>CM077674.1:31050729-35850729 GCA_039707655.1 Elymus sibiricus
AGAATTCAGACCTGTGATGAGGTAGATGTAAACGTGTAACATCCAAGTAATTCAACTTCAGAAAACGGCCAAGGCACATATCATAGATCAAGAACACAGACAAGATAGATCAGTGAAAGTTAACCAAATCAAGAATTTCTGAAGGTAAGCGGCCTTTGCAATCGAGGCAACAAAAAAAAGCATCGGAACAAGGTGGAACACCCATTTCTGTAACTTGTCTCCTCCATTGCACTTAAGACAGACCAAAGTAACTTAACCAAGCAGCACACTCATGAACAACTAGCCAAAGATCAGGTAATATGTTAAGTGCCATCCACCTAGTTAGTTCCTCACATCACAGAGCCGAACCTTAACCCGAACAACTCCATGAGTCACTGTCAATGCATGATGCAGGTTGACTAATGACTATAGATATTAGGTAATACAAAAAGTTGCAAAATCAAATCCTACAAGTACACTATAGACCACCGCATACAAAAGGGAATAACCTACATACTGCATAGGGACAGTTTCAAAGTCGACCGCATTTACATGCCACACAGCATACGGAAGAACCTACACCAAGTAGCCAGTTCTGCGGCTTATTGTCTATGACTCAGATCTCCGTTTCGTGTGGTTGAGAAGAAGACCACCATGTATATATGTTCAATAGTTTGGTGGTGTGCCAGTCTTGTGTTTGGGCTCTTTACCTTCCCTCGACTTGCAGCATCTGGAGAAGTATATGTTATTGGTAGTACCGTTGCAGTATTCATTACCCAAGACCGATCGTGTGCGTTCAGTGAGCATCACGATTGAATGTTACACGCTAAGAGAAGTGTCGGTGCGAAATAGATTCCCCGACTGTTTCTTTCCCCATACCTCCCATGCCCATCTACATGCTCCGAACGGTTTCCCCTTGGAGACAAACACGGCACCGAGTTTGTGATAAGGTTTTTGTGGTAGATATTAGTTGGAAAATTAAGAAAAATTTTACACAAAGGAGAGATCGACTAGGAGAAGGGGTTTGATGTTTCAATGTGGAAAGAGTCCTAGATGTATATGTTGCCCTGGTGTATACTTGGTCTAAGGTGCAGTGCAACACTAGTACTAGTTGTAAGGTAGTAAATAAGTTGGATGAATCACAAAGCTCAATTACTTCATTGATAGCTGCTACCATTACAAATAATACTTAGTTTTATCTTGATAGCACAGCCCTGAAAACGTGCTCAGTTCAGTTGCATGTGGCAAAATAAAGGAATTTCATGTATGACAAATGCACGCTACGTGTTACTAGATGTTGTGGTGTGAAATAATCAAATCTCCAAAAGAATGTTCTCGATTAAATCTGCACCATGCACCAGCAGGGCGAGTTCATATTGGTCCAGTGACGTCTAACAATGTTACAAAAAATTCGCTACAAGGCATTTTTACCTTCACCCACTCGACGTTTGAACCTTCTTTTCTTTTCAATACTTGCAAGCAAATCATAACAAGAACTCCATGGTTTTGATGTTTTTTATGACATGCAAAACAGAACATATGTGATACACTCAGATTTATATCGTACTTTGCAGCAACAACAACAACAACAACAAACAAAGCCTTTAGTCCTAAACAAGTTGGGGTAGGCTAGAGGTGAAACCCATAAGATCTCGCGACCAACTCATGGTTCTGGCACATGGATAGCAAGCTTCCACGCACCCCTGTCCATGGCTAGTTCTTTGGTGATGCTCCAATCCTTCAGGTCTCTCTTTACGGACTCTTCCCATGTCAAGTTCGGTCTACCCCGGCCTCTTTTGACAATATCAGCACGCTTTAGCCGTCCGCTATGTACTGGGGCTTCTGGAGGCCTGCGCTGAATATGTCCGAACCATCTCAGACGATGTTGGACAAGCTTCTCTTCAATTGGCGCTATCCCAACTCTATCTCGTATATCATTATTCCGGATTCGGTCCTTCCTTGTGTGGCCACACATCCATCTCAACATGTGCATCTCCGCCACACCTAACTGTTGCACATGTCGCCTTTTAGTCGGCCAACACTCAGCGCCATACAACATTGCGGGTCGAACCGCCGTCCTATAGAACTTGCCTTTTAACTTTTGTGGCACCCTCTTGTCACAGAGAATGCTAGAAGCTTGGCGCCACTTCATCCATCCGGCTTTAATTCGATGGTTCACATCTTCATCGATATCCCCATCCTTCTGCAACATTGACCCCAAATATCAAAAGGTGTCCTTCTGCGGCACCACCTGCCCATCAAGGCTAACATCCTCCTCCTCCTCGTGCCTAGTAGTACCGAAAGTGCACCTCATGTACTCGGTTTTAGTCCTACTAAGTCAAAAATCTTTCAATTCCAAAGTTTGCCTCCATAACTCCAACTTCCTGTTGACCCCCGTCCGACTCTCATCGACTAGCACCACATCGTCCGCAAAAAGCATACACCATGGGATATCTCCTTGTATATCCCTTGTGACCTCATCCATCACCAAGGCAAAAAGATAAGGGTTCAAAGCTGACCCTTGATGCAGTCCTATCTTAATCGGGAAGTCATCAGTGTCGCCATCACTTGTTCGAACACTTGTCACAACATTATCGTACATGTCCTTGATGAGGGTAATGTACTTTGCTGGGACTTTGTGTTTCTCCAAGGCCCACCACATAACATTCCGCGGTATCTTATCATAGGCCTTCTCCAAGTCAATGAACACCATATGCAGGTCCTTCTTTTGCTCCCTATATCTCTCCATAAGTTGTCGTACCAAGAAAATGGCTTCCATGGTCGACCTCCCAGGCATGAAACCAAACTGATTTTTGGTCACGCTTGTCATTCTTCTGAAGCGGTGCTCAATGACTCTCTCCCATAGCTTCATTGTATGGCTCATCAGTTTAATTCCACGATAATTAGTACAACTCTGAACATCCCCCTTGTTCTTGAAGATTGGTACTAATATACTCCGTCTCCATTCTTCTGGCATCTTGTTTGCCCGAAAAATGAGGTTGAAAAGTTTGGTTAGCCATACTATCGCTATGTCCCCGAGGCCTCTCCACACCTCAATGGGGATACAATCAGGGCCCATCGCCTTGCCTCCTTTCATCCTCTTCAAAGCCTCCTTGACCTCCGACTCCTGGATTCGCCGCACAAAAAGCCTGCTAGTATCAACAAAGGAGTCGTCCAGATCAATGGTAGAGCTCTCACTCTCCCCATTGAACAGCTTGTCAAAGTACTCCCGCCATCTATGCTTAATCTCCTCGTTCTTCACCAGGAGTTGATCTGCTCCGTCCTTGATGCACTTGATTTGGTCAACATCCCTCGTCTTCCTCTCTCGGATCTTGGCCATCTTATAGATGTCCCTTTCGCCTTCCTTCGTGTCTAACCGTTGGTAGAGGTCCTCATACGCCCGGCCCCTTGCTTCACTCACAGCTCGCTTTGCGGCCTTCTTTGCCATCTTGTACTTCTCTATGTTGTCTGCACTCCTATCCAGATATAGGCGTCTGAAACACTCTTTCTTCTCCTTAATTGCCTTCTGGACATCATCGTTCCACCACCAGGTATCTTTAGCTTCTCTTCTACTTCCCCTGGACACTCCAAACTCCTCTGAGGCCACCTTACGAATGCAAGTCGCCATCTTCATCCACATGTTGTCTACATCACCTCCTTCTTCCCAAGGGCCCTCCTTAATGACCCTCTCCTTGAACGCCTGAGCTACCTCCCCCTTGAGCTTCCACCACTTCGTTCTAGCGACTTTGGCACGCTTGTCCCGCTGGACACGAATCCGAAAGCGGAGGTCAGCAACCACAAGCTTATGCTGAGGGACAACACTCTCTCCAGGTATCACCTTACAGTCTAGGCATGCACGCCTGTCTTCTCTTCTCGAGAGGATGAAATCAATCTGGCTAGAGTGTTGCCCACTACTGTAAGTCACTAGATGTGATTCTCTCTTCTTAAAGAGGGTGTTAGCTATGATCATGTTGTAGGCTAGCGCAAAGCTTAAGACATCTTCTCCTTCTTGGTTCCTGATGCCATAGCCAAAACCCCCATGCACCCCTTCAAAACATGTGTTAGATGTGCCCACGTGGCCATTGAGGTCTCCTCCTATGAAGATCCTCTCGCCAATCGGTACACTCCTAACCATGTCCTCTAGGCCTTCCCAGAACTCCCTCTTGGTGTTCTCATTGTGGCCTACTTGCGGGGCATACGCGCTGATAACGTTGAGAACTAAGTCCCCAACTACCAGCTTGACCAGGATAATCCGGTCCCCACGTCTCTTGACGTCTACCACTCCATCCTTGAGGCTCTTGCTGATCAAGATGCCTACTCCATTTCTGTTTGCAACCGTCCCCGTGTACCACAGCTTGAAGCCGGTACCCTCCACCTCCTTCGCCTTTTGTCCCCTCCATTTGGTCTCTTGGACGCAAAGGATATCAACGCCTCTCCTCACCGCGGTATCAACTACCTCCCGAAGCTTACCTGTCAGAGACCCTACGTTCCAGCTACCTAAGCGAATCCTCCTAGGCTCGGCTAGCTTCCTTACCCTTCGCACTCGTCGAGTCAAATGCAAAGACCCTTGCTCAATTTCCACTACACCCGGGCGCCGATGTAGCACGCCACTAAGGATGCAACGACCCGATCCTCGCTCACTTGCCACCGTATCCAGATCAAGATACGACGCGCCACCTGGGGGGTGACGGCCCGGCCCTTGCCCATTTTCCACCACACCCGGGTTCCGATGTGGCACGTCGCTGAGAGGGTTACGCCCCAATGAAAATCTTTTGGGTTTCATCTCCATAAGAGTGGCTGAGTTTTGACGTTGGCTCGCCAAGCCTATCACAACCCTCCTCCTTTATCCGGGCTTGGGACCGGCTATGTTGAGACAACATAGGCGGAGTTTCATATCGTACTTTGCATTGGAAGGTAATTCATACATTTTTACAAACATAAAATTAACAACATTAGGATAAAAACTCAGTAAACACTTGTTTAGTCCCCTCACATTAGCAAGTTTATGAAACCGACTACTATGATGAACATCAGAACCAGTTCAACAGAATGACTTGCTCAGATAACCAATATCTTGCATAGGAACAAGGCAGTCTCAATTGGTTTCAGGGAAAAAATTATCTAGAATAAGAAATGACTATAGAGTCACAAATTTTCCATTGAAAGCCCAATAGAGATATACATATGTCTTACTGAAAACTAACAATCATCCCCACTTCCCTTGAGCCTAACATACCTGTCACATCCGTCCCCTTCACCTCCCATAGCGTGTGCTTTCCTACTTGCATCCCAAGCGCATCCTGCTGCACACATCCAAGATCCCAATCCTCTTTTTGTCTCGCTTCAAAACGTGTGATGTCTACAGACATGCGTGCATAGTGGACTATAGTGCAAATATATGGTGTGGCAGCTCGACTGCTTCACCATCTACGTTGCGGTATTAGTGGATAATAGCACCTTTTTCCTAGCTTCAAACGAGTCCTCCGCAAATGATTCTCAGGATGTTGGCAGATGTGCTAAGCGGTACATAGAAGATCCTAAACCATATGTGACTCTTTCTTTCCCTATGTTTCCCATGCCTAGAGGCTCAAGATGGATAACTCTTGCAAAGAAACAAGGAGAGAACACCAGTCGTGATCTTGACATGCAGTCAAGCTATTTGATCACGCCGGACACCCTAAAAAGAGCGGCTACCATGTTCAGTGGTACATCACATAGGCCACCAATCCAGCAACTCCTCATGACTCACACTCTTCAATTATAGTTGTTTAGCACGCAATGAAAGAATGGGAAGAGTACACATTGGCAGGCATATATGATGAGTCCTCGCACATGCAACTACCCTACATGCAGCCCACTCCCACCTGTCATCCACATCCAACATTAATCTAGTAGTTTTCATTCGTGCAACTTTGTGCATGAGTTTAGGAGCTCGAATTTCGAGGCTCACAATCTAGCGAAGCATGTTTTGAAACTGGGGGTGGGCTGCCATGTCTGGTTAGGCCACCCCGGTGAACTTCAGTTCGTCCCTGTAAACATTGTGACGGTTTAATAAAAGCTTCGCTGATTGTCTCAAAAAAAATCCAACATTAATCAAACAAACCTTCTACCTAGCAACTATCTATTGTTGTAGCTCTTGCGGTGCGTTGAAAAACTATCATAAGTAAACATAGATTAGTGTGGCATTCTTAATAGAATTGTCTCTAGAAGTGGCCACTTTTACCAAGACCCAATACATCTCCTCTAGAATTGTCTCCAAAGGTAACATTCTTTCTTGGTCGATCATTCTTATGGAGCTCTAGGAATATTTCATTATGTCTGGTCATGTGGTCGAGTACACATTCTTTTCCACCGAAAGAATAGTTCTTATGAGTTTTATACATGAGATACCTTAAGATTATATTGCACTCATCTTCTTCATCAACATTATGCTCATTATGATTTCCTGCATTGTTAGCTTCTCAAATAATAGGTTCACGATTTTCACTTAAACGATGAATATGAAGAGCGGATGAAAGGATATTGACAATGGTTGGAACAACGCTTTTTTCCCGAATGAGGGCATCAAGCTCATGGAATTGTCTTGCAATTCTTGGATCGTTCTCATCCTTCATCTTTGGAAGTGACATAGCCTTGTGGCGGACTTCACCAAGATTCTTGAGAGAGTAATCTCGAGAGCCATGATAGTGTTCATCCAAGTCCTTCCAAATAACACAAGCATTGTCAAAGTCACTTAACTTCACAAGAACATTATTGGTAATTCCTCTAAGAATAAGATTGGTAGCTCTACAATTACGCGACATATCAAGTTCTTCTTTAGATGTTAGATGAATAGGATCCATATGGGGAACATGTTGATTTTCAATGACATCAAGCAAATCATATTTTTTAAAAAAGTCAGGCAATTCAACTTTCCAAGATTTATAATTTGAGACATCAAAGATAGGAACTCTATGACGAAAACTACACATATTAGACGCCATACTCTCCAAGATGGTTAAGTCAAAGCAAATAGTCAATTTACAAGTTGATCTATCGCGAGATGATATGTGTGTATGAGTGTCGTCTATGAGCCCTTCCCCTCGGCTTATATAGATACCAGGGGTGTCTAGGGTTTACACATAGGTTGGTTACATCTAGGGTAATCGTGGTGTAGACGACTTCTAAGTCTTGGAGTATGGTCCAAGTCTTCGGATACATTCCTTCTTAGCATTGTGGGATTGACGAACATGGCCCACCAGTAAATCATCATGGGGGGCCTCGGCCCGGCCCTCCTGGCCGGGAGACGATGTGGTGAGTACCTTCCAGTCCAGGACACCATCACCGTCCTCAAGCTTTCACGCCTCCTTTTATGAATTGGCTTGATGAGATAGCTCCTCGTGAAACAATGGCTCATCATCGATGTCGACACCGTCTTGGCCTTGGTTGTCTTGGTCTTGAGTTTCTTGGCCTTGGGTGTCTTGGCCGTGGTGTCGTGGGTGTCTTGGCCGCGGTGGTCTTGGCTTTGAGTGACGTCGGCATCATACCCTAGGCCACCCTCATTGATCATCTCCTCCATGAAATCGTTGTAGTATGCCGGGTCGTCCGACGTCAGGGTCGGCATATCAACAAACAGGTTGCGCCATTGCAGGCATCGGGAAAGTTGCCCGTGGGGATAGCTGGCGGGTGCTTCCTTTGCGTCTCGGTGGACTGGCCAGCCACAGGTGTGGCGTTGAGATCAACGGGAGGCACCACTGGGACGGCTGGCAAGAAGTCACCCATTTCCGGTGAGCTGTCCCGAAGCGATGTGGAGAAGCGGGACGCGGCCGGGTCGTGTTCGAGAAGGAACCCACACGTCGGCGACGCCTGTTGACATGCGTAGAGACTTCGAAAGCTTGGGCGGCCGGGACGCTGACGAGCCCCCGCTGGCCGCCATGGCGGCGGCGGTTAGAAGGGTCGACTCTTGGTACCCTAGGAGGAGGAGGGCCTGTTGCGCGGCTTGGCGACTAGGGCCTCGCTCTCTGCAGCGGCGGCCTGGACCTGAGCGGTTGCGGCAGCTTCTTTTTTTCGCTTTCTCCTTCCTCCTCCGGGCAGCCCTCTCTGTGGTCTCGGCGGCCGTCTCCTCCGCGGCGCGCACCTTCTTCGGCTTCTTCAGGCCCACGGCGTGGGCGGCCACAACGGGGATGGTGCGGCGGCCGGGAAGGAGGTGGCAGCAGGGTTGGGCGGGTCGGCCATGGCCAGAGGTCGGGAGGGTTTTGGGGAGAGAGTGGAGGGAATGGTGCGCTGGAGTGCCACAGACGGGCGGGCCAGGGAAGAACATGGTGAGGACGCCGCAGGCGTCCGATGCGTGTTCCCACGGACGCAAATCCGTCCATTTACGTTAGCGCGTTGGACCCATTTTCTGTTCGTGCGTAACCCAAACCAACGCTGGCGGATGAAATGGGTCGTCGGATTGGAGTTGGCCAAAAGTCTATGGATTTTAAAAGGGTTGTACGTACGGTGCAAAAT
This sequence comes from Elymus sibiricus, assembly GCA_039707655.1. NCBI lineage: Eukaryota > Viridiplantae > Streptophyta > Magnoliopsida > Poales > Poaceae > Elymus > Elymus sibiricus. Next base: position 31,059,196 of record CM077674.1, read on the forward strand.
ACGTATGGGTTGGGCTGCTTACGAAACGACTAAGATCCAAACGGGCCTTAATTGGCAGGCTAGGCTGCTTGGTCCACACACGCACGGCACGGGTCACCCTGCTCTCTCCATTTCACTACACTTTACCCTGCTCTGCTCAGCCGACCACTCGAGAGGAAGAAAGGAGCGCCGCCCCTAATCTCGCCGGCGACGTCAGCCCGTCCTCCACAACGGCCACTTGCTTTCTCCCCCCTCTCCTGATTTGACTAAGGTGAGCCTTTTCTCCTCCCCTTCCTCTCCCAATTTCTTCCCATTTCCCTTCTGTTCACCCGGGGAAACCCTAGCTCCATTTTCCTCCCTAATTAAACCCTACCTACATTTACTTGTCAAGCGGGAGCTCAGCTTGGGGGGGATAAGATGGTGGAGCTCAGCTCAGAATGGTAAGATTCAACCTCCATCTTTTTTCGAACCTCTCCCCCCCAATTTCATTACGCGCTGTCTGTGTATGCCCTGCTGGATGGATGGGTGTTCAGTCTTTAGTTACTTATTTTTACAACAAAATTCAAGAAAGACTAGCACTTTCCCTTTCTCTTCCCGTCTGTAATATTTCTTCCTGTCCCCTGTTTAATTTCAATGCCTTTGTTGGGATGTGCTCCGCTAGGTACCTGGATGTTCTGTACTTCATTATAGAAATTATCAGTTCATTGCCTTGACTCTGCTTTGCATCTGTTTGTCGCTGTCGATTTCGCAGGGTTGACCCCGAGAATAAACCATGTATAGATGCCCAGCCGCAGCGGTATTCCCCAATACTGATGGAGGCCGTAGACGCCGTATCCAAAGTGCTCGACGATGACGACCTCCTCATCGAGATCCTCCTCTGCGTTGACCTCCCCACGACCTTGGTCCGTGCCGCTCTCGTCTGCAAGCGCTGGCTATAGCATACCTCCGACCGCGAGTTCCTCTGTCGTTTCTGCAAGCTCCACCCGTCCCACCTCATTTTGTTTCTACATTCAGGAGGGGCTGGTGCCAACCAGTCCACGCTTCGTCCTGATGCTGCCGGCTCAGCACCGGGAACGTGCCGCCGTCGTCCGCCGTGCAAAGTTCAGCCTGGAAAGTATCCACGGCAGCAATGTATGGACACACATAATGGACTGCCGGAATGGCAGAGTCCTTACCCAGCGCCTCGATGGAACCACAGGGGGACTTAAGGTGCACGTCCCACTGTGCCCTCAGAGAGGCATGAAGAACATCCCACCACTCCCAATCCTCGAACCGCATCACGACTATCACTGCGGTTTCAGTCAAATCCTCTCCAAAGAAGGAGTCAGCGGCTTGTCCTACTTCCATGTGTCCATGGCGTCTGCATACTATGGAAAGTCAAGGGTGAGAGTTTATATGCTGAAAGATGGTGTGTGGTGTATGCATACCTCGGCCACGGCAAATCTTCCTCCTCCACTTATGAGAATAAACTCTGTTCTCGTCGGCAGTAAAATCTATATGGCAGCTGCCATGAGTGACATTATCATCTTGGATTTGAAGACCTCGGTAATTCAGCTCCCACAAGGAGTGGAGTATGGAAAGGAGTATGGTTCGTCGGACACTATGTTGTCACGGGCAGATGATTATTCTGGTGTTTATCTCATCAATGCTAAGGAGCTTCAACTTCGCATTTGGCTCCACAAGGGGGACACCTGGTTGCTGGTGGATACAATCCGTTTGCTCGACATGTTTGCTAATTTGAGGATGTTAGGTTGCAATGTTGAGGACTATCATAGTTTTATTCGTCTAAGACAGGTGGAGGACAATGCAGAGTTTGTGTTCTTGCAGATGCGTAAATGCATATTCTACCTGGATATCAAGTGCAGAACACTGCGTGAAGTGCATGACATAACAAAATATGATGGATCTTCTTGTCATATCAATCCTCTTATGATGATCTGGCCTCCCACATTCCCTGCGAACAAGGATAATCCTGCAAGGTATTACTTTTCGCTTCTAGATGATATGTGTAGTGCACTTGTTGATGATAAAGTGGCTAGGCCAAGCTAACAGTGGGTAATTTGGGTTTATGTGGCATTTATCCTTATTTTTCTTTTACGGAAATACAAATTAGAGAATGGAAATGTGTCTGCCTGCGATATGAAGGCATTTAAAGTGTACTGATGTGCCTTTTTGGAGAAACTATAGTACTGGATCAAAGTCATCACTCTGATTTTTGAGCGCACATAATTGATGCCATTGCATTTTGATATTTTGATTCGTGAAGTGGCTAAATAAATATTGCGATGATTAACACGGGTGCAAATCAAGGAAGAGTAAGAACTCATTTCCCTATGGATATGTTACCATGATTGTTGGTGGCCAGTCTTCATTTTGTGAAGAAAACGTCGTATTCTATTGTATCAGTACTGTTTGGTTTGGGACTCACATCTTTGTTTCGTGTGGTTGGAAGAAGATTACATGTACGTTTACTAGCTATGTCCTTTGATTGCCTGTGTCGCAGTCTTTGCTTGCATTTTTGTTACCTGTGATATTTGCAGAATCAGTCTTCTTGTTCACCATCGTGGAATCGATTTCGGTTTCAGTTAGTGATGTTGTAGCTCCTCTAAATTACATCGACTACTATGACCTTATAATGTAAAATATACATCGACTACTACCAGCCAGCCTATTTTACATGCGCTCGCAAATGCATTGTTTGTTTGTAGCTAGCTAGGAACTTGTAAAATAACTGCAGGATTTTATCTCTGCTACAAACATGGAACTGAGGCTTTGGAGAAATGAGGCGAATCTCTCTTCTTTTGCACCGTGTGTCTGTCATGTCCAGTAAGCCTTTAGCACCATGTGACACTCCTATGTGTTTTTCTTTTGTTTGAGTAGTAATATATGAAATGTACTGAGATTCTTGCTTTCTTTGAAAAGGTGAGGAAGATTGATATGCTTGACGATCTTGTGCACTGAAGTCATGGATGTGCTAGTCATTGATGGCAATGACATTGGGCTGTTGTCTCTTGCTCTGCTACTCTGATTAACCAGGTGAGAGTCCCAGCATCTGAGTCTCCCATACTTCGGGGTGGCACGAGGTGTAATTTCGGCCAACTCTCGCTTCTTCAGAAACCGAGAGCTGCAAATTGCTAGCTCCAGTTGCTCCTCGCTTTTTGCACTACACAAATCGCTGGCTTCTCGTTTTCAACTTCAGGAGTTAGCGCGTTCGGCTCAGCTCCACCCGTGGAGTTGGAGGAGCCAGGAGCTGGAGGGCTACCGAACAGGCCCTAAAAACTCACATGACAAGCTATCCCCTTTTAAACTGTGAACCCTGTTCTGCGTGAGATTGATTATTCTTATCATCGTAGCAATGCCATCTTTGTATGTGGCTGTGTATATGCTGAAGCATAGCATGCTCCTCAAAGACATGCACCCCTTTCAGTCACCTGGACCAACACGACAGTGAGATGCCTGGCTTCCTACAAATTTCTCTTCCTCACATGCTCGCCGCCTTGCTCCATGCCCGCCTCCTGCGCTCAAGCCACCCTGTCGTTCTCCTGCGCTCAAGCCACCCTGTCGTTTCCCCAGCCGACCAGCTCGCCGCCCTGCTCATTGCCTCTGCTGTCTCCAAAACGTACTGCCTAAGTGCCCAGATCAGCCGTCAAACCAGCTCCCTCGCGCCCACACAGGGTCACCTCCAAGCCTTGCCTCCCTCCCCGCCCGTTCCATGGCTGCCACGCTCCTCCAGCATCACTGTGCTCCCCCCATTGGTTGGCTCTCCTGGCCTCTGACCAAAGGAATTTGTCAATTGCACTACTGAGGTAGACATTTGTTCAATCGTAGTGCTAAATGATGTAGATAGGCAATCATAGAGTGGATTGGAAACCTCCAAGGATGGTTTATCAGAGCTCAAAAATTGCCATAAATACATCAAACATAGCTGCGATTTGTGCAATGAGCTATAGCAGATTGAACTTCAGAATCATAAACAGTCGATGTGTCCTGCTGCCCCCTAATGGGACTTTGCCAACCCTACCCATGACACAAATCTGCAATTATGGCACAAATCTGCAACACACTGACCGTATTGGTCATAGACTTTTCTTCTATTGAAGTAACCAATGCATTACAGACGTTTTGAGTTCCCCCCCCCCCCCCCCCCCCCCCCCTCTCCTGCGCTCCCGTCGCCCCCCGAGGCGGCGGAGCGCCGCCGCCGCCCTTCCCATCTCATCCCCCCCCCTCTCGTCCCCCCCTTCGCCGCCGCCGGCAGAGGCCGCCGGGGCGCCCGTGCGGTGCCGGCGGCGGCGGATCTCCATTCCCCGCGCACTCGGAGGGGAGTCGGGGCTCCATCCTCCCTGCGGCGGTGCCCCTCGGCTGACGGCGGTCCGGCGCGGCTGGCCGGGTGATCCTCGACGCGGCGGCGTAGGCGTTGCCTGCGGGGCAACGTGGTGGCGCGACAGTCGGCGGCGCCCGCGCGGCCCAGATCCGGGCCCTTTCGGGCCCCATTTGGGTTGTGGCGGGCCGGCGGCTCGGCGTGCGGCGGCGTGGCTCCCTGGTGGTGGTGGCGGGGTGGCAGGGGTCTTCAGGTGGTGGCGGCTTCGTTGGCCGGCGAGCTGCAGCGCGGCGACCGGGGTTGTCCGGGCCCATGTGGGCCCGGCCGGGCCTGTCGTGCCTGGTAAGCCCCGCTCTCTGCGTACGGCCGGCTCCGCGGCGGCGGTGGAGGCCGTTCCCTCCCGTCGGCTGAGTTGCGGATGCCCCTGAGCCCGTTGTCTCCTCGTCCGTCCTCCAGGCCTCGTATCGGTGATCTCTGAGCGACGACGAATTTGGTCCGGTGACCGTGGTGGCACATGCTGGTGGGCGGCTGGTTGGATGGTGCACTTCGAATCGTCTGGGGTGGTGGTGGTGGTTTTGGGTCGGGAGAAATCCCTGGTGGCTCGGCCACACCGACGCGGTGACGCCTGCGGGCGCCATCGGACCTTCCTGAAGGGCGTCGGGTACACCCACTTCCCCATTGCCCCCCGCGTACCGGGGGAAACCCTATTCTTAGGCCGGGCAGCAGCGACGTCGTCGTCGCATTCCTTCCTGAAGGTGTTGCTTGGTACGAGACGATTCGGAGTGCTTGGAGCGCGGTGGTACTTCTTCGGTGGGTGCAGCGGTTGCCGGCCATTTTCGCCTCGCTGCTCTGCTGGTGTTGGCATTTCTTTCTCTTTCTTTCTTTTGTGTTTCTTTTGGGCTTCATTGTGCTACGGCCCAGCAAGTTGGGTGTATCGGTTCGTTGCTTTATAATATAAAGCGGGGGAAACCCTTTATCGTAAAAACAAATGTACATGAAAATTCAATTGTAGACAGTGCTTTATGCAATTCACGCAGTTTGCAGCTGGATCCGATGCACATGTTTCGGGAATACGAAGGAAAGAGAAAGGCGGGACCGTTCCTTGCAGTCGCATCGGGTTCAGCAGCATCTGCGACAGCAAAGTCCAACGAGGAAAAGGGGACACCTATTATGGTGCAGGCCGGCCTTCACTGTTACGTGGACCTAGCTTGTTTAAACCAACCAAATCGTCTAGTATTAGCTTAGCAGTAGCGGAAGATGAACCATGCCACAAACACACAAGCAGGCAAGCACAGAAAGATAGTACAAGAGATGAAATTAATGCATCTTCGGACTGATCGAGCATAAGATTTTCTTTCTTTCTAATTGTTGAGTTGCTGCTGTTTTTTTTATTTCATTAGACTACTGACGATAAAAATCGAAATATGCCCAGTCGGGTACACGAGGACATCTATTTCTTGCAATTCATGAAGGGATATGTTACCTAAGCTGTATAGCTGTAACAGATGTGTTGCTTTATCTTTTGATTGCACGGAATGTTCACTCCATCTTGTAGCCAGTTTTGAGCAGATCAGAAGCTAGTTATACTCTCTGTACATCAATGAATCATTACTGTTTGCGACGTGTATATGTTGGGAAGAAGAACTGTATATGCCGAGTAATCTGCTTCTGCTGCAGGATTGTGGTTACAGTTTTTCTGCAGATCGATGCTTGTTATGGCATTTGCAGAAGCCACCCTGTAAAATAATAAGAAATAGAACAAAGACACTTCTGAAAAACGTAAGCTTGGTTCGCTGCTGATCTCAAGATAGTGGTCAGACAAATGAAAGCTAAGGATTTTTTTTTTTTTTTTTTTTTTTTTGGAGAAGGAGGAACGGTGCCCCCGGCCTCTGCATCGAGAACGATGCATACAGCCATATTATTAGAAATCAAATAAAGTCTCAATGTCTCAAGTTGGTAAAGGCCTCACAGTTTGAGCCATAAAAGTAAAAGAACGTACAATAAAAAGCCTCATCCAGCGTCACCAATAGACTACGATGCCTACACACCTAGCCTATTAGCAGCTCGCCATCCAAACCGGCTGAAGATAGCCCGTGCGACCGTCTCCCATCGGTTGCACCCAATATCCATATGTTCCCTATTGTCCACATGGTTGAGTAATGACCACGTATGGATCCATGACGTTGCTCTGTATATGACCTGTAGTTCCTTGGACATCACGAAGCTTGGCTGCCCGCATAGCACGGCCTAGCTGAATGTCGTCCGCATCCGGTTGTCCTTGGATACGCTGGCTGAACCGCCGGTCAGAGCATAAAGGATCCGGAATGCCACCAAAACTCGAGTCCTGAATGGAAATCGGCGATATCACATGCTGTTGAGCATCCAACGACGCAACATGTGGTGGTGATGAACGTCTCTCCTGGCTCCTTGCCAGGTGCGCCTCGTCGCCGACGTTAACTGTAAAAGTAGGTGGCGGCGTCTTAGTAGCCGACCGCTCATTGCTCGCGAGCATTGCTCCAGCCGCCGGTGAAGCTGCCTCGGCGGCTGTGGGGCCGGTGTAGCCCTCCTGGCTGACCATGCCAGCCGCAGGTGCAGATGAACCACCGGCTGTGAGCCCAGCGCAGCCCTCCTGGCCGGCCGTTCCAGCCACCGGTGATGCAGATGTTGGCCCCCCAACTGCGTGTCTATTGTGCCCCTCCTGGCTGTCCATACCAGCCGCCGGATAGACTTCGCGTGCTGTCTCAACAAAATACCGGACGTGGCTGCCCGCATCAGCCCCTGTGGCCGATGTGATAGGCTGTCCGCCGGCCGGCGTGCTGCCGACCTCCATCTCAAAAGTTTCCGCATGCAACCCTATAGACTCCTTCTCTCGCTGTGGGCTATCTAGTCCATCCCTGGACAACATCTGTATGTCCGCAAGCGAGACGTGAGGTGAGGACCTTATATCCTCCCTTGAGTGCATAACATTACATATACGACTCGGAGCGGACTGAATATGAAACGATCCAAAACGAAGAGAAGTCATTGGTGTTGATGTCGTTGTCTTTCCGTCGTGATTAGGTGTATTAGTAGACTTTGCCGGTTGACCCTTGTCATTGGACATATTATCCTCATCACCTAGATCGGCCTTGGGATCACCATCTCCCTCTCCGTCTCCCGTTATATCCACGTCTTGATCCTTAGCTGTGTCCTGTGGAATGGTCTCCTCAACCTCCACATCAAGATCGTAATGCACATCGTCATATGCCCAAGGCACAAAGTCAGGCACGTGCTCCACATCTAGTACCCCAACCAGAATCCGTGCAATCCCCTGTTTCCGTGTAAACGGCATGTCCACTTTCTCCGTTTTTCCAATGAGCCAACCAAGGCTCCAGACGATGAAAAAATCGTTTAGAAGAGTTTCCGGAACACCAGAGATCCTTAGCCAAACCTTCTCAAGAGGTGATCCCTTGGGCTCTGTCTTTTTACTCTCCTCGAACTCAAGCATATAATTAGTTCCCGGAACTTTGCTAACACCGAACTTTAGAAGGCGCTCAAGATCCTCTCTCCGAGGAAAGTCAACTCGAAACACCCGCTCCTCGACTCTAACCGGTGCCCACTGATATGACTCAGACACGAGCCTCCTCAACTGCTGAGATATCTGATCCTCAGTAAGCGAGCCATGTGAAACCTTAACCAAACCCGTTTTCGAGCTTCCTAGCCTCGACGGTAGTTGAGGTATATTTGAATGCGGTGTCTCGAAAAACATGAGTTTGTGATGACAAACTCCATATATATTGACCACCGGCTTCGGTGCCAATAATAATGGGCATGTGGAATCTGTATGTCATGGTTTCAAACATATATCGCATAGCACCTCCTTGCAATCCATCACAAAATGCCCTGCCATCCCACAGCGAAAACAGCTCATCTTTTCTTTCTTACGGGCTGCCTTATTCGCCCTAGCAGCTTCATTATTGTCCAAATTTTGGTCCTGCTGTGACCCACTATCATGAGTGTCTGGTGCATGGGTAGAGACAGATGCGAGGGCCTTGACTACCGCCGCCGCTGCCTCAGGCAATGTCACCGCCGTTGCTGCAGCCCCGTTGCCATTGGGTTTTGCTGAACCATCCATGGTATTTTGTCTCTCAGTTTGCTGCCAGTGACGCCGCAGAGGGGGTTTCCTGCCGAGCGTACGCCCACCTCCCCGATTCCCAAAGTACCGGGTAGGCAGTCCAGAAGCACCCTCCACAAAATCCCCTGCCGGTGGATGAAAGTCACGGTGCCACTGGTTGGCGCCGAAGGCTCGGTCATCGCCGTGCCACCTGCCGCGTGAGCCCCCTGCTCGGTCATCTGACCATTGGTTCCAGTTAGGGCGTTTGCCTTTGTACCCGCCGTCGCCACCACCGCGGCCACCACGATAGCCGCCGCGTCCTCCGGTCTGCCCGTCCCCTTGTCCCGCTCCAGGAATGGCCCGGCCACCATTGGCGCGCCCAGCCCCAAAGCCGGCCCTCTGTTGATCACCGGTTTGTGCCGCGGCCGGCCGCCGTATGATCCGGCACCGCGCCTCGCGCGTTGGTCTCTGCGGGCTGCTGTTCCCCATCGCCACGCCCTGCCATGTATGCAAGAGGTGGAGGGATTCGTGGCGCACGGCCTCGAGGCGAAGGGAAGCTAAGGATGCAGAGTCCAGTTAGGTTAGGTGTCGTTGAATGCGTGCACAAGGCAAAGCTGGCATTTGGGTTCTGGACCGGAATGCATGCTTCAGACAAATGACAAAATATGTGTATGTACTAGAAGAAAGAGCAGGGTATCAGTAACAGAGATGCGTGGCTTCTAAATTCGGTACCTGCAGTTCCTTTACCTCTTCACATGCAACTACTGCAGTAACCAGAGTATTTCACCGATCTAGCTTGTGCATGCCAGTGTTCTGTGCATGGATGTTCATCAGTTTGCAACATTTGGCTAGCTAGCAATGCGGCACGTCTGAAACTAGATAGCAATGCGCACGTTTGAAAACTACTTCAAATGGCTAGCTAGCTATTTATACGTTGGTGCATAAGAACTTGCCAAACAGGTCCATGGTATTCTCAATACTCCAAAATACTCTGTTATGTCAAAATCGCGGTATTTTGTGCCTACAGGCTAAATTATTGTAGTTTTACAATACTTATTTTTTATAATACTTTAGTTTTATAAAAAGCTTTGTTAAAAACATTTTTAGTTGCGAACACAAAATTCCATGTGTAGTACTCCCTCTGCACCAGAGTAGTATATATTAGACTCTGTCTCAACAACCGAGCTTGAAAAGTTGAGGAATATTGGAGCATTAACAATTTTTGAACTTAGAATTTATTACCGTAGAAAAAATGAAAAACCTAATCCTTTGGTATCCTTCAAATCTTCGCTATCCTTCGCGTCTTCGATACAAACAAGTGGCAAAAGTGTGAAACAGTGCTTCATAAAAAGATTGAAGAACAAAGAATACATGTATTAGTGAGAAACCAATGAATAAATAACTTCAATATGACTGGTACTTTTGTGTTAGTGACGGTACTCATTGTGATTGAGCACCTCAATGGAGATTCATTGGCTTGAACATGCAAACCTTTGATACCGCAAATATTTATTTCATTATCTAAAAGAAAAAGAAGGCAGCTCTTTCTTCTGAAACTAACGGAATAATATTTCTCCTAAATGCTTCTTCCATTTCAGCCATGATCGTTAAGTCAACAGAACATATATATTACCATCTAAAAGCACATGGGTGGTCTCTCCTCCTTTTTCCGGGCTTGAGACCGGCTATGTGATTATAAGTGTCACCTTACAATGGCATAGGCGGAGTTCCCCACCCATCCTCCCAAAAAAGAAAGAAAAGCACACCTAAAAAATTAATGAAGACATTTTTTTTTGTATTTATCAAATAAGTACGAGACATAGGCTACATACATAATAAAAAAAATCATTTAATTTTTCTTGGTACAAACATAAATTTGTAAAAAAAAATACTCCCCCCGCGCGCGCGCAAAAAGCACTCTATCTCTAAATAAAATAAACTTTTTTTATTTTTCATGATTTTGAATATTTTTTTAGCTTTTTCTTTTGCAACTCAGTCTAATGCTAAATGAGAAACCGTTTTTCTTTTGTGATTTTCTTCGCACCCATGGACGAAATAAGCTGACGTCTTCCAAGTGGTGACAATAAGACCGTTGAAGCCTTCAAGATGGCCACCATCCTGTAAGCAGAAAGTTTATTATGGGTGGATTTCTAATTGAAAGGTGAAACGTACAGATGGATTGCTATGTACTGTATTCCTTAATTTGGGAATTTGGAATCTGCAAAAAAAATTGCTTACAAACATTGAAATTACATTGGGGAGTTGCTTAGAAAAATCATCAGTATTAATTGGGTAAAATTCGAGTAATTAGTTAAATGTCATCCCACCTGATGCCAAGAAATGGGCATATGTGGATACAAGTGGGAGAAAAAGAGAGACACAGGCTGCGCGTTTATTACCAGCTTGAGATACATGGCATGACCCAAGGAAAGAGATTCAAGGTTGGGTGCCCCCCTCCTTCTGCTGATCCCCACTGCAAGTGGCTTCACCATCGTCTGCCTGGAGATTAATTACACATAAACCAGCCGGCCAGTCATCAGTAACACGATATGTGGTTTTCTATACAGAGTGTGAATCAATATGATGGAGTAGTTTCTACGCACGTACCTCGTCGTCGTCGTAATAATATTCATCGTCATCGTTGTCACTATCCGTGGCATCACTTTTGCCTGCCTGGAGATTTATTAGCCAAAAACCGGCCATCAGCGACATGATATATACACATGTATAAATACAGCGATCAATCGATCGATATATATGATGGACAGTGGTATGTACGTACCTCATCCTGGTCGGTACCTGCATGATCATGTAGCCAACTCTTGAATTTGGTAACAAGGCCACGTATCTCCTGTTGGCCGTACCTCCCGACCCGAGGCTCCGCGGCGTCACGTAATCTTCTCTCGAGTGATCTAATCATGCGACGTGTCCTTTCTTCCTGGTGTGCAGCAGGACGGCCCACATCCTCGGGTCTGTCCAAACCACGTAGGATCCACTCGAGATTATCAATGAATCTACCTGCCTCCTCATCGTAGTTTTCTTTTTGTATGTCGAGATACTCAGCATTGGGATGGGTTGTGGCAGCCTGCCTCAGCGCTTCCTTTACTTCCCTGTAGCTGCTGTTAGTGCAGTCAAGCCAACAGGTGACGTACTTCAGCAAAGGGCAGCTATTTCTCCTCCAGGGCACCAAGCTGGCAGCGTCCTTTCTTTCAGCGCTTGCACTGTATTCCAGGCATTCAAGCATCGGCAATGCTCCTTCTCCAACAGCAATCTCTATCTTCTTCGTGGACAAGAATCTCAGCTTGTGAAACTCATTGCTGCCAAAAGTATATGATATGTTCTTTTCGTCCTTACTCCAGAGACCAAGGGCGAGGAGCGACGGCAAACTGCCGATGGTTTGAACATCCTGAACTTCTACCTCATCCACATGCAGCCATAGACGAGAAAGGAGTGGAACACTTAAATGATTGATCCATGATGGCACCCTCGGTATAACTATGATAGGCAGAACTAACTCGTACAGCTTTGTACAGGGTGCCATGTCTTCCAAGCTATGATTGAGGACAACCGAATACTTAGCGTACCAACCATTATCGACCGTCAGACTATGAATCTTGTGCAGGTTGCACAGAGATTCCATCAGAGCCTTGCCTGCGGACTCCTCTATTTTAGTGAAATAGATATTGAGCACCCTTAGCTTTGTCAGCTTCCCAACCTCCCTGAAGAAGTTTGGGCACTTCTCCACCGAATATAGCTGCAACTCTTCAAGGCATGTCAGTTTCCCTATCTCCCCCTTCATCACAGTACGCCTACTGGCCCACAGGCACCTCAAATTCGTTAGCTCACCAACAGATGGCGGCAGCTCACTTATCAAACCTCCCCTTACATCCAATATCTCAAGAAGCTTCAGATCATGTCCTATTCCTTCAGGCAGCTTGACCTTCGTCTTCACTACTCCCAGGTACCTCAGCTGGACCAACTTCCCAAGATGCTCAAGACTATGACCTTCTGAAAAAACACAATCCTCAATAACTAGCACACGCAGTACTTTAAAGCTCAAAAGCAGGGGCATACTTTTGGCACTACACTCAACAACATTAAATGACCTTACGTGCTCCATTGCAATGCTACAGTTGTGTTCCCCACTTCTTCCATGAACTCCTAATCTGCGAACCCAGCTGGTTCGTTTTCCTCGTGAACATGTGCCATGCTGCTCCATATCATGTACTCTAACAAAATTTACATCATTTGATATGGTGCGGATGAGATCGAGCACCATGTCATGGACACGACAACCACCTCGGCTACGCACATTAACACCAGGATCTATCCACCGGATCATGCTCTTGTTTACAAGCTTGTTGAAATAGATCTCTCCAAGATCAAATGAATCCATCCCTTCTCTATATGGTATAAATCCTTCGGTGACCCATCTCCATATTAGTGATATTTTATCGATTAAGTAATCTTCAGGAAACACACTAAGATACAATAAACAGGTCTTTAGATTTGAAGATAGATCATAATAGCTAAAAGATAATATCTTTCTTGTGTTATGAACATCATCATTCTCTTCATGCCCAAAACCAATGGCATCATATACCTTATACCAGTCCTCACTGTGTTTACCAACAAGCAAGCTAGCTATTGTAGTGATAGCTAATGGCACACCACCACATTTCTTTAAAATTTTGGTAGTCACTTCAGCAGGTCCTTCACTACCAGATGTTCTTGTATAGAATAACATTTTGGAGTAATCATCAGAAAGTGGTTCCATGTGGTAGATACCACCAGCTTTTGTGGCAACATCAACAATACGGGTAGTTATGATTAATCTACTTTCTGGATGACTATCCACGAAAGCACACTTAATCGTTTCCCATGTTTGTGTTTCCCATATGTCATCAATAACAATAAAGTACCTATTTGCACGAGAAGAAAAATCTTTAATTAGCAAAAACTATCTAATGTACTACCCACCAGAACAAGAAGCAGAACAACACACTAGAACAACACACCAAAACCAAAGGGAGGCTAACAATAAATAAAAAGATAAGATAAAATACATCTCAACTTTATAAGTGTTATCGTGATGTACCGAGTCTTGATGAGTAAATAGCATAAAACTACCACAATTCGGGGTAGGGTTCCAAAAAACTACCACTTCTAAAATTTTCGAAAAAACACCACAAGATGGTTGGCTATTTAAAAAACACTAGTTGTTTACGGTACATCATACTACCTGAAAAAGTGTGTAGTATATAATTGATTCAATGGTCGGTATTAATTCCTCAAAATTTGCTATAGGACTTTTCGGTAATTAACTATTAGGTTCGATTTTTATTTTTAAATTTTATTATAATATGATTATTAATGTAATTAATAACAATGCGATGCCATTTTACATCTCGACGACGCAGCCATCTCAGTTCGTCTGCCATTCCTCACTCGACAGCTCGACGCAGCAGCTCGGCGGCCGTCTCCTCGGTCGCACAGGGCCGACTGCTCTGCGTCGAACGACCTCCGGTCGCCGCTCCGAGATCTTCCTCCCATGTGCCCGAGCGACGATGCCGCCTCGTCCCGCCCGGCGGCCCTCTCCCCGTCTGAACGTACTTCAGTCGGCACCCTGAGATCCCTTCCTCTATTGCCCTCTCTCCATCGTGCACGTACGTCAGCGGGCGCCCACTAATCTAAGCACGCCGCACACACGCGGAGCAGCAGGCCAGCACACGGTTGCAGATAGCGGAGGAAAGGACTGAGGGGGATGTAGAGAATGAGAGGGCAGAGAGGGAGGCGGAGGGAGTTGCCTCGGCATCGGTACGGGGCTCGAGGTGGCGTCCATGTGGTCGTGGGGCGGCGCTTGAAACGGGGTCTGTGGCGCCAAACGAAATGGGCACGGTTGCGGCGTCCGTGCGCTCGAGATGGGAGCGACGGCGTGGGATGGGCTGGGCGTGGGCGTGGGCGATGGCGCAGGGCGGGCTAACAATGGCCGGCTGCAGGTCGTAAACTCGACAGTACGGGCGGAGGTGCGGTAACTGGCAACGGCGACGGAGTAGGATGGGCCAAATGAATGATGACGACTCTGTGAAATTGCACCTATGCCCTTGACTTGATTTGGAAGGGAATCTGCCTACGGGATTGATTAGCAGTGAACTACCCAAAACGCCCCTAATTGCTCAATATACTACTGAAAATTTGCTATACTACTAAAAAATTGATGTAGTATTGTCTCATCTGAACCGTTAAACCATAGAAATTAACGGCCCCGATTTAATGAATGTACCGTAAAAGGTCTCTAAAGTTAAGCACCATTATGACATATTGAACCCAGTCATCAAGGCCACGTGGCAACTAAATTCAACATGTTAAGTTGGATTAGCACCCGTCTCCTCTCCCCACATCTCCACCCACCACCACCCCCTGCCGGAGCCGACCAGCGGGGCTGCCGGAGCCTAAGACCCACCACCTCGGGCAGCTTCCGACGAGCTGGTGCTCCAACGCGGGCGAGCTCCTTGCTAGTGTTGGTGCTCCAACACGGACGATCTAGTGCTCCGACTTGGACCAGGTCCTCGCTAGTGCCCTCCTTCCTCTCTTCTTTGACGCGGCCAGCACATCCTCGCCATGGACCATGCTGCGGAGGCAGGGCGCTGACGGCGACGCCGTCCGAGTGGGAGCAGTCGCGCTGAGCTATTTTGTGTTCCTACCTAGCGCGCCTCTCCTGCCACGACCTTGGGCAGCTGCTGGAGCGTAGCCAGGCCCTGGCTACCCAGGCCGTGGAGGGAAAAGCCTTCGTTGACTGTAGCTACAGCCTACAGTCGCACACAGAAGCTACAGTGCTCACTGTAGCACAAATATTCTGGCAATGGCACTGGCTGGAGCCGACCAGTAAGGCATGGCATGTGCACAGCCAATAGGGAGCTGGTGCTCCAGTGCTATTTATTGGACGACGAGCTGCTTGCTAATGCCTTCCAAGTTCCAAGTGATGCAGCTCCACCTCACCATGGACCCAAGCCGCCGGTGCTTCCTTCCAGCTCGAGCTCGTGGTCAGCCGACGAGGGCTGAACAGGACCAACGCCGCGGGGGCGGGGATGACGCACAGGTGCCCTTCGTCGGTTCCGGCGACGAGCTTGCCAGCGGGGGCTGAACAGGACCAACGCCGCGGAGGCGGGGATGACGCACAGGTGCCCTTCGTCGGTTCCGGCGACGAGCTTGCCGGTGGCGGGCCAAGCGTGACAGTAGGATTAGAATGACCCGATTTTTTTTTTTAATGTAGGGAGCTGATTGCTTTAAAAAGATATTTGGGCCCTACCTGTCATAACCTATCAACAGTCAACCTAATGGTCAAAACTCAGGGTGTTGACTTTTATGCCACGTCAGACCTGACGAGTGGACCCGAGCTATCATCATCACGCTTAAAGCTAACCAACATAGTCATCAGTGCAACATGATAGTTTTTTGAAACAGCCAACCAATTTTTGTGGTAGGTTTTTGGAGTATTTTAAAAAGTGGTAGATTTTTTTGAACACTAGCCCGAATTATGGCAGTTTTATGCCATTTAATCGAGTCTTCATCTACCATTTTTCGCATGGTTATATTCTGGATAATTGAATGGGTATTCATTTGTAGCAAAACTAGAGATAGTTGACCGCCTAAGTAATCCATGTAACCAATCACTTAATGCGACTGTTGGTTTTAATCTCGAACTTAGCCAAATAAAAGAGATGCCATGTATGTTCTAATGCCTAAATTAATTTGTTTCTCTAGAGGTGTGTATTGATAGCTTGGCATACGAGGTATAAAATTATCGGGTTTATGGGGCCAATACCTGAAGAAATATTTTCAGGATCAATTCAAACACAGCTTCCCAATACACATGATTAACTGAGAGCCGACATTTGCACGAGTTGGGGACCAAGGATAAATCACGTGTGTGCTCTAGGTGTATTCCTTTTGTTTTGGCTCTGTGTTTGATTCAGTGTGCTTGCCAAATGTAAATCAGAAATTGTTGTGTCAAAACGAAAAGAAAACTAACGGTAAGTTGTTTATAGATTTGGACTAGATGAATCAAAAGCAAAGATAAAACATATATTGTCTTCCTTAGTGTAGCTGGGCATAGGTGACAGAAAGAAGTTATTGACTAGCATACAGGGAGGTTAATGCGTACCTCTTGCCTGCAAGGGTTTTTTGCAGCTGGTTGATCAACTGCCTTTCATCCATTGTTGCTGCGGCTCTGTATAGCTCAGTGTCAAGTTCAAGCAGAATGTCCCTGAGAACTTTCTTCGTGTTTGGATTCTGACCCACTGGAACAAAACCTTGACACTGATATGTTTTGCTAAGCTTCTCATACAATGCTTTTGCAAGGGTGGTCTTGCCCAACCCTCCAAATCCAACAATGGAGACTATCTTGGGATCTTTATCAGGCATGTGAACCCCCTCGGACACGATCTTTATCAGCTCATTAATTGGCTTATCAATACCCACAAGGTCAGATATGTTTTTGTATAGAGCTCGGAGACGAGGGTCAACTGTAGTTGCTGCAGGATTTGCAACAACATCATCGATCTTGTACCTGTCGCGCCGTTCCTTGATCTTTCTAACTTGGCTCTCAATGTCTTTGATGTCATTGGCTATTTCATGGCGTGCCTTGAACTTGCTGAACTCATTGCGGGCCTTCTTCAACAAGTGCTTGATTTTGGGCTTGGTTGGCTCATTACCCTCGACGCGCATCACGAATGAGTCGAGGCTGTCCTCGATGGCGAAGGACAACTCCCTGACCTCATTAGCCCAAAGCTGGACCTGAGGGTCAAGTTGATCCAGCGGCACGCTGGACACCTTGACAAGGGCTGCTTGCATGCTCTCGAGCTCGGCCTTGAGTTCTTCGATCCCCTTCTTCACACTCTTCTTCAGCTTGTACTCCTCTACGAGCAGCTCCCCCAGCTTGGGGAGGAGAGAGCTCATCGCCCCTGTGGCGAACTGCATGATGACTCTCACCGTCTTCCTCTCTCACTTTTGCTAGCCTGCTGGCTCCTCTCCTCTCTTTTTCTCTCCCTTAGTTTCTATCTCCTTTCAGAAGCTCTTGCTTGCTGGCTGTGGCTAGGTTGCTGCCGCTTGTATGAATATATGGACTAGTAGCTAGTTTGATTGGATCTGAAGCTTCTTTGCGACTGGAGTGATAAGGATGCGGTTGCGCCACTAGCTAGCTAGGTCAGTCCATGTGTACCAGTACTAGTATGCTCCGTGCAAATTAAGCTTCACTCAATTGATTCGTCCAGAGTAATATTTAAGTTTTCTCACTAGTTGCGTGCAAGTGGCGTTTGAAAAGAGGTGCTCCCAAGGAGGATGTGATTGGTATTGGCTAGCACGTGCCAAGTATCTCTAGATCTGCGCATGGTTTGTTGGTTAGTGGCTTAATTAAGTGCGCAGTTTCAGACCTGGCCGGCCCTTTGTTTTTAAATACCAACGACTCGCTCAATATGCAGTCAGCATTAGCTTCAAAGATATACCTGGGTTAATCAAAACCGGCTTCAGTTTTTTAACGGTTCAAAACTGAAGTGTATATCAAATTATCAATGGAGCGGCAATTTGGATTTCTTTCTATGATTGAATTCATTGGAGCACTAGGGACAGTGTTGTTACTTGCTACCAGGCTAGGTACAAAGTTGCATAAGCCAGATTATTAGCGCTAAACTGTTTTGAATAAAACAGTCTCTAGATGTGTGCAAAACTATAATATCAAAGTTTTGTGGGTGGGACTGCCAGAGAAGAGGTGCTACCGAGGTTGTGCTCTCGATATTAGCTAGCAGACACAAAACGTTTCAACCGTCTCTAGTAACAGAGACGGTGTGTCTTTAGTTTATGAAATAAATATTTTTTTTGGGGGTATGTCCTCCACTGGTTGAACCCAACAACGACTGCAAGTTTCTAGCCTGCTGGCTCCTCTCCTCTCTCTCTCTCTCTCTCTACAAGCTCTTGCTGGCTGGCTGTGGCTAGGTTGCTGCCGCTTGTATGAATACATGGACTACTAGTTAGTTTGATGGGCTCTGAAGCATGTTTGCGACTGCAGTTATAAGGATGCGGTTGCCTCACTAGCTAGCTAGGATAGTCCATGTGTACTACTAGTGATAAGGACGCGGTAGTACTAGGCTCCGTGCAAATTAAAGTTCACTTAATTAATTCGTGCAGAGTTATTTTTAAGTTTTCTCTTGCAAGTGGCGTTTGAAAAGAGCTGCCCCCAGTGAGGACGTGATTAATATTGGTTAGCACGTTCAAAGTTTCTCTAGATCTGCGTATGGTTTGTCGGTTGGTGGCTTAATTAGTGCAGGCCAGCCATTCTTCTCTAGATCTGCGAAAAGGGTGTGTTTATGCAGAACAAGGGAATCATGCATACATTTCATCTCTCTCTAGCAACAGAGACCCTACATATTATATCAAATACAATAAATATATTTTCTAGTCTGTCCTCAGTTGGTTGAACCCAACAGCATCGGCTTGTATTGGTATAGCCTACCTAGGCTTGTATTGGTATAGTGTCAGTACGCACTGCGTAGTGTTCTGTGAGTAATTAAGAAGGTTAATCTAAGGTAAATATTGTTATTAGAGCCTGTGTCATGAACACACTATATAGGACATAGCTACTGCTTCGAGACCGACGGTCGAGGTTAAATATTGTTAGTCAGTGTTAACATAAAGTGACAAGTGTTGGTGTCCATGGCCCAAACAAAATCATATCATCATATGACACCAAACCTTTGCCGAAAACGTATCATACATGTTCGTATTACAGGGAAGACTAGGACAGACCCGATCTAGATCCACATTGCGCGCCATGCATTGCGCGCATGCTGTCTGCAAATAAAGTATTTTGTACGTGGTGCCGACATAATATGACACTTTATCGTGTTCAATAAACTAGACAATTGGCGCAGCTTTCCATGCTGTACACCACATGCAGGTTGGTATATCGAGAATATTGGTGCGATGTGCCTAAGGGCGTAGATTTGACAGCCCAGGATACCATTTGAACGAAGACGGCTTTCGAGCCATTTGGGATGCTCATCGCAGACAATAGTAGTATATAGACGACAATACGGAAATGCAATTCGGCTCCCGGGAGCACGTGCTCCTGCCTATGGAAAATGAATTTTGAAATGTCAAAAAAATTGGGACAAATTTTTTTGTGATCTTTGTCACATACAAATGCTACATGTAAATTTTGAGGCAAAAAGGTTAAGCATTTTGGGCTGCGCAAAAAAAACAAATCGAAGACAAAATGTCACCACAAAATGACAACCCAAATTTTTTTTTTCACCGACGAAACACCGCTGCTCCGTTTCGCATGAAAATTGTCAAGCATGCTTGCGACACCAACACGATCATCTACAAATTTTTTCAGAATTTTTTGAAAACATTTTTTGTGTGGTTACTGTTCATACAAGTGCAAATGCACCCGGGAGCCAAAACGCCGCCTACGACACTAGTAGTATATAGATGGCTTTCGAGCCATCGTGTCAGCACGGTGATCGAAATGCATGTTCACACATGGATACTACCTACTATGGTACCATCACAGTTTTATTCGTGATTTAGATCTGTGTTTCCTGTGGTTGGTAGAAAGACTCCCCTGTGTGTTTATTGTTGAATAGTTGTCTTCTCTCATCTACTAGCATCACATTTTTCTGCAGTCACTGATTGCATGATTAGTGTTAATTACTTTCTGGCCTTTGGGGAAGCATGTTCTTGTTCACCATTGCAAATAGTTAGCCACGTGTAGTTCTAATTAAAGCAACAATGAAAAAATAGAACGTTTCTTTGACGCCAAAATCTGTTTTTTCCACATGGACAATTACAGTGCTGATTCAGCAAGGATTTGATATATAGCAGCTGCCCTTCTATAGGCTGTGTTAAATGCATCGATCATACCAGTGGTAAGGGAATGGAGTTTGTTTCATGTACTCAGTAGTACAATAAATTCGGGAGGGCCGTTTTGGCTCTTGGGTGCATATGCTCCATAATGAACAGTAAATTCAAAACAAATAGTAAATAAAATTTAAAAATTCTGAATTTTTTTGTAGATGTTCTTGTTAGTGTAACAAGTGTGCTTGCCAATTTTCATGCGAAACAGGATGACGGTGCCTCGTCGGTGAAAAAAATAATAAGTGTAACATTTGGAGGTAACATTTGTCGTTCGACTTTTTTTTTTTGCACAGATCAAAATACTTAAGCTTTCCTCCTAAAAATTTGTAGGTAGCGTTTTGGTGTGACAATGTTCACATCTATTTTATTTTCAATTTTTTTTGACATTTGGAAAAAACATTTTTGATGGGCAGGAACATATGCTCCCAAGAGCCGAATTGGATTTCCGTCAATAAATTTTAGTTGGCGATAAAAAATGTTTTGTTTGCCTACCCCAACTTGTTTGGGACTAAAGGCTTTGTTGTTGTTGTTGTTGTTGTGATAAAAAATGTTTTGTTTGAGGCTGGTTCAGACTTCAGAGGGGAGTTGATACCTGTCCAGGCCATTGTACTGCAGGTTGGTAGTTGCGTAGAAGCTTGCTTCATCATCTTCACTGCATCAATGGCTACTCCGATCACCTTGCCGTGCCGTGGCGGTAGTCGTTGGTGATGAAACTGGATGAAAATGATGTATGTACAACACGAGGTGTTGTCCATCACTCCCTGGAAGTACGTAAACAAGGCATTAAAGATTCTGCAACAATTTTTTTTGAAAAGGGGAATATATTAATATCAAGCAGATACCAATTACACCCGGCCTCTGCAACAACAAGATGCCTAAAAACATTCAGGATGCACACAGCCAAAAAAGAAAATTAAAAGATAAAAGAAACGAAAAGAAAGACCCGTCACGGTGATCGACCACCTGCAGTAGTAGCACTCTAACCACCACCTCAGGAATACACAAAGAGCAGAGAACGGCACCAGTAACAGAGAGGACGTCCAACTCCACTTTCTCCTCTCCCGTCCAATTTTCAGTAAGGGTTAAGGGTGGTTATGTAAATAGCTAAGAAACATATATGCGTCGCTATGTGTATATGAACCATGAAAGTTTTAGATGGATATTTGGCAACCCATAAAAAATATGTTTCAACTTGATCTAGTAATGATCTTTGGGAATTATAAAATGTAACAAGGATAAATTGAGTGACATTTGTGTGTGCATGCATGTGGATCAAGAATGAAAAGAGAGATTGAGGCACGTACGTAGTATACTCAGTGGCAAGCATGATTGAAGGTAAATGAAAAAATGTAAGTATGAATTATACATTGTGCAGCTATGATGATTAACTGCAGTCATCTTTTTATCAGGATGCATGCATGCCATTATAGAAAAATCTTTCAACAAAATTTGCATGACATACTTGACCAGAGGATCCTAGATTCCTAGGTATTGCATTAGCAAATATGATAAGTAAATATATATCTCAAACAACTAGATTTATAACATGAGAAGATCGACACCAAATCCAGTAAAATCACACTCCCTCTGTACCAAAAATATAAGACATTTTTTGGTTTTGCATAGGCCATAAGAAACGTGTTACATTTTGTTACGGAGGGAGTACATTCCAAGAGGAGGTATAGTGCAGATCTAATATGCAGACTGGATATAATGAAAAGAACCATTCAGGAATGAATAAAATCTTCAAGTAGTTTGACTGATAGAAACAGGGCTGCATATAGAGAGCTGCAATATGTGTAACTGAGATTAAACAAAAAACTACTACCGATTAAATTTCTCTTTGGCTTGAATTTGAAGACTTGGAGTTCTCTTTCTTTCTTATTGTAGAACATGTAGTTTCTCCTACAAGTTCCTTCATTCCTGCTATAAAATAGTCAAGAGTCAGGAGAACACGCATTATTCTCTACAGCACATGGTTGGCCCTCCTCCTTTTTCCGGACTTGGGACCGGCTATGCACTTGTAAGTTTTTTGTTACAATGGCATAGGCGGAGTTCCCAACCCGCCCTCAAACAACAAACAAACAAAAAGCACACTAAAATAAATAAAAAGTAATTTTTTATATTTTTTCTGTTTTTACTCTTTAAATTTATCAAATAATTGGTATTGAGAAACACAAGGCAGCAACAGTACCGACAAAATAGGCCCCTTCTTTATTATTGAGTTTTAAACAAGCAACTCTAATGTTGAACACCAAGTAACCAATTTTATAATATTTTTTAGTGTTTTTAAGAGACCACTCTAATGCAAAGAAAATAACCCTTTTTACGACTTCTGCAGCTTTCCTCCTTTTTCTCTTTTTCTATGTCGATGGAGAAATTAATCCCACAAACAGAGATATTGGTCCTCCAACAAGCCACAAGACTGCGGAAGGTTCAAGACTACCACCAGCCTGCAAACATGATTGTGGAAGCTATTGGTAAAGGTAGAATTGACTACGTATGTACATGCGTAATAAGCAGCAGATAGTAGTTAGTAAATATGAATATCAGTAATGCAATACAGTGAGAGTATCCATCTTTGTCCTTGTCATATTGGCAATGAGGAAAGTTCAACCAGTGAAGGAATAATCCCTTGGAGGAATATACATGTTGTAATGAAAGAAAGATATAACAGTTTATGCAACACTCACATACATACCTCTTGTTCTTCATATGCAAAGGATACCGCCTCTCTTCACTTTCGTTGCTTTTAAGCTGTCACTCAAGGTCTCCAGGTCGCCATTCTCGAGATGAGAGTGGACAGCCCCATCCATCATCATCATTAGAAGGCATCGCAAAAGCATCAATCACTAATAAGCCAGAAGAGGTCACAAATGGCAAGAGGGGCTTCAGAATGTTGTCTCCTCTCTTCACTTTCGTTGCTGTAAAGCTGTCACTCGAATGAATCCAGGTCGCCATCCTTGAGACCCCGAAATATTTCATTTGCCACTTGCTCAAAGAGCTTTACTCCCCAAATCAGCACCCCTCTGTTTTCCTGGCTTATCTGCAGAATTGACCTAACCAATAACCAACCACATGAATCAGAACAGAAGGATCAGATATTGTTCTCAAAACTTGCATCACTGTATCTCCAGATCTTCCATAATACAGCAGCCAACCCACTGTAATAGAGAAATTGTCTTGCTTGCTCAATCTAGATAGCCAAGAGCTAAATAAGCCATGAACAGTACTAGGTACAGTTTTTAAGTTGAATGCATATGGGAAATTGCTCCAGATCAACTTAGCAACCGAAAAATTCAGAAATAAGAGATCCACAGTCTCATATCTGCTACAGAACAGAATTGACCGATTTTATCTGCCTGCAACCCCATTGGCAGACAAAGACTGCTTAACTGAATCTTAGTCGACGGAGAGAACAGCATCCTCACAAGTAGCTTGGATTGGATGCAGTTCCATGTTTGCAAAGTATGTCCCGAAAGGGTATTTGTAAATTGCACTGGTTCCCAGCTATTTGTAAGAAACTCACCAACAGAGACACCTTTTGCTAAAGCAAATGCTGTGCAGCCTGGGATAAGATTGGCTAGAACCTTGCTAGTATTTCTAATTCTGACATTGGTTAACTCAATTATCATTTCAAACAGGACCTGGCTGTTTCAGACTTGCTACTTTACACAATACCATTCTGATTCATTAGGGAGTGTCAGTGTACCTAATTTACAATGTAGAGGCTAGGCATTTCAGCAAACAGGACATGTGCGTGAAAAAAACACCGTAGCGACTGGTTCGTCCCGCTGGATTGATTCATCTCCTCCATTGTTGGAGCCTGCACTGCATCCGCAGTGGAGAAGGGGGTGGAAATTCAGAGACAGTACCCATCAGGTAGCTAGCAAGCCGTCGTACACCATTCACAGAAGGGGGTGAAATACAAGCAGTTCCATCGGGAATGAAGAGAGAGGAACGCACCGTCGCCTGGGGATCGGATCTGCTTCTGGGGTACGCCGAGTTCGCCGGGTGCTCGCAGCCGTGCCGCGCCGGGGTCACGCCGAGGTCGGCGAGCGTCGAACGCACCGCCCGGGCGGAGTCGGAAGGCGGCCTCGCTGGAGCTCCCTCGTGGGGCGGTTCGTTAGCGCCGGGACGGGGGATGAAGCGTCGGGCGTCACGCCGCGCGAGGTCGACGGCCGCGCCGCGTGGAGGCGCCAGGCCGGAGGTCGGCGGTGGTGCTAGGAGAACAGAGGCGGGGATGAGAAGGTAGCGTTCGGCGGAAACAGCGGAAGTTGTGACAACTGCCTCAGCCCTTGGATGGTAACTAGGGGAATGGATTAGTGCTTCTTTGTACGGTTCAGATGAATCTCTACTCTTAATGTCTCACTTGGTAAAATAGCCTTTACGGTTTTTTTCGTCCCCACTTTCATTTGTTTTTTTCGTCTCCGGTCCCCCTACGTGCGCACCAAAAAACCCCACCCCCCCACAAAAACCCGCTCCTCTCGATCCCATCGAAGTCCCAGCTTCGTTGCCGCCGCCGACGTACGATCTTCCTGACGCAGCCGCACGAGATCGCTGCCGCCGACCTCACAGAGAATACGCCGCCGCCGATGTCCGGGATCGACGTCTCTCGCTGCCGCGATCTCGTGTGTTCTCGCTGCCGCCGGATAGGGTTCCAAGTCCTCGGTAGGGAGGCGGTCTCGAGCGCCGGCGGCGCCACCTGGGTCTCCTCGAGCCAGGGCCCTCAGCGGGGACGCTGCTCTTTCTCGCTGATCTGCACCGCGCGACGTTGAGGACTTGAAGCCACCGCCGTCTCCAACCATCCCCGTCTCTGATCCGAGCCGAGTACAGGGGAGTCACTGCTGCCGCCGGGGACAAGGTCGCCTGTGGAAACCACCGCTACCTCAAGTCCTTCGATCTCTCCCCTCCTCGCCACTCCTCACGGCTCACTCCGCTCGGCTCGGCCTCCACGGCGGGGATTTGCTCTATGGCGAAGAGAGGCGGCTGCAGGCGCCATGGTGCCGATCCGGTCATCGTTGGTATTCAAGTTGCCACCTGACGAATCTGTTTTTATTTCTTATTAGGTACCTGAAAGGCTGAACCTGATCTGATGAAGTTGCTTGTCAGTCTACCTTCCTTTGATGAACTAGAAGGCCAAGAGACCAAGGTATGCCTGAGTTCATAGCTTGATTCCTTACCATAGTTTGCTTATTCAACTGAATTTCTGGATAGCAGCAGTCTGAATTGCTGAAACATGCAGCGACACATGATTAACCTTTGTACTTTATACTTTGCTTAAACATTCAGGACTCCAGTAGGCGACTCCAAAAATTGGTACTCCTGAAACTTTAGCCAGTGACCATGTTGATGGTATTTTTTGGGAACAGGGGAGGGCGTGTGTTATTGTTCAAACCAGGCGCCTGATTTTTTTAATCTTTAGCCAGTGACCACATTGCCGCCTTAAGCGATGAACAGGGGAGGGCGTGTGTTATTGCAGGGAACTATGTGTCATCTGGTCTTCATAGTGATTGGTCTCTGAATTCATATTGAAGGTAGTTCACCAAGATCTACTGTTCTTACTGCTTTAAATACTTTGATTTCATCTTCCCTTTTTGTTGTCAGTCATGCGAGCTGGGTTTTTGCGGTTTGGATCTCCGGGTTGTGGGAAAACACTAATGACAATTTATTTTGAGATTTCCATATTCTTTCTACCTAATTTGTGTTCTGTATAAACTGTACAATGTTTCCTTTTCTGGAACTTTAGGGGCCTGAGCAATTGAACAAGTATATTGGGGAGAGTGAATCAGAAGTAAGGAAAATATGAACCCGTGCAAGCACTAACTCACCATACATCCTATTTTTTATGAGGTAAAAGTTTTTGTTTAGCTGATTGCGTGTGTGGATTTATTCTTTAGGGGAAGACTTGGTAGTTACTTTGTACAACTATGAATGCTTGGTACATCTCTCATGTGATTTAGGAGTGTGCAACGCGTGGAATTAAATTGTTTGAGCATGCCTTCCTTGTTTAGGTAAAACTAAGTAGTTGTGGCAGCTTTGGAAGAGAGAACCCAATTCCTGGTAAATTGGACATCATCAATGAGTTCGTCGAGTTTGATTGAACTCTCACACTTTGAACATGCTCTATTTAAAGGAAGGCCATCCCTGTCATAACAGGTACAGTAAAATGCCAACACTTATATGATTGATGTTATGATAGTATACTTGACTTTGGTTCCACCGGTATAATAATACTATCACTGGTTTTACATTTCTTGTTTTTGTTGCAGCAAAGAAAACACTTTGACTGACTATAAAAGAAATATTCGGTCAACTGATCTATCACCGTTGTTACGAGGACCATAGTGTAGTCTTTTAGGTTTAATATGCCGGGGACGAGCATCACTGTCGAGTTGAAGAAATACTTGTAATGGGTGTCAAAAGTTGTGTTTACTTCTGCAAAGCTGATTAAAAAACATGCCCACCTTCATAAGGGTGATGTAAGTTGCAGCTAAACTCAGGTTTATTCTCCGTTGCCTACATATTTTTATTTCACCACGTTATCTTTTAGCCACTAGATGGAAAATAGGAAAAAAAATGGGAGAGACCCACTTCCTTTCTTAATCTATGTTGTTAATATTCAGTAACCTATAAATATATTTAAGCCGCAGAGATGAGGGATTCTCCAGTGGCAACCAAGTGGAAGGATGGCACCGATGGAGCGCCGACGGCCGCGGCTCCGAGAGGGCAAGCTCTACGCGTGGCTCTAGTCGCCTGATCATCCCCGAGATTCCGAGAAGCATCACTATTGTGCTACATTGTGTTGCCTGTCGATGGCTGTAAATTGCAGTTACGGACCACCCCCACCGCAGATTTCAAAGCCGCTATGATCCATTGACTCGCCCCCACTATAGGTCCGCATGCCAGGGATTGCCGTTGCCATCCTCCGCGACCATACGTCAAGGTCGTAGGAGCCCCCGTGCCGTGGCCATTTCTCCGTGCGGCTGGCGACGAGATGCCCGTTCTTCCGCACAGCCGAGGATGCGTAAGCCGCTGTTGTCGTTCCTCTACGCGACTATGATGCACGGAGCGTTGCCCCTGCCCTCCACACCATCACAGCGCAATGCGTGAACGCCCAGGGGGCATAGTGGTTGAGGTTGTACCATGTAGTACGTGATGCACACCACATGTTCGACGAGTTCCCCTAATTGATCTCTCTCAATTGCTAGCCCTCTCTGTTTGAGTCTTCCACACTCCATACCTCTCTTCATCCATATATGATCCTATTTTGTTTCATTTGCTTGCTAGATTTAAAACTTACCTTCGTTGAAAAAGTAAAGTACAATGTGTGATTATAATTGATGGATCAGTTATTGCTTTTGAGACAATCATCTATTAATCCAGATTTCACTTTTTTAACAGAAGCTTGCATCGGGGTCTTGCTGTGGGGCTGCTGGGTGACAGGGATATCTTACTACTTGGTGAAAGTCATTACCACTAGGCTGATTTTACCATCATTCAGGTGTTCTATTCCTTTTTTTTGGCATTTTTCAGTGGACTGCAACTACTTTTTGTTCAAATATACATAGCAGATTTGATGCAGTTGGTAGAACAGTGAACCATTGTTTCACCTTTGTGCAGATCGTGGAAGGAGCTAATCCGGCTTTTGGCAGTAAAGTTCCAACTGAAGAAAGAACAGAGAGAGGAAACACAACAAACTGAAGCTGGTTAAAACCAAAAAAATCCGTGACAATCTCTTCGCCCAGTATTTGATGTTACAGACAAGATACTGAACAGACGTTTTTAGGCCACGACCTATGTGTCATTCCTAAGTTGTTAGATTTGCTGATAAGCATGGGCATTCATTTTGATCGCCTTCATCAATTTCCTCTTAGAGCTTTTGGAAAACGAAATAAGAGAGGTAGAGCTCTGTAACCAAGTCATATTGACATTTAGGAATACTAGATGGTCTAAGATGGCTTTCTGATTCTATTCGTGGTTGGATATGCAACACCTTTAACTCAACCAAGCACCTCTGGCTCACTTCACATGCTTGTTGCCATCTCCACCTCCCATATTTGACCAAGAAGGCTAATTCAGCTTGGGAGCTTTTTAGTTCAGTTAGTATTATGCTCAATCATTCATACAACTCACAAGACTAGATTGAATTTGATACATGGTTTGTGATTATATTTTTCTGAAATTTTAACTGCACCTATGATAGGTTGATCGGTTGTTGCCTAGAGGGCCTCGTTCATAGGCAACGGTTCTACAACATGTAGGGGGAGGTATATCGACAATACTCCGAGGCATACTAGATGGTCTAATATGCTTTTCTGGTTCACTCTAATGCTTCACATAAGCTGCAATTTACTTCATCATATGAAAACTCTCATTCATGGCTTTGTTACCATCAGATGAGGAAGTATGAGTCGAGGAGGGAAGACGATAGCTGAGGTGGTCTGCAGAAGAGATGGTCCAACTCTCCTTCGAGCCTAGATGAGGGGACTACTCGAGTATATGCCTCGTGCTTCTACGCGTAAATCATATCTGGGCATACAACCCAACTTTTGCAACTGTTATCTGATGTGCAGCTACACGGGTAGCTTGTTCTCGCTTAAGCAACTCCCCTTGTCAACTACAATTGCAGTGCAGGATCCATTGATTCGTTCATTGTGGAGATAGTTTGACTCGAGCGCTGTTGGAATCCCCACATGTGCTATACCACAAAATATAAGAATGTATGTCATACTCAAGGTTTGAAGTTTATCTTGTTGGGGGAAGTGAGAGATTTTCTAATGAAAAGAGCACCTAAATATTTTGACTGATAACTACTGCAAGTCTCAAACAGGTTTTGGCTCATTTAAAGACCACCCGTGTTTGTTTCCCGAAAATCTTTGATTCCATTGTTACATTGACCTGATTCTGATTCTTTGTAGACTAAAAACATGTTTTGAAATAATGTATGATAAAATGGTAAACGCTTTCCAATGTGCTAGGTTAAAATGTGCAAATCAACATTTGTGCTTTGTTATTCATAGGATTATCACAAGTCTTGAATACTGGCTCTTAGAGTATTGTTCTTCAACTCTTATTTGTTTGTCTTATCTTTTGTTATTACAGGTTTCAAGCTTCAACACGAATCTTGGACTTTAAATGTTAAAAAATGTCGTTTTTGTGAAATGACACTGATTATGATTATATGGCAACCTATTCTTTAATGTATTCAATTACAAAGATTATGATTATGTGAATGGAGCAAGGGATCTGAGAAAAAATAAGGTAATAGTCAGTGAGGTTGTTCCAGGCAGATCCAAATTATATCCTCGTTTACTTTCCCCTTTTCTCTTGACTTACTCTTTATTCCTGTCCATGTTTCTTTCACGGAGTATCCTCGTAGGTGTTCAGGGAATGTCCTTGACTTGTATTATCATTATCTATCGAAGACAAATTTAGATTCTGAATTCTGTTAGCTAGAATTTTGCTCGGGTTGAGAGTTGCCGCAGTGAGCAGAGGTTAAAGGAGATGGACAATGGAAATAAATGGCTCCATTATGAAATTGGCTAAAAAAAATTCTACTTTTGTTTTTAGCTAAAATGTTCAATGTTGCCCCTTTATTAGAATTCTATTACTCCCTCTGATTCATATTAATTGACACTGATTTAGTACAACTTTGTACTTAAGGTGTACTAAAGCAGCGTCAATTAATATGAATCGAAGGGAGTACATCATTTCACCTTTTGGTAAAAAAAAATGGACAAAATGCAGTAGTTCGGTTGATTGCTTTGACCAAGTGTCATTGTTTGCTTTGAGAACGTGAGAATCTGACCAGAATTTGCTATCTCATGTAAAGCAAAGGAATGAACTTTGACGCTTCAAGGGAGAAAAATAGTTGACCAACATGGAGCCATCTCATAAGTAATGTGTCTCGATTGTTCAGTTATATAGCGGTGACGAACAAAGACCGCGAGGGCAAGAATTGCGTGTCAGGTACAGCATAGTGGCAGAATGCCTTTTCTTCTTTGGTGAATATGTTTCATCAAAAAATTGCAACCACGGATGGGTAAAAGAAGAATATCTTGGAGCACAAGGTAGAAAAGAAGTAAAGAGAGCGTATGGCCTAATGGGCACCATGCTAGACTAGAGAGTGAAGAAGAAAAAGAAGAATCATTTAACGTTTAAAGAAAGTCAGACAATACCATCACTATTGGTGTTGAACCCTTAAACTGTATGTCCTCTGTTGCAACACACAGGCATTTAACTACCCCCCTTGCCTATCTCAGATAGAGAGAGAGGGAGGGAGAGTCACTATTTGAATGGTTATATATTTAATTTTAGAGAGATGAGAAAGAGAGGAAATGTATGTAGAGAGGGGGAGGGAGAGTCACTATTTGAATGGTTATATATTTAAATTCAGAGAGATGAGAAAGAGAGAAAATGTATGTAATTATTACTCATAAGTGCATAATGTTTTGTCTCGCCTCTTCCACCCTATTGTTGTGCTTTCTTAATTCTTTGTCGTGAGTAAATCATTGTGTAGTTGCGTCTTATATTCTGTTTGGGCCTATAGGTGTGTGCTTGCATGCTTTTCCATTTCTTATAAGTTGTCGTCGTTTTGTTGCTTATATTTAAGTTTGGTCTTTGTCATCAACCTGCGGGCCCACTTAGGTGTGAGAAAGAACACAACAAGTGCAATGGTTTTCCTTCGATCTTCAACTCCCAAGCTCTCTAATATTTCCATACGGAATGTTCAGTAAAATGCCTAAGAGAATGATACAACTCTTGCCTTCAGTGGATACCCTAGAGAAATTGATGTTGTTTTTTGAGTGATGCCTCCAGCTGTGGTAGAAATGTATTCAGAATACATGGAACTGGTTTTTGTGGATACCATACAAATTAATTATTGACAATTTTAGTAAATTGTGCCTGATATTTATCCCTCGGTATTTATCTATCCTTACAGTGACATACAGCTACAAGGATAAACTGGTTTTTAAAGTTCCCTTTCTTGGTCAAGTGACATCTGTTTGATGTCCGAACACGCCTGGACGTATGATCTTGGAGACGACCTTAATCACTTGTTTGATTCATTTATATGCATTATAGCTCGTAGCAACGCACGGGCATTCTACTGGTTCCCAATGAATCGGTGTTTTTTATTCGATTTTCTGAAAAACAAATTGAGGACAAGCTTGCATTTTGTGCTACACACCGGCTTGCTAGGATCGAGGCGACATACGATTCGACACAACTAGCTTGTCTAGTCTCGATGCATGGCTACAGTTCGCATGGCGTCGTACCACTCGCCGGCCCATGCTGCCCGAGTGCTTCCATGCCAAGTGCTACTGCGACAACCACAGTGAGCCCTACGTGGCCCTCGTCCAAGCAATGAATAGCTTCGGAATGCTTTTCTTTGAAGTCCCAACATTCAAGTGAGCTGCTTCTGAATATATTTTTCTCGGCGACATGCAAGTAGCAAGCAAGCTGTTTCTGAACAGTACACAAAAGTTTCTTCAGGCTTTGCTCCGAATCTGCAGTGCACTGGAGTTTCTTCTGGAGCCATAATCTCCTTGCGCTTCTTCTTATTGAGCACTAGGACCCACTGATAGATCGAGTTCTGTTCAGGAGTGTTCGAAATTAGTTAATCTGAGATATCTTTGTATCAACAAAGCTCCTCCATCTAGATCAAAATGAAAACTCAGGGCGCCCGTAACATATTCGACACCATTTCGTACTCTTTCTTTCCTTGTGCCTCCCGTGCCTACATGCTCGATGTGATTTTGCCTTGAAAACAAACAAGGTGAAAAATTTATGCCAACAAGTTTCTCGCATAGTTTTAGCACATGATAGATGGTATTGAAATACATTAGAGAGTTTTGACATAGCTAGAGATGGGACAATACATGAAGATCCTTCCCTAACGATGATGAATGAGAAGTCCAGATGTATACATGTAGCCCTCGAGTTTTCTTCTGAAGTGGACGTGCTGCTAGTTTCTAGGCTAGTTCTTGTAGGTAGGCTAAGTGATGGAGCTATAACTTCTTTTTTGTGGGGAGTAGAGCTATAACTTCAGTGGAAGCTCATATGGGTACCATTTCTACACTTGATTTGGGCTGGTCGTAACATTTACCTTCATCCTCAAAAGATATTGTGAATAAGTTTCAAAAGATACTGTTAATCCTTTCTCAAAATAATTGTTGCGCCTTTCATATTCACACCACGCCTTCCAGCTGCTTGGTGTTCTTGTGTCATCTTTGCTAAATAAATTGATTATAGTTGCATCTGATTTCTTTTAGGGGCACCTGAAACCAACGAGCCATAAAACTAGGGGAAATGAGGTATAATGTAATTAATACATATAAATTAGTAGTACTTTGCAAATGAGACTGAGCGATCAGTCTTACAATTCAGGTCCCAACGAATGGTTGTCCTAACTTGAAAGTAAAGATCCATGAGAGAATTACACACGTATTTGTTTCTTTGAATGGTGCATACACGTATGAGTGGACCCAGAAACTTACAAAAAAAATCGACAAAGGGTGGCTTTTATTGACTCAAAAGAAACGTACGATTGAGGAGTTGCAAGACGTGCAACCGAATAAACAGGAACATCTTGAAAGTTCTTTCATAAAAAAAATCTATTGGGCCTAATATTTTTTTTGACCTCAAAAAGACCTCTTTATTTAATAGATAATAATGTTACATCGTTCACCATGAGAGGTACAATAGAGGGGGAGGATCATCCAACCAGACCCTACTGGCCTGGAACTTAGCCAACTGGGCTAGTTCATGAGCTACAGAATTCGTTTCCCTATTCGCATGCTCATACTTGACCCTAACAAATTCTGGCTCCATAGAAAAACAATCATGAAAAATCGCTGCAGCAATACCTGTAGGAGGCCTCTCATTCATCATAATTTCTATTAATTCACTATTATCAGAACTCATAACAACTCTATTACAACCCATGGATTCAGCTAAGAACAAACCATGCTTGAGAGCGAGAGCCTCAGCCGAAAGAACATCTTGAACCATATCCAAACGTGCATTACACGCGGCGATGAACTTCCCTTTTTTATCACGAATGACTGCACCTGTAGTTCCCCTTAACATATCTGGATCGAAAGAAGCATCAACGTTTATCTTAACGCAATCACCTGTTGGTGGAGCCCATCTATCCTTTCTCAACCTTGCATGAGGAACTTCAGCAGACCTGAAATTTGAGGATAACACTTTGATTGCCATCGCAGATCTTTCTGGGGATTGCACCTGAATATCACGGCTAATTTGCCTCCTCTCCCACCATAAATACCAACAGGCCACCGCAACAAGCTCTGGCAATGGGGCTTGTCCCAAAACCAGTGACTGATCAGGGCTTGAGTACAACAATTCCTCTAGAACAGACTGTCCTGGACGATGAACAAGACAAGATCTCTCAATTAAGTCATGAATGCCCAGTGCTTGCCACACGTGCTTTGCTCGGCTACACTTGAACAGGAGATGCTTAATGTCTTCCGCTCCAATCTTACAGACTGGGCCTAATATTTCTTCTACGTCTTATAGAATTTTACACTCTCCATGCTAAAGCTCAATTGTTAACATGCATCAAGACGATGATTCCAGTCACCACAGCCTCTTAACTGGTGGTGACACGAGATATCTACTAGTCCGTTCCACTACCATACATGTTTGGATAATAATAAAATTGTTGGCGGCGAGGTTGCAATCCGGTGTCATCGTCATCACTCCTCCGCGAGGGCGACTCCGACTCCACCTTCAACGACCACCGATGAAGCCCTCACCGCTCAAGCGCCGAGGCCTGCGCCGGTCGATGCCAAACAGTCCACCACACGCGCCGACGACCAGGCAGCTCTGACTCTGTCGACGAGCATTGCAGGGGAAAAGCACTGGGCCTGCGTCGAGCTGGCACCGAAACCGATCACCCGTCTCGTGTCATCGTCACCGCGGAGACACCTCCTCTGCAGCTCCGACTTCAGGAAGACAAGTGACGCACGGCAACCCCTCGAACACGCCGGATGAGACCAACTACCAAAGCTCAGCAACCGCCCAACTCCGCCCAAAGCCGCCATCGTTGCCACACAAGAAGTCGCGCCACATCAACATTGCCGGACGGACACCTGCCGACCGCAATGCCGCGAGCGTCCAGCCCATGGAGCACGCAAACGGGATCCAATGCTCTTCAAGACGACGCCCCAAAGAAGGAAGCGACAATGCCGACGCCGTCGCCCGACCCGGCTGGGCCTTAGGCTTTCACCCGAAGAGCTGGAACCAAGGGTGTGCAGGGGGTGGACTCCACGGCGGCGCCTCCAAGGAGGTGACACGACGTTCGCGGACGCCGACGCCGTCGGCCGGCAAGAGACCGGCAAGCTTTCGCCCGGAGCACCGCCCAACACCACACCCTCACGCACTGCACCTCCGCTGGCCCGCTCACCTCCCACGAAGCCATCGCGCCATGAGCAAGCAGAAGCCACCACCACACTACGCAACCACCACTGATCTCACCGACCGGAGACAAGAGCAGGACGGACAGCACACCTCGGCGACGTCTTCAAGAAGAGCACGGCACCTGAGGGCATCGCCGTCGCCGGCCCCGACCAGCAGCCCGAGGCGGAGCTTTCGCCCGGTGCTGCCACACTGCCCGCCAGAGCCCGAGCTGGGTCGGACCACCAAACAGCCTCACGCTGCAACCTTAGCTGCCAGCAGCCAGCGAGCAGAGGCCCGCACAGGCCCAACGGCCCCAATGCCCGCAAAAGCCAGATCCGGAGGATCCACGCTCACCGGAGGCCGCCTCGGAGCCCCACGGCCGGCCGGAGCCAGCCACTAGGAGGGCGGGGCCGACGCATCTGGAACCGCACCACCGCGTGCCGGAGCCACGCCGACAGGGAGTGCCGCACCGGCCGACCACCGCTGCACCAAGCAGGCCGCGACGCTGCACCACGGGGGAGCAGCTGCGCCACCATGGGCCGCCTCCTTGCCGCCGCATCGCCGAGGAAGTCCACCGCGCCGCCATGGACCGCCGCTACACCAAGCATGCAGCGACCTCCCTCCGCCGTGCGCCTACGCTGAGCCGGTTCACGAGGCCCCCGCCGAGCCCCAAAAGCCAGCACCGCCAGGTCAAAGGAAGGCCCCGCCGCTGCCCGTGCGGCCCAGGCTTTGCCCAGACGGCACCCTCCAGCGGCGGTGAGGGGAGGGGCGAGGCAGGGAGGGCCGAGGGCGGCCGGCCGGGGGCGCCTGTTGGAAATATGCCCTAGAGGCAATAATAAAATGGTTATTATTATATTTCCTTGTTCATGATAATCGTTTATTATCCATGCAATAATTGTATTGGTTGGAAACACAAATACATGTGTGGATACATAGACAACAACATGTCCCTAGTGAGCCTCTACCAGACTAGCTCGTTGATCAAAGATGGCCATGGTTTCCTGGTCATAGACATGAGTTGTCATTTGATAACGGGATCACATCATTAGGAGAATGATGTGATGGACAAGACCCAAACTATGAACGTAGCATATGATCGTGTCAAGTTTATTGCTATCGTTTTCGCATGTCAAGTATCTGTTCCTATGACCATGAGATCATGCAACTCACTGACACCGGAGGAGTACCTTGTGTGTATCAAACGTCGCAACGTAACTGGGTGACTATAAAGATGCTCTACAGGTATCTCCGAGGGTGTCTGTTGAGTTGGCATGGATCAAGACTGGGATTTGTCACTCCGTATGACGGAGAGGTATATCAGGGCCCACTCGGTAATACAGCATCACAATGAGCTTGCAAGCAATGTGACTACAGAGTTAGCCACGGGATCTTGTATTACGGAACGAGTAAAGAGACTTGCCGGTAACAAGATTGAACTAGGTATGGAGATACCGACGATCGAATCTCGAGCAAGTAACATATCGCCGGACAAAGGGAATTGCATACGGGATTGACTGAATCCTTGACATCGTGGTTCAACCGATAAAGATCTTCGTTGAATATGTAGGAATCAATATGGGCATCCAGGTCCTGCTATTGGTTATTGACCGAAGAGGAGACTCAGTCATGTCTGCATATTCCCGAACCCGTAGGGTCGCACGCTTAACGTTCGGTAGCGCTAGGGTAGTATTGAGATATTAATAGTGGAAAGTCTGAAGGTTGTTCGGAGTCCCCGATGGGATCCGGGACATCACGAGGAGCTCCGGAATAGTCCGGAGGTAAAGATTCATATATGGAAAGTTGTTATCGGGTTCCGGAAAAAGTTCGAGTTTTTTTCGGTATTGTACCGGGAAGGTTCTAGAAGGTTCCGGATTGGGGCCCACCTGCATGGGGACCCACATGAACGTGGGTAGTGGGGAAAGTCCCCACAACCTTGGTCTAGGCACACCAAGATCCTCCCTTAAAAGGAATAGTATCATATCCCAAAGGGATAAGATCAGGATCCCTAAAAAGAAGGGATAGCGATCGGTGGGGAAGGAAAGGAGGGATTTCCTTCCTCCCCCTTTGGCCAACGACCCTAGGGCCTTGGAGGGCAAGCCACCAGCCCCCTCCACGCCTATATAAAGGTGGGGAAGCATTGGGGGCAGCCACCCCTTGGACCCTTGCCCGTTACCTCTCCCAATTCCTCCCACGTTTCACCGGTACGCGCTTGGCGAAATCCTGCCGGAATTCCGCTGCCACCACCACCACCATACCGTTGTATTGGTCCCGATCTCATCTACCCACTCTCTCTCGCTTGCTGGATCAAGAAGGAGAGGACGCCACCGAGCCGCATGTGTGCTAAACTCGGAGGTGCCGTCCGTTCGGCACTTCATCGGGAGTTCGCGGGACGGATCGTGATTGGATCACGAAGACGTTCAACTACATCAACCGCGTTTCTTAACGCTTCCGCTTAGCGATCTACAAAGGTATGTAGATGCAATCTCTTCTCTTGTAGATGTTCATTTCCTAGATCGATCTTGGTGAGCGTAGGGATTTTTTTGTTTCCCATGCAACGTTCCCCAACAGTGGCATCATGAGCTAGGTCTTTGCGTAGATGACATCACGAGTAGAACACAAAGGAGTTTGTGCGCGTTGATATTCAGATTGCTTCCTTCCTTGGTCTTTTCTTGATTCAGCGGTATTGTGGGATGAAGCGGCCCGGGCCAACTTTACATGTTCACGTACATGAGACTGGTTCCATCGACTGACATGCGACTTTGTTGCATAAGATGGCTGGCGGGTGTCTGTCTCTCCCACCTTAGTTGAATCGGATTCGACGAAGGCGGTCCTTGTTGAAGGTTAAATAGCAACTTGCATATCACCGTTGTGGTTTTGCGTAGGTAAGAATCGTTCTTGCTAGATACCCATAGCAGCCACGTAAAACATGCAACAACAAATCAGAGGATGTCTAACTTGTTTTTGCAGGGTATGTTGTGATATGATATGGCCAAAGACATGATGAAATATATTTGATGTATGAGATGATCATGTTTTGTAATAGTTTATCTCGGCTTGCATGTCGATGTATATGGCAACCGGCAGGAGCCATAGGGTTGTCTTTAATTATTGTATGACCTGCGTGTCAATCATTAAGCTCTATGTAATGCTTTACTTTATCGCTAAACGGTAGCAATAGTAGTAGAAGCATGGTTGGCGTGACAACCCCGATGGCGACGCGATGATGGAGATCATGATGATGGAGATCATGGTGTCATGCCGGTGACGATGGAAATCATGCCGGTGCTTTGGAGATGGAGATCAAAAGCACAAGTTCATGGCCATATCATGTCACTTATGATTTGCATGTGATGTTAATCTTTTTATGCATCTTATTTTGCTTAGGACGACGATAGCATTATAAGGTGATCCTTCTCTAAAATTTCAAGATAAAATTGTGTTCTCCCCAAGTGTGCACCGTTGCGAAAGTTCGTCGTTTCGAAGCACCACGTGATGATCGGGTGTGATAGACTCTACGTTCACATACAACGGGTGCAAGCCAGTTTTGCACATGCGGAACACTTGGGTTAAACTTGACAAGCCTATCATGTACAGACATGGCCTCGGAACACAAGAGACCGAAAGGTCGAACATGAGTCATATAGTAGATATGATCAACATGGAGATGTTCACCATTGAAACCACCTCATCTCACGTGATGATCGGACTTGGATTGGTGAATTTGGATCATGTTACACTCGGACGACCGGAGGGATGTCGATTTGAGTGGGAGTTTTTAAGTAAACTAAACTCATTATCTTGAACAATAGTCTAAGTTGTCTTTGCAAATTTATGTTGTAGATCAATGGCTCGCGCACTAGCTTCCCTGAATTTCAATGCGTTCCTAGAGAAAGCCAAGCTGAAAGATGATGGAAGTAACTTTGTAGACTGGGCCCGTAATCTGAGGATTATCCTCACGGCTGTCCAAAAGGCTTATGTCCTTGATGCACCACTTGGTGAGCAACCCCCTCCAGCGTCTGTGGACGTTATGAACGCCTGGCAGGCGCGTGTTGATGACTACTCAATAGTTCAGTGCGCCATGTTGTATGGCTTAGAACCAGGACTTCAAAGGCGTTTTGAACGTCATGGAGCATATGAGATGTTCCAGGAGTTGAAGTTTATTTTTTAGAAGAATGCCCGGATCGAGAGGTATGAGACCTCCTATAAGTTCTATGCTTGCAAGATGGAGGAGAACGGGTCTGTCAGTGAACACATACTCAAAATGTCTGGGTATTACAACCGTCTGGCTGAGTTGGGAGTTGTGCTCCCGCCAGAGGCGATCACTGACAGAGTTCTTCAATCGCTACCACCTAGCTACAAGAGCTTTGTGTTGAACTATAACATGCAAGGGATGAACAAGTCAGTCGCTGAGTTGTTTGCGATGCTGAAAGTCACTGAGTCAGACATCCAGAAGGAGCATCAAGTGTTGATGGTCAATAAAACCACTAGTTTCAAGAAGAATGGCAAGGGCAAGAAGGGAAACTCCAAGAAGAGTGGCAAAGTAGTTGCCCCTCCCGTGAAGAAACCCAAGGCTGGGCCCAAGCCGGAAACTGAGTGCTTCTATTGCAAGGGAACTGGCCACTGGAAGCGGAATTGCCCCAAGTATCTGGCCGACAAGAAGGGGGCCAACGCCAAACAAGGTATATATGATATACATGTTATTGATGTGTACCTTACCAACTCTCGTTGTAGTGCCTGGGTATTTGATACCGGTGCGGTTGCTCACATTTGCAACTCAAAGCAGAAACTGCGGAATAGACGGAGGTTGGCGAAGGACGAAGTGACGATGCGCGTGGGAAATGGTTCCAAGGTTGATGTGATCGCCGTCGGCACGCTCGCTCTTCGATTACCATCGGGATTAGTGATGAACCTGAATAATTGTTATTTAGTGCCTGCGTTGAGCAAGAACATTATATCTAGATCTTGTTTAATGCGAGACGATTACTCATTTAAATCAGAGAATAATGATTGTTCTATTTATATGGGTAATATCTTTTATGGTCATGCACCCATTGTGAGGGGTTTATTCTTATTGAATTTCGATAGTGATGATACACATGTTCATAACATTGATGCCAACAGATGTAGAGTTGATAATGATAGTACCACTTTCTTGTGGCACTGCCGCTTAGGTCATATTGGTGTAAAACGCATGAAGAAACTCCATGCTGATGGACTTTTGGAGTCACTTGATTTTGAATCACTTGACACATGCGAACCATGCCTAATGGGCAAGATGACTAAGACCCCGTTCTCTGGAACAATGAAACAAGCAAGTGACTTGTTGGAAATCATACATACTGATGTGTGCGGTCCGATGAGCATTGAGGCGCGTGGTGGATATCGTTATTTTCTCACCTTCACCGACGATTTGAGTAGATATGGGTATATTTACTTAATGAAACACAAGTCTGAAACGTTTGAAAAGTTCAAGCAATTTCAGAGTGAAGTTGAGAATCATCGTAACAAGAAAATCAAATTCCTACGATCTGATCGAGGGGGAGAATATCTGAGTTATGAGTTTGGCAGTCACTTAAGACAATGTGGAATTGTTTCACAGTTGACGCCACCTGGAACACCACAGCGTAATGGTGTGTCCGAATGTCGTAATCGAACCTTATTGGATATGGTGCGTTCTATGATGTCTCTTGCCGATCTGCCACTATCATCACTACTAGGAGAAAGCCTACTAGTAGCGCTGGAAAAACCTATAGCAGTAGCGCTGGGTCCAGCGCTACTGCTATCGCGCTACAGCTAAGTTGTAGTAGTAGCGCTGGGCAGTGCAGCGCTACTGCTAAGTACAGTTAGCAGTAGCGCTGCACCGACCAGCGCTACTGATAACTATCTGTAGTGCTGCAGAGTGGCCAGCGCTGCTGATAACTGAGCGCTGCTGCTATATGCTAATCCAGCGCTGCTGCTAGTATTCCTACTTTCACAGATTCATACCCCCCCTCTACGTATTTGTGATGTATTTGTACAGGCTCTATTCAGTAGTTTCATCAGATCACAATAAACATACAATATTCTCATCATATCATACATATAAAGTAGTCTCGTCATACCATCATCATCATCATTCAACACAAATATCATCACATCTCGAAAATAGCGATACACAAAAGTCATGTCATGTCTCGAATAAGTGCAACTGCATGGTCATGGCACACACACGAGTTTCATCATCTCTATCTAAACCATGATGTAGAAGAGAAGAGTGATCAGCATGAGCAAGACCGCGACTATGTAGTACTTAAGGCACCGGTGGTTCTGCTCCCTCTCTTGCTTGAGCGTCCACCTCAAGTAAGCATTCTCCCCTTCGGCTCTGGTGTCGAACCCTCTGTGGCTAGCGCCCGAGTACCCGTTCACCTGAGCCTAAGCGTCTAGCCAGTGGCGGTACACTCCTGGAACCTTCCCAACGAATACAACATAGCACTCCTTCGCCATCTCTGATCTATGCACCTGCATCGTCAGTTGATAAATTCATCGATAATATGCAACTTAATGTACTTGAGTAACACGAAGAGACAGAGTTAGAAAAATACAAGCAATCTATATAGTAAACATAAATAACGAAGTTCCAACTACCCAAACTAATTAACTAGAGCGATCTACGCTAGTTCAGGACCACAGTTTAATTACATCACATAGCTTCGCCGTGCATAAATTCAAAGTTTTGCGATAGAAAGACAGTAGTGACACATATATTGTCATCGACAATCACTCCTCCATGTCGGCGGTCCAATCTTCATAGTCAGGGAGGAAGCACCCGAGCTTCTTGAAAGGCTTCAGGTCCAGACGCTGAGCGATTAGCAGTGCTCGGACATCATCCCGCGTCATTGCTGGCCCATGGTAGAACAACCCTGTTGGTTCGAGGACCTGCTTCATGATCACTTGGGCAAGTTCACACTGTACGTGATAAAATTCAGCTCGGATTCGATGATCCGTTGTCTTTCCTATATTTGTGGCCCAGCTGACAATCTCGGCATCGTTGGAAGTAGGTGACATCCGAAGGTGTTGATTATCCCTTCTGTACTCGAGAAGGTGATGCATGAGGTAGAATCCATCAGCCTTACTGTCGTGCAGTTGCTGGATGCAGCAGAAGTCGGTCTTATGGCCGAAAGCCAGCCCGTTCTTCTTGTACTTTTTCACCTTGATATATCCACCAGACATGCTGAAGGTTAACAGTGCACTATCGAGAACACTCTTTATGTGCGTGTAATCCTTTTTCTTGATGTTCTTCGATGAGTCCAAGTACATAGCATGGGAGTATTGTGGGTACAGAACGATGAGGACGGCGCCCCCCCCTGCGCAAATTAAGTACACCACAAATTAGCCTCCATGCTTGCAAAGGAATGATTAACACTTACAAAAGGATATGCGCGGATGACTTACGTGGGATGATAAGGCAGGAGAATCGCTTCCTTGTCCTTATTAGCGATCATGAAGCCGGCTAGGTACTTGCTCGCATAGTCACGGTGCTCTTTGCAGACTGCCAAGAAGCTCTCATCCATATGGTACGGGTCCGCGACGCAGATATATTTTATGTTCTCGATCCTGATGAAGTAGTTGAGATACAGCGCATACATGCGGATGAACTGGAAATCCAGCTTGGTCATGTGGAACATGTCGTCGATGTAGTCAAATCGCAGGATGAACTTATCCGCGGGCCATCCCTGGACGTACAACTTCCCACCCGACACCTGAGCCGCGTAAAGCGGGTATCCTGGTTTTTCCGAGATGAGATGGCTTTTCTCTTTGGCCAGCACATCTTCATGGAGTCTCCTTAGATCATTGTTCTGTATGGCCGCTAGCGCTTTGGCAGGTAGGATCGGGTCGCCGGCGACATGGAAACGCTTCAGAGGCGCCGGCTGGCTGCTTGAAGCAGCTCTGGTGCCTTTAGGGCCTTTCCTGTCTGGTCTCCTCCTTTGCTTCTTGGCGGGTGGTGGTAGTGAGCCCACCATACCTTCCCTAACCACCACCCCCAGTGTCGTTGGGCTCATCAGTGGACGGCCCTCGGGTTGCTGGGTAGAGGCGGCATCTGGAGGCGTCTCCTGCGAGGATCCCTTGAAGAGAGACTTTTTGCATTCCGCCTTAGGACGTTCTGGCTCCGGCAAATCAGGCAGCATCAAGTCATCATCTCCACGCTCATAGCCTGAGTCTTCGTCGTCCTGAGCCATCAATCCTCCATCATCATAGGCGGTGTTGAAATACTTGTCTGGGTCATCATCATCCTCCTCCATGTCATCATCAGCATTTGCTTCTTCGACAACGGGGGCGATGTCATCTGGCAGTAATTGAGGCTCTCCCTCGCGTCGTCCGCTATCACCCGCCACGACAGGTGCAGGTAATTTGGTAGGTGGGGTGCTGTTCATACCTTCTTGAGAAGCTGTCGTTGGTGTGATACTGGGCGCCTCGACACGAAGAAGAGTCTTCGACCAAGGCAAGAACCAGCTCTTGCATGCGCCAATCCGTTGAGGGGTCTCCTCGTCATCGACTGGTATCGGAGGAGGCAAATCCTCGAAGCCTGCTAAGACACTG
Source organism: Elymus sibiricus (assembly GCA_039707655.1). NCBI lineage: Eukaryota > Viridiplantae > Streptophyta > Magnoliopsida > Poales > Poaceae > Elymus > Elymus sibiricus. Next base: position 31,102,503 of record CM077674.1, read on the forward strand.
GCCACGTTAACCTTGAAGACGCCATCGGCCATCTCTCGGTTGTGGAACATGCGGTCCTTCGGCTTCACGATCGTTGCCTTTCCCACGGCCACCTTCTGGCCCTTGATGTCATACAGTAGGGTGCACGGGGTATCGTTGGCCTACGAAGACATGTCTGCGACGTCAAACATCCGAAAGGCAACTGAAACGGAAGACTATATAGACATGCTGGTGAAAAGGGTATGACGCGTAATTACCGTGAGGGCGTCGAGCTCAGCCATAGACGAAGGCCCGACGAGCATGCCAGAGACGGAGGTCGGGCTGCTATGAACAGGAGCGGGACCTTTTGCGGTTGCTTTAGCACGTGCTGGTGGTGTGATGTTCACCGAATTGCTCCCGACGTAGCTGGGAAGGGGAAAGTCCTCTGCCCCTTTCTCTGGATTGTTCTTATGCCAATCGATAATTGCCGGAATCAAGTTGGTACTAATTGCAGATTGGAAGTTAGCCGTGACGTTAGCCACCGCTTCATTGACCGCTGCATGGAGTTCCCCGCGCAACTCTTCTTTGGTCTCAGCTTTGGTCTTATTGACCACAATCGCGACCTTCTCGTCGATGGTCTGCTGGTTGAGCTCCCGTCTCTTCCTTCTTTCCTCTGGCTCCTCGCTGTAGCACGTCTTCCACGAGGCGCCATCTCCGACGGCGTGCACACGTCCACCGGACGGCGGTTTGGCCTCCGGGACCTTTTTCAGTATGTTCAGGGCCCGGTTGAATGGGGTGTCCCACTTGGGCCTCGCCGACGACTGTGACGACTCGTCGCTTTCGGCTGCCTTTTGGTGCTGCTCTTTCTGCAAAAGGAACGTGGATGGTTTACTAATAATGTGACAAAACTTGTAGTCGAATTGATTGGAAGCTAATATTATAATGTGGTAATATAACCATTACCAGAAGTCTCATGAACTCCCTCGTGTTTGGGTCCGTGTAAAAGATCTTCTTGACGGGGTCCCACTTGTACCGGGTCCTGATCCAGTCACGCTCCTGCGGGTCGGTGAACTCCGCCAAGGGGTCTGGGATTCCGTGACTTTCACGTTCGGCGTCCTCCTTGGCCCATACGGGCCTCTTCCCCTCGTAACCACGGCTTCCGAGGCAGTGAGGAGGCGTGTTCCTGGCCTGGAGCGCCTTCATTTTCTCGGACTTTTCCTTGGTTTCATCTTTAGCGCAAGTCTCCTTGAATTTTTCAAAGTCCTCTTCCGTAAGTGTCGGATTCTCAGCATGAATCTTGGACCACGGTTCATTCTTGTTAATCGCTTTTTTCACCCGAACTTTCCAGACGGACAAGTCATTGGTGAACGACACCATCGCCTTGCTGTTTATCTTTTTCATGGCGTCGTCGTCCCACGGTTCTTTGCTTTCTGTGCGGCCGGGGAACAGGAACCTGTTGTGCAACTTCTTTAGGAGCATGTGCTCCATATGTGGTATCTTCTTCAACTTCTCGTCGTTGATGTTGGCGGTTTCCCTGAGGATGCATCCTAGTTGATTGCCCCATTTCTTGCGCGCTTCCTCCGGCGCCGTTGGCTCTAATTTTTTGGGGTGCATCTCCGTGACCACAATTTGTCCGATGCCGAGCTCGTTTGGTTTTCGTGTCCTCTTCTGCTTCGGTGCTTTACCGGCTACGACAGCATCGTTGCCGGTCTCGGGGGTGGTGTCGGTGCCGGTGCCAGTGCTGGTGCCGGTGTCGGGGTTGGTGCAACTGCCGCCACCATGCACCCTCATCTGGTGTTCGTCCAGGTAATCAAAATACTGATTTGCTGCCTCAATGGGGTCTTCTTCGTCGAGGTGAGCAGAACCCCCGGCTTCGTCGTGGCTAGACATCTTTTCTATTCTACAATTGTAAATAAAAGATATAATGAAGAGAAAAAAGGGGCCTATATTTGGTCGGAATGTTGATTCATTCCCCTTCCGGCAAATCCCGGGCACTCCATATGTCCTAGTTTCTAGCACAAGTCATGCCGAAAATCACGGAAAATTTCGGCATGACCTTTGCTAAAAAGTGGACATATGGAGCGCCTGAAATTTGCCGGAACAGAAATGAATCAACATTCCGGCAAAACATAGGCCACTCGGACATTCCGGCAAAACATCAATGACATATATCATATAACAAATGAACATATATCATATATCATATAGCAACAATGAACAACAATGAACATATATCATACTACATTCCTAAAAAGTGTAATATGCAAATGAACATATAGCAACAATGAACATCAATGACATATATCATATAACAATGAACATATAGCAATTCTTTTTTTTGACATATATCATATAGCAACAATTCTGTTTTTTTTGCCTTAGCTAAAGAGAGAGGAGGGCAGGAGAGAGGAGAGCGAGAGGCTTACGGCGGCGAGGTCTAGGGCAGGCAGGGAAAAGGGCGGCGGCGGCGGTGAGGTCGAAGGCCGGCTCGGGCGGCCGGCGGCGAGGTCGAGGGCGGGCAGGGGAGGGGGCGGCGGCGACGTGCGGCGTGAGGTCGAGGGAGGCCTCGGGCGGCGGCGACAGAGGAGAGGGGGAGAGGAGGGAGAGAGTGGAGAGGGCGGCGGCGGCGTGAGTTCGAGGGCGGCCTCGGACGGCGGCGACAGAGGAGAGGGGGAGAGGGGGGAGATAGGGGAGAGGGCGGCGGCGGCGGTGAGGTCGAGGGCGGCGGCGGTGAGGTCGACGGCGTGCTCGGGGGAGAGAGGGGAGAGGGCGGCGGCCGGCGTCGAGGTCGAGGGCGGGCAGGGCAACGGCGGCGACAGAGGTGGAGAGGGGGGGAAAAGGACTTGGCGAAATTTTGAGCCCGCGCGGCGGGGGGTTAACTAAAAATAGCAGTAGCGCTGGACTAGGATCCAGCGCTATAGCTAACTTAGCTATAGCGCTGGGTCCTAATCCAGCGCTACTGCTAGATATTCCAATTTTTAGGTTTTTTAATTCTAAAATACACATAGCAGTAGCGCTGTATTAGAATCAAGCGCTATAGCTAAGTTAGCTATAGCGCTGGTTCCAATCCAGCGCTACTGCTATGTTTCTTTTCTTTTTATTATTTTCCTTTTCTAGTTTTTAGTTTTCTTTTCTTTTTATTATTTTCCTTTCCTTTTCTGTTTACTTTTCTTTTTCTTTTGTATTGCTTTCTCCCTTTTGTTTTTGTTTTTTTGTATTGCTTTCTCCCTTTTGTATTTCTTTTGTATTGCTTTCTTCCTTTCTGTTTACGACGGCGTCTCCCTCCCACACTGCGCGAATATCACCGGAACCATGCATGTGGTGGTAACATATCAGTTGACCGATAACGGTTACTTAAGTGCGTACACAAAATAGATACATATATATATAAATGATGGTTTCTCAGCTGCGTCGACGACGTTTCACATTGAGCTTCTTCCCTTTCTTGTTCGTTGCCGAATAATTGAGCCCCTCCTTGTGACTTTTTCGGAACCATGGAGTACGATCTTTCTTACGTAATGTAGTATTGATTCTTCTTTTCACGTATGCTTCATCGTCATCGTCATCTTCCCTCATCGGGTTGCCGTATTGGTCGTAGTCTTCCTCGTTGGCGACTCCATCCATTCCGACGATGCTCCTTTTGCCTCTCCTCACGACAACACGGCTGAGATTGGTCGGGTCGGTTATGAAGAAGCATTGTGTCACGTGCTTAGCGTGTACCCATGGCTCAGTTTTGGCGATGATGTTAACGTTCACGGTTGCGTTCTTCGCGTCGGGTATAGACATGGTAGTGAAATACTTGTTTTCTCTTACGACGTCCTTAGCCCATCTGACACGGAACATCGTCGCACTGTGCATTCCAGCATAGTCAAGCTCCCAGATCTCTTCGACGCTTCCGTAGAATCTTTCAGTTGTGCCGGCGTCGTCGGTCACGCATTCAATCGTCACCCCGGAGTTCTGGTAATCACTGTCCATGTCTTTGGCCTCTGTGTAGAACGTGTACCCGTTGATATCGTATGACTGATAGGTCGCGAGTTTGGGCGTGGGGCCATGTGCTAAGGCGTGTATGAGCAATCCGTCCGAACTGCCCTCTTCCGGGGTATTTTCAAGAACTTGCTTTTTGAACCAACGCAAGAAAGTGGCGTTGTGCTCTATAGTAACTTCGTCGTCCGTCTTGAGCATCCCCTTATCACGGTACTTATTTGCGATGGTTTCTTTGTGCTGTGCCACATAATCATCTACCACATCTAGGTGTTGTAGCACTACTAAGTTAGCCCTGTCAAAGTCGTTCCGTCGATTCGAGTAGTCCACGTGCAATTCCCTCCGGCCGTTGTTGTGAACTTCTCCTCCGAGCCTCCCATCGTGCTTCTTGACAGGCAAACCAACAACAGGGTCTCCGACGCCTATATAATTCTCGCAAAAGGAGATGCACTCATGCGTCAGATACCCCTGGACGATGCTCCCATCAGGACGGGACATGTTACGAACGAATCCTTTGATGACCCCATTCATCCTCTCGAACGGCATCATGCTGTGAAGGAATGTCGGCCCGAGGTCGATGATGTCGTCCACGATGTGGACACACAGATGCACCATGACGTCAAAGAACGCGGGCGGGAAGTACATCTCAAGCTCACATAGTATGACAATGATCTCTTCCTGTAGCCTTCGGAGCTGCTTCACACTTATGGACTTTCGAGAGATAACGTCGAAGAAGTTGCAGAGACCAGTAAGCGTGTCACGGACGTGCTTCTCCATTATCCCTCTAATGCCAACCGGGAGTATCTGCGTCATCATCACGTGACAGTCATGAGACTTCATCCCGCTGAACTTTTTCTTCTTGGGGTCTAGAAATCTGCTTATCTTCCCACAGTAACCGGAACTGACTTTGATTCCCATAAGGCACTTGATGAATTGATCGATCTCCTTCGCACTTAAGGTGAAGCAAGAAGGGGGGCAATAATCCTCCTCCTTCTTGTTGACTTTTCTACCCCTTTCCCCCGCCTCCGTCTTCGTCTCCGTATCCTCCGTCGACTTTTTACGGGGCGGCATGTGGAGATCTTCCCTGATCTCCAAATCCTCCAAGTCTTTCCTTGCCTTCGGCCCGTCCTTGGTCTTCTCCGGCATGTTCATCAGTGTGCCAAGCAAGCTCTTGAGGACATTCTTCGTGATATGCATTTGATCAAGGCAATGAGGCGTGTCGTGATTGGGCCAGTACTCCAAGTCCCAGAAAACAGACCTCGTTTTCCATACCTTCAGTAGCGGCTCCGGCGCCTTTTTCATCTTTCCCGGCGCAGGTCACTGTTCCCAGTTTTTCAACAGCTCGTTGATTTCGGCGCCTTTCCTCTTACGTGGAGGACCTCGATGCTCAGCCTTACCATTGAATAGATCTCCACGCTTTCTCCACGGGTCATCCTTCTCGAGCCATCTACGATGCCCCATGTACACGATTTTCCCGGACCCGCCTTCTTTCGTTGACGTAAGCTGCTGAGACGTTGTATCATCCATGCACCTCGTGCATCCGCAGTATCCGTGGCACACCTGGCCTGAGACATACCCGTAACCGAGATAGTCATGCACCGTCGTCATCAGCGCGGCTCTCATATAAAAATACTCTCCTTTGCTGGCGTCCCATGTCCATGCCGGTGTTTTCCATAACGTGTCTAGCTCCTCTTTCAGAAGACCCAGATACAGGTTAATATTATTTCCCGGTTGTTTCAGCCCTTGAATCAGCATGCTCATGTGTATGTACTTTGTCTTCATGCACTTCCATGGGGGGAGGTTGTACATCCATACAAAGACGGGCCATGTGCTGTGGTTGGTGTTTTGGTTTCCAAACGGATTCATGCCATCGGTACTCGCACCAAGCATGATGTTCCTTGGATCTTCTACAACAAATCCATATACGGCGTTGAATGCTCTCCACTGGCTACCATCTACGAGGTGTCTCAGCTTCGGATCATCTCCATCGTCGGGCTTCGCCCTCTCCGCGTGCCAGCGCATGAGCTTTGCTTCCTTAGGATCTACGAAATACCACTGCAGACGGGGAGTGATCGGAAAGTACCATACAACTTTCTGAGGAGCTTTCTTTCCTTCCTTCTTGTATCGAGAAGCATTGCACACTGGACAGCTGGTTTTTTCCGCGTGCTCCGTCCCCCGATAAATGATGCAATCGTTGATGCATGCGTGGTACCTAAAGTGCGGCAAATCAAAAGGGCAAACGATTTTCTTGGCCTCCTCGACACTAGTAGGACACAGGTTCCCCGCGGGAAGAACTTTATTATGTAGATACTTCAAATGCTCATCGAGGCTTTTGTCTGTCCATTTGTTTTTGGCCTTCGTCTTTAGAAGTTCGAGCGTGAAACTCAAGCGGGTGACCTCGGGATCGCAACCGTCATACAATGGAGTCTTTGAGTCTACTTCAAGTTGCGCCAGCTTGGCCTCCTCTCTAGAAGCAGCTCTCTCGCTAGTCGTACTCTTGCGAAGGAGGTCTCGAACATGAGGGTCCTGCACGACTGCACTTAGTAGCGTCGAAGACTGCGGCGTGACCGCCGCCTCTTCTCCGCCATGTCCGGACTCTTCTTCGCCGTGTCCGGAATCTTCTCCGCCGCCGTCATTTTTGGACTCTTCCCCGCCGCCATGTCCGGCGCCATCGTCTTCGTGTCCATCGGTCATCTCTTCGTCTAGCCCCATGTCGTTATTCCCTGCCATGTGGACGTCCTCATCATCATCATCTTCACTTATCCACCGAGTATAGCCATCCATGAAACCATACATCAGCAGGTGCGCCTTCAAACTGCCACCATCAAAAGGGTCCAAAAGGACTCCTTCTTTGCATCTTGTACACGGACATCTAATCCTAGTCCGATTATTTGCATACATGTCCATCACCACGGATTGCATGTATTGCTCCACCTTCCATCCACTCACCTTCATGACCGACTGCACGGTATAACAAGGAAAAGGGTTATAAACAAAATGCATGCATGCATGCAAAGTCATATAAAAATTTGGCATGACCTTGCCTAAAAATAGGACATATCGAGTTTGCTCGAAATTTACCGAAACGGAAATAAATCGACATTTCGACAAAACATAAGCAACTCAGGGGCATGTCACTCGCACAAATCTCTCCATTATCCCAAACACACATATTCCCATTCACACACATATTCCCATTCTTGAAATGAACAACTTTTTACTCACCTATCTCCCGAGAGAGACCGATCGACCGGATGAGGCCTTTCGCTACCTATAGGGGGTTGAAAGTGAGGATGGCTAAATAGCTAGCTAGATCTAGCTAGTTGTTGGGGAGGAGAGATGACTCTAGATAGCTAGGTAACCAATGGAGAGGGAGAGAGATGAGCTAGCTAGATCTATATCTAATGGAATGGAGGGAGAGCCAAATAAATGAGGTAGGGGGGCATTTATGGAGCTAGCTAGAGATGAGAAGGCCATTTATGGAGGAGAGTTATGGTGGAGGGGGCATTAATGGGGAGAGAAGAAAGGTAGGAGGAAGAGAGAAGAAGGGCAACAATGGTGGAGAACTAACTTAGAGAGGGGAGAGGGGAAAGTAGGGGGAGAGAGGGCAAAGGGGGAGGAGAGGAGTGGGTGGAAAAGGTGGCACCAGCCGCAACTAGCAGTAGCGCTGTTTCTAAGAAAGCGCTGCTGCTATTGTACTTAGTAGTAGCGCTTTCAAGGAAAAACGCTACTATTAAGTGGGACCCATTAGCAGTAGCGATGCTGTAAAATAAAGCGCTACTGCTAAATTCTTATTAGTAGCGCTATTTTCTGCAGAGCGCTGCTGCTACAGCTAACGTCGGTGGGAGTGTTGGGTTCCTCTTAGTAGTAGCGCTCTTTCTGAATCCAGCGCTACTGATAAATGATTACTTGTAGCGCTGCCCAGGGCCAGCGCTACTGCTAATTAGCAGCAGCGCTTGCTTATTTCCAGCGCTACTACTGATGTCCTACCTATAAGCATTTTCCTAGTAGTGCATTTTGGGGTTATGCGTTAGAGACAACTGCATTCACTTTAAATAGGGCACCATCTAAGTCCGTTGAGATGACACCGTATGAACTGTGGTTTGGCAAGAAACCAAAGTTGTCGTTTCTTAAAGTATGGGGATGCGATGCTTATGTCAAAAGGCTTCAGCCAGAAAAGCTTGAACCCAAAGCGGACAAATGCGTCTTCATAGGATACCCAAAAGAGACGGTTGGGTATACCTTCTATCTCAGATCCGAAGGCAAAGTGTTTGTCGCTAAGAACAGGTCCTTTCTCGAGAAAGAGTTTCTCTCGAAAGAATTGAGTGGGAGGAAGATAGAACTTGATGAGGTTGTTGAACCTTTACTTCAACCAGAGAGTAGCACTGTGCAGAAAGATGTTTCTGTGGAACCTACGTCAGTTGAAGAGGAAGCTGATGATGGTGATCATGAAGCTTCGGATCAAGTTAGTATCGAACCTCATAGGTCGACAAGGATACGTACTGCTCCTGAGTGGTATGGTAACCCTGTCTTGAAGGTCATGTTGTTGGACAACGATGAACCTACGAGCTATGGAGAAGCGATGGTGGGCCCGGATTCCGACAGATGGTTAGAGGCCATGAAATCCGAGATGGGATCCATGTATGAAAACAAAGTATGGACTTTGGAAGTATTACCTGAAGGGCGAAAGGCCATTCAGAATAAATGGATCTTCAAGAAGAAGACGGACTCGGACGGTAATGTCACCGTCTATAAAGCTCGACTTGAGGCAAAGGGTTTTTCACAAGTTCAAGGAGTTGACTACGATGAGACTTTCTCACCCGTAGCGATGCTTAAGTCTGTCAGAATCATGTTAGCAATAGCTGCATTTTTTGATTATGAAATTTGGCAGATGGATGTCAAAACAGCGTTCCTTAACGGTTTTCTTAAGGAAGAGTTGTATATGATGCAACCAGAAGGTTTTATCGATCCAGAGAATGCTGACAAAGTTTGCAAACTCCAGCGATCCATTTATGGACTGGTGCAAGCGTCTCGGAGTTGGAATCTTCGCTTTGATGAGGTGATCAAAGCGTTTGGGTTTATACAAGTTTACGGAGAAGCTTGTATTTACAAGAAAGTGAGTGGGAGATCTATAGCGTTTCTAATATTATATGTGGATGACATATTGCTGATTGGAAACAATATAGAACTTTGGGGAAGCGTGAAGGAATATTTGAACAAGAGTTTTTCAATGAAGGACCTAGGAGAAGCTGCTTTCATATTAGGCATCAAGATCTATAGAGATAGATCGAGACGTTTAATAGGACTTTCACAGAGCACATACCTTGATAAAGTTTTGAAGAAGTTCAAAATGGATCAGTCCAAGAAGGGGTTCTTGCCTGTTTTGCAAGGTGTGAAGTTGAGTAAGACTCAATGCCCAGCGACTACAGAGGATAGAGAAAAGATGAGTGTCATCCCCTATGCTTCTGCCATAGGCTCTATCATATATGCGATGCTGTGCACAAGACCAGATGTCAGCCTTGCCATAAGTATGGCCGGAAGGTTTCAAAGTGATCCAGGAGTGGAACACTGGACAACGGTCAAGAATATCCTTAAGTACCTGAAAAGGACTCAGGAAATGTTTCTCGTCTATGGAGGTGATCAAGAGCTCGTCGTAAAGGGTTATGTCGATGCAAGCTTTGACACTGATCCGGATGACTCTAAGTCTCAAACCGGATACGTATATATTCTAAATGGGGGAGCGGTAAGCTGGTGCAGTTCCAAGCAAAGCGTGGTAGCTGATTCTACATGCGAAGCGGAGTACATAGCTGCCTCGGAGGCGACGAAGGAAGGTGTCTGGATGAAGCAGTTCATGACAGATCTTGGAGTTGTGCCCAGTGCACTGGACCCGATTACTCTGTTCTGTGACAACACTGGTGCCATTGCTCTAGCCAAGGAATCAAGGTTTCACAAGAGGACCAGACACATAAAGCGATGCTTCAATTCCATCCGCGATGCGATCAAGGAGGAGGACATAAACATTTGCAAAGTGCACACGGATCTGAATGTTGCAGATCCGTTGACTAAACCTCTTCCATGGACAAAACATGATCAACACTAGAACTCTATGGGTGTTAGATTCATAACCATGTAATGCTAGATTATTGACTCTAGTGCAAGTGGGAGACTGTTGGAAATATGCCCTAGAGGCAATAATAAAATGGTTATTATTATATTTCCTTGTTCATGATAATCGTTTATTATCCATGCTATAATTGTATTGGTTGGAAACACAAATACATGTGTGGATACGTAGACAACAACATGTCCCTAGTGAGCCTCTACCAGACTAGCTCGTTGATCAAAGATGGCCATGGTTTCCTGGTCATAGACATGAGTTGTCATTTGATAACGGGATCACATCATTAGGAGAATGATGTGATGGACAAGACCCAAACTATGAACGTAGCATATGATCGTGTCAAGTTTATTGCTATCGTTTTCGCATGTCAAGTATCTGTTCCTATGACCATGAGATCATGCAACTCACTGACACCGGAGGAGTACCTTGTGTGTATCAAACGTCGCAATGTAACTGGGTGACTATAAAGATGCTCTACAGGTATCTCCGAGGGTGTCTGTTGAGTTGGCATGGATCAAGACTGGGATTTGTCACTCCGTATGACGGAGAGGTATTTCAGGGCCCACTCGGTAATACAGCATCATAATGAGCTTGCAAGCAATGTGACTAAAGAGTTAGCCACAGGATCTTGTATTACGGAACGAGTAAAGAGACTTGCCGGTAACGAGATTGAACTAGGTATGGAGATACCGACGATCGAATCTCGGGCAAGTAACATATCGCCGGACAAAGGGAATTGCATACGGGATTGACTGAATCCTTGACATCGTGGTTCAACCGATAAAGATCTTCGTTGAATATTTAGGAACCAATATGGGCATCCAGGTCCCACTATTGGTTATTGACCGGAGAGGAGTCTCGGTCATGTCTGCATATTCCCGAACCCGTAGGGTTGCACGCTTAACGTTCGGTAGCGCTAGGGTAGTATTGAGATATTAATAGTGAAAAGTCCGAAGGTTGTTCGGAGTCCCGGATGGGATCCGGGACATCACGAGGAGCTCCGGAATAGTCCGGAGGTAAAGATTCATATATGGAAAGTTGTTATCGGGTTCCGGAAAAAGTTCGAGTTTTTTCGGTATTGTACCGGGAAGGTTCTAGAAGGTTCCGGAGTGGGGCCCACCTGCATGGGGGACCCACATGAACGTGGGTAGTGGGGAAAGTCCCCACAATCCTGGTCTAGGCGCACCAAGATCCTCCCTTAAAAGGAATAGTATAATATCCCAAAGGGATAAGATCAGGATCCCTAAAAAGGGGGGATAGCGATCGGTGGGGAAGGAAAGGAGGGATTTCCTTCCTCCCCCTTTGGCCAACGACCCTAGGGCCTTGGAGGGCAAGCCAGCAGCCCCCTCGACGCCTATATAAAGGTGGGGAGGCATTGGGGCAGGCACCCCTTGGACCCTTGCCCGTTACCTCTCCCAACTCCTCCCACGTTTCACCGGTACGCGCTTGGCGAAGCCCTGCCGGAATTCCGCTGCCACCACCACCACCATACCGTCGTGTTGGTCCCGATCTCATCTACCCCCTCTCTCTCGCTTGCTGGATCAAGAAGGAGAGGATGCCACCGAGCCGCACGTGTGCTAAACTCGGAGGTGTCGTCCGTTCGGCACTTGATCGGGAGTTCGCGGGACGGATCGTGATTGGATCGCGAAGACGTTCGACTACATCAACCGCGTTTCTTAACGCTTCCGCTTAGTGATCTACAAGGGTATGTAGATGCAATCTCTCCTCTCGTAGATGTTCATCTCCTAAATCGATCTTGGTGAACATAGGAATTTTTTTGTTTCCAATGCAACGTTCCCCAACAGCGCCCCGGTGCGGCCGACGGGCCGCACAGGAGCGAGCTGGGCTGGAGCTGAGGCGTGGAGGAGGTGGACGGCGGCTGCTGCGACCCCGGCGACGGCGCGGCTGGATTTCGAGAGGGATGGAGAGAGAGTGCGGAGAGGATTCCGGATCTGTCCTCTGTTGTGGAGGAGGTGGTCGGAGGCGGGAGATCAAGCGGCAGCGGCGGCCGCGGAGCTAGCTGCAACCGCGGGCAGAGGCAGTGGCGGAGACAGGGGGGGACCAGCAGGGGCCCTGGCCCCCCCTAACACAAGTGATTTAAGCCTAATATACATATGTACAAGTGATTATTTGCTATGAAAATGGTGTATTATGGTAGGCTGGCCCTCCCTGACAAGGCTCATCAACACTCGGCCCTCCTTAATCTTTTTTCCTGGCTCCGCCACTGGGCAGAGGAGAGCCGCCCGGTGTGGAAGTGTTAGAGACGCCAAATTCTTCCAGTTAAGAGGCTGTGGTGACTGGAATCATCGTCTTGATGCATGCTAACAATTGAGCTTTAGCATGGAGAGTGTAAAATTCTATAAGACGTAGAAGAAATATTAGGCCCAATAGATTTTTTTTATGTAAGAACTTGCAAGATGTTCCTGTTTATTCGGCGCTTTTCGCCTCGACGGCGTGTGTGCGTTCTTGTGTGGGTTGCCAGGTCGCCCTGACTGCCTTGTTTTTGCGGGCATGTTGTGAGGGTTTTCGTCCGGTTTTCCGTTAATTAACTGGGCAACTCTCTTCGACCTTTTTTAATGAATCGGGCCCTAAGGGACCGCGTTTCAAAAAAAAAAATTTGTCGGCGGCTGTCCCTCCTAATTTTTTCTTGTCTTTGGATCAGCTAAGCAATTATAAGTGTATTATATCCAAGTAAAACAACACATAAATGAAGACAAACCAGTAAACGGAAACAAAATCCATCAACATGATAATAAGGACAAAAACATATTCCTACATAATTTTTACTTTTTGTTTTTTACTTTTCAAAAATTTATTCCGTATGTAACAATAAGCATGTGCAATAAAAGCATTGATGTTGAAATCGGGGAATACCCTTCTTTTCTAAAAAGAAAAAACGCGTGTCAATGCAATGTTTTTTTTCTCGATAAAGGACGCCATTTATTGACTCGGAATGTCGTATTAAGTGGACACTAGCACAACGAGTGCACACCCGGCTCTAGGCGGCGTTTGACCTAGAGCCTCTCTGCTTATTTCTCGCCCCAAACGGCGACGCAGTTGGATGGGATGGCCGATGTTCACTCCCGGCAGCGGCGGAGGACCATCAAAGATCCGTTGCACCACTTCCCTCTCGCATCTTTCCTTGAGCAAAGGTACGTCATTGGCTCATGGCTCATTCCCCATCCGTTCGATCTGATCCACGCTACCAGCCGCAAGAGGGACTGGGCCAACCTTTGGGCCGGGCGGGCAGGACTGGTAGCCGAGCGCGTCCTCGCATTGCAGTCTGTGACGACGCTGCTCCACGGACGCGCACGGCGGCCTCGACTGCCGGTTGCATCCAGGTTCATATCCCAGAGCTCCGTGGCCAAAAGGTGCCTGCCCTCACCGGCAAGGGCCTGCTCGTGCTGCTCCACGGCAGCCACCACGTCCACCTGGTCAACCCGCTCACGCGCCATGTAACACAGCTCCCGCCGCTCACAACGTTGTTGTCGGAACATGACTACCTTCTTCGTCTTGCCAATTTATACAACTACCTTCCAGCATGGTGCTGCCGCATTATCAATGATGATTCCATGGTGGTGCTCTGCTTCGAGGGGCTTGACATACTAGGCATTGCAAAGCCGGGTGATGCGTGTTGGACGTTGCTAAAGTTAAACAATCCAGGGCGAAAGGCATCGTGGGCGATTGCAGGACGATTCTACTGTGTCACCTTTAATGGTCTCATGGTGCTGGAGGATCAGCCACCACACTTGGAGCTGGCTGCTAAGCTGTGTACTATGTCGGTTTACATGATGGCAGATAGTCTGCACCTACTGGACAATGTTGGAGAGTTGATGCTGGTGCACCGTGGGTTTCCGCGACACCATGAAAGGGATAATGTGGTCTAGACGAGCTATGAAGTGTATCGAGTGGATTTTGACGCCGGGACAATGTGCCAAGTCAACAGCTTTGGTGGCAGGGGTCATGCCTTGTTCATCGGCATGTATCGCTCTTTCTCACTGCCTATTAAGGCTTTCCCCACTGGATCCATGAATGCTGACACCACCTACTTGAGCCTGCTGTCAACAACACTCTGGACCCCTGTACTGTGGCCCAGCCGCCTACTCTTGTGGACTGTCTCTCCATGTGTTGTACCGGTGGGAAATTATGAAAAACTTTAGCATTTCATTTTAACTGAGATTGCTTTCAGCCCCTCTCAGTGTTTTCTCTCCGCGCTTCACTCTTTCACCGGCCCATGATCTGTGGCAAAATTTCCCAAGACCAACAGCCCTATCTTTCTCGGTGGATGATGTGCTTTCAAAGTGATCTTCAGCTCCACCGTTACCATGTGAAGTCTGCTTTACTCCAATATCTTCTTGGCTGGTTGTTTAGGCTGTTCTACTTTCCTTTTTCTAGAAGTCCATGGCTATTTAAAATTTGTATTGCACTCTTTTTCATCTATAAAATCATTGAAGAAAAAAAAACTTTAGCTTCTATAGTCTGAACTGTATTGACTGTTTTATTTCCTGTTTGCTGATTTTAAAATATAGGCCTAACAGGCAGGCACCCATATTTTTGTGTCCATCTTAGGCTGATCTGATAGAACCAAATTAAAAATGAGTGCAACTTGATGCCACCTCTAGCAATTTGAAACTGAACTTTTGCTTAACTGAAGAAAGAAATCATTAGAGAAAGGGATTATTTGCAAAAGCAGTGGATTGTGAACAACCTCTGTGGATGTTGAACCCATTTTGTCATCAGAATTCGCTGTGCTAAAAGGAATAAGCCAAATTAAACTGCCGCTAAATAGGAACACCAACAGCCTACTAGATCCTCTGCTGCAGGCACTGTGAACTGTAGAAGGAAAAACAAGTCATGATAACAAAACTACTCTTATCTTTGCTAATCGCTTAGAAACTAGTCTAGGAAAACTGAACTAGTCAAGCCATGGAAGGACACGTACCTGGATGCTGGCTGATGGTCTGTAATCGACGCCTTTGATGCTGCATTAGCAGTTCCCTCTTCTTTGGGATGCATGTTGACGATGTGGTAGGTTAACCAAGAACCACTTCCTGCTCGCTCCAGAACTGGAACCACAAGTGTTGATTGCATTTCATTCTTGATTCAGAGCCAAACTGTCTGCTCTCTGCCAGTTAGGTGTTCTGGAAAACAGAGACCATCTGTTATGTCCAGCTGGCTAAAGATCTTCCTTGGGTCCTTGTTTCTGCCTAAAGTAATGCTTGATGTTCTTGTTGTGAGAACAAAATAGCAAGAAGGGAAACAAACTGAGCAGCAAGCTGCATTCCTCTGTAGCAGATGATTACCTGTTGTTTCTTTAGGATTGCCAGTTTACTAGACAGTGCAATTTTCTACTTGATTAGGACGTTATGCAACTGCATCAGGGAGTGGTCCTTTGCTATATTGAGTGTTGTGAGAGTTTTGTTTATGTCGAGATTCTTCTTCAAGTCATGTCGGGATCATTTTGCCTGGTTAATTTGAGTGATCACGCCATTTTTTCTTGGGTAATTCAGTTATTAGTGAACAATTAGCTGTAAAGGCAGCAACAAATGGAGGTAAAAATTTACTGATTGGGTAATAAGTACCTGCCTGATGTTTTTGTTGCTGGATTGACAAGGAAATTTCTGAAGCACTAGGCGGTACCATTGAAACTTGAGTACAAGTATTTGTTGTGTCAAGTGACGCACCAAATTTTAAGGACCTGGACGATGCTACAATTGTGGCAATAATGTCATCATCTAATGCACTGAATAATTCCATTAGTTATTCCAACATGGACCATGCCTAATACTAGGTGATAATATATATACATGTATCCGTTGTTTCAGGTGGTAATTGACATCTATCTTATGTAACAACCTGGACTGGACTATGCTGCTAATCCCTGAACCTGATACATAGCTGCTTCAACAGTGGCAATGATTCCATCATCTAATGCCTTGAATAATCCCATTGCTTATTCTGACATGAATCATGGGTAGCTACACCAATTAATTGCAATTTTCTTGAAACCGCAATTTTGTTGAAACCTCTCAACTTAATTCCGACATGAAGGCCAACATGTATATGTCAGAGTAGTCTTGCCTCATCTGATCTGCTTGTGTTGTGGGCCTGCTTCACATGGCCTTTGCAGCATTAAAATGCCTTTTTCATCATTGATAATGTTGGCACAGGCCCGACCTCGACGACACAACCGAGTACTTTCCGGCCTCTACTCACGTACGAGGCTGCGGTGAGATACACCAGTACAAGAACCTAGCAGCTGGATGGATTACTTCAGTAGATCGTACGCACGTTGAAAGCTAGCTAGACGAAGCTAGCAATCAGCCGGCTGTATAAGTACGTACACTGTTAGAGTTGTGTCGAATATATTTGTACAAGGTAGATTACAGTTAAACTTGTAGTCATACGGTGTGTCGACAGGATATGGATTCGTGTTCATGTAGGACACCTGTATCCCTATGCCTCTTATATAATGAGAGGGGAGACACACGATGTAAACTATGCCAACATAATAGCATAGGCACGCGGGGGAGCCGGCGGCGTGTGCCGGCGCCCGGGCGGCCGGGGTGCGGTATTTTTTTAGCGGTGTCATGGGGAGGAGCGCCCGTAGTCAGGTCCCGGAGATGTAGCCATATCGATGAACCTCGTTAACAAATCTCGGTGTCGTGCTCGTGTGATTGTTTGGTTCTCGGTAGATCGACTGTACGCATCGGGTTAATTCTAACAAGTGGTATCATGAGCTAGGTTGTTCGAGAAGATCGCGGAATCGTTGATCTAAAGGATGGATCGTCGTCGGTTCGGCGCGAGGACGGTATGCGAAGAAATCAGTATCGAAGTCAACGCTGATCGATTGAGAATTCTTCGGTGGAAGCCATCGGGTCGCTGTGATCAGACGAGATCGAGAAGAAGCATCGGCGGCAGCGCGTGTGCGTGAGCAAGCGTACATACGGCGTGTCGCGTAGCGTGGCAGGCCACGTGGAGGCCAGACGGGGCGCTGGCGCAGGTCGGGCAACGCCCATGTTGGGCTGGCGCTGTAGAGCAGCGGCCCGGGCAGGCTGGCCCAGGCGGGGGGGCTCAGTGTCCAGACGTGCAGAGCTGTACGTACGAAGTGAGATTTGTTTGAAAAAAAAAAGGAAAATTGCCAGGTTCAACACGTGTGCACAGGAGTGGTTTGGCATGGATCAATATTTGATTCTTTTCTACTGGGTGCACGGAGGAGCTAGTAAATCAGATATTTGCAAGATAATTTGCAGACAAGGATTTGTCCAGTTTATGTTTGCATGGAAGATTTGCTAGATTGGTTTGATCTGACGGCTTGAAGCGTGTGAAGAGGCAACGGAGGGTGCGGACAAGCCGTCATCAGGGTCATGCATACACAGGGCGTCAAGCAATGCACGGAGATGTGCGGATGGACATGACGCAGGGTGGAGCATGGTTGTAGTCGGACAAGTTTGGCTGGGTCGGACTGGATAGTCTGATGGATCGACAGGGATGCCAATCAAAGCAGAAGATGGCGGTGATTTCAGCGACGACGACATAGGAGCGTGATGCTGATGGTGGCCGACTTCTGGGGCGTGGAAACACGTGGTGCAGGCCTGAGGGCTTGTGCGGCTTCGACAAGACTATGGCGCAGGGTTGATTCAAGGCAGTGTACACATGAGAGCTTGAAGTCGACGAGGCGCGGGGTGGACTGATCATCTACCATGGGGTCATGTTGAAGGTGGAGCTGGAGTCTGATGGACGACTTCACTCTGTGTTGATGGAGGGGCTACGGCGTAAGAATTCGGAGAGTCGAAGCCTATTTCAGCGGGATAGCGAGAGACACGTGGATAGGACTGGGGCCCAGTGGTCTAATGGAGACGTGATACTCGGCATCGGTCGGTGATGACTGGTGGTTCTCTGCAGTGGGGGTTGAGTGGTGTGGGTTCGCGGCCCTAGAGACTCGACCAGGACAGCAGAGGCTCGACGCGGTGATAGGGCCGAGGCGTGCGGTAAGCACGGGACACAGCGATAGGCCAAGGCACTGGTGGTCAGACATGTGGTCAGACAAATTGTGCAGGGGCTGATGAAGCAGTATTGACGAGTACCAGATTCAAGTTGGTGGCTAGGTCAATCGGTGCCGGTTGATGGACAGGAGTTGACCATGGAGAATCTGAGAAAGTGGCAGAAAGTCTGAAATTGTAAAAAACAGATAGAGTACATGGCCGTATATTCTGTGGTGTTCAGTGCACATGGCAAAGTGCGGATGACGGGTACAGAAGGAGGCGGAGTGCTACAGTTGTGGGACATGCGAGAGACTATCCGGAAAAGGGTGAGACAACTATGAATTTGACTCAGGGTGACATAGGGCGACGGTAAAATTCTTTCAAGTTTCAGACAAGCAGTCAAGAAAGAGGGAGGATGTTGAGTACGGGTAACTCCAATATGTGACGTCCAATATGTGAGTTGTTCACTTTGATGCAGACAGTGGTCGGTGTGTGATGACGTTGAGCGGATACTCCGGAAGTTGGAAGCACAAAGTAGAGTAATGAGAAACTTAATTTTGCTCGAGTGTTGACTGTGAAGAAGACGAGAAGGGACTACAGTTGCAGGTGGAGTCACATGGAGTCTGGGAGTAGCAGTGGTGCTCATGGCGTATCTCAAGTCCAATGTACATGAAGGTTCGACGCACGGATGAATCCAAGGTGGTGGAGAATATTCGCCAAGGTGGAGTTTGTTAGATTTGTGTCGAATATATTTGTATAAGGTAGGTTACAGTTGGACTTGGAGTCGTACGGTGTGTAGACATGATATGGAATCGTGTCCATGTAGGACACCTGTATCCCTAGGCCTCTTATATAATGAGAAAGGAGACACACGATGTAAACTATACCAACATAATAGCGTAGACACGCGGGGAGTCGGCGGCGTGTGCAGGCGCCCGGGCGGCCGGGGTGTGGTATTTGTAGCGGTGTCATGGGGAGGAGCGCCCATAGTCAGGCCCCAGAGATGTAGCCATATCGGTGAACTTCGTTAATAAATCTCGATGTCGTGTTCGTGTGATTGCTTGGTCCTCGATAGATCGACTGTGTGCCTCGGGTTAAATCTAACATACACGCCTGCGTACCAACTCGTCGGAAACACAGACGCGAGAACACACGAGGACGCAGACGATTTGATGGCTAACAGATGCGTGTCGCACCTGTTTGGTTTTCCTTCTATTCATCTGGGTTGAGGTTACAGGGGTAGGCAGCTATATAAAGCAGCCAGCCTAGCAAAGCTAACATATCCAAATACAACTCGGATGACTGTTCCAGTCCAAGCCGGATATGGACTCCCGATCGTGGTTAATTCCAACAGATAATTCAGTTTTAGTTTCATTGACATTAAGGATTAGATACCAGACAAATTGATTATGTGGAGTTATTGATACCATTCTAATCTGAAAGACAAATTTGAAGATCAGACAAATTCGTTAGGTAAACGTTTGTACCCGGCGCGCCGGCTGAACTTTGGGCCGGACGCGCGCGGGACGTTCGATGGGAGGGAATCGTATGGCAGGAACACGTGCGGGCCCCACCTTATCTCTTTGTTGTCCTCTCCCCACCTTATCTCTTTCTCCTCCACTCGCATCCCTCCCCACCGGCGTTCGCTGTCCCCTGGCCTCTGCCGGAACTGCTCGCTGGCGAGCTGCTACTGCGCGCGGCCGGGTACAAGTCATGGGCGCGCCAGGCTGGCCGCTACCTCCGGCACCAAGTCATGGCCGCGCCACCCCCCTGGCGATGCCGCTGCTTGCACAAACACGCGACCATAGACTCCCTCTTCCCTGAATCGCTCCGCCATGGCCGCGTCCTCGTCCTCTCCTCTGATGCTTGTGGGGCGATGGACGGAGGCGGAGGCATTGCATACAGCCATGCACCTTCATGCTGCAACCGCTTACAAAAAAGCTTCAACCCCTAGATGGAAGGCTTCAACCGGATGTAGAGAAAGCTACAAGCGGTCAGTGCCATCGCGAAAAGCTACAACCGTCGACATAAAATGCTACAACCTTCGATCAAAAAGCTTCAACTGAAACGTTAGAGAAAGCCTTAACCAAGCGCTGCTTAAAAAGAGAAATAGCTGCAACCATTGATAGAAAAGCTTCGACCGTAGTTGAAAAAGGCTCCAACCATTGAGAGAGAAATCTACAACTAGACACTGCACAATCGGAAAAGTTGCAACCATTGATAGAGAATGCTTCAATCGTATGTGTGAAAAGCTTCAACCGGCGACCAGCCAGGCGAAAAGCAACGACCGGCAACGACGACAGAAGTTTTTGCTGCAACCGTATCGTTGTTTTGCTACTACCGGTGACCTTTTTTGCTACATCCATGGTAGCGGAGCTGCAACCCGCGACGGCGGCGACCTTTTGTTTTGCTGCAACCGTCGATGTTTTTTGCTACTATCGGCGATGTATTTTGCTACATCCATTCAATGTCATTTTACTGGTGGTCATCGACCGCGCAATTCGTGCAGCGAGCGTTGACGACGACGAGCGGCGGCGGTGCATTGCAGTGCTACATCCATGGAGCGTCAACGGCAGGAGTTGCAACCGATCTACGATGGAGTTTGCAAAACAGGTTGAGGCGGAGCTGTAGAGGGGCTGTGAGGCGTCGGGTGCGAGCGGCAGAGGGGCTGTGGGGCGTCGGGTGCGAGTGGCGAGCGGCCGGCGGCCGGTGACCGTTGCCCTCGCGGAGCTGCGCACCGAGGCGGAGGCGCGTGGGTCTGAGGGGCGGAGGCGCGCAGGGCGGAGGTTGCAGACGAGTCAGGGAGGGGGGAGATGCCAGATCGGACGGCTATTTAAGGCCAGATCGACCGGCTGGGGCTCGACCGGCCGAAAACTGGGCCGGCGCGCCGGCGCCTAGCACTGGCCAATTCGTTATGTGGGGTTATTGATACCATTCTAATCTGAAAGATAATTCAGTTTTAGTTTCAGATTGACAGATGGATGCTTCAGAGAAATTGGTATCACTAACTGAGCAACAAGGAAATTCAGTGCCTGCGGTTTCTTCATATCTTCACACACCACTCTGCTTTTTCGCAAGCAGTGCCACCAGAAATTCCTTTTTTTTTTGAAAAGGAGGATGTACCCCCGGCCTCTGCATCTGGGCGATGCATGCAGCCATTTTATTAGTTATTCACAAAAACCTTACAAGGTAATACATTAGTAAGCCTGAAGCCATCATCTTGGCAACACCTGTCGCTAATCCTATCCCCGTGATGAAGGGGTGCCGAATGTCCGAGCGTAATACCAAATAGACATCACACCAACACCTAACATCTAATGCCGGATGCCCCATTCAAGCCACAATACCTGGACTGGGATACACACCGGTCCGGCGCACTTTCAATGGGCATCACATGCGCACGCTGCAAGGGCCGTCACCTCCTTCATCCATCGATCCATCCTCAGATCAGATACTGACGGATCGACCTTGCCAGGCCTCTCTGCCATCGACGCCACCACGACGCCAGACAGCGTCGTCCTCCTGCGCGAGTCCATCGCCACCCATCGGACGGCGAGTTTCCACTGCACCACGCCGCCGAGATCCGCCGCCATCGATGTGTAGGATGAAGCACCGCTCCACCACCTACCGACGCCCAACCACCAAGCCATCCACATGTCCGTCCAGCCGATAAATGTCTCCAAAGATGATGCCCCCACGGGGGTGATGACGAAGACGTCGCCATCATCCGATCCAGGAGGCCCCTCAACGCCTCCAACGAGGGCTACGACGCCCACGGGCGCCGCCGTCAATGGAAGCCTCCTCCAGATCTGAGGTTTCCCCCGGAAACAATGGAGAAAGGGACGCCCCCACCATTGCCTCCAACGAGGAAAACGACACCCACGGGCGCCGCCGACGATGGTGGCATCCTCACCCACTTCAGCAGCTAGGCCACCATCTCCTCCTCCACTTGATCCGCCGCCGGAAAGCCACCGCGAGGCAACACCCACCGACCAGATCCCTTTTGGCCGACGATGAAGACAACCAAAGGTAGAGGAGGTCACATCGTTGCGTGACCAGCGCCATGGCCACACACACGTCGTCCCGAGGCGCCCGCTCAAGATCCACCGCCACAGCCGCGCATCCACGCCGCGACGGAGGGACGCCCCGCCACCGTCATCATCCCCCCGCACAGGCTTTGCCCGGCCGGGATCCGGCGGCGGCGGGAGGGGAGGAGAGGCGGAGGGGAGGAGGGGCGGACGAGAGGCAGAGGCGGAGGGGAGGAGAGTCCACTAGAAATTCCTAATAGCAACAAAAGATATCTTACATAAACATTCTTTATTGAAAGGCAAATTTTAACATGCTCCCTCTTACCCCCTCTTTTTACATATGAGGTAAGAAGGTAAGAGTTAATCCGACCCCAGACAGGCCATCATCCCCAATTCTCTTTGGGGGTGGTGTGTACTTTTTGTCGCTCGCACTTGTCCCTTCCTTCTTCGGTGATGTATCTCTCATTGCTGACCATCGCCGCCACAGCTTTCCACACAACACTGCCCTGATCTGCCTCCATGAACACATGCTCCATTGCTAAATGTTAAAGCAGTTCTGGATCACACACACACAGAGGAGGAGGAAGACACACGTGAACCCCATGGACAAAGCTTTTTGCGACACGTAACTTTGCATCATTTCCGCTTTCTTCCTTTTATTCAACAAGATAACAAACTCTCGCACAAAACCCTGCTCATGATACATTTCTCCCCTGCCATCCACGGATGTAATCGTGGCCAAAGCATCGCGCATTTACAGGAACAGATAAACGCTAGGAACACCAAATCTACCCTATGACTCGGCCCATGCTGCAATGTGAACAAGGCACGTTTCTAGCCTGAACAAACATGCATACAGAACACTTATGTGCTAGCTGAAAATAGTAGAGAAACAAATAAACTTACGGGGTGTAGCTAGATTAACAAACCACATCATACGTCAAAGCAACGTGCCAAACAGAAGAAAAAGAAGCTCGAGTGTTTCCTACTGATCACAAACACATTATTTGCATCCTTGCCAGTTCCGTTTTGCCAGAGTTAAAGGACAGACGAGGCAAATCTTACACTTGGATAGTGCAATGCAAAGAGGTTGCATCAAATCCGGGACATCTTGGCATAAGTGGGGAGTACTTCACCACCATGCCAGGTATGTCCTTCCCATTTTGCCAGAGTTACACATTTAAATTTGCACAAGGCTCAACACAAGCAGATAGAGCACACAACTCTATGATGCTAGGGAATGATCATTTATACACTGGTAAATGGTTCGGGGGCGTCAGTAAAAGATTCAACATCATAGGTGACTCTTTCTTTCCTTGTGCCTCCTATGCCTATCTACAGGCTCGAAATGGTTGTTCTCCTTGAAGAGAAACAAGGAGTGAATACAGTGTGATCGAGCTCCTTGTATATTTCAGTAGTAGATCTCAATTGGAAAGTTTAGAGAGCTCTGAAAGAGAGAGTGTTACGCTCCCGATCGAATTACTTAGTGGCTAGGTACGATACAGAATTCCGGATACAAGAATTGGAGGTTCGAGAGGTACAGAGAAAGGGGATCGGGGTAGAGAGCCACCGCCAGGTTACAAGTTCATCGATGCCTTTTCTAGGGGAAACCCTTGCCTACTTAACAAAGCCACCAGTGTCCCAGGTGTGGGCTGGAAGGAGAGTGTTGGGCCTCCGAAGACGCTGGGCCCGCTCCGGCCCAGTGGTCGCTGCTGTCGTGGTCTGTCTGGGAGGTACTTGGGTCGTAACACTCCCCCCTCCTTGAGTCACAGCTTGCCCCCAAGCTGGCGCGCGAGGGAAGTGTTGTTGCAGCTCGTGTCGGTCTTCCCAGGTGGAGAGTTCCGGCGGTTGATCGGTCCACTGAATCCGCACCTGGGGCACGGCCACGCCACCGCGCTGGATGACTCGAGACTCCAGAATTGTCTCCGGGACCGGGGTTGCTGAAGCTGCCGGTGGTAGTTGAGGAAGTACTTGCTCGGTCGGTGGTAGAGCTTGGCGCAGTTGGGAGACATGAAACACCGGGTGGACGCTGCTGTCCTCCGGCATCTGTAGCTTGTATGCGACGGCGCCCACGCGACGCAACACCTTGTACGGCCCGAAGTAGCGAAAAGCGAGCTTCTGGTTGGCACGAGTGGCGACCGAGCGCTGGACGTAAGGCTGCAACTTAAGGAAGACCCAATCGTCCACAGCGAAAACGCGATCGGAGCGACGCTTGTCCGCTGAGTCTTTCATCTGCTGACGCACGCGCAGGAGGTGCTAACGGATGAGTGCCGTCATCTGGGCGCGGTCCTGAAGCCACTCTGCCAAGTCTGGCGAGGCGCACGCCACCGGGTCGATGATGCCGAAGTGACGCGGGGCGTGACCATAAAGCACCTCGAAGGGAGTAGAACCCAGAGCTGAGTGTGGAGAAGTATTATACCAAAACTCGGCAAGAGGAAGCCAGGCGTACCATTTAGCTGGACAGGAGTTGACGAAGCAGCGAAGGAACATCTCCAGGCACTAATTGACACGCTCCGTCTGCCCATCCGTCTGAGGGTGGCGCGCGGTGCTCATCCGGAGCTTGGTGTGGGTGAGCCGAAACAGTTCCTTCCACACGATGCTAGTGAAGACGGGGTCGCGGTCGGAGACGATGGACTCCGGCAACCCATGGAGCTTGTAAACATTCGCCACGAAGGACCGAGCCACTTGGAAGGCCGTGAAGGGATGTCGCAGCAGAATGAAATGTGTGTACCGCGAGAACTTGTCCACCACAACAAGAATGGAGTTGTGGCCTGATGAGCTCGGTAATCCCTCGACGAAATCCATGGTGATCATTTGCCAAGCTTGTCGAGGCACCGGGAGATAGGCTCAAGAAGACCCGGGTAGCGTATCCTTTCTGGCTTGGCTTGCTTGCAAGTCTGACATGCTTCAACGAATAACTTGACATGGTGTTTCAGACTCGGCCAAGTGAAGAGGCGGCGCACACGCCGGTAAGTAGCATTGAAGCCGGAGTGGCTGCCGATGGCGCCCGTGTGCAATGCTTCGAGGACTTGCTTCTGGAGGGCCACATTCGCGCCGAGCCAAACACGCCCCCTATGACGAATGATGCCGTTCTGGAGGACGAACCCATCGATTCCCTCTGGTGCAGTCGCGAGTTTGGTGAGCAGGCGCTGTGCTTCTGAATCCTCTTGATACCCACTCTGAACATCCTCAAGCCAAGCTAGAACTGCTGTGGTAATGGTGGCCAGGTCCCCTTGCGGTGGCCCTGGTCGGCGGGAGAGGGCATCCGCGGCACAGTTGTCAGCCCCCTTCTTGTAGACTATCCGGTAGCGCAACCCCAGGAGCTTTGACATGATCTTTTGCTGCCAGGGAGTGGTCAACCGCTGGTCTTCGAGATGGATCAGACTCCGTTGGTCGGTGTGGATTGTGAATTCGTCACTCTGTAGGTATGTACGCCAGTGGTCCACTGCCAAGAGGATGGCAAGCCCTTCCTTTTCATAAGTGGAGAGAGCACTGTTGCGCGGTCCAAGTGTCTTGCTGAGGAACCCAACAGGATGTTTGTCCTGAGACAGAACAGCCCCAATCCCATGGGCAGAAGCATCGGTCTCCAGCTCAAAGGGTTTCTTGAAGTTTGGTAGCGCCAGAACCGGTGCCGTGATCAAGGCTTGTTGTAAGGCACGGAAGGATCCTTCTTCTTCATCTGTCCAGCGAAACACTACTCCTTTCTTGAGCAGATCGGTGAGGGGTCGGCAGATCAGCGCGAAACCGCGGACAAACTTCCGGTAGTACCCGGCCAGGCCGAGGAACCCGCGGACCTCCTTGACTGAGGCTGGTGGGGGCCAGTTTTGTACAGCAGCGATGTTCTTGGCATCTGTTCGGACCCCGTCCCCACTGATCTCGTGTCCAAGGTACAGCAAACTGGGCCGAGCAAACGAACACTTGCCTCGGTTGATCTTGAGATTGTGCTCCTGGAGAAGCTGGAATACTTGGCGCAATAAGCTGACATGAGAGTCTTCATCCTCACTATGGACCAGAATATCGTCGATGAAATCGAGCACGCCCTTGCGGAGCAACGGTGCCAACACCACGTTCATTCCTCCTTGGAAGGTCGCCGGTCCCCCGGTGACACCATACGGCATTACCTTGAATTCGAAGTGCCCATGGTGCGTTTTAAACGCTGTCTTATGCTCATCTTCTGGCCTCATGCGGATTTGGTGGTAGCCGGCTCGTAGATCCAAGCTGGTGAAGAGGCGAGAGCTGGCCAACTCGTCTAAGAGCTCCTCAATGATCGGCAGGGGGTAACGGTTCTTGACAGTGATTGCGTTGAGGTGACGGTAATCAACGCAAAACCACCATGTTAAATCTTTTTTCTGCACCAAGAGAACGGGCGAGGCAAACGGACTTGTACTTGGCTGTATGATGCCCTGCGCCAACATCGCTGCCACCTGCTTTTCCACTTCGTCTTTCTGGGCTGGACTGTGTCGGTATGGCCGAAGATTGATCGGTTTGGCTCCGGGAACAAGAGGAATGGCATGGTCGAATGTCCTCCTGGGTGGCAGTCCTTGGGGTTCTTCAAATAGCACGGAGTACTGCTCGACGAGCCCTGCAACGGCTGCTGGAAGAGGGGGAGCAGACTGATCCCCTCCCAAGGTACATAGCTGGACCACACGTGTCACCGCTGACTGCTGGAGCAGCAAGTTGAGCTCATCTCCGGAGATCATCTGGCAGGTCGTAGTGTCCGCTTGAGCTCCACGCAGCTGCACTTGTTTGCCCTGGTACTCAAAGTCGATCGTTTTCTGGAGCCAGTGTACGTTCATCGGGCTTCGGGCTGCCAGCCAGTTGATGCCTAAAATAGCATCGTAGCTCCCCAACGGAAGAATCTTGAAAGTGGTACTGAATTCCACTCCCTGGGACTGCCACTGGCAATCAAGAATCTCCTGCTCGCTCTGCATCTTGCCCCCGTTAGCCACCCGCACGGTCAGGGGGCGTTGAGCAGCTTGGACCCCCTTCAGATGCTCCGCGAACGCGGCGCTCACAAAGCTATGTGAGGACCCGGAGTCGACGGGCATGAGCACCTCACGGTGCTGAACCCACCCGTGGAGGTGCATGGTGGTAGGCGAGTCGGCCCCTTCGACTGCCTCCTTGGAGAGAATGCAGCAATCAGCTGACGGATCCTCTGGAAATTCATTCGAGGCCACCAGCTCGGACGGAACCGCGTGCATCATCTCGAGCATCTCTTCAACGACGTGCAACTGTACAGTGGGGCCGCAGCGGTGATCCCGGCTCCACCTTTCTCCGCAGGTGAAGCAGAGCCCTTTGGCACGACGGTATGCGCGCAACGCCGCCATGCGATCTTCATTGGCCGGTGCCCGCGCGGCCTCAGTGGCGCGCCGATCGTCAACACGCGCGTCCGGACCCGAGCCTGCCGCTTGCCGTGGCGGTGGAGGGGGCGGCAGTGGCAGAGCTGTGCGCGGAATGGAGCGCGAGCTTGATGCAGGCACGCGCCGATCGTCCCGCCTCATGGCCTCCAGCACTTCTTCCTGTAAACAAGCCAAATCCACAGCAGTATCGAGTGACTGAGGCCGGTGCAACACCACTGCTGCCCGGATTTCCTTAAGCAAGCCATCAACAAAATGCATGATAAAAAATGCAGGCTCCCAAGCCGTATGATGTGCTGTAAGGTTGTGCATAAGTTGGGTGAACTTGTCGGCGTAGTCGGGTACTGAACCCGTCTGTTTCAGACCATTCAACTGACGCAACAGGTTCTGGAACTCCTCCCGACCGAACTGGACGCAGACAGCAGACGCAAAATCCTCCCAAACCGGGTAAACTGCATGCGCTTGAGATGATTGTAACCAAGACAGCGCGCCATCAGTAAAGTACATGGCGGCGCAGCTCACCCAAGTGTCGGGTGGCAGCGTGCAGACCCGGAAATACGCCTCGCATTTCAGACGCCACGGTCTGGGCTGACTGCCGTCGAAGGACGGAAAGTCAAAACGCTGAGGCAGTGGCAGACGCGAAAAATTTCTATCCCCTGTGAAGGAACTTTCCCCTTGATAGCCAGAGTCGAACATACCGGTGACCGGAGGTGCCCCCGGGGTGCGATCACCCGGAGACTTCCCCCGGTGAAGTGGTGCTGTGCCGTGGCCATTTTGCCCATGATCTTCGCCACCGCGAGCTGGAAACATCTCGCCCGGCCTGGGACGCGGTGCAGCCGCCGTCAACGGAAGCAGAGGAGGCAGATCGGCCAAGCGGACCGACGTCGCCACGTCCGGCGCCTTGTCCGCCTCCGGGGCCGTGCGCCTCGCCTCCGGGCCCGCCTGAGTTAGGTGGTTGCGCAGATCGCCCACCTCCGCCCTGAGTTCCTCCACGGATCGCTCGATCGTGGGCTTCCAGCCTTGCAGATCGAGGACAGCAGGGTGGATCTCGTCGATCTTGGTCGACAGCACCGAGATGGCCAGCGCCTTGGTGTGCTCCTCCATGGTCGCGGCCTTGCCCCTCCTGGTCTGGATGATTGACGGGAAACGGCCCGCCAGAGCGCAGGAACCGGCGGCGAATTGGGGTAGGAAATAGGCTCTGAATACCACTTGTTACGCTCCCGATCGAATTACTTAGTGGCTAGGTACGATAAAGAATTCCGGATACAAGAATTGGAGGTTCGAGAGGTACAGAGAAAGGGGATCGGGGTAGAGAGCCGCCGCCAGGTTACAAGTTCATCGATGCCTTTTCCAGGGGAAACCCTTGCCTACTTAACAAAGCCACCAGTGTCCCAGGTGTGGGCTGGAAGGAGAGTGTTGGGCCTCCGAAGACGCTGGGCCCGCTCCGGCCCAGTGGTCGCTGCTGTCGTGGTCTGTCTGGGAGGTACTTGGGTCGTAACAGAGAGAAGACAGACCGGGAGAGGGAGATCGACGTCTCAATGGTGAATGAAGAGTCCAAGATATGTGCAGCCCTCGAGTCCTCTTATATAGTAGTGGTAGCATTAATACCCCCTGTACTAGTAGTTATCCACTAGCTACCCGCATAATTGATATCTTCTCTATTTCTTTTTTCGCCTTTTCTTTTATGTTGGGAAGCACCGGAAAAAAGTGGGCAGGGCAGGTTTTCCAATATCTTTAGGACATATACCCACCACACCTGTCCATACTAATCAAGCCTGGAATTCTAGCTTCCCAATTCTTAAATCATGGTTTAATTTTCTATTGCCTACCTTTGTACTGTGAACCATAAGCTATGTATGAGATTGTTTTTTCAGAACTTATGTATGAGAATATTTTTCATATACGTTCTAAAATTATTCTAGGTACTACTTTATGTTCAGTATTTTTTAGGTAAGTAATTTATAGAAAGAAGCTGCTCTTAGAACCAAAAGCTGTCACTTTTTCTTAGGAGCTGATGCATCCATGTTAGGAGCTGATGCATCCATGTTGACGCTGTGGTTGGTTAACCAAGAACCCACTTCCAGCTCGCTCCAGAACAGAAGCCACAAGTCCTGATTGTATTCCATTCTTGATTCAGGGCCAAACTGTTTGCTCTGTGCCAGTTAGGTGTTCTGAAAACCAGAGACCATCTGTTATTTCCAGCTGGCTAATTACCTGTTGTATCTTTGGGCGACTGCCAGTTTAATAGATAGTGCAATCTTCTACTCCCTCCGTCCCAAGACCAGTTTTGACACTATGGTCTTACATTTTGGGACGAAGGGAGTACTTGATTAGGATGTTATGCAACTGTATCAGAGAGTGGTACTTTGCTATATTGAGAGTTTTGTTCCTGTTGAGATTTTTCTTAGAGTCATGCCGGGATCATTTTGGCTGGTTAATTTGAGTGATCACACCATTTTTTTGGGGTAATTCAGTTATTAGTGAACAAGTTGCTGTAAAGGCAGTAACAACTGGAGGTTGAAATTTACTGATTGGGTAATAAGTACCTACCAGATGTTTTTGTTGCTGGATGGACATGGAATTTTCTCAAGCACTAGGCATGCACCATTGAAACTTGAGTACAAGTATTTGTTGTTTCAAGTGATGTACCTAATGTAAGCACCTGGATGATGCTACAATTGTGGCAATAATTTCATCATCTAATGCACTGGATAATTCCATTAGTTATTCCAACATGAACCATGCCTAATACTAGGTGATAATTTATAAACATGTATCCGTTGTTTGAGGTGATAACTGGCATCTATCTTATGTAACAACCTGGACTTGACGATGCTGTTAGTCCCTGAACCTGATACATAGCTGCTGCAACAGTGGTAATGATTCCATCATCTAATGCCCCGAATAATCCCATTGCTTATTTTCTAACTTATGTACCTATGATTTCCTAGTTAGCAAAAAACATTTATTATTTTATTTATAGTCTGGTTTACAAAACATCTACGATCCATGAGGCATCCAGAATGACACTTTCCATAATAGTGTGTATTTCTCTGTAGATTTGTACTTCCGTCCCTCATTTGTTTTATTACCTTCACACGATGATTGTTTACTAAAGTAGTTTTTTATGTTAGCTAATGTTTTTTTCTGCAAGAGGGAGTTGCATGCTAACCTCATGTCCTAATGGATAGTACCCTTAGAGTATGGTTAATAGTATGGCCAACTGCTGGCTATATGATGTCGCCATGTCATATATAGTCACCACTTATATTCACTCGTACAACAAGGTTAGCTATAAGGTTGGCTATAAGAGTACTACTTTTTTTCACTTTCTCTCGATCTCTTTCTTCATATTTATTGCATATGCCTAGGAGTACGAATATAGCTAGGCTCTTGCATGAGAGCCCACTCCCATCATTTTCCATGTCTCTCTCCTCCACAATGGCAAAAGTGACATGTAAGCGGGCTATAAGCCCATTATTGTACTTGCTCTTAGATAAGTTTGCTTTTTTTTTAGAAAAGGAGGAAGACCCCCGGCCTCTGCATCTGGGCGATGCATGCAGCCACTTTATTAATTATTCACAAAGACCTTACAAAGTAGTACATCAGTAAGTTCGAAGCCACCATCTTGGCAACATCTGTCGCTACTCCTATCCACTTGATGAAGGGGTGCCGATAGTCCGAGCCTAATACCAAACAGACCTCGCACCAAAGCCTAACATCTAAAACCGGAGGCCCCAGCCAAGCCACATACCGGGTCTGGGGCACACACCAGTCCGGCGCACTTTCAGAGGCCGCCGCCGCCGTCTTCCACCGATCCATCTTCAGAAGATGTACTGACGCATTGACCTTGCCAGGCCTGCCGTCGACGCCACCACGACGCCAGACAACGCCATCCTCCTGCGCGAGTCTGTCTACACACATCGGACGCCGAGACTCCACTGCGCCACGCCGCCGAGATCCACAGTCGTCGATGCATAAGATGAAACACCGCTCCACCAAAGATGCTGTCCACTGGTCCCTCGAGGCCGTGCACACCTCCAAGGCTGACGCCCCCAAGGGGGACACGACGCAAGAGCGCTGCCGTCATCCGATCTACTGATCCAGGGTTTCCCCCGGAGGTAACAGATAGAGGTCTGGAACTTGTCCACGGCGATGCCTTCAAGAAGAGAACGACACAGAAGAGCACCGCCATCGCCGGCCTTGGCATCTAGCCGAGCGCAAGGTTTTCACCCAGATCTGTTCGAAGAACATCCATCAAGTCTTGTGCACGGACCGCCGCCATCTCTGCCGGGGACTGGAAGTTGAGGATCCAGGCCGCCTCCGCCTGATCGGTGCTGTCAATGGACCCAAACAGTGCCCATGGGGAGTGGAAGAGCAGACTTGACCAACGTCTTCAAGAAGAAAAGCAGCGCCCACGGGCGTCGCGTCGTCGCGGCCGGCCGGAGCCGGCCAAGTTTCCCCCTGTCTGGATCTCCACCACCAGCTTCGTCCGCAGACCGGGAACCGACTAGCCACGTCGGCGCGGCCAGGACCCGGCGGGGGAGAAGCACACCGAGCCGGGACGAAGGACATCAGCCAGATCTGGCGCTGCCAGCCGCCGGAGCCGCCACGCCAGGCCCCCACCCACCAGGGATCCGTTGGCCGCCCAACCAGATCGATGGCACCACGCCCACCCCGCTGCTCGCCGCGGAATAGTGGGGCCTCGCCGGAGGGGCCACCACCCCAGATCCAACGCCCTCCGACGCAACCGGAGCAGCAGAGGCCCCGCCGCCGCAGTCCCCGGCTGCGGCTCGGGCTTGCCCGGCACGAGCCTCGTGCGGCGGCGAGTGGGGAGGGAGGGATGGGGAGGAGCCTACGCCAGCGAGGTGGGTCGCCCCCGAGTCACCCGAGGGGCGGCGCGGGGGGAGGGGGAGGGGGCTTACCTATGAGTTCACTGGTATTCCTGTACCTTACTTTTGATGTGCTGCCTGTCCCATATGGAGTTTACCGAAGTTTGCTGATTGAAACTTCTTGTTAAATAGGTATTTGATTGTTATTGATGACATATGGGATATCTCCACATGGGAAACAATTAAATATGCTTTCTTGGAAAGTAATGCTGGAAGTATAGTCATCACAACTACTCGTGTTCATGAAGTTGACAAAAAAGTTGGTTGTGTTTACAACATGAAGTCACTTTCTTATGAAAGCTCAAAGAAGTTATTCTATAGCAGAGTATGTGGCAACGACATAAACGAAGGCGTACATCAGGGTAGCCAATTTGCTGAAGTGACAAATAAAATTTTAAGGAAATGTGATGGTGTGCCGCTGTCTATCATCACAATAGCTAGTTTGCTTGTTGGTAAACAAAGGGAGGACTGGTCCAAGGTATATGATAACATTTGTTTTGGGCATGAAGATAGTGAAGATTTGCAGAACACAAGGAAGATAATATCTTTTAGCTATTATGATCTACCTTCTTATCTTAAGTCATGCTTATTGTACATGAGCATGTTTATAGAAGATGCTCTTATCGAGAAAAAACATGTTGATATGGAAATGGATAGCATAAGGTTTTATACCTGGTAATGAAGAGATGGGGACTGTGACGCCCCTGCTCGACCGTGCACTAATCATACACGCAAACGTGCACGCTCGAGATCAGAGACTCACGGGAAGATATCACAACACAACTCTAAACTCAAATAAAAGTCATAAATCAACATATTACAAACCAGGGGTCACGAGGAACCGAATACATAAGTCATACAACCAAAATATCTGAGTACAGACATAGTTAGTCAAGTTTGCCTTAAGAAGGCTAGCACAAACAACGATACAGATCGAAAGGCGAAGGCCGCCTGCCTAGGGTCTCCAAACTAGTCCTGGTCGGTCGGCTCAACCCAGTAGTAGTGGCCTCCGGGACTCTCCTGGTAGTAGTCTCCTGTGGTGGCATCTGGCTCCTGGGCTCCATCGTCTGATTTCATAAAGTGGGTATGGGGGGAAAAGATAGCAAAGCAACCGTGAGTACTCATCCAAAGTACTCGCAAGACTCATATCAGATCTATACTAAATATGCATCGGTATCAAAGGAATGGGGCTATATCTTTGGACTAAACTGCAGAAATGCCAGATCAGAGGGGGGAGAAGCCTAGCCTATAGAAGACTAGCATCTTGAAGCAGTTCTTGCAGCATCAGATGAGAGTAGAGAAAGATAATATATAATCAAATAGTTTAGTAAAGCCCTGAGATACTTCCTCGATTACCCTGCGAGAAAGTGACCCCGAGAGTAGTAGTAGCAGTTTAATAATGTGACAGTATCCATTTGTAATTGTAGCGGATCAAGATACAACTCCGAGCGTCCTGTTACCGTGGACACGGCTATTCGAATAGATAACTTGCCTGCAGGGGTGCACTACTGTTACCCAGCACGCTCGATTACATCTGGTCGGATACACTTGCTGGGTAATACCCGGCCTCGGGTAATCGACACGACGCAGTCCTACCTAGGCTCAGCAGAGAGGTCAACATGCCGGTCTCAATCCTAAGCACGAAGGGGTCTTGGGCCTTCGCCCTTCGCAGTCCTGCACGTTACGTGGCTGGTCGGGGCCCAAGTGCGACACTATATACACAGTGACGTAACCAGCTCACCCCAACGACCAGCCGGCATCTCTGAGCTGCGACGTCTGAAGAGCTTTCGGCTGATACTACGACGTAGAGGGTCCCATAACCATTATCCCACGTGGTGGTAGTGCGTATAGGGCCAACGAGCCACTCAGATCAAATACCCAAATCCGTTAAGCATGTTTAGTAACTCGCAGAGACAAACAGGGTTACTGTCGCTCCGACTTGGTAAGACATGTCGCGCGGGTGCTCTTGGAGCCGACCCGTCTTTAATGTGGTTCACTCGC
The DNA here is from genome assembly GCA_039707655.1 of Elymus sibiricus. Lineage (NCBI taxonomy): Eukaryota > Viridiplantae > Streptophyta > Magnoliopsida > Poales > Poaceae > Elymus > Elymus sibiricus. The sequence continues at coordinate 31,136,826 of CM077674.1, forward strand.
GGGCACCCTTGGGGCCAGCCCGACTTTAACATTTTAAGTATTGCAATATGTAACATTTCCGTGATCCTCGCCCAGAGTGATCACGGCCCGATATTAAGCATGGCAAACGGACAAGGGTGAAGGGCCATCGATGAGTCAATAACAGAGCTAACTAAGCATCATGGGACAACAGGTAGGTAGCAATAGCAGATGACAAAATCAGGCTATGCATCAGAATATGAGCTATCGGAACAGTAGCATGGGGCAATTCTAATGCAAGCATAAGAGAGAGAGGAATGGGTGATATCTTATGATCAAGGGGGTTTTGCTTGCCTGGAAGCTCAGCTGAAGGGGTCTAGTCGTCGGCGACGTCGTCGTACACGGCAGTGTCGTTTGCAGTCTCGGGGGCTATCGGGAGAGAAGAAGGGGGGAGAAACAATAAATACACGGCAATAATGCAACATGGATGTATGACATGCCTAAATGATATGCAGAGGTGATATAATGTCTAACTAATTGCATTAGTTAAATTAGGAATTTATTTGAAATTATTTTATTAAAGTTATGCACTATTCATTTATCGAATACGGGCAAAAAGTTCCATGTTCGGTAGGTTAGAGGGGTGTGGCACGTATGTGGGTGGAATATTCGGATTCTACATATTTTTCTGATCATTTTTCATATATAAATTATTTTCATCCGAGTTACGGTTTATTTTATATGATTTTTCAAAGTTTTAATCATTTTCTGGAATTTCTGGATTTATTTTAATTATTTAATTTCAAATTATCTGAAACAGTACAGGATGACGTCAGCCTGACGTAACGATGACGTCAGCAGTCAACTGATTCGGTTGACCAGTCAAAGCTGACCAGTGGGTCCCACTGGTCAGTGACTGTGCTAATTAAACAAAGTTTATTTACTCTAATTAACCTAATTAGCAGGTGGGCCCGCCCTGTCAGTGACTGATTAGTAACTAGTTTAATTAACAATTTATTTATTTATAAAAATCGTTTTAATCTGGCGGGACCCACATATCAGTGACTATGGGGGCCACGTCAGCAGTTGACTTAGTCAACTGGTCAGCGGGACCCACCCGTCAGCGTCACAGGGGGCCCACGCGTCAGTCCACGTCGGACGGCGACCGACGACTCACCGGAATCACGCCGGCGAGCGCGTTTCGCGGCGGCGCGGCACGGGAGGTGGCCGGAAAACGGCCACAGGCCACCGTTTGATGCCCGGCTGGGCTCTTTCGAACGGCAAGGCGATGCCGCAGCGAATGACGGTGCTCGGAGCGGCTGAGATGGCCGGAGTCGAGCGCTACGACCTCGCCGGCGGCGAGGCATTCGGTGAGCTACGGGAATGGCTAAACGGTGCGCGCACGGGCGATCCAGGTAGCTAGAGATGATCCACGTGCGCGTGCGAACACAACGGGCACGAGCCCGAGACCAAATGTTCACCGGACGGACGCCGGCGACGAGATCCGCGGCGGAGCATTCGGGCATCTCCAATGCGGCGAGCTACGGGGACGGATACGCACGGGGAAAAGGGGGAGAAGACGGCGGCTGCTCACCGGGCCCTGCAGGTGTGCTCAAATGGGCTCGGGGAAGCTTGCCGTCGCCGGAATCGTCGTCGTCGTCGCGGTGGCCGAAGGTTGAAGAAGAGGTCGCCGGGCTCGACTCGGTGGCTCCCGGCTTGAATGGCTGAGCGTAGTCGACGGAGAGGAGGACGGCGGAGAGCTACGGGACCTCGGCGAAGCTTGGGGAGGCCGGTAGCTGCGGGATCGACGGCGGCGACGGCGGGCGTTTTCGGGCGAGCTCGAATGGGAGCGCATGAGGGGACGAGGGGGGTTTCTGGGGGTCTAGGGTTTGCGGGAGGGCGAGAGAGGAGCGAGGGCAACCTTTTCGGCGTCGGGGAGCCGCGGGATGGCCAACAGCTGGCCATCGCCGTTCGGACCGCCATGGGGACGCGCGGCCTCGGCGGGAGGAAAGAGAAGGCCCTGGCGGGCTGGGCCATATTGCACTGTACCACTTAAGCCCAGGGCACCAGTAGTTCCTTTCCCTTTTTCCTTTTTCTTTTTTGATTTCTGATTTATTTCTGTTTTGTAAAATGTTTAGCCACAGAAAGACTTTTGTAAAATATGTGACTTGGTCCAATTATTACAATGCAATATTACCTATCACCAAAAATTGGTTTGGGGAAAATATGATTTCATTTAACTTTTAATTAAGTAAAAAGGTATTAAATATTGCTGTTCTAGTTTTGTTTGTGGATGTTAGGGTCATTTAACTAATTCAATTAATGTGGATTATATTTTTATAAATGTTTCTGGATTATTTGCAATACTATGAACATTTTAGTTTTCACAACTGGACAACTTTTATTTTCACTTTATATTTGAATTTCAATTTGATTTGGAATTTGAAATGAGATATGATGCAATGATGATCAAGCACTGTTAAGCATGATGACTTGGCATTATCAAAAGGTGATTACTGTAGCTAATACATGCGGTGTCCCGAGAATTAAGAGGCAGGCTGAAAGAAAGTGGGGTATTCTTCACGAAGACGATCCTCGCGTTTCCAAGTGGCTTCATCCTCAGAATGATTCGACCACTGAACTTTAAAGAACTTGATTGCCTTTTGACGGGTCCGATGTTCTGCTTGATCGAGAATGCGGATCGGATACTCTTGATAAGAAAGATGCTCTTGCAATTCAAGCATTTCATGATCCACTGCTCGGATGGGATCCTTGAAGCAGCGACGAAGTTGTGACACATGAAAGACATCATGCACTTGAGAAAGGTTCGGCGGCAACTCCAATTGATATGCCACTTCTCCTCGACGGACGAGAATACGGAACGGGCCAATGTAGCGAGGAGCTAACTTGCCCTTGATTCCGAAACGGTGAGTGCCCTTCATCGGAGTGACACGAAGGTAAGCTTGTTCGCCAGGTTGATAAACCATTACCTGGTGTTTACGATCATAGTTGCTCTTTTGACGAGACTGAGCAGTTTTCAAATGTTCACGGACAATGCGGACTTGTTCTTCAGCTTGTTGAATAATGTCCGGTCCTACGAGTGATCGTTCCCCAGTTTTTGACCAATTCAGAGGGGTCTGACACTTACGTCCATATAGAACTTCAAAAGGGGCCATCTTCAAAGTAGCTTGATATCTATTGTTGTAAGAGAATTCGGCATACGGGAGAGATTCCTCCCATTTCTTACCGAATGAGATGACACAAGCTCGAAGCATGTCTTCAAGCACTTGATTGACTCATTCAACTTGTCCCTGGGACTGGGGGTGAAAAGCGGTGCTGAAGGACAGATGAGTCCCCATAGCTTCTTGGAAATTGTTCCAAAATCTTGAGGTAAAGAGGCTGCCACGATCTGAACTGATCTCCAACGGAACACCGTGGAGTGACACAATTCTGGAAACATACAAGTCTGCTAACTGACTAGCAGTGATTGTCTCCTTGACTGGCAGAAAGTGAGCAACCTTGGAGAACCGGTCAATGACGACAAAGATAGCATCATGACCCTTCTGCGATCGAGGAAAACCAGTGATGAAGTCCATTTCGACTTTGTCCCATTTCCATTTGGGAATATCAAGTGGTTGCAGAAGTCCAGCAGGCCTTTGATGTTCTGCCTTGATGCGACGGCAAACGTCACACTCAGCAACATAGCGAGCAATGTCTCGCTTCATATCAGGCCACCAGTATCTCTGTCGAATGTCTTGGTACATCTTGGTGCTACCAGGATGAATTGAAAGAGGTGTGTATCATGAGCTTCTTTCATGATGTGCAGGGTCAGATCCTGGTTGTGAGTTCTAGGAACCACTAAACGATTCTTGAAGAACAAGGTGCCATCAGCATCAACAGTGAAGAATGAGGGCTTTCCCCTTTTGAGATCATGCTTGATCTTCTTGACTTCAGAGTCGGCTTTCTGTATAAACTTGATGAGGTCCTCAAGGTCTGGTTCAACAACCAGGGTATTGAGATAGCCTTGAGGAACAATATGGAGATTCAACTTGCGGAGCTCTTCATAAAGAATAGGTTATGCTTGCTGAACCATGAGGTTGTTGCAATAGGACTTGCGGCTAAAGGCATCGGCCATTACATTAGCCTTGCCAGGGGTATAAGAGATATCCATGTCATAGTCGGCTATTGTCTCGAGCCATCTCTGTTGACGGAGGTTCAAATCTGGTTGAGTATATAGATACTTCAGACTTTGGTGGTCCGTGTATATCTCGCAACGATTACCAAGAAGGTAATGTCGCCACAGCTTCAGAGCATAGATAACTGCTGCTAACTCGAGATCATGTGTTGGATACTTATCTTCGTGAGGACGCAATTTACGAGAGCCATAAGCAATCACTTTGCGCTCTTGTATTAGGACACAGCCTAATCCTTGACGGGATGCGTCGCAGTATATCACAAATTCCTTGCGAGTATCTGGGGGTGCTAGCACTGGGGCAGATGTCAACTTATCTTTAAGTGTTTGGAAACTTTCCTGACATTTTTCTGTCCATTCAAACTTAACGCCTTTGTGAAGCAGATCAGTCAGAGGCTTGGCAATTTTTGAGAAGTTCTCGACGAAATGGCGGCAATAGCTAGCAAGACCGAGAAAACTTCTGACTTGCTTGACATTCTTCGGGGGACTCCAGTCTAGAATAGCCTGAACTCGTTCTGGGTTAAATGCAATGCCATCTTTGGAAATCACATGACCAAGATAAGTCACCTCAGATAACCAGAATTCACACTTGGAAAACTTGGCATACAGTTGATGTTCTGGAAGTTTCTCCAATACAAGCCGAAGATGTTCGGCGTGTTCTTCTTCATTCTTGGAAAATATAAGGATATCATCGAAGTAAACCATGACGAACTTGTTGAGGTAGTCCATGAAGATATAGTTCATCAAGCGAGAGAAGGTTGCTAGGGCATTGGTTAATCCGAAGGACATGATGGTGTACTCGTATGATCCATAGCGAGTAACGAAAGCGGTCTTCGGAATATCCTCTTTCCGAACTCGGATCTGATGGTAACCCAACCTTAACTCGAGTTTAGAGAACACAGAGGATCATAAAGGTCGTTGATCCGGGGTAGCGGGTATTTGTTCTGAATTGTTGCTTGGTTAATAGGCCGATAGTCCTGGACCAATCGGTTCGTTCCATCCTTCTTCTTCACAAAGAGAGAAGGTGCTCCCCAAGCAGAGGAACTGGGGCGGATAAAACCCTTTTTCAGTGACTTGTCAATCTCCTCCTTAAGCTCAAGGAGTTCATGCGGCGGCATCTTGTAGGGGCGCTTAGCAATAGGAGTGGTGCCAGGTTTCAAGTCGATGACGAACTCGACAGCTCTAACCGGGGGTATTCCAGGAAGTTCTTCTGGAAAGACGTCTAAAAAATCACGAACGACTGGAATGTTCTCAATTCCCTCAAGAGGTGAAGCGTTCAAAGCATTCAGAGCATAAATCTGAGCTTCGGCATTCCGAGTAATGCGGGCGGTGTAGTTCACTATCTCAACGGTAGGGTGAAGTAGTTGGACCCGCCCTGTCAGTGACTGATTAGTAACTAGTTTAATTAACAGTTTATTTATTTATAAAAATCGTTTTAATCCGGCGGGACCCACATGTCAGTGACTGTGGGGACCACGTCAGCAGTTGACTTAGTCAACTGGTCAACGGGACCCACCCGTCATCGTCACAGGGGGCCCACGCGTCAGTCCACGTCGGACGGCGACCGGCGACTCGCCGGAATCACGCCGGCGAGCGCGTTTCGCGGCGGCGCGGCACGGGAGGTGGCCGGAAAACGGCCACAGGCCACCGTTTGATGCCCGGCTGGGCTCTTTCGAATGGCAAGGCGATGCCGCAGCGAATAGTTGTGGTCGGAGCGGCTGAGACGGCCGGAGTCGAGCGCTACGACCTCGCCGGTAGCGAGGCATTCGGGCGAGCTACGAGAATGGCTAAACGGTGCGCGCGCGGGCGATCCAAGTAGCTAGAGATGATCCACGTGCGCGTGTGTCGTGGTGTTCTCACGGCAGATGCCATAAGATGGCTAAAGAGGTGGGGTTACGAGAGGACACCGGTGGATTCCGGAGGCGAGGTTGGCACGCGCAAGTGCGAGACACGAGACATACCCAGGTTCGGGGCCCTCCGGAGAGGTAACACCCCTAGTCCTACCGAATGGAGTATGGAAAGCACAAGGGCTACAAGGTCGCTCCTGGAGCTGTGTGTGGTGGAGAGGTAATGCCAACTGAGACCAACCGAAATCCCAGGCTAAGAGAGAATGAACCCCTCTGCATGGAGGCTTCCTGGGGGGTCTTATAGCTCGACCCCCGAGGGTTACAATGGTAAAGTTGAACAGGCGCGGGGCCCTGGTATCATTGTCTAGGAGCCGGCGGTGGGGGCCGCCGGGTGCGCCGGGTCCGTTGGGTGCGCCGGGTCCGCCGGGCGCACCGAGTCCGCCGGGCACGGGTCCGGTCGGCAGCGCGGCACTGTGGTAGGTCTTGTCGCTCATCAGAGGGCGCGCGGTCGGCGCCGCCGAGCAACAGGATCGCGCCGCCCGACACCGCCCGCTCCGGGCGGGGGCGCAGGGTGCGCTGTAGCCATGCTGGTCTTGTCGTGAGGGCTTGCCCCCTAGTGGCCAGCCGGATTGGGCCAGCCGGCCAGGCCGGGTCCCCAAGCCGAGCCGGCTTGCGCTGGGGAGCCGGCGCGCAGGTCAGCCAGATTGAGGGGCTTGCCCTGCCCCGATGTTTTTGAAAAGAAGGGGGATCCGGGCTCCGTGGCCTACCCGGGAGTCATCCCCCCGACAGTTGTCCCCGAAGCTGTGAAGGCTCGCCGGCTTCAGGCAGGGGGGCCTTCGCAGCTTACCCCCCCCAGAGGAGTCGATTTGTCGATGAAGTGCTGGAGTCCGGCAGGGCGGCTCCGTCCGTGCGCGTGTCGGCAACGCGGCAGCGGATGCCAGGAACACCCGCTGGGTGCCGGCTTCCGGAGACCGGGTCGCGGCACCCCGGCCTGTGCAGGAAACGGAAACGTCCGTCAGACGAGTCTTGTTTTGCACAGCGATTCGCGCCCACCGCAGCTCGATGGACCGCCACGTGTTTCCTTGCGGCGGGCGAGGCCTGCTAGCCCACGCGCGCGACGGGATGTGACCGTGGACCGGGCCCGCCACGACGCGCCCTCGGCCCGTGCGCGAGGGATTTACTGCGACGACCCCTGGCGGTTGCGCTTCCCCGTGCAGTAAATACGCGTGGGGAACGTGCGCGCATAGTGCGGGGGAGTGGGGATCGTGAGCGCAAACGATCCCACTCCCCCACGATCTCTCGCGGTTATAAATGATAAAAGAGGGGGAGTGCGATGGAACGCTCCCGCACACACCCCCGCCCCTTGCTTCTCCTCTGCGCCTGCTTCTCCTCCGCCGTGACCGAGCGAAACGCTGCCGCCGTGTGCTTTACTCGCGCCCATCGCCGCGCACCATGGCCAGAGGCCCGCAGCGCGCCGCTCTCCTTTCCTCCTCCTCTTCACCGCCGCGTCTCACCGCTCGTAGAGCTCTCCAATGGCGCTGCCGAAAGGCTCTTGGGAGGGCCCCATTACGACCGAGGACAACATCCGGTACCTCCGCCATACGAAGCGGCTGCCGCCGGCGGAGGCACTGGTCGCGCGCGCGCCGGGCCCGGAGAGGGTGCCGCGGCCGCAGGCGGGCGAGCACGTCGTCTTCTATTCCCACTTCGAGCGCGGATTCGGCCTCCCCGAGAGTCTTTTCTTTAGGAGATTCCTTGACTTCTTCGGGCTGCAGCCGCATCACCTCGATGCCAACGCCGTGCTGCAGGTAGCCGGCTTCACCACGCTCTGCGAGGGCTACCTCAGCCTGCTGCCGACTGTGGAGCTGTGGGGGAAGATGTTCTTCCTTAAATAGCAGGGGGCGACGGCGGGCGCCATGTCCGACTGCGGGGCGGCGGTGGTCACCGGCCGGGTGAACGGGCCGTTTCCCAAGCTGCCGCTTCAGGACTCGGCCAAAAAGTGGCAGACGACGTTCTTATACGTCCGGAACGTCGACCCGGCGGTGGACGTCGTCAACCTCCCACCTTTCGTCGACGCACCGCCGCTCGAGAAGCCGAATTGGGGCTTCTGTCCCAAGAAGCCGTTGCAGGAGATGGTGAACATCTGCCGCCGGGTCGGGGAGATGACGGATCGTGAGGGGCAGAAGCCGGTCGACCTCATCGCGGCCTTCATCGCCCGCCGGGTGCTGCCGCTGTAGCGCCGGGCACACCGGATCTGCGACATGAGCGGCCGGCATGATCCGACCCGGATGTCGACCAAGGAGCTGACGCCGGCCGGGATAGTCCAGCGGGTGAACTTCATCTTCAAGGCCGGGTTGAAGGAGGAGGGGTGGAGCTTCGGGAAGGAGCCTTATCACCGGGAGAACCCGGCGCCGGCGGTGAGTTCCTGGTCCTTATTTTTTGCCGCTTCGACGTAATTCTTGTGTCCTGACGTCGGAGCCGGCATGCAGCTATTCGCCAGCCAGCGGAATCACGACGGGCCGAACCCCCAGATCCTGCTGGACGACCTGCCCGGCTCGGACGTGGAGGAGGCCGGCGCCGAGGCGGAGGAGGGGGCGGTCGAAATGCGCCTGGCCGACGCCGCGGCCGGCGGGTCGCGGAATGCGGGTAAGTCTCCGCCCTCAGAACATCTGCGTGACTGGCCGGACGACGACGAAGAGGGCCTGACCGGTGCCCACGGTACAGCGCCCTCGGCTGGAGAGGATGCCAGCGTCGATCCCCCGAGACGGCTGCGGAAGACGGCCGATGCCGGGCCGGCATGCGCGGCAGCGTCTGACAGCCGGCCGCATGGGAAGGAGGCGGTCGAGGCGAGGCCGGCCGCGAAGCGCCCGGCGGCGGCGGGGCCGGCGTGTGAGAGGGCTGTCATGAAGAAGAAGCGCCGGCTCGCCCCGTCCATGGGGCAGAGGCGGGAGGTCCCGACGGTCATTGGGTATGTGTCTCTTGTCTTTTTTCTGATCTCTTGCTTGTTTCTTGCTTGGGCCTTTGTCGTGATGAACTTGTCGTGCGCAGGTCGGCCCTTGACCTAGCGGTGATGGCCACGGAGGCCGCGGCGGGCGAGGCCGTCTGGAGGAAAACCCGGAGCAGCGCCATCGACTGCGAGCCGGAAAGAACCGCGGAGGAGGATCTCGGGGCTCGCCGGTCCGGCCAGGATCCTGACACGGCGACGCGCGCTGCCTGGCGGGATCGGCAGGAGGCCGAGAAGGAGATGACGGAGGCCTCGGCCCGGGCGTGGGAGAGGGCCTCCGCGAAGCGGGCCAGGACCACCGAGGACCCGGCCTGGCCGAAGATGGAGAGGGGCTCGGCGCCGGTGATGACGATCATCGAGCCGCAGCCGGAGGGAGCGGGCGAGCCGGCAGGGCGGACGGAGCCGGCCGACGGCGAGTCGGACGTCGACGAGAATATCGTCGTGGACACACCGCCCCGGGCCGACCCGGCAGGAGGAGGCTAGGGCGGCAGAGAGAGGCGCGAGGCGGACTCCGCACTGTCCGGCCGAGCGCAGCCGGCGCCTGCCCCGGAGGCCGCAACCAGGGGCGCCGGCACCCTGGTGGTCCTGCCGTCCCAAACCGCCACGAACTCCAAGCGGCCGGGTGGAAGCGGACCCGGCGCTGGGACCACGATCCAGCAGCCGTGGGCAAGCTCCAGCGAGGTCGTGGTCGGGCCACGAACCCGGGAGGATGACGCGGCGGATTCCTTGCGCTCGCAGCTTCATGGTCGGAGCGAGCGCCTGCAGGCCTTCGTCCGGGAAGAGCAGGAGGCGGCGCGGAGGGTGGAGCAAGCGATCGTAGTAAGTTTTCACTCTTTGCTTGCCTTCGTTGTTGAATCAGTGGGGGCGCGCCAGCGCACCCACTGGGTGTAGCCCTCGAGGTTCGGCCGGGCTGCGGAGCAGCCGGGTCAAATCTTATAGCTTGTCTTTTGTATTCTTCTAATCCTCTATCTGCACGCAGCATCTGTACGACCTGCGGGCCAGCGCGTACAACCGGCTCCGGGAGCGGTTCCGTGAGGCCAAAGCCCAGCTCGCCGCCAAGGAAGAGGAGCCGTGCCGGGCTCAAGGTACGTCTTGCATTCTCCAGTGGGGGCGCGCCAGCGCACCCACTGGGTGTAGCCCCTGAGATTCGGGCTGGAATGCGAAGCAGCCGGGTCAAATCTTATAGCTTTGTGTTCTTCTAATCTTTGCTTCCGGCATCTGACTTGGGACCTCGTCATGCAGCCGCCGCGGCCGTGGTGCCTGGTCTCCGAAGCCGGCTTGCTGAAGCCGGCCTGCGGCGCAATCTTGCAGTCGCCGACCGCGACCGCCTCCGGACCGAGGTGGACCGGCTGGAGGCCGAGAAGGCCAAGGCGGAGGATGCCCACCGGGCAGAGCAGGGCCGGATGGCGGAGGAGCGCGGCCAGGGGGCCGAGGAGCTGGCGGACGCCAGCAGGAGGATCGCCCAGCTCGAGAAGGACCTCAAGGCCCAGGCTCGCGCGTCGGCCATACAGGAGAACGGGATGCTGGGCGAGGCGCAGCACCTCGACGAGACCTTCGCCCGTAAGTGCTTATCTTTCCTTTGGTCCGGCTGGCGTAGCCGGCAAGTTGTTTTCTATGACTGATTTGTTTCCTTCCTTTGCCAGGAGTCTTCCTGGAGACGCAGGAGGCGGCCGATGCGGCTGTGTATGCCCACCGGGCGGACCTGCGTGCGACAGGGGTGGAGATCGACGTTTACACCGCCTGGAGCCTCTCGGAGATCGTCCTTGCCTGCGAGGCCCGTCTTCGAGCCTTGGAGGGGCACATGCACCACCTATTCGAGGCCGGGATGGGCATGGCGAGCGGCCTCTGGCCGAGTGCGGTGGTGCCGAACAGCGTCACCCGGTTGGCGCGGTGGCTGGAAGCCGGCGTGGAGCGGCTCGGCGCGTGGAGGGCCTCCGCGGCCCGGGCCGGCGCGGAGACGGCGTTGCGCTTCGTTGTGTCCTGGTATCCGGGCGTGGATCTCGACCGCCTGGCGGCGCAGCGGGCCGGCGCAGAGGACGACTTGGCGGCGAGGGCGCAGCGGATCGCCGGGCGGGCCCGCTATCTGGCGTCGTTTGCTCCGTACGACGAGTTCGTCCTGGAGCGGACGGAGGACGGCGAGGAGCTTCCCGCCGACGAGTTCGGCCTGCTGCTGAACGACCTGGACGACAGCTCGGCCGAGACGGGGGCCTATGCCCACGACGAGGCCGACCCGGAGGACGACGCCATGACCGATAGGCCGGGGAGCACAGGGCCCGACCCGGCGGCCGCGTCCACCTTGGCTGGGCCGACGCCGGCCGGAGACGACGCGGGTGCTGCTTAGGATTTCTTTTTCTTTTCGTCTTTCCCGTACTCAAACTTAGTTAGGTAGCAGGTCCACCCACTGGGGGTGTAGTTCCATGTAATGAACCGGTGGCCGAAGGCCCTTGCTGTATATAAATTTTGCATGCGATTTCACTTTTTGCAGTTTGGCCTTGGGCCTCTTCTTGTTTGTCTTGTCTTCGGGCTTCCTTCCCGCTAGCCGAACAGCCGGGTTGCGGACTGTGGCTAGGACGGGGATTCGGCCTTGAGAGGGGACGCACAATGCTTAGGCTTTTTCGGACGTTGAGCGTGAGCGAAACACCCACTGGGCCGCCTGGCGGCAGGCGGCGCGCAGCCGGTCTTGCGGCGAATTAGGGCGGGTTGTGCCGGATTGGCCGAGTCGGGCCCTTCTCCTTAGCCGTTCTCGCGTGACGATGCTACCGGCCTTTAGCTCTTGCTGACCAGGCAACCGGGAGCCGGCTGTGGCAGGCGAAGAGAGGGCTTTGGCGGTTCGTACACTTCGGAATGGACTTAAGAAAAAATGGCGAGGTGCGGTCTAGCCGGCTAGCCCCCGAGCCCCCGAGTCGGCTACGCCGACTCGGCGGGAGAATCGAAAGCGGGGGAGTGCGTAGACATAGAGCTTAGTAAAAACGGAAAAGGAAGCCCACAAGCCCCCGAGCCGGCTGCGCCGACTCGGCGGGAGAAATGAAAACGGGGGGGGGGGGGGGGCTTGCTGCTTTCATTAAATCCAAAAGGTGGTGATACATACATGCATGAGTTTAACTATAAAATGGACGGAGGAGCTCCGCGTTCCAGGGCCGGCTGGACTCCCCGCCGGCTGCATCTCGCTTGCGTTTGTTCGGCTTCTGCACGTCGATGAGGTAGTAGGCGTTCCGGTCGCAGAGAGCCTTGCTGACGATGAAGGGGCCCTCCCAGGGGGAGGCTAGCTTGTGCTGGCCGGCTGCCCGCTGGACGAGCCGGAGCACGAGGTCGCCCTCGCGGAATGCGAGGGGTTTGATCTTCTTGCTGTGGTAGTAGCGCAGGCCTTGTTGGTAAATGGCTGACCAACTGAGTGCCAGAAGGCGCGCCTCCTCGAGCAGGTCGACGCTGTCTTCGCGTGCCTCCTTTGCCTCCGCTTCTGTGTATCTGGTTACCCGGGGCGAGTTGAACTCGACGTCGGTTGGGATGATTGCTTCGGCTCCGTAGACGAGGAAGAACGGGGTGAACCCGGTTGAGCAGTTGCGTGTCGTCCGGAGACTGCAGAGGACGGCCGGCAGCTCATCGAGCCAGCTGCCGGGTGAGCGCACAAGCGGCTCGACGAGTCGCGGCTTGATGCCGGCTAGGATGAGGCCGTTTGCCCGCTCGACCTGACCGTTCGACTGTGGATGTGCGACGGAGGCCAAGTCGAGCCGGATGCCGGATGCAGAGCATTAGTGGGCCAGCGCGCCCTTGGCGAAGTTGGTGCCGTTGTCCATGATGGTGCTGTGGGGAACGCCGTAGCGAACTGCGATATCCTTGATGAACCGGACGGCCGTGGGTCCGTCGAGCTTTTTGATTGGTCTGGCCTCGATCCATTTGGTGAACTTGTCGACGGCGACTAGGAGGTGCGTCATGCTGCCTCGGGCGGTCTTGAAGGGCCCCACCATGTCCACCACCTCGAACCAGATCGGCTCGCGGCGGAAATGGCTGCTGGAGCCGAACAGGACTTCAAGCCGGACTCGGCCGATCGGAGAGCAGGAGAGGCCCGGCACGATGCCGTGGAACACCATCTGGGTCGGCTCCAGCTGTCACGCCTCGATGCCGAGCTTGGTCATGGTGTCGCGGTATAGGATGTTGATGCTGCTGCCGCCGTCGATCAGCACCCGCGAAAAGCGGCAGGTGCGTTTCTCGGAGAAGAAGGTGGGGTCGAGCACGAGGGCGTAGCCACCCGGCGTGGGCATGACGGCCGGGTGGTCCTCCCGGGTCCAGCTCACCGGCCGGTCGGACCAGTGCATGTACTGGGGAACCGGAGGGACGACAGCGTTCACCTCGGCTGCGTGTTTGCGCTTGGCGTGCTTGTCATCCCCCTCGCTGGTGAAGACGACATAGGATGCGTCCGGGTGCGGTAAAGGGTTATCGGCGAGGGCGCTGGGTGGCGGCAGGGTCGGGGGAAGCGGCGGCTGCTGAGGGTCGGCTCCGGGTGGCGGGGGCGGAAGGTTGCCCTTCAGCAGGCGCTGGGTGAAACTGCACTGCCGGAGCGTGTCCGTCGATGGCTTCGTGCCGCTGTGGTTTTTGCAGGGGGCGTCGAGTATCTGTTCGAAGGTCAGCTTGGGCTGTCAGGCGGCCTTGCCGGTGCGCGGGCTCTGGCTGGAGCCTTGTTCAGCCGGCTACTCCCCTTCCACGGCGGCGACCTGCCGGTTGTCATAGCGGGGCGCCGGCTGGTCGTTCCTGCGCTTGCCGTTGTTGTTGCTGTTGTTGTCCTGCCGGCGCTGATTGTTGTCGTCAGCCGGCTTGGGGGGAGCCGGCTGGGCCGAGAGGAGCTTGCCGTCTGCGTCGATCGTGACCTTCACATTCATCGCGGAGTCGGCCGTAGCGTACTTGTCCGCCACGGCCATGAGCTCCGCCAGGGTCTCCGGCTCATCGCACACCAGCCGGTGCTTGACCAGAGTGCCGTCTAGGCATCCGTCGATGAAGTACTAGATGGCCTGGACCTCGTGGACGCCCTCGTAGGAGTTGCGGAGCTCCGTCCACCGTGTGAGGAAATCGCGAAGGGGCTCGCCCGGCTTCTGGACGCACATGGAGAGCTAGCGAGGCTTGCTGGGGCTTTGTAGGTGCTGGTGAAGTTGCGAATGAACGCATCTTCGAAATCTAGCCAGGAGTTCACGCTGCCGGCTCGGAGGCTGTTAAGCCACGTCCGGGCCGAGCCGAGCTGCATGAGAGGAACGTATCGCACGGCCATGCGCCGGTTGCCGCCGGCTATGCCGATAGCCGTGGTGTAGTCCGTCAGCCAGTCCTCTGGCTTGGTGGCGCCGGTGTACTTGGGGGAGTCGCGAGGCAGCGAGAAACCTTTAGGGAAGGGCTCTCCACGAATGCTCCGCGAATGCGGGGGCCAAAGCATGCCGGGCCGACAGAGCTCTCCTCCTCCAAGGCTGTGGAGCGCGCCAGCCGGTCGATGCGGTGGCGGGCGTCGCTTTCGTCGTAGGGCTCGCGGGGGCCGAGCCGGTCGGCCGCGAGACCGCGGGGACCGATCCGGTCCGCAACGGGACCGCGGGGTGCAGGGGCTTCTGGGACCGGCTCGGGGCACCGAGCCGGCTGCGCGGGGTGTTCCGGCGGCTGAACCCGTCCGTCTCCGGCCGTCTCTAGCGGTTGTGGAACGATTGTGCCGGCTCCGACCGGATCAGTGCCGGCCGGAGTGGCTCGCGCTAGTTCGTGGGAGGACGTCTGCCGTGCGTCCCGGAGGGCCCTCTCCGGGTTCCCGATTTTTCTTGACGCGGAGGCGGATGGCTGGGCCGGGTCGAATCGCTGCTGCTACTCGTTTGCCGCGGCGATGAGGTCGCAGATGCGCTGCTGCTGGTGCAGCAGCTCCTCGCCCTCCAGGAATTCGAGATCCGCCATGGCCGCTTGCGCCGCGCGCATGTTCTTGACGGGATTGTCGTAGACGGGCCGGCCTGCGCCTAGCACACGGCCGATTACGCCCCCGCGAATCCGCACCTCCGCGACCCTGCTGGGCTCGGCGGCGGCCGGTGTGAAGCCGTGGGCGCTGTCGTATTCTCGCTGGGCGGACTCCAGCCGGCACCGGGTTGCCGCGAGCTTCGTGGCCTCGACCAGCAGATGCTGGCGGTCCTCGTTGAGCTGCGCCGCTGCAGCGGCCGTGTCGGCGTCGGGCATGATGGGGGCCCGTAGGCTCTGGATCGTCTCGTGGAGCGGGTCGGCCCGTCGTGGCGGGGCGGCAGCCGCAGCCGCGGCAGCGGCAGTCGCGGCGACCTTTTCCTTGCCGCGTGGGGAGCCGGAGCTCGTGCCGAAGGTCAGCACCTCCGCGCGGGCGCAGAGAGCCGCGACGTCGTCGGAGACGGCGCAGCCAATGGGAACGGGGGAGCCGACGAAGCTGTGTACCTCGCTGGGGAACAGGTCGGGGACGAGTGCGACGAAGACGCGCAGCGCGCCGAAAGGGACGACGGGGCAACCTGCGGGGCAGGCGGCGTCCGCGCTCGGCGCAGCGTTGCAGTCGGCTGGGTTGCCTGTGCGAGGCGCTCGCCGGAGCTGGTGAAGGGCCTCGTCCGGAACTTGACTCCGGCCGGCGCCGCGAGCAGCCCCACGGTGGTCGCCAACTGTTGTGGTGTTCTCACGGCAGATGCCATAAGATGGCTAAAGAGGTGGGGTTACAAGAGGACACCGGTGGATTCCGGAGGCGAGGTGGGCACGCGCAAGTGCGAGACACGAGACGTACCCAGGTTCGGGGCCCTCCGGAGAGGTAACACCCCTAGTCCTGCCGAATGGAGTATGGAAAGCACAAGGGCTACAAGGTAGCCCCTGGAGCTGTGTGTGGTGGAGAGGTAATGCCAACTGAGACCAACCGAGATCCAGGCTAAGAGAGAATGAACCCCTCTACATGGAGGCTTCCTAGGGGATCTTATAGCTCGACCCCCCATGGTTACAATGGTAAAGTTGCACAGGCGTGGGGCCCTGGTGTCATTGTCTAGGAGCCGGCGGTGGGGGCCGCCAGGTCCCCGGGTGCACCGGGTCCGTTGGGTGCGCCGGGTCCGCCGGGCGCGCCGAGACCGCCGGGCACGGGTCCGGTCAGCAGCGCGGCACTGTGGTAGGTCTTGTCGCTCATCAGAGGGCGGTCGGCGCCACCTAGCAACAGGATCGCGCCACCCGACACCGCCCGCTCCGGGCGGGGGTGTAGGGTGTGCTGTAGCCATGCTGGTCTTGTCGTGAGGGCTTGCCCCCTAGTGGCCAGCCGGATTGGGCCAGTCGGCTAGGCCAGGTCGCCAAGCCGAGCCGGCTCGCGCTGGGGAGCTGGCGCGCAGGTCAGCCGGATTGAGGGGCTTGCCCTGCACCAATGTTTTTGAAAAGAAGGGGGATTTGGGCTCCGTGGCCTACCCGGGGGTCATCCCCCCGACAGTGTGCGAACACAACGGGCACGAGCCCGAGACCAAATGGTCACCGGACGGTCACCGGCGACGAGATCCGCGGCAGAGCGTTCGGTCATCTCCAATGCGGCGAGCTACGAGGACGGATACGCACGGGGAAGAGGGGGAGAAGACGGCAGCTGCTCACCGGGCCCTGCAGGTGTGCTCAAATGGGCTCGGGAAAGCTTGCCGTCGCCGGAATCGTCATCGTCGTCGCGGTGGCCGAAGGTTGAAGAAGAGGTCGCCGGGCTCGACTTGGTGGCACCCGGCTTGAATGGCTGAGCGTAGTCGACGGAGAGGACGACGGCGGAGAGCTACGGCACCTCGGCGAAGCTTGGGGAGGCCGGTAGCTGCGGGATCGACGGCGGCGACGGCGGGCGTTTTTGGGCGAGCTCGAATGGGAACACAGGAGGGGACGAGGGGGGTTTCTGGGGGTCTAGGGTTTGCGGGAGGGCGAGAGAGGAGCGAGGGCAACCTTATCGGCGTCGGGGAACCGCGGGATGGCCAACAACTGGCCATCGCTGTTCGGACGGCCATGGCGACGCGCGGCCTCGGCGGGAGGAAAGAGAAGGCCCTGGCGGGTTGGGCCGTATTGCACTGTACCACTTAAGCCCAGGGCGCCAGTAGTTCCTTTCCCTTTTTCCTTTTTCTTTTCTGATTTTTGTTTTATTTCTGTTTTGTAAAATGTTTAGCCACAGAAACACTTTTGTAAAATATGTGACTTGGTCCAATTATTACAATGCAATATTACCTATCACCAAAAATTGGTTTGGGGAAAATATGATTTCATTTAACTTTTAATTAAGTAAAATGGTATTAAATATTGCTATTCTAGTTCTGTTTGGGGATGTTAGGGTCATTTAACTAATTCAATTAATGTGGATTATATTTTTATTTGCAATACTATGAACATTTTAATTTTCACAATTGGACAACTTTTATTTTCACTTTATATTTGAATTTTAATTTGATTTGGAATTTGAAATGACATATGATGCAATGATGATCAAGCACTGTTAAGCATGATGACATGGCATTATCAAAAGGTGAATACTGTAGCTAATACATGCGGTGTTACAATTCTCCTCCTCTAAAAGAAATTCTCGTCCCGAGAATTAAGAGGCAGGCTGAAAGAAAGTGGGGTATTCTTCACGAAGACGATCCTCGCGTTCCCAAGTGGATTCATCCTCAGAATGATTCGACCACTGAAATTTAAGGAACTTGATTGCCTTCTGACGTGTCCGACGTTCTGCTTGATCGAGAATGTGGATCGGATACTCTTGATAATAAAGATCCTCTTGCAATTAAAGCATTTCATGATAAACTGCTCGGATGGGATCCTTGAAGCAGCGACGAAGTTGTGACACATGAAAGACATCATGCACTTGAGAAAGGTTCGGCGGCAACTCCAATTGATATGCCACTTCTCCTTGACGGGCGAGAATACGGAACGGGCCAATGTAGCGAGGAGCTAACTTGCCCTCGATTCCGAAACGGTGAGTGCCCTTCATCGGAGTGACATGAAGGTAAGCTTTTTCGCCAGGTTGATAAACCATTACCTGGTGTTTACGATCTTAGTTGCTCTTCTGATGAGACTGAGCAGTTTTCAAATGTTCACGGACAATGCGGACTTGTTCTTCAGCTTGTTAAATAATGTCTGGTCCTACGAGTGATCGTTCCCCAGTTTCTGACCAATTCAGAGGGGTCCGACACTTACGTCCATATAGAACTTCAAAAGGGGCCATCTTCAAAGTAGCTTGATATCTATTGTTGTAAGAGAATTCGGCATACGGGAGAGATTCCCCCCATTTCTTACCGAATGAGATGACACAAGCTCGAAGCATGTCTTCAAGCACTTGATTGACTCGTTCAACTTGTCCCTGGGACTGGGGGTGAAAAGTGGTGCTGAAGGACAGATGAGTCCCCATAGCTTCTTGGAAACTGTTCCAAAATCTTGAGGTAAAGAGGCTGCCACGATCTGAACTGATCTCCAACGGAACACCGTGGAGTGACACAATTCTGGAAACATACAAGTCTGCTAACTGACTAGCAGTGATTGTCTCCTTGACTGGCACAAAGTGAGCAACCTTGGAGAACCGGTCAATGATGACAAAGATAGCATCATGACCCTTCTGTGATCTGGGAAAACCAGTGATGAAGTCCATTTCGACTTTGTCCCATTTCCATTCGGGAATATCAAGTGGTTGCAGAAGTCCAACAGGCCTTTGATGTTCTGCCATGATGCGACGGCAAACGTCACAGTCAGCAACATAGCGAGCAATGTCTCGCTTCATATCAGGCCACCAGTATCTCTGTCGAATGTCTTGGTACATCTTGGTGCTACCAGGATGGATTGAAAGAGGTGTATCATGAGCTTCTTTCATGACGCGCGGGGTCAGATCCTGGTTGTGAGTTCTAGGAACCACTAAACGATTCTTGAAGAACAAGGTGCCACCAGCATCGACATTGAAGAATGAGGGCTTTCCCCTTTTGAGATCACGCTTGATCTTCTCGACTTCAAAGTCAGCTTTCTGTATAAACTTGATGAGGTCCTCGAGGCCTGGTTCAACAACTAGGGTATTGAGATAGCCCTGAGGAACAATATAGAGATTCAACTTGCGGAGCTCTTCATAAAGAATAGGTTGTGCTTGCTGAACCATGAGGCTGTTGCAATAGGACTTGCGGCTAAAGGCATCGGCCATTACATTAGCCTTGCCAGGGGTATAAGAGATATCCATGTTGTAGTCAGCTATTGTCTCGAGCCATCTCTGTTGACGGAGGTTCAAATCTGGTTGAGTATATAGATACTTCAGACTTTGGTGGTCCGTGTATATCTCGCAACGATTACCAAGAAGGTAATGTCGCCACAGCTTCAGAGCATAGATAACTGCTGCTAACACGAGATCATCTGTTGGATACTTATCTTCGTGAGGACGCAATTGACGAGGGCCATAAGCAATCACTTTGCGCTCTTGCATTAGGACACAGCCTAATCCTTGACGGGATGCGTTGCAGTATATCACA
Organism: Elymus sibiricus; assembly: GCA_039707655.1. Taxonomy (NCBI): domain Eukaryota; kingdom Viridiplantae; phylum Streptophyta; class Magnoliopsida; order Poales; family Poaceae; genus Elymus; species Elymus sibiricus. Next base: position 31,156,278 of record CM077674.1, read on the forward strand.
AAGTCCTTGCGAGTATTTGGGGGTGCTAGCACTGGGGCAGATGTCAACTTATCTTCAAGTGTTTGGAAACTTTCCTGACATTTTTCTGTCCATTCAAACTTAACGCCTTTGTGAAGCAGATCAGTCAGAGGCTTGGCAATTTTGGAGAAGTTCTCGACGAAACGGCGGCAATAGCTAGCAAGACCGAGAAAACTTCTGACTTGCTTGACATTCTTTGGGGGACTCCAGTCTAGAATAGCCTGAACACGTTCTGGATTAACTGCAAAGCCATCTTTGGAAATCACATGACCAAGATAAGTCACCTCAGATAACCAGAATTCACACATGGAAAACTTGGCATACAGTTGATGTTCTCGAAGTTTCTCCAATACAAGCCGAAGATGTTTGGCGTGTTCTTCTTCATTCTTGGAAAATATAAGGATATCATCCAAGTAAACCACGACGAACTTGTCGAGGTAGTCCATGAAGATATAGTTCATCAAGCGGGAGAAGGTTGCTGGGGCATTGGTTAATCCGAAGGACATGATGGTGTACTCGTATGATCCATAGCGAGTAACGAAAGCGGTCTTCGGAATATCCTCTTTACGAACTCGGATCTGATGGTAACCCAACCTTAAATTGAGTTTAGAGAACACAGAGGATCCAGCCAGTTAATCATAAAGGTCGTTGATCCGGGGTAGTGGGTATTTGTTCTGGATTGTTGCTTGGTTAATAGGCCGATAGTCCTGGGTCAATCGGTCCGTTCCATCCTTCTTCTTCACAAAGAGAGAAGGTGCTCCCCAAGTAGAGGAACTGGGGAGGATAAATCCCTTTTTCAGTGACTTGTCAATCTCCTCCTTAAGCTGAAGGAGTTCATGCGGCGGCATCTTGTAGGGGCGCTTAGCAATAGGAGTGGTGCCAGGTTTCAAGTCGGTGACGAACTTGACAGCTCTAACCGGGGGTATTCCAGGAAGTTCTTCTGGAAAGACGTCCGGAAAATCACGAACGATTGGAATGTTCACAATTCCCTCAAGAGGTGAAGCGTTCAAAGCATTCAGAGCATAAATCTGAGCTTCGGCATTCCGAGTAATGCGGGCGGTGTAGTTCACTATCTCGTCGGTAGGGTGAAGTAGTTGGACGACTTTGGTGGCACAATTGATCGAAGAAATGTGAGCTTTCAACCAATCCATCCCTAGAATGAGGTCTATGGTGGAAGTTTTCAGGATGGTAGGTAAAACAAGGAACTCGAGTCCTTTGATCTCAACACGGACATTGTGTGCCATCATGGTGGTTTGACACTGGCCCCCAGGGGTACGGACAACTACTGGTAGGCTGATCTTTTGAAATGCAATGTCATGTTCTAATGCAAATGCTTCTGTCATGAATGAATGCGATGCTCCTGAATCAAATAAAACAGAAGCGAGTACTGAGTTAACGAGAAGGGTACCCATCACAGTTTCAGGTTGATCCTGGACTTCTTCAATGTCGACGTGGTAAGCTTGTCCACGTCCATAAGCAGCAGGCCCAATATTATAGTTGCGGGTCTGGTTGTTGCCACGGCCATTACGAGGAAATGCAAACTGATTCTAACTCTGGTGGCAGTCTTTGGCAAGGTGACCTGGTTTGCGACACTTGAAGCACAGACCATCTTCAGGACGAAGGGGAGCAGCACATGGTGGAGCAGCTTGAGCTCTTGGCTGCCTCGGTGGTGGAGGAGGCAGACGGGGTGCAGCATAGGAAGGCCTGACCGCAGGGGCAGCTAGACGATAGACGCTATTGGGAATCGAGATCCGACGCTTCTGCGCTGAGCTCGAAGATGAGCCAACGTCATGATAGCGCTTCTGCGATTCCTTGTGCTCCATGTGAGCAGTTTCAACCAGGATAGCCTTGTTCACAAGGGTGGCAAAATCGGTGAAGTCTTGGGCAGCAAGTGCAAGCTTGAGGTCTGGATGGAGTCCATTACGGAACTTCTCCTGTCTACGAGCATCAGTGGCTATGTCTTCTTCAGCATAGCGGGACAGGTTAAGGAATTCTCGCTGATAAGCTTCGATAGTCCTATTGCCCTGAGTGAGGTTGCGAAACTCTGTCCTCTTCCGGTCCATGATTCCCTGAGGAATGTAGCGCGCACGGAAGGCAGTCTGGAACTCGAACCAAGTGATGACTGTCCCCTCAGGTAGTGAACGCCTGTAGGTGGACCACCATTGAGCAGCGGGGCCTTTCAGAAAGTAGGTCGCGAAGGTGACAAGGTTGTCGGGGGCGACATTGGCAGATTCCATATCGTAGGCGATGTCGCGAAGCCAGTCATCAGCATCCAGTGGCTGTTCGGAGTTGCGGTAAGTAGTTGGGTTGAGACACACAAACTCCTGCAGAGTTATTGGGGCAGGTGGCTGGTTCTGAGCATTCTGGTTCTGGTGTGGGAACTGAGACATGATTCCCACCATGAACTGGCGGTTCAGCTCGAATTGCTGCATCATAGCTGCCATATAGTCTGGCGGTGGTGGCCCTTCAGGAGCACGGCCACGACCACGACCACCTGGTCTAACCATCCTGCTAAAATTTAACAGGGGGTAGTTTAGTAAAAGCAACTGCAAGTGTTTAGCGACATTCATGATGTAACACGACAATGAATAAGTAGTGCAATAGATACATAACAGTAGTCAATGAAGACATACAGATCCATACACAGAGGCGGTTACACGCGGACAACATAAGTTCGCAGAATTAAATAGCTAGACATACTAGGCGGCGCGCAGGCACGCGGTGGAGGGATACAACAACGTGACATAGCGACATGCTACATCAGCGTCGGAGAAAACCACTGAACCTAGTTAACTGCATGTGGCGATGCCGGTCACCCTCGAGGTGAGGATCCTGTGCCCCGTGGACACTCTGATGCAGAACCTGGTCCTGAACTAGAAGAAGAGGACCAAGCGGAGGGGTAAAACCTCCAACAGCAGGCCAGTCAAGACCTGGTGGCATCTCCGTCCTGCGCGGGTAAAGAATGTACTCTGGGTGCATCCGTGCACTGACTACTGGCAGCAACTGTGTCAGAGAGTCGTAAAGACGAGCACGAGTGGCGTGCAACTCGACGGCAAGAGCTCGAGCAGTGAGGTCCAGAGCCTGAGTGTACTAAACCAATACCTGCGGGTCATTCCGACGTGACACGTAAGGCGTACTCACAACAGTGTAGTATCCAGTCTCATCCCCAACAGGAGCATACGGGATGTATATGAAGGCAGTGTGCTCCAAGCGACTGTTGTGCTCTCCACGGAGACGTGCAATAGGAGTATAGGCAGCATCATGGACTGCCATGTCGACAGTCACTCCAACACCGTGAAAGGTGTGCAACTCAGTGACGGAGTTGTCCTGCCGGTCAAAGATGCAAACCTCAGCATGGTACTGCTCCTGGTTGAACTCGCAGTAATCCTCATAAACAGTGTACTCGGGATACCAGCGATATCCCAGCCTGGTCAGAAGTTCGACCAAAATGGCCGGAAATCCAGTCGCATCGACAGCCATGGTCAGACAGACAATCTGTCTGGCGGGACGCGATGGGAACAAACGATCCATCTGAAAAAGAGGAAACTTAAGATTGTCACATCAAAGTGTGAGTAGTATATAATAACTTGGAAGGAAAGGTTAAACAGACCAACGGAAAAGAAAATGTGATTATCAGACTAATCAGATCAATGGAAAGGAACAAGTGCAGATAATCCAGCTCTCCGGGTGAACGTGATCACGAGAGCCTAAACTCAGAATTAGTAAAATCATTTAACCCGAAAGGAAGAGATTTTAGAGTCCCAGAGTAAGGAAGAGGAATAAAAGATCCTAATCCCATCCATGTGCACCGTGGGCCCGTAAGCCACACAACACTGTTAGTAAAATAGTTTTTCAACGTCTAGACTCAACTTCGACCAAGGAATCGGAAGGGGGCTTCCTACAGGCAGTCGGCTCTGATACCAACTTGTGACGCCCCTGCTCGACCGTGCACTAATCATACACGCAAACGTGCACGCTCGAGATCAGAAACTCACGGGAAGATATCACAACACAACTCTAAACTCAAATAAAAGTCATAAATCAACATATTACAAATCAGGGGTCACGAGGACCCGAATACATAAGTCATACAACCAAAATATCTGAGTACAGACATAGTTAATCAAGTTTGCCTTAAGAAGGCTAGCACAAACAACGATACAGATCGAAAGGCGAAGGCCTCCTGCCTAGGGCCTCCAAACTACTCCTGGTCGGTCGGCTCAACCCAGTAGTAGTGGCCTCCGGGACTCTCCTGGTAGTAGTCTCCTGTTGTGGCATCTGGCTCCTGGGCTCCATCGTCTGATTTCATCAATAGGGTATGGGGGAAAAAGATAGCAAAGCAACCGTGAGTACTCATCCAAAGTACTCGCAAGACTGACATCAGATCTATACTAAATATGCATCGGTATCAAAGGAATGGGGCTATATCTTTGGACTAAACTGCAGAAATACCAGATCAGAGGGGGGAGAGGCCTAGCCTATCGAAGACTAGCATCTTGAAGCAGTTCTTGCAGCATCAGATGAGAGTAGAGCAAGATAATATATAATCAAATAGTTTAGTAAAGCCCTGAGATACTTCCTCGATTACCCTGCGAGAATGTGATCCCGAGAGCAGTAGTAGCAGTTTAATAATGTGACAGTATCCATTTGTAATTGTAGCGGATCAAGATACAACTCCGAGCGTCCTGTTACCGTGGACACGGCTATTCGAATAGATAACTTCCCTGCAGGGGTGCACTACTGTTACCCAGCACGCTCGATTACATCTGTCCGGATACACTTGCTGGGTAATACCCGGCCTCGGGTAATCGACACGACGCAGTCCTACCTAGGCTCAGCAGAGAGGTCAACACATCGGTCTAAATCCTAAGCACGAAGGGGTCTTGGGCCATCGCCCTTTGCACTCCTGCACGTTACGTGGCTGGTCGGGGCCCAAGCGCGACACTGTATACACAGTGACGTAACCAGCTCACCCCAACGATCAGCCCGCATCTCTGAGCTGCGACGTCTGAAGAGCTTTCGGCTGATACTACGACGTAGAGGGTCCCATAACCATTATCCCACGTGGTGGTAGTGCGTATAGGGCCAACGACCCAGTCAGATCAAATACCCAAATTATTTTCATCCGAGTTACGGTTTATTTTATATTATTTTTCAAAGTTTTAATCATTTTTTGAAATATGTGGATTTATTTTAATTATTTAATTTTGAATTGTCCGAAACAGTACAGGATGACGTCAGCAGTCAACTGAGTCGGTTGACCAGTCAAACCTGACCAGTGGGTCTCACTGGTCAATAACTGTGCTAATTAAACAAAGTTTATTTAATCTAATTAACCTAATTAGCAGTTGGGCCCGCCCTGTAAGTGACTGATTAGTAACTAATTTAATTAACATATTTATTAACAATTTATTTATTTATAAAAATCGTTTTAATCCGGCGGGATCCACATGTCAGTGACTGTGGGGGCCACGTCAGCAGTTGACTTAATAAACTGGTCTACGGGACCCACCAGTCAGCGTCACAGGGGGCCCATGCGTCAGTCCACATCGGACGGCGACCGGCGACTCGCCGGAATCACGCCGACGAGCGCGTTTCACGGCGGCGCGGCACGGGAGGTGGCCGAAAAACGGCCACAGGCCCCCGTTTGATGCCCGGCTGGGCTCTTTCGAACGGCAAGGCGATGCCGCAGCGAATGGCAGTGGTCGGAGCGGCTGAGACGGCCGGAGTCGAGCGCTATGACCTCGCCGGCGGCGAGGCATTCGGGCGAGCTACGGGAATGGCTAAACGGTGCGCGCGCGGGCGATCCAGGTAGCTAGAGATGATCCACGTGCGCGTGCGAACACAACGGGCACCAGCCCGAGACCAAATGGTCACCGGACGGTCGCCGGCGACGAGATCCGCGGCGGAGCGTTCGGGCATCTCCAATGCGGCGAGCTACGGGGACGGATACGCACGGGGAAGAGCGGGAGAAGACGGCGGCTGCTCACCGGGCCCTGCAGGTGTGCTCAAATGGGCTCGGGGAAGCTTGCTGTCGCCGGAATCATCGTCGTCGTCGCGGTGGCCGAAGGTTGAAGAAGAGGTTGCCGGGCTCGACTCGGTGGCTCCCAGCTTGAATGGCTGAGCTTAGTCGACGGAGAGGACGACGGCGGAGAGCTACGGCACCTCGGCGAAGCTTGGGGAGGCCGGTAGCTGCGGGATCGACGGCGGCGACGGCGGGCGTTTTCGGGCGAGCTCGAATGGGAGCGCAGGAGGGGACGAGGGGGGTTTCTCGGGGTCTAGGGTTTGCGGGAAGGTGAGAGAGGAGCGAGGGCAACCTTATCGGCGTCGGGGAGCTTCGGGATGGCCAACAACTGGCCATCGCCATTCGGACGGCCATGGCGACGTGCGGCCTCGGCGGGAGGAAAGAGAAGGCCCTGGCAGGCTGGGCCGTATTGCACTGTACCACTTAAGCCCAGGGCGCCAGTAGTTCCTTTCCCTTTTTCCTTTTTCTTTTTTGATTTCTGTTTTATTTCTGTTTTGTAAAATGTTTAGCCACAGAAACACTTTTGTAAAATGCAATATAACCTATCACCAAAAATTGGTTTGGGGAAAATATGATTTCATTTAACTTTTAATTAAGTAAAAAGGTATTAAATATTGCTGTTCTAGTTCTGTTTGGGGATCTTAGGGTCATTTAACTCATTCAATTAATGTGGATTGTATTTTTATAAATGTTTCTAGATTATTTGCAATACTATGAACATTTTAGTTTTCACAATTGGACAACTTTTATTTTCACTTTATATTTGAATTTTAATTTAATCTGAAATTTGAAATGAGATATGATGCAATGATGATCAAACACTGTTAAGCATGATGACTTGGCATTATCAAAAGGTGATTAATGTATCTAATACATGGGGTGTTACAGGGACATTATTTGAACAGGGAGAGAACTACTTCAACAAGCTTGTAGATAGAAGCATGATCCGGTGGATAGAACCCTCCAATATGACCACCCTAGGTCGTTGTTGTGTTCATGATATGGTGCGAGATCTCATATGCACCATATCACCTCAAGTGAACTTTGCCACAGTATTAGATACAGAGCTTGACATGCCACGCACACCGAGCAAAAGTTGCAGTAATGTAGTCCGTAGGTTAGCCATCCACAAAACATGTGTGGAGCACAACCCTAGCATGGACACAAGATACCTGAGGTCATTTGCTATTACATTGTGCACTAATGGGAGGATGCCTTCACTTTCGAGCTTTAAAGTGTTACGTGTATTGGTCCTGGATAATTGTGATTTCTCAAGCGGTGGCGGTTGTCATCTTGATCATCTCGGGAAGTTGGTTCAGCTAAGGTACATGGGTCTGGTAAAACACATATGTCGTAGAGCTCCCGAAAGAATTGGGACATCAGCTTAAGTTCCTGCAAACATTGGACATAAGAGGAAGTGGGATAGAAGAGTTGCCAATGTCTGTTTCTGAGCTGAAAATGCTGATGTGCCTGCACGCTGGTGAGGGCACAAGACTGGCCTCCAGGATAGGGAAGTTGACATCTCTAGAGGAGTTGCATCTGCACCATGTTGACAAGTCCCCAGACTTTACCAGTGAGTTAGGAAACCTGACACGGCTAAGGGTACTAGACATCCATTTCGATGAAATTGATGAAAGCATGCACAAGGCTCTGGTGAAGTCTCTGCACAGCCTGCGCAGAATCCAAAATCTGGAGGTCTGGTACGATGTGGAGGATACAGTTCGCGTTGGAGTCTGGGAAGAGTACTTGGCGCCACCTTCGCAGCTCCGAGAGCTGTCTCTCTGTGGCATAACTCTACCCAGGCGACCGTCGTGGATGGATTCCTCATGCGTGCCACTTCTCTCCTACCTATGGCTCAACGTGGAAGTGGTAGAGCTGTTGGATATGGAGATAATCGGCAGGCTGCAGGTACTCCAGTTCCTGTTTCTTATGAGTCATGCTGACTGCTTGTCATACACTGTGGGCAACGGCGAGTTCCAAAACTTGAGATATTTTGATACAAATATAGAGATCATCTGTGGAGGTGAGGGAGCATTGCCAGTGCTTGAAGAATTGGAGTCCTATGCCAGTGTGGGAAAGCAGGGCAGCGACTTTGGCTTGATGCCAGGGAACATGCCTTGGCTCAAGAAAGTCACCTATTGGCTTGACTGCGAGGGTTGTGCTGCTCAAGAGGCAGAGGTAACAGAGGCAGCGCTGAGGTACGCCCCGGATATCCACCCCAACCGTCCCATCCTCACAATAAAAAGAGTCAACGACCATAAGGTACATACTATGTGGCATCGATCACTCTGTACATCTTTGCTATCTAGCCATTCATATATCCCCTGTCATGCTTACTATTAATTTATTAACATTGTTTTCTCAATTTCCTCAGTCTGACGATGAAGACATTGGATCTGGGGAGGTTTCAGAATAAAGATAGTTCACACGTACGGCAGTCCATAAAAGACATTAAGAATACAGGTGGCTCATGTATCTATCAATTGGAAGCTTCTACATAAAGTATAGCTCAATCTCTGTCAAATTAGACAACATAGAAACAAAATCAACTACTAACATAAGCACATCAACTCATATACTCACTCGCTCACACTCTCCAGAAGCGACAACAACTACCAGCAGTACGACACGCCCTGCTGTACTTAACATGTCACACATGGTTCGTATTCCAAAAGACAGCAGTCGCATGTGAAGAAGTGGCACTAGTAGAAAAAGGCCCATTTGTCCCGGTTCCAGAGGCCCATTTGTCTCGGTTCTGAAACCGGGACTAAAGGGTCGGGACTAATGCCCAAAACCTTTAGTCCCGGTTCGCTTACGAACCGGGACCAAAGGGGCTCCACGTGGCCGCTGTGGGGAGCCCAGGCAGGAGGACCTTTAGTCCCGGTTGGTAACACCAACCGGGACTAAAGGAGCTTCATGTGGCCGCTTCGCAGCACTCAGGCAGGAGGACCTTTAGTCCCGGTTGGTAACACCAACCGGGACCAAAAGGCAGCCATGCGTCAGCAGCTCGCAGGCGCTGGGGTTTTTGTTTTTTGTTTTTTTGAAAGGGGGGGGGGGGGGGGGGGGTTTAGGGGTTTTGGAGGATTTAGGGGTTTCATATTGTGTTAGCTAGCTAATAGAGAGAAGTGACCTCTCTTTCTCCGTGCTTGGTCGACGCTAGCTACTACGTATAGAGAGAACTCGACGCTAGCTAGTAAGCAAATGAAGGAAACCATTAATTACACAACATCATCATGCATGATCAATATATAGAGAGAAGTGACCTCTCTTTCTCCGTGCTTGTTGGTCGAACAACAAGTTTTCGTATATCTATTCGACGCTACTACAGATAGTACACGTTGATGCATATATGTATTCAACAGGTTTGCAATTCCAGATGGCATTTTCCGTCTTTAGGAATGACGTGGTTAACAAAGAATCCCGCCAACTCCTCTTGAATTGCGCGTAGGCGATCAGCTGGTAGGAGTACGTCCCACTTCTGCCAGGTCTAATTTAAAGAAGGGCGGTCAATATATATATATATATATATATATATATATATATATATATATATATATATATATATATATATATATGAATGAAATCAACACAATTGATGGTGATAAAATAAAATTATGAATAATGTTTACGTACTTCAAATTGTTGTTTAGTGAAGCCCCTCTCGGTGGTGTTTTGGTGAATGAACTCGCAAACGTAGTATCCACATAACTCATTTCCGGGTTGCTGCCACATGCACTTTACGAGAATAGAGTTCAATCAAAATGATAATCAACCATGATAATGGTATTGAAACTAGAATCAATGAGAGATGCGCGGAACTAGCTAGTACTACTTACTCTAGGTTGTTTAAATCGCAGCTCCGGTCTCCATTCACCCTTAACCCGCGTGATGAACATTTTCCAAACCCTGCCCGGCAAAGAAAATGATTATTTGATATCAGGAAATGAACGAAAGTTGCCGATATAGTGCGATAATGATTGAACTTACTTCTGGAGCATTTCAATCATGTCCCCATAATCCGTAGCCTTTTTACGTCTCGAGTCCAAGAAAGTTACTGCTCCCTCGTCAAGTTGAATGGCTAGCAGAATAAAGTGGAAACTGCGCGCGCATAACTCATCAATTACACTTAACCTCGAGTCAGCGAAACAGAATATGCAGAAGACAGTAACACTCACTTGAAGTTGTAAGGAAAGAGTATTTTCCTTTTGTTTTGGTGTCGAAGGAACGAGCTGAGCAAGATTTTCTCAGTCTCCTCGGGGATCTTCTGTACCGACCATTCATTTACGATATTTGGGTTAATGAACCCAATGTCATAGATTTGTCCTTTTTTAAATTCGATGATCTTCAATCTGCATAATATAGTGAGGATAATTATATACATGCAATGAATGAGCTGAGCTAGAGACTTAATTACAGAAATAATACTTACAGACAATAACAAGCCACGAGACTTTTGTTGAGGGCGGCTTGATTGTATAACTGAAAGAGTTCGTCAAATTCAACGAAGATCGAGTCGACTCCAACGAAGTCGTGCTCATCCTTAATTCCCACCAAGATACTGCCCGTCCCATCCTTGCAGGTTTCCAAGTACCATTTATGTAATGTTCGCATCATCGTTGGTAGATCTCATTCCAGATCATCACTTCTGACGAGACGCTTCCCGTGCTGGTATTCAAAGATGTCTACCGGCTTAGCGATTTCAAAATGTACATCATCGCCTAGGTAATCACCAGGATTGAAACCAGGAGCAACGGCCGCTACCCCCGGGGTATCGGTAAACACATTGAGCGGGGGGCACGATTTCTTCTCCTGTTCGCCGAGCTGGGGAATTGTTTTCCCACTTCTTCGTCTTGAAGCACTGGCAGTACTTCCCGACTGACACGCTTCATCATATGTCTTTTCAATACAGCGGTCATAGTTGGATTGCGGCGGAGGCGGTGGTGGTCGCTTAAGGGCATCCAGAGTGCGCTTCGCTTTCACCGGATCTATTGTTTCCTTCGGAGGTGGACGTTTCCGTTCAAAATGGGCCTTCACTTCGGCAGCAATGATGTCCTTGTTTTCCTCGTCAGTCCTCTCATATGGTAACTTTTTCAGAGGCTTGAGAGATGGACCGTATCTGAATTGCCTCCTGCCTCTGCTTGTACTGCTAGCCGCCGGAGCGGCGGCGTCTCTGTTCCGTCGTTGCTGACGAGGCTGAGAAGGAGGCGGAGTGCTCCGACGCGCTGGAGGAGCCGGAGCGGCGGCGTCTGTCTTCCGCCGTTGCCGACGAGGCGGAGGAGGAGGCGGACTGCTCCGACGCACTGGAGTAGGCGAAGGAGGAGGCGGAGTGCCCTCACACGTCGGAAGAGCCGGAGAAGGAGGCGGAGTGCCCTGATCACTCGCCGGAGGAGGAGGATGAGGAGGAGGAGGCGGAGTGCCCTGACTCGCCGGAGGAGGAGGAGGAGGCGGAGGCGTCCAGTTTGGAAGCTTGATGTACTCCTTCTGCCATAGACATGTACTCCTCAGAGTGGTCAAGCTCGAGCTTCTCAAATCCCTCAATTACTTCATCCACCATAACAACAACATAGCCATGTGGAATCGGAAGGCAGTGAAAAGTTTCGTTGGGTTGAGGAGGTGCAACAGAGCCGAGAGCCGCCTTGAAAGTGAGGTTCCGACATTTCGTCATAAGCTCGCAATTTTGAGCCTCCGTGATAGTATCCACGGGGTAGATAGGAGCCGTGAAGTCAGTCTGAACGGGCTCCGTGGAAGCCACGCTGCTTCTCCGCTGAGATGGCGGGGTAGCTTCTGGGGTAGCTTCATGCCGCTGAGATGGTTGGCCGGCAGCTCGCTGGCTCTCAAGTTCCTCTAGCTTTTGTAGTCTTGCACTGATCTTCTGCTTGTCGCTCAGCTCCGCTTTCCTCTTTCTCTCCCGGCTTCTGTAACCGCCTGCGTCGGGAAACCCAACCTTCCACGGAACGGAGCCTGGTGTGCCTCGTGTTCGTCCAGGGTGCTCAGCATTCCCTAGGGCCTCAGTCAGCTCGTCCTTCTTTCTGTCGGGAATGAACGTCCCTTCCTGCGCTGCGGTGATATACTTCTGAAGCTTCGTGACGGGTATTGCAAGTTGCTCGTCCGTCCAATGGCACTTCCCTGTTTCAGGGTCCAAAGTTCCCCCAACCCCGAAGAACCAAGTCCTTGAACGGTCTGGCCAGTTCAATGTCTCTGGTTCGACCCCTTTAGCAATCAGGTCATTCTCAGCTTTGTCCCACAACGGCCGGGCTTTGAGGTAGCCACCTGACCCCGTGTGATGGTGATACTGCTTCTTTGCAGCGTTGTTCTTGTTTGCCTCTGACATTTTCTTACTGTTTGATGTCTTGTAGGCCACAAATGCGGGTCACTGATCTCTTATCTTCTCAAATCGGCCGATGAATTCTGGAGTCTCACCTTTGTCGACAAACTTTGATTTCAACTCCTTCTTCCACCTCCTAAATAGATCTGCCTTCTTCTTAAGAGGACACGCCTTGACCAGTGGCTCTATAACTGGCTTATTCGGATCCTCCTCTAGCGGTATGGTGAAATTTGCCTTCAGCGCGGTCCAAAGATCATCTTTCTGTCTATCGGTGACATAATCACCTTCAGGGGCGTCGTCCTTAGGCTTATTCCATTGCATGATGCTGATCGGGATGTTGTCCCTAACAATAGCTCCGCACTGAGCAGAAAATGCGTCCTTGGTCCGTTTGGGTTCAATCGGTAGGCCATCGTCCGCGAGTGATGTGATCATGAACCTTTCATCCTTGCGCAACCTCTTCTTCGGGCCTCGTCTCGTTACCGAAGTTTGGCTCGATCCGGAGGGCTATAAAAGAAGAAAGAAGAGTTAATATATGTACATACCAAAACAATTAATGCATCAATTAGCTAGTCAGCACATGCTTAATTAATATATATACCTCGCCGGACTTTGCAACAGCTCCCTCCTCCGTTCGGTCACCGGAGCCGTCATCATGGTCTCCTTCTTCCTCCGGCATTCGGTCACCGGAGCCATCATGATCATGTCCTTCCTCCTCCATTGTTCCATCGGTGTCGTTGAGAAACGACAAGACTGCATCACCTCCGGCGAGGATTATCTCCCCTAACAACTGTTCTTGTTCCAAGTCTCTTTGATCCATAGTTTCTGCAAATATTACAACATGGCAATTAATATACAAACATGAATGTCCGACGTCCGGACTGCCTCTCTCATGAATGTCCGATGTCCGGACCGCCTCTCTCATGAATGTCAAACAAGGGATTCTCTTAACCTTTAAGGGATTTAATAAAATGGCGCCATTCTGAATGTGCAGAAAATGGTCCATATTTTTCCTGATCTCATCTACCCTTCTATATGTCACGTTGTCTAGTGTCAAAGGATTCAAGAAAACCAAGTCTTCATCATTAGCCAGAAGTAACAGGCGCATAATGGTACGAAGCTCTCCAAAATTGTTTTGGAACGGAGTCCCGGATAGGATAATTAATTAGCTTTTTGGTACGAAGTTCAGCAAGAACCTTCCGAATATCGCAATTTGGAAGGCCTTTGCTGAAATTCGTACCAAAAAGCGAATTATTCTATCCGGAACTCCGTTCCAAAACAACTTTGAAGAGCTTCGTAGCATCATACGCATGTTACTTCCGGCTAATGATGAAGCCATGGATTTCTTTAATACTTTGACAGACAATGTGACATATAGAAGAATATATATATATATATATATATATATATATATATGAGATCAGAAAAAAAATTGGATCAACTTGTGCACATCCATAATGGGGGCATTCTTGATAAATCTATGTTACCGGAGTTATCTATGTTACCGGAGGAGGTAGACGACAACGACGCTCACCCCTCACGTCATGTCCGACGTCCCCCCTCATGTCGAAGTTATCGGGGAGGGGGTAGACGACAACGACGCTCACCCCTCATGTCCGACATCCGACGTCCCCCCTCATGTCATGTCCGACGTCCCCCCTCATGTCATGTCCGACGTCCGACGTCCACCTCGCCGTCGACGCCCTCACCGACGCCCTCGACAACGCTCTTTTAACTTGGTAAATTTGGTAAGTTTGTATACAAAAGTGCACATATACATCTCATACATGAACATATACACATGAAAATTTATCTATCTATCTATCTCATCTCATACATGAACATATACACACATATACATAAACATATACACATATACAAGAAAAAAACATATACATGAACATATACACATATAGATGCCCGCAATTTTTTTTTTCACATATACAAGCGGTAGTACCGCGACCAGGGCGGTAGTACCGCGCAAGCGGTATTACCGTATATTCACTACCGTGCTACTACCGCGTAAAAAATGCTTCTGGACCCCAGAGCGGTAGTACCGCGCCCAAGGCGGTAGTAACGCGCAAGCGATGGGAAGGGGGGGCCCACTGTGGGGGCGCGGTGATGGCTTGATCGGCGACGAGGCCGGCGACGAGGACGGCGGGCGGCGAGGGCGAGGGCGAGGGCGCGGGCTCGAGCCCGGTGACGAGGCGGCGGTGGCGGCGACGACGGGGGCGGCGGGCGGCGGGCGACGACGGGGGCGGCGAGCGGACGACGGGGGCGGCGGGCGATGACGGGGACGGCGAGCGACGACGACGACGGGGGCGGCGGGCGGCGGCGACGGCTGGGGTCGGGCCGGCGATGGTGACGAGCGGCGACGACGTCGGGTCGGGGCGGCGGCAGCGCAGGGCAGGGGCGGCGTCGAGGGCGTCGGGGCAGGGGCGGCGGTGAGGGCGTCGGGGCAGGGGCGGCGTCGGGGCAGGGGCGGTGTCGAGGGCGTCGGCGAGGGCGTCGACGGCGAGTTGGAGCAGCCTGACGGCGTCGACGGGGCAGAGGGCGGCGAGGGCGTCGACGGCGAGCTCGGGCAGCCTGGCGGCGTCGATGTGCTCGGCGTCGTCAGGGGAACTGCAGATGTCTTTGGCAAATTTTCCCAACTCCCGCTTATATACAAAGACCTTTAGTCCCGGTCGGTGGCTCCAACCGGGACTATTGCCCCCCTATAGTCCCGGTTGGTGCCACTTGCAGGAAGCAGAGACCTTTGGTCCCGGTTGGTGGCACCAACCGGGACTAAAGGGTGGCATTGGTCCCGGTTGGTGGCACCAACCGGGACCAAAGGTTGGTATTGGTCCCGGTTAGTGCCACCAACCGGGACTAAAGGGTGGTGCTGCCCGGGGCCAAAAGTTTAGTCCCACCTCGCTAGCTGAGAGAGCTCGAGAGTGGTTTATAAGCGCTGCTGCGCCAGCCCTCTCGAGCTCCTCTCAACTGCAGGCTTACGGGCCTAATCGCACACACCTCTGCCTATGGGCCTTCTGGGCCTTCTGCGGGCCTGAATCCTGGCCCAACTAGCTGGTTGGGTTTCTAGTCGTATTCAGGCCGTGGTGGCCCAGTAGGCGGCATTTTTTTTTAATTTTTTTGTTTTCTTCTTTGCTTTATTTATTTTCTTTTGTTTCTACTTACAGTTTTTCAGTGATTCTTTTTGCTTTTAGGTCACAAAAATTATAAACTTTCTGTTAGTGCCTGAAAGAACATGTGTTGCCCCCATGTTTGGTTTTGGTAATTGATGACAATCTCTATGGACCAATGGTTGCCTTGAGTTATATTTGAAGGGTTTGTCCATAGGCATTGCTTGAAGATCATTTGTAGGTTTCAAGGTTATTAGAAGAAGAATATGATTTGACCAAGGCTATTCATGGAGTTATCCAAAGATTGGTCATGTTGATCAACACACAAAGCGTAGAAGATGTACCGAGTGGGATCAAGTGATCTCACGGTATGGTAAGCATTGTCCATTACGCTTTGTGTACTAACCCGTGTTCTATGCGAGAGTTCTATGTGGGGTTAGGTATGTTTCCATGGGCTTGCGTCAAGAGGAAGATCTCATTCAACCCATGGAGGATGACATCAAGTGGTGATCATCATCAAGATTGCGGTGTGCAAGTTCAAGTGGAGCATCACGAAGAGATCACATGCTTGAAGCTTGCCGTCCATTGTGGTGACAATGGATTTGTGAAGATGTGCGGAAGAGTGGCTCACGCATAGTGGAGTATGGGGGACCAATCTACTAGTCTTCATCGAGCCGGCGCAATCAAGAAAGGTGGTCCAACTTGAGGAGGTCAAGATCGCCATCATCTAGCTCAAGTGGACTTTGCGCAAGGCAAAGGTTTGCCCTTGATAGGTTTTCTATTTTACCGGTCTCATGGTAGTAGTTGGGAGACCGAGTTATAGGATCGATAGCCGTACTATCAAGGGGGGCTCTCAAGTGAGTAGCTTTATCGTATCATTCGTAGAGAGCTCAAACCATTGCATCCTTGCATCATCTTTCTTGGTTCGTGTTTGGTGTTTCTCTTTGTGAGTCTTTGAGCTTTTGGTCATCTTCATGACAAGCTCGAGGTCATTGAAAACGGAGTTCATCTATGCATCTTCTATGATGTTTTCGATGTTGGAGTTTATGTCGGTTCTTCTTTCATAGAGGTTTCTCATCTCTATAAGTTAGGCATTTCTCCCCTGCCCTAGGTTGTTTTATTATGTGCGGTAGTACCGCTCTGATCAGCGGTAGTACCGCTTGTGCGGTAGTACCGCTCTGATCAGCGGTAGTACCGCTTGTGAGCGGCAGTACCGCTCTCCCCGAGCGGTAGTTCCCGCGAGCTTTCCCGGCAAGATCTTGCCGGGAGCGAATCTTGCCGGGACCGCGAGCTTTCTGGGCTCTCTTCTCTTAGCGGTTGTACCGCTAGTCCGAGTGGTTGTACCGCCCTAGGGGTGATACCCTAGGGTTGCAGTCTCCAGGTTTTTTCCAAGCGGTTGTACCGCTGCCTCCGGGCGGTTGTACCACCTGGTGCTTGGAAATCTCCAGGTCTGCGGCTCGGCGGTTGTACCGGCCTTGTACCGCTCTATCACCGGACTCCCTTCTGTTGTGGGGCGGTTGTAGGGCGGTGGTGTCTCGGTAGTTTCTGGATGGCTTCGGTGCACCGGTACTACCGGTTACTGGAGCGGTTGTACCACTCCAGACTTAGCCACCACAAGTACTTGGTCCCGGCGGTTGTACCGGTCCTAGTTCCGCTCCAACTACCGGTCAGGGGTGATTCCCTACTACTTTTGGAGCGGTAGTAGGGCGGTGGTAGCCCGGTAGTTCCCGGATGGTTTTGGCCAACCGGTACTACCGGTGCAACCCCCGGTTGTACCGCTCTGTGCTCGTCTGTAGGTTTTCCCGTGAAAGGCGGTTGTACCGGTCCTTGGACCGGTTGTACCGCTCCAGTGTTTTTCTGTAGGATAACGAGCAGATTCGTGGGGTCCTATAAAAGGGGGTCTTCTTCCCCTTTGACCCCAACGGTTCTTTTGCAAGCTTTCTCCTCCATTGTTGACCTTCCTCATGCTTGCTTTCTCCCAATCCCTAAATGGATTCTTGCTAGTTTTTTGGGGAAAAGAGAGAGGAGATCTAGATCCACATTTCCACCAATCACTTTCTCCTTTATGTGAGGGGAACCCCTTGGATCTAGATCTTGGAGTTCTTGGTGTTCTCCTTGTTCTTCCTCTCATATTCCTCCATTGCTTTTGTTGCTTTGGTGGGATTTGGGAGTGAGGGACTTGGCCTCTTCGTGTGTTCTTGCCATTGCATTAGTTGCATCGGTTTGAGTTCTCCACGGTGATACGTGGAAGTGAGAAGTTGAGTAGCTTATTACTCTTGGGTGTTTGAGCACCCTAGAGCTTGTTCCTCTTGGGTGCCTTGGCGCCCTAGACGGCTTGGTGGTGCCTCGGAGCTCAATCATTGTGGTGTAAAGCTCCGGGCAAGCGTCGGGGTCTCCAATTAGGTTGTGGAGATCGCCTCGAGCAATTTGACGGGTACCGGTGACTGCCCCCAAGGGTTGCCAAAGTGTACGGGTTCGGTGACCACCCTCAAGGGTTGCCATTTGTACGGGTTCGGTGACCTCCCTCAAGGGTCCCTTAGTGGAATCACGGCACCTTGCATTGTGCGAGGGCGTGAGGAGATTACGGTGGCCCTAGTGGCTTCTTGGGGAGCATTGTGCCTCCACACCACTCCAAACGGAGATTAGCATCCGCAAGGGTGTGAACTTCGGGATACATCGTCGTCTCCGCCTGCCTCGGTTATCTCTTACCCGAGCCCTTTACTTATGCACTTTACTTTGCGATAGCCATATTGTTTCTTATTATATATCTTGCTATCACTTAGTTGTTCATCTTGCTTAGCATAAGTTGTTGGTGCACATAGGTGAGCCTAGTCGATTTAGGTTTTGTGCTTGACAAATTAAACGCTAGTTTTATTCCGCATTTGTTCAAGCCTAAACCGTAATTATTTTAAAGCGCCTATTCACCCCCCCCCTCTAGGCGACATCCACGATCTTTCAATTGGTATCAGAGCCTCGTCTCTCATTATTAGGCTTAACCACCTAGAGAGTAAAGATGTCGACTAGGGGATTAGTATTCTTTGACACTCTTAGTTTCAATGGCACAAATTTTGATGTTTGGGTGATTCGCATGCTTAATCATTTCCGGGCCATTGACCCATGTTTAGAGCGAATTGTAGATACGGGTTTTTCTCCTCCAAAGGATTCTCAAAACTTATCTTTAGAGAATGAGAAAAACTCTTATCTCAATGCTCAAGCTTCTAATTTGCTTTTCGATGCTTTGAGCAATGTAGTTATATTTCAACTCATGCCGTTTCGGGATGCCCATGAGTTGTGGACAAAGCTTCAAGACAAATATGGTGTCTCCAAGATTTGTGGGGATGATTGTTCTCCCTCCACCTCCGATCGTGTTGTCTTCTCAACTTCTTCTACTTCACCTACATGTGGTTTGCCACAAGGTAATGACATGGTGAGTAGTGTTGGTCATTGCAATGATGATAGTGGGCTCATTGTTGATGATCGTTCATCACTATCTTATTGCAATGCTCCATCTTTGGACTTTAACACTTCGAGCACTCTAAATGCTTCACATGCTTGTGTTGATAGTCTTTGCATATCATGTAGAAATTGCTTGACTAAATGTTATGATGATATGCTTCCTATGTCTTGTTGCCATGATAAAAATGCATGTATTTCCTCTAGTTGTTGTGCTAACAATGTAGAGGAAACCCAACACTCTATGGAACAAGATATGGTATTGAATGGTGCCTCAAGGGATCCTACATCATCATCTATTGCTTTTTGCCTTATGGCTAAGGCTTCAAAGGTATCTCCTACTTTGAACCCCAATATGTCTCTTGATGATGATGTTGATGCTAATGATGATGAGAATAATGATGAAGAGAATGATAATGTTGCCTCCTTAAAAATTAAGGGGGAAATTATTTTTAAAGCTCTTCATAAGAATAAAATTGCTCCTTCCAACTTCATGGAAATTATGTCTATTGCCATTGAGGGCAAGAAATATATGGAGGAGTTGGAATCTCATCTCGAGGAGCATGAGGCCACCATTGAGAAAATGGAAGGTCATGAGCGTGATTATGCTAATGAGATCGCAGAGCTATCTCAAGCTCTTGAAAATGAACAAACCACCAAGGAATCTCTTGAGGAGACCTTTGCTCTAGAATTATCTAGATTAAAAGAATCCCATGAAAGAGCTCTCAAGGTGGCTAATGATTTTAGAACTAAAAATGATAAGCTTGAATTTGCACATGCTAAACTCCTTGAGGACTTTGAGCACCTCAAAAATGGCTCAAGGGTCATTAAGAGTTCGCTCATTGAACTCACCGAGTCTCATGCTCAACTTCAAGCTTCATATGCTAAAGAGATTGCCAAGTTGCCTTCTCCTCTTGTTGTTAATGATGATGCTTGTGTATGTATATGTTGTGCTTCCAATTTGCGTATCTTGAGAAATCAAGTATGTGTATGTTGGTTTACACATCATGTTAGTGTGTATCATTGGATATCTCATTCCTTGATGTATCTTCATTGATATCTTCCGAGTGATGATCTCTCCATTTGGTATCCTATTATCACTTGGTATTTCTTTTCAATTGGTATCGGTTGTTGAAAGTCTTAAGCATGCATATTTACTTCATGTATTTTCTTTGGCATGCTTTCTTTCTTTGACCCAATATATAGGGGAAACTCCACCAAGTCTCAAATTGGATGAGATGTGCATGAAATTCATTTTCATATCCATATGCACATATTTATGTGGAGTTTGTCCTATGTGTTGTGGGTTCTCTAACTCTTTGGTCCCAATGAGTTGGGGTACCATTTTGTTTGTGTTGATTGTTCTAGGAACAATTGGAGATGCATTGGATGCTCGGCTCACTCACAAGGAAGGTGGTGTCACCATGTGCTTATTGGAGTCAAGCTAGGATGATCAATGAACTACAACCTACTACATTCAATTGGTATCTACTCCATCATTCCAATGCTATCTCGGTAACAAGTATCAACTTCATGCATACATTTCTTGCACTTGTTGTGAGTGTCTATTGATTTTGGGGGAGTGATGATCCTATTTTGTGCACGTTGTATCTTTTTACGAAACTAAATATCGCACAAATCATGGGGAGCTTCTCTATGTTCTTTAGAACACTCCTTTGCTCATATCATAATATCTTTTATTCGTGTGGCTTGTCGGATCATTTGATTGATTGGTCCTTTTGGTTTCCTTAGATTGCTTGCTTCTCTCTTGGTATGTCTTTGTGTCATATCATTCCTTTTGCATTCTTTGGTTCTTCAATATAGTTTGTTTTCCTCCATCTATTCATCATTGGATATGTGTATTGTACTCCACTCATATTTTGAGAAATACACACTTTATGGAGGAACGCATATTATATTGGCTTTCTAAGCTTGGAGCCCATTTTGGCAATCGATGCCAATGGGGGAGAAGTTTAGAGAGTTTTGTGGAGAAATTAAGAGAGTTATTTCTTCATGCTTTGGTTTTGTTCCTAAGCATTTGCATCTCATGCTCATGCATTATTAGTTGTTGTCTTGCATGATGATGCTTAATTCCTTATATAAACTCTCTTGAAAGTGATTGTCATCAATTACCAAAATGGGGGAGATTGAAAGAACATTTGTTGCCCCCATGTTTGGTTTTGGTAATTGATGACACTCTCTATGGACTAATGGTTGCCTTGAGTTATATTTGAAGGGTTTGTCCATAGGCATTGCTTGAAGACCATTTGTTGGTTTCAAGGTTATTAGAAGAAGAATATGTGTTGACCAAGGCTATTCATAGAGTTATCCAAAGATTGGTCATGTTGATCAACACACAAAGCGTAGAAGATGTACCGAGTGGGATCAAGTGATCTCATGGTATGGTAAGCATTGTCCATTATGATTTGTGTACTAACCCATGTTCTATGAAAGAGTTCTATGTGGGGTTAGGTATGTTTCCATGGGCTTGCGTCAAGAGGAAGATCTCATTCAACCCATGGAGGATGACATCAAGTGGTGATCGTCATCAAGATTGCGGTGTGCAATTTCAAGTGGAGCATCACGAAGAGATCACATGCTTGAAGCTTGCCGTCCATTGTGGTGACGATGGACTTGTGAAGATGTGCCGAAGAGTGGCTCACCCATAGTGGAGTATGGGGGAGCAATCTACTAGTCTTCATCGAGCCAGCACAATCAAGAAAGGTGGTCCAACTTGAGGAGGTCAAGATCGTCATCATCTAGCTCAAGTGGACTTTGCGCAAGGCAAATGTTTGCCATTGATAGGTTTTCTATTTTACCGGTCTCATGGTAGTAGTTGGGAGACCGGGTTATAGGATCGATAGCCGTATTATCAAGGGGGGCTCTCAAGTGAGTAGCTTTATCGTATCATTCGTAGAGAGCTCAAACCATTGCATCCTTGCATCATCTTTCTTGGTTCGTGTTTGGTGTTTCTCTTTGTGAGTCTTTGAGCTTTTGGTCATCTTCATGACAAGCTCGAGGTCATTGAAAACGGAGTTCATCTATGCATCTTCTATGATGTTTTCGATGTTGGAGTTTATGCCGGTTCTTCTTTCATAGAGGTTTCTCATCTCTATAAGTTAGGCATTTCTCCCCTGCCCTAGGTTGTTTTATTCTGTGCGGTAGTACCGCTCTGATCAGCGGTAGTACCGCTTGTGAGCGGCAGTACCGCTCTCCCCGAGCGGTAGTTCCCGCGAGCTTTCCCGGCAAGATCTTGCCGGGAGCGAATCTTGCCGGGACCGCGAGCTTTTCTGGGCTCTCTTCTCTTAGCAGTTCTACCGCTAGTCCGAGCGGTTGTACCGCCCTAGGGGTGATACCCTAGGGTTGCAGTCTCGAGGTTTTTTCCAAGCGGTTGTACCGCTGCCTCTGGGCGGTTGTACCGCCTGGTGCTTGGAAATCTCCAGGTCTACGGCTCGGCGGTTGTACCGGCCTTGTACCGCTCTATCACCGGACTCCCTTCTGTTGTGGGGCGGTTGTAGGGCGGTGGTGGCCCGGTAGTTTCCGGATGGCTTCGGTGCACCGGTACTACCAGTTACTAGAGTGGTTGTACCGCTCCAGACTTAGCCACCACAAGTACTTGGTCCCGCCGGTTGTACCGGTCCTAGTTCCGCTCCAACTACCGGTCAGGGGTGATTCCCTACTGCTTTTGGAGCGGTAGTAGGGCGGTGGTATCCCGGTAGTTCCCGGATGGTTTCGGCCAACGGGTACTACCGGTGCAACCCCCGGTTGTACCGCTCCGTGCTCGTCTGCAGGTTTTCCCGTGAAAGGCGGTTGTACCGGTCCTTGGACCGGTTGTACCGCTCCAGTGTTTTTCTGCAGGATAACGGGCAGATTCGTGGGGTCCTATAAAAGGGGGTCTTCTTCCCCTTTGATCCCAACGGTTCTTTTGCAAGCTTTCTCCTCCATTGTTGACCTTCCTCAAGCTTGCTTTTTCTCAATCCCTCCATGGATTCTTGCTAGTTTTTTGGGGAAAAGAGAGAGGAGATCTAGATCCACATTTCCACCAATCACTTTCTCCTCTATGTGAGGGGAACCCCTTGGATTTAGATCTTGGAGTTCTTGGTGTTCTCCTTGTTCTTCCTCTCATATTCCTCCATAGCTTTTGTTGCTTTGGCGGGATTTGGGAGTGAGGGACTTGACCACTTCGTTTGTTCTTGCCATTGCATTAGTTGCATCGGTTTGAGTTCTCCATGGTGATACGTGGAAGTGAGAAGTTGAGTAGCTTATTACTCTTCGGTGTTTTAGCACCCTAGAGCTTGTTACTCTTGGGTGCCTTGGCGCCCTAGATGGCTTGGTGGTGCCTCGGAGCTCAATCATTGTGGTGTAAAGCTCCGGGCAAGCGTCGGGGTCTCCAATTAGGTTGTGGAGATCACCCCGAGCAATTTGACGGGTACCGGTGACCGCCCCCAAGGGTTGCCAAAGTGTACGGGTTCGGTGACCGCCCTCAAGGGTTGCCATTTGTACGGGTTCGGTGATCGCCCACAAGGGTCCCTTAGTGGAATCACGGCACCTTGCATTGTGCGAGGGCGTGAGGAGATTACAGTGGCCCTAGTGGCTTCTTGAGGAGCATTGTGCCTCCACACCGCTCCAAACGGAGATTAGCATCCGCAAGGGTGTGAACTTCGGGATACATCGTCCTCTCCGCGTGCCTCGGTTATCTCTTTCCCGAGCCCTTTACTTATGCACTTTACTTTGTGATAGCCATATTGTTTCTTGTTATATATCTTGCTATCACTTAGTTGTTCATCTTGCTTAGCATAAGTTGTTGGTGCACATAGGTGAGCCTAGTCGATTTAGGTTTTGTGCTTGACAAATTAAACGCTAGTTTTATTCCGCATTTGTTCAAGCCTAAACCGTAATTATTTTAAGGCGCCTATTCATACCCCCTCTAGGCGACATCCACGATTTTCAGTGCCATTAGTTTCCAAATTTGAATATTTTAAATTTGAATTCTTTTAAATTGGTGTGAATCACTAGTTTGTGAATAACTTTACTATAAAAATAGATTTTTGAGTGATTCTTTTTCCTGCTATTTAATATTACTGTGTTTTATCATTATATTCAATTTGGTAATTTTTAGGTCATTTTAAATGTCTGTTTTAACCAAAAACAGATTTTGTTATTTTAGTTTGCTATTCAAGTTTCTAAAAAAAAATCTTTATGAAAATTCTTTTTGCTATTAATGTTTTGAACAAAAAATACCTTGATAACTTTAGTTGCATAAATTTTATATAATTTTAGTTTCATAAATACTAGAGGTTTATAAAATATTTTTAGTTGATTCCTTTTGCTATTAGAGTTTTATAAAAGCTTTTTAGTTGATTCTTTTTGCTATTGAAGAATATTATAGTTTTATTTTAGTTGATCATAACAGAATCTTATAATTGATTATCTTTAGTTCATTATTTTTTCTATTAGAGTTTCATAAAGGTTTTCTAGTTCATTCTTTTTGCTATTAGTTCATTCTTTGAGCTAAATGACCCTGAAATTGAAAAGCACTTCAAATGAACTCTGAAAAGGTTGAAAGTTGGCATGGTATCATCATTTCACCCACATAGCATGTTCTTAAAAGTTGAGAGGGTTACGGCAAAAACTGGATGCACTTCGTGTACAAAATGGACAATCTCTTTCGAAGTATCAGGGTTCGGACGAAAACTCATCTGTTAGAAAGGGATTTCATTTTTTTGAACTTATTTGAACTCCAGACTTTTTGTGTGTTCAAAATGCACCATTCAAAGCCACATCATCAATTTTCAACCCTTTCTGACTTCATTTCCTATTTTTCATGCATTTACTGATTTTTTTAAGCTAAATGACCCTTAAATTGAAAAGCACTACAAATGAACTCTGCACAGGTTGAAAGTTGGCATGGTATCATCATTTCACCCACATAGCATGTGCTAAAAAGTTGAGAGGGTTACGACAAAAAATGGATGCACTTCGTGTACAAAATGGACAATCTCTTTCGAAGTATCAGGGTTTCGGACGAAAACTCATCTGTTAGAAAGGGATTTCATTTTTTTGAACTTATTCGAACTCCAGACTTTTTGTGTGTTCAAAATGCACCATTAAAAGCCACATCATCAATTTTCAACCCTTTCTGACTTCATTTCCTATTTTTCATGCATTTACTGATTTTTTTGAGCTAAATGACCCTGAAATTGAAAAGCACTACAAATGAACTCTGAAAAGGTTGAAAGTTGGCATGGTATCATCATTTCACCCACATAGCATGTTATATTAAGTTGAGAGGGTTACGGCAAAAACTGGATGCACTTCGTGTACAAAACGGACAATCTCTTTCAAAGTATCAGGGTTTCGAACGAAAATTCATCTGTTACAAAGGGATTTCATTTTTTTGAACTTATTTGAACTCCAGACTTTTTGTGTGTTCAAAATACACCATTCAAAGCCACATCATCAATTTTCAACCCTTTCTGACTTCATTTCCTATTTTTCATGCATTTACTGATTTTTTTGAGCTAAATGACCCTGAAATTGAAAAGCACTACAAATGAACTCTGAAAAGGTTGAAAGTTGGCATGGTATCATCATTTCACCCACATACCATGTTATAAAATGTTGAGAGGGTTACGGCAAAAACTGGATGCACTTCGTGTACAAAACGGACAATCTCTTTCGAAGTATCAGGGTTTCGGATGAAAACTCATTTGTTACAAAAGGCATTTAATTTCTTCACATGTAACTACAATGATATAGTTGTGGAGAGAAAGTCTTCACTTTTTCTTCGCTTGTGTCCTTTGCTTATTGCGCCGTAACCATGGATAATCTTCATCGTTTAACAGGGTGCTTGGGTCAGCCTTGACTTTGAAGGGAGGAATTTCATGAAACTTTTCATAATCTTCAGACATGTCTGTCTTGCCCTCCAATCCCACGATGTCTCTTTTTCCTGAAAGAACTATGTGACACTTTGGCTCATCGTATGATGTATTCGCTTCCTTATCTTTTCTTTTTCTAGGTTTGGTAGACATGTCCTTCACATAGAAAACCTGCGCCACTTCATTGGCTAGGACGAATGGTTCGTCTGTGTACCCAAGATTGTTCAGATCCACTGTTGTCATTCCGTACTGTGGGTCTACCTGTACCCTGCCTCCTGACAGATTGACCCATTTGCACTGAAACAAAGGGACCTTGAAATCATGTCCATAGTCAAGTACCCATATGTCCACTATGTAACCATAATATGTGTCCTTTCCCCTCTTGGTTGCTGCATCAAAGAGGACACCGCTGTTTTGGTTGGTGCTCTTTTGATTTTGGGCGATCGTGTAAAATGTATTTCCATTTATCTCGTACCCTTTGTAAGTCAATACAGTCGAAGATGGTCCCCTGGCCAACGAGTACAGCTCATCAGAAACAGTGTTGTCACCCATGAGACGTTTTTGCAACCAACTGCCGAAAGTCCTGATGTGTTCATATGTAATCCAGTCGTCACACTGCTTCGGGTGTTTGGAGCGCAGAATATTCTTGTGTTCATCGACATACGGGTTCACCAAGGTAGAATTCTGTAGAACTGTGTAGTTTGCATGAGACCAAGAATGCCCGTCCCTACATATTATTGAGTCCGCTCCTAGCATGCCTTTGCCAGTCAGTCTCCCCTCATACCGCGATTGAGGGAGACCAATCTTCTTAAGGCCAGGAATGAAGTCAACACAAAACCCAATGACATCCTCTACTTTATGGCCCATGGAGATGCTTCCTTCTGGCCTAGCGCGGTTACGAACATATTTCTTTAAGACTCCCATGAACCTCTCAAAGGGGAACATATTGTGTAGAAATACAGGGCCCAGAACGACAAAATCGTTGACTAGATGAACTAGGACGTGCGTCATGATATTGAAGAAGGACGGTGGGAACACCAGCTCGAAACTAACAAGACATTGCACCAAATCACTCCTTAACCTTGGCAGGATTTCTGGATCGATCACCTTCTGAGAGATTGCATTGAGGAATGCACATAACTTCACAATGGCTAATCGAACGTTTTCTGGTAGAAGCCCCCTCAATGCAACCATAAGCAGTTGCGTCATAATCACGTGGCAGTCATGAGACTTTAGGTTCTGGAACTTTTTCTCTGCCATATTTATTATTCCCTTTATATTCGACGAGAAGCCAGACGGGACCTTCATACTGAGCAGGCATTCAAAGAAGATTTCCTTCTCTTCTTTGGTAAGAGCGTAGCTGGCAGGACCTTCATACTACTTTGGATGCATGCCGTCTTCTTCATGCACACGTTGCTGTTCCTCCCGTGCCTCCGGTGTATCTTTTGTCTTCCCATACACTCCCAAGAAGCCTAGCAGGTTCACGCAAAGATTCTTCGTCACGTGCATCACGTCGATTGCAGAGCGGACCTCTAGGTCTTTCCAATAGGGTAGGTCCCAAAATATAGATTTCTTCTTCCACATGGGTGCGCGTCCCGCATCGTTAGTCGGAACAGATAGTCCGCCAGGACCCTTTCCAAAGATTACTTGTAAATCATTGACCATATCAAGTATGTGATCACCAGTACGGAGGGCGGGCTTCTTCCGGTGATCTGCCTCACCTTTGAAATGCTTTCCTTTCTTTCGACATTGATGGTTGGTCGGAAGAAATCGACGATGCCCCAGGTACACATTCTTCCTGCATTTGTCCAAATATATACTGTCGGTGTCATCTAAACAGTGTGTGCATGCATGGTATCCCTTGTTTGTCTGTCCTGAAAGGTTACTGAGAGCAGGCCAATCGTTGATGGTTACAAACAGCAACGCATGTAGGTCAAATTCCTCCTGTTTGTGCTCATCCCACACACGTACACCTTCTCCATTCCACAGCTGTAAAAGTTCTTCAACTAATGGCCTTAGGTATACATCAATGTCGTTGCCGGGTTGCTTAGGGCCTTGGATGAGCACTGGCATCATAATGAACTTCCGCTTCATGCACAACCAAGGAGGAAGGTTATAGATACGTAGAGTCACGGGCCAGGTGCTATGATTGCTGCTCTGCTCCCCAAAAGGATTAATGCCATCTGCACTTAAACCAAACCATACGTTCCTTGCGTCACCTGCAAAGTCCCCCACCTTCTCTCGATTTTTCTCCACTGCGACCCGTCAGCGGGTGCTCTCAACTTCCCGTCTTTCTTACGGTCTTCTTTGTGCCATCGCATCAACTTGGCATGCTCTTTGTTTCTGAACAGACGTTTCAGCCGTGGTATTATAGGAGCATACCACATCACCTTGGCAGGAACCCTCTTCCTGGGGCGCTCGCCCTCAACATCACCAGGGTCATCTCGTCTGATCTTATACCGCAATGCACTGCATACCGGGCATGCGTTCAAATCCTCGTACTCACCGCGGTAGAGGATGCAGTCATTAGGGCATGCATGTATCTTCTGCACCTCCAATCCTAGAGGGCATAGAACCTTCTTTGCTTCGCACGTACTGCCGAGCAATTCGTTATCCTTTGGAAGCTTCTTCTTCATTATTTTCAGTAGCGAACTAAATCCCTTGTCAGATACACCATTGTCTGCCTTCCATTGCAACAATTCCAGTGTGGTACCGAGCTTTGTTTTGTCATCTTCGCAATTTGGGTACAACCCTTTTTTGTGATCCTCTAACATGCGATCGAACTTCAACTTCTCCATTTCACTTTTGCATTCTCTCTGTGCATCAACAATGACCCGGCGAAGATCATCATCGGGCACATCGTCTGGTTCCTCTTGATCTTCAGCTTCCCCCATTGCAGCATCACCGTATTCAGGGGGCGGGTAGTTGTCATCATTCTCTTCTTCTTCGTTGTCTTCCATCATAACCCCTCTTTCTCCGTGCTTGGTCCAAACATTATAGTGTGGCATAAAACCCTTCTCAAGCAGGTGGAAGTGAAGGGTTTTAGAGTAGGAGAAAGCCTTCGTATTCTCACAGACAATACATGGACAATGCATAAAACCATTATGCTTGTTTGCCTCAGCCGCTTCGAGAAAATTATGCAGGCCCTTAATATACTCGGAGGTGCGTCGGTCACCGTACATCCATTGCCGGTTCATCTGCGTGCGTTATATAGTTCTCATTATTGAACAACATATAACTCTCTAGAGCATCTAATTAAAACATATATTGAAACTATGTAAAAAAATTAAATGCAACAACAAATGCGATCATAACCGCAACTAAGGTACCAATTGATCCAACGACATAATGATACCAAGCCTCAGTATGAATGGCATATTTTCTAATCTTTCTAATCTTCAAGCGCATTGCATCCATCTTGATCTTTTGATCGTCGACGACATCGGCAACATGCAACTCCAACTTCATCTTCTCCTCTTCAACTCTTTGTAATTTTTCTTTCAAGTAATTGTTTTCTTTTTCAACCAAATTTAACTTCTCGACAAGAATTTCTATGTCGGTTGGAATTTCCGGTTCACATACCTCCTAGATTAAAAAATCTATGTCACGTTGGTCGGCATAATTGTCATAAACACTAAATAAAACTAATAGTTATAAAAGATAATATATACCACATCCGAATCATAGACAGGACGAGGGCCGACGGAGGTGGATACCAAATCCATCGCACTATATAATAACAAACAATAATAAAAGTAAGAAAATTACACAAGTATCTATCTAAATCATACAAGTAAGAACTTTTTTCTTTTAGAAAGAAGATAAGAAGAAGAGGCTAACCATGGTGGTGACGGCGCCGAGATGGGCGCGGGCGATCGACGGCGGTGAGGACGGGGACGGGACAGGACGGACCGCCAAACCTAGACAAATCTTGAGGAAAATGGAGCTTGGACAAGGAGCTTCGAGAGGAGAAAGCTTAAGTGTGGCTCGGGCATTTCATCGAACACCTCATGTGCATAGGAGGTGAGCTAGAGCACCACAAAAGCTCTCCCACGGCCGGCCAAAAAAACAGAGCAGTGCACTGCTCTGCTCGCGGGCAGGGGCTATATATAGGCTAACCATTGGTCCCGGTTTGTGGCTGGAACCAGGACTAAAGGACCCCATTTGGTCCCGGTTCCAGCCACAAACCGGGACCAATGGTTGTGGGCCAGGAGCGAGGCGCATTGGTCCCGGTTCGTGTCTGGAACCGGGACCAAAGGGGTCAGACGAACCGGGACCAATGGCCCACGAGGCCCGGCCGGCGCCCTGGCCTCACGAATCGGGACCGATGCCCCCATGGGTCCCGGTTCGTGAGTGAACCGGGACTAATGGGCTTCTCAGGGGTGGACCAAAGCCCTGTTTTCTACTAGTGTGGCACACTCAAGCAAGAGGTAATGGGCATATGGTCTCCCTCCCTCCATCCCTGACGCCCTCCCGCGGGCGCCCCCGGGAGTAAATCCTAGCGCCGACTCCCCTGCCCCCCTCGCCTCGGCCACCTCCCTCGCCACCGCCGGGGGCTTCGCCGGACAAAGGCCGCGTGGGGTTGGTGGCGGTGGGGCGATTCCCTCCCGCGCGCTGTTGGTGGGCGTCGCGAGGCGGCTCCCCTCTGCTCGGTGGTGTCGGGCGTCGGGCCAGCCCTGCTCCGGCTCCCTCCCTCCTCCTGACGTCCTGGTGGCCACCAGCGCCGCCTCCTCCCCTCCTTCCCTGCTCATGTGGCTCCGGAGGCCAGGGGCGAGCTAGCGGTGGATCTGGCGTCCTGCCCAGATCTTGATGGTGCGGTGGTTGGCGGTGGCAGGGGTGGCCGGCGGCCCTATTAATGTGGTGGTGATGCAGCTGGTGTCCGTCTACTCCGGTGGGGTAGTGGGGCTCCAGCTGGACCTGGCCAGGGCATGGAGGCACTGGTGTTGTGGTGGTGGTGGTACGCGTCCGCTTTGGTTGCTCCGGCGGCTGGTGGGCGGGCGGCGCGAGGAGACATCTCTGGTAAGCTCCCTTGGCTACTGCTGCTGGTCGATTTCGTACCCCTCATCGGTGGGCGCGTGATTGCTGGTGGCCTCGCGGGGACGTGTGCCGGCTGCCATGGTGGAGAGACACGAGGGTACGCTCGATGGGGAGCTCGGTAGGAGGGACGGGTGGCGTCGATGCGGTCGCGTCACCTATCGCAAACACTGGGGTGTGTCGGTCTGAGTGCGTCCGCTCCTCCTTCTCCCCCTTTCCTCATGTTCGGCGGGGAGCTTGGTAGGAGGGATGGGTGCCTCGATGCAGTCGCGCCACCTGTCGCCAGCACGGGGGTGTGCCGGTCCAGATGCGTCCGCTCATCCTTCTCCCACTTTCCTCGCCATAGGTGGGTTGGCGCAGGTCTGCTGATGTTCGGGGCGGAGCGTCTGCTGTTGCTCCGACGGTCGAGGGTGGCCGATTGGGCCAAAGCCGGGGCCTTTGTGTGGTCTCGGGGTTGTCTGGTTGTAGGGCGGCGGCTTTGGTGGCGGGACGCGCGGTGTTTGCGGGCGGAGCGTGCGTCTCAGGTGCGGGCGGGCAACAATGGCCATGCAGGTGGCGTGGTTGTGGGTGGTTGACGGAGCTAGGGTGCGACGGAGGGTTGTGAGCGCCGGGGTACACCACTTGCCCAGTCCCTTGACTAGCCGACGGTGGCGG
The DNA here is from genome assembly GCA_039707655.1 of Elymus sibiricus. Classification (NCBI taxonomy): domain Eukaryota; kingdom Viridiplantae; phylum Streptophyta; class Magnoliopsida; order Poales; family Poaceae; genus Elymus; species Elymus sibiricus. Next base: position 31,187,781 of record CM077674.1, read on the forward strand.
TGTCCGTTGACGCCGTATCCTTCCTGAAGGCTCCGTCACGGCGCTCCCACTCCTGTCGTCTTGCTCCGGGTGAAAACCGGATCTTCGGGATCGGGTGGTGGCGGCTATCCATGGTCGTACCCTTCTGGGAGGCATCGCTTTGGAGTCCTGGATTCGTTGTTGTCCGGCTCACCTCTCTATTGTGGATGCTCATGGTGGAGGTCTCCGTCGGCTCCAAGCGGTCTTCCTCGCTCATCTGTAGTTTGCTTGGTTGTCGGTGGGGTGGTGTGTCGGTGCCCGACACCTTTGTATCTTGCCTTGGGTGTCTGTGTTGTGTTCGGTGGTGGTGTGTGTTTGTATCGGTCTCTCGGTTGTAATCGGTGATGGTTGCTTTATAATATAAAGTAGGAAACCCTTTTTCGGTGATGCCAGGGAACATGCCTTTGCTCAATAAATTACTGTGGCAGAGGTAACTGAGGCAGCTGCTCAAGATGCAGAGGTAACTGAGGCAGCACTGAGGCACGCCACAGAAATCCACCCCAACGGTCCCACCCTCAGAATAAAAAGAGTCAACGACCATAAGGTATATACTATGTGGCATCGATCACTCTGTACATCTTTCCTATCTACCTATTCATATATCCCCTGTCATGCTTACTATTAATTTATTAACATTGTTTTCTCGATTTCCTCAGTTTGACGATGAAGACGTTGGATCTGGGGAGATTTCAGAATAAAAAGAAGGTATGTACGTGCACTATAGCTGCATACTCCCATGTACTGATCGTTACGGACTTTATAATGCTAAAAAATATAATTTATTTAAGGTATGCAACTTTAGTGAAGTACTATTACTGTAAGTTTTTGGTTTGTTTGTTGTTGCACATGTCCCTTATTTTTTTTCTCAATGTTCCAGTATGGTTGATTGTTTCTACAGCAGGTCTCCAGGATGATAATTGAGGAGGGCTTTTCATCTGTCGAGCACCGGAGTTGGATGCAGGTCGTCTTTAATTGTTAAATCTGGAGTTTGTGCTATCTGGTTAAACTAGCAAAGAAACTCATCTCCCTGCAAGAAGAGGAGGAAGAAGAAGAACCTCATCCATGTTAGTCACTTGAGCAGCTACATGGATGATAATGCAATCTGACAACCTATCAATATCGCCGCTACCTACTTAGTACATATGCAAGTACCTAAAAAGTGGACTGTAAGAAACAAAGTGTAAACAAACATGATGTGTCCACATGCAGACTCTGCAGACTGCGGCCTCAACAAATAATTTTTTGCCGCTTTTAAGCAGTATAACACATACTTCTGTAGTGGAGCAACAAATATTTTATTTATTTTTGACAGCAATGATGGGATGCTCTTGGTTGTTCGCAGGTTGATGCTTTAATTTGCACCTCCATGTCACATCCCTGTGGAGAGGATATAAGATACAAACTTTGTTCATTGGTCACCATCGTTGTGTTGTGGAATCATTGGAAGTATTGCAATTCGATGATTCTCCATGACTAAGTTGAGGCTCCACTTGTGGTGATCCGGTGTAGTTCGAATTTCAGTATGTTGTGGTCTAATAGATGCACTTCGATAACTCAAAAATATGTTCTATTAGATTGGTGAGTTATGATTTTCCATCTAGTCTCCTCTTCTTAATCTTCTCTTTACCATGTATATAAATCCTTTAGTTTTGGCTGTTGGTTAATAATTTTTTTTCATGATGACCTTTGCTTGTTAGTGGTCCAGTCAAAGTACACTGTACACTAGAAGAGTTACATGTTAGGAATGCATGGATAGGCAATGGTATCTTCAAACACAACAAAACAGAACTGACTATGATGTTGCATCCACTAAGTTTGATTGATGTTGGTTGATGATGACAAGTGGGACCGGTCTAGATGAACTTTCCACTCCTCGTGGTCCCCTTGTTCCTGCCTTGTAGAAATATCCATCACACCTTACTAAGCCTTGCATTCTACTTAGCCTTCTTCTTCTCTCTTCTTCCAGTTGCATTGAATGCTAGTTCTAGTTGAGACATATTCCCGTGAGACTGTACACCTTGCTCCTTTTCCTATAAATTTCTCCCCACTCAATTTCATAGGTCCCTCCGGCCTGACTGCTACTTCCCTCATCTAATACACTTCTTGTGTTAATGATATAAATCCAAGATGGGGACCTACTCTTGTAGGAGTACAACCTGAAGATAGTGTGAATGGGCGGATCGTAGGACTCATATGGATGAGCTCTTGTTTCTATACAAGGTAGAACCATTTAGAGCAACTACGCATGTGAGGCAACGGGAAATGTAGAGTCACGAGGCGGACCCGATGTTCTACATCCGGCCATCTTTGGACGGGCGCATCTGCTTAAAATCTTATGCCACCCTCATGGGGTTCCTACTACTAGCTTTTCAAATGGTAACTACAACAGCCGGTTATCCTAAGGTTCGGTCATGGTTGTTTAGAGTAACGCATTGTTAATTCACTCGGAAGCAAGGGCACACTCGATTGCGGTTGGTACACCTTGTAGGCGCCACCATAGTCTTCAAGCTAGCAGGTCCGATGCGACAACCCGCCCTAGCTTGAAGCCATGGCGTCCTCCATGAAACCACGAGTGGAAACGAATGAACACTGAGCGTGTTGGTTCTGACTTCCTGAGTGACACGTCAGGCTCGCCGAGATAGTCAAAGCATGAGCCATCGAAAGACACGTTGCAGGCGATCTTATGGGTGGTTTCAACAAACAAAACAAAATAATATCTTCTACCACATGCCCTATCATGACCTTGAGCATACACGGAGCACCGGCAGCTGCTGCTTGGCATGCTTCACATGGACGGCACAAGGTAGTATTCCTCATTAGGAATTGTAAAAGAAAAATGGTGTCTCCTTTAGAAATAGAGATTGCAGGCAGTGAATTTGGAGGTCATGCAACTCTGTCACTGATGCCATTTGTCTGAACCATGCATTGTTTGGTGCACTTGGGAGGAACGACACTTATTAACTGGACTCTGCATCCCATGCTTAGCTTTCATTCAGATTCCGCACCAGTGATTAACGGCAATTATCTTGCTTCTAGTACCAGGGCTTTCTTGTCGGAGTAAGTAAAGGTCATTACCCGCAAAAGGAAAATGTAAAGATCCGAAAGAACTCCTTCGCGTGCAGCCGCTCCAACGAGCGAATCAATTCGGCGCGGAGCTCTCAGCCGACAGGATTCTGTCGAGGCCCACCACGTGTGACTTCTGTGCACGTATACATGCGAAGGCTGGGTATGGAAGTTGGGCCCACCAAAAACTAACACTAATCACGCCCCCCCCCCCCCCCCCCCCCACTTCTGAATTTCGGTGGGGGGTAATCTTCCTACATCTGAGGGACTTGCTGTCCACTTTGCAAATCGGCGCTGTCTGACAGCGGCCACTCCATTGCGCGCGGGAGGGATAGCCATCCCCGTAAAGATCATGACGCAAGTTTTGAGAGCACCAGCGAACCAGCTGTAGGTTTTTCAAAAGTATATGTGTTACTTTTCTGTTTACGTTACAGAGTAGCTAGCTACTCCTCTCTCTTCTTGTACTTGAAACCTTCAATCTTACGAAAAACATCATTTTGGGCTTCTATTTACTACGGCCAACTTAAAAATCAAGTAGTATTTAAATTAATTCTACTGCTGGAATGCATACATATGTTTAATTCTTAGCATTCTTAAAGTTACTAGGCCATTTGGGGTTTCCTTCAACACTTCATTCTCTTGCCCCTGGTATGTATTTATCTAGATCCCCTAAAAAAATGTATTTATCTAGATCGGGCATTACAAACAAAGGCACCACCAGTCAGGCTTATATCCAATCCATACTCTGCATCTACTGTTGGATGAGGGCTACACCTAAACGCTAACTAAAGCCAAATTTGTAATGATGAACCACAAGCAGATCAGGGCCACATTTTAATTCTGCAAATACCATGACAAACGTTGATCCACAGAATTGCATTTGGCCTGCAACACGAGGAGATCAGGCGAGACCAAATAGTCAGGCCAAAATGATTGGTAATTCTGTTTTTGGTGAGCAATTTGCTGTGAAGGCAACATCATATGGAGGTCAAAAAATTTGATTAAGAAGTACCCGCCTGATGTTTTTGTTGCTAGATCGACATGAATTTTTCTGACGCACTAGGCGATGCCATTGAAACTTTAGTAGTACATGCATTTGCTGTTTCAGGTGACCATTGACATGTAACAAGAGTAGAATTCGAATAACCTAGAGGATGATCCCCAACAGCTCTGCGTTTCTGCTCTCAAGAAGATGCAGGCTCTCTTTGCGAAGTAAGTCTGTCGTCCTGTCCTGTTTCTTGTACATATGACCAACCAACTAGCTTTGGCTTTTAGTTCTTGTGCTTATGATCTCTATTCTCTAGGGTTGCTGATATGCTAGAGTATGGACTGTGCAGGCTTGTGCATGTGCGAGATGATGTGATGAGCTGGTAACATGTGTACCAGATCCCTTGGGAGTGTATGCAGGAAACCGGAATCGTCAGTTAGGCACATTCAGTTCTCTAGCACATTACAGACAGAGAAATGAATCATTTGGAGATTCATACTACTATGATGTTAGAACTTGGCCCCTGTATGGAATGCACCAGACAGGAAGGCACCTATCCAGAACAATATTTGCTCTCTTCTGCAATTAGGGTTCAAACTGAAATCTGCAACACACTGATCATATTGGTCATAGTACAACTGTTTTAGGGAAAAAAGGCAAAATATGGCATCATGCCATATAAGATGATTGTAGCTTGGCAGGCATCTAGTTATTTCTCCTAGGTATTCCCTCCATAAATAAGTATAAGAGAGTTTAGATTACTACTTTAGTGATCTAAACGCTCTTATATTTCTTTAGAGAGGAGTACTAGATTATTCTGTATGTAGCAGATAAATTTGAGTGGGATAGAATATTTTGAGTTGCTCTTGGCCAAGGGTAGTTCGGATCTCTTCATTGGCTAAAGAAACAGTGGCAGAGCTTCAAAGAAAAAGTTGGCCGGGCCAGGCTAAAAAAGAGCAGAATTTTTTTAGGCATTAGTCGCTACTTGGTCCCTTTTGTTCTCATTGAATTTTCACCCTATGTTAACAAACAAGTTGCCGGCAAGTTGGGCATGCATGTTTCTCCAGTTGGGTGAGAATAGGGCGGACAATATTTCCCAGGTCACCTTCCATCTTTCCTTGGAGGAGGTAGAGACAATAATCATATCTCTATATTCGTTCCTCTTTGTCTTGATTCGACTGTTTTATTTGGAGAAAATTAGGCCTCGATTTCATTTGTGTTACTCATCATTAGTAATGCAAAACGTGTTACTCATGATTAGTAATGTAAAAGACACATCATTGTGGCTCAGACTTATGTCATGAAGAAGCTAGCTTGGCCTCTCTTTTCTATGCTCTATTCGCCAAAATCTTTATAGACCCACCATGTTGTCGTCGTCACCCTCACTTGCCTCAAAGCAGCTCGATCAACCTGAATCTCGTACGTAACTAACTCAGAACGTGTGACCGTTTTCTTTTCCTTGGCGTCTGTTTTCTAGATTTTGTAGGCTCCTGGTCACCACATTCCTTTGGTCGATCGACAGTAAACCAATCTCAAGAAAGTTTGCTTATAATCTTGCATTCCCCAGAAATACATACAACTCCTCGCTCCCGCAATTTGAAAGAACTTGTGACCGAATCAGTGTGGGGCTTTCTTTCCCAGTGTGAGGCTTTCTTTTCCCACGCCAAACATTAATGATTGTTTACCGACAACCTTTGGTTCAGACATAGTTTAGTAAACTTCGACAGATTCCAGTTCTGCAAACAGCTAAAAATGACATGTCATATGTTGTTGCGCTACACAACTAATTTAGTTTGTCTAGAATGCTCTCGATTCTCCGTAGATGAAGTAATGCTTTAACTTGCACCTTCAAAACTGATATGTGGGAGGATGCACAATTGTTTTTGCTCTTTGGCCGTCATTGATGTTCTATTGAATCTTTAGAAGTGTCGAGATTGGGTGATTTATTGCAACAAAGTTGAGGCTTCAGTTGTTGCGATCCAGCATTGTTTGGATGCTATGATGCTTTGGTCCAATACATATACTTCAGCAGCTCATCCAGGAAAATATTGTGGTGGGAGACAACAAAGTAACGGATAACCCTGAGATAGATGGTGGATGGAATTGAATTATCTGATTAAGCTTGCAGAGTTATTCTGATGACTGGTAGTCATAATATGTTCAATTCAAGATAGTTGTATTAAGATCAAATTAAAGATTCCTATTAAGATCAAGATTTTTTGTGTGGTTGATGCTTAGGAATAGCATCTTTACCAAGGCAACCTACTTAAAAGATGGTGTACTGAGAATGACTAGTGCCACTTATGTGGATAAAAGCAGACTATAAATCATTTGTTATTTGGTTGTAATTTAGCTAAACTGACCTCACAGGTGCCACTAGGGGCTTTAGGTCGAACTGAACCACCAGATATAGACAAGGATCTGGTGTGGATGAATTCCTTTCCAATGTCTTCGTGAAAACTTATGCATTGTGGGGGAGTAGCTATTTGCTACACAATTTGGAAAACTAGAAATTTGACTTGTTTTGATAAAAAAAAACCTCATATAATATTTTTTGCTCTTCAGTAGTATTAAAACTGGAGCATCTTGCAGAGAGGACAAGATTGAGCAGGATTTCAAGAAGGGCTCCTGAAGATCAAGCTAGTAATCCAGGAGGCTTATGACTTAAGCAATGGTTTGAATCCTGTTGTCTTAGATTGCAATGTGAAGTTGGATGAAAGACCTACACTGAAGAACCTGCCAGGTATTGGAGAACCTGACGTGCAACGCATCCATGTTGCGACGGACGTGCTCGTCCTCCTCCCTGACACGGCGACGTACCACCTCCGGCGGGGCCGGCTGCCTCCGCACTGAAAGTGGCCCACGCGAACGCCACCAAAGAAGCTCCGGGTCGACGACGGGAGCCCGGTTCCTCACCAAGCTGCGCGCCCCGAAAGGTAGCACCTCCCAGTGCCAGCCCGGCGGAGCCCAGTCCCGGACATGGCGCCTCTCAAGCAGGTTCTCGCCACCGAGTCGACGACGAGGATGCGGGCCGGGCATCGTAGACGTCGAGAACAAATTCTATGCAAATTTAACATTTTTTAAATGCTTGATTGTGATTTTTGTAATTCTTTTTCACTCGATTTTAAAAATACATGACAAACTTTTGGAAATACAACATTAAGATATTAATATTAAAATATTTTTAATAGATGGTCAACTTTCTATGCAAATTTTTTCTATGCTTGGTCAAAATTCCTTCTATATATACTATGATACAACATTAAAAGTATAAAAAACGAAAAAACATTCATCTAACATTTCTATATCTAAAATTCATCTAAAATTTCTATAACTAAAAGTATAAAAAACTAAAAAACATTCATCTCTAACATTTCTATAACTAAAAAACAGAAAAACAGAAAATAATTACATATCCATATCTAACATTCATCTAACAAAAATTACATATCTATTCTATCACCATTTCTATGAACATATCTAACATTCATCTAACAGTTCCAAAAAATGAAAAAAAGCAAAAAAAAGAGGGCTCACAGCGAGGAGGAGGAGGGGATCGGGGCGGGCAGGGCGTCGGCGAGAAGCGGGGGCGGTGAGGTCTCGAAGAGGAGGGCCGGCGAGGAGGTCCGGACGTCGACGAGGATCGGTGGCGCGGCACGCGATGCTCGGGGAGGCGTGGGTGGCGTCGGGGCTCGGGGAGGAGGGCGCGGGCGGCGTCGGGGATCGGGGAGGAGGCACGGGCGGCCGGCGTCGGGGGCGGCGACGAGCTCCAGCGTCGGGGGAGGCGAGACGGCCTCGGGGCAGGCGACGGCGGCAGCCTGGCGGCGTCCTCTGTAGTGGTCGGCGTCGAGAGAAGCAGAGAACTCTGAAAATTTTCAAGTCCTGTATATATATGCGGAGACCTTTAGTCCCGGTTGGAGCCACCAACCGGGACTAAAGGTGAATTTTCACCAAGCCAAGCGGCGGGAAGCCAGGCCTTTAGTCCCGGTTGGTGGCTCCAACCGCGACTAAAGGTGGGCCTTTAGTCCCGGTTGGAGCCACCAACCGGGACTAAAGGTCTGGTGCTCGCGCAGGCGCGGTGCAGGGCAAGTTTAGTCCCACCTCGCTTGGCGAGAGGCACCCGCACCAGTTTATAAGCCCCGCCGCGGCATCTCCTTCGAGCTCCTTTCTAAAGTAGGCCTTGTGGGCCTACCGAACCTGTCCTGCCCTGTGGTCCCTACTGGGCCGTGCGGGCCTGCATCCTGGCCCAACTAGTAGTTGGGTTTCTAGTCGTATGCAGGTCGTGGCGGCCCAGTAGGCGGGCTTTTTTTAATTTATTTATTTTTCAGTTTTTTTTGGTTTCTGCTTTATTTATTTTCTTTTGTTTCTGAGTTGTTTTTTTGATTTATTAGAGTTTTTGAGTGAATCTTTTTGCTTTAGGTCACAAAAATTATAAACTTTCTGTTAGTGCCAGTAGTTTTCAAATTTGAAAAGTTTAAATTTGAATTATTTGAAATTTGTGTGAATCACTAGTTTGTGAATAACTTTACTTTAAAAATAGATTTTTGAGTGATTCTTTTTCCTGCTGTTTAATATTAGTGTGTTTTATCATTATATTTAATTTGGTTATTTTTATGTTATTTTAAATGGGTGTTTTAAGTTAAAAAAAATGAAATGCCTTTGTAACAGATGAGTTTTCGTTCGAAATCCTAATACTTCGAAAGAGATTGTCCAGTTTGTACACGAAGTGCATCCAGTTTTTACCGTAACCGTCTCAACTTTTTAGCACAGGCTATGTGGGTGAAATGATGATACCATGCCAAGTTTCAACCTTTTCAGAGTTCATTTGTAGTGCTTTTCAATTTCAGGGTCATTTAGCTCAAAAAATCATGTAATTGCATGAAAAATAGCGAATGAAGTCAGAAAGGGTTGAAAATTGATGATGTGGCTTTGAATGGTGCATGCTGAATTCACAAAATGTCTGGAGTTGAAATAAGTTTAAAAAAATGAAATGCCTTAGTAACAGATGAGTTTTCGTCCGAAAGCCTAATACTTCGAAAGAGATTGTCCAGTTTGTACACGAAGTGCATCCAGTTTTTGCCGTAACCTTCTCAACTTTTTAGCACATACTATGTGAGTGAAATGATGATACCATGCCAACTTTCAACCTTTTCAGAGTTCATTTGTAGTGCTTTTCAATTTCAGGGTCATTTAGCTCAAAAAAATCAGTAAATGCATGAAAAATAGCAAATGAAGTCAGAAAGGGTAGAAAATTGATGACGTGGCTTCGAATGGTGCATACTAAACACACAAAAAGTCTGGAGTTGAAATAAGTTAAAAAAAATAAAATGCCTTTGTAACAGACGAGTTTTTGTCCGAAACCCTGATACTTCGAAAGAGATTGTCCATTTTGTACACGAAGTGTATCCAGTTTTTGCCGTAACCCTCTCAACTTTTTAGCACATGCTATGTGGATGAAATGATGATACCATGCCAACATTCAACCTTTTCTGATTGTGATTTGTAGTGCTTTTCAATTTCAGGGTCATTTAGCACAAAAAAATCAGTAAATGCATGAAAAATAGCAAATGAAGTCAGAAATGGTTGAAAATTGATGACGTGGCTTCGAATGGTGCATACTGAACACACAAAAAGTCTGGAGTTGAAATAATTTAAAAAAATGAAATGCCTTTGTAACAGACGAGTTTTCGTCCGAAACCGTGATACATCGAAAGAGATTGTCCATTTTGTACTCGAAGTGGATCCAGTTTTTGCCGTAACCCTCTCAACTTTTTAGCACATGCTATGTGGGTAAAATGATGATACCATGCCAACTTTCAACCTTTTCTAATTGTGATTTGTAGTGCTTTTCAATTTCAGGGTCATTTAGCTCAAAAAAATCAGTAAATGCATGAAAAATAGCAAATGAAGTCAGAAAGGGTTGAAAATTGATGACGTGGCTTCGAATGGTGCATACTGAACACACTAAAAGTCTGGAGTTGAAATAAGTTTAAAAAAATGAAATGCCTTTGTAACAGACGAGCTTTCGTCCGAAACCCTGATACTTCGGAAGAGATTGTCCATTTTGTACACGAAGTGGATCCAGTTTTTGCCGTAACCCTCTCAACTTTTTTGCACATGCTATGTGGGTGAAATGATGATACCATGCCAACTTTCAACCTTTTCTGATTGTGATTTGTAGTGCTTTTCAATTTCAGGGTCATTTAGCTCAAAAAAATCAGTAAATGCATGAAAAATAGCAAATGAAGTCAGAAAGGGTTGAAAATTGATGACGTGGCTTCGAATGGTGCATACTGAACACAAAAAATGTCTGGAGTTGAAATAAGTTTAAAAAAATGAAATGCCTTTGTAACAGACGAGTTTTCGTCCGATACCCTGATACTTCGAAAGAGATTGTCCATTTTGTACACGAAGTGGATCCAGTTTTTGCCATAACCCTCTCAACTTTTTAGCACATGCTATGTGGGTAAAATTATGATACCATGCCAACTTTCAACCTTTTCTGATTGTGATTTGTAGTGCTTTTCAATTTCAGGGTCATTTAGCTCAAAAAAATCAGTAAATGCATGAAAAATAGCAAATTAAGTCAGAAAGGGTTGAAAATTGATGACGTGGCTTCGAATGGTGCATACTGAACACACAAAAAGTCTGGAGTTGAAATAAGTTAAAAAAATAAAATGCGTTTGTAACAGACGAGTTTTCGTCCAAAACCCTGATACTTCGAAAGAGATTGTCCATTTTGTACACGAAGTGGATCCAGTTTTTGCCGTAACCCTCTCAACTTTTTAGCACATGCTATGTGGGTGAAATGATGGTACCATGCCAACTTTCAACCTTTTCTGATTGTGATTTGTAGTGCTTTTCAATTTCAGGGTCATTTAGCTCAAAAAAATCAGTAAATGCATGAAAAATAGCAAATGAAGTCAGAAAGGGTTGAAAATTGATGACGTGACTTTGGACATAATATTTCTTCGCGTTTCAAATGCCAAAACACATAAGTCGGAGTTCTATTACAAAGATTCCCTCCGGTTTGTCCGTAGTGGGACTTTCCAGATATATAAGTCCGGAAACTAACTAGAGAAGACGGTCACATCCCAGAGTGGGATCTTTGGGTATAAAACTTTTTCTCCGCGTGTGTCCCTTTGCGCCGTAACCATGGACAATCTTCATCGTTTAACTCCTCTATGTAACCATAATATGTGTCCATTGGCCTATTGGTGTTTGCTGCATCAAAGCGGACATCACTGTTTTGGTTTGTAGGAGATATGCCCTAGAGGCAATAATAAATGTTATTGATTATCTCCCTGTTCATAATTATGTTTATGTTCCATGCTATAACTGCAATGATTCTCGAGTCTGCAAATAAAACGAGGCTTGGAGGGAAACTCATGTGCACGTGTGGGATAATAAACGGTAAAAAGTATTCCTAGTCAAGCCTCTATGACTGGCTCAAGTATTGCATGATGACCCTGTTTTCCTGATCATGGGCATGACTATGCCGGCAATTTTGAGGGCACAATTGTTGGTAGAACACTTGGGTTGAATCGACCCGAATTGATGTTATGCTATGAGATACATTCGTCATTAGTTAATGGTTAATAACATAGAGATGGTTAATGTTTGCATGATTCCTTAGACCATGAGAGTATCGAGTTTCTTCATGCTTGCTTCATGAACTTTGGGGTTTGTTAAACGTCATCCGTAAATGGGTGGCTATTACGGCGGCTTACGGGTTCATGGAAAAGTATGTCAAGTAACTTGATAGCTCAAGATTGGGATTTGCTCCTCCGACGATGGAGAGATATCTCTGGGCCCTCTCGGTGTTACGGTATCCATCATCGTCTGGCCAGACACTTTGTGATTTGATCACGGGGATGCCAGAACACGGGAACGAGAAAAGAGAACAATACCGGTAACGAGGTAACTGGCATAGTGGACAAGTTGTTGATCCACGGGGATGCCTACATGTCTCACCTCGGGTATTTGTAACATATCGCGAAGCAACAGGAATAGCACACGGCAACTGGAGGTTCACTCGAATATTCATTCGTGTGGGTATAGGGGTCAATATGGGTGTCCACGGCTCCGATGTTGATCATTGATCGGAAGGGGTTCCGGGTCATGTCTATGCTTCACCGAACCTATAGGGTCACACGCTTAAGGGTCATCTATCAGCTGAATACTAGACAGGGAGTCTGAGAGAAAATCACCAAAAAAGTTTCGGACACCGGAAAAGTTTCGGACAGCGGAAAAGTTCCGCAGAGAGAACAACGGAACAGTTTCGGTAAAACTGAAAAGTTGTTTCAGGGGATACCATTAAGTCAAATTGGTTTCGGCACATGCCTGATAATTCTTGGAGGGTGCCAGAATCATTCTGGAAACTTTCTGGAATTTTCCGGAATGAAAACCGGAAATGTTCCGGAGCTGCCGAAACCGCTTCAGATGCTTTTCGCAGATGAAAATCACTAAACCGGAATTGTTCCGGCTCGCGTTGAAAATTATTTTGGTGGGTACTGGAAATGTTCTAAGCCCACATGAATATTTTCAGTTCGATCAGACGCTGAAAAATGTCGTCGTGAATAGTGAAAGTGCTTTTTGGGATATTTATGGAAAAGTCACCTTTTGGGATATTTTCCCAAAAGGTTTCTAGAAGGCTTGGGGGCCAAGCAACCCTACCCCTTGGATTTCCTATAAATAGAGGTGGAGGGGCTGCCTCCACACTCACTCCTTCTCACATACATGTGCCATGACATTTCTGGCTTCTCTCTCCCTCCCAGCGAAATAGTTTCATAGAGCCGAAAGGCTGTCTGGGTTCCGGTGGGAACTAGTTCTGGACGGCGAAGCCCTGCCGGATAGATGACACCGTATGTGTGCACCTCTGTAGAGAGATCGTAGTTTCGGTCTTAGTTCGAGAGCGCCTCCCGAAGGGCTGTCCGAGTGACTGTCCGAGTTTCGATGGTCCTCCCAAAGGGCTGTCCGAGTGACTGTCCGAGTTTCGATGGTCCTCCCGAAGGGCTGTCCGAGTGACTGTCCGAGTTACGATGGTCCTCCCGAAGGGCTGTCCGAGTAACTGTCCGAGTTTCGATGGTCCTCCCGAAGGGCTGTCCGAGTGACTGTCCGAGTTTCGATGGTCCTCCCGAAGGGCTGTCCGAGTGACTGTCCGAGTTTCGATGGTCCTCCCGAAGGGCTGTCCGAGTGATTGTCCGAGTTTCGATGGTCCTCCCGGAGGGCTGTCCGTGACACCGTCCGAGGGACTGTCCGGGGGCGGATGAGGGTATACATCCTCGCGGTTGGGAGGTTGTAAATCCTAGCTGCGGGGATCTGCACCGCCGATCGTCATCGACTCTACTTCCGCTGCGCTACGAGTCGGTAACGAAACAGATCAAACCTTGTATGCAGTCTCCATAGTGATCCTGGGCTGGTACGTAGGTCGGAAAATTTTTGTTTTCTGCTGCGTTCCCCTACAGTGGCATCAAGAGCCGTGCTATGCGTAGATGCAGGTTGCGATCTAGAATACATGAGATGTATGGGTGTTGCACAATATAATTAGGTAGTAGATGAGTTCTATTGCTGAAAATTATTTGTGCGGGTAGCAGATGAAATCTGTTACCCGATGTTCTTGTTGCTTCCTTGGAATTTGCATATTTCTGATCTTGATAACGTTGTGGTGGAGTTTCAAAGTTCTGGCAATCCGCGATCCTGATTGATCAACGAAGTGCTAACAGTTCTTTGAATTCCACCATAGTTAGAAAGAAAGATGAAATTTCGCAGACGAAAGGGCAATGCAGATATGATCTGCACGGGGGTCATGCGTATGACGAAGTTTAGTATGGGGCTCGGGATTTAATTATCTCGTGTTTCATACACCCCGCGATGTTAATCTAGCGACTTGAATTATCATACTTGATGATAAAACGTTGGTAGCTGCGGTTTGTTCGAAACCTTAGAAGCCACGTAAAATGAAAATTTGCATAAACCGATTAGAGGCGTCTAACTTGGTTTTGCAGGATGGTTTGCATGTGCATGTGATGTGGTATAGCAGTGCTCATATTAATTTGATTATGTATGAGATGTCTATATGATGTAAATTAATTAACATGACCTGCGTGTCATGATTCGGCATGATGGCTGGAGCCATATGATTGCACTTTAATGACCTGCGTGTCAACCTTATGTAATGCACTTATTTTATTAGCTATAGAGATAGCAATATTATCTGGTGCATCGACTAGGTGGTGGCAATCTTCACGAAGGTGAACACCGACGCGAATGCCGAAGACGAAGAAATGAAAGACTTCTCCGTCAGAAAGGGCTATACAATATCTTGCTATTATGAATTGCCTGAGATGTTTATCCCTTATGATGCACCCTTCTTGATTGCGCGGTAGTCGCTTTTTATTAGGGTGATCTCTCACAAAAATTTCAAGTAGTTAGTGTTCTCCCAAGTGTAGCACCGTCACGGCACCTAACTTTTCGGGGTGCGCCATGCTGACATGGGTACGAACGATTAGGGATGTGTGAGGCGGGTGAGTTAAGACCTCGCAGCGAGATCACTTGGTTGTCTTGACGTTCAGGCATGAAAGTCATGAGCTCGGAACACACGCATCGAAAGATGAACAAGAGTCACATAGAGATGTGATCGGCAAGTTTGCCTAACGATTGAAGTTCTCGTCATCAGTGATGCTCACCATCAATGGCATTGAATTGAAATTCGTGTCTTGAATCATTCATAATCAATTATGAGAGATATTGATTTGAGTGGGAGCGCACTGTTGAATTAACTTGTTTAATTCTCAGTGCAATTAATTTTGAACACTGTCTAAGTGTGGTTTGCATAATAGTTGTAGAATAATGGCTCGCGTTTCCACCTTCCCTATTAAAATTGAATAGCTGTTAAATATCTGGTTAAAACTTTACGGTTGGTAACGTAATGTGAGGATTGTCCTCAATAGTGCCGAGAAGGACTTGTCCTATCGCATGCTTTCGGTATTCTCCCGCTAATGCTATGGATCATGTGACTCTCGTCCATCGATCCAAAAGCTAGAATTCCGTTTCAGTCAAGTGCAATATGTTTGCTTCCATGAGACCCGAACTTCGAAAGTTTGGATAGTTATGTGATATTCATGGAATCTGAAAATCATTTTCAGAGACAGACAAAGGCTAAAAGATATGAGATATCCAAAGCAATGTTTGTTTGCAAACTATATATTAGTAAAAGGAGTTTACTATGCATTAGACTGATAAGAGAGGGATCCAGAAGAACGCCTGTCATATGATGATGGTGAATAAAACAAACAACTTAAAGAGAAAGGAAGTGTCTGAAGGGTGTTAGTGAAACTTTCACGCCTAGGAAGTCCGGGGCTGTCGCCACTCTTAAGTTGGGTGCTTCTTCTGAGAGTAGGAGAAATACTAAAAGTTAAACTGTTAGAAGTATAAAGGCAAAAAGAGAGAAGACTGGAATATCCAGCTCATGTATGAAAGTCATACAAGTTATTGATGTATAGAAGGCTGGTCAAAGAAATAGTTCTTGAGAATTATGATTAAATTGTTAATCACTGATTCTTGGGTATTGTGAGTTTATCACAGAGATACCCGCTCGATTGCACTCTGTTGCGACTCGATGCAAGAACTACTATGGCCTGAAAGACTAGCCAGGAATGAGGTTTAAATACATGTTGGGAACTGAGTAAAAGTTACTATACCTTCCATCGGTGTATTACCTATGTATTTATTTTTCATAATTCATTATAGAGTTTTACACACTCTAGCCCATTGCATAAGGTATCTTGCAAGAAGGTTATTCATAAGAGAACTTTTGATGTTCAGTGTTATGAATAACATAAGGGCCATACTTTCATTATGAATGAGATGTATGTTATGAATATTGATAAAAATACTTTACCTCTGTATTTACTTTCATAATTCATTTTAGAGTTTCACACTCTAGCCCTTTGCATAAGGTATCTTGCATGAAGGTTGTTCATAAGAGAACTTTTGATGTTCGGTGTTGTGAATAACATAAGGGCCATACTTTCATTATGAATGAGACCTATGTTATGAATATTGATAATAATACATTACCTCTGGGTTTACTTTCATAATTCATTTTAGAGTTTCATACACTCTAACCCAGTGCACAATGTTTGTTGCAAAAGGTTGTTCATAAAAGAACAATTGTTGTTCAGTATTATGAATAACATGAAGGGCCATGCTTCCATCCAAGATGGGATGTATGTTATGAATATTGATGGAAATATGATACATTCATAACACTGACGCTAAATGTCGCAAGACTAAAAGAATACCACACAAGTGTGGCACTGCATTTGGTCACATTGGAGAAACCCGCATGGAAAATTCCATTATGATGGATTTTGAAGTCGTTTGATTTTGAATCATCTGACACTTGCAACTTTCCTCTGAAAAGTGAAGTGACTGAAATACCGTTCACAGGCCGTAAGGAACGAGCAAAGAACATATTGGTGATCATACATTATGATGTGTGTAGTCCAATAAATGTTGTTGCAAGTAGTGGTTTCATCTATCTTCAGAAATGACTCAAGTAGATATATGGATATATACTTGTTGAGACGTAAGTTTGGATCTTTTGAATTCATTCATAAGGTTTTCAAAAATGAAGTAGAAGTTGTTGTAACAAGAAAATTATGTTTCTACAATTCGATTGCAGAAAGGAATATTTGAGTTACAAGTTTAGCGAATGTCTGATGAGTTGTGAAAGGGGTTTCATAACTTGCACCTCCCGGAACACCACTGCAAGTGGAAAGTCCATGAAGATGTAATCGAACCATTCATGACATGGTAAGATCAAAGATGACATAAATAAATTTGCCATTATCCCTTTTAAAGTGATGCTTTAGAGACTGCGGCTTTTACACTGAAAAGAGCTCCATCGGGTCTGTTGAAATGACGCCATGGTATGGTACGCCCAACCATGTTATATCTTTTCTTAACATTTGGAATATGGGGCTTGTGTAAAAGGTTACAAACCTATTCCAAATCAGACAAGTGCTACTTTGTAGGTTATCCCAAGTCATTGGTTATTCCCCCACCACTATACCGAGGCAAAGGATTTTGCCACAAAACGGTATGCTTTTAAAGAGAATAGTTCTTACAAAAGGTGAGTGGGAGGACAGTGCAACTCGACGAGATAACCAGTATCTTCGTCATCAGGTCAAAGGAAAGAAACCTTGGAAGTGATTCCGGAGTTTCTTACTGCGACTGATACGGAAGTCTCTACAATAAAATGTATGGACTTCAGTCGAACTTGCAGCTGAACCGCGTAGGAAAAACTCGTGCAAACCTCTCAGGTGCGCATACGAGATATTGTTGTTAGACAACAGTATACCTACGATACACAAGGAAGCGTTGATGGGCCCTGACTCCGGAATTGGCTAAATGCCAATACAATCCGAGATAGTTCCCATATATGTGATTCGAGATTAAAATCTTGATACACCTTTCGGAAGACTTAGAGTCTAACGAATATTTATGGAACTAAAAACTGATACGGATAAAATGTTTTATCCATGAAGCTCGACTTGTTGCAATAACAAGTTCAAGGAGTTGACTACGATGAGATTGTCTCACCGTAGCGATGCTTGAAGTTGGTTCGGGTTGAACTAGCAATTAATACATATTTCAATCATGAGATATGAAACATGGATGACAAAAGGATTTCCATCTGATGGAAATGAAACCTTGGACTTGTATGTGATACAGTCCAAAGTAATTTGTCGATCCAGAGGATGCTAGTAAGTATGCAAACTTCAGAGTTCCAGCGATGGACAGAAGAGAGCAAAGTGGAGTTGGAATCTTCGTTTTTGATGGAATGGTCAATGGGGTTTGACTTCATCAAATGGGTATCGAAGATGCTTGTGATTCAAGAAAGTAAGTGGGAGCATAATAATATTTCTAGAAACCTTGTGTACTTGACACATTGTTAATTGGAAATAAATTTCTTGACACGAATTAGGACTTCATTTGAAAATAGTTTTTCGATGAAGTGCTTAGGCTAAATAGCCTCAATATTAGGCATGATGATCTATGGAGATAGATTTACCTAATGGGGCTAAGCTATGAATACATATTGACAAGATGCTAAAACCTTTTAGCATTGAAAACCGTCAAGGAGTGATTCTTGCCGAAGTCACATGGAAAGAGTTTTTGCAAGACTCGGTGTCCCAAAACACCGATGAGCAAAATACATGATGGTGATTCCACACACTCTTGTGTTTGGATTAATCATGTATTCCATGGTATGTAAAAACAACCAGATATGTCCAATACTCCAAAGTTGTTGCGAGTATAGATACCAAAGTGATCAAAGTACTGATCATAGGACAACAGTGAAAGATGTCATTGAGTACTAGAGTAGTAGTGATGACATGTTTTCTCGCAAGCAGAGATTATGAAGTACTCGTTGTAAGTAATTACATCGATACAGTCTTCATCAATGCTCCATGCGATTTTCGATTTAAGTTAAGGGTTTTGTGTAATACACAATATGGTGGCACGGTAGTTGGAAATTGTTCCAAACAAGATACTGTGGCGAATTCTATAACAAAGGCTAAGTATGTTGATGCTTAAGAAGTGACAAAGAAGTTGTTGAATCATATAGTTCATTCATGAACTTAGTATGGTTCCAAGATGGCTTTGGTCTATGGGACACTATTGCAGATAGTTGCTCCATAGCTCAGTCTGAGGAATCAGGTTTCCACCAATGATTCACACATATGCAAAGCCAAGTCCACACAAAATATGAATTTTGTAAAAGCGTGAAAACGCGGGGATATGCAAAGTTACACACGGAGCTGAAGTCGTCAGATCCGTTGGACATCAGGCTATACCACATGCGAAGCATATTTTACACCAGTATGCCATAGGTGTAAAGTGCATTCGCATTGACTAGATTATTGACTCTAGTGCAAGTGGGAGTCTGTAGGAGATATGCCCTAGAGGCAATAATAAATGTTATTGATTATCTCCCTGTTCATAATTATGTTTATGTTCCATGCTATAACTGCAATGATTCTCGAGTCTGCAAATAAAACGAGGCTTGGAGGGAAACTCATGTGCACGTGTGGGATAATAAACGGTAAAAAGTATTCCTAGTCAAGCCTCTATGACTGGCTCAAGTATTGCATGATGACCCTGTTTTCCTGATCATGGGCATGACTATGCCGGCAATTTTGAGGGCACAACTGTTGGTAGAACACTTGGGTTGAATCGACCCGAATTGATGTTATGCTATGAGATACATTCGTCATTAGTTAATGGTTAATAACACAGAGATGGTTAATGTTTGCATGATTCCTTAGACCATGAGAGTATCGAGTTTCTTCATGCTTGCTTCATGAACTTTGGGGTTTGTTAAACGTCATCCGTAAATGGGTGGCTATTACGGCGGCTTACGGGTTCATGGAAAAGTATGTCAAGTAACTTGATAGCTCAAGATTGGGATTTGCTCCTCCGACGATGGAGAGATATCTCTGGGCCCTCTCGGTGTTACGGTATCCATCATCGTCTGGCCAGACACTTTGTGATTTGATCACGGGGATGCCGGAACACGGGAACGAGAAAAGAGAACAATACCGGTAACGAGGTAACTGGCATAGTGGACAAGTTGTTGATCCACGGGGATGCCTACATGTCTCACCTCGGGTATTTGTAACATATCGCGCAGCAACAGGAATAGCACACGGCAACTGGAGGTTCACTCGAATATTCATTCGTGTGGGTATAGGGGTCAATATGGGTGCCCACGGCTCCGATGTTGATCATTGATCGGAAGGGGTTCCGGGTCATGTCTATGCTTCACCGAACCTATAGGGTCACACGCTTAAGGGTCATCTATCTGCTGAATACTAGACAGGGAGTCTGAGAGAAAATCAAAGAAAAAGTTTCGGACACCGGAAAAGTTTCGGACAGCGGAAAAGTTCCGCAGAGAGAACACCGGAACAGTTTCGGTAAAACTGAAAAGTTGTTTCAGGGGATACCATTAAGTCAAATTGGTTTCGGCACATGCCTGATAATTCTTGGAGGGTGCCAGAATCATTCTGGAAACTTTCTGGAATTTTCCGGAATGAAAACCGGAAATGTTCCGGAGCTGCCGAAACCGCTTCAGATGCTTTTTGCAGATGAAAATCACTAAACCGGAATTGCTCCGGCTCGCGTTGAAAATTATTTTGGTGGGTACTGGAAATGTTCTAAGCCCACATGAATATTTTCAGTTCGATCAGACGCTGAAAAATGTCGTCGTGAATAGTGAAAGTGCTTTTTGGGTATTTATGGAAAAGTCACCTTTTGGGATATTTTCCCAAAAGGTTTCTAGAAGGCTTGGGGGCCAAGCAACCCTACCCCTTGGATTTCCTATAAATAGAGGTGGAGGGGCTGCCTCCACACTCACTCCTTCGCACATACATGTGCCATGACATTTCTGGCTTCTCTCTCCCTCCCAGCGAAATAGTTTCGTAGAGCCGAAAGGCTGTCTGGGTTCCGGTGGGAACTAGTTCTGGACGGCGAAGCCCTGCCGGATAGATGACACCGTATGTGTGCACCTCTGTAGAGAGATCGTAGTTTCGGTCTTAGTTCGAGAGCGCCTCCCGAAGGGCTGTCCTAGTGACTGTCGGAGTTTCGATGGTCCTCCCGAAGGGCTGTCCGAGTGACTGTCCGAGTTTCGATGGTCCTCCCGAAGGGCTGTCCGAGTGACTGTCCGAGTTACGATGGTCCTCCCGAAGGGCTGTCCGAGTAACTGTCCGAGTTTCGATGGTCCTCCCGAAGGGCTGTCCGAGTGACTGTCCGAGTTTCGATGGTCCTCCCGAAGGGCTGTCCGAGTGACTGTCCGAGTTTCGATGGTCCTCCCGAAGGGCTGTCCGAGTGATTGTCCGAGTTTCGATGGTCCTCCCGGAGGGCTGTCCGTGACACCGTCCGAGGGACTGTCCGGGGGCGGATGAGGGTATACATCCTCGTGGTTGGGAGGTTGTAAATCCTAGCTGCGGGGATCTGCACCGCCGATCGTCATCGACTCTACTTCCGCTGCGCTACGAGTCGGTAACGAAACAGATCAAACCTTGTATGCAGTCTCCATAGTGATCCTGGGCTGGTACGTAGGTCGGAAAATTTTTGTTTTCTGCTGCGTTCCCCTACATGGTTGGCGCTCTTTTTATCTTGGGCGATCGTGTAAAATGTATTCCCATTTATCTCGTACCCTTTGAAAGTCAATATAGTCGAAGATGGTAACTTGGACAGCAAGTACAGGTCATCTACAACAGTGTCATCATGCATGAGACATGTCTGCAACCAACCGGCGAAAGTCACAGTTTATTCATGTGTAATCCAGTCGTCAAACTGCTCCGGGTGTTTGGAGCGTAGAATATTCTTGTGTTGCTCGATATACGGAGCCACCAAGGCGGAACTTTGTAGAACTGTGTAGTGTGCTTACGCCAAAGAATGCCCGTCCCGGCATATTACTGAATTCTTTCCTAGCGTGCCTTTTCCACCCAGTCTGCCCTCATGCCGCGATTCAGGAACACCAATCGGCTAAATGTCAGGAATAAAGTCAACACAAAACTCAATGACCTCCTCTGTTTCATGGCCCTTGGAGATGCTTCCTTCTGGCTTAATGTCAGGAACACCAACTCGAAACTGACAAGACATTGCACCAAATCATTCTCTAACCTTGGTAGGATTTCTGGATCGATTACCTTCTGAGAGATTCCATTGAGGAATGCACATAGCTTCACAATGTCTAATCGAACGTTTTCCGGTAGAAGCCCCCTCAATGCAACCGGAAGCAGTTGCGTCATAATCACGTGGCAGTCATGAGACTTTAGGTTCTGGAACTTTTTCTCTGCCATATTTATTATTCCCTTTATATTCGACGAGAAGCCAAACGGGACCTTCATACTGAGCAGGCATTCGAAGAAGATTTCCTTCTCTTCTTTAATAAGAGCGTAGCTGGCATGACCCTGAAACTGCTTTGGATCCATGCCGTCTTCTCCGTGCATACGTTGCTGGTCCTCCCGTGCCTCCGGTGTATCTTTTGTCTTCCCATACACGCCCAAGAAGCCTAGCAGGTTCACGCAAAGATTCTTCGTCACGTGCATCACGTCGATTGCAGAGCGGACCTCTAGGTCTTTCCAATAGGGTAGGTCCCAAAATATAGATTTCTTCTTCCACATGGGTGCGCGTCCGTCAGCGTCATTCGGAACCGATTGTCCGCCAGGACCCTTTCCAAAGATTACTTTTAAATCCTTGACCATATCAAGTATATCATCACCAGTACGGTGGCGAGGCTTCTTCCGGTGATCTGCCTCACCTTTGAAATGCTTGCCTTTCTTTCTTACGGGATGCCTGCTCTGAAGAAATCGACGATGCCCCAGGTACACATTCTTCTTACATTTATCCAAATATATACTGTCGGTATCATCTAAACAGTGCGTGCATGCGTGGTATCCCTTGTTTGTCTGTCCTGAAAGGTTACTGAGAGCAGGCCAATCATTGATGGTTACAAACAGCAACACTCACAGGTCAAATTCTTGCTGTTTGTGCTCATCCCACGCACGTACACCTTTTCCATTCCACAGCTCTAAAAGTTCTTCGACTAATTACCTTAGGTACACATCAATGTCGTTGCCGGGTTGCTTGGGGCCTTGGATGAGCACTGGCATCATAATGAACTTCCGCTTCATGCACAACCAAGGAGGAAGGTTATACATACATAGAGTCACAGGCCAGGTGCTATGATTGCTGCTCTGCTCCCCAAAAGGATTGATGCCATCTGCACTTAAACCAAACCATACGTTCCTTGCATCATCTGCAAAGTCCTTCC
Organism: Elymus sibiricus; assembly: GCA_039707655.1. Lineage (NCBI taxonomy): Eukaryota > Viridiplantae > Streptophyta > Magnoliopsida > Poales > Poaceae > Elymus > Elymus sibiricus. Next base: position 31,210,700 of record CM077674.1, read on the forward strand.
ACTTTCTCTCGAGTTTTCTCCACTGTGATCCGTCAGCGGGTACTCTCAACTTCCCGTCTTTCTTACGGTCATCTTTGTGCCATCGCATCAACTTGGCATGCTCTTTGTTTTGGAACAAACGTTTCAACTGTGGTATTATAGGAGCATACCACATCACCTTGGCAGGAATCTTCTTCCTTGGGCGCTCGCCCGCAACATCACCAGGGTCATCGTGGCCGATCTTATAGCGCAATGCACAGCATACCGGGCATGCATTCAAATCCTCGTACTCACCGCGGTAGAGGATGCAGTCATTAGGGCATGCATGTATCTTCTGCACCTCTAATCCTAGAGGGCAGACGGCCTTCTTTGCTTCGTACGTACTGTCGGGCAATTCGTTGTCCTTTGGTAGCTTATTCTTCATTATTTTCAGCAACTTTTCAAATGCCTTGTCAGGTACACCATTCTCTGCCTTCCATTGCAGCAATTCTAGTGTGGTACCCAGCTTTTTCTTGTCATCTTCGCAATTTGGGTACAACAATTTCTTGTGATCCTCTAACATGCGCTGCAACTTCAGCTTCTCCTTTTCACTTGCACAGTTTCTATTTGCATCGGCAATGGCCCGACCAAGATCATCAGCGGGCTCATCTGATGCCTCTTCTTCAGCTCCTTCCTGCATTGCCGGCTCAGCTTCTTCCCCCATTGTTGTACCATCGTATTCATGGAACCCATGGCCAGGATAGCTGTCGTCATCCTCTTCTTCTTCATTCTCTTCCATTAGGACCCCTTTTTCTCCGTGCTTGGTCCAACAGTTATAGCCGGACATGAAACCGGACTCAAACAGATGGACGTGAATGGTTCTTGAGTTAGAGTAATTTCGATCATTCTTATAGCCAGCACATGGACAATACATAAAACCATCCGCCCGCTTGTTTGCCTCAGCCGCAACAAGAAAAGTATGCACGCCATTAATGAACTGGGGAGAGCATCGGTCATCGTACATCCATTGCCGGCTCATCTTCATTACACAACACCGAAAAGACCAAATTAATACAAGTTCATACACACTTGTTCTCATAAAGCAACATACAAACTCTCTAGCTAAAGCATTTAAATGCAACAACAAATGCGATCAAGATCGCAACTAAGGTAACAATTGATCCAACAGCATAGTGATACCAAGCCTCACTATCAATGGCATATTTTTTAAATTTTCTAATCTTCAAGCGCATTGCATCCATCTTGATCTTGTGATCATCGACGACATCGGCAACATACAACTCCAGTTTCATCTTCTCTTCTTCAACTCTTTTCAATTTTTCTTTCAAATACTCGTTTTCTTTTTCAACTAAATTTAACTTCTTGACAAGAATATCTATGTCGGTTGCAATTTCCGGTTCACATACCTCCTAGATAAAAATATCTATGTCAACTTGATGGGCATAATTGTCATAAACGCGAAATGCAACAAATAGTTATAAAAGAGAATATATATACCACATCCGAATCATAAACCGGACGAGGGCCGACGGGGACGGATATCAAAGTCATGGCACTATGTATAACAAACAATCATACATGTAAGAAAATTATACAATTAACTATCTAAATCATACAAATAAGATTTTTTTATAAAAAGTATAAGAATGAACAAGAGGCTCACCAAGGTGTGGTGACGGCGACGGGGCGGTGCGGGCGATCGACGGTGGTTAGGACGGGGACGGGAAGGCACTAAGTAAACCACACCTACACATGCAAAGTAAGAAGTTAATTTGAGCTCAAATTGCATATAAATCAAATGAACTACCACATATAAATACTCCCAAACTAAAACCCACAAATCACTATACTTATAGAGCATTGCAAGAGCTAATCTAGCAATGAGAGATGAAAGGACAAAGTTGCTAACCTTTGTGAACACTTGGATGGATGGGGTGCCTCCAAATCTTGACAAATTTTGGCAAAAATGGAGGATGAGCTCGAGGAAGAGGAAGAACAAAGGAGGGGAAGAAGGGGAAAACAGGGAGGAGTACTGTGCTCGGGCTGGCCGAATTCATATAGGGGATCTTTAGTCCCGGTTGGTATCACCAACCGGGACTAAAGGGGGGTAAAGGGGCTCGTGGGGGCCCCAGCTGACGCCAGCCTGCCCCCACCGCTTTAGTCCCGGTTCGTGTTACGAACCGGGACTAAAGGGGGGGGGGGCTTTAGTCCCGGTTGGTGATACAAACCGGGACTAAAGGGGCTCGTGGGGTCCCCAGCTAACACCAGCCTGCCACCACCCCTTTACTCCCGGTTCATGTTACGAACCGGGACTAAAGGTCCGGAACGAACCGCGACTAATGATGCCCATCCCGAACCGGGACTAATGGTCACATTAGTGCCGGTTCAAAACCAGACCGGGACTAATTCTTTGGACAAAAGGTCTGTTTTCTACTAGTGCTATTTCTTTGAGCTAATTTTGTGGTATCGCCCTTTCAGGTGGATGTGAATGTATTAAGTAATGTCTAGCAACTTTCCTGTGGAAACTTATTCCTTGATTGTTGTTGGCTTTGTTTACCCGCCTTTTGTCTTATCCTTCATTTTTGGTTCAATTATATTTGTAAGATGGGTGGATGTTTATTTAATGGAAATTGACAAAGGAGCTTTATCCTTCAGCAAAAAATGAACCTCATCAGCTAAAAAAATCTAGCTTCATCTTTGTAATCTTCTCCTTCCATTTTGTAAATTCTTGTTTCTTTCTGGTTTTTTTTAATAATTTTTGGTCCTGGCTGATTATTTGCCAACACTACCTTATAAAGAAAAATAAAAATACATGTGTATGTGAGAAAATTTACCAAGTATAGCAATTCATTGAGGAATAAGGCTATCACCGAATACATAAAACATAGTACGTAAGAGGTTGCATCAAGCAAGTTTGATTCATGTTAGTTGGGGATGAAATGTGGGACCTAGCTAGTTGGATTTTTACCATGTGATGCCTAGAACTGAGTATATATGCATATCCATGTGAAATACATTGTTGCTCTGCTAGACTCCATCTAGTTCTCATGATCCCATCCTCCTACCAAGAATATATCCCCCACACCTAAGCTTTGAATTCTACTCCACCATCTTCTTCTAATTGCATCACGTGGTAGTTAGTTGAGACATTGGTCCTCAAAGTAAATTATTCCCCGCTCCACCTTCATGTACATCTCCTGGGATGTTCTCTACTCCACTATAGACCTCTTGCACATTGATATAAGTAGGGGCGAATAATCAGGGGAGAATGAAAGGCTTGTGACCATGTAGTTGGCCACAAGGTGTTGTGCATCATCCTCCCCAAGATGGGGATCTACTTTTGGAGGAATGCAGCCTAAACAAGAGTGTGAATGAGGGGACTAGTAGCCATATGAATGAACTCTTGTTTCTATGCAAGGGAGAACCATTTCGACCCACTAAGTATGAGAGGCACCAGGAAAAGAAGAGTCACTGATGGCATAGGATCACCTTCGAATGGTCATAGGATAACTTCTATCTTCCATAGTATATCTATTAATGTCCAACAATTCCTCTACTAGCAGCATGGAGTTTCTACATGATTGTTTTGAACACCTACAATCTGGATGTATAACTCACCAGCGAATAATCTATGTCTACACTTAACAAGCTATAAATGCAACTTCTATGTTTTTTATTATATTTTTTGTGAAAAAAGACATGGGAAGTTCATTCCATAGTTTTAACAAGGATGATGGTTGACGAACCATTATGAAAAATACTAATGGGTCATCACTAGTGTAGCAACACTAGTAGAAAACAGGGAATCGGTCCCGGTTCCAGAGGGCCTTTAGTCCCGGTTCTGGAACCGGGACTAAGCATTACGAACCGGGACTAAAGGACCTCCACGTGGCCGCGTCTGGGGCGGGGGATGGAGGACCTTTAGTCCCGGTTGGTAACACCAACCGGGACTAAAGGAATTTTTTTGAAAAAAAAATTTGAAATTTTTTTTGAATTTTTTTTTAAGTTTTATTCCGATTTTCAAATCTTTGAATTATTTGACAATTTAATCTCTAATCACCCCTCCTCACTGCTCCAGCGTGGAGCACTCATTCCAAATCGTCTAACTTCCCGGCCAGTCACCCATCCTCTCACTGCTCCAGCCCCAGCACGCTTAACTTCCTGGTTCTATCGGCCCTATCCAAGTCTGCACTTGTTGTTTTCGTGACAATAGTAAGCTATCAATCCTATTAACCCTTAGGTCTTGATGTCACATGATTTAATTTTTTGAATTCCAACAAATTATTAAAATAAACAACAATGATTAACAAACAACAATGATAAATTTAAAAACTCAAAAAAACTTCAAAAAAAGGCAAAAATTTCAAAAAAACTAAAAAATTCTAAAAAAACAAAAAAAAATCCAAAATAATACAAAATTTTCAAAATAAAATAAGTAATAATAATATTGAATTTCAATGAAAATAAAATAAGAATCTTTATGCGGAATTAAATTATTAATTTTAAAACTCAAAATTTTCAAAAAATTCAAAAAAAACACCAAAAACTAAAAAAAATAAAAAATTCCAAAACAATATAAAAAGTTCAAAATAATAAAAAATTCCAAAAAAATGTCAAAAAAATTCAAAAAATTCAAAAAAAAAAAATTAAAAAAATTCATTTTTTTTTTCAAAACCCTAAACCCGGGACTTAAAACGTCTGAAACTCTATTCTAAACAGTAAACACTAAAGGTTCAAACCCTAAAACCTAACCCAAAACTTGGAAATCTAAACCCTAGCCATAAACCCTAAAACGTCCAAAAACTCTATTTTTCCTTTGGAATTTTGTGATTTTAAAAGTTCTCGAAACCCCTAAACCCGGGACTTAAAACGTCCGAAACTCTATTCTAAACAGTAAAACTAAAGGTTCAAACCCTAAAACCTAACCCTAAACTTGGAAATCTAAACCCTAGCCTAAACCCTAAAACGTCCAAAATCTCTATTTTCCCTTTGGAATTTTGTGATTTTAAAAATTCTCGAAACGGAAAACAAAAAGTTTCTTCGGATAGATCTTATTTTTCTGCAAATTTTGATATATTATTTGTATTTTTGTGAATTAGAATGATTTAGTTATGATTTTTCTAGGATTAATGTGGTAAAAACGGTCAAAATTCATATTTCAAAATTTCTATACCAACTAGACACTAAAACCTAAAAGATATAAGCAATTTAAAACAGAAACTAAAAACAGAAAACAAATGGAAAAACAGAAAAAAAAACTTTCAGAACCCCTTTCCCGGTTGGTGTCTCCAACCGGGACTAAAGGTTAGACCTTTAGTCCCGGTTGGAGACACCAACCGGGACAAAAGGGTATCGGCCCCCTTTAGTCCCGGTTGGTGTCTCCAACCGGGACTAAAGGTCCCTTTTGAACCGGGACTGATGCCTGCCGAGCCCCGACCGGCGCCCTAGCCGCTCGAACCGGGACTAATGCTCACATTAGTCCCGGTTCGTAATGCAACCGGGACTAATGTGTAGATCGAGCTGGGACCAAAGCCCTGTTTTCTACTAGTGCAATGCCTTGAGACACTAGTTATGGTGTGGTTGAACACAAGAGAATGGCTAAAAAAAAGTGGTATCTTCATCAGTGGGTTTTATTAATGGATGTTTCATGAAGATGACATGTGGTATCGGCCTAGATGGAGCCGACTATCTACATGTGACAGAACTTATACTATATGCATGCCCATGTGAATGCATTGCTTCAACACTTTACACCATTCTTGGCACCCTCCACCACGATCTTCAAATTGCAGTATTATGTGCTTGACTACATGTGATGATCCTAGTTGTTTCATACCTTTCTTATTTACCAATTATTCTCTCCACCATCACCTTCGTAAGTTTGTGAATTTGAAAATCATGGGAGTTTGGTATGTGATCTTATTTCTCTTAAGGATGGAGGGTGGATTTCAAACTTGGTATGAGAGACATGGGGAAAGGAAGGGTTAGTTATGGTGTAGAATTTTTTTACGGACTGCTTTCGCATACTACAATTTTCATTAGAAAGGGTTATAGTATAGAAACTGTCGAGGGAAGGGCTGAAATGACTATCATACCCTCATGATCCACAACAGGTGAGGTTTTGTTCCCGGACAACTCAGGCTACAGTATCAAAGCCTCTTGTGATGGCCTCCTCATTCTGGATGTCAACACCATCTTCTATCCCGCCACACACCAGTGCGCGCCCGTCAGCCCAATAAGGAACATCAGAAACCTTGTGGGGTTCTTCCAGCCCCCACCGTCTGGTGAGTTCCGAGTGCTCTACTGGAAAAAATCAAAGAACCCAAAGAACCCTTCTTATTTGGGATGTGAAAATGAGCACCGCATCCTCACTGTGGGCTCCAGTAACTACCGCGTCCTCCCTGATGCGCCACTCAACTGCGGGGATGGTCCATGTGTCTATGGCGCGCCGGTCCTTCTCCATGGCAGCCTGTACATGCACTTGATGTCAAGGTCTGGTATAGCCTACCACCGGATCAAGGTGTTCCACACGGTGGGAGAGTCGTTCCGCCAAATCAGCCCCCCTGCGATGAGCCACCTTGCTGTTATGCATTTGTTTGACATGGATGGAACACTTGTTGTGTCCACGATCCATATCCACATGACAGAGCTCAGCATCTTCATGCTGCAGGACCACGAACATGGTGGCTGGGCATTCCAGTATTTGATCAAACTGCCAGTGATGGACATCAGGCGTTTCCAGGAGCATGGAGAATGGTGGGCAAAGGTTGTGTCAAAGGTGGGTGATGTCCAGGTGAGCTGTGATGGCTGGCTGTTACACTGTGACAAAAAGGGCAATTTGGTGGCCAACTTCCGGTATGGTGATGATTTCCCCGGTATCGTTCCACATAGGCTCAAAGAAAGTCTTATCCAGCATACATTTTTTGAGAAAACGAGGAAGAACTGATTTCTTTCGGACCATTTCGAGTTCTCCTTATGTGCCAAGTTAAATGTAAGTAGCTCCTATTTTATTAATCTAGCTTCGTCATGATTGAACTAGATATCTTTACCATCAATAAGTGATATCATTACTTGCATATGTTGTTCTCATTAGGACCTGTTTACAACATACTGCAGTATTTGGATTGGAACAGGTTTTGGATTCCCATTGGATGACCGAATCTTGTTAAACACTGATTATGTAACCTCTTTAAAATTTGGCATATCTTCTTCTCATTATTCTGATCAAGCAAACATAAATGAGAACTGGCGAAACTGCTCGCAATAAGAACTGTGAAATGGCTAGTCTATAAATGTACTTATTGATTACAAACTGATTTATTTGAAATCTGATATGTTAAAAATTAGCATGGAAATATTAATTAGTGAGCAGAAGATCTAATCCAAATAATGTTTAATTACATGGACTGATCACTGATGTCAGTAAATAAAAAACTACACCGAGTGATGTTTCTTCATAAGAGTTTTTTTTTTGAGGAATCACCGGAGGGTAGGGATCCCCACCCGTATATAATAGTATATATACTCAAATTGGCTCAAGGCCGAGGGGTGTTACAAGAGATTACAAAGGCGCCGAAATCTGTGAGGATAAATAGTCGCACCAAGACAGGGCGCCTATATTATCCCCCAGTTCTTTAAACCGGTTAGTCCAGAGCTCAAAATCACAACAAATATTGTGAATAGTGTTGGATGAGCTACGATATTCGTTCCTGAAAACAGAGGCATTTCGGGAATCCCATATCTTCCATAGAGATATGAGTGGGCACTTCTTCCAATTAACAAATTTTATAAGAATCTTATGCGAGAACCCTACCACATGTGAAAAAGTATGGTGACGGTAATGTGGAGAGAATAAACCTCATGTTAGGGTAAATTACTAACCTTGCATGATTAACTTTGGCTCATTAATTGCTTCGATGAGCTTTTGGTGGTCCAGTTGAACTTAATAAGTGACCCCAGAGATATTCATTGTTCAATCAATGTGGATCAACAAAAAGAAATTAGCAATTAGAAGATACTCATGTATGCAGGCAATGCAGACGTAGATTCCTGGATTAGAAGCATCCATTATGTAAGATTGAGGATATTATTCATCAACCCTTTCCCATACTAGTCATGCCGCTTGACATGCCTGTACTGCTGTCACCTACGTTGAATTAGAATTGTTTGGCCGGTGGGTGGTGAGTAGTTGGGCCAATCTTTTAGAAGGAAAATACTGTTCTCCCATATAGTACACATGCTGCTTGCGAGGTCTAACTATTCCTTGTCGACCATAACACCAAATTTTTATATTTAGAAAGAAACTCACATTAGAAATTAAAGTTTACAAGACTGCATAGAACATTATTGAATTTTCCTATGAAATTCATGTTTCCCAAATGAAGCATTATGATAGCACACCACCAGTCATGTCAACTCTGTTTACTCTCCCATCCAGCATACGCATAATACAACTTCGAGCGGAAGTGGTAAAGTAGAAACTTTGAAGTTCAGTACAACTCCTTGCATAGAGAATCCCTATTTATTACAATTCTTAACGACCCTCTCTTCTCTCAGGTTTCAAAATACATGCCTCAGATTGATTTTGAGAGAAATTACAGAGTTTCACTGCCCTATGCATTAGAGGTGCTAACAATTGGATTGCTGAAAGTAATTGAACAGCACAGGTTCTACTCAAAACCAAATGAAAGCGGTGCTCTTCTTACAAACTACTGGGGGATGGGTGTGCTTTGGTCCCATCGTTAGAAGATGAGGCTTTGCCTTTTGGGGATATCTGTGATCATTATCGAGATGTTTCGACATGCGAGAAAGGCCATCTATTCTTGTGTCAGCTGCGTAGTTTTTAGTGCAATGTTTGCAATAGGCTCGCCCTCTATCATCTCTGAAGTGCAACCATACTTGTGATTTTCTTCTTGATTTTTCTGCAGTGGACATGGAAACCTCTCCATAAAAATAGTGTTGAACAGCATCTATACTTTCTGCAGGCTTTCACATCCTTGAAGGAGACGTGTTTACTCTGTATTCGAGATGCCTAGTTCCTGACTGCTGGGCATCTGTTTCCTTCAGCTCTTCATTCCCAGTCCTGACTATTGTCATTGCAGCAAAAATCTTCGTGCAAGTGTCCATCGTCCTTCTTCAAACCATGTACACCCTCAAGATGTCTCCTTAGGTGAGAAGTGCCATTTTTCGTGCCAGCTGCGAATTCTCTTTTGCAATGACTGCAATACGCCCTCACTCCATCCCTATCCACACTGAAGAGCTGCCATACTAATGATTTTCTTCTTGATGTTGCTGCACTGGTATATTTTCTTTATGAGATCTGCACTAGTCCTCTTGATGTTGCTCTATTGGTCGACTCTTGCGAAAAACATTGTTGAGTACCATCTTTTCCTTCTGTAGCCTTTTCATTTTTCAGTCGTATCCGGAGAGGCCTTCTTCCTGAGATCTTGGCATTCCAAATCGGTGGCTTATACAGCAGTTTTGGGCCAGGGACCCGCCACTTTGGGCCCTAGCTCTTCATTTGGGTCAGTCGACGAGCCATCAACGCTCCATTGGCAAAAAACCTTACAATGTCGATTGTTTCAGGGCAAGACCCCGTTGCCAGAATCTTCACGTGGAACCACGCAAGAGTCACCGCAGTGCCCTCAGAGATCACGTGAAGAATGGTAAGGCTACCTCGCGAAATACCTGGTGTGTGTGATCCCTCACATTCAGGCCACCATGTTCTAAACCAGGTAAATGCAAGAAGAACATGTGGGCCGCCGGATGGGCAGTGATCTGCATGACCCCATCTGTGCATGAGCATCAGCAGCAAACGGTATCACAACAAAGGAGCATTCGACATGGTACAGTCTCTTCACCTTGTATTGAGCATTTCCCTTCCGATGTCTCCTATTCTCAAGCTGAACTCTCACCATTTTTCCCCTGGATTATCTTTACTAGCATTTGGTTGTACTAAGAAAGGTGTGCCGAAATGAATCTGAATGATGCAGAGAACAGTTTCGTTTGTGTTAGTACATAAATGGTTGGCCCTATACCTGTAGGATATGTGGTTGCTGGGAAGATTTATCTCGGATCAATTTTAGGAGATATTCTTGCATGTGAGTTCTCATAAATAATCACCATCTCCAATGCTATACAAGTGCATGTGCTATCAATATTATAATTGTAGTCCAAACTTGCCATTTAATTATTTTTAATTAAAACGTACAGTATGTAAGAATAAGATTGATTATTTTTGGAATGTATTAGTAATCCACTAACCAAGACCATTATGTACTACTCCAATTTTTCTTTTTTGTGGGAAGCACTACTCCATTTCTTTCTTCCACATCCTATATACCTAAATAGAAGTAGTTGATCCCCACTAAATTTAATTCTCTCAACATGCAGCCCTCCACATCACCAAATGTGCCATGTCATTGTACACTAACACTATTTTGTAGCACATGCATACCCATTTATTGTTCCAACTCGAGTGGTCGAGCGTACATGCATATTCTTTCTTCACTGAAAATTAATTCCGAAAATAGTAGCTTTTGAGTTAGGTTATTTTGTTCATACATAATATGTAGGATTCATCAAAAATTAATCTTTAAATTCCCGCAACAATGTGTTGGGGAAATCACCTAGTTATATGAAACAAGCAGAGCACTCGCGGCATGAGTTGTCGTAAGAATATCAAATCTAATATCTATTTATATCACTACTTTATTTGATGCAGAATGTGTTTTGAGAAGCATCGATGCCATCATTGTTCTGCCAGCCAGTTGCATCATTTGTTTCATTTGATTTCATCTGTAATTATAGCATGGAAGTTTGTCTTGGTGAGTTGTTTGCCTCTTGTTTTAATAATATAGGAGTAGATCATTAGATTATGATTTTTGTTTATTCTTGTCTCTTTCTCTTGTGTTGGGAAAGTCCTCGAAAACATATTTAGGTGAAATGGCACACGGACAAGCTGAAATGTCCGCAGTATATGTGAACAATGACTTGTTGATCCCACAACACATTTTATTTCAATAACGGAAGAAAAGATTCAAACAAACTCTGCAGAAAAACAGAAGCATAGGATTGGAGATAATCAAGCATCACAGTATCAGCTGACAAGACAAGGCAACATATAGCACAGCTTGTATATCTCACTCGCCTGTTTAACCAACAACCATTGATGATCAACTCCAATAGTCCATCCATGCTACAACTCCCGGTAGTCCTTCCTGATTCTCTGATCCAGACTCTAATGCTCCATTACCTTCTAGCTTCCGATTAGAAGATAGATAGTAGAGCATGTTCCTGCGTGCCAAGCCTTAGTAATTACATGCAACGACTTAACAGACACAAGCCGGAACAAATTTTTAGGGTATATTTTATTTAGAACAACAAACTATTTTAGCGTATATTCCATCAGAACAGGAAAGTATTCAATGGCAGGTCCAAATTTGGACTAGCTTATAAGAAATAAATCAGAGTAACTTACCTTCTGAAACAAGAAAGTAGAATGCTCTTCTGTTGTCAAGTTCTCTAGTTGAACAAGTTCTGAATTGTAAACTTTCCGGTAAGTATCAGAAGATCAATAAACCCAATGTGTTGCTTTCCACAAAAGTTAGGCTGAACCTTACAATGTCGATTGTTTCAAGGCAAGACCCCGTTGCCAGAATCTTCACGTGGAACCACGCAAGAGTCACCGCAGTGCCCTCAGAGATCACGTGAAGAATGGTGAGGCTACCTCGCGAAATACTTGGTGTGTGTGATCCCTCACATTCAGGCCACCATGTTCTAAACCAGGTAAATGCAAGAAGAACATGTGGGCCACCGGATGGGCAGTGATCTGCATGACCCCATCTGTGCATGACTCAATTCACCACAAAAGAGATAGAGATGAAAAACATCATAAGATCCAACTATATTGATAAAGCTCATGATACATCAAGATCGTGTCAAATCAAGAACACGAGAGAGAGAGAGAGAGTGAGAGAGAGAGAGACAGAGAGAGATCAAACACATAGCTACTGGTACAAACCCTCAGCCCCTTGGATGAACTACTCACGCATCACCATGGAGGCAGCAAGGATGATGAAGATGGCCTCTGTGATGGCTTCCCCCTCCAGCAGGGTGCTAGAGAAGGCCTATAGATGAGATCGCTTCGGCACAGAGGCTTGCAGCAGCAGAGGAATTGTTCCAGGTTTCTTTCTAGGGATTTCTATTTCTGTGCCCCTGGTTGCTTAGTTGTGCTCAGTTTTGCCCAAGGAGTCTAAATTTCCTCACTTTTGCCCTCCCCCACTCGCCCCACTCTCACAAAAGCCCAAACAGAGCCTTACCGTCGGGTCAACGCAGTTGACCGTTACCTCCTTAGTTACTGACGCGTGGGGCAGGAGATCTTAAGACATGTGGGCCGTGTATGACATGTGGGCCGGGCCGTTACAGCATACAACAAGTGGGACCTGGGCTGGGTGAGTTGTCGCTGTTTTTTTTGCCTAATTTAGCCTAACCCGACCCCCCTAGCGAGCAGTCGCATACCCCACACAGCCGCACGCCGCCGCCGCCAGCCGCCGTGCCCCTAGCAGCCGCCGGCGTCCACTCCGACCGTGCGCCTGAGCTTCAATGGCGAATCGGCCTGGTACGGCGCCGCCCGTCGGCCCGTCTGCACCTAGTTGGGTCGGTACGTTTCTAATCGAAACCCCCATTATAAGTCGATTGAATTAACGATTGAATGGGCGATTGAGCAATTGAATTTGTGTTTGTTCAATTTGACGTCTATTAAGGATTGGATTCGTGCCAGTGGTACTCGTGGCAGCTAGTTTGGATAATAGAAAACCCTAAAAATTAGGATTCGTTCAGAGGAGCCCATTTTTAATCCGAATAATCAAGTTTGTTTTAAATTCTTTGAGTTGCAAACTTGGTCATTGATTTATCAGGTCCTGGATGGAAGAGGGCGATGAAAGAGTTTTGCACCGGAGACGAGCTGTTGATGGCCAGGTGCAAAGAAATCAACTCCTGGTTTCCGAGCATGAAAGCTCTGGTGCTGCACTCGTTGGGCCTCACCATGGAAGTGAGGAAGAGCGAGCTGAAGCGGATGGTACCGAAAGGCAGGGGCGCAAAGGCAAAATGGAGATTCTCCTCTGGGCAATGGCAGAGGCGATCGAGTCACCGGATCCTCGTCAGCGCGCTCGCTGGTATGAGTACCGCTCCCGTCTCTCGTCGCCGAATCCAGAGGCGGAAGGGCCGGTCAATTTACGTATTATTGAGGATTCTGACGATGAGGAGGAGGCAGAGGAGGAAGAAGAGGTAGAGGAGGAAGAAGAGGCAGAGGAGGCAGGGGATTCTGATGAGGATGAGGATTCTGACGAGGAGGAGGAGGAGGAGGATGTGGATTCTGACGAGGAGGAGGATGAGGATTCTGACGAGGAGGAGGAGGAGGAGGAGGAGGGTGGATTCTGACGAGGAGCATGAACATGAGGAGGATGCAAAAGACGACAGCTACCAGGGGGGTTTGGAGATCGTAGTCCAGGAGGAGGTTGTAGACGAGGTGGTCTATCAGGGGGGTATGGAGATCGTCGCTCATCCTTCGCCCGCAAACATGAACCTGATGAACATTCAATTGAACGACGAGGAAGAGCAGATGGATGACCAGGAGCTGTTTGAGGACGTGCCGCTGGTAAGCTTGGAGGCCACTCCGGGTTGCAAGACTGTCCCCATAGTGGTGGAAGAATATGAGCTCTTGGCTCACTTTGAGCAGAATGCTCAACGGTCCAACCGCCGGCTGGCTCGCCATCTTAAGCGTCTCCAACCCCCATCTAGGTAGTGTTAAGGATCCGACATGTGGATGCCCGTTGTTAACTTAAAACAGTGATAGCTGTTAACTTGTGTTTAGCTTAGCTTAATCATGTCGTTAATTTTTGTTTGAATGTGCTTACTACGTTGGTGTATGCAACATGCAATTCAGAACTTACTTAAAAAGGTGCAACATGCAAAAATAACCAAAAACAGGTCAACAGAGAATGAGGGTATCATGCACTTGCAGAACCCGCCAAAAAAGGTGGAACATGTACATAAGTAGTCCAAAAAAAGTACAACATGTACATCCACCCATTTTCCAAGTTTGTGGTATTTCAATTTGAGTATTTGTCCCACCAACTAGTTCACACAAAAGGGCTCCATGCACAAGAATTTCAATTTTTGAGGTTTTTTTCATTTTCTTTGATTTTTTCAAAATGAGGTCAAACTTGCAAGGTTGACCAATGCAACAAGCTGGTTGAGAATTTCAACTTTTGTAGTGCCCAGTGCCTACACCACCAATTCAAAAGCTTAAAATGATTTTTGCCAATTTTCAGGACCAACATACATCACACATGTAGTTCAAATTTGAGCAATAGCTCATAAATCTCTAAAAATTCACTAAATGGATGAAATATAGGAAAAAGAATAGAAAATTCATGAAACTTGGGCATTGTGCATCAGATGTGGTCTACTTTGGATGAAAAATGGCAAGACCCAATTTTACAAGTTTTTCCAAGCACTTCACAAAAAAAAAGTCATTTCTTGCACCAGAAAAATGGAAAAATAAGTTTGTATTCAAAAAATATATATAATTGCTATGCAAACATTGTGCACGATGGTAACACCCATGGTTGTGCCAAATTTGGACATGTTATTATGAACTATGCCATGGATTTGGCCATGACCATGGGCATATGCCTTGAAATCCAGACAAGTTCATACTAGATAAGCCATTCTGTGAAGGTTTTTTTTTAAACTTGTGGTATTGCAAGTCTATGATTTTTCCCACCAACTAGTTCACACAAAAGGGCTCCATGCACAAGGATTTTAATTTTTGAGGCTTTTTTCATTTTCTTTGATTTTTTTCAAAATGATGTCAAACTTGAAAGGTTGACCAATGCTACAAGATGGTTGGGAATTTCAACTTTTGTTGTGCCCAGTGCCTACACCACCAATTCAAAAACTTAAAATGATTTTTTCCAATTTTCAGGACCAACATAGATCACACCTGTAGTTCAAATTTGAGCAATTTCTCATAAATCTCTAGAAATTCACTAAATGGATGAAATATAGGAAAAAAACTAGAAAATTCATGAAACTTGGGCATTGTGCATCAAATGTGGTTTACTTTGGATGAAAAATGGCAAGACCCAATTTTACAACTTTTTCCAAGCACTTACTTCACAAAAAAAACTCATTTCTTGCACCTGAAAAATGGAAAAATAAGTTTTTATTCAAAAAAAATATATAATTGGTATGCAAACATTGTGCACGATGGTAACATGACCATGGGAATATGCCTTGAAATAAAAACTTTTTTCAAGCACTTACTTAAGAATCAGGGGGTCTTTTCAAAAGTAACCAGTCTATCTCGGCTCTAGTTATATACTGCTCGGTCATCAAGGGGTCTTTTGCAAAAGTTGCAGCTCTCTCCGCTCCGCCACCGCCCGTACGCCTGCCACCTGCCATCAAGAGGGCAGAGCCACGCGGCATTGCGGCATTGCCACCACCACCGCCCATCCCGCCACCAGGCAGTCCCGCCAATTCTAGATGCCGCGAAAACAATCTCCCACCACCGACGCTCCACTCCCCGCACTCCCCTGATTAAATATCGGCGTGCGGCATCGTTCCACCAACGCTTCGCTCCATTGCTTCCACGCGCCGTGCAATCCAAAGCTAGTTCAGCCGCCATGGTGAGGCAACGACAGACCGCAAGGATCTCCACGGGAGGTCTCTGCCCCAGGGCGCCGCTGCCCGGCACCGGCGGCGGCTCCAACACCGGAGCGGCTGCGGGCTCCAACTCCGACTCGGGCTCCATCTCCGGCACGAGGGCCAACCCTGCCGCTAGTTCCAACTCCGAATCGGGCTCCTACTCCAACTACTCCGAGCTCGAGCCCACACCGTCTGAGCTGTCTCGTAACCGCAGGGAGCTCGAGGAGGGGGACACGGAGGAGGAGGTGGCCTTTGAGGCGATGCAGGAGGACCTCGACGTCTACGGCATCGAAGATGCGGCCGAGGAAGACGTACCGGCTCCTGCGTACGATGCTGCCATGCTCACTGCCCAGGCCGAGGAGGCCCTGCGCGCGGGGCCACAGCAGCTCGACCAGGCGGTGCTAGCCACGTCTCTCTCCACGGCGCAGGCAGAGGCTTTCAGGCGTCGGGCGGCTGAAGAAGAGGCCACAACTCGAGAGCAGAGGAGGGTGGTTACTCTGCGTGCAGCGGTCGCCGTCGAGGCGGTAGGCGAGGAACCGGTCGTCATTGTCCTATCCTCCTCCGACGACGAACACCACAACGACGACGACGGCACCATTGTTGTTTCAGATGATGAAGACAAGTAGCCGTCCATCTGTTCTCGCTGTCGCCGCCGGCCGCCCATCTTATGCTGACCCTGTTAAAATATCGTATTAGTGTAGTGTCACTATGTCAGTTCCCTTTGTTAAGCGTTGAACAAATCTAAGAGCGTGCTTATTAAGCTTGTCCAAATCTCTAAATATCTGAACCTCGGAATCTTTGAATCTGCTGTGTTTTACACCGCCGCATTCTCTCTTTCCCGTGTCACTGACTCGTGGTCCCTTCTCTAATGTAGAAAATATCAGGTCAAATAGCCCTAGCTCTGTCCATAAGCAAGCATAAGCACACAGTTGAAATGGCTCGCACGATGCATAATCAAGCGTTGGTCCCGAGTTCGACCCCCACGGGCGGCATTATATTCCACTCTTCTTTTGCAAATATATCAGATACTGTCATGTGGGTCCAGGGGTGTCCAAAGCGTCAGTATATTTCACTATTTTTTTCCTAATACAATAGACACTGAAAGGTGGGTCCTGGGTGTCCCACGCGACAGTATATGCTCCAGGTAACGGTCAACTGCATTGACCTGACGGAAGCGCTCTCTTTTGGGCATATTTGAGTGTCGAGCGAGTGGTGGAGGGGAAAAGTGAGGGACGTTACTTGAGTGGGGGAAAACAGAGTCGGGGCCACGCCCTTGCGGCCCTACTTGCTGGCCGCAACGGCGCCATGCCCGGCACCGGGGTTACGCCGCCATGCACTTGCGGCGGTCCGCGCCATTGTCCCACGATTCAGGGGCCTCGACCAGGGCACGCTCGATGAGTCCGGGGGAGGCGGCAGACGGTGCGGAGGAGAAAGACGGCAAGAGGCGGGGCTAGTTGAGGAGCCCCCATGCTGCGGCGGCGCAAGGAACCCTTGTGAGCCCAAGGGCTATCGGGGGAGGAGCGCCTTGTACGAGGACAGTGAGAGAGATGAGTGGTTTATGAGGCAAATCGTTTTCTTTTGAGGGAAATAAAACAGGGTTGGTGGGAGGTGAGGTGAAAAAAAGAACAGACGAAAATAAACTGGTGAGGAGAAGCTATCAACTCCCTTTAGGAGTAGAGATTGATCATGATTTATTCATTTCCATATAAAAGTTACCAAATACTACCGAAAATTGATCTTATTGGCAGATAAAATCGGTTAAATAGATCGTGGGTCAAATCCGGTTTAAATATGTTGGTGGGATAAAAAAAATGGTGGGAAAGGATTAACCGAAGTGAGGCGAGACTAATTTACCCCCTTACAAGGGGATTCACAGACTTCCAGCAATATACCACCTCCTTTAGAAGGGGCAAGGGCTTGATCGTCCTTGTGAAGCAATAGATTGGTCTTCTCTAATAAATTTTACCTTTTTCAAAGATGTAAGGCTTGCAGTAGCATGTGTTCCAGCAATGTTATTCTCTGATGCACCAGATCCATATTTGTTATCACTTGCTTCCTGGTACTCCTTTTTATTCATCCTCGTTGTTGAATATATTGTGCATGTATATTGTGTCTTGGGCCCACCTCCTAGTTTTCCTGTATAGTTGAGGTTGTGGCCCCCCTCTTGTACATCATATATACATGCCCGGTGCACCGATCAATGTAATTGTGTTGCACGGCCTAAACCTAGTCTTCTACATGGTATCAGAGCCAAGAGGTCTTGAGTTCAAGACCCGGCTGGCGCAATAAAATTGCAGCCCACTTTCGGTCCACGTTTAGGCCTGAGGGAGCCACACGTGAGGGGGAGTGTTGACGTATAAATGTGTTGCCTAGTCTCTTCCATCAGATCCTTGCCTATCTTCCGCGATCTCCTGCCGCCACCGCCGCACCTTGCCGCCGCCGCCGCCGCGCCATCTCCCCGCGCCGCCGCCGCCGCCGCCGCCGCGCCATCTCCCAGCGCCACCGCCGCCGCCGCCGCCGCTGCGCCATCTCTCCGCGCCGCCGCCGCGCCATCTCCCAGCGCCACCGCCGCCGCCGCCGCGCCATATCCCAGCGCCGCCGCCGCCGCGCCATCTCTCCGCGCCGCCACCGCCGCCGCCGCTGCGCCATCTCCCTGCGCCGCTGCCGCATCTCCTGCCGCCGCCGCGCCCTTCCTACCTTCCTCAACAGCCGCAACTCCTTCTCCCACACCGTTGTCTACGCTCCTCGCTGGTATGTCTACGGCTGGCTCAATCGGAACCATAGCTGCCGGACCGATCTTCTCGCATCAGTCGGATCCGTTGGCTGTCTTCGCCAACATGCAGCCTGATGCGACCGGCTTCTTCCACAGCATGCAGACGGCTGCGCCAGGCCTCGTCACCAGCACGCCGGCCTACCCGCACAGCATGCATGCGGGCACGCAGGCTGGCGCCCCGGCCTACAGCATGCATACGGCCATGCATGCAGGTGCCCATGCCTACAGCATGTATACGGGCATGGATGGCTCCCCGGACTACAGCATGTATACGGACATGGATGCTAGCTCCTTGGACTACCACCTGCACGCGGCGCTGCCTCCTCCGATTGGCGGGTACCCCGCGCTGCCTCCTCCGCCTGCCGGTGGTGCCGGCTACCAGCAGCAGCAGTCGGCGTCCTCCCCATGGGACCCCGCCCTCTTAGCGACTTTCCACTCGGCTCCGTCTCCAAGTTCATCCAGTGGTGGTAGTGATTGGTACATGGACACGGGCGCCACCGCCCACATGTCATCGCACCCCGGTAACCTCACTTCATTCTTTCCCATTAACACTTCCACTCGCATCACCGTCGGTGACGGTTCCTCGCTACCTATCACCCATGTTGGGCATAGTTCTTTTCCATCTTCATCCATGCCGTTAACCCTTTCTAATATACTTGTGTCACATGCACTCATTAAAAATCTTGTTTCTGTTCGATCTTTTACTCGTGAAAATCCTGTTACAGTTGAATTCGACGAACTCGGTTTTTCTGTTAAGGACGCACGTACCCGGATGGTGCTCCACCGATGTGACAGCCCGGATGAGCTCTACCCGGTCCACTCCCCGTCCACCACCACGGCCGCCCCCATCGCCCTCTCCACCGGACTGGACCTATGGCATGCTCGCTTGGGTCATCCCAACCCCGCCACACTTCGTCATATTCTTAGGAGTTTTTCTTTCACTTGTGATAAGATCGACGACCATACTTGTCATGCTTGCCGACTCGGCAAACACGTTTGTCTTCCTTTTAGTGCATCCACAACTATTTCTTCTTTTCCGTTTCAGTTACTCCATAGTGATGTGTGGACATCTCCGGTTGCCAGCAACACGGGCTATCTTTATTATCTTGTCATCTTAGATGATTTCTCTCATTTTGTGTGGACATTTCCTCTTCGTCGTAAATCCGATGCGTTAGCCACGCTCGAGGCATTTTATGCATATGTTACCACACAATTTGGTCGCCCCATTGTTGCTCTCCAAACTGATAATGGAAAAGAATTTGACAACGTTGCAATTCGCAATCTTCTTGCCTCTCATGGTACTGTTTTTCGTCTAACTTGTCCCTACACTTCGCAGCAGAACGGCCGTGCCGAACGCCTTCTCCGCACTCTCAATGACTGCGTCCGCACATTGCTATTTCACTCCAATGTCCCGCCACGGTTCTGGCCCGATGCACTCGCCACCGCCACTCTGCTCATTAACATCCGACCATGTCGTCCTCGCTGGAACTATGCCCCGCACCATCTTCTCTTTGGTTCACCGCCCTCCTATGATGGTCTTCGCATATTCGGGTGTCTCTGTTATCCTAGTATTGCGTCCACCACACCACACAAGCTCTCACCACGCTCCATTGCTTGTATATTTCTGGGCTATCCTTCCAACACCAAAGGTTACCGGTGCTATGATCCAGTGTCCCACCGCGTGTACACCTCGCGGCATGTGTACTTTGACGAGAAGGTGTTTCCTTTTCAGCAGGTACCACCCTCTGCCGAGTCTTCTGTGGAGCCCCTCGCCGCGCCCCCGACATGGCGCGGACCACGGTCGCGGCCTGCCCCTGCCACCACCCTTGGCGGGCCGCCTCCATCACCGGGTTCTGCACCAACGGCTTCCCCGAGCCCGGCTCCCTCATGTGGACGGCCCCGCTCGGCTCTCGGACCGCCTCCGGGCTTTGGCGGTCCTCGCGCCGTGGGATGAGCTGCGCCTCGCGCCCCCACGCCGCCCTCGCGGTCACCGCCGGCTTTGCCGCCGGCGCCCTCCCCGGCTGCCTCGGGCGCGGCCTCTTCGTTGGCTGCCTCACCGGCGCCCTTGCCGGCCGCTTCGCCGGCTGCCTCGCCGGTGCTCTCGCCGGCCGCCTCGCCGGTGCCCTCGTCGGCCTCGCCGGTGCCCTCGCCGGCTGCCTCGCCGGCGCCCTCTCCGGTCGCCTCGCCGGCGACATCGCCGGTCCCGGAGTTGCCGGCTCGCCCCCTCACTCGGGCCCGAGCTGGCGTTCACCGCCCGAGCCTGCGGTACGACAGCGATGAGTATCTCCTCGCTGCCTCCACCACCGAGCCGTCCCCGATCCCTGTGTCCGCCAGAGCAGCCCTCCGTGATCCTCACTGGCTTGCTGCGATGCAGGAAGAGTTCGACGCTCTTCAGCGGAACCGTACCTGGACACTGGTTCCCTGGCCTTCTCGCGCCAATGTCATTAGCGGCAAGTGGGTTTTTCGTCATAAGACCCGCTCGGATGGCACACTTGAGCGCTACAAGGCTCGCTGGGTGGTCCGTGGTTTTCGGCAGCGGGCTGGCGTTGACTTCACTGAGACATTTGCACCGGTTGTCAAACCGGGCACGATCCGCACCGTCCTTCAGCTGGCGGTCTCCCGTGGCTGGCCGGTTCATCAGATGGATGTCTCCAACGCCTTCCTTCATGGCCACCTTGAGGAGCAGGTTTACTGTGAGCAGCCCACCGGTTTCGTCGACGCCTCTCATCCTGGCCATGTGTGCTTGCTATCCCGGTCTCTCTACGGTCTCAAGCAAGCACTCGCGCCTGGTACCAGCGTATCGCCGGGTTTCTTCAGACACTGGGTTTCTGCGTCACTCGCTCGGATGCCTCGTTGTTTGTCTACCACCACGGCGACACGACTGCTTATTTGCTGCTCTACGTCGACGACATCATCCTGACGGCCTCCTCCGCAGCCCTTCTTCAGCAGATCACTCTCCGGCTGCGTGACGAGTTTGCCATCAAGGATTTGGGCGCTCTCCATTATTTCCTTGGCATTGAGGTCGTTCGGCGCCCCGACGGCTTCTTCCTTCATCAACAGAAGTATGCGCATGAGCTACTTGCGCGTGCCGGCATGCTCAACTGTCATCCTGTCGCTACTCCTGTTGACACGAAGGCCAAGGTTTCTGCTCTCGAGGGCTCGCCCGCGTCGGATGCTCCGTTCTACCGGTCCATCGTTGGTGCTCTTCAGTATCTGACCCTCACTCGGCCGGATCTACAGTATGCTGTTCAGCAGGTGTGTCTCCACATGCACGCCCCTCGTGACTCCCATTGGACACTCGTGAAACGGATTCTCCGATACATCCATGGCACGATGACTCTTGGACTCACTCTCACGGCGTCCACTTCTCTGGATATGGTGGCTTATTCCGATGCAGATTGGGCTGGCTGCCCCGACACACGTCGCTCCACCTCTGGCTACTGCGTCTACCTCGGTCCCTCCCTCGTCTCGTGGTCGTCCAAGCGACAACCCACAGTCTCGCGCTCCAGCGCGGAGGCTGAGTACCGAGCAGTGGCTAACGCAGTTGCCGAGTGCACCTGGCTACGACAGTTACTTCAGGAGTTGCATCATCATGTCTCCCAGGCTACGGTTGTCTACTGTGACAACGTCTCGGCGGTGTACCTTTCCGCCAACCCCGTTCATCATCGCCGGACCAAGCATATTGAGCTGGACATTCACTTTGTGCGTGAACAGGTGGCCCTTGGACGCATTTGGGTTCTCCATGTTCCGACCGCACAACAGTTCGCCGATGTGATGACTAAGGGACTGCCGACTTCCACCTTTGAGGAGTTTCGTTCCAGTCTCTGCGTCTCTGGCGACGCTTCGACTGCGGGGGGGTGTTGAATATATTGTGCATGTATATTGTGTCTTGGGCCCACCTCCTAGTTTTACTGTATAGTTGAGGTTGTGGCCCCCCTCTTGTACATCATATATACATGCCCGGTGCACCGATCAATGTAATTGTGTTGCACGGCCTAAACCTAGTCTTCTACACTCGTCTGTCAGTGCTAACAACTTCCTTTATCATGCCATCCTGCGTTGACTGAGCACTGTCATTTCCCACACCAATCACTATCGGCATCCCATGACACAGGCTCCTTCCACTGTACTCCAGCACGAATCTTTTCTGAAGGATGGCTTCTGGCTACCTCAACTGCTCGCGGTACTCCAGCACCAATCTTTTCTAAAGGATGGCTTCTGGCTACCTCAACTGCTCGCCAGGCGTCGGTCGCTGATAGCACTCGGTTTTTGTGTTCTCTAGCCTCCCAATTGTCAAATCTGCAAAAGCAATTCACCCAGAGTTCCAACAAAAATCAGATGTAGTTACCCACGGATGACTCAACTGTCGACTGCTTCGCCAAAAATGTGCCTGAAGTTGGTTTATTTGTTCTCACGAAGCAGACTCAATCTATATCTCTACTATTTCACGATCTACAGTTAGTGAAACGCATGCCTTCCCTTCAACGCGAGATTAGGCTAGCAAAACGAAAGAGGGACGAAAAGTGGCCTCACCTTTGGCGAGAGAAAAGTCGGACACGGCCATATGCGGCCACACCAGATTGGAGTTCGACCCATCTCCCCGATCGAAGCCCCCCTAGCCACTGCAAGACAACACCGCCAAATCAAATCAAGCACGGATCTTCGCTGCAACACCGCCACGTCCTGCCCTGGGGTTACGCAATTGCCTCCACGCCGTTGTCCCACGAGTCAGGGCCACGCCCTTGCGCCGCTACTTGCTGGCCGCAACGGCGCCACGCCCGGCACCGGGGTTACGTCGACATGCCCTTGCGGCGGTCCGCGCCATTGTCCCACGATTCGGGGCCCTCGACCAGGGCATGCTCGATGAGTCCGGCGGAGGCGGCAGACGGTGTGGAGGGGCGGCAGCGGAGGAGAAAGACGGCAAGAGGCGGGGCTAGTTGAGGAGCCCCCATGCTGCGGCGGCGCAAGGAACCCTAGCGAGCCCAAGGGCTATCGGGGAGAGGAGCGCCTTGTGCGAGGACAGTGAGAGAGAGGAGTGGTTTGTGAGGCGAATCGTTTTCTTTTGAGGGAAATAAAACAAGGTTGGTGAGAGGTGAGGTGAAAAAAACCAGACGAAATTAAACCGGTGAGGAGAAGCTATCAACTCCCTTTAAGAGTAGAGATTGATCATGATTTATTCCTTTCCATATAAAAGTTACCAAATACTACCGAAAATTGATCTTATTGGCAGATAAAATCGGTTAAATAGATCGTGGGTCAAATCCGGTTTAAATATGTTGGTGGGATAAAAAAACGGTGGGAAAGGATTAACCAGAGTGAGGCGAGACTACCAACTCCTCCATTAGGAGTAGAGATTTATTCTGAAAATTATGAGCTGCAATTTGGTTCATAAAGAGTCAATAAATTATCAAATCCTGAACATTAAACAGATTCCACGCGTTGAATGTGTCCAAAAGATATGGAAAAGTAATTATGGGTTTATTCCATTCCAATTTCCCTAATTAATCCATCCAATCAAAAATATACGGCATATAATGTTTTCGTAAGTCAACATTTTCTGAGTTACCATTTTCTTACTCTCCGATGCAAAAGCTCATGTTTACATGTTAGGCCCCTATAAATATGGGAGTGCCTAGAACTCATCTAGATGAGATATAATTTGGTCTCATTCACTTGCATCATGTCATCATCTATTATTGTTGTATTATTGTTGTAACTCGTTTTAATTCACCAGCCCGTTTTGGTTCGCCGGCCCAGCAACGTGCTTTTGGAGAGAAAATGCCCTGTTGTCCTGTTCACTGGTCAGTAACGTCCTTTGGAGACACTGGAAAAAAAAATCTCCAGAATCAATGATCGAACCTGCAACCAAGGGAAATGGATGCCTAGTCCTCACCAGGTTAGCTATGAGTGACATTTGTCGATTATTAATACTAGGCTCTCTTAATAGAACTGTGTAAAATTTCGAAATCATTCATTTTTCTAATAAAGAAAGAAATATTTTAGCTTTTTTGGTGTTCTTTGTATTGGTATGCACACAAAAAAATGACCAATAATATCACATTGAATAGTACTCCTTGCAGTTTGCATTCTTGTGTCCCCTTTTGAAATTCATAGTTACGACCCCTCTTACAAAATTGCAATTGCGCCATTTCTTGATAACTTGCAGTTGCGCCCCCATGAAAACTTGCAATTGCGACTAGACTTGTAAACTTGCAGTTGCCACCCCTCCCAAAACTTGTAGTTGCGACCCCTCTTATAAAGTTGCAGTTGCACTTGGGTTACAACGCTTGCAATTGCCTGTCTAGTGGTGGCATGCAAACTGGCCCCAATAACTCCTCTCTAGACCCTAGTTGCAGTCGCTATGGGCCCATGCAGTTGCAATCGAGTTATAATACTTGCAGTTGCATGTCGAGTGGTTGAAATGCATCTGGCCCCGCTAACTCCCCTCCTGACCCTAGTTGCAGCCACTTTCGGACCATGCAGTTGCAGTCGGATTATAAATACTTGTAGTTGCATGTCTAGTGACGCAATGCAACTGGCCCCGACAACTCTCCTCCTGACCCTAGTTGCAATCGCTTTGGGCCCATGCAGTTGCTGTCGAGTTACAATGCTTGTAGTTGCATGTCTTGTAATGGCCTGCAACTGGCCCCCACAACTCCCTTCCTGAGCCTAGTTGCAGTCGCTTTGGGCCCATGCAATTGCGGTCGGGTTACAACGCTTGCAGTTGCATGTCTAGTGATGGGCATGCAACTATCCCCAACAACACTCTTCCGATCCCAGATGCCATCGCTTTGTGTCAATTCAGTTGCGGTTGGGTTACAACGCTTGCAGTTGCATGTCTAGTGGTGGGCATGCAACTAGCCCCAACAACACTTTCCCGATCTAGGATGCCATCGCTTTGTGCCCATTCAGTTGCGGTCAGGTTACAACGCTTGTAGTTGCACGTCTAGTGGTGGACATCCAACTAGCCCCTGTCCCGTCCCCATCCTATTTTTTCAATCTCAACTTCATTATTGTATTGACATGATGATTTATTTTAAATATAATAATAGGCAAAAGAAAACTAAGCAATCAATTTTGCAATTTCTGAAACAACAGAAAAAAAAACACTTATGTCCCTAGTATGTACAAAACAGAAAAAAAAAGCAAAAAGATAAAGAAAAAGAACAGCATCATGGCAAGACCCGACAGGGGCCTGCACTGTACATAAAAAACGGCCACGGGCCGGACTGCAACAAAAATGCCTGGGACCAAAAAAGGAAAACGGTCCACGAGACGAACAAGAAACGGGCTGGACGCGTCGCTACAACGCTCACCCACTCGACAAAACGCAAATCACAACGCAACAAATATCTAACGGCTGACAAAATGAATGAGACCAAAAATTATCTCAGCTAGCTGAGTTTTAGCAAAACCGTATAAATATTCTACTACTACATGTGATTTATTCTGAAAATTACGAGCTGTGATTTGGTTCATAAAGAGTCAATATATTATCAAATCCTGAACATTAAAAAGATCCGACACGTCGAATGTCTGCAAAAAGATATGGAAAGTTAATTAAGAGTTTATTGCATTTAAATTTCCCTAATTAATCTATCCAATCCAAAAATTATGGCATATTTTTTTTCCCAAACTCAACATTTTCTAAGTTTGAAAATGTTTGCCAAAAAGATCCACGTCTATAAAACTAAATAAATATCATTAGATCTTTCATGGAATATATTTTCATAATTTATTTCTTATATATGGTAGCTATCAATATTTTTACCCACAAACTTGGTCAGACTTGGTAAACTTGTTTAAGAGCGAATGCTCACCAACGTCATGGTAGCACACCAATACTGTTTTAGAGGGGTTCAGGTGGAAACTACCGTGCACGTGATGCTCGCTGAAGCCGGATGCACACACAACACCTCAATGCATTGGAGTGGTCATCTTGGCTATCCTGTGAAAAAAAATGGGTCGCGATAACGCCCACACGTGTGGTGGGAGCAACACTCGCCCACACGCCCTATAAAAAAATGGGTCGCGATAACGCCCACACGTGTGGTGGGAGCAACACTCGCCCACCGCAATCATGCATGTGGAAATCTTTTTGGATTTCCAGTTTTTAAAATGTTTTATCTCTTAAATGAAAAATTCGATTGAAGATCCGTTTTCACCATTAAATCTGTCGCGACGAGATCTTCAAAACTAGATTCCATGTTGATATGTTTCGGTGAAAAAAAAATGGACAAAAGTTGCCATGATGTTTACACTGTAGTTGCCATGGCGTTTACACTAAAGTTGTCATGACATGTTCTATCTATTTTTTCTTCTAGATTTAAAGCTACCTTTATATTTTTAACTACTTTTTACGGTAATTTTTATTATTGACCATGGCAATTTTTAGTAAAAGTAATCCACCATGGCAATTTTAGTTTATGGTTCATGGCAAGTCTAGAAAAAAAAATTGGCAAAAGTTGCCATGATATTTACGCTGTAGTTGCCATAGTGTTTACACTAAAGTTGCCATGACATGTTCTATCTATTTTTTCTTCTAGATTTAAAGCTACCGTTATATTTTTAACTACTTTTTACGGCAAGTTTTATTAATTGACCATGGCAATTTTTTGTAAAATTAATCCACCATGGCAATTTTAGTTTATGGTTCATGGCAAGTCTAGTTTCTTAATTCTCCGTTTTATAATATGTCAAAATTTACATTTAAAGGTCGAAGAAAAAATAGCTGAAACATATCATGGAAACTTCAGTGTAAACCAGGGGCGGACCTAGTGGGGGTGCCCTGGGTGCCATGGCACCCCCCTCCATAACTGTAAACTAAAATTTACTATGTATGTAGCACTAAATATCTATGAAGTTGATGCAATTTTAGAAGTATTTGTTGAGATTATGATGATGTTTGGTGTAAATTTTAAACTGTGGCACCCCCAAGGCTGACATTCTAGCTCCGCCACTGGTGTAAACACCATGGCAATTCATGTGCAATAGACATGGCAATTTTTGCCCAATTTTTTTTTCATCGAAACATATCAACATGGGATCTAGTTTTGAAGATCTCGTCGAGACGGATTTAATGGTGAAAACGGATTTTTAATTGGATTTTTTAATTAAGAGATAAAACATTTTTAAAACCGGAAATCCAAAAAGATTCCCGCTGATGTCATCTGATTTGACATGGCAAAATGAGTGGTAACGAAGGCATGTGAGCGTTAGTATTTCCGAAAAAAATTGCGGTGCTGGTGGCCCGTGATGGGTTCCCTTAGAATCCGGGGCGGACCCAGCAAAAACAGACCTGATATCCCACGTGTAAATTACTCATTTTTCTCACTTAAATATGAGGTGTCACACAATATACTATACAAGACATATAACAAAGAATTTTCTTGAATCCGGTGTCCTCTGCGCCCCTATGGTTGAACCTGGGTACGCCCCTACATAGAATTGCCTCACGACGCGTGTGGTTGACGAGGAGGACGACGTCATGGTGGCAGCCAAGAGGAGAAGTTCTGGTGATCACTGTTAAAAGGGAATAGAGTGGGATTGGCGGAATATGATAGATGTTGTATTGAGCCTGACGGGCGAGTATATATAAGAGTATAGACTTGGAGGGCAAGAAGCCTCTCCTAAAGATAAGGTAGGAGACGGATTACAAATCCTAGACTACCAAATTACATGTAACCCAAATATATCTCTAACAATCACACATGGTGCATGTGAGGTTTCTTTTTTTTTTTTTTGCGGGAAATCAGTGAGGTTTCATGGCAGGGAGAAGCGCACAACTGGGATGTGATTGGGGGTAGGATGAGAGTGGAGACGGGGGCTTGCCCAAATTCTAGGCTAAGGAGCGAGGGACCTCCAGTGGTGCTTGCGAATGGGGTGGATAAACTATGGGTCAGAGAGGATGCAGCACCATCACATGCAGACGAGGGAGATGAGAGGAAAAGAAGATGCCTGAAGGGAAGGTGTGTAAGAGGATTATAGAGGAGAGAATTAGCCTAAAGCGTTGTGTTGTTGATAAGGTAGGAGTGAATATGAATCCTATACCACCAAATACATGCATACCAAATATATTGTACCCCCTCCCTCTCGCGCAGTCACAACGGGAGCAGCGTATATGGTGATACTGGAGAAGAAGCCGAAGGTTGTATTCCAACAAGCTAACATCCCAACACATTCATAATGTCGATGTGTTGCGGATGTTGTGGCTGGAGTAGAAGCCGATGAGGTTGCTCACGAAAGCGGTAGCACTTTGTCCCAATGTCGAGGTAGCTGAGAGCATGGGTCAATGTAGCCTCAATCAAGGTAGCCGAGAGAGGAACGTAATGGTCGGTGACGAGGTCGGGGTTGCTAGTGAAGAGGTAGTTGCTTGCGTGGAGTCGTGGGCCCAAGGATGCGTCATGGCCTCGTGGGTCAGGGATGCAAGGAATAGCCAGGAAAAAAATAGGGATGCGGTTGAGGCCAACTCCCAAGGAGGGTGTTAGTGCCGAAGACGATGTTGTAAAATGCGTCATAGATGATGCACCACAACGGATTTGCTAGGCCCGGAGACACGCTAGGGACGAAGGCACGCGTCGGTGTTGCCAGTACCGGGCCTGCAGCTACTCCTGCAGGAGTCGTTGTGTTTATCCGCAGTTAACAACCAAGGTTTATCGAACTAGTAGGACATTCTAAGCTAACAAGGTAAGGAACACGTGCACACAAACACGATAAAATACTTGCATCTAACATGGCAAGACGGTTATCAAGCCCCTTGTCTTGCTAGTTACAAGGTTAAAAGCAAATAGAGATAGATAGTGGTATAGTGAAACAGCAAATAAAAAGAGCAAATAAAGCGGAAGAAGCCGGACAGATTTGCACCTTGAGGAGCGATGGCCAGAGCGCCAGAAGCAGCAAGATATAATTTGTGAAGACCGACCATGTGACACACTTTATGAAGTCAATAGGATATAAATGTTCTCTATCCACACACTTGGCACACAATTTCTAGACCACTGCCTATATATATCGTGTGCTTTTCCTCCATTCTCCAATAGGCATTTCGATAAGCTTCAATCGACCTGTCCAACTACTACACCAACTGTCGGCACAAAGCATGCATGAAAATAATAATGAGATCAGTTTAAGAATAGGAGACATCAGAAAAGAAGTGTTTTGTACAACACTCTGCAATGCATTATGTGTTGCTCGGGTGCGACCCGATGTTGTAATAATGGAGATAGCTAGCCTTCCGGCTTTTGCCATCTAGAGAAGTGCGTAATTATAGAGGGGATGATCTTCAACTTGAGCAAGGCGTTCGAGCACGTTGGTTTGCACAGCAGCTGGGGAGTGGTGATGTACAAGGTTCAGCATAGCCTCAGGCTGTCGCACGAGCAAGCACTTGCGCGGGAAGGAACAATTCTGAGAGCCGAGGGTGCGTGGCCTAGCGCCATTGCAAAGCCATGTGGGCTCAGTGAGTTCGAAGTCACTTATGTTTCGTGTGTGTCGCATGGGGAAAGAATGATTGATCCAGAACATTAGACAGCTACTCTCTCTATCAAGCACGCAACAAATTAATTGCCTCGCTTCTACTCAAAATTCTCTTGGCCACCAATCACGAATTGATGGAGACGACGACGCAGGCAGCTTTTGTTGGAGAAGAGGTGGTCGCAGCAGATCATGGTGCACGAGTTGTACAGCGGCTCTCCTCCAAGATACAATGATCTCCTATCTCCTATTGTGCACTCAAGAGGAGACGAACCAGCAGGTTCTCACGAACATAGCTCTCTCTATTCCAAAGTTCAGATGTATGTGGAGAAAATCAAGATTGATTTGTTCAAAACATCTGCCGTACGTAGCCTTATATAGTCTCCTTCTCAACTAGAAAATCTTATCTCTTGGCCAGCAAGTTTTCTTAGATAACAAGCTGAATTCGTTGACCAAAATATCAAGAGAAGTTGAGTCCATATCTGGTACATACAGCTGAAACCAAAACGGTTTTAATCACCCAAACTGAAACCAAACAGAGATCATAAATTCTGTTCAGAGGTGTCCCATCTGAACGAACGCGAAGATTGGCGTTCACTCGTTCACAAAACAGAAAATTTACAGAAGATAAAATCTTAAAAAGCTAAGGACATTGTCAAGACGTTCATTTGTAACTTTATTCAGAAAACGAATCAGACAAAGTCTGAACTTCTAAAATCTAAAGCCAAAACTGAAACTATGAACTTCTGAATTCCAACAAACTATCCCTACTTATTTGCTGGCACTAGTAGAAAAAGGCCCATTTGTCCCGGTTCCAGAGGCCCATTTGTCCCGGTTCTGGAACCGGGACTAAAGGGTCGGGACTAAAGCCCAAAACCTTTAGTCCCGGCTCGCTTACGAACCGGGACCAAAGGGGGTCCACGTGGCCGCTGTGGGGAGCCCAGGCAGGAAGACCTTTAGTCCCGGTTGGTAACACCAACCGGGACTAAAGGAGCTTCACGTGGCCACTTCGCAGCACTCAGGCAGGAGGACCTTTAGTCCTGGTTGGTAACACCAACCGGGACCAAAAGGCAGCCACGCGTCAGCAGCTCGCAGGCGATGGGTTTTTTTTTTTTTTGAAAGGGGGGTTTATGGGTTTTGGAGGGTTTAGGGGTTTCATATTGTGTTAGCTAGCTAATAGAGAGAAGTGACCTCTCTTTCTCCGTGCTTGGTCGACGCTAGCTACTACATATAGAGAGAACTCGACGCTAGCTAGTAAGCAAATGAAGGAAACCATTAATTACACAAGATCGTCATTAACATATACAGAGAGAAGTGACCTCTCTTTCTCCGTGCTTGGTCGAGCAACAAGTTTTCGTAAATCTATCCGACGCTACTACATATATACAATATAACATTCCTGACATCATCAAGCGCCAAACTCCCATTGAATTTCCGCATGGTATTCTCCCTTTTCATGTATGACGTGGTCAAGAAAGAATCCCGCCAATTCCTCTTGAATTGCTCGTATGCGATCATGTGGTAGGAATTCATCCCGCATCTGCCAGATCTAATTTAAAGAAGGGGGTCAATACATATATATGAATGAAACTCAACACAATTGATGGTAATAAAAAAAAATTGTGAATATTGTTTACATATTTCAAATTGTTCTTCAGATCTGCCCCGCTCAGAGGTCCTGTGGCGAATGTACTCGCAAACGTAGTATCCACCTAAATTATTCCCGGGTTCCTGCCACAAGAACTTTACGAGAATAGAGTTCAATCAAACTGATAATCAAGCACGATAATGGTATTGATAAAACTAGAATCAATGAGAGATGCGCGGAACTAGCTAGTACTAATTACTTTGGGGTGTGTAAATCGCAGCTCGTTCTTCAGACCCGGAACATGTCCGGTGAACTGTTTCCAAACCCTGCCAGGCAAAGAAAATGATTACTTGATATCAGGAAATGAACGAAAGTTGCCGATATGGTCCCGGTATTGATTGAACTTACTTCTGAAGCATTGCAGTCATGTCCGCATATTCCTTGGGATCTTTACGTCGCGAGTCTAAGACAGTTACTACTCCCCCGTCAAGCTTAATGGATAGCAGAATATAGTGGAAACTGCGCACGCATAACTCATCAATTACAGTACTTAACCTCGAGTAAGCGAAACCGAATATGCAGAAGACAGTAACACTCACTTGAAGTTATAAGGAAAGAGTATTTCCCTTTTGTTTTGATGTCGAAGGAACGCTTTTAGCAAGTTTTCCTCGGTATCTTTAACTCTGTTTTGTACCGCCCATTCATTTACGGTATTTGGGCTAATGAACCCAATGTCATGGATTTGTCTTTTTTTGCATTCGAGGATAATTATATATACATGCAATGAACGAGCTGAGCTAGAGACTTAATTACAGAAGTAATACTTACAGACAGTAGCAAGTCATGATTTGTTTGTCGGGGGCCTCTTGATTGAATAACTGAAATAACTCCATAAATTCAACAGGCATCAGGTCGACTCCAATGAGGTCGTGCTCATCTTTAATTCTCACCATCAAACTATCGGACCCATTCTTCCTGCAGCTTTCCAAGTACCACCCATACAATCTTCGCATCATCGTTGTTAGAGGAGGATGATCAGGTTTGACGTGAGGCTTCCCATGCTCGTATCTAAAGATCTTTACTACCTCAGCCGTTTCAAACTGTACATCATCGCCCACGTAATCACCAAGAGTGGTACCGGGCAGTAGCCCCGGATGATTTGTGATATCGCTAGACACCTTGAGCGGGGGGCACGATTTCTTTTCCTGTTCGCCGAGCTGGGGAATTGTTTTCCCACTTCTTCGTCTTGAATCACTGGCAGTACTTCCCGACCTCCACGCTTCATCATATGTCTTTTCAATACAGCGGTCATAGTTGGATTGCGGCGGAGGCGGTGGTGGTCGCTTAAGGGCATCCAGAGTGCGCTTCACTTTCACCGGATCTATTGTTTCCTTCGGAGGTGGACGTTTCCGTTCAAAATGGGCCTTCACTTCGGCAGCACTGATGTCCTTGTTTTCCTCGTCAGTCCTCTCATATGGTAACTTTTCCATAGGCTTGAGAGATGGACCGTATCTGAATTGCCTCCCGCCTCTGCTTGTACTGCTAGCCGCCAGAGCGGCGGCGTCTCTGTTCCATCGTTGCTGATGAGGCTGAGAAGGAGGCGGAGTGCTCCGACGCGCCGGAGGAGCCGGAGCGGCGGCGTTTGTCTTCCGCCGTTGCCGACGAGGCGGAGGAGGAGGCGGACTGCTCCGACGCGCCGGAGTAGGCGAAGGAGGAGGCGGAGTGCCCTCATGTGTCGGAGGAGCCGGAAAAGGAGGCGGAGTGCCCTGATCACTCGCCGAAGGAGGAGGAGGAGGAGGAGGCGGAGTGCCCTGACTCGCCGGAGGAGGAGGAGGAGGCGGAGGCGTCCAGTTTGGAAGCTTGATGTACTCCTTCTGCCATAGACATGTACTCCTCAGAGCACGAACTAGCTGATTCTCCCCTTCACCTGTAGAGTGGTCAAGCTCGAGCTCCTCAAATCCCTCAATTACTTCATCCACCATCACAACAGCATAGCCATGTGGAATCGGAAGGCAGTGAAAAGTTCCGTTGGGTTGAGGAGGTGCAACAGAGCCGACAGCTGCCTTGAAAGTGAGGTTCCGGCATTTCGTCATAAGCTTGCAATTTTGAGCCTCCGTGATAGTATCCACGGGGTAGATAGGAGCCGTGAAGTCAGTCTGAACGGGCTCCGTGGAAGCCACGCTGCTTCTCCGCTAAGATGGCGGGGTAGTTTCTGGGGTAGCTTCGTGCCGCTGAGATGGTTGGCCGGCAGCTCGCTGGCTCTCAAGTTCCCCTAGCTTTTGTAGTCTTGCATTGATCTTCTGCATATCGCTCAGCTCCGCTTTCCTCTTTCTCTCCCGGCTTCTGTAACCGCCTGCGTCGGGAATCCCAACCTTCCACGGAACGGAGCCTGGTGTGCCTCGTGTTCGTCCAGGGTGCTCAGCATTCCCTAGGGCCTCAGTCAGCTCATCCTTCTCTCCGTCGGGAATGAAGGTCCCTTCCTGCGCTGCGGTGATATACTTCTGAAGCTTCGTGACGGGTATTGCAAGTTGCTCGTCCGTCCAATGGCACTTCCCTGTTTCAGGGTCCAAAGTTCCCCCAACCCCAAAGAACCAAGTCCTTGAACGGTCTGGCCAGTTCAATGTCTCTGGTTTGACCCCTTTAGCAATCAGGTCATTCTCAGCTTTGTCCCACAACGGCCGGGCTTTGAGGTAGCCACCTGACCCCGTGTGATGGTGATACTGCTTCTTTGCAGCGTTGTTCTTGTTTGTCTCTGACATTTTCTTACTCTTGTTCGATGTCTTGTAGGCCACAAATGCGGGCCAGTGATCTCTTATCTTCTCAAATCGGCCGATGAATTCTGGAGTCTCACCTTTGTCGAAAAACATTGATTTCAACTCATTCTTCCACCTCCTGAATAGATCTGCCATCTTCTTAAGAGCACACGCCTTGACCAGTGGCTCTATAACTGGCTTATTCGGATCCTCCTCTGGCAGTAGGGTGAAATTTGCCTTCAGCGCGGTCCAAAGATCATCTTTCTGTCTATCGGTGACATAATCACCTTCAGGGGCGTCGTCCTTAGGCTTATTCCATTACTTGATGCTGATCGGGATGTTGTCCCTAACAATAGCTCCACACTGAGCAGAAAATGCGTCCTTGGTCCGCTTGGGTTGAATCGGTAGGCCATCGTCCGCGAGTGCTGTGATCGTCAACCTTTCATCCTTGCGCAACCTCTTCTTCGGGCCTCGTCTCGTTACCAAAGTTTGGCTCGATCCGGAGGGCTATAAAAGAAGAAAGAAGAGTTAATATATGTACATACCAAAACAATTAATGCATCAATTAGCTAGTCAGCACAGGCTTAATTAATATATATACCTCGCCGGACTTTGCAACAGCTCCCTCCTCTGTTCGGTCACCGGAGCCGTCATCATGGCCTCCTTCTTCCTCCGGTATTCGGTCACCAGAGCCATCATGATCATGTCCTTCCTCCTCCATTGTTCCATCGATGTCGTTGAGAAACGACAAGACATCACCTCCGGCGAGGATTATCTCCCTCAACAACTGTTCTTGTTCCAAGTCTCTTTGATCCATAGTTTCTGCAAATATTACAACATGGCAATTAATATACAAACATGAATGTCCGACGTCCGGACCGCCTCTCTCATGAATGTCCGACGTCCGGACCGCCTCTCTCATGAATGTCAAACAAGGGATTCTCTTAACCTTTAAGGGATTTAACAAAATGGCGCTATTCTGAATGTGCAGAAAATGGTCCATATTTTTCCTGATCTCATCTACCCTTCTATATGTCACGTTGTCTAGTGTCAAAGGATTCAAGAAAACCAAGGCTTCATCATTAGCCGGAAGTAACAGGCGCATAATGGTACGAAGCTCTCCAAAATTGTTTTGGAACGGAGTCCCGGATAGGATAATTAATTGTTACCGGAGTTATCTATGTTACCGGAGGGGGTAGACGACAACGACGCTCACCCCTCATGTCATGTCCGACGTCCCCCCTCATGTCGAAGTTATCGGGGAGGGGGTAGACGACAACGACGCTCACCCCTCATGTCCGACATCCCCCCTCATGTCGAAGTTATCGGGGAGGGGGTACAGGTGGCCTCGACAACTCTTCTAGGGTTTGGGGTGGCCTCGACAACGCTCTTTTAACTCATTTAACTCATTTAACTTGGTAAAATTGGGTGGCCTCGACAACGCTTCTAGGGTTTGGGGTGGCCTCAACAACACTTCTAGGGTTTGGGGTGGCCTCGACAACGCTTTTTCAGTCCCGGTTTGGGTGGACTCGAGAGTTGGCCGGGTGAGAGGGGGTTGATCGACGTCCCCGCTCATGTCGAAGTTATCGGGGAGGGGGTAGATCGACAACGACGTCGCTCTTTCTTCTACGGTTTGGGTGGCCTCGAGAGTTGGTCGGGCGAGCGGACCGGGAGTAAGTAACTTTTAACTCATTTTAACTCATTTTGAATATATGAACATTTTAACTTTTACAGGTAGGGGCGGGAGGGGGTTGATCGACGTCCCCCCCTCATGTCGAAGTTACCGGAGTTTTCTATATGAACAAAAAAAATCCACATGACATGTCCGACGAGCGGACCGCCTCTCTCTCATGCATGTCCGACGTCCCCCCTCATGACAAAAAAAAAATTCTATGAATAAAAAATGGACAGGGACAGGGAGGAAAGGGGGCGCCGGCAATGCTTCTAGGGTTTTGGGGTGGCCTCGACAACGCTCTTTCAGTCCCGGTTTGGGTGGACTCGAGAGTTTCTATGAGCATAAAAAAATCTATACAAAAAACTTTCTTCTATGAACAAAAAACTTTCTATGAACATCATTGCTCATATATCAATGCATACATCCACGGATCATCATTGCTCATATATCCATGGATCATATATAAAAACTTTCTTCTATGAACAAAAAACTTTCTATGAACAAAAAACTTTCTTCTATGAACAAAAAGCTCATATATCAATGCATACATCTATGGATCATCATTGCTCATATATCCATGGATTATATATAAAAACTTTCTATGAACAAAAAAAAGTTCTATGAAAAAAAAAAGTTCTATGAACAATGCATACATATCCATGGATCATCCATACACATCTGCATACACATCTACATACATATACATCAATGCATACATGTACATATCCTAAAAAATCATCCATGGATCATCCATACACATCTCCATAGATCATCCATATACACATCTCCATGGATCATCCATATCCAAAAAAAAGGCAGAGGCGGCGGCGGCGCAGTAATCAGAGCGCGGCCGGGCGTCGGCGGCGGGGCAAGCAGAGCGCGGCGGGCGGCGGCGTCGGGGCGCGACAAGCAGAGCGCGGCGGACGATGGCGTCGGGGCGCGGGGGGAGGAGGAGAGGAGGGGAACGGCACGGCGGCTCACAGTGGGTGCGGGGACGGCGTCGGGGGCAGCTCGGCGACGGCGACGACGGCGAGGTGGAGCAGCTTGACGGCGTCGGGGCATGGCTCGGCGGCGATTGCGACGAGGAGCAGGGCGTTGGGCGGAGAAGAACACGATTTCGAGAAACTGCTAAGTGTGGGCTTATATACACAGAGCATTGGTCCCGGTTCGTGGCAGCAACTGGGACCAATGCCACCCTTTTGGTCCCGGTTGGTGCCACCAACCGGGACTAAAGGTCATTTTCAGCAGCCCGAAGGGCGGGAAGCAGAGACCTTTAGTCCCGGTTGGTGGCACGAACCGGGACCAAAGGGTGGCATTGGTCCCGGTTGGTGGCACCAACCGGGACCAAAGGTTGGCATTGGTCCCGGTTAGTGCCACCAACCGGGACCAATGGCCTTGCACAGCGGCGTGGTGGGAGTTTAGTCCCACCTCGCTAGTTGAGAGAGTGCCGCACCTATTTATAAGGCGCGGTGCGCCAGAGCCTTCGAGCTCCTCTCTAAAGCAGGCTTACGGGCCTAACCACTCTGTATCTGCCTGTGGGCCTACTGGGCCTTCTGCGGGCTTGAATCCTGGCCCAACTGGCTGGTTGAGTTTCTAGTCGTATTCAGGCCGTGGTGGCCCAGTAGGCGGCATTTTTTTAATTTTTTTCTACTTTTTTTGTTTTGTTTTTTGCTTTATTTATTTTCTTTTGTTTCTACTTACAGTTTTTCAGTGATTCTTTTTGCTTTTAGGTCACAAAAATAATAAACTTTCTGTTAGTGCCATTAGTTTCCAAATTTGAATAGTTTAAATTTGAATTCTTTTAAATTGGTGTGAATCACTAGTTTGTGAATAACTTTACTATAAAAATAGATTTTTGAGTGATTCTTTTTCCTGCTATTTAATATTACTGTGTTTTATCATTATATTCAATTTGTTAATTTTTAGGTTATTTTAAATGTCTGTTTTAACCAAAAACAGATTTTGTTATTTTAGTTTGCTATTAAAGTTTCTAAAAAAAATTCTTTATGAAAATTCTTTTTGCTATTAATGTTTTGAACAAAAAATACTTTGATAACTTTAGTTGCTTAAATTTTCTATAATTTTAGTTTCATAAATACTAGAGGTTTATAAAATATTTTTAGTTGATTCCTTTTGCTATTAGAGTTTTATAAAAGCTTTTTAGTTGATTCTTTTTGCTATTGAAGAACATTATAGTTTTATTTTAGTTGATCATAACAGAATTTTTTAATTGATTATTTTTAGTTCA
This sequence comes from Elymus sibiricus, assembly GCA_039707655.1. Classification (NCBI taxonomy): domain Eukaryota; kingdom Viridiplantae; phylum Streptophyta; class Magnoliopsida; order Poales; family Poaceae; genus Elymus; species Elymus sibiricus. The sequence continues at coordinate 31,248,896 of CM077674.1, forward strand.
TTATTTTTGCTATTAGAGTTTCATAAAGGTTTTCTAGTTCATTCTTTTTGCTATTAGTTCATTCTTTGAGCTAAATGACCCTGAAATTGAAAAGCACTTCAAATGAACTCTGAAAAGGTTGAAAGTTGGCATGTTCTAAAAAGTTGTGAGGATTACGGCAAAAACTGGATGCACTTCGTGTACAAAATGGACAATCTCTTTCGAAGTATCAGGGTTTCGGATGAAAACTCATCTGTTACAAAGGGATTTCATTTTTTCGAACTTATTTGAACTCCAGACTTTTTGTGTGTTCAAAATGCACCATTCAAAGCCACATCATCAATTTTCAACCCTTTCTGACTTCATTTGGTATTTTTCATGCATTTACTGATTTTTTGAGCTAAATGACCCTGAAATTGAAAAGCACTACAAATGAACTCTGAAAAGGTTGAAAGCTGGCATGGTATCATCATTTCACCCACATAGCATGTTATAAAAGGTTGAGAGGGTTACGACAAAAACTGGATGCACTTCGTGTACAAAACGGACAATCTCTTTCGAAGTATCAGGGTTTCGGACGAAAACTCATCTGTTACAAAAGGCATTTAATTTCTTCACATGTAACTGCAATGATATAGTTGTGGAGAGAAAGTCTTCACTTTTTTTTCGCTTGTGTCCTTTGCTTATTGCGTCGTAACCATGGATAATCTTCATCGTTTAACACGGTGCTTGGGTCAGCCTTGACTTTGAAGGGAGGAATTTCATGAAACTTTTCATAATCTTCAGACATGTCTGTCTTGCCGTCCAATCCCACAATGTCTCTTTTTCCTGAAAGAACTATGTGGCGCTTTGGCTCATCGTATGATGTATTCGCTTCCTTATCTTTTCTTTTTCTCGGTTTGGTAGACATGTCCTTCACATAGAAAACATGCGCCACATCATTGGCTAGGACGAATGGTTCGTCTGTGTACCCAAGATTGTTCAGATCCACTGTTGTCATTCCGTACTGTGGGTCTACCTGTACCCCGCCTCCTGACAGATTGACCCATTTGCACTGAAACAAAGGGACCTTGAAATCATGTCCATAGTCAAGTTCCCATATGTCCACTATGTAACCATAATATGTGTCATTTCCCCTCTTGGTTGCTGCATCAAAGCGGACACCGCTGTTTTGGTTGGTGCTCTTTTGATCTTGGGCGTTCGTGTAAAATGTATTCCCATTTATCTCGTACCCTTTGTAAGTCAATACAGTCGAAGATGGTCCCCTGGCCAACGAGTACAGTTCATCACAAACAGTGTTGTCACCCATGAGACGTTTTTGCAACCAACTGCCAAAAGTCCTGATGTGTTCATATGTAATCCAGTCGTCACACTGCTCCGGGTGTTTGGAGCGCAGAATATTCTTGTGTTCATCGAGATACGGGGTCACCAAGGTAGAATTCTGTATAACTGTGTAGTGTGCTTGAGACCAAGAATTCCCGTCCCTACATATTATTGAGTCCGCTCCTAGCGTGCCTTTTCCAGTCAGTCTCCCCTCATACCACGATTGAGGGAGACCAATCTTCTTAAGGTCAGGAATGAAGTAAACACAAAACCCAATGACATCCTCTGTTTGATGGCCCATGGAGATGCTTGCTTCTGGCCTAGCGCGGTTACGAACATATTTCTTTAAGACTCCCATGAACATCTCAAAGGGGAACATATTGTGTAGAAATACAGGGCCCAGAATGACAATCTCGTCGACTAGATGAACTAGGACGTGCGTCATGATATTGAAAAAGGATGGTGGGAACACCAGCTCGAAACTAACAAGACATTGCACCAAATCACTCATTAACCTTGGCAGGATTTCTGGATCGATCACCTTCTGAGAGATTGCATTGAGGAATGCACATAGCTTCACAATGGCTAATCGAACGTTTTCCGGTAGAAGCCCCCTCAATGCAACCGGAAGCAGTTGCGTCATAATCACGTGGCAATCATGAGACTTTAGGTTCTGGAACTTTTTCTCTGCCATATTTATTATTCACTTTATATTCGATGAGAAGCCAGATGGGACCTTCATACTGAGCAGGCATTCAAAGAAGATTTCCTTCTCTTCTTTGGTAAGAGCGTAGCTGGCAGGACCTTCATACTGCTTTGGATGCATGCCGTCTTTTTCATGCACACGTTGATGTTCCTCCCGTGCCTCCGGTGTATCTTTTGTCTTCCCATACACTCCCAAGAAGCCTAGCAGGTTCACGCAAAGATTCTTCGTCACGTGCATCACGTCGATTGCAGAGCGGACCTCTAGGTCTTTCCAATAGGGTAGGTCCCAAAATATAGATTTCTTCTTCCACATGGGTGCGCGTCCCGCATCGTCAGTCGGAACAGATAGTCCGCCAGGACCCTTTCCAAAGATAACTTGTAAATCATTGACCATATCAAGTATGTGATCACCAGTACGGAGGGCGGGCTTCTTCCGGTGATCTGCCTCACCTTTGAAATGCTTTCCTTTCTTTCGACATTGATGGTTGGTCGAAAGAAATCGACGATGCCCCAGGTACACATTCTTCCTGCATTTGTCCAAATATATAATGTCGGTGTCATCTAAACAGTGTGTGCATGCGTGGTATCCCTTGTTTGTCTGTCCTGAAAGGTTACTGAGAGCAGGCCAATCGTTGATGGTTACAAACAGCAACGCATGTAGGTCAAACTCCTCCTGTTTGTGCTCATCCCACACACGTACACCTTCTCCATTCCACAGCTGTAAAAGTTCTTCAACTAATGGCCTTAGATACACATCAATGTCGTTGCCGGGTTGCTTAGGGCCTTGGATGAGCACTGGCATCATAATGAACTTACGCTTCATGCACAACCAAGGAGGAAGGTTATAGATACATAGAGTCACGGGCCAGGTGCTATGATTGATGTTCTGCTCCCCAAAAGGATTAATGACATCTGCACTTAAACCAAACCATACGTTCCTTGCGTCACCTGCAAAGTTCCCCCACCTTCTCTCGATTTTTCTCCACTCCGACCCGTCAGCGGGTGCTCTCAACTTCCCGTCTTTCTTATGGTCTTCTTTGTGCCATCGCATCAACTTGGCATGCTCTTTGTTTCTGAACAGACGTTTCAGCCGTGGTATTATAGGAGCATACCACATCACCTTGGCAGGAACCCTCTTCCTGGGGCGCTCGCCCTCAACATCACCAGGGTCATCTCGTATGATCTTATACCGTAATGCACCGCATACCGGGCATGCGTTCAAATCCTTGTACTCACCGCGGTAGAGGATGCAACCATTAGGGCATGCATGTATCTTCTGCACCTCCAATCCTAGAGGGCATAGAACCTTCTTTGCTTCGTACGTACTGCCGGGCAATTCGTTATCCTTTGGAAGCTTCTTCTTCATTATTTTCAGTAGCAAACTAAATCCCTTGTCAGATACACCATTGTCTGCCTTCCATTGCAGCAATTCCAGTGTGGTACCGAGCTTTGTGTTGTCATCTTCGCAATTTGGGTACAACCCTTTTTTGTGATCCTCTAACATGCGATCGAACTTCAACTTCTCCCTTTCACTTTCGCATTCTCTCTGTGCATCAACAATGACCCGGCGAAGATCATCATCGGGCACATCGTCTGGTTCCTCTTGATCTTCAGCTTCGCCCATTGCAGCATCACCGTATTCAGGGGGCGGGTAGTTGTCACCATCCTCTTCTTCTTCATTGTCTTCCATCATAACCCCTCTTTCTCCGTGCTTGGTCCAAACATTATAGTGTGGCATAAAACCCTTCTCAAGCAGGTGGAAGTGAAGGGTTTTAGAGTTGGAGAAAGCCTTCGTATTCTCACAGACAGTACATGGACAATGCATAAAACCATTCTGCTTGTTTGCCTCGGCCGCTTCGAGAAAATTATGCAGGCCCTTAATATACTCGGAGGTGCGTCGGTCACCGTACATCCATTGCCGGTTCATCTGCGTGCGTTATATAGTTCTCATTATTGAACAACATATAACTCTCTAGAGCATCTAATTAAAACATACATTGAAACTATGTAAAAAAATTAAATGCAACAACAAATGCGATCATAACCGCAACTAAGGTACCAATTGATCCAACGGCATAATGATACCAAGCCTCAGTATGAATGGCATATTTTCTAATCTTTCTAATCTTCAAGCGCATTGCATCCATCTTGATCTTGTGATCGTCGACGACATCGGCAACATGCAACTCCAACTTCATCTTCTCCTCTTCAACTCTTTGTAATTTTTCTTTCAAGTAATTGTTTTCTTTTTCAACCAAATTTAACTTCTCGAAAAGAATTTCTATGTCGGTTGGAATTTCTGGTTCACATACCTCCTAGATTAAAAAATCTATGTCACGTTGGTCGGCATAATTGTCATAAACACTAAATAAAACAAATAGTTATAAAAGATAATATATACCACATCCGAATCATAGACAGGACGAGGGCCGACGGAGGCGGATACCAAATCCATCGCACTATATAATAACAAACAATAATAAAAGTAAGAAAATTACACAAGTATCTATCTAAATCATACAAGTAAGAACTTTTTTTTAGAAAGAAGATAAGAAGAAGAGGCTAACCACGGTGGTGCCGGCGCCGAGATGGGCGCGGGCGATCGACGGTGGTGAAGACGGGGACGGGACAGGACGGACCGCCAAACCTAGACAAATCTTGAGGAAAATGGAGTTTGGACAAGGAGCTTCGAGAGGAGAAAGATTAAGTGTGGCTCGGGCATTTCATCGAACACCTCATGTGCATAGGAGGTGAGCTAGAGCACCACAAAAGCTCTCCCACAGCCGGCCAAAAAAACAGAGCAGTGCACTGCTCTGCTCGCGGGCAGGGGGTATATAGGCCAACCATTGGTCCAGGTTTGTGGCTGGAACCGGGACTAAAGGACCCCATTTGGTCCCGGTTCCAGCCACAAACCGGGACCAATGGTTGTGGGCCAGGAGCGAGGCGCATTGGTCCCGGTTCGTGTGTGGAACCAGGACCAAAGGGGTCAGACGAACCGGGACCAATGGCCCACGAGGCCCGACCGGCGCCCTGGCCTCACGAACCGGGACCGATGCCCCCATAGGTCGCGGTTCGTGAGTGAACCGGGATTAATGGGCTTTTCAGGGCTGGACCAAAGCCCTGTTTTCTACTAGTGAGGTCACCTATCATGCACCTATTCCTCAACTTTCACGGTAATTGGATTACCTTTCTATGTCATTTAAACTATAATAGATTTTGGAAAAATAGGAAACTATCTTGCTCCCGCAGATTCGCTATTTGATTTCCGAGCACGCCTAACATTTTAGTATCGTTGTGATAGTCATAGTCATTTGTCTTATTAGTTCATTTCATTTTGGGATGTGTCAAGTGGCTGAAAAGTATTCTGATGCTAAATTATCTTCATCCCGTTCCTTTGTTTTCTCCAAAAGAACAATGATATGTGAAGGAAAATATCAGCAAGCATTTGGATGGTCGGCGACCAGGAAGAGCAGAAAACTGCATTTCCTTAATTAGTTGCAATTCTAACTATCTTTATTATAACTTGTAGTGGATTAATTAGATGCTATGTAACGGGAGCAGGTACTCTTATGCTATAGTACCACGACTGTTTGTGACCGAGATCTTTATTTCATGCACAAGACTCCGTGCATGTATGTTTGGTAACCATCCCTTCTGGTGTCCGCTTACATCACTGTTGTGGTTGCTCTACTTGATTGGTACCTATGGTGCTTGACTGAATTTAAGAGACTGCAAGTGGGATTCACTGTCCCAGGGATTTTTCTGTTGCTAGGACAAACAAAATAGCAAGAAGGAAAACAAAACAGAGCAGCGAGCTGCATTCCTCTGTAGAGCTGGTCGACACATGAATTATCTGACTGCAGAACTGTGTACTGGAGACCAAGAAGTGTTGTTTTGCTGTACTTTCTTGTGGTAACCATTTTATTGCTCATGATCATGCTCCTGTCAAGCTACTTTATTAGACAGCAGAATTCTGCATATTAGACTGCAGAATTTTTTGTTGGATCAGTTGTGACTGGAGAAGATGTTATGTAACTGATTTATGTTTTTCTACCGCTGGATGAGAACTCTTATCTATTTGTGCTTTTTACTCGACCATGTGGCCGGCTCTGTGCAGTATTGTTCTACTCCATTTGTCTGCAAGTTTTCATAGCAATGTGTATGTAACTGGAGCAGCAGGTATTTGTATTGATCGATCCTATGCTATGGTTACTATGGCAGATATGTTTGTTTGGTAGTAGGGCTGGGAAGAAACTGAAGATGAGATCTGTATGGCGAAGATGTTTATGATCTGGTTGTTGTTACCTTGCGCATTTGGAGCTTGAATTGAATTCCAGTATCTTGATAGTTAGTGGTTGTTGAGGGTTGTAGGATCTCATGAGCTGGTCGTTTCTTATAATGACGTTGCCATCCTCTTTTGGGGTCTACTCAGCACTCCATTTGTTTCTACCTGCCAGACATGTGGCATATTTCGTTTTAGTATAGATAGAAATGTGTCTTTATATGTGTACTAGGAAATAAGCCCGTGCGTTCGAACAGGAGAAACAAATCCTCGCTGGTGCCTTCCCTGTCTCTCCTCAGTTCCCTCCCGCAGTCACACCGGGAGTGTCGTGGACACTAGTGACGACGCGAATGCTGTTGACTGAAGTTGTTGCCGATGAGTTGTTGTAGATGCATGTAGCCATTAATGTCGATGTCAAGGTAAACGATCATGTAGTATCCTTGGTCAAGGTAGTTGTGGTCGATGATGTAGTCGTCGTGGATGATGCAACAGCACAAAGCCGGAGGCGCAAAAAAAATTGTGCTATGTTGTAGATGACGGAGCTGCAGTCGTGGACAATGCAACTTATATATGTCAGAGGGTGTCGTCGGCGATGAGACCATCGGTTTTGCCAAGACCGGAGGAAATCAATCGAGCGCACATCGGTTTTGCCAGGACTGTGTGGCCGTGAAAGGGGTCGTCACCATAGTGACGCTGTGTCAATAAAGTCGTCGATGACACGGTTGATGTCGTCGTCGTGACGCGGTCATTGCCGTCATCGAGGTCACCTCTTGCAGAAAAGTCTGTCAGTGGACGCTAAGTGTCCATTTTGTAGACGAGGCGGCGGCTGTGTGTCGGCGATGATCTTGATGATGACCATGTTGATGTAGACCTTGGCGATGATGTGTCGACGAAGAAACAACATGTGTGAAATAGTGCGTCCCTTGAAGGCATCCCTCACGAGCGACGTGTGTTTATATCTTGTTGTCGGAGAAGTCAATGAAGTCGTGTGGTTGATGTCGCTTCTCATGGACGTGCTCGACGAAGTATGCTGGCTTGTAGCTTGGCGTAGTCATACAACTCAATGTCATGGTGTGAGGACGATGCAGATTGTCTGGTGTAGATGCAGTGCAAAGCAAGGATGCAGGTCACGGCTCGGTGTAGATGATCGATGTGCGTGAGTCGCTGAAGCGTGTTGCGCACGAGCTGGTAGGCTCGGTCAGATCGATGTAGCTGACGATCTACAGCGTTGACGTGGATGCTTGAACTATCCCTGCCAACCCTGAGTGGTCGATGTGCACGGGCGACGGATAAGTCGTCGTCGGTGCACCGCTCATGATGAGCGAACCGTGCATCGTCGTTGGAGCTTGCATGCGTTCGCCAGAAGCCATGCATGTGTATGCATGCCTTTTTCTAACACAAGAAAGCCAACATATTTTCCCGCAAAAAAAAGAAGAAGAAAGCTAACATATTCATTCAAACTCATAGACAATGTACAGCATGTATTACATAGTCCTGCATCTGGAAATTGAGAAGATAAAGCAAAGCAGGGCAAGATTCATTGATATGAGAAGAATTAGAACAACTAAAGACAGGTTCTACTCTTGAGTTGATAACCTGATGAGCACATTGTGAGCTATTCCATTTGTATTCCTGGAGATGTGATAGATAGCAAAACAAAGCTGAGAAGTTTCCTGTAGAAAATAGCTAATATGTTGCCTGCATCTCCAAGTGATGATGGTGTTGTTGATGTCTCTGGAAGCAACCATCTTTGCCAATTGAAAGGTTTTCTGTGAGGAATTTATCCAGGGGAAGGTTTTCTAAAGAGCCAAAGCTTCAGCAACAACAGGTGAGTGAGCAGAGTCACTTGAAGCTTGGATCATATTCTTAGTATCAAATTGTTCTTCGGGAATGTGGATGTGCACACCAACACCCGTCGCCAGCGAATCTCAACAACCAGGGATGTTCTTCTTTTGCCAAGAAGCATCAGAATATACCCTGGTACCTGCAACTACTAGATCAGATTTGAGTGTTGAGCCTTGCTGAACATTTTCATGGCCTTGGGAGTGAATGGTATCAATCTCATCAAGAATTGGAGTAGGCGTCGGCTGGCATATTGTCTTGTCTTGCTGAAACTCTTTCATGTTTTGTGTTGAGGCAATAGCTAGCACAGCTTGATGTACCTGACGAGGATGCACCTGTTTCCTGCAAAACAGAACATCATTTCTTGCTTTCCATAGACACCAGAAGAAAGAGAAATATTAGGGATAGAAGCTTGCGGGTGATTCATGTTTATAAGGGCCAAAATAATATCACCAACAGAATTGTGAAGATCTACCAGAATGTCTGACTTGATGTGTATGCATGTCCGTATGAGAGATAGGGCAGATGAACACATCTGCATATCGATACCTGCACCCTTGTTGGAGTACATGCCGCAGGAGGGGTTGCGGCTTGACAACATTCCCGTGGGTGCTGGTGCTGGCTCGGGGAAGCTTACAATCAATCCAAACGATAGAAGCGTGTCGGTGAGGACGATGGCTCGTTGTAGTCCCACGCGCTGGAGGTCAATGTAGATGGCGCGCTGGTCTTGGCGCTTGGATGGATCTCATATCGCCTGGGCTTGGAGCTAGCATCACGGAGACGCGGAGGGCGAGGCACTAGGCTGCCGTGTGTCGATGGAGTCATCCGCTGTTGCCGGCAGATCGGATCGCTGGCAGCCGTGCGCCTTGTCGCCGAGTCCAGCAATTGTTGCTCATGCAGAAAGAGGCAGCTGAGCCTAGTATCTTGGTGTCGCCTGCATGCTAAAGTCGATGGACAGCCGCCCTGGATGCCACCGTGAAGAAGCAGTGCCTCGCATCTCAACGTCAGTGGCATGGAGTTGATTTGGCTGCAGTCTGAGGCACTGATTTCATCGGAAATTGGAGGGTCTACAGATTTATTTGGTAGCTAAAAAGAATCAATCTAAGAAATTTCGAAAATTGAGATTGATGTAATCTAAGGAACTGATCTAATCTATGAAACCAATCAAATCTTTGAGCAATCAGGTGCCGCACCCCCGGAAAAGAGAAGATTAATCTCTCCGAGGAAGGCGCGCTGCAGAAGTGGTGGGGAAATCTAGGATCAGCGTTGTTGTACAAACCGCTCTAATACCACGTGAAAAATATAGAACCCTAGAATTGTGCGTTGTATTGATCAGACCCTCGTGGGGGTATATATGGAGTACAAAACTTGGAGCGCAAGAAGGCCATGGCTTGGAATACAAGATGGACTCTAGAATCCTAGTCTATCTCTAAGTCGTACACATATATGCAGTGGTGACGCTGAATTTTTTCGTCAATGTAGTATTTAAGTCTTGGCCTATGAAGTGGGACATGTAGGTTTTACTAGTTAATGCTCGGCTCAGAGGTCCACGAAAAGCTAAAGTGGTATAGGCATCTTTGACGGTCAATCTTTCTGTCCCCGTGCTTCCCATGCCTACTTGTTCAAAATGGTTCTCCCTTGCACAGAAATAAGGAGAGAACAACAACGATGATCTTCACATGCGGGTCAAGCTAGTTGGTATCACGTTAGACACTCTCGATCGGAAGGGTAGCTTCCATGTTTAGGAGCTTATCACTCCGGCCCTGTTCCCTCTTGTTTCACACTCTTCAACTAGAGATAGCATGTGATAGTTTGAGGAGCTGGAGGCTAGCTGCCTGGAGATGCAAAGCCTATGAAGGTGTGACAGACATCTAGACACTAGGTGGTGAAGAGTGTCGATGGAGTCAAGCGCTGAAGCAATGTATTCACATGGGCATGAATATATGATAAGTTATCACATGCACATACTACTGCTTTATCCAGCCGGGGTTACACATGTCATCCTTAGACATCTTCCATTAATAAAATCTACTGGATGCAACTACCTTATTCAACCCATTTTATTGTGTTCGCCATTACTAGTTCCTTCCTGCATTGCTACACTAGTGATGACCCATTAAGAGCATGGTTAATAATATAGCCAATTGATGGCTATAACATGTTGCCAACATGTATAGTAGTGAGTCAGGCTGGGCATTTGGTTCCCCCGAACCGATCGGTTCGGTGTTTCGGGTAATTGGAAATTTCGACTTACTAAAATTACTGACCGATCGGTTTCCTTCAAAAGCAATAACCGAGATTTCGGCTTGCCAGAACATCGGTTCGGTCCTCGGTAGGACCAAGCAGAATCGATCTGTGAGAAGTCAACGACTGAATCCGATGCTTGACGCCCTCCATGAAATCGCTGCTTGCCCTCGCCAATCGCCATAATAGATCGAACCTCATTTGGAAAGAGAGAGGAGATGGCACAAGAATGGAGGGATAGCATGCCCGTCGTGGCATCGTCCATCACGCCTGCAACCTCTCCGCGCCCCGCTTCGGCGCGCTCTTGACATCCTCCCTACGACTCCCTCGGTCTCTCCTGCCATGGACGCCAATCGAGGCTGCGGCGAGCCTGCCAGGCGAGAAGGTGCTGCGGGGCCTGCGAGCCAGCGAGATGAGGCGGCGAGGGTTACGGGAAGAGATAAGGTTGTTTTACTGAAGTAATTGCCCGTACGTTGCACCGGGGACATAAAATATTCTAGTTCATTAGTCCATGATTATATATCATTTATTATTGATATAATTGAAAAAACAAGATTGTATGCTTTCACTCTTAGCCATGTAGGTTAACAAAAAATTATTTGATACGCCATGGCCAAAATGATACGACTCTGTAAAAAATGATTTTATTTGATAAGCATTTATTTGCTTATATCAAAGTAAACATAACATGGCAAACATGAAATCATGTCGTGCCTACGGCCTACCTAGATGATTTGTATGGATTGCAAGGACAGTCTATTGAACGGCTGTATTTTATGTTTTCACTCTTAGCAAACATGTAGATTAACAAAAAAAATAGTTGATACATCATTGCCAAAAATATTTAATCGACAACGCAGCATAAAGGGATCACCATCAGTGTAGTATTTGCCATTACTCGCACACGTTGTAGCAACATAGCAGAAGCTTTTTAACAAAAAAGAAATTAGTTGGTACATCACGGCAAAAATAATACTCAGCCTATTTTTAAGGGATAACCATCAGGGAAGCACTATATCCATTAGTCATGCATCTTCAGAATATGGACGTACTATTGGCATATAAAAGGATCAAAGATTTTTCAAGATTGGTACAACTACACCGGACAGAACGAGATCATGCAGACCCTGCCTGGTATGACATGCCTAATAGCGCAGTGGTGGGGAAGTTGGGCAAGTACCTTGGAGCCTCAGCCTGGTCTAGTCGTCGGAGCGACATCACCCGGCTCAACCCGCTCAGCGAGTCAGCGGCCCATTGCTGGCGATCAACCTTGGTGATGCGCCTTCCTGTAATACAACAGCACAGCACACCCTTTCCTGTACTACAAACACCACACCCTTTCTGTACTACAATACCACCCTGGAAGATCGGACATGGCGACGGGTGAACGACGATGAGGCTGAGATCACGCGGCGCAGTGGACAAGATGAGGAGATCGTGGCTGATGGGTTGAGTGCGAGGTCCCCGTTGACATGCCGCCATGTAACTATCTGAGCAATCGTCCCTGAGTTTAAGGCTACGTTTGGGGATATAGAAGAGAGAAGAAAAAAAGGAAAGAGAGAAACCCGAGGTGGGAAGGGACGTGCGTGGGAAGATCGTCCCTGAGTTTAAGGCTACGTTTGGGGATTTTTTTTTTTTTTTTGAATAAAAGAAGGGCTCCCCCTTCCGATTTCCATTAGAGAAACCATAGATCTCTTACCATACAAGTTCAAAGACAAGGAAAGCTAGAAAGTAAAAACAACAAAGTTCAGTTCAACATCTAGACATCAATCGATCGGCCTTTGCATCGGCCTTTGCATCGGCCAACAAACGCTGCAGACCACCCCCTACTACGAAAAGCTGCCAACCAAAAGAAGCACTAGTACTCCTACATCGACACATATCCGCAAAAGCTTCAGGGGTGCAGCTTGCATCACATCATCCCCCGACCCGCATCACATTGCATCGCCATCCCTGTGACGCTTTGTAAACTTCACTTGCTACTCGCTCTAGAAGTTTTGTGCCCAGCTCCAGTACCCCTTTGTTTGGCTCCTTTGTCAGCAAAATAGACCAATCGATAATCCATCGACACATTAGCTTAATCAACATCATTGGACCACCCCATTTCTGCACTTCCACAAAGTCCAGAACAGGGCAGAAATACCTACTAATACAAGTTTTCTATCTTTCTCTATAAACGTTTTGATCCAAGAACCCAGACATTCATCAATGGAAGGATTTTTTCTCAAATCAAAAGCACATTGCAGCAAGCTCCAGATCAAAGAGGCTGCCGAACATGTGAAAAATAAATGATCAACAGTTTCATCTTTATGACAGAAAACACATTTCTTTTCTCCTTTCCATCCTCTTTTTAGTAAAGAGTCTCTGGTCAGGATACTTTTCCTATTGATTAACCATAGAAACACTCTAATTTTTGCAGACACTTTAACTTTCCAGAGAAACTTCTGTGGGAAGTTAATTTTATCATTGATCAATTTTCTATATAGAGAATCGACCATTAGCTGCGAGGGTCCAGATAACTTCATCTCCCCCCCCCCCCCCCCCGAAAACACATTTCTTTTCTCCTTTCCATCCTCTTTTTAGTAAAGAGTCTCTGGTCAGGATACTTTTCCTATTGATTAACCATAGAAACACTCTAATTTTTGCAGACACTTTAACTTTCCAGAGAAACTTCTGTGGGAAGTTAATTTTATCATTGATCAATTTTCTATATAGAGAACCAACAGAGAATCGACCATTAGCTGCGAGGGTCCAGATAACTTCATCTCCCCCCCCCCCCCCCCCATATCTCAACTTCTTCACATCTATTTTTAAGGCTATTCCATAACGTGAGGGTTTCCCCATGGAGTGTCCTCCTAAACCTAAAGCCACTACAGCCTTTCTGGATAGCATAAAAAACAGTAATATTGTGATCAAAGTTCAGATCATATAGCCTGGGGTAAGCCTCTTTAAGAGATTTGTCATCTACCCACATATCCTCCCAAAATCTGGTATTTTTACCATTACCCAATTTCTTCTTAGCATATTTGTAAAAAAGTTCTTTAACCCCAATCAGACTAGACCAAAATTGAGAGTCACCAACCTTTTTACCAATTTTGGATAAACATCCCCATTTTCAAGAACTGTTTGCCACAGCCCCTCCTCATTTTCAAGCTTCCAGAACCATTTTGCTAGAAGAGCAATATTCATAATTTCTAGATTAAGAATCCCCAGGCCCCCTAAATCTTTAGGTAAACAACAATTGTCCCATTTCACTAAATGGTACTTCCTTTCATTTTCATTCTCCTGCCACACCAGCCTAGCTCTGTAGAAGTCTGCTTTTTTAACTATTCCCTTAGGAATAGGATAAAAAGACATCATAAAGAGAGGGATATTGGTCAGGCACGCCTGGACCAATGTGATTCTCCCCGCAATCGATCCTAGCAATCTCCCCTGCCAGCACCCACATCTTTTTTCAATTTTATCTGTCACACATCTCCAATCAGCATTTTTGATCCTTGCATCAGAAACTGGCATCCCTAGGTATTTCATGGGAAGGGCCCCCATTTTGCAGGTAAAAATTTCCTGATATATCTTTTGTTTATGCACAGCATCACCAAACAGCATCAGTTCACTTTTATGAAAATTTATTTTTAACCCCGACATTTGTTCAAAAGCACAAGGATTGAATTTTAAATTTCTTGCACTCTCTATATCATCCCACAAAAGGAAAATTGTGTCATCTGCATATTGCAGCATATTCACCCCTTTATGCCTATTATCTCCAAGCACCCCTTTAACAATATCATGATCCAGAGCATTTTTCATCATAAACGCCAATGCATCTGTTACTAGATCAAAAAGCAATGGAGACATAGCATCCCCTTGTCTGAGTCCTTTATAGGTTCTGAAATATGGACCAATCTAGTCATTAACTCTAATCCCAACATTCCCCCCTCTCATTGTTTTCATTATCCAGTCACACCATTTATCAGAAAATCCCTTCATTTTTAACATCTGTATTACAAAAGGCCATTTAATTTTATCATATGCTTTTTCAAAATCAACTTTGAAAACTAAAGCACTTTGTTTCTTAGTGTGGATTGTGTTCAGGGCCTCATGTAAAATCACCACTCCCTCCATGATATATCTCCCTTTAATAAAGGCAGTTTGTGTCAAAGAAATTACAGTAGAGACACAACTAGTCAATCTGTTCATGAGCACTTTTGTAATAATTTTAAAACTCACATTGAGCAAACAAATTGGTCTAAATTTCTGAATTTGTTTAGCATCATTGGTTTTTGGTATTAGGGTGATGATCCCATAATTAAGTCTAGATATATCAATTGATCCATTTGCAAATCCATCTATTAGTTTTTTCAGATCCCATTGGATCAAGTCCCAAAATTCCTAGTAGAAGTCAGCTGAGAACCCATCTGGGCCAGGGCTTTTGTTTTTTTCATCCCAAACACAACATCATGAATTTCTTCTAAAGAAAAGGAAGCAGTTAGTTTGTCCCTTTCTTCAGGAGTAATTTTCCTCATTCTTTGTTCTGTCAGAGATATCTGACTTTCTTCTGGATGACCAAAAAGATTTTTATAAAACTTTGTAATATATTTCATTAAGTTTTCTTCTCCCTCAATAACACCTTCTTCCTGTTCTAAAGATGTGATTCTATTCTTCCTTCTTCTCCCGTTCACCCTGGCATGATAATATCTAGTATTGCCATCTCCATCAGTAATCTCTTTATCTTTATATCTTTGGAGCCACTTCATCTCCTCTTGTTTCAAAATTCTCCCAAGTTGCTCTCTAAGGTCTTTCTGTTCCATTCTTTCCTCTATTACTGGTCCACTTTTTTCAGCCTTCTTATCAATCTCGTCCAATCTGCTCAAAATATATATCTTAATTTTCCTGTACCAAGCATCAACATTTTTATTCCACTCTTTAGTTTTCTTTCTCAGGTTTCTAAACCTTTGTTGCCATTGTTCCATAACATCCCCTTTGTATGTTTCATTCCATATTTTATATACAAATTCTTTGAATCCCTCTCTTAGAGCCCAGGAATTTTCATACCTAAAAACAGGTTCAAATTTGCTTTGTTCTCCAGTATCTAAGAAGTGGGGTGTATGGCCAGATACCTCTCTGGCAAATGCATTTAAAATTGACAAGGGATATTTTTCTCCTCATTCAGGACACATCAAAACTCTGTCTAACTTTTCATAAGTAGGGTCAGGCAAATTATTTGCCCAAGTAAAATTCCTGCCATTAAGAGGAAGTTCCCTCAAACCAACTTGCTCAATTATAGCATTAAACATGAAACTCCAAGATTCATTCTGAACAGGCTTATTTTTTTCTTTTTCATTCCTAATCATATTAAAATCTCCACCCACTAAACATGGCATGGGATTGTCATGATACATTCTGGCTAGCTCGGCCAGGAATCCAGCTTTCCCTTTAGTTTGAGCATCACCATACACATTCACCAAGTTCCAATGGAATTTAGCATTCTTATCATAAACCAATATTCTCAGGAAATATTCTCCATTTTCAGTATGTAAGATATCAAAATAGTCTTTATTAACCCCTATCAGAATCCCACTAGACATCCCTCTGGGAGGGTTCCATCGCCACACATAATTCTTACCCCCACAAAGGTTATGCAACTCATTCTTTGTATAACTATGTTTAATTGTTTCAGAAATCCCAATAAAATCTAGTCTATGATTAACAGCCATCTCTCTAACATATCTCCTCTTGTGATCTTGTCCTAACCCTCTTACATTCCAAAATACACCTCTCATTTTTACTTACTGATCTTATATTTATTTGATTTTAAAACCCTTTTATCAAGAATTTTTTTTACTTCTCCTATTTAGCACCCCCACCCCCACAGAATGTTTCACACAACTAATAGTAGGTGAACATCCCATGTTTTTTTTCCTTCCTGAGAAAATAGCTCTCAGTTTTCTATATTGATCTTCTTCCACATCAGCATCAGAATTTTATAAATCAAAGCAAATATCCTCAATAGTAGCATCCCCAGTGTCAATCAACACCGGTGTGCCAGGGTTTTTTTTCCCCTCGTCTCTTTGAGCTATGTTTTGAAAGTAAAAATCTTTGCTAGCTATCTCCATTTTTCTGATAGCTTCCATGTTCTTATCTATCATATCAATAGAGCACCCCAAATCAATACCAACCAAAGAACTCATGTATAGTAAAGAAGGGTTAGGTGCATTAATGTCATGAGTCTTACCATAGTTGTCTCTTTCTTCATCTCTGTTTTTAGCCATATCTTCTATCTTCTGGTCCTCCTTGCCCCTATTCCTCAGACTTCTTTTAACCTCCAATTCCTTGTCCTCCTCAGCTTTCTCCAGTTCCTGCACACCAAGAATAGCCGACATTCTCCCTCCAAAATTGTCTATTGAGTCCTGGCTAGCATTGTAGTCAGTTGGTTCGTTGTAATTTCCAGTTTCTGATTCAGTTTTCTTCTCTGGATTTTCTTTTTCAAAAGCCTCAACGTCCATCTCAGCCAGCTCTAACTCATATTGTTCTCTATTAGCCGCATCAACAATCAACTGTTGTATCTCCTTTTGTTGCTTGTTTATTTTCTCCTCCAATTCTGTCTGTGTCTTTATCAGCTCAGCAATTCTCTTCTCTTCTTTGACCCATAATGCATTCTGTCTTACTTTATCCTCTTCCAAATTCTGGATTTTCCTGAACATAATGTCAATCTCTTTTTGCATCTGAGCCCTCTCATCCTTTACCTCATTCATCATCAACATCATTGTTTCTTCAATAGAGCTTTTCAGTGCAGCATTCTTAGAATTGATTTCCTCAACCTGGGCCAAAGATAAACTCCCCAGTACCACATTGCTTCTGCAATGATCATCCTTTTTAACTTTCTTTCTACTCTCAGTATCTTCTTCTCTGTCCTCTATGTCAGCAGCAGCCTCTATTTTCCTTTTGTCTTCTTTGTACCATCCCATCTCCACCACTTGTTCCAACTCAGTTTCAATTCTGAACATGAGTAGTTCTTGTGAGGTTATTTCCACATGTGTAGGAATTTTCCCAACATCCCTCACCCCACATTTCGTTCTAATATTCTCATTATTGATGGTGTTCATATCAATTTCAAGCACAGGTCCCACAGCAGCAGCAACTTCACACATCCCAAAAAAATGTCTGAAGCAATCTGGCACACGACCAAATTTCACCCATGCTGTGTGCAATTTTCCTATTGCCTGATGGTCTAAGGTCCAGCCCTGCACCTTGATGATTACTCCAGTATCCAGAAGACTAAAATCATTGAACTTGGCCAACTCAATCAACTTTGCTTTACGTGGGAATATCATCATATAACAATTATGGCCATATTCATGCACTCTCCATTCCCATCCCCGGCTGAACATCTCACTGAAAGCCTGAACAAACTGAGTCTCATTAAGCTGCCCAGACCTAATGATCACTACTGCCAAATGATTCATATGATCAGCAACTAGCACATCTTTGAAACTTTGCACTAACAAAACTCCCAACACCCTAGCAGCATATCCAACATATTTAGGCACAGGTTTCATTTGCTTCAACAGATTGCACTCTCTGGTTATATGGTTCTCCCTGCCACAAATGAGACAGTGTCCAATTCTGCACTCCCTTGTAAGATGTCCAGGATCCTTGCACTTTTCACATACCTGCTTGCCAAATCTGTCCATTTGCTTTTTATCTCCTCCAAACATTTGCACACTATTCCCTTTTGTTTCCTGCCTCCTTATGTCAGTCATCTTGTATGTCTCCTTAACTGCTCCTTCTGCAACTTGTTTCCCACCAACATTCTCTCTCCCTAGCTCTGCAACTTTCTTATCTCTAGCTAAGCTTGCTCCAGTTCCTGTTTGGTTGTTCAGTCCAGGAATTCCAGCACTCATGTTTTGTGCCAATTGCAAAAGCAAAGCTCCCAGCAATTTCTGCTGCTGAGCAACATCCAAATCCATAATCTGGTCAGTATTGTTTACAGATCCATTCCCCACATTACCAGATCTGTTCTCTCCTCCACTATCAATAGTTCCACTAATCTCTATCTGTCCCACCTTCTCCTTCCATACCTGTGTACCAACCGGATTGCCTCTTGAAGTACCACCAATTCTTCCTCCCCCTTCCGGATCAGAGAAGTTATTCCCCCCCCCCTGTTCTGGCTCGAATTGGAAGTATTGATTGGATTGAATCTAATCCTCTCCTCATAAGAGTTCTGTCCATTGTAACTTCTCTTGGGATCGAAGCTTCCACTTGTTCCCCCACCTCTGTTAGACCTTCCCCCACCCAAGCCTCCTCTGTAATTTCCAGCCATTGCTGTGAACTCCAGTGACGGCTGGGGTAGAAACTCTAAATCCTCCCTCGTCTGTCTCAACTCCCTTCCTCCACCCTTATATATACCCTGACCTAGGGCTAACGCATCCTTGTTGGGCTTATCTATTGGGCTTTCCCCACCCCATGAGCCCAGATCTACCTTTACCAGTTCACCCCCCGCCGGGCCCCCAAAAACTATCTGAGGTCCCCTGTTTTTCATTTGCCTATCTTTCATCACTTTTCCATTATCTTGAATCCTCACCTCACCAATTGGGGTCCCCATTACCACAATATCCCCAAAATCAACGGAATTTTCGTCAAACCAATTTGTAATCGGCGGGAAAACCCCCTGCCTTAGATGATTTTGAACAGTTTTTGCATCAAAGACTTTTGCAATTTCTACATTCCCAAATAAGTCTCCCAAATATTATTATTACATCCTTTTTTTCCCCTGATCCCATCTCTAACCTCGTAATCACGAGATTTGGAGATTTTAACATTTTTTCCCCGGTTTCTCCGAATTTTTCTCCCCCAATTTTTATCGCGAGCTTCATCTACACTAATCAGTGCAGTAGAAGCGAAATACTTGGAAGCGAGTAAGTCATTACCTGACGAATCTAAGGAAATCATCACCTCCCCCTCCTCGTCGGAGCTCTCTCCGGCCAGCAACCAGAAACGATTGCCAGCCGGAGAGGACCCTACTACTGGTGGGAGAGAGCTCGGAGCCTCGCCGAGCGGCGAGGGAAGCGCGGCGAGCGGCGAGGCAGGGTCGTCACCACCTGCGCCATCCTCCTCCTCGGGCGTGGCTCCTCCTCTTCGTCTTCGATTTCGATGGGTGCTGCCTGTGTCCCCGGAGCAGGAATCCCCATCATAACCTCCCTTGGCTGCGCCGGCGGTGGGATCCCGCGATATCGCAGAGATCGGAAGATCCGCCGCTTGTGGCGCTGCTCGGGAATCAGTGACTCTGCCTCGAGCATCGCCTAGAGCAGCACTCCCATCGCAGGTTGACGATCGTGGTTGGGGAAGCACCGCATCATCTCCTCTTCGTCGAGCCTCCCCCTGACCATGAACGCCGCGTCGTTCAGCGCTTTCGCCTTGGGGAACCACCTGTCGATCCCTTGCAGCCTCCCCATCATCACCTCGTCGCCATCGGCGAGCGCCGCCATCTGCTGCTCCCTCGTCGTCATCGCCCTCCAGATCTCGGTGTTTCATCACACCCCTCACGTGAGCAGGAGAGGAGAGGGAATGGGAGGAGGCAGCGGCGAGGGGAATTATCTCTGGATTATTAAGTATCCCCGCCGCGCACTCACCGCCATTACTCACGTCGGGCCTCGCATCGTGCCAACCCGACTCGCCTGTTTCCGCGACCCGCGCGATGTGGCACGGGAAGTGTACCACCGGTGCCACCGCGAGCACCTCCTCCTCCGACCAGCATCGCGCGTCGACTGTCCGCCCGTCGATGCTCACCAGGGATAGCCTCGTCGCCCGCCGGAGAAGGAATCCCGGCCGGAATTCCAGTAAGGCGGTGTTGAGATCCGATACGTAATCGCATCGGAACCGCGTCTCGCCTAGGAGACGTGTATCGTATGCCATCCATTATAGAAGAGTTGGGGATATAGAAGAGAGAAGAAGAAAAGGAAAGAGAGAAACTCGAGGTGGGGAGGGACGTGCGTGGGAAGATTGATGACCGTCATTGAGATTATTGCATTACCAAAGAACATATTTAGTACCATGTATGAATTGATTACGTTTGTATTGACTGGGTTTTATTACCAAATAAGAGATTGGTTACCATACATGAATTCTTTGGTTACAAAATCTAGAGTGGGTTTGTCAGGTCAAATGAGGAAAAACCGGTAAATAGACAACCAACAGGGAGAAAACCGGTGGAGGGATGAAAGAAAATCGGTGGAGGGGAGGGACGGTCGTACGAGAGGGATCCCAGAGGGATGGACGAAGTGCGGGGGACGTAAGACGGGAGAGGGAACGTTACGTTTCTTTTAGGTAGTAGAGATAGAGAAGAGAAATCGGCAAGAGATAGATGATGGACAGCCGCTATGGATAAAAACAACGTAGTAGCAAATTGGGTTTTGGGCTGTGAAGTTTTAACTGCAGCTGGGCCTATTGCTATATTCTCAATAATGGAGTAGTGCTTCGGTGTATTCGGTACTTCGGGTACACGACACCTGCAACCGAAGTCACCAAACTAACTTCTGTTTCCCATGATTGCCCACCAAACTTATGACCGAAATATGGAAAACGTTTCTTTTTGCCCGACTGATTACTCTCTCGCGTCATCCGCCTCACGAGCCGTCCGATCGGTCGTGATCGTGCGGCGCCCGGTTTGTCTCGCGCGACGCTCCTTCTCCTCGCTAGCAAAAAGGTCCCACCTAGACGCTCGGTGGCATCACGCATTTCTCTCGCGAACAAAAATCCGACAGCTTCCTAGATCTGGTGGCACAACCTGATGCGACAGTCTTCGCGGCTGCGAGCTTCCGCAGCGGCGAAGCCGAGGCTGCGACGGGGAGAGGAGACGCGCGCATCCATGTCTCAGAGCATCGACGGCGACGCTCCCCCGCGCAGGTACTCATCTTACCTCCAAAATCGACCTGAAATGTTTTCGCGTTTGGGCGGAGGTTGGATCTGCGTTTGGGCAGAGGTTCTTGCTTGGATCGTGTAGGGGGCTTGTCGGAGCTGCCTTGTTGGGGGCGGATGGGGCTTGTCGGAGCTGTTAAGAACTGGGGTGTATGGTCAGATACCTCTCTGGCAAATGCATTTAAAATTGACAAGGGATATTTTTCTTCCCATTCAGGACACATCAAAACTCTGTCTAACTTTTCATAAGTAGGGTCAGGCAAATTATTTGCCCAAGTAAACTTCCTGCCATTAAGAGGAAGTTCCCTCAAACCAGCTTGCTCAATTATAGCATTAAACATGAAACTCCAAGATCCATTCTGAACAGGCTTATTTTTTTCTTTTTCATTCCTAATCATATTAAAATCTCCACCCACTAAACATGGCATGGGATTGTCATGATACATTCTGGCTAGCTCAGCCAGGAATCCAGCTTTCCCTTTAGTTTGAGCATCACCATACACATTCACCAAGTTCCAATGGAATTTAGCATTCTTATCATAAACCAATATTCTCAGGAAATATTCTCCATTTTCAGTATGTAAGATATCAAAACAGTCTTTATTAACCCCTATCAGAATCCCACTAGACATCCCTCTGGGAGGGTTCCATCGCCACTCATAATTCTTACCCCCACAGAGGTTATGCACCTCATTCTTTGTATAACTCTGTTTAATTGTTTCAGAAATCCCAATAAAATCTAGTCTATGATCAACAACCATCTCTCTAACATATCTCCTCTTGTGATCTTGTCCTAACCGTCTTGCATTCCAAAATACACCTCTCATTTTTACTTACTGATCTTATATTTATTTGATTTTAAAACCCTTTTATCAAGAATTTTTTTTACTTCTCCTATTTAGCACCCCCACCCCCACAGAATGTTTCACACAACTAATAGTAGGTGAACATCCCATGTTCTTTTTCCTTCCTGAGAAAATAGCTCTCAGTTTTCTATATTGATCTTCTTCCACATCAGCATTAGAATTTTCTAAATCAAAGCAAATCTCCTCAATAGTAGCATCCCCAGTGTCAATCAACACCGGTGTGCCAGGGTTTTTTTTTCCCTCGTCTCTTTGAGCTATGTTTTGAAAGTAAAAATCTTTGCTGGCTATCTCCATTTTTCTGATAGCTTCCATGTTCTTATCTATCATATCAATAGAGCACCCCAAATCAATACCAACCAAAGAACTCATGTATAGTAAAGAAGGGTTAGGTGCATTAATGTCATGAGTCTTACCATAGTTGTCTCTTTCTTCATCTCTGTTTTTAGCCATATCTTCTATCTTCTGGTCCTCCTTGCCCCTATTCCTCAGACTTCTTTTAACCTCCAATTCCTTGTCCTCCTCAGCTTTCTCCAGTTCCTGCACACCAAGAATAGCCGCCATTCTCCCTCCAAAATTGTCTATTGAGTCCTGGCTAGCATTGTAGTCAGTTGGTTCATTGTAATTTCCAGTTTCTGATTCAGTTTTCTTCTCTGGATTTTCTTTTTCAAAAGCCTCAACGTCCATCTCAGCCAGCTCTAACTCATATTGTTCTCTATTAGCCGCATCAACAATCAACTGTTGTATCTCCTTTTGTTGCTTGTTTATTTTCTCCTCCAATTATGTCTGTGTCTTTATCAGCTCAGCAATTCTCTTCTCTTCTTTGACCCATAATGCATTCTGTCTTACTTTATCCTCTTCCAAATTCTGGATTTTCCTGAACATAATGTCAATCTCTTTTTGCATCTGAGCCCTCTCATACTTTACCTCGTTCATCATCAACATCATTGTTTCTTCAATAAAGCTATTCAGTGCAGCATTCTTAGAATTGATTTCCTCAACCTGGGACAAAGATAAACTCCCCAACGCCACATTGCTTCTGCAATGATCCTCCTTTTTAACTTTCTTTCTACTCTCAGTATCTTCTTCTCTGTCCTCTATGTCAGCAGCAGCCTCTATTTTCCTTTTGTCTTCTTTGTACCATCCCATCTCCAGCACTTGTTCCAACTCAGTTTCAATTCTGAACATGAGTAGTTCTTGTGAGGTTATTTCCACATGTGTAGGAATTTTCCCAACATCCCTCATCCCACATTTGGTTCTAATATTCTCATTATTGATGGTGTTCATATCTATTTCAAGCACAGGTCCCACAGTAGCAGCAACTTCACACATCCCAAAAAAAATGTCTGAAGCAATCTAGCACACGACCAAATTTCACACATGCTGTGTGCAATTTTCCTATTGCCTGATGGTCTAAGGTCCAGCCCTGCACCTTGATGATTACTCCAGTATCCAGAAGACTAAAATCATTGAACTTGGCCAACTCAATCAACTTTGCTTTACTTGGGAATCTCATCATATAACAATTATGGCCATATTCATGGACTCTCCTTTCCCATCCCCAGCTGAACATCTCACTAAAAGCCTGAACAAACTGAGTCTCATTAAGATGCCCAGACCTGATGATCACTACTGCCAAAGGATTCATACAATCAGCAACTAGCACATCTTTGAAACTTTGCACTAACAAAACTCCCAACCCCCTAGCAGCATATCCAACATATTTAGGCACAGGTTTCATTTGCTTCAACAGATTGCACTCTCTGGTTATATGGTACTCCCTGCCACAAATGAGAAAGTGTCCAATTCTACACTCCCTTGTAAGATGTCCAGGATCCTTGCACTTTTCACATACCTGCTTGCCAAATCTGTCCATTTGCTTTTTATCTCCTCCAAACATTTGCACACTATTCCCTTTTGTTTCCTGCCTCCTTATGTCAGTCATCTTGTATGTCTCCTTAACTGCTCCTTCTGCAACTTGTTTCCCACCAACATTCTCTCTCCCTAGCTCTGCAACTTTCTTATCTCTAGCTAAGCTTGCTCCAGTTCCTGTTTGGTTGTTCAGTCCAGGAATTCCAGCACTCATGTTTTGTGCCAATTGCAAAAGCAAAGCTCCCAGCAATTTCTGCTGCTGAGCAACATCCAAATCCATAATCTGGTCAGTATTGTTTACAGATCCATTCCCCACATTACCAGATCTGTTCTCTTCTCCACTATCAATAGTTCCACTAATCTCTATCTCTCCCACCTTCTCCTTCCATACCTGTGTACCAACCGGATTGCCTCTTGAAGTACCACCAATTCTTCCTCCCCCTTCCGGACCAGAGAAGTTATCCCCCCCCCCTGTTCTGGCTCGAATTGGAAGTATTGATTGGATTGAATCTAATCCTCTCCTCATAAGAGTTCTGTCCATTGTAACTTCTCTTGGGATCGAAGCTTCCACTTGTTCCCCCACCTCTGTTAGACCTTCCCCCACCCAAGCCTCCTCTGTAATTTCCAGCCATTGCTGTGAACTCCAGTGACGGCTGGGGTAGAAACCCTAAATCCTCCCTCGTCTGTCTCAACTCCCTTCCTCCACCCTTATATATACCCTGACCTAGGGCTAACTCATCCTTGTTGGGCTTATCTATTGGGCTTTCCCCACCCCATGAGCCCAGATCTACCTTTACCAGTTCACCCCCCGCCGGGCCCCAAAAACTATCTGAGGTCCCCTGTTTTTCATTTGCCTATCTTTCATCACTTTTCCATTATCTTGAATCCTCACCTCACCAATTGGGGTCCCCATTACCACAATATCCCCAAAATCAACGGAATTTTCGTCAAACCAATTTGTAATCGGCGGGAAAACCCCCTGCCTTAGATGATTTTGAACAGTTTTTGCATCAAAGACTTTTGCAATTTCTACATTCCCAAATAAGTCTCCCAACTTATTATTATTACATCCTTTTTTTTCCCTGATCCCATCTCTAACCTCGTAATCACGAGATTTGGAGATTTTAACATTTTTTCCCCGGTTTCTCCGAATTTTTCTCCCCCAATTTTTATCGCGAGCTTCATCTACACTAATCAGTGCAGTAGAAGCGAAATACTTGGAAGCGAGTAAGTCATTACCTGACGAATCTAAGGAAATCATCACCTCCCCCTCCTCGTCGGAGCTCTCTCCGGCCAGCAACCAGAAACGATTGCCAGCCGGAGAGGACCCTACTACTGGTGGGTGAGGGCTCGGAGCCTCGCCGAGCGGCGAGGGAAGCGCGGCGAGCGGCGAGGCAGGGTCGTCACCACCTGCGCCATCCTCCTCCTCGGGCGTGGCTCCTCCTCTTCGTCTTCGATTTCGATGGGTGCTGCCTGTGTCCCCGGAGCAGGAATCCCCATCATAACCTCCCTTGGCTGCGCCGGCGGTGGGATCCCGCGATATCGCAGAGATCGGAAGATCCGCCGCTTGTGGCGCTGCTCGGGAATCAGTGACTCTGCCTCGAGCATCGCCTAGAGGAGCACTCCCATCGCAGGTTGACGATCGTGGTTGGGGAAGCACCGCATCATCTCCTCTTCGTCGAGCCTCCCCCTGACCATGAACGCCGCGTCGTTCAGCGCTTTCGCCTTGGGGAACCACCTGTCGATCCCTTGCAGCCTCCCCATCATCACCTCGTCGCCATCGGCGAGCGCCGACATCTGCTGCTCCCTCGTCGTCATCGCCCTCCAGATCTCGGTGTTTCATCACACCCCTCACGTGAGCAGGAGAGGAGAGGGAATGGGAGAAGGCAGCGGCGAGGGGAATTATCTCTGGATTATTAAGTATCCCCGCCGCGCACTCACCGCCATTACTCACCTCGGGCCTCGCATCGTGCCAACCCGACTCGCCTGTTTCCGCGACCCGCGCGATGTGGCACGGGAAGTGTACCACCGGTGCCACCGCGAGCACCTCCTCCTCCGACCAGCATCGCGCGTCGACAGTCCGCCCGTCGATGCTCACCAGGGATAGCCTCGTCGCCCGCCGGAGAAGGAATCCCGGCCGGAATTCCAGTAAGGCGGTGTTGAGATCCGATACGTAATCGCATCGGAACCGCGTCTCGCCTAGGAGACGTGTATCGTATGCCATCCATTATAGAAGAGTTGGGGATATAGAAGAGAGAAGAAGAAAAGGAAAGAGAGAAACTCGAGGTGGGGAGGGACGTGCGTGGGAAGATTGATGACCGTCATTGAGATTATTGCATTACCAAAGAACATATTTAGTACCATGTATGAATTGATTACGTTTGTATTGACTGGGTTTTATTACCAAATAAGAGATTGGTTACCATACATGAATTCTTTGGTTACAAAATCTAGAGTGGGTTTGTCAGGTCAAATGAGGAAAAACCGGTAAATAGACAACCAACAGGGAGAAAACCGGTGGAGGGATGAAAGAAAATCGGTGGAGGGGAGGGACGGTCGTACGAGAGGGATCCCAGAGGGATGGATGAAGTGCGGGGGACGTAAGACGGGAGAGGGAACGTTACGTTTCTTTTAGGTAGTAGAGATAGAGAAGAGAAATCGGCAAGAGATAGATGATGGACAGCCGCTATGGATAAAAACAACGTAGTAGCAAATTGGGTTTTGGGCTGTGAAGTTTTAACTGCAGCTGGGCCTATTGCTATATTCTCAACAATGGAGTAGTGCTTCGGTGTATTCGGTACTTCGGGTACACGACACCTGCAACCGAAGTCACCAAACTAACTTCGGTTTCCCATGATTGCCCACCAAACTTATGACCGAAATATGGAAAACGTTTCTTTTTGCCCGACTGATTACTCTCTCGCGTCATCCGCCTCACAAGCCGTCCGATCGGTCGTGATCGTGCGGCGCCCGGTTTGTCTCGCGCGACGCTCCTTCTCCTCGCTGGCAAAAAGGTCCCACCTAGACGCTCGGTGGCATCACGCATTTCTCTCGCGAACAAAAATCCGACAGCTTCCTAGATCTGGTGGCACAACCTGATGCGACAGTCTTCGCGGCTGCGAGCTTCCGCAGCGGCGAAGCCGAGGCTGCGACGGGGAGAGGAGACGCGCGCATCCATGTCTCAGAGCATCGACGGCGACGCTCCCCCGCGCAGGTACTCATCTTACCTCCAAAATCGACCTGAAATGTTTTCGCGTTTGGGCGGAGGTTGGATCTGCGTTTGGGCAGAGGTTCTTGCTTGGATCGTGTAGGGGGCTTGTCGGAGCTGCCTTGTTGGGGGCGGATGGGGCTTGTCGGAGCTGTTAAGAACTGGGGTGTATGGTCAGATACCTCTCTGGCAAATGCATTTAAAATTGACAAGGGATATTTTTCTTCCCATTCAGGACACATCAAAACTCTGTCTAACTTTTCATAAGTAGGGTCAGGCAAATTATTTGCCCAAGTAAACTTCCTGCCATTAAGAGGAAGTTCCCTCAAACCAGCTTGCTCAATTATAGCATTAAACATGAAACTCCAAGATCCATTCTGAACAGGCTTATTTTTTTCTTTTTCATTCCTAATCATATTAAAATCTCCACCCACTAAACATGGCATGGGATTGTCATGATACATTCTGGCTAGCTCAGCCAGGAATCCAGCTTTCCCTTTAGTTTGAGCATCACCATACACATTCACCAAGTTCCAATGGAATTTAGCATTCTTATCATAAACCAATATTCTCAGGAAATATTCTCCATTTTCAGTATGTAAGATATCAAAACAGTCTTTATTAACCCCTATCAGAATCCCACTAGACATCCCTCTGGGAGGGTTCCATCGCCACTCATAATTCTTACCCCCACAGAGGTTATGCACCTCATTCTTTGTATAACTCTGTTTAATTGTTTCAGAAATCCCAATAAAATCTAGTCTATGATCAACAACCATCTCTCTAACATATCTCCTCTTGTGATCTTGTCCTAACCGTCTTGCATTCCAAAATACACCTCTCATTTTTACTTACTGGTCTTATATTTATTTGATTTTAAAACCCTTTTATCAAGAATTTTTTTTACTTCTCCTATTTAGCACCCCCACCCCCACAGAATGTTTCACACAACTAATAGTAGGTGAACATCCCATGTTCTTTTTCCTTCCTGAGAAAATAGCTCTCAGTTTTCTATATTGATCTTCTTCCACATCAGCATTAGAATTTTCTAAATCAAAGCAAATCTCCTCAATAGTAGCATCCCCAGTGTCAATCAACACCGGTGTGCCAGGGTTTTTTTTTTCCCTCGTCTCTTTGAGCTATGTTTTGAAAGTAAAAATCTTTGCTGGCTATCTCCATTTTTCTGATAGCTTCCATGTTCTTATCTATCATATCAATAGAGCACCCCAAATCAATACCAACCAAAGAACTCATGTATAGTAAAGAAGGGTTAGGTGCATTAATGTCATGAGTCTTACCATAGTTGTCTCTTTCTTCATCTCTGTTTTTAGCCATATCTTCTATCTTCTGGTCCTCCTTGCCCCTATTCCTCAGACTTCTTTTAACCTCCAATTCCTTGTCCTCCTCAGCTTTCTCCAGTTCCTACACACCAAGAATAGCCGCCATTCTCCCTCCAAAATTGTCTATTGAGTCCTGGCTAGCATTGTAGTCAGTTGGTTCATTGTAATTTCCAGTTTCTGATTCAGTTTTCTTCTCTGGATTTTCTTTTTCAAAAGCCTCAACGTCCATCTCAGCCAGCTCTAACTCATATTGTTCTCTATTAGCCGCATCAACAATCAACTGTTGTATCTCCTTTTGTTGCTTGTTTATTTTCTCCTCCAATTCTGTCTGTGTCTTTATCAGCTCAGCAATTCTCTTCTCTTCTTTGACCCATAATGCATTCTGTCTTACTTTATCCTCTTCCAAATTCTGGATTTTCCTGAACATAATGTCAATCTCTTTTTGCATCTGAGCCCTCTCATCCTTTACCTCGTTCATCATCAACATCATTGTTTCTTCAATAAAGCTATTCAGTGCAGCATTCTTAGAATTGATTTCCTCAACCTGGGACAAAGATAAACTCCCCAACGCCACATTGCTTCTGCAATGATCCTCCTTTTTAACTTTCTTTCTACTCTCAGTATCTTCTTCTCTGTCCTCTATGTCAGCAGCAGCCTCTATTTTCCTTTTGTCTTCTTTGTACCATCCCATCTCCAGCACTTGTTCCAACTCAGTTTCAATTCTGAACATGAGTAGTTCTTGTGAGGTTATTTCCACATGTGTAGGAAATTTCCCAACATCCCTCATCCCACATTTGGTTCTAATATTCTCATTATTGATGGTGTTCATATCAATTTCAAGCACAGGTCCCACAGTAGCAGCAACTTCACACATCCCAAAAAAAATGTCTGAAGCAATCTAGCACACGACCAAATTTCACCCATGCTGTGTGCAATTTTCCTATTGCCTGATGGTCTAAGGTCCAGCCCTGCACCTTGATGATTACTCCAGTATCCAGAAGACTAAAATCATTGAACTTGGCCAACTCAATCAACTTTGCTTTACTTGGGAATCTCATCATATAACAATTATGGCCATATTCATGGACTCTCCATTCCCATCCCCAGCTGAACATCTCACTGAAAGCCTGAACAAACTGAGTCTCATTAAGATGCCCAGACCTGATGATCACTACTGCCAAAGGATTCATACGATCAGCAACTAGCACATCTTTGAAACTTTGCACTAACAAAACTCCCAACCCCCTAGCAGCATATCCAACATATTTAGGCACAGGTTTCATTTGCTTCAACAGATTGCACTCTCTGGTTATATGGTACTCCCTGCCACAAATGAGAAAGTGTCCAATTCTACACTCCCTTGTAAGATGTCCAGGATCCTTGCACTTTTCACATACCTGCTTGCCAAATCTGTCCATTTGCTTTTTATCTCCTCCAAACATTTGCACACTATTCCCTTTTGTTTCCTGCCTCCTTATGTCAGTCATCTTGTATGTCTCCTTAACTGCTCCTTCTGCAACTTGTTTCCCACCAACATTCTCTTTCCCTAGCTCTGCAACTTTCTTATCTCTAGCTAAGCTTGCTCCAGTTCCTGTTTGGTTGTTCAGTCCAGGAATTCCAGCACTCATGTTTTGTGCCAATTGCAAAAGCAAAGCTCCCAGCAATTTCTGCTGCTGAGCAACATCCAAATCCATAATCTGGTCAGTATTGTTTACAGATCCATTCCCCACATTACCAGATCTGTTCTCTCCTCCACTATCAATAGTTCCACTAATCTCTATCTCTCCCACCTTCTCCTTCCATACCTGTGTACCAACCGGATTGCCTCTTGAAGTACCACCAATTCTTCCTCCCCCTTCCGGATCAGAGAAGTTATCACCCCCCTCATGTTCTGGCTCGAATTGGAAGTATTGATTGGATTGAATCTAATCCTCTCCTCATAAGAGTTCTGTCCATTGTAACTTCTCTTGGGATCGAAGCTTCCACTTGTTCCCCCACCTCTGTTAGACCTTCCCCCACCCAAGCCTCCTCTGTAATTTCCAGCCATTGCTGTGAACTCCAGTGACGGCTGGGGTAGAAACCCTAAATCCTCCCTCGTCTGTCTCAACTCCCTTCCTCCACCCTTATATATACCCTGACCTGGGGCTAACGCATCCTTGTTGGGATTATCTATTGGGCTTTCCCCACCCCATGAGCCCAGATCTACCTTTACCAGTTCACCCCCCACCGGGCCCCCAAAAACTATCTGAGGTCCCCTGTTTTTCATTTGCCTATCTTTCATCACTTTTCCATTATCTTGAATCCTCACCTCACCAATTGGGGTCCCCATTACCACAATATCCCCAAAATCAACGGAATTTTTGTCAAACCAATTTGTAATCGGCGGGAAAACCCCCTGCCTTAGATGATTTTGAACAGTTTCTGCATCAATGACTTTTGTAATTTCTACATTCCCAAATAAGTCTCCCAACTTATTATTATTACATCCTTTTTTTCCCTGATCCCATCTCTAACCACGTAATCACGAGATTTGGAGATTTTAACATTTTTTCCCCGGTTTCTCCGAATTTTTCTCCCCCAATTTTTATCGCGAGCTTCATCTACACTAATCAGTGCAGTAGAAGAGAAATACTTGGAAGCGAGTAAGTCATTACCTGACGAATCTAAGGAAATCATCACCTCCCCCTCCTCGTCGGAGCTCTCTCCGGCCAGCAACCAGAAACGATTGCTAGCCGGAGAGGACCCTACTGCTGGTGGGAGAGGGCTCGGAGCCTCGCCGAGCGGCGAGGGAAGCGCGGCGAGCGGCGAGGCAGGGTCGTCACCACCTGCGCGATCCTCCTCCTCGGGCGTGGCTCCTCCTCTTCGTCTTCGATTTCGATGGGTGCTGCCTGTGTCCCCGGAGCAGGAATCCCCATCATAACCTCCCTTGGCTGCGCCGGCGGTGGGATCCCGCGATATCGCAGAGATCGGAAGATCCGCCACTTGTGGCGCTGCTCGGGAATCAGTGACTCTGCCTCGAGCATCGCCTAGAGCAGCACTCCCATCGCAGGTTGACGATCGTGGTTGGGGATGCACCGCATCATCTCCTCTTCGTCGAGCCTCCCCCTGACCATGAACGCCGCGTCGTTCAGCGCTTTCGCCTTGGGGAACCACCTGTCGATCCCTTGCAGCATCCCCATTATCACCTTGTCGCCATCGGCGAGCGCCGCCATCTGCTGCTCCCTCGTCGTCATCGCCCTCCAGATCTCGGTGTTTCAGTGCACCCCTCGCGTGAGCAGGAGAGGAGAGGGAATGGGAGGAGGCAGCGGCGAGGGGAATTATCTCTGGATTATTAAGTATCCCCGCCGCACACTCACCGCCATTACTCACCTCGGGCCTCGCATCATGCCAACCCGACTCGCCTGTCTTCGCGACCCGCGCGATGTGGCACGAGAAGTGTACCACTGGTGCCACCGCGAGCACCTCCTCCTCCGACCAGCATCACGCGTCGACTGTCCGCCCGTCGATGCTCACCAGGGATAGCCTCGTCGCCCGCCGGACAAGGAATCCCGGCCGGAATTCCAGTAAGGCGGTGTTGAGATCAGATACGTAATCGCATCGGAACCGCGTCTCGCCTAGGAGACGTGTATCGTACGCCATCCATTATAGATGAGTTGGGGATATAGAAGAGAGAAGAAGAAAAGGAAAGAGAGAAACCCGAGGTGGGGAGGGACGTGCGTGGGAAGATTGATGACCGTCATTGAGATTATTGCGTTACCAAAGAACATATTTAGTACCATATATGAATTGATTACGTTTGTATTGACTGGGTTTTATTACCAAATAAGAGATTGGTTACCATACATGAATTCTTTGGTTACAAAATCAAGAGTGGGTTTGTCAGGTCAGATGAGGATAAACCGGTAAATAGACAACCAACAGGAAGAAAACCGGTGGAGGGATGAAAGAAAAACGGTGGAGGGGTGGGAGGGTCATACGAGAGGGATCCGAGAGGGATGGACGAAGTGAGGGGGACGTAGGACGGGAGAGGGAACGTTACGTTTCTTTTAGGTAGTAGAGATAGAGAAGAGAAATCGGCAAGAGATAGATGATGGAAAGCCGCTGTGGATAAAAACAACGTAGTAGCAAATTGGGTTTTGGGTTGTGAAGTTTTAACTGCAGCTGGGCCTATTGCTATATTCTCAACAATGGAGTAGTGCTTCGGTGTATTCGGTACTTCGGGTACTCGACACCTGCAACCGAAGTCACCAAACTAACTTCGGTTTCCCATGATTGCCCACCGAAGTTCTGACCGAAATATGGAAAACGTTTCTTTTTGCCCGACTGATTACTCTCTCGCGTCATCCGCCTCACGAGCCGTCCGATCGGTCGCGATCGTGCGGCACCCGGTTTTTCTCGCGCGACGCTCCTTCTCCTCGCTGGCAAAAAGGTCCCACCTAGACGCTCGGTTGCATCACGCATTACTCTCGCGAACAAAAATCCGACAGCTTCCTAGATCTGGTGGCACAACCTGATGCGACAGTCTTCGCGGCTGCGAGCTTCCGCAGCGGCGAAGCCGAGGCTGCGACGGGGAGCGGAGACGCGCGCATCCATGTCTCAGAGCATCGATGGCGACGCTCCCCCGCGCAGGTACTCATCTTACCTCCAAAATCGACCTGAAATGTTTTCTCGTTTGGGCGGAGGTTGGATCTGCGTTTGGGCAGAGGTTCTTGCTTGGATCGTGTAGGGGGCTTGTCGGAGCTGCCTTGTTGGGGGCGGATGGGGCTTGCCGGAGCTGTTATGTTGTGATCCAAATTCAAGTATAAAGAGAAAGGCTAACTTCTGACGAGCGAGCGGAGCGACGCCCATCGCCGGTAGGCTTGGGCCGAAGCAAGGTAAACTGAAGGTATGCAAGATTAGTACTCATGATAATCCTGCTGATATGTTAACAAAGCCAGTTCCTGTTGCTAAGTTTGAGCTTTGCTCAGACTTAGTTGGTATAACTCATTAGCCCTAGTGGCTGTTTGGCGCCGAAAGTGTTTTCTTTGTTGTTCAGGGAGGAGGTTCTCATTCATGCTACAAGATGGAATTTGTCTCAAGGTGGAGTTTGTTATGTTGTGATCCAAATTCAGGTATAAAGAGAAAGGCTAACTTCTGACGAGTGAGCGGAGCGAGGCCCGTCGCCGGTAGGCTTGGGCCGAAGCGGAGCGTATTGACCACCCGCGGTACAGATCAGTATTGACCTAGGTCGCCTGTGTTATATATATCCTTTGTAAGCTGCCGCACGGGATAAGTTGATCAGTTGTAATTCCCCGGCGTTTGTAACCTCCCCTGATATAGTGAAGATTTGCTGGCTGGCGCCCGTGGTTTTTTCCCCTTCGTGTTGTAGGGGTTTTCCACGTTAAATCTCGTGTCTCCTGCTTGTTTTCGTTCTTCGTCGTGTTGATTTGCCTGTCGTATCTCTAACAAGTGGCATCAGTGTTGGAGAACGTTGCATGGGAAACAAAAAATTTCCTACGCACACACAAGATCTATCCATGGTGATGAGCATCTACGAGAGGGAGAGTGAATCTACATACCCTTGTAGATCGCTAAGCGGGAAGCGTTAAGAAACGCGGTTGATGTAGTCGAACGTCTTCGCGATCCAAATTGCCGAGCGTCCCGCGATCCAATCACGATCCGTCCCGATCAAGTACCGAACGGACGGCACCTCCGCGTTCAGCACACGTACAGCTCGATGACGATCTCCGCCTTCTTGATCCAGCAAGAGAGAGCGGAGAGGTAGATGAGTTCTCCGGCGGCGCGACGGCGCGGCGGCTATGGTGGTGGAACAATTCCGGCAGGGCTTCGCCTAAGCACCGCTGAAACTAGACTAGAGGAGAAACCGATCTAGATGAAGTAGAGGGAGCACGTGGCAATTAGGGTTATCTTTCTCCTCTAAATCCTCTAGTATATATATGAGGGAGGGAGGGGAGGAGGCAGCCTCAAACCCTCAAGGGCTGGCCGAAATTGGAGGTGGAGGAGTCCTACTCCTCCACTTCCAATCCTAGTCCAAATAGGACACCTTCCATATTTGGATTTCCCTTCCCTTTACTTGGGGTTTTTCCTTTCCCACTCTATCCTAGCCACATGGGCCTTGTAGGACTTATTTGCCCCGCCCACTAAGGGCTGGTGCAACCCCCTTCAGGCCCATGTGGCCTCCCGGCGTGGGTGGCCCCTCCCGATGGCCCTCCGGCACTCCCGGTACACTACCGGAAATACCCGAAACTTTTCCGGTGGCCAAAACGGGACTTCCTATATATCAATCTTTACCTCCGGACCATTCCGTAGCTCCTCGTGATATCCGGGATCTCATCCGGGACTCCGAACAACCTTCGGTCACCAACATACATAACTCAATACTACCGAAACGTCACCAAACCTTAAGTGTGCAGACCCTGCGGGTTCGAGAATTATGTAGACATGACCGAGACACCTCTACGGCCAATAACCAATAGCGGGACCTGGATGCCCATATTGGCTCCTACATATTCTACGAAGATCTTTATCGGTCGAACCTCTATGTCAAGGATTCAATTAATCCCGTATGCTGTTCCCTTTGTCCTTCGGTATGTTACTTGCCCGAGATTCGATCGTCAGTATCTCTATACCTAGTTCAATCTCGTTACTGGCAAGTCTCTTTACTCGTTCCGTAATACAAGATCTCGTGGCTAACACCTTAGTCACATTGCTTGCAAGGCTCATCGTGATGTTGTATTACCGAGTGGGCCCTGAGATACCTCTCCGTCACACGGAGTGACAAATCCCAGTCTTGATCCATGCCAACTCAACAGACACCCTCGGAGATACCTGTAGAGCATCTTTATAGTCACCCAGTTACGTTGCGACGTTTGATACACACAAGGTATTCCTCCGGTGTCAGTGAGTTGCATGATCTCATGGTCATAGGAACAGATACTTGACATGCAGAAAACAATAGCAATAAACTGACACGATCAAATGCTACGTTTATAGTTTGGGTCTTGTCCATCACATCATTCTCCTAATGATGTGATCCCGTTATCAAATGACATCACATGTCCATGGCTAGGAAACCTTCACCATCTTTTGATCAACGAGCTAGTTAACTAGAGGCATACTAGGGACACAGTGTTGTCTATGTACCCACACATGTATTTGAGTTTCCAATCAATACAATTATAGCATGGATAATAAACGATTATCATGAACAAGGAAATATGATAATAACCAATTTATTATTGCCTCTAGGGCATATTTCCAACAGTCTCCCACTTGCACTAGAGTCAATAATCTATTTCACATCACCATGTGATTTACATTGTTATGAATCTAACACCCAATGAGTTCTGGGGTTCGATCAGATCATGCTTTGCATGTGAGAGAGGTCTTTAGTCAACGGGTCTGCGACATTCAGATCCGTGTGTACTTTGCAAATCTCTATGTCATACTGTAGACACTTCTACCACACTCCACTTGGAGCTATTCCAAATGGCTGCTCCACTATATGTATCCTGACTACTATTCAGAGTCGTCCGGATAGGTGTCAAAGCTTGCATCGACGTAACCCTTTACGACGAACTCTTTATCACCTCCATAATCGAGAAATATTTCCTTAGTCCTCTAGTTACTAAGGATAATCTTGACCGCTGTCCAGTGATCCACTCCTGGAACACTCTTGTACCCCTTGACAGACTCATGGCAAGGCACACACTAGGTGCGGTACACAGCTTGGCATACTATGCAGAGCCTATGGATAAGGCATAGGGGACGACCTTCGTCCTTTCTCTTTCTTCTGCCATGGTCGAGCTTTGAGTCTCACTCAATTCCACACCTTACAAATCAGGAAAGAACTCTTTCTTTGACTGATCCATTTTGAACTCTTTCAAAATCTTGTCAAGGTATGTACTCATTGAAAGTCTTATCAGACGTCTTGATCTATCTCTATAGATCTTGATGCCCAATATTTAAGTAGCTTCATTCCAGGTCTTCCTTTGAAAAACTCCTTTCAAACGACCCTATATGCTTTCCAGAAATTCTACATCATTTCCGATCAACAATATGTCAACCACATATACTTATCAGAAATTCTATAGTGCTCCCACTCACTTTATTGTAAATACAAGTTTCTCATAAACTTTGTATAGACTCAAAAACTTTGATCAACTTATCAAAGTGTATATTCCAACTCCGAGATGCTTGCTCCAGTCCATAGAAGGATCGCTGGAGTTTGCATACATTTTAGCATCCTTAGGACTGACAAAACCTTCCGGTTGTATCACATACAATTTTTCCTTACGGATACCGTTAAGGAAACGATGTTTTGACATCCATCTGCCAGATTTCATACTTGAAAAATGCAGCAACTGCTAACATGATTCCAACAGACTTTGAGCATCGCTACGGGTGAGAAAGTCTCATCGTAGTCAACTCCTTGAACTTGTGAAAAACCCTTTGCCACAAGTCGAGCTTTATAGACGGTGACATTACCATCCGCGTCCGTCTTCCTCTTAAAAATCCATTTGTTCTGAATGGCCTTACGCCCTTCAGGTAATACTTCCAAAGCCCATACTTTGTTTTCTTACATGGATCCCATCTCGGATTTCATGGCCTCTAACCATTTCTCGGAATCCGGGCCCAACATCGCTTCTCCATAGCTCGTAGGGTCGTCGTTGTCCAACAACATGACCTCTAAGACAGGGTTGCCGTACCACTCAGGAGCAGTACGCGTCCTTGTCGACCTACGAGGTTTGATAGTAACTTGATCCGAAGCTTCATGATCATCATCATTAACTTCCTCTTCAACTAATCATAGGCTCCACAGAAACAACTTTCTGCGCTGCGCTACTCTCTGGTTGAAACAAAGGTTCAATAACCTCATCAAGTTCTATCTTCCTCCCACTCAATCTTTCGAAAGAAACTCTTTCTCGAGAAAGGACCTGTTTTAGCAACAAACACTTTGTGCTTGGATCTAAGATAGAAGGTTTACCCAACTGTTACGTTAGGGTATTCTATGAATATGCATTTGTCCGCTTTGGGTTCGAGCTCATTAGGTAAAAACCCTTTTTCACATAAGCGTCGCAGCCCCAAACATTAAGAAACGACAGCTTAGGTTTCTGCCAAACCAAAATTCATACGGTGTCATCTCAACGAACTTATGGTGCCCCATTTAAAGTGAATGTGGTTGTCTCTAATGCATAACCCTAAAACGATAGTGGTAAATCGATAAGAGACATCATAGTTCGCACCATATCCAATAGAGCATGACTACGACGCTCGGACACACCATCACACTATGGTGTTCCAGGTGGCGTGAGTTGTGAAACAACTTCCACATTGTCTTAAGTTGTATACCAAACTCGTAACTCAGATATTCACCTCCACGATCATATCGTAGACATTTTATCTTCTTGTCACGATGATCTCAAACTTCACTCTGATTTTGTTTGAACTTTTCAAACGATTCAGACTTGTGTTTCATTAAGAAAATATAGCATATATCTACTCAAATCATCAGTGAAGGTAAGAAAATAACGATATCCACCGCACGCTACAACACTCATTGGACCGCATACATCAACATGCATCATTTCCAATAAGTCAATTGCCCGCTCCATCATACCGGAAAACGGGGTTTTAGTCATCTTGCCCATGAGGCATGGTCCGCATGTCTCAACCGATTCGAAATCGAATGAGTCCAAAGATCCATCAGCATGGAGTTTCTTCATGCGTTTTACACCAATATGACATTTAGCGGCAGTGCCACAAGTATGTGGTAATATCATTATTAACTTTGCATCTTTTGGCATCAATATTATAAACATGTGTATCACTACGATCAAGATTCAATAAACCACTCTTTATTGAGTGCATGACCATTGAAGGTATTATTCATGTAAACAGAATAACTATTATTCTCTAATTTAAATGAATAACCGTATTGCAATAAACATGATCTAATCACGTTCATGCTCAACGCAAACACCAAACAACATTTATTCAGGTTCATCACTAATCCCGAAGGTAGAGAGAGCGTGCGATGGTGATCACATTAACCTTGGAATTACTTCCAACACTCATCGTCACCTCGCCCTTAGCTAGTCTCCGTTTATTCCGTAGCTTTTATTTCGAGTTACTAACATTTAGCAAACCGAACCGGTATCTAATACCCAGGTGCTACTAGGAGTACTAGTAAGGTACACATCAATAACACGTATATCAAATATACTTCTGTCGACGTTGCCAGCCTTCTTATCTACCAAGTATCTAGGGTTGTTCCACTTCAGCGACCGTTCTCCTCATAATAGAAGCACTTAGTCTCGGGTTTGGGTTCAACCTTGGGTTTCTTCACTGGAGCAGCAACTGACTTGCCATCCATGAAGTTTCCCTCCTTGCCATTGCCCTTCTCGAAACTAGTGGTTTCACTAACCATCAACACTTTGATGCTCCTTCTTGATTTCTACCTTCGCGGTGTCAAACATTGCGAACAGCTCAGGGATCATTATTTCCATCTCTGGCCTTTTATAGTTCATCACGAAACTCTAGTAGCTTAGTGACAGTGTCTTGGAGAATTATATCAATCACTATCTTATCTGGAAGGTCAACTCCCACTTGATTGAAGCGATTGTAGCACCCAGACAATCTGAGCACATGCTCAACGATTGAGCTATTCTCCATCATCTTGCAGGCAAAGAATCTTGTTGCAGGTCTCATACCTCTCAACACGGGCACGAGCCTGAGATCCCAATTTCAGCTCTTAGAACATCTCATATGTTCCATGACGTTCAAAACGTTTTGGAGCCTCAATTCTAAGCCGTAATGCATGACGCACTGAACTATTAAGTAGTCATCGGAACGTGTCTGTCAGATGTTCGCAACATCTACAGACAACGCTAGAGGGGGTGGCGCACCGAGCGGTGCATTAAGGACATAAGCCTTCTGTGCAGCATCGAGGACAATCCTCAGATCACGGACCCAGTCCGCATTATTGCTACCATCATCTTTCAAATCTATTTCTCTAGGAACATATAAAAATTCAAGGGAGCTACAGCGCGATCTAGTAATCTACAACATAATTTGCAAAGACACTATGACTATGTTCATGATAATGAGTTTAGTTAATCATATTACTCAAAACTCCCACTCAAATTGACATCCCTCCGGTTATTCGAGTGTAACATGATCCAAATCCACCAACTCAAGTCCGATCATCACGTGAGTTGAGTGTGGTTTCAATGGTGAACATCTTCATGTTGATCATATCTACTATATGACTGATGTTCGACCTTTCGGTCTCTTGTGTTCCGAGGCCATGTCTGTACATGCTAGGCTCGTCAAGTTTAACCCGAGTGTTCTGCGTGTGCAACATGGCTTGCACCCGTTGTATGTGAACGTAGAGTCTATCACACCCGATCATCACGGCGTGTCTCGAAATGACGAACTTTAGCAACGGTGCACACTCGGGGAGAACACAATTTTATCTTGAAATTTAAGTGAGGGATCACCCTATAATGCTACCGTCGTCCTAAGCAAAATAGGATGCATAAAAGGATTAACATCACATGCAAATCATAAGTGACATGATATGGCCATGAACTCGTGCTTTTGATCTCCATCTCCAAAGCACCGGCATGATCTCCATCGTCACCGGCATGACACCATGATCTCCATCATCTTGATCTCCATCAATGTGTCGCCATGAGGTTGTCGCGCCGACTGTTGCTTCCACGACTATTGCTAACGTTTAGCGATAAAGTAAAGCATTACATAGCGCTTAATGATTGACACGCATGTCATACAATAATTAAAGACAACTCTATGGCTCCTGCCAGTTGCCGTACTCATCGACATGCAAGTCGTGATATTCTATACAATACATGATCATCTCATACATCACATATATCTCATCATGTAATTGGCCATATCACATCACAACATACCCTGCAAAAACAAGTTAGACGTCCTCTAATTGTTGTTGCAAGTTTTACGTGGCTGCTACGGGTATCTA
This sequence comes from Elymus sibiricus, assembly GCA_039707655.1. Classification (NCBI taxonomy): domain Eukaryota; kingdom Viridiplantae; phylum Streptophyta; class Magnoliopsida; order Poales; family Poaceae; genus Elymus; species Elymus sibiricus. The sequence continues at coordinate 31,289,472 of CM077674.1, forward strand.
GCAAGAACGATTCTTACCTACGCAAAAAACCACAACGGTGATATAAAAGTTGCTATTTCACCTTCTACAAGGACCGCCTCTGTCGAATCTGATTCAACTAAAGTGGGAGAGACAGACACCCGCTAGCCATCTTATGCAACAAAGTTACATGTCAGTCGATGGAACCGGTCTCTCGTACGTGGACGAGTAAGGTTGGTCCGAGCCGCTTCATCCCACAATACCGCTGAATCAAGAAAAGACTAAGGAGGGAAGCAATCTGAATATCAACGCCCACAAACTCCTTTGTGTTCTACTCGAGATCTCATCTACGCATAGACCTAGCTCAGATGCCACTGTTGGGGAACGTTGCATGGGAAACAAAAAATTTCCTACGCACACACAAGATCTATCCATGGTGATGAGCATCTACGAGAGGGAGAGTGAATCTACATACCCTTGTAGATCGCTAAGCGGGAAGCGTTAAGAAACGCGGTTGATGTAGTCGAACGTCTTCGCGATCCAAATCGCCGAGCATCCCGCGATCCAATCACGATCCGTCCCGATCAAGTACCGAACGGACGGCACCTTCGCGTTCAGCACACGTACAGCTCGATGACGTTCTCCGCCTTCTTGATCCAGCAAGAGAGAGCGGAGAGGTAGATGAGTTCTCCGGCGGCGCGACGGCGCGGCGGCTATGGTGGTGGAACAATTCCGGCAGGGCTTCGCCTAAGCACCGCTGAAACTAGACTAGAGGAGAAACCGATCTAGATGAAGTAGAGGGAGCACGTGGCAATTAGGGTTATCTTTCTCCTCTAAATCCTCTAGTATATATAGGAGGGAGGGAGGGGAGGAGGCAGCCTCAAACCCTCAAGGGCTGGCCGAAATTGGAGGTGGAGGAGTCCTACTCCTCCACTTCCAATCCTAGTCCAAATAGGACACCTTCCATATTTGGATTTCCCTTCCCTTTACTTGGGGTTTTTCCTTTCCCACTCTATCCTAGCCGCATGGGCCTTGTAGGACTTGTTTGCCCAGCCCACTAAGGGCTGGTGCAACCCCCTTCAGGCCCATGTGGCCTCCTGGCGTGGGTGGCCCCTCCCGATGGCCCTCCGGCACTCCCGGTACACTACCGGAAATACCCGAAACTTTTCCGGTGGCCAAAACGGGACTTCCTATATATCAATCTTTACCTCCGGACCATTCCGGAGCTCCTCGTGATATCCGGGATCTCATCCGGGACTCCTAACAACCTTCGGTCACCAACATACATAACTCAATACTACCGAAACGTCACCAAACCTTAAGTGTGCAGACCCTGCGGGTTCGAGAATTATGTAGACATGACCGAGACACCTCTATGGCCAATAACCAATAGCGGGGCCTGGATGCCCATATTGGCTCCTACATATTCTACGAAGATCTTTATCGGTCGAACCTCTATGTCAAGGATTCAATTAATCCCGTATGTTGTTCCCTTTGTCCTTCGGTATGTTACTTGCCCGAGATGCGATCGTCGGTATCTCTATACCTAGTTCAATCTCGTTACTGGCAAGTCTCTTTACTCGTTCCATAATACAAGATCTCGTGGCTAACACCTTAGTCACATTGCTTGCAAGGCTCATCGTGATGTTGTATTACCGAGTGGGCCCTGAGATACCTCTCCGTCACACGGAGTGACAAATCCCAGTCTTGATCCATGCCAACTCAACAGACACCCTCGGAGATACCTGTAGAGCATCTTTATATTCACCCAGTTACGTTGCGACATTTGATACACACAAGGTATTCCTCCGGTGTCAGTGAGTTGCATGATCTCATGGTCATAGGAACAGATACTTGACATGCAGAAAACAATAGCAATAAACTGACACGATCAAATGCTACGTTTATAGTTTGGGTCTTGTCCATCACATCATTCTCCTAATGATGTGATCCCGTTATCAAATGACATGACATGTCCATGGCTAGGAAACCTTCACCATCTTTTGATCAACGAGCTAGTTAACTAGAGGCATACTAGGGACACAGTGTTGTCTATGTACCCACACATGTATTTGAGTTTCCAATCAATACAATTATAGCATGGATAATAAACGATTATCATGAACAAGGAAATATGATAATAACCAATTTATTATTGCCTCTAGGGCATATTTCCAACAATCAGAGCCTTGGTTCTGTCTAGGGTTTCGATGACATGGCATCGATGAAGTTCGATCTTCCGCTGCTGGACTACGACACGAGGTTTTCCTTGTGGCAAGTGAAGATGCGGGCTGTGCTGGCACATCCCGATCTGGACGAGGCGCTAGATGGCTTCGGTGGAAAAGAACCGAAGGCGTGGACCGAGGATGAGAAGCGCAGAGATCGTAAGGCTTTGTCTATGATTCATCTTCATCTATCTAACAATATTTTGCAAGAAGTGCTGGAGGAGAAATCTGCAGCAGCCCTCTGGCTCAAACTGGAGTCGATCTGCATGTCCAAGGATCTGACCAGTAAGATGCACATGAAGATGAAGCTGTTCACGCACAAGTTGCAAGAAGGTGGTTCGGTGCTGAATCACTTATCGGTCTTTAAGGGGATCGTTTCTGACTTATAGTCTATGGACGTAAAGTATGATGATGAAGATTTAGGTCTTCTGCTTTTATGCTCTCTGCCTAGTTCTTTTTCAAATTTTCGAGATACCATATTATATAGCCGTGATGAACTAACTGTTGCTGAAGAATATGAGGCCCTTCAACAGAAGGAAAAGATGAAAGATATGTTGCAATCTGAGGAATCGTCCTCCAAAGGAGAAGCTTTGCAGGTACGAGGCAGGCCTGAGTAGAAAAAATACTACAACAACAACAACAACAGAGATAAAAGCAAGAACGGCAGGGGTCGTTCGAAGTCCAGAGGATCTGGGAAGAAAGATTTCTGTAGGTATTGTAAGAAAGAGGGTCACCTCATTGATGATTGGTGGAAGTTGGAAAATAAGGAGAAGAGGAACGGTACGTGGAAACCTAAAAACAAATCCGAGGGTGATGGTAAGGTCAATGTTACATCTGGTAATAAGTCTGATTCAGATGATGCTTTAGTTGTTTTTGCTGGCTGTGTTTCATTTCATGATGAATGGATACTTGATTCTGCCTGTTCGTTTCATATATGCTGTAACAGAGATTGGTTCAGTACTTATGAGTTTGTGCAGAGTGGAGATGTTGTGCGTATGGGAGATGACAATCCACGTGAGATTGTTGGGATTGGTTCTGTTCAGATTAGGACGCATGATGGCATAATACGCACGTTGACAGATGTGAGACACATACCAGGCATGGCCAGAAACCTCATCTCGTTGAGTACTCTTGACGTCAAAGGGTACAAGCACTCCGGTTCAGGTGGAGTTCTGAAGGTACCAAAAGGTTCCCTTGTTCATATGATATGTGACATGAATTCTGCTAAGTTATATATTCTTAGAGGAAGCACTTTTACTGGTACTGTTGCTGCTTACTTCTGATAAATCCAGTAGAACTAATATTTGGCATATGCGCCTTGGGCATATGAGTAAACTTGGCATGGCAGAATTGACCAGGAGAGAACTTTTGGATGGCTGCAACGTAAGTGAGTTGGAGTTTTGTGAGCACTGCATTTTCGGTAAGCACAAGAGGGTAAAGTTCAATGTTGCTGTTCATACCACAGAGAGTATATTAGATTATGTACATGCTGATTTGTGGGGTCCTTCCCGTAAACCCTCGCTTGCTGGTGCTCGTTATATGCTTAAAATTATTGATGATTACTCCAGAAAAGTGTGGCCTTATTTTCTGAAAAATAAATATGATGTGTTTGATGCCTTTAAGGATTGGAAAGTTATGGTAGAAAGGCAAACTGAGAGGAAGGTAAAAATACTTCATACTGACAATGGTATGGAATTCTGTTCAAAAGCTTTTAACAGTTATTGCAGAAACTTGGGCATCGTGAGGCACCACACCGTCCCGTACACTCCTCAACAGAATGGTGTGGTTGAGCGCATGAACAGAACCATCATCTCCAGGGCTCGTTGTATGTTGTCCAATGCTCGCATGGGAAAACGTTTTTGGGCTGAAGCCACCTCCACCGCCTGCTACCTCATCAACAGGTCACCATCCATTCCACTTAATAAGAAAACTCCCATTGAGGTATGGTCTGGTACACCAGCTGATTATTCGCAGTTGAGAGTTTTTGGTTGCACTGCGTATGCACACGTTGATAATGGAAAACTTGAGCCTAGAGCTATTAAGTATGTGTTTGTTGGTTACGGTTCAGGAGTAAAAGGATACAGATTATGGAATCCTGAAACTAATAAGGTTTTCGTGAGCACGAGTGTTGTTTTCAATGAATCTGTTATGTATCATGATGATCTGTCCACAGATACTTTTGATGTAGAGCCACAACGAGTTACTGTGCAGGTGGAGCACGTTGATGAGGAAAATGTAATTGCTGATAATGGTGATGTTGCTCCAGATGCACAGGTTGATGGTAATGTTGATGATGCTCCAGATACAGAGGTTCACGATGATGATGTTGTGCAGCACTCACCCCCTGTTTTGCAGCGACAAATTCAATCTCTTGTAGAGGGCATGACAAAGAGAGTCATTAAGAAAACTAAATGCCTAATTGAAGAGTGTGACATTGTTCATTATGCTTTCAGTTGTGCAGAACAGGTTGAGAACATCCATGAGCCATCCACATACACTGAAGTAGTTGTTTCCGGTGACCGCGAGAAGTGGATTTCTGCTATGCAGGAAGAGATGCAGTCACTTGAGAAAAATGGCACATGGGATGTTGTGCGCTTGCCTAAACAAAAGAAGACCGTTCACTGCAAATGGATCTTCAAAATAAAGGAGGGTTTGTCTCCTAGTGAGCCCGCGAGGTTTAAGGCAAGGTTTGTGGCTAAGGGCTTCAGTCAGATACCAGGTATTGATTATAATGATGTGTTCTCTCCAGTTGTGAAGCATAGTTCCATTCGTGCATTTTTTGGTATTGTTGCTATGCATGATCTTGAGCTTGAGCAGTTAGATGTCAAGACTGCTTTTCTGCATGGTGAACTGGAGGAGGAGATTTACATGGACCAACCAGAAGGTTTCATAATGCCTGGTAAGGAGAAATTTGTTTGCAAGTTAAAGAGGTCCCTATATGGTTTGAAACAGTCTCCGAGACAGTGGTATAAAAGGTTTGATTCATTTATGATAGCACATGGATTTAAGAGGTCTGCATATGATAGTTGTGTTTACATTAAATTTGTTGATGGATCACCTATATACTTGCTGTTATATGTTGATGATATGTTGATTGCTGCCAAGGGCAAGAAAGAGATCACTACTTTAAAGGCACAGTTAAGTAGTGAGTTTGAGATTAAGGATCTTGGTGCTGCTAAGAAAATTCTAGGTATGGAGATTACGAGGGACAGAAATTCTGGTTTGTTATTTCTTAGTCAGCAAAGTTACATTAAGAAAGTTCTTCATCGTTTTAATATGCATGATGCTAAGTCAGTAATCACTCCAATTGCTCCTCATTTCAAATTATCATCTTCTCAATGTCCTAGTACGGATGAAGAGTTTGAGTATATGTCAAGAGTTCCATATTCTAGTGCTGTCGGTTCTTTAATGTATGCCATGGTGTGTTCTAGGCCTGATTTGTCATTTGCAATGAGTTTGGTCAGTAGATACATGGCTAACCCTGGTAAAGAACATTGGAAGGTTGTTCAGTGGATTTTCAGGTACCTTCGTGGCACTTCCAATGCTTGTTTGAAATTCGGCAGGACTGGTGAGGGACTAGCTGGCTATGTGGATTCAGATTTTGCTTCCAGTGATTTGGACAAGAGGAGGTCCCTTACAGGTTATGTATTCACTGTTGGTGGTTGTGCTGTGAGTTGGAGGGCAACGTTGCAGCCAGTAGTTGCCCAATCTACCACTGAAGCAGAATACATGGCTATTGCAGAAGCATGTAAAGAATCAGTTTGGCTGAAAGGTTTGTATGCTGAGCTTTGTGGAGATAATTCTTGCATTAATCTGTTTTGTGACAGTCAGAGTGCCATATACCTCACTAAGGATCAGATGTTCCATGAGAGAACAAAGCACATTGATGTCAAATACCATTATGTTCGAGACATTGTTGAGCAAGGTAAACTGAAGGTATGCAAGATTAGTACTCATGATAATCCTGCTGATATGTTAACAAAGCCAGTTCCTGTTGCTAAGTTTGAGCTTTGCTCAGACTTAGTTGGTATAACTCATTAGCCCTAGTGGTTGTTTGGCGCCGAAAGTGTTTTCTTTGTTGTTCAGGGAGGAGGTTCTCATTCATGCTACAAGATGGAATTTGTCTCAAGGTGGAGTTTGTTATGTTGTGATCCAAATTCAAGTATAAAGAGAAAGGCTAACTTCTGACGAGCGAGCGGAGCGAGGCCCGTCGCCGGTAGGCTTGGGCCGAAGCGGAGCGTATTGACCCCCCGCGGTACGGATCAGTATTGACCTAGGTCACCTGTGTTATATATATCCTTTGTAAGCCGCCGCACGGGATAAGTTGATCAGTTGTAAATCCCCGGCGTTTGTAACCTCCCCCGATATAGTGAAGATTTGCTGGCTGGCGCCCGTGGTTTTTTCCCCTTCGTGTTGGAGGGGTTTTCCACGTTAAATCTCGTGTCTCCTGCTTGTTTTCGTTCTTCATCGTGTTGATTTGCCTGTCGTATCTCTAACAGGAGCTGCGTTTGGGCGGAGGTTCTTGATTGGATCGGGTAGGTCAGGGGCAATAGGTAGGACTCTGTTATACAGTAGTTGTAGATAAATTGTCCATAGACCAGCAGATTTGGAACTAGGAAATGCTAAGCTCCACAGTGAATCAGCAGATCCTGAACTAGGAAATGGAAGCCAAATTGCAGGGGGTGATGATCGTTTAGGTCAGTGGTGTTTCATTGCAGCACACACATTCACTTGGAGGCTGATTTCTGTAGTGGCTACTCACATTCAGTTTTCTGTAGCATGCGCATTGTCATCTGTGTATACTGGCGATTTTTTTTGGGGGGGGGGGGGGGGGGGGGGGGTTATAGTTTACATTGTCGGTGGAATATACAAGTTTATCAGCTAGATTATTATATTACAGTGTTTCTATAGTGTGAAACTGGCCAAAAGTATCTTGATCTCAAACTTTATTCACTGTTTTTTTGTTGCATGGTTTCAGATTTTTATAGTAGGTGTTTCGTGTTATTCATTTTGTAGCATATGCTTTACATTGTAGCTTTGTAGCATTTTTTTGGTGTTGCGTATGCTGCTTCACTTAACCTAGCATTTAGGCTATGATTTACATGCATAGGGCAAGGTAATGCAATATTTTTCATGCACGGTGCTATTTAGCATGTGCTTTACATTGTAGCATTTGTAACATTTTTTTGGTGTTGCATATGCTGTTTCACTGAACGTACCATTTGGGCTTTATGATTTACATGCATGAGGAAAGGTAATGCAATATGTTTTTTTTCCATCGGTGCTTAATGGATTATATGATCTTTTGCAGTTGCTTATATCCAGGGAGTGTGGGTGTTGTGTGTTTTTGTTTGATCAGTGGTGCGGCACTGCTTAGATAAGTGGGTTTTTATGTCAGTAGATGTTGTTTCATCATGTAGTGACCAATGCAATGGGAGTGTTGTGTTTTATCCAGAGATTTATAAATATTGTTGTTGCATAGGTTTAATAAGAAAGTATAACAAGATTTCTTCTCTTTTTGTTGCAGAGCCTCAAGAATGGATGATGAGATTGAAGAACCTACTGATGGGTCCTTCACAACACGTTTTTCAGCTTCTCGCTTGCGTCAGGTTGCTGAGAAAATTTTGAATGACTACAAGAGGAGAATCTTAAAAGATTGCAACTTTGGTTCTTTTGATGAATATTCCCCACCCTTTCCGTACCAGATGAGCTGCTAGACTGGGTAGTCATGAAGATTGACCCTAAGAAGGGTTTGTTTAGGTATAAAAAATGCCTCCACTCATTGCAGCTATTTTGAATTTTTGGTTTTCTTGTTGCAATGTTTTTCATTTCTGAATGGCATGTGTCTTTCTGCTTTTTCAGTCATAAAAAGAAGACTATATTGGTTACAAGAGACATGGTGTGAACTTTTTTTAATGTCCCATCCAGGACATAATGGTCGTCTTTTTTCAAGTTCATTCTCTGCTTGCAACAAGCTTCAAGGTCATAACCCACTGTTTTTCCTTTGTTATTTTTGCGAAATGCAGATAATATACATGGACCATCTAGAGGTGCCACGATCATGCATTAGTGAGAAAATGGGGTGGTCCGTGCCGCACCAAGACGTCGATGCTCCTCTGCTGCGGCAAGGAGGTATGCCGACGTGCTGCAGCTGCATGTGAGCACCTTCAACGGCCTCGGAGGTGCTTCGACGGCGTCGACGACCGCTATAATGCTTTGAAAGCTATGATGATGAGGCATATTGCGACGATGTTGACAACTGTGTCGTGCTTGAATGGCTGCGGCGATGCTTCAACGGCCACGACGACGAGGTCGACATCGACGGACGCGGCAATGTTGCGACGTGTGCTTCAACGATTGCGGGACGCTTCGATGGCCATGATGGCAAGGCTGAGAAGGCGGGCTTCGACGGCCGCGGCGATGCTTCGACGGCCATGACGACGAGGTGTGCATCGACGGCATCGACGAACGCAGCAATGCTGTGACGCCTGCTTCGACGGCCGTGACGATGCTTCAACGGTCACGACGACGAGGTGTGCATCGACGGCATCGCCGGACGCGGCAATGCTGCGACGCGTGCTTCAACGGCCGCATCGATGCTTCGATGACCACGGCGACAAGGCGTGCTTCGACGACATCGACGGCCACGGCAATGCTGCCACGCGTGCTTCAACGGCCGCGCCGACGCATCGACGGCCACGACAAGGCGTGCTTCGACAGGCGCGGCAATGCTGCGATGCCTGCTTCAATGGCTGCGCCAACGCTTCGACGGCCACGACGCAAGGCGTGCTTCGACGGCATTGACAGGCGCGGCAATGCTGCGACGCGTGCTTCAACGGCCGCGCCGACGCTTCGACGGCCATGATGACAAGGCGTGCTTCGATGGCATTGATGGACGCGGCAATGCTGCGACGTGTGCTTCAACGGCCCCGACAATCAGACGTGTTGCGACGACGGCGTCGACAACAATGGCGATGCTGCGAGGCGTGCTTCCACGGTGATGCTTTGACGGCCACGACAACAAGGTGTGCTTCGACGACAGTTGATGATGCGTGCTTCATCGGCAGGTGCCCGTCCGCTGTTCTGTGAAGGCTTGATTAAACGCGTATTCCGTGCTAGAATGGTGGCGGACGTGCTGGACGCTTGCTGGTGCGAGCCGAGTGGAAGAGTGTGTGATGTGAGAGGAACTGCATGGGGTGTTGCGTGTTGCGTGAGTAGGATGGGAAGATGGAGATAATCAAAGGGTCACGCACGGCTGCATCGGACGGCTGTATAGGCGGTTGATCTTTTCTAAGATCAACGGCTGATTTGTAGCAGCCGCCCCGAAATATTCGGTTTCGGTCCTGGTTTATTCGGTACGGTTTTCGGTCCTCGGTTTTTTATGCCCATCCCTAGTAGTGAGCTACAAGTAATTACTACTTTTTTACCACATGTCCCACCATACACTCTCACATAGCTTCTTGGAGCCCGTGCTACAGCCGGCTGTAAATCTACAACCCGCTTCTCTTCTCTCTCCTCTTCTCTCTCATCCAACTCAGCAAAGATATAATATTTAAAGTCTTACAGCCCGCCTACGTCACCTTATTATACTTGCTCTAAGTAGTTTTCATAATGGTTCTTCAACAATCAACACAAATTCACTACAAGGCTTTTCTACATCCACCAACTAGATGTGCGGATTTTTTTTCTTTCAACACTTGTGCACAAGCTGGAACTAGTCCCCTGAACTCTGGTTTCAACACTTTTCATGTCATATGAAGGAGAACATATGTGATACTATCTTTGTCCTAGCTTACTAGTCTCCCTCGTATTTTGGTCCATATTTTGACCATTATTTTAAATAATAAAATATAAGTTATACGTAGCACAAATAGTACCATTGGAAACTTTATTCAAATACGAATCCAACAATATAATTTTTAGTGACATGCATTAATATTTTGACAAAGGTAGTATACCGGGTTTCAAGGCACAGCCGACTTTTTAATGACCATCAGAACCGGTTCATTAGAAACAGGCATATGGAAGCAAACAACCAACTTGATAACCAATATTCGGCATCGGACCAAGGCAGTTGAATTCATTTTTATGTAGATAGACATTACTTTTTCTTTAGAATTATATAGACATTACATTTTTTTTTTGGGTTGATAGACATTTTACTCATCACAGAAACAAAACTATTGATTTTTTTTTAGGCATAACACAACAAAACTATTGATAGATCTTTTGGGCTATCAAAATGGGCCTTAACTGTTAGACTAGGCAGTTGGATGGGCCTTCAGCGGACAGGCCACACTACACTGTCCACGCTTTTTTCTCCTGAAAAAAAACTACAGTGTCCACGCCCGTACGCTCAAAGGAAAAGAAAAATGTGCTACCGCCTCTCAGTTTTCTCTTCACTTTCCCCTGCTTCAGCTTCGCAGCTCCGGACCGGAAGAAAGGAGCGCCGCCGCCGTTTCACCGCCGACCTCAGCCCGTTTCCGGCGACCTCGGCGCTTCTCCTCCCTCTCCCGACTTGAATGTGCACCGGGTGAGGTTATTTCAACTGTTCAGTGTGCATATTCGATTGATTTAATTGATAGTTATTGGACATATATATTCAGTGTAAATTTGAGGTATGTGGTTTTAGCGGACGAAATGTGAGGAATGACTGTGTCCTGTCGACATTTGTCATATGCGGCTGTAGATGCTCTAATGCAGCTAGGATCCTCTGGTCATGTTTGTCATGCAAGTCTTGTCGAGAGACTTTTCCACAATGGCATGCTTGCAAATTTTTGTTAAAAATAAATTGTCATGCAAGTTGTCAATCATCTGTCCTCTACCACTCACCCATACCTGCACAGCTCAATGTGTGATTAATGCGATGGAAATGCATGAATGTGATGGACCATTATCAGCCAGGGCAGGCTGGCTGCAGGTTTGATTAAATGATGTTGTCTGAGGATGGCATCTGATGGGCAGGCTGGCAGCATGTTCGTTAGGTCGACGTGGGATTTCAACAGCCATGGTACCTGAACATGTTAATCATTCTTGAATGGTTCTTTTGACTAATATTCAGTTTGTATATTTGATCTGCAATGCACCTTCTCTCTGAAGGTATGATTTTACTTGATTTCCTATCAGTTTTCTCATGTGTCAACATCAAAATTAAGCTCAAACCTTCCTCCTCCACTCCTCCGGTCCTTCCGTGGCCCATGCATTTAATTCGTGTTCTGTACTGCTCCTACTGTGTAGGCACATGCATGGGCCACAACTTATGACTCGCTAGTGATCATACATGCCAATGTGAACGGCAGAGACTCTCATCTGCATCCCATAATCTGCTCGTACTTCACGTTCCGTCACTTTATAATTTGTGTATACCGCATTGATTGGCTTTCTTTTGAAAAAACAACACATTTTGTAGTAGAAATGAAGGAGCTTGTAGGATAAAGTGCATGTTCTCAAATAAGGAAGCAAAAGATCCCCAAATTCAAGCCAAAGAGGAATTTCACTTGGTCACTACATATGGAGTGAGTACTGTCGTCAACTCATTTAACTGCTAGTAGTATATTTTCAATCTCGGTCAGAAATATTGGAGCTCTTCGTTTAGTCTTGTTTCAATCGGTTACACTACATGAACATGTTATTCATTCTTAAATGGTTATTTCAACTATTCAGTATGTATATTCGATCTGCACTATACTTGATTTAAATTATAGTTATTCAACATATATATGTAAGTTTCTGTCATGGAGGTCTTGTCGAAAGACTTTTCCACAAGGGCAAAATAAAGTGACTGTAGCTAATTAATCATCTGTCCTGTATCACTCATCCATACATGCACAACACTGTCACTGTATGATTAATGCTATGGAAATGAATGAATGTGATTGGCCAACCTGCCGTTTGAATGCGCTTGACTTCCCTAAGCCCTGTTTTTAAGCTAACTTTTTTCTTGTGTAGTTTAGCTTGAGTGGAACTGTACGCTGCAGCACATGCTTGACTAGAACGCCCTCCTGTTAATTTCTTTTCCCTCACTGCCTCACACCTTACTACCCTTCTCCTTTCCCTACCCGGCCGACATGGTCCATGATGATGCAACTTCCTCTTCCACTCTCGGCGTTCCTCCATGACTCTAGCAAAACCTAGAGACTAATTCATGGACGGGACCCGGATGTGGGACCCGGATGTCATGGCTAGCAAGACTGTAATAATTGGCAAAAATGACCATTTGAACCATCCGAAAAACATAATCATTTTTCCTAATTACCATCGGGTGGCTCTGATCTCCAACGTGTTGTGGCCGGTCTCCGGCAATGTGTTGTGTCGCTGATTTAGTACAACTTACTACACTTATTGGAGTACATATGTAAGTGTTGCATGTACTATTCTAGTCCAGTACTCCCTCCGTCCGGAAATACTTGTCCTAGAAAGATACATCCATTTCTAGAACAAGTATTTCCGGACGGAGAGAGTATTTGCTAATGCACCCAGGATACTCTCCTCAAGTTTATCATGCTAGTCTCGTCGAAAGATTTTTCCACAATCGATTTCTTTCAATCTAAAAAGAAAATTGACTCTAGTTGGTTAATCATCTGTCCTCCACCACTCATCCATAATGCAGCACAGTGTGTTATTAATGCGATGGAAATGATTGAATGAATGAATGAATGTGATGGTCCATCATCAGCCAGGGCAGGCTGGCACTAGGTTTGATTGATGTTGGCTGAGGATGGCATGTGGGACCGGCCTGGCTGGAGCAGTACTACTTATGTGCATTAATTTGCTGCAACGCTTGACCCTCAACCCACTCCTACTACTACCTAAGGTACAACACGCTTGACTTCCCTCACACCTTACTTCCTAAGAGCATCTCCAACAGCCGCGCTAAACAAGCGCCGCGCCGCAAATTTAGCGCGCGCACAATCGATATGGGGGCTCCAACGGACGCGCAATAAGCGCGCGCGGCATATAGAGTTGGGCGCGCGGGCGAAAACGCCATCGCGCGCCGTTTATTTGCTGCGCTCGTTGCCGCGCGCTGCACTCTCGCGCGCCCGCTCGCGACTCCACCCACCCCGTCCAGCGCTCGCGCCGCCGCCTCCCGCGCCACCCTTTTTTCTCCGGCGACTGCTCCGACGCTTCCCCGTCCGATCCCCGCACCGCAGCTGCGCCCTCCGCCTTCCTCTAGTCACCGGCGCCCCTCGCGCGCGGCCGCCCGCTGCCGCTCGGCGCCCGCAAGGTGTTCGACAAAACGCCCGTAAGGTATGTATTGCTTCAACTTCACATTTTTTTCGTGAATTTGATGCATGTTGTTTGTAGTTTTAATAGCCTAGTTTAAATTGAACATTGTAGATGAGTTCGTCATACGATTCTTCCGAAGAAGAATTTGATATAGAAGAGGAGGAGGATCTTGCAATGATCCTTGCAATGATGTTTGAAATTTATTTCGCGTCCAAAATGCAACATATGGCAAGCTCCGGCTGCTCGCGCGCGCTGCATTTTAGCGCGCCTGCTGGAGCAACGCGCGCGTGCTAAAGTTTACAGCGCCCGCTGGAGCCAGCGCTCCCCGCCGCGCCAAAACAGGCGATCGGCGCTGCAAACGCTTTTTTAGCGCGCCGCGCGTTGGGCGGCTGTTGGAGATGCTCTAAGCTCTGCCTTCTAGCTACCTTCCTTCTTCTGCATTCTAGCTTCAGTGGAACTATGAATTGCAGCGCGCGGTTGATCGCGCCCCTGCGGTTCGTTGCTCGTTTCCTCTTTCCCCTCACACCTTCCTATCCATCTCCTTTTCCTGCCTGGTTGCTGTTCTAATCCTCTTCTAATTGCATCGTGATATACAGGTGGGAGTGGCAAACCAGGAACAAGAAAGAAGCTAGCAAGCGGGAGACGGTGAGAGTCACCCGGCCATGGAGTTCGCCACGGGGGCGTTGGGCACCCTCCTCCCCAAGCTGGGTGAGCTGCTCCAGGATGAGTACAACCTGCAAAAGGGTCTGAAGAAGGGGATCAAGGACCTGAGGGATGAGCTCCTGGTCATACAAGCTGCACTTCTGAAGGTGTCCGACGTGCCACTAGACCAGCTTGATCCGCTGGTCAAAATTTGGGCAAACGATGTCAGAGAGCTGTCCTTTGCTATCGAGGACAGCCTCGACTCCTTCATGGTGCGTGTTGAGGGTCTTGAGCCGACCAAGCCACACACCTTCTTCGGGTTCATCAAGAAGACCTGCAAGAAGGTCACCAAGCTCAAGATTCGTCGTGAAATAGCCAGCGACATCAGAGACGTCAAGATCCAAGTTAAAGAGGTGAAGGAGCGGTACGATAGATACAAAGATGTTATTGGTAATACTAGTGCGGCAACAAAGGTTGATCCCCGACTCTTAGCTCTGTACACCAAAGTATCTAACCTTGTCGGCATCGACGAGGCTATCAATGAGCTAACAAACAGGTTGTCCAAGAGCGATGATGTGACCCAGCAAAAGCTCAAAACTGTTTCTGTTGTTGGATTTGGAGGACTAGGCAAGACAACTCTTGCTAAAGTTACATATGACAATCTTAAGAAGGAATTTGATTGTGGAGCTTTTGTTATAGTGGGTCGGAATCCCGACAAGAAGAAAGTCCTTAGGGACATGCTCCATGAACTTGACAAGCAAAAGAACATCACTGAATCAAAGATGGATGAAAGGCAACTCATCGACCAGCTGCAAGAATTCCTCGCGAAGAAGAGGTACGCGTTACTCCCATCCTATACTAGTCAATACCTTTTTTCCCTAAGTTGTGCCAGCTTTTGAATCCTGGGGGTTGACATACTTCCTGTTTGAGTGCAAACTATATACTTTGTGTAGTTTTACTAATTCAAATCTTGTCATGCAAATAGGTACCTAATTGTTATCGATGACATATGGGATGTATCAACATGGGAAATGATTAAATGTGCATTGGTGGATAGTAACTCTGGAAGTAGAATAATCACAACTACTCGTATTCATGAAGTTGCCAAAAAAGTTGGTGGTGTTTACAACATAAAACCACTTTCTGATGATAATTCCAAAAGGCTATTCCATAGCAGAATATTTGGTGCTGAAGGCAAAAGTCTTGATGATCACTCGGATGAACTTTCCGATAATTTCTTCAGAAAATGTGGTGGTGTGCCATTGGCCATTATTACGTTAGCTAGCTTGCTTGTTAGTAAGCCAAGGGGTGTCTGGTGTAAGGTGTTTGATTCTATTGGTTTTGGTCATGAAGACAGTGAAGCTATTCAGAACACAAGAAAAATATTGTCTTTTAGCTATTATGATCTACCTTTCCATCTAAAGACTTGCTTGTTGCACATAAGTGGATATCCAGAAGATTATTTTATTCACAAAAATTGGCTGATATGGAAGTGGGTAGCGGAAGGATTTATACCTATGGATCAAGAGATGGGTGCATTTGAGCTGGGACAGAGTTACTATAATGATCTTATAAATAGGAGTATGATCCAGTCAATAGAGCCGGACAATGTGAGCATGATAGATGGCTGTCATATTCATGACATTGTGCTCGATCTCATCCGCACCTTGTCAAGCGAACTAAACTTTGTTACAACACAAGACAAGGTGCAATTCAACCCATGTTTGGCCAGCACGAGCAACAGTGCTCGTAGGTTAGCCATCCATGGTGGATCCGTTGAGCATATGGATATGGGACATGTGAGGTCATTTAATGCTATCAGTTTTGTTGATCCTGTTCTGCCTCCACTTATGAGTTTTAAAGTATTACGAGTACTGGTGCTAGAGAATTGTGATTTTTCTATAGGAGGTTGTCACCTTGAACACCTGGGGAAGTTGGTTCAGCTGAGGTACCTGTTACCGAGCTCCCAAGTGACTTAGGGCATCATCTCAAGTTCTTGCAGACTCTGAATATAGAGAACACTGGCATAAAAGAATTACCTTCCTCTGTTGATGAGCTAAGCAAGCTGATGTGTCTATGTGCTTCTGACGGCACAATGATGATGGGCAGGATAGGGAAGCTGACGTCCCTAGAAGAGCTGGAGCTATACCATGTGGACAAATCCCCAGACTTCACAACCGAGTTGGGAAAGCTGACACAATTGAGGGTGCTCGAAATCTATTTCGATGAGATGGACGAGAGCACGCATAGGGATCTGGTCAAGTCTGTGTACAACCTGCAGCGAATCCAGACTCTCGAGATAAGCTATGAACTGGATAAGGATATTGAAGTTGATGGCTGGGAAGAGTGGACTCCCCCTTCGGAGCTCCGCCAAATGTCATTGTCAGGCATGATTTTACCCAGGCGTCCATCCTGGATGGATTCCTCTTGTGTTCCGCACGTCTCATACCTATGGTTCACAGTGAAAGAGCTGGAAGCACGTGATCTGCAAATCCTCGGGAGGATATCTTCGCTCCGCTTCCTATACCTATCAAATCTAATCGCAGACACGCTATCATATACTGTTGGTAGCCACGAGTTCCAGAACTTGACATATCTCAGCACAGAAATAGAGATTGTGTGTGGAGAGGGAGCATTGCCGATGCTTGAAGAATTGGAATGCTATGCTAGCTTGGGAAATGACGTTGGCTTGGCAGGAAATATGCCTTTTCTCAAGGAAGTCACATACACGCTCGACTGCAATGACGACTTTAGTGGTGAGGAGGTGGAGGCAACAGAGGCCACTCTGAGGCATGCTGCAGAAACGCACCCCAACCGTCCCAAACTCAAGATATCAAGATCAGACGAAGAGGTACCTACGTTTCTACATGGGTTTTACAACATTGAAAGCGTGGTTCATGCATATATATATTTCCTATTTGTGACATCCCGATTAGCTTCGTGCATTGCCACGATCTTAGTAATATTGCTCTAATTCCTGCTTAATTGTTTCTACTTCAGTCTGATGATTTTGACGACGGTGACGACGGATCTGAGGAAGTGTCCTCATCAGATGAAGAAGAAGAGGTATATGCATGCACACTAGCTGTTGCACATACTGTTATCCCCATCTATCATTCACTACTAAACCATGTCGTATCAAGTATATACTATAATAATTCCATGCCTGCTTGCTTTTTCTTAATTCTAGTCTGATGGAGATGAAGATGTCGGATCCGAGGAGGAGGTTTCGGGTACTGACCAAGAGGTATACGCTACAGCTGACTACTTACATCAACCCATTACCTTTTTTTCCGAGACACCAGTACCTCTTGTTGCATACGTACTACATGCTTGTTTATTTCACGTTCCTGATTTCTTGTTATCCAGTCGAAGGATGATGTGGCGGAAAATATATCTCATGTCACCATAGACGACGAGGCGGCCGCGAGTCGAACTTGAACCTTTTCCCATTATTTCAAACATGGTTGTCACCAAGTTTAACTGAACGTGTGTATACACTATACTCTCTGTTTTCCATTTTGATCTACATGCACGGACAAAACGACAGTCCAGTATGTTTTAAATAACGAGAATGCCACTTCGTTTATCCTTGATACATTTGACAAAATTAAACTGTTAATTTCGAATTGTTTTATTTAATCCTCTAGAGCTTTATTGTTTCCAATTTAGGATCAGTACTGCCTCAGGTTGAAACCTAGATTTCATTGGTTGCCAAATATCGATCTAAATGGTCCATGGTTCATACTTCATACACACATAGCGATGCATATGTACTGCCTACCAAAGTACCTATACACACAAGTCTTTAATTTTTTTTATGCCCACTATTTACAGGCTGGTGATATCTTTGGATGCCTTCTGGCTTCAGCAATCTTGCTGGCAGTTGAAAGGAAGTATTATTGGGCTTAATTCGTCCATCCAGGAAAGAACTGATTAAAAAAAATACGACTGTTAAAAAAACAAAAAAAAGGTTATTTGTGTTCACCACTAGAGAAGAAAAAAAAAACACGGTTATTTTCTTGTATTGTAGCATTAGTGTTTTGTTCCTTGAATCAGTTCGTGGGCCATTTACAAAAACCCAAAAAAATAATTGACAGCAAAAAACTCTAAAATGAAAAAAAAATGTTGGTACAATGTATTTCCTTTTCCTTAGTTATAAAAAAATTAAAAAAAGGTGTTTGACTTTATTTTATTTCTCCTTTTCGGGGTCGAGGATAGGGCTGGTGGCATTAGCTTTTATTTTTAAATCAATTTCTCTTTTTTGGGGGTGGGTAGGGGATGGGGGGTGGAACTCCGCCTATGTGATTTAAGGAAACACTTATAATTGCATAGCCGGTCCCAAGCCCGGAAAAAGGAGGAGGGAGCAACCCTGTTTTCATAGAAGGGAAAGCGATGTATTGACTCCGCCATTTTATACTCCCTCTGTAAAGAAATATAAGAGCATTTAGATCACTACTTTAGTGATCTAAACGCTCTTATATTTCTTTACGGAGGGAGTACTAGAAATGAAGAAAAGTTCTATTCACAAAGAAGGAAAAGACCTCCAAACTTCGAGCCAAAGAGGATTTTTGCTTGGCTGTAGCTGTAAATAAAGTGAGTATCGAGAAAATTCATTTCAGTCCGCGATTACACGCACCATTTGAGCATTTTTGAATCATTTTTTTGGTCATTTTTCAACCTATATGTTCTGCAGATACTATTTCATCTCTCCTGTT
This sequence comes from Elymus sibiricus, assembly GCA_039707655.1. Taxonomy (NCBI): domain Eukaryota; kingdom Viridiplantae; phylum Streptophyta; class Magnoliopsida; order Poales; family Poaceae; genus Elymus; species Elymus sibiricus. The sequence continues at coordinate 31,308,241 of CM077674.1, forward strand.
CAGTGGCCTGGAGCATTCATGTACTGAATAATGTGTACATGGTATGCTCAGTGGCCCTAAAGCCCAAATGTCAACTTGTCATTTTCGACTGATGATGTTTTTGCTAAAAGAGACTTTCTTTCGGTCTGTTGATTTCTCCAGGTGGCGGTGACGATACTATTTACAACAGCTAGCAACAGAAATAATTGCGGTAGCTTGTTTCTTGGCAGTGCTGGCCAAGTGATCTCCCAAAGCATTTCCAAAGAAGCCATTGGAGAAACTGCAGGTCATCTCTGTTACTGATGCTCTTTGTGCATTCCTATCTGAATCTTCCATTTCATCTGAAGAGCCTTTGATGCCACTATGCCAGCTTACCTTGCTTGGGGGGAACCACAAACACCTGCGACTCTGAATCCTTCTTTTGCATCCGGCTTCAGCACCAACACCTACAGGCAATTGTGCTGGTACAATATCGGCGCCATGACCAACTTGCTTATATACTAGTCTTGAGATCACAATGAGCAAATTAAAGCTTCAGCACCAACACCTACAGGCAGCTGGTGCCAGTGCCGGTGCAGTATCGGCGTCCTGACTGACTTGTTTGCGCAAGCGTTGAAACCAGAACGAAGAAATTGATGTCTTGGCTGCAGCATACCCTGTGATGCGTGTGTTACTGCAAATTTACAAGTGTGTCCACCTATTGAGATACTTGTTCTATGTACAAACTCTCATCATACAACATCATTCTGTCATTCTATTTACAAGAGTCAGCTTTGAAAATCAAGCTGTATTTTCACTTAATCCTCGCAACAGAAACAATCATATATCAGGCACCAATTTATACTGTGTGTTTTGTACTACTGAGTTCATCAGTACCTCATTCTCTTACCAGAGATTACTGCTGCTGGTTCGTCCATTCACAAGGGCCTATACAAATGCTAGTATCGACTCCTTACTACTACTTACTGAAGTATTCACACATCCCTAACTGACACCAGCAATGGTGAACAGCAAAGACAAAGATACAAAGATTGCAAGGCAGACATCGCTACTGAAGTAGTACACTTTCCTTGTACCCCAAGTCATATGTAATATATATATAGATATATATATGCCCTGTGGGCTATGTAATAGAGATAAGATGCATATTCCTAACACTACGCACACACCACTGCAGTTCAGGAACTGCATGAAGTAGTTGCTGATATCCCTCTGGGGAATTATTGATTTTGCGATAAAATATGCCTACAAATTATAGAACCAGCCACAAGGCTTGAGCTCACGTTCAGAATCCTCCAAGATAATGGTTTCCTGTATAAATTATTTATCCATATTCCAAAGATCCATCTTTGGGCAGCCTCTGAAGAAGTGAACTGGACCAATCCTATCCATTTTGGCGTACTCTCTGTCTCTGAAGATCATGCGTGAGTACTAGGTATCAGCAGATAATGTTGGTTCTCAACTATCTGCTACAGAGGAAATGCGGCTCGTCGCTCTTCTTTGATGGTGCCTTTGTCATTGACATAGATTCCACCCATCATGAACTTCCTCATGTCCTTGTTCTTCACACATATCATTTCTGTTCCAAGTAGAAACTGAAGGATTCAGGATTACTGAGCAATAGCAGCAACAATACAAAATATTTTACTTGCAAGTGTGTATATTGATAATCGTTTACAGTATATATAGGTGATCCATATGGAGTGCTTCAGGTACATTTATTTTACATCTTAATTAAGGCTCCGGTTTTCCTCCCCTTTTCAAGCTAGTGAGACAGAGTCCAATGTATACTATGGAATCTTACTTTTGCAAAGATGAATGGTGTTGTAACATAACTTCCGTTTCTAGTAGAAATTTGCTGGGTGTTCTTTGCTTGTGGTCACAATGATAAGACTAACTACAGCAGCTAGCCATGGTAATTGGCACTGTAGCTTGTTGCTTGCCAAAGAGAGGAGTGGCATGTGAATAAGTGAAGGAACTGCAGGTCTGTTACTGATTGCCATCGTAATTTGGAGGTCATGCATCTCTGTTACTGATGCCATGCTCTTTCAAAACTTAATTAATTAAATCTACTACATATTTCTGATAATTTGCCTGAAGCATGCATACTTGTCCAAAACCGACATGCCCTGCTCTTGTTTTGCGTACGTACTTGCTGAGGACACCTAACTGGACTCTGAATCTTTTGCTTGCTTTCAGCTTCAGCACCAATATAAAATAACTGTACTGCACACTTGCGCTTAACGACCATCATCTTGCTGCTAGCGCCAATGCCGGTGGAGTACGAGAAGATAATGATGCATATCAAGCCTCAGTTTCAGAAGTGTCTTTTAAAGCTTGTTGCTATCTTCCACGTTGCTTAACTGAATTCTCTTTGCAGTTTCGATTAACTGTACTTGCTAGAATGCATAATATGTTTAATTTCTGGCATTCCTAAACCCCAGTACCCCACTTGCAGTTTCCTTCATCAACCCTTCCCTCCATTAATTTATAGTATAACAAGCTCCTGATCCACTCAAAGCTGACAAAAAAATGCATGCTAGTGCTCAGCACTGAACAAATACAGTGCAACTACCAGCTACTAGCAAAGAGAGTTCAACACTATGTGCACTGAAAAGACACAGTGATACATTTGTTCCATCGTGTTCCCTCATTAATCCAACAATACATTCGTTCATGGGCATATTTCATTTTTTTAGTCTGTACTCTATTAAATACAACCAACGGCCATAGACGGACAAATGCCACAGAAGAGCAATATATATTACCATACAGCATACCTACAGAGTAGAGTAATACGATCGACAAGGCCGGCTACAAATTTAGCTAAAGCAAGCTCCGGCGCAGAATCCAGAGTTAGCATTCAGCTTGGATGATGTCCGTCAGCGCCTAGAGGGGAAGGGGGCCATTGCTGAAGGCTCTGTTATCTCGCTTCAGTTATTCCTCCCAGTCCCCGGTCAAAAAATTAAGTGACAAAAGTAGGCTCTGTTATTTTGCCTATGAGCAGTGCAGCCCAACCCATATATTGCAACATGAGTACTGACATGCATACGCCGATTATGTATATTGCAGCAGGCGACCACTGACAAAAGGGCATTGAAGAGAGTAATGGCGTCCATCTGAACAAAAGAGGCAGCTGCATGCAACATGTCTGATTGACTAATGTTGGCGGAGAATTACTCTGTATGACTCAGTTGGCATGCCTGCTGCAGAGCTTGCCTCCATCCACTCCTCGTCATCATCTTCATCTATAGAGTTTCTCTTAAATCTACAAGATCTCAAATTCATTGGATAGCACGCATGATCTTCCCTACACTACTATATACTTCATTCTTGATGTGAGCTGGTGGAAGGGAAACTAGCTTGTAGATCTGCATTCTGCTGCGTGGTTCAACTTGCATAAATGCAGTGTTAAAAAGAAATTAGCCTAAGGTTAAAGCAATGATGCTACATCATGAATTGGAAGTTCAATCAACACTTTTTTGTTTGTTTATTATGGAGCCAACGGCAAAGGCACTTGTTTTTTTATATTATACTGTTGGTCAGAAGCTTTTGTGATTGAGAAAACAATAGATATTGGAGAAGACTATTTGTGATTTATGTCCTTCAGTTGCTGTAACCTGAAGGTTCTGAAAACATTAATGGCAGTGAGTCTTGTATGTTTATGGGAGGTCTTTGGGCATCGTTTGGTTGTAGCTACTGTTAGCGCTAAGTACGTTCTGGATATTGTCCTTGTGGTGCATTCCCCGTCACAACTTAGACAGAACAGAGATGACAATATAGATTGTTTGTGACAGTTCAAATGATCTGGCACCTGGAAAATTCAGAGTTCTATACCTTGCCAAGTTGTTGTAGAGGACAGAGATGACTGCCTTAAGCTCTGGAAGGAATGTCCTGGTGGAAGCCTCCTGCCAAGATGAGCTGCACTGCAAGAATTCAGACCTGTGATGAGGTAGATGTAAACGTGTAACATCCAAGTAATTCAACTTCAGAAAACGGCCAAGGCACATATCATAGATCAAGAACACAGACAAGATAGATCAGTGAAAGTTAACCAAATCAAGAATTTCTGAAGGTAAGCGGCCTTTGCAATCGAGGCAACAAAAAAAAGCATCGGAACAAGGTGGAACACCCATTTCTGTAACTTGTCTCCTCCATTGCACTTAAGACAGACCAAAGTAACTTAACCAAGCAGCACACTCATGAACAACTAGCCAAAGATCAGGTAATATGTTAAGTGCCATCCACCTAGTTAGTTCCTCACATCACAGAGCCGAACCTTAACCCGAACAACTCCATGAGTCACTGTCAATGCATGATGCAGGTTGACTAATGACTATAGATATTAGGTAATACAAAAAGTTGCAAAATCAAATCCTACAAGTACACTATAGACCACCGCATACAAAAGGGAATAACCTACATACTGCATAGGGACAGTTTCAAAGTCGACCGCATTTACATGCCACACAGCATACGGAAGAACCTACACCAAGTAGCCAGTTCTGCGGCTTATTGTCTATGACTCAGATCTCCGTTTCGTGTGGTTGAGAAGAAGACCACCATGTATATATGTTCAATAGTTTGGTGGTGTGCCAGTCTTGTGTTTGGGCTCTTTACCTTCCCTCGACTTGCAGCATCTGGAGAAGTATATGTTATTGGTAGTACCGTTGCAGTATTCATTACCCAAGACCGATCGTGTGCGTTCAGTGAGCATCACGATTGAATGTTACACGCTAAGAGAAGTGTCGGTGCGAAATAGATTCCCCGACTGTTTCTTTCCCCATACCTCCCATGCCCATCTACATGCTCCGAACGGTTTCCCCTTGGAGACAAACACGGCACCGAGTTTGTGATAAGGTTTTTGTGGTAGATATTAGTTGGAAAATTAAGAAAAATTTTACACAAAGGAGAGATCGACTAGGAGAAGGGGTTTGATGTTTCAATGTGGAAAGAGTCCTAGATGTATATGTTGCCCTGGTGTATACTTGGTCTAAGGTGCAGTGCAACACTAGTACTAGTTGTAAGGTAGTAAATAAGTTGGATGAATCACAAAGCTCAATTACTTCATTGATAGCTGCTACCATTACAAATAATACTTAGTTTTATCTTGATAGCACAGCCCTGAAAACGTGCTCAGTTCAGTTGCATGTGGCAAAATAAAGGAATTTCATGTATGACAAATGCACGCTACGTGTTACTAGATGTTGTGGTGTGAAATAATCAAATCTCCAAAAGAATGTTCTCGATTAAATCTGCACCATGCACCAGCAGGGCGAGTTCATATTGGTCCAGTGACGTCTAACAATGTTACAAAAAATTCGCTACAAGGCATTTTTACCTTCACCCACTCGACGTTTGAACCTTCTTTTCTTTTCAATACTTGCAAGCAAATCATAACAAGAACTCCATGGTTTTGATGTTTTTTATGACATGCAAAACAGAACATATGTGATACACTCAGATTTATATCGTACTTTGCAGCAACAACAACAACAACAACAAACAAAGCCTTTAGTCCTAAACAAGTTGGGGTAGGCTAGAGGTGAAACCCATAAGATCTCGCGACCAACTCATGGTTCTGGCACATGGATAGCAAGCTTCCACGCACCCCTGTCCATGGCTAGTTCTTTGGTGATGCTCCAATCCTTCAGGTCTCTCTTTACGGACTCTTCCCATGTCAAGTTCGGTCTACCCCGGCCTCTTTTGACAATATCAGCACGCTTTAGCCGTCCGCTATGTACTGGGGCTTCTGGAGGCCTGCGCTGAATATGTCCGAACCATCTCAGACGATGTTGGACAAGCTTCTCTTCAATTGGCGCTATCCCAACTCTATCTCGTATATCATTATTCCGGATTCGGTCCTTCCTTGTGTGGCCACACATCCATCTCAACATGTGCATCTCCGCCACACCTAACTGTTGCACATGTCGCCTTTTAGTCGGCCAACACTCAGCGCCATACAACATTGCGGGTCGAACCGCCGTCCTATAGAACTTGCCTTTTAACTTTTGTGGCACCCTCTTGTCACAGAGAATGCTAGAAGCTTGGCGCCACTTCATCCATCCGGCTTTAATTCGATGGTTCACATCTTCATCGATATCCCCATCCTTCTGCAACATTGACCCCAAATATCAAAAGGTGTCCTTCTGCGGCACCACCTGCCCATCAAGGCTAACATCCTCCTCCTCCTCGTGCCTAGTAGTACCGAAAGTGCACCTCATGTACTCGGTTTTAGTCCTACTAAGTCAAAAATCTTTCAATTCCAAAGTTTGCCTCCATAACTCCAACTTCCTGTTGACCCCCGTCCGACTCTCATCGACTAGCACCACATCGTCCGCAAAAAGCATACACCATGGGATATCTCCTTGTATATCCCTTGTGACCTCATCCATCACCAAGGCAAAAAGATAAGGGTTCAAAGCTGACCCTTGATGCAGTCCTATCTTAATCGGGAAGTCATCAGTGTCGCCATCACTTGTTCGAACACTTGTCACAACATTATCGTACATGTCCTTGATGAGGGTAATGTACTTTGCTGGGACTTTGTGTTTCTCCAAGGCCCACCACATAACATTCCGCGGTATCTTATCATAGGCCTTCTCCAAGTCAATGAACACCATATGCAGGTCCTTCTTTTGCTCCCTATATCTCTCCATAAGTTGTCGTACCAAGAAAATGGCTTCCATGGTCGACCTCCCAGGCATGAAACCAAACTGATTTTTGGTCACGCTTGTCATTCTTCTGAAGCGGTGCTCAATGACTCTCTCCCATAGCTTCATTGTATGGCTCATCAGTTTAATTCCACGATAATTAGTACAACTCTGAACATCCCCCTTGTTCTTGAAGATTGGTACTAATATACTCCGTCTCCATTCTTCTGGCATCTTGTTTGCCCGAAAAATGAGGTTGAAAAGTTTGGTTAGCCATACTATCGCTATGTCCCCGAGGCCTCTCCACACCTCAATGGGGATACAATCAGGGCCCATCGCCTTGCCTCCTTTCATCCTCTTCAAAGCCTCCTTGACCTCCGACTCCTGGATTCGCCGCACAAAAAGCCTGCTAGTATCAACAAAGGAGTCGTCCAGATCAATGGTAGAGCTCTCACTCTCCCCATTGAACAGCTTGTCAAAGTACTCCCGCCATCTATGCTTAATCTCCTCGTTCTTCACCAGGAGTTGATCTGCTCCGTCCTTGATGCACTTGATTTGGTCAACATCCCTCGTCTTCCTCTCTCGGATCTTGGCCATCTTATAGATGTCCCTTTCGCCTTCCTTCGTGTCTAACCGTTGGTAGAGGTCCTCATACGCCCGGCCCCTTGCTTCACTCACAGCTCGCTTTGCGGCCTTCTTTGCCATCTTGTACTTCTCTATGTTGTCTGCACTCCTATCCAGATATAGGCGTCTGAAACACTCTTTCTTCTCCTTAATTGCCTTCTGGACATCATCGTTCCACCACCAGGTATCTTTAGCTTCTCTTCTACTTCCCCTGGACACTCCAAACTCCTCTGAGGCCACCTTACGAATGCAAGTCGCCATCTTCATCCACATGTTGTCTACATCACCTCCTTCTTCCCAAGGGCCCTCCTTAATGACCCTCTCCTTGAACGCCTGAGCTACCTCCCCCTTGAGCTTCCACCACTTCGTTCTAGCGACTTTGGCACGCTTGTCCCGCTGGACACGAATCCGAAAGCGGAGGTCAGCAACCACAAGCTTATGCTGAGGGACAACACTCTCTCCAGGTATCACCTTACAGTCTAGGCATGCACGCCTGTCTTCTCTTCTCGAGAGGATGAAATCAATCTGGCTAGAGTGTTGCCCACTACTGTAAGTCACTAGATGTGATTCTCTCTTCTTAAAGAGGGTGTTAGCTATGATCATGTTGTAGGCTAGCGCAAAGCTTAAGACATCTTCTCCTTCTTGGTTCCTGATGCCATAGCCAAAACCCCCATGCACCCCTTCAAAACATGTGTTAGATGTGCCCACGTGGCCATTGAGGTCTCCTCCTATGAAGATCCTCTCGCCAATCGGTACACTCCTAACCATGTCCTCTAGGCCTTCCCAGAACTCCCTCTTGGTGTTCTCATTGTGGCCTACTTGCGGGGCATACGCGCTGATAACGTTGAGAACTAAGTCCCCAACTACCAGCTTGACCAGGATAATCCGGTCCCCACGTCTCTTGACGTCTACCACTCCATCCTTGAGGCTCTTGCTGATCAAGATGCCTACTCCATTTCTGTTTGCAACCGTCCCCGTGTACCACAGCTTGAAGCCGGTACCCTCCACCTCCTTCGCCTTTTGTCCCCTCCATTTGGTCTCTTGGACGCAAAGGATATCAACGCCTCTCCTCACCGCGGTATCAACTACCTCCCGAAGCTTACCTGTCAGAGACCCTACGTTCCAGCTACCTAAGCGAATCCTCCTAGGCTCGGCTAGCTTCCTTACCCTTCGCACTCGTCGAGTCAAATGCAAAGACCCTTGCTCAATTTCCACTACACCCGGGCGCCGATGTAGCACGCCACTAAGGATGCAACGACCCGATCCTCGCTCACTTGCCACCGTATCCAGATCAAGATACGACGCGCCACCTGGGGGGTGACGGCCCGGCCCTTGCCCATTTTCCACCACACCCGGGTTCCGATGTGGCACGTCGCTGAGAGGGTTACGCCCCAATGAAAATCTTTTGGGTTTCATCTCCATAAGAGTGGCTGAGTTTTGACGTTGGCTCGCCAAGCCTATCACAACCCTCCTCCTTTATCCGGGCTTGGGACCGGCTATGTTGAGACAACATAGGCGGAGTTTCATATCGTACTTTGCATTGGAAGGTAATTCATACATTTTTACAAACATAAAATTAACAACATTAGGATAAAAACTCAGTAAACACTTGTTTAGTCCCCTCACATTAGCAAGTTTATGAAACCGACTACTATGATGAACATCAGAACCAGTTCAACAGAATGACTTGCTCAGATAACCAATATCTTGCATAGGAACAAGGCAGTCTCAATTGGTTTCAGGGAAAAAATTATCTAGAATAAGAAATGACTATAGAGTCACAAATTTTCCATTGAAAGCCCAATAGAGATATACATATGTCTTACTGAAAACTAACAATCATCCCCACTTCCCTTGAGCCTAACATACCTGTCACATCCGTCCCCTTCACCTCCCATAGCGTGTGCTTTCCTACTTGCATCCCAAGCGCATCCTGCTGCACACATCCAAGATCCCAATCCTCTTTTTGTCTCGCTTCAAAACGTGTGATGTCTACAGACATGCGTGCATAGTGGACTATAGTGCAAATATATGGTGTGGCAGCTCGACTGCTTCACCATCTACGTTGCGGTATTAGTGGATAATAGCACCTTTTTCCTAGCTTCAAACGAGTCCTCCGCAAATGATTCTCAGGATGTTGGCAGATGTGCTAAGCGGTACATAGAAGATCCTAAACCATATGTGACTCTTTCTTTCCCTATGTTTCCCATGCCTAGAGGCTCAAGATGGATAACTCTTGCAAAGAAACAAGGAGAGAACACCAGTCGTGATCTTGACATGCAGTCAAGCTATTTGATCACGCCGGACACCCTAAAAAGAGCGGCTACCATGTTCAGTGGTACATCACATAGGCCACCAATCCAGCAACTCCTCATGACTCACACTCTTCAATTATAGTTGTTTAGCACGCAATGAAAGAATGGGAAGAGTACACATTGGCAGGCATATATGATGAGTCCTCGCACATGCAACTACCCTACATGCAGCCCACTCCCACCTGTCATCCACATCCAACATTAATCTAGTAGTTTTCATTCGTGCAACTTTGTGCATGAGTTTAGGAGCTCGAATTTCGAGGCTCACAATCTAGCGAAGCATGTTTTGAAACTGGGGGTGGGCTGCCATGTCTGGTTAGGCCACCCCGGTGAACTTCAGTTCGTCCCTGTAAACATTGTGACGGTTTAATAAAAGCTTCGCTGATTGTCTCAAAAAAAATCCAACATTAATCAAACAAACCTTCTACCTAGCAACTATCTATTGTTGTAGCTCTTGCGGTGCGTTGAAAAACTATCATAAGTAAACATAGATTAGTGTGGCATTCTTAATAGAATTGTCTCTAGAAGTGGCCACTTTTACCAAGACCCAATACATCTCCTCTAGAATTGTCTCCAAAGGTAACATTCTTTCTTGGTCGATCATTCTTATGGAGCTCTAGGAATATTTCATTATGTCTGGTCATGTGGTCGAGTACACATTCTTTTCCACCGAAAGAATAGTTCTTATGAGTTTTATACATGAGATACCTTAAGATTATATTGCACTCATCTTCTTCATCAACATTATGCTCATTATGATTTCCTGCATTGTTAGCTTCTCAAATAATAGGTTCACGATTTTCACTTAAACGATGAATATGAAGAGCGGATGAAAGGATATTGACAATGGTTGGAACAACGCTTTTTTCCCGAATGAGGGCATCAAGCTCATGGAATTGTCTTGCAATTCTTGGATCGTTCTCATCCTTCATCTTTGGAAGTGACATAGCCTTGTGGCGGACTTCACCAAGATTCTTGAGAGAGTAATCTCGAGAGCCATGATAGTGTTCATCCAAGTCCTTCCAAATAACACAAGCATTGTCAAAGTCACTTAACTTCACAAGAACATTATTGGTAATTCCTCTAAGAATAAGATTGGTAGCTCTACAATTACGCGACATATCAAGTTCTTCTTTAGATGTTAGATGAATAGGATCCATATGGGGAACATGTTGATTTTCAATGACATCAAGCAAATCATATTTTTTAAAAAAGTCAGGCAATTCAACTTTCCAAGATTTATAATTTGAGACATCAAAGATAGGAACTCTATGACGAAAACTACACATATTAGACGCCATACTCTCCAAGATGGTTAAGTCAAAGCAAATAGTCAATTTACAAGTTGATCTATCGCGAGATGATATGTGTGTATGAGTGTCGTCTATGAGCCCTTCCCCTCGGCTTATATAGATACCAGGGGTGTCTAGGGTTTACACATAGGTTGGTTACATCTAGGGTAATCGTGGTGTAGACGACTTCTAAGTCTTGGAGTATGGTCCAAGTCTTCGGATACATTCCTTCTTAGCATTGTGGGATTGACGAACATGGCCCACCAGTAAATCATCATGGGGGGCCTCGGCCCGGCCCTCCTGGCCGGGAGACGATGTGGTGAGTACCTTCCAGTCCAGGACACCATCACCGTCCTCAAGCTTTCACGCCTCCTTTTATGAATTGGCTTGATGAGATAGCTCCTCGTGAAACAATGGCTCATCATCGATGTCGACACCGTCTTGGCCTTGGTTGTCTTGGTCTTGAGTTTCTTGGCCTTGGGTGTCTTGGCCGTGGTGTCGTGGGTGTCTTGGCCGCGGTGGTCTTGGCTTTGAGTGACGTCGGCATCATACCCTAGGCCACCCTCATTGATCATCTCCTCCATGAAATCGTTGTAGTATGCCGGGTCGTCCGACGTCAGGGTCGGCATATCAACAAACAGGTTGCGCCATTGCAGGCATCGGGAAAGTTGCCCGTGGGGATAGCTGGCGGGTGCTTCCTTTGCGTCTCGGTGGACTGGCCAGCCACAGGTGTGGCGTTGAGATCAACGGGAGGCACCACTGGGACGGCTGGCAAGAAGTCACCCATTTCCGGTGAGCTGTCCCGAAGCGATGTGGAGAAGCGGGACGCGGCCGGGTCGTGTTCGAGAAGGAACCCACACGTCGGCGACGCCTGTTGACATGCGTAGAGACTTCGAAAGCTTGGGCGGCCGGGACGCTGACGAGCCCCCGCTGGCCGCCATGGCGGCGGCGGTTAGAAGGGTCGACTCTTGGTACCCTAGGAGGAGGAGGGCCTGTTGCGCGGCTTGGCGACTAGGGCCTCGCTCTCTGCAGCGGCGGCCTGGACCTGAGCGGTTGCGGCAGCTTCTTTTTTTCGCTTTCTCCTTCCTCCTCCGGGCAGCCCTCTCTGTGGTCTCGGCGGCCGTCTCCTCCGCGGCGCGCACCTTCTTCGGCTTCTTCAGGCCCACGGCGTGGGCGGCCACAACGGGGATGGTGCGGCGGCCGGGAAGGAGGTGGCAGCAGGGTTGGGCGGGTCGGCCATGGCCAGAGGTCGGGAGGGTTTTGGGGAGAGAGTGGAGGGAATGGTGCGCTGGAGTGCCACAGACGGGCGGGCCAGGGAAGAACATGGTGAGGACGCCGCAGGCGTCCGATGCGTGTTCCCACGGACGCAAATCCGTCCATTTACGTTAGCGCGTTGGACCCATTTTCTGTTCGTGCGTAACCCAAACCAACGCTGGCGGATGAAATGGGTCGTCGGATTGGAGTTGGCCAAAAGTCTATGGATTTTAAAAGGGTTGTACGTACGGTGCAAAATACGTATGGGTTGGGCTGCTTACGAAACGACTAAGATCCAAACGGGCCTTAATTGGCAGGCTAGGCTGCTTGGTCCACACACGCACGGCACGGGTCACCCTGCTCTCTCCATTTCACTACACTTTACCCTGCTCTGCTCAGCCGACCACTCGAGAGGAAGAAAGGAGCGCCGCCCCTAATCTCGCCGGCGACGTCAGCCCGTCCTCCACAACGGCCACTTGCTTTCTCCCCCCTCTCCTGATTTGACTAAGGTGAGCCTTTTCTCCTCCCCTTCCTCTCCCAATTTCTTCCCATTTCCCTTCTGTTCACCCGGGGAAACCCTAGCTCCATTTTCCTCCCTAATTAAACCCTACCTACATTTACTTGTCAAGCGGGAGCTCAGCTTGGGGGGGATAAGATGGTGGAGCTCAGCTCAGAATGGTAAGATTCAACCTCCATCTTTTTTCGAACCTCTCCCCCCCAATTTCATTACGCGCTGTCTGTGTATGCCCTGCTGGATGGATGGGTGTTCAGTCTTTAGTTACTTATTTTTACAACAAAATTCAAGAAAGACTAGCACTTTCCCTTTCTCTTCCCGTCTGTAATATTTCTTCCTGTCCCCTGTTTAATTTCAATGCCTTTGTTGGGATGTGCTCCGCTAGGTACCTGGATGTTCTGTACTTCATTATAGAAATTATCAGTTCATTGCCTTGACTCTGCTTTGCATCTGTTTGTCGCTGTCGATTTCGCAGGGTTGACCCCGAGAATAAACCATGTATAGATGCCCAGCCGCAGCGGTATTCCCCAATACTGATGGAGGCCGTAGACGCCGTATCCAAAGTGCTCGACGATGACGACCTCCTCATCGAGATCCTCCTCTGCGTTGACCTCCCCACGACCTTGGTCCGTGCCGCTCTCGTCTGCAAGCGCTGGCTATAGCATACCTCCGACCGCGAGTTCCTCTGTCGTTTCTGCAAGCTCCACCCGTCCCACCTCATTTTGTTTCTACATTCAGGAGGGGCTGGTGCCAACCAGTCCACGCTTCGTCCTGATGCTGCCGGCTCAGCACCGGGAACGTGCCGCCGTCGTCCGCCGTGCAAAGTTCAGCCTGGAAAGTATCCACGGCAGCAATGTATGGACACACATAATGGACTGCCGGAATGGCAGAGTCCTTACCCAGCGCCTCGATGGAACCACAGGGGGACTTAAGGTGCACGTCCCACTGTGCCCTCAGAGAGGCATGAAGAACATCCCACCACTCCCAATCCTCGAACCGCATCACGACTATCACTGCGGTTTCAGTCAAATCCTCTCCAAAGAAGGAGTCAGCGGCTTGTCCTACTTCCATGTGTCCATGGCGTCTGCATACTATGGAAAGTCAAGGGTGAGAGTTTATATGCTGAAAGATGGTGTGTGGTGTATGCATACCTCGGCCACGGCAAATCTTCCTCCTCCACTTATGAGAATAAACTCTGTTCTCGTCGGCAGTAAAATCTATATGGCAGCTGCCATGAGTGACATTATCATCTTGGATTTGAAGACCTCGGTAATTCAGCTCCCACAAGGAGTGGAGTATGGAAAGGAGTATGGTTCGTCGGACACTATGTTGTCACGGGCAGATGATTATTCTGGTGTTTATCTCATCAATGCTAAGGAGCTTCAACTTCGCATTTGGCTCCACAAGGGGGACACCTGGTTGCTGGTGGATACAATCCGTTTGCTCGACATGTTTGCTAATTTGAGGATGTTAGGTTGCAATGTTGAGGACTATCATAGTTTTATTCGTCTAAGACAGGTGGAGGACAATGCAGAGTTTGTGTTCTTGCAGATGCGTAAATGCATATTCTACCTGGATATCAAGTGCAGAACACTGCGTGAAGTGCATGACATAACAAAATATGATGGATCTTCTTGTCATATCAATCCTCTTATGATGATCTGGCCTCCCACATTCCCTGCGAACAAGGATAATCCTGCAAGGTATTACTTTTCGCTTCTAGATGATATGTGTAGTGCACTTGTTGATGATAAAGTGGCTAGGCCAAGCTAACAGTGGGTAATTTGGGTTTATGTGGCATTTATCCTTATTTTTCTTTTACGGAAATACAAATTAGAGAATGGAAATGTGTCTGCCTGCGATATGAAGGCATTTAAAGTGTACTGATGTGCCTTTTTGGAGAAACTATAGTACTGGATCAAAGTCATCACTCTGATTTTTGAGCGCACATAATTGATGCCATTGCATTTTGATATTTTGATTCGTGAAGTGGCTAAATAAATATTGCGATGATTAACACGGGTGCAAATCAAGGAAGAGTAAGAACTCATTTCCCTATGGATATGTTACCATGATTGTTGGTGGCCAGTCTTCATTTTGTGAAGAAAACGTCGTATTCTATTGTATCAGTACTGTTTGGTTTGGGACTCACATCTTTGTTTCGTGTGGTTGGAAGAAGATTACATGTACGTTTACTAGCTATGTCCTTTGATTGCCTGTGTCGCAGTCTTTGCTTGCATTTTTGTTACCTGTGATATTTGCAGAATCAGTCTTCTTGTTCACCATCGTGGAATCGATTTCGGTTTCAGTTAGTGATGTTGTAGCTCCTCTAAATTACATCGACTACTATGACCTTATAATGTAAAATATACATCGACTACTACCAGCCAGCCTATTTTACATGCGCTCGCAAATGCATTGTTTGTTTGTAGCTAGCTAGGAACTTGTAAAATAACTGCAGGATTTTATCTCTGCTACAAACATGGAACTGAGGCTTTGGAGAAATGAGGCGAATCTCTCTTCTTTTGCACCGTGTGTCTGTCATGTCCAGTAAGCCTTTAGCACCATGTGACACTCCTATGTGTTTTTCTTTTGTTTGAGTAGTAATATATGAAATGTACTGAGATTCTTGCTTTCTTTGAAAAGGTGAGGAAGATTGATATGCTTGACGATCTTGTGCACTGAAGTCATGGATGTGCTAGTCATTGATGGCAATGACATTGGGCTGTTGTCTCTTGCTCTGCTACTCTGATTAACCAGGTGAGAGTCCCAGCATCTGAGTCTCCCATACTTCGGGGTGGCACGAGGTGTAATTTCGGCCAACTCTCGCTTCTTCAGAAACCGAGAGCTGCAAATTGCTAGCTCCAGTTGCTCCTCGCTTTTTGCACTACACAAATCGCTGGCTTCTCGTTTTCAACTTCAGGAGTTAGCGCGTTCGGCTCAGCTCCACCCGTGGAGTTGGAGGAGCCAGGAGCTGGAGGGCTACCGAACAGGCCCTAAAAACTCACATGACAAGCTATCCCCTTTTAAACTGTGAACCCTGTTCTGCGTGAGATTGATTATTCTTATCATCGTAGCAATGCCATCTTTGTATGTGGCTGTGTATATGCTGAAGCATAGCATGCTCCTCAAAGACATGCACCCCTTTCAGTCACCTGGACCAACACGACAGTGAGATGCCTGGCTTCCTACAAATTTCTCTTCCTCACATGCTCGCCGCCTTGCTCCATGCCCGCCTCCTGCGCTCAAGCCACCCTGTCGTTCTCCTGCGCTCAAGCCACCCTGTCGTTTCCCCAGCCGACCAGCTCGCCGCCCTGCTCATTGCCTCTGCTGTCTCCAAAACGTACTGCCTAAGTGCCCAGATCAGCCGTCAAACCAGCTCCCTCGCGCCCACACAGGGTCACCTCCAAGCCTTGCCTCCCTCCCCGCCCGTTCCATGGCTGCCACGCTCCTCCAGCATCACTGTGCTCCCCCCATTGGTTGGCTCTCCTGGCCTCTGACCAAAGGAATTTGTCAATTGCACTACTGAGGTAGACATTTGTTCAATCGTAGTGCTAAATGATGTAGATAGGCAATCATAGAGTGGATTGGAAACCTCCAAGGATGGTTTATCAGAGCTCAAAAATTGCCATAAATACATCAAACATAGCTGCGATTTGTGCAATGAGCTATAGCAGATTGAACTTCAGAATCATAAACAGTCGATGTGTCCTGCTGCCCCCTAATGGGACTTTGCCAACCCTACCCATGACACAAATCTGCAATTATGGCACAAATCTGCAACACACTGACCGTATTGGTCATAGACTTTTCTTCTATTGAAGTAACCAATGCATTACAGACGTTTTGAGTTCCCCCCCCCCCCCCCCCCCCCCCCCTCTCCTGCGCTCCCGTCGCCCCCCGAGGCGGCGGAGCGCCGCCGCCGCCCTTCCCATCTCATCCCCCCCCCTCTCGTCCCCCCCTTCGCCGCCGCCGGCAGAGGCCGCCGGGGCGCCCGTGCGGTGCCGGCGGCGGCGGATCTCCATTCCCCGCGCACTCGGAGGGGAGTCGGGGCTCCATCCTCCCTGCGGCGGTGCCCCTCGGCTGACGGCGGTCCGGCGCGGCTGGCCGGGTGATCCTCGACGCGGCGGCGTAGGCGTTGCCTGCGGGGCAACGTGGTGGCGCGACAGTCGGCGGCGCCCGCGCGGCCCAGATCCGGGCCCTTTCGGGCCCCATTTGGGTTGTGGCGGGCCGGCGGCTCGGCGTGCGGCGGCGTGGCTCCCTGGTGGTGGTGGCGGGGTGGCAGGGGTCTTCAGGTGGTGGCGGCTTCGTTGGCCGGCGAGCTGCAGCGCGGCGACCGGGGTTGTCCGGGCCCATGTGGGCCCGGCCGGGCCTGTCGTGCCTGGTAAGCCCCGCTCTCTGCGTACGGCCGGCTCCGCGGCGGCGGTGGAGGCCGTTCCCTCCCGTCGGCTGAGTTGCGGATGCCCCTGAGCCCGTTGTCTCCTCGTCCGTCCTCCAGGCCTCGTATCGGTGATCTCTGAGCGACGACGAATTTGGTCCGGTGACCGTGGTGGCACATGCTGGTGGGCGGCTGGTTGGATGGTGCACTTCGAATCGTCTGGGGTGGTGGTGGTGGTTTTGGGTCGGGAGAAATCCCTGGTGGCTCGGCCACACCGACGCGGTGACGCCTGCGGGCGCCATCGGACCTTCCTGAAGGGCGTCGGGTACACCCACTTCCCCATTGCCCCCCGCGTACCGGGGGAAACCCTATTCTTAGGCCGGGCAGCAGCGACGTCGTCGTCGCATTCCTTCCTGAAGGTGTTGCTTGGTACGAGACGATTCGGAGTGCTTGGAGCGCGGTGGTACTTCTTCGGTGGGTGCAGCGGTTGCCGGCCATTTTCGCCTCGCTGCTCTGCTGGTGTTGGCATTTCTTTCTCTTTCTTTCTTTTGTGTTTCTTTTGGGCTTCATTGTGCTACGGCCCAGCAAGTTGGGTGTATCGGTTCGTTGCTTTATAATATAAAGCGGGGGAAACCCTTTATCGTAAAAACAAATGTACATGAAAATTCAATTGTAGACAGTGCTTTATGCAATTCACGCAGTTTGCAGCTGGATCCGATGCACATGTTTCGGGAATACGAAGGAAAGAGAAAGGCGGGACCGTTCCTTGCAGTCGCATCGGGTTCAGCAGCATCTGCGACAGCAAAGTCCAACGAGGAAAAGGGGACACCTATTATGGTGCAGGCCGGCCTTCACTGTTACGTGGACCTAGCTTGTTTAAACCAACCAAATCGTCTAGTATTAGCTTAGCAGTAGCGGAAGATGAACCATGCCACAAACACACAAGCAGGCAAGCACAGAAAGATAGTACAAGAGATGAAATTAATGCATCTTCGGACTGATCGAGCATAAGATTTTCTTTCTTTCTAATTGTTGAGTTGCTGCTGTTTTTTTTATTTCATTAGACTACTGACGATAAAAATCGAAATATGCCCAGTCGGGTACACGAGGACATCTATTTCTTGCAATTCATGAAGGGATATGTTACCTAAGCTGTATAGCTGTAACAGATGTGTTGCTTTATCTTTTGATTGCACGGAATGTTCACTCCATCTTGTAGCCAGTTTTGAGCAGATCAGAAGCTAGTTATACTCTCTGTACATCAATGAATCATTACTGTTTGCGACGTGTATATGTTGGGAAGAAGAACTGTATATGCCGAGTAATCTGCTTCTGCTGCAGGATTGTGGTTACAGTTTTTCTGCAGATCGATGCTTGTTATGGCATTTGCAGAAGCCACCCTGTAAAATAATAAGAAATAGAACAAAGACACTTCTGAAAAACGTAAGCTTGGTTCGCTGCTGATCTCAAGATAGTGGTCAGACAAATGAAAGCTAAGGATTTTTTTTTTTTTTTTTTTTTTTTTGGAGAAGGAGGAACGGTGCCCCCGGCCTCTGCATCGAGAACGATGCATACAGCCATATTATTAGAAATCAAATAAAGTCTCAATGTCTCAAGTTGGTAAAGGCCTCACAGTTTGAGCCATAAAAGTAAAAGAACGTACAATAAAAAGCCTCATCCAGCGTCACCAATAGACTACGATGCCTACACACCTAGCCTATTAGCAGCTCGCCATCCAAACCGGCTGAAGATAGCCCGTGCGACCGTCTCCCATCGGTTGCACCCAATATCCATATGTTCCCTATTGTCCACATGGTTGAGTAATGACCACGTATGGATCCATGACGTTGCTCTGTATATGACCTGTAGTTCCTTGGACATCACGAAGCTTGGCTGCCCGCATAGCACGGCCTAGCTGAATGTCGTCCGCATCCGGTTGTCCTTGGATACGCTGGCTGAACCGCCGGTCAGAGCATAAAGGATCCGGAATGCCACCAAAACTCGAGTCCTGAATGGAAATCGGCGATATCACATGCTGTTGAGCATCCAACGACGCAACATGTGGTGGTGATGAACGTCTCTCCTGGCTCCTTGCCAGGTGCGCCTCGTCGCCGACGTTAACTGTAAAAGTAGGTGGCGGCGTCTTAGTAGCCGACCGCTCATTGCTCGCGAGCATTGCTCCAGCCGCCGGTGAAGCTGCCTCGGCGGCTGTGGGGCCGGTGTAGCCCTCCTGGCTGACCATGCCAGCCGCAGGTGCAGATGAACCACCGGCTGTGAGCCCAGCGCAGCCCTCCTGGCCGGCCGTTCCAGCCACCGGTGATGCAGATGTTGGCCCCCCAACTGCGTGTCTATTGTGCCCCTCCTGGCTGTCCATACCAGCCGCCGGATAGACTTCGCGTGCTGTCTCAACAAAATACCGGACGTGGCTGCCCGCATCAGCCCCTGTGGCCGATGTGATAGGCTGTCCGCCGGCCGGCGTGCTGCCGACCTCCATCTCAAAAGTTTCCGCATGCAACCCTATAGACTCCTTCTCTCGCTGTGGGCTATCTAGTCCATCCCTGGACAACATCTGTATGTCCGCAAGCGAGACGTGAGGTGAGGACCTTATATCCTCCCTTGAGTGCATAACATTACATATACGACTCGGAGCGGACTGAATATGAAACGATCCAAAACGAAGAGAAGTCATTGGTGTTGATGTCGTTGTCTTTCCGTCGTGATTAGGTGTATTAGTAGACTTTGCCGGTTGACCCTTGTCATTGGACATATTATCCTCATCACCTAGATCGGCCTTGGGATCACCATCTCCCTCTCCGTCTCCCGTTATATCCACGTCTTGATCCTTAGCTGTGTCCTGTGGAATGGTCTCCTCAACCTCCACATCAAGATCGTAATGCACATCGTCATATGCCCAAGGCACAAAGTCAGGCACGTGCTCCACATCTAGTACCCCAACCAGAATCCGTGCAATCCCCTGTTTCCGTGTAAACGGCATGTCCACTTTCTCCGTTTTTCCAATGAGCCAACCAAGGCTCCAGACGATGAAAAAATCGTTTAGAAGAGTTTCCGGAACACCAGAGATCCTTAGCCAAACCTTCTCAAGAGGTGATCCCTTGGGCTCTGTCTTTTTACTCTCCTCGAACTCAAGCATATAATTAGTTCCCGGAACTTTGCTAACACCGAACTTTAGAAGGCGCTCAAGATCCTCTCTCCGAGGAAAGTCAACTCGAAACACCCGCTCCTCGACTCTAACCGGTGCCCACTGATATGACTCAGACACGAGCCTCCTCAACTGCTGAGATATCTGATCCTCAGTAAGCGAGCCATGTGAAACCTTAACCAAACCCGTTTTCGAGCTTCCTAGCCTCGACGGTAGTTGAGGTATATTTGAATGCGGTGTCTCGAAAAACATGAGTTTGTGATGACAAACTCCATATATATTGACCACCGGCTTCGGTGCCAATAATAATGGGCATGTGGAATCTGTATGTCATGGTTTCAAACATATATCGCATAGCACCTCCTTGCAATCCATCACAAAATGCCCTGCCATCCCACAGCGAAAACAGCTCATCTTTTCTTTCTTACGGGCTGCCTTATTCGCCCTAGCAGCTTCATTATTGTCCAAATTTTGGTCCTGCTGTGACCCACTATCATGAGTGTCTGGTGCATGGGTAGAGACAGATGCGAGGGCCTTGACTACCGCCGCCGCTGCCTCAGGCAATGTCACCGCCGTTGCTGCAGCCCCGTTGCCATTGGGTTTTGCTGAACCATCCATGGTATTTTGTCTCTCAGTTTGCTGCCAGTGACGCCGCAGAGGGGGTTTCCTGCCGAGCGTACGCCCACCTCCCCGATTCCCAAAGTACCGGGTAGGCAGTCCAGAAGCACCCTCCACAAAATCCCCTGCCGGTGGATGAAAGTCACGGTGCCACTGGTTGGCGCCGAAGGCTCGGTCATCGCCGTGCCACCTGCCGCGTGAGCCCCCTGCTCGGTCATCTGACCATTGGTTCCAGTTAGGGCGTTTGCCTTTGTACCCGCCGTCGCCACCACCGCGGCCACCACGATAGCCGCCGCGTCCTCCGGTCTGCCCGTCCCCTTGTCCCGCTCCAGGAATGGCCCGGCCACCATTGGCGCGCCCAGCCCCAAAGCCGGCCCTCTGTTGATCACCGGTTTGTGCCGCGGCCGGCCGCCGTATGATCCGGCACCGCGCCTCGCGCGTTGGTCTCTGCGGGCTGCTGTTCCCCATCGCCACGCCCTGCCATGTATGCAAGAGGTGGAGGGATTCGTGGCGCACGGCCTCGAGGCGAAGGGAAGCTAAGGATGCAGAGTCCAGTTAGGTTAGGTGTCGTTGAATGCGTGCACAAGGCAAAGCTGGCATTTGGGTTCTGGACCGGAATGCATGCTTCAGACAAATGACAAAATATGTGTATGTACTAGAAGAAAGAGCAGGGTATCAGTAACAGAGATGCGTGGCTTCTAAATTCGGTACCTGCAGTTCCTTTACCTCTTCACATGCAACTACTGCAGTAACCAGAGTATTTCACCGATCTAGCTTGTGCATGCCAGTGTTCTGTGCATGGATGTTCATCAGTTTGCAACATTTGGCTAGCTAGCAATGCGGCACGTCTGAAACTAGATAGCAATGCGCACGTTTGAAAACTACTTCAAATGGCTAGCTAGCTATTTATACGTTGGTGCATAAGAACTTGCCAAACAGGTCCATGGTATTCTCAATACTCCAAAATACTCTGTTATGTCAAAATCGCGGTATTTTGTGCCTACAGGCTAAATTATTGTAGTTTTACAATACTTATTTTTTATAATACTTTAGTTTTATAAAAAGCTTTGTTAAAAACATTTTTAGTTGCGAACACAAAATTCCATGTGTAGTACTCCCTCTGCACCAGAGTAGTATATATTAGACTCTGTCTCAACAACCGAGCTTGAAAAGTTGAGGAATATTGGAGCATTAACAATTTTTGAACTTAGAATTTATTACCGTAGAAAAAATGAAAAACCTAATCCTTTGGTATCCTTCAAATCTTCGCTATCCTTCGCGTCTTCGATACAAACAAGTGGCAAAAGTGTGAAACAGTGCTTCATAAAAAGATTGAAGAACAAAGAATACATGTATTAGTGAGAAACCAATGAATAAATAACTTCAATATGACTGGTACTTTTGTGTTAGTGACGGTACTCATTGTGATTGAGCACCTCAATGGAGATTCATTGGCTTGAACATGCAAACCTTTGATACCGCAAATATTTATTTCATTATCTAAAAGAAAAAGAAGGCAGCTCTTTCTTCTGAAACTAACGGAATAATATTTCTCCTAAATGCTTCTTCCATTTCAGCCATGATCGTTAAGTCAACAGAACATATATATTACCATCTAAAAGCACATGGGTGGTCTCTCCTCCTTTTTCCGGGCTTGAGACCGGCTATGTGATTATAAGTGTCACCTTACAATGGCATAGGCGGAGTTCCCCACCCATCCTCCCAAAAAAGAAAGAAAAGCACACCTAAAAAATTAATGAAGACATTTTTTTTTGTATTTATCAAATAAGTACGAGACATAGGCTACATACATAATAAAAAAAATCATTTAATTTTTCTTGGTACAAACATAAATTTGTAAAAAAAAATACTCCCCCCGCGCGCGCGCAAAAAGCACTCTATCTCTAAATAAAATAAACTTTTTTTATTTTTCATGATTTTGAATATTTTTTTAGCTTTTTCTTTTGCAACTCAGTCTAATGCTAAATGAGAAACCGTTTTTCTTTTGTGATTTTCTTCGCACCCATGGACGAAATAAGCTGACGTCTTCCAAGTGGTGACAATAAGACCGTTGAAGCCTTCAAGATGGCCACCATCCTGTAAGCAGAAAGTTTATTATGGGTGGATTTCTAATTGAAAGGTGAAACGTACAGATGGATTGCTATGTACTGTATTCCTTAATTTGGGAATTTGGAATCTGCAAAAAAAATTGCTTACAAACATTGAAATTACATTGGGGAGTTGCTTAGAAAAATCATCAGTATTAATTGGGTAAAATTCGAGTAATTAGTTAAATGTCATCCCACCTGATGCCAAGAAATGGGCATATGTGGATACAAGTGGGAGAAAAAGAGAGACACAGGCTGCGCGTTTATTACCAGCTTGAGATACATGGCATGACCCAAGGAAAGAGATTCAAGGTTGGGTGCCCCCCTCCTTCTGCTGATCCCCACTGCAAGTGGCTTCACCATCGTCTGCCTGGAGATTAATTACACATAAACCAGCCGGCCAGTCATCAGTAACACGATATGTGGTTTTCTATACAGAGTGTGAATCAATATGATGGAGTAGTTTCTACGCACGTACCTCGTCGTCGTCGTAATAATATTCATCGTCATCGTTGTCACTATCCGTGGCATCACTTTTGCCTGCCTGGAGATTTATTAGCCAAAAACCGGCCATCAGCGACATGATATATACACATGTATAAATACAGCGATCAATCGATCGATATATATGATGGACAGTGGTATGTACGTACCTCATCCTGGTCGGTACCTGCATGATCATGTAGCCAACTCTTGAATTTGGTAACAAGGCCACGTATCTCCTGTTGGCCGTACCTCCCGACCCGAGGCTCCGCGGCGTCACGTAATCTTCTCTCGAGTGATCTAATCATGCGACGTGTCCTTTCTTCCTGGTGTGCAGCAGGACGGCCCACATCCTCGGGTCTGTCCAAACCACGTAGGATCCACTCGAGATTATCAATGAATCTACCTGCCTCCTCATCGTAGTTTTCTTTTTGTATGTCGAGATACTCAGCATTGGGATGGGTTGTGGCAGCCTGCCTCAGCGCTTCCTTTACTTCCCTGTAGCTGCTGTTAGTGCAGTCAAGCCAACAGGTGACGTACTTCAGCAAAGGGCAGCTATTTCTCCTCCAGGGCACCAAGCTGGCAGCGTCCTTTCTTTCAGCGCTTGCACTGTATTCCAGGCATTCAAGCATCGGCAATGCTCCTTCTCCAACAGCAATCTCTATCTTCTTCGTGGACAAGAATCTCAGCTTGTGAAACTCATTGCTGCCAAAAGTATATGATATGTTCTTTTCGTCCTTACTCCAGAGACCAAGGGCGAGGAGCGACGGCAAACTGCCGATGGTTTGAACATCCTGAACTTCTACCTCATCCACATGCAGCCATAGACGAGAAAGGAGTGGAACACTTAAATGATTGATCCATGATGGCACCCTCGGTATAACTATGATAGGCAGAACTAACTCGTACAGCTTTGTACAGGGTGCCATGTCTTCCAAGCTATGATTGAGGACAACCGAATACTTAGCGTACCAACCATTATCGACCGTCAGACTATGAATCTTGTGCAGGTTGCACAGAGATTCCATCAGAGCCTTGCCTGCGGACTCCTCTATTTTAGTGAAATAGATATTGAGCACCCTTAGCTTTGTCAGCTTCCCAACCTCCCTGAAGAAGTTTGGGCACTTCTCCACCGAATATAGCTGCAACTCTTCAAGGCATGTCAGTTTCCCTATCTCCCCCTTCATCACAGTACGCCTACTGGCCCACAGGCACCTCAAATTCGTTAGCTCACCAACAGATGGCGGCAGCTCACTTATCAAACCTCCCCTTACATCCAATATCTCAAGAAGCTTCAGATCATGTCCTATTCCTTCAGGCAGCTTGACCTTCGTCTTCACTACTCCCAGGTACCTCAGCTGGACCAACTTCCCAAGATGCTCAAGACTATGACCTTCTGAAAAAACACAATCCTCAATAACTAGCACACGCAGTACTTTAAAGCTCAAAAGCAGGGGCATACTTTTGGCACTACACTCAACAACATTAAATGACCTTACGTGCTCCATTGCAATGCTACAGTTGTGTTCCCCACTTCTTCCATGAACTCCTAATCTGCGAACCCAGCTGGTTCGTTTTCCTCGTGAACATGTGCCATGCTGCTCCATATCATGTACTCTAACAAAATTTACATCATTTGATATGGTGCGGATGAGATCGAGCACCATGTCATGGACACGACAACCACCTCGGCTACGCACATTAACACCAGGATCTATCCACCGGATCATGCTCTTGTTTACAAGCTTGTTGAAATAGATCTCTCCAAGATCAAATGAATCCATCCCTTCTCTATATGGTATAAATCCTTCGGTGACCCATCTCCATATTAGTGATATTTTATCGATTAAGTAATCTTCAGGAAACACACTAAGATACAATAAACAGGTCTTTAGATTTGAAGATAGATCATAATAGCTAAAAGATAATATCTTTCTTGTGTTATGAACATCATCATTCTCTTCATGCCCAAAACCAATGGCATCATATACCTTATACCAGTCCTCACTGTGTTTACCAACAAGCAAGCTAGCTATTGTAGTGATAGCTAATGGCACACCACCACATTTCTTTAAAATTTTGGTAGTCACTTCAGCAGGTCCTTCACTACCAGATGTTCTTGTATAGAATAACATTTTGGAGTAATCATCAGAAAGTGGTTCCATGTGGTAGATACCACCAGCTTTTGTGGCAACATCAACAATACGGGTAGTTATGATTAATCTACTTTCTGGATGACTATCCACGAAAGCACACTTAATCGTTTCCCATGTTTGTGTTTCCCATATGTCATCAATAACAATAAAGTACCTATTTGCACGAGAAGAAAAATCTTTAATTAGCAAAAACTATCTAATGTACTACCCACCAGAACAAGAAGCAGAACAACACACTAGAACAACACACCAAAACCAAAGGGAGGCTAACAATAAATAAAAAGATAAGATAAAATACATCTCAACTTTATAAGTGTTATCGTGATGTACCGAGTCTTGATGAGTAAATAGCATAAAACTACCACAATTCGGGGTAGGGTTCCAAAAAACTACCACTTCTAAAATTTTCGAAAAAACACCACAAGATGGTTGGCTATTTAAAAAACACTAGTTGTTTACGGTACATCATACTACCTGAAAAAGTGTGTAGTATATAATTGATTCAATGGTCGGTATTAATTCCTCAAAATTTGCTATAGGACTTTTCGGTAATTAACTATTAGGTTCGATTTTTATTTTTAAATTTTATTATAATATGATTATTAATGTAATTAATAACAATGCGATGCCATTTTACATCTCGACGACGCAGCCATCTCAGTTCGTCTGCCATTCCTCACTCGACAGCTCGACGCAGCAGCTCGGCGGCCGTCTCCTCGGTCGCACAGGGCCGACTGCTCTGCGTCGAACGACCTCCGGTCGCCGCTCCGAGATCTTCCTCCCATGTGCCCGAGCGACGATGCCGCCTCGTCCCGCCCGGCGGCCCTCTCCCCGTCTGAACGTACTTCAGTCGGCACCCTGAGATCCCTTCCTCTATTGCCCTCTCTCCATCGTGCACGTACGTCAGCGGGCGCCCACTAATCTAAGCACGCCGCACACACGCGGAGCAGCAGGCCAGCACACGGTTGCAGATAGCGGAGGAAAGGACTGAGGGGGATGTAGAGAATGAGAGGGCAGAGAGGGAGGCGGAGGGAGTTGCCTCGGCATCGGTACGGGGCTCGAGGTGGCGTCCATGTGGTCGTGGGGCGGCGCTTGAAACGGGGTCTGTGGCGCCAAACGAAATGGGCACGGTTGCGGCGTCCGTGCGCTCGAGATGGGAGCGACGGCGTGGGATGGGCTGGGCGTGGGCGTGGGCGATGGCGCAGGGCGGGCTAACAATGGCCGGCTGCAGGTCGTAAACTCGACAGTACGGGCGGAGGTGCGGTAACTGGCAACGGCGACGGAGTAGGATGGGCCAAATGAATGATGACGACTCTGTGAAATTGCACCTATGCCCTTGACTTGATTTGGAAGGGAATCTGCCTACGGGATTGATTAGCAGTGAACTACCCAAAACGCCCCTAATTGCTCAATATACTACTGAAAATTTGCTATACTACTAAAAAATTGATGTAGTATTGTCTCATCTGAACCGTTAAACCATAGAAATTAACGGCCCCGATTTAATGAATGTACCGTAAAAGGTCTCTAAAGTTAAGCACCATTATGACATATTGAACCCAGTCATCAAGGCCACGTGGCAACTAAATTCAACATGTTAAGTTGGATTAGCACCCGTCTCCTCTCCCCACATCTCCACCCACCACCACCCCCTGCCGGAGCCGACCAGCGGGGCTGCCGGAGCCTAAGACCCACCACCTCGGGCAGCTTCCGACGAGCTGGTGCTCCAACGCGGGCGAGCTCCTTGCTAGTGTTGGTGCTCCAACACGGACGATCTAGTGCTCCGACTTGGACCAGGTCCTCGCTAGTGCCCTCCTTCCTCTCTTCTTTGACGCGGCCAGCACATCCTCGCCATGGACCATGCTGCGGAGGCAGGGCGCTGACGGCGACGCCGTCCGAGTGGGAGCAGTCGCGCTGAGCTATTTTGTGTTCCTACCTAGCGCGCCTCTCCTGCCACGACCTTGGGCAGCTGCTGGAGCGTAGCCAGGCCCTGGCTACCCAGGCCGTGGAGGGAAAAGCCTTCGTTGACTGTAGCTACAGCCTACAGTCGCACACAGAAGCTACAGTGCTCACTGTAGCACAAATATTCTGGCAATGGCACTGGCTGGAGCCGACCAGTAAGGCATGGCATGTGCACAGCCAATAGGGAGCTGGTGCTCCAGTGCTATTTATTGGAC
The DNA here is from genome assembly GCA_039707655.1 of Elymus sibiricus. Taxonomy (NCBI): domain Eukaryota; kingdom Viridiplantae; phylum Streptophyta; class Magnoliopsida; order Poales; family Poaceae; genus Elymus; species Elymus sibiricus. The sequence continues at coordinate 31,335,952 of CM077674.1, forward strand.
GACGAGCTGCTTGCTAATGCCTTCCAAGTTCCAAGTGATGCAGCTCCACCTCACCATGGACCCAAGCCGCCGGTGCTTCCTTCCAGCTCGAGCTCGTGGTCAGCCGACGAGGGCTGAACAGGACCAACGCCGCGGGGGCGGGGATGACGCACAGGTGCCCTTCGTCGGTTCCGGCGACGAGCTTGCCAGCGGGGGCTGAACAGGACCAACGCCGCGGAGGCGGGGATGACGCACAGGTGCCCTTCGTCGGTTCCGGCGACGAGCTTGCCGGTGGCGGGCCAAGCGTGACAGTAGGATTAGAATGACCCGATTTTTTTTTTTAATGTAGGGAGCTGATTGCTTTAAAAAGATATTTGGGCCCTACCTGTCATAACCTATCAACAGTCAACCTAATGGTCAAAACTCAGGGTGTTGACTTTTATGCCACGTCAGACCTGACGAGTGGACCCGAGCTATCATCATCACGCTTAAAGCTAACCAACATAGTCATCAGTGCAACATGATAGTTTTTTGAAACAGCCAACCAATTTTTGTGGTAGGTTTTTGGAGTATTTTAAAAAGTGGTAGATTTTTTTGAACACTAGCCCGAATTATGGCAGTTTTATGCCATTTAATCGAGTCTTCATCTACCATTTTTCGCATGGTTATATTCTGGATAATTGAATGGGTATTCATTTGTAGCAAAACTAGAGATAGTTGACCGCCTAAGTAATCCATGTAACCAATCACTTAATGCGACTGTTGGTTTTAATCTCGAACTTAGCCAAATAAAAGAGATGCCATGTATGTTCTAATGCCTAAATTAATTTGTTTCTCTAGAGGTGTGTATTGATAGCTTGGCATACGAGGTATAAAATTATCGGGTTTATGGGGCCAATACCTGAAGAAATATTTTCAGGATCAATTCAAACACAGCTTCCCAATACACATGATTAACTGAGAGCCGACATTTGCACGAGTTGGGGACCAAGGATAAATCACGTGTGTGCTCTAGGTGTATTCCTTTTGTTTTGGCTCTGTGTTTGATTCAGTGTGCTTGCCAAATGTAAATCAGAAATTGTTGTGTCAAAACGAAAAGAAAACTAACGGTAAGTTGTTTATAGATTTGGACTAGATGAATCAAAAGCAAAGATAAAACATATATTGTCTTCCTTAGTGTAGCTGGGCATAGGTGACAGAAAGAAGTTATTGACTAGCATACAGGGAGGTTAATGCGTACCTCTTGCCTGCAAGGGTTTTTTGCAGCTGGTTGATCAACTGCCTTTCATCCATTGTTGCTGCGGCTCTGTATAGCTCAGTGTCAAGTTCAAGCAGAATGTCCCTGAGAACTTTCTTCGTGTTTGGATTCTGACCCACTGGAACAAAACCTTGACACTGATATGTTTTGCTAAGCTTCTCATACAATGCTTTTGCAAGGGTGGTCTTGCCCAACCCTCCAAATCCAACAATGGAGACTATCTTGGGATCTTTATCAGGCATGTGAACCCCCTCGGACACGATCTTTATCAGCTCATTAATTGGCTTATCAATACCCACAAGGTCAGATATGTTTTTGTATAGAGCTCGGAGACGAGGGTCAACTGTAGTTGCTGCAGGATTTGCAACAACATCATCGATCTTGTACCTGTCGCGCCGTTCCTTGATCTTTCTAACTTGGCTCTCAATGTCTTTGATGTCATTGGCTATTTCATGGCGTGCCTTGAACTTGCTGAACTCATTGCGGGCCTTCTTCAACAAGTGCTTGATTTTGGGCTTGGTTGGCTCATTACCCTCGACGCGCATCACGAATGAGTCGAGGCTGTCCTCGATGGCGAAGGACAACTCCCTGACCTCATTAGCCCAAAGCTGGACCTGAGGGTCAAGTTGATCCAGCGGCACGCTGGACACCTTGACAAGGGCTGCTTGCATGCTCTCGAGCTCGGCCTTGAGTTCTTCGATCCCCTTCTTCACACTCTTCTTCAGCTTGTACTCATCTACGAGAAGCTCCCCCAGCTTGGGGAGGAGAGAGCTCATCGCCCCTGTGGCGAACTGCATGATGACTCTCACCGTCTTCCTCTCTCACTTTTGCTAGCCTGCTGGCTCCTCTCCTCTCTTTTTCTCTCCCTTAGTTTCTACTCCTTTCAGAAGCTCTTGCTTGCTGGCTGTGGCTAGGTTGCTGCCGCTTGTATGAATATATGGACTACTAGCTAGTTTGATTGGATCTGAAGCTTCTTTGCGACTGGAGAGATAAGGATGCGGTTGCGCCACTAGCTAGCTAGGTCAGTCCATGTGTACCAGTACTAGTATGCTCCGTGCAAATTAAGCTTCACTCAATTGATTCGTCCACAGTAATATTTAAGTTTTCTCACTAGTTGCGTGCAAGTGGCGTTTGAAAAGAGGTGCTCCCAAGGAGGACGTGATTGGTATTGGCTAGCACGTGCCAAGTATCTCTAGATCTGCGCATGGTTTGTTGGTTAGTGGCTTAATTAAGTGCGCAGTTTCAGACCTGGCCGGCCCTTTGTTTTGAAGTACCAACGACTCGCTCAATCTGCAGCTAGCTTTAGCTTCAAAGATATACCTGGGTCTGCAAAAATTGTATCTTTGCTGCAGACCGGGGGAATCATAGAATACGTTTCATCTGTCTCTAGTAACAGAGACGGTGAAAAAAAATACGTTTCATCTTCATTAGTTCACCCATTGCCTTATCAATGCCAACTATATCAGATACTTTGTTGTACATGGCCAAGAGACGTGGATCGAGCTCTGTTTTGGCACTAGTGTTACCAATAACATCCTTGTATCCGTCGTACCTATCCTTCACCTCCCTAACTTGCTAAGCCTCGAGCTCGCGGCATATTTTTCAGGTAAAGGTAAAGCTCGAGAGCTGAACAACAGGCTTGAGCCACTTGCCGATGCATGTGGGAGAATCTACTGACAAGCGTTTAAATTTCTGAAATAGATGGATCCACCCTGATTTGCGGGACTAGGACCGGAAGCAACTTTTCATTGGTGGCAAGCGATATGTCCAATTAACTTGCGAAACAAATATATTGCTCCATCACAACAATTTATAATGGCCACGCAAAAGAAAGTTCTAACAAGGCGGCATGGAGGTGCATGCACATGAGGATTGAATCCAGACGGCGACGATCTCGACGACAAAGACGTATACATACATGAGGACGACGGGAGGAGACTTGGAGTCAAGCACGCACTAGCTTGCACAACTCTTTGTGCAACTAGAGAGGGTTGCCGTGTTGGCCAGGGTAGATATTTCTTTCAACTCGCGTTCCTGTCTGTCCGTGTGTGAACGACTCGCGCCCTGCTCTTCTCTTCTTGGCGTATGAACGAGTAAAACGAGTGCGTGCAGAGCACGACACTACGTGGCTAGCTACTCCCTCTGTAAATAAATATAAGAGCGTTTAGATCACTACTTTATTATTAGTGATCTAAACGCTCTTATATTGGTCCAGGGCGACTCCTCTACCTGCAACCGCCTCCGCCCTTCCTCTCTCCCCACCCGCCGCCGCCGGCGTCCTCCGGCGGCGGCGGTGCCCATCCCTCGCGGCCTCCCTTGCTCTGTGGGCGACATGACCTGGTGGCGGCCAGCGGCGTCCCGGCTAGATGTGCATCTGGGCGTACGGCGGCAGGACTCGGCGAGCGGTGGTCGACTGTGGAGGTCAAGGATCGTCGTTCTCCGGCCAGATCGGGGAGATCCCGTGCTTGCGGCCATGACCAGGATGGAGTCGCTGGCCTTGGTCAGATCTGGCTGTGGCTGGTGGCTGGATGTGTCCGTGATGTCCGGTGGCTGGCTTCCGGCCATGGTCACCGGGTTGCGGATGGCGCGGTGGCGGGTGCGGCATGTCGACAACTGGGCGGATCTTGACGGGTTCTTCTGATCACACCGAGATTCAACCCTTGTCTGGTCCTTGACAGCGCAGGCAACTCCGGGGGAAACCCTAGATCTCCTTGGGATCGAGCGATGGCGGTGCTTTTGCATCGTAGTCCCTCTTGAGGGCATCGTTTCTGGAGTTTGCTCCGGTTGAAGGGGCCAGCGGCGCCTGCGGCGCACGGCCTGGTGACGCAACTGCCGATGAACATCGTCGTTGCAGTTTGTGTCATCATGCTCGGGATGCTCCGGGGGAAACCCTAGATCTGGGTTTCCCGGATCGGACGATTGGCACTTTCAGTGTCGCTATCCCTCCTGGGGCATCGTTTTGGAGCAAGTGTTGGCTGAAGGTGACAAGAGGAGGAGCGGTGTTACATCTACCGCAAGGCCGACGGAGGATCCCGGCAGCATGGCGCTGCGGAGTTTCGGCGACAGGCGCGTGTGGGTGGATACGTGCAGGATGGTGGCATTGTCTGACGCCGTGGGGCGTCGATGGCAGGCCTGGCAAGGTTGGTGCGTCAGTACCTGCTCTGGAGATGGAACAGTGGAAGACGCTGATGGCGACCTCTGAGAGTGCGCCAGACCGGTGTGACCCAGTCCCGGCATTGTGGCTTGGCTGGGGCATCCGGCTTTAGATGTTAGGCTTTGGTGCGATGTCTGTTTGGTATTCGGCTCGGACATTCGACACCCCTTCATCAAGGGGATAGGAGTAGCGACAAGTGTTGTCAAGATGGTGGCATCAGGCTTACTGATGTATTAATTTGTAAGGTCTTTATGAATAATTAATAAAATGGCTGCATGCATCGCCCAGATGCAGAGGCCGGGAGTATATCCTCCTTTTTTTTTTAAAACACTCTTATATTTCTTTACGGAGAGACTAACCTTTAGACGAGGAAAGACGAGGAAGCCTGAAACGTCTTACTTGAGTAATATACCGAGCTTGTCTTTGACTCTGATGGAATTTCTTTTGAGACATTCATTCATATTTAGAGGATCTTTAGAATCACGGAGACCTTTTTCTTAGAAAGTGTTGTCCTTTTTTCAGTTAATTGAGAGTCATGCAGATACATTTTTTTGAGGGGATAGCCATGCAGATATAATTTTTTAGGGGATAGTTATGCAGATAAATATCGGTCGATATTGCGAACTGAGTGTAGATCAGATGGTTAGGTTCCTTGTGATGGAACCATCCCTTCAGGATTCAAGTCCTGGATTTATCACCGGTGCTCGCATTTACTGAATATATTTTAGCCTTTCCGGCGATATTCGTTGAGTGGGAGACGTTCCCGTCGACTATAAAGGCGCTTGTGGTGACTTCATCAATTTCAAGATATTTTGAGAGCTCAGTATCTCAAAGATTTTCATAGTATATGGGTCGATATTACAGGCTCTCACAATGGGCCTTAACTATTAGACCAGTGGTTTGATGGGCTTTGAATGATGGACTTTGATTGGCTCATCTCCCAATTTTACCATATGGATGTTGTTGCTGTACAAAGCATGTTCTTGACATGAAAATAAAATATGTTTGTGAATTCAAAAATGCTTACAAGATTTTAAAATATATTCATGTAAATTAAAAATCTTTGTTAATTTTAAAAATGTTTGAAATTTTTGAAAAAAATCTGGAAATAATAGCGTTGCAAAATATGTTGTTACGTTACCACTTTTAGATATTTTTTTGAAAAAAAAATGTTTCCGTCTATTATGTTACCACTTTTAGATGCTTTTAATAGCAATTTATACTCCCTCTGTTCCATAATGTAGTGCATATAGGTTTTGTACAAAGTCAAACTTTGCAAATTTTGACCAAATTAATAGAGGAAATTATTTATATCTACAATATAAAATATATAAAATATGAAATTACTTATAATAATGAATCAAATAATATATGTTTGTCATTCTAGTTGTAAATACTTTTCTCCAAAACCTTGACATGAAAATAAAATATGTTTGTGAATTCCAATTTTTCTTCTTTTCCTTATATTGGCAAACTTCTCTGGTTTCTTGGTTTCCATGCCTATGATGACGCGATATTTGCTACGGGTGCTTAGCAGAAGGGTTAGTATGATGAAGCAACTCAGTTATGCACGACGCTTTTCTCATCGAAGGGATCCTCCTCGGCTTCCACGCTTTTTACCCTTTTCTCATATACATAATTATGCGAGATGCACGGACGACGTTGTCCGTGCATCGCAGAAGGCTTGGTATGATGAAACAACTCAGAAGCTGAGGAGCCGACTCGACCATGCATCGTGCGTCATTACGCACGACACTTTGTGAAAGAATTGGTCAAGCCGCCGTCCGTCTTAATTCCGGTTATGTACATGTTTGATTGCATCCTGGTCTCCACTCCTCTGTATTTATTTTTAGTTTTCCTCTCTTGTATGTATGTCTTGTTAATTTCTTGAAATGAATTCATCTTCACAAAAAAAAGTAGCGATTTTCTCGGAAAGGAAGAAAATGAAAATCCGGAGCCATACAAACAGAGACATAAGTGAGAAAGGGCATGGATACATTCTAAATTCGAACATTCTATTTGGAACAGTTTACAGTTTAGTAAGCCACCTCGGCGCCTCTCGTTTCATATTTCCCCACTCACCACCCATCGAGTGTGATGACGTTGTTCTTGTAGAAATGTAGAATGTTCGTCTTGCTTATACCGTAGAAAATGCGACAGAGGCAAATCAAATATTAAATTTGAAACTAACATTCCAATTTCTAACCACGATAGACAGAAATATATTTTCCCCTCTTTGGAACGGAAAAAAATTACGCTTTGGTGAATATATATTTTTTCTCTTTGAGAATGTGGGTGGAGCTTTTTTTTTTCTTTAGAAAATATACTGAAACGCAAAGACGAAACTGCAACGGCGACCAGCGGGCAGCTCTCCGAATCCGCGCGGCATCCACTGAGGTGAGCTTCCCCTTTCCTCTCTCCGTTCCATTGTAAGCCCTAGCCATCCCGCATTTAGTTTCTTGATTGATGCGCGTTCCTCTCATTGCCGTATTAACCCTAGCTAGGTAGCTCTGTATATGGATCTGGGATGACGAATGGATTCAGCACCAGGCGCGACGGATCCTGGCTTCCATTCGGTGAGTCTCTCAATCTGAAGCTTCATTCCGCACGTCTTCTTCAGCCTATCTTGAGCCAAGGAAACAAATAGCACCGGTAAATACTAAAGATGGGGAATTTTACGAATGTGCAGATGCAAGACGGGACATTTGATCTGCTTTGAGTGTAAGATGATGAAATTTGGCAAAGGCACAAGCAGCACTAGGCATTTAATTGGTTAGCCTATTCCAGGTCCCAGCTGAGATGAGTGGCCTCCGTTCCTCGCCTGTTCCACCGCTGGACGACGAGGACCTCCTCCAGGAGATCCTCCTCCGTCTCCCTCTGCTTCCATCCTCGCTTCCCCGTGCATCCACCGTATGTAAGCGCTGGTACAGTATCCTCTCCGACCACCGGTTCCTCTACCGCTTCCGCAAACGCCGTCGGAAACCGCCGCTCATTGGCTTCTTTGACAAAGAATTTGGTCGAGCCCCCGTCTTCACTCCGATGCTGGACCCGCCAAACCGCATCCCCGTCAGCTTCACCCTGCCAGAGAACCTCCTTGCTTGGAATCCATGGGCCACCCTGCACATACACATCTCCTTCTCCTTCTTTGGCTGCCGCCACGGCATTGCACTCCTCCGCCCGCGCCACGAGGCTGTCTTGTGGGACCCCTACACCAACTTCCAGCGCCGTGTAGCTTTTCCACCGGGTTTCGACAATCAGCAAGCTAACTTCATCATGAGCGCTGCGGTGCTGTGCTCTGCTGGTGACGAGCAGCATGTGCATGGTGATTGCCACCTGAGCCCATTCAAACTGGTATTGGCATGCCACGACGCTAAATGCACAAAGGCGTTTGTTTGCATCTATGAATCCAAGTCTGGCATATGGGAAAATAGTATCTCCATAGCGACTACATATGTGATTTCTAGAAACAGGCCTAGCATATTGGTTAGAAATGCACTTTGCTAGTTGCTTCAAGGAGGCGGTATTCTTGAGTTTGATTTTGAAAGGCTGACTCTTGATGTGATTGAGAAGCCTGCAAGTGTCGATGTTACTAATACTTTTGGCGTCGACTGGTCCTTTCAGATCATATGAGGAGAGGATAATGGCCTCGGCCTTGCTGTTTTGCCAAAGCCAGAACTAAGCGTTCAGTTATGGGCGAGGAAATCCGACTGTGATGGTGTTGTCTCATGGGTGCTACAGAAAACCGTCCAACTAGATGAGCTCTTTACATGACCCTTACGTTCAGGCGTGGCAAAACTTGTCCTGATGCCAGGGTATGATGAAGACACAAATGTTATCTTTTTATCTTCGGTTTCTCATGACTTCATGCTCCAACTTGAGTCGATGAAGTTCAAATATATTGGTAGAAGAGAGTACCAGAGTTATAGAATCTATTATCCTTATGCAAATTTCTATACTGCAGGTAATATCTTGTCTCTTGCATGACATACGTAACAAATCAAATTACTTTTACTGAGATTCACTCCAATTACTTATGATACATGTTTACCATAATATCGTTGGTGTGCTAAAGGGTTGACTAGATATTTAAGTATAAATTGAGTTGTTTGTTTCTTTGTCTGGATGGTGAAGTTATACAAGCGTAGTTTTGTTACTTACTTGATTTCTTAAAGTATAACAAAATTGAAATGTAACTATTGCTTCCTAGTAGTCACTATGTGCGTAATATGCTCTATCAGTATGTGCTTGATCTAATATGTGAAATAGTCGTTTGGTTGCCATTTCCAGTCAATATTATTTGCTTGACAATATCCTTCCATTGATTTATTGTACTTCTTTTGCTACTAGGTAGGGGCATTGCTGGTGGAGATGATGTAGCTGAAAATGTCAGTGCATAAGATCTGCAAATATGCTATGTTGGCTGAACAGGTTTGTAGATTTATCTTCTTGCTATTTATATATCTTCTTGCTTGATTATTTAATGCATGAGATCTCTCATTTATGGTCTCTATGCCATGAGTTTGATCGACTTTAACTGCCCAGTTCTTCCATCTCGGATAAGCATGCAAGTGAGTTAGAAACCAGAATTTTCTCCTTTCTTAGACGAGCCTCTAATGTGCACGTGGTACTGGAAAAAAAAATCTTGAATGATGTGATAATCTAGGAAGTTCAGTATTTGCCTATGACGGGAGGGGCGGATCTAGTGGGGGTGTCATGGGTGCCATGTTATACTAGACACTAACTATCTAAATTTCTAACAACTTAATGTTGTTTGATGACTATTTGGTAGAATTAGGATGATATTTAGGTCAAATTGCACTATCTGGCACCCCCAGATCTTTCATCATAGGCCCGCCACTGTATGACGGGGGAAAGCTTGAGAACATATCAACAATGGAGGTTCGGTGCGTGTAGTACAAACTACAAATTAACTGTTCACTGCTGAATGATTGTTTTTTCTAGATGATTCACCTTTGGATATTGTTGTATGATGTTCGGAACAAATGAGTTGATTTGTACTGTTGGGATGATGCAAAATTCTGGGATATTACCTGATCAGCTTTTCAGTGAGTGAAGGTTTTGACTGATTACATTGGTTGTTCTGCAGGTATCTAGAGTTCTCTTGGGTTTGCTGAGGTGCAGAAATGGCTCTTCGCTGTAGGTTCTTCCACTTCTGTCTGTTGTGGCTCCTATTGTAGTCAACGCTGAAATTGAACCTCTATTCTTCCACTTTGTATAAATGTGTCCTATGAAACTGGCCTGTAGGATTTAAATTGTGTTATTTCCAGACTTATTTGTACTACCACTATCTAATATCTGTAGACATTGTTAAGACAGATGCAGACGCTGGAACTAGTTGTGGCGACCATCTCTATGTGTCATCCGCAGCATCTATAAATTTCTTCCTATCTTTGAACTGTAAACCTCAAGCTATGTATGAGGTTTTTCTGAGCTTATGACTGAGACTGCTTTTTCTAAAACTTAATTATGCATGAGATTGTTAATACTTGGTTTTTTCTAGATTTTTTTTCTTTTCTTGAACACTAGTGGATTGTACATTTTACATGGCTTATACATGATTTGTGATACAGATATTTCATCTTGAATATAGGTGTTCCTTGTGAATATATGAACAAGCATCAGTAAGCTATGGTATGAGAATGAGGTGTTGATGAACACCTCCAACTCCAATGGCTGCAGTAGTTTCTTCTATTTGCAATTGTCGTGTCATGGGATTAGTTGGGAAAAGCACGCAATCACACCTCCTGTGATCCAAAGAAGCCGTCAGTGCGTCACTTGGGAAGGTTATCTTTTTTGAGCAAAACAAGGCTTTATTGATCAAGAACTTTTTTAAAAATTAAAATTTTTATAACAAATTCCGATAATATATGACCTAATTCGTAAATTTCAAAAATATGATCCCATCGGCCTTGCGTAGGCCGAAGAGGTCACATAGGCCAAAGATGTAGTTTCCGGTTTTCTGTAGGCCGAAGAGGTCTTTTCGGTTTTCTTTGGACCGAACACCAGGCGGGCTGGGCTGAAGAGCCACTCTTCGGCCTTCACGCGACCGAAGAAGACTCTTCGTCCTTCACGCGCCAAAAGAGGTCGGGGACAAGGGCGCAAACTGTAAAAGGACTCTCTCTCCAACCGAATTAGGACTATATATCTAATAAAATAATGCGGCAACATTGACAACCTTTCCGGATGCTAGCAAAATTTCATCATGAAAGAACATTCGTGGAAATCCTGGCAAAAAACAAAAAACAAAAAACAAAACCGATGCTCCAAAAGTGCTAATTTTTTTATTTTTGCCACGACTTCCACGAATGTTCTTTCATGATGAAATTTTGCAAGCATTCAGGAAATTTGTCAATGTTTGTTACAAAAAAAAATTCAATTTTTTTTAAAAAACAATTCATTTTTTTTATAATTTACTGTTCACCGAGCTCATTTGAGCTCGGGCCGAGAAACATCACGTTGCTGTAAATGCAACTACACAAACTGCATATACGTTCTACATTGCGAAAGTACCTTTTTACACCTGAGCTCAAGTGCTTCTGGTGTGAACAGTAAAATAAATAAAATAGAAAAACGTTTCAAAAAATTCTGAAATATTTTGGTGGCATACTTCAAGAAATGTTTGTTGTGCATGCAAAATTTCATCACGAAATCACATTGGTGGAAGTCGTGGAAAAAAAAAACAAAATCAGAGCTCCAAAATGCGTTTGAAAGTAACGTTTTCAGAGCATCGATTTTGTTTTTTTTTACCACGCCTTCCACCAATGTCATTTCATGACGAAATTTTGCATGCACAACAAATATTTCTTAAAGTATGCCGCAAAAAAATCAGAATTTTTTAAAATATTTTTCTATTTTATTTATTTTACTGTTCACATCAGGAGCATTTGAGCTCATGTGTAGAAACTCTACATTGGTTCTATTTACATGGAAGTGTCACCAAGTGAGTCAAAGAAGGACATGGTGAAGCCCCACTTTAGGACCTTTAGGACTCCTCCATGATGGTAGCTAGAGCTTGCGTTGGATCTTAGGTGATCAACATGGCCAGAGTAATTAATTAGTTTCCTTAATTAAAAAAAAAAGGTACGTGAGTTTGAGTATTGTTTTTGGTTGGGCGAGATCTCTCCTACGTGATCAATATTGCCGGATTATTTTATTAGGTATAGTCCTAATTAGGTTGGAGAGGGAGTTCTTTTAATATACGCACATGAAGTGTTCGCGCTCTTGCCCGTACCTCTTCGGGCGCATGAAGGACGAAGAGTCCTCTTCAGTCGTATGAAGGCCGAAGAGTGCCAGCCGCCGCTCTTCGGCTCAAAGAAGACCGAAAAGGCCTCTTCGGCCTACAGAAAACCGAAGACAGCCTCTTCGGCCTAAGCGAGACCGACGGGGTCACATTTTTAAAATTTACGAATTAGGTCATATATTATCAAAATTTATTATAAAAATAATAATATTTTTTTTAAAAAATAATCATTCACAATGTTTACAGGTATAGCGACCGGATCATGAGGAGATCCCAGCCAAAGGTGCCTCCCCTGAGGTAGAGAGACACCAAACCTAACAAGTCTGTGAGCAACCCTGATTTCGGAGCAGGAGTCGTAGTCGCAGGCAAACCCTATTTGGCGCTGCAGGCGCCCGTTATAGGGCATTTTGCTAACGGGCGCCTGCAGCGCACATCCCCTGTCGCGTTTTGGGCCGGCCCAATCGCTTTCCTTCTCTTTTTCTGTAAAAAGAGGAAAAAAGGTGGGCAGCGAAGGATTCGAAGCTGGGACCTATACCGTAAGGTAGCATCACAGCAACCACTTGGGACACCTTACTACACGTGACAAGTTATTCGTTTTTCTTTTTCTATTCTTTCTCCAGATCGCGGTTTTGTTGGTTTTTTCTTTTTCTTTTTCTTTCTTTTTTTTTGTTTTCTTTTGCAAATGCGTGAACTTTTCTCAATTTGTTTTTAAAATTGATGAACTATTTTTTAAATTTGTGAAATTTTTTCAGAATAGATGAACTTTTTTCAAAATCGATGACCTTTTTTTGAATTTGAAGACTTTTTTCCAAAACCGATGAACTTTTTTTTAATTCGATGAACTTTTTTTTCAAAATTTGATGATTTTTTTTACAAATTTGATGAACTTTCTTCATTTTTGATGAACTTTTTCCAAATTTGATGAACTTTTTTCAAATTCAATGAACTTTTTTCAAATTTGATGAACATTTTTTCAAAACCGGTGAACTTTTTTTCAAAAATCGATGAACTCTTTTCCAAATTCAATGAACTTCTTTTGAAAATCGATGAACTCTTTTTGAAATCAATGAACTTCTTTTGAAAATCAATGAACTTTTTTTGAAATCAATGAACTTTTTTCAAATTTGATGAACTTTTGTTTCAATATTTTTCAGAATTGATGAACCTTTTTTCAAAATTTATGAACTTTTTCATTAAAACATTGACTTTTCCAAAAAGAATGAATAGTTCAAAAATCTAAGTGGTATGGCATAATAAATAGCGCGGCATTTATGGTACTTAAAGAGTTCGGGTTTGCTATAAATCAGTAGTTTTTCGATGGTGTAGTGGTTAGCCGAACAACCCTGCAATCTAGCGGCGCGAGTTCGAGTCGTTGTTCTGGCGTATTTTTTGCTTTCGTTTTTCGCTAGACAGTTTACTGCTCTCTTCGTCCGTAGGCCGGCCCACTAGGCGTTGCCAGTAGGCGCCGGTTCGCTTCCGCGACGCCGAACGCGCCGAGTAGGAGCTCCCGTAGTCGCATCGTGGCAACTCGTGCCTAGGCCGCTCTGTTTTACGGCCCATTGCCATTGCCGTGGAGACGGAAGTCGTTTAGTGGGCTCTGGTCTCGCTAGCTAGATGGGCTTTAATTCTCAGTTTGGGCTGGCGTTGATTAATACGTTTCGTACTCCCTTCTGTCTCCACCCTCCACTACGCAACGGCGGCCGGAGCCGAGCAGGCGGAAAGAAAAAGGCGGAGCGGCGGCCGCAACCTCAACCCGGAACAGCCACCGGCGATTCGAGGTCCGGCCACCCCTTCTCCTTCATCTCCTTCTCGATCCCCTTGCTTTTCTCTTTTCTTCTTTGACTTCCAGTTTGTTTCGTGAAACCCTAGCTTGATTTGTCCTCGTAACTGAACCCCCAATGTTTACCAGTTGAGACAGTGGGGTGAGACAGGGGGAGGAGAGGAGAATAGATAGATGATGGATCCTGCTCAAACTCCCCAGCGGTAAGACCATCCAATCTCCCTTTTTATTTTGTGCTTCGCAGTTTGAGTATGCTGTGCTGGTCTAGTGGATGGATTATGCTACCTGTGCGCTGGATGCAACACACATTGACAGACGAAATAGACCCATTCATTACACTTGATGTGTTTGCAAGCACACATTGATTGAAGACATCAGTCCATTGATTAATGCATTTATTTGTCGCTGCTGCTGTTACAGGGCCGATCCTATTCCAAGCACGGCATGTGTGGATGCCAAGAGGCGGCGGTGTTACGCAATGCTGTCCCACTCCCACCCCATATCCAAGGTTCTCGACAACGACGATGACAATACAGGTTCCTCTCCAACGCCGCTAAACAATGAGGATCTCCTCTGGGAGATCCTTCTGCGCCTCCCTCCGAAGCCATCTGCCATCCCACGAGCCTCCCTCGTCTGCAAGCGTTGGCGCAGCATCCTCTCGGATCTCCAGTTCCTCAGCCGCTACCGAAAGCACAACCGGAAACCTCCTATGTTGGGATTCTTCGTAGGGGATCCTGGCACAAAGCTCGACTTCGTTCCTCTTCCGGTCATGAAGCCCGACCGCATCCCAGCCACGCGCTTCTCCATGCTCAAGATCAGCAGTCCCGACGACCATTGGGACTTCTTTGGATGCCGCCACGGCCTCGCCGTCCTTATCCGGGACTCCAGGCGCGTGGCCGTTGTATGGGATCCCCTCACCGGCCAGCAGCACCGCATACCTTTTCCACCGGGGCTTCGCAACACCAAAACAAAGGGATTGTGGCTCTGGCATGCCGCAGTGTTGTGTGCTGACGCAGATAGTGTACGGCGATAGTTTCTCAAGCCCATTTAAATTCATTTTGATGTGTAGCAGATACACACATGCATTCACCTGCCTCTATGAATCGACCTCTGATGCATGGAGAAATATTGTCTTGACGGTGACTACAGATGTGATTCTTCGGTACAGGCCCAGCATCCTCATTCAAAATGCACTTTATTGGTTGTTTCTTGGAGGCAACATCCTTGCATTTGATATTGAAAGACAGACCCTTGGTGTGATCAAGAAGCCAGAAGCTGCTCATCGTGCCAATTGCTACTCTTTTCAGCTATTGCGGACAAATCATGATAGTCGCCTTGGCTTCGCAGTTATGTTGAAAACAAGCATCCAATTATGGGAGAGGAAATCAAACTGTGATGGCACTATCGGATGGGTGCTGCTGCAGAACATTCAACTGGAGGCGCTCTTTCCACAGGGAAGCCCTATCGACCACAAAGAAGCGGAGATGGTTGGGTATGACGAGGCTTCAGATGTGATTATTTTGTCGACATACATCGGTGACTTCATCCTCCAACTTGAGTCGATGCGCTTCAGCAGATTTTCCAAAAGAAATCGCTTGTCTCACAAGATCCATTATCCATACAGAAACTTCTATACCGCAGGTAATGCCTCTGTACCTTCTGCGTAACTAACACGAATTATTCGAGTTACTATTGGTATGTGTTTGCTTTATGAAATTAGTATCGACTACATAAGTACATCTTGAATTGTTTTTATATTACCATTATTCTAGTGATCTTATGGAAAGTTGGTGCTGTTATTTATTATATTATTACTAGGCTAAATTAGAATATAAATGTAATCATATCTATTGCTGCCTGACCACTGCTAATCGACATATTGGTTCTTATTATTGATCTTTTCTGCATTTATTTTCTATCAACTGCTGATTGGTAACAACTACTGTTAAATTATACATTTAAACTATCTGATATGTGAATTAGTTAACCAATTGTCACATTTTGAAGCTTAGCTTGTTATGTTTTTCCATTAATTACATTTCCTTGCAAGATAATATTTATCTTGATTGATCTTGATAACTAGTCATGAACTCATAACACAATTGTTTCTTGTAAAAAATATAATTCTTTAACCTCGAATAATACCAAGTAATGCTCATTTCTTCGTTGATGTTTCCCTATTTATGCATATTATTTATGAAACCACTGGACATAATGGGTACATATTCTCTCCTGATCTAGTTCTGGATGAATGCATTTTCTATGAACATCTAAACACTCTTAACATTTCTTGGTAAAGGATTATTATTATTCTCTCTTCCACCTGACAGTGGACGCAGCTTCGTTTATCGTACTTGTCACAAAATCTTACATCCTTCTTCTCCTTGTTTTTCATTGGTTTATTGGGCTTCTTTTGCTTGTAGGCAGGGGAGTTGGATGGAAATGGGTGGATCTGAAACTGTGAACACGGAAGATATGGTAACGTGCTTTGTTGGTGGAACAGGTGGGGTAAATTTTTACTACTTTTCTAAGTGTTTATCTATTTTGTCTTGGTTACCCAATTTCTACTATCTGGGCCACTCATGTGCATATCTCGAATGACTTTACAATCTAGGAAGTACACTTTTTGCCTCTGATGGAGGTGTCGAGCCATCTATCTTCAAGTTTGTACTTTCTACATATGTACTATGTAGCGATAAAACTTGAGAACATTTCAACCGTAGAGGTTGAAGTTGTGCCATTTACAAACTAATTTGTCTTCTATAGCTGTGCTCTGTTTATGATGATGGTCCTGTCTAATTATGGAGTTAATTGCACGTTGGTACCACATTTCGGGCAGTGTTGACGGATTGGTACCAGTTTTGTTAATTTTTACGTGTCAGTACCAAGTTTGAGACTAGCCGTTACAAAAAGGTCTAAACCGCGTATAAACACGTATTGACGGTGTATCTGACCAGCGGGGCCTGCCTGTCGGCATTTTTACAAAACCCCCCTCCAGGTTTATCCGACACAACCCGCACTCCTGTCGCCTCGTCGCTCGTCTCCCCGCAGTTTCGCTCCCCTCCGCCGCGCCGCTCACCTCCGCCACTCCCCTCCGCTGCGCCGCCACCCACCGTCGCCCGCGCGTCGCCATGGCCGCCGTCGTCGGATTCTTCACCTGCGTCCTCCAGTACCTGCTCCACCCCCGTTGCTGAGTACCTGCGCTGCAGCGTTCCTCTCCCGCCACGATCCCCTCCGTGCGTCGCCGGAGCCTCCTGCCGCGATCCGGTGGAGGTCGTCCTCGTGGAGCTCCGGTGGAACCCGTGCCTGAGCTCCTCCGCCCTGCTCCTCTGTTAGTCCAGCTGAACCCGTGCCTCGGTCTCGTGGAGCTCCGCTGTTGCTGCTCTCTATGCCCTGCTCCTCTGCCCTGCTCGAGCCCGTGCCCTGCTCCTCCGCCAAGTTCTGCTGCTGCTCCTTACAAAGAAGAAGGTACTGCTTCTCTGCACAAATGGTTCAAATGTGAAGAACTGTCAGAGCAAGTCTTGTTCATGTCCTCGGTTCAGTCGTTGTTCAAATGATTCAATGTTGTTTAATTGATTCAGTGTCCAGATTCTTGCTGTTAGTGTTCAACCTTGAGTTTTTGCTGTCAATTGATTCTTGATGTCTGGACCAAAATTAGACAAGAAGCAGTAGGTGTAGTCCAAAATTCAGCATTGAATTGCAGGACATCAAATTGCAGTAGAAAAATCAATGGAGGAAATTACTGTCCAAATTCAGTCACTGTTAGTGTTCAGATTCAGTCACTGTTAGTGTTCATCAAATTGCAGTAGAAATAAATTCAGTGTACTGTAGAGTGTACACTTTTGTTCCAGTGTCAATTAATGTAATTTACTCCATTTGTAAACATTGCAGAAATGTAAATATACATAAATGACCAAGGGTAGAAGACATTACTTAGTCTGCTATAAGCTCCAGTGCCAATAAGTTTAGATTGTAGCTTCTTTTCTTTTCTTTAATTAGTTCAGATTTGTCGAGTGCCAATTTGTTCAGATTGAACTGACTTTGAAAATGAAAATGAAAGTGGTCCACTAACTTACTGGGCATGTTCATTTCAAAGAAAAAAATCAGTAGTTCAGTTAACCACTAACTTACCAAGATTACTGAATTTTGACTTCAATAGTTGTTGAAACAGAGTAACAACAATCTGTTTCTGTACTAATAGAGAACAGTAGTAATTTGACACAGCAACTGACACTTTAAGTTTATTTTTCCACACTGTACCAAATCAAGATGGGTTTGTCTGCCCTATTGAAAACATTTGTAAACTTATTCCAAAAAAAAGAATAGCAATAAGAATCATCTCAGAAAAAAGAATGACAAATAAGCATGGAATTAGTTCGATTTATTTGGATTAATTGGATTTATTTGTATTACTTTGACAATAAAGACTTATGGTAAGATGTTAAGACAAAACTCCAATTGAGAGAAATAATATCTTCATTAAGGGTCATTACAAGATGTACAAGGTCATTACAAGGAGTAAGAAGAAGAGAAATAATATCTCCATCAAGGGTCATTACAAGATGTACAAGATCATTACAATATCTCCTCCTCCTCCTCCTCCTCCTCCTCCTTCTTCTTCTTCTCCGTCTTCTTCTCCATCTTCTTCTATGGTTCATTTATCTGTCATTGCATATTGGTAGAAATGTAAATATATTGACAAAGAATCTGTAAGCAACTAGGAGTACTTAATTAATTTGAGTTAAGCAACTAGAGCAAACAATCTGTAAGCAACTGATTTTTTAACTTGAGTCCTCCACTTAAGCATTTACTGAATTTGCTGAATTTAAGTACAGCTGTTAACAAAGCATCATCGTCATCTCATTAGAACAAAATGAACATGTTAGTCGACCGCCGAGCTCAATTGAACCAGAATTTACAAGAGTAGTGACCATCTAATCCAAACATGTTTGTTTTAGCTGCTGTCAAAGACCATCTAATCTGAACATTATGATGCAGCTGCTGTACAAAACCTGAAAACATTGTAATGTGCAAAATCTGAACATTGTAATTCTTTGACAGTAATTCAGTTTTGTATAGATGATGCAGCAGGAGCATTCAACATTCAGTTTATCAACTCAAGATGTTACTCCATACATTCAGAGTCGCACAAGTACAGAGATTTTACTCCACACATTCAGTTTATCAACACAATTACAAAGATGGAACATTCAGTTTAGAGTACATCAAAAGGAGTAGATAGATACACTGTCAATACCAGAGACAGAGAAAAGAAGCAGTTTTCACCGTGGATTCAGACCACATATACGCACCCTCAGACCGGCCATGGTGGTAAGATTGTGTGAAATTAACTGAAACTCTTAGTTTCAGACACTGGCAAGATTGTGTGAAATTAACTGAAACTGAAATTAGCCCGAGAGAGATTTGGTGGCGGCAGCAGAGCAGAGCAGAGAGCAGACAGGGACGTACCGAAGAGGAAGCAGTCGCAGTTGGGGCGGCCGGCGGCTGTCTTGGGGCTGGTTCAAAGGTCGAACCTTGACGAGCAGGAGCACCTTGACGGTCGGCACTGGGGACTGGAGGAGGAGCTGGCAACTTCCGCAGCAGCCGCTCGGGGACTGGAGGAGGAGCTTCAGGACGAGGAGCACCTACACCATGCCATCGCCAACTCGTCGTCATGCCTCCCAATCGAGCACTGACTCATCAAAGAATGGATTTTTAGGAGTGCAGCGTTCGTGGAGAAGAGAGAGGAGGAGATGCGTGGGGAAGTGGATCGGCGCGGCGGATGGGAGCGATGCAGCGGCGCGGCGCGGAGGAGTGGAGCAGCGCAGCGGCGCGCGGTGCGGCGGAGGTGAGCGGCGCAGCGGAGGGGAGCGGCGGAGGTGAGCGGCGCGGTGGAGGGGAGGAAACTGCGGGGAGACGAGCGACGAGGCGACAGGAGTGCGGGTTGTGTCGGATAAACCTGGAGGGAGGTTTTGTAAAAATGCCACGGGGACAACTTTTTCCGGACGGAGGGGCTTTTCTGCAAAAACATATGCCACTGCGGCTCCTGACAGGCGGGCCCCGCTGGTCAGATACACCGTCAATACGTGTTTATACGCGGTTTAGACCTTTTTGTAACGGCTAGTCTCAAACTTGGTACTGACACGTAAAAATTACCAAAACTGGTACCAATCCGTCAACACTGCCCGAAATGTGGTACCAACGTGCAATTAACTCCTAATTATGCTGAGATTAACTACACAAGTAAATTCTTCAAAATTTCACCTCCCAATCCCTGTATATTCTTTTGCCAGAGCTTCAATAGGTGCTATATACACAACTCGCATGTGTTTGTTTCACAAGATACTGCTTTGGATCGGTCCTTAGCATAGCAAACTCCACACATATGATCCTTCCACTGCCTATTGGCACAACAAACAAAATGGTAGCATCACTGTTATTTAAGACACTGAACACTTGACTCTGAAGGGGGTTGAAATGTTTCAAGGCACTATATATAAATGCCTTCATATCGTGCATTCCTTACTGCGGTAACAAGTATTGGTCGTAGATCAAACAATCCGGTTGGTGGAGCATGTTTCTCTCGAAGAACCAGGTCTTTAAAGGAGACTGGAAGAATTGAACGAGACCCAAGCCACCTGTTACATAAGACGTGTATAAAGTACATAGGGGCACTGTGAAGTTAAGTATATGATCTTCAGCCACGTATTGTTTGGTAAGGATGAAGTTTGCATGGTGAAGAATGCACTCGATGTCATTTTCCTCAATTAGAATCCAATAAAATTCGACATATCCATGTATCTTGTCACCCCATTGGAAATCAGGCGTTATAGTGAGCTCAAAACCCAAAACTGTATGAGTAATAGGTTGAACATGGTCTGAAAGGTTCAACTTTGGCAGCTGATGGATGCACTAATGTAACACCCTCCATCTTTGCCATAGTACCTATCCCAAGCTTATTCCTTTTTCTCCAGTTTCATCTGGATTTCGTTTAGAATGCCAGGAAATTGGCGTGAAGGAGTTTGGACACTCCACATCTGCTTACCAACCATCTTGCAAAGATTCAGAGCCTTCTGCTAGTTGAGCCCTTTTTCTCTTTCAAAACTAACTCAAATATTGCTCGTGAGGGGCGACCAACACTCTGCATCATGCAGAAGAATATAGATGTTTCAGAATAACCTTATAAGCAAGCAATTCAAATTCAGAAACTGCATCTGAGATAAGAGAACAAGTTACCTGTAATATAGACCATATCAGAGAAAAGGGAGAGACCCACCACCTTTAGCCCAGAAATATATGCTTGGAGCAGAACATTGATCTTTGTGCTGGGCTCCTCCAAGCTCTCTTTCACAGGAATTGGCATACAATCCAAAACCTTTGCCAACTCCCGCACCTTGCACCTTGCACTGTACCCTCGCTGTCACGAATACAAAGAGACCCATCCACCTGTGCAAGTTGTAGTCATGTATGCGCCACGAGTGTCGACCTTCAGGAATTCTGCTGGGGGCTTAGACCATCTCTCCGGCATGAGCGTTCTGAATCTTTGACAACATGGGAGCATATTCAGCAGGATCAGGTTTGGCTTCACCCGCATCCATGCTGTTCCGGGCATTACAAAGAAGGGAAACCATTGTATGGTAGAGAGCAGGTGCAGTTTCCAAATCGACATTGCTGCCTGCATTGCATGGTGTTCATACAACCAGAAAGCTGAATTCTGATCTCCACGTTAGCCAACCGCCAACATAAGCTGGCATATTTACAGTTGAGATATGCATGATTTCATCTTCATCAAGCCACCAACAAATTGGGCATGTAGTATCAACATCAAGTAAGCGTCGTCGCAGGTTCATAGAGTGGTAAGCTGCTGTGGGCGAAGCATCACTACGTACCACTTTGCTGGCCAAATGCACTACTTCTACTCGCTTAACCCAATATTTAAGTAATTTAGAATATGTTACTCAATCGTTGAAAAAGTGACGCCTTAAGTTTGTATATAACAAGCACTAGAAAATATTGTACCCTCCCCCCCTTCCCAAAATGTAAGGCACGCTTGACTTTGCATGATCTTCGATGCATGACTTTGACAATTAATATATATACCAAAGTACATGGATTGAACATATATAAATGGTATGGTGGTATTTTTCTTGAATTTTTTTATTTCATATGCATTTACGCTAATTTTTTTAGTCCTATAATAAGTAAAACCATAGTCAAAATTGTGGGATGAAGACCAGAAAATATTAACCATGCCTTATATTTTGGGAAGGAGGGAGTATTTATTTTCATGATTTTAAGAATCAAACATATAGCAAACACTAGAAAAGCATAAGCACGCATATATCAATCATTGTTGATTTTCATGTTAAATGAAGACATTGTTTGGACCTCAAGGTAGGTATGAGATTGTTCTTGCTAAACTTATGTGTTCGATCGTCTTTTCGGAAAATTATGCTCGAGATTGTTTTTTTCTGAAAATTATCCATGAGATTGTTAATACTTGTCTTTTTTCTGAATGTTGCTTAGTGGATCGGGTTTTTTCTTGAACACAAATGGCTTGTGCAGTTTTCACGGCCAGGTATGCTTGAGGGTATGCATGAACTGTGATTTTATTCCTTTCATACTACAAATGGCTCAGATTTTTGTTTTCAGATGGAAACATGTTGCTCCGCAATATGAGTCAATTTAAGTTGTGTAATGGTTGAAAAAAAAACATCTCGCTTTACCAAGTTGATTATTTTTTATTGTTATACACATAACTTTTGGTTGACAAATGATAATAAAAACTATCTCCTCTGTTTCCTTGAACCAGGAATGCCATGTGAAGAAAAAAGAGGATATGAGTTTGGATGGTCAGCGGCAAGGGCACAATCAAAGAAGAGCAGTGAGCTGCATTTCCTCTGTAGGTAGTAGCAAAAACTGTATTAGAGAGTGAGAACCAACAATACCCGCTGATACTTACTACTTACGCTGGATCTCACATTGATACGGTTGATCTTAAGTCTGAATCTAAATTTGCCAGTCTGTTAGTGTGGTCGATCTTAAGTCTGAATCTAAATTTGCTAGTCTGTTAGTGTATCCGGTAAGATGAAAATACATCCAAGTGCTGGAAGTTCAAGCATTCCGAAAAAAAGAACCATGAAATATTTGAAATTCTATTGTACTGCAACGAATATCAGGTTACACTGTTGTAACTTAGCCAGTATAGCCGTTCTCAGAAAAAGGGCCCCCGCGTCGCTCCGCACGGGCGACACAGGCGGCGAAACTAGCAGCCACTGACAGCCGCTTCCCCACCGTCCTCCCCCTTCGCCGCCGCCGGGGTGTGCCGCCGGTCAAAGGCCGGGTGGCGGCGGGGCTTCATCTTCTCCAGGGCGGCGGATCCGGGGCCCTCGCGCCCGGATCTGGTGCGGTGTTGCACTAGTAGAAAATGGGCCTTTAGTCCCGGTTCGGGAGGGCCTTTAGTCCCGGTTGTGTTGCGAACCGGGACTAAAGGCCCTCCACGTGGCCGCTGTCTGGTGCGGGGCTGGAGGACCTTTAGTCCCCGGGACTAAAGGAATTTTTTTTTTGAAATTTTTTTTTGAAATTTTTTTTTTGAATTTTTTTTGAAGTCTTTTCGATTTTCAAATATTTGAATTATTTGACAATTTAATCTCTAATCACCCCTCCTCACTGCTCCAGCGTGGAGCACTCATTCCAAATCGCCTAACTTCCCGGCCGGTCACCCATCCTCTCACTACTCCAGCCCCAGCATGCTTAACTTCCCAGTTCTATTTCCCCTAGTTTTCAAGTCTGCACTTGTTATTTTTCTGACAATAGTAAGCTATCAATCCTATTAACCCTTAGGTCTTGATGTCACATGATTTAATTTTTTGAATTACAAACAATTATTAAAATAAAATAAGTAATAATAATATTGAATTTCAATGAAAATAAAATAAGTAATAATATTATTTTATTCATTTTTTGACATTTATTCATTTAATATGGCATAATTAATATCTTTAAATCTGTAAATAGAAATTCGACAAATAATATATGCATTATTATCAGAAAAATGCGAGGAATCCAAATATGACATCATTTATTTATTTTTAAATAAAATTAATTTTTAAAATTATTTCTCATATGCTGGAATCAATTGCTTCTTGGTGATGTGATTAGGATGAAAACTAATGAGTTTTCTATGTTTGGCTAAGCACAAGTGCCTGATCTGGATTCATTGATAAAATGGTTATAATTTGTTGATCTGGTACTAGCTCAGGTATAAAATGGTGAATCCCTGAACCACTATA
The DNA here is from genome assembly GCA_039707655.1 of Elymus sibiricus. Taxonomy (NCBI): domain Eukaryota; kingdom Viridiplantae; phylum Streptophyta; class Magnoliopsida; order Poales; family Poaceae; genus Elymus; species Elymus sibiricus. The sequence continues at coordinate 31,359,676 of CM077674.1, forward strand.
TACAATGTCTGTCCAGTTGCAGCCACTGCTGTTATTTGATTTTAGGAGTTGAACTTGAGCATGATGTCACACGTTTCACCGTTTGAGTTTGAAACTATTATCCTAAAAAACAATAATTATTTAGTAACAATAATATTTATTGAATAAGTAGTTTGACCATAGTTTGATCACAGTTTGACCAGAGTTTGACAAAAAATTCGAAAAAACTTAAATTTGAGGATAGCTTTTTTTTCCTTTCGGAATTTGAGGATTTTAAAAATTTGCAAAACGGCCTATGGCGGTTGAAATCAGAACCGGCTTCTCGTGCTGAACATTTTGATATATTATACGTTTTTTTTTCGACATCGTATGCAAAAGTTATAGCCGTTTTATTTTTCATAACACTTTTTTGCAAAACATGTCGAAATTTATGTTTTTTAATTTTCCTAACTATTAGATGTAGTAACATAACTACATCTCGAAGGATTTTAATTTTTGAAGTTCTTATCATTTTCTTTTGTTTTTTTCAAAACTGAAATGGCGATAGGGGGGCGGGGGGGGGGGGGGGTTAGAGTTTGAAAATTTCAGAACCCTTTAGTCCGGGTTGGTGTCCATCCAATCCTACCGTCGACTACATCTGCTAGCACCGTCCTAATTGAAACATAACAGCAAGGAAAATACTAAACTCATAAATAAACAGAAAGTGTTTCACTAAATTAATAACTAGCAAAAAGAACTAATTAAAAACTATTATAACAATCTAGTTATAATCATAAGAAATTAAAAACAACTAACATAACAATAAAGCAATATTAACTAATTACAAAAACTAAATTATTGTCAAACAACAGAAACTAAAGTTAATTATATTAAAGTGGCAAAAAGAATTACTTTTTAATATAGCAAAACTAATTCTATCAACTATAATTAAAGGCTAAACAACTATTAATACAAAACAGTAGCAAAATTAATATTAATTAATTATAAAATTTTATCTACTGTTGTCTAACAGAAGCATACTACAACATGTTAAAATCTACAGAAAGAACTAACTAAAAATAATTAAAAACAACAATTAAATGACTAAAACAACTATATAAGCAAAACAGTACTGTTTTAATTAAAATCCTCATTTAAATTATTCTAAAAATAACCAAATAAATCTTACCGTGACAACAATCTAACATGTGACTAGGAACAAAAAGAATTAAATTAAAAACTATTTTGAAACTCAAGTTATTCACAATCTAGGGTTTGAAGCAAATTTGAACAAATTCAAATTTAAACCATTCAAATTTGAAAACAAATGGCACAAACAGAAACTAGACAAAATTTTGAATCTAATGCAAAAAGAATCACTCAAAAACATCAAATATCCTAAAAGATATAAGCAATTTAAATAGAAACTAAAAACAGAAAACAAATGGAAAAACAGAAAAGAAACTTTCAAAACCCCTTTAGTCCGGGTTGGTATCTCCAACCGGGACTAAAGGTTAGTCCCGGTTGGTGTCTCCAACCGGGACTAAAGGTCTAACCTTTAGTCCCGGTTGGAGACACCAACCGGGACTAAAGGGGTTCGCACCGGCCGCATCCTGCCGCAGCCCCTTTAGTCCCGGTTGGTATCTCCAACTGGGACTAAAGGTTGCGTTTGACCCGGGACTAAAGCTAGCCGAGCCCCGTCCAGCATCCTAGCCGCTCGAACCGGGACTAATGCTCACATTAGTCCCGGTTCGTAACGCGACCGGGACTATTGATCCTTTCCGGCTAGGACGAAAGCCCTGTTTTCTACTAGTGTTGGGCGCACGGCCGTGGGGGCCCCGCGCGGGAGGCTGGTGCGCGGTGGAGGTGCGGGTCAGCTTGGAGCGTCACGGGGTGAGCGCGGTGAAGGTGCTCACGACGGATCTGGCACTCGGCCTGTGGCTACCGGCGGCAAGGGGTGGCTCGGGCACGCGGTTGTGTCGAGGGGGCCAGCGAGGCCACTGGTCTTCTCCGGTGGGGTGGCAACAAGGGGCAGCGGCGCAGAGGGGCACGGACAGCGCAATTTTGCTGTGTTGGGCGCGCGGCTGCACAAGGGGCTCGGGCGCCATGGTTCTGGCGTCGAGCGGAGGCCTAGCTGGACGCGCTGCTTGGACCGGTGGCTAGGGGCGGACTCCCTCGGCCTCTCTGCATCAAGGTTTGGCGTGGTGGCGGCTCTAGGCGGCGACCGACGAGGCATCCCATCCTGCTGCGACAATGGGGATGCAAGATTTGACTGCCGGGGTGGTTGATGCGTGGAGGTGCAGCGAGGGAAGGTGGGCTGATGGATTGGCTGTCGACCAGAGGATTTCGAGGGCTAGGTGAAAACCCTTTTCTGGCCATGGCTGGAGCCTGTGACGGCAGTGTCCGTGGACGCCGTAACCTTCCTGAAGGCGTCGATAGGATGCTCTCTCTTCCTCTGCGAGGGACAACTCTGGGGAAACTCCAGACCCGAGGGTCGGTCATTGGCGGCGTGTTGACGTCGTTCCCCTCTTGAGGGCATCAATTTTGGAGGTTAATCCGGTTAGAGGGACCAGTGGTGTGTTGGGAGGTTGGGTGGTGGAAGGCGTTGATGTGGCGTTGAGGCTTCTGTGGCAACGATGATGGGGCAAGTGAAGTTGGAGGCGTTGCGGTGGTTGCGGTAGTCGGCTCTTCTCCGACGTGTCCATGGGATTACCTCGGTTTGTTTCTTGCGGTGAAATCGGAGCTGTGGCGGCGGGGCCCCTGTGGCAACAATGACAGGCAGCAGGTGGTCCGTTCGGTGGTCTTCCACGGCGCCAGCCTGGCATAGTTCTTCTTTGGATCTCTCCTTCAGAGTCGGAGCTGCACTGCCCTCGACGCGGGTGGCTGAGTTCTGGCATGGATCTTCATGTGTTTCTGCGTGGCCTCTGCGGTGACAGTTGGGTCGGTGTTCGTCCCCAGTGAAGTCGGAGTTGCTTGCTTGGTGATTAGGGATGGCGATGACGCCTGCTAAGGGAGAAGTGATGACGATGACGCCTGTGTGCTAGCTTGACGAGGCACTCTTTGTAAAGGTGTGTGTGGGATGTCTATGTGTGCCGCTCAACGGTTTGTGACGGTTTTCGCCCGGTTCTCCGTTAATTAATCGGGCAATTCTCTTCTACTCCATCCGTAAAGAAATATAAGAGCGTTTAGATCACTACTTTAGTGATCTAAACGCTCTTATATTTCTTTACAGAGGGAGTACATAATTAATAGATGAGGCAAATCTTTTGCCTCCGTTTCAAAAAAAATATCAGGTTACAGAAATAGCTCTTTTGTATTTTTATAAATTGTGAAAAATTAAATCAAACCTTTACCATTTTCTGAAATCAATTTACAAATGCAAATAGTTCGGCTTTACCTTTTTCCATTAATGATTTGCATTTTAAATAGCAGAGCATGGAGTTAGAAGAACGAAAAAAGCGGTAAGCAAATGCACCCGTTGTGGCTCCATGTTTGGTGGTCAGACTGCGCTACTGATTAAGTTGCAGTGGCAGTAGTAACCAGGACCATGAATGTCAATTATGTACTAACATTTTCAACTGTACTATTGTGCAATGTTTATTGTAATAAGGCTAATATGATTAGTTTGTACAGTCTTACAAATTCTGTAGTCTACCTATGCAAAACTCTTCACTCACAGCAAAAGGAAGAACATCACACAAAACACTCATCCACACATACGCGATACACGAAATGCCGATTGATTGAAGGATTATATAGCAGCTAGCTAGCCTACCACTAATCCGTACCGGACAGGTCTCTCACATCATGGTTAATTCCTACACTATCTATATATCAAGTAATGTGGCAGGCGGTAAAGAGTTTTTTTTTTTTTTTTTTTGCATAAGCAACCTGTTGATGTTTTCTGTCACACCTAGCACTTGGTTGCGGAAGCTGCACTTGTCATCGTGAGGCCATCCTAGTTCTTTGCAGGCGATATGCAGCCCAGTTTTCTAGTCGGTGAAGGTGGATTCCTAGTTGCGGCATCTGCGTCGAATTTTGGCCGCAGAGTCCTTGATCCTCTTGGCGCGTCCATGGAACTTGCGCATCTCATACAAGTCCATGCACGTAAAGTTGGATTCCTCTTCCATTTCCAACTTTGTCCTAGATAGCTCCTTATCTTCAAATAGCGATTCTAATTCGTTTCCCGGAAACCCGCCTATCCAACAAGGTGTATACGGGAAAGCTGCATTGGTCTCTCCGCATGGTAGTCCACAGACAGGGTCGTAATATGCTGAACACACATTGCCCAAGTCCTGAAAATTCAAATTGTTCCAATCATAGGCCAGTCCTCTTGTTGTTCTCCCTGACGAAAGTAAGAAGACAATCTCTTTATAAGGATGAAACCCAAGGAAATAATAATTTCCGCCATATTCCCCTTCAAGAATATTATCCTCTTCAACACCATCTTGAACGTCAAGAATGTTATCCTCTTCAACATCATCTTTAATGTCAAGAACGTTATCCTTGTCAGAATTCCAGTCATACTTCTCTTCCACCGGCGCTTTGTAAATTTCATGTGTATTACCATTCTGCTCAAAGAACCACTTACGGTAGTTAACATCTTGTAAGATCCATTGCCTGCCTAGTTGTTGACCATTGTCCTCATGTTCAAAGGTCTTAAGAGTGGTATCATGATTTAGCACCCATTCTATTCGACTACACGATTCATTGAGATGCCAAAGCTGAAGAAGCGGACTCCGGTTATGAGATATTGCGCAATACACCCCTCTCTGTGATTTACCAAGATGGTGGTCGGGATATCCTCTCGGTAAATATTTACTGACACCTGGTAGTTTAATTACTCTGTATGTGTGATCTGACAAACACATTCTACAAACGTAAACAATCAGATAAAACAGATTAATAACAACATGTATGAATCATAGCAACATATATTTTTGCAGTATTTTTTAGATAATTCCCATAGGATTTTTCCTACGTTTTTTTTCCTATGTATGACATTCATTTCATGGGAATGGAGGTTCTAGATTCTTATGACTCTGTCCATAGATTGACATAATTCCTAAGAATTCTTAGCATTACGTTGTGACCTCATGGAAAACTCAGAAACATTTGTGTGAACATCACAATATTTGACTTTGATTTGCAAATCCTACAAACCGGACGAGCTCTTGCTAAACAGGAATAATGACTGAGGAGAAAGTAGTAGTACCTCATGAGATAGCCATGCTGGCAATGGATGTAGAGATTGCTTTGCCAGTAGACGGCATGATAATGATATCGATTATACCGCCAATCCGAATCCATGTAGCCAATGATCTCTGCAGCCTCCCCTTCCCGAACAAAGGTCGTCTTGTCCCACCACCAAGTCACTGACGAGAACACATCGATGACGTATGATGCGGGAGGCCACTCCGATCCAAGCAATGCGTCATCGTCGGACACACCGGCGGACAACACACGCGGGATCAGAAAGACCTCGTAGTGTGAAGACACGCCTGGCTCGAACGCGAGGCAGGCGCTCTGGTCGAATCTCGGCATGTGCGGCCGAGGGTGTTGCGGCAGACGCGCCCACCGGCGCGTGGCCGGGTTGACGACATAATCGCGCGGCAGTGCATTGTCGCACTCGTGCCGCAGACCGCTGCAAAGCAAGAGCCCATTGCAGTGGTCCATGACCCTGACGCCCATGCAGGGCAAGAAGTCGAGTCCTCCGCAGATCACCGGGCCTGTCGTGGGACGTGAGAAGAACTCTGAGAATCTAAGCCGGGTGAAGTTGATGAAGATTCCGCGCACCGAGCGCGAGAGCAGGTGGCCGCGCAGGCGGGCGTCGATGGTGTCGCGCCACGCACTGCAGACCAGCCGGGACGTGGCTAGGATGTGCGGCGCGAGGCGCTGGAGGACCTCCGCGAGGACGTCACCGGGTAGCACGGCCGGATCTGAGGCCATTGCCGATCGATCTCGTTCGCCGTCCGCGATCGCGCACGCGGCGCAGTTGTTGGCGAAAACGTGGACCAAATCTTGGATTATAACCGACGACCGACGGGATTGGAGACGTATTAGACCTGGAGACAGGAGTAGTATGCTATACGTACAAAAAAAATTGCACAAAGAGGGATATATGCAACGTGCATGAACCGGAAACGTGTGCATGTACCGCGGCGGTCGTTGATTTCGGAGGCTAATTATATCACGCCGGTTGGGACTCGAATCTTGCCCCGAACAGAGTCCAAGACCCACCCATCAACTATGACAGCAGGCGGCGGCGGCGGCAGCAGGTCACGGACGCAAGCAAGAGGCCGGCGGCAACAACACCAAAAGCTGCCGTTCGACGTGCTGGTGGACATCGCCGCGCGCACTGACCCGGCCACCCTCGTGCGCTGTGCCGCGACGTGCCTGGACATGCGCCACCGCGTCAAGGACGACCCAGGCCTCCGCGGCCGCCTCCGCCTCCGGCACGGCCACCGCTTCGTGCTCCCCCTCCTGCGCGGCCACCTGATGTACGGGTATGTACGGGTACGAACACCGCACCTACGAGCAGGAGTTGTTCGTGGTGGACACCATCGCGGTGGACGCCACCAAGCTGCGTAGGCACATGGCTGGCTTCGGTTCCCCCCTCGTGTCGCGCGATGGCCTCGTCCTCACTCGCGTGGCGGACCAAGAGCTCCGTGTGTGCGACCCGGCTATCGGCAGCAGCCACACCCTACCATCCGTACCGGCGTTCCCTATGGATGTCGCGAATAGACAACCAGATCCTCATGGAATGAGTTATGTCTTGCTCGTCGGTGGAGAGGGTGCGACCCCCGTTGGCCGGCATTTCCATGTGGTCATGGCCTACCTAGAACTGTCAAAAAATCACCACCACCTGCAAGTCCAAACATTCTCGTCGGAGCAAGGCATGTGGGGCCGATGTATTAAGATCCGGGCTCCTAACATACATGGTAGCCGCCTGAGACGAGGACTCGGCAATCCCTTGGTTATCGGTGGCGCTGTGCACTGGTTGTGTGTGGTTGACACTGGGGCATACATCATCAAGCTCCACGCCAGAGCGACACATGTGACGGTGACGATGCTCCCGAAGAGCTTCCCCCATGACAGTGAGGACCGCCAACTCCTTGCGACGTCGACGGCGGGAGGGAGCCCGATCGTGCTCGTCAAGGATCGCGACAAGATATTGGCTTGGGCGCCGTCGAAGCAAACAGCCAAGTGGCAACAACGACCACATGTGGTGATCGAGACAACGGAGGCCATCTTGCGATTCCTCAACAGGGCGGAAGGAAGCTGCAAACGACCGACCATGCCAGTCCAGCTCAACATAGTGTGGTTCGCCGAGAGGAGCGGCACTGTGCTCATCAATACATGTTGCGGTTTCTTCTGTGTTGACCTGCAGTCCATGGAGATTGTAAGGCGGGTCTCGAATCATGGGGTCACCTACATGTCCGGAAATATCCCCTATGAGATGAATTTGGCAGATTGGGTTCCTACATTCAGTAGCACTTTATGATTCATTCATTTCTGTTTCTGGCTCTAGTCTCAACTTCATTGACAACTATGGGAGTATATGATTGTCGAAAACAACAATAGTTTATCTGCACAACTTCGTTGAGAAAATAAATTTAATTTGAAGATATTTTTTAATTCTTGGTGAGGAAGTTGTTGTCCCAGCATAATCATATCTCTATGGTTTTGCTAGTTTTTCTTTTGAGAGGAAGGTTGGAATCTATAGCATCTACTACATCATTGTGATGCAGATAATCATCTTTATTAATTATTAAGTAGAATACAAAACAAAGACAATCATGTCTGAACCATTACAATATATGAAAATAACACCTTTGACTAAGTCGACTTTTCCATAGCAACACCTTCAAAGAAGGGTAAATGCCCTCACGCTCCCGTGGCCACATTCGAGGTTTTCCATCCTGGTTGCTGAGGTCAGCCAATGAAGAGCAACATGCAGCAAGTAGACAACACCTTCAACAAGGCATCGACGCAAGTTGGTCGCTCCAACAAATAAAGTCTTAGGAAAAGAGTTTTCACCCTAGATATGAATAGGTGTTCCTACGAACATCTTGACTACAGATTGTTCAATAATCGCATCCGTCGGTACTTTACGCGAGGCCAAAAATGCGCTGACTGATTGCTGGGAACTTTACTTCCCACCATAGACCAGTACCATAGATGACAAGTGGTCTCCCATGTCCTGGTGCAAATCTGGCCGCTGCCAGTCCAGATCGGCATGAGTCACACTGTAAAGCAAAGGCACGGTCGTGCCTCTGTGTTCCAAATATTTTCATTGTCACGTTTATTTAGAGAGGCACGGCCATGAAGATACGAGAGACATGGTTATACAAGCAGTAGTGGCACGGCCGTGCCTCTGCATTCCAAATGTTTTCACTGATACGTTCATTGAGAGAGGCACGACCATGAAGATACGAGAGACAAGGGTATAGATGGTGCAGAGGCACGGGTTTACTAGCGAGAGTCGCGGCCGTATCTCTAGGAAAGGCTTAGTTCCACATGCAGTAGAGGCATGGTCGTGCCCCTGTGTTTCAAATGTTTTCTAGTCACACATTCACTGAGAGAGGCACAACCTCAAAGCTATGAGCATATGGTTACTCAGTCATGCGGAAGCCAAGGAGCATATGGTTATTGGGTGCAACCGGTGGGAGACGGTAGCACGTGCTAGTTACAATCGGTTTGGATGACGGTCCAATAATAGACTAGGTGTTCAGTCATCTTGTTCTATTTTCGACGGTTGTGACAACTTTATTTATCATTTTACTTTTGCTCTGTTGGGAGCGACTATTGTATCACAGACCTTTTGTTGGACCCTTTGATTAATAATATGGCTGCATGCATCATTCAGATGCAGAGGCCGGGGGTGATCCTCCTTTTAAAAAAAAAAACATCCGTTACAGCTACTTACAGCACCCTTCTTTTTTGCAAAAACAACATTTCATAGTATAGATCGTACTCCGTCTCACTAACCTAGCTTGATAAGTGGTGGAAGAAAACTGGAGCGTTAACTATGTAATATAAATGTCCCTGAAGATAGAATAGTACTCCAAATCGATCACTTGTATATGCTGTAAATGGTTATCAACATATACGCTTGCAAGTCAAACTACTCCCTCCGTCCCATAATGTAAGACGTTTTTTGACACTATGCTAGTGTCAAAAAACGTCTTGTATTATGAGACGGAGGGAGTATTTTCTAGTGTTGCTGATATTGTTCAGTAACCTCCATCCTGAATCCTTTTTTCTAGAGTCCTTTTATGGTACATCAACTAAATTTTGGCCGTTTATTTTTGTGGTTAGATGGCCCAGATAAGGCAATACTACATCAGATTTCCTGTAGACTTATTGAGTCGTTAGGGGTATTCTAGGTAGCTCACTGGTAATCAATCCCACAGGCAGTTCGCCTACAAATAAATTGAGACTAGAGATGTAACTTCTGTTAGTCATGACCGTTCAGTTCGACCATCCCGCGCGGTCGCCATCAGCGGCTATTCCGCGCGCGGGTAGTGTTGGGTTCTCGGCCGAACCCTAGCTCACCGCAGCTCGCTCTCTCTCTCTGGACACCTCTCTCTCTCTCTCGCGCCCTGGCACGAACCGAGAAGAAGGAGGAAGAACAGAGAGTGCATGGTAGACACGGCGAGATTTTCCGGCGCACGAACTCCTGCCACAACGACGGCCTTTTCCTCAAGCAACAACTCGAGCCACACCTGTTACAACGGTCACCGCACAGGTCTTATACCAGAGCCGGCGTCAGGGCATGAACCCACGCCTCCTACTCTCCCGCGCCCGCGATCCGCACGCTCTGGCCATGCCCACTACGCGCTCCGACGCGCATGGCACACAGCGAGCCCTAACAGAACGCCCACGATCACCCTGTGCGACTCGCCAACAGGCTGGTCCTACACACACACACCGGGCGGGCACACACACGCACGTACACACACACACGTTCGCCACGGACCCGACGCGGCCGGGACCACACCCGACACGTCCGGCGCACGCACGCACACGCACCCGACGCGTCCCGCCGGGGCTTATTGCCCAACACTCACCCCCTAAGCCACAGCTTAGAGGAGCGCCGGCCCGACGTCATCTCCGCCCTCGGCGATGAGAGCCTGCTCCTCCGCCTCCGCCTTCCGTGGCTTCGAGCACTCGCGCTTGAAATGGCCGCGCTGCCTGCAGTTGTAGCAGCGGCCACGACGCTTCCCTCCGCTGCCCGACGCCGTGCTGCTGCCGCCGTCATCGTCGTCGAAACCGCTGCCTTGCTGTCGCCGCCGCGCCGCCCACTGCGCCGCAATGAGCATGAGCTGCTCGCCCGCCCGTTCGCCGCCGGCCTGCGCGCGCCTCTGCGTCCTTTCCTCGAACGCCTTGAGCCGCCCCAGTGCCTCCTGGAACGGCATGGTCTCCACGTCACAGAACTGCTCGATGCCCGCCACCGCCGCTTACAGGCGGTCCGGCACGGTGTCGAGCAGCTTCTTGACCATCGCCGTGTCGTCGAGCGTCGTCCTGAGCCCCGCGTAGCGAGCCGCCATGCCTCCGATCCTGCCAGCGAAGGCGTCCAGTGACTCGCCGTCCGCCATGCGGAGCCGGTCAAAGTCGCCATGAAGCGTGGACAGCCGAGCCGCCCTGACCCGATCCGCGACAACGAATCGCGCCTTGAGGCTCGTCCACACCTCCGCCGCCGTCTTCTTCGACGACACCTGCAGCAGGATGTCCTCGGCGAGCGCGCCAAGCAGGTAAGGCCTCGCTGTCTTGTTCTTCTTCGGGTCGACCGCCGCCGTCGCGTCCGCCGAAGCCACAGCCTTCCACAGCCCCTGCGCGTCGAGGTTGGCCTCGACCTTGATCGCCCACACGGTGTAGTTGTCACCGGTGAGCACCGGGCACTGCAGCGACAGCGCGCTCCCCGCTCCACCGCCGTACGGCACGAGCGACATCGCCGGCGATCACTCCCGCAACCGAGGCTCTGATACCAATTGTTGGGTTCTCGACCGAACCCTAGCTCACCGCAGCTCGCTCTCTCTCTCTGTGGACACCTCTCTCTCTCTCTCTGTCGCCCTGGCACGAACCGAGAAGGAGGAGGAAGAACAGAGAGTGCACGGTGGACACGGCGAGATTTTCCGGCGCACGAACGCCTGCCGCAACGACGGCCTTTTCCTCAAGCAACAACTCGAGCCACACCTGTTACAACGGTCACCACACGGGTCTTATACCAGAGCCGGCGCCAGGGCATGAACCCACGCCTCCTACTCTCCCGCGCCCGCGATCCGCACGCTCTGGCCATGCCCACTACGCGCTCCGACGCGCACGGCACACGGCGAGCCCTAACAGAGCGCCCACGAGCACCCCGTGCGACTCGCCAACAGGCTGGTCCTACACACACACCGGGCGGGCACACACACGCACAACCCCGTGCTGTACACGCACGCACACACACGCGCTCGCCACGGACCGGACGCGGCCCGGACCGCACCCGACACGTCCGGTGCGCGCACGCTGGCACGCACACGCACCCGACGCGTCCCGCCGTGGCTTATTGCCCAACAGGTAGCGTTTGCAGCCGGCAGCCGGCCATCGCCAGCCTGCCGCGGGCCTGCCTTGCGCCGTCGCCGGCATGCAGTCCGCCCTGCGCCGTCGCCCGCGTCCTGTCCTAACCGGCCATTGGTAGCTCCCTCTACACTTTCTCCACCTAGAAATCTCCATCGCCGACGGACGGCGCGCTGCCGGATAGCGCCTTGCCACTACTGGCAACACGTCCGGAGTACAGTTTTACTTGCTATGATGCTATCCATCTTATTCATATGAAAAATGCAGCATTAGGAACAACAAAATTACTGTTCAGAGCACTCGTCCTAGCTGATGCGAATGGATCCATCTACATGCACAAATTGACCGCCAATCAATTCATACATGTACGAGCCTTCGGCGACCTGCAGATTCTAGGGTCAACGCATGGGCGTGGATGCAAGGCCTTGCGCAAGCCGGGAGGAGTGACAGTCAACTTCGGGATGGCGGAGATCCTGCCAGGCTGCCGCCGGCGGCGGCCTGCATGCTTCGATTTTTGGCGGCGCGAGGAGGTGGGCATGCGGCTTCGGGATGGCGGAGGTTGGGGATGGAGGACTTAGCAGCGTCGGCTGTGATTATTGTAATTAATTAGACAAATCGTAAATTACCAATATGTCCTTAGGAAAAATGGGTGGTATCTATGTCATCTTTTTTTTTTTTTTTTTTTGCGGGTAAGTATCTATGTCATCAACAAGGGCATTATTAAAGATGGGCAGCGAGCTGCATTTCCATTGTAGCTGGTAGCAGAAACTGTATTAGAGAGTCGAGAACCAACATGATCTGTGGATACCTACAACTCACATAGGATCTCAGGTTGATATGGATGGAAAGTAGGAATATGGATAGAAGAATTTCTACAGTAAATAATAATTTTGGACGATTCAGAACAAGAGCTCAAGCCTAGTACTACAACAATTCATAGGCATGACCGCTCATTCATGCTGGACATATACTTTGCTGGAAACCGTAGCTACCGTGGGGCATCAACAAATACTATATGCAATTTTGTCAGTGGGCTGTGGCATGCAGCTGCCTCTTCTGTTCGGCTGGACGACATTACTCCTTCATTACTATTTTGTCAGTGGTCACCCTGCTGCAATATATACATAATCGGCTTATGTATATCAATACTACTGTTGCCAACCGGAGTAATAGCTTGGAAAATATTAGTGTTTCAAGTTTATAGTTCGTACAGGATTATCATCTAGTTATCTCATCGGCTCTGCAACATACGGGTTGGATTGCACTCGTCTGATGGTCCTTCATTTCAAGATCGAGCAGGAATGACTGAAGACCCCCCCCCACACACACACCACCACACACAAAAACACACATATATATTTTGGTTCTCGACACTTAGTTCTCTTACCCTTGGCTAGGTTCTTAAAATTTTCTACTCCATCATGTAATTTTGACATTCACCATGCTCTCAATGCATAGCTCATCAACACGTGTACGAGAAAACATATAGATCATAACTGCTGTGATTTTCCTTGTAAGTTTTGAAGAGAAGTTTTTTAGAAATAAATGAATAAGTGAGCATAGCTTTCGCTTGGACCTCTTGGCCGCTAGAGAATCAACAATGCAAATTGTAACAATAGTACAAATACTAATACCTAGACAACACTAATACTCCTTAACAACCATATTAATCCTTCTCTCATGATTTGGGCCTCAAAAGCATGAGTGACTCAAAATAGCATGCCAAGTTTCTTTTAGATGTAGTGTTGGCTTTGTCATGACGTACAAAGTGCTTGTAATAAGATAAACATATGTAGATGATATCACATATTGATTATTGTGTTGGGACTTGAGTCGTGTGATTAGCAATAGCAAGTTAAAATATTAACCATCTGTTGCTGGGTGATTGCATAGCTAGGAAGCTCTCTCAGAGCTAATTCCAAATGAACTAATCCACTAAAAGCTATAATATGGAAAATGCAGCGTGGTACTATTACTGATTCCCCAGTCACTGATTGCAATGATTCCATCCAAGCTTCTGACATGTGGTGCTTTTGTACGTGGCAACACACGTGTCCGTACAAGCTAAATTGGAAGTAGGTAGCTTGCTACGTAGTCGTGCCTTTCTTGGATCATTGTATTTTTTTGTGCATTGGATCATTGCACTTTTGATCTTTTTTTTTTAGAAAAGGAGGATGACCCCCGGCCTCTGCATCTGAACGATGCATGCAGCCATTTTATTAATTATTCACAAAGACCTTACAAAGTAATACATCAGTAAGCCTGAAGCCACCATCTTGGCAACATTTGTCGCTACTCCTATCCAGTTGATGAAAGGATGCCGATAGTCCGGGCCAAATACCAAACAGACCTCGCAGCAAAGCCTAACATCTAAAGCCGGAGGCCCAACCCAAGCCGCCTGCCGGGTCTGAGGCACATACCGGTCCGGCACACTCTCATAGTCCGCCGCCACCGTCTTCCACCGATCCATCTTCAGAGCAGGCACTGATGCATCGACCATGTCAGGCCTGCCGTCGACGCCACCACGACGCCAGACAGTGCCACCTCCCTACGCACGTCCATCGTCACGCATCCGACGCCGAGACACTACTGCACCATGGCGCCGGGTCCCGCCATCATCGTCACGTAGATGCCACGTCGCACCACCTCCTGATCCAGATCGCCTCCAATGCCAATCGAACGGTGTCCACCAGCCACATAGCTCCCAAGGCGGCGCCTTCAAGAAGGGAACGACGCCAAAGACGCCGTCGCCGCCCACCGCAGTTAGGGCTTTCACCCGGGAGACAAAAGGGCGTGGTGGAGGTATAGGCAGATCCGACGAACGTCTCCATGGAGAGGAAACGGCGCCCTCGGGCGTCGCCGCCGCCGTCGCCGACTAGGGCCGGCGAAAGATTTCTCCCGATCTGAATCCCACCCCCAGCTCCATCCACATCGAGGACCAGCAAGCCACACAAGGCGACCCAGGTCCGTACGGAAGGAAGCACACCGAACATGGGGAAGGAGGCTACCAGATCCACCAGCTGCCTTCAGCCGCCACCGCAAGACGCAGCAGAGGCCTCTGGCCCATGCCGAGCGCAGCCCTCGTCGTCTACAACCACCATGACCCAGATCGGGCCAGATCCGATCCAGATCGGGCAGCGGTGCAGCACGCCCCTCCATCACGGAATTCTCCAGGCCGTCGCCCACCCGCGCCCCGCCACCGCAGGGAAACAGAGCGTCGCCGTTGCCTCGACCCGCCCCACGTCGGCGTGCCGTCCTGGCGCAAGGACGCCGCCCCGCCGCAGCACCCCATAGCGAGCAGGAGATGAGCCCCGCCGCCGCCGACGCCGGCCAGGCGTTGCCCGGCCGCGCCCTCTGGCGGCGGCGAGGGGGGAGGGCGGGGGAGAGGGGGACCGGCGGGTGCGACGAGGGAGCCCTCCCTGTCGCCTACGGGTGCGACGAGGGAGGGGACTACTCTTCTCTCATTCTAAGTTTACAATTTGTAGCAGCCAGGGAATGGACTTGGTGGTTATGGAGGTATCAATGACATTGTACCGATCGACGTGAATCATGATTATCTCTAACACTGGCAACTGATAGCTTGTCTCCAATGCACTAAAAAAGGAGAGAGATCACATGGCAAGAAGAAGAGAAAATGCAGCACTTGACTACTCGAGCTGCAGGTCGTCTCATACCTCTGCTGACCCAATCTAGCTAGATTTGTGCATTTGTCTCATTTTTTTTAGCAATGTTCAACTTCAAACTACTGGTACACATTCTTGGTCATTTTTCTAAAGCAGTTCATGTACAAAATCTAAGTTTTCTTTTTCGATAAATCGAGAATCTTTCCAGGAAGTGGATCCTGGACACTGCAACCCTCGTTTTCATCTTTAGCAGCAAGACCTATGCTCCATCTGGGCATCTAGGCATTGATATTGTGGTGAAGATCGTACATGTTCATCAACACTTAGTTCTCTTACCCTGCTGTATGTCTTATATTTGCCAAGCAGAGACACTTTGTGAGCTTACGTCAATCATATTAATCAGCAAAACTACATCTGCATGATCTTCCCCTTAACCTTAGAAAGCCATTGCATCAAAATCGTATGTCGCCTCGAAGATCCTCTAGGAAGATTTACCCAAAATAATCCAGTTTTTTGTTTGATTTGTTGATACCACAGTGGCAACAACCAGCATATAGTTTGTATTTGTCACACACATATTGCAAAACCTTTAGTTACCTCATTTATATTATGTACCACCCACCGTGAGCACCTTTTCTAGTGCTTTTCTACTTAAAAAATAATAGAAAATCAATTTTTTATGCAGATAGGAGCTATGAATAAAGTAAGCTATGTCATTCTTCCTATCCAACTACTAGCTTACTACTAGTACTGAGTGTATGAATGCACTGCAACTAATATATAAGAGGACTCTAGTGCTAGACACATCTTTGGCTCTGCATTCTACCTCACCTAGTTGGCCTTTTCTTCCTATAAAAACTCTCTAGTATTTTCAGTTCATATCTAGTACTAAATATCCATGATCCATGGAACGGTGTTCTCTTCTTGGTGAAAACCATTTCGAGCCTAGATAAGCATGGGAGGCAAAGGGAATGAAACAGTCACTGACGAAGCCGAATTCTGTACACGATGGATCCCTTGGTCTACTGATATCTTGAGGATCCTTTACTAGCATATTGGAGTTTCCTGCTATCTATTGTGGACGTTGTGCAAAATCACATGGTGTAACTCAACAACATATACTCTCCAACGCTAAATAAGGAGTAAAATGCACTCTGGGTACTTAAACCTGCTGGTAATAGTCACTTTGGTCACTGTACTTAGGAAATGACCAGTTACGGTGATCGCACTGAGGCTGCCCACCATCTCCACTCTGGCTTCCTCCCGTTCGCAGAGCCTGAACTCGGAGCAGACTTGGGGCAGCCGTTGGGGAGGTGCGACTGTGCCAGATGGCGAGGACATGCCGCATCAGAAACTATGTCGTTGCTGCATTTAAGCATGACCAGAAGATAACAAGAGATGACCATTTGTCCCAAGGCTAGTCACTGAATTGATCTGTCAGACCTCATTTTGACAACATCCTAATGGTAAAACAGAACTTGACATGGTTTTCCATTGACTGAAGAATAAAAGAAACCACATGACTAGGAAGTAGATACTAGATATTGATACTGTTGAGGCCAAGAAGATCCATCAGAGACAGCTGACTCAGTGATCCCGTCTTGTGTAGTATATGGAACAGTATTACCGATAAATGTAGCAGAAATTATTCAACTAATTTAGCCTTTTTATCTATGTTGAGAATATTTTCGCTGAATGCAGCATATTGAATTATATAAAAATTTCGGAAATACAAAGTAACAAATTTGCCAATGGTGCCAAAAAATAAATTATTTCACTCATAGATTACTAGTTCTGGTGCTCCTTGTTAACATGCGTCATATTCCAGGAGTCTAGGCGTGCGTTAGCTGTCTTGTTAGCATAGGATATCTGGTTGTTAGTAGCTTGTTTAAATGTGTTTTCTTTCCTTGGTTCTCAAGCTATGTACCAACCGACTTCTGTATATGCATCTCATGGGATTCGGCCCATCCATATAACACACAGCCGTCGGCTCCAACAAGCACAGGGGCGGAGCCAGGATTTGAGCATGAGGGGGGCGAAGAATACAGTGGCCGTATCATAAAAAAAAAGAATCATAACGTGTGGACATGCGACACTAAACCTTATGGCGCGACCCACTTTCCACCATGCGGTCGGCTCCACTCTTGAGGGTGTGCATGCCGAAGACAACATGTTGCCGCTTTGGCTCACATCTAGCGCATGTCGTGCATTCAGCCCATGTCAGCAAAGCATAGTCCAAAATTTTAAAATACCACCGAAATCAAATCTCAGGAGGTCGGATCAAAAACTTTCATTTTTATTAGAATAATTTTACCTCTATAGTCTTTTTTGCAGGAATTTTACCTCTATAGTTGCCAACTAGATCGAACAAAACTATGAGAAAAACTATCAAATAGTTTGAAAATTATACATCATGGTATACTAATTAATAAGACATTGTATGTAATGTTCCAATTAATCAAGACTAGTTGATTGTTATCCAGATGAAATAAGACTTGTATGTATAGCAGTTACCTTTGGATTGGCGTGCTCAAGGACCAAAAGCGGTTTAGAGTGCTTGATTAAATATGATCACGGGCGGACTCCAATGCACAACACGTCGGCAAGATTAAAACAGGAGAGGCGCAGCGGCGGAATCAATCGATGATTAGCGTCTAGGTTACGCGGAACAGGCTTCTAGGCTTTCACTAGACCATAAATGAGCTATTTTTGGGCTGGGTGTACACAGCGCAAAGGATCTCTGGGCCTGGGCCTTAAGTACATACGTTTAGCAGTTAACTACGTCCATTAGTACTACTAGCAAAAGGCCCGTGCGTTGCAGCGGGAGACAAAAAATCATAATCTCCAATGACCATTATCACATTTTGCTGCATCACCGAGATACACTATAACTCTCAATTTCGTGAAATCATGAACATTTTTTAAACTCGTTAACATATTTGAAATTGTGAACGCTTTTCAAATTCATCAACCTTTTACAAATTTTTGAACATTTTTTGAATTCATCAAAATTTTATACTATTTGCAAACATTTTAAAAAAATTGTGAACATTTTTTAACAATTTTCTTGAATCGGCGAACATTTCTAGAATCGACAAACATTGTTTTGGAAATTGGTGGAACAATTTTTGAAATTCACAAACATTTTTATTGAACGACCATTTTTTTTTATTTAACAAACATGTTTTGAAATGCATTATCATTTTTTGAATCAGCGAACATTTTATGAATGAATAAACTATTTTGTAAGTCACGAACAGCTTTTGAATTTTTAATATATTTTTCCATTCATGAACATTTTTTGAATTGGAAATTTTTTGTTCAATTTCATTAATATTTTTAATGCACGAACTTTTAGAAAACTCATGAACTTTTTTTGATTTCCAAAACATTTGTTTTGAAAATTTCAAACATTTTTTGAATAAGCAAACATTTTTTAATAAAATCATGAACATTTTTTGAATCCACAAATATTTTATGATTTATTAAATATTTTATTTCAAAATTCTCATTTTTCTTAATTTTCACAACTTTGTTGAAGTCCCAAATTATATAAAGTAGAAAAAAGCGAAAACGGAAAAGAAAAAAAAATTAAAAATGAAATTTAAAAATGAAATTTAAAAATGAAATTTAAAAAACAGGCCGCCCGGACATGGGCCGGTCCAAACGGGCGCGCTGCGTCTTCTCCCAATGCACAGAGCGCAGTATAGGAGGTCCCTACTGCATGGGCCGGCCCAGGCGGGGGATTCCCTTGTGTGAAACGTTTTTTATCACTCATTGGTAGGTAATATTTTACAACTTGGGGCGCAATTTTCGTGACGTACCGCACGAAGCAATAGCCCCTTTATTATTAGGTATAGACTACGAATAGCAGATCGCTTGGAGGGTGCGAACGATTTGTTGGGGGGGGGGGGGGAGGGCTGTCTAGCCCCTGCTCGCCCCTGTCTCCGCCCCTGAACAAGCACGAAGTTAAACCACATCCTTCATGGTAACCAGAGCCAGACTCTTCCGCCACATCTAGACAATACCAAATACCAGAAAACCCCGATCATCCATGGTGTCCTCATCAAGCTCCACTGCGGCTCTGTCCATCCAGGTCACTGAGAAGCTCACCCGCCAGAACTTCACCTTGTGGGGCGCCTAGATCGTCCCTCAAATCCGCAGTGTGGGTCTCTACGGCCTCGTCGATGGAATGGACAAGGAGCTAGCCAAGGCTCTGGTCGTCAAGGACAAGGACGGCAAGGACACTACAATCACCAACCCCGAGCACGTGATCTGGGTCAGACAAGACCAGCTCGAGCATGGAACAAGCAGCCGGCCAGGCGCAGGGGAGAGAGACACAATGCCGGCACGGCGGCAAGAGGAGAGATAACCCTAACGTGAGGGGTAAAAACGGGTTTCACGTGACAAATCCATTTTGCGGCATGATATGATATTAGGCAGATGGGTCGGTATAGTGGGCTGCTCTCCACTGTATATGGGCCTTAACTATTGGGAGTTTGGGACCGGGCTGGACTTGAACTGATAGGCTGCAGTGCCTGTGCCTGGCCTCTCACTCCACTTCACCCAGCACGGCTCGGACCGGAAGAAAGGAGCGGCGGCGGCAGCGGCGACATGACCCGTCCCCGACGGCGACCGACGTGACCTCTTCTTCTTCTTCTTCTTCCGCCTCCTCCGATTTCGTCGATGTGAGCTCTTCTCCTTCTCTCGATTTGTTCTCTCCCAGATTCTTCTACCTCTCCGCTCTCGTGGGGAACCCTAGCCCAATTACTTTCTTTTCAAAATCCTACCTACATCTGCTTACTTGCCGCAGCAGCGGGTCAACTGAGGGAGCTTAGCTGACGGGGAAGGAGGATATATGATGGATGCCGCCGAGATTCCCCGACGGTGAGATTTCATTTGGCGCAGTTTGCTCCTACTATGAGATGTCGCCCCTCTTTTTTGTTGTTGTTGGCAGTTACCACGTTGTAATCTGTTTGCAAACTGTGTGATCCAGCATTTTGTTCAGTTCCTCTTTTCTTTTCTCTTCAGCTTCGGTAGTAAAAAACCTCTGGTGATTTCTTTAGTGAAATCAGGGGTCTGGCCTTTCTAAAAAAGAGATTGATGGACGAATGTTTGCAATTCAAGAAATTAGTCCCTTGCATTTGTTCGTCGCCCATGGTTTTGATTTCTTAGGGTCCATCTGGAGAAAAAACCACGTGTGAGTGTGGATGGCGAGACGCAACGGTCCTCCCCAGTGTGGATGGCAGCTGTCGTATGCAAGGTGTTGGGCGACGATGACCTTCTCATCGAGATCCTCCTCCGCGTCGGCTTCCCGACCACCCTCGTACGTGCCACCCTTGTTTGCAAGCGATGGTACCACTACCACCACGTCTCCGGCCCCGGCTTCCTCCGTTGTTTCCGCGAGCGCTACCCGCCCCAGCTCCTTGGCTTCTACATCGACAGAGGGTCGGTCTGGCCGGACGGGCCAGCCGCTCCACGCTTTGTCCCAAAGCTACCCCAGCCCCCAGAGCTCGCTCCCGTCGTACAGCCATGCCTTCGGTGTCCACGAACAGATCATATTCTGCCGCAATGGCACCGTCTTCACCACGCACCGCAATGCAAGCAGATTGGCACTTGAGGCGCACAGCCCGCTGTGCCCTGATAGAGGCATGGGCGCCGTCCCATTACTCCCAAGAGCCCAGGAACCCATGCAACAAATTCTTGGTGCAATCCTCTCCAAAGAAGAAGGTGGCGGCTTGTCCTACCTGTATGTGCTGGCGGAATGGATCAGGGAGACAAGAAATTTCAGGATGAGTGTATATATGTTGCAAGACGGTGTTTGGTGCATGCAAACCTCGGCCACAGACCAAATCCTTCTTCCGCTAACGGCTCCGAAAGCTGAGCTCGTCGGCAGCAAAATCTATATGGTGGCCGCCTTCAGTGATCAAATTATTGTCTTGGATTTAGTGACCTCATGTTTATCCAGAATTCCAATCCCACATGGAGTGAAGTATCACCCTTTTTGCACCACCTTGTCTCGGGCCGATGATGCTTCCGGTGTATATCTCACCCATGTCCATGTCCATGAGCTTCAACTTCGCATCTGGCTCCACAAAGGGAACAACTGGTTGCTGGTCCATACCATTTGTTTGCGTGAGATGTCTGCTAATCTGAGGATGCTAGATAACACACGCTTGAGCATATTGATGTTCCCTATCTATGCCAGGTGGGGGATAATGCTGAGTTTGTGTTCTTAAAAATGTGTGGACGCATCCTCTATCTGGATGTCGCAAGAAGAACACTGCATAAAGTGCACGGGATGGCAGAAAAGGATCGACATTTCAGTTTTGTCTACCCTTTTATGATGGTTTGGCCTCCCATATTCCCGGCGCTCAAAGATGATCCTACAAGGTTTGCCTTTTGCCCTTTAGATGACCTTTATATTGCTCTTGTTGAGGTTACATAGTTTGACAATGTGCATCATTCATTGCACTGTTTCGGATAACTGTGGGATGGTAATAGTATATGATAAAAAATTTAGGCCATTTTAATAGTACTTGTAGCGACTTTAGATGACGCTTGCCTTATGATGTCTTGAAAATTGATTGTGCACTACCCTTGCGTGTGGGTGCAGGTTACTTTTGGTAAAGCTTGTGTTGGCACAAGTCATGCTTGTTGAACGGGCTCTTCCCCTTATAGTCTCATAACAGCAATATGTACTGGCGCTGAAAATTACTTGTTTGGTTTTGTTAGCATGGACATCTTATTCTTCTGCATCTTTTTTTTTTCTGAAGTATCAGTGAAAACTAAAAACTGAACCCACAAAAATATGAAACAAATATGTATAAGAGCTGAGAGATGCTCAGTCTTGTCGTGTTTCCCACTGTATTTTCTTGTCCTGAAATATTATCACAAACCCATCAGTCCTGGAATTGTAGCTACTGCCTAGTGGATAATTTTTTTTTGTACTGAGTACCATTAAACTGTGAACCACAACATATTTACGAGATTTTTTATATTTTTTTTCTGAATGTTGCTTAGTGGCTCTTTTTTTTTCCTGAGCACAAGTGCATCGTAATTCTAATTTTTAGGCAGTTACTTGAGCATATGCATGATTGGTGATGCAGATATGCCAGTTGAATTTATTCCCTTTATATGAGAAGTGGGTAGTCCAGGCTAACCGTTGGTAATTTGTGTTTGGTGTGCCATTTCTTGTTCTATGATCAGATTTTTGTTGTACTGGAATACAAACTATAACTTGGAACTTTACCGGTCTCACTACCCCAAACTGACTTTTTCGTGACAGTAGAAGACATTCGTGAAGGTGATGAAGCCTCCTTTAGGAATGTAGCATGTTCCTGACGTGGATGGGGCACCGAAGGGAAAAAGCGAGTCATTCCTGAAGGTCTCGATAAAAACCTTCACGAACGCGAGCAGCCAGGAATGTAATCTGACGTTCGTGAAGGGGCGGATCCACGTCACTAATAATACTCCGCACCTTCAGAAACGTGGCGAGCAGCCTTCAGGAACGTCAATTTAGGAAACGCGCCTTGATTTCGCGCGCGGGAGAGGAAAGCGCGCTTTGTTTTTTCGCTCGGGCGAATTTTTCGCGCGTTTTGTTCGTTTTTGCTGGCGTGGATGGGCCTCCTTCAGGAAAGAAGGGTCAAAATCCCTAAAACAACGAAGTCTTCGTCGTCCTCCCCATTCCCAATCTGAATCTTGCCGCCCCTTGTCCCACTACCACCATGGCCGCCTCCTCCCGCCCGGCGCCGCCGCACACCATACCCGTCGCTTGTCCCTACACCCGCTGCAGCCCCCTCTCCTCTAGCGCCGTCTCCCTCCCCATCGAGGGCCGCCCCCTCGCCGTCCAGCCACTCCGGTGCCACCTGCCTCCCCGTCGACCGGCGCCTCCCTCGCCGTCCAGCTACTCCAGCTCCGTCTCTCCGTCGACCGGCGCCTCCCTCGCCCAGCCACTCCAGCTCCGTCCCTCCATCGACCGACGCCTCCCTGGCCGTCCAGATCTGCATCCCTCGCCGGCCAGCTGCCTCATCTCCCTCCCAGTCCAGCGCCTCCCATTGCCGAGTAAGTCTCGACGAACAACAACCAAAGCTGAGCAGCGGGGAACTTAGATTCTTTCAAGAAAGACCAAAAATGGTGGCAGCCTGTACAATTTTTTCATTATGAATGTTGAATCCCTAGCTGAGAATTAACCAGTAGCAGCAATATGTTCATTGTTTAGTACACTCTTCTTGAGATTAAAACAATGATGTTTTGTTGTTCTTCTGAAAGGATTTGAGTGCAACAGCCATGGAGTATTATAGTCGCCATCTGTCTATGTAGTGTGCTGCGCAATTTTAAGTTTGTAGGATACATTAAATCTGGTTGTTCCTCAATTGGTGTCATTGATAGAGTTGTGATATATATCTGTATGCATGTCAATACCTGCAAGCTGTAGGTTATGTCCCCTGGTCAGGAAGGTGTAGTTTATGTATGCATGTTTTATTGTTTTCTCTTTATTGAAGGTCTTACAAAATCAGGAAGTTGTAGCACTACAAAGGCCAAGTGTGAGAAGTGACATAGCCACACCACAACCCTTTGCATCGAGAGGTCCAATGTCCAAGCATGTTGGTAAGTTCCACTCAGTTTCATATGACTTGTCAGTATGGAAAGTTTGTTGAAATAGCATGTTCTCATATGTAGGAAAAGAAGTATGGGCCTGCAGCATCAACAAACTTGAACACTACAATTATTGTTAATCTGAAATTAATAGTGACACGCTATGTTCATGGTTTCAGAAGAACCCACCACAAAGCATCTTCAAGATGCACATCCAGTAGATTGGAAGGAACGTCATCTCGATCTTCAAAGTTATGTTCCTGCTACTTCTTCATAGTTGCAGCCTACACTTGGCACCAAGAAAAGACCTTTTCACTTGCTTGGTGACTAATAGCATGTGTGTCATGAGCTGGAGTTTACCTTTTGGTTTGAAAACTTGTATACATATATTACAGTTTTGCCTTTCACCATTGTTCATTGAAATCTGCTATATTGTTTTCCATTGTAGGTGAATGGATCCTTCCAAGCCCAAGAGGATGCTGGTACTCCGCTGACAGATCCTTCCCATGCTGAAGGCCATGCTCATGCTACTCATATGGATGAGCATGGTTCTACTGCAAGACAGGATATATACCATTTGTTGCACTACAGTTTGTATATAGCAAGTTGGGTAAGAAATACCCAAGAGCTTCTTCCTTTTCAAGATGAGACGATGGATGATAGTGATCTGGTAAGTAGTTGTTATGATCCCCAATTCCTCTATGCACAAACTTGACAATGGTTTGTGATCATGTTACTTCTATGGTTAGCAAAGTAAACTGCAGCTGAATTATACAAGTAAAGCAATGTATAATGCATGCAGATTGTGATGTCATCAAAACAGGGATGCATCAAACTAGTTCATGTGTTAATAATTTATGATAAGAAACAATCTATTTAATCAGTGCCTGTGTATTTCAATCAGTGGTTGCTGCCTGCTTATGTGCTCCTCTGTTTCTTTCTCTGTAAATGTGGTGCTAGTTCTGTCCTTGTAGTGTAGTGCCAGTGCAGTGCACAACTGCGCATATATGTCTTTTACACATATTTACTTTGATTGTGCTATAGATCTTGTTGATGATTTGCACATAAACCTAACCATTTGTCGCACTATAGATGCTATACAGCAAGCTGGAATGACTGGATGGGAAATACCCGAAGACCTTCACACCTTTCAAGATGAGCTGATGGATGGTAGTGATGTGGTATGTGTGCACAAACTTGACAATGGTTTCTAATGTGCATGGTATTGACATTTTATTCATGTATTAAAACATTTTAGACAACCTCAACAAGTAGAGGAGCAAGTTAAAGTACGAAAGGTGCATGGTATTGGCTTTCAGTTTGGATTGGATTGTAAACATTTATCTTATTTCCTTTTCTTCCTTGTACGTTATGTTCCTGTTAGCTCTTCATAAGTGCAGCCTACACTTGGCTTTAATAAAAGACTTCTTCACTTGCTTGGTGGATAACAACATGTGTGTGTCGTGAACTGAAGTTTCCTTTTGGTTTGTAAACTTGTTGCCAGTATTTGTATGTGAACATGCTGCCCAAGTGTCTGTGTATTTCAGTTGGTGGTTGCTGCCTTCTTAAGTGCCTGTGTATTTCAACCATGTAGTCAGTATAACTCAGTTCATGATTTAAGTTGTCATAGAAAATTAATTATGTTCTCTGTACATGTTAACCCTGTTAGCTTATAATTTTCCAAAATGATTCTCACTATGACTGGTGAGATCCATTTATAGATCATTTAGAGTTTCTAATTTCTATTCCAGTCAGTTTTCATTAATGTGTTTTTGCAACAAAAAAACATTGTCTTAAACTCTTAATATTATATCTAAGGATTGCAGCAGGATTAGTTTGGCATTGCGTTACACCAACACAACGATTTGTTCATTCATGTTATCCCTTTTTCTTACCATTTTGTGTATATTCTGGTTCTATCAACTCATCTTTCCCTAGTGATACCGCTTTGGTGTGAAACATATAGCTATATTGGAATGCAGTCTTGCTTGAACCATGTATCTTGATCTTTCTCTCAACCCGATATTCATCTGTTATATATCTTACAAGAACATAAAACACCAATACAAACTGTGGTGAAGTACTGCTTTGGTCTTGGTAACATGATATTTCCTCTGCACTAAATCTGCTTGTCAATTACTATTTTTGCAGGGTTGATATGATCTGTCTGAACTGAGGGCGCTCAGAAGGCAATCATCCTGACATCTAGTCAAGCTGTGAGTATGTTGAGGGCGCCTCCTTGCCGGTGACCATTCACACACTTTCAGGATCTCCCTCCGTCAATGATCTGTAACAGAGTATGACGACATGCTCAATGGGTAATCATCACTCGATTCCAAAATTTGAGATGGTCAAACTGTGCTCGGGTAGTACTCTAGATCATTTTAGCTTCAATAGCAAAAGGTTGTCACTGCATTAGCTTCACCCTCACTAGTAGAAAACAGGGCTTTGGTTCTAGCCGGATGGGAGCAATAGTCCCGGTCGCATTACGAACCGGGACTAATGTGAGCATCAGTCCCGGATCGAGCGGCTAGGAAGTTGGCCGGGGCTCGGCAGGCATCAGTCCCGGTTCGAATGGGACCTTTAGTCCCGGTTGGTGACACCAACCGGGACTAAAGGGGTTGCCACCCTTTAGTCCCGGTTGGTGTCTCCAACCGGGACTAAAAGGTCTGTATTCAGTCCCGGTTCTAGACACCAACCGGGACTAAAAAAATGCCTATATATATCCTCACCCCTGCCCGCCCTCTCCTCTGTTTTTGGCTCATAGAAGGTGGGAGGTGTGTGCTACTTTGCTCTCCCTTCCTATGCACATGAGGTGTTCGATGAAATGCCTGAGAGCATGATGTCACTTGAGTTCACACAAAACAAACATGATATGAGGTGCCCGAGCCACACTTAAGCTTTCTCCTCTTTCTTCTTCTCTGTTCTTCCTCCAAGCCCGTCCTCGTCCCCGTCCTCACCGCCGTCGATCACCCGCGCCGATCTCGTCGCCGGCACCACCGTGGTGAGCCTCTTGTTCTTATCTTTTTTTTAAAGAAAAAATTCTTACTTGTATGATTTAGATAGCTACTTGTATAATTTTCTTACTTGTATTATTGTTTATTATTATATAGTGCCATGGTTTTGATATCCGCCCCCGTCGGCTCTCGTCCGGTCTATGATTCGGATGTGGTATATTATCTTTTATAACTATTTGTTACATTTAGTGTTTATGACAATTATGCCGACCAACTTGACATAGATGTTTTTATCTAAGAGGTATGTGAACCGGAAATTTCAACCGACCCTCTTGTCGAGAGGTTAAATGTAGTTGAAAAAGAAAACAATCATTTGAAAGAAAAATTGAAATGAATTGAAGAAGAGAAGATGAAATTGGAGTTGCATGTTGCCGATGTCGTCGATCTACACAAGATCCAGATGGATGCAATGCGCTTGAAGATTAGAAAGATTAGAAAATATGCCATTGATAAAGAGGCCTGGTATCATTATGCTGTTGGATCAATTGTTACCTTAGTTGCGATTTTGATCGCATTTGTTGTTGCATTTAAATGTATTACATAGTTGTATGTTAGTTTCAATGTGTGTTTTAATTAGATGCTCTAGATAGTTGTATGTTGTTTTATGAGAACTATGTATGAACTTTATGTTTTTATTTTTGCAGTAATAACATTTGATCACTACTGTACTTTGGTTTTAATGTGATGATGAACTTGTATTAATTTGGTCATTTCTCTATTCATGATGTTCTGTAATGATTTTTGATATACTTAATTATATAATGCAGATGAACCGGCAATGGATGTACGGTGACCGACGCACTTCCGAGTACATTACGGGCCTGCATAATTTTATCGATGGCTGAGGCAAACAGTCAGAATGGTTTTATGTATTGTCCATGTGTTGTCTGTGAGAATACGAAGGATTACTCTTCCTCGAAAACCCTTCACTACCACCTGCTTAAGTCCGGTTTCATGCCCCACTATAATTGTTGGACCAAGCACGGAGAAAGAGGGGTTATGATGGAAGACAATGAAGAAGAAGAGGATGATGACAACTATCTATTGTACCCTGAATACGGTGATACTGCAACGGGGGAAGCTGAAGATCAAGAGGCACCAGATGTGCCCGCTGATGATCTTCGCCGGGTCATTGTTCATGCACAGAGACAATGCGAAAGTGAAAAGGAGAAGTTGAAGTTCGATCGCATGTTAGAGGATCACAAAAAACGGTTGTACCCAAATTGCGAAGATGGCAACACAAAGCTCGGTACCACACTGGAATTGCTGCAATGGAAGGCAGAAACTGGTTTATCTGACAAGGGATTTGAGAAGTTACTGAAAATAATGAAGAAGAAGCTTCCAAAGGATAACGAATTGCCTGACAGTACGTACGAAGCAAAGAAGGTTCTCTGTCCTTTAGGATTAGAGGTGCAGAAGATACATGCATGCCCTAATGACTGCATCCTCTACCGCGGTGAGGAGTACGAGAATTTGAATGCATGCCCGGTATGCGGTGCATTGCGGTATAAGATCAGACGAGATGACCCTGGTGATGTTGAGGGCGAGCGCCCCAGGAAGAGGGTTCCTGCCAAGGTGATGTGGTATGCTCCTATAATATCACGGTTGAAACGTCTGTTCAGAAACAAAGAGCATGCCAAGTTGTTGCGATATCACAAAGAAGACCGTAAGAAAGACGGGATGTTGAGAGTACCCGCTGATGGGTCGCAGTGGAGAAAAATCGAGAGAAAGTGGCCGGAGTTTGCAGATTACGCAAGGAACTTATGGTTTGGTATAAGTGCAGATGGCATTAATCCTTTTGGGGAGCAGAGCAGCAATCATAGCACCTGGCCTGTGACTCTATGTATCTATAACCTTCCTCCTTGGTTGTGCATGAAACGGAAGTTCATTATGATGCCAGTGCTCATCCAAGGCCCTAAGCAACCCGGCAACGACATTGATGTGTACCTAAGGCCATTAGTTGAAGAACTTTTACAGTTGTGGGATATCAAAGGTGTACGTGTGTGGGATGAGCACAAACAGCAGGAATTTGACCTACGAGCGTTGCTGTTTGTAACCATCAATGATTGGCCTGCTCTTAGTAACCTTTCAGGACAGACAAACAAGGGATACAATGCATGCACGCACTGTTTAGATGAGACTGAAAGTATATATTTGGACAAATGTAAGAAGAATGTGTACCTGGGACATCGTCGATTTCTTTCGAGCAGGCATCCCTTAAGACCTTAAGAAAGAAAGGCAAGCATTTCAAAGGTGAGGCAGATCACCAGAAGAAGCCTGTCCACCGTACTGATGATGATATATTTGATATGGTCAAGGATTTAAAAGCAATCTTTGGAAAGGGTCCTGGCGGACAATCTGTTCCGAAGGACGCTGACGGACACGCACCCATGTGGAAGAAGAAATCTATATTTTGGGAGCTACCCTATTGGAAAGTCCTAGAGGTCCGCTCTGCAATCGACGTGATGCACGTGATGAAGAATCTTTGCGTGAACCTGCTAGGCTTCTTGGGCGTGTATGGGAAGACAAAAGATACACCGGAGGCACGGGAGGAGCAACAACGTATGAACGAAAAAGACGGCATGCATCAGTATCAAGGTCCTGCCAGCTACGCTCTTACCAAAGCAGAGAAGGAAATCTTTTTTGAATGCCTGCTCAGTATCAAGGTCCCGTCTGGCTTCTCGTCGAATATAAAGGGAATAATAAATATGGCAGAGGAAAAAAATCCAAAACCTAAAGTCTCATGACTGCCACGTGATTATGACGCAATTGCTTCCGGTTGCATTGAGGGGGCTTCTACCAGAAAATGTTCGATTAGCCATTGTGAAGCTATGTGCATTCCTCAATGCAATTTCTCAGAAGGTAATCGATCCAGAAATCCTACCAAGGTTACAGAATGATTTGGTCCAATGTCTTGTCAGTTTCGAGTTGGTATTCGCACCATCCTTCTTCAATATTATGACGCACGTCCTAGTTCACCTAGTCAAAGAGATTGCCATTCTGGCTCCTGTATTTCTACACAATATGTTCCCCTTTGAGAGGTTCATGGGAGTCTTAAAGAAATATGTTCATAACCGTGCTAGGCCAGAAAGAAGCATCTCCAAGGGCCATGAAACAGAGGAGGTTATTGAGTTTTGTGTTGACTTTATTCGTGACCTTAAGCCGATTGGTGTTCCTCAATCGCGGCATGAGGGGAGACTGACTGGAAAAGGCACGCTAGGACCGAAATCAATAATATGTAGGGACGGGCATTCTTGGGCGCAAGCACACTACACAGTTCTACAAAGTTCTACCTTGGTGGCCCCGTATATCTAGGAACACATGGATATTGTACGCTCCAAGAACCCAGAGCAGTCTGACCCCTGGATTAAACGTACACACATGGCGACTTTTGGCGGTTGGTTGCAAACACATCTCATGAATGACACCATTGTTGGAGATGAGCTGTACTTGTTGGCCAGGACACCATCTTCGACTGTATTGACTTTCCAAGGGTACGAGATAAATGGGAATACATTTTACACGATCGCCCAAGATAAAAAGAGCACCAACCAAAACAGTGGTGTCCGCTTTGATGCAGCAAACACCAATAGGGAAAAGGACACATATTATGGTTACATAGAGGAGATATGGGAACTTGACTATGGACGTGATTTTAAGGTCCCTTTGTTCCGGTGCAAATGGGTCAATCTGACAGGAGGCGGGGTAATGGTAGACCCACAGTACGGAATGACAACAGTGGATCTCAACAATCTTGGGTACACAGACGAACCATTCGTCCTAGCCAATGATGTGGCACAGGTTTTCTATGTGAAGGACATGTCTACCAAAACGAGAAAAAGAAAAGATAAGGAAGCGAATACATCATACGATGAGCCAAAGCGCCACATAGTTCTTTCAGGGAAAAGAAATATCGTGGGAGTGGAGGACAAGACAGACAAGTCAGAAGATTATGAAAAGTTTGATGAAATTCCTCCCTTCACAGTGAAGACTGACCCAAGCATCCTGTTAAATGATGAAGATTATCCATGGTTACGGCGCAATAAGCAAGGGACACACGCGAAGAAAAAGTGAAGACTTTCTCTCTAGTGAGTTTCCGGACTTATAGCTGGAAAATCCCAAGTTTTGCAAGATTCCACCCCTACTGTGTGGTTTCTCTGATCGGAGGACCCCTTATGCCGGGCCAAGTCCAGATGAGAGGAGTTCTGGTTGCTTTCTGGTGAAACTAAGGACAACATATTAGATGGTAGGATTGTTCAAGTAACTGTTCGGCATATACAAGATAACCGAATAATTTGCACCTTTGATTCTGGGTTGAAAGCCATAGTTATGCTCCACAACTATTATGATGATGGCTTTGATCTAGAATCACTACAGTTACATGAAGGCGATGTATTAATTGGCAAGATTGGCATCTGTTTTAATTTTTGGTAAATGTATGTTTCTTTCCTTGTACAAATATGCAGGCATATCTCATGAACATCCAGGAACCTTTATATTATCTTACATCAGGAGTACAACCCCACATCATGAGTATGTTGGGTTATACCCAAAGGGCTTTAGATTCCGGAAGAAAGATTTTGACAGCATTGATCGCCTTGTCTCATATTTTCAAAAACATATTGACAAACCACCACCTGATGCTGGCCCTTCAATGCGAAATGTTGCGACAATGGTACCTATGAAAAATAACTTGATAGAACTATTTGTCACTATCTGATGAAAATCTATATAATCAAACATTGCATTCATATAAGCATTCACTCTAGCAAGCATTCTAGCAATCAAAATACAATCAATGAATAAAGCAATAAAGAAAACAATAAGAAAAAGCAAATAGAAAAAAAACAAAATACTAAACTAATAATTTAACAGAAAAGAAAATATAACATTATTAGGTTAACAAAAAGTATTTCATAATATTCTTCAATAGGAAAAAGAATCAACTAAAAAGCTTTTATAAAAACTCTAGTTATGATCAAAATAATATTAACTTAGAATTAACATAATATAATTTGGCAAAAGATTAACAAGAAAACATAAACTAAAATAATTAAAACAAACGAAAAAGGTATAAAACTGAAAGAGCTAAACATAATCTGTTTTTGATTAAAACACCAGGTTTGTCCCGGTTGGTGGCACAAACCGGGACTAAAGGCCAACCTTTAGTCCCGGTCGTAGCCACCAACCGGGACTAAATGCCTACCCTTTCGCGCCCTTTTGGCTGCCGAAAATTAGCTTTAGTCCCGGTTGGTGGCTCCAACCGGCACTAAAGGACTACATTTAGTCCCGGTTAGAGCCACCAACCGGGACTAAAGACCCTTTCGTCCCGGTTGGTAGCTCCAACCGGGACTAAAGCCCTCGCGGTTAAATTCTCCCTCCCCCAATCTTCCTCCATTTACACCGCCGCCGCCAGGAGAACTCGCGCGCTCTCGCGACGCCGTCAGGCTGCCCGACCGCCGCCGCCAGGAGAACTCCTCCACGCGCCGCCCGAGCCCGCGCCGGCGCTCCTCCACGCGCACGCACCCTTGTCGTCCGCTCCCGCCGCCGGCCTGCATGCGCCGCCTGAGCCCGCCGCAGCCGTCGCCCACCGCTGCCGCCGTCGCCCCCGCTCCTCCTCCACCAAGGTATATCTCTCTCCTCCCTCCTCCCTCCTTCCCTGTTGCTTAGATGGATGGATTGATGTTGCTTAGATAGATAGATTTATGCCTGAATTTGTTAGATGTATGGATGGATTGATTGTGGATGTTGTTAGATGGAAGTATCGATGAATTTGTAGATTTTTGCTGCTGTGCATTGGTGTTATTGGTGCTGTTTTTTTCAAGTTCTAGAAATTATTCAAGTTCTAGGTCTAGATGGAGATGATGTGCTAAATGGTCTTGTTATATGCAAGTTTTCATAGATGTTTTCATAAATGTAGTAGTAGTAGATGAGTAGCAAATGTAAAGCTAGTATTTTTTTTGAGACTGTAGAAGTTGATATATTTTATACCTTTTGAATAAAACATTTAACGTGTATTTGAAAAATGTCTAACAAGCATTCAAAAAAAAATTCAATGATATTTATTTGAAAAAAGTTAATCACTTAGATGTGTATAAAATATTTTAGATGTATACAAAAATGTACAATGTGTATGAATAAAAATTGGTATTAAAACATTATTATAAAAAATGTGAATCATGTATTTGATAGGTGTATAAAAAATATAGACATGTGGTGAGAGAAAAAAAGAAAAATTAAAGAAATCTGATGCAAACAATGAAATAAAGGCGAGCCGGAGCAACGTCTCACAATGAACGAGAAATAGACCTGATTTGTTTTCATACGAATTTGTTCTCGGCGACGATGCCCGGCCCGCATCCTCGTTGTCGACTCGGCGGCGACAACCAGTTTGAGAGGCGCCATGTCCGGGACTGAGCTCCGCCGGGCTGGCACTGGGAGGTGCTACCTTCCGGGGCGCGCAGCTTGGTGAGGAATCGGGGTCTCGTCGTCGACCCGGAGCTTCTTTGGTGGCGGTCGCGTGGGCCATTATCGGTGCAGAGGGAGCCGGCCCCCGAGAGGGTGGTACGTCGCCGTGTCAGGGAGGAGGACGAGCACGTCCGTCGCTACATGGTTGCGTTGGACGACAGCTTCTCCAATACCTGGCAGTTTCTTCAGGGATCTCACCCGAGCTATGATCCTGTGATGGTTCCTTCTCTTTGGGTGTTCACCGCCCGCGGCTCAGGAACCGGGAGTCGACGTCCAGTTTGATTGGGTGAGATGTTTAGTGATATTATGTGATATTATTGTTGCATTAACTGGATTATTCGAGGTGTATTAGTGATATTATATGATAATATTATTGCATTAACTGGATTATTCGAGATGTTACGATCGCCGCCCCCACTGTGTGAGCCGCCGCCGTTCAATTCCCCTCGATCGGGCTTAGACATATATATTTTTGTGACATAGAAATATTTGAAATAGTTCAAAGAAATTCAGGATGAAGATATAATATCATTATGACGAAAGATAAAATAATTCTTCTTTCATGAAGAAATATGTCTAAGTCATAAGTTTAGCAAACAATTGAGTAATTGCGGAATTATTATTACCGATCGCCGGAGGAGGCCCCGACGATCGCCGGAGGAGGCCCCGACGATCGCCGGAGGAGTCGTCCCCGACGATCGCCGGTGAGGAGTCCCCGACGATCGCCGGAGGAGTCCCCGAGGATTGCCGGTGACGAGTCCCCGACGATCGCCGGAGGAGTCCCCGATGATCGCCGGAGGGTTACCTAACATGCAACTGATAAAACTTGCCATTTTGTTATTTTTGTGTGATTTAATGCAAGCATCATATGAATAAACTTTGTACATGTGTTTGGTGCATTTTCATGTCTATTTGCTGCTGGTATTTTTCCCATGCCATGGTAAACATGTTTAGGCACTGTAACAAGCTTGCAAATATGCTATGATACTGTTGCTGTTTTACACTTGCTGAAAAACTGCTAAAGTCTGAAACTGACTGTTATAAAACTTGTCAACTTTGCATGATGTTTGCCACTAATCCATTGCTCATATGCATATGATTCCTTCTTGTGATTTGGTCTATGTAATGTGTACTTTGATGCCATGCCCTTGGTTGCCATGTAAAGTTGCTGTAGCATGACTCAATCTTGCTCTCAAGTTGTCATCATAATGTTACTGTTTTGCCATGTTGTAATATTTGCAGAAACTATGGAACACGACGGAGACTTAGAACAAGAAGAGATGTTGGGGGAAATAATCCGCGACGGAGATGATGATATCACCTCGCAGTTTCTCAACGACGACTCCGATGGTGAGGGAAGAGAAGATGACGGCTCCGGTGATCGAATGGAGGGAGAAGATGACGGCTCCGGAGGTGTTGGAGCCTTAACTGTTGCAAAGTCCGGCGAGGTATATTAATTAAGCCTCTGCTGACTAGATGCATTAATTGATTTGTATGAACATATATTAACGCTTCTTTCTTCTTTTAGCCCTCCGGATCGAGCCAGACTTCTATAAAAAGACGAGGCCCGAAGAAAAGGTTGGGCGAGAATGAAAGGTTCACGATCGAAGAACTCGCTGCAGATGGCAAACCGACTGCTCCCAAGCGGGCCGCAGACCGATTTATAAGTCAGTGCGGAGTTGTTGTTAGGGACAGCATCCCGATCAGCATTCAAGAATGGAATAAGCCAAAGGCGGATGGAGTTTCTTATGTCGACGATAGATCCAAAGATGAGCTTTGGAATACGCTCATGACAAATTTCACCCTACCGCCAGAGGTGGAGCAAAAAGTCAAGGCGTGGGCTCTTAAGAAGATGGCCCAACAATTCAACAACTGGAAGAAAAGATTGCACGAAAAGTATGTCCTGAAAGGGAAGACTCCAACATTCACCGGAGCAGATGAGAAGTTAAAAGATCACTGGCCCGCATTTGTGGAGTACAAGACATCAGAGGCAGGTAAGAAAAGGTCAAATATAAATAAGTAAAATACTGCAAAGAAGGAATATCACCACGTTACGGGGTTAGGTGGCTACAAGGCTGCCCGGCCTAAGTGGGAGAAAGTTGAGAATGACCTGCTTGATAAAGGGATCCATCCAGAGACATTGGACTGGACCGAACGAGCAAGGACTTGGTTCTTCGGGCATGGGGGAACTTTGAACCCAGAAACAGGGAAGTGTGTTTATACGAAAGATCAACTTGCAACACCCGTCAAGGCCATTCAAGCTGCAATGAAGGCCGTGCAGGAGGGGAAGTTCCATCCCGACAGAGAGAAGGACGAGCTGACACGCGCCCTCGGGAATCCTGAACACCCTGGACGAACACGAGGCACATCAGGCTCCGTTCCGTGGAAGGTTGGGTTTCCCGACAGCAGTGACACTTACAGAAGCCGAGGGAGAAAGAAGAAACAGGATGCAGACCGGCTGCAGAAGGTAGAAGAATTAGTAGCATTGCAGCAGAAGCAAATAGAGGCACTTACCAGCCAGCGAGCTACCGGCCCATCATCTCAGCGGCACGAAGATCCTTCATTCGATACTGCCCACAGAGCTACCCCACCATCTCAGCAGAAAAGCAGCGTGGCTTCCACGGAGCTCGTTCGGCCTGATATCACGGCTCTTCGCTACCCCGTGGATGATATCACGCAGAGGGAACATTGTGATCTACATGCGAAATGCATGAACATATCCTTGAAGGTGGCAGTCGGCTATGCCTTACCTCGTGTACCTGATGGAACTTACCATTGCTCTCCGATTCCAGATGGCTATGCTGTTGTCGGGGTGGATGAAGTTATCAACGGATTTGAGCAGTTGGAGCTTGAGTACCCTACAGGTGAAGGGGAGACTCATCTGGGAGATGCCAGAAGGACTACCGTTCTATGGAGAAAGGAACACATCGTGCTTCCACATTGTTCAAACGAAGGAAAAGGATATATCTGATCTTGGTCATGTGGCAACACCACTAAACACCAAATTTAATTCATCAAAGAAAAAAATGATTTGTGATCCATACCTCAAACGCCTTGAACTCATGAGTCATGACACACACTGCCTGTTGGGTCTTCTGCTTCAAAAAGATCGGTGACTAATCCTATTCACTACTGGGAAAGGGCTTATAGGTGAACCCAATTCAGTGGCGGGCAGGACCAGGCACCCGCCACAGGTAGTTAGGAGAAGCAGCAGTGGCGGGTGGGAAAACACGATCGCCAGAGCTAGAGGCACAGCAGTGGCAGGCGAAACACAGCACCCGCCACAAAGAAGCACTGCTGAGCGTGGGTCCATTATGAATGTTTATGGTGGCGAGTGGCTATGCTTGCCGGCCACTGTTGTTACAGGTAGCAGCGGCGGGCGAGTTAATATCCCCGCCACAATTAAAAGCCTCCAACGGGTTACATTTTTTTAATGCAGATAATAGTTGTGGCGGGCAGGATGCCTACCCGCCACAAGTAGCTTAGCGGCAGACGATTTAAATTCAACTGAAGGGTTGCCGCCCGCCACCCCAAATTAGCAGCGGCGGGTCTTATGGCGCGCCCGCCACAGCTGTTTAGCACTATCTGCACGCGCGCGCCCCCTCTCTATCCCTTACCCCACACTCTCACTCTCTCCCACATCTCGCTCTCGTCGCCGCCGTCGCCCTCCACCACGGCGCTGACCACGTCGCCATCGCCGTCCGCTGCCGTCGTCGCCGTCCGCTGCCGCCATCGTCCTCGCCCTCCACCGCGTCGCCCTTACCCTCGATCCGCTGCCCCTGCCGCCGTCGCCCCGCGTCCAGTCAGGCAGGTATAAGGTCGCCGTCCCCACTTGTATTTCCGGCCGTCCTCGTCGCCACCCGCCGCCACGGCCGCCACGCACGTTCGACTAGGGTTAGGGTTAGGGGTTTCATCGTTGTATTTTTAGTTTTTAGTTTGTACGTATTTGTAGTTTCTAGCTATTTTTAGTTTGATAGTAGTAGTTTCTAGTTGTATAGTTCGTAATGCACACATTATAATAAATTGTAGTTGTACTTTATAGTTGTAGTTTGATATTTCTAGTTGTAGTTCGATAGTTGTACTTTGTAGTTGTAGTTTATAGTTGTAGCAATCAAAACTAGCCGTATATATAAAATCAACAGCTGTATATTTGTAGTTTATAGTTCTTTACAGGGGTATATACTAGAATTTTGGCGAAGCGTTGATTTACTTCCGTTTCGCCAAAATTTCTAGCACTTAATGTGTCCATTTTTACGAAGAGGTCATACCAAATTTCCTTGTTTATTTTTTATTGATATTGTGCTATAGTAGATGTCTTCATTTCTTTACACGGATTCATACTATAAGCGCTAAAGTTTTGGCGAAACATTGATTTATTTCCGTTTCGCCAAATTTCTATCTCTTAATGTGTCCATTTTTATGCAGAGGTCATGCCAAATTTACTTGTTTATTTTTTATTGATATTGTGTTGTAGTAGATGTCTTCAATTTCTTTACAGGGATTCATACTATAAGCGCTAAACTTTTGGTGAAACGTTGATTTATTTCCGTTTCGCCAAATTTTTAGCTCTTAATGTGTCCATTTTTATGCAGAGGTCATGCCAATTTTTTTTGTTTATTTTTAATTCAGATTGTGTTGTTGAAGATTTCTTCGGTTCTTTCGCCAAATTTATTTATCTGCATGTTTTAGGTCATTTTTTCCCGAAATGGCGGACAACGGCAGGTACCGTGGTGTTGTCCAGAGGCCCTGGGGGAAGTGGGGCGCCCAAATCCAAAACCCCGTCACTGGCAAGAAACAATGGCTCGGCACGTTCAACTTCGCCGAGGAAGCGGCGCGTGCTTACGATGTCAAGGCGCTCGAGTAACAGGGGCGAAGGGCCCACCTCAACTTTCCTCAGGATGCTTGGCGCGCGAGTGAGATAGCGCCTCCTAACATGAGGATAGTCTCCAAGGTCGAGGAGCAGGAGCACCTGAAAGCTGAGGCGCTCATCAGGGCCCGTGAACGTCAGAGCACCGATCCCTTGGTGGAACGGTATCTTCGGGAGGATCCGCATCTGTACGCCATTAACGAGGCGTTGATGATCACGGCACGCAACCAGAAGGATGCTGAGGATGACCCGATAGACTGGGATGATCTCGTCAAGTAGTCTGACGAGGATTAGATTAGGAGTTGATCTCTCCACCGTGCGTAGTCGTATAACTCTGTGCTTCAGATGTTTGAGCTATTAACTAGTACTTATGAATCTTGCTATGGCGTACTATATATGTCCGAGACTTCGTGATAAACCTGCTTATATATATATATATATATATATATATATATATATTACTTTCATGTCATAGCACCAATGATAACAGTGTTTAACTTTTTGAAGGAGGGTATCATGGTGCTTAAGGTCTGCAATGTCTGCAAAAATCCCTATAGGGATAGTTTATCCCATGTAGTAGAATTCGGGCTCTTCCTAAGGGATGGATTCGAAAAATCTGTGGTAACAATGTGTAGGGGAACGCAGCAGAAAACAATATTTTCCAACCTACGCACCAGCCCAGGACCACTATGGAGACTGCATACAAGGTTTGATCTTTTTCGTTACCGACTCGTAGCGCAGCGGAAGTAGAGTTGATGACGATCGGCGGTGCAGATCCCCGCAGCTACGATTTACAACCTCCCAACCGCGAGGATGTACTCCCACATCTGCCCCTCGTACAGCCCTCCGGGAGGCGGTCGGATAGTCCCCCTGACGGTGTCGCGAACAGCCCTTCGGGAGGACCTTCGAAACTCGGACGGTCACTTGGACAGCCCTTCGGGAGGACCCTCGAAACTCAGACAGTCACTCGGACAGCCCTTCGGGAGGCACTCTCGAACCAAGACCGAAACTACGATCTCTCTACAGAGTTGCACACATACGGTGTCATCTATCCGGCAGGGCTTCGCCGTCCAGAACTAGTTCCTGTCGGAACCCAGACAACCTTTCGGCTCTACGAAACTATTTCCCTGGGAGGGAGAGAGAGAGAGCCAGACGAGCATGGCATGTGTATGAGAGCTTGGATGATTTTTGGAGAGCACCCCTCCACCTCTATTTATAGGATAGCCAAGGGGTAAAATTGGCATTCAAAAATACCAAAAGTACCCCCACTTTATGTCTTACATAAAAGAATAAAAGGGAAAAGGGGTGCCATGTGGAGCTCCATGGAGGAGCACCACCTTGGCCGGCCACCTCTAGGGCCCCCCCCCCCCACATGGGGGTGCCTTACTCCCCAATCCCTTTTAGAAGCCTTTTGGGAAATATCGCAAAAGGTGACTTTCCAAAAAAAATATCCATAAAGTGATTTTTACTATTCACGAAACCAATTTTCCGCGACCGTTAAATCCGAAAATATTTCTGTGGGTCTTAGAATTCCAGTACCCACACAAATGATTTTGGACGCGTTCCGAAACAATTTCGGATTAGTAAATTTCATCTGCGAAAAGCAACCAAATCGGTTCCGGCAGCTCTGGAACATTTCCGGATTTTATCCCGGAAAATTCCCAGAAGTTTCCAGAACACTTCTGGCATCCTCCAAGAATTTCCAGACGTGTGCCGAAACCAATTTGATTTAATGGTATCCCCTGAAACAACTTTTCAGTTTTACCGGAACTATTCCGGTGTTCTCTCCGGAACGTTTCCGTTTCGTCCGAAACTTTTTCGGTGATTTTCTCTCAGACTCTCCGTCTAGTATTCAGCAGATAGATGACCCTTAAGCGTGTGACCCTATAGGTTTGGTGAAGTATAGACATGACCTGGAACACTTTCCGATCAATGATCAACATCGGAGCCGTGGACACCCATATTGACCCCTATACCCATACGAATGAATATTCGAGTGAACCCCCAGTTGCCGTGTGCTATTCCTGTTGCTTCACGATATATTACAAACATCCGAGGTGAGATTCATTGCATCCCCGTGGATCAACAACTTGTCCACCATGCAAGTTACCTCGTTACCGGTTTTGTTCTCTTTTCTCGTTTCCGTGTTCCGGCATCCCTGTGATCAAATCACAATGTGTCTGGCCAGATGATGGTGGATACCGTAACACCGAGAGGGCCCAGAGATATCTCTCCATCGTCGGAGGAGCAAATCCCAATCTTGAGCTATCAAGTTACTTGACATACTTTTCCATGAACCCGTAAGCCGCCGTAATAGCCACCCATTTACGGATGACGTTTAACAAACCCCAAAGTTCATGAAGCAAGCATGAAGAAACTCGATACTCTCATGTTCTAAGGAATTATGCAAACGTAAACCATCTCTGTGTTATTAACCATTAACTTGTGACGAATGCATCTCATAGCATAACATCAATTCGGGTCGATTCAACACAAGTGTTCTCCTAACATTGTGCCCTCAAAGTTGCCAGCATAGTCATGCCCATGATCAGGAAAACAGAACCATCATGCAACACTTGAGCTAGTCTTAGAGGCCAGACTAGGAATACATTTTACCGTTCATTATTCCACACGTGCATATGAATCTTCCTTCGAGCCTCGTGGTTATTGCAGACTCGAGAACCATAGCAGTTATAGCATGGAACATAAACATAATTATGAACATGGAGATAAACAATAACATTTATTATTGCCTCTAGGGCATATCTCCTACACAATGTTCGTCATTCAATTCTAACCACTTGCTGTACTGTGAATACCATTAATTATTAACTGCATTATTCTTAATTGTTACATAGTGTATCCCATGCAACGTAAGGGTCCAATTCAATAATTTAATTGGTGATAGTTTCAACTTTTCGGATGGTCAAGGGCAATCGTACAAAGTTGACGTTTGTAAACAAAAGGATAAAACCATCATAGGAGGCGACAGATGGAACAAGTACATTTCAAATAATAAGCTCACCGGGGGAGAGTACATAGCCTTTTACTTGAAGAAAGCGGTCAACAAGTTAAGGATTAAGTATTTCTCCGACCAAGATGATGAGCTTGACGAGGATGATGCTGAGGATTCCCAGGATGATGATGATGATGAGAGCCAAGATAATGATGATGCTAGCGAGGATGACGATAGCAGCCAGGAGCATGAGGATGAGGATGAAGAAGATGATGTGGGTAGCCGAGATGATGACGATGATGATCAATACAATTATACAATTTTCTCTCAAAGAATGAAAGAGCTTAATGAGGATGAGAAGGACACACTCATCGGGATCCTACCAGCAAGTGTTCACTACTT
Source organism: Elymus sibiricus (assembly GCA_039707655.1). Taxonomy (NCBI): domain Eukaryota; kingdom Viridiplantae; phylum Streptophyta; class Magnoliopsida; order Poales; family Poaceae; genus Elymus; species Elymus sibiricus. The sequence continues at coordinate 31,401,130 of CM077674.1, forward strand.
GGAGAGGCCATTTGTGCATCGTTTTACCAAGACCAACATCGTGAAACACATCATGGTATGTTTTGTATCTTTTCTCTCTTTTTTTTCTGTTCATGACAATATATGGCAAGATGTCTAACATTGCGTGCTCTATTTTGTTTTTAATCGCGGGGATCATAGAAATTACCTATGAAGATGATTTGTGCCGAGGACATCCCTGCTGCCGGCATGGCCGGAGTAAGCCTTGGAGCAGCAGGTCCTGTCACCAGCGTTCGATACAAGACGGACACAGACGGCCGCATATTGTTCTATGAGGTCGGTTGGCAGGAATTCCTGAAGGGAAAAAGACAACGACTAACGGTTGACACAGCAGTGTTCATCACGATAAGGAACAACAGGAACAATAATTTCCAGATGATGGTTGTTGTAGATCTTATTTAGAAATAAGGTCCAGTCAAATATCTCCTAGCCGATGAACTCTTAGTTACTTAGTTAAGATGCATGTCATATTTTGATGTTGGTTTGTTAACTCGAACAAACTTGAAGTGTTACTAGTTGTTATGAAGAGTACTAATTACCTAGTGAACTTGCATGCCTAAGCGTACAATGCGTGCTTTATTTGCTTTTTATATTGGATTTATGTAAAACGCATCCATGACAGCACAATTGGTGCCGTGGCTGCAAAATTGTAATTCTCATGAATAAGCCCGCAATGGCGGGCGAGCCACAACGCCCGCCATTGTAACATGAACAAGTAATGGTGGGCAGGAAAGCACCGCCCGCCACTGAAGGAAGATAACCAGTAGCGAGCAAGTTCGCGCGCCCGCCACTGCAGTGATCGACCTGTGGCGGGCCACCCGCCCGCCACTGATGCCATAATAGCAGTGGCGGGAGGTCGGTGGTGGGCGTCCCTGGGAGTCTTGCTCGCCACTGCTGGCCTTTTCCCACCCACCACTGTTAGGCATTCCTGCAGTAGTGATTGGGTCTTCCACAGTACCAACTCTTCCTAATACGGTCTGCTGCCTCGATACTCTCCAGCTGCAAAGCCTCGTGCGTATGAGATGACCAGCACTCCCTAATATGACGGCAGCGAATGAGATGATCAAGATCGACACAACTGTGACGGTGGAGCAAGCCACCCTTTCTTATTACTGTCTTGTTCCTACAGATGTTAAGCGAGTAGTACTAAACCAATATCAAAATCGCAAATCTAGTCAAGCCACTGTAAGCATGCGGTCGTGGGACGGCGACCTTGGTCTCCGATGAGAGGGCGAGTGGAGTCCGGCCATTGGCCTCACTGAGGACCCCGTTGTGGGCTTGTTGACTTGTTAGTCCACCGTGGAAGCCGTCTCAGGGCAAGGGGATGTCCCGCAGCTCCAAGCCTTCCCCGCCCCGTAGGCTCGCGTCGCCGGAGACCGTCGCCACCGGAGGTTCACCGCCGAGGCGGCCGTGCCCCTGCCCTCCTTCCTCTCCCTTCCTTCTGTTCTTCTCTATCTCCTCCTCACCTTCGAGGCTATCTCTCCCTAGAACTACATCAGGCCATGGAGGAGCTCAGCCGCCGCCGTCGTCCCTCCGACTCGCCGGAGCCGCCCGCCGTTGACCCGATCTGGCTGCCATCCGCCAGATCCACTCCAGCCCCGCCGGAGCCCACGCCTTGGCCATCACAGTTCCGCGTTGACCGCATTGCTCGCGTGGAATCAGGTATCTGTTTTGAAGCGATGTATATTGGGGTGGACGCGGGCCGCGGAATATTTGGTTCGCCAGAGTTTTCGTCCGCCCAAGCAAATTGTTAAATGCAGTTTTGGCTGAGGGTTAATATATTTTTAACGGTTAGATCAAATTAAGTGATCCTGATCGTGAGGCTGTAATTGGTCCGTTTGTTCTGTGTACGTTAGGTTGGGTGCACTTAGCGATGAATATGTTTCTTGTTTAATAGTAGTAGAGATATAGAGTGCTGTCAATATTTGTTTGGCTGTCAACGTTCAATGACAATTTTTTAAACCATTTCCTCTACATTTTCTCATTTTTTATGTCAAAGTGGTAAGTGTTATGCTATGCAAAATTTCTTTGTTTGGCTGTGTAAAGTTCAAAGAAAGTGTTGTCCAAAATTCAATACAAATGCTGCCCAATTCTTTCTCTCATATCTGTTCCATTGTTACAATTTTCGTAGAAGAATTAATAGAAGAAAGCTTATTTTTCATTACTATGATCATTTCTTAAAACAATAGACTGCTAGATGTTTCATTTTTAGCAATATAAACTGTTTGTTTTCCAAAATATGGGTTTAATTGCTGCAAAAAATCAAGACTGTGAACTATAAACAGAGGTTCTGTAGGTAAAAGAGGTTCATGTGGCAGCTGGCTTACGAGCCGGCTCGGTCTGAGCCGAGCCATACCCGAAGCAAGCCGAGCCGCCCGAAGTAGGCTCGTTGGCTGAGCGAGCCGAGCCGAGCCACTCCAGAACGAGCCAAAGCCAGGCTCGGATCAGGCTCGGCTCTGCTCGTGTCCAGCCCTAGTAACCTGTCGATGGAGGAGAGGCAGATCCAGGAAAACGTCCAACTAAATGAGCGTCAACTTGCTGGTTTCGTTGCTCATAAAATAGGTTGAGTCCTTTCCAACCTTTGTTTCTTGAGTTAAGTTTCATCATCGTACATCTGCATTAATCGAAATGCGCAGATTAACACATAGCTAGGCCAGAATTAACAGAACGTGTTACTGGTTGTTACTTATGTTTTACTGGTTGTTACTTAGGACGGAGGATCGAGAGGTGCATCACAGAACGCACTGATGGCTGAGTTGGGAGAATAATTTATTTAGGGTTACAGAGGAAAAGAAAAAAAGAATACATCTTGGCATAGGTTGGTAAATAGATCAGGGGACGCTACCATCTTGTAATGTTTTTTTACAGCATTCCTCTTTTAGGGAAGTGAAGAAGGAACATATACGTGAAAGAGCGTGGAAGGGAGGAGAGAAAGGACCAGGGCGCTAGAATCTTGTAACTTTCTTTTTTTTAGGGAAGGAAAATAAGAGCATAACACGTGAAAGGTTTTTATAGGAATATATACACAAGAAAGGTTTGTTTATAACATATGTGTGTTATACGTAATGACATAGTGGGTAATTTTATTCAACTTCTATTCAATTTTAAAGATATACTTTCAAGATCTATTGGTTGAGATTTATTAGTAAACTAAATGGATGATCAGATGTTTCTGATTAACATGGGATTTTCTAGCTAATTTCTCTATTTTGACCCATATTTTGCTTTTAGTATATAACAGAATAGATCGATAGATAGATAGATAGATAGATAGATAGAAAATATATCTCATGATGTTTTGTTCTCACGCAAATATGTACTATAATAATATATTGTAAAAGATATAACTAAGAATCTAGTTAGATATGGACTCTTAGTGACGTTCTACATAAAAAAACTGGCTGTAAAAAGAAACTGAAATGATCAAATGAGAATAGTCATAGAGTTATCACATTTATGGTTGCTATAATTTGTGAAGACCGTCCATGCAAGATATTTAACGTAGTTAATTGGATATAAATGTTCATGTGGCCACATACTTGGCAGTTCACAGTTGGCACATAATTTATACACCATTGCCTATATATTGTATGCTTTCTCTTCATTCTCCAATAGTAAGTTTGATCAGCTTCTATCGACCTGCCCAACTCTACACCAGTTGTCGGCACAAAGAATGCAAGAAAATAATAAAGAAATTAGCTAAAGAATAGGAGACAGCAGAAATGAAATACTTTGTACTATGTTAACACACTGTAATGCACAGTGTATTGCTAGGGTATGACCTCATGTTGTAATAGCCATGGCTAACATTTTAGCTTATGTCGTGTAGAGTCCTACGTGATCTTAGAGGGGATGAACTTTGACTTCGGCAAGGCCTTTGACATCTTCGGCTTCCACAGCAGCAGTCGCCGAGTGATGAACACGGTGCATCATTGCTTCAGGCTGTCCAACAGTACCGGCAAGTAATGGCGTCATGCATGACGCTTTGCTGGTTCGGGGAGGAACAAGTACGAGCTGGCATACATCCAACCCTATCTCTCCTGTCTATTACCAAAGAGAATGCAAAAAATAAATAAATGGTGTGAGAGTGATGAATAACAAAGCACATGTTTTTTAGGCAACAAGAGCAAATGTTAGGGCCGGGGTATGTGAGTGTGGCTCTGTGAACCCAAGCGAGCCCAGTGCGTGTGGTGTTTGTCATGTGGGGTCTAAAGCATCGATTCATAACATTAAACAAATAATCTCTCCCTATCAAGCACACAACAAATCCATTATTGCCTTGCTTCTTCTACAAATTCTCATGGTTACAGGATTTCTTTGTCTGCGTGATGTGAGGAATGCTGCTGGTCCTTCACAGAAGGCTTGGTATGATGAAACAACTTAGTTGCACGGTGTTTTTTCTCATCAAAGAGATCAGCCTCTATCTACGTCTACAACCTTCTTCTCTTCTCAGACCTCCTATGCTGTCATTGCGTCCTCGCTGACCCCTAGTTCCTCTATTGCTTTTGCAAAACAACTTTGGGAACCCCCGCTCGTCGGCTTCTTCCGCGAAAGAATTGATCGAGCCTTAGTCCATCTTCAATCCCATTGTGAACATGACCGATTGCATCCTGGTCTCCACTTCCCCATATGTTCTATATGTTTCTCCTCCCTTGTATGTATCTCTTGGTAATTTGTACAAATGAATTGCTTTTCACAAAAGGAAAGGAGCGATTTCCTGAAAAAGGAAAAGAAAAAGAAAAATAAGGAACCATACAGACAGAGATACTCAAGTGATTCTTATCCAATAGTTAAAAAGAAGATCTGGTGTATCGAATTATTCTTACGAATTGTAAGACATTCAAGTAATCTTATCAAAGGCCAAATGCTCAGGATTCCACACCTCGCAATTTTTTATATCAAATCTTGCAATGACGGAGTAGAATAACAAAACATGAGAGTGAATAATCGGAATAAAAGAAGAAATTCATTAGGAAATAGACCATAGTTTCTATATTCTGATGGAAGGAATTGAAGAGATCAAAATGGCACAAAGGGCATTAGGGCTATTGATCTTGTCGCTGCGAAAGCTAGCATTGTTGATTCCCACCAGGTTTAGACAGAACTCACCTAGCATATGGGCTCATATTAATCCTCTCGTTGGCATCCTCAGAGCCTCGTCATCCTTGAAGGTGTCTACTTGGATTCATAAAAGTCCAACAACTGGCCCAGGAATGTAAGTTATGCACATGGGACAGGAACGTCTCCACGGGCTGCACTCAGCCGATCCATTGCCGCCTACTGCATGGTGGGGAAGGTGAGTGGAGGACATGCGAGATGCGTCGGCAAGTTCGCCGCCTCCGCGGGTAGTCTTCTGCAGAGGCACCCGTCACGAGACCGCAAGGTAGTCGCCGAGAGTTGTCGGGGCCTATCTCGACGCGGCTGCATCCTTTCCAAGGCGCTGTGCTTCTAGGGAGGGGTGCCCATGTCGGGGATACTGGTGATAGGGAGGGAATGGCCACCGGGGGACCTCAACGCTGAGGAGGAACACCTCTCACCACCACTCATCCTGCCAAATTACATGACCAAAAAGAAATACCAATTGGGAAGAGCAACTGCATCACCGGAGTAGTGGGATTTGATGGAGGGAGAAGGAAATCCATCTGTTTCTGCATCAGAACAATAGTGGGATTTGATGGAGATTAGAGCAATGAAGAGGAAGTGGAATCTGCTTCGTGGGGAAGACATGAGGCGCTTCGTTGGGGAATCATAATTGCCATGTGTGGGGTTGCATATGACAAAAACCGATGCGGCGGTAATCCTCTGCAGAGTCCACGGTCAAAATTTTCTCATAAGAAAAATAGTGACGTCAACTGATGATGTGGCTGCACCACAACTCAAGAAAATTAGGTAGTGAGGGTCTCCTATTTAGATATAGTAGATTTGTTTGGGGATGATGTACACCGCCAAAGGTAAGAGTGTTTATATGGAGTCTGGAACCAAATTCGCTCCCAGCATGGTCGTTGATATACTCCAGACACTTGGAAGAAAGTAGTATGTGCCTGTTATGTGATGGCGAGCCGAAAGATACTTTTCATGCCTTGTATCGATGCCCATTAGCTACTTCTTTATGGAGGACAATGCCAGAGTTCTGGTCGATTCCTAAGATCTCACAGATAAGGAACACTGACGTGGCACGGATTGGATCTTCCATATTGCACGCGAGATGTATGAAAACCAACGACTAAAACTATTCATGATGCTTTCGCGGATATGGTACGTCTGAAATGAAGTGGTACATTCCAAACCAGCTCCTCCTTTGGACGTCTCAGAGAGGTTCCTGTGCAGTTATGTTTCTTCTATCCTAAATATCGCTATGAATCCAAGCTATGATCCGATCAAATGTAAAAGTGTAGTGGATAATGGGGACTGCCTCCTGATAGAGAAAACTATGGCTCCTGCTCAACCAATCTTCTCTTGGGTTCCTCTAAATCGAAGGCTTTATCAAGCTAAACACGGAGTTCTCGCGGCGAACATAGAAGCCGCAGTTCTCCGTTACGAGGGGGGCGGCGAACATAGAAGCAACAGTTCTCGCGGCCGCCGCAGCAGCCTCCCGAGCCATGCCCCAGCACTGACGTGAGTTGCAGCAGCAGCAACACCGGGCCCGCGCGGCCGCGGCCATGGAAGGAGAGGTGGGAGTGCGACGCAGCCATGGAAGGAGAGGCAGTGAGCACTCAGAGCGGGGCATTCCCACCGGATCCGGTGTCGGGTGGGGCCGGTTGATGGTGGAGGCACGGATCCGGCGTGGAGCACGGCGGAGGCGGCCCGGGGAGGCAGGGGCGGCGCCGGGAGGGCATGGGACGCCGACGGCGGAGGGGAAGGGCAGAGTTTTTTTTCTTTTAATTTTTTTGACAATGGGTGTTTTTCTTTTCTGAAAAAAGAGAGGGAGTTTTTGGTAAAAATATATTTGTAACGACGTCTAGCGTGAACAGTTATGCCATGTCATCATTTATGGGACCCACCTGTCATAATCATCATCAAAACGACCAAAGCCGCCAACTAGTGTTTTTTGCAAAAAAAGAATAGCTCGGAATTAGTGGCTTTGGGCATAAAACTGTAGAATTGTGGTTCCTGCAACCCTAGCCTTCAATGTCGATTTTTTCTGCAATTCACTCCATATAGCAGCTGACTTAAGAAAAGCCGGTTGAGACAATACTTATCTAGTTGTGTTAGTTTGATATTTAGATTTTGTGACATGATAATTATATGTGTTTTTTTTTCAAAATTCAAAAATTAAATTTGAAGTTAAAAAACATAAAAATGTACACAAGGATGTGGTCTAGACGTGAACAAAGTTTTCTGAGAAAATACGTTCTTTTTGTTATAGAATATATGAGAAAATTGCGTTGGTATGTGAGCTAAGCAATGCACGGTGGGCCACGTCATCAGCCCAAGCCAAGCCAACCCAGCCTCGCTCTGCTCTGAGGCTCTCAGCCTTCGTCTCCCCCGATCCAATGCCCACCCAAACCCTCGCTCCGCCGCCCACGAGCGCACCATGCCGCCGCTGATCGACGACGCCACCGCCGAGATCCTCCTCCGCCTCCCGCCGGACGAGCCCGAGCACCTCTTCCGCTCCGCCCTCGTCTGCAAGCGGTGGCTCCGCATCATCTGCGACCACGGCTTCCTCCGCAGCTACCGCGCCTTCCACGGCGCCCCTCCCCTCCTCGGCCTCCTCCACAGACTCATGTTCTGCCAATTGGGCCCGCCCGCCCCCCGCTTGGCAACCGCCACCTCGATACCCGACTTCCCCTACCCGGGCTCCGACGGCCTCCTCGCAAGCCCCCTCGACTACCGCCACAGCCGAGTCGTCTCCTACCTAGGTCCGGACGGCGGTATGGATTACCTTGTCTGGGACCCCGTCACGGGAGACCGCCACGCCGTGCCCACGGCGGGCATCGATTGGCTCATCCAGTCCGTGGTGGTGCTCTGCGCTGTCGACGGCTGCGACCACGTCGACTGCCATGGCGGCCCCTTCCGCCTGCTCTTCGTAGCCACTCACGGGTGCCACTACAAAATAATTGCGAGCGTCTACTCATCGAAGACGGGTGAGTGGAACGGGCCAGTGGATCTTTACAACATTTGCCCCTATCTCGAGCCTAGGCGAGGCACCCTTGTCGGGGATGCAGTTTACTTCACAGTTGGGCGGGGCAATGAGATTGTCAAGTATGACTTGGGCAAGGATCGCTTATCCATGATTGACCCACCGGCGACACCAGACGTGCACTACATTTCCCTCATGGCGATGGAGGACAGTTCATTGGGCTTTGCCTGCATTCAGGGCTCGAGCTTTTGTACGTGGTCAAGGAAGGTGGATACAGCAGAAGCTGTGGAATGGGTACAATACCGGGTCATCGAGCTGGAGAAAACAATACTTGTTGCCAGTCCCGATGACAAACAGTCTGTGGTCGGCTTTGCAGAAGGTGTGGGTGTCATCTTCGTTAGCTCAGGTGGTGGCTTGTTCACAATCAAGCTCAATTCTGGGCAGGTTAAGAAGGTTGATGAGTCGGGAGCCTCCTTTAGCATCCTACCCTATATGAGCTTCTACACTCCAGGTATGATACTGGCCCTTGCTTCTTGTCTATTGTCTTTCATTTTCGTTACAAATTCTCTATGTTTGCTTAATAGTTGATTCTTATTCTTCAACAATTATCCATACAATTTTGTGTATGCTAGTGAAAACTGAATGTGTGGTGGCACGGGAAAACAGAATGCAACTTTGTTCTGAGACTTTAATCGTTAAGGGCCATGGCATGCATCAGTCGAATTGTAAATATGCATAGAAACTTGTTGATCTAGTATTATCATGTTACCTCGATAGAAACTTGTTGATATAGTATTATCATGTTACCTTGCTTTCTTACAGACAAATCCTGATATTTTGTGGCATAGCTGAAGGTCACATCTCAAACCCAGTCTTATAACTACTGGAGTTATTTATGCGTTTTTCCCATGATATATTTTAGATCATGGCATATTGTTCTCGCTCGTATGGACTAACTGATCAAAGTCTGCTGCTGGTTTCTGTCAGAAGTGCTTCTATTATGTATCAAGTCGCTTATTCTCTGTTCAGCAGTTTACTTGTGAGGCATGTTTCAGTTATTGTTTCCCTAATGCTCGACTCAGCTACTTGGAACAAAAAATATGTGTAATCTTATCTATGTCGTTTCCCTTTCGTACATTTATATATGACTTCAATGTTGATCTCGTCTTCAAAAGATCTGTCAAGTAGCAGTACCAGACTTTTTGACAGATAGTTTGTGATACAAGGATCCAAGTCATAACTTTAATTTCACCACAGAATGTTTATCATTTGTAAATAGATTCTAATAGGTGTGTGACTCACATGTTTTTCACCTCTACTAAAAACTTGGGAACTGATGTGGTGCTGTCATATAATAAAAGACACCTCTTGTTTCTATGGCCATTTCTGAATTCAGGACACACCTTCTGCCTAAAAACCTTCTGCTATTATATGGTGAATTTTTAAAAAATAATATTATTATTATAACAAATTCCGATAATATATGACCTAATTCGTAAATTACAATTATATTACCCCGTCGGCCTTGTTTTGGCCCAAGAGGGACCCTTCGGCCTCGCTTAGGCAGAAGAGTCAGTCTTTTGTTTTCGTTGGGCGGAAGAGCCTTTTTCGGTCACGTATGGGCCGAAGACCAGACAGCCTGGGCCGAAGAGGCACTTTTCGGTTTTTACCTGGCCGAAAAGTCCTTTTTTTTATTGACTAGCAAATAACACGGTTATGCAGTACGTTGATTGAATGGAAAACTCAGGAAAGCACAGTTATGCAGTACGTTGTTTGGTCGACTCTCCAAAAACAATTGCTACGCATGCTGGTGGTCTTTAGTAGCGGCGGGCAAGCAATTTTTCACTACCTACGACGACCTATGGCGCAGCTCCGCCTGGTTCTGCGTCCTTGAGCTCCTTAGCATGTGCTGCTTCTGATCCTTCCGTCACATCCACGAAGGATAACGATGCCGCAACCTTACTCCACTTCATCGCCGACGAGTGTGTCGCCATCGGCGACGTGGTCGACATTGCCGGGTTTGCGTTCTCACGCACACCATGTCCGTCCTTCCTCACATCTGCGAGGACGAGTTTGCGGCTTTGCTTATTTCCATCACCGACGAGTGTGTCACCATTGCCACCGTGGTAGACATCGGCTCAACATATCTGCATCCTCGAGCTCCTCAATGCTTCCGGTCTTTCCACCACATCCATGTGGACGATGAGGCCGCGACCTTGCTGCGCTCAACCAGCGAGACGAGTACGTCGTCGCCGTGGTTGACATTGGCTCGGTGAGTCTATGTCCTTGAGCTCCTCAACATCGGTGAACAGACTTCCGACGTGATTAAGTCAAGAAAAATTAATGAGAGCAGCCAGCTTTAACTTGTGCGTGCTATTTGCTAGTCAATCAAAGAAAAAAAGGACACTTCGGCCTCGCTTTGGCCGAAGAGTGCTTTTCGGTCTGGTAAAAACCGAAGATAGTAACTTCGATCTGGTAAAAGCCGAAAATAGTAACTTCGGCCATTTGTAGTACTCTTCAGCCTAAGCGAGGCTGAAGAGTCCCTCTTCGGCCAACACGAGACCGACGGGGTAATATTATTGTAATTTACGAATTAGGTCATATATTATCGGAATTTGTTAAAAAATAATAATATTAAAAAAATTCATTATATGGCAGAGTCCATGGGAAGCAGGGCCAATTGCATCACTGCCCTTGGAATAAAATTTCTCATTTTTCCTATTGCTTTTGATTGGTCAAATAGTTTATTAAGCATGAAATGCCTGCTAGGTTAAAATAGAGATTGCCAAATATTTAGTCAACCTTGTTGATATTGTATTATCAGTTTACCTTGCTTCAATTTTTCCATTAAGATGCCAAATACAGTATTGTAACCTTTGGAACTAGTTATAAGAACATAAAAACATCAAATTATGAATTCTGAGATGGAGAGTTGGTTATGAGTTTTGTGCTTGGTATTTTTTTTTTCAGATCATGGCAGATTGCTGTCGCTAGCGAGGACTAACTGATCTCTGGTCAATAGTGATGTAAATGGACAAATCCATCATCTTTAGTTTGCTGCTGTTGGCTTGTTTCAAGCTACTAATAGCATGTTGTTTTGTTTCTCTTGAGCAGCTTAAGCATGAAGGGTGCAAGTCAATTGTGATTATTTTTGGTTGTTCTCGCTTTATTCATCCTGGTAATGCGGCTAGAAAATTGTACTTCAGTTTATTAAGTTGGTTTCTTTTCTGTTATGTAGTTTAAGTATGAATCGTGCAAGTCATCATGTTCAATTGTTTTGTCATGCCGAATTCGTCGTGATCATATCGAACACAAACTCTTATTATGGCCAACTGTGTTAGTTGTTTAATTCCTGTTGGTTACATCAACATCCTTAAAAAGTTATTCCTTGTTTGTCGGTTTCCTTCTGTTGATGATTTCAAGTATGAATGGTGCTAGTCATATTTTTCAATTGTTCTTATCTTATCGAATCTCCCCCGACCGTATTGTCCAGACTATATTTATGTTAAGTATGTCAGGCATATTTGAGTGACTGTTTGGTTAATGTTCAAATTACCTACATTAAAACTAAAATCATGTGGGAACCAGTCCAGTTTACTAGGACCCTTTAGGTAGATACTTCACAACCGTGGAACAGCATGCAAGTTGTGGCGATGTCGTTCTCCACTGATAAAGACTCAATTATGTGGTCATGGACTGCCAGTTGGATTCTTCCTGTTAGCTCTCTGTATAAGAGAATGAACTTCCCACATAATTTGTTTGGAAATTGAGCACCCCCCGCCCCTTCTGAAAACTAAAGTTTCTTAATGGCTGCTTTAAAAACAGCATTTTAACCAAAGACAATTTATTGAAAGGGGGATAAACATGTCAGTTCAGTGGCAGAAATGAGACTATTGATTGCTTATTTCTGAATTGCTCTGTGGCTATGTTGATCTAAACCATTTTGCAATGTACTTTTAAACTGAAAACTATACCTGATACTGCTATGACTTATTTAGCTTCTGACAACCTAGATTGACAAATCTGGACTATCTTTTTTATTACAGTGGGGTTAACCTGAAAATTATTCAAGGATGAATTACATGTTCAGTTAGTGTAACCGATTTAACCTTCGACATTGACAGTACTGAATGAAGAACTAATCCAATTAAATAACCGAGTTCATGAGAGTACCCACTTCACTTGTAGCACCTCAGTGAAATTCCTCTTTGCGCGTGTGAAACGGCGGAATGAGCTGGTAGCAGCATGGGCACCAGATTCCCTGGGAGTGGATGCAGGACCCCAGAATTGTGACTTTGTTGATCAGGTAATTCAGTTCTCTAGTACATGACATATGTTCTTAGAACTTAGCCTCTGTATGGAATGCATGAGGTAGGAAGGCACTTATCTAGAACAATGTTAGGCTTTTATAAAAAAAACATTAGCTATACGGCACATGCTCGTGGGGCATGGTGCAACTCTCGAGTAAGCTGCTGATTTGGGGGCCACTGCGAACACTATGGTTTGTGTCGTGGTACGAATGTTGTGAATTTGTTTTGTTTTCCGCATGCAACAGCGGTGGATGATATTGTTCCCTTTCCACAGTTAGGGCTTAAATCTGCAGCACAGGGATCATACTGGTCACAAAAATTTATTTTACTAATGTAACCTGAACATTTACAGTTTGAGGGAAACAAAAGGCAGGCAAATGGCATCAAGCCATTTTTAAATGAGGCAAGGCTATTGATCTGCAAATTTGGGGTAGGAAAATGTTTATTTTTAGGCAGCTCACAACTTGTCTGTTAATTAACTGATTTTTTTATTTCTTCTGCGGCGTTGGCATTTTGGTATTGTTTTGTTCTGTGTGTGGCCCAGAGTCGTCTCTTTTTGAGTGGTGTGTGCTTTTTGCCCTGTCCTTTTTTTTTTTACTCTTTTCTCTCTGCACAATGAAATGAAGCACAGCTTTCCCGCGATAGCTCTATAAATTGAAAATGAGCCTGTATCTCTGGATTATCTGCCGGTCGCCACTGATTTTATTTGAGCTACTCCCTCCATCCGGTGAAGAGTGTACGTTTGGCTTTAAAATTTGTCCACAAAAGAGTGTACATCTATCTTCCCAATGCACTTTAAAGTAGGAAAAAAAAACTTCTCTCTCATCACACGGTAATCAAGACCAATAACATTCTACACATGGTCTCCTTAATTTTTACATGCACTTAGCTCATTGGGGGTTGAGTAATTAAAGATGAGGGAGATGGTGGCTTGCACCTTTCCAATGCATTGTTTACTTCACTTCATAATTTGTCCTAAAATTTCTATATGTACACTTTTCATTGGACGGAGGGAGTAGATGACATGCTGTTCTTGGTTGATTATGTGGATCAACTCAAGTGGGTGGAATCGGCAAGTAGAAAATGAGCCTATATCTCTGGATTATCTGCCGGTCGCCACTGATTTTATTTGAGCTAGATGACATGCTGTTCTTGGTTGATTATGTGGATCAACTCCAGTGGGTGGAATTGGCAAGTAGAAAATGAGCCTATATCTTTGGATTATCTGCCGGTCGCCACTGATTTTATTTGAGCTAGTTGACATGCTGTTCTGGTTGATTATGCGGATCAACTCCAGTGGGTGAAATCGGCAAGTGAGAAGTGCCTACCTCAAAAGGGTCTCCCATGAGGTTGATGCCACACAGGTAAAGGTACCCGTGACGAAGAGGAGCTCCTATGCATTTTAGGATGTGAAGGAGAAAGACATCCTTGGCTGTTCCAGTCACAGCGTGATCGGCAGCTGCAAAGGCCCGTCACTGGCAGAAGCAGAGAACGGCGAGTGGATGTGTTTGGACCATTTTTTTGTCGCAGGAAAGTTGATATGTTTCCTTGACCAAGCATTCCACTCAGTTCCATCACCGAGGAACATTTTTTTGTCGTCACCGAATCATGCTGAGTCAAGTCTTTTTTTTTTTTTTTTGATAAAATCATGCTGAGTCAAGTCAGTTTGCTCTAATGTCCAAAGAATATGAACCGTTGGTGAAGGCGGCAACAAATGCATTACTTTGACTTTTGAGCGCACATAATGTTGTAACTACTGTTGCATTATTCTGATCCCTTGCCCTGTTCTTCTGGAACAAAATTTTCATGAACAAGAAGGATATCATGAAGCTTTTTGATGGATGATCACTGCCTGATGAAATGCATTACTTTGTCACTGGCTGAGACAAATAGCGTGACTATTGTCCGCTAAATGCCAATGGCGGGCGACCTCCATGGAGGTTGTTTTTTTTTTCAAAAAATCGAAAAACATATTTTAAAGTTTCAAAAAAAATTGAAAAAAATCATACATGTTGACATGGATGTATTCTACAACGGTGTAAGTTTTGAAGAGACATTATGGTGAGAGCTGATGAACAGTATAAACACTGTTCACTATTAGAAATGCAGGATTCTCTCTTTTTTTTGTAGCTCTCACCACAATGTATTTCATTGTCAGATGTTATACACATGTTGAATACATCCATATGAATGTGTAGAATTTTTTTCATATTTTTTTGAAACTCTAAAATGTCATTATCTAATTTTTCAAAATATCCACCTCCATGGAGGTTGCCCACCAAAAGCCCGCACTTTCTGCCTGCGACAGGAGAATATTTTCCAGATGGGCTCGTACCATGGGCTGCTCTCCACTGTAAATGGGCCTGAATAGCTGGACCTGACTGATATATGCGCACACCGACACTCCCCTGCCCTCCTCTCCCTTCTCACTTGACTCGCTCCAGCATCCAGCCACACTCTGCTAAAAAAAAAAAGCATCCAGCCACACCGCAACGCAGCTGCCGGAAGAAGGGACAGGCGACGAGATTTCGCCGGCGACCTGACACTGAGCTCGTCCGCGGCGGCTGCCTCTCCAGATCCGAGGTTGGCCTTTCTGCTTCCCCAAATTTCTTCTTCTCTCGTGGGAATGAAGGAATCAAACCCTAGCTAGCTAGATTTTGTTTTGTCTCCCTAATTAAGCTAATCTCAACCTGCAGGGCATCGGTGTTCAGCAGAGGCGGAAGGGAGATAAGTGACGATGGATGTTGCTGAGGAGATTCCCCACCGTAGGTAAGCTCTCTACTCTAATCCCTCCATATCTTTGGCATTTCGTGCAGCCTGTGTGTGTGTGTGTGTGTGTTCTGCTTTGATGGATGGACGACTGCTGCCGTGTGTCCATATGCAGTTTGTTTGCAATATCATTATTATTGGTTCAAAAATTACTCCATTGCACTGAGGCCCATCTGCATTTTTGTTTGTCGCCGCCGTCGATTTTGCAGGGTCAAACCATGCGTGGATGGGGAGACAGAGCAGCCAGCGGATGCCGTATCCAAGGTCCTCGGTGACGACAACCTCCTCAGGGAGATCATCGTCCATGTCGGCTTCCCCACCACCCTTGTCCGTGCAGCCCTTGTCTCCAGGCGCTGGCTCGGGCACGCCTCCGACCCAGCCTTCCTCTGCCGTTTCCGCAAGCTGCACCCACCCTACCTCCTCGGCTACTACATATCCAAGTGGTCGGTCTCCTTGAAGAAGCTAGGTGCTCCACGCTTTGTCCCGATGCCGCCTCAGCCCGCAGAGCTTGCCCCCGTCATCCGTCACCTTGATGACTACAGGTTTGGTGCCAGTGGCGAATCTAGGATAGAAATGGAGGGTGGGCTCAAGGTAGCAACCTAGACCAAAGAGCGTATATTGTGTTTATTTTGTGCTATAAATAAGTATGAGAATCTGTGAGCTAACTTGCAACAAATGCAGCGCACAACATAATTAAAATACCATGTTTGTAATTCTGTGGGCGCCTGAAAAAATTCAGCCGTCAATCGATTCCGGAGCTGAGGCGCGGAGCCTAATTTTTTTCCAGCCGACAATCGGTTCCGAAACTGCAGGATGATAGCCTATATATAGTCTAATCTGTTTTTAGGGACTGGTACATGTCTTATCTAATTGAGCTAGGAGAGACCGATGGCAATAGTTAGACCACTAGACATATGCTTTGGTTTGATTTAGGTACAGGTGAGCCCATGACCCAGCTGAAGCCACAATGATCGATCATCCTCTCACCCATGGACGAACAGAAGCTAGGAAAAACAGAACTAATGGCGCTGCTGACAAGAATACACCAGGAACTCTAAGTAGGCGAGGATAGTTTGGCAAAATTGGAGGGTAGGCTCGAGCCTATCGAAGCCTCCCTGATAGATTCCCCCCTGTTTGGTGCCCATGACTGCAGTCTAGAGATCAAGCACTACAAGAACGGCACCATCTTCACCAAGCGCTACGAAAGAGGAACAAAATTGACTCTTGGAGTGCACCGCCCGCTGTGCCCTGAGAGAGGCATGCCCATCGTCCCGCCATTCCCGTGCATTCAGGACAGAAATCTCCAATTGTTCAGCGCAGTGCTGTCCAAAGAAGGCGGCGACGGTGGCTTATCCTACTTGTATGTGTTGGGTACCAAGGAATCAGGGACGTTCATGGTGCGTGTATACGTGTTGCAAGATGGTGTCTGGCGCACGCATCTTACCTTGGCCACAGACCAGCCCCATCGTATGCATTTGGAGACAAAAGCTGTGCTCGTCGACAACAAAATCTATATGCCGGCTGCCTACAGTGGCTACATTATTGTCTTGGATTTGACGGCCTCAAGTTTGTCCACAATTCAGCTTCCACAAGGTGTGATATAAATATTTTAAGACCATGTTGTCACCGGCCAATGATGCTTCTGGTGTATATCTCATCCATGTCAATAAGTTTCAACTTCGCATTTGGCTCCACAAGGGGGATAACTGGTCACTGGTCGATTCCATTTGTTTGAAGATGTTGGATCACACGTTTGAGGACAATCATAGTGTCGCTGTGCTGATAGACCAGGTGGGAGACAATGCTGAATTTGTGTTCTTGAGAATGGGTGGATGCACACTCTATCTGGACGTCAGGAGCAAGACACTGCGTAAAGTGCATGAGACGGCAGAAAAGGATCAAGGTTTCAGTGTTGTCAGCCCTTTTATGATGATTTGGCCGCCCATATTCCCAGTGCTCAAGGATGATCCTGCAAGGTTTGCTTTTTGAACATTCAATCATCTGTATATTGCTCTTGTTGAGGTTACATAGTTTTACAATATGCAGCATTCATTGCTGTTTTGGTAGCTGTACAATGGTTTTAGGTAATTGATTGATTCCTTAGGCCATGTTAACAGTACTCAAGCGACATTGCATAATGCTTGCCTTAAGATTTATTTGATATCGTTTGTATGCTGGGGTAATAGTACACGTATAAAACAGGTATAGGTGCTAAAAGTTCCTAGCTACTTTCATGTTGACCACTGTACTATCTTGTCCTGAAAAATCATCGTAATCTGATCATGCTTGGAATTTCGGGTCACCATTTTTTAAATCATGGTGTAATTTTTTACTGCATACATTTGAACTGTGAGACTCAATCTATGTATGAGCTTGTTTTTCTCAACTTATGTATTAGGTTGTTTTTTTGGAAACTTGTGCATGAGATCTTTTTCTCTCTGAACTTACCCATGAGATTGTTAACACTCGGTTTTTCCCAAATGATGCTTAGTGGTACTACATTGTTCTATTTTTACACCAGCGGGTTGTGCATTTTACACGGCCATGCATGCTTGATATTATGCATGATTTGTGATTCAGACATACCAACCGTGAACATTTTCCTTTTAAACAACAACTGGCTAGTTCAAGCTATCAGTGGGTAGTCAACTTGTTTATGAGGAACTTCTCCTTGTATGATCAGTTCTTTTTACTGAAATACAAACTATGAAATGGAAACATGTCGGTCTGCAATATGAGGGCATTTAAGCTGTACTGGTGGTAGCTTTCGATAAGAAGAACATATATTGCTGGACCAAGTTGATTCTTTTTAGAGTGTTTATAGCTTGGACCTCTTGTTCTGTGTATCGCTGTTTTCTGAACTGTCAATGCGAACTGCAAATTGGGTCTAGAAATATACTCCTAGTCTTGTTATCATGTTGCCCATTGTATTAGAGTTGGAAGATGCTTAGTCTTATTAACGTATTGCTGACTATTTTCTTGTCTTGAAATATTATCACAAACCCAACAAAAAAATTTGACTAACTATTTTTCGATGTAATCATGGGGTCATTTTCTGCTGCCTGCCTTTGAACTTTGTACTTACAGCTACGTATGATATCAATCATACTTGCTTTTTTCCTGAATGTTCCTTAGTGAATCATATAGTTCTTTCTGTGACACAAGTTGAACATAGTTATATGCGGGTATGCTTGAGCTGATGCATGATTTGTGATTGAGATGTATCATGGTCCCAAGTCCAAGCTAACAGTGGGTAATTTGAGTTTGTTTGGCATTTCTCCTTCTATGATCAGAGTTTCTTTTACATGAGTACAAACTATAAAATGGAACTACATCTGTCCGGGATACGAATGAAATCTGTACTGCTATAGCATTTTGGAAAGAAAAATGGAAACTATATTTCTGAACGAAACTCATTGTTTACTTTTCAGGGCTGAAAAGAAACTATATTAACTATTGTCCTCGCCACTTTTCTTATTAGTCAATTTGATTTTTTATATATTTTAATTTAATGCTTAAAAGGGGCAAAACAAATATATTCAGATCCATGATGTACCTTCCTCTGTTTTCTCTGAAACAGGAATGCTATGTGAAGAACAAGGTTATGTGGGAGCTTTTGGATGGTTAGTGACAAAGCCCCAGCAAGGAAAGTCAGCTAGCTGCATTTCGTTAGCGGTTCTAACTGTTTTGAATTAATTAGGATGATATGTAACTGGAGTATTACCCCTATCCAATGCATCATGCATGTTTGCAGTTGAGATCTATGTTTTGTGAAGAAGACTCCCTGTTTGATCCACTTGCATCGCAGTGTTGTGTTTGCTCTACTTGTAAAGTATGGTATTTGTGGATTTGTTCTTTTTCATCATAGCTGAAATCGGTTTCAGTTAGCGATGCGTATGTAGCTCTAACACAGCAGTAAAGCTGAAATGTCTACATGTTATATACTGCACACGGAGGGCCATACATGGTAGACAGTAGTACAAAGTGCACTACTTCTGCTGGTTCAGCAGAGTGTTTTTTGGTACCAGGGTATGAGAATGAAGTGCTGATGACTGTTGAACTAGTTGTTGTTAGTTAGGCTGAATTGATGGGAACTACAAGTGTGATTAACAGTCCCAGTATCAATTGATGCCTGATGTTTCTGTTGTGAGAACGTAGTAAAAATATACCTTGGTTTTCAAAGCTGATAGTGGTAAATAGAAGTGCATAACTTTGTTGTAAGATGCAATCCCAGCCTAGGCTTTGCTTGTGTAGAATGTAAGTAGGCAAGGCACGGATATTGCACTGGCACCAGCGCCGGCTCTGAAGCTGTGTTGTCGGCACTGGCACCAGTGTCATTCCCTGCTACACCAGGAATGCAGGTTTCAGACAATGATAAAAAATATATATGTACTACTCCCTCCGTTCACAAATATAAGATGTTCCAACATTTTTGTGAATTGGATGTATAGACACGCTCTAGTGTGTTGGTTCACTCATTTCAGTCCCTAGGTAGTCCATTTAACTTGCTAGCTGCTGTAAAAGAAAATTGCTGCTAGTCTCGTTATCGTCGCCACAAGCAAAGAACACATCAGAAATTCCTGCTAGCAACAGAAGTTTTGTTATGGAAGCATTATTCTTTTCAAAGAAAATATTCCATGGTATCTATACTATGCCTCACCAACCTAGCATTGAAAGCGGAAGCAAATTGGAGCATTAAACAATGTGATATATGTTGTACACCGGAAACTAGAACTATGATCCACCTCCACCGCCTCATAATTCCATTATATTATCCTCGCCTCCCATCTTCCCCATCGAGTCGACATTTGGCACCTGCATTCCAAGGCAATAAGTATCTTTCCTACTGCCGGAGCTAGATCACCTTCTCACCACATCGCCAATGATTTTGACAGTGTCACGAAGAAAGTGCAAATGAACAAACCAACTAAAGCTCAAAAATTCATCAATTACTGACAATGCTCTCACAAATTTTTTAATGGCATCGGGGCATGCAACAGGACGCACAAGTGGAATCATCGGCCCAGTGAGTATGAAAAAGGATGATGGTATAAAGTCTACGATGTTAGCAAATGACTCCTAAGACATTAATAGCTCTTTTTGCAACTATTGTAGAAGTGGTAAGGATAAGTGTAGAAGATCGTAGGACGAAGGTAACACTAACATTTTCCATGTCTCCCATGCCTAATGGCTCAGAATGGTTCTTCCTTGAACAAAAACAAGAATTCATTCGTAAGGCCCACGATCCATTTATTACTCGGACTCAAAGCTAGGAGGATTAGTTGGTGTCAAGAGGGTGCTTCAGTTAACATGATCTATCATGTGATACAAGAAAAGGGCAATGGAGATGAAGGCTGGGTAAATCCAGAGCTCAGAAATGTGGGAGGGAAATGTACTAGATGTGAGGTTGGGGTTATGAGGACTCAGTCGGTTCAAGTGCTCCAACATTGCATTTTCACACGGGTATGCATATATGGTCAGTTCGTCACATGCATGTGGTCATCATCGACCAACATTAATTGAACCTGCTGCATGCAGCAGCCTCTTTTGTATGACATGCACTCCATTACTTTTGTTCAAGGTTCATCAACCAACACATTTGGTATCGCTGTGGTGTGGTGGGTATATGATGGATTCTTTAGGCCATTATTTTTTTGAAACCTCAAAGGTGTAAGAGCATTCGATCCTATTCAAAAATAAAATGGCCTGCTTAATCAAATCCTTGGGGCATTTAGCAAATATTAGTTAAGCATAATTTGAGATTCCTTTTATTATATGATTCATTCCGTGACTTTGATCTTCCATGAAGAATGTTCATTTTACCATTTGGGTTGTAAAGGAAAAAAAAGTCAGTTTGGGATTTCAAACATTTGACCCATATCTCAAGAATGTACTATTTATGAATTTTTAGTGACGCGGTTACATTTGGCTGCTGTTCTATAACTACGTGTCTTGTCAATTCTCTTTATCAGTTGGTGCCTACTTACCTCTATCTGATCCTTGTTCTGTTTTTCGTTTTTACATGGAATACAAATGCCAAATATTTCAAGGAGTTGTTGGATGTTTTTCATGTCCATGATAAGCAAGGATGCTATCAAAGATGAGCTGAGCCGTAGTGAGCTGCACTTCCTTGACAGCTGCTAGAGTATACCGTCTTAGATGGGAGCCCATAAAGGAGCCTTTTTCTCGTGTCCTATGAGTTTTGAGTGGCAACAACTGAACCATGATATATAATGATTCATACTGGAATTGTTTAAGTTATGAAACCGGAGGTACTGCTGAAGCTGAAAACAAGGGATACCGAGTCCTAGATGCCCGTTCCCGCAAGAACGTACACAAGATAAGTTGCGACTCAGATTCCGGACATGCATGAAAATGCGTTAGACAAATGACCAAGAAAAGGTGTACTACGTTTGAACAGTGCTTAAAAGTTGTCTGTCGCCTGGTGCCTTGCTCCACCGATCCCACCTGACCCGGATTAGTTTGCTAGTGTTTTATTTTGTAGGGTTTGTTGTGCTGTGCCCCCAGCTTGACTTTATTTCCTAGCTCTGGGCCTCCTGTATCCGTACTTACTTTCTGTTGTTTCGAACCTGAACCTGTTGTTGTGCTCGGTGGTTGCTTTATAATATAAAGCGGGGGAAACCCTTTTTCATCAAAAGTTGAAACAAATGCAAAAAAAGAAACTAGCAACAGCAGGGCATACGGTATTTCTTCTTCTTGTCATGTAACTTCTCTATTTTTCAATGCCTGGGAGACAAGCTAACAAGTGCCGGTCAGCATTTGGCAAGCAATAAGCTAGACTACGCACGTTTCTGTTGCTAAGCTGCAGACGTAACTAGTCTCATTATGTCTGTCCTGAAACCTCTCTGTTTTCCTTGAAACAACAACAGTGACCAGAGGGCATCAGTATGGGAAGGATATGAAGAGCAAGTATATGGGAAGGCCCTTGGATGGTATAGACACCATCAGTTACCAGAGGGCATCAAGAATAGTAGTGGCTACATTTCCTTAGTTGCTCATAGCAGTTCTAAGTTCTAACTGTTAGGTAATCTTGTCCTAGTCATAGCAAGAGTTAGAGTCTTGTGTAGCATAGTTAGTAAGTACGTAGTATTACTTGGTCTAGTTGTGTCCGATAGTAGTACCTATAAGAAAGCTTGTGATCAACGTCGCCGCGTAATTAGATTATAGGAGAGTTCGGTTAGGACTTGAGTCATGTGCGTGTCCTAGTAGGATGTCTAGGTCAAGTCGGCTAACTTGTTAGCCAGGATGATGCATATATACATGCACCGTTGCGTGAGTTTGTATGTGGAGAAAACAAGCGAAATGAAATAAAGAAGAAATTAAGGGTACGAGAAGTACCTCGGCTATCAGTTTTGTGTGCGCGTGTTTGTCGTTTTGATGTGATCGATCCTGTGGGCTGAATTCCAACACTAACTGCCTTCGTTATAACTTTCAGGGTGGGGATTAGTTTATTAGGAATTAGGATGCTACGAGCTACGTGTGTGGAGCAGGTACTCACATGTATGATATTGTACCGTTACTGTCTATGATTCAGATGCCCGTTTCGTGTGGTTGAGAATAAAACTACATGTATATATGTTCAATAGTTTGATCAGATTTGGTGGTGTGCCAGTCTAGTGTGTTTCGGCTGTTTACCTGCCCTCTTTCAGCATTTGGAGAAGTATGTTCTTGGTAGTACTGTTGCAATCTTGTGTTCACAATTACAAACTATGATTAGTTAGTGATGTGTAAATCTAATTTAATACTAAAAAATATTTCTCTGATAACATAGTGTGTCTACTGTCGAGTCTACATAGACGACTAGGGGTAGACTGTCTAAAATGCATTTGTCTTGGTTCAGACTTTAGAGTACTTCGGGCCCTGTACAAGTGATGCATGTGCTCTGTAGTATCACTGGTAGCAACAACATTTGTAGCAGGCTTCAGGCCTCTGATGTAGAAGAGTGTACCTGTACAAGTGATTCTCGCGTTCATCACCCAAGACAGATCATGTGTCTTCAGTGAGAATCACGCGTGAACGTTACACCCTAAGACGTGTGGGTGTGTATGCGAAATAGATTCTCCGACTGTTTTTTCCACATGCCTCCCATGCCCATCTACTTGCTTCGAACGGTTTCCCCTTGGAGAAAAATACAGAGAG
The DNA here is from genome assembly GCA_039707655.1 of Elymus sibiricus. Classification (NCBI taxonomy): domain Eukaryota; kingdom Viridiplantae; phylum Streptophyta; class Magnoliopsida; order Poales; family Poaceae; genus Elymus; species Elymus sibiricus. Next base: position 31,424,467 of record CM077674.1, read on the forward strand.
AACACCTGCATCGAGTTTGTGATAAAGTTTTTGTGGTATATATTAGTTGGAAAATTCAGAATTTTTTGACACAAAAAAGAGATTGACTAGGCGAGGAGGTTTGATGTTTCAATGTTGAAAGAATCCTAGATGTATGTTGCCCTGGTGTATTCTTATACATGGTCTAAGGTGCAATACAACACTAGTTGTAGTTGTAGGGTAGTAAATAGGTTGGATGAATTACAAAGCTCAATTACTTCTAGCTGCTACCATTACAAATAGTATCTTTTATTATCTTGCTAGCACTGCCCTGAAAACGTGCTCAATTCAGTGGCATGTGGCAAAATAAGGATACACATGTATGACAAATGCACGCTTCATGTTAGCTGATGTTGTTGTAGTGTCAAATAATAAAGGATCCAAAAACATCTTCTCGATTAAATCTGCATCGTTCACCGTCGGGGCGAGTTGCATATTAGTACCGTGATGTCTATCAATGCTACCAAAAATTCACTACAAGGCATTTTTATCTTCACCCACTCAAGATGTTGTTGTAGAAAATGCATGGAGGAGTAATTTCATCATCCAACACAACCAAGGAGGCAGCTGCATGCCGCAGGTTTGATTAATGTTGGTTGAGGATGACAGGTACTACTGAACTAGATGAGTGCATATGTGAGAACTAAGCACATATGCATGCTGGTGCGCGTTTGATTCCAACTCCACCTCCTTCCCAGTAGTTTTCCCTTGCAGCTTCATGACCTCTCCATTCTAGCTAACTTACTTATTTCCTTCTCCTTGCATCGCATGGTAGCTCTAGTAGGAGCAAAGCATGTGCTTAACTCAAAGTGATCCTCCTAGTTTTGCTACAATGCTCCTTTTCTTGTTAATCTAGGCACGGGAGACATGGGGAAAGGAAGCGTCAGCTACGTGGCAGAAGCTTGTACAAATGGCTTCAACATACTTACACATTTCCTTAGAAAGGTTTCTAGCTACGGGGATAGAGCCAACTTGGGTTTGTCTGCTTGCCTCAATTAGATTTCTAGCTACGAGGATAGGTGTAGGCGACAAAAATGTGGCAGCTTGTTTGCTTCCCACCGCTATGCTGCTCGCAGTTACTACACTCCGAGCGGTGAGCTTACCAGCTACTTCAGACTGCTGAAACATATTTAAGCAAAGAAGTTTCAAGTCTCCAAATGAGAAGAAAAACCATATATTATATGTTAGAGTAACCAAAGACAGGTGTGTGATCTTTGCAGTTTCACTTCTTGTTGTCAGCCTCTTTGTCCAGTAATTTGGCTTTTGAGTGTCGCGTGATATATTTCAACATCATTGTACAACTAGTTCTCTTTTCGTCTGTTTTGATCTTTTGATGCTTAATTACGTCCATCCTGATTCTTGGTCTGCTCTTGTTGAAACAGAGCCGCCACTAGAAGAGGAAGGTCTTGGATCGAAGAAGAGTAAGTAGACCTGTATTTCTTTGCTAGCAGCTTGATGTGCGGTAGAAGAAAACCCGTCTTAGAGAAGCAAGTGGAAGTATCTGTTAGCTCTGTTTTGAGGCAGTGACAAGTTTGCTGGGCACTGGATTAGGATGTTAGATGGAGATGGATAAGGTGCTTGTATTACTGTTTGAAAAAACCTTATATGTTTGTGCAGCATCTGTCACAAAATTCCACTTCGTGCTAGTTATGTTATCTGCTTTCAAGTGTCTTGTCCATTTGCAAATCCTTTTATAGTCAGCAATGTGCATATGGGATTGGTGGTTGCCGGCCACTTCACTTTGGGAGGCATGAAGTCTGCACCGATGCTTTTTTTTTTTTGAGATCTCGAGTAGACAGGCCTACTCAGAGTGACTAGGAAGTTGAGCTAACATCAGGGGTCTTAAGCTAGTTGGGACATCATCAATCACCATTTGGTTTCTGTCGTGGTTTTGTCACGGCAAATGCCCGAAGGCTTAGGTTCGAGGCCATCGCTAAAGAGGTGGACTCAAAGGGGTTAAACGGGACAAGGGACACAAGTTTACCCAGGTTCGGCCCCTCACGGTGGAGGTAAAAGCCTACGTCCTGCTTATGCTGTATTAACTGGTGTATCGATTACAAGGGGCGGCTTGCTTGCCCTAACTCTCGATTGCTTGGTCTCTCCCGCCGTAAGGCGTCTCCCGCCGTAAGGTGTCTCTCGCCGTAAGGCTTCTCTGTCTTTCTTAACTTGTCTAACTCGCCGCAGGGGCTCACCCTTATATACATAGGTCGAGGCCCTGGGCTTACAAGAGTCCGGGTCGGGTTATGCAACGTAACCGATCCTGGCTCCAACTCCCTAGTCTTACAGAACAAGTCATCTTATGGCGGCTTATACCTTCTGGCCCATGAGTCGCCTCCTGCCTCTTGGGCCTTGACCTCAGCCCATCTGGTAAGCCGCCATATGGCCTGGTCTTCATGTCTTGCCTTCCTCTTGGCCCACTTGGTAACCCGCCATGTGGTTTGGTCTCCGTCTTCTGGCCCACCTTATGGGTCTTGACTATGAACCGCCAAGCTGGTGACCGGGTCTTCAGTGAATCGCCAAGTCCTGGCCGGGTTATACTCCGGCCGGGTTATATCGCGGGGTTATATCCCTGACATTAGCCCCCAGGTTAGCTTGAATTTATTCATGCTAAGCTCCTGAAATAAGAATAAATATGTTAAGTGGCCGGCTCGCTCCACTGGCCGGCTTTAATGAAGTAGTTCTTTTCAAAATCCGGGTTTCTTGTGTACGAGCCGTCTTCTCCATTGTCTTGCTTATCAGTGTCCTCCGAAGTAACATTCTGGGAATACAACACCCATACACCATTGAGTCAGCTTCCAATACTCTCGGCGGGTTATCACCGCCGGGTCATGTAATGTTGGTGACGCCGGGTCAAATAACCAGACTCCAGAATTGACATCTTGAACACTCTTTTCAATTTTGATATATCCTTATTACCTGTAGCCCCCAAGCTCCAAGTTTATCTATGATGACTTGGCGCTTTGCAATAATATCCTTGACTGTGCAGCCCCCAAGTATCAGGTTGTCTTGCTTGCAGCAACCTGGGACTTATAACTGTCTTCTACCTTATAAAGCTTCAGCTGGTGTAGCCCCCAAGAGCCGGCTCTTCAGTATGTGACGGGCCGGGTCTTCAATGGGAACCTTATAGTCTGCTTGAACAACTGAATACTGTAGCCCCCAAGTGTCGGGTCGCATGCCTGCGGCGACTTGGGACTTTAGAGAATTTGATCTGAGCGTGTAGCCCCCGAGTGCCGGGTCAGTAATATGTACTGGGCCGGGACTTAGAAGGATTGTAGAAAACCGGCTCATCTCCTTGAAATAACAGGGTCTTGCTTGATAATGTACTGTCTTGAAAACCGGCTTGCATTAGTCCCCAAGTGCTGTGGCGCATGATTGCAGCGACATGGGACTTGCGTACTTGATATAAACCGGACTTGAATAATGTAGCCCCCAAGTGCCGGGTTGTCTGCCTGCGGCGACTCGGGACTGTATAAGAATAATATGACTCCTTGACCGTGGTTGTAACCCGGTGTCAATAGTGAAATCCCTGCTCGTGGTTGCGGTGCAACCTGGCAAATATATGCTTGAGAAATCCATGAGTGTTGTAGTATACTACAGAGCACTGGTTGAAGAAATCCAAGAGCCGGTCGATCTAGATAACCCGACATTATAATCAATAGGGTGGCTCTTCAAGAATAGCCAGCCATGTCGGCTATTTAGTGTCTTTATTATGCTTGCAGAGGTTACGATGTAACCCGGTATGGCGGGCGGCTTGAAAAAGCACAAACCCGGAGAGGTTAACTTTCAAAAACTTGCTTAAAACTCAGGCTTTATCTTGTAAAGACTTTAGGCATGATTGCCACTCATGTGCCGGCTCTCACATGGCACAGATTCGTCGTTTTAACCTTAACCAGCTCAGGGTCTTATTACGAGATTAACTGTCAAGAGACAAGTTCAGGGTCTCTAAAGATTGACTGTTAAGAGTACAACAATTTATAAAACCGACTCTTTGACAAGTTCAGTGTCTTATAGATTGACTGTCAAAAGAGAGGTAAATCATAACCCGGCTCTTGACAGTTCAGGGTCATACAGATTGACCGTCAAGAGACGTAAATCATAAGCCGGCTCTTGACAGTTCAGGGTCATATAGATTGACGGTCAAGAGACGTAAATCATAATCCGGCTCTTGACAGTTCAGGGTCATATAGATTGACTGTCAAGAGTCATAAACCATAATCCGGCTCTTGACAGTTCAGGGTCATATAGATTGACCGTCAAGAGATGTAAGTCATAAGCCGGCTCTTGACAGTTCAGGGTCATATAGATTGACTGTCAAGAGACGTAAATCATAAGCCGGCTCTTGACAGTTCAGGGTCATATAGATTGACTGTCAAAGAGTCGTAAATCATAAGCCGGCTCTTGACAGTTCAGGGTCATATAGATTGACTGTCAAGAGACGTAAATCATAAGCCGGCTCTTGACAGTTCAGGGTCATATAGATTGACTGTCAAAGAGAACGGCGGGTCACCTGTTGGAATGTGGCGGCAATCTCCAGGACCAGGTTTTATCTTCTTTGAAATAACGATCTTTGCCGAGTCATAACTGCATAGCCCCCAAGTCTTTTAAGATGACTTGAGGAGTCGGCTTAATAATCCCCACTGAAGGTTGAAGTTGCCCATTGCGGGTTATAAATGGTCCCGTTTGAGGTGTTTTAGTAATCCTCGTTGAGGCGTTTCGGGTTCCTCTGATACCCTGACTGGTTATTCTGCCGCTGGCCTCCGCCGCGAGGCTGTTGATTATGACCTCCATGGTTGCCTTGACCCTGGTAACCGGACCCTGAGCCATCAGCATCAAAGCCGGCTTCTGAGCCGCCCGGACCTGAGCCGCCCGATGGGCCATCACCGTTATCACGATGCTGTTGAATGCTGTAATTCCGGAACTGTCGCATAGTATAGCAATCCCTCCATAGATGGTTTGCCGGCTTATTTGGCCGGGTGTGCTCTGGACAAGGTTGGCTGAGCCTTTCCTCCAGGTTGAAAGTAGTTTTTCCCTTGTTAAAAGACTGCTCGAAGTTCCCGTTGCCCTTAGCACGGTTGTTCCTGGCGTTGGTGTTTGCCACCAGTTCTGACCCGCCATCTGGGTGCTTCCGCTTGCCATTGCTACCTTTCTTCCCCTGACCTGATTTCTCATTATCAGAGTCCGGGTCCTTCGTGTTATCAGAATCTGCGTACTTGGTGAGAGCCGCCATGAGCTCCCCCATGTCTTGGCATGAGCGTTTGAGCCGGCCAAGCTTCTGCTTCAAAGGCGTGAAGTGACAATTCTTTTCTAGAATCAAAACCGCCTGAGACGCCGTAATCTGCTCAGAAGAGTGGATGATTTCGGAGACCTGCCGGACCCAGTGATGAGCCGACTCGTCCTCACGCTGCACACAATGGTCCAAATCCACAATCATCATGGGCTGCTTGCACGTTCCTTGAAAGTTTTTGATGAATTTCGCCCTTAACTCGGCCCAGGAATTAATGGTGTTGGGTGGCAAGCCCTTCAACCATGTACGAGCCGGCCCTTCCAGCATCATGATAAAATATTTGGCGCATACTGCATCACTGAGGTCTAACATCTCCATGGCTAGTTCATAGCTTTCAATCCAAGCCTCCGGAGGTAAGTCAGCTGTATAATTGGTCACCTTTCGAGGACCCTTAAAATCCTTCGGCAGACGCTCATTCCGCAGAGCCGGCACCAAACATGGCACTCCCACAGCCCTGGAAGTCGCCCCCACTCCTCCTGAGACGGAAGGTGCAACTATGGGTTCCTGATAAGCCGCCACCGCTGCCAGAGCCGCCGCTTCTCGCTGTGCTTTTGCCTGATCCACCAGCGCCTGAGCATCCAGAGCCGCCCGATCAGTTTGCGGCGGGTTATGATGTCGTTCACTGCTAGAAACCGCCGACGACTCATAACGCCGGTTGTAACTATGGCTGGGGATGGGGGTTGAGTGCACGCGACTCCGGCTGTAATTGTATTTCTCCTGCTGGGCTATCGCCGTTCGTAAGTATCCGATGGCATTCCGCACCTCCTCTGCATAAGGCGCCTCATCGGGAATTGGGATTGTATCAAGCCTGGTTGCCGCTGCCACCATGTTCTCCGCCGGGTTAGCATAATGACCCGGCGGCATTGGATAGAAAGGTGGCGGGTTTTGATTTCGTCGGGGCGGGTCTAGCTGCTGACGTTGAGCCGCCGCCCGGCTTCCAGGTATTTCCACCGTCCGGGTTACGGTCAGAGGTACATTCCGTCCCGTTCCTGGCGTGTTAAAAAGATTCCTAGCTTCATATTGCTCTGGCAAGCGGGATTGATGTCTCATGCGATAAACCGCCGCTGCTGACTGCTGCTCTAACTCAAAATGAAAAGCGTCCGCCTTAAGGCGTTCTGCCTCCGCATCCATTTGAGCCTTCAGCTCATTGATCTCCTGTTGGACTCCGGCCATCTGATCTTTCAACCTTGCGATCTCCGCATTACGGGCCGCTTGGTTTTCAGCAGTGACCTCAGTCTCCATTAGGGTTGTAAACTCATTCATCAGATCCAGAAGAACCTGAGCCGGTGGCCTGCCAGCCCCAGACCCGGTCGCACCGGCGGCTGTACCGCTCGGAGCCGCCGTGGAACCCGCCATAAAGACGGTAGCGCGGTTTGGCGGCTCATCCTCCTCCGGCTCATGATACTCTGACTCGGGGTAAAGCTCATCGTAGCCCCCAAGTCCACCATTATGAAGCTGATAGATCGATTCCGTCTTTGCACTCGAGGACCCTTCCTCTGAGTAGACAAGAGTTTCCTCCTGTGACATAGAACTTTCAAGCTCCATGCCCTGAGTAAAGCCAACGAAGACGTGCTTCTTGCCCGAGTCAACACGGGCGGGTTGCACGCTCCGGGCGAGTTGCTTACGCCGAGCCGGCTCGACGATGTCGGTGCAGATGTCCGGCCTGGATTCAGATCCACCAATCTTGTCGAAGAAAACCTTGAATCTGCCGAAGGGGACCCGGAAACCATGCTTGATTGAGTCGGCCTCAGGACCCCGGCCGGCGTCGTCGAGGTAGAGTCTCCCATGGCGACTCTTGGTCATCTCATCATTGACGTACCCCTCGTTCCCAGAGAGAGAACCCTTTGAGAACTCAACACCATCAAGCGCTAGCCCCACGGTGGGCGCCAACTGTCGTGGTTTTGTCACGGCAGATGCCCGAAGGCTTAGGTTCGAGGCCATCGCTAAAGAGGTGGACTCAAAGGGGTTAAACGGGACAAGGGACACAAGTTTACCCAGGTTCGGCCCCTCACGGTGGAGGTAAAAGCCTACGTCCTGCTTATGCTGTATTAACTGGTGTATCGATTACAAGGGGCGGCTTGCTTGCCCTAACTCTCGATTGCTTGGTCTCTCTCGCCGTAAGGCGTCTCCCGCCGTAAGGCGTCTCCCGCCGTAAGGCGTCTCTCGCCGTAAGGCTTCTCTGTCTTTCTTAACTTGTCTAACTCGCCGCAGGGGCTCACCCTTATATACATAGGTCGAGGCCCTGGGCTTACAAGAGTCTGGGTCGGGTTATGCAACGTAACCGATCCTGGCTCCAACTCCCTAGTCTTACAGAACAAGTCATCTTATGGCGGCTTATACCTTCTGGCCCATGAGTCGCCTCCTGCCTCTTGGGCCTTGACCTCAGCCCATCTGGTAAGCCGCCATATGGCCTGGTCTTCATGTCTTGCCTTCCTCTTGGCCCACTTGGTAACCCGCCATGTGGTTTGGTCTCCGTCTTCTGGCCCACCTTATGGGTCTTGACTATGAACCGCCAAGCTGGTGACCGGGTCTTCAGTGAATCGCCAAGTCCTGGCCGGGTTATACTCCGGCCGGGTTATATCGCGGGGTTATATCCCTGACAGTTTCCATCTGTCCTAGTCAGTGCAGCCAGACCATGCGCCAGTGAGTTCCTGCCTCTTTCCGCGTAGCTGACAGGACACTCCGAGAAGGCAGACATGGCTCTCTGAATGCCCATAATGACTCCATAGTAGGGAGCTCGCGTACCCTTCTGCCACGCCAGTTCCTTAACAACGTTCTGGTTGTCCATCTCATAGATTACCCGGCCGTTAAATAAACTGGCTAGGTCCTGGAGGCCGGCAAGGGCAGCTCTGGCTTCGGCCTCTTCCACACTACAGCAGTACGGCAGTTTTTTGCAGGCAGAGAAGAGGACTAGTCCTCTGTGATCACGAGCGACAACGCCAGCCGCGCTCTCGCCGTTTTCAGCCAAGTAAGCGGCGTCTGTATTTATTTTGACTGCACCTCGGACTGGGGGGATCAACTGTAAGTCCCGGATAGGCGGGGGTCTCGCTAGGATTGCCTCCCTTACCTGAATGTTTTTACCACCCGTCCATTCAGCAGCTTCGTGTGCATTTCTTAGTTCTTCCTCGTACTGTTTCAGGAACTGGGCAGACCTTCTGATAGTTTCCTTCCCATCATTGCGTATGCAATCTTCCCGATGGTACCAGCAGCGCCAGAACAGCAGCAGGATTTTGGTTCTTATGTCATCACTTTCGGAGTCCAGCAGCACTGGAAGCCAATCGTCTCCTGTATGCCAGAATTTGTGTTCAGGTGGTAAGTTCCAGAATTCCTTCATAGCTGATCTCAGACTCCTACTTTTTGTGCACATTACCACTGCGTGGTATTCATCCTCTATGCTATTTATTCAGAGTGGGGATGGTGATCAGGGAGGGAGTTATTCCAGCAACCAGCCAGGAGGGCTGGGTCATTTATGCTTCTCAGCAGAAAAAAGAGATCGAGGCGTTGCAAAGCTGCATCTAGTTTGGGCAATGAAGAATGTATGGCCTACAGTTAAAAAATGGCTGAGTAAGTGTCAACACTCATTAGAAGCAAGGACGTTTAATTTTCTGGGTTTTGCATTTCAGGATCGACTGGTTGGACACTAGAGATATTAGAGTTGTTCTTCTCAGTTAATGGTTTTTTAGTGGATTCTCAGTTACTGCTGTTGGGGCTTAGCACAGCAGGGTGATTTAGTCATCGAGCTACAGGAAGAATACCCTTCTTGCTAAGTAAATAGGCAATTTTTTGATTAATTTAATCCATGAATAAATCACTAGCATGGCATTGACTAAATTACTGACACACTAATTATGAACCAGACTAGCATGTACTACGCATATAGTAGAAACATCTACGCACATAGCTAGTACAGCTAAAACAGAAATTAACAAGAGAGGGATAAACATATTGTACCCTCCAATCGGCCAGGCAGAGGCCGCGGCGGCGGCGGCAGCAGCGTCCTCGGCGGTCTTCTTGTCGGCTTCCAGCTTCTCAGCGGCGGCACGTTCGGCGTCGGTGGGCATGGTGATGACGAAGGCGATGCGGACGTAGAGGAAGCAGACGAACGGAGGCGAGCAGTCGCGTAGTCGCTCCCCAAAAACCTAATCGCCCATCTCCCATACAGGATCCAGAGAGGCGGGGTTTCGGAGGCCTGCTCTCTCGTGGATGGAGTCGCCGGCGGCAGCAGTAGCAATGGAACGACGTGGGCGTGGAGGCAGATGCGATCTGTTTCGCGTGACGGCTAGGGTTCGCAGCGCCTCACATACATAGGCGCGGCCGCGTGGAGAGGCGTGGGCTGAACCCACGTCCAAGTCGGTAATAGCCCACGATCTGATGTCTAAGATCGTGGCCCCATCTGTCAAAGACTCTCCATTCCTGACCGGAAAAAGAAGCGCATAGGTGTGAGCTCGGCTCGGCTCAATCCCGCAACCCGCGTCGCGACGAGGGGTGGCAGGCAGCGGAGGAGGAGCGCGCGGGAACCACTTCTCTTCTCAAGCTCCAATAGCATGTGGAAGAGAATCCCTTATAAGGAGGTCCAACTGCTTCTCCACTAGCGGTATGAGATTAAACTTCTCACCACACCTAGTGCCATATAATCCCACATGGGCCCTTGTAGATTTTCTGAAATTGTTAGATGGGCCCTAGGCCCAACTCATATTTCAACAATCCCCCACCAGATCTCAAGAGCCCATTTTGTCCTTTGTTCCAAACACTGTTTTGATATACCAGTATTTCAGTGGAGACCGGTTAAGGTTGAACTCCACCTAGAGCAAGTAGCTACACTCCTTCACAACTGAACAATGGACTATGCCTTGAATTGTCAGTTTGGCGTAAATAAGTTTCACCACAGGTCTAACTAGTACTAGACTGCCAAAGGCTGACCCCTCGGGTGGAGCATATTGGTCACACTCTTGGCCTATTCATGAGCTTGCTAGAGATCACCCCAATCTCATAGACTGTGACCAGCAATCGGGCTCATATAGGTGTGTTCCTCCAAAGATCGCTCTGTAGGACAGCATCTTGCTTATATATATAAGCCTTGGAACACATTAAGACAGTAGTCATCCTACCATACAGTGTTCGAGAGTATTGCATCTCCAACGGAGTGGGTTAGTAAAATTACTCTCCTCAGTTCACCACTGGCTTGTTTTCCCAGGTCCTACTTCACGGGATCTCCGATCACATAGGTTGGGTTACTACCATGGCAACTCATGTGGGTTTCATACCAATCTCCCTCGATGCATTATCTATCACAACACGTGATAGCCCTTTAGTAAAGGGATCTGCCAGATTCTTAGCCGTTTGGACATAATCCAACACTATCACTCCGGAGTTTCTTAATTTTCTGACAGCTTTCAATCTCATTCTTATGTGTTTGTTGGACTTCATGTTGTCCTTTGAACTCTTCACCTTGACAATAACTGTTTGATTGTCATAGTTCATAAGGATGGCCGGAACCGGCTTCTCAACCACGGGCAAGTCCATCAAAAGATCTCGAAGCCATTCTGCTTCGCCACCGGATGTGTCTAATGCTGTTAATTCTGCTTCCATTGTCGATCTCGTTAAGATCGTTTGCTTGCAAGACTTCCAGAAAACAGCACCACCTCCAAGAGTAATCATATACCCAGTTGTGGCCTTCATCTCATCAGCATCAGAGATCCAGTTCGCATCACTATACCCTTCAAGTACCGACGGGTATCCGGTATAGTGAAGTCCGTAGTTCATAGTACCTTTCAGATAACGCATAACTCTTTCAATAGCATGACAATGTACATCACCCTGTTTGGAAACAAACCGGCTCAGTTTGCTCACAGCAAACGCGATGTCAGGCCTCGTTGCGCTCGCTAGATACATCAGTGAACCAATGATTTGAGAGTATCTCAATTGATCTTTATGTCATGGTTTTGTCACGGCAGATGCCCTTGTGAAAGGACTTGGAGATGAGGCCATCGCACAAGTGTGGAAGCTCAACGGGGTTGATCGGGAACGGGAAGACGCCGGGTTACCCAGGTTCGGCCCCTCACGGTGGAGGTAAAATGTGGCACCCCGGCTTAGAGAGACTGGAACACCCCGTATTCCAGCCCAGAGATCAATTCTTCTGGAATACGGCACTGCTTGGCATAGAACAAATCAGCTCTTTATTACAAATAAGACAGGTACAAGGGTTCTGAAGGCATGAAGGTTACAGGGGCACGACGACACTTCGCCTGCTAAGGTAGTTCTATGCTAGCAGCGGAACATCTCGAAGCGGAATAACTCCTAACAGCGGAACAACGGCAACGGTGATGGACTCCACTCCGCAGGGACTCTGGCTGGGACGCATCCTAGAGCGCAACCTCGGGATCCTCGACAAACAAGCAATCACGGCATGACCTGCAAGCTGGCATGACACGCCAGGTGAGTACTTTGAATGTACTCGCAAGCTCACAGCAACCAAAGCAATCAAGACAAACAACAGCATGGCATTTACAGGTTAATTATCAATGATGAACATGATACTAATAGAACAACATGAACATGGCAACAACATGAGCATGTCAATAACATGAGCATGGCAACAACATGAGCATGACATGTACATATAATTCATGATAGGAACAGGATGATACTAGCACTAGCATGGAAGGAGGTCGACATTTAAGGTCTCATGGACCAACTTACTCTGCTCGGAGATGATCTCGTAACCACAAACTTACCATCATGATCATCACACGATCACCTCAGGATCAACCAAGCTCGGTATCAACTATACCATCGTGATCATCACATGACCACACGGAGCTTGATCTCTACCTGTGATCATCGCATGACCACATAAAGATCAACCAACTTCTTTTCTCATCGAACCAGGGTTGTTTATTATTCAGCTTATTATTTCTATTGACCCATAGTGTGACCTACTACGAACTGTGTCCATGACTGAGGACGCGGCTATCGATAGATTATACACTCTGCAGAGGTTAGTACACTGTACCCACACCACGGAACTCATGGCCTTGTGCTCCCATTCGGGTGGACCAACGACGTTCCGACAAAACCAGTCTATTGCATGACACTCTCCCGGCCACTCCGACAAACTCCCCTTTGGGCTATGTCCTGGGTGACCCCGGTGCCAACATGTGACACCCGCCACCTCTGTGGCTGCCACCGTCGTGGCCAAACATCAACATTGTCCCAAACGGGGACCTCGGTACCATCAAAACTTGGGTCCTCAAGGCTTATGGTAGCCTACCTGATCAGGGTAGCGCGCACCCATAACCTTCCCTAGTAGGAGGCACCGGCGAGAGGCATGACAATAGACCGCATTAGGGCCTCCCCATCCAGGCAAGTGTGGTTGCACTGGTGAGCTCGATTCGGTGGCACCATGACTCAACCAACAGATTTGTTCAAGTTCGATTAATGTCAGTTTTAACTTGAATGGTGACGAGCTGAGTCACAATAAAATACATAATGAAATAACAATGCAGATGAGCATGATATCAGTGTAACCATGGATGGGCAGCATAACCATTTAACATCATGACATGAACGATGATAAATCATTTATGCTACGGAATGCAAATGAGCAAGGCATAACGATGATCATGACTATGACAAGTATTTTCATATCAAACCGTAACTACTCATGTGAGCATAACATTATCACTAGCATCAGAAATAATTACAAGATTAAAACATGATAAGAATATCCTTAGCAATTAATCATATCACTTACTAGATGAAAATGAACGTGGCATAAGCAATGAGCATGGATTCACCAGCATATTCGAAGCATTCACAAAATAATTAAATGCGCAAACAATTATTAAATATTCAAGTGAAAACCATGGCTACTGCAATGCCATCATGCAAGTGGCTGTTGTGGCTCCTGGGGATGAAGGATTCACCGGGGAGAAGTGCGAGACACTCGCGGAAAGAATCGCCGGAAAAGTTTCCCTCTCGGCGGAGCTGTTTTAAGGGCAAGGGCAAAATGGTCATTTTCACAATGTGACAACCTCATGAAAATGATACCATCGGAACGGGCTCGACGAACTGAGATCGTGGGCTTTGGAATCACCTGAATCGGAGTTACGGTTATCAAGATACGGCCGTTCGTTCGTTAGGCAGAAAAAGAATAAAAATTTGTCCATTTCTGGCCTTAACGGACGAACGTCCGCTATTTAATAGTTTTGGCCGGCGGCTGGATATAGAAAGCATATTTCTGAAAATACGTCTTCTAACGGTGAAAGCGTATTTTTAAACGAAGAAACAACAGAGTACGCTTTCACCAAAAGAAGACGTATTCAGTGGAATACGCTTCCACTTTTCCACGTCACCGGGTCAGCTGGGTCAACGCGAGACACTGATGGGTGGGGCCGCGAGGAGGTGGGAGCCGCCTGGACTGGTCGTCGCCTTCTTCCTCGCCAGCGCCCGCGAGACAGAGGCAGCCGCGCACTCCGGCGACCGTCTCCGGCGACTCCGGCCATCGTTCGCCGCGCTCCGACCACCGGCTTGCTCGGGAGACCGAGCCGTGTCCATCCCCGCACCGCACGGACGTCGAGGAGGTCGGAGTTGGGCGCACCTTAGACCGCGGCGGACGGCGGCTACGGCCGGAGTTCGGGCACCGCGCTACGGTCACTGGAGGAGGAGGGGAAGATGTGGGGGGAAGCTCTAGGTGCTCGCGGTGTTCCACTGGTGGTGATAGAAGGGAGAGGGAGGCGCCACGTTGCTCGAATTTAGGAGGAGGACAGAGGCGGCCATGGCGGCAATGCGCGAGGTGGAGAGCTCCTCGAGCTCGGGGAAGGGTTCGGGGAGGGCTATGGGAGTGAGAGAGAGAGCTGTGGGTGGGCTCGAAGGGTCTCAGGGAAGGCTTATATAGCCGGGCCAGAGATGCCGTGCCCGGATGACGACGGGGACGTGCGGTGGATGCTTCTGGCGCGACCGCACGCGCGGGGGGGAGGGGGGAAGAGGGGTCTAGGGGAGGTGTATTCGGTGCAAAGGTGCCGCGGGGAGGAAGAAGATAACGGCAATGCGACGACGGCCGCGGGCATCCCGGGATGGCATGCTCGCCGGAGAAGAAAGAGGAGAGGGGGAGGGGCCCAGAGAGGACACGCGGATGCAGGAGAGTGGGAGAAACTCAGAGGACATGGTGCGGTGGCGGGAGCTCGGCGTTTGGGCGGCGGCAGAGGGACCCGAAGTCCAGGGCACACTTTTGGCGTGCCAGACCGCATGGTCACCGCGTGCACAGGCGCACGCGGTGCACTCTAGCCAACCAAACGATGTCTAGCGTGTTGTCCTTCCTAAGTGGGTCCTACCTGAGGTGATTGATCGAAGAAATCGACTATGGTTTGATGGGCGGGATCAAATGAACTTTGCTATTGCAAACTTAGGCATGAAGTAGTGATCAACTTATAGAGGATAAGAGCTAACCAGGATGTCTCAGGGGTTTAGGGTAGGAAGGACTATGATCCTGTGAAAAATGAAATCATTTGGACCAGTATTTAATATAGTTGCTTCACAACCACATATTCTGGTCCAGAAACTAGATCAGGAAGTAGCACTCACATGGATGCTTGGATTAAGCTGAAATTTTGTGTAGGGTTATTATTTGGGCATATGAAGGTACCATTAAAATTTCATACCCATTAGATGAATAAAAATGGTACTTCCTTCACAATGCTCCACACTGGACAGAAACTTGGGGGAGTTTTGTGGAGCAAATAGTTTGGCAAAATAATGTGAGTTTTGGCTTGCTCACATTATTTAGGGATATTTAGGTCCTGGATTATTTTCAGAATTTTTGAAGCAATAGAAAATATAGTTGCTTCACAAACTGAAATTGTGACCAGAAACCAAGATTGGATGGTGTGCTCACATAGATTCTTGTATGGATATGAAATTTGGTGGAGAGTCATTATTTGATCACATGAATGATCTCCCAAAATTTCAACTCATTTGGATAATCCTAGCTAGTACTTCCTTCACAAAGTTTCTCTCTGGTCAGAAACTTTGGAAATTTGCTGAGGAAGATTTACTAGGCAAATGAAGTTGAATTTTGTCATGTGGTAATAATTTGGATATGAGAGAGTGACCAAAAATTTTGAGGGCAATCAAGAAAAGATAAATAACACTTCCTTCACAAAGTGCCATACCGGATAGAATAGGAAATGAATATTCCTGAATTATTTTTGAACTAGGCAAGGATGGGTTTTGACATATTGGTGGAATATATGTTCCAAATAATTTATGAGAATTTTGTGGGAATTTTTTGAAAGACAGAAATATAGGTTGCTTCACAACCTAGGGCAAACAGGGTTATTCCGTTAATAGAAAAAGGAATATTCCCAATAAATAAATATTGGGGTTGGACTAAGATGGAAATGACATGGCCTTGGGATGGATTTGAGAATGACAAGCCACTAGGAAGTGGCAGGAGAGAAGATCTTCCCAGGTTTCAAGACCACATAGCCACGGAAAAAGAACTCCAAATAAAAATTCGAAGAAATCCGAAAGAAAAAGAAAGGGCCAAAAATCGGGGTGTTACATAAAAGCCTACGTCCTGCTTGATTATATTGCTGTGGATCTCGATTACAAGGCTGCGGATTCGCTAACCTAGCTTTCGAGAGATTGCAACTTGGTCTTTTTTTGCCTAGGAGCTCCCCTTTATATACACAGGTGGAACCCTAGATTTACATGAGAGTCCGGGTCATAATCTCAGCCCGTCTCCTACTCTACTTGATCTCCAAGGCAACCCTGAAACCAAGCATCTTCTTCTTGAGCCGGCCCATTATCTGAGCCGGCCTTTCCCGCTGGGCCTCCATCAAGCCGGCCCATCAATCATCTTTAACCCTGCAATGAGATGACACGCTGAGCCCGCTCTAAGGCTGGGTCATCATCCTGCCGGGTCTAAATGCTGGTAAATATCCCCAACATTATCCCTTAGTTTGACTTGAATTTATTCATGTTAATCTCCACCCTGAAAAACAGAAGGAACCATTACAGTGAAGTAAACCCACAAACTGTTTCGCAAGCCGGCTTTTGGAGCACCATCCTTGCAGACATGATTTCCTGGGTTAAATAAAGCGCTGGGTCATTCTTTCGGTTTCAAACTTCGCATTTTTCATCGCCATTGTCTCATGACATCTCTCTCTATCTCCTCAGGATCCGGGATGACGTCATAGAGATTCTGAATAGATTTGTATCGCCACGTTGGGCACGAAAATCGAGGAGCCCTTTTAGCCTCTACGCCGCCTGGGGTTCCGTGCATGCTGTTTAGGCCTGCCATGCCTATAAATAGGTCGTCATCTCCCCCCTACTCCTTTACTGCTCCTCATCTTTCCCTCTTCTGCAACGCCACCGCGCCCGCTCGAGCTTGTCGCCGCCGGAGCCAGCATCTCGCCGCATCTCCTCTTCGTCGCCGGAGCCATTCATCACCGTGCGGCCGCTTCCATCGCACCTCGAAGACCTCGGATTCAAACACCAGATCTGTAAGTTTTTCTCCCCATTGCCATTAGCTTCTCCTGTTCTTCTGTGTTCTTTGCCAAGCCTCTGTAGATCGAAATGCGCTGGGTCCTTCACACCTTTTAGTTCGAATAGCTATTCCGCAACATTTTCCTCATCGGTAGATCTGTTGTATTGCTTTAGACAGATCCCTCATTGTGGTTTATATCTTACCTAGAAGAACATATCTAGAGTTTTCTTTCTGTTTTTATCCATTTCTTGGATCTATAAGATTTCCTTACCCAATTGGAACTTGTTTGCTGACTCGTAGCATAGGCCATGTTAACACTTGCAAAAATTCTCGCCAAGTATTGTACCGGCTTATCTTCGTAAAAATCTTGACCCAGAATTTATCTGTATCCTCCTTCGTAACCCGGCCACATATCTCAGTTGCCGGCTCGTTTGTATTATTCACACTAAACCAAGCTCATGTTTTACCGGCTTATGATATCTTCTCCTTTTCATATCAGCTGAAACAATGCCTCCCAAGCCAAAGATCGTCAACTGGGCCAAGTCCAGCATGTCTGAACTTAGCCTACAGGCCCTGGTGGATTCCGGGTTGTTGCCGCCAAAGGAAGCAATTGACTGGCGTGCTCCTGAAGAGGAGATCCACCCTCAGCCGGGTCAGAAAGAGGTCATTGTATTCGCTGAACACCTTTCGAGGGGCTTCCGTCCCCCCGGCTCAAAAAATTTCAGAGACGTACTGCGTTTCTTCAACATCCGGCCTCAAGTTCTAGCCCCCAGCTCCATCTTCAACTTATGCCAGTTCCAAGTTTTCTGTGAAGTACATCTACAGCTTGAGCCGTCCATCAACCTGTTCCGGGAATTCTTTTATCTAAACCGCGAAACGGAGCATAAAGACGGCCCAAGCATTGAGCTCGGCGGAGTCTCAATCCAGCGGAGGAAAAATACTGTCTTTCCTGAAGCCAAGCCGGCCAGTCACCCCAAGGGGTGGCACAGAACCTGGTTTTACTACAAGGACACCTCTCCTGAAGGGCAAAATCCACTGCCGGGTTACAGGGCAAACCGGCTTGCCGCCAACGCAGCCGTCCCGGGTCTGGCTCCCAGGGAAGAAAGAGAGAGTCTGGAGCCCCTCTATCCGAAGATGAATGCATTGATCGCCCATGGCCTCACCGGCATCGACCTGACCCGAACCTGGGTTGAGTGGCAAAGCGAACCGCTCAGCTTTAGGACCCGGTTTATGTATTCTTACACCGGCCATCGAGAAGACCCACTTCGGTTTAGCCGGGTTAACCTCAAGGAGAAGGACGTCCTGAAATTTGCCAAGAAGCTTCTTGGTGAAACGAAGGACGATATCAAGCTCGTGGGGCTCGCCCCATTTTACTCAAACAACCCGGCACCTAAAGTAAGCCGCCTTGTTGCATTTTACTTTGTCAATATATTTTAATCCTTGCCATAATTCCATCTTCCCACCATGATACAGGACGACGATGACTGGTGGCGGGTTGAAATTCAAGATCCTACCCCTCCTCAGGAAAGCGATGGAGAGGACTCAAACGGCGATGAAGATAACGAGGTAGAACTTGACTCCCTTGGCCGCCTTTTTAATCAGCTTGCTGGTGCCGACTCTTCACGGGAAGAATCTGAAATCAGCCACACCATCGAGCCAGAGGTAATTTCAATCTCTTCAGACTCTGACTCTCCAAAACCCGTCCGAAAGAAAACTCGGGTTACAATCCGCAAAGTCCGAAAGAAACCCCGGGATATCGTCCGTAAAGTCCCTTTTTGACACCAAGATGCTCACTTAGATCCCCAATTTCTTTTGAAGAAAACACAACATGCCAACACCTCCAAAAGAAAAACCCGAAGTAGTGAAGGGGAGTTGAGTGGCGGCCTTCCAAACGAGCTGCCGTCCCATAGAGTACGGACAGAGGTGCTTCTTAGTCCAACTCCCTCTTTTCCTCTAGCTGGTCGTTTCAAGGAACCCTTACATTTAAATGACTCGGCATATCAGACATCCCCCTCTTCGGATGAGTCAAGCACTACTCAGGTGCCGGCGTTCAACATCAACCCGGGGTAAGTACTTTGCTTATTCCTGTGTCATATAACAATCTTGCCATTTATCTTGTAGCTGTATAACTTTTGCTCCTCGTATAGTGCTAAGGCCATCAAGAAGACCACCGTCGGGTCATCTGACCCGGTCCTTCCAACGGGGCCTTCCCAGGAAGAGACAGCGGCCACCCTGGACATCCAGGATGAGCCGGCATTGCAGAACAGCCCGCCGACCCAAGATACCCCTGCGAGCCCGGCTCAAATCTCCTCTCCTGTCATTCAGGAGAAGGAAAATGTAACTGTGGAATAGCCTGAAGAGCGGCCCACGACGCCGGCTCAAGACGAAGCAGTGGTGATCAGTGAACGGCAAACTGCTCCACCAGAAGCCTCTACTGCTCTCACCAAGGTTCCTGCCAATCCTGAACCAGCCCTTAAAGATAAGGGGAAGAAGGCTCTTGATTTTTCTGCCTTTGAAGACCAAGACGCCAGTACCCTGCACCAAGCTGTGCTGACCCGGCTGTCTGAAAGCCGGGATGCAGAAATTGCCATGATCACTTCATTGAAACGGAAATACGAGGTAATTTGTGCCTTCTGTTATGAACCATATATATATGTAGCCCCCAAGGGCTGGGTCATTATCAGATGATGACCCGGGACTTCAAAACTTTATCTTGCATGCATAACCTCAATCGGTGACCCTAGATGCCGGCTCGTCATAGTATGACGGGCGGGTATCCATACCTAGTAAGGTACATCCAATTATGCATTAGCCCCCAAGTGCCATGTAGAATGCCTGCATCTGCATGGAACTTGCTTTTTTGCATTTTGAGAAGCGCTGAAACACGTAGCCCCCATGTGCCGGGTCGACTGTAAGGGCGGCTCGGGACATGCTTATATGATGTATAACTGAGACTGCCTTGCAGGACATGCTGGATCAAGTGGAGGCTCAGGCTTCCTTCTTCCGAAAGGAAGCAAAGAAGGAGAAAAAACTACGAAAGGACGCTGAAGAATCTTCTGCCGAAGCCAACAAGTCTTTGGTTATTGTGAGGAGCACGTTGCAAGAAACTGAAGCAGCAAGAGCCGCCCTGGCTGCACGTGCTGAAGAAGCCGAGGGTAAACTTGAGCCGGTAACTCAAGAGCTAGCCACTCTAAAGGGCCAGATCACGGCCATGTGCAGGGCCATCTTTGGTAAGTGAAAAAGACCACCATGAGTCAATTATCCCGACTTGAATATGCTAAGCCAGCTTTTACTGATCACATGTACTTATTTTTGAAGGCCGGAAGAATCAAACCCTTGTGCAGCAACCACTGGTGAAGTTGAAGGCGGTTTATACCTTCGTGGAGCAGCTGTACATAGGCAGCTCGCGTTGCGTAATGGCCGCAAAAAATACGAAGACACCTCCACAGTTGATTGCTGATATGTTGAAAGAGCTGTCGGTTGTGCCCAAGTGGGTTGAAGAATTGAAGAAGGCGGCTTGTCGCACTGGTGCGCTGACAGTCCTTGCTCGTGCCAAAGCCTATGTGCCAGAACTGGATCTGGCTCAGATTGTGGGCGGGTATCTGGAGTTCAATATAGATGACACCCCATTTTCTGAGAAGGACTTCAGACGCTGCATAAAGGAAACCCGGGTTGCCGCCACTGCTATCACTGAATAGGCAGACTTGTCCAGGTACCAAGCCGGCTACACAGAAAATAATGAGCGGATTGAGCCGCCAAACTTTGAACCGGTGGCACTTACTCACATGCTTAAGCAATCTTTCGTCCCTGAAGTTGATCCTTCTACTGTGATAACCGCCGATGCAATGTTTGAAGCCTTGCGCTCCATCCAGTGGTCGACCAGCGAATCAAGTCCGGAGGCGGAGGATGACGATGGTCGTGAAGAGCCTGCACAAGGTGCCCCGTCGACCACTGATGCCAGTTCCAACCCGGCTATATAGAACACCGGCTCTTCCGCTTTTTAGCTTGTATTGTGGAACCTTTTGTCCGGGCCGCCGTTGTTGGGCGGCTTGTAATTACTTAGTATGCAAAACTGTCTTGTTGATGCCAGTGCCATCGTGCACTGTGGTGCTTGTACAAACATCTTTTGTGGAAGCCTTGCCTGTGTATGTTTAAACAGGCGATTTTTCCACTATGGATCCTCTTTGCGACCTCTAGAGCCGATTTTTTCAACAAGAGTGATTCTGCACAGGCAACAACTATCGCAGATAGCAACAGTTTGGAGTGATGAATAACACGTTAGTGCTTAAAATAAAAGATCAAACGTCACTAAGGTAGATGCCATGTATGAAAGTATGAATGTATGTATGTATGCAGCGATGAAATGAATGCAGAAAAGAGATCATGACTGTAACAAGCCGGTTTTTAAAACACAACTGGAAAGACCGGCTTATAAAGCTCAAGTTTGAATTGCTTTCATGAAGCTAGCACTTTGGCCTGTTGGTTTATCCTCGCTTTCTGAAAGCTGGTTCTCACGAGACCAATCGAGCGTTTTAACTCTGATGAATTCAGGGTCACCTTTGTGATTGATTCATCGGGTGTTCGCCGGGTCACTTTTATTTGGAGTAGCATCTTGCTAACAGGCAGGTTTAACCAACTTGTGGCATTTCGCCGGGTTAAAGGGTTTTGTAAGCTAAACTCAATTGAGTTGGAAGCCCCCAAATAACCAAGATCAACAAATAAAGATCCAACACACAATTTTGAGGTGAAACGACAACACTCTCTTATACAGAGCTGCTGGTCTTTACTTTATTTGATCGTAAATATGTATATACATGATAGAAGGTATGTACAAAGATATGACCCAGTCGATGACTTAGGTGTAGTATGGCCGGAGCTGGGCAATGTTCCAGGGCCGGCTTGTTTCCTCCTCAGAGGTACGTGATTTATCTGCCTCACGTATGTCAATCAGGTAATATGACCCGTTGTTGAGATTCTTGCTGACCACAAAGGGCCCTTCCCAAGGTGGTGAAAGCTTATGCATGCCTGTCTGGTCTTGTATCAGACGGAGCACTAAGTCACGTTCCTGAAAAGTGTGGCTTCGAACTCTACGGCTGTGATAGCGACGTAGGTCTTGCTGATCTGGATGCGGCAAGGTCGCGCTCTTCCTCCAGAGCGTCAAGAGCGTCTTGGCGAGCCTGCTCATTATCTGATTCCACATAAGCCACCACTCGAGGGGAGTCATGACGGATATCACTTGGAAGTACAGCTTCTGCACCATAGACCAGGAAAAACGGCGTATAGCCGGTTGATCGGTTGGGAGTAGTCTGTATGCTCGAAAGCACTGCAGGTAACTCTTCTTCCCAGCAACCTGGCGTTCGTTGCAAAGGCACCATGAGTTGGGGTTTGATACCACGCAGTAATTCCTGATTGGCTCTTTTTGCCTGCCCATTGGACTGAGGATGCACAACCGATGTTAAACCAAGCCGGATATGCTCCTGTTGACAGAACTGCTTCATGACTCCCTTGGAAAGATTGGTGCCATTGTCTATGATGACACTGTGCGGATAGCCAAAACGAAATATCAGCTTTTTCAGAAACTTGACGGCTGTAGCAGCGTCACAACGGCTGACCGGTTCTGCTTCTACCCACTTGGTAAATTTATCCACAGCCACCAATAGGTGTGTATGTTTGTTCTTAGAATGCTTGAAGGGTCCAACCATGTCAAGCCCCCAAACCGCAAAAGGCCAAGTTATCGGGATCATCCTCAATTCTTGAGGCGGCACATGAGCCTGGCGAGCATACTTCTGGCAACCATCACACTTGCGTACAATATCTTCTGCATCAGCATGAGCTGTGAGCCAGTAAAACCCGTGCCGAAAAGCCTTCGCCACAAGTGATCGTGAGCCGGCATGGTGACCACAATCGCCAGAGTGAATCTCATTGAGGATAGCGCGACCCTCCTCTGGTGAAACACAACACTGAAAAACACCAGTGACACTGCGTCGATGCAACTCGCCGTTGACGATAGTCATAGACTTGGATCGCCTGATGATCTGTCGTGCAAGGATTTCCTCTGTTGGAAGTTCTCCCCAGCTTAAATAAACCAAGTAGGGGACTGTCCAATCAGCCACTAGAGCCGCCTCCGGGTCAGCAATAGCCAAATCCTCCTCTGAAGGTAGCTTGACAGGCGGGTTGTGCAAAACGTCCAGGAAAACATTGGGTGGCACCGGCTTGCGCTGAGAACCCAAGCGAGAGAGGGCATCTGCCACCTCGTTCTGCCGGCGATCAATATGATCAACTTGATAGCCTTTGAAGTGTCCATCAATGTTGGTGACCACGTGTCGATAAGCCGCCATAAGGGGATCCTTGGAATCCCATTTACCAGAAACCTTTTGGGCCACCAAGTCTGACTTGCCCAAACACCTGACCGGATGAGGTTCATCTCCTTGGCCATCCGAAGCCCATGAAGCAAAGCCTCATATTCTGCTGCATTGTTAGTACAGGGGAACATAAGTCTTAAAACATAATAGAACTTATCTCCTCGTGGGGAAGTAATCACCACTCCAGCCCCCGAGCCTTCAAGCTGCCTTGAGCCATCAAAGTGTATGGACCAGTATGTTGTGTCGGGCTTCTCTTCGGGAGCCTGTAACTCTGTCCAATCATTAATGAAATCCACCAATGACTGAGATTTGATTGCTGTGCGGGGCACATATTTGAGATGATGCGGACCGAGCTCGATGGCCCACTTGGCAACCCGGCCTGTGGCCTCCGGCCCGATTCTGGATTATATCCCCAAGAGGTGCTGAGCTGACCACAGTGATTGGATGTTCATGGAAGTAATGCTTCAGCTTACGACTAGCCATAAATACTCCGTAGACTAGCTTCTGCCAATGTGGATATTGCTACTTGGACTCGGTTAACACTTCACTGATATAATACACGGGGTGCTGAACTAGATATTCCTTGCCGTCCTCCTTGCGCTCTACCACGACTGCCACACTTACAGCCTTGTTATTAGCAGTAATATATAGCAACATTGGTTCCTTCTCACGAGGGGCAGCAAGCACCGGCGGCTCAAACAATTGCTTCTTGAGGGCCTCAAAAGCCTGATCTGCAGCATCACTCCAGACGAAGTTATCCGATTTCTTAACCAATTGATATAACAGAATTGCCTTCTCTCGAAGCCGGCTTATGAACCGACTTAACGCCGCAACCCGCCCAGCCAGCTTTTGCACGGCATTTAGATTGGCCGGCTTAGCTAGGGTCGTGATTGCCTTGATCTTTTCCGGGTTAGCTTCAATGCCACGCTCAGACACGAGAAATCCCAGAAGCTTTCCTGCAGGGACACCAAAAACACACTTCTCCGGGTTAAGCTTCATCTGGTAGATACGGAGATTGTCGAACGTTTCCTTGAGATCCTCCAACAGAATTTCTTTCTTCCGAGACTTAACCACAATATCATCAACATAGGCATGAACGTTCTGCCCGATCTGTTTGTGAAAGCAGCTTTGGACACAACGCTGGTAAGTCACCTGTGCACACTTCAGACCAAACGACATGGTTGTATAACAGAAAGCCCCAAAGGGCGTGATGAAAGCCGTCTTCTCTTGGTCCTCCAGCTTCATCTTGATCTGATGATAACCAGAGTAAGCATCCAGGAAGCATAAACACTCACAACCCGCCGTAGCATCGATGATCTGGTCAATACGGGGCAAGGCAAAGGGGTCACTAGGACAAGCCTTATTTAGATCTGTGTAATCAACACACATCCGCCAAGTCCTGTTTTTCTTCAGAACAAGTATCGGGCTGGCCAGCCATTCAGGATGGAAGACTTCAACGATGAACCTGGTAGCTAGGAGCCGGGCCACTTCTTCACCAATAGCTTTCCGCCTTTCCTCATTAAAGCGACGGAGATACTGGCGAACTGGTTTAAACTTGGGATCCACATTGAGGGAGTGCTCAGCAAGTTCTCTCGGTACACCTGGCATGTCAGAAGGTTTCCATGCAAAGATGTCCCGGTTCTCACGGATGAACTCGATGAGCGCGCTTTCCTATTTGGGATCCATGTTTGCCACTATGGTGAACTGCTCAGAAGAATTGCCCGGGGTGAAATCAACTTGCTTTGTGTCTCTGGCCGACTTAAACTTGAGCAAAGGGTCTGACTCCGTCGTGGGCTTCTTCAGGGAGGTCCTGTCGGACGGGTCAACGTTGTCCTTATAGTACCACAATTGTTCTGCAGTGCAACCCATCTCGGCATATGCTGCATCTCCTTCCTCGCACTCGAGTGCAATTTTCTGATTACCTTCAATTGTGATGGTTCCTCTTGGTCCTGGCATTTTCATTTTCAGGTAAACGTAGCATGGCTGTGCCATGAACCGTGCATAAGCCGGCCGGCCGAACAAAGCGTGGTATGGACTTTTCAGCTAACCACCTCAAAGGACAGAAACTCAGAACGCCAGTTCTCCTCTGAGCCGAAGGCCACCTCGAGGGATATTCTTCCCATGGGATAAGCTGACTTGCCAGGGTCGATGCCGTGAAAAACTGTGGTGGATGGGCTTAGCTGTTTATCAGATAGATTCATCCATCTGAACGTGTCATAATACAGAATGTTGATACTGCTGCCTCCATCCATGAGCACTTTCGTTAATGTGTAACCACCGACTTTAGGTGCCACTACCAACACTAAGTGGCCAGGGTGATCAAGCAGCACCGGATGGTCCGCCCGGCTCCACGTAACTGGCTGTTCTGACCAGTTGAGATAGTACGGGGCTGCCGGCTCAACCAGGTTGGCGGCTCGCCGCTGCACCTTCCTATCACGTTTGCAGGTACTAGTGGTGAAGACTTGGTACTATCCACTATTCAACTGCTTTGGATTACTCTGGAACCCCGACTGACCGGCTTAATGCTGGTTTCCCTGATGGTTCCTCTGATTGCCGCCTCCGGTGTTACCAGCCCCTTGAAACCCGCTACTCTAACCACTGTTCCCTTGGAAACCGGGTCCTGCGAAGGGCCCTTTTGAGCTGGCTCCCGAGAAGCCGGGTCCCTGGCTGGCGGGTTGTCTGCCATTGCCGCCCCTGTTATGATGATTCTGGGAGACCCGCTTGGAAAAATCTTGCATGATATAGCAATTTTCCCAGGAGTGGCTGGACGGCTTACCATTGTAACTGTGTTTCGGGCATGGAGCCTTGAGAGCTTCCTCAAAGCTGAGAGGGCGATTACCAGAGGACTGCCTCCTAGAACCATTGTTCTAACGCTGATTTTTGTTCCCTGTATTTGTGTTTGCCACTAGATCGGAGTTACCTTCATATCCCTTGCGTTTGTTGTTCTGCCCATTACCATTGTTCTGCTGGTGGCCCTTGCCACCGCCCTTCTTGTCTTTACCGGTTTTTTCCTCGTCAGACGGCGGGTCTTTGGTATTTTCAGACTCCGCGTACCGGGTTAAGACATCCATGAGATTGCCCATATCCTGGGTCTTTCTCTTGAGTCGCCCTAGTTTTTGGACTAGTGGCTGGAACTTGCATGTCCGTTCCAGCACGAGCACCGCCTGTGCTGCCGAGATGCTGTCTGAACTGTGTATAACTTCCGCGACCCGGCGAGCCCAATGATGCGCCGACTCATCTTCGCGCTGGTCACAACGTTCAAGATCAACAATTGTGGTTGGCCTTTTATAGGTTCCCTGAAAGTTCTTAATGAAGCGTTCCTTCAGTTCCTGCCAAGTGCTGATAGAATTCACTGCTAGACGCTGGGCAATGCTGGAAATCGCCGGTGACTCTAGACGCTAGCTCCTGGTACGGCTCTGGTGAGGAGTTGAGTGAAGCCGGTGCTGGCTATGCGAGTAGTTGGCCCGCTGCACTACTGCTGTCTTGAGTATTGCAATAGCATTCCTGGCCTCCGTCTGAATCGGACCGTCCCCCTCGATCGGAATAGCCGCCAAGTTGTGGGTTGCCGCCAGCACGTTATCGACCGGGTTGGAATAATGTCCAATTGGGGTCTGGAACCGGTGAGACGGCGGCTGTTGTTGCTGATCTGGCATGCGATGCTAGGCCGGCTCCCTCTGCTGAACCGGCTGCTGTAGAGGCAGTCCTCCCGGGGGAACAACTCCAGCCCCCGGGTTCGCCGGAGCCGGCGGTGTGGTGAACAGCTGAGTCGGCTCAAGATCGACCGGAAGCCGGCTTTGATGACGCCTCCGGTGGACAAGTTCTGACTCGGCCTGCCGGCGGCTTAGGTAATTCGCCTCCTCATCCAGGCGCTGCCGCTCCTCGGCAAGCCGGGTCTACACCTGTGCCAAGTGTGTGTTCTCTGCGTTGATATCCTCTTGGATCTTGGCCATCTGCTCACGACACTTCGTGATCTCCGTGTTGCGTGCTGCCGCGTTCTCCGCAGTGACCGGCTCGGCCAATAGGGCTGCCAGCGTGTTCATCAAGTCCGCGAGTGCCTGCACCCCGGTTTTCTAAGAGTCGGCGGCCGACGCGCCGGCTCCGCCTGAGCCGGCAAGGGTGAGGTTCTGTCCTGCCGCTGGATCAACCGGATCACGCACCGGATCTTGCCTACCCGCCATGCATACCGCCGCAAAAGGAGGCGGCATCGGGACTTCTGGAAAGACGTCATCCGTGTATCCGAGCCATCCATCATGCAGAGGACGGATTGACTCGGTTTCTCCCATCGAGGACTCACCGTCAGATTGGACGAGCGTATCGTCTCCAGACAGGGAGTTCTCCAACAAGGCCACCCCTTGGGTGAACCCTATGAAGACATGGTTTTGGCCGGCTTGAGCAGGGCCGGGTCTCGCCTGGCTCGGACCAGAGCGACACGCCGACTCGACACCGGTGATGTTCTCCAACCCGACGGCCGACTCACCGACCACGCCGATGAAGGTGTGGACTTTGCCGAAGGGGACCCGGTACCCATACTCAATTGAGTCAGCGTCGGGGCCCCAGTACAAATCGTCGATGTAAAACTTCCCGCGGCGGCTCTTCGTCATCATGCCGACCGCATACTTCCCGAACCCTGGGAGCGATCCCGCTAAGAACTCAACTCCACCATGCGCAGGCCCCATGGTGGGCGCCAACTGTCGTGGTTTTGTGACGGCAGATGCCCTTGTGAAAGGACTTGGAGATGAGGCCATCGCACAAGTGTGGAAGCTCAACGGGGTTGATCGGGAACGGGAAGACGCCGGGTTACCCAGGTTCGGCCCCTCACGGTGGAGGTAAAAGCCTACGTCCTGCTTGATTATATTGCTGTGGATCTCGATTACAAGGATGCGGATTCGCTAACCTAGCTTTCGAGAGATTGCAACTTAGTCTTTTTTTGCCTAGGAGCTCCCCTTTATATACACAGGTGGAACCCTAGATTTACATGAGAGTCCGGGTCATAATCTCAGCCCGTCTCCTACTATACTTGATCTCCAAGGCAACCCTGAAACCAAGCATCTTCTTCTTGAGCCGGCCCATTATTTGAGCCGGCCTTTCCCGCTGGGCCTCCATCAAGCCGGCCCATCAATCATCTTTAACCCTGCAGTGAGATGACATGCTGAGCCCGCTCTAAGGTTGTGTCATCATCCTGCCGGGTCTAAATGCTGGTAAATATCCCCAACAGTGTGCCTTCGAACTTTTGAATCAGCACACTAGGATCATATGGTGTTTGAGATGGTTTGCAGTCCGAATATCCAAAACGACTCAACACCTTCTCAACATAATGGGATTGCAGAAGTGTAATCCCACCCTCATCATCTCTCAATAGCTTGTTGTTCAAGATAACATCAGCCACTCCAAGGTCCTTCATCTCAAAGTTCTGAGATAAAAAGGACTTAACTTCCTCAATCACTTTGAGGCTAGTTCCAAATATCAGTATGTCATCAACATACAAGCACAGTATAACTCCTTCGCCCCCACCATAGCGATAGTATACACATGTGTCAGCTTCATTAACAAAGAAGGCAACAGATGTCAAAGTTTCATTAAATATCTCATGCCATTTGCTTAGGTGCTTGTCTTAGGCCATATAAAGATTTCAGCAACTTACACACCTTTCCTTCCTGACCATCTAACACAAAGCCATCAGGCTGTTGCATGTAGATTTCCTCCTTTAGCTCTCCGTTCAGGAATGCCGTCTTAACATCCATCTGGTGGACGAGAAGACCATGCGAGGTTGCCAACGAGAGTAATACTCGAATGGTGGTCAGTCTGGCCATAGGTGAATAAGTATCGAGAGGTTGCCATGCGAGGTTGCCAACGAGAGTTTCTGGGCATAGCCCTTGGCCACAAGCCTAGCCTTGTACTTTTCAATCGTACCGTCGGGCCTAAGCTTCTTTTTGAACACCCACTTACATCCCAATGGTTTTCAACCATAGGGACGTTCAGTAATCTCCCAAGTCCCGTTAGCCATGATGGAATCCATCTCGCTACGGACCGCATCCTTCCAGTAGTCAGCTTCTGGAGACGCATACGCTTCTGAAATAGAAGTGGGAGTATCATCCACGAGGGACACAAGGAAATCATCACCAAAGGTCTTTATAGTCCTTTGTCTCTTGCCCCTACCAAGGGCTTCCTCGTCATCCTCCTCAGGATTTTCATCATGTGTTTGTTCATAATATTCCATCAGAATGGCAGGTTCAGGAGTTTCCTCAGATTCCTGTCTAGACATGCTTTGCATATCTCTCATTGGAAAAATATCCTCAAAGAATGTAGCATCCTTAGACTCCATAATTGTACCGACCTTCTGGTCAGGTACCTTAGTTTTCGCTACTAGAAATCTATAGCCAACGCTATTCTTAGCGTAGCCCAAATTAACGCAGTCCACGGTCTTTGGTCCAAGCTTACGCTTTTTGGGGATCGGCACGTTGACTTTCGCCAAACAGCCCCAAGTATGCAAGTACGAGAGTGTTGTCCTTCTCTTCGCCCATTTCTCATAGGGAGTGATCTCATTATCCTTTGTCAAAACTTTATTCAGGACATGACATGATGTCAATATAGCCTCCCCCCACCATGCCTTGGATAAACCCGATGTATCTAACATGGCGTTAACCAAATCAGTTAGAGTACAGTTTTTCCGTTCGGCAACCCCGTTTGACCGGGATGAATAGGGAGGCGTCCTCTCATGAATAATACCATGTTTCGCACAAAAGGAATCAAACTCACTCGAGAAGTACTCTCCACCACGATCTGACCGGACTCCTTTAATTTTCTTTTCAAGTTGATTCTCAACTTCTGCCTTATAGATTTTAAAGTAGTGTAGTGCCTCATCTTTAGTATTTAACAGATACACATAGCAATATCTAGTGGAATCATCTATCAATGTCATGAAGTATTTCTTTCCACCTTTAGTCAACACACCATTCATCTCACAAAGATCAGAATGTATGAGTTCTAAAGGCGCCAAGTGTCTCTCCTCCGCAGCCTTGTGAGGCTTGCGAGGTTGCTTAGCTTGCACACACGAAAGGCACTTAGAACCTTTGGATAAAGTGAAACTCGGGATTAAATTCAGTTTTGCTAGCCGCGTCATAACACCGAAACTAATGTGACAAAGACATGAAAGCCAAACTTCAGATTCATTAACGCTCGAATGAATATTGTTCACGACTTTATTACAAAAATCAGTGAGAGAAAGGCGGAACATTCCTCCGCATTCATAACCCTTTCCAACAAATAGTCCATATTTCATAACAACTACTTTATTAGACTCAAAGACCAACTTAAACCCTTCTCTACATAGAAGGGAGCCACTAACAAGGTTCTTCTTGATGGCGGGTGAGGGTGTCCTAGACTAGGGTGTACTCGGGCTGCCGGCCTATCTCCTATAAGCCGGACTAATGGGCCGCTCTTTAGTCATCGAAGGAAGGCCGGATTGCCATGCACCAGAAGAAAACCTCCGAAGACTTGGCGTCTCCTCCAAGAAATATTTAGCGTAACCGGCATGTTTATCCCCTGATGGCAACCGACCATATGTAAACCTAGGTCCCTCTGGTGTCTATATAAACTAGAGGGTTTAGTCTATAGTGGCAGAAGAACCATTATCATCATACCCACCTAGGGTTTAGCCCATCCGATCTCGAGGTAGATCAACTCTGTAATTGTCATACAATCACATCAATACAATCAAGCAGGACGTAGGGTTTTACCTCTTCGAGAGGGCCCGAACCTGGGTAATCGTTGTCTCCGCGTTCCTTGTTATCCATTGACTCCAAGATCCATAGTTCGGACCCCCTACCCGAGATCTGCCGGTTTTGGTACCGAGATTGGTGCTTTCATGGAGAGCTCCACTGTTGGGTCACCAAGGATCAATGGTTCACCTAGTCATCAGCAACGGCATCTGCAGCGGGGACATCTTTGTCCCCGGCTAGCTTTTCGCGTTTGGCAGCATCGTGCTGCACGCCAACCCAACTGGTCACCTTGACCAGGTCGACAGCTTCGCCCCTGAGCAGGAGATCAGGTTTGGCAACCTAGAGTACGTCGCCAACTCTCGGGGCGATCTGATCTTTACTAGGTTCTTGGCTTTACCTGAGGAGCCTAATAACCCCGAGGCCTTAACTTAGGATCTCCTCCTCCGCCCCGTCTCCGGGCCAGTCCTCTGTTCGGATCTGGCCTCGAGCTCGGATCTGATCCCGGCGCCAGAGAACCAGGGGTCTGCCTTGGCCGAACACACTCCCGGCGCAGGCACATCGGAGTTCAACTCCGAAGGATGCCCAAGGATGAATCCGGTGGACCTCTCGCTTTTAAGTGAGATGTTAGATCGGATCCAGAAGATGAGTATCACGGATGGCCCGTCCTCGGTCTATGAACAGATCGGACTTGAGGCCAACTGCGGGGAATTTTACGTGCCACCCACCACCCACTTAGTAGCCACTGTCGAAGATTTAACCGACATGTTGGACTACGCCTCCGAGGAGGCTGACGACATGGACGAGGAGATCGACGTCCTGCCTTATA
This sequence comes from Elymus sibiricus, assembly GCA_039707655.1. Classification (NCBI taxonomy): domain Eukaryota; kingdom Viridiplantae; phylum Streptophyta; class Magnoliopsida; order Poales; family Poaceae; genus Elymus; species Elymus sibiricus. The sequence continues at coordinate 31,456,163 of CM077674.1, forward strand.
TGGCTCCCTCCCTTGCCACTCCCAACACCGAAAAGTGGACCGCCACCTCCACCTACGACGTGTACATGGTCGACACCCCAAGAAGGATGGCGACACCACCAAGAAGGATGGCAACGGCCCCGCCGAGGAACCGCCCAAACGCCGACGAAGGCGATCCAGGGGGCGAGGAAAGGGCAAGGAAAACAACAGAGACACGAACAGCACCGGAGATAACGACACTCCGGACAACATGGGGGAGCTCGGCGACAACACCACCCCCGAACAGCACCACGACGCCCCTGAAGGGCACGAGGACCATGGTAACCCCGAGGACCCCGAGGATTCTGAGGACAGCAACTACCTCCCTCCTTCCGAAGAGGAGGATAGCCTCGGATCCGAGGATTTCATTGTCCCCAAGGACCCCCTGAACCAGGAAAGGTTCAAGCAACAGCTCATAGCCACTGCCTGAAGCTTGAAGAAGAAGCAGCAACAGCTAAAGGCCGAACAAGATACCCTTAACGATAGATGGACGATGGTCTTAGCAGCCGAAGAGGGCTTCGATAATCGGCGCCAGGATCAATACACAAGTTACCCACGACGGCGTCTGCTTCCGTCATTTGAGGACGAGGCCCCTGAGCCCATACCTCTCAGACGAACTCAGACAAGCCAGCCCAACCGCCCCCCTCGAGGACGGGACAGGACGGTTGGAGAAATCGAATACCCACCCGCGCCCCCTCGCAGCGCGGGCAAGGACCCGGTTCAACCAGATGACCCATACGATCTGCGGCACGACCTAAACGCTAGAGGGATACAGTCAAGATCCATTTACGGGTCCAGGGGACACACGCCCGCTGGATGGAATGGATACCAAGCCTGGCGCGATAGGAATGATAGAACCCGGGAGCAGCACCGTGCTCGGATGATGACCGATCTCCAGCACGACGTGGCCCGGGTTAGGGGTGCCGCACACCCAATGTGTTTTACAGACGAGGTGATGTAGCACCAGTTCCCCGAAGGGTTTAAACCCGTGAACATAGAACAGTACGATGGGACAACTGACCCAGCCGTGTGGATCAAAGATTTTCTTCTCCACATCCATATGGCCTGAGGAGATGACCTCCATGCCATCAAATATCTGCCATTAAAACTTAAAGGACCGGCAAGGCACTGGTTGAACAGCCTACCCGAAAACTCCATCGGGAGCTGGGAGGAGCTCGAGGATGCATTCCGAGCCAACTTTCAAGGCACCTATGTTCGGCCGCCGGATGCCGACGACCTGAGTCACGTCGTTCAGCAACCCGGGGAGTCAGCTCGGCAATTCTGGAATCGGTTCTTGACTAAGAAGAACCAGATCGTCGACTGTTCGGATGTCGAAGCAATCGCCGCATTCAAGCACAGTATTCGGGACGAATGGCTCGCTCGCCAGCTCGGCCAAGATAAGCCGAGAACAATGTCGGCCCTCACTTCCCTAATGACCCGCTTTTGTGCGGGTGAGGATAGCTAGTTAGCTCATAGAAGCAACCACCTCGAAGACCCCGACACTTCAGAGGCCCAGGACGGGAACGGGAAACCTCAGCGCAACAAGAATAATGAGCACCGGCACACAAACAACGGCAGTGAAGCCGATAACGCGGCAGTAAACGCCGGATTTAGCGGATCAAAATCAGGACCACGGAAGAAGCCCTCTAAAGGGAACCGGGACGGCCCGACTGCATTGGACAGAATCCTGGAGAGGCCCTGCCAGATCCACGGTACCCCGGACAAGCCCGCCAACCACACCAACCGTAACTGTTGGGTAATAAAACAGGCCGGCAAGCTCACAGCCGAGGAACAGAGCAAGGGTCCCCGCAGCAAGGATGACGACGAACCTCACGGGCCGAACAATGGAGGACAAAAGCAGTTCCCTCCCGAGGTAAAAACCGTGAACATGATTTACGTCACGCATATACCCAAGAAGGAGCGGAAACGAGCACTTCGGGATGTCTACGCCCTAGAGCCGGTGGCCTCGAAATACAACCCATGGTCGGCTTGCCCGATCACTTTCGACCGTCGAGACCATCCGACCAGTATCCGTCATGGAAGAACGACGGCTCTGGTGCTCGACCCCATCGTGGATGGATATCACCTCACCAGAGTCCTTATGGACGGAGGCAGCAGCCTCAACCTAATTTACTCAGATACAGTGAGGAAGATGGGAATCGACCCGTCAAGGATCAAACCCAGTAACACCACTTTCAAAGGTGTAATCCCAGGCGTCGAGGCACGCTGCTCGGGATCTGTGACATTGGAAGTAGTCTTCGGTTCGCCCGATAACTTCCGTAGTGAAGACTTAATCTTTGACATTGTTCCCTTCCGCAGCGGTTACCCTGCACTCCTCGTCCGGACAGCGTTCGCTCGCTTTAACGCCGTCCCGCACTACTCATATCTGAAGCTCAAGATGCCAGGACCGAAGGGTGTCATTACAGTCAATGGTAACACCGAGCGCTCGCTCCGAACAGAGGAACACACAACAGCTTTAGCCGCCAAAGTCCAGGCCGCCGAAGAAGCGTCGCAGGCCCAGTCTACCATCAAGGCACTGGACGCACGCAAACGCGCCCGAGCTACGGCCTCGGTCCCGGAGCACTCCCATACTCACCTTAAATAGGGATACGCGCCCCACAACATGGCCCACCCAGCCGTGAAATACGTGCCTCGAGTGTACAACTTCACGCTCAAGATTCCATGTGCAGCTGTGGGGGCAAACGACTCAAGGGCCGAGAGCTCGGTTCGACCGAGCCACGACCAAAGATGTTCTCGGAACACTACTAAATAATAGGCACCATCTAGGGCCTGATCAGCGTTAAGCTGATACACTGCGGCGACTTCTCAAAACCCTTCCCCAAGGGCTCGTCCGCCGAACATTATTTCTTCCGCCAAGCATACAGTCGACAGCTCCAATCACACGGAAGCTTCATAAAGAGCAAAGGCGCAGACGTGCGGCAGGGCACAGTAGGGACGTCAAGCCACTCATGAAGGCCCTGTGTAAACCTTTCCTCTAATGTATTTCTTTCGTAAAGTATCTGTAAAAGTTACTTTGGCAATCCGGATTATACGGATAGACGTCACGAATTACAAGGAAATAACGACCATTTTTTCCGGTCATACTGCAGTCAGTTATGTTGCGCTTTCCTTTCCGCTTTTCGGCCGAAGTAAACTATTATGATACGTTCCTTTTTAGATGTGATCTGCTAATAGACCGGGGGCTCGAACATAAATGTTGCCCCAAACATCATTCCAGCACCAATTCTATTACATGTTCTCGGCGTCATGGATATTGCATTATATGAATCAGTTCTGAATTATGTCTTTGGTCAATGGTTAGGTTGCCCGGCTCCTGTGTTTGCCCTCTTACGTTCTGCATTGTTCGGCTAGGAGGGTAAAGGGAGCACCACTGCGATTGTACTTCTAGCTAGCCTGGTTAAGTACCTCAGTGGAGAAAGCCGAAAACCGACTGTCATAATAAGCGAGAACTAGTTGGCGATCCGATGACAAGTGTCAAACTAAAAATCGATGGAGGTTAATCCGTGTCAAACGAAGGGTTTGCTTTTGCAGGAACCAAGTGATAATGGCATCAACCTCGGTATGCCCGGATATCACATATATGGGGGGCTAGTCACCAGCCCCCGCAGTCAAGCTCCTATGGCTCAGTGAAAGCACTAAAGCCGCATAGTCCGATTGCCTCGTTTTCCTTACACACAACCGCCTCCGGGCGCCGAGACGTCGGCTAAGGGTTAAGGTGTTAAGATAAAACACCCCATGCAGTATCTACAAGGGGGCTGAAGCCGACGACTGGTAACTTTTAGTTTAAAAACGGCCGCACAGGAGTCAAAATAAACATATAAGGCATTGTATTTACAGCCAACCAGTTGCATTTCAACAGCACAAAAGTTTCAACTCCTCGGATACAAGGAAAATAAATTTACTCATAAATTACATCTTTCGAGCACTGGGCCTCTATTGCCCGAGCACCATCCATCAGGATGGGAAAGTACTGCTCGGGGCGCCTGTGCTCCCTTCCTAGGGGGCGGAGGTTCGGTGGCCATCTCGGCTGGCTTGATCTTCGGCCAGTGCACCATGGTCTTGCCGAAGGCCATCCGAGCTCCCTCAATGCATATGGAGCGCTTCCAGGCATCAATCCGGGTAGTGGCATCGTACAGCTTCTGCACTAAGCTGAAATAGCTGCTCGACAGCGGCTCCGAAGGCCACAACTTGACGCAAAGGTCCTTCATCGCCGGCTCCGCCATCCGATGCAACTCGATCAGCTGCTTCATCTGGTTGTTGAGGAGGGGAGGGTGTTCGGGCGCTTGGAACTACGCCCAAAACAACCTGTGCTCAGCACGACCCTCCTGGGTTGCAAAGAACCTAGCTGCATCCGCTGCACTCCTCGGGACGTCCGCAAAGGCGCCTGGGGAACGCCACACTCGCGTGAGCAAAGCAAACCTGTTACCACCAAAGACACTTTGCAGTAAGTATGGCGTACCATCAACAATAAGCCTAACTTGGCGGAGCTCCTCCTGGTAGCCTCGCGCCTCCGTCCGCGCTTCCTTAGCCTCCGATCCCAGTGAGGTTAGCTTGGCCGCATGATCCTTATTCTTCTGCTCAAGGGCCTAACATTTTGTGACAGCATCCTTGAGCTCTTGCTGCACTTCAGACACTCTGGCCTCGTGCTTCTGGCTAGCGGTTCTTACTGTAACCAGTTCGGCAGCGGCCCGTTCGGCCGCAGCCTTTTGCTCCACAGCTTCCAGCTGAGCCTTCATCAGCTCAGCCTTGAGGTTCTCGACCTCCGCGGCAGCGGCTGCAGTAATATCAGTTGCACCCCGTTTAGGTTAATTACTTCAACCTTACTTAAAAACTGCTATAGTAAACAGTGTAGTTCGGACTTGACTTTCGCCTCGTCGAACCGCTTATTCAGCAGGCCGAGGTCGTCCTCGGAGCTCTTGAGCTTCCGATTCAGCTCGGCCAACTCCTCGGCATTGGCGGCTGCTGCCGAGGATGAAGCCTGCACATTACACTAAGCACATTAGGATCAGAGTTGTCGATTTTCGATCCTCTGACCGGCTTTATTCAAGCCAGTCAGAGTCTCAGGGGCTACTGTGTATGAGGTTACATATTCATATAAAAGAAATTTTCTAAGAAAAAGGCATTACATGGGCTACCTTGAAGCCCATGAGAAGGCCGTCGAAGGCCTCCTTCAGTCCGTTGTCCACGGACCGAAGACTTTGCAACAACGCGCCCATAAGGGCACGGTGCTTGTCGGCGATAGAGGAGCTAGTTAAAGCTTCCTCCATCTCGTCCGGCCACCCGGTCGAAACCCGCTCTGGAGCGGGTGGGGGTGGCGGGGGCACCTCGGCTCCTCCTTCTATGGAGACCAGAATGTTTGACTCCGGGCGCCTTGATGGCTCTGGAGCCACTCTCAGGGAGAGCTCGGATTGTCCGGGCTCACCCTCTTCGTTCACCAGTGGGGCTCTCCCCTCCTAGTCTTCGTTCGCCGAGGTATGTACCTCGGCCATAACGGTGTCGCCCCCTCCTCTTGTGTGCGGCACGGGAGGGGTCCTCCTTGACAGAACCTCCTTGACCTCCTCGACGATTTGAGGAGGCGAGGCACGTGATTCGGTCCTGCTCTCCGCCAGCGCGGCCGGTGGAGAATCCCCCTCCGAGACTCGATCGATAGGGAGGTCGCGTAGCGGGCTGCAATGTTAGAAGCAGAAGTGCAATCAATAGCAGACTTAGCTCGGCTGAAAATGCATAGGAGAACCTTAGGATACATACCTTTGGGCCAGCGGTTTGACCCTGGGGGTCCTCCAAGGAACCTCTTCGGAGGCCTCAAAGTCCTCGGCAGAGGCCGAGCTGTTGTTGGACAGGGCCACCTTGGCCCTGCACGGTCTTTTGGGGGCGGGGTGAGGCTGCTCCTCCTCGGCGTCCTCGGACACCGCCCTCTTCCTTGTTCGGGAGGAATCACTTTCCTCCCCATCCTCTCCCTGCTCCTTCTCCTCCTCTTGCGCGGAGGGAGCATGGGTGTCCCCGGATCTAGTGTCCGAGGGCCCTCAGGAACGGAGGCCCTCTCTGGCCTTCCTCTTCTTTTCCTTCTTCTTCTCCTTCTTCTCCGGCGCCTCGTACGTCTCCTCGGCCAACATGGCCGTCAGCAAGGCCGTCCTGGGGCCCTCGGGCAGCGGGGCCGGGCTGTCGATCTGCTCGGCCTTCTTCAGCCAGCTCTGTGGATGAGGAATAAGAGAGTTGAGTACCTTATCAAAAGGGAACAATCCGAATACAAGAGTAAAATTTAACATACCTCCCGAGGGGGTTTTGCGGCGTCAAGGCCGATGTCTTCCTCCTCGACCGGCCAGTCCTTCTGCGGCTTGAACAGCACCTTCCACAGCTAAGCGTGGGAAGTACGGTAGAAGCTAAGCACGGTGGCGGGGTCACAACTAGGAAAGGGCTTATAGATGAACTATAATTAGTGGCGGGCAGGACATGTCACCCGCCACTTCTACTTTTCCAGAAGAGCAGTGGCGGCTGACAGGACACGCCCGTCACAGTTACGTGCACACCTGTGGTGGGCGCCAGCCAGCAACCGCCATAGCTAGGCTCTTCCAAATATGCCTCCCGGCTAGAAACTATAGTGGCGAGCGCCGACGAAGCGCCCGCCACTGGCTTGTGGGTAAGTAGTGGTGGGCGTCTCTAGGAGCCCGCCACAACTATATTTGGCAAGCGCGGCAACTAAATCAAATTTTGGAAAAGTTTGCTGTGGCGGGTGCTCGTGATTGCCCGCCATGGCTCCCGACGGACAGTTCCTCCTCCGCGCCCGCCCAGCAACCGTCCACACAAACTTTCATTTCCGCCGTTCCGTCTTTCTCTGTTCCATTTCCTCTCCCTAGTCCCCTTCGTCGCCCGTCCTGCGCCTCGACCGCCGCCACCGTCCCTCCGACCAGCCGGCGGCGCCTTCCACGCGTCCAACGACGTGAGCGCCGCCGGATCTGCTCGCCGTTGCATCGTCATCCTCGACCGCCGCCGCGCCATTCTCCGCCTCGACCGCGCGCAGCCCCGTCCTCCGGCCTTGACCGTCGTCGTCGTCCTCCGCCTCGACCGTCGCCGCCGTCCTCCGCCTCGACCGCCGCCCTCGACCGCCGTCACGTCTGCCGCCCTCGACCGCCAACGGTATACTCAATCTCCGTGGCTAAATTACGCTCTAGGGTTTAGAATTTGCATCTTATTGATTAGTAGATTAACTAGTTGTACATCATATAAGAATTTGTTGTACTAAATAATTGCTAAATATGACAAGTGGCAATGATGTTTGAATTTTCTTACATTTGAGAAGTGCATGGGCTTCGTGTTATTCACAAGGATTTGAAAAAGAGTGACAAAGTTTTGGCGAAACGTTGATTCATTTCCGTTTCGCCAAATTTCTGTCACTCCATACGTCAACTTTGTAAGCAAAGTTGATGCCGAATTTCATTTGCTTTGACAATATTGTTTAGCTTTGTAAGCAAAGTTGATGCCGAATTTACATATGACAAGTGCATGGGTTTTGAAAATTAGTGCAAACGTTTTGATGAAACGTTGATTAACTTCCATTTCATCAAATTCTGGTACTCAAAATATGTTCAATAGTCAGCAAAGTGGATGCCGAATTTCATTTGCTTTGACAATATTGTTTAGCTTTGTAAGCAAAGTTGATGCCGAATTTACATATGACAAGTGCATGGGTTTTGAAAATGAGTGCCAACGTTTTGATGAAACGTTGATTAACTTCCGTTTCATCAAATTTCTGGTACTCAAAATATGTTCACTATTCAGCAAAGGTCATGCCAAATTTTCTCGAACCCTTCTTAGTCACTTCCTCCTCTCAAAATTACAATTAATAAGTGCTTCGTAATGATTATTAGGAATCATGAGGCGTAAGATCGCCATATCTGCAAATGTCCATGTATGAACAGTGTGGATACTGCAGTAGATTTCGGACTCTTCTTGACGAAGGGATTTCAAAAATCAGTGGTAACATTCTTTAACCTCAACTAGTATTCTATTCAAACCATTTGTATAATTATTGTACTGACTTTATTGTTAATGATGACCTGCTGCATAGTGTATCCCATGCAACATAAGGGTTGACTTCAACAATTTATGCAGTACCGTTATGTACTTTGACGATGATATGGGGCGCACATTCGAACTGGATGTGCGTAAACGGAAGGATAGAACCATCATATATGGTGATGGATGGGAGCAGTACATTGCACAGAATAATTTCATCGGAGGAGAGTACATATCCTTTTCCGTGAATGAAGAGGTCAACAGGTTAAGGACGATTTATTTCTGCAGCGATGACGATGACGATGACCAGGATAATGATGATTGCCAGGATGACCAGGATAATGATGATAGCCAAGATGACGAGGGCAGCTGTGAAGATGAGGACAGATCGGATAATGATGATAGCCAGAATGACGAGGATGAGCAAGATGATGACGATGAGGAAGATGTTGACGATGGTCCATTCAGTTCAGCAATTTTCTCTCAAAGAATGAGGAAGCTTACTCCGTATGAGACCCTGAATGTTACCGAATGTTACCATCAAGTGTGGCCTTCGTTGGGAAGCCCTTTGTGCACCGTTTAACAAAAACCAATGTCATCAAAAAAGTCATGGTGAGATGTTTTGTATTATTTCATCTTTTTTTGTTCATAACCAAGTATGGTGAGATGTCTAACATTGCGTGCTCTCTATTTCCTCTTAATGACGAGGAGTTCAGAAGTTACCTATGAAGATGTTTTCCGGGGTGGACATCCCCGCCGTCGGCATTGCTGGAGTACGCCATGGACCAACAGGCCGTGTCACCAGCGTTCAGTACAAGACAGAATCGGACGTACGCATATCCTTCTATGAGTCCGGCTGGCGGGAGTTCTTGACGGGAAAGAGAGAACTAAGGCTGGACACCCTTGTGATAATCACCATGTAACACCCTTGATTTTGCCTTTTTCTTTTATTTGGATTTATTGAATATTTTAATTTGCATTTGGGCTTTTCAGTCAATTCTTTTGGACTTGCCACTTGGAATTATTTTTTATTTTCTTCCAAGTGGGTTCTATCATCCATAAACCCTCCCTAGACCTCATCCCTCTCACCATAATGCCATTGGATATTTTTATTTAATGGCATTATATTATTTTTCCTCCTGAAAATGCCTATTTTCTCACTAAGCTATGAAGCAACCCTCATTTTTATTGCTCCAAAAATTCCAAGAAAATTCCCAAATATTCTTTGGATCATGCCTCACCTCCCTTTGCAAAAATATCCCATAGTCATTTGAAAATTTTCAGCTAAGGAAAATGTTTTTGCTTCTGGACAGAATGAGCACTTTGTTAAGCAAGTACATTTTTCCTTGATCTGTTGGAGATGAAATTTTTACCACATGACTACCCTCCTAAGAAATGCTTAACCCCAAAATTTCAGACTTGAACTCCTAGCCGTTTGTCCCAAGCACTTGGCACAAATTTCTGTCCAGAAACTTTGCATCAAGCTCCAGTCACCTCCACTGCGCCAGATGGCAAGCCAAGCGCAGTTCTAGGCACCGCGTTGAAGGGACTTCACGAATGACACGGTTTGGCAGTGCCGAAAACACCGCGTGTGCCAGTGCACGCGGTGACCACGTGAGTGCATGGTGCATTGCATGCGCTCGCCGCGCTCTGTGCACCGGGTCCCTCTGCCGCCGCCCGTTCGCCCTCCGCTCGCCACCGCAGCGTGTCCCAGCTCCTCAGCCTTCTCCAGCGCGCCACCTAGGCTCGCCCTGCTCCTCCCCGACACCGGACAGCCGCTCGCCGGAAGTGGCCGAACGCTACGCGGCAGAACAGTGGGCGCGCATGCTCCGTTTTCTTCGCGTAGTGCGCGCCACTATGCTTGCACGCGTGCACCGCGTAGCTGTGCACCCCTGCTCCTCCCCCACGCCGCGCCCGAGCTTATCTCCCTCTCTCTTTTTCTGCAGTTCGTCACCGGCGGAGCCCCGAGCACGGCCACCCTCTATATATAAATAGAGGCATCCCCGACTCCTCCTAGCCATTGCTCCCACTTCACCTGGCCACAAATCACTCCCCAACGAGCGCGGCAAGACCGGGAGGGCCTCTTGCCGCCGTTCATCGCCGGAATCCGCCGTGGATCCCCCTTGAACGTGCACTCATTCCAGCCAACCCCAGCTTCATCCACTGCTCCCATCGAGGTCGTGGTGATCTCCTGAGCTCGACGGTACCACTCACTCGCCGGATCGTCACTGGAATCGCTGAATCCGACGAGCTCCGCCGCCGCCGTCTCTGGAGAAGAACACCCCGACGCCGTCCGGCCACCCCCGTCATCACTTCGGGTACGTGCGTGCTCGCCGTGATGCCCTGAGTCCATTCCGCCCATCGCCGGCGACCGCCATGGCCTCCTCGCCGGAGTACCACCGGCGACAGCGCCGCCTCTCCTGTTCCCTCTCTCTTTCTCTCTCTTTTAATCCTGACAGTGGGACCCCCCTGTCGGTCTCTCACTCTCTCTCCCGAAGCGGTATAAGTGGAGGCGTAATCCAGAAATACGCCTTCGACGTGGCCTGTTCTGGAAATTCTTTTAAAATCATTTAAATTAATAGTTTGACCAGCTTCTGACCCCAACTTTGACCAGCTCTAACTTTTATTCTATAAGTCCAATTGAGTTGATTCTTTTTGCTACTGGTTTGTATTGAGCCCAAATTTATGCACGCCAAATTGCAGAATTTTTCTTGCTGTTGAGAATTTCTGGTGAAATAAAATGCTTTATGTGACATTTTCTTTTTGCATTTAAAATATTTTCAGAAGCTCCTAATTGTGTTGGAGAAGACCAGGAGTACTGTGACACTCGTCTGAACCAAGGCAAGCCACAACATTCATATGCAAGGATGGCATTGCAACGGCAATGGTTTATTTGAATTAAATTCCTATTTAATTCACTATTAAAATGATTTGCTATATAGAACTTATTGCCTAGAATTTGCTCCATGTCATTCTGATAGTATGCAGTAGGGTACCTGCTTTCTTGCTAAAGTGTGCAGTAGAGATCATGTCATATACTCTTCTGGTAGCATGATGCAACCGTTATTCATGATCGTGACCCATGCCTCCATTCACACTATGGCTCGAATCATTTTATTTCAAGTTAAACTTGATGTTAATTCAACTTGAACATGTTGTTGATCGAGTCATGGTGCCACCGAATTGAGCTCACCAGTGCAACCACACTTGCCTGGATGGGGAGGCCCTAATGCAGTCTATTGTCATGCCTCTCGCCGGTGCCTCCTACGAGGGAAGGTTGTGCACTGGCGTTACCCTGGCCCGGTAGGCAGTCATAACCTTGAGTGCCCGAGTTTTACGGTACCGAGGTCCCCGTTTGGGACGATGTTTATGTTTGGCCACGACGGTGGCAGCCACAGAGGTGGTGGATGTCACGAGTTGGCATCGGGGCCACCCAGGACATAGCCCAAAGGGGAGTTTGTCGGAGTGGCCGGGAGAGTGTCATGCAATAGATTGGTTTTTTCGGAATGTCGTTGGTCCACCCGAATGGGAGCACGAGGCCATGAGTTCCGTAGTGTGGGTACAGTGTACTAACCTCTGCAGAGTGTATAATCTATCGATAGCCGCGTCCTCGGTTATGGACACAGTTCGTAGTAGGTCACACCGTGGGTCAACAGATATAATTAACTTGCACACTAAGACTCACAAGATGGCACATGCAGAAGTGGTGATCGAGTGAGGATCACTATGAAAGGTATGGATGTGATCAAGTGAGGATCACGTTGGTAAGTTATGAACGGTGGTTATGCGGTAACCCCAAAATGGTAAGTTGGTCCCAGGGACCACGACAACTTTTCACGCATACCTCATGTTGAGTAGTATCTTGCTCATGCAGTAAACCTGTAAATGCCTTGTTGTTGTTTGTCATACTTGTTTTGTTTGCTGTGAGCTTGCGAGTACATTCAAAGTACTCACCTGGCTTATCATGCCAGATGCAGGAGAAGCCGTGCATGGTGTGGATGTCGAGCAGTATGTCACGCTCTAGGCCGTGTCCCAGCAGTGTCCCTGTGGAGTGGAGTTCCGCTACCTCGTCGTTCCGCTGCCGCGTAGTAGATCCCGTTATCATCGAGGCCCCTGAGATGTCTACTAAATAATGTACATAAGTGCAGCCGCACCGTGTGTGCCGCTTGGCCTCGCTAATCATGTAATATTTGGAACCTATGTATCCGCTAGAGCTCAATAAAGCGGTTGTTTTCTGAACCAAGTTGTTGTGTATTGCCAGAAGACTTGATCTCTGGGCTGGCAATGCAAGGTAAACCGGTTGCTCTGAGCCGGGGTGCCACAATGCTTGGTATCAGAGCCACGCTGACTGTAGGACGCCCTAGACAGCCTACGCATTAGAAAACGGTAGTTTTAGCCTCTGTAGCGATCTGAGGATTGACTCTGCACTTGGGTGTTGCATTGCATGCATATAATTTACTATTAATACTGATCAGCTAATATTGTGAGTGTAGATGGCACCAGTCCCTTATCCGTATCAGCCGGAGCCGGCACCTTCCACCTTTCCGCATCTTCTTAGCAACGTGTGGCGCCGACTCTACCCCGACGGCGATGACCCTGTGTACCAGGTGTACCGAGAGCAGCTTGCAGATGGTATTTACGAGTATCACGCGGAGGTCGTCATGCACAACAGTATTGTGGTGGGCAGTTACACTCGCTCCACCAAGGGCGGGACTGCTTCTACACCCGACCAGGCGGTCCAATTTGCAGCATTTGAGGCTCTCACTAACTTGCGCTATAACGAGATTCAGATGCAGACTCACCCAGGTTTCTACTTCTATCCGTCCTTGTTTGAGTCAGGACAGATCCGTTTCCCTTACATTGATCCGGAGTGTGACCGGTCAGCCAGCCACCTGTCTTGTTACATAATGGCTGGATACTTTCTGATCGTCAGCCTAGCTTAGGAGCTGAACCGTGTTCGAGACGAGCTAGTTGCCGCTCGATCTGCCTTCGCTCCACCTTTACTTATCCATACATTGCTTGTTCCTCCAGTTACCTTACCTCCACCTGCACCAGTGACTCCCACACCTTCTCAGTGTAACTCAGGTACTTCGGTAGTGACTCCCCATGAGTCCCCAGCCCAGTGGGTTATGCTTCTCGCTACCCCAGCCGCTCCGATGCTGCGGAGCCACCCTGCTCCAGACCCTGAGGGAGAGTCGTCCCGTCAGCGTTGTCGTGTTTCCTTTGCTCCGGAGGTGTCCGTTATCAGTTCTGATTCGGAGTCCGACACTGAGGAGACACCAGCAGGACCGTCAGAGTGCCAGTGCGATCGCTGCCGTCACGAGTAGACGAGGATGATGTGATGTTTGCTTGTATGCATGTAGTAGTACTATCCATGCTGTTGTCCTGTTATGTATGCTGGATGATGTATTGTATAATTATGTTGTTTTCTGTTATTCGCTTTGGCTTTTCTCGATTTCTTTTCCGGGTTTGTTGCTTCACCTTCCTATTTTTCCCTTATGGATGTTGCTCATCTCGATGCTTCGTATTGAGAAACATATATAGGATGACAAGGTGTGGCAGTAACTGCTATGGTGGCGACGATACTCCAGTTCGTCGATCCACAAGGCAAGCAGGACATTCTCCAGAACCATATCAGCCACCACCTCCTCCACCTCAAGCACCCACAACAGAGCAGATTATGCGTATGTTTGAGGAAAAGAGGAACCAAGATCTGATGGAATTCCTAAGAAGCATGCAGACTATGATTGGGCAAAATAATTACAATGGAAATCACTCCAAGCTGTCAGACTTTCAGAGGACCAAACCGCCAAGTTTCAGTCAAGCACTAGATCCAATGGAAGCCGATGACTGGTTGAGGACCATTGAAAAGAAGCTAGAAATTGCTCGCACTGAAGATGCTGATAAGGTACCCTTCACCACTCATTATCTGGAAGGACCAGCTGCTATATGGTGGGACAATGCTAAAATTATGTGGCCTGCTGAAGAAGAGATTACTTGGGACAAATTCCAAGATAAATTCCGCAAGTATCATATTCTCGCCGGTATCTTGAAGGTCAAGCAGCGAGAATTCCTCACCCTCACACAAGGTAACTCGACTGTAAGTGAGTATTTAAACAAGTTCAATCACTTGGCCCGTTATTCTACACATGATGTGGCCACCGAAGAACGGAAGATAGATCGGTTCCTCGGAGGACTCAACCTTACCCTTCGATGTGCACTCAGCATGCTGGACTTCCCCGACTTCCGAACTTTGGTGAACAAGGCACTCATTGCCGAAAGGGAACACAAACTGGTTAATGATCATAAGACTACCTATGAAGACCGCAAACGCAAGTTTGAACCCAAGAAGGAAGGTCAGGTCTTTCAGAAGGTTCGTACTTGGCAGCAACCCCAGTTCGAGTTCAAGCCAACCAGGCTACAGGGGAACATCAAGAATGAAAGTCAGATCAAGACTGTGGTCGCCAAGCCAAACAAGGAAGACTGTCAGCGTAACAATGCATGTTACTCATGTGGACAAACTGGGCATTACGCTAGACAGTGTCCCAAGAACGGAAAGTCACCAACCAACCTGAAGCCTCAAGTCAATTATGGGGGGCAATTCCCCAACCGGAAGTATTCAAGGGCAAGTTCATCATATCTCCGCCGAAGAAGCTTCTGAAGTTCCCGATGTGGTCATTGGTATGTTTCCTGTTAATGACATACCTGCAACAATTTTATTCGATTCCGGGGCTTCCCATTCTTTTATTTCGCGGAGTTTTGTTGCCCAACATCGACTTTCCTATACTCTTTTGGACAAAGTTATGGTGGTGCAATCCCCCGGATCCAGGCTCAGGACAAATATTGTATGTCGAGGATTGAAAATATCAATCAATGGAGTTATCTTCCCCGCATCCTTAGTATCCATTGAATCTCCAACATTGGATATTATTTTGGGGATGGATTGGTTGACAAGACACCAGGTCTGCATCAACTGCGCAACAAGAGAAGTCACGCTAATAAACCCCTCGGGTCAGTTTGCTTGGTTCTTTGCCGGTCGAGACATGCCAAAGAAGGGGATGGTCTATGCAGCAATTTCAACAGAGATGAATCTAGTCCCAGTGGTCTGTGAATTCCCAGATGTGTTTCCAGATGAATTTCCAGGCATGCCACCTGATCGAGAGCTTGAATTTTCAATCAAGCTTGTGCCCGGGACAACACCAATTTACAAGAAATATTATCGTATGCCTTCATCCGAACTAGTGGAGTTGAAGAAGCAATTGGATGAGATGCTCCAAAAAGGATATATTCGCCCCAGTTCATCTCCTTGGGGTGCACCGGCAATATTTGTGGGCAAGAAGGATGGCAGTCTCCGGATGTGTGTTGACTACCGCGCTCTCAATGATGTCACCATCAAGAATAAATACCCATTGCCCTGGATCGATGATTTGTTCGATAAACTCAGTGGAGCTCAAGTGTTTTCCAAGATTGATTTGTGCACCGGGTATCACCAGCTGAAAATCAGAAAAGAAGATATCCCCAAGACAGCATTCACTACACGATATGGGATGTACGAATATACAGTCATGTCATTTGGACTGACCGACGCTCCTGCATTCTTCATGCACGTGATGAACAAGGTTTTCATGGACTTCTTGGACAAGTTTGTAATGGTGTTCATTGTTGACATCCTCATATATTCCAAAAGTGAAGAAGAGGACGAGCAGCATCTCCGAGCAGTGTTGGAACGGCTACGCGCTCATCAACTCTACGCCAAGTTCAGCAAGTGCGAATTTTGGCTTAAGAAAGTGGGATTCCTTGGGCATACTCTTTCCGCCCAAGGAGTGACCGTGGATCAAAGCAAGGTCAGAGAAGTATTAAATTGGAAGATACATGTTTCAGTGACAGAAATCAAGAGTTTCTTGGGTCTGGCAGGTTATTACCGTCGCTTCATTGAAGGCTTCTCAAAGATTGCCAAGCCAATGAATGAACTACTCAAGAAGAATCAGAAGTTCATATGGATGGAAGCATGTGAGAATAGTTTCAATGAGCTAAAGACCTGTTTGACCACCTATCCAGTGTTGACTCTACCGGATATCTACCGGAGCTTTGACATCTATTGCGACGCATCCAGGCGTGGCATTGGGTGTGTACTTATGCAAGATGGAAAGGTTGTGGCCTATGCATCAAGACAGCTCCGACCGCATGAGGAGAATTACCCTACCCATGACCTGGAGATGGCAGCTGTGGTCCATGCCTTAAAAATTTGGAGGCATTACATCATTGGAAAACGATGCCAAATCTACACCGACCACAAGAGTCTCAAATATATATTCACGCAACCGGACCTGAACCTCCGACAAAGAAGATGGCTTGAGTTGGTCAAAGACTATGACCTGGGTATCAACTACCACCCAGGAAAAGCAAATGTGGTCGCCGATGCTCTCAGTCGCAAACCGGCTACAGCGAACTCATTAATCGAGCGTCTGCACCCAGCACTTCAAGAAGAAATAGCTCAGCTCAATATGATCCTGTGTGATGCAACTTGCTCGGTTACCTTGGAAGTAACCCCTACTCTGGAAGACGAAATCCGAAAGGCTCAACCTGGTGACCCAATGTTACTCAAGGTAATGGCCCAAGTACGAGAAGGGAAGATACCAGACTTCAACATTGATGATAAAGGTACACTACGATTTCAGAATCGAGTCTGTGTACCAGACCTCGGGGAATTAAAGCAGCAGATTCTGAAGGAAGCTCATGAGTCTGCATACTCCATTCACCCCGGAGGCACTAAAATGTATCAAGACTTGAAGCAAACATTCTGGTGGGAAGGTATGAAGAAAGATATCGCCTATTACGTCGCCTGTTGCGATATATGCAACAAGGTGAAGGCTGAACATCAGAAACCCGCCGGTCTACTTCAACCCTTACCCGTTCCGCAATGGAAATGGGATGATATCTGCATGGACTTCATCGTGGGGTTACCAAGAACACCATGAGGTAATAACGCCATATGGGTCGTGGTCGACATGCTCACCAAGGTGGCCCACTTTATTCCAATAAGGACAACCTACCGTGCAGACCAACTCGCTCAACTTTACATATCCAGGATTGTCAGTCTGCATGGGATACCCAGGACTATCACTTCAGACCGAGGATCTTTGTTTACCTCGGCATTCTGGCTACATCTACACCAAGCCCTAGGAACCGCCTTGAAACATAGCACTGCTTATCACCCTCAGACAGATGGGCAGACAGAATGAGTAAATCAAATCTTGGAATACATGCTTCGGGCATGCGCTCTTGCTCATGGACCCAAATGGGAGGACAGCCTGCCATACGGACATAAGTGTCGCACCCCGTTAAACTGGTCTCAGACAGGAGACAGCCGAATCTTCGGGACTGATTTAATGATGGAAGCAGAAAAGCAAGTTAAAGAAATTCGAGATAGACTGCAAGTAGCAAAATCTCGTCAGAAGAGCTACTATGACTCAAAGCATAGACAGATCAGTTTCGAACCAGGTGAATATGCATATCTCCGAGTTACCCCCATGAAATGAGTCAAAAGTTTTCATACTCGGGGAAAGCTCACACCAAGGTACATCGGTCCGTTTCTAGTTATGACCCGAGTGGCCAAAGTGGCTTATCAGTTAGAATTGCCTCCCGAGCTATCCGAGGTCCATGATGTGTTCCACATGTCTCAGCTACGAAAATGCATCGCACCACCCGCAAAACAGACGGATATGACAGAGCTAGAGCTTGCCAAAGATTTAACATATGAGGACAAACCCTTGAGAATCTTGGAAGAGATGGACAGAGTCACCCGCAGCAAAACCATAAAGTTTTACAAGGTCCAATGGGAGCACCACACCGAGGATGAGGCCACCTGGGAAAGAGAGGATTTCATAAGGACTGCATACCCATATTTGTTTCCTGAGCAACCGAATCTCGAGGACGAGATTCATCCTAAGGGGGGGGGGGAGGTTTGTAACACCCTGGATTTTGCCTTTTTCTTTTATTTGGATTTATTGAATATTTTAGTTTGCATTTGGGCTTTTCAGTCAATTCTTTTGGACTTGCCACTTGGAATTATTTTTGATTTTCTTCCAAGTGGGTTCTATCATCCATAAACCCTCCCTAGACCTCATCCCTCTCACCATAATGCCATTGGATATTTTTATTTAATGGCATTATATTCTTTTTCCTCTTGAAAATGCCTATTTTCTCACTAAGCTATGAAGCAACCCTCATTTTTATTGCTCCAAAAATTCCAAGAAAATTCCCAAATATTCTTTGGATCATGCCTCACCTCCCTATGAAAAAATATCCCATAGTAATTTGGAAATTTTCAGCTAAGGAAAATGTTTTTGCTTCTAGACAGAATGAGCACTTTGTTAAGCAAGTACATTTTTCATTGATCTGTTGGAGTTCAAATTTTTACCACATGACTACCCTCCTAAGAAATGCTTAACCCCAAAATTTTAAACTTAAACTCCTAGCCGTTTGTCCCCAGCACTTGGCACAAGTTTCTGTCCAGAAACTTTGCATCAAGCTCCAGTCACCTCCACTGCGCCACATGGCAAGCCAAGCGCAGTTCTAGGCACCGCGTTGAAGGGACTTCATGAATGACACGGTTTGGCAGCGACGAAAGCACCGCATGTGCCAGTGCACGCGGTGACCGCGTGAGTGCACGGTGCATTGCATGCGCTCCCCGCGCTCTGTGCACCGGGTCCCTCTGCCGCCGCCCGTTCGCCCTCCGCTCGCCACCGCAGCGTGTCCCAGCTCCTCAGCCATCTCCAGCGCGCCACCTAGCCTCGCTCTGCTCCTCCCTAACGCCGGCAAGCCGCTCGCCGGAAGCGGCCGAACGCTACGCGGCGGAACAGTGGGCGCACATGCTCCGTTTTCTCCGCGCAGTGCGCGCCATTGTGCTTGCACGCGTGCACCGCGTAGCTGTGCACCCCTGCTCCTCCCCCACGCCGTGCCCGAGCTTATCTCCCTGTCTCTTCTTCTGCAGTTCATAACCGGCGGAGCTCCGAGCACGGCCACCATCCATCTATAAATAGAGGCATCCCCGACTCCTCCTAGCCATCGCTCCCACTTCACCTGGCCACAAATCACTCCCCAACGAGCGCGGCAAGGCCGGGAGGGCCTCCTGCTGCCGTTCATCGCCGGAATCCACCGAGGACCCCCCTTGAACATGCACTCATTCCAGCCACCCCCAGCTTCGTCCACTGCTCCCATCAAGGTGTTGGTGATCTCCTGAGCTCGACGGTACCACTCGCTCGCCGGATCATCGCCGGAATCGCCGAATCCGACGAGCTCCGCCGCCGCCGTCTCTGGAGAAGAATACCCCGACGCCGTCCGACCACCCCCGTCGTCACTTCGGGTACGTGCGTGCTCGCCGTGATGACCTGAGTCCATCCCACCCATCGCCGGCGACCGCCGTGGCCTCCTCGCCGGAGTACCACCGGTGACAGCGCCGCCTCTGCTGTTCCCTCTCTCTCTCTCTTTTAATCCTGACAGTGGGACCCCCCTGTCAGTCTCTCACTCTCTCTCCCGAAGCGGTATAAGTGGAGGCATAATCCAGAAATACGCCTTCGACGTGGCCTGTTCTAGAAATTCGTTTAAAATCATTTAAATTAATAGTTTGACCAGCTTCTGACCCCAACTTTGACCAGCTCTAACTTTTATTCTATAAGTCCAATTGAGTTAATTCTTTTTGCTACTGGTTTGTATTGAGCCCAAGTTTATGCATGCCAAATTTCAGAATTTTTCTTGCTGTTGAGAATTTCTGGTGAAATAAAATGCTTTATGTGACATTTTCTTTTTGCATTTAAAATATTTTCAGAAGCTCCTAATTGTGTTGGAGAAGACCAGGAGTACTGTGACACTCCTCTGAACCAAGGCAAGCCACAACATTCATATGCAAGGATGGCATTGCAACAGCAATGGTTTATTTGAATTAAATTCCTATATAATTCACTATTAAAATGATTTGCTATATAGAACTTATTGCATAGAATTTGCTCCATGTCATTCTGAAAGTATGCAGTAGGGTACATGCTTTCTTGCTAAAGTGTGCAGTAGAGATCATGTCATATACTCTTATGGTATCATGATGCATTCGTTATTCATGATCGTGACCCGTGCATCCATTCACACTATGGCTCGAATCATTTTATTTCAAGTTAAACTTGATGTTAATTCAACTTTAACATCCTGTTGATCGAGTCATGGTGCCACCGAATCGAGCTCACTAGTGCAACCACACTTGCCTGAATGGGGAGGCCCTAATGCGGTCTATTGTCATGCCTCTCGCCGGTGCCTCCTACGAGGGAAGGTTGTGCACTGGCGCTACCCTGGCCCGGTAGGCAGTCATAACCTTGAGTGCCCGAGTTTTACGGTACCGAGGTCCCCGTTTGGGACGATGTTTATGTTTGGCCACGACGGTGGCAGCCACAGAGGTGGCGGATGTCACGAGTTGGCATCGGGGCCACCCAGGACATAGCCCAAAGGGGAGTTTGTCGGAGTGGTTGGGAGAGTGTCATGCAATAGATTGGTTTTGTCGGAATGTCGTTGGTCCACCCGAATGGGAGCACGAGGCCATGAGTTCCGTAGTGTGGATACAGTGTAATAACCTCTACAGAGTGTATAATCTATCGATAGCCGCGTCCTCGGTTATGGACACAGTTCGTATTAGGTCACACCGTGGGTCAACAGACATAATTAACTTGCACACTAAGACTCACAAGATGGCACATGCAGAAGTGGTGATCGAGTGAGGATCACTATGAAAGGTATGGATGTGATCAAGTGAGGATCACGTTGGTAAGTTATGAACGGTGGTTATGCGGTAACCCCGAAATGGTAAGTTGGTCCCAGGGACCACGGCAACTTTTCACGCACACCTCATGTTGAGTAGTATCTTGCTCATGCAGTAAACCTGTAAATGCCTTGTTAATGTTTGTCGTACTTGTTTTGTTTGTTGTGAGCTTGCGAGTACATTCAAAGTACTCACCTGGCTTATCATGCATGGTGTGGATGTCGAGCAGTATGTCGCGCTCTAGGCCGTGTCCCAGCATTGTCCCTGTGGAGTGGAGTTCCGCTACCTCGTCGTTCCGCTGCCGCGTAGTAGATCCCGTTATCATCGAGGCCCCTGAGATGTCTACTAAATAATGTACATAAGTGCAGCCGCACCGTGTGTGCCGCTTGGCCTCGCTAATCATGTAATATTTGGAACCTATGTATCCGCTAGAGATCAATAAAGCGGTTGTTTTCTGTACCAAGTTGTTGTGTATTGCCAGAAGACTTGATCTCTGGGCTGGCAATGCAAGGTAAACCGGTTGCTCTGAGCCGGGGTGCCCCACACCATAAGGAAGAGCAACCACAACAAGTTTCAGATGATGGTTGTCGTCGACCATGTTTAGAAATATGGTCTAAGTCATGAATATATCAGCAGCTGAACTGTTAGTTAATTAGTATGTTAAGATGGATGTGATACATTGATGTTTAATTATTTGGTCGTTTGTTTCCAAAATGATTTAGTTTGGTTCAGTTATATTGAGAACCATATGACTATGCCTTTTGGAGTAATTTGTGTCAGCCCGCAGTGCCAATAATTGGTTTGTTGCAGCCTATCTCTCCAGTGGCGGGCGCTACGGGACAACCGCCACTGCCACAAAGGTTTCTGTGGCGGGTAGGAACTGTCGCCCGCCACAGGAAGCACGTACCAGTGGTGGGCGGACGCCCGCCACTGATGCGGCTATAGCAGTGGCAGGAGGTCGGTGGCGGGCGGCCCTGGGCGCCTCGCCCGCCACTATTGGCCTTTTTGCGCCCGCCACTGCTAGGCATTCCTGCAGTAGTGGGTCTTCGGGCTTGTTGGCCCACATGTGGGAGGCCTGGTCCTGAAAGGGGAAGATGCGGCAGCAGAGCATAATCTGGATCACGTTGGGCAGCTCAACCCCCCGCTCTATCATCTTGGCTATCCGGCTCTGCAGCAGCGCCACCTCCTTGTTCGACCCCCAGTCAAGGCCCTTCTTGGTCCACGAGACCAACCTCGTGAGGGGTCCGGATCTGAAGGCGGGGATCGCCCCCCAATCCGCGTTCCGCAACTTGGTGATGTAGAACCACTCCTTCTGCCAGATCTTGACGGTCTCGATGAAAGTGCCCTCTGGCCACTCAACCCGGGGGAGCTTGCTGACCATCGCCCCCCCCCCCCCCCCCCCCCGCAGTCCGCCTGTTGGCCGTCAACGATCTTCGGCTTGACGTTGAACACCTTCAGCCACAGGCCGAAGTGTGGTCGGACCCGAAGAAAGGCCTCACAGATGATGATGAAGGCCGAGATGTGCAGGAAGGAATTTGGGGCAAGATCATGAAAATTCAGACCATAGAAAAACATCAAGCCCCTAACGAAGGGGTGGAGAGGAAAACCTAGCCCCCGGATGAAATGAGGGAGGAACACCACCCTCTCACCCCAGCCTCGGCATGGGGATGACTTGGCCCGCCTCTGGAGCGCGGTGAGTGACGTTGGCGGGGAGGTAGCCCGCGTTCTTCAGCTCCAAGATGGCGCTCTCGGTGACGATGGAAGCCTCCCACTTGCCCTTGGAGCCAGAGCCGGCCATGGCCGGATTGAGGAGATGGATGGAGAAGTTCTTGGAAGGGAGAACGGATCTAGGCGCTGGTGCTCAGGAGATTGGGAGGGCAACGGCGAAGGAAGAAGTGAGAGCGTGCGAAGGAAATGGTGGCCGCTCCCCTTTTATGGGCTGCTGTAAAACCAAGGGTCCTTTTACTGCGCCGCAGGCATTGCCGTTCCCCCGTATAATCGTGCCATTATGCGTGTGTGGGATAGTGCAAATCATTGATCATATCCCTTGAAAATAGGGCACGATCTCCATATCGATGGGACGCGCCAATGAAGGAACTGCCTCGAACCACAAATCGAGTTTTCATAAACCAACTCGTGGTCGTGGCATGTCGTGACCCTTCGGCAAAAGTTGTCAGATGGGGTCACTGTTAACACCTTTGCGACTAGCCTTCGGGGCTAAGTTTTTGGTACACTTCGGCGACCGAGGCATAATTTGGGGAACATATGGTTAGGCGGCCCTTGAGGACTCGATTCAGAGAGGTTGCAGGCTTGGCACAAGTACCACAGGAGGGAAGGAACTGGTCCACAAAGTCAATGGTGTTCGGCATATACCTCGGCTTCGAAGACTAGTTCGGGGGCTACTGACGGTGTCCCGGACTAGGGGGTACTCTGGTTGCCGGCCTATCTCCTATAAGCCGGACTAATGGGCCGCTCTTTACACATCGAAGGAAGGCTGGATTGCGGGCGACCCCGTGCACCAGAAGGAAACCTCCAAAGACTTGGCGTCTCCTCCAAGAAATATTTAGCGTAACTGGCATGTTTATCCCCTGATGGCAACCGACCATATGTAAACCTAGGTCCCTCTGGTGTCTATATAAACCAGAGGGTTTAGTCCGTAGAGGCAGAAGAACCATTATCATCATACCCACCTAGGGTTTAGCCCATCCGATCTCGAGGTAGATCAACTCTGTAATCATCATACAATAACATCAATACAATCAAGCAGGACGTAGGGTTTTACCTCTTCGAGAGGGCCCGAACCTGGGTAATCGATGTCTCTGCGTTCCTTGTAATCCATTGACTCCAAGATCCACAGTTCGGACCCCCCTACCCGAGATCTGCCGGTTTTGGTACCGACAGCGGGGACATGCTGCACGTTCTTCAGCTGCACGATCCTTCCCGAAGTAAACTTCAGATCGACCGTGCCAACACCATGAACAGAAGCACTCGCGCCATTCCCCATCAATACGGACCCGTGACCTGTGGCCTGGTAAGAAGAAAACAATCAAATGTTAGCACACACATGAACACCTGCACCTGTGTCCACCCACCAATCGGTGGACTGACAAACTGAAAATACAGTAAATAAATTACCGTACCTAGATGCACCACTTTCATTGTTGCCCACAATCATATTGGCAGACTTGGAGTCCTGCCCTGGCTTCTTGTACTTGTTAGGGCACTTGTTGGCCCAATGTTCGTCTGAACCACAAGTGAAGCAGCCATCTCCCTTCTTGTTCTTCTTAAAGGTCTTCTTACCCTTCTTCTTAAAGTCGGTATTTTGTTGGACACCGTTCTTTCCCTTGGGCTTGTGGGAATTGAAGTTCTTCTGATGCACCATATTGGCTACAGAAGTTCCTTCGACCCCTTTTCCGTGCGAGTCCTTTGCTCTCGAGTTCTGCTCAACACTCAGATGGCCGATGACATCCGCTACTGAGAATTCACGCCTCTGATGTTTAAGAGTGGTAGCAAAGTTCCTCCAGGAATTAGGAAGCTTAGCGATTATACAACCCGCGACAAATTTGCCCGGTAAATCGCACTTCAGAAGCTCAAGCTCCTTAGCGATGCATATTATCTCATGAGTCTGTTCCAATACAGAACGGTTCTCGACCATTTTGTAATCGTGGAACTGCTCTATAACATACATCTCGCTCCCAGCATCGGTGGCCCCGAATTTAGATTCGAGCGCCTCCCACAAGTCCTTGGCAACCCGCACATGTAAATATGCGTCAACCAACTTATATTCGATCACGCTCAGAACTGCTCCGAGAAAGATTACGGTGGCCTCCCTGAATGCCTTCTCCTGTTCAGGAGTAATCGTTCCAGTGGGAGACACACCGGCAACCCAGAACACGTTCATTGCTGTGAGCCATAAGATGGTTTTGGTCTGCCAACGCTTAAAATATGTACCGGTAAACTTATCCGGTTTCAGTGCAGCAGCAAAACCATGATTCGAAAAATTCCTACACAAATTAGGTTTTTGGATTGCTGAGTAAATAGGCAATTTTTCGATTAATTTAATCCATGAATAAATCATTAGCATGGCATTGATTAAATTACTGACATACTGATTATGAACCAGACTAGCATGTACTACGCATTTAGTAGAAACATCTACGCATATAGCTAGTACAGCTAAGACAGAAATTAACAGGAGAGAGATAAACATATTATACCCTCCAATCGGCCAGGCAGAGGCCGCGGCGGCGGCGGCAGCAGCGTCCTCGGCGGCCTTCTTGTCGGCTTCCAGCTTCTCAGCGGCGGCACGTTCGGCGTCGGTGGACATGGTGATGACGAAGGCGATGCGGACGAAGAGGAAGCAGACGAACGGAGGCGAGCAGTCGCGTAGTCGCTCCCCAAAAACCTAATCGCCCCTCTCTCTAACAGGATCCGAAGAGGCGGGGTTTCGGAGGCCTGCTCTCCCGTCAACCGTGTACGCGGTGAACGGGATGGAGTCGCCGGCGGCAGTAGCAGCAATGGCACGACGTGGGCGGCGCAGCCGCGTGGAGAGACGTGGGCTGAACCCACGTCCAAGTCGGTAACAGCCCACGATCTGACGTCTCAGATCGTGGCCCCATCTGTCAAATACTCTCCGTTCCTGACCGGCAAAAAGAAGCGCAGCGCGCGGGAACCACTTCTCTTCTCAAGCTCCAATAGCATGTGGAAGAGAATCCCTTATAAGGAGGTCCAACTCCTTCTCCACTAGCGGTATGGGACTAAACTTCTCACCACACCTAGTGCCATATAATCCCACATGGGCCCTTGTAGATTTTCTGAAATTGCTAGATGGGCCCTAGGCCCAACTCATATTTCAACACTTCTCAGTTTAGCGATTGGCTCTGCTAAGAGCATGAAGTGCTGGTGAATTCAGTAGTAAGAATACTAGGAAATATATGTGCATCTAATAGTTTGTAGACTGAATTATGGGAACTTGATTCATGTACAGTATCCCAGAGTTCCCAATATATATGCATAAATTTGCAATATGGCAAGCTAAAACTTAGATTCTGGACATGGATGCTTCAGTGATATTGGAAGAAATGCACAAGAAGCAGGGCGTCGGTAACAAAGGCGACCTCCAGCTCCGAGAATCACAAAGATCACTTGCCAGCAACATAAATACTGTAATTCCTCTACTAGCAACTGTAACCAGTCTGAAACAACAGACCAGATACTCCATCTGCAACCAGAGCTTTCCTGTCTACAAAGACTGCACCGATGGATATATGTTGAGAAGTGGAATATAAGTGGAGAAGTGGAATAAATTGCCCTGGTACAGAAGGTAAGTCCATGGTTTGATTCTGACATGAATGCTTCAAGAGTTAACCTGAAAAAAGATACGGGTTTGGAGAATATAGATTGAATTATTCTTGAATGAAATTGTTCAAGAATGAATTACATGTTCAGTTAGTGTAACCGATTTAACCTTCGACATTAACAGCTACAGTATATGTGAGCGATAATTAATGAAGAACCAATCCAATTAAATAACTGAGTTCGTGAATGTACCCACTTCATTTGTAGCACCTCAGTGAAATTCCTCTTTGCGCATGTGTGAAACGGTGCAATGAGTCCATCAGTCAGTTGGTTCTAATGCTGACTGTGATGTTTGCCCAGCACTTGAGTCCATCAGTCATTTGGTTCTGCGATGCATCCATTCCCCTACACTATGGGACAGGCTGAATATGACTAATACTACAATGTGTTCCACGGACCTTATGGATTTTATGCAACGAGCTCATCTAAGATGGCCTTCTTCAAGTAAATGGCACATTCTTTTTGCTGCATGTGCTGTCTCACTTTGGCATGCCAGGAATGACAGAGTGTTTAATCACAAGCGCCGGACACCGTCTTATACTAGGCTATACGCAGTGAAGCTACTGTCGCTTTGGAGCCACAGAGCGAGGCGCCCAGAAGATAAAACGGCATTGTTACTTTGGATGCATAAATTGACTGGCTAGCCAGACCTTTTCTTCTCCTTCTTTTTCTATTTCTTTCTCTGGCTCTAGGCAGCTTATGGCCTATGCACCACGGTGCGCAATATAAGCTTCATGTAATGGACCCCTGGTCTTCAGGCTGCGGCCTGTTTTGAAATATATAAGGTAGAACATGATCTACCTTTCATTTCAAAAAAAAAAAAAAAAAAACAGTGCAATGAGCTGGTACCATCATCGAGGAACATGTTTTTGTCGTCGCCGAATCATGCCGAGTCGAGTCAGTTTGCTGTAATGTCCAAAGAATATGAACCATTGGTGAAACCGAGGAACAAATGCATTACTTTGAGTTTTGAGCGCACATAATGTTGTAACTACTGTTGCATTATTCTGATCCCTTGCCCTGTACTTCTGGAACAGAATTTTCATGAACAAGAAGGATATCATGAAGCTTTTTGATGGATGGTCACTCCCTGATGAAATGCATTACTTTGCCACTGCCTGAGACAAATAGCGTGACTATTGTTTTCTGCCTGCGACAGGAGATTATTTTCCAGATGGGCTCGTACCGTGGGCTGATCTCCAATGTAAATGGGGCAGAATGGGCCAAAGAGGCTGGGCCTTACTGATATGCTCACACCGACACTCCCCTGCCCACCTCTCCCTTCTCACTTCAGTCGCTCCAGCGTTTCTCAGAAAAACAAAAAAAACTTCACTCGCTCCAGCCTCCAGCCACACTGCAACGCAGCTGCCGGAAGAAGCGACAGGCGACGAGATTTGGCCGGCGACCTGACTCTGAGCCCGTCCGCGGCGGCTGCCTCTTCAGATCCGAGGTTGGCCTTTCTGATTCCCCAAATTTCTTCTTCTCTCATCTCTCCTCTCGTGGGAATGAAGGAATCAAACCCTAGCTAGCTATATTTTGTCTCCCTAATTAAGCTAATCTCGACCTGCAGTGTTCAGCAGAGGCGATTCCCCTCCGTAGGTAAGCCCTCTACTCTAATCCCTCAATATCTTTGGCATTTCGTGCCACCTGTGTGTGTGTGTGTGTGTCACTTTCATGGTGACCACTGTACTATCTTGTCCTGAAAAATCATCATAATCTGATCATGCCTGGAATTTCGGGTCACCATTTTTTAAATCATGGTGTAATTTTCTACTGCATACATTTGAACTGTGTGCCTCAAGCTATGTATGAGCTTGTTTTTCTCAACTTATGTATAGGTTGTTTTTTTGGAAACTTGTGCATGAGATCTTTTTCTCTCTGAACTTACCCATGATATTGTTAACACTCGGTTTTTCCCAAATGATGCTTAGTGGTACTACATTGTTCTATTTTTACACCAGTGGGTTGTGCATTTTACACGGCCATGCATGCTTGATATTATGCATGATTTGTGATTCAGACATACTGACCGTGAACATTTTCCTTTTAAACAACATCTGGCTAGTCCAACCTATCAGTGTGTAGTCTGCTTGTTTGTGAGGAACTTCTCCTTGTATGATCAGTTCTTCTTACTGACATACAAACTATGAAATGGAAACATGTCGGTCTGCAATATGAGGGCATTTAAGCTGTACTAGTTGTAGCTTTCGATAAGAACATATGTTGCTGGACCAAGTTGATTCTTTTGAGTGTTTATAGCTTGGACCTCTTGTTCTCTTGTATCGCTGTTTTCTGAAGTGTCAATGCGAACTGCAAATTGGGTCTAGAAATACTCCTAATCTTGTTATCATGTTGCCCATTGTATTAGAGCTGGAAGATGCTTAATCTTGTTAACGTATTGCTGACTCTATTTTCTTGTCTTGATATATTATCACAAACCCAACAAAAAAAATTGACTAACTATTTTTCGAATGTAATCATGGGGGCATTTTCTGCTGCCTGCCTTTGAACTCTGTGCTTGCAGCTATGTATGATATCAATCATACTTGTTTTTTCCTGAATATTTCTTAGTGGATCGTATAGTTCTTTTCGGGACACAAGTTGAACATAGATTATGCGCGGGTATGCTCCAGCTGATGCATGATTTGTGATTCCGATGTATCATAGTCCCAAGTCCAAGCTAACAGTGGGTAATTTGAGTTTGTGTGGCATTTCTTCTTTTTTCTGTTATATGAATACAAACTATAAACTGGAACTACATCTGTCCGGGATAGAATGCATCTGTACTGCTGTAGCATTTTGAAAACAAAAATGGAAACTATATTTCTGAACGAAACTAATTATTACTTTTCTGGGCTCAAAGGAAACTATATTAACTATTGTTGTCCTCACCACTTTTGTAATTAGTGAATTTTATTTTTTTTAATTTTAAAGGTTAAAAGTGGCAAAAATATATATATTTGGATGCTTAATTATCTCCATGATGAACATTCTTCTGGTTTCTCTGAAACAGGAATGCTACGTGAAGAACAAGGTTATGTGGGAGCTTTTGGTTGGTCAGTGACAAAGGCCCGGCAAGGAAGATCAGAGAGCTCTATTTCCTTAGCAGTTTTCTAACTATCTTTACTATAACTATCTCTCGAAACAGGCTTTCGCCCCGCTTTATATATAAAGCAACACAACAAAGTACACGGCCGAACGATACAGTGTGATCAGGAGGCCCTCTTACAAAGCAGATCAAAAGATACAACATTAACCTAGAACAAGCTAACACCTCGCCAAGACCCGAACGACGACTCCTGAGCTCCACGACAACGCCCACAAGAAGGTGACGGCGCGAAGCGTCGCCGTTGCCGAGTCCAAGCAAACAGACATAGGTTTTCACCCGGAGCCCTGGCATAACGAGCCCTCGACGACGACTCCAAGAAGCAAACGACACCCACAGGCGCCGCCGATGCCGGCTCCAAAATAGCACGAAGCTTTCGCTCGGACACTCGCCAACGCAACCAGGAGGAGTGCCGATCAACACCTCTACGAGGGCTAGCCCATCCACACCAGGTCTGGGTACTGCCAGAGCAGACCAGAGCCTCCCACCAGTCCACCCCTTGCCGCCCACACGACCAAGAAGTAGAGTCACCACCGCCGCCACCAGGGGCCTGCCGGAAAGCCAACCGTGAAGCCCGCCATCCGAGACCACAGTCCCGGCAGCCATGGCCCCGGACACCACCGGTCATCCACATCACGACCCCCCACCATGGCAGTAGGAGTGAAAGGGACCTCCTTTCACTCCTAGCCCGGCATCAGCCACCGGGTCTGGGTTGGCGCCTCCACAGTAGAAGGCGCCTACACCTGCCTCCCCTGCCGGTCCCGCTGGACCGTGGGCATGCAACCCAGTGACTACCGACGGCCACCGCCGAGCAAGCTCGAACGACGCCATGCCCATGGTCTCCGGAGCCGATCCGACCGACAACACGGTAGCACCTGAAGAGCCCAACTCGGACCGACGCCATGAACAAGCATCAGACACGAGAAGCACAACACGAAGGAGACCAACGCGGACCGAGGCAGCCCCTCGTATCAATGAGCCAGCCGTCGTCCACCACCACGAACCTGATCCACACCGCACGCCAAAGACGTCCACGACCCGGATCGCACCTCTGCCCCATCGCCAACTGGAGAGCCCAGGAAACGCCGCCACCCGGACCAAGCCCATCCTCACCTACCCAGAGTGGAAGCTCCGATCCGCATCGGGCCCAGATCTGGCCCGCCCGAGCACGAACCCTAGGTCCCAACCATCCTCCGTCACGCGAGCATCCCGTGCGCCGCCGGCTCGGACCTAGGAGAAGGGAGGACGACGCCACCGCCCGCACCCCACCAACAAGCAGCAGCCACCGCCGTATGAACCGCCGAGGCCACGCCGTTGACTGGTGCCACCACCAAGATCCGAACGAGCCAGAGCAGGGCAACACCACAGCACGAGCACCACCCTGCCAAGCTCGTCCCCGTCCGACCACCACTACCGCAAAGGAACAGCCGAGGCCACTAGCCCTCGCCGCGTGCAGCCCGTGCCCTCAGCCGCCGCCGGAGGCCAGATCGGGCCTGACCACGAACTGCCGCCAGCGCAGCCGACGCACTCCACCAGCCAGGCCGGCGCAGCCCACACCGCCCGTGCCCAGCCAAGCCGTGCAACCGCCGCAGACCCAGCAACCGCCCACGCCGCCGGCGCGGCCGTCCGCCTTGCTGCCGCTGCGCCCCACACCAGCGCAGCGTTCCAGGAGATCCGCCGCATCCCACGCCGCGACAGGCCATCGGGAAGGGAGAAAGGCCCCGCCGCAACCTACGCCGACCGGGCTTTGCCCGGCGGCGGCGAGGGGAAGGGGGCGCGGGGAGGGCTGCTGGCGGCGCAGGCTAGGGTTCCAACCCCCCCCCCCCCCCCCCCCCCCGCGCGGGAGCGGGAGCGGGCAGGGCCGAGCGTTTTTCTAGGTGCTAGCGTCTCTACTATCTTTACACCAGTTTGTCACGAGCATCCTCTTTACTATAACTTGTAGACTGTTATGAATTAATCCTCTATAACACTAAGCTCCCTAGTTTTAAAGAGCCCACATTCAATTGAGGTCTCCAATTAGAATTGGTCACCCAATTTTGACCGGGTCAACAATTTCTCAAAGCTCACTCATTCAATTATTTTATACTATACACTATGCTTCCTAATTTTTAAGGTCTCACAATTAATTGAGGTATTCAATTTAGAATTGGGTCATCCGATTTTGACCGGGTCAACAATTTCTCAATCTCTCACATTTAATTCTTTTAATTCACTATGTTCCCTAATTTTGAAAGCAAAATTGATTAGTTTATGTTTATCTTCGCAGATGGTCGCAGACGTTGCAGGTGCGTCCACTTACATCCCTAGTAGAGGTCCCACCGTGCATTTTCGCGACAAGTAAAGGCAGGTAGGGTTTAGGAAGAAATAATCTAGCTTCCTGCTGTGACTTGTAATCCTCCTTTTGGAAAATAAACCAAGCTATCTTGTTGTGTTCGTGCATATGTACTAACCAGATTCTCCAAGTAGATCAACATATCACATTTGAAGCCCTCGAGCTGTCTATCTGTTGTGTTAATTGGAGTCCTGCTATGCTTTTGTCTAATTAATGCTGCACGTACTGGCGCCTTCCAGCTGCTTGGTTTGGTAATCTCATTTTAGCTGAATATATCTGTTTTGGTTGCACTTGATTTTTCTAGATGTACGTGAATGCTTGAAACAAATGGACCGGAACAGTGACAAAACTTGTGATAATTAAGGCATAAATCTGAAAATTGCGGCCGAGCTCGAGCCATCGTTCCATACACTTCATGTGTCGTAATGGATGGTACTCGATCTTGAGATTGCTTGAAGAAAATATTCATGAAAAACACACAATTTGTTTGTTTGAATTGTGTACATGCACGAACGAGCAAAGAGGACGCAACAGGAGCAACCGAGAGACGGAATATCTTTTAAGTTTTTACATTAGAAATCTATCGGGCTTCTATTTTCACTGCATGTTGCAGATTATTGTAAATTCTACCCATCTTTCCATATCTGCATTCATGCCCTGTTGTGTTGACACACCTCCTACTCGAGCTCAGCCCTGTCAAGTGACATACTTGAGTGCTGCCTGTTTGGCTTATGAATGATCTACAAGCATGAGGTGATGTGTACACGTATGACTGAACAAGGTTCGGCAAGAAAAGGCAAGAGTAGACTTTCCCATACAAGCTGTAAAAGATTCAACGCCACAAGTGAGTCACTCTTTCCACGTGCCTCCTATGCCTATGCTATGGGCTCGAAATGGCTCTCCCTCGAAGAGAAAGGAGAGGAAAACATGGCGCCGAGTTCATCGCATTGTTTGAGCAGTAGATATAATGGGGTAGTTTGGAGAGTTTTGACACAAAGAAGCGAGGGACATGGAGAGGAAGATCAATGTCTCGATGATGATTAAATAGTCAGAGATGCATGTATCCATGGTGTCCTCTTATGCGTGTCTACGGCGCATCCAAAGCCCTACTATTAATAGCAGGCTAGTAGTTAGGTTGGATGGACAATGAAAGTTCAATACTTTATTGCTGGACTAGATGCCACCAATACAAATGATCCCTTTTTTTCATGATAAGGAAGCTCTGAAAAACATGCTCAGGTGGCACTAGATAAATAAAGGCCATGTAATATGTGTATGAGAAATGCACACTACATGCTAGCTGATGCTGCTGCAGTGTCAACCAATCAAATCTCCGAAAGCATGTTCTTGGTTAAATTTGCCTCGCCACCTTTAGGGTGAGCTGACCGTTCGTCTAATGAGAAGTCTATTAATTCTACCATAATTTCACATTCATGCACTCGACCAAGATGTTGTTTCTTGGAAGCATAAAATGCTTTTGTTAGCCCCTAAACAGATTAGAACAAAGGATTTATAAGGGGTATAAACAGGGGAATGAGAAGATTACAAAGATGATGCTAGGTGTATATTTGTTTCGTCTTCATGTGTTCATCAAAAAGTCAATGTGTATATTTTGGCTTGGCATGACCATATTTATTTATGTTGTGTATGCAACTGTTGAAGCACATATTATTTCAAGGACACACTTAATATGAAATTAGGACAACTAACGGTCTTGAAGAGTGTTAGGTACTCTTGGCTTAGCTTAGTCTTTGATTCACAACACTGTGAGGAAAATGTGTGTTATGTCAAGTATCTTGTTGTGCTAGAGGACTTTGGTAGGCATTGTCTTTTTATTAGAAGTATTTACAATGTTAGAAGCTCCACATATGTGTTCTGGCTAAGATTGTGCTAGTTTTGTTTATCCATTTAGTTCTGATGCCCCATTACTAATTTTAAAACTAAGATGGTACTCATACAATCTGAGTAATATTTAGATTGGCTACATTGATTGATGCAAAGGCCGAGGGTGATCGTCCTTTTGTTAGGAATACTAATATTTACACTTTAAATGGTTTCTCAGTTACTTTAATAAATCCAATGCTCCCTTCATTTCCAGATTTATTTTGCAAGAACATTTCTGGATATGTTTTAAACAGTTTTTTTTTCAAAATAGTAAGGATAATAAACATTCGCTCAGCCCAACGAGGCGATCGTCTAGGGTAGCCGATACCTCTAGCACAGAAGGGATTGGGTTAGTCCAATGATGCTAAAAGACATATATTCGTGATAACAACCATTGCTCGTGGGCCAGGGCCGTGGCATGCTCCACTCGCTGGCACACCCCATCTTGCAGCATCCCAGTGCTTGCTGCTTGTGCTCCACTACAGACTCAGCGCCAGAGGTGACCTGGGGTCCTCCTCTGGGACTGCAATTCCATACTTCCCCACTTCGCGCGATGGAGCATCCACTACGGCGAGGCCGAGGCAAACGTGTGGACGACGGTGGTAATTTCATGGCGGCGGGTGAGCACATCAAAGTGGTACCCGTGGGTCAGTCGCTGGATTGGAACTATTCATGTACATGCCTTAGGTTAAATTCTATGATTTTTTCATAGGTCACATTATTAGGAAGAAATCATATGACCCAGTTTGATGGCAATTTGTCATGTGTATCGAGTTATCTATTCTATATGAGTAACAGAGTAACTTTGAGGCCAAGCCATGCATGCGCATGTCTATTTTCTCGAACACGCACCCAAATGCTTCTTTTTTCTATTGAAGGAAGGCGTCAAGATGACAAAAAGTATACAAAAGCTCATGCTATCCAAACAAACAGTGAAATATGAGATTTATAAAAAATGGTGGAAGGAACAAAACATTATGACTAAATATGATACTCAAAAAAGAGAAGGAAAAAAGTAATGAGAACCAGAAACGGAAACATAAGCCATAAAGATGTCTAATGGTCTATTTTCACCCCTCTAAGTTTTGCAAATACAAAGAAAGATGAAGGAGCACCTAAGAACAATAGGCATGGGAGGCATCTGGAAATTTCTAAAACAAATGTTGGATCCTAGTTGTAGAGGGAAACACTAGTTTAGGCCTTCCTCCATGCCTCCATGCCCAATGCTCTTAGATGCTCATTTCTTTCTGTTTCCGACTTGCCTTCACGTCCCCATCATCTAAGCCTATATGTGCACATTTGTTAAGCAAATTGCACACGCCAATAAAAAGGCCATGTTCCCACTCCCACCGCTCTGAGATACTCATGCCTTCCTTTTCCCTACTACTCTCAAGGACTCATGACTAAACTTTACATCGGTAAATTTCTTAAGCTTTCAGCATGGAAACACTTCCATGAGGTAGGAAGGGGAAGGAGAGCCTAAGAACTATAGGAATGGGAGGCATAGGGAAACACTGAGACAGATATCCACCTCTCGTTCTAGAGTGGCTGACGAATAGCTCGATGTTTCCTCTGTGTTCCCATTCTCACTGCTCTTAAACTATTTCTTCTTCTTCCCAGCTCACCATGAAGGAGTATGATTCTAAATTTTCCAGAGAAGGAAGCTTGAACCTGCGAGGTATATATAGGCCTCTTATGAAGTGTTCAGAGTGTAAAGTATACTGAATAATGTGAGTGGAATGCTGAAACCAATGAACACACACCCACATCTGCATGCTGTAACTATATCAATAAATGACAGTGGAACATTAAACTCTGTTGGTAACATGGGCATGTGGAGGGAGGATACTGAGAGATACCGAGAGATATTTTACTGAACCTGCATTTACAGAACTTGGAAAAGCAAAAAAAATAAAAAAATAGTTGTTCAGTATGATTAATAAGAGGCAAGGTGGATGAAGAGAGAATAGTTCACGAGATGGAAGATCACCAGAACCAAGCAAATAGATGTCACAATTATAGACTGTTCCGGATTTCAGAAAATAATTGTCAAAAAATTCCATGATATTTCTATCGTCTGACAAGTAACCTGGTGTGTTGATCAGTTGAGCAACATCTGATGTTGAATTCATATAAGACATTCTTATTAAACAACTAGTGCTAGAGCTAAAAATAATAAGATAGCACCAACAGCGATATAATTGTTATTATAGTTTTCCACATATGCTAGAGTTCCTCAATCGATCTTTACTGCCAAATATACCTGAAAATAATTCAAAGCTGTTTAAATTTTACATCTTACATTCTTACCGTGCGCAGGGCCGTACCTCTGAAATTCGATGCCCTATCTGAATTCAAAGTTTAGGCTCGCATGTAAAAAACAAGTACACTATCTTTGCTAATCATTGAGTGTGGCCATACAGTTTCTTCATAGGGTTACATTTTGTCAACAAAAGAAAAATCTCACAACTGCTTTTCACTACTAATATATTTTCTTAAAAATATGATCCGTTTAGCATTTCTTCGTATATATGTAGGGAACGTACAAAAACATATAGTCATAATTTCGAGCGATTTAATCTGATTGTTCTAAGTAAAAAGGAGTGAAACAAGAGAGAGATAAGTCACCTTTACAACCCTCAACTAACCACCTAGTTCAATTTACATCTCTGAACTCAAATACCGGTTATAACACAACCCCCAACACTCAATAACATTCACAATACACCCCTCTCACCATTTCACTTGTTTTGACCACATGTTTGACCTGGTTTTGCTCACGTGGAGGCCAACTCAGTATGTGATATCACTCACGCCTGCTTTTTTTCACCATACTCATGAGCTAACCTGCATCTCCCTTCCCAGGTTCCCTAAATGTTGCTCCGTCGTGCTGCACACCAAGCGCTCTACCACTTCATTCCAATCACGCGCCACTGATTGCCAAGTCGGCCTGTGTGCTCTCCTGCATCAGTCCCCTCCCGCGGCGCCGCAATCAAGCAGGCCACCTCGCACTTCCTTTCAGCTGCTCCCGTATTCTGATGTCCCCTCCCACATCAGTGCCCTCCCGTCCTCGATTATCCATTTGGGTGGGCACGTAGTGTCATCTTCCAGCTGTTCCTGTTTGCTGCTGCTTGTCCATCTAGGAGGAGCTCATGCCGATGTGAGCGTGCTTGGGCTGGCTAGCAGGAGTTCGTGGTGGTACGGGAATGCCACAAATTCAGGTAAACCTAGAGGGCACCTAAAACCCACAGATAAGAGATAACTAGGATCTTGGGCTTGGCGTTTCACCAGCTGCGTAAAAAAAACATTTCATGGCTACATGAGAGTGGACAGCTCTCATCTCTCGTCAGCGTCACAGACAGGGCCAGCACATCAGTCAACAACAAGCCCGAACAGGCCACAAATGGCAAGGGGAGATTCAAATATTTTGTTTCCTCTCTTTGCTTCCATTGCTTTAATATGTCAGGCGAGACTCCAGGTCGCCATCCCTGAAATGCTCAAAACACCTCATTTACCAGTTGCTCGAAGAGCTTTACTCCCAAATCCGCGTCTCTCAGTTTTCCTAGCTTATGTGCAGAACTGGCCATGAGTTTGACCGGTAAACAACTACAGGAATGAAAACAAAAGGATCAGAGAACTTTTAGTTCCCAAAACATGCATCATTCCTATATCCTCAAATAGTCCATACAGCAGCCAACCCCACCGCAGTAATAAAAAAATTGTCTTGCTGCCTTAATCTAGGCAGCCAGAGCTAAATAAGTTATAAACAGTATCAGGTACAGTTTTAAGGTTAAATGTACATTGCAAAATGGTGCAGACCAACTTACCAACGAGCAATTCACAAATAAGTGATCAACAATATAATCTCTGACAGGATTGACATGTTCAAACCCCCTGCCAATCCCTTTTTAATAAATTTTCTTTGGTTAAAATGCTTTTTTTTTAAAACAGCAACAAAAAACCTTTAATTTTAAGGGGAAGCTTAGCTTAGCTTTACAAAGCAATTTATGTGGGAAAATCATCCCCTTATACATAGATCTAACCGATATGATGACATTGGCAGTCAAAGAGCGTTTAACTGAATATCTGCAAGTGGGCTGTACAACATCCTCACAACTAGCTTGGATGCTGTTCCACAGTTGTAAAGACAGCCTGGGATAAGGCAGATTAAAATGTTATCTCGATTACCAAAGGGAACATGGTTGTTTCAGACTTGCTAATTTACACAGTACCATTCTAATCCATTAGAGAGTGACAGTGTATCTAATCGACAATGTAGAAGCTAGGCATTTCAGCAAACAGGACAAGTGCGTGGAAAACAGCGTAGCGACTGGTTTATTCCACTGGATTGATTCATCTCCTCAATGGTTGGAGCCTGAACTGCATCCGCTGAAGCGACAGTACAATTCAGAGAAGGTAGCTGTACTCCATTCATAGAAGGGGATGAAATACGACTAGTTGCATCGGGAAGGATGAGAGAGGAATGGACCGTCGCCGGGGTCGGGGCCGCGCCGCGGCTGGGGTACGCCGAGGTCGCCGGGTGCTCGGAACCGTGCGGCCCTGGGGGTACGCCGAGGTCGGCGAGCATCGAACGCACCGCCCGGGCGGAGGCGGAAGGCGACCCCGCTGGAGACCCCTGGTGGGACGGTTCAGCAGCGCGGGGATGAAGTACGTGTCGGGCGTCACGGCCGTGCCGCGTGGAGGCACCACGCCGGAGATCGGCGGTGGAGTCGTGGTGGGGATCAGAAGAAGAGTATTTATCAGAAAATAGTGAAAGGTGTTCCAAATGCGGAATCGATTAGTGCTTCTTTGAACGGTTCGGATGAATTCCCATCGAATCGTTGTCTTTTATTCTATTTTGCAAATTGGCATGTTTAATTGTTTATTATATTTGATTTGAGGACAAGATTGCATTTTGTACCACACCGGCTTGATTCAGCTTGTAGGATATATGTGGTCTACAAACTGAATAGTCAACACCTGCTTGCTAGGATTCGACACCACACGACAGGAATTGTAGTCAAAGCCGAGTATCCAGTATACCTGGCTACGGACCAAAACATACTCGGCTACCCATAAACTGAGTGTTACACTCGGCCTCCACGGCTCGGTTTACAACGGGCCGACAACTAATAAGTGTAAGCTGAGTCTATTCTCTGGGGTATTTGACATAGGGTAAGCGGTGTGCAAAACACGGTTGTTCGGCAAAATAAACTCGGTTGATGACAAGCGGTCGGTTATGGTCTTGCCACGTGGCAACTACCACAAGCAGAGTGTCGTGGGTCTATCCTCGGCTAATAGTTAAGCCGAGTATGCGACGTACCATTTACTGACAGTGGGTCTACAGTGTGGCCATGTGGTATAGGTTAAGCTGAGTAGGCTTGGAAGGGCTTGGCGTATGTTTTGCCGACAGTACTGTGTAAGCCGAGTGTTGGCGATAATTTGCACAGTGTCGTACCACTTACCACTCATCGGCCCATGCTGCCCTAGTGCTTCCACACCAGGTGTGGCTACGACAACTACAGTGAGCCCTGCGTGTCCCTCGTCCAAGCAATGAATTGTTTCTGAATGTCTTTCTGTTGCCAATATGCAAGTAGCAACCAAGTTCTTTCTAAATAATATGCAAACATTTCTTCAGGCTTTGCTCTGAATCTTCAGTGCACTGGAGTTTCTTCTGACATAATCTTGTTTCACTCCTTCCTATTCAGTACTAGGATCCAATGATAAATCGAGTTCCATTCATGAGTTTTCGGAATTTCGTTAATGCAAGATATCTTTGTTACCCCTCCATAGGACGAACAGGAGACGCCCATAAAAAGACTCGACACCGTTGATCTGATTTGCCTTGAAAACAAACTAGGTGAAAATTTCATGCCACCAAGTTGCTTGCGTTGTTTTAGCACGTGGTAGATGATATTGGAAGACTTAAGAGAGTTTTGGCACAACTAAAGATGGGACAATAGATGGAGATCCAGATGTGTATATGTAGCCCTCGGGCTTCTTCTAAAGTGGAGGTGCTGCAATTTTCTAGGCTAGTTGTTAGGTAGGATAAGTGAGAGTGGTATAACTTCTTTTTTGCGGGATGTAGAGGTATAAATTCAATGGCAGCTGCTACGGGTACCATTTCTACACTTGATTTGGGTGTGTTACAACGTAATGGAACTTCGCTGGTGTATAATACATGGAGGAGTAATGGCACCACCCAACACAACAAAAGAAAATAGAAGAGATTGTTGCGTGCAACAAGTTTGATTGATGTTGGTTGAGGATGACCAGTTGGACCGGACTAGATGGAGTTGTACCTTGTGCATGTGCGAGAACTTAGCATATATAAATACCCATATGTGGTTGTCTCTATCAACTCCTTGTGATGCCCTCCTACTGCCTAGTAGCTAGATTTCCCACGGACCTTCTAACTTTTGCATTCTAGCTATCTTGGTAACTTCAATTCTTTCCTTCTCCTTGCCTCAACATGCCAGCTAGCTAGCTTCTGTTGAAGTGAAGCATGCACTTGACTTTGAGTGATGCTCCTAGCTATGTCGTAGTACGTCGTTTCCTTATGAATTAATCACTACCAACTCACCATCATATACATCTGCAAACGAGTGTGTATTAGGGGATCAAGGCCTTTGAAATGGGTGTGATTTGAACCTTTTGGCATGGGGGACATGGGGAAAGGAGGGATCAGTTGTGGCATCATGGTCTAGGCACACAACCACCCCATTTTACATGATTGTGTCGATCTAGTGAGATGGCAGACCTATTGCTGCTGTAGAGCATGTTGATCCCGAGCCACACATTGGGCTTGTCTAGGTAGTCGTACTAGAAGCCGCCACGGAAGCATCTATGTGGCGAGCTGATTGTCTTGGACGTGTTAAACATGTAACATGTCACGTCTTGGGGTGCCTTGTGCGCCAAGGAGTTGTAACAGGAGTAGGAGATTTTCTTGTTAGTCTTTCTTATCTCTTGATATCCCTCCTGTAAAACCTCTTCGGTTGTAACCTATGAGAGATGGGTCTCTCCCAATCAATATATACACCACGCGGCCCTCTGTATGAGGGTAGAGACGCTTACACAAATTGACATGGTAATCAGAGCCTCCCTCTTCCCCATCTAGCGATCGTCTTCTCCACCTTATCGTCCAGAACAAAAAAAATAAAAAATTCCGCCGCCACCAACTTTCCATCTTCCCATCTCCACCGCCATGTCCACCTCCAGCCAACCCCTCTCCACCGGCCTGAACAACACCATCTCCAAGCCTCTCACACGTACCAACTATATTCTCTAGCGAGCCCAAGCTCGCTCCCAGATCATGGGAGCAGGGCTATATGGGTACCTTGATGAAACCATACCCGAGCCACCTAAAACCCTCACCACCAAGACCTCAGACGGGAAGGATCAGATCACTCCTAACCCCGCTCATACCCCCTGGCTCATCCAAGATCAACAAATCGTTGCCTACTTGCTCCGAAACCTTTCCAAGGAAGTCCTGGTGCAAGTCGCTTCTCTCGAGACTTCCCACGCCATCTGGTCCGCCCTGGCAAATATGTTTTCTGCCCAATCCAAGTCTCGAGTCAACAACTGTCGTATCTCCCTCTCCAACGCCCAGAAAGGTTCCCTCAGCGCCGCAGCTTACTTTGGGCAGATGCGGGCGCTGTCCGATGAACTAGCGGCAGCAGGAAAGCCCATCGGCGAGGATGAACTGATTTCTTTCATTATCGCGGGCCTAGATATGGAATACCAACCCATTATATCCGCTCTGGATGTGCGTACTGACCCTGTCTCCACAGATGAGCTCTTCGGCATGATCTCCAATTTTGATCAGAGAGTCGAGCTGTTCCAAGGCACCGGTCCAGGCGCCTTCAAATCCTCCGCCAACGCTGCATCCCAAGTTGAATTTGCCAAGATGGAATCCATCTCACTACGGACCGCTTCCTTCCAGTAGTCAGCATCTTCAGATGCATAGGTCTCTGAAATAGAACTGGGAGTGTCATCTATGAGATACACAAGAAAATCATCACCAAAGGACTTTGCAGTCCTCTGTCTCTTGCTCCTTTTAGGAGTCTCAGTGTTGTCCTCCATAGGATCTTCAAGATATTGCATCGGAATGGTAGGTTCGGAAATTGCAACTTCATCCCAATTCGATGAACTAGGCAACTTCTGATTTGATGAGCTTCCCATATCCTTCATGGGAAACATATCTTCAAAGAAAGTCGCATCATTCGACTCCATGATTGTACCGACATGCATGTCTGATACCTCAGATTTTATAATCAAGAATCTATAACCAATGCTATGAAAAGCATAGCCTAGGAAAACACAATCCACGGTTTTTGGTCCAAGTTTGCGCTTCTTTGGAATTGGCACATTGACTTTCGCCAAGCAGCCCCAGGTTCGTAGGTAAGATAGTTTTAACCTTTTCTTCTCCCATTCCTCAAATGGAGTTATCTCTTTGTTCTTTGTGGGAACTCGGTTTAGGACATGACATGCAGTCAATATCGCATCCCCCCACCATGCCTTGGATAGACCCGATGTGTCTAACATGGTCTTAACCAAATCAGTTAGAGTACGTTTCTTTCTTTCGGCTACCCCATTTGACTGAGGTGAATAGGGAGGCGTCCTTTCATGGATTATACCATGTTCCGCACAAAAAGAATCAAATTCATTGGAAAAATACTCTCCACCACGATCAGATCTTAGCCTCTTGATTTTTCGATCAAGTTGGTTTTCCACTTCAGCTTTATAGATCTTGAAAAAGTTCAAAGCCTCATCTTTTGATTTCAAAAGATACACATGGCAGTATCTAGTGGACTCATCAATTAACATCATGAAATATTTCTTTCCACCTTTTGTCAAAACACCATTCATTTCACAAAGATCTGAATGTATGAGTTCTAGTGGCGCAAGATTTCTTGTTTCCGCAGTTGTATGAGACTTACGAGGTTGCTTAGCTTGCACACAAACTTGACACTTAGATCCCTTTACAACGGCAAAATTAGGGATTAAGTTCAACTTGGCTAGCCACGCCATGCAACCAAAGTTAACATGAAAAAGACGTGAATGCCAGACATTTGATTCACTATTGTTGCAATCATGATTAACAACTTTATTATAAACATCTGACAAGGATAAGCGAAACAAGCCTCCTGACTCATACCCTTTACCAACAAAAGTTTCATACTTGGATATTACAAATTTATTGGACTCAAAGACAAGCTTGTAGCCATCTCTACAAAGAAGAGATCCACTAACAAGATTTTTATTGACGGAGGGGACATAATGCACGTTCTTCAGCCGCATGATCTTCCCCGAAGTAAACTTCAGATCGACCGTGCCAACACCACGAACAGAAGCACTTGAACCGTTGCCCATCAGCACGGAGGTAGTCCCTGCGGCCTGATATGAATAAAACATGAAAATATCACCGCATACATGTACATTAGCACCCGTGTCAATCAACCAATCAGGAGAACGACATACTGAGAGAATAGTGGGAAGTATACCATACCCAACATCCTTCATCTTAGTGTCACCAAT
Source organism: Elymus sibiricus (assembly GCA_039707655.1). Classification (NCBI taxonomy): domain Eukaryota; kingdom Viridiplantae; phylum Streptophyta; class Magnoliopsida; order Poales; family Poaceae; genus Elymus; species Elymus sibiricus. The sequence goes on from CM077674.1 coordinate 31,499,234, forward strand.
GACAACATTGGCGATCTTGTCGCCTTTCCCATATTGATGCTTGTCATAACGGTTAGGGAAACTAGGAGCCCAATGATCAGGATTTCCGCAGACATGACAAACACCTTTCTTCTTATCAGTCTTCTTCTTGAAGTTGGTGTGCTGCGAAGACTTGTTCTTCCCATCAAACTTCCCTTTACCATCAAACTTGCCCTTGTTCTTGAACTTGTGGGGCTGGAAGTTTTTCTTCTGTACCAGATTGGCACTAGAACCTTCCTCAATACCTCGAGCATGTATGTCTTTTGCTCTCGCCTTTTCTTCCACATCAAGAGTATCAATGAGATCCGGAACGGAAAACTCCTGCCTCTTATGATTCAGAGAGGCAGCAAAGTTCCTCCACGAGAGGGGAAGCTTAGTGATGATGCCTCCGGCAACAAACTTGTCCGGTAACATACAATTGAAGTGCTCAAGTTCTCTAGCAAATGACTGTATCTTGTGAGTTTGCTCAACCACGGAGCGCTCATCAGTCATCTTGTAGTCATAGAATTGTTCCATGATATAGAGCTCACTGCCGGCATCCAAGACCCCAAACTTGGCCTCGAGTGCGTCCCACATATCTTTTCCATTATCAATTGACGCATAAGTATCAACTATGTTCTCACCAAGGACACTCAAAAGAGCAGCCTTAAACAAGGTGTCAGTTTTCTGAAAAGCTTGTTGCTGTTGGGGATCAAGATCTCCTTCAGGTTTGCCAAGAGTGGTGTCATAGCAGCTCATGGTTTGAAACCATAAAACGGCTCTCACACACCACCTCTTATAGTGCACACCCTCAAACATAGGGGGGCTCATGAAAGCAGCAAAACCACTCGGGGTAAATTGCCTATAATAAGGTTTTTGGATTGTTGGAAATATGAGCAATTTACCATATGATTTTATTAACAGAAATAGTAGATAAAACATGACTATCATAGCAGATATAAAACAAGTTATGCAATCCAACAGAGAGTATGCAAATAGCATCTAAAGTAGTGAATATGTAGGGAACGTTTCTAGAACAGAGGCTAGAACAAGAAACTGTGGCAGAATCTCAAACAAAAGAACACGAACACGTACTGAGCAGCAGCAGTAGCCTTGGCGTTCGCGTTGACGTCGTTGCCAGCCATGTCGTCCAAGAGGTTGTTGACGTCGGGGAAGAAGTCGTCGTCGACGTCCGTGACGTCCGTGGTGAAGAAGTCAGTAGTCGCGCAGAGCACCCCCCAAAAACCTTATCACCCTTCTCCCGTACAGGACTCGAAGCGGCGGGGTTTCAGAGGCCTACCGTCCCGACCTGCGGCGCACGCCGCAAGTCGGGATGGGGAAGAACCTAGCAGCAGCTGAGAGTTTGGAACTCGGTGGCGAGAGGAAGATGTTCTTCTGATGTGTGTCCCTGGAGATGAGCGACCTCTCTTTTATAGGCACAGGAGAAGGAGGCGAACAGGCTGCGACGGGAGGCGAAGCAACAGAGGGAGACGAAACGAACAGGCAGCAGCCGAAGGGTGCAGCGTTCGTATTCAATCTCCACTACAGCAAAACTTTTCATCTCCCGTGTGACCTTTCGTATACCAGTCGTGCGTGGCAAAAATTTAGACAACGGCTCGGCTCATTCCCGCAACCCGCGGCGCGTCGTGACGTGGTGAGGCGGGTGGCGGAGGAGGAGCGCGCGTGAATGTCTCTCTTGTTCTCATCCTCATACATGTGGAGAAACAAGCTCCCTTATAAGGAGGTCTAACTCCTACTAGGTGAGCAGTACGGGACTAAACTTTTGTCCTATCTCTTGTCTTACATGAATGGGCTAAGTGGGCCTCTAGGATTTATTAGGAATTCTGAAAATGCTATTGGGCTGGCCCAAATATAGACTAAATTCCAACAGAACCGTCTTTTTGTTATGTTTTCTTGGCTTGAACGATGTCATGCCCTCCATTACACCTCAAAGGTGTAGGAGCTTCAATTCCATTAAAAGAAGAGGGTGTAGCCCAGCCCAGTTCTGGATGCGGTGTTGGGAATCAAGTTAAAAGTAATTAAGGTCTTTAATATATAGGAAGGAAGAAATTAGCGATGGCTACCTTGTAGGAATACATGCGCCAGAGAACACTTTAATTCAGTAACAAGCTGGGAATGCGACGATCTACATAACGAAGTAATCATCACATCAGAATCCTCAAACCTGTATGAACCTAGGGTAATAGCAGTGCCTCTGTAGCAGGCTTTACATCGCTAGTAATCGAGTGGGGCTTTTGCCGCTTGCGTACGTGAGGAATCGATCTGTACGTGAGTTTCGCGTGTGCGTACATCTAGCCGATCCAGCAGCTAGATTGCGTAGCGTAGCTCCTGTCCCCGGCATCCGGCTGGGAAGAACCGAAAGAACCCATCCACCATCATAGCTTGTGTACTCGTGCATCTCCGCCGGAAATGAAACGGCAAGCCATAGAGCGATCGAGCGACGTAGTCGGGATCTGCTCTCTCCAACAGATGCGGTGGATAGAGAGACCACATGAGGCATCGAGCAGGTGGAGAATAAGCCGATGAAACAAGGCCGAGGGATGTATCTCCTGCGTCGGCGACCATTTGTTTAACACATATATAAAGATTGGTTGAACCGAACAAAATTTTTTTTTTTTTAAAAAGATTGAGCATGAAAACGACTTAGCTGGTAAATGCTCGTTGTTGATGACGCGGTCCGGTCTTGTGAGGGGACGAAGACGCCCATTGATATCTGACAGATCCGACATGGTGCATAGTCCTCGATCTAACCAAGATCCCAGCCCCCAAGCTGGTTCCAAGATGGCCGAGCGAGGAGCCCGGCTTGACGAGGTGACGACACAACACTACCGATGTGTCGAGGCGAAGCCCCCGGTCTAGCCGAGGTGACAGAGTAGGTCGGCAGGGTGATGTCTGAGTCCCCGGAGTAGGTTGATGATGCGATACCGAAGCCCCCGGTTCATCCGAGCTGATAGAGCAGGTCAGCAAGGGAGCGTCGGAGCCCCCACGTCAGCCGACGTGATGGAGCAGCGTATTGGACGTCGGCTTGATGCAGCGATGATACGGCAATGCCGACATGGCCGACCCGCGCGATCTGTGGGGCGATAATTTGGCGTCGGTTATCCAAACCATTCGTCGGCAGACCGAGATGGCGATATACTTTGGTCGTTTTTTATTTATCTGCACACATAAGACGTTGCAAAACCGAAGTAATTTTTTTTTGCACAATAAATTTATGCGAAATAAATAATGAAAAAGATATAGCCTAGATGCCAAAGGCAAATTGGCAGGGTTGCGGCATGTGCAGCAAACGGCGTGGTGCAGTCGAATTGGATTACTGTGCGTTGAGGTCGGATCGGCAATGCGGAGACGTTGATGTATGTCGGATTTCGCGGAACGACGATGTCGTCGGCTTGATGTGTTGATGGCGCGATCCGCAGCATGGGCGCGACATCGGCGTAACATGGACACAAGATCTTACCCAGGTTCGGGCTCTCTGAAAAAGATAATACCCTATGTCCTACTTTTGATTGTATTGATATGGGGTATAGTACCTGGTACAGTTATCTACCACGAGATTGTTGATCTAAGTTGTAATGTAATGATGTATTGACTAGTATGTCCTCGGCTTATATAATGTACCGGAGGTCGACGATTATAGGAGTCCTCGTCTTGTGTGCCAAGTCTTGTAGAATCTCTCTTGTATGCGTCATGGGCTGCCCGAAGAAGCCCATAAGTAAACCGTCATGGAGTCCACGGCCCGACCCACCTGGTCGGGAGACGACGTGGTGAGTACCCCCTAGTCCAGGACACCAACACATGGTACTCTAGATTGAGTTCAAAGCTGCAACAACTAGGGTTCATTCCTTCCAAGGCTGACACTTCACTCTTTATATTCAACAAGTCTAGAGTGACTATATTTGTTCTTATTTATGTTGATGACATCGTTGTGACAAGCTCATCTCAGAAAGTAGTGACAACATTATTGAAGGATTTGAGTTCAGCCTTTGCCTTGAAGGATTTGGGAGATCTCTTCCTTGGAATAGAGGTAAAGAAAGTTGATGATGGTATTGTGCTAACACAAGAAAAATATGCATTTGATCTCTTAAACAAAGTTGGTATGAAAGACTGCCAGCCTGCACTTATACCCTTGTCTAGTACTGAAAAGTTTTCAGCTCATGATGAAGAACCACTTGGGCAAGAGGATGGTACAAGGTACAGAAGTATTGTTGGTGCATTACAATATTTGACTCTTACAAGACCAGATATTTCATTTTCACTGAACAAAATATGTCAGTATTTGCATGCACCAACCACAGTCCACTGGACGGCAGCTAAACAAATTCTCAGCTATATCAAGCACACAATGAACACATGATTAGCATACAGAAAATCATCTTCTACTTTGTTGAGTGCCTTCTCAGATGCAGAATGGGTAGGTGACATTGATGATAGAAAGTCAACAGGTGGATTTGCAGTGTACTTTGGTCCAAATCTAATATCCTGGAGTGCAAGGAAACAAGACACTGTATCAAGGTCCAGGACAGAGGCAGAGTACAAGTCTGCGGCCAATGCCACAGCAGAGCTCGTCTCATCTGGTTGCAATCTCTTCTAAAGGAACTTCGAGTTCCTATAAGGGAAATTCCCTGTCTTTGGTGTGATAACCTTGGGGCAACTTACTTACCAGCTAATCCTGTTTTTCAAGCTCGAACCAAGCACATTGAATTGACTATCATTTTGTCAGAGAAAGGGTGACCAGCAAACTTCTTGATATAAGGTTTGTTTTTTCTAAGGATAAAATTGCAGATGGGTTTACAAAGGCATTGCATGTGAGAGACTTGGAAAAGTTCAAGCGCAATCTCACCTTGACCATGGTGTGATTGAGAGGGGCTATTGAGAATAGTCTAGATAGTTCTAGATACTCTATTGATGTACACGGTTCAGTTGAGATAAAACCAGAACCGTAGCTAGCCTGGAGTAGTTTAGATTCGTCCTTGATCTACTTGTAACCCAAGTCTTTGTATATGCCACGATCAGGGCTTTGATGATCCTATATAAACACTTAACCAGTGACCTACTAAGGTAGGTAGAAACACTTCCATTTTTACACTAGTATGCAAAATCATTGAGCGCATGCATGACTGCCCATGTGAAACGCATTATTGCAACACTTGGATCCATCTAGTTCTCATCACCACCCACTCCTACCTAGTAGATTTCCCTCACACCCTCCTATATAAGCTCTCCGTTCTTCTTCTTCATCATCATCATCAACTTGCATGGCACGCTTGCTAAAGTGTGTGAAACACGGAATCAAAAGCCTCAGTAACGAGCTCTTGACGACGGGTGATGCCCTTGTGTGGGTGTTCAGAACGCACTTGGACTAGCTTGACCCATTAGGTCAAGAACACTGTGTTTTCACCTTGTTTTCTATAAAATTTAACTATTTAATTAGTGCCTCTAGGCATGAGAGACATAGGGAAAGAAGGATCACCTGTGACATTGAGTCATCTAGGTAAGGATAAGGATGGTGTGAGTTTTCGACTCTACAAGCTTTCACGTTTGTATCCCGGTCTCAGCAAGTTGCAGGAGTTTAGAGGCAAAAGCCCGGGTGGAAGAACCGACATTCCGTCTCGAGTTGATGGTCTTCTCATTTGCGCCCTACTCTAGTAGCTTGGTGCACATGTTTCAGGAAGTGTTAATTGTACTATTGAAAGACAGCCACAACATGTTTGTGCAAGCATGTAAAAAGAGATTTGCATCTGTCCATTGTTTTTTTCTGAAACATTGATGCACAAAGTCAGAACTTTTCACTTCAGCGTTAACATGTAGGATCCATTTGGCCATCGATGTAGTGATGATCATGAAGCAACACACTTCCATGCAATATCGCTGCTACATCCATATACCTAATATCAACACGAGACCAGCAGTAAATTAAGCCACGACACCTGCAACTGAGATTGCATCCTGTCCGTTACTTAATCAATAATCTATAAAGATATTTTTCATAATTTTCTGGATATTTGCATTTTCTCTGCACTATTTTATTCAATGATCTGATGTGGCTGTTGACTGAGCATGCTGATTGAACGATCAACGAGGTCAAACAAGGCCTATTTTTTAGAGTTAGGGGTTGAATCTTAGCCGATTTTAGAGTTAGGGGTTGAATCTTAGACAAACCGAAGAGTTAAGGGCTGTAAAGTGGACTTCTCTCATCTATAAATGAGTTTGCTTTGCTTTGATATGTAGAATGGTAAAAGTGTATCCCTAATTTTCGTTTCATCTCCCGAAAAGACAGTTTGCTTCAATCCTGAGCGTGATTTTCGATTTGATCCTTCGGGCGCCCACACTTTTCTCCATTAAAACTGATGTAGATGGAAAATTTTATTGCCAAAGAGCATCAGAAAGATTACACGAAGTAATGAGTGGTAGAAGGGAAGGGGGTGGGGTGAAGCGTAGCAAAATACCACCGCGGCGACCCACCGCCGACTGTCGCACAACGCAAAGGCAGACGCACAAGCGGGAGCGCCGAAGCCACCACACTCGGACCAACGCTGCGGCCGCACGCGAAAACATCAGCCCCATAGGGGAGTAGGGCCCACCGCCGCCAGCCGGCATCGGGGCTTTGCCTGGCAACGTGTGCCGGCGGTGGCATTGGAGGGAGAAGGTGGAGGGATGACGGAGGTGGCGGCTACGTTTTTCTGCCCGAGCTTCCACCATGGAGCGACCCTGGGGTGTTTTTCTAATGTCCCATCCAGTAGGTTCTGTTGTCTTTAAAAATATGATTGTAATTGAATTCTTGACAGTTTCTTGCTCATGTTTCTATGTAATAGTTCAAGTTTCGACTTGCCAGGGAGGCATGGCTTGGGTTAATTTTGTTGCACGAATATGATATGGCGGAGCTATGATATACTCGGAGTATCTAGTCTTGCATTAGGTGTGCCACATGCATACATGTAAGAATCTGTTTATGTTTTGAGTGTTTTGTCCAAGCGCCAGATAGAGAGGCCACGTACACCTGAGAGCTGAGAAGAAGCTATCTTGTGTGTACACGCAAGCATATAGTGAGTTTAGTTAGGACAAAGTGCATGTAGCTAGCAGTGAGGATAACCTCGTGCATGTGTATTCCCAGTGAGGATAAGCTCCAGGAGTGCACGAGTTCGTTATTAAGGGGAAAAAAGGCGCAAGTGAAAAGTGTGATAGAGTACACTGTTATCCTGTGCATGTGTCCATCCTTTGGGCAAAGCCAACAGCATCCATGCAATTGGGCTGCAGTGCTGCATGTGCCCATCCTATATTGGCGTACCACCACATTTTGGATGATTAATGCACTTTGGATCATCTGGTGACTTGACCAAAAACTTCTCCGTTAAAATGACACGCGATGCATGCTTTCTGGTAAGAAAAGGGTTTGCAGTAATTAATTAACGTCCTCTGGTGACCCAGATGGTAGAATGTTAGATGCACAATCTGTCTCCACGATGAATGCGATAGACTATCATCGGCCGGGGGCAAGCTGGTATGCAGCATGTGCAACACAACAGAAGAGGACAGCTGATGCTGCTGAACCTGAACGTTACATGTAGCAGGTTTGGATGTTGCCCAAGGATGACATCTGGGACTGCGATTGATGGAGCTCTACTGCGTACATGTGCAAGATCACTCCGAATGCTCATTTGAAATGCATTGCTGCATTACTTGAGTCCATCTACTTGTCATCATCACCCTCTCCTACCTAGTAGATTCCCCTTAGACCTTCCTATAAGCTCCACATTCTTCTTCTTCTTGGATGGCACGGTAGCTGGAGAGCGGGAACCACGAGATCGGGGGGCTCAATGACGAGCCCTTGAGGATGGGAACTACCCTTGTGTGGGTGGACCAGCTTGACCTATAGGTCAAGACTCAAGATAATCGGGGGTTTCACCTTGTTTCTATACAATGGGCAACCATTTAGAGCCTCTATGTATGGGAGGCGCGGGGAAAGAAGATTCACTTGTGATGTTGAATCGTTTACGTAAGGATAAGGAAGGTGTGAGTTTTCTATTGTATGAGCTTTCACGATTGTCTCCCAGTCTCAGCCGGTTTGGAGAGACTGGAGGCGAAAGCCCGGGTGGAAGAGCCGACATACATTCCATATACCTTCTCGGCCTCGAGGTCTTCTCATTTGCCTTATATTGTCGTAGTTTGCTGCACTTTTTCCAATAAGTATTAATTCGACTAATGAAAACCCAGCCACATGTTTGATCTCCATAGTGGAGAACACTTCAGACAATCGAGCGGCAAAAGTTGGAAATTATTTGAGAATATATAATGTGTCAAGGTCAAAACTAAGGAAGGACGAGATTCAATATGTGTAATGACTGGACAAAGGAAAACTACCAAAAAAATTAGCGGCGGTACTCAACATGCTTTTAGCGCCTCAACAGAGATTCACTGGTTTGAACATACGTGTATTTTATAGGACCAATATCTTCATTTCATTATCTGTAAAAACAAGGCACCTATTTATTTTGAAAATAGAAATAGTTTCTCCTAAATGTTTCTTGCAGTTCAATCATAATCATTGAGTAAATGAAACATAGATATTACCCTCTTGGAGCACATGTGTTGTCTCCCCTCCTCCTTCGGGGCTTGAGACCGGCTATGCGATTATAGATATTACCATAAAGTGTATAGGTGGAGTGCCCCCCCCCCCCCCCCCCCCCCCACACACACACACAAAAGAAAAGGAAAAGAAAAGAAAAAGTCCTCTTTTGTTTACCTTCTAACATTTGTGTATTTAGCAAATAATTAAGAGACACAACATACAAAACATAATAACGCCTTTTTTTTTTAATTTCAATTCAGAGCTTTCTTCCTACATAGGAGCTATGTTTTTAATAGAAAACTACCCTAACGACTACAAATAAATAACACTTTGTTGTTTTATGAAAAGCAGAGCAGTAGTTGGCTTGACCGTATGAGGCCATATGTAGTAGATCTGACGCGGCATGTATCTCCTCCTTTGCTGGTGTTTTCCATGCCTAGTGGCTCCAAATGGTCATCCCTGGCACGGAAATAAGAGCTCGTCCCTATGGCCCTCATGTTTACACACTACTTTTCAGTTTGCTCTTCCTCCAAGAGTAGACCCTCCAACTTGGGGAGGTGGGTTCCAAAATCCGAATGGAAAATTCTATTGACATTGTTCATCACCCTCCTCCGCTTGTTTTTGTTTTTCCCCTCCTATATGTATCCTGATTGAGAAGACGACTAGTGAGGAAACGACTAACTTGGAGGAGATGGATATGAGGGTGAGTGGGGATAAATTTACTAGGAAAGGGGGTCAGGTGGAGTGGATGGACTCCAGCGTTGCAGGAACCATGGTGCCGTACAACATTTTCCATGCATAGTTTAATCGACCATGCACGGATCCATATTAGCAATGTCCAGAGATCAATGGCGTTGAGCCTAGGTTCCGCTGAACCATGGTGCCGTACAACATTTTCGAGCTTTTTGCAAAGGTTCCATCAAAGAAGAACAGTGAGCTGCATTTGTCTGTAGGTAGTAGCAAAACCTGCATTAGAGAGTCATGCAGGATCTCAGATTGATAGGGGCGATCATAAGTCTGAATCTAATTTTGCCAATCTGTTAGTGTATGCGGCAAGATAAAATACACCCAAGTGATAGAACCAGAAAATATTTGAAAATCTTTTGTACTGCAATGGATGTCAGGTTACTTAAATAGCTCTTGGATGTTAGTGTATGCGGCAAGATAAAATACACCCAAGTGCGAGAAATTAAATTGAGCCTTTACCAATTTCTGAAATCAATATACAGATGCAAATAGTTCGGCTCCATCTTTTTCCATTGATGATTTGCATTTTAAATAAGAAGAGCACAGAGTTAGAAGAAAGAAAAAAGTGGTCAGCAAATCCACCCGTTGTAGCTCCATGCTGGGTGGTCAGGCTGCGCTACTGATTAAGTTGCAGTGTCAGTACTAAACAGGACCATGAATGTCAATTATGAACTAACCCTTTTAACTGTACTACTTTGCAATGTTTATTTTGATAAGGCTATATATATGATCAGTTTGTAAAGTCGTACAAAGTCTGTATGTGGTACTATGTTTTGGCACAGCCCAACGTCAACGCTGCGACCCGCCATGTACTTTCTGACGGGACGAATGTACGACGAACTAGCAACAACGGATTCTTTCCAGGCAATACTCTAGTACAGAAGCTACTAATAAGATGATCAAGCAGCCTAGCTATGGATGGCTTGAAACACACAAAGCACTCACGTAATATACGAGACGCCGATTGATTGCGAAAGGCTTGTGTCGTGACTTGTGACTTTGTTTTGTATTGCTTTGATCTTCTAAAATAACGGTTTGATATACAAAGGATTACATAGCAGCTAGCTATCCTACCACACTAGTCCTAATCGGTGACTGCACCTAGTCCATACTGGACAGGTCTCTTACATGGTAGTTAATTCCACCACTATTTATATATCAAGCAATATAGCAGGCAGTACCTTCTTTATTTCATTAGAGCTTTTTGCATAAGATGTTTTAGGTCGCAATTCACACTCGGTCGTGGAAGGTGCATTTTTCCCCATGAGGCCATCCTAGTTTTTGCAGGCAATCTGCAGCCCAGAGTTTTCTTTGTAGGAACAGCCAGCCGTAGTAATTTCTTTTGCCCTGCCTAGCTTTACCTTTTAACTTCCACAGTCTAGATATTGGTGCCCATGCCAAGGTCTGAACTTTGTTGCCTTAGCGTTTACGTCGGTGAAGGTGGGTTCCTACTAGTGCCGTCTGCGCCGAATCTTGGCAGCAGAGTCCTTGATCCTCTTGGCGCGCCCATGGAACTTGCGCATCTCGTATATGTCCATGCATGTAAGGTTGGATTCCTCTTCCAACTCCAACTTTTTCCTAGATAGCTCTTGATCTTCATATAGCGATTCTATTTCGTTTCCCGGAAACTCGCCTATCCAGCAAGGCGTATACGGGAAAGCTGCGTATGTCTCTCTGCATGGTAGTCCACAGATGGGGTCGTAATATGCTGAACACACATTGCCCAAGTCCTGAAATTTTGAGCTCTTCCAATCATAGGCCAGTCCTCTTGTTTTTCTCCCTGATGAAATTAAGAAGACAATCTCTTTATAAGGATGAAACCCGAGGAAATAATAATTTCCATAATATCCCTCTTCAAGAGTGTTATCCTCATCAATATCATCTTCGATGTCAAGACCATTATCCTCGTACCCCTCTTGAACGTGAAGAACGTTATCCTCGTATCCCTCTTCAACATCATAATCGATGTCAATAATGTTATCCTCCTCAGAGTTCCAGTCATATTTCTCTTCCACCTTCGCTTTGTAAATTTCATGTGTATTACCATTACGCTCAAAGAACGACTTGTGGTAGTTAACATCCTGTAAGATCCATTGTCTGCCCAGTTGTTGAGAATAGTCCTCATGTTCAAAGGTCATAAGAGTGGTATCGTGGTTTAGCACCCATTCTATTCGAGTGCACGATTCATTGAGATGCCAAAGCTGAAGAAGCGGACTCCTGTTATGAGATATTGCGCAATACACCCCTCTCAGTGATCTACCCAAATGGTGGTCGGGATATACTTTTAGTGAAAGTTCACTAACACCTGGTAGTTTAATTACTCTGTATGTGTGATCTGACAAACACATTCTGCAAATATAAACAATCAGACAAACCATATTAATAACAACATGAGTAATCATAGCAGTAGAAATTTTTAGAGGATATGTAGGATTCTTTTAGACAATTCCCATAGGATTTCCCTACGTTTCTTTCCCTATGTATGACATTCATTTCATGGGACTGGAAGTACTAAATTCTTAGGACTGTATCCATATTGACCAAATTCCTAAAAATACTTAGCATTAAGTGTGACCTTATGGAAAATTCAGAAGGATTGGTGGACATCACAATATTTTACTTTGATTTGAAAATCCTACAAACCGGACGAGCTCTTGCTAAACAAGAATAATGACCGAGGAGCAAGTAAGTAGTAGTACCTCATGAGATAGCCATGCTCGCAATGGATGTAGAGTGTGTTTTGCCAGTAGACGGCATGATAATGATACGGGTTATACCACAAATCCGAATGCATGTTGCGGACGAGCCCTGCAGCCTCTCCTTCTCGAATGAAGGTTGTCTTGTCCCACCGCTGAGTCGCCGACGAGAACACATGGATGACGTATGACACCGGAGGCCACTCGGATTCAAGCGACGCATCATCATGGTCGTCGTACCATTCGCTGGCGGCTGGCACGCATGGAACCAAAAAAACCTCATAGTGTGTCGACACAGTCGGTTCGAACGCGAGGTAGGCGCTCTGGTCGAATCCCGGCATGTGCGGCCGAGGGCGTTTGGGCAGACGCGCCCACCGATGCGTGGCCGGGTTGACGACATAATCGCGCGGCAGTGCATTGCCGCGCTCGTGCCTCAGACCGCGGCAAAGCAAGAGCCCGTTGCAGTAGTCCGTGACCGTGACGCCCATGCATGGCAAGAAGTCGAGCCCTCCAGAGATCGCCGGGCCCGTCATGGGACGGGAGAAGAGCTCCGAGAATCTAAGCCGGGTGAAGTTGACGAAGATTCACACCGAGCGCGAGAACAGGTGGCCGCGCAGGCGGGTGTTGATGGTGTCGCGCCAGCCCCTGCAGACAAGCCGGGATGCGGCTAGGCTGTGGGGCGCGAGGCGCCGGAGAACCTCCGCGAGGGCATCGTCGGGTAGCACAGCCGGCTCCGGTGCCATCATCGATCGATCGATGATCGATCTCTCTCGTCCGCGCCGCTCAGTTTCCCGAGGCTGTGTATTGTGGCTGTAGGTTCTTGGCGATTTTACGGGATCGAGGTGCTAACCTCGGATTAAGTAGAAACGCAGGTGTTTAGGACGGTTTGCCGACCAAGGTTAGTTGGAAATTGGGTCCTTTGAATGGATCTCCTTTTCACGTTCTGGGCCTCTCGTTTTGTTTAGCAAATCCAGATATCTGGGCTTTTGTTATCAGACTGGGCTTTGGCCTATTATTGAATATTGATAGGCACGCACGCCACGGAGCCCCTATTTCTCGCTTGACGCGAGCCGAGAGCAAGCTCTCACCGAAGGGCGGGCGAGCTGGGCCGGCCCACGAGCACAGGAGGCCACAGCCTATTTTTCCTTTTTTTTACGTTTTCTGTTTTCTTTTTTACTGTTATTTTTGTACTTCTGTTTGTACTTTAAGATATTCTAAATGTATATATTACAAAAAAAATCTTCAAAAAACATTTTGAATAAATGTTGATCATGTATTTGAAAAATGTTGAACAAGTATTTGAAAAATGTTGAACAAGGATTTTAAATATGTTGAACAGTATTTGAAAAAATGTTGAACAAGTATTTGACAAATGTTGACCAAGTATTTGAAGAAATTGTTGAACAAGTATTTGAAACATGTTGATCATGTATATAAAAAATGTTGAACAAGTATTTGAAAAATATTGAACGAGTATTTGAAAAAAATTTGAACAAATATTTGAAAACATGTTGAACAAGTATTGGACAAATGTTGAACAAGTATTTGAAAATTTTTGAACAAGTATTTGACAAATGTTGAACAAGTATTTGAAAAATGTTGAACAAGTAATTAAAAAAATAATGTTCATCATGTATATAAAAATATTGAAGAAGTATTTGAAAAAATGTTGAGCAAGTATTTGAAAAAAATGTTGATCATGTATATAATAACACTACTAGGGAAAACCCTATAGGTAGACAGATAACAGTAGCGCGGGGCTCGTGCCAGGCGCTACTGCTAGTTAGCAGTAGCGCGGTGGAACAACCAGCACTGCAGCTGGCCGTTAGTAGTAGCGCTGGCCCACTTGACACGCACTACTACTAAGTGGGCTCCACAGCAGCGTGTTCCCTAAACACGCGCTACAGCTAATGGGCTTAGCAGTAGCGGTGGTCGGCTCCCCGCGCTACTGCTAAACCCATGTTATCATCTTCCCGGCCGACCTCTCACTCTCCCTCCTCACTCTCCCTCTCCACTCTCTCCCCCACTCTCGTCGGCCCGCCCCCGCACTGAACTGCTCCGGCCGCCCTCCCCCGCGCCGGCCCTCCCCCACGTGCGGCCGCCCTCTCCCGTGGCGGCCCTCCCCCGCACTGCGCTGCTCCGGCCGCCCGCCCCGGCGCCGGCCCTCCCCCACGTGCGGCCACCCTCGCCTGCACCGGCCCTCTCCGTCCCCTTCTCGGCCCCGGCCCGCCTACCGTGAGTACCTCCTTCTCCTCTCAATTCACCCAAAAGTTAGGTATCTCTGAATGTGTTGGATGAATTAGCAAATGCAATATGTTCAGAATTTTTACTAATTTTGTTCATATATATGAACACCTAGGGTTCGTTATATGAGCCCATTTCATCATTAGAGCACTAAATAGGTTTTTTGAGTACAATAGAATGTCGATATATGTAACCCTAGGTGTTCATATATATGAACCCTATGTGTTTATATATATGAGCCCATTTCATCATTTGGTTATTTTGCTATACTTAGGGTTATTACGAATATATTTAGGTTTTTTAGGCTAGATTGTTTTAGGGTTTTTAGGTTTTTTAGTCTATATTTAGGGTTTCCGAATCAATAGCAATACGAACTTTGTATGAGATCATTTCAATATTGATACTTTGGACTATTTGGACATGTTGATCTTGAGCTACTGTGTATTTGGTGCCAAAGATGGCCTATATATCTTTCTATTGGAGGCTAACTCCGAGTGGTCTATGTTTTGCCGAAATGTTGATTCATTTCCGTTCCGGCAAATTTCAGGCGCTCGATATGTCCTGTTTTAGCAAAGGTCATGCCGGATTTTTCCGTGGATTTCAACATGACTTGTGCTATAAAGTAGGAAATATCGAGTGCCCGTGATTTGCCGGAACAGGAACTAAATGACATTCCGGCAACCCATAGGTCATTTTTTTATGTCATTACCCGAAGATGAAATTGAAGATAATTTCGACATATGGGTGGATGTGGACACGCTTCCAATTCTACCTCTTTGTGAGTTTGTCAAAAAAAATGTTAAGTAATTTATATTGTTTATTTAAAAATCATTGACGGCTTATTTCCATTGACAACTTATTTTCATGCTTCAAGAAATGTAAGGAAGGTAGTAGACAAAACCTACTACACTGATGGCTCTAAACTAACTTACGAGGAGAAAAATCATCTTGTCTCATTTATTGTTGATGTTGAGACTTTCAATAACAATTATGAAATTCCTCCATATTATGGTCAATACGTGCCACTAGTCCACATGTTGAACTACAGTAACATCCATGGGAATGGCATGGTAAGATTTTTTACTATTATGAAACCAGTGCATCTTTTGCATACATTCTTCTAAAGCTAAACAACATTGCTAACTACGTTATTAATATGTTCTTCAATAGAAAATCCTGAAGGATTGTGTGCCTCATCTGATGGTTACGAAAGGTGACATTAATATTATTAGCTTACGGCCAAGTCTGCCTGCGGTTTTCCGTTGTTCATACACGATTTCTCGAAGAGATGAAGACCTCACAATCGAAGGATGGAAAAAAAGTTATGAATGCTCGCAGGGAGCTACTTGGAGGCAACATGGTGCGAAGCCCACGAATTGGAGACAGGATGATCTCCATTCTCCATAATGGAGAGTCAGTGCCTATCCTGTTTTACGCTATTTTACCTTAGAGAGGGTAGCAGGTCGTAGCTAGTACTCATCATGTCCTAAGAACAATTAACTAGTGTTGGTGAGTTGTTAGATGGCTATGATGACGTTGAGTATGACTTGTTATTATGATAATGATGAGTAGTTGGATGACTATGATGATGATGAGTATGAGTTGTTATTATGATAACGATGATGAGTTATTATTATGATGATGCTGCGTTGTTATATCATTATGAGCATGATGAGTTATTATATGTGTGGGTGAAAGAAACGTGGATTAGATTTAAGTGGAGGCAACATGGTGATCCAAAGTACTACTAATGATTAGTAGTACCCCACTAATATAATAACTCATCATGATCATAATGATATAACAATCTCTAAATTGCTACTGTATCAAAACTTGTATACCGGTGTATAAATACACTATAAAACAAAAGAGAAATAGAATATAGACAAATATTAGTAGCGCGGGGCTGGGGCGCGCTGCTAGTAATTATCATTAGCGCGGCCCGGGACAAGCGCTACTGCTAAGTGAGTTAGTAGTAGCGGGTCAGACCCACGCTACTGCTAAAGTTTAGCTATAGCGCCCTAGCAGTAGCGTGGGTCCCCGCGCTACTGCTAGGGTTTTCCCTAGTAGTGTAATGTAGAATGAAAAACAAAAAGAAACAAAGAAAAATTAGGAGAAGAAAAAAGAAGAAAAAAAGGGAGAAAACCATCTCGACTTGCTTCAAGTAGGTCGCGTCCCTTTAGTAAACACAAACTGCGCGCGGGCGAGGTGGCTGACGGGATCGATCCCCCCCCCGCCCCTTTTCCTTCGATTTTTCTTTAGCTGTGCGCGAAAATGGGCCGGCCCAGTAATAAAACCATCGACGCGAGACTTCCCAGGACACTCGCTTAATGCGAGAAATAGTCCCCGCTCGCACGCCATGCTCTGTGCTAGAGTCAAACGAGCGGAGAGAGAGAGACCGTGCAACACTCTTATATTGATCAATCTCGGTTACACAGGTTTTATACACGGCTGGCTCAGCTAACAACACGGCTGGCTCAGCTAACTAACTCAATGCTAGTCCTACAAAGTAGGCACGTACATACAACACGAACACACGTTCGCTAACACCCCGACGCAGTCGTGTCATCGCTGCGTGGCAGGACACACAACCTGAAAGCCTGAAAGACGGATGTTGGCAATCCCTTGGTCATGATGTCCGCTAGCTGTTGATTAGTCGAGACGTGTGCGATGCGAAACTTGCTGAGGGCCACCTTCTCTCGGACAAAGTGAATATCGAGCTCTATGTGTTTGGTCTGCCGGTGATGAACTGGGTTGGTAGACATATACACAACCGATACGTTATCGCAAAAAACGACGGTAGCCCGCGATGGAGAGCATCCGAGCTCACCGAGGAGCTGCCGTAGCGAAACGCAGTCTGCAACAGCGTTAGCGACGGTGCGGTACTCCGCTTCTACGCTGGACCGGGAGACGATGGCTTGGCGCTTGGATGACCAGCTGACAAGCGTATCGCCCAGGTAAATGCAATGGCCGGAGGTCGAGCGGCGAGTGTCGGGGCAACCAGCCCAGTGCGCGTTGGAATACACGATGATCTCGGTAGACACGGAGATCAGAAGAAGAAGACCGTGGGTGGTGGTGCCGCGAACATAGCGCGAAATGCGCTTGATGATGGCTGTCCCAAGGATCGTGCATGTGCAGGCACGCCTGTTGGACGGCATAGGCGAGGTCCGGGCGAGTCATCGTGAGGTATTGCAGCCCACCAGCGAGGCTGCGATACTCAGACGGGTCCACCATAGGAGAGCCGGCGTCGGTGGCGACCTTGGGCGACGTGTTGACTGGAGGGGAGACCGGATGGCACTGCGACATGCCTGCGCACTGAAGCAACTCCTCAGCGTACTGGGTCTGGTCGAGGTAGATCCCACGCGAGGTGCGCTGTACGCGAATGCCGAGGAAGTAGTGAAGGGCACCCATGTCCGTCATCGCGAATTCGCAACGGAGCTGGTCGATGATGTCGCGAAGGAGAGTAGTCGAGGAAGCCGCGAGGACGATGTCGTCGACGTACAAGAGGATATCTGCGGCATCGCTGCACCGCCGTAGGATGAACAGTGAGGCGTCGGAGCGTGAGGCGGCGAACCCGATGGTGGTGGCGAAGGTGGCGAAACGGTGGAACCAAGCTCTCGGGTCTTGTTTGAGGCCGTACAACGACTTGGAGAGGCGGCACACATGATCGCGGCGAGCGGCGTCGACGAAACCGGCTGGTTGATGGCAGTAGACCTGTTCGTCGAGAACGCCATGAAGGAAAGCGTTATTCACGTCGAGTTGGTGCACGGGCCAGCCACGAGAACATGCCAACGTGAGCACGGTCCGAATCGTAGCCGGCTTGACCATCGGAGAGAAAGTTTTTCCGAAGTCGATACCCGGGCGCTGAGTGAAGCCACAAACAACCCATCGAGCATTGTAGCATGCGAGGGAGCCATCGGCGTTCATTTTGTGTCGGAAAACCCATTTGCCGCTGACAACGTGAGTGCCAGGGGGACGAGGGACGAGAGTCCATGTCGAGTTCGCCATGAGAGCATCATACTCGGACTGCATCGTGGCACGCCAGTTTGGGTCTTGGAGAACGGCGCGAACAGACGTGGGTAGAGGGGAGATGGCCGAGGCGTGCAGATTAGCGTAACGCGGATTAGGCCTTGTACAATGCTAGATGCTTAGGGAGGTGATTAGAAAAATAAACCGAGTTTTTCTGAAGCACCGGTGCCTATTTCTACAGAAGAGACGCCTAATTAAGCGTCTACACTGTATAAGTAAGCACCGGTGCTCAAAAAAGCCTGATTTATTTATCTAAACGCCTCCCCTAAGCACCTTGCATTGTACAAGACCTTAGGTTGAAAAATCCCATGTTGTGCACGCGTAACCATCGGGTGGGATACACGGGCAGGGGAGTGCGTGCGAGTGGGAGGTGGCGTGGGATGATTGGATGGATCGGAAGAGGGAGGTGGGCCGGCTGGTGGAGACGGTGGGCCAGAGGGCGAGGTAGGCGTGGGCTGCGGGGACATAGCGGGAGGAGTGGAGGGAGGGGGCGTGGGCTGCATGGGGCTAACAGGTGTCGATCCGGGAGGGGTCGTGGTGGGCGGCGCCCATGCAACAGGTTGATCGACGTGATCTACGGGAGGGAGATCGGGAGCTGTTCCAGGCAGCGGCGAAGCCAGCCTAACAAATCAGTGGGGTCATAGCTAATTTTCTGAATTTTTTTCTTCACAATGTACAGTAAGTGTACAGTATTTTTAGGCTGTTTTACTGAAAAGCTGTGGGGTCAGCTGACCCCACAGCCAACATATAGAAACGCCCATGGTTCCAGGGGAATCGGGAGGAGAGTTTGGGATCGTTTTAAACGGGAAAACAGATTCAACGAAGATTACGTGCCTGGAAAAGATAATTCGCCGGGTGAAGGGATCGTAACAACGATATCCTTTGCGCTCGTGTTTTTGCTCTGCTTGTTACACATGCCATTTTGTAGATTCAGTCTTTGTTGTTCACCATTGCTGGTGTCAGTTAGCGATGTGTGTGTATACTTAAGTAAGGAGTAGTAAGGAGTCGATATCAGCATTTGTATAGGCCCTTCTGAATGGATGAACAAGCAGAAGTAATTCAAACCAGGCATGTATGCCTAACATGGGCATGCCCACATGCTTGCAAAAGTTGGGGTAAGTCCTGAGATTTCGCCGGACCAGTTGTTGGCTTAGGAAGCACCCGTACTCGTGCTGTCATGTACGCACGCATTGTCCTTTGCCCCATCCACGCGCAACAAATGATCATGGCCATCCATGTCCGCCTATTCGCCCCAGCCAGCAGAAGCCATCAGTAGAAACCTAATCTCTGTTTGGAGCCCTCTCTTGCTTCCTACAGTCGCATCCGCCGCTTCACTCCCCACATCAAAATATCAGTCTGGCCACACTGTCACCACGATCTCATCTTAGCCTGGTTAGAGCTGACAACTTACACCATCCGTACACTTCCACATGATGTATGCGAAAGATTCAACACTTAGGCGCCTCTTACTTTCTCGGTGTCTCCCATGCCTATATCTAGCTATAGGCTTGACAAGGTTCTCGCTTGAAGAGAAACAAGGGGAGAACACCATCCCACGAAATTCCTCCTATAGTTTTAGCATTACATTTTAATTGGAAAGTTCAAAGATGATTGACGAACAAAAACAAAAAATGAGCCGGACGAGGGAGATTGATGTCTCTGATGGTTAATGATGAGTCCCAGATGTATGTAGCCCTTGAACCCTCTTATACATTATCTACAATGCATTAATACCCTAGGTACCAGTAGTAGGCCGGTAGGTAGACTGGATGAATGATAAAACTCATTACTTTACCACCAGTAGAAATATTAGTATGACAAATGTACAATGCATGTTCTACTGTAGTACCAACTAGTCAGAAGCTCTGTGAAAGCATGTTCTCGATTAAATCTGCCACGTGCACCTTCGGGGTGAACATCACGTTGTTCTAGTGACAAGTCTATTAATTCTAACACAAATTCACTCCACTTGTTGTGTGAAGCATTTTTTTTTGAAAACCCGTCCCATATATTAATTAATTACAATCATTCGTTACAACTTTAGCCATGCAGGGCGGTACACTATTAATAAGCACACCATCATACCTATTCTAAAACTGAACTTCGCAATCTCAAGACGAGCTATAATGTGTATGGAGTGGATTTTGACACCGGGACAATGTGCTAACTCAACAGTTTTGGTGGCAGGGGACATGCCTTGTCCATCGGCATGTATTTGCTCTTTCTCGGTGCCTATTGAGGCTTTCCCTGCTGGCTCCATGAATGGTGACACCATCTACTCGAGCTTTGACATTGATGAGAGGAATCAAACTGAGAGCTATCATCTTGCAGACGGAAGCATCACGTCTGCTGCCAACAACACTCTGTACCCCTGCTCTGTGGCCCAATGTAATACACTTGTGGACTGTTTTTCCTTGTGTTATACCGGCGGGATATTATGAAAACTTTAGCATTGCAATTTAACTGAGATTGCTTTCAGCCTCGTAGTGTCTTCTCTCCGTGCTTCACTCTTTCACCGGCCCATGATTTGTGGCAAAATTTCCAAAGGCCAACAGCTCTATCTATCCCATGATCTACAATACTAAAGTTATATAATATGGAAGTTAAATTCCTGATGCATCTCATGATAATGATTTAGTATTGTGAATGTTGATATTTTTTATATTAAGTTGGTCAAACTTTACGAAGTTTGACTTTACACAAATTTTATATGCGGAGTAAAAAGGACCGGAGGGTGTACTATATAGAATGGTCAATGGGCAGATGCAGGAGTTAGTCATAAAACATGAGCAATAGATGATCGAAAAACGAAGTATCTGCAGAGTTTTGCACTTTGCTCTTGTCTAATTAATTAATGCATGTCTGTCTGTTGAGTCTCTTCTCTGCGGTAAACAGTAAATGCTGCCATGGCAGCAAAACTGCCACAACACCTAGCTACGAAAAACGCTGCCATGGCAGCCAAATGCAATTCACTGCCATGGCAGCAAAACTGAAGACTAAGTTTAACTGCAACTGTTTGTTTTTCCTGTAGTGAGGCAACCAAACAAGCTGCCACATTTGTCTCACCATCACCTACCCCCGTGGCTTATTGCCATTTGCCTGGCTTTTGTTTCCCTCAAACTGTAAATGTTCAGGTCACATTAGTAAAAGAAAATTTATGACCACTATGATCCCTGTGCTGCAGATTTAAGCGCTAACTGTGGAAAGGGAACAATATCATCCGCCGCTGTTGCATGCGGAGAACAAAACAAATTCAGAACATTCGTACCACGACACAAACCATAGTGTTCGCAGTGGCCCCCAAATCAGCAGCTTACTCAAGCGTGCGCCATGCCCCACGAGCATGTGCCCTATAGCTAATGTTTTTTTTGTATAAAAAGCCTAACATTGTTCTAGATAAGTGCCTTGCTACCTCATGCATTCCATACAGAGCCTAAGTTCTAAGAACATATGTCATGTACTAGAGAACAGAATTATCTTATCAACAAAGTAACAATTCTGGGGTCCTGCATCCACTCCCAGGGAATCTGGTGCCCATGCTGCTACCAGCTCATTCCGCCGTTTCACACCAGGGCCGGTCCTGAGATTTCGGGGGCCCGGGGCAAAACTAGACCCGAGGCCCCTTAATATATGGCATAAAATAATAATCAACATATGCAGATATAAAATGATACAATAAACAATCAAAGAGCGGGCAAAAGCAATATTAATATTAAACAATTTATACACCTTAAAATTTTCTTCTAACACTCCTATACTCAAAGTCTCTCATGGAAAAACTTTAACTAAATGGGTCACCATGCATTAAGAATCAAATAAAGTACTCCTCTCAACTAGTGACTCGCATTTCGCCTCTAGATGATGACCTTGGGGACAATTGAGGGGGCAACCATTGTTTGTGGGTGTCACACAACGACATAGGGAAAACCAGGGTTAAAAAAAAGACATAGGAAAAACCAAAGCATTACACATGAGACTACGTATGTGATCGAGATCAAGCGAAGCACTGCAGAGGGCCATGTTAGCATGCACGTTGTGTGGTGCATCACCTTTTTTGGTTGCGTGGTGGGTTACTAATTTGGGCTAGATCTATTATTACTAGCTAAGTGTAAAGCAGTGGAGGAGGACGAGCTAAATTATTGGTGTGGTAGAGTCAATATTATGCAAAATAAGAGACTAAACCAAAGTAATTGATTCACTAGTAAAGTACGTGACTGCTGAATAAAAATTAATAACTATACCGAACATGCTAAGATGAAAGCAAGGAGATTATATTTGGGTTCAGCAAGATGAAAACAAGGAGACCACAGAAAGAACTCATGTACTTAGTGTTTTTCTAATCATACATTACTACTGTTACTGTAGTACTTCTCCTGAGGGGGGCTGTACCGTAGTGTTGTGCAGCAGCTCTAGCACCTGTGTTTTTGTTTCTTGACACTCTAGGACTGCCCTTGTCATCTGGCCCACCCAGTTTTCCCAGTTAAAAAGATCAGGCAAATTACCCTTTCACGTCATGGACCTAGGGAAAAGGCCTACACGGCCCATGTGAGTTGGCAGCTTCGTTCTGTTCTTTTTTTTTGTGCGCCCTCGCTCAGATCTCATAGCGCCGCCGCCGTACCTGCTTGTCCTACATGCCACATCCTGGGGGGGCCCTTACGCTCGGGGGCCCGGGGCGGCCGCCCCGTTCGCCCTGCCCTAGGGCCGGGCCTGTTTCACACGCGCAAAGAGGAATTTCACTGAGGTGCTACAAGTGAAGTGGGTACTCTCATGAACTCAGTTATTTAATTGGATTAGTTCTTCATTCACTATTGTCAATGTCGAAGGTTAAATCGGTTACACTAACTGGTAATTCATCCTTGAATAATTTTCAGGTTAACCCCACTGTAATAAAAAAGATAGTCTAGATTTGTCAATCTAGGCTGTCAGAAGCTAAATAAGTCATAGCAGTATCAGGTATAGTTTTCAGGTTAAAAGCACATTGCAAAATGGTTTAGATCAACATAGCCACAGAGCAATTCAGAAATAAGCAATCAATAGTCTCATTTCTACCACTAAACTGACATGTTTATCCCCCTTTCAATAAATTGTCTTTGGTTAAAACGCTGTTTTTAAAGAAGCCATTAAGAAACTTTAGTTTTCAGAAGGGGCGGGGGGTGCTCAATTTCCAAACAAATTATGTGGGAAGTTCATTCTCTTATACAGAGAGCTAACAGGAAGAATCCAACTGGCAGTCCATGACCACATAATTGAGTCTTTATCAGTGGAGAACGACATCGCCACAACTTGCATGCTGTTCCACGGTTGTGAAGTATCTACCTAAAGGGTCCTAGTAAACTGCACTGGTTCCCACATGATTTTAGTTTTAATGTAGGTAATTTGAACATTAACCAAACAGTCACTCAAATATGCCTGACATACTTAACATAAATATAGTCTGGACAATACGGTCGGGGGAAATTCGATAAGATAAGATCAATTGAAAAATATGACTAGGACCATTCATACTTGAAATCATTAACAGTAGGAAACCGACAAACAAGGAATAACTTTTTAAGGATGTTGATGTAACCAACAGGAATTAAACAACTAACACAGTTGGCCATAATAAGAGTTTGTGTTCGATATGATCACGATGAATTCGGCATGACAAAACAAGTGAACATGACGACTTGCACGATTCATACTTAAACTACATAACAGAAAAGAAACCAACTTAATAAACTGAAGTACAATTTTCTAGCCGCATTACCAGGATGAATAAAGCGAGAACAGCCAAAAATAATCACAATTGACTTGCACCCTTCATGCTTAAGCTGCTCAAGAGAAACAAAACAACATGCTATTAGTAGCTTGAAACAAGCCAACAGCAGCAAACTAAAGATGATGGATTTGTCCATTTACATCACTATTGACCAGAGATCAGTTAGTCCTCGCTAGCGACAGCAATCTGTCATGATCTGGAAAAAAAAATACCAAGCACAAAACTCATAACCAACTCTCCATCTCAGAATTCATAATTTGATGTTTTTATGTTCTTATAACTAGTTCCAAAGGTTACAATACTGTATTTGGCATCTTAATGGAAAAATTGAAGCAAGGTAAACTGATAATACAATATCAACAAGGTTGACTAAATATTTAGCAATCTCTATTTTAACCTAGCAGGCATTTCATGCTTAATAAACTATTTGACCAATCAAAAGCAATAGGAAAAATGAGAAATTTTATTCCAAGGGCAGTGATGCAATTGGCCCTGCTTCCCATGGACTCTGCCATATAATGAATTTTTTTAATATTATTAGTTTTATAACAAATTCCGATAATATATGACCTAATTCGTAAATTACAATAATATTACCCCGTCAGTCTCGTGTTGGCCGAAGAGGGACTCTTCGGCCTCGCTTAGGCTGAAGAGGACTACAAATGGCCGAAGTTACTGTTTTCGGCTTTCGCCAGATCAGAGTTACTATCTTCGGTTTTTACCAGACCGAAAAGCACTCTTCGGCCAAAGCGAGGCCGAAGTGTCCTTTTTTTCTTTGATTGACTAGCAAATAGCACGCACAAGTTAAAGCTGGCTGCTCTCATTAATTTTTCTTGATTTAATCATGTCGGAAGTCTGTTCACCGATGTTGAGGAGCTCAAGGACATAAACTCACCGAGCCGATGTCAACCACGGCGACGACGTACTCGTCTCGCTGGTTGAGTGCAGCAAGGTCGCGGCCTCATCGTCCACATGGATGTGGTGGAAAGACCGGATGCAGATATGTTGAGCCGATGTCTACCACGGTGGCAATGGTGACACACTCGTCGGTGATGGAAATAAGCAAAGCCGCAAGCTCGTCCTCGCAGATGTGAGGAAGGATGGACATGGTGTGCGTGAGAACACAAACCCGGCAATGTCGACCACGTCGCCGATGGCGACACACTCGTCGGCGATGAAGTGGAGTAAGGTTGCGGCATCGTTATCCTTCGTGGATGTGACGGAAGGATCGGAAGCAGCACATGCTAAGGAGCTCAAGGACGCAGGCCCAGGCGGAGCTGCGCCATAGGTCGTCATAGGTAGTGAAAAATTGCTTGCCCGCCGCTACTAAAGACCACCAGCATGCGTAGCAATTGTTTTTGGGGAGTCGACCAAACAACGTACTGCATAACTGTGCTTTCCTGAGTTTTCCATTCAATCAACGTACTGCATAACCGTGTTATTTGCTAGTCAATAAAAAAAAGGACTCTTCGACCTCACCAAGGTAGAAGAGTGCTTTTCGGCCTGGTAAAAACCGAAAAGTGCCTCTTCGGCCCAGGCTGTCTGGTCTTCGGCCCATACGCGACTGAAAAAGGCTCTTCCGCCCAACGAAAACAAAAGACTGACTCTTCTGCCTAAGCGAGGCCGAAGGGTCCCTCTTCGGCCAAAACAAGGCCGACCGGGTAATATAATTGTAATTTACGAATTAGGTCATATATTATCGGAATTTGTTATAATAATAATAATATATTTTTTTAAATTCCCCATATAATAGCAGAAGGTTTTTAGGCAGAAGGTGTGTCCTGAATTCAGAAATGGCCACAGAAACAAGAGGTGTCTTTTATTATATGACAGCACCCCTGACATCAGTTCCCAAGTTTTTAGTAGAGGTGAAAAACATGTGAGTCACACACCTATTAGAATCTATTTACAAATGATAAACATTCTGTGGTGAAATTAAAGTTATGACTTGGATCCTTGTATCACAAACTATCTGTCAAAAAGTCTGGTACTGCTACTTGACAGATCTTTTGAAGACGAGATCAACATTGAAGTCATATATAAATGTACGAAAGGGAAACGACATAGATAAGATTACACATATTTTTTGTTCCAAGTAGCTGAGTCGAGCATTAGGGAAACAATAACTGAAACATGCCTCACAAGTAAACTGCTGAACAGAGAATAAGCGACTTGATACTTAATAGAAGCACTTCTGACAGAAACCAGCAGCAGACTTTGATCAGTTAGTCCATACGAGCGAGAACAATATGCCATGATCTAAAATATATCATGGGAAAAACGCATAAATAACTCCAGTAGTTATAAGACTGGGTTTGAGATGTGACCTTCAGCTATGCCACAAAATATCAGGATTTGTCTGTAAGAAAGCAAGGTAACATGATAATACTATATCAACAAGTTTCTATCGAGGTAACATGATAATACTAGATCAACAAGTTTCTATGCATATTTACAATTCGACTGATGCATGCCATGGCCCTTAACGATTAAAGTCTCAGAACAAAGTTGCATTCTGTTTTCCCGTGCCACCACACATTCAGTTTTCACTAGCATACACAAAATTGTATGGATAATTGTTGAAGAATAAGAATCAACTATTAAGCAAACATAGAGAATTTGTAACGAAAATGAAAGACAATAGACATATAGGGTAGGATGCTAAAGGAGGCTCCCGACTCATCAACCTTCTTAACCTGCCCAGAATTGAGCTTGATTGTGAACAAGCCACCACCTGAGCTAACAAAGATGACACCCACACCTTCCGCAAAGCCGACCACAGACTGTTTGTCATCGGGACTGGCAACAAGTATTGTTTTCTCCAGCTCGATGACCCGGTATTGTACCCATTCCACAGCTTCTGCTGTATCCACCTTCCTTGACCACGTACAAAGGCTCGAGCCCTGAATGCAGGCAAAGCCCAATGAATTGTCCTCCATCGCCATGAGGGAAATGTAGTGCATGTCTGGTGTCGCCGGTGGGTCAATCATGGATAAGCGATCCTTGCCCAAGTCATACTTGCAATCTCATTGCCCCGCCCAACTGTGAAGTAGACTGCATCCCCGACAAGGGTGCCTCGCCTAGGCTCGAGATAGGGGCAACTGTTGTAAAGATCCACTGGCCCGTTCCACTCACCCGTCTTCGATGAGTAGACGCTCGCAATTATTTTGTAGTGGCACCCGTGAGTGGCTACGAAGAGCAGGCGGAAGGGGCCGCCATGGCAGTCGACGTGGTCGCAGCCGTCGACAGCGCAGAGCACCACCACGGACTGGATGAGCCAATCGATGCCTGCCGTGGGCACGGCGTGGCAGTCTCCCGTGACGGGGTCCCAGACAAGGTAATCCATACCGCCGTCCGGACCTAGGTAGGAGACGACTCGGCTGTGGCGGTAGTCGAGGGGGCTTGCGAGGCGGCCGTCGGAGCCCGGGTAGGGGAAGTCGGGCATCGAGGTGGCGGTTGCGAAGCGGGGGGTGGGCGGGCCCAATTGGCAGAACATGAGTCTGTGGAGGAGGCCGAGGAGGGGAGGGGCGCCGTGGAAGGCGCGGTAGCTGCGGAGGAAGCCGGGGTCGCAGATGATGCGGAGCCACCGCATGCAGACGAGGGCGGAGCGGAAGAGGTGCTCGGGCTCGTCCGGCGGGAGGCGGAGGAGGATCTCGGCGGTGGCGTCGTCGATCAGCGGCGGCATGGTGCGCTCGTGGGCGGCGGAGCGAGGGTTTGGGTGGGCATTGGATCGGGGGAGACGAAGGCTCAGAGCCTCAGAGCAGAGCGAGGCTGGTTGGGTTGGCTGGGGCTGATGACGTGGCCCACCGTGCATTGCTTAGCTCACATACCAACGCAATTTTCTCATATATTCTATAACAAAAAGAACGTATTTTCTCATAAAACTTTGTTCACGTCAAGACCACATCCTTGTGTAGATTTATATGTTTTTTAACTTCAAATTTAATTTTTGAATTTTGAAAAAAACGCATATAATTATCATCTCACAAAATCTAAATATCAAACTAACACAACTAGAAAAGTATTGTCTCAACCGGCTTTTCTTAAGCCAGCTGCTATATGGAGTGAATTGCAGAAAAAATCGACATTGAAGGCTAGGGTTGCAGGAACCACAATTCTACAGTTTTGTGCCAAAAACCACTAATTCCGGGGCTATTTTTTTTTGCAAAAAACACTAGTTGGCGGCTTTGGTCGTTTTGATGACGATTATGACAGGTGGGTCCCATAAATGATGACATGGCGTAACTGTTCACGCTAGACGTCGTTACAAATATATTTTTACCAAAAACTCCCTCTCTTTTTTCAGAAAAGAAAAATACCCATTGTCAAAAAAATTAAAAGAAAAAAACTCTGCCCTTCCCCTCCGCCGTCGGCGTCCCATGCCCTCCCGGCGCCGCCCCTGCCTCCCCGGGCCGCCTCCGCCGTGCTCCACGCCGGATCCGTGCCTCCACCATCAACCGGCCCCACCCGGCACCGGATCCGGCGGGAATGCCCCGCTCTCAGTGCTCACTGCCTCTCCTTCCATGGCCGCGTCGCACTCCCACCTCTCCTTCCATGGCCGCGGCGCACTCCCACCTCTCCTTCCATGGCCGCGGCCGCGCGGGCCCGGTGTTGCTGCTGCTGCAACTCGCGTCAGTGCTGGGGCATGGCTTGGGAGGCCGCCGCGGCGGCCGCGAGAACTGTTGCTTCTATGTTCGCCACCCCCCTCGTAACGGAGAACTGCTGCTTCTATGTTCGCCGTGAGAACTCCGTGTTTAGCTTGATTGTAACACCCCCATGTATTAGCTACAGTAATGATGGCCCAAGACCCCTTCGCACTTAGGATTTAGACCGGCGTGCTGACCTCTCTGCTGAGCCTAGGTAGGACTGCGTTGTGTCGATTACCCGAGGCCGGGTATTACCCAGGAAGTGTGTCCGGCCAGATATAATCGAGCGTGCTGGGTAACAGTAGTGCACCCCTGGAGGGAAGTTATCTATTCGAATAGCCGTGTCCACGGTAACAGGACGCTCAGTGTTGTATCCTGATCTACTACAACTTGAACTGAATACATGTTACTTTAACTGTAAACTCCGGGATCGCTTTCTCGCAGGGAGTCGAGGAAGGATCTCTGGGCTTTGCTATTATATGCTTGATACTTTATATTATGCTAATCTGCACTCTTCTAATGCTGCAAGACGCTGAAGATGCTAGTCTTCAATAGGCTAGGCCTTCCCCTCTATTCTGGCATTTCTGCAGTATAGTCCACAGATATAGCCCCATTCCTTTGATACCGATGCATAACTAGCATAGTTCTGATGTAAGTCTTGCGAGTACTTTGGATGAGTACTCACGGTTGCTTTGCTATCTCTTTTTCCCCATACCCGATTGCTACAATCAGATGGTGGAGCCCAGGAGTCAGCTGCTACCGCCGACGACTACTACTACCCTACTGGTGGAGCATACTACTACGTGGAGACCGCCGACCAGGAGTAGTTTAGGAGGCACCCAGGCAGGAGGCCTGCGCCTTTTCGATCAGTGTCGCTGTTATGCTAGCCTTCTTAAGGCAAACTTGTTTAATTTTATGTTTGTACTCAGATATTTTTGTTGCTTACGCTAACGCTTGATCGCGAGCTTATGTATTCGAGCCCTCGAGGCCCCTGGCTTGTAATATAAAGCTTGTATGACTTTTATTTGTGTTTAGAGTTGTGTTGTGATATCTTCCCGTGAGTCTCTGATCTCGATCGTGTGCATTTGCGTGTATGATTAGTGCACGGTCGAGCAGGAGCGTCACATTGATAAAGCCTTCGATTTAGAGGAACCCAAGAGAAGCTTGGTTGAGCAGGAACCATAGTTTTCTCTATCAGGAGGCAGTCCCCATTATCCACTACACTTTTACATTTGATCGGATCATAGCTTGGATTCACGGCGATATTTAGGATAGAAGAAACATAACTGCACAGGAACCTCTCTGAGACGTCCAAAGGAGGAGCTGGTTTGGAATGTACCACTTCATTTCAGACGTACCATATCCGCGAAAGCATCATGAATAGTTTGAGCCGTTGGTTTTCATACATCTCACGTGCAATATGGAAGATCCAATCCATGCCACGCCAGTGTTCCTTATCTGTGAGATCTTAGGAATCGACCAGATCTCTGGCATTGTCCTCCATAAAGATGTAGCTAATGGGCATCAATACAAGGCATGAAAAGTATCTTTCGGCTCGCCATCACATAACAGGCACATACTAGTTTCTTCCAAGTGTCTGGAGTATATCAACGACCATGCTGGGAGCGAATTTGGTTCCAGACTCCATATAAACACTCTTACCTCTGGCGGTGTACATCATCCCCAAACAAATCTACTATATCTAAATAGGAGACCCTCACTACCTAATTTTCTTGAGTTGTGGTGCAGCCACATCATCAGTTGACATCAC
Organism: Elymus sibiricus; assembly: GCA_039707655.1. Classification (NCBI taxonomy): domain Eukaryota; kingdom Viridiplantae; phylum Streptophyta; class Magnoliopsida; order Poales; family Poaceae; genus Elymus; species Elymus sibiricus. The sequence continues at coordinate 31,529,715 of CM077674.1, forward strand.
TATTTTTCTTATGAGAAAATTTTGACCGTGGACTCTGCAAAGGATTACCGCCGCATCGGTTTTTGTCATATGCAACCCCACACATGGCAATTATGATTCCCCAACGAAGCGCCTCGTGTCTTCCCCACGAAGCAGATTCCACTTCCTCTTCATCTGCTCTAATCTCCATCAAATCCCACTATTGTTCTGATGCAGAAACAGAAGGATTTCCTTCCCCCTCCATCAAATCCCACTACTCCGATGATGCAGTTGCTCTTCCCAATTGGTATTTCTTTTTGGTCATGTAATTTGGCAGGATGAGTGGCGGTGAGAGGTGTTCCTCCTCAGCGTTGAGGTCCCCCGATGGCCATTCCCTCCCTACCACCAGCATCCCCGACATGGGCACCCCTCCCTAGAAGCAGAGCGCCTTGGAAAGGATGCAGCCGCGTCGAGATAGGCCCCGACAACTCTTGGTGACTACCTTGCGGTCTCGCGACGGGTGCCTCTGCAGAAGACTCCCCGCGGAGGCGGCGAACTTGCCGACGCATCTCGCATGTCCTCCACTCACCTTCCCCACCATCCAGTAGGCGGCAATGGATCGGCTGAGTGCAGCCCGTGGAGACGTTCCTGTCCCATGTGCATAACTTACATTCCTGGGCCAGTTGTTGGACTTTTATGAATCCAGGTAGACACCTTCAAGGATGACGAGGCTCTGAGGATGCCAACGAGAGGATTAATATGAGCCCATATGCTAGGTGAGTTCTGTCTAAACCTGGTGGGAATCAACAAAGCTAGCTTTCGCCGCGACAAGATCAATAGCCCTAATGCCCTTTGTGCCATTTTGATCTCTTCAATTCCTTTCATCAGAATATAGAAACTATGGTCTATTTCCTAATGAATTTCTTCTTTTATTCCGATTATTCACTCTCATGTTTTGTTATTCTACTCCGTCATTGCAAGATTTGATATAAAAAAATGCGAGGTGTGGAATCCTGAGCATTTGGCCTTTGATAAGATTACTTGGATGTCTTACAATTCGTAAGAATAATTCGATACACCAGATCTTCTTTTTAACTATTGGATAAGAATCACTTGAGTATCTCTGTCTGTATGGTTCCTTATTTTTCTTTTTCTTTTCCTTTTTCAGAAAATCGCTCCTTTCCTTTTGTGAAGAGCAATTCATTTGAAGAAATTACCGAGAGATACATACAAGGGAGGAGAAACATATAGAACATATGGGGAAGTGGAGACCAGGATGCAATCGGTCATGTTCACAATGGGATTGAAGATGGACTAAGGCTCGATCAATTCTTTCGCGGAAGAAGCTGACGAGCGGGGGTTCCCAAAGTTGTTTTGCAAAAGCGATAGAGGAACTAGGGGTCAGCGAGGACGCAACGACAGCATAGGAGGTCTAAGAAGAGAAGAAGGTTGTAGACGTAGATAGAGGCTGATCTCTTTGATGAGAAAAAACACCGTGCAACTAAGTTGTTTCATCATACCAAGCCTTCTGTGAAGGACCAGCAGCATTCCTCACATCACGCAGACAAAGAAATCCTGCAACCATGAGAATTTGTAGAAGAAGCAAGGCAATAATGGATTTGTTGTGTGCTTGATAGGGAGAGATTATTTGTTTAATGTTATGAATCGATGCTTTAGACCCCACATGACAAACACCACACGCACTGGGCTCGCTTGGGTTCACAGAGCCACACTCACATACCCCGGCCCTAACATTTGCTCTTGTTGCCTAAAAAACATGTGCTTTGTTATTCATCACTCTCACACCATTTATTTATTTTTTGCATTCTCTTTGGTAATAGATAGGAGAGATAGGGTTGGATGTATGCCAGCTCGTACTTGTTCCTCCCCGAACCAGCAAAGCGTCATGCATGACGCCATTACTTGCCGGTACTGTTGGACAGCCTGAAGCAATGATGCACCGTGTGCATCACCGGGCGACTGCTGCTGTGGAAGCCGAAAATGTCAAAGGCCATGCCGAAGTCAAAGTTAATCCCCTCTAAGATCACGTAGGACTCTACACGACATAAGCTAAAATGTTAGCCATGGCTATTACAACATGAGGTCATACCCTAGCAATACATTGTGCATTACAGTGTGTTAACATAGTACAAAGTATTTCTTTTCTGATGTCTCCTATTCTTAAGCTAATTTATTTATTATTTTCTTGCATTCTTTGTGCCGACAACTGGTGTAGAGTTGGGCAGGTCGATAGAAGCTGATCAAACTTACTATTGGAGAATGAAGAGAAAGCATACAATATATAGGCAATGGTGTATAAATTATGTGCCAACTGTGAACTGCCAAGTATGTGGCCACATGAACATTTATATCCAATTAACTACGTTAAATATCTTGCATGGACGGTCTTCACAAATTATAGCAACCATAAATGCGATAACTCTATGACTATTCTCATTTGATCATTTCAGTTTCTTTTTACAGCCAGTTTTTTTATGTAGAACGTCACTAAGAGTCCATATCTAACTAGATTCTTAGTTATATCTTTTACAATATATTATTATAGTCAATGTTTTAAATAGCGGGCTATGGCAAATAGCGGCGGACCTTCAAATAAGCTATAGCGGGCTATAGCGGACTATTTGTACATGAAACCATTTAGCGGCACCCTGTTGAAAAGGCTATAGCAAGGCTATAGCGGGGCTATAGCGGGCTATTTAAAACTATGATTATAGTACATATTTGCGTGAGAACAAAACATCATGAGATATATTTTCTATCTATCTATCTATCTATCGATCGATCTATTCTGTTATATACTAAAAGCAAAATACGGGTCAAAATAGAGAAATTAGCTAGAAAATCCCGTGTTAATCAGAAACATCTGATCATCCATTTAGTTTACTATTAAATCTCAACCAATAGATCTTGAAAGTATATCTTTAAAATTGAATAGAAGTTGAATAAAATTACCCACTATGTCATTACGTATAACACACATATGTTATAAACAAACCTTTCTTGTGTATATATTCCTATAAAAACCTTTCACGTGTTATGCTCTTATTTTCCTTCCCTAAAAAAAGAAAGTTACAAGATTCTAGCGCCCTGGTCCTTTCTCTCCTCCCTTCCACGCTCTTTCACGTATATGTTCCTTCTTCACTTCCCTAAAAGAGGAATGCTGTAAAAAAAAACATTACAAGATGGTAGCGTCCCCTGATCTATTTACCAACCTATGGCAAGATGTATTCTTTTTTTCTTTTCCTCTGTAACCCTAAATAAATTATTCTCCCAACTCAGCCATCAGTGCGTTCTGTGATGCACCTCTCGATCCTCCGTCCTAAGTAACAACCAGTAAAACATAAGTAACAACCAGTAACACATTCTGTTAATTCTGGCCTAGCTATGTGTTAATCTGCGCATTTCGATTAATGCAGATGTACGATGATGAAACTTAACTCAAGAAACAAAGGTTGGAAAGGACTCGACCTATTTTTTGAGCAACGAAACCAGCAAGTTGACGCTCATTTAGTTGGACGTTTTCCTGGATCTGCCTCTCCTCCATCGACAGGTTACTAGGGCTGGACACGAGCAGAGCTGAGCCTGATCCGAGCCTAGCTTTGGCTCGCTCTGGAACGGCTCGACTCGGCTCGCTCAGCCAACGAGCCTACTTCAGGCGGCTCGGCTCGCTTCAGGTATGGCTCGGCTCAGACCGAGCCGGCTCGTAAGCCAGCTGCCACCAGAACCTCTTTTACCTACAGAACCTCTGTTTATAGTCCACAGTCTTGATTTTTTGCAGCAATTAAACCCATATTTTGGAAAACAAACAGTTTATATTGCTAAAAATGAAACATCTAGCAGTCTATTGTTTTAAGAAATGATCATAGTAATGAAAAATAAGCTTTCTTCTATTAATTCTTCTACGAAAATTGTAACAATGGAACAGATATGAGAGAAAGAATTGGGCAGCATTTGTATTGAATTTTGGACAGCACTTTCTTTGAACTTTACACAGCCAAACAAAGAAATTTTGCATAGCATAACACTTACCACTTTGACATAAAAAATGAGAAAATGTAGAGGAAATGGTTTAAAAAATGGTCATAGTGAACGTTGACAGCCAAACAAATATTGACAGCACTCTATATCTCTACTACTATTAAACAAGCAAACATATTCATCGCTAAGTGCACCCAACCTAACGTACACAGAACAAACGGACCAATTACAGCCTCACGATCAGGATCACTTAATTTGATGTAACCAATAAAAATATATTAACCCTCAGCCAAAAACTGCATTTAGCAATTTGCTTGGGCGGACGAAAACTCTGGCAAACCAAATATTCCGCGGCCCGCGTCCACCCCAATATACATCGCTTCAAAACAGATACCTGATTCCACGCGAGCAATGCGGTCAACGCGGAACTGTGATGGCCAAGGCGTGGGCTCCGGCAGGGCTGGAGTGGATCTGGCGGATGGCAGCCAGATCGGGTCGACGACGGGCGGCTCCAGCGAGTCGGAGGGACGGCGGCGGCGGCTGAGCTCCTCCATGGCCTGCTGTAGTTCCAGGGAGAGATAGCCTCGAAGGTGAGGAGGGGATAGAGAAGAAAAGAAGGAAGGGAGAGGAAGGAGGGCAGGGGCACGGCCGCCTCGACAGTGAACCTCCGGTGGCGACGGTCTCCGGCGACGCGAGCCTACGGGACGGCGACGGCTTGGAGCTGCGGGACATCCCCTTGCCCCAAGACAGCTTCCGCGGTGGACTAACAAGTCAACAAGCCCACAACGGGGTCCTCAGTGAGGCCAATGGCAGGACTCCACTCGCCCTCTCATCGGAGACCAAGGTCGCCGTCCCACGACCGCATGCTTACAGTGGCTTGACTAGATTTCCGATTTTGATATTGGTTTAGTACTAGCTTAACATCTGCAGGAACAAGACAGTAATAAGAAAGGGTGGCTTGCTCCACCGTCACAGTTGTGTCGATCTTGATCATCTCATTCGCTGCCGTCATATTAGGGAGTGCTGGTCATCTCATACGCACGAGGCTTTGCAGCTGGAGAGTATCGAGGCAGCAGACCGTATTAGGAAGTGTTGGTACTGTGGAAGACCCAATAGGATTAGTCACCGATCTTTTTGAAGCAGAAGACCCAACAGGCAGTGTGTGTCATGACTCATGAGTTCAAGGCGTTTGAGGTATGGATCACAAATCATTTTTTTCTTTGATGAATTATATTTGGTGTTTAGTGGTGTTGCCACATGACCAAGATCAGATATATCCTTTTCCTTCGTTTGAACTATTCTGGATTCTCTTATTTGTGTTATTTCTAATTTCTATGACATTCATTCTTTTTTTTTTCTTGTGTATGAATGGATCTACCAGTAAACAAATGGTGAGCGATCCTCTGTAAACCTCATTCCTCCCTTGTCCCTTGTTCGGTGGAGTAGTATTTTTCTGTCAATGTGTTTATGCATTTGCTTTATTTTAGCTCAAGCATATATAATGGGTCCTTTCATGCATTTTCTTTTACAATACATGTGTCTGACATGATCAGATGATTTTTTGGCTGCAGAGAGAATGTAATACATATCAACCATCGAGGCCAGTTTTTACTGGAATTTTTCTTGTGGCCATCATGATGTTTGTGTACATCTGCTCTGCAACACGGCTGAACATTATGTTGTTTTCGGTTGACAGAAGCCATAGCGGTACTATGTATGTAAATGTAGCTTGGAAGATAAAGGAAGCACAACAAATGGAGTTGTTCTGTTTAATCCACCCTCCCTCGCATAATTGCTCTTGAACCTTTGTAAACTGCTATTGTGTTGTCTTGGTATATAAACAGCTCCTATGTGCACGTAGCAAAGGCAACAATTCAAGTATCAAAGGGACATAAGAACTAAGGGAGAAGCGTCCATTTGACAAGCTGAAAGTCATAGGTTCGCATCACTGTGGTTATATCAAAGATTCAATGGAAAAGAAGGTTAGCTTGTTGACTATCTTGACTACACTTTCATTGTTTCTTATTAGTCTTGAGATGTAGATATACTGGTAAAGATTCTTCACCCGTTACGATTCAAGCTTGATTATCACATTGTATTGTCCTGTGTTAGAAATTGTTTTTGAAACATAATTCTGCCCATCATTTGTCCAAAATTGGAAGTATATAAGGAAGATCAGAAATCATGTATATTAAGATGGTAATGAGAAAATTTCTTACCCATTACGATTTCAATTGTTTATTTCTTCAAATATATTAAGATGGTAATGAGAAAATATCTTGCTAAGATTATAACGTGCGTTGCACGTGCAAACTTACTAGTTGCTAATAATGCAACATCTAGTAGTCTATGGTTTAAAAAATGGTCATAGTGACGAAAGATAAGCTTTCTTCTATGAAAAGTGTAGAGGAAATGGAACAAATATGACAAACAAAGAATTGGGCAGCATTGCTTTTTAATTTTGGACAGTACCTCCTTTGAACTTTATACAGCAAAAATATTGAACGTTGACAGCCAAACAATGCAATTTTGTACAGCATAACACTTAGCGCTTTGACATCAAAATGAGAATCTTCCTCCTCAAACAGAGTGTCTTGATCATCCTTGTCCTCCTCTTCATCATCCTCCTCCGCTTGCTTATCATGCTTCATTGCCTAGCACACAAAAACAGCACACACATCGCATATATTTAACTTTTTGATAGCAAAAACAGCACATACATAAGCTTGTACAAACATATATTGACTTTTGGATACCAAAAACAGCATATACATGAGCTTGTACAAACTTATATTTGACTTTCGGATACCAAAAACAACACATACATGAGCTTGCACACACATATATTTGACCTTTGGATAGCAAAAACAGCAAACACATGAGCTTGGACACACATATTTGGCACAAACATACCGGTGAAGATATAGCCTCCCTCTCGGAGTCGTTTGCGAAGCCGGAGGCAGCGGCGATCGCGGAACGCACGCCGGTGTCGGTGGGGTCAGCGAGACATCGACGGAGTTTGTTTTAACCTAAACAACAACTCAGCGAGCAGGACATTGCTGTAATCTTTCGCCCGCTTCCTCGGCAGCGACGCAGTAGCTGCATTGCCCTTGTCCTTCCCCTTCTGCTTCCCGGGAGGCCGGGACAGGCGGTGTAGTCTTCATAATGGAAACCAAGCTCCTCTCCTTCCCCTTTTCCTTGTCCATTCTTGCGACGGCGGGGCTCTGCACACATCAGCAAAGAACAAATGGTCAATCATCAACAAAATTTTACATAGATAATAAAATAACCGGTCTACACAATCAATCACAAAGCAAATTCATCCATCCATCAATCAAATTCGTGCAGCATCCATCCTAGCAAGCACAAGCATCCATCCATTAAATTCGTGTAGCATCCATCCATCGCGTTTCCTAGCTAGCTGCGACCTCCAGCCACAATCTCAAGCATCCATCCATGATACATCCATCAAATTCGTGCGTGTGTGTGCGCCAGTGCAGGGAGCTAGCGCTAGGGATGGGAAGGACAGAGGAGATCGCTTACCTGCTCATGTCATTCGGTGAGAAACCAGGGGAGACGCGTCCGCTGTGGTGAGGGAAAGCGGCGTCGGCCGTCGCCGTCGGTGCCGCGCCCGATGAGTCCAGCTTGCGGCGCGGCGAGGAGAGGGGTGGCGGCGCCGGGCAGAGAAAGGGAGAAGGGTGAGGAAACCGTGTCGCATGCTCGCTCTGCTGTGACCTAACGCCCTGCGAGGCCGACGGGATTGGGCTGGGCCTGAACGAGTCTGAGGTTACCCATGCAAAGGACCTTCTTGAGCTGGAACTTGACTGTAGCTTTCGTCTCATTCACCTTGGCTTCTAGAGATTCCTGGTGAGGAGAAACCAGAGTCGACAACTTGCCTGCATGCCATCAGCACTCAACAACTAGTATGCAGGATAAGAACAAGGGAAGGTGTTTATGCTATGCACAAGGAGATGCTACCAACTCTCCTCATACAGTGCACAGAATGTGATGTGATGCCGCAAAGCTCTACCTAATATCGACAATACAGCAACAACTGTGGAAAATTATGGATCGCTGTGCATATGAGAAATGAGGTTCTGTGTATTATTTCGTCACATACAAATCCACCTCATGAAAAAAAACATTTTTCATCCATAACAATATCAGGAATAAAATGCAAGTAAAACAACAAGGTTCTGCTAGCAGATTATGGTTCACAGCAACAAACCCACCATTATAACAATTAGTAAGTTTAAGATAGAATAGATGTAAGACACACATCTACGAGATGTCATGACCAAAGAAAGGTTGCTCTGACTTCTAACCTGGTTAGTTCATACTGTGTATTAATGATGATGTAGCATGAGAAAACAGAGATGCAACACATGGTTAGTTTCCAACCAAACGAAAACAATATTTTTGCTCTAACTCAGTGAAAATAACATGGTACGTTACTTGTACAGGAAGGTTGACACCATTGTAGACATCCAACTGTGCATGGTTCAAGTTAGAATATACAATGAGTGATCAAGAGCATTAGGTAGTGGACTGGCCGACTGGGTCCCTTGATGGTTGGTACCATTGCTGCAGCAAGCAGTAACAATTGCCGTCCTATCACTGGTTATGTGCACTGCAGAAACCTGGAGCTTCTGGGTGCCTTTATATTTCCCAGCCACACGACAGGAATATGCGCTGATTGTCCATGTAGTCTCTGGAGAACTGAACCAAGTGAACATTGTGTCATTCATACCCCTGAAATCTCTACGGATCTCGGACCTGAGATCGAATCCTTTCAATCTGAAAATCTCCGTGACTAGTAAGTATCAGCAAATAATGGCAATTCTGAACTCTCTGATACAGTTTTTGCTACTAGCTACAGAGGAAATGCAGCTCGCCACACTACTTTGATGCACTAGTAGAAAACAGGGCTTTGGTCCAGGCCAGATAAGAGCATCAATCCCGGTTCTGTTACGAACCGGGACCAATGGGTGCATCAGTCCCGGTTCGTGAGGCCAGGGCGCCGGCCGGGCCACGGCAGGCACCAGTCCCGGTTCGTCTGACTCCTTTGGTCCCGGTTCCAGACACGAACCGGGACTAAAGGGCCTCGCTCCTGGCGCAGCCCCTTTAGTCCCGGTTGGTGGCTGGAACCGGGACTAAATGTGTGTCTTCTGTCCCGGTTCTAGCCACGAACCGGGACTAAAGATATGCATATATATATGCTCTCCCCTGCCCGCTCACTCCTCTGTTTTTTGGCCGGCCGGTGTGGGAGGTGTGTGCTGCTCTGCTCTCACCTCCTATGCACATGAGGTGTTCGATGAAATGCCCGAGTCACACTTAAGCTTTCTCCTCTCCAAGCTCGACCTCCAAGCTCCATTTTCCCCAAGATTTGTCTAGGTTTGGCGGTGCACCATTGTCCCCGTCCCCGTCCTCACCGCCGTCGATCGCCCGCGCCGATCTCGTCGCCGGCACCACCGTGGTGAGCCTCTTGTTCTTATCTTCTTTTTAAAAGAAAAAAAATTCTTACTTGTATGATTTAGATAGATACTTGTATAATTTTCTTACTTTTATTATTGTTTGTTATTATATAGTGCCATGACTTTGGTATCCGCCCCCGTTGGCCCTCGTCCTGTCTATGATTCGGATGTGGTATATTATCTTTTATTACTATTTGTTTCATTTAGTGTTTATGACAATTATGCCGACCAACGTGACATAGATGTTTTTATCTAGGAGGTATGTGAACCAGAAATTCCAACCGACCCTCTTGTCGAGAAGTTAAATTTAGTTGAAAAAGAAAACAATTACTTGAAGAAAAAATTGAAAAGAATTGAGGAGGAGAAGATGCATTGGAGTTGCATGTTGCCGATGTCGTCGATGATCACAAGATCCAGATGGATGCAATGCGCTTGAAGATTGGAAAGATTAGAAAATATGCCATTGATAATGAGGCTTGGTATCATTATGTTGTTGGATCAATTGTTACCTTAGTTGCGATTATGATCGCATTTGTTGTTGCATTTAAATGTTTTACATAGTTGTATGTTAGTTTCAATGTATGTTTTAATTAGATGCTCTAGAGTGCTATATGTTGTTCTATATATGAGAATTATGTATGAACTTTATGTATTTATTTTTTCAGTAATAACATTTGATCACTACAGTACTTTGGTTTTCATGTGATGATGAACTTGTATTAATTTGGTCAGTTCTCTATTCATGATGTTCTGTAATGGTTTTTGATACTCTTAATTATATAATGCACGCAGATGAACCGGCAATGGATGTATGGTGACCGACGTACCTCCGAGTACATTGATGGCATGCATAATTTTCTCGAAGTGGCTGAGGCAAACAAGCAGAATGGTTTTATGTATTGTCCATGTATTGTCTGTGGGAATACGAAGGATTACTCTGACTCGAAAACCCTTCACTTGCACCTGCTTGAGAAGGGTTTCATGCCACACTATAATGTTTGGACCAAGCACGGAGAAAGAGGGGTTATGATGGAAGATAACGAAGAAGAAGAGGATGATGACAACTATCCCCCTGAATACGGTGATACTGCAACGGGGGAAGCTGAAGATCAAGAGGCACCAGACGATGTGCCCGATGATGATCTTCGCCGGGTCATTGTTGATGCAAAGAGACAATGCCAAAGTGAAAGGGAGAAGTTGAAGTTCGAGCGCATGTTAGAGGATCACAAAAAAGGGTTGTACCCAAATTGCGAAGATGACAACACAAAGCTCGGTACCACACTGGAATTGCTGCAATGGAAGGCAGACAATGGTGTATCTGACAAGGGATTTGGAACGCTACTGAAAATAATGAAGAAGAAGCTTCCAAAGGATAACGAATTGCCCGACAGTACATACGAAGCAAAGAAGGTTCTCTGCCCTCTAGGATTGGAGGTGCAGAAGATACATGCATGCCCTAATGACTGCATCCTCTACCGCGGTGAGTACGAGGATTTGAACGCATGCCCGGTATGCGGTGCATTGCGGTATAAGATCAGACGAGATGACCCTGGTGATGTTGAGGGCGAGCACCCCAGGAAGAGGGTTCCTGGGAAGGTGATGTGGTATGCTCCTATAATACCACGGCTGAAACGTCTGTTCAGAAAGAAAGAGCATGCCAAGTTGATGCGATGGCACAAGGAAGACCGTAAGAAAGACGGGAAGTTGAGAGCACCCGCTGACGGGTCGCAGTAGAGAAAAATCGAGAGAAGGTGGGGGGACTTTGCAGGTGACGCAAGGAATGTATGGTTTGGTTTAAGTGCAGATGGCATTAATCCTTTTGAGGAGCAGAGCAGCAATCATAGCACCTGGCCCGTGACTCTATGTATCTATAACCTTCCTGTTGGGGAACGTTGCATGGGAAACAAAAAATTTCCTACGCACACACAAGATCTATCCATGGTGATGAGCATCTACGAGAGGGAGAGTGAATCTACATACCCTTGTAGATCGCTAAGCGGAAGAGTTAAGAAACGCGGTTGATGTAGTCGAACGTCTCCGCGATCCAAATCGCAAGTCGTCCCTCGATCCGATCACGAACTAGTGCCGAACGGACGGCACCTCCGCGTTCAACACACGTACGGCATGACGATCTCCGCCTTCTTGATCCAGCGAGAGGGAGCGGAGAAGAAGAAGAGTTCCAGCAGCACGACGACGTGGTGATGTTGGTGAGGAACTATTTCAGCAGGGCTTCGCCTAAGCACTACTGAAATTATGACGTAGGAGGAACTAGAGGTTGCCGGCACACGGCTTGGGGCAATCTAATGTATATCGTGTGCTAGCCCTGCCCCTCTATTTATATGTCGAGCCTTGGGGTCTAAACTTGGAGTAAAAGCCTCCTCCAGGTCGGTTTTGCCCGCACAAGGTCGGTTTGGCCCGCAGGGAAAGAGTCCAACTCGGATCCCTGCAGTACCGCGCACAAGCGGTAGTACCGCTGCTACAGTAGCGGTAGTACCGCTTGACCAGCTTAAGCGGTAGTACCTCTGATACAGTAGCGGTAGTACCGCTTGACCAGCTTAAGCGGTAGTACCGCTGCTACAGTAGCGGTAGTACTGCCTTATCAGCTTAAGGCAGTAGCAAAACTTCCTTTTGCACTTTCCAATACCTCGTGGGCTTTATCCCTTTGGCCCATATAAAGTGTTGCTGCACCCGAACACTTCGGTAAACATCCGGAACCCCTTCCGGTGAACTCCGGAACTCTTCCGGAGATCAAAACACTATTATCACATATATCAATCTTTACCTCCGGACTATTCCGGAGATCCTCGTCATGTCCGGGATCTTATCCGGGACTCCGAACAACCTTCGGTCACCAACAAAATAACTCAACTATACTAATCGTCACCAAACGTTAAGTGTGTAGACCCTGCGGGTTCGAGAACTATGTAGACATGACCGAGACACCTCTACGATCAATAACCAATAGCGGGACCTGGATGCCCATATTGGCTCCTACATATTCTACGAAGATCTTTATCGGTCGAACCTCTATGTCAAGGATTCAGTTAATCCCGTATACTGTTCCCTTTGTTCTTCGGTATGTTACTTGCCCGAGATTCGATCGTCGGTATCTCTATACCTAGTTCAATCTCGTTACCGGCAAGTCTCTTTACTCGTTCCGTAATACAAGATCTCGTGGCTAACACTTTAGTCACATTGCTTGCAAGGCTCATTGTGATGTTGTATTACCGAGTGGGCCCTGAGATACCTCTCCGTCATACGGAGTAACAAATCCCAGTCTTGATCCATGCCAACCCAACAGACACCCTCGGAGATACCTGTAGAGCACCTTTATAGTCACCCAGTTACGTTGCGACGTTTGATACACACAAGGTACTCCTCCGATGTCAGGGAGTTGCATGATCTCATGGTCATAGGAACAGATACTTGACATGCAGAAAACAATAGCAATAAACTGACACGATCAAATGCTACGTTCTTAGTTTGGGTCTTGTCCATCACATCATTCTCCTAATGATGTGATCCCGTTATCAAATGACATCTCATGTCAATGGCTAGGAAACCTTAACCATCTTTGATCAACGAGCTAGTCAACTAGAGGCTTACTAGGGACACAGTGTTGTCTATGTACCCACACATGTATTTGAGTTTCCAATCAATACAATTATAGCATGGATAATAAACGATTATCATGAACAAGGAAATATAATAATAACCAATTTATTATTGCCTCTAGGGCATATTTCCAACACTTCCTCCTTGGTTGTGCATGAAGCGGAAGTTCATTATGATGCCAGTGCTCATCCAAGGCCCTAAGCAACCCGGCAACGACATTGATGTGTACCTAAGGCCATTAGTTGAAGAACTTTTACAGCTGTGGAATGGAAAAGGTGTACGTGTGTGGGATGAGCACAAACAGGAGGAATTTGACCTACATGCGTTGCTGTTTGTAACCATCAATGATTGGCCTGCTCTTAGTAACCTTTCAGGACAGACAAACAAGGGATACCACGCATGCATGCACTGTTTAGATGATATCGAAAGTATATATTTGGACAAATGCAGGAAGAATGTGTACCTGGGACATCGTCGATTTCTTTCGACCAACCATCTCTTAAGAAAGAAAGGCAAGCATTTCAAAGGTGAGGCAGATCACCGGAAGAAGCCCGCCCTCCATACTGGTGATGCCATACTTGATATGGTCAAGGATTTACAGGTAATCTATGGAAAGGGTCCTGGCGGACAATCTGTTCCGAATGACGCTGAGGGACGCGCACCCATGTGGAAGAAGAAATCTATATTTTGGGACCTACCCTATTGGAAAGACCTAGAGGTCAACTCTGCAATCGACGTGATGCACGTGACGAAGAATCTTTGCGTGAACCTGCTAGGCTTCTTGGGCGTGTATGGGAAGACAAAAGATACACCGGAGGCACGGGAGGACCAGCAACGTGTGCGCGAAAAAGACGTCATGCATCCAAAGCAGTATGAAGGTCCTGCCAGCTACGCTCTTACCAAAGAAGAGAAGGAAATCTTCTTTGAATGCCTACTCAGTATGAAGGTCCCGTCTGGCTTCTCGTCGAATATAAAGGGAATAACAAATATGGCAGAGAAAAAGTTCCAGAACCTAAATTCTCATGACTGCCACGTGATTATGACGCAACTGCTTCCTGTTGCATTGAGGGGGCTTCTACCGGAAAATGTTCGATTAGCCATTGTGAAGCTATGTGCATTCCTCAATGCAATCTCTCGGAAGGTAATCGATCCAGAAATCCTACCAAGGTTAAAGAATGATTTGGTGCAATGCCTTGTCAGTTTCGAGCTGGTGTTCCCACCATCCTTCTTCAATATCATGACGCACGTCCTAGTTCATCTAGTCGACGAGATTGCCATTCTGGGTCCTGTATTTCTACACAATATGTTCCCCTTTGAGAGGTTCATGGGAGTCTTAAAGAAATATGTTCGTAACCATGCTAGGCCAGAAGGAAGCATCTCCATGGGCCATCAAACAGAGGAGGTCATTGGGTTTTGTGTTGACTTTATTCCTGACCTTAAGCCGATTGGTCTCCCTCAATCGCGGTATGAGGGGAGACTGACTAGAAAAGGCACGCTAGGAGCGGATTCAATAATATGTAGGGACGGGCATTCTTGGGCTCAAGCACACTACACAGTTCTACAGAATTCTACCTTGGTGACCCCGTATGTCAATGAACACAAGAATTTTCTGCACTCCAAACACCCGGAGCAGTCTGACGACTGGATTACATGTGAACACATCAGGACTTTCGGCAGTTGGTTGCAAACACATCTCATGGGTAACAACATTGTTGGAGATGAGCTGTACTCGTTGGCCAGGGGACCATCTTTGACTGTATTGACTTACCAAGGGTACGAGATAAATGGGAATACATTTTATACGATCGCACAAGATCAAAAGAGCACCAACCAAAACAGTGGTGTCCGCTTTGATGCAGTAACCAACAGGGGAAAGGACACATATTATGGTTACATAGTGGACATATGGGAACTTGACTATGGACATGATTTTAAGGTCCCTTTGTTTCGGTGCAAATGGGTCAATCTGTCAGGAGACGGGGTACAGGTAGACCCGCAGTACGGAATGACAACAGTGGATCTCAACAATCTTGGGTACACAGACGAACCATTCGTCCTAGCCAATGATGTGGCGCAGGTTTTCTATGTGAAGGACATGTCTACCAAACCGAGAAAAAGAAAAGATAAGGAAGCGAATACATCAGACGATGAGCCAAAGCGCCACATAGTTCTTTCAGGGAAAAGAGACATCGTGGGAGTGGAGGGCAAGACAGACATGTCTGAAGATTATGAAAAATTTCATGAAATTCCTCCCTTCAAAGTGAAGGCTGACCCAAGCACCCTGTTAAACGATGAAGATTATCCATGGTTACGTCGCAGTAAGCAAGGGACACACGCGAAGAAAAAGTGAAGACTTTCTCTCCACAACTATTCTGATGATGGCTTTGATCTAGAATATCACTGCAGTTACATGTCAAGAAATGAAATGCCTTTGTAACATATGAGTTTTCGTCTGAAACCGTGATACTTCGAAAGAGATTGTCCATTTTGTACACGAAGTGCATCCAGTTTTTGCCGTAACCCTCTCAACTTTTTAGCACATGCTATGTGGGTGAAATGATGATACCATGCCAACTTTCAACCTTTTCAGAGTTCATTTGTACTGCTTTTCAATTTTAGGGTCATTTAGCTGAAATAAATCAGTAAATGCATGAAAAATAGCAAATGAAGTCAGAAAGGGTTGAAAATTCATGATGTGGCTTTGAATGGTGCATGTTGAACGCACAAAAAGTCTGGAGTTGAAATAAGTTAAAAAAATGAAATGGCTTTGTAACATATGAGTTTTCGTCCGAAACCCTGATACTTCGAAAGAGATTGTCCATTTTGTACACGAAGTGCATCCAGTTTTTGTCGTAACCCTCTCAACTTTAATAGTAAAAAGAATTTTCATAAAGTATTTTTTGTTACAAACTTTAATAGAAAACTAAAAATCTTTTATAAAACTCTAATAGCAAAAGGAATCAACTAAAAAGAATCAATAAAAAATAAAACTTATGCAACTAAAATTATATAAAATTTATGCAACTAAAATTATATTACTAAAAATAACATATGCAAAAAATAACATTAAAAATTTAAAAACATAACATAGCAAAAAGAATGAACTAAAAAGAATCAATTAAATATAATATTTTTTAATAGCAAAAAGAATCAACTAAAAATAATCAAAATAATATTAACTAAAATTATGAAAGTATTTATTTGTTAAAAACTTTAATAGTGAAAAGAATTTTCATAAAGTATTTTTTGTTACAAACTTTAATAGAAAACTAAAAATCTTTTATAAAACTCTAATAGCAAAAGGAATCAACTAAAAAGAATCAATAAAAAATAAAACTTATGCAACTAAAAGTATATAAAATTTATGCAACTAAAATTATATAACTAAAAATAACATATGCAAAAAATAACATTAAAATTTTAAAAACATAACATATGCAAAAAAAAAAAACAAACAAACATAACATATGCAAAAAATAAAAAAAGGCCCACCTACTAGCCACCACGGCCTGCATACGACCAGAAACCCTACAAATGGGCCAGGATGCAGGCCCGCAGTGCTAGCAGGCCCAACAGGGCGTGAGATAGGCATGTACTGCCCACATTAGAGAGGAGCTCGAGAGGGCAGCGGCAGCAGCGCTTATAAACCACTCCGAGCCCCTCTCAACTAGCGAGGTGGGACTAAACTTTTGGCTGCGGCAGCACAGTGCTTTCGTCCCGGTTGGTGGCTTGAATCGGGACGAAAGGCCCCCCTTTCGTCCCGGTTCGAGCCACCAACCGGGACCAATGGTCTGGGCTTCCCGCCCTTTCGCCTGGCGAAATACACCTTTGGTCCCGGTTGGTGGCACGAACCAGGACGAAAGGGGGGCCTTTCGTCCTGGTTCGTGCCACCAACCGGGACCAATGCTTTGGGTATATAAGCAGCCCTTACAAGTTTTCCATTCAGTTTTCTTCGATCTCCTCCTCTCCCCCGATGGCGCCGACGACCACCTCGACGCCGCTAGGCTGCCGGACCGCGCCGTCGCCTCCCCGAGCCCTGCCCCGACGCCCTCGCCGACCCCCCTCCCCCGACGCCCTCGCCGACGCGCCGGACCTCCTCGCGCGCCCTCCTCTCCGTCGCCGCGTGCCCCCTCGAGCCCGTCGTCCTCGTCGCCGGCCTCCAGCCATCGCCGCGCCCCCCTAGTGAGCCCCCCCTTTCCCATGGTCCCCTGCTCCCCGTCGCCGCGTGCCCCCGAGCCCCTTGCTCTGCCACTGCTCCATGGTCGCCGCCGGCCCCGTTGCTAAAAATGTGTTTTTTTAGATGAATAGATAGATAGATAATGTTCATGTGGAGATGAGATGAGATGTATGGTGCTCTGTTTTTTTAGATAATGTTCATGTGGAAATGAGATGAGATGTATGAGATGTTTTGTGGAGATGAGATGAGATGTTGTCATGTGGAATTTTTTTTTGTTCATAGAAATTAGTGTGAATTTTTTGTTCATGATGATCTTGCTAAAACTCATATTAAGTTTGTTCGATGAATGTTTTCTGTTAAAACTCATATTCAAAATGAGTTAAAAGACTCATATATTCAAAATGTACTCCCGGTCCGCTCGCCCGACCAACTCTCGAGGCCACCCAAACCCTAGAAGAAAGATCGTTGTCGATCTACCCCCTCCCGCCCCTACCCGTAATTGTTATGTATAATACTATATATTGGCGTCTAATTCACCGGTCTTACCTCAGTGAACCGAAGAGACTTTATTTATTCGGTAGGCGGCCGGCATAGGTCAATGTGGTAGAATGGATAGTTCGATCTCCTGCATAGCGATTATTTTTTGTAAAGTGTCCTCTCCTGAAAGTATAACCCCGATAACTTCGACATGAGGGGGGACGTCGGACATGCATGAGAGAGGCGGTCCGCAAAGTATCCTCTCTCGAAAGTATAACCCTCGATAACTTTGCATGATGTTTGCGACAAATACATTGCTCATATATGCATATGATTCCTTGTTGTGATTAGCTAGGTCTATGTTTGACACTAATCCATCTCTCATGGTTGTATATTGCCATGTTGTAATATTTGCAAAAACTACTATGGACAGAGACTTAGAAAAAGAAGAGTTGTTGGGGGATATAATCCGCGACGGAGGTGATATCACCTTGTCGTTTCTCAACGACACCGATGGTCAGGAAAGAGAGGATGACGGCTCCGGTGATCCAATGGAGGAGGAAGGAGATCATGACGGCTCCGGTGACCGAATGGAGGAGGAAGGAGATCATGACGGCTCCAGTGACCGAACGGAGGAGGGAGCCTTAACTGTTGCAAAGTCCGGCGAGGTATATATACATATATTAATTAAGCCTCTGCTGACTTGATGCATTAATTGTTTTGATGTACATATATTAACGCTTCTCTCTTCTTTTAATTAGCCCTCCGGATCGAGCCAAACTTCCGTAAGGAGACGAGGCCCGAAGAAAAGGTTGCGCCAGGATGAAAGGTTCACGATCGAAGAAGTCGGTCGAGATGGCCAACCGATTGCTCCCAAGCAGAGCAGGGACACATTTATACATCACTGCGGAGTTATTGTTAGGGACAGCGTCCCGATCAGCATCCAAGAATGGAATAAGAAGAAGGACCCTGAAGTTTCTTATGTCCAGGATAGACAGAAAGATGATCTTTGGACCTCGCTGATGACAAATTTCAGCCTACCGCCAGAGGCGGATCCGAATAAGGTCAAGGCGTTTGCTCTTAAGAAGATGGCAGAACTATTCAAGAACTGGAAGAAAGATTTGAACAAAAAGTTTGTCGAGAAAGACAAGACGCCAGAATTCACCGGTCCATATGAGAAGATAAAAGATCACTGGCCCGCATTTGTGGCCTACAAGAAATCGGACAAGGGCAAGCAAAGGTCAGTGACAAATAAGCTAAATGCTGCAAAGAAGAAGTATCACCATGTTACGGGGTCAGGTGGCTACAGCAAAGCCCGGCCTACGTGGGACAAAGCTGAGCAAGACCTGCTTGCTAAAGGGGTCCAACCAGCGACATTGCATTGGCCAGATCGGTCAAGGACTTGGTTCTTCGGGGTTGGGGGAACTTTGGACCCAGACACAGGGAAGTGTGTTTGGACGAAAGCTCAACTTGCAATACCCGTCAAGAAGCTTGAGGAAGCAATCCAGGCAGCGTAGGAAGGGAGGTTACATCCCGATAGAGAGAATGACGAGCTGACACAGGCCCTTGGGAATCCTGAACAACCTGGACGAACACGAGGCACATCAGGCTCCGTTCCGTGGGTGCATGGGTTTCCCGACAGCGGTGGTTATAGAAGCCGAGAGAGAAAGAAGAAAGAGGAAGCAAGCGAAATGCAGAAGCTCAGTGCAAGATTAGCGAAACTAGAGGAACTTGAGAGCCAGTGAGCTACCGGCCAACCATCTCAGCGGCATGAAGATCCTTCCTTCGACACTGCCCCAGAAGCTACCCCACCATCTCAGCGGAGAAGCAGCGTGGCTTCCACGGTGGTCGTTCAGCCTGATTTCACGGCTCCTCGCTACCCCGTGGATAGTATCACGGTGGCTGAACATTGTGTGCTAATGGCGAAATGCGAGAACCTGACCTTGAAGGCGGCGGTCGGCTCTGTTTTACCTCCTCGAGCTGAGGGAACTTTCCATTGCCGTCCGATCCCACATGGCTATGCTATTGTCACGGTGGATGAAATAATGGAGGGATTTGAGGGGCTGGAGCTTGACTACCCTACAGGTGAAGGGGATAATCTTCTGGAAAATGCCTTAAGGAGTACCTGTCTATGGATAAAGGAGAACATCAAGCTTCCAAACTGGACGCCGCCTCAGCAGACGCAGCCGGATGATGCCCCTCAGCAGACTCCTCACAGTCCAGCTCAGCCGGATGAGGCCCCTCAGCAGACTCAGCCGGATGAGGCCCCTCAGCAGAGTCCTCTTCCGCCTCAGCTGTCTCCGGCACGTCAGCGGACTCCGCCTCCTCCAGCGCGTCAGCGGACTCCGCCTCCTCCGGCGCGTCAGCGGACTCCGCCTCCTCCGGTGCGTCAGCGGACTCCGCCGCCTCAGCAACAGCGGAAGAGAGCCGCCGCCGCTCCGGTGGCTAGCAGTACAAAAGGCGGGAAGAAATTCAAATTTGGTCCAAGCCTCAGGGTTCACCTCTGAAGTTACCATATGAGAGGACTGACAAGGAAACCGATGACATCGTGAAAGCCGAATTGCAGGCCCATTTTGAACCGAAACGTCCACCTCCGAAGGAAACAATAGATCCGGTGAAAGTGAAGCGCACTCTGGATGCCCTTAAGCGACCACCACCGCCTCCGCCGCAATCCAACTATGACCGCTGTATTGAAAATACATATGATGAAGCGCGGCGGTCGGGAAGTACTGCCAGTGCTTCAAGACGAAGAAGTGGGAAAACAATTCCCCAGCTCGGCGAACAGGAGAAGCAATCGTGCCCCCCGCTCAAGGTGTCTAGCGATATCGCTAATCATCCGGGGCTACTGCCCGGTACCACTCTTGGTGATTACGTGGGCGATGATGTACAGTTTGAAACGGCTGAGGTAGTAGAGATCTTTAGATACGAGCACGGGAAGCCTCTCGTCAAACCTGATCATCCTCGTCTAACAACAATGATGCGAAGATTGCATGAGTGGTACTTGGAAAGCTGCAGGAAGAATGGGTCCGATAGTTTGATGGTGAGAATTAAAGATGAGCACGACCTCATTGGAGTCGACCTGATGCCTGTTGATGCAATAATAAAGTTGTTATTATTTTATATTTCCTTGTTCATGATAAAGGTTTATTATTCCTGCTAGAATTGTATTGACCGGAAACTTAAATACATGTGTGAATACATAAACAAATACCGTGTCCCTAGTGAGCCTCTACTAGACTAGCTCGTTGATCAAAGATGGTTAAGGTTTCCTAACCATAGACATGAGTTGTCATTTGATGACGGGATCACATCATTAGGAGAATGATGTGATGGACAAGACCCATCTGTTAGCTTAGCATATGATCGTTCTGTTTATTGCTACTGCTTTCTTGAATGTCAAATACATGTTCCTCCGACCATGAGATCATGCAACTCCTGGATACCGGAGGAATACCTTGTGTGCTATCAAACATCACAACGTAACTGGGTGATCATAAAGATGCTCTACAGGTATCTCTGACGGTGTCTGTTGAGTTGGCATGGATCAAGACTGGGATTTGTCACTCCGTGTTTCGGAGAGGTATCTCTGGGCTCTCTCGGTAATGCACATCATAAGAAGCTTGCAAGCAAAGTGACTAAGGAGTTAGTTACGGGATGATGTATTACGGAATGAGTAAAGAGACTTGCCGGTAACGAGATTGAACTAGGTATGGAGATAGCGACGATCGAATCTCGGGCAAGTAACATACTGACGGACAAAGGGAATTACGTATGTTGTCATTGCGGTTCGACCGATAAGATCTTCGTGGAATATGTAGGAACCAATATGGGCATCCAGGTTCCGCTATTGATTATTAACCGGAGAGGCGTCTCGGTCATGTCTACATCATTTCCGAACCCGTAGGGTCCGCACGCTTAACGTTCGTTGACGATATAGTGTTATATGAGTTATGTGAATTGGTAACCGAATGTTGTTCGGAGTCCCGGATGAGATCCCGAACGTCACGAGGAGTCTCGGAATGGTCGAGAGGTAAAGATTTATATATGGGAAGTCATATTTTGGGTTCCGGAAAAAGGTGCAGTTTTTTCGGTATTGTACCGGGAAGCTTCCAGAAGGTTTCGGAGGATTCCGGAGGGGTCCGGAAGTCCACAAGTGGGTCCACCACGTCCCAAGGGCTGGCATGGGCTAAGGGGAGGCGCCCTGGCCTTATTGGGCCAGGCGCACCAAATCCTCAAAAGCCCACGCAGCTAGGGAAGGAAAAAAGGAGAGTCCTAGTAGGAATAGGATTGGACTTTGGAGTCCAAGTCCACGTGTGTACTATTCACGTGGTACTGTTCACGCGGTACTGTTCACGTGACACTATTCCTTCTATTCCAAGCCCCTACACATATATAAATAGAGGAGAGGGGGCGCCCCAAACAAGACACAACATTGTCTTAGCCGTGTGCGGCGCCCCCCTCCACAGTTCCGTCCCTCGGTATTTTCGCAGTGCTTGGGCGAAGCCCTGCGAAGATAGCATCACCATCACCGTCACCATGCCGTCGTGCTGCCAGAACTCATCCACTACCTCGCCGTCTTGCTGGATCAAGAAGTCGAGGATGTCACCTTGCTGAATGTGTGCTGAACGCGGAGGTGCCGTACGTTCGGTACTCGGTCGGTTGGATCGTGAAGTTGTTCGACGACATCAACCGCGTTGTTCTAACGCTTCCGCTTACGGTCTACGAGGGTACGTAGACACACTCCCCCTCTCGTAGCTATGCATCTCCATGGATAGATCTTGCGTGTGCGTAGAATTTTTTTTGTTTTTCCATGCAACGTTCCCCAACAGTGGCATCATGAGCCAGGTCTATGCGTAGATGATATGCACGAGTAGAACACAAAGAGTTGTGGGCGGTGATCGTCATACTGCTTACCACCAACGTCTTATTTTGATTCGGCGATATTGTAAGATGAAGCGGCCCGGACCAACCTTACATGTCCACGTACATGAGACTGGTTCCACCGACAGACATGCAACTTGTTTTGCATAAAGGTGGCTGGCGGGTGTCTGTTTCTCCTACTTTAGTTGAATCGAATTTGACTGCGGCCGGTCCTTGTTGAAGGTTAAAACAGCAAACTTGATAAATCACCGTTGTGGTTTTGTGCCGTAGGTAAGAACGGTTCTTGCTAGAAGCCCGTAGCAGCCACGTAAAACTTGCAACAACAAAGTAGAGGACGTCTAACTTGTTTTTACAGGGTATGTTGTGATGTGATATGGTCAAGACATGATGTGATATACGTTATTGTATGAGATGATCATGTTTTGTAATTTATCGGCAACCGGCAGGAGCCTTATGGTTGTCTCCTTATTGTATGAGCGCCATGTAATTGCTTTACTTTATCGCTATGCGTTAGCAATAGTTGTAGAAGCAATAGTTGGCGAGACGACCACGACGCAACGATGGAGATCAAGGTGTTGAGCCGGTGACGATGGAGATCATGACGATGCTTTGGAGGTGGAGATCAAAAGCACAAGATGATGATGGCCATATCATGTCACATATTTTGATTGCATGTGATGTTTATCCTTTATGCATCTTATTTTGCTTAGAACGACGCTAGCATTATAAGATGATCCCTTCACTAAATTTCAAGATAAAAGTGTTCTCCCCGAGTATGCACCGTTGCTAAAGTTCATGGTTTCGAAGCACCTCGTGATGATCGGGTGTGATAGATTCTACGTTCACATACAACGGGTGTAAGCCAGTTTTACACAAGCAGAATACTTGGGTTAAACTTGACGAGCCTAGCATGTACAGACATGGTCTCGGAACACTGGAGACTAAAAGGTCGAACATGAGTCATATAGTAGATATGATCAACATGGAGATGTTCACCATTGATGACTATCCCATCTCACGTGATGATCGGACATGGGCTAGTTGATTTGGATCATGTGTCACTTAGTTAACTTGAGAGATGTTAATTTAAGTGGGAGTTCATTAGTAATTTGATTAATTAAACTTAATTTATCATGAACTTAGTCCTGATATTCTTTGCAAATTATGTTATAGATCAATAGCTCGCGTTGTAGCTCCCCTGTTTTGATACGTTCCTAGAGAAAGCTTAGTTGAAAGATGATGGTAGCAACTACACGGACTGGGCCCGTAACTTGAGGATTATCCTCATTGCTGCATAGAAGAATTATGTTCTTGATGCACCGCTAGGTGATGGACCTGCTGCAGGAGCTGCTGCAGACGTTGTGAACGCCTGGTAGGCTCGATCTGATGACTACTCGATAGTTCAGTGTGCCATGCTCTACGGCTTAGAACCGGGACTGCAAAAGCATTTTGAATGCCACGGAGCATATGAGATGTTCCAAGAGATGAAATTGATATTTCAAGCTAATGCCCGGGTTTAGAGATATGAAGTCTCCAACAAGTTCTTTAGCTGTAAGATGGAGGAGAACAGTTCTGTCAGTGAACACATACTCAGAATGTCTGGGTACCACAACCACTTGACTCAGCTGGGAATTGATCTTCCGGTTGAGAGTGTTATTGACAGAGTTCTTCAGTCACTGCCACCAAGCTATAAAGGCTTCGTGATGAACTATAATATGCAAGGGATGGAGAAGACAATTCCCGAGCTCTTCGCGATGCTGAAATCAGCGGAGGTAGAAATCAAGAAGGAGCATCAAGTGTTGATGGTTAACAAAACCACTAGTTTCAAGAAAAAGGGCAAGGGAAAGAAGGGGGACTTCAAGAAGAACGGCAAGCAAGTTGCCGCTCCCACGAAGAAACCCAAAGCTGGACCCAGGCCTGAAACAGAGTGCTTCTACTGCAAAGGGACTGGTCACTGGAAGCGGAACTGCCCCAAGTATTTGGCGGATAAGAAGGATGACAAAGTGAGCAAAGGTATATTTGATATACATGTTATTGATGTGTTCCTCACTAATGCTCGCAGTAGCGCCTGGGTATTTGATATTGGTTCGGTTGCTCATATTTGTAACTCGAAACAGGAGCTACGGAATAAGCGAAGATT
The DNA here is from genome assembly GCA_039707655.1 of Elymus sibiricus. Classification (NCBI taxonomy): domain Eukaryota; kingdom Viridiplantae; phylum Streptophyta; class Magnoliopsida; order Poales; family Poaceae; genus Elymus; species Elymus sibiricus. The sequence goes on from CM077674.1 coordinate 31,554,436, forward strand.
GGCTAAGGGCGAGGTGACGATATGTGTTGGAAGTGTCTCCAACATTGATATGATCAATATCGACACGCTCATAATACCTTCGGGATTAGTATTAAACCTAAATAATGGTTATTTGGTGCTTGCGTTGAGCATAAAACATTATATCTGGATATTGTTTATTGCAAGACGGTTATTCATTTAAGTCAGAGAATAATGGTTATTCTGTTTATATGAATAATATCCCTCGTGATCATGCACCCTTGTGAATGGTTTATTCTTGTTGAATCTCGATCGTAGTGATACACATATTCATAATATTGATGCCAAAAGATGCAAAGTTGATAATGATAGTGCAACATACTTGTGGCACTGCCGTTTAGGTCATATTGGTGTAAAGCGCATGAAGAAACTCCATGCTGATGGACTTTTGGAATCTCTTGATTATGAATCATTTGATACTTGCGAACCATGCCTCATGGGCAAGATGACTAAAACTCCGTTCTCCGGAACAATGGAGCGAGCTACTGATTTGTTGGAAATAATACATACCAATGTATGCGGTCCGATGAATGTTGAAGCACGCGGCGGGTATCGTTATTTTCTAACCTTCACAGATGATTTGAGTAGGTATGGGTATATCTACTTGATGAAACACAAGTCTGAAACATTTGAAAAGTTCAAAGAATTTCAGAGTGAAGTAGAGAATCATCGTAACAAGAAAATAAAGTTTCTACGATCCGATCACGGAGGCGAATATTTGAGTTACGAGTTTGGCCTTCATTTAAGAAAATGTGGAATTGTTTCACAACTCACGCCACCTGGAACACCACAGCGTAATGGTGTGTCTGAACGTCGTAACCATACTTTATTGGATATGGTGCGTTCTATGATGTCTCTTACCGATTTGCCACTATCGTTTTGGGGTTATGCATTAGAGACAACTGCATTCACGTTAAATAGGGCACCGTCTAAATCCGTTGAGACGACACCGTATGAACTATGGTTTGGCAAGAAACCTAAGCTGTCGTTTCTTAAAGTTTGGGGATGCGATGCTTATGTGAAAAAGCTTCAACCTGATAAGCTCGAACCCAAAGCGGAGAAGTGCGTCTTTATAGGATACCCTAAAGAAACAATTGGGTACACCTTCTACCACAGATCCGAAGGCAAGGTCTTTGTTGCCAAGAATGGGTCCTTTCTAGAGAAGGAGTTTCTCTCGAAAGAAGTGAGTGGGAGGAAAGTAGAACTTGATGAGGTAATTGTACCTTCTCTCGAATTGGAAAGTAGCTCATCAGAGAAAACCGTTCCCGTGATGCCTACACCAATAAGAGAGGAAGATAATGATAAAGATCATGAAACTTCAGATCAAGTTACTACTGAACTTCGTAGGTCGACCAGAGTACGTTCCGCACCAGAGTGGTACGGTAATCCTGTTCTGGAAGTTATGTTGTTAGACAACGGCGAACCTACGAACTATGAAGAAGCTATGATAAGCCCGGATTCCGACAAATGGCTTGAGGCCATGAAATCTGAGATAGGATCCATGTATGAGAACAAAGTGTGGACTTTCGTGGACTTGCCCGATGATCGGCAAGCCATTGAGAATAAATGGATTTTTAACAGGAAGACGGATGCTGATGGTAATATCACTGTCTACAAAGCTCGACTTGTCGCGAAAGGTTTTCGACAAGTTCAAGGGGTTGACTACGATGAGACTTTCTCACCCGTAGCGATGCTTAAGTATGTCCAAATCATGTTAGCAATTGCCGCATTTTATGATCTGGCAAATGGATGTCAAAACTGCATTCCTTAATGGTTTTCTCAAAGAAGAGTTGTATATGATGCAACCAGAAGGTTTTGTCGATCCTAAGGGTGCTAACAAAGTGTGCAAGCTCCAGCGATCCATCTATGGACTGGTGCAAGCATCTCGGAGTTGGAACATACGCTTTGATGAGGTGATCAAAGCATATGGTTTTGTACAGACTTACGGTGAAGCCTGTATTTACAAGAAAGTGAGTGGGAGCTCTGTAGCATTTCTAATATTATATGTGGATGACATATTGTTGATTGGAAATGATATAGAATTTCTGGATGGCATAAAAGGATACTTGAATGAAAGACCTCGGTGAAGCTGCTTATATATTGGGCATCAAGATCTATAGAGATAGATCAAGACGCTTGATAAGACTTTCAATGAGTACATACCTTGACAAGATTTTGAAAGAGTTCAAAATGGATCAGTCAAAGAAGGAGTTCTTGCCTGTATTGTAAGGTGTAAAGTTGAGTAAGACTCAAAGCTCGACCACGGCAGAAGATAGAGAGAGAATGAAAGTCATTCCCTATGCCTCAGCCATAGGTTCTATAATGTATGCCATGCTGTGTACCACACCTAATGTGTGCCTTGCCACGTGTCTGGCAAAGGGGGTACAAGAGTGATCCAGAAGTGGATCACTGGACAGCGGTCAAAATTATCCTTAGTAACTAAAGGACTAAGGAAATGTTTCTCGATTATGGAGGTGATAAAGAGTTCGTCGTAAAGGGTTACGTCGATGCAAGCTTTGACACCAATCTGGATATCTCTGAGTAGCAAACCGGATACGTATAATGGAGCAGTCATTTGGAATAGCTCCAAGTAAAGCGTGATAGCAGCATCTACAGTATGACATAAGGATTTGCAAAGTACACATGGGTCAGAATATTGCAGACCCATTGACTAAAATTCTCTCTCACGAGCAAAACATGATCACACCTTAGAACTCTTTGAGTGTTAATCACATGGTGATGTGAACTAGATTATTGACTCTAGTGAACTCTTGGGTGTTAATCACATGGCGATGTGAACTAGATTATTGACTCTAGTGCAAGTGGGAGACTGATGGAAATATGCCCTAGAGGCAATAATAAAGTTGTTATTATTTTATATTTCCTTGTTCATGATAAAGGTTTATTATTCCTGCTAGAATTGTATTGACCGGAAACTTAAATACATGTGTGAATACATAAACAAATACCGTGTCCCTAGTGAGCCTCTACTAGACTAGCTCGTTGATCAAAGATGGTTAAGGTTTCCTAACCATAGACATGAGTTGTCATTTGATGACGGGATCACATCATTAGGAGAATGATGTGATGGACAAGACCCATCTGTTAGCTTAGCATATGATCGTTCTGTTTATTGCTACTGCTTTCTTGAATGTCAAATACATGTTCCTCCGACCATGAGATCATGCAACTCCCGGATACCGGAGGAATACCTTGTGTGCTATCAAACGTCACAACGTAACTGGGTGATCATAAAGATGCTCTACAGGTATCTCCGAAGGTGTCTGTTGAGTTGGCATGGATCAAGACTGGGATTTGTCACTCCGTGTTTCGGAGAGGTATCTCTGGGCCCTCTCGGTAATGCACATCATAAGAAGCTTGCAAGCAAAGTGACTAAGGAGTTAGTTACGGGATGATGTATTACGGAACGAGTAAAGAGACTTGCCGGTAACGAGATTGAACTAGGTATGGAGATACCGACGATCGAATCTCGGGCAAGTAACATACCGACGGACAAAGGGAATTACGTATGTTGTCATTGCGGTTCGACCGATAAGATCTTCGTGGAATATGTAGGAACCAATATGGGCATCCAGGTTCCGCTATTGATTATTGACCGGAGAGGCGTCTCGGTCATGTCTACATCATTCCCGAACCCGTAGGGTCCGCACGCTTAACGTTCGTTGACGATATAGTGTTATATGAGTTATGTGAATTGGTAACCGAATGTTGTTCGGAGTTCCGGATGAGATCCCGGACGTCACGAGGAGTCTTGGAATGGTCGAGAGGTAAATATTTATATATGGGAAGTCATATTTTGGGTTCCGGAAAAAGATGCAGTTTTTTCGGTATTGTACCGGAAAGCTTCCAGAAGGTTCCGGAGGATTCCGGAGGAGTCCGGAAGTCCACAAGTGGGTCCACCACATCCCAAGGGCTGGCATGGGCTAAGGGGAGGCGCCCTAGCCTTATTGGGCCAGGCGCACCAACTCCTCAAAAGCCCACGCAGCTAGGGAAGGAAAAAAGGAGAGTCCTAGTAGGAATATGATTGGACTTTGGAGTCCAAGTCCACGTGTGTACTATTCACATGGTACTGTTCACGTGGCACTATTCCTTCTACTCCACGCCCCTACACATATATAAATAGAGGAGAGGGGGCGCCCCAAACAAGACACAACATTGTCTTAGCCGTGTGCGGCGCCCCCCTCCACAGTTCCGTCCCTCGGTCATATTTTCGCAGTGCTTGGGCGAAGCCCTACGGAGATAGCATCACCATCACCGTCACCACGCCGTCGTGCTGCCGGAACTCATCCACTACCTCGCCGTCTTGCTGGATCAAGAAGTCGAGGACGTCACCGAGCTGAACGTGTGCTGAACGCGGAAGTGCCGTACGTTCGGTACTTGGTCGGTTGGATCGTGAAGTTGTTCGACGACATCAACCGCGTTGTTCTAACGCTTCCGCTTACGGTCTACGAGGGTACGTAGACACACTCCCCCTCTCGTAGCTATGCATCTCCATGGATAGATCTTGCGTGTGCGTAGAATTTTTTTTGTTTTCCATGCAACGTTCCCCAACATGGAGTTATTTCAGTTATTCAATCAAGAGGCCCTCGACAAACAACTCATGACTTGCTACTGTCTGTAAGTATTACTTCTGTAATTAAGTCTCTAGCTCAGCTCGTTCATTGCATGTATATATAATTATCCTCACTATATTATGCAGATTGAAGATCGTTGAATGCCCAAAAAGACAAATCTATGACGTTGGGTTCATTAGCCCAAATACCGTAAATGAATGGGCGGTACAAAACAGAGTTAAAGATACCGAGGAAAACTTGCTAAAAGCGTTCCTTCGACATCAAAACAAAAGGGAAATACTCTTTCCTTACAACTTCAAGTGAGTGTTACTGTCTTGTGCATATTCGGTTTCGCTTACTCGAGGTTAAGTACTGTAATTGATGAGTTATGCGTGCACAGGTTCCACTTTATTCTGCTATCCATTAAGCTTGACGGGGGAGTAGTAACTGTCTTAGACTCGAGACGTAAAGATCCCAAGGATTATGCGGACATGACTTCAATGCTCCAGAAGTAAGTTCAATCAATACCGGGACCATATCGGCAACTTTCGTTCATTTCCTGATATCAAGTAATCATTTTGTTTGCCTGGCAGGGTTTGGAAACAGTTCACCGGAATGGTTCCGGGTCTGAAGAACGAGCTGCGATTTACACACCCCAAAGTAAGTAGTACTAGCTAGTTCCGTGCATCTCTCATTGATTCTAGTTTCATCAATACCATTATCATGCTTGATTATCAGTTTGATTGAACTCTATTTTCGTAAAGTGCTTGTGGCAGGCAGGCAGGAATAATTTATGTGGATACTACGTTTGCGAGTTCATTCGCCAGTCGACCACTGAGCGGGGCTTCTTGTCTGACAAACAATTTGAAGTACGTAAACAATATTCACAATTTTATTTTATTACCATCAATTGTGTTGAGTTTCATTCATATATATGTATTGACCCCCATCTTTAAATTAGATCTGGCAGATGCGGGATGAACTCTTACCACATGATCGCATACGAGCAATTCAAGAGGAATTGGCGGGATTCTTTCTTGACCACGTCATACATGAAAAGGGAGAATACCATACGGAAATGCAATGGGAGTTTGGCGCTTGATGATGTCAGGGATGTTATATTGTATATATGTAGTAGCGTCGGATAGATATACGAAAACTTGTTGTTCGACCAAGCACGGAGAAAGAGAGGTCACTTCTCTCTATACATGTTCATGATGATCTTGTGTAATTAATGGTTTCCTTCATTTGCTTACTAGCTAGCGTCGAATTCTCTCTATATGTAGTAGCTAGCATCGACCAAGCACGGAGAAAGAGAGTTCACTTCTCTCTATCAGCTAGCTAACACAATATGAAACCCCTAAACCCTCCAAAACCCCTAAACCCCCCCCCCCTTTCAAAAAAAAAACAAAAACCCCAGCGCCTACGAGCTACTGACGCGTGGCTACCTTTTAGTCCCGGTTGGTGTTACCAACCGGGACTAAAGGTCCTCCTGCCTGAGCGCTGCGCAGCGGCCACGTGGAGACCCTTTAGTCCCGGTCGGTGTTACCAACCGGGACTAAAGGTCCTCCTTCCTGGGCGCCCCACAGCGTCCACGTGGAGCACCTTTAGTCCCGGTTCGTAAGCCAACTGGGACTAAAAGTGATGGGCATTAGTCCCGATCGTTTTGTCCCGGTTCCAGAACCGGGACTAAAGGCCCTCTGGAACCGGGACAGATGCCCTGTTTTCTACTAGTGATAGCGCCCTTGTTGCTGACATAGATGATACCACCCATGAACTTCCTCATGAAATTGTTCTTCACAGATGACATTTATGTTCCAAGTAGAGACAAAAGGATTGTAGATGGAGGTAACTGAGTAATAACTGGAACATTCTAAAACACTGCGTTAACAATATCATACATAACTCTTCAAAGGAGCATGTGCAGCTTGTGGAGAGAGCTGAGGAACTGGCGGTCGGAGGCGTGGTGGAGCCAATGCTTCCACAGAGGGTGGTGGGGAAGCCGAAGCAGTGGAGCATCTCCCTGAGGAGGTTGTCGTCGTCGAGCACCTTGGATACAGTGGCCGCCTCTGAGCACCACGGTTTTGTGCGCCATCCAGAGATGATGTGTTTTTGGTATCCATGACCCTGAAAAATTGAAATCAGCAGCGAGGAACGATCAATCAAAATGTGAGTGGCAGACAAGTGCAAATCACAATCACCGTCAACGCAACGGGGATAATTTCTTCAATTTCCCCGTTGAACAAGTGGAGGACGAAATAAAATTGGGGAAGGGGGTTCTCCTCAGCATCAGCATCGGGGGCGGTGGGGGGCTAGCAAGAAAAGAGCAAACTGGGAGAATGAGGGGAAGGAGAAGAGCTCACCTCAATCGAATCTGGAGAGTGATGAAGAAGAACAGTCGGTGGCCACCGCTGCCGGAGATTGGTTCTGGTCGCCGGCGCCGCCCCTCCTTTGTGTTTTCCGGTGCGGCGCGGAGCTGAGATGTTTTTTTTTTTACGGATGCCGAGCTTTTTCTTTTTTTTGAGGGATGTCGAGCTGGGCAAAGTGAGGTAAATCAGGCATGTAGCCTAAGAGTGAAGGCCCATCCTTGTCCAGACCAAGCAAACGTTAGATGACGAGGCCCATAAAACACTCGATTCTCGTACACATCCAAACATACTCCTCCCACCGGCTTGTTACCTTTCCTTTTCTTCTCCGAAACAACCAACCAGGAAACCAAACACACAAGCAGCAATCACTGAAATGGATGGTACAACACCAGGCATCCATGTTTGTGCAAAAGCAAACGCTATCATCAACATCAATCAACAGGATGAAAATTTAATATACTACAAACATAGATAGAACTGCAACACTGATAAGCAAACGGCATGATGATTTCGGACAAGCAACAAAGATCAGCCATCAACAACATTACATTTTACTAGAAACAAAGGAAATTCATAAGCTCGATCAGTCCAAATTGAGATGCATCAGTTTCATCCTTTAGTACTAGCCTACCATGCTTGTGTGTTTGTGGCATGGTTGATCCTCTGCCACTACTACTGCTACTGCTACTGGACAATACACATGTACTCCTTCCATCCCAAAATAAGTGTCGCTGATCTAGTACAAAGTTGGTAGCATGGTGTTACATACATATATACACATTCAGAGTCAGAACGATTAGACCTACAACATGAACAACAAACACAAAAATGGGTTCGTTACACAAGGCAACTCTGCTTTTTGATTCGATGTGGCTAGACCGGAAGAAAGGTGCACCACTATTTTTTATGGTAGCCTCCGCCCACCCTCCCAAGGGCACCGGTTACTTCTCCCTTTTCAGAGTTGAGGTTTGTTTTAGTTGTTCTACTCGTGGGAAACCCCAACAAGATTTTACCCTCCCTACACCCTACCTGCATTTGCTTGTCATGAGAGCGGTCAGTGGGTCCTCAATTGAGGCAATTTTGATTGATGTTGCTGAGATCCCCCAACGGTTAGTTCTAATCTCTCTTGTTTGAGCTTCTCATTTCTTTTTCGTACAACGAGAAACACACACTCATCAGTTGTATGGTGTACTGACAGCAGTAAATGGAAGATCCAGAGTACAAAAATAGACAATACATGCATCTACTGCCCCTGTGGTCCCTCTTTCTTTCCCTGTGCTTCCCATGCCTACAACTTGGAATGGTTCTCCCATGCGGGTAAACAAGGAGAGAACACTGGCCATGTTCTTAACATACAGGTCAAGTGACTTTCCTCTTAACATGTTGGGGAGATTTTATAGGGCTCGATTCAAAAATCTCACCAACCAATGTAGTAGATAGTTAGCGGTGGAATAATTTATGTACTTTACAAAAGTACTCAATTAATGGGCTCATTTTCTCAATAATTATGTTTATCAATGTATTAATTGCAATGCATGCATGCATGCATGACCAACAAATGACCAAGAATTTTTACATGCATTGGTGAGTTTTCTGTTAATCCTTACACGCAATGATTTAACACACGTTAAGATCTGAACATGTAAATGGGAGCAATAAAATTGAGACTTATGAAATGCGAAAACAAATTTTTGAAGATAAGCCCTATAAACCGGAAAGGAGGGAGTATATGACAAATTACACATGCATACAGTACTGCTCCATCCAGCCCAGTCCCACATGCCATCCTCATCTAGCATCCATTAATAAAACCTGCTTGATGCAGCTACCACTTGTTCTAGCCATACTCTTGTGTTCGACAATCCCATTAATAGCTGCTCCATGCACTCCTTCATCAACATCCCATTCTCACACTGGAGCTTACAGCTACTTGCTCATCCATTCACAAGGGCCCATACAAATGTTGGTATGTGGTATCGACTCCTTACTGAATGAGTACAAGTGCTACACACACATCGTTGACTGAAACTGATTTAGCAATGGTGAACAGCAAAGACCGGTTCTGCAAAATAGCATCCGTAACAAGCAGAGACAACACAAGATTACAAGGCCGGTTCTGCTGAACTAGTACAAGTGGCCTGTATCATCATCGTTATGGTTCACTGAAACTGCAGGACAAGATTGCAAAGAAACCCCATCTAACTGAATTTCGCTTGCTGTTCTAGTTCAGTGAAACCACACAAGAAGACATTTCTGCAAATGCCATAACAAACATCGATCTTCAGAAGTGGAACCACAAGCAAGCATGCAACACATGCAGATTATACAGCTCGGTTTTCTCAACCATGAAACAGTAATGATACTATAGAATATATCACACTCAAGTACAGAATTTAACCAGCTGGTCATTCACTTTGAAACTAATAACGAAATACAAGCTACTCCTCATCACTGAACGAATACAATTAGAATTGCTGACAGCTAGTAGTAGTACTGGCAAAGACAAACAAATATTATGTGCAATCAAAAGATCAAGCAATACGTTAGAAATACAGCTTAGATGCCTTCATATTCCTTCAGAAATTCAAAAATAATAGATTTTCATAGTCAGCAGCCTATGGAAATCAACAAACCAGACCCGAGGCTGTCACCTCAACGTACAAGCAAGAGCAGCCATAATGGGCTGCATCTGCTGGGATGACAGATCTTGCCACCCTCGTACCACCAGATCGTCACAACACTATACCAAGCTGCAACCGCCACCGCACAGCTGTACGAGACCGCCAACGAGGTGACACTGCATGGCAACATAGCCCCAGCCAACAGCCGACCACCACCTCAAAGGAGGGAAACGAGGTCCTCGATGTTTATCAAATTCTACTCTTGTTAGATGCAAAGTAACAGACTTTCATTTCAGCAGCGCGTTCTATGGCTTTAACCAAAGAACCGACTGGAAATAATTTAGGAACACCTATAATAATTCAGAATGTGCAAGTAATTAAGTTCAGGTTTCAGTAATGGGATTGGTTCAGGTTGAGTATCATGAATGGTTCATGTCAGAATAAGCAATGGGATTAGTCAGGTCATTAGATGATGCAATTATATTCAGAACATTAGGTGATTGAATGGTTCATGTTGCAGCAGCTATCAGGTTCAGCAGTAGCGTCCAGTCCAGGTTTATTAGATAGATGCCAATGAACAGAACAGATATGACAACAGATACTTGTGCTTCAGAAAATTCAATGTCTATCCAGCAATAGAAACATCAAGCAAGTATTTGTTTCAGTAAATTTGACCCCCATCTGATGTTGCCTTTAAAGAAAATTGCTAACTGAAAGCAGCAAGACCACTCAATAAGACAAGTCAAAATGATCGCAACGAGACTCTCAAAAACCTTGATAATGACTCGAAAAGATCCTTGATAGAAGATCTCTCACATGAACATGTATAGAATGGTCCTCACAACAGTGTAGGAAAAGAAGAGGTCCTGATCCAGGACAAAATTCTGATGTATAATAAACTTTGGATCCAGTACCGAATTACCCAAAAAAATGGCGAGATCACTCAAACACATAAATCAAAACGAACATGGCAGGACAGCCGGAAACTTTGATGATGATACAAGAAAAAACGAACTTGGCTGGTCACCTTGGATCCAGTTACATAACATCCTAACCCAGTACAAAGTTTTAATAAACATGCGATGAACAAAAAACCAAATGCAGACAATATTAGTTCTTGACTCAAGACAGTATGCCTGTATGTGGTACCAGCTACAGAGAAAATCCAGCTCACTGCTCTTTGATGATACTGAATTTATGTACGTAATAAACAAGCAAGCACGCAGAGCAAACACAAAGCTGAGCGCGAATATTGGATGAGATAGCTACTAAACATGCATACAAAGAGTCTTCTCTGCAAAAAAAAAAAAAGATCTCAGTCTCATGGTAGCATAGGATAGGAGGACATGCTCCGGTTACATAGCATCCTAATTTATCCACTAGTCTATAAGTCATAACAAAGATAGCTAGACCAGCTACTAAGGAAATGCACCGTTCTTGTCACACTAAGCATCAAAGCTTCTTGATACCCTTCTTCATATGGCATTTCTGTTTTAGAGAAAACAGAGGAATGATCAGGGTTGGAATTTGTTTCTGCTACTTTATGCATCATGTGCTAAGCAATCCAAATTATTCAAAAAAAATTCTCAAATGGGCTAATAAGATAACTTGCTAGTAGAGCGACAATCAAATGTTATTTGCAGCCAGAACTCAAATAATGGGTCTGTGAATCAATATAGTTTTGTTTTCTTCCAAAACAAAAGTACAGGTGAAATGCCTTCATATCTCAGACCGGTAAAGTTCCAAGTTATAGTTTGTATTCCAGTACAACAAAAATCTGATCATAGAACAAGAAATGGCACACCAAACACAAATTACCTACGGTTAGCCTGGACTACCCACTTCTCATATAAAGGGAATAAATTTAACTGGCATATCTGCATCACCAATCCTGCATATGCTCAAGTAACTGCCTAAAAATTAGAATTACGATGCACTTGTGCTCAGGAAAAAAAAAAGAGCTACTAAGCAACATTCAGAAAAAAAATTCAAAAATCTCGTAAATATGTTGTGGTTCACAGTTCAATGGTACTCAGTACAAAAAAAAATTATCCACTAGGCAGTAGCTACAATTCCAGGACTGATGGGTCTGTGATAATATTTCAGGACAAGAAAATACAGTGGGAAACACGACAACACTGGGCATCTCTCAGCTCTTATACATATTTGTTTCATATTTTTGTGGGTTCAGTTTTTAGTTTTCACTGATAGTTCAGGAAAAAAAGATGCAGAAGAATAAGATGTCCATGCTAACAAAACCAAACAAGTAATTTTCAGCGCCAGTACATATTGCAATTATGAGACTATAAGGGGAAGAGCCAGTTCAACAAGCATGACTTGTGGCAACACAAGCTTTACCAAACGTAACCTGCACCCACACGCAAGGGTAGTGCACAATCAATTTTCAAGACATCATAAGGCAAGCGTCATCTAAAGTCGCTACAAGTACTATTAAAATGGCCTAAATTTTTTATCATATACTATTACCATCCCACAGTTATCCGAAACAGTACAATGAATGATGCACATTGTCAAACTATATAACCTCAACAAGAGCAATATAAAGGACATCTAAAGGGTAAAAGGACCTTGCAGGGTCATCTTTAGCGCCGGGAATATGGGAGGCCAAACCATCATAAAAGGGTAGACAACACAGAAATGTCAATCCTTTTCTGCCGCCCCGTGCACATTATGCAGTGTCCTTCTTGCGACATCCAGATAGAGCATGCGTCCACACATTTTTAAGAACACAAACTCAGCATTATCCCCCACCTGGCATAGATAGGGAGCATCAATATGCTCAAACGTGTGATCTAGCATTCTCAGATTAGCAGACATCTCACGCAAACAAATGGTATGGACCAGCAACCAGTTGTTCCCTTTGTGGAGCCAAATGCGAAGTTTAAGCTCATAGACATGGACATGGGTGAGATATACACCGGAAGCATCATCGGCACGAGACAAGGTGGTGCTAAAAGGGTGATACTTCACTCCATGTGGGATTGGAATTCTGGATAAACATGAGGTCACTAAATCCAAGACAATAATTTCAACACTGAAGGCGGCCACCATATAGATTTTGCTGCCGACGAGCTCAGCTTTCGGAGCCGTTAGTGGAAGAAGGATTTGGTCTGTGGCCGAGGTTTGCATGCACCAGACACCGTCCTGCAACATGTATGCGCTCATCCTAAAATTTCTTGTCTCCCTGATCCGTTCCGCAAGCACATACAGGTAGGACAAGCCGCCACCTACTTCTTTGGAGAGTATTGCTCCGAGAATTTGTTGCATGGGTTCCTGGGCTCTTGGGAGTGGTGGGAGTGGGACGGCGCCCATGCCTCTATCAGGGCACAGCGGGCTGTGCGCCTCAAGTGCCAATCTGCTTGCATTGCGGTGCGTGGTGAAGACGGTGCCATTCCGGCAGTCTATGATCTGTTCGTGGACACCGAAGCCATAGCTTGCCACGCGGTGGACGACGGGAGCGAGCTCTGGGGGCTGGGGTAGCATTGGGACGAAGCGTGGAGCGGCAGGCCTGTCCGATGTAGAAGCCAAGGAGCCGGGGCGGGTAGCGCTCGCGGAAACAATGGAGGAAACCGGGGCCAGAAACTTGGTGGTACCATCGCTTGCAAACAAGGGCGGCATGTACGAGGGTGGTCACTAGTAGGAAAACCCCCATTTGTCCCGGTTCGTAAGGGCCTTTAGTACCGGTTCTGGAACCGGGACTAAAGGGTCGGGACTAAAGCCCAAAACCTTTAGTCCCGGTTCGCTTACCAACCGGGACAGAAGGGGCTCCACGTGGCCGGTGCTGGCAGCCCAGGCAGGAGGACCTTTAGTCCCGGTTGGTAACACCAACCGGGACCAAAAGGCAGGACCTTTAGTCCCGGTTGGCAACACCAACAGGGACCAAAAGGCACTAGGGTTTTTTTTTTTGAAAGGGGGGGGGGGGGGGTTAGGGGGGTTTGTAGGGTTAATTGAGGTGTTTCATATTGTGTTAGCTAGCTAATAGAGAGAAGTGTCCTCTCTTTCTCCGTGCTTGGTCGACGCTAGCTACTATAGAGAGAACTCAACACACTAGCTAGTAAGCAAATGAAGGAACCATTAAGTACACAAGATCGTCATGAAAATATGATCCAGTCGGCATAGGTTAAGCCGACTGGATCTAGTCGGCCACGGTATAGCCGATCAGGTCCAGTCGGCTTAACCTAAGCCGACTGGATTCTTTTTAATTCTTTTTAACTGCAGTGGGTACTAATCGGCTTAGGCTAAGCCAATTAGTTCCAATCGGCTTAGCCTAAGCCGACAGGTGCATGAGATCAAGAGGAGTAGTCACCATAGCAGTAGTAAGCATGGCTATGGCTGTGCTCAAGCCAGGGGTTATCCTCCTTTTATATTCTAGGCCCCGGGCAACACAGAATAATTATATTAAGTATATTTGTATCCAAATATTGTAGGCCCCGGGAAACTAATTTCTAGCTAATCAACTCCCAGGTAGCTGGTGTGGTAGGTCTCGCGAATCAAGCTGGATCTCGATGTCATTGCAACCACACACACGTACACATATAGATTGTGCCATGCACTGGAGCTGGTCTGCTCATGCTCATTTGTTATTGGAAAAGAAAGATCCCCTCGATCTCATTTCGTTTGTCTTTCAGAAGACATTAAAATCCAGAGTCAAGATATAGATAGCTTGTCTTTTCAATTTTTGTTAAGGGCTTAATTTTTCTACGGAATACTACATCTTTATTCGATCGAGATAATTAAGAGACACAAAGTGTTTCCCTAAATGATCCTACATATTATCAGAAAATTGGTTGAACGAACTAGCCGATCTCCTAACTAGCTAGCTAGCTGTGGATTCTACAATGTTTCACCTCTCGGAAGCATCATACATGCATGGCTGGCTAGGAGGATGAGAAAAATAACCTTGGGATTCAGCTAGGCTAGCTGGGTACTGTGCATGCATCATCATCAGTGAGCGGGGGAGAAAGCGAGAGCGAAGAGCAGAAGCAGCATGAGCACGGGGATCCAGACGAAGAGCGCCGGTGGAGAAGGCGGCAGCGCCGGCAGGACCAAAGGGTAGCAGAGGAGGACGGCGACCACCGCAACTAGCAGCAACACCGTTGCGGAGTCCATCACCGGCCTAGCTGTCTGCCACTCTCTAAGCAAGCTCTTGTTATATCAAAGAAATTATCTAGCTCTCTACCTATAGCTCTCTCTTTCAGCTTTCAGCTGGAAGGACATGGAGCTCTAACATATAACAACAGCTTGTGGGCTTGGCTTGAGCAGTCGTGCTTAGGAATATGTGCGGAAGATCCAAGGTATGTACGACCATGGCACAACTAACAATACTGTATATAACAATACAACTATACAAGTCAGACCCACCGTGTCATATTTGGGACAGATCACGACTACTCCTCTTGATCTCATGCACCTGTCGGCTTAGGCTAAGCCGATTGGAACTAATTGGCTTAGCCTAAGCCGATTAGTTCCAATCGGCTTAGCCTAAGCCGATTAGTACCCACTGCAGTTAAAAAGAATTAAAAAGAATCCAGTCGGCTTAGGTTAAGCCGACTGGACCTAATCGGCTATACCGTGGCCGACTAGATCCAGTCGGCTTAACCTAAGCCGACCGGATCCTATTTTCAGAAAATGTCTAAACCGTGTATTATTTCTCAAATTTATTAAAAAAAATGTATTATTTTAAAAAAATTAGCGCAGCTGCAGGGCACCGTCACCACTTACTTGCGACCTCCCACTGCGCCCGCCCACACCTGCCGGCGTGCTCGCCGACCTCCTCATGCGATTGTTCTCCACCTCCTTGACCCCATCCACTACTGTCCCCGTCCCAGGTCCCACGTGTCCGCATCAGGGTAGGAGAAGGTCGCGCCCTCCAAGCTCGCTTGCGCTGCAGCGGATGATGGGCTGTTGTGACTCATGGGTGGATGCAGAGGTGCTCCATCATCTAGACACGCAGGAGCAATAAGATATCCAGAGTGGAGATGGTGGGCAGCGTGAGTGCGATCACCGTAACTGGTCATTTCCTAAGTACAGTGACCAAAGTGACTATTACCAACAGGTTTAAGTACCCAGATTGCATTTTACTCCTTATTTAGCGTAGGAGAGTATGTGTTGCTGAGTTACACCATATGATTTTCCTGAACGTCCACAATAGATGATCGAGCACGAAACTCCAATATGCTAGTAAAGGATCCTCAAGATATCAGTAGAGCAAGGGATCCATCGTGTACAGAATTCGCCTTCGTCAGTGGCTATTTCATTCCCTTTGCCTCGCATGCTCATCTAGGCTCGAAATGGTTCTCACTTACGAAGAACCAAGAAGAGAACACCGTTCCACGGATCCGGTATATTTAGTAGTAGATATGAACTAAAAATACTAGAGTTTTTATACGAAGAAAAGACCAACTAGGTGAGGTTGATCGATGGAGAATGCAGAGCCAAAGATGTGTGTAGCACTAGAGTCCTCTTATATATTAGTTGCAGTGCATTCATACACTCAGTACTAGTAGTAAGCTAGTAGTTGGATAGGAAGAATGACAGAGCTTACTTTATTCATAGCTCCTATCTGCATAAAAAATAGATTTTCTATTATTTTAAGTAGAAAAGGTGCTCACGGTGGGTGGTACATAATATAAACGAGGTAGCTAAAGGTTTTGCAATATGTGTGTGACAAATACAAACTATATGCTGGTTGTTGCCACTGTGGTATCAACAAATCAAACAAATAAATGGATTATTTTTGGCAAATCTTCCTAGAGGACCTTCGAGGCGACATAAGATTTTGATGCAACGGCTTTCGAAGGTTAAGGCCAAGATCATGCAGATGTAGTTTTGCTGATCAATATGATTGACGTAAGCTCAAAAAGTGTCTCTGCTTAGTAAATACAAGACATATAGCATGGTAAGAGAACTAAGTGTTGATGAACATATACGATCTTCACCACAATATCAATGCCTAGATGCCCAGATGGAGCATAGGTCTTGCTGCTAAAGATGAAAACGAGGGTTGCAGTGTCCAGGATCCACTTCCTGGAAAGATTCTCGATTTATCAAAAAAGAAAACTCAGATTTTGTACATGAACTGCTTTAGACAAATGACCCAGAATGTGTACTAGTAGATTGAAGTTGAACATTGCTTAAAAAAATTAGACAAATGCACAAATCTAGCTAGATTGGGGTCAGCAGGTATGAGACGACCTGCAGCTCGAGTAGTCAAGTGACTGCATTTTCTCTTCTTCTTGCCATGGGATCTCTCTCCTTTCTTAGTGCATTGGAGACAAGCTATCAGTTGCCAGTGTTAGAGATAATCATGATTGACGTCGGTACAATGTCATTAATACCTCCATAACCACCAAGGCTGTTCCCTGGCTGCTACAAATAGTCAAGTAACCCTTGTAAGCCCTAGATCAAAACTACAATGATCCAATGCACAGAAAAATACAAGAGAAAGACGTGACAGCTCCCGGGTGCCTAGGCACCCTCTATGAACAGTAAAATCAAAAAAAATAGAAAACAAAATCAAAAAAATCTGAAACTTTGCAACATCAAAGATGATCAAACTTTGTAGGTTCTTGCAAGTTTTCATGCCAAAATATCATGTAGAGAAAGATGTACGAACGAGTTTCAGATTTCAGTGCTTAAAATGCTCAAAACTTCAAGCACTGAAATCTTTTTCGTGTGTAGAGCTCCTCGAATGGTTTTTGGGCATGAAAACTTGCAAGCGCCTACCAAGTTTGATTATCTTTGATGTTGCAAAGTTTCAGATTTTTTTTCTCTTAGTTTTGATTTTACTGTTCATAGAGGGTGCCTAGGCACCCGGGAGCTGAAAAACCACTCTCAAAATACAATGATCCAAGAAAGGCACGACTACGTAGGAAGCTGCCTACTTCCAATTTAGCTTGTATGGACATGTGTGAAGCCACGGACAAAAGCACTACATGTCAGAAGCTTGGATGGAATCATTTGCAATCAGTGACCGGGGCATCAGTAATAGTACCACGCTGCATTGTCCATATTATAGCTTTTAGTAGATTAGTTCATTTGGAATTAGCTCTGAGAGAGCTTCCTAGCTATGCACCCATAAATTTAAAACTAGGGAGGCGGGGCAGAACGATATGCAATCACCCAGCAACAGATGGTTAATATTTTAATTTGCTATTGCTGATCACACGACTCAAGTCCCAACACACTAATTAATATGTGATATCATCTACATATGTTTATCTTATTATTACAAGCATTTTGTACGTCACGACAAAACCAACACTACATCTTGCTTATCTAAAAGAAACTTGGCATGCTATTTTGAGTCACTCATGCTTTTGAGGCCCAAATCATACATGAGAGAAGGATTGATATGGTTGCTAAGCAGTATTAGTATTGTTACAATATGGCATTGTTGATTCTCTAGGGGCCAAGAGGTCCAAGCGAAAGTTATATGCTCGCTTATTCATTTATTTCTAAAAAACTTCTCTTCAAAACTTACAAGGAAAATCACAGTAGTTATGACTCATATGTTGTCTCGTACATGCGTTGATGAGGTATGCATCGTGAGAACTGTGAGTGTCAAAATTGCATGATGGAGTAGAGAATTTTAAGAACCTAGCCAAGGGTAAGAGAACTAAGTGTCGAGAACCAAAATGTGTGTGTGTGTGTGGGGGGGGGGGGGGGGGGGCCTGTATGTTGCAGAGCCGATGAGATAACTAGATGCTAATCCTGTACGGACTATAAACTTGAAACACTAATGTTTCCAAGCTATTACTCTGGTTGGCAGCACTAGTATTGATATACACAAGCCGATTATGTATACTCCCTCCATTCCACAATGTAGTGCCTATAGATTTTTCTGAAAGTCAAACTTTGCCAACTTTGACCAAGTCTATAGAGAAAATTGTCTACATCTATAATACCAAACATGTACATTCTGAAAATATAACTCATGATGTATCCAATTATGTGTATTTGGTATTCTAGATGTGCCCATTTTTCTCTATGAATATGGTCAAAGCTTGTAATGTTTGACTTTTGGAAAAATCTATAGGCACTACATTATGGAACGGAGGGAGTATATTGCAGTAGGGTGACCACTGACTAAATGGTAATGGAGTAATGTCGTACAGCTGAACAGAAGGGGCAGCTGCATGCCACGGGTCTGATTGACTAATGTTGGTGGAAGCAGGCTGGGTGTAACTAGTAGAGCAAACACCAAGATTACAGGGTACACATTGTTACTGAACTGGTACCAGTTTTAATCACAACAGTTGAGGAATTGCATATAGTAGTTGTTGATGCCCCACGGGGGCTATGATTTCCAGCAAAATATATGTCCAGCATGAATGAGCGGTCTTGCCTATGAATTGTTGTAGTACTAGCCTTGAGCTCTTGTTCTGAATCGTCCAAATTATTATTTACTGTAGAAATTCTTCTATCCATAGTCCTACTTTCCATCCATCTCAAACTGAGATCCTACATGAGTTGTAGGTATCCGCAGATCATGTTGGTTCTCGACTCTCTAATACAGGCTCTGCTACCAGTTACAAAGGAAATGCAGCTCGCTGCCCATCTTTAATAATGCAATAAAATCAGTGGTGACTGTCAGTAGGATCACACTGCATGCAGGCACTTGCACGTTCGATTTATGGAGCTTTTCATTAAGTGAATTTACAGAAAGGTCGTGATTTTTCCTAGGAAAATAAACACTTTGCTCGGCTCACTCTTCTATCCATGACCTTCCTCTTCATGTGGTGTCTCTGCTCCAAGCAAAACAGAACAAGAACCAGGATTGAGACAATTAGGGGTGAAAAGATCTAGCATCTGAGAAGACAACCAAGTGTACAAATAGAATCAAATATCCCACGACAGTCAAAAGTCAAAATACTAAAGCTGTTCCAGCGATACAGATACATACAAACTGGTTGCAGACAATGAGCATGCAGCAGTACGGATATCTGGTTAATGCATATGTATACCAGGGGTTAAGAGATTGAAGTGTTGACGTGCTTAGGAGCTAGAATTTTTTTATAATAGATAGAAAACACATATATCCGTACTGGTTGAAGAAACTGCCTCAGAATTAATTAATTTTCTATGTTTTTGTTGCAATGGGGATGAGGAAAGTACGGGTGGATGGTACTCACTGCAGTATCAAAGGATCAATAGCTACAAGAATGGTACGTGTTAACTTGCTGAAGCTGAAAACTGTGGATCCAGAGTCCAATTTGTTGCTCCCTGTAACTACGTACAGAAGGCAAAGTGAAACTAAAAATCTGGACAAAAAACTTTGAGACAATTGACCAGAAATATACTGAAACAAGCGCGCACATGTGACTAGCAAAGCATGGCTACCTACAGCTCTAAGCGCCTGCAGTTTCTAACCACATATGTGACTGCTCTCTTTTCCGACATGCGTTTGGTAAGTAACCAGCATTTGGCAAGCAACAAGCTGGACTGCAATTTCCATTGGTAAGTTCCAGTATGATGACAGTGCCTTTACCTCCTAGCTTCAGTTGCACGAAGGATTAAGCCATACTGTACTAATACAATGCTCATTTAATACAAATTCATCTTGCGTGGCCAGCCAAATCCGGCTACTGCCACTAGAGGACCTCACGATGAGCTGAAACCACAGTGACAGAACAAAAAAAAAAGCTGTTCAATCTGCTCCAGCCGATCACACTGGAATCCTGCTGCTCACAGGTGCTTGGAGTTGATCAGATCATGGCACTTCTCTTACTTCACTACTTACCCTTCTGGTAAGGAAAGATGGACGATGCATTGGAATTATACAAATAAGTAATTATTTTCATGCTCAATTTTTGTTAATTAATCACCTCATGTTCTTGATAGATATATAATACTACATGCACCTGATTTCAGCTACATAATAACCACCCAAGTTAAAGGCCCATCTTGTGGTTCAACCAAAACACAGAAGAACCGGGAGCGTGGAATATTTATTTGAAAATAATACTGCAAAACTAGTATACAAATCTAGTATTAGCAGCCTCATGCAGCCTCGCAGACCCATGTATGCGCGCAAAGTGATTGTTCATTTATTTTAAGGTTAACGTTATTCGATGTGTTACGTAATTATATATTTTTGTCTCTTGTCTCTACCTCATTCTAAGGCCACGGAGGTACCCGGGATACCAAAGGTCGATCATGCAGAGGTTAAGGGGCAGCTACCTACACTACACAGACGGCCTCCCGAACTGCCTCCCGGGTCGCTAGGGCTACTCCGGAGGCGCCAACCGCCGCCACCAATAAACTCCACCGCAAAGCCACACCACCCCTCGCCTTCGCCGGAGGATGCTACCACCGGTAGACAGCGGTGATGGGGCGCACTCATCTTCTTTTTTTTTCTTGCTTCTCCATCGTTTCGTGCTCCCCGGGTAGCGTTGGCCACCTCTCGTTGTCGATCTGGATTGGGATTCCCCGGCCGCGCTCCCGCAAGGCTTACTTGACCTGGCGTTGGTGGTTGTGCAGGCTGGGCCGGAGCTACGTGCGGCTCAGGTGCGGCTGCTCCAATGTTGTGGCACTAGGCATTGGGCGCTGCCGACGGGCAATTTAGTGGAGATGGGCTAGGGGTCATGGGTGCTGCAGTCAGGAGGGCTACGGTGCTCTGGTTCTTGGCCAGCAATTCGATGTGCCTTTCGTGCTTCAGATTCGGTCATGTCGCCCCGTGGGCCGACGGGTCTGGGATAGACTCCCATCAGCGAGGTGGCCGTCGGCGGTGAGGTGCTCCACCATCAGTGTTGGTCCGAGTGATGACCACTCAGGCCTGTGTCAGTGCTCGCTACAGATTGCAATGACCACCGAAAGGTCTTTACGAGGGTTACTCTCTCTAGATCCGGTTGTTGGACTATGGCTTGACGCAGAGGGATGGTTGTGCAGTGGCGGCAGTCGGTTTCTAGCCCAGCGACGTGCAGCTGCGAGGATCGCGGGAAAGTAGTGGCGACAACACATGATTAACTCCGATGGTGGTGCTTCTCAAGTACCTGGTCTCGAGCTCCGGGGTGAAAACCTAGGTCTTACCGAAGTTGGTTATACCTGACACTAATGATGTTTTTGTGTCGTCACCTTGTTAAAGGCATTGTTCGGATATGCTCGGATTGGTTCTTCAGGGTGAAAACCTAGAATCCAACCTTTTGTGGTTGGATCCGGTGACGACGGCGCTCAAGCATCGCTCCCTTCCTGAAGGCATTGTTGTTAAAGTTATCCTTGTGATGTCATGAGATAGTTGGTGTGGATATGGTCATTGTTGTTGTTTGTCAGATTTGATCGCTTTGTGGTTTTTTTTTCTCGCTTAGGCATATCTTTGGTCTTATATGACTTTGCTATTGCTGACATTTTTTTATTGGTGTTGGTTGTGTGCATCCTAACTATGCAGAGGCCAGGTGTGCGCTTATTGTGTTTGTATCCACTTGATACTCCATTTGAGCCAGTAAAATTCACTCTTTGTAGAAAAAAAGAAGTAGAAGGCTACTGAACGTTGGTGACAGTAAGATGACTATGGCTGGAACCTATTCTCTGGGGTACAAAGGTGTGGTCACTAAACGCCAAATGCGTTGGCCTAGTTAATTCCTTAATAATTGAGGTAACACCACATGACAGTAAGGGCCTTGGTTGGACAATAGAGCCTCGATGTGGCGCTGTCGGTTGTTGGGTTATTTGGACGCATCTCCCACAAACCACACAGTGAAAACAAATAAGTAATGATGTTTACCAGAGCCATGCTGATTATCTAGATATGATCTCGAGCACGTGTATACGTTTGTAGGTGAAACCTCTAGCCCTAGCCTATTTCTTTTTTATTGTTTGTCTTCAAACTATGTGATTTGGTCCGAGACACTGGAACTATTTGGTCACAAGTTCTTGCAGAAATCACACTTCCAAGGCATGACTTCCCGTGAGTTCAATAACCTAGGAACAATCTGGGGAGAAACGAAACTATCTACATCTAAAACTAGATCGACGGGAATCAAATTGCACCTTCGCCAGACTTCTTTCTAAGGCTAAGCTCTGGTGTAATGTGTGTAAAAGGCATGTGTTGGCACTGATGGGTCTATAAAACCCAAGATATAGCCTTCACAGGTGGATCTGCCGACCACGGCACTTGCATGCCATCCCCTTCTTGGAGGCGTCCTTTTTGGAGCACTTTTCCACTGTTTGGGTGTTGTCATCAGTGATGGTTGATTTTGATGGTTGTTTGTTGTATGCTTGAGTTCACTTTGACATGACTTTCAAAGGTTGCAATTTTTTGTTTTTTAGTATATGTGTTGGTGGGTTGTGTGCATCCTAGTTATGTAAAGGTCGGTCATGTGCTTATGGTGCTTTTATTCTCTTGATGTGAAATTATGAATCAATAAAATTAACCTTTTGTCGAGAAAAATGTGTTTACACTAATAGAGAGCCCACTTGAGCCTGAGTTTTGTGACTTGTATAAACCCATGCTTTTGTTTCCTTGTTCAATTCCCCTTTTGTACTTATTCTCCACTAAGTGAAATGAAAGCAGTGGCTCACTGCCTTTTGTCAAAGAACATGTCTCCTCCATTTCACTTAGAAAGGCTAAATAAACCTACCCAAGTTGCACTTTCATGCACAAGCAACCAAAGATCAACTTTAGGTAGGGAATTCACCAAATGCTTAATGGGTCATCACTAGTGTGGCGATTCATGTATCATCAAGTAATGGCATCTATCGAACACAAGATATTGGCATGAACAAGTGGTAGTTGCACCTAGCAGGTTTTATTGACGGATGTTGGATGAGGATGACATGTGGAACCGTGTAGATGGAGCAGTACTATATGCATGTGAGAGAACTTATGATATATGGATGCCCTTGTGAATGCATCGCTTCAATGCTTGACTAAATCGACCTACTCCTTCTCACCTAGTATCCAAATAGAACTCACACAGTCACACCTTCCTAAGATTTGCATTCTAGGTGGTTATCCTCCCCCTCCTCCTACCTTCTTCTTCCTCCTCTTGCATATATACGATACTAGATCTAGTTGAAGAGTGCGAAACAAGCGAACGTGACCAAACTGATGAGCTTCTCAACATGAAGGTGTCCGTTCTTAGGGTGCCTGATGATATACCAACTAGCTTGACCCATATATCAAGATGATAGCCGTTGTTCCCTTGTTTTTTATCTGTGAGGTAAAACCATTTCGAGTCTGTAGGCATGGGACGCATGGGAAACAAAGACTACCAACATCGTGATACAGACATATATACATTGTCTATTTTTCTAGTCAATACAACACAGAACTGATGAGTGTGTGTTTGTGATACATTTTCGAGGATTCAGTGCTTCTAGCAGAGCATAAGGAAACTGTACGAGAAAGGAATGAGAAAATCAAACAAAAGATATTATATCATAAAGTCTGGGGATCCTAGTAGCATCCATCAATATCACGCTCAATTGAGTTCCTGACCAAAGCTCTCACGAACTAGTAATTGGATGTAGGATGTAGAGAGAGAGGGAGAAAAAATCTTGCAGTGTTTATGTGACGTGCCCATCGATCGTGTGTGGCCTCACATCCAATGGTGAAACTGGCTGTGGCGTCCGACCATGTTGAGCACTTCACCATCTTCTCTTGGTAGATCTGGTAGCTGTGTCATCGATGCCCCTGGATTTGGGAAGACTGGATAACGCCCCACACGTTGCTGCGGAATTTTTTTGCAATGAACTTATTAAAAATAAAATAAGAATATTACCGCACCACATTCAACCTAGAGATAAATGGAAGGTGGATGCATGTTATAGTGCTTTGTGACACTCAAGTTCAATTATTTATCGTTGAAAAATAAAAATAAAAATTGATGATGTGGAGAGGTTGCATGTGGTATAAGTGGAAAGTGGAAAGTTGAATGGTTGCATGAGCGCTTGATGATGTGAAGGGCATGCATGTGATGGAAAGTGGAAAGTTGACTGATTGCATGCGCTTGATGATGTGAATGGCTTGTATGTACATTTAAATGAGCTGTGGCATGTGTGGGACATATGTGCTGAGATGGATAGGCTGCATGTTAAGATATACATTGTCTATTCTTCTTGTCAGTACAACACAGAACTGATGAGTGTGTGTTTGTGATACATTTTCGAGGATTCAGAGCATCTAGCAGAGCATAAAGAAACTATAATGTGGAGTGAGTATTTTTCCTAATTTGTAGAACTGACTCATGTGGCGCGTGCTCTGCATGTTTGATATAATGTGGAGCAAAGAAATGGAGTAGTGATTGCCACAAAAAAATAAAGAATTGGAGTAGTACTTACTCGTCTAATCATCTTGGTTAGTGGATTATTAATACATACAAAAAATAATCAATCTTATTATTAAGTGGTGTACATTTTAAGTAGAAATAATTACATGACATGTTTGGACTACAATTATAATATTGATAGCACATGCACTTGTATAGCATTGGAGATGGCGATTATTTATGAGAACTCTCATGCAAGAATATCTCCTTAAATTGATCCGACATAAATCTTCCCAGCAACCACATATCCTATAGGTATAGGGCCAACCATTTATATACTAACACCAATGGAACTGTTCTCCCCATCATTCAGATTCATTTCAGCACAACTTTCTTACTACAACCAATTCTTAGTAAAGATAACAATGCTGATTGCCACCCGAGCCCATTCAAACTGATATTGGCATGCCATGACGCTAAATACACAAAGGCGTTTGTTTTCATCTATGAATCCAAGTCTGGCATATGGGAAGATAGGATCTCCATAGCGACTACAGATGTGATTTCTAGAAACAGGCCTAGCATATTGGTTAGAAATGCACTTTACTGGTTGCTTCATCGAGGCGGTATTCTTGGGTTTGATTTTGAAAGGCTGACTCTTGATGTGATTGAGAAGCCTGCAAGTGTCGATGTTACTAATACTTTTGGCATCGACTGGTCCTTTCAGATCATAAGAGGAGAGGATAATGGCCTCGGCCTTGCTGTTTTGCCAAAGCCAGAACTAAGCATTTAGTCATGGGCGAGGAAATCGGACTGTGATGGTGTTGTCTCATGGGTGCTACAGAAAACCGTCCAACTGGATGAGCTCTTTACACGACCCTTACGTTCAGGCATGGCAAAACTTGTCCTGATGCCAGGGTATGATGAAGACACAAATGTGATCTTTTTATCTTCGGTTTCTCATGACTTCATGCTCCAACTTGAGTCGATGAAGTTCAAATATATTGGTGGAAGAGAGTACCAGAGTTATAGAATCTATTATCCTTATGCAAATTTCTATACTGCAGGCAATATCTCGTCTGTTGCATGACATACGTAACAGATCAAATTACTTTTACTGAGATTCACTCCAATTACTTATGATACATGTTTACAATAATATTGTTGGTGTGCTAAAGGGTTGACTAGATATTTAAGTATAAATTGAGTTGTTTGTTTCTTTGTCTGGATGTTGAAGTTATACAAGAGTAGTTTTGTTACTTACTTGATTACTTAAAGTATAAATTTTTTTGAAATGTAACTATTGCTGCCTAGTAGTCACAGTTGGGGTCGAACCTAGCTAGTTCTCTCGTACGAAGATAGACGAAGCACTGGAGACTTAGTTTTCTAGCGACGTACGCCACCGGCGCTCAAACGCCCTTTTTTCTCATCTTTTTTTTTTCTGGCGACGTACGCCACCGGCGCTCAAACGCCCTTTTTTCTCATCTTTAAACTGACTCGATTTACAGCCGTATTTGTAGCTAACAGAGACGTAGCACCCACGCATGCACTAACAGACTCAAACGTAGCGCTCACGGAGTCCCTGGCGATCCGGTCTTCCCTCGAACGTGAGCAGCCCGCTCCTCCGCAAGACCTGGACGCACCACACAACTCGTACGCCTCACGATCACACGCCTGGCAACAAAGCGGCTTGACTCGGACTCGACCCAAACTAGACCTGCACGGTGGACACGAACGCGAGCACGGACTCACGCGCCACCGGGACACACACGCACATACGGTTTATTCCTAACAATCTCCCCCTAAACCGTGACCTAAAGCAGGGCCGGCTCGTCGATGTCGGCGAGGAGCGCCTTCTCCTTCCTCGGCTGCCGGCAGTCGCGGGAAAAGTGGCCACGAACGCCACAATTGTAGCACTTCCCGCGCCGCCTCCTCACGCCCGAGGCCACGCTGCTGCCGCCGTCGTCGTCGTGGTCGAGGGCACCGCCGCGCTGACGTCGCCGCGCCTCCCACTGTTCCGCTGTGAGCAGAAGCTGGCCGTCGCTCCGTTCGCCGCCGAACTGCGTGCGCCGCCGTAAGCGTTCGTCGAAGGCCTTGAGCCTGCTCAACGCCTCCTCGAACGCCATGGTGTCCACATCACAGAACTGCTCGATTCCGGCCACCGCGGCGTACAACCGATCGGGCACCGTGTCGAGCAGTTTTTTCACCATGGTGGCGTCGTCGAGTGTCGAGCCGAGGCCAGCATACCTCGCTGCCATGCCGCTGATCTTGCCGGCGTACACGTCCAGCGCCTCCCCCTCCTCCATGCGCAGCTTGTCGAACTCGCCGCGGAGAGTGGAGAGCCGCGCCGCCTGGACCCGATCGGCACTGACGAACCTCATCTTCAAGCTGGCCCACACCTCAGCCGCCGTCTTCTTCGTCGATACCTGCATCAACAGGTCTTCGGAGAGCGCACCGAACAGCACTGCCCTCGCCGTCTTGTTCTTCCCCGCGTCGACCGCTGCGTCGCTCGCCGGCGACACCGCTTCCCAGAGGTTCTGGGCGTCGAGGATGGCTTCGGCCTTGATCGCCCACACCGTGTAGTTGTCCGGTGTGAGCATCGGCATCGCCACCGACACCGTGCTACCCCCTGCGCCGTGCGGGACGATCGCCATGGCCACGAGCATAGGAACAAACATGGCTCTGATACCAATTGTTGGGGTCGAACCTAGGTAGTTCTCTCGTACGAAGATAGACGAAGCACTGGAGACTTAGTTTTCTGGCGACGTACGCCACCGGCGCTCAAACGCCCTTTTTTCTCATCTTTAAACTGACTCGATTTACAGCCGTATTTGTAGCTAACAGAGACGTAGCACCCACGCACGCACTAACAGACTCAAACGTAGCGCTCACGGAGTCCCTGGCGATCCGGTCTTCCCTCGAACGTGAGCAGCCCGCTCCTCCGCAAGACCTAGACGCACCACACAACTCGTACGCCTCACGATCACACGCCTGGCAACAAACCGGCTTGACTTGGACTCGACCCAAACTAGACCTGCACGGTGGACACGAACGCGAGCACCGGGACACACACGCACATACGGTTTATTCCTAACAGTCACTATGTGCATAATATGCTCTATCAGTATGTGCTTGATCTAATATGTGAAATAGTCGTTTGGTTGCCATTTCCAGTCAATATTATTTGCTTGACGATATCCTTCCATTTATTTATTGTACTTCTTTTGCTATTAGGTAGGGGCATTGCTGGTGGAGATGGTGTAGCTGAAAATGTCAATGCGTAAGATCTGCAAATATGCTATGTTGGCTGAACAGGTTTGTAGATTTATCTTCTTGCTATTTATATATCTTCTTGCTTGATTATTTAATGCATGAGATCTCTCATTTATGATCTCTATGGCATGAGTTTGATCGACTTTAATTGCCCAGTTCTTCCATCTCGGATAAGCATGCCAGTGAGGGACGCGGCTTGCCTGCGGCCGCTGCGTGCGACCATCCGTGCGACCCAGCCATCGCATGGCTGTGGCTCCACGCACTCCCCGCTCCAGAATTTCTGCGAAAAAAAAATACACATCCTAATACAGATTCCCTTCCGTAATATTCTCATCATTAAAACAGAACGCAAAACTGGTGGGAATAATCCAATCTCCCGCCGTCCCGCGAACAGATCCACAGAATATACAAAAGCGCGCCAAAATGCAAATCTATTGCTCATAGGAGGCAGGAGCGACCTACAGTCTTGAGGGCGCACAACAATCAATAGTGGCTTCTCTTGAATTGAGCAGCAACGTAATCAGCGTCCCTGATGGCATCTCCAAGTCTCGCGTCCCCCATGGCTTCTCCAAGGAGTGGTCTGGGGAACCAGGAGGGTGACGATCAATCTCACACACCAAAAGTAAGAAACCTGACTCAGTTCTTGACGGTGAATCTTTCCATTAACTGTGACATGATCCCGAGTGTTGGACAGAAAACAGCAGCATGCTGCACCCTTGTAGAACTTCTACAGAAACCGTGATCACAATCTGCAGATGCCAAACAACGATGGAAAGTTAGTTCTTTTCCATTTAGAAAAACAAAGCAGTACCATGTACAGTACCCCCATTTCAAATTTAATTGCATGTGCGGACGTTCTTGTAGGATCTCTGATTTCAGTTCCTGGAAAGCATCCAGTACAGTTTTTTTCTATTCCTTTTACAATGCATATAGTTCCTGGAAAGTAATAACTAAATCAAATCCTAATTGATATAGGATCAGCAAGAAACGAAGTAGATCACAGCGATGAAAGGGTTCCAAAGCTTGGCATGAAATTTTTATCTGAAGAGGAAGCCTATTTATTTTATAACAACTATGCTAAAACTATCGGTTTAGCATAGTTGTTATAAAATATACTAACAATAATTGCCTAGACTATAGTACACACTTTCAAGTTTCCTGTTTTTTAAACTTTAGTGCAACTGAACTTTGCTTTCTCCACAGGGTCATCCGACAAATAACATGTACACCTCGCTGCAAGGGACAATTGGGGCCTCTAACTCTGGTTCGATGACAGGAGAAAATCAAGACTTCCTCCATCAATCGAATCCAACATCTATCCTAAATGCTTCAATGTGGTCATACCATCCCAATGCCACCGCAGATCCAAGAAGCACGCAATATTCCAGTGGTATAAACAGTCCACACTTTCATTTCAAGTATAATTTCAGAACTTCAATGAAACTACACTTCTCTAATTTTCCGCACAGGGTCATCCAACAAATCACATGTATACATATTTACACCGGCAACATTCCGCGCTGAATCCCTCACTGCAAGGGAGCATTGGGACCTCTGACTCTAGTTTGATGACAGGACAAAATCAATTCTCTGTCAATCAACCGAAGCCAACCTAATCTATTTTGTTCTTGCGAGTTTTATCTCATGTGTGTTAGACTTCCAAGTTGCAAGTGATTTTTATTTGAACTTGTATGTACCGTTAACTGAATGCTACTCCATCTCCCTAATCAAATATACTCGTTCACAGAATTATCTATGCACAATGTCCGCGGGCATCATGCTCATCTGACCTCTCAGCTATCCTTCAATTTAAGTGTGATGATAGGGATCCCAACAATCAATTTTAATTCTATTGACAAAAGTGCAGACATAACCATCTATCCAAATGTCAAACCTAGAGGCACAGAGCGAGCAGACAACAGATCAATTGGTCCAAGCCTCCGAGTTTCGTAGTTTGCATCGTGAGCACAAGATTGACAATAGCATGAAAAGAATTTTTATTAAACAGAATGGATTTGCTCTCAGCTTTCTCCCTGTTGAATATATTGTGCATGTATATTGTGTCTTGGGCCCACCTCCTAGTTATCTTGTATAGTTGAGGTTGTGGCCCCCATTCTGTACATCATATATACGTGCCCAGTGCACCGATCAATGCAATTGTGTTGCACGGCCCAAACATTGTCTTCTACATGGTATCTATCGCAGGTCGATCCTAGCCCTACCCTAGCCACCGCCGCCGCCGCGCCCTCGTCGCGCCGCCGCCGCTGCCGCTACCTCCACTCGCCGCCGCCATCCGCCGCCGCCGCCGGCTTCCTCCATAGCCGCCGCCGCCGCCGATCGCTGCCGCCACCCCCTCCAGCTTCTGCTACCCCTCCTCCTCCCCCCACCCGCGCCGCCCCAAACCCTAACCGGCCGCGCCCTCATCTTCCCCGTCACCACCATGAGCATCTCGGGCTCCTCCACCGCCACCAATCCCTTCGCCGGTCCGGACGTCACCCTCGTTCGCGATCTGAACATTCACGAGCGTGTCCCATTGGTTCTTGATCAATCCACCGCCTCCTACTCCGCTTGGAAGCGGTACTTTTCCTTGGTGTTTCGCGAGTACCTGCTCCACGGCCACGTTGATGGCACCGTGGACTCCAGCCTCATGGTGAACGACGAGGAGTGGATGATCCTCGACGCCACCATCATCCGCTGGTTTTACCTCACCATCTCCAACGACCTCTTCCACACGGTGGTGGATGATGACGACGACGCCTACGCCGTCTGGACCAAGCTCAACAGCCTCTTCACCGACAACAAACTGCAGCGCAAGGTCCTCCTCCACGGCGAGTTTTATGGGTGCCAGCAGCTTGATTCGTCCATCGACGATTTTTGCATGCGCCTCAAAAAGCTTGCCGACGAGCTCCGCGATCTCGGCGAGACGGTCGGCGACGAGCTCCTCATCAGCACTCTCACCGCCGGTCTCAACGAGGATTTTGGGAACGCCGCCTCCAACCTTACCCTCATCCCGGAGCCCATCTTTGCCAAGGTGGTGGCGTATCTCAAGCTGGAGGAGAGGCGGATGAAGATGGCACGGACTCGGGCGACTCACACCGCCCTCACCGCCGGCACTCGCGGGGGCTCGGCGCAGCCTCCATCGCGCCCCGCGCCGGCCCTCCCGCCCGTGCCGGCCTTCCCGCAGGCGCCGGCTGCCCCCTTCCCGCCGCCCCCGCCGGCCGCTAACGGGGGTCGCCGCGGTGGCCGTCGTGGTGGTCGCAAGCAGCAGCAGGGCAACGGGGCTCAGGGCGGAGCGGCACGCCCCCAGCAGCAGCAGTACCAGCCGGCCCCATGGTACGCCGGCCAGAACCCTTGGACCAGCGTTGTGCACGCCTCCTCCATGCCGGTTCCCCGCGCCCCTGCACCGGGCATCCTCGGCGCGCGGCCTCCCTCTCATCAGGCGTTTTACGCCGCGCCGCAGCCCTACGCGGCGCCCTACGGGCCTCTCTCCTACGGACAGCCGCCGCAGCCAGGAGGGCTGCCGCCGCTGCCTCTGATGGCCCCGCCCCAGCAGTCCGCGCTCCCGCCCGTGCCGTGGGACCCGGCTCTCTTGGCGGCCCTGCACTCCGCTCCCTGTCCGTCCACCTACACCGGCGGCGGCGACTGGTATATGGACACTGGCGCTACCGCGCACATGGCTGCTCATCCCGGTAATCTCCATACCTCCTATCCCGTCCACACTTCCGCTCGCATCACCGTCGGCGACGGTTCCTCACTTCCCATTACTCACATAGGACATGCATCTTGTCCGTCTACTTCTACTCCTTTGTCATTATCTAACATCCTAGTTTCTCCTGACCTTATTAAAAATCTTGTCTCTGTTCGTTCTTTTACACGTGAAAATCCTGTTACCGTTGAGTTTGACGAGTGTGGTTTTTCTGTTAAGGACGCTCGTACCCGGATGGTACTCCACCGATGTGACAGCCCCGAGGAGCTCTACCCGGTCCACCCCACCACCTCCTCCGCCGCCCCTGTTGCCCTCGCCACCGGTGTGGATCTTTGGCATGCTCGCTTGGGTCATCCCAACCCCGCCACTCTTCGTCATATACTTCAGAGTTTTTCTTTCACGTGTAATAAGATCGACGATCATTCTTGTCATGCTTGTCGTCTCGGCAAACATGCTCGTCTTCCTTTTAGGGCGTCTTCTCATGTTGCATCGTACCCGTTTGAGTTAATTCACAGTGATGTTTGGACCTCTCTAGTTGCGAGTAATACGGGCTATCTTTATTATCTTGTTATTCTTGATGATTTTTCGCACTATGTGTGGACCTTCCCGTTGCGGCGCAAGTCCGATGTTATCTCCACTCTCGCTGCATTCTACTCATATGTTTTCACGCAGTTTGGTCGTCCTATCCTTGCGTTTCAAACAGATAACAGGAAGGAGTTCGACAACTTAGCCGTTCGCACTCTTCTCACCACCCATGGCACGACTTTTCGTCTCACATGCCCGTACACTTCGCAACAAAACGGTCGCGCTGAGCGCGTCCTTCGCACTCTTAATGACTGCTTTCGGACGCTTCTCTTTCATGCCAATGTGCCTCCGCGTTTTTGGCCTGACGCTCTCGCCACCGCATCACTTCTCCTTAACATCCGCCCCTGTCGTACTCGCGGGAACTTTGCACCCCATCATCTTCTTTTCGGTGCACCACCCTCTTATGATGAGCTTCGCATCTTCGGTTGTCTCTGCTATCCTAACATCGCCGCCACTGCACCTCATAAGCTTGCACCTCGCTCCGTCGCTTGCATCTTCCTCGGCTACCCACCTAACACTAAAGGCTACCGCTGCTACCACCCTGTCTAACATCGTGTATTCACCTCCCGACACGTTTACTTTGATGAGAAGGTGTTTCCCTTTCAGCAGCAGGTACCTCTCGTCGCCCCGTCGCCACCGGCCACCGGCGGCTCTTCGGCGACCCCGTCAGGTAGACGCCCCGCTCGGTTCTTGGACCGCCTCCGGGCTTCGGCGGTCCCCGTGCCGTGGGACGGGCTGTGCCTCGCGCCCCCACGCCGCCCTCGCCGCCGGCTTCCTCCCCGGCTGCCTCGGGCGTGGCCCCGTCGCCGGCGCCTTCTCCGGCCGCCTTGCCGGCCCCCTCGCCGGCGCCTTCGCCGGCCGCCTCGCCGCCCGCCGCCTCGGGAGGGGCCGCTCCGGAGTTGCCGTCTCGCCCCCTCACTCGGGCCAGAGCCGGCGTTCATCGCCCGAGCCTGCGGTACTCCAGCGATGAGTATGTCCTCGCTGCCTCCACCACCGAGCCGTCACCGATTCCTGCGTCCGCCCGCACAGCCCTACGTGATCCTCACTGGCTTGCTGCGATGCAGAAAGAGTTCGACGCTCTTCAGCGGAACCGTACCTGGACACTGGTTCCTCGGCCTCCTCGCGCCAACGTCATCAGCGGCAAGTGGGTTTTTCGTCATAAGACCCGCTCGGACGGCACACTTGAGCGCTACAAGGCTCGCTGGGTGGTCCGTGGTTTTCGGCAGCGTGCTGGCGTTGACTTCACTGAGACGTTTGCACCAGTTGTCAAACCAGGCACGATCCGCACCGTCCTCCAGCTGGCGGTCTCCCTTGGCTGGCCGGTTCATCAGATGGATGTCTCCAACGCCTTCCTTCATGGCCATCTTGAGGAGCAGGTTTACTGTGAGTAGCCCACCGGTTTCGTCGACGCCTCTCATCCTGGCCATGTGTGCTTGCTATCCCGGTCTCTCTACGGCCTCAAGCAAGCACCTCGCGCCTGGTATCAGCGTATCGCCGGTTTTCTCCAGACACTGGGTTTCTGCGTCACCCACTCGGATGCCTCGTTGTTTGTCTATCGCCGTGGCGACACGACTGCTTATTTGCTGCTCTACGTTGACGACATCATCCCGACGGCCTCCTCCGCAGCCCTTCTCCAGCAGATCACTCTCCGGCTGCGTGACGAGTTTGCCATCAAGGATTTGGGCGCTCTCCATTATTTCCTTGGTATTGAGGTTGTTCGGCGACCCGACGGCTTCTTCCTGCATCAGCAGAAGTATGCGCATGAGCTACTTGAGCGTGCCGGCATGCTCAATTGTCATCCTGTTGCTACTCCTGTTGACACGAAGGCCAAGGTTTCTGCTCTCGAGGGCTCGCCCGCGTCGGATGCTCCATTCTATCGGTCCATCGTCGGTGCTCTCCAGTATCTGACACTCACCCGACCAGATCTGCAGTATGCTGTTCAGCAGGTGTGTCTCCATATGCACGCCCCTCGTGACTCCCATTGGACACTCGTGAAACGGATTCTCCGATACATCCATGGCACGATGTCTCTTGGACTCACTCTCACGGCGTCCACCTCCCTGGATATGGTGGCCTATTTCGATGCTGATTGGGCTGGCTGCCCTGACACACGTCGCTCCACTTCTGGCTACTGCGTCTACCTCGGTCCCTCCCTTGTCTCGTGGTCGTCTAAGCGACAATCCACAGTTTCGCGCTCCAGCACGGAGGCCGAGTACCGAGCAGTGGCTAATGCAGTTGCTGAGTGCACCTGGCTACGACAGCTACTTCAGGAGTTACATCATGATGTCTCCCAGGCCACGGTTGTCTACTGTGACAACGTTTCTGTGGTGTATCTTTCCGCCAACCCCGTTCATCATCGCCGGACCAAGCACATCGAGCTGGACATTCACTTTGTGCGTGAACAGGTAGCCCTTGGACGCATTCGGGTTCTCCATGTTCCGACCGCACAACAGTTCGCCGATGTGATGACTAAGGGACTGCCTACTTCCACCTTCGAGGAGTTTCGTTCCCGTCTCTGTGTCTCTGGCGACGCTTCGACTGCGGGGGGTGTTGAATATATTGTGCATGTATATTGTGTCTTGGGCCCACCTCCTAGTTATCTTGTATAGTTGAGGTTGTGGCCCCCATTCTGTACATCATATATACGTGCCCAGTGCACCGATCAATGCAATTGTGTTGCACGGCCCAAACATTGTCTTCTACACTCCCAATTCAATTTGTATCAGATGGGAGCAACACAAAAGGAAAAGGAGATTTACCTATGTCCTGTGTAGGTGATGCTGAATCCACGAGCTGCAGGCCGATGGCTTTTTTGAGGACGGAAGTGACGACCCGAGCTGGAGCCCAAGATTGCAGTCCCTCTCCCCCCTCCAAGCATCTCCGTCCCACCTTCTTCCTCTCCAAGGGCGCATCAAATCCATGGCGCTGTTGCTGCAGTCGATGACGTCCTTCTTCTCGCTCCCTTGACCCCTCCTCCAAGCTCCTCCACAAGCCCGACGCGTCGCCCTGTTGTGTGGCCGTCCCGCAGGTCCGGTCGACGCCGACTGAGGCGCCGGTTCTGGCCAAGCTGCTGCACGGCCAGGTCCGGCAAGCGCACGCGGGCCGCGGCCAGCCGAGCCTGGGCAGGATGAGATGTGGCCCCGCAGCCGCCTACCAGGCTCCGCGCCTCAGAGCGGCGATGTAGGTCTGGCCGGCGCCGATGGGGGCTCGTCTAGGTGGACGCCGGACTGAGGTACAACGGCGGAAAGGCCCTGGAGATTGAGCTTCAGTTCAGACAGAAGGGGAAAGATGTGGGCCGAAATCACTGTTCTGACCTTATACGCAAAGAATTGCACAAAATGAACTCGACAGGAAAGTATTTCACAATCTAACCCTTTTAGAAACGCCACAGCACGAGGCGTTGCTGCTTCACTTAGAAACGCCGAGGCACCTCGCATTAATGCCCTGCTGATGTGGCAGGCCAGAAACGCCGAGCCAGCTAGCGTTTCTGGAAACGCCAAGGACGTCTGGTGTTTCTAGCCACCTTTGAAACGCCATTGACTGTGGCGTTTCTGGCCTGAATTAAGTTACCCCCGCGGGGCTGCGGGTGGGACCCAGCCCACTCGCAGCCCCGCCTCCTCCAGCCGCCAGGACGAAGAACAGAGCCCCTGCCCCTCTCTCCTCTCCTCCAAATCCCTCCCAAATCTTCAATTTTGGGCATTAGAACTCGTGGATCGGATCATCCCCGAGTTGCTTGACGTATTCTCCCCCTATTCCTCGAAATTTTTTCAGTCAATATTGTCTATTTTAGATGCATTATTTGCAACATGGTGGAACCCTAAGATCCATTTTTTTGAAATGTAACTATTGCTGCCTAGTAGTCACAGTTGGGGTCGAACCTAGCTAGTTCTCTCGTACGAAGATAGACGAAGCACTGGAGACTTAGTTTTCTAGCGACGTACGCCACCGGTGCTCAAACGCCCTTTTTTCTCATCTTTTTTTTTTCTGGCGACGTACGCCACCGGCGCTCAAACGCCCTTTTTTCTCATCTTTAAACTGACTCGATTTACAGCCGTATTTGTAGCTAACAGAGACGTAGCACCCACGCACGCACTAACAGACTCAAACGTAGCGCTCACGGAGTCCCTGGCGATCCGGTCTTCCCTCGAACGTGAGCAGCCCGCTCCTCCGCAAGACCTGGACGCACCACACAACTCGTACGCCTCACGATCACACGCCTGGCAACAAACCGGCTTGACTCGGACTCGACCCAAACTAGACCTGCACGGTGGACACGAACGCGAGCACCGGGACACACACGCACATACGGTTTATTCCTAACAGTCACTATGTGCATAATATGCTCTATCAGTATGTGCTTGATCTAATATGTGAAATAGTCGTTTGGTTGCCATTTCCAGTCAATATTATTTGCTTGACGATATCCTTCCATTTATTTATTGTACTTCTTTTGCTATTAGGTAGGGGCATTGCTGGTGGAGATGGTGTAGCTGAAAATGTCAATGCGTAAGATCTGCAAATATGCTATGTTGGCTGAACAGGTTTGTAGATTTATCTTCTTGCTATTTATATATCTTCTTGCTTGATTATTTAATGCATGAGATCTCTCATTTATGATCTCTATGGCATGAGTTTGATCGACTTTAATTGCCCAGTTCTTCCATCTCGGATAAGCATGCCAGTGAGGGACGCGGCTTGCCTGCGGCCGCTGCGTGCGACCATCCGTGCGACCCAGCCATCGCATGGCTGTGGCTCCACGCACTCCCCGCTCCAGAATTTCTGCGAAAAAAAAATACACATCCTAATACAGATTCCCTTCCGTAATATTCTCATCATTAAAACAGAACGCAAAACTGGTGGGAATAATCCAATCTCCCGCCGTCCCGCGAACAGATCCACAGAATATACAAAAGCGCGCCAAAATGCAAATCTATTGCTCATAGGAGGCAGGAGCGACCTACAGTCTTGAGGGCGCACAACAATCAATAGTGGCTTCTCTTGAATTGAGCAGCAACGTAATCAGCGTCCCTGATGGCATCTCCAAGTCTCTCGTCCCCCATGGCTTCTCCAAGGAGTGGTCTGGGGAACCAGGAGGGTGACGATCAATCTCACACACCAAAAGTAAGAAACCTGACTCAGTTCTTGACGGTGAATCTTTCCATTAACTGTGACATGATCCCGAGTGTTGGACAGAAAACAGCAGCATGCTGCACCCTTGTAGAACTTCTACAGAAACCGTGATCACAATCTGCAGATGCCAAACAACGATGGAAAGTTAGTTCTTTTCCATTTAGAAAAACAAAGCAGTACCATGTACAGTACCCCCATTTCAAATTTAATTGCATGTGCGGACGTTCTTGTAGGATCTCTGATTTCAGTTCCTGGAAAGCATCCAGTACAGTTTTTTTCTATTCCTTTTACAATGCATATAGTTCCTGGAAAGTAATAACTAAATCAAATCCTAATTGATATAGGATCAGCAAGAAACGAAGTAGATCACAGCGATGAAAGGGTTCCAAAGCTTGGCATGAAATTTTTATCTGAAGAGGAAGCCTATTTATTTTATAACAACTATGCTAAAACTATCGGTTTAGCATAGTTGTTATAAAATATACTAACAATAATTGCCTAGACTATAGTACACACTTTCAAGTTTCCTGTTTTTTAAACTTTAGTGCAACTGAACTTTGCTTTCTCCACAGGGTCATCCGACAAATAACATGTACACCTCGCTGCAAGGGACAATTGGGGCCTCTAACTCTGGTTCGATGACAGGAGAAAATCAAGACTTCCTCCATCAATCGAATCCAACATCTATCCTAAATGCTTCAATGTGGTCATACCATCCCAATGCCACCGCAGATCCAAGAAGCACGCAATATTCCAGTGGTATAAACAGTCCACACTTTCATTTCAAGTATAATTTCAGAACTTCAATGAAACTACACTTCTCTAATTTTCCGCACAGGGTCATCCAACAAATCACATGTATACATATTTACACCGGCAACATTCCGCGCTGAATCCCTCACTGCAAGGGAGCATTGGGACCTCTGACTCTAGTTTGATGACAGGACAAAATCAATTCTCTGTCAATCAACCGAAGCCAACCTAATCTATTTTGTTCTTGCGAGTTTTATCTCATGTGTGTTAGACTTCCAAGTTGCAAGTGATTTTTATTTGAACTTGTATGTACCGTTAACTGAATGCTACTCCATCTCCCTAATCAAATATACTCGTTCACAGAATTATCTATGCACAATGTCCGCGGGCATCATGCTCATCTGACCTCTCAGCTATCCTTCAATTTAAGTGTGATGATAGGGATCCCAACAATCAATTTTAATTCTATTGACAAAAGTGCAGACATAACCATCTATCCAAATGTCAAACCTAGAGGCACAGAGCGAGCAGACAACAGATCAATTGGTCCACGCCTCCGAGTTTCGTAGTTTGCATCGTGAGCACAAGATTGACAATAGCATGAAAAGAATTTTTATTAAACAGAATGGATTTGCTCTCAGCTTTCTCCCTGTTGAATATATTGTGCATGTATATTGTGTCTTGGGCCCACCTCCTAGTTATCTTGTATAGTTGAGGTTGTGGCCCCCATTCTGTACATCATATATACGTGCCCAGTGCACCGATCAATGCAATTGTGTTGCACGGCCCAAACATTGTCTTCTACATGGTATCTATCGCAGGTCGATCCTAGCCCTACCCTAGCCACCGCCGCCGCCGCGCCCTCGTCGCGCCGCCGCCGCTGCCGCTACCTCCACTCGCCGCCACCATCCGCCGCCGCCGCCGGCTTCCTCCATAGCCGCCGCCGCCGCCGATCGCTGCCGCCACCCCCTCCAGCTTCCGCTACCCCTCCTCCTCCCCCCACCCGCGCCGCCCCAAACCCTAACCGGCCGCGCCCTCATCTTCCCCGTCACCACCATGAGCATCTCGGGCTCCTCCACCGCCACCAATCCCTTCGCCGGTCCGGACGTCACCCTCGTTCGCGATCTGAACATTCACGAGCGTGTCCCATTGGTTCTTGATCAATCCACCGCCTCCTACTCCGCTTGGAAGCGGTACTTTTCCTTGGTGTTTCGCGAGTACCTGCTCCACGGCCACGTTGATGGCACCGTGGACTCCAGCCTCATGGTGAACGACGAGGAGTGGATGATCCTCGACGCCACCATCATCCGCTGGTTTTACCTCACCATCTCCAACGACCTCTTCCACACGGTGGTGGATGATGACGACGACGCCTACGCCGTCTGGACCAAGCTCAACAGCCTCTTCACCGACAACAAACTGCAGCGCAAGGTCCTCCTCCACGGCGAGTTTTATGGGTGCCAGCAGCTTGATTCGTCCATCGACGATTTTTGCATGCGCCTCAAAAAGCTTGCCGACGAGCTCCGCGATCTCGGCGAGACGGTCGGCGACGAGCTCCTCATCAGCACTCTCACCGCCGGTCTCAACGAGGATTTTGGGAACGCCGCCTCCAACCTTACCCTCATCCCGGAGCCCATCTTTGCCAAGGTGGTGGCGTATCTCAAGCTGGAGGAGAGGCGGATGAAGATGGCACGGACTCGGGCGACTCACACCGCCCTCACCGCCGGCACTCGCGGGGGCTCGGCGCAGCCTCCATCGCGCCCCGCGCCGGCCCTCCCGCCCGTGCCGGCCTTCCCGCAGGCGCCGGCTGCCCCCTTCCCGCCGCCCCCGCCGGCCGCTAACGGGGGTCGCCGCGGTGGCCGTCGTGGTGGTCGCAAGCAGCAGCAGGGCAACGGGGCTCAGGGCGGAGCGGCACGCCCCCAGCAGCAGCAGTACCAGCCGGCCCCATGGTACGCCGGCCAGAACCCTTGGACCAGCGTTGTGCACGCCTCCTCCATGCCGGTTCCCCGCGCCCCTGCACCGGGCATCCTCGGCGCGCGGCCTCCCTCTCATCAGGCGTTTTACGCCGCGCCGCAGCCCTACGCGGCGCCCTACGGGCCTCTCTCCTACGGACAGCCGCCGCAGCCAGGAGGGCTGCCGCCGCTGCCTCTGATGGCCCCGCCCCAGCAGTCCGCGCTCCCGCCCGTGCCGTGGGACCCGGCTCTCTTGGCGGCCCTGCACTCCGCTCCCTGTCCGTCCACCTACACCGGCGGCGGCGACTGGTATATGGACACTGGTGCTACCGCGCACATGGCTGCTCATCCCGGTAATCTCCATACCTCCTATCCCGTCCACACTTCCGCTCGCATCACCGTCGGCGACGGTTCCTCACTTCCCATTACTCACATAGGACATGCATCTTGTCCGTCTACTTCTACTCCTTTGTCATTATCTAACATCCTAGTTTCTCCTGACCTTATTAAAAATCTTGTCTCTGTTCGTTCTTTTACACGTGAAAATCCTGTTACCGTTGAGTTTGACGAGTGTGGTTTTTCTGTTAAGGACGCTCGTACCCGGATGGTACTCCACCGATGTGACAGCCCCGAGGAGCTCTACCCGGTCCACCCCACCACCTCCTCCGCCGCCCCTGTTGCCCTCGCCACCGGTGTGGATCTTTGCCATGCTCGCTTGGGTCATCCCAACCCCGCCACTCTTCGTCATATACTTCAGAGTTTTTCTTTCACGTGTAATAAGATCGACGATCATTCTTGTCATGCTTGTCGTCTCGGCAAACATGCTCGTCTTCCTTTTAGGGCGTCTTCTCATGTTGCATCGTACCCGTTTGAGTTAATTCACAGTGATGTTTGGACCTCTCTAGTTGCGAGTAATACGGGCTATCTTTATTATCTTGTTATTCTTGATGATTTTTCGCACTATGTGTGGACCTTCCCGTTGCGGCGCAAGTCCGATGTTATCTCCACTCTCGCTGCATTCTACTCATATGTTTTCACGCAGTTTGGTCGTCCCATCCTTGCGTTTCAAACAGATAACAGGAAGGAGTTCGACAACTTAGCCGTTCGCACTCTCCTCACCACCCATGGCACGACTTTTCGTCTCACATGCCCGTACACTTCGCAACAAAACGGTCGCGCTGAGCGCGTCCTTCGCACTCTTAATGACTGCTTTCGGACGCTTCTCTTTCATGCCAATGTGCCTCCGCGTTTTTGGCCTGACGCTCTCGCCACCGCATCACTTCTCCTTAACATCCGCCCCTGTCGTACTCGCGGGAACTTTGCACCCCATCATCTTCTTTTCGGTGCACCACCCTCTTATGATGAGCTTCGCATCTTCGGCTGTCTCTGCTATCCTAACATCGCCGCCACTGCACCTCATAAGCTTGCACCTCGCTCCGTCGCTTGCATCTTCCTCGGCTACCCACCTAACACTAAAGGCTACCGCTGCTACCACCCTGTCTAACATCGTGTATTCACCTCCCGACACGTTTACTTTGATGAGAAGGTGTTTCCCTTTCAGCAGCAGGTACCTCTCGTCGCCCCGTCGCCACCGGCCACCGGCGGCTCTTCGGCGACCCCGTCAGGTAGACGGCCCCGCTCGGTTCTTGGACCGCCTCCGGGCTTCGGCGGTCCCCGTGCCGTGGGACGGGCTGTGCCTCGCGCCCCCACGCCGCCCTCGCCGCCGGCTTCCTCCCCGGCTGCCTCGGGCATGGCCCCGTCGCCGGCGCCTTCGCCGGCCGCCTTGCCGGCCCCCTCGCCGG
Organism: Elymus sibiricus; assembly: GCA_039707655.1. Taxonomy (NCBI): domain Eukaryota; kingdom Viridiplantae; phylum Streptophyta; class Magnoliopsida; order Poales; family Poaceae; genus Elymus; species Elymus sibiricus. The sequence goes on from CM077674.1 coordinate 31,596,446, forward strand.
CCCCCTCGCCGGCGCCTTCGCCGGCCGCCTCGCCGCCCGCCGCCTCGGGAGGGGCCGCTCCAGAGTTGCCGTCTCGCCCCCTCACTCGGGCCAGAGCCGGCGTTCATCGCCCGAGCCTGCGGTACTCCAGCGACGAGTATGTCCTCGCTGCCTCCACCACCGAGCCGTCACCGATTCCTGCGTCCGCCCGCGCAGCCCTACGTGATCCTCACTGGCTTGCTGCGATGCAGAAAGAGTTCGACGCTCTTCAGCGGAACCGTACCTGGACACTGGTTCCTCGGCCTCCTTGCGCCAACGTCATCAGCGGCAAGTGGGTTTTTCGTCATAAGACCTGCTCGGACGGCACACTTGAGCGCTACAAGGCTCGCTGGGTGGTCCGTGGTTTTCGGCAGCGTGCTGGCGTTGACTTCACTGAGACGTTTGCACCAGTTGTCAAACCAGGCACGATCCGCACCGTCCTCCAGCTGGCGGTCTCCCTTGGCTGGCCGGTTCATCAGATGGATGTCTCCAACGCCTTCCTTCATGGTCATCTTGAGGAGCAGGTTTACTGTGAGTAGCCCACCGGTTTCGTCGACGCCTCTCATCCTGGCCATGTGTGCTTGCTATCCCGGTCTCTCTACGGCCTCAAGCAAGCACCTCGCGCCTGGTATCAGCGTATCGCCGGTTTTCTCCAGACACTGGGTTTCTGCGTCACCCACTCGGATGCCTCGTTGTTTGTCTATCGCCGTGGCGACACGACTGCTTATTTGTTGCTCTACGTTGACGACATCATCCCGACGGCCTCCTCCGCAGCCCTTCTCCAGCAGATCACTCTCCGGCTGCGTGACGAGTTTGCCATCAAGGATTTGGGCGCTCTCCATTATTTCCTTGGTATTGAGGTTGTTCGGCGACCCGACGGCTTCTTCCTGCATCAGCAGAAGTATGCGCATGAGCTACTTGAGCGTGCCGGCATGCTCAATTGTCATCCTGTTGCTACTCCTGTTGACACGAAGGCCAAGGTTTCTGCTCTCGAGGGCTCGCCCGCGTCGGATGCTCCATTCTATCGGTCCATCGTCGGTGCTCTCCAGTATCTGACACTCACCCGACCAGATCTGCAGTATGCTGTTCAGCAGGTGTGTCTCCATATGCACGCCCCTCGTGACTCCCATTGGACACTCGTGAAACGGATTCTCCGATACATCCATGGCACGATGTCTCTTGGACTCACTCTCACGGCGTCCACCTCCCTGGATATGGTGGCCTATTTCGATGCTGATTGGGCTGGCTGCCCTGACACACGTCGCTCCACTTCTGGCTACTGCGTCTACCTCGGTCCCTCCCTTGTCTCGTGGTCGTCTAAGCGACAATCCACAGTTTCGCGCTCCAGCACGGAGGCCGAGTACCGAGCAGTGGCTAATGCAGTTGCTAAGTGCACCTGGCTACGACAGCTACTTCAGGAGTTACATCATGATGTCTCCCAGGCCACGGTTGTCTACTGTGACAACGTTTCTGCGGTGTATCTTTCCGCCAACCCCGTTCATCGTCGCCGGACCAAGCACATCGAGCTGGACATTCACTTTGTGCGTGAACAGGTAGCCCTTGGACGCATTCGGGTTCTCCATGTTCCGAACGCACAACAGTTCGCCGATGTGATGACTAAGGGACTGCCTACTTCCACCTTCGAGGAGTTTCGTTCCAGTCTCTGTGTCTCTGGCGACGCTTCGACTGCGGGGGGTGTTGAATATATTGTGCATGTATATTGTGTCTTGGGCCCACCTCCTAGTTATCTTGTATAGTTGAGGTTGTGGCCCCCATTCTGTACATCATATATACGTGCCCAGTGCACCGATCAATGCAATTGTGTTGCACGGCCCAAACATTGTCTTCTACACTCCCAATTCAATTTGTATCAGATGGGAGCAACACAAAAGGAAAAGGAGATTTACCTATGTCCTGTGTAGGTGATGCTGAATCCACGAGCTGCAGGCCGATGGCTTTTTTGAGGACGGAAGTGACGACCCGAGCTGGAGCCCAAGATTGCAGTCCCTCTCCCCCCTCCAAGCATCTCCGTCCCACCTTCTTCCTCTCCAAGGGCGCATCAAATCCATGGCGCTGTCGCTGCAGTCGATGACGTCCTTCTTCTCGCTCCCTTGACCCCTCCTCCAAGCTCCTCCACAAGCCCGACGCGTCGCCCTGTTGTGTGGCCGTCCCGCAGGTCCGGTCGACGCCGACTGAGGCGCCGGTTCTGGCCAAGCTGCTGCACGGCCAGGTCCGGCAAGCGCACGCGGGCTGCGGCCAGCCGAGCCTGGGCAGGATGAGATGTGGCCCCACAGCCGCCTACCAGGCTCCGCGCCTCTAAGAGGCGATGTAGGTCTGGCCGGCGCCGATGGGGGCTCGTCTAGGTGGACGCCGGACTGAGGTACAATGGCGGAAAGGCCCTGGAGATTGAGCTTCAGTTCAGACAGAAGGGGAAAGATGTGGGCCGAAATCACTGTTCTGACCTTATACGCAAAGAATTGCACAAAATGAACTCGACAGGAAAGTATTTCACAATCTGACCCTTTTAGAAACGCCACAGCACGAGGCGTTGCTGCTTCACTTAGAAACGCCGAGGCATCTCACATTAATGCCCTGCTGATGTGGCAGGCCAGAAACGCCGAGCCAGCTAGCGTTTCTGGAAACGCCAAGGACGTCTGGTGTTTCTGGCCACCTTTGAAACACCATTGACTGTGGCATTTCTGGCCTGAATTAAGTTACCCCCGCGGGGCTGCGGGTGGGACCCAGCCCACTCGCAGCCCCGCCTCCTCCAGCCGCCAGGACGAAGAACAGAGCCCCTGCCCCTCTCTCCTCTCCTCCAAATCCCTCCCAAATCTTCAATTTTGGGCATTAGAATTCGTGGATCGGATCATCCCCGAGTTGCTTGACGTATTCTCCCCCTATTCCTCGAAATTTTTTCAGTCAATATTGTCTATTTTAGATGCATTATTTGCAACATGGTGGAACCCTAAGATCCATTTTTTGTGATTTATTTGAACATTGTTTGGATTAGATTTTGTTTAGAAGGAAGATATAGTAGTTGTGTTGAAGCACTTGCTATTGTTTAGTATTGGATTTAGAGATAGGGAAAAAAATTGTATTAGGTTGAATCCTAAGATTATTTGTTCCTAATAAGTTTGAATAAATTATTTCTGATAAGTTTGGTTGAAAGTGTCTTTTTTTTTAAATATGCTTGTGACTTTAGATAGAATTTCAAATGTGTTTTATGTATGTATGTGAATGTGGTGAAAAGTTTTAAGCATTGTGTAAAATGCAAGTGGATTTAGAGAGTATTTTATAACGTGTTGAAAGTTTTAAGCATTCATATTAACTATTCTATAGTGTATCATGTAGGATGTTTGAGCCGGATAAATATCGCGGCCTTGATGATTATTTCGAGAGCAAGCATCGTGCTGTGCTAGTGGAAAGAGGGGAGGTAATTATGTATCTACATTGTTTGATTTTCATATTTTGACTTGTTGAGAGAAGTAACAAAATTGTGCATTTGTTTTTTTAGGTTCCTCCAGTACTTCGGTTGAGGGGCCACAACCCGCGTGAATCTCTCAAATATGACCTTCACTACGAGCCTTATTTTAGAAGAATGGATCTTCTTCAGTTTGTGCTCAACTTTAAAGGCACACCACCATTACCGCCCTTACGGACCGTTGGAGGCCGGAGACGCCCTTTCCACCTTGCTCTTGGTGAGATGACCATCACTTTGGAGGATATTGCGATGATCTCCGGGCTTCCGATCGAGGGCAGGACTCTGACCGGGAAGGTGAAGTGTGAGGGGTGGCGACAACGGGTTGCTGGATTGGTTGGTGTTGAACCACCACCGTGGCTTAATGAAACCAAGAAGGATCCTAGGCTGTGACGCCCCCGGCCTAATCGTGCACTAATCATACACGCAATTGCACACGATCAAGCCTAGGGACTCACTTGAAGATATCACAACACAACTCTAAACACAAATAGAAATAATACAAGCTTTATATTACAAGTCAGGGGCCGCGAGGGCTCGAATACGTAAGCTCGCTATCAAGCGTCAGCGAAAGCATTAGATATCTGAGTACAGATATAAAAGTAAAACAGAAATGCCTTAAGAAGGCGAAAACAACAACGACTCTGATCGAAAGAGGCAAGGCCTCCTCCCTGGGAGCCTTCTAACTACTCCTGGTCGTCGATGATCTCCACGTCGTAGTAGGCTCCTTCGGGGATCTCCTGCTCCTGGACTCCATCGTCTGATCGCAGCAATCGGGTATGGGGAAAAGAAGTAGCAAAGCAACCGTGAGTACTCATCCAAAGTACTCGCAAGACTGACATCAGAACTATACTAATTATGCATTGGTATCAGGTGAAAAGGCTGTATCCGTGGACTGTATAGCAGCAAAGCCAGAATAGAGAGAAAGGCCTAGCCTATCGAAGACTAGCATCTTTAGGGTCTTGCAGCATAAGAAGAGTGCAGATTAGCATATTATTAATTAAGAAGCATGTTGAAGCAAAGCCCAGAGATCCTTCCTCGACACCCTGCGAGAAAACAATCCCGGAGCTTATAATTATTTAACAGGTATCCAGTTTAAGTAGTAATAGATCGGGATACAACACTGAGCGTCCTGTTACCGTGGACACGTCTATTCGAATAGATAACTTCCCTGCAGGGGTGCACTACTGTTACCCAGCACGCTCGATTACATCTGACCGGACACACTTTCATCGGGTCATGCCCGGCCTCGGGTAATCGACACGAAGCAGCGTCCTACCTAGGCTCAACAGAGAGGTCCCCGCCGCTCTACATCCTAAGAGCTCAGGGGTCTTGCGCCATCGCCCTGTGCCCTCCGGGTCGTTGTGAGCAGGGTGAATACCAGCGCCATCGGCACGATCCGACCGTGCCACAATGCTGAACTGGACATCTGACAAAGCTTTCGGGAGAGACGTACAACGTAGAGGGGCCCATACCCATTATCCCACGTGGTGGTAGTGCGTATAGGGCCAACGACCCACTCAGATGAATACCCAAATCCGTTAGCGCATTATTAGGAGCTCGCGGCGACGATCAGTACTCCTGTCGTCACGTCTTGAGGAAGTGCAACAAGGTCCAGGCCCATCCCTCTCTAGGGCGGTCTCTGCCTGCCCGGTTGCGCCTCGTAATTATCTCGCGGGTACCCTCACGGTCAACCCGACTTCACATCTCTCGCGGGTACCCCTCGGGGTCGACCCGACTTTTCCCGGGGACTGTTAGTAAAAGTAAAGTATCCGTGTGTTTATCACACCAGAGGGGAATCCGAGGAATCACCCTCGATGGATTCCTACTCGATGTATCCGACAAGGTGAACCCAGAGGAATCACCCTCGAAGGCATTCACACTTGCGGGGTTGCACGACAGAAGCTTCTCCGTAGGTGGAGGGAGAGGAATCACCCTCGGTAATCCACGTCTGATTAGCTATACTACAAAGACATCATCGGGAGTGAGTTAAGAGGTATCACCCTCGTCACTCGAGGATAACTCTGTAGAGTCGAACAACTTAGGGGGTGTGCGGTGCTGTGCTGGTTTCAGCCCGACGATCTCATTGATCGGGCCACTAGTAACTAAGCAGGGCAACTAGGACAAGGATGGGGCCACAGATGGATTTCATCCAACCTATACTAAGCAGTTTAGGATAACAGGCAGGTATCAAGAGAAGTTACAATGAACAGGCTCTGCATCAGAGTAGGATAAAACAATAGCAGTAGCAAATTCTAATGCAAGCAGGAGGAAGAGAGAATAGGTGATATAGGCATGCATCAAGGGGGTTTGCTTGCCTGGTTGCTCTGCGGCAAAGGAGGGATCGTCGACGGAGTAGCAGTCCTGCGGGGCGACGTCGGTCTCGATGTCTAACGGAAGAGAAGAGGGGGAAGAAACAGTAAATATAAAGCAAACAAATGCACAAAGATGCTTGGCATGACAATAGGCTGTGCTAGGGGTGCCCTAACATAATACTAGATGATACAGACGAAGAGGGAAAACATCCGGGAAAGTTTTCCCGAAGTTTGGCATTTTCGGTCAGATGAAACGGATGGGGACGGTTCCATGTTCAGCATGCTAGGGGCATGTGACAGATAAACGAAGTGCGTATTCGGGATCGTCATATTTTTCTGATCGTTTTTCATATATAAATTATTTTAATCCGAATTACGGTTTAAAAGATATGATTTTCTAAAGTTTAAACTAAATTCTGGAATTTCTGGATTATTTAAATTAGGATTATCCGAAACAGTGCAGTGCTGATGTCAGCATGACGTCACTGTGACGTCAGCAGTCAACAGAACTGTGACTGGTCAACCTGACATGTGGGTCCCGCCTGTCAGCCTCTAATTAGGCTAATTAGGGTTTAACTAATCTAATTACAGATTAATTAGGTTAATTAATAATTAGTTTAATTAAACAGAGTTAATTAAGTTAATTAATTAGTTAGTTAATTAGTTAATTAATTAATTATTTAGTTTAAATCTTTACTCCTTTTATTTATTTATTTTATTTATTATTTTCTTTCCGTTTTCTTTTTATTTCTTTTTCTTTTTCTTTCTACGTTTAAAAAGGGGCTGGACCCCACCTGTCATTTGGACAGGCCGGACATGTCCGGGCGGTGCTCGTTCGGGGGCCGGACATGGCCGAGAGATCGCGTGCACACGCGGGCACAGACGGTCGGACACGTCCGGTGTCCGTAGAGCGCGCGCGCGGAGACGGCCGAGTCCAACGGCGAGGCGTGGGCGAGGCCGGCGGCAGCGTAGGCGAGCGCGCGGGCGGGAGGCGAGGCCAGCACGCGCGGCGGAAGGGCAGCAGCAGCGGCGGCGGCGAGTGGCTGCGATGCGGGCAGCGGAGCGGCGCGGGCGAGGCAGGGAGAGGACGCGCGGGTGCGGGCGAGACGGCGGCGAGGGCGAGCGCGGCAGCAGCGGGCCAAGGCAGAGGAGGCACGGGCGGAGGCGGTGAGGCCACGGGCGGCGGCGACGACAGAGAGAGGGAGGGGGCAGCGACGGGGTTCTCACCCCCGTGTAGATGAACGGGTCGGCGAGGCTCGAAGAAGCCGGTGAGGACGAGGAAGAGGACGGCGACGGCGGCGACGAGGAGATGACGAGCGACGGCGGCGGCGAGTGGGAGAGAGAGGGGATCGGGGGAGAGTGGGGGTCGGGTTAGGGTTCGGGGTGAACGGGGGGGGGGGGGGGGGGGGGGGTTATGTAGAGCGGCTGGGCCGGTCGCCTGGGCCGAGGCCCAGTTGGGCCGGGTTTTTTTTTGTTTTTCATTTTACTTTCTGTTTCGTTTATTTTTCTTTTATTGTTTGATTTTATTTTCCAAAGTATTTTAGTTTTATAAAATACATAATTAGCACCTAAATTAGTGCTACTAAATATACCACTGCCAATATAACTTTGGCATCTATATAATTTAGTTTAATATTTTATAATTTATAAAAGGCATTTAATTAATTGTTTTAGCTACTGTTTTTGGTTGCCAGAGTCACTTAAATATTCCCATAAATGTTGATCTTATTTTTATAATTGCTTATGGATTATTTGCACAATTATGAACTATTTAGTTCTACTGTTTGGATAACTTTTAATTTTGACTTTGTTTTAAAATTGAATTGAATTTGTATTATTCTATAATTGTTTTTATATGACTTAATGATGATGACTTGGCATGATTAATTGGCATAACTACTGTTAGTAATCTGGGGATGTCACAAATCTCCCCCACTACAAGAAATCTCGTCCCGAGATTTAAGAGGTGGAAGTAGAGGCATCTTCGGAATCAAGGATGTATAGGAGAGTCAGGTTTCGGTCCTGTGGAACTGTGGTGAGTGTCGATTAATAGTGGGAAGGTAGTGACATCTTGCAAGGTCACGTCAGCAAGGCCAGTCAGAGGACAATCATTTGGGGGGGGTGTTGGCTTAAGCAGGGAATTATCACTGCTCAGATAAAGACAGATTACCAGAAAGGTTAAACAGACCAATGGAAAGGAAAATGTGATGGTCAGATTAAACAGACCAATTGAAAGGAATAATTGCAGACAATCCAGCTCTCCGGGTGAATGTGAGCTCGAGATCCTAATGTTAGAGTTAGCAAAATCATTTAACCCGAAAGGATGAGAAATTCAGAGCCCCAGAGTAAGGAAGAGGAATAAAAGATCTTAATACCACCCATTTGGCGACGTGGGCCCGTAAGCCACACAGCCATGTTAGTAAAACGGTTTTCAAAGTCTCGACTCAACTTCGGCCAAGGAATTGGAAAGGGGCTTCCTACAGGCAGTCGGCTCTGATACCAACCTGTGACGCCCCCGGCCTAATCGTGCACTAATCATACACGCAATTGCACACGATCAAGCCTAGGGACTCACTTGAAGATATCACAACACAACTCTAAACACAAATAGAAATAATACAAGCTTTATATTACAAGCCAGGGGCCGCGCGGGCTCGAATACGTAAGCTCGTGATCAAGTGTCAGCGAAAGCATTAGATATCTGAGTACAGATATAAAAGTAAAACAGAAATGCCTTAAGAAGGCGAAAACAACAAAGACTCTGATCGAAAGAGGCAAGGCCTCCTGCCTGGGAGCCTCCTAACTACTCCTGGTCGTCGATGATCTCCATGTCGTAGTAGGCTCCTTCGGGGATCTCCTGCTCCTGGACTCCATCGTTTGATCGCAGCAATCGGGTATGGGGAAAAGAAGTGGCAAAGCAACCGTGAGTACTCATCCAAAGTACTCGCAAGACTGACATCAGAACTATACTAATTATGCATTGGTATCAAGTGAAAATGCTGTATCCGTGGACTGTATAGCAGCAAAGCCAGAATAGAGAGAAAGGCCTAGCCTATCGAAGACTAGCATCTTCAGGGTCTTGCAGCATAAGAAGAGTGCAGATTAGCATATTATTAATTAACAAGCATGTTGAAGCAAAGCCCAGAGATCCTTCCTCGACTCCCTGCGAGAAAAGAATCCCGGAGCTTATAATTATTTAACAGGTATCCAGTTTAAGTAGTAATAGATCGGGATACAACACTGAGCGTCCTGTTACCGTGGACACGGCTATTCGAATAGATAACTTCCCTGCAGGGGTGCACTACTGTTACCCAGCACGCTCGATTACATCTGGCCGGACACACTTTCATCGGTCATGCCCGGCCTCGGGTAATCGACACGAAGCACCGTCCTACCTAGGCTCAATAGAGAGGTCCCCGCCGGTCTACATCCTAAGAGCTCAGGGGTCTTGGGCCATCGCCTTGTGCCCTCCGGGTCGTTGTGAGCAGGGTGAATACCAGCGCCATCGGCACGATCCGACCGTGCCACAATGCTGAACTGGACATCTGACAAAGCTTTCGGGAGAAACGTACAACGTAGAGGGGCCCATACCCATTATCCCACGTGGTGGTAGTGCGTATAGGGCCAACGACCCACTCAGATCAATACCCAAATCCGATAGCGCATTATTAGGAGCTCGCAGCGACGATCAGTACTCCTGTCGTCAGGTCTCGAGGAAGTGCAACAAGGGCCAGGCCCATCCCTCTCTAGGGCAGTCTCTGCCTGCCCGGCTGCGCCTCGTAATTATCTCGCGGGTACCCTCACGGTCAACCCGACTTCACATCTCTCGCGGGTACCCCTCGGGGTCGACCCGACTTTTCCCGGGGACTGTTAGTAAAAGTAAAGTATCCGTGTGTTTATCACACCAGAGGGGAATCCGAGGAATCACCCTCGATGGATTCCTACTCGATGTATCCGACAAGGTGAACCCAGAGGAATCACCCTCGAAGGCATTCACACTTGCGGGGTTGCACGACAGAAGCTTCTTCGGAGGTGGAGGGAGAGGAATCACCCTCGGTAATCCACGTCCGATTAGCTATACTACAAAGACATCATCGGGAGTGAGTTAAGAGGTATCACCCTCGTCACTCGAGGATAACTCTGTAGAGTCGAACAACTTAGGGGGTGTGCGGTGCTGTGCTGGCTTCAGCCCGACGATCTCATCGATCGGGCCACTAGTAACTAAGCGGGGCAACTAGGACAAGGATGGGGCCACAGATGGATTTCAACCAACCTATACTAAGCAGTTTAGGATAACAGGCAGGTATCAACAGAAGTTACAATGAACAGGCTGTGCATCAGAGTAGGATAAAACAATAGCAGTAGCAAATTCTAATGCAAGCAGGAGGAAGAGAGAATAGGTGATATAGGCATGCGTCAAGGGGGTTTGCTTGCCTGGTTGCTCTGCTGCAAAGGAGGGATCGTCGACGGAGTAGCAGTCCTGCGGGGCGGCGTCGGTCTCGATGTCTAACGGAAGAGAAGAGGGGGAAGAAACAGTAAATATAAAGCAAACAAATGCACACAGATGCTTGGCATGACAATAGGCTGTGCTAGGGGTGCCCTAACGTAATACTAGATGATACAGACGAAGAGGGAAAACATCCGGGAAAGTTTTCCCGAAGTTTGGCATTTTCGGTCAGATGAAACGGATGGGGACGGTTCCATGTTCAGCATGCTAGGGGCATGTGACAGATAAACGGAGTGCGTATTCGGGATCGTCATATTTTTCTGATCGTTTTTCATATATAAATTATTTTAATCCGAATTACGGTTTAAAAGATATGATTTTCTAAAGTTTAAACTAAATTCTGGAATTTCTGGATTATTTAAATTAGGATTATCCGAAACAGTGCAGTGCTGATGTCAGCATGACGTCACTGTGACGTCAGCAGTCAACAGAACTGTTGACTGGTCAACCTGACATGTGGGTCCCGCCTGTCAGCGTCTAATTAGGCTAATTAGGGTTTAACTAATCTAATTACAGATTAATTAGGTTAAATAATAATTAGTTTAATTAAACAGAGTTAATTAATTAGTTAGTTAATTAGTTAATTAATTATTTATTTAGTTTAAATCTTTAATTCTTTTATTTATTTATTTTATTTATTATTCTATTTTCGTTTTCTATTTATTTCTTTTTCTTTTTCTTTTTACGTTTAAACAGGGGTTGGGCCCCACCTGTCATTTGGACAGGCCGGACATGTCCGGGCGGTGCTCGTCCGGTGTCCGTAGAGCGCGCGCGCGGAGACGGCCGAGGCCAACGGCAAGGCACGGGCGAGGCCGGCGGCGGCGTAGGCGAGCGCGCGGGCGGCAGGCGAGGCCAGCGCGCGTGGCGGAGGGGCAGCAGCGGCGGCGGCGGCGGCGAGCGGCTGCGATGCGGGCAGCGGAGCGGCGCGGGCGAGGCTGGGAGCGGACGCGCGGGTGCGGGCGAGACGGCGGCGAGGGCGAGCGCGGCAGCAGCGGGCGAGGCCGGAGCGGGCCAAGGTAGAGGAGGCGCGGCCGGAGGCGGCGGGGCCACAGGCGGCGGCGACGATAGAGAGAGGAAGGGGGCGGCGACGGGGTTCTCACCCCCGTGTAGATGAACGGGTCGGCGAGGCTCGGAGAAGCCGGTGATGAAGAGGTCGAGGACGGCGACGGCGGCGACGAGGAGATGACGAGCGACGGCGGCGGCGGGGGTCGGGCGGCAGGCGGCGGCGAGTGGGAGAGAGAGGGGATCGGGGGAGAGTGGGGGTCGGGTTAGGGTTCGGGGTGAACGGGGGGGGGGGGGGTTATGTAGAGCGGCTGGGCCGGTCGACTGGGCCGAGGCCCAGTTGGGCCGGGGTTTTTTTTTGCTTTTCTTTTTACTTTCTGTTTCGTTTATTTTTCTTTTATTGTTTGATTTTATTTTCCAAAGTATTTTAGTTTTATAAAATACATAATTAGCACCTAAATTAGTGCTACTAAATATACCACTGCCACAATAACTTTGGCATCTATATAATTTAGTTTAATATTTTATAATTTATAAAAGGCATTTAATTAATTTTTTTAGCTACTGTTTTTGGTTGCTAGAGTCACTTAAATATTCCCATAAATGTTGATCTTATTTTTATAATTGCTTATGGATTATTTGCAAAATTATGAACTATTTAGTTCTACTGTTTAGATAACTTTTAATTTTGACTTTGTTTTAAAATTGAATTTGAATTTGTATTATTCTATAATTGTTTTTATATGACTTAATGATGATGACTTGGCATGATTAATTGGTATAACTTAGTAATCTGGGGATGTCACATAGGCCATCCGGTGTGTTGTTCTCGTGGATACGAGAACATTTTTACGAGTGCCCAAAGAATGCCAGTCCGGCGGTTGTGGAGCAGTACGCCAGGGCTTACTTATGGAATCTCTTGACCCAAGTGGTGTTTCCGGATGGCACGGGGGACACAGCCTCCTGGATGTTCTTGGACCCTCTTCGTAATTGGGATGTTAAGTGGAGTTGGGGGTCCGTTGCACTAGCCTTCCTGTACCGTCAGGTAATGCTTAATATGATGCATTTTCATTATATGAAATAGATGTTTGCGTGTGATCGTTTAACGTGTGTACAAATGTGCAGTTGGATGGAGCATGTATGAGGAGTAAGCCGAAATCTTGTCTTGGTGGTTTCGTTTGGGCCCTACAGATTTGGATGTGGGAGCATATCCCTGTAGGCCGTAACATCACCATTCCTTCGGAAGAACCTTGGGAGTGGGATTTTGACGGGGATGAGGAGCGGTACCCCACTATCGCACACACATGGGCTAATGTCCAAGTGTCGAGTATCGCCGCCATGGGGCGGTACAAGGCATACATAAGCGAGCTTGACATGCTGAGTTATAATCAGGTAATTATCCAAATTCTTTGCCATCAATCCTGAATTTTTTTTTGTGCATGAGCGAGTGACATGTTGTGATGTAGGTCAATTGGAGGCCGTACATGGTACTTAGGCAGTTTCCTTTGAGCAATATGTGCCTTCGTGACAGACATCTTTGGCGTGTGCGGTGCCCCTTGATATGCTTTTTTGCGGTCGAGTGGCATCTTCCACATCGTGTTGCAAAGCAATTTGGAGTACAACAACGCGCCCCGCCGGACTACGTTGAGACAAGTGTGCAGCTACATAGGTGAGAGTTTTTTGTACCACATGTTGATCAATGTCTAACACGAAAAAATAAAACTGATGTATTTTCTCATGCTTTGTAGGACGAGCCGGCAAAACAACAAGAATGTCACAAATTGGGAGGATCACCACCTTATGTGGGTAGACATGTGGAATGCTCAGAGGAATGCTCGAGTTGAAACTGATCACACGCCCGACAACGACGAGGAGGCATATCTAAGGCATTTGGAGTGGCTTCGCCAAGAGTACAGAGTTATCCACAAGGGTGCTTGAACTCATGCCGACTGCTTGGACGTAATGCCAAGTGAGGCTGCTGATGGTGCATTCAACAACTCTATTAGGGAGACCATTGGAGCACACCTAGATTATGGCCCTCTGCATGACCGAGTGGTATGTCTCTCTTTTGTCTCTCTTTTGAAATATGAGCATGTGTCATTTCTTCGTGAGTACTGTGTGACATATGTTTTATTCAGGGCACCGAGCTATGGAGATGTATCAATGAAAGTAATGTGGTGCTTGGCCGTGCCCCTGGTCCACAAACGGACGGGCTTGTTAGGAGTACTCTGCAGGTTAGAGGCCTTGTTAATCGTTGCTCTTTCATCGTAACTCTTTTTGCATATTAACATGTGAATGTCTTTCCTTGTGCAGAAGGTCGTGAATCATTGCCGCACACTAGCCGCTCTACTTTCTTGCCACGGTGGTTCATCCACGGATGTGCGGGCCCGTGCTCAGTATAGAATGGATGTGCTTTCTTCCGCTCGTCCATCTTCCAGCCGAGCACATGCTTCTTCCGCTCGTCCATCTTCGAGCGGAGCTCATGCTTCTTCGAGCCGAGTACGGATTGAGGAAGAGGAAGATGAAGAGGAGACAGACGAAGAAGCGGATCCGGACTATATGGAGCTTCGGTCTTCGCAGATGGAAGATGCTCCGCAGCCAACTCAACCTTCTCAGCCGTCAGAAGCAGCACGCCGAGCTAGCTCAAGAATCAGCCGACGTCCAGGATGGCAGAACACTCCAGAGGGCTACGTGAGGAGGGGGAAGATGCCTGAGAAAAGAGGGAAGAAGTGAAGGTGATGACTGATGCTTTATGTGTCCTGAACTTTTCATGTAGGTTTGTGTCTCCCTGCGAAAAGAGGGAAGAAGTGAATGTGTGAACTTGTTATGTTTTATGTCTCGCGGACTTGTTAGTACTATGTCTCCTTGACTTATTAACTATTATGTGGATCCTAGACTTGTTAACTATTATGTCTCCTTGACTTATTAACTATTATGTGGATTCTAGACTTGTTAACAATTATGTCAGTTGGATTATGTTGATTTTGTTGTGAAAATATGTGTCATTTGCTATCTGTGCTGGACTTGATAATTTTGCTGTCAAAATATGTGCCATTTGCATCTGGCAGAAATTCTTCTGTGATAGGCATAGTAAGTTGGCAACGCCAACATCATTGGCGTTTCAATGCAGGGTGGAAACGCCGAAGACCCCTGGCGTTTCTAGGAAGGATAGAAACGCCGAGACTCCCTGGCATTTCCAGCCCACATGGAAACGTTTCTGCTGCATGTGTTTGCGTGGTACTGTCTTAAAGGAACGCCAATGTAACTATTGGCGTTTCTATATAGGGCAGAAATGCCAATGCCATTGGCGTTGCAAGACAACATAGAAACGCCATAACCTTTGGCGTTTCCAGAAAACATAAAAATGCCGTAGACTTTGGCGTTTGGCACATAACAGAACCAGAAAAAATAATAAACAGTGGGAGAGTGTAGAAGTAAGAATAGGAGGCATAAAGACAAGAAGTACAACCAAGAGAGAGAGAGAATTTGAGAGAGATAAGTGCAATAGCACTAAGCATGATTATTAGAACTTTAAATAGCGAAAGAACATAAGAGTTAGAAGTTGCAAAAAAGAGACCTTCAGAAGAACTTTAAATAGCGAATGAAGATAGAGTTAGAACTTTAAATAGCGAAAGAACATAGAGTAAGAAGATTTAGATTTATAAGTAAAATAGAGACCTTGAGAACTTGTAAGAAAGAATGAGAAGATGATAGACAAAAAATAAGAGAGAGAGAACATAGAGTGATGCATAATAATCAAGTTATAACACAACACATGCTATACAATCAGGTTTTGTGGTACACTTAAAATATCACATAACACATAGCACAACTAGAAAATACACAGAGCATATATGAGTACACCAATTAAGAGTACACATAGAGGAGTCCATAGCAATTGAAGAGTACACATAGAGGAGTCCATAGCAATTGAACACATAGAGGAGTCGATAGTAATTAAGAGTACACATAGAGGAGTCCATAGCAATTTAACACATAGAGGAGTCCATAGCAATTAAGAGTACACATAGAGGAGTCCATAGCAATTTAACACATAGATGAGTCCATAGCAATTAAGAGTACACATAGAGGAGTCCATAAAGAACCACATTGCTCTATTGTGTAGAGAAAGGACCCTTTCCCTTCTTCTTCTTCCTCTCTTCTTCTGCTTCTTCCTCCTCCCTTTTCCTTATGAGATGAGCCTCGTGAACCACCCTCTCCATGAATAGCTTATTCTCCCTCTCTTTCTTTGCCTTCTCAAAAGCCCAAAGTTTCTTACATCTCTCTTCAAAAACCTTTTGCCGCTGCGCAGCTGCCTTCTCACATGCAATCTTCACCTTGTCCGTCATCGTGATCTCCTAAAATGTCATTCTTTCTTTTTCCTTCATCTTCTCTTCAAAATCCTCTTGCTTCTTCCTCTCTAGTGCGGCTGCATCCTCCTCTCTCAACTTCCTCGCAGCCTTCTCCCACCACCCCGGCATCTCACCTTCCCCATCCTTCTCCTCCACCCCCTTCATTGTTGCCTTGTTGGGTTGAGAAGCCGCCATATCTACGAAAAATTGCAAGACATTAGTTAGTAAGGACAAAAAGAACATGAAAAAAATATATTATACAATATGGAAATAATATTGAAATGCAACCACGTACGGAAATGGTCCATCTAGGTATCCAACCATTCCTCTAGCACGACCACGGCCTCTACCCATGAAACCTCCTCTACCACCACCCGAACCTCTACCTCTCCCACGAGCACCACCACCGGTAACTCGGCCTCTACCACGACCACCAGCACTTATACCACGGCCATCACCAAGTCCACCACCGGAACCTCGGCCACCACCAAGTCCACCACCGGAACCTCGGCCATCACCAAGAGCACCACCGGATCCTCGGCCACCACCAAGAGCACCACCGGATCCTCGGCCACCACCAAGACCACCACCGGATCCTCGGCCACCACCAAGACCACCACCGGATCCTCGGCCACCACCAAGACCACCACTTGAACCACCTTTGCCACCGGCATCACTAGTAGAAACATTGCACCCTTTTGAAGTTTTGTTTGTTTTGCAAGTCCTCTTATTGTGTGTCGCTTCATTGCAATCACCGCATTGGTTCCTATCACGTGGCTCCATGAAATGTCCACTACCAAACTCTCTGGTGCTCATGAGTTCATCCATATCATTCCTGTATCGCTTTGTTCTCCTTCTACCCTTGGGTTGTACCATCATCTCCGGATCCGGCCTAATGTTAGGGCCGTGATACTCTGGCCACTGTGATGCGTCCAGAAAAGGGTGGAATCTAGACGCCCATGTTAACTTATGAGTTTGCAAGTTGAATCCATGCAACCTCACAACTACTCCATCAGAGACGGGCAAATTCCTCATGGGGGCCGCCGTCATCATGTGCGAGCATGGCCAGTGGTACTTACTAGGCCACTCACAAGTGCAATGCCGTGTCCGAAGAGCCACCTTAAATGAGCGACCACCATATGATTCTCTATCTCTCGTTGTCCCACCTGGCTCATTCACTTGGTATTTCATTTCAACATTATCGAAACAAGTGGCTCGCTGGATGGCTAACTTGTCTTTCTGATAGTCTAGCCACTCGGCAACCTTCTTCGGATAAATCTCATTGGGAGGCTTCTCACTATCGGCAATCAACTTGTCGATTTCATCAGAATGCTTCAGGAAATACTCATTTAGCTTGTAAAAGGTATATTCCGCTATTGCCATCACCGGCAACTGACGGGCACCCTTCAAGACAAAGTTGAAGCACTCAACAAGATTGCTTGTCATGTCACCATATCTCATGCCTCCTTCGTCACATGCCCGTGACCACTTGTGTCTCTCATCAATATTCCTTTGTAGGAATTCTTTCCCACCTTCGTTTGCCTTCTCATAGATTTTGTCTAAGCGTGTCGTGAACGACTTAACGGAGAAAGCTACACATGCCGAGTTAAGATCCTTGCAAAGATCCTTGTTCTTACAAGCCCTGTAAAAGTTTGCAATGAAGTGCCTCATACACCATCGGTGGTGAAGCCTCGCATGCCCTGGAATGTGAATATCCACGGCCTTCAATATGCCTTGGTGCCGATCAGATATGATGCATACCTCCCTATTCGGAGGAATGACCGTGCTCCTCACAAGTCTCATGAACCATTCCCAGTTGTCTTGGTTCTCGACGGACACCAAAGCAAATGCCACAGGCAACACCTGATCATTAGCATCATGTGCCATTGCTATCATGAGTGTGCCCTTGTATTTGCCTGTCAAGAATGTTCCATCTATAGACAAAACCGGACGACAATGCTCAAAAGCTGCAATGCATGGGCCAAACGTCCAAAAGGCACGACGGAACACTCCTTCAATATCTTGGACATAGTGGTACATTCCTGGGTTTCTATAGGACATCGCTCCCAACAACCTGGGTAGCATGTTGTACGCCTCTTCCCATCCACCATACAACATTCTAAGAGCGACTTGCTTAGCCTTCCATGTCTTCCCGTACTTGACCTTATATCCAAACTTATCTTCAACCCAACTCATCAACAACTTCACTTTAATGGTTGGATCCTCGGCTATATGTTTCTGCTATTTATAACCGATGAATTGCGAGGTTAGCTGACGGTGTGTCGTCCATGCTTCTACGGTCGGCGATGTGCATTGGTGAGTGGCTTTGCAACTAGTTATCTTCCACCAACCATCTTTCGTGAGTCTTCCATTGACTTTCCATTTGCATCTTCCTACCTCACATTTCACGGTGTATCGCTTCTTGCAGTCCGAGTGAACAATTATGAAAGGCCTGTGGTGTTTGACAGCATACACACACAATCACATCTTGAATTCTAGCATGTGCTCGAACATCAAACCTTTCCTTAGGTAAGACATAGAAATCTCGTCGGGTGTACTACTTGGGAACTGTCTAGCCTCAATTGTCTTGCTCATGCCACCGTCGACTATAGCCTTATCTGCAAGGCTAACATCACAAAACAAGGGGACTTTGTGATCCCTACCGGTGATTTTTGTGTACCACTCTGCTTCTTTCTCAGTGAAGCCTTCCTCGTCCAACTCATTCACCGGGCCTTCATCATCCGAGTCATCCACACAAGCACGCTGATAGATAATGTCAGGATCCATGTCCTTATGCCTTACTTCAGCCTCTATGTCACCAACAATGTTCTGGTGCCTCTCATACTCTTCGTCGGAGTCATGACCATCATCATTGATCGGTGCACTACCTCCGAACTCATATTGGGGATACTCATTGACATAATCAACTTGTTCGTTGTCATGTTTAATATCTTTCACCTCAAATTCATTTGATTGGCTAACATGAGGTTGGCTCATTGCATTGGCTTCCACTTCAACTCTTTGCTCAACAATCGGGCTCACATCATCTACTAAGGTTTGGTTCAAGTCAAGATGAAAGAGAGGAGCCTTGACCACCTTATTTACAAACACTTCGAGTGATTTGACTTCCGAGGATGCAACAACCTCCTTATATGCACCCCAATGCAAATTGGACTTGATAGGCATTGTCTTTATTCGACACTTGTGTGCCGACCCAACATCATATCTTCCTACTAATTCAACTTGGTCACTTGCATCCACCCACTTTAATCTTATCCGTGTTTCTTGCACAACATCTTTATAACTAGGACTCTCAAGAAATATCAACACTTCCTCATACTTGTCAACAATATCAACATTCATAAATCCCACTTTGTCAACATAATGAATATTCACAATCTTCTCCATCTAAAAAAGGGGAACATAAGTACAACAAAGGAACAATGCAAAGTATAACACATTGTATACAAAACCACTAAGAACAACAATGTCCATCCAAATTAAGCATTACCCAAACCCTAACCCTAACCCTAAATCCTAACATTAAGCATAACACAAACCCTAAGCTTTGTTCATCCACATCATAAATCAACACTATTGGACCAACCATACTCATTAGTAAACACTACAAACATCATATTATGGAACAATGTTCAAAACTAGGCTTAGGATCCAAATTAACAAATCCATCCAAATACACAAATCCAACCAATAAAAAATTGTGAGATGAAGGAGATTACCTCAAGGAACGGAAATGACACCGGATCCACGGACCAACGCAATCGATTTGCAAGAATTTGAGGTGGTCTAAGTGGGGGAGACAAAGGGGAAAGGAGCTTGAGCTCGAGGGGGACCAGTGGTGAGAAGAGAGTGAGTGGTGGGTGAGAGTGAGGGGGGGACCACGGCCAATTAAATATCTTGGGAAGAAACGCCACTACCATTGGCGTTTCCATGGTGGCCAGAAACGCCAGAGGCCCTTGGCGTTTCTAGAAACGCTAGCTGGCTCGGCGTTTCTGGCCTGCCATGTCAGCAGCGGGGCCTGACCGTGGGGCCAGGGCAGCAACGCGAGGTGCCTCGGCGTTTCTATGTGAAGCAGCAACGCCGCGGGCTGTGGCGTTTCTACAAGAGTCAGATCGTGAAATACTTTCCTGTCGAGTTTATTTTGTGCAATTTTTTACGTATAAGGTCAAAACAGTGATTTCGGCCAAAGATGTGGATAGGAGTGTATCGAAGAAGAGAATCTGTATTAGGATGTGTATTTTGTTTTTTTTCGCAGAAATTCTGGAGCGGGGCATGCGTGGAGCCACAGTCGTGCGATGGCCGGGTCGCACGGATGGTCGCACGCAGCGGCCGCAGGCAAGCCGCGTCCACCAGTGAGTTAGAAACCAGAATTTTCTCCTTTCTTAGACGAGCCTCTAATGTGCACGTGGTACTGGAAAAAAATCTTGAATGATGTGATAATCTAGGAAATTCAGTATTTGCCTATGACGGCAGGGGCAGATCTAGTGGGGGTGTCATGGGTGCCATGTTATACTACACACTAACTATCTAAATTTCTAACAACTTAATGTTGTTTGATAACTATTTGTTGGAATTATGATGATATTTAGGTCAAATTGCACTATCTGGCACCCCCAGATCTTTTATCATAGGCCCGCCACTGTATGACGGGGGAAAGCTTGAGAACATATCAATAATGGAGGTTCAGTGCGTGTAGTACAAACTACAAATTAAGTGTTCACTGCTGGATGATGTTTGTTTTTTCTAGATGATTCACCTTTGGATATTGTTGTATGATGTTCAGAACAAATGAGTTGATTTGTACTGTTGGGATGATGCAAAATTCTGGGATATTACCTGATCAGCATTTCAGTGAGTGAATAGTATAAATTGGTTTTGACTGATTACATTGGTTGTTCTGCAGGTATCTGGAGTTCTCTTGGATTTGCTGAGGTGCAGAAATGGCTCTTTGCTGTAGGTTCTTCCACTTCTATCTGTTGTGACTCCTATTGTAGTCAATGCTGAAATTGATCCTCTATTCCTCCACTTTGTATAAATGTGTCCTATGAAACTGACCTGTAGGATTTAAATTGTGTTATTTCCAGACTTCTTTGTACTACCACTATCTAATATCTGTAGACATTGTTAAGACAGATGTAGACGCTGGAACTAGTTGTGGCGACCATCTCTATGTATCATCCGCAGCATCTATAAATTTCTTCCCATCTTTGAACTGTAAACCTCAAGCTATGTATGAGGTTTTTCTGAGCTTATGACTGAGACTGCTTTTTCTAAAACTTAATTATGCATGAGATTGTTAATACTTGGTTTTTTCTGAATTTTTTTGTTTTCTTGAACACTAGTGGATTGTACATTTTACATGGCTTATATATGATTTGTGATACGGATATTTCATCTTGAATATTTTCCTTTTTTACGACAAGTGGCTAGTCCAAGCTAACAATAGGTGATTTGTGCTCTTGTGGCGTGCTTTTCTTTGATTTTTCTTTGCTGATACTTACTACTCATGTATTATCTCAGATTGATGGGATTTGTTTAGTTCAGTTCTTTAGATATTCCATCCGTCCCAAATTAAGTGTCGCTGATTTAGTACAAAGTTGTACTAAATCACATTCCAAGAGCCTCGTGCATTGGCTTATGAATGAGTAGCATGCATGCATGCAGTTCTGAATTTGTTTTAGAAGGAAGGGGCATGCAACGCCGAATTTTAATGTAATATAGCCCAAATCCAGGGACTTAAAACTACATTTAGAACAGAAAGTAAAACAGAGTCTTGGGTACAAAGCAACAAAAGCCACTAGGCAGCAGCATTGGTGGTCACCATCGCCTCCCTGTTTTTGGAATAGATCTGTTTAAGCTTGTTAATTTTTTTTGTAAATGGAAAGGTAGAGCAGTCTCTACCATATATATTTCAAAACAGGTCAATTACATGAAAGGCAAAGTAATGCTGTATGACAATGAAGCTGGCCCTTGCCAAGCCATGGGAAAGAAAGAGGAGAAAACCATCATAGTGTAGAAGGAGTTTGAAAAAAGGAGCTAGCTAAACCATAAACCATAAATTGAGACTGCTGGCCCATTGACGGAGGGTTTGCCTGTCATGTTGTTGCTTGGCGCGATTACTCCACCGGAGTAACAGCTCTGCTGCAAAGTGTTGCGATGTAGGTAGCTGGCCACTATTTGTTCTCAAAACTTCTTGCATTTCATGCATTCCATAGGGCAACAGCCACACCACCGCAAAAGGGTGCTCCAGCGTTTTCCAAACCTCGACAGATGAAGATGGTTGTACGAAATCCGAGATACTGGGAGTGCATGACACTAAAGCTAAAGCTCTAAGCTTGTACCACCCATATAGAAGAGACTGCTCGGCAGCGTAGAATGATATGGGAGATGGTTTCTGCGGCTGGGCACGGCACACATCACTATCCATTCAATGATTATTTCAATATCCATTTCTATCTCTGGGGCAATGGAGGAATGAAGCAAGAATAAAATTTCCTTCATCCCGTAATGTTGTACGTGATGCAAAACCTGGCCCTCTAATAGCCAGATCAATATCTCACATGGAACTGCGAATACTACAGATGAACCCAATGAATTAGAAAATATGTTTCATTTCAATTGCAAAACAATTAAAAGTTCTAAACACCCAAAACATTACAAGGTCAAGATTACTATCACAGCTTCTACTACTCACACATGGGCATGGAAAGTTATATCTGATCACACACTTTGTTATATCGAGGAAGAGAACACAAAAGACATCTAAAACCAGTGCATCCCGCAAACAGATCAAAATGTACAGAACAACAACAATAGAATGAAATTTGACCAGACATCCATCAAATACAAAATTTATTATTGATTCTAAATAACAAAGAACTTAGTAACATTAAGAAAATGCTGATAATAACAGTTACATGAAGCACAACAATGGACCGAGCAATTAAAGTTTGTTTGGTGAAAATATGGAAACCACTAATGTCTGAAGAAAAACATGCACGGATATAAGCTAAATACTGATCTCACCTTGCACGAAAAGGAATGTTTTCTCGGGTGACCTCTTTGGACAGAATACATAAACTTACTGTTGCCTATGCACAACATCTTTAGATGAATCCGTTCTACATCCCAAAGCAGCAAACGAAGAACTATGACCAACTACCTCTCTGGCTTCCTGTCTCAAACCAACAGCAATATACGACTACCTCCCCCTCCCCCCTCCCCCCCCCCCCCCCCCCCCCTTTCCAAATTCCCACCCCAAAACTGTATCAACTAAAAGAATAATCTAGCACAATATAGCAAAAGAGCACTTCCTGATCCAGTAAAAATTCTGCAGTAAAAAAAACATGGGGTCAACCCGGCCAAAAGCACAGTACACAATATTGGTTCTTTGACTCTCTAATACAGTTTTGCCTACTAGCTCTATAGAGGAATGCAGTTCGCTGCTCTGTTTGTTTTGCCTTCTTGCTATTTTATTTGCATTAATTCAGTCTAACTAACTA
This sequence comes from Elymus sibiricus, assembly GCA_039707655.1. Lineage (NCBI taxonomy): Eukaryota > Viridiplantae > Streptophyta > Magnoliopsida > Poales > Poaceae > Elymus > Elymus sibiricus. The sequence continues at coordinate 31,619,641 of CM077674.1, forward strand.
CGCGACACATATACGTTTTCTACTACTGAACTTATTTACTACTGAGCTAAAACACCTCTATTTTTATGATTCAACTTCATGGAGTCAGCTTTCAAAGTATTTTCCCATGGAAAAATCAGCAGGCATTAATCAGTCCTAAGAGAGTGAATTCATCCATTGCAGATATGTTTCCTAGTAGTACTATTTTTAAACATACCATTCAGTATGATCGATGCATTAACCAGAGCCTACGCAAAGTACCCAGAACATGAGGGCATCAACTCCCACAAACACCATACATAACAAGCAAGCGCATCAACTCCCACAAACATCCCATTTCATCTATGTTGTTGTTTGTCTTCCGTCCCATCCCGATGATCTTAGTGCCTATAGAACCATGGCGTGTTTGAATTTGGTCAATCCTAAGTCGTCTCTCTCTCGACATAAGATGAGAATATTTTTTCCTTGCTAGGTTTGTCAAGCCGCCATGCGTGGTTATCGATGGTTTCTTTCGTCTTCAATTTTGTTTATCAAGGTGTTCATTTGCAATCGAGATCAGCGCTTGTACGAAGGAAGAACGGATCACACGCTATTGATTAAGATCTCACTTTAAATAGTATTTTAAAAATAGTTAATAGGTAAAATAACATCATGTTCGATTCTACACATTTTTTAATCAAATTTCATATATAACATGTTAAAATTGGAGTTAGGGTATAAAAGATATGGATATTTCAAAAAGCATGTTTTGTACTTAAAGGTGCACTGCGGGTTAATTACCAGAAATTGTAGGGGGTTTTCTATAAAAACAAAAAACGATTCGTTTTGCCACTTAAAAGTGAACTGCGGGTTACTTACCCCACACTATAGGTTTTTTCGTAAAAACAGAAAAACGATTCGTTTTTTCACTTAAAGAAGTACTGCGGGTTGATTCTTCAAAATGTAAGGGACTTTTCTGCAAAATTACTGGACGGTAAATTCGCCACTGTTCACCGATGTGACACAAGTCATTATCCTTTTAATCCAAAGCGGTGCAACACCCAAGGACCCAAGCGTACTTTCCAAGAAATGCCTTTCCACACGGTCATAAGCTTTAGCGAGATCGAACTTATAGGCACAGACCCCTCCCCGCCCCCCCCCCCCCCCCCCCCGCGGCCAATCTTACCATGTAGGAAGGGTCGAAGCCTCTTAACAAGAGACTAGGAGATAATCTTGTAAATCACATTGCACATACTTATGGGCCTACAATCTTTATCTGACGAAGGATTTTTCACTTTTGGATTTAGCACAATAGTGATATTACTAATCCCTTCCTGCATACTTCCAGATAAAAAGAAATGTTGAACGACCCTCATAATGTCCTCTTTAATTAAACCCAATTCCTCAGAGAGAACCTTGCCGGGAAACCATCCGGACCAGGCACTTTTAACGGACAAATTATAAAAAGAGCATCGCTAATCTTCGTTTCCAAAAAATGTTTGCATAGATGTGATGTCTACTACCCAACTTTTATTCTTGTAGACTCTGTTGGGCCTCCAAGCGCAGAGTTTTGTAGGACAGCAGCAAATTTCCCTCAAGTGGATGACCTAAGTTTTATCAATCCATGGAAGGTGTAGGATAAAGATGGTCTCTCTCGAACAACCCTGCAATCAAATACAAGAAATCTCTTGTGTCCCCAACACACCCAATACAATGTTAAATTATATAGGTGCACTAGTTCGGCGAAGAGATGGTGATACAAGTGTAGTATGTATAGTAGATATAGGTTTTTGTAATCTGAAATAATAAAAACAGCAAGGTAGCAAGTAACAAAAGTGAGCACAAACGGTATTGTAGTGCTTGAAAATAAGGCCTAGGATTCATACTTTCACTAATGCAATCTCTCGACAGTGCTAACATAATTGAATCATATAACAATCCCTCGACGTGCAACAAAGAATCACTCCAAAGTTTCTAGCAAACGGAGAACATACGAAGAAATTGTTGTAGGTAGAAAAACCACCTCAAAGTTATCCTTTCCGATCAATCTATTGAGCTATCCCTATAAGTGTCACAAACAGCCCTAGAGTTCGTACTAAAATAACACCATATGGTACGCATCAATTAACTCTAATGTCACCTAGATACTCCAATGCATGTCACCACAAGTATCCATGAGTTAATGATTCGACATGCATCAAACAATTTCAGATTTATAATATTCAATCCAACACAAAGAACTTCAAAGAGTACCCCAAAGTTTCTACCGAAGAAACTAGGACATCAACCTCTATGCCTAGATTACCCCAATGTCACATCGGGAATCCGCATGTTGATGACCAAAACATACATCAAGTGACTCAATAGAATACCCTATTGTCACCACGGGTATCCACATGCAAGACATACATCAAGTGTTCTCAAATCCAAAATATTCAATCTGATAATAATGAAACCTCAAAGGGAAAGACTCAATTCATCACAACAAGATAGAGAGGGAAGAACACCATATGATCCAACTATATTAACAAAAACTCGTAGCACATCAAGATCGTGCCAAATCAAGAACGCGCGAGAGAGAGATCAAACACATAGCTACTAGTACATACCCTCAGCCTCGGGGGTGAACTACTCACACATCACCATGAGAACGGAGGAGAAGTTGATGGTGATGGTGATGGAGGAGATGTCCCTGGCGGCGTCCCGGCACCACCGGAGGAGAGGGGGAAGGGGTCCCCTCCTTCTTCTTCTTCCTTGGCCCTCCGGGGGGAGAGGGAGCTCTCCCCTAGATTGGATCTCTCTGTTGTCTTCTGTTTCTCGCGACTGTTTTCGGAGCCCTTCACCATTTCTTATATTTTCGGAGATCCGCAACTCCGATTGAGCTGGAATTTTGAGGGGATTTTTATCCGGAAATTATCTTTCTTGCGAAGAAAGAAGGGCTCCAGTTGACCTACGAGGTGCCCACAAGGCAAGGGGGCGCGGCCAGGGGGTAGGCCACGCCCTGTTGCCTTGTGGAGCCCTCGGGCACCGTCTTGCGTTGATTCTTTTTTCCAAAAATCACATATATTACAAAAAAAATCTCCGTAAAATTTTATCGCATTTGGACTTCGTTTGATATGGATTTTCTGCGAAACAAAAAACATGCAGAAAACAGCAACTGGCACTGGGCACTAGGTTAATATGTTAGTCCATAAAAATCATATAAAAGTCATATAAAAGTGCACCAAGACCATATAAAATTATTGCTAACATGGCATGAATACTTCATAAATTATAGATACGTTGGAGACGTATCAAGATGACATTCATACCATCACTCACAAAGGGTTTCACAAGTGGTATAATATGAGACGGGTCAACCGTAGTATCACATGTATAAAGCTGCTTCAAAAAAGAGTTAGTGATACCTTTAATCTCTTCCATATCTTTTATAAGAGACCCATCACACATCCGCAACACCGAAATAGCATATGTTTAGCTATTAGAGATATTAGCACATTAGAGATCTTACTACTTACTCCAAACGGAAAGGAACTAACACCATCCTCAAAATGATTAATTTTGAAAAAAAAATGAAATGAACTTGCGATTCACTAAAAAAACACAAACATAGATAGAATGGTCCTCACGACACAAGTATATCAAAGGATCACCAGCTGATCCTGTTATATAGCATCCTAATTCAGTACAAACTCCCATAGAAAAATTTAGTACAATGTTGACTATTGCCTGAGAGTGAAGATGGAAACGAGCTTGCTTTTGCCGCCCATTTCACTTGTGATTCCTGTTTGAAGCCCAAAGGCATTCCACGCTGCTGTCAAGCATTGTGATTGGTCGATGTTTTCCTTCACATTCATTGTTATGCATTTCATAATGCTTACTTAGCATACTTGCAAGTAAATTAATCACAACTACACGTAATATTGAAGTTGGCACAATAGTTGGTGGCATTTACAACATAATACCACTTTATGATGAATGTGTGGTGTTGAAGGCGTATGTGTAGATAACACAGTGGAAGTACGAGTGGCAGGCAAAAAGCTTAGGCCCTTCAATAGTGTTGTGACGTCTACTGACCGGTTGAGGATAGTGAATTGCATTTTCCCGAACATCCAATCCGTGTAGCCCCAAAAAAGCACCATCACCCACTGATATAAAGTTTGTCCTCTATACTAACGCAAGAAAAAAAAATTCCATTGTGATTCATACACAAAATCAAATTGTGGTATTTATAAACCATCCTATGAAAATGAAGTCATATGATGCTTTACTAGTATTTCTGAAATGCCCTGAGATGTATAATATATTGTGGCATTCTCTTATTTTAAATATACCTAAATGCTCCTACCCTTTCGAGGTTCTTGAATATTAAAATGGGCTAAAGAATATATCATATACCTACCACCACTCCACATTTATATTTACTAATCAGTGTGAGAGTTGGTGAACCATTAACAAACGATAATTGAGCATCACAAGTATAGCAATGCATGGAAGATTAATGATGTCGTCCAAATATAATAGAATAGAAGAGGAAATCACATGCTATAGGTTTGATTGATGTTTGTTGAAGATTAGTGACAGGTACGATTGGGCTGGATGGAAGCATACTATGCACAAGTGGGAGAGTTGGGCGTATATGTATATATACACCCCACATGTCCCATATACTATCATGTGGTAGTATATATACTACTTTATCATTCTAAATATATTCATATACTATATCTAAGATATTTCAAAGGAACCTATACGAATATATATAGATTGCCCGCTTCTCTTGAGTTCCTACCTAATAGATTGCCCACACACCTTCATGGATCTACATGCTACCTAGACTTCTGTTAGTTAATTTTGCTCTTCCAACCTACATATCATCTCCTTCTTGGCCACTACATACTTCCTTAACTATTTTTCTTATTTAGGAGAGTATAACCGAGCCTCTTTCTAGCTCTCTCATGCATCTGTTCTCCTAGGTCGTCTGATTATGAGTTTGGGTTATTCCTGGCCGTCTGATCAACTTTAGCCCGATGTCGTGATATACACATGTTAGGGAAACAATAATACAAAGGAGAGGTGAAAGCATTTGGAGATAGTGTTGTCCACAAGGTGCCCCGCACCCTCTTCCACAAGCTTGGGGAGCTTCTCGAGCACTCAAAACTCCAAAAACCTTAATAACAATGTGAATTAGGAATATAGGTTCTTATGGATGTCCTCTTGTCTCTCTGCGATGAAGAATCAACCAGAACCACTAGGCATGGGAGGCATGGGGAATGCAAGAGCCACATTTGCGGGAAGGATTTCCATATGAGTTCATCCACTAGTCCAAATCCTAGCTTTGTAATTGGCAAGTGGAGTTAGTTACACCGACAACTATAATGCCCGCCGGTGGTTTTAGGGAAAATCATACTATAGACAACTAATTTACTTCAATAATCCAGTCGGTTCAAAACCAAAATCTACTAACTAGATAGGATAATATTTGTATTATTGTAGCCAGATCCCGCACATATCTTAGTCAAAGATGGAAAATTTTGAACGATATCCATGTCTTTGCTTGTGTATGTGTAAAATTCAAGCAATAATTAATTAAGATAGATTGTTTGGATCTTCTCTTTCTTCTCAGATCAGCTACAAAAAAATGAGATATGAGAGATAAGATATGTGTACTTCTTTGCATGAGATTCCAATAATTAATTCATTAAGCATACTTTTTTCTTCCTGTTCTGGGATGTTGTTTGGATACAACTTTCAATATCTAAGTGGCAAAGAGTTTTGTTTTTCCAACTATACATACAATGTATGTATTACCAATGGATATGACTTCTTTTGCTTGATACAAGGTACTAATTTTGCCATGATATGTATAGTTTTTGCCATGGTCCAAATGGTTCTTACAAACAGAAAAGACTGTTTTACAGTTGCCATGGCTTTTTTGCCATGTCTAATTTCATGGGATGCTCTTAAGTGGCCATGTCATTTATCAGTGAACATGGCAAATCAACATTCCCAAAATTGTTTTTCATGAGACTATATCATGGCAATTGTGTTTCTAACTATGATGGTATTCTTGTGTTCTTAATGTACTACAACAATTGTATTATGACATACCCATGGCAAATATTTGGTATATTATAACATACCCATGGCAAATGTGTGGTATATTACGACATACCTATGACAGTTGTGTTTTCTTTTGTGTTTTCCATGACATTTTTACTGAACTTAATAAGGAAAATTATCAGAAATATCATGGCAATTTTATTGATATCTATATGTTTTTGCAATAGCAAATCTGCTTTTTTACTGTTTGTTCACTTTTTTATACAGCTTTTTGTCATGGATTTTTTGTTTGCATTTTATTGTTATTGAAGATATATGGGACATACAAACATGGGAAATGGTTAAGTGGGCTTTTCTGGATAGTCAACCGGAAAGTAGAATAATCATCACTACTCGTATTGTTGATGTTGCCACAATAGCTGATGGTTTCTACCACATGGAACCACTTTCTGATGGTAACTCCAAAATTTTATTCCATACAAGAACATGTAGTGGTGATGGAGTAAGTCAAGATAACCAATCTGCTGAAGTGACTAAGAAGATTTTAAAGAAATGTGGTGGTGTGCCATTAGCTATTATTACGATAGCTAGCTTGCTTGATGGTAAACAAAGTGAGGATTGGTCTAAGATGTATGATGCCATTGGTTTCGGAGATGAAGTCAATGAAGTTGTTCATAACACAAGAAAGATATTGTCTTTTTAGCTATTATGATCTACCTTCCAATCTAAAGACATGTTTATTGTACCTAAGTATGTTTCTCGAAGATAGTTTTATTCAGAAAAAACCATTGATATGGAGGTGGATCTGAGAAGGTTTTGTCCGTGGTAAAGAAGGGATAGGATCATTCGAGCTAGTAGAGATCTATTTCAACAAGCTAGTAAATAAAAGCATGATCTGGTGGATAGAGCCTGATGAATTGGGGAAACCTCGGGTGGATGTCGTGTCAACGACATGGTGCTCAATTTCATCCGCACCATATCAACCGATGTAATCTTTGTTACAATACATGATATGGATCAACAGGGCACATGTTCGCGAGGCAAACGAACCAATAGGACTCGTAGATTAGCACTTCACAGAAGTAATGCTGAACACAACTGTAGCATTGATATGGAACATGTTATGCTATCACGTGTAGGGATATTAGGATGCCCCTGCTTTTGAGGTTTAAAGTATTACATCTGCTAGTTTAGTTATAGAGGATTGTAATTTTCTAAAAGGTCATATTCTTGAGCATCTTGGGAAGTTGGTGCAGCTGAGGTACATAGGACTAATGGAGACAACAGTGAAGCACCCGGAAGGAATAGGACATGATCTGATGTTTCTTGAGATATTGGATGTAAGGGGGCGTTTCATAAGTGAGCTGCCACCATCTGTTGGTGAGCTAATAAATTTGAGGTGCTTGTGGGCTAGTAGGCATACAATCATGAAGGGCGAGATAGCGAAACTGACATGCCTGGAAGAGCTGGAGTTATATTCCGTAGACAAGTGCCCAAACTTCTGCGCGGATGTGGGGAAGCTGAGGAAGTTGAGGGTTCTCCATATCTACTTCGATGAAATGAAGGAGACCATGGGTAAGGCTCTGGTGGAGTCTCTCTGCAACCTGCACAAGATCCATATAGTCTGACGTTATTCCCTGACGATGAGGAAAATGAGTATTCCGCTGTCCGGGGTGGTAGCTTGGAAGACTTGACACCCAATACAAAGCTCCATTGGTTAATGCTGTTTAGAATAATTATATCGAGAGTGCCGTCATGGATCAGTTACTTAAGTGTGCCACTCCTCTGTGAGCTGTTTTTGCATGTGGAGGCAGTACAAGTTCGAGATGTTCAAACTATTGGCTGGTTGCCGTCGCTCCTCCGTCTTTTTCTCTGGAGTGAGGAAAAGTGGATATCATATACTTTTGGCAGCCACGAGTTTCACAAGCTAAGACTGTTGAGCATGAAGAAGGTAGAGATCACTATTGGAGAAAGGTGCATTGCCGATGCTTGAAATGCTGGGATACATTGCCAGCGCTGGAATAAAGGACGTGGCCAGCTTGGTGCCGTGGAATAATAATCGCTGTCCTTTGCTGGAACCTTGACTGCGCTAACATCGGCAAAAAGGAAGTAAAGGAAGCGAAGCAAGCGCTGAGGCAGGCTGTCCCAATGCTGAGCATATCGAGCTCTACATAGTAAAAGAAAACTACAACAAGGAGTCAGGTAAATTCATTGATAATCTCGAGTGGATCCTACGTGGTTTGGACAGACCCGAGGATGTGGGCCGGCCTGCATACCAGGAAGAAAGGACACGTCGCATGATTAGATCACTCGAGAGAAGATTACGTGATGCTGCGGAGCCTCGGGTCGGGAGGTACGGCCAACAAGAGATACGTGACCTTGTTACCAAATTCAAGAGTTTGGTACATGATGATGCAGGTACTAACCAACAAGAGGTACGTACATACCACTGTCCATCATATGGTTCGATATATTGCTGTATTTTTTTATACATGTGTAAATATCATGTCGCTGATGGCCGGCTGGCCGGTTTTTGTCTAATAAATCTCCAGGCGGGCAAAAGTGATGCCACGGATAGTGAGGACTGTTAGAAGCAACAGAGAGAGGATCGGTGGAATTGATTGTATATTGCTTGAGCCTCGTGGGCATATATATTGGAGTACATGGTTAACTTGGAGTACAAGATAAGCCAGAACAAATTCTAGTCTATCTCGTATTTCCTAACTAATCATAATACTCAACATCCCCGCAGTCACAACGGTAGCGACGCAGACGGTGAGACAGGAGAAGAATCTGAAGGTAAGCCGACGGACACCCCCCCACAGTCGTAACGGTCGATGCATCACGGAAGTCGTGGCTGGAGTGGAAACCGATGAGGTTGCTCAAGCAAGGCGGTAGCCCTTTGTGTCGTTGTCGAGGTAGCCGAGAGCGTAGGATGGTGTCGCCGTCACTACTAGAAAAACGGCTATAGCTAATATGGACATTAATGGCGCACCATGTATGTGGTGCGCCACTGCTATATATCAGTGGCGCACCAGATATGGGTGCGCCATTAATGGCCATATTACTAATGGCGCACATTGCATGTGGTGCGCCAGTACTAAGTTTATCCTGGCCCTACACCCCTCCCTAGACTTAGCAGTGGCGCACCAGGGGAAAGTGCGCCACTGCTATTTTTGTTACTAATGGCGCACCCCTAAAGAGTGCGCCATTGCTAGCAAATATGTATGGCGCACGACCAAAAGTGTGCCATTGTTAGCACCACCCAACCTGGGAATGAATGCCAACAGAACAGAAGGAGGGAGGCCCGCCGCTTCCTCCTCCTCTCCCCGATTCCCCACCCACCCAACCAACCAGCCGCCGCCGTCGTCGTCCTCTCCCCCGGCCAACCCCGGCGACCCCTCCCCTTCTCCCCACGGCCGCGGATCCACTCCCGCAGCGGTCAGATCCGCCCTCCCTCCCTCCCCCACTCCTCGCGCTGGAAACCCTAGCCGCCCGCCCTTGCCTCGACGACGACGGCGGTGGCCAGATCCGCGCCGGGACAGAACTTGCTCCTCAAGGTCCCCTCTTCTCCTCTCCGTGGTTCGATTTGCTCTTCTCCCCTTTGCCTGATGTTGTTTCCTCGCGCAGGTAGGTAGGTGCACAAGAGACGCAGCGCTTCTCGCGGATCCACGACGCCTCTCTTCAAGGTACTCCCTCCCCCTCACGAGCAGCTGCCCCCAAATCCCTCACCAGCGAGGTGAGACATAGCCTCCTGCTGTGGATTGGATTGGATTGGAATTTTTTGTTCCCTAGCGAGCCTAGTAATCCTGTTGCTATTCAACTCTGCAGTTTCCAAACCCATTGATACGAATTAATATCCTGTTGTATGTCATGAAAATCATTTTATCTTGGACTGCAAAATGTTGTGGTTGGTTGGTTGCCAGCTATCTTTCTGGGTGCACGCTGTAATTGCTGCTTAGAAAGGAGTCCCTTTAATTTGTTGCCCGGCTAGTTTCTGTCCTACACTAGATAAATGCAAGTCAGCAGAGCAGCATCTGTTGCCTTCTATGCCTATATCGTTCAATCAAGTTCAGGTTCCTTGCATCGAGAGACATGAAAAAATGATGCACAAAATGGGAACACATGATTCAGATACAGATAGATACTAAATGTCATCTCTTTTTTTTTCGCCCTTCACTGTACGTATATGTTTCAATACTTGAAAAGAATAAGAAGCCCTAGCTAGGACAGACATTGCTGACCAACAATGTATACTAGTACATTTGTATCGAATCCATAGCTGAACTTAACTCGGTGACTTTTCTGTCGCTTAACTGGACACTGGAAGCATGTGCATTTGGACTTGTTATGTTCTTAATTGTTGTGAACATACAGTATAAAGGAATTCCTTTTGTTTCCCAGCTACTTCCTGTATACTAGATAAATGCAAATCTGCAGCTTTTTCTCTACTGTCCTAGCTAGGGCCCTGTCAGTTTTGGACTGCACCTTGTAATTCTGGATGTAATCCCTGGTGCCTTCTATGCTCGTATCAATCTATCAAGTTCAGATATTATAGATAGATACTAAATGTCATCTCTTTCTTTTGCCCTTCTCTTCACTGTATATATTTCATTCAATACTTGAAAAGAAGAAGCCTTAGCTAGGGCAGACATTGCTAACCTACAATGTATACTAGTACATCTGTATTTCAGTTATACTGCAAATACACAAAAAACAGTAGATAGAAACAACGAATGCTTTAGCTCATCGGAAGTCTCTGTTTGCTACTTGGTGGCCACTGCATTATATTCTAAGAAATCATCTGCCATTTTGGTTTTATTCGAGCTATTCTTTAAGCTGGTGCGTGTCGCATTGTCAGTCTTAGAGTGCATTGTATAGCTTAATGAAAGCTGCGTTGGTAGGCCCTGTTATGACGATGTACAAACAATATATTTGATGTTGCTTAGTAGAGTGCTTTTTTGAACGGCCGAACGATGTCTCACTAGGTCCTGTTATGACGCATCAACAATATTTGGTACTCGTTAGTAACCCCTGTTTTCTTACTGTAATACGGAAGAAAAGATATAATAAATTCCAAGCAATATGTTTCCTGTCAAATTCTTGCTACATGTCCTACTTTATAATGTAGCTAATTCTTTTACGTATCTTCAGGACATTCAAGAGCTCTTTGGTCTGGCAGAAGAACGTTAATGTTTGCCTTGCACAAAAGCGATTATTGTCAGTGGTAGGCCTACTTCAACTACAATGGTGGGTGACTGACCTTCCCTCTTTCCGTTTCTCTGTCGAATGAATCCATAACTGGACTTAACTCCGTGACTTTTCTGTCACTTGACTGGAAACTGAAAGCTTGTGCACTTGGACTAGTTATATTTTTAATTGTTGCTTAGATAGAAAGGAATCCCTTTTATTGCCAGCTAGTTTCTGTACTAGATAAATGTAAGTCACCAGAGCAGCAGCTGTTTCTCAACTACCCTAGCTAGGCCCATTTTAGTTTGGGAGTGCATGCATACTGCAAATACACTCAAAAAACAGTATACAGAAACAAACAGCGCTTCAGTCTCAGAAAATTCAGTGTGCAATTCAATGGCATTGAAAGACAGTAGACATTGATTGTTCACTCAACTCCAAGTTCAATAGTAGGATGGCTACTGTTGCAACATGATGTTGGTGTGACTTTTTTTTTGGGACGGATGATAACTTGTGTGCAGCGTTTCAAATTTGAAATCCATTCACACATAGTCCATCCTACTAACATAATCTTGCCCAAATTTGAATCTTCCCCAAAACACTGTCGAGATGAGGACCCTACGGCACAGCAAGCCGCACTGGACGGTGGCGCAATGCATGAGGTACAGAACTTAAACTCCTTCATCGTCACATCAATCACAACGTTTATGTCACTGAATAGTTAATTTCTTAGGAATAGAGCATGTCTCCTTGGGCTAAACTGTAACAAAGTTCAGAATATTAAAGTTTAGATTATTAACCTTAACTTTCATTTATCAAAGGTCTGCACACTTTGTTTTGGATCCACACACCTAGGCTCGTCTAATGTGATCGGATCTGGCCAGATTCCTTTTGATGCATCACCTGTTACTCTTTTCGGTGAATTATGTTAGTAGTAATCTTGATTAGCTAGTTGCATGTGTGTTGTTAGCAGGATTAGCGTGGCCGTAGCTTAGGTCAAGCATGTACCTTATGTTTTGTCTCATGTAAAAAGCTTAGGACTGTGTTTACTGAATAATTAAGTTCTTCTGACAGGGAACTATGCATCCTGAATGGCATAGACTCTTGGCTTCATGAAATGACCCATGTCTATGATTCAAGGTAACTTAGATCTTCGATGTCGGATGCAAATAATTGCTCAATTTCACTTCTCTGCAATGTTCATTCTCACATATTCCTATCATTCTTTGCAGGGATAAAGTAAAGAAAAAGAAGAAAAGATTACTAGAAGATTAGTTTTAGAATTTTCTTTTATTTCCTTGTAATTTTTCTTTTATTGGATACTTGTAAAGACATTGTAATATTCTTACTATAATAAAAATTATGATTCTATTTCATTTTTTGTTTTTAAATTATTTTTCCTTATAGGTTGTTTTCTGTAAATTTGGATTTTTTTTTTGTTTTCCAAATACATTACTAGTGGCGCATTTCAGTCCTTATTAGTGGCGCACCTTCCTTTATTACTAGTGGCGCACCTATAAGGCTATTAGTAGCGCACCTAGAGGGAATACTAGTGGAGCACCTAAGGGTTAGTAGTGGCGCACCAGAGGTGCGCCATTACTATCTGGATTACTAATGGCGCACCAGAGGTGCGCCATTACTATCTATTACTAGTGGCGTGTTAATAGTGGCGCACCTATAGTGCGCCATTACTAACGAAAACAGGTGCGCAACTAATAGGGCTTTTTCTAGTAGTGCGTGGTCGAGGTAGTCGTGCGAAGAACGCCGTGGTCGATGTCGAGTCGGGGTGGCCGGTGTCGAGATAGTCGTCGTGGAGCCGCGGAAGAAGAGCGGCGGCGGCGGCAAGGGAAGGAGTGCGGCGGCGGTGCTCGAAGTAGGCGAGAACGAACCCGACAGCGTGACGAAGACCGGCGCGGACGGTGACGTTCCCGTGCCAAGGGAGGAGACGCGGCACATATCATGTGGAAGTCGACGCGCGGGGACGGCGGAGTGGACCGCGCGCCACGACGCTACGGCCCGAAGGGGCGACGCACCGGCAGCGCGCGGGTCGAGGCGACGGCGGGGAAGACCTCAGGGCGGTTGCAGGGACCGCGTGCCACGCTCGCTACGACGCGACGGGGCGACGCAGCGGCAGCGCGAGGGTCGGTGCAGCCTCGGGGACGGCCTGGAGCGGACGGCCTCGGGGCGGTGGTTGACCACGGGCCGCGGCACTACGGCCCGAAGGGGCGACGCAGCGGCAGCGCGCGGGTTGGTGCAACCACTGGAACGGCCTCAGGGCGGCGGCGGGGACCACGTGCCGCGGCGCTACGGCCCGAAGGGGCGACGTAGCGGCGGCGTGGATCGGTGCAGCCACGGGGAGAACCACGGGGCGGCGGCGCTGCGGCCTGACGAGGCGACACAGTGGCAGCCCGTTGCTCAATCGGTGGAGGGGCGCGCTGAACTCGGGGACAGGGCGGCGACGCCCGGCGCAGAGCGAAGGATGGTGGCCGTGACAGGCCGCCGCGTCGCGCGAGGCCGCCCGGTCGGACAAGTGACCGGGTGGTCGCGCCGGTGTCAGAGTAGAGGCGCGGGTCGACGGCGGCGGCGGGTGACGCAAACCGATCTTCGATCGGAAAATCGAAAAGAAAACGCCGATCAAGACGAACGGCGAGAGAGAAAAATCCGGAGCAAGGGCTCGGGAAAAAGACTCTCTAGGGCAGCCGGTCAACACGACCGGCGAACGAACCCTAGGTACGGACGGCGCGGCCCTCGGCGGCGGTCATGGAGGCCGACCGCCCTGGGGGCGGCACGCGGGGCAGAAGCGGCGGGTAGGGTCGGATCGGTTAGACTGATACCATGTTAGAAGAGATAGAGAGGAAGATTGGCGGAATATGATGGATATTGCTTGAGCCTCGTGGGCATATATATAGGAGTACATGATCAACTTGGAGTACAAGACAAGTCAGAACAAATCCTAGTCTATCTCGTATTTCCTAACTGATCATAATACTCAACAAGGACGATAACGATGAAGATTATTATTACGACGATGATGATGCTACTGACCAAGCAGAGGTACGTACATACCACTGTCCATATCATATCGATCGATGGATCGCTGCATTTATACATGTGTATATATCATGTCGCTGATGGCCGGTTTTTGGCTAATAAATCTCCAGGCGGGTAAAAGTGATGCCATGGATAGTGAGGACGATGACGATGAATATTATTACGATGACGACCAAGCAGAGGTACGTGTGTAGAAACTACTCCATCATATTGATTCACATGCTATATAGAAAACCACATATCATGTTACTGATGGCTGGCCGGCTGGTTTATGTGTAACTAATTTCCAGGCAGACGATGGTAAAGCCACTTGCAGTGGGGAGGGGGGCAGCCAACCTTGAATCTCTTCCTTGGCCCATGCCATGTATCTCAAGCTGGTAAACGGGCAGCCTCTGTCTCTCTTTTTCTCCCATTTGTATCCACACATGCCCACTTCTTTATATTGGCATTAGGCGGGATGCCACTTAACTAATTACTGTTCACATTTAGAATTTTACCAAAGTAATACGGATAATTTTTTCTAGGCAACTCTCCAATGTAATTTCGATGTTTGTAAGCATTTTTTTTGGAGATTCCAAATTCCCAAATTAAGAAATACATAGCAATCCATCTGTACGGTTTCACCTTTTAATTAGAAATCCACCCATAAACTTTCTGCTTACAGGATGGTGGCCATCTTGAAGGCTTCTACGGTCTTATTGTCACCACCTCGAAGACAACGTCAGCTTATTTCGTCCATGGGTACGAAGAAAATCACAAAAGAAAAACGGTTTCTCCTTTAGCATTAGACTGGGTTGCAAAATAAAAGGCTAAAAAAATATTCAAAACAACGAAAAATAAAAAACAATTATTTAGAGATAGAGTACTTTGGGGGGGGGGGGGGGAGTAATTTTTTTTTTTTTTTTTGCAAATTTATGTTTGTATACCAAGAAAAAATAAATGAAAAAATGTTTTAGCTTATGTCTCGTACTTATTTGATAAATACCAAAATCAAAAAAATGTCTTCATTATTTTTTTAGGTGTGTTTTTTTTCTTCTTTTCATTTTTGGGAGGGTGGGTGGGGAACTCCGCCTATGCCATTGTAAGGTGACACTTATAATCACATTGCCGGTCTCAAGCCCGGAAAAAGGAGGAGAGACCACCCATGTGCTTTTAGACGGTAATATATATGTTCTGTTGACTTAACGATCATGGTTGAAATGCAAGAAGTATTCAGGAGAAATATTATTCCGTTAGTTTCAGAAGAAAGAGTTGCCTTCTTTTCTTTTAGATAATGAAATAAATATTTGCTGTATCAAAGGTCTGCATGTTCAAGCCAATGAATCTCCATTGAGGTGCTCAATCACAGTGAGTACCGACACTATCTCACTCATTACATTTCTATTATTGTGGTCATATTGAAGCTAATTATTCATTTGTTTCTCACTAATACATGTATTCTTTGTTCTTCAATCTTTTCTATGAAGCACTATTTTAGACTTTTGCCACTCATTTGTCTGAACCACTCTGCAGTACATCTCCTCTTTGAAGGAATCGTTTACTTGGTTTCCTGCCGGGTGCTTGTGTTTTATTATGTCTTATTGTTCAAGTTCTGACTTGCTTGTGTATCTGCTGATAATCAGTTACAGCATATATACAGCATATATCTAGCTTCTGGTACATAAGGATTCGAAGCGTATCGAAGACGCGAAGGATAGCGAAGATTTGAAGGATACCAAAGGATTAGGTTTTTTTTTCTATGGTAATAGACTCTAGGTTCAAAAATTGTTAATGCTCCAATGTTCCTCGACTTTTCAAGCTCGGTTGTTGAGACACAGTATAATATATACTACTCCGGTACAGAAGGAGTACTACATATGGAATTTTGTGTTTGCAACTAAGAATGTTTTTAACAAAGCTATTTATAAAACCAAAGTATTATAACAACTAAAGTATTGTAATACGAAAATAATTTAGCCTGGAGGTACAAAATACGGCGGTTTTGACATAACAGAGTATTTTGGAGTATTGAGAATACCTTGGACCTGTTTGTCAAGTTCTTATGCACCAACGTATAAATAGCTAGCCTGCCATTTGAAGTAGTTCTTATGCACAAGCTAGATCGGTGAAATACTCTGGTTACTGCAGTAGTTGCGTGCGAAGAAGTAAAGAAACTGCAGGTACTGAATTTAGAAGCGCATCCATCTCTGTTACTGATACCCTGCTCTTTCTACTAGTACATACACATCTTTTGTCATTTGTCTGAAGCATGCATTCCTGTCCAGAACCCAAATGCCAGCTTTGCCTTGTGCACGCAGTCAACGACACCTAACCTAGCTGGACTCTGCATCCTTATCTTTCATTTGTCTGACCACTATCTTGAGATCAGCAGCGAACCAAGCTTATGTTTTTCAGAAGTGCCTTTGTTCTTTTTCTTGTTATTTTACAGAGTGGCTTCTGCAAATGCCATAACAAGCACCAATCTTCAGAAAAAGTGGAACCACAATCATGTAGCAGAAGCAGATTACTCAACATATACAGTTCTTCTTCCCGACATATACAGGTCGCAAGCAGTAATGATTCATTGATACTAGCTTCTGATCTGCTTGAAACTGGCTACAAAATGCAAGTTAGTCCTCGCCTCTGATCAAAAGATAAAGCAATACATTCGTTACAACTATACAGCTTACATACCTTCATATCCCTTCATTAATTTGAAGAAATAGATGCCCTCGTGCACCTGACTGGGCATATTTAGATTTTATAGTCAGTAGTCTAGTGAAATAAAAAAACCAGCAGTAACTCAACAATTAGAAAGTAGGAAAATCTTTTGCTCAATCAGTCCGAAGATGCTTTAATTTCATCTCTTGTAGTATCTTTCACTGCTTGTCTGCTTGTGTGTTTTTGGCATGGTTGATCTTCTGCTACTGCTAAGCTAATACTGGACGATTTGGTTTCAGAAACAAGCTAAGTGCACGTAACAGTACTGTGAAGGCCGCTCTGCACCATAAAAGTGCCGCTGAACCCAATGCGTCTGGAAGCAACAATCCTGGAGGCCTTTCTCCTTCCTTCATTTCCCCAAACACACGCATCGAATCCACTTGCAAACTGCATGAAACACTGTCGACGATTTTCATACAAACGGAAATTTTTGACCGTTATATATCTGAATCACAAATCATGCATAAGCTCAAGCAAATCCACATAAAAGTTATGATACACTAGTGTTTCAGAAAATATATACCATCCACCAAGCAACATTCAGGAAGAAAGCACAAGTATTGACAATCTCATAGATAGCTTGGGGTTCACAGCTGAAAAGTAGGCTGTAGAAAATTACGCGATGATTATATGTATGAAATATGAAGCTAAATTCCAAGCTTGATGGAATGATACTGTGTTAAGACAAGAAAAATATTGTTGTCAACATGATACAAGGCTACGAATCTTCCCCCTCTTAGATCACAACGTGAGGTTTTATACCTTTGTGGGCTCATTTTTTGTTTTGCGCTGATAGTTCAGAGAACAATGATATAAAAGAATGTGAGGTCCATGCTAAGAACACCAAAAAAGAAAAGAAAAATCATATTTCAGTACCATCACAAACTAGTATTATGAGACCTGGGGCAACGACATGTTCCAGAAGCCTTATGTTTGCTCTGCTCGGTTACTCTGAACCACACAAAAAGAAAATGGCATTTGTTTTTAAAACAAAGTATGATTCACCATATCAAATATATGATTTTCTGGTACAGAAAATAAATACGTCAGAGACCATAACTTAAGGTTGAAGCCCATTGATATATTCTGACCCAATGTGTGGGTTAAGCATACCTGATCCTGATTTCGATTGCAAAATGTGTGTATCTAAGAAATAATACACCATCACTTCCTTGCCATAAATTGAACAAATCATAGAATTAAACATCGAATCGTTACCATAAACCAGCACCAGTTTGATAAATAACCATATGAAGATCACAGCTTACCACCCGAATCAGCAATGAAGTATGCTTGCTCAATACCTGGAGGTCTTGACCAGCAGCGACTTAGTGCAGCAGCAGGCGGTCAGTCCTTTCCCTTCCTAGGCGGCGGCATAGTCCAACCAGTCACAGAACCTGTCTGCTAGGAATTATGCAAAATCTTGATGTGTCTACATCATCCATTTCATGAATCTTTCAGCATGCAGTAGTTTAAAGGAAAATAGGAGGGCATCTCAATTCACATGAAAGAAAACAAAATGCCTGCACAAGCACAGATAAAACTAGCAAAACCATAGAGCTAATTTTTATGATAGGACAACAATTTTCTCACGAAGGGCAGAATAAAATTTGTGAAATTAAATTATTTTCTCAACAAAGTCGTACATGCATGCTTTTATAATTTTTTATGAAGTTGAGACTGGAACCGGAAACGAAACAAATTAATCACAACGTGCTACTGAATGTTGGAACCCAAACTCTCAAACTCATCTCATAGGGGATATTATTCTGGGTAATGTATTGGACCCTACGATCGGAGAACCACCTCACGATCTCCATGGACTGCAGGTCGAGCCAGAAGAAACCGTCGCATGCGTTGATGAGCACAGTTCCGCTCCTCTCGGCGAACCACACTAGGTTGAATTGGACTGGCTTCGTCGGCGGAATGCAGCTCCCGCCTGCCTTGTCAAGGAATCGCAAAATTGTCTCTGTCATGTCGATCACCACATGTGGTCGTTGCTTCCACTTGGCCGTATGCTTTGACTGTGCCCAAGCTGACATCTTGTCGTCGTCGGCTACGAGCAAGAAAACGTTCCCGCCCGTCGACGATGTTGCCAGAACTTTTGGCTGCTGCCCATGGTGCGGGAAGCTCTTTGGGAGCTTTGTCACCATCACCTTTGCCGCTCTGACATGGAGCTTGAGGACATAGGACCCGGTGTTTGTCAGGCATAACCAGTGCACAGCGCCCCCGACAACTAGAGGCCTGTTCAGGCCCCCATGCAACCAGCTGCCTTGAAGGTTAGTGGCCTGAATCTCAGTGTAGGGTCCCCACACTCCGAGCTCCGACGAGTAGGTCTGGAGCTGCAGGTGAGGGCGGTACTGTGACATGTCTAGGTGCGCCATGATTACTTGGAAATGCCGACCAATGGCAGTCACACCCTCATCATGGTCGCCGACAAGCAAGACATAATTTATCTCAGACCCCCAACGAAACTTGGGTTTGGACGGCAGGGTTAGGCTCCTGCCGGTGGCCGGGTCGCACACACGCAGATCTTGGGCCACGCCCACACGGGCGAGGACGAGACCATCGCGCGACGAGAGGAAAGCCTTCGCCGGTGGCCATGCGCAACTTGGTGGTATCGGGCGCGCTGGTGTCCACCAGAAACAGCTCCTCCTTGAGCTTGGGCCAGCGGTCGTACCGGTAGATCAGGTGGCCGCGGAGGAGGGGGAGCACGAAGCGGTCGCCGTGCCGGAGGCGGAGGGGGCCGCGGAGGCTGATGTATTCCTTGACGCGGCAGCGCATATCCACGCACGTGGCGGCGCAGCGCACGAAGGTGGCCGGGTCGGTGCTCGCCGCAATGTCCACCAGCACGTCCAACGGCAGCGACGCGGCCTTCTGCCGCCGCCCTCTTGCAGTTTGCGTCCGCGACCTGGTGTCGCCACCGCCGCCGCCTACCATGGTCGGTGCCTCCATGGGTGACTCTAGGAGGGAGCTCAATCCGGGGCGAGATCCAATCGCGTCCCGATGGACGTGGTATAATTACCCTAGACCATGAACGCGCGTAGAGATTTGATTTATTTTCCAATATTACTCCGACGCTAATAATGTGCCCAGAGGATCCACGATTTTCCGGTTCTAACAGCCCGTTAACGATCCCCCTAATTCTGAATTACAAAAAAAAAAAAAAGATCCCCCTAATTCTGCAGTTTCGGTGGCATCAGTTTCCTACCAAGTCGTTCCAAATACGCCGACGACATCACCTCCCCGGTCGCCATTCTCTGCTCTGCGTCCTTCGTACGGACATACGCTGAAGATTGTTACGACATACTCCTATAAGTGAGAAGAAGCTGAGGAAGTGATTGGTAGTTAGCTTGCAGAACAGATCTTTATGCAGATCATGACTACATCAGTGCTACTTACTTCGCTTGAGCTGTACTTCGCGTCTAACTGATCATATATTAGCAATTTAGATAATATGGTCACTACTTCTATTACAGTACTATGAGCTAAAGAAAATTATGGTTAGTACACAAAGTTGATGTAAATGTTCAGTTTGGTATATAAATTTAGAATTTGACCGGTTTAGTACATGATCTTGCATAAGTGATGCACAAACGGTACAATACAACGGAGCCGAGCATGTCATCCTGACGTGCCCTCGGTGCCGTTTCAGCAGGATCTTGTAGACATGATATTTGATTTTGCTACGTAATCGTTGTTGCTAGAAATGGAAATTGGCAGTGTAGATTGTTGCTTGCCAACGGAAATTGGTACCCAATTCGGAGGTCAGGCATTCCGCCTACTTGTTCGGGCAGTTGTGCAAAAACACCGTAAGTGGTGAACCAGTATAGTTCCATGCACTGGTTGACTCTTTTGGTAGTGACATGTGGTTCCCATGATTGATGTGCTTGTTAATTGGGTATTTGCATATCCAGTCATCTTGTTCACCACTGCTAAATTTTGGGTTAGCCATGTGTATATCTAGTTTAACAGAGAAAATGAAAATTATTTTTGAGGCGACTTTGTCTACTCCATATGGACAGCTATGGGAGCTCGCTCCATTATGTTCACTATAGTATCAATGGCTAGATGATTCGTAGGTGTTCTAGGCGATTCTGAAACAAGTGCATAAACCTGGAGCAAAGCATGTTCCAGTCATCCATTTGTGTGTCAATTTAGTAGTAGGTTTTTGGTATGTCATACTAAGAATCAGACTGATACTGCCAGTGTCGAAAAGGTGTCATCATGATTCAATATTGTTTTATCATTCCATGTTGATACACTAGCGGTTCTTTCTTGGTGCCAGTCATTGGCTCATATTAATAGTTTAACAAAGTTTTCATCATGAACAAGTAGCTCGTAAGCTCACCACTCAGAAAGTTTGATAACTGCTTCCTCCGTTCACAAATATAAGACATTCTAACTTTTTTTCTAAATTTAATGTATATAGACATGTTTTCGTGTGTTTGTGCACTCATTTTAGTCCATATGTAGTCCATATTGAATATTTAAAACATCTTATACTCCCTCTTTTCAAAAATATAAGCTGTATTAGTTTTCTTTAAAGTCAAAGGTGTGCATGTTTGACCAAGTTTCTTGAAAAATATATTACTACAATACCAAATTTATATCATTCAATTCCATTATGAAAAGTATTTTCATTATTTATCTATTAGGTACTACAAATGTTGATATTTTATTGTATAATCTTGGTCAAACATATATGTCTGATTTTCATGAAAATTGATGCACCTTATTTTCTGGAACGGAGGGAGTACAAACAGCATGCATGGTGCAGGCAACCAAACAATCTGCCACATTTGTCTCGCAATCACCCTATCCCCGTGGCTGAAACACTGATTCTGGCAACAAAACTGTTGTATCCAAGAAACATTTCGACAGAAATGTGTAGGTATAAGAATTCCATTTGTACAAATTTTGTTTCCACAGCTGGCCCTTCCTTTCCCCTTGTCTCCCATGTCTAGATTAACTAGAAAAGGAACAAAGTAGCACAACTAGGACGATCACTTAGAGTTACAAACATGATTTGCTTCAACTAGAGCTACTATGCAATGCAAGGAGAAAGAATCAAGAAAAATTGCTAGAATGGATTGGTTAAGAAGAAAACCAACAAGGGAGGAGGATGTGCGGATCATGAAGACTGGATGGAGTCAAGCGCACATAGTGTGCATATATGCCCAGTTCTCACACATGCATGGGGTACAACTTCATCTAGCTAGGTCCCACTTGTTGTCCTCAACCAACATCCAACATACCTGCTTCATGCAGTTGCCTCATGTGTTGTGTTGGATGATCCATTACTCCTCCATGACCTTGCTACACTAATGATGCTCCATTATTTTTTTCAGTGGTTCATCAACCATTGCACTATTTGGTATCACTATTGAATATATGGTTGTTGGTATATGATAAATTATTTGGGCCATTTTACGGTTTCAAGAACCTCAAAAAGATATAAGAATCCAGCTCTATTAGAACAAGAGAATATCCCCATTTATCTTTATCTCTTACGCCACTTTTAGAAATATTGGTGAAGTATCATTTATGATGCCTCACATATGATGATTTATAAACATCAACTATTGTTTTAGTGTATGTGATCATGACTGAAAACTGTTTTTTTGGGTCAGCTCAAAGGAGAAATACTTGTAAAAACATGTGTTGTATTAGTATGAGTGCATCATATGGGGTGAATGGTTGATGAGTTGACAAAGACAATTGCAATTTGGATATTTAAGGGAGAATCCAGAAGTACAGTTTGCATATATTCATATTACAGTACATTAGCTCATACCACGAGTGAGCCGCCTTGTAATTGTGAAATTTATTTCGTTTGAGATTGTTAATATTTTTTTCAGAAACTTGTTGAATTTAGGAATCAAATTTGCATGCCTTTTTCCTTGAAGCGTGATACTGGTCACACAAGTTTCAATAAAGATATAAGCAATGCGTGTGTGTATGTCTCTATGCCAAAACAAATGTGTAACTGTAATTATTTTTAGCAACAAAAGAACATGTAAATTTTTTCCTATGCCAAAACAAAAGTGTAACTGTAATGTGCCTGGAGGGATAATTAGATCCCAGACGGGCCTCAGTTTATTAGACCTGCGAATAGAATTGGCCTTAGTGATGGGCTACCTTGTCGACACACACACATGCACTTGAGTTCTCCAGCTGAAAAAATCACTAGTGAGATCAAGGCTCGAGCTACTTCTTTTTTCTGTAATTTTATCTCTGAGGGGCGTGCGAACAACTATGAGGCACATAGTTTAGCTATTCTCTTAATCTTGCCCAAGGGCGCCATGTATAGTTTGGCCAGCCTCATGACGAAACCTGTACCCACACTTTGTGGAGTTTGATGAATAAAATTTGGCCTTACCGCTCAAAATAAGCTGAACAAATTAGTTTCACAAAAGATTCTAAAAAAAAATTGCTGCACAAATCCTTTCCCGTACCGCACCAAGAGAGAGGCAAAGAGGGGCGCCCGTGACCTGACAACGGCCCCGAAGGTGACCAAACCACGCTCTTCTTATGCCTCCTCCGATTTGATCCTCTTCTTTTTTGCCTGATTTGATAGTTTCTTCTCTCCCAACCTCTTGATCGGGCCGGACAGCAACAATGCCTTGCACAAATTCACCAACACGGTAAATATGCACACTACACAGCCCCCTCCATTTAACACCCCTGGGTAATGCACTACAGTAATCCCTCATGATTAAGCCAAGCCACTTTGTTTTGCAAAGCTTAAGCATCTTGGATTCATATCTCATTTCAAATTCCACCACTGAATTCAATTCAAATTATAAGTGAAATTTGAAGTTGCACAAAAATTGCTGAAAAATAGTTCACCATTTAGCAAATATTCCAAATTAAATATTTGTTCAGGAAAACAACATCACCTATTTGCTAAAATGGACTATAGCAATTAAAACAATGCTATTTCAGCATTTTAAATGCCATTTCATTTGTGAAAAATCCAAATGAACTCAAATGCCTTTCAAACTTTTTGTGCCAGTGCCATATATTGCAAAGTATTTTATGGCCAAGTCACAGATTTTACAAAAGTCATTTGATGGCTTAAATTAAATGCAAACTGCTTTTGTAAAAAGAAAAACAGAAAACCAGAGAAAGAAAAATAAAAAGGGCCACTGTGCACTGGGCCTTAGTGCACAGTGCCCGGCCAGACAGCCCAGCCCACCGCCACCGTCGTCTCCCTCTCTCTCCTGTGCATGGTAGCGCGCCCGTGGCCAGCGCGCGGTGGCTCCGGCCGCTGCTCGACAGCTGCCGTTGCCGGGCGCCGCTGGGTCGATAAGGGCGAGCCACCCACTCCCCCTGGACGCCTCTGCCACTCCTCCTACCCTCTCTATCACTCGCTCTCTCTCTCTCTCTCGAGCTTACCAGTACGACGCCGTCGCCGCGCCACTCAGATCCCGCGGCCACCGGCGCCCTCGTGCCCGGAGAAGTTGTCTGGGAGCTGCGCCGGCCACCGCCTCTTCTTCCTCGACCACCAGCTGGAGCCAGGACGCGCTGTAGCGACGGAATCGAGTTCATCTTCCTCCTCGGCCACAGCAGCCTCTCCGGCGAACTTCGGCGCCCTCGGCAACTACTAAGCCTCTCGCCGGCCTTTCTTGAGCCGCACGGTGAGCTCCGCTTCCTCCCCTCCGTTTTCCCCTCTGTTTCCGTGCCCCAGTTGAGCTACTGCTGCAGACGAGCTCGCCGCCGTTGTTCCCGTCGTTGCCATGGCCGTCCGAGCACACCGTTGCGCTCGGGGCACTCCAGTAGTGCGGCCTGGCCCTTCAAACCGCTCGCGCGCGCATTGTTTCACCGTCTCCGTCGGAGCCCGAAACATCTCCGCCGCTGGCCTCGTCGCCGGCGCCGTTTCCGGCCGTTCCAGCTCCGGCCAGTAGCACCAATCGACGCGGCGCGCTCTCCTCATTCGAACGCGACCCCTCGCGCCCGATTTGGCTCACGGTAGCGAAAACCCGACGCTCGCCGGCGCGCTCCGCCGTGTTTCGGGCTCGCCGGAGCAACTCCGGTGCCAGCCGCCAGCGTGGCATTGCCTGGGGCCCACCTGGTTCACTGCCAGTGGGCCCCTGGCCCCGTTTGACCGCGTTGACCGTGGTCAACTTGCTGACTGTGCACCGCTGACTCTGTCATGTGGGTCCCGCGTGTCAGTTTGTTTAATTAGTGATAATCTACTGTTAGTTACACTGACAGTGGGGCCCCACCCTCTAATTAAACCAATTAGTTAAGTTAACACTCTAATTAGCCCTGTGTCACTGACATGTGGGCCCAGTCCACTGTTCCAGTGGATAAGGCTGTCCAGTCAGCCTGCTGACTGGGCAGTTGGCCCACCAGTCAGCCTCTGCTGACTGGGCAGTTGACTCAGTCAACTGGGCCCACTGGTCAGCCTCTCTGCTGACCATCTGGGTACACTTTTGGGTACACCTAGCAATTACTGTTCTGGATAATTCGAATCTAAATAAATAAAATAATTCCAGGAAATTCCAGGAAATTGCTAAAACTTTGAAAATTCGTAGAAATTCAACCGTAGCTCGGATGAAAAAGTTTTCTACATGAAAGTTGATCAGAAAAATGAGACGAATCCGAATATGCCCTCCACATGCCTGTCACATGCCCACAACACTGCAAACATGGAACCTTCCCCTCTGGATCGTCTGTCCGATAACTGCCCAGAGCCGGGAAAATATTCTCAGATATTTTCCCGCTCCGTCTGTAATGATTAGCACTGCGTTAGATCACCCCCAGCACAGCATATTGCCATGCCATGCATCTGTGTTGCTTTTGTTTGCTTTTTATTTATTTGTTTCCTCTCCCTCTTCTCTTCGGTAGACCCAGAGACCGACGCTGCTGCCGAGTACAACTACGCTCCTGACGTCCAGCCCCGTTCCGCAGAGCTTCCAGGCAAGCAAAACCCCCTTGATCATTCCTATATCGCCCATTCTTTCTCTCCCGTGCTTGCATTAGATTTTGCTACTGCATTTGATTGCTCCTATTCTGATGCATAGCCTGTTTTTGTAACTACTGTTGATACCTTACCTGCTATCCTAAATGCTTAGTATAGGCTGGTTAGTGATCCATCAGTGGCCCCTCACCCTTGTCCATGTTGCCTCACTGGATACCGGAAGGTTTGATCTACGTGATCGATGTGCAGAGACCAACACCGCACCGACCCCCCCTTAGTTGTACGACTCTGCAGAGCTACTATCGAGTGCCGAGGGTGATACCTCCTATCTCACTCTTGATGATATCTCTGTAGTGTAGCTAGTCGGTTGTGGGTTACCGAGGGTGATTCATCTTTCACCACCTCCGATGATGCCTCTGTCGTGCAACCCCTCAAGTGTGAACCCATCGAGGGTGATTCCTCCAAGTTCACCTTAACGGTTACATCGAGTGGGAATCCATCGAGGGTGATTCCTCGGATTACCCCCTTGATGTTACGGACACACGGTTACCTTTAATTGTTGCCCCCCATGTACTGTTACTGCGGGACTGAAGGGACAGGCGGTA
This sequence comes from Elymus sibiricus, assembly GCA_039707655.1. NCBI lineage: Eukaryota > Viridiplantae > Streptophyta > Magnoliopsida > Poales > Poaceae > Elymus > Elymus sibiricus. The sequence goes on from CM077674.1 coordinate 31,646,137, forward strand.
CCACCCCGGTAGAGGTGGACCTGAGTTCCCGACAGTCTCTTGGGAAGTCGGGTTGACCTGGAGGGTACCCGTGAGATAATTACGTGGCACGGCCGGGCATTCCTGCCCCTTGTCGTAAGTCCACGAGACGGGGCAACGGGACCACAGATCGTGGAGCACTGATCGTCACCGCGAGCTCCCAACACACTAATGGGTTAGGATATGTGATCTGAGTAGGCCTCTGGCCTTTTCGCACTAACCACCACGCGGGAATAGTATGGGCACTCGGCGTCGTATGTATCAGCCGAAGTTCTTCAGACGTCAGTAGTTGAGCGGCACACGCCCGGGTGGACCGCGATAGCCTGCGTGTGTATACAGGGGGTAGGTCTGGTCCCGGCCGTCCTCGCAATGCGCAGGAGTGTAAAGGGCGATGGGCCCAAGACCCCTGAGCGCTTAGGATTTAGACCGGCGTGCTGGCCTCTCTATTGAGCCTAGGTAGGACTGCGGCGTGTCGATCAGCCGAGGCCGGGCATGACCAGATGAAAGTGTGTCCGGCCAGAGTTAATCGAGCATGTTGGGTAAGTTGGTGCACCCCTGTAGGGAAGTATATCTATTCGAATAGCCATGTCCACGGTAATGGATGCTAGAGAGTATCCCGATCTACTACAACTAGAACTGGATAACTGTGTTACTTAATTAATATGTTAGCTCCGGGATTGCTTTCTCACAGGGAGTCGAGGGAGGATCTCTGGGCATTGTTACTACTTAATTATTACTTTATCATATGCTAGTCTACACTCTTCTAATGCTGCAAGACGCTGAAGATGCTAGTCTTCGATAGGCTAGGCTTTCCCCTCTATTCTGGCATTTCTGCAGTCTAGTCCACAGATATAGCCCCCTCTTTTGATACCGATGCATACATAGAATAGATTTGATGTAAGTCTTGTGAGTACTTTGGATGAGTACTCACGGTTGCTTTGCTACCTCCTTTTCCCCATACCCGAATGCTGCGATCAGATGACGGAGCCCCGGAGCCAGCTGCCCCCGTCGACGACTACTACTACCCCTCCGGTGGAGCCTACTACTACGTGGAGACCGACGACCAGGAGTAGATAGGAGGCTCCCAGGCAGGAGGCCTGCGCCTTTTCGATCCAGTGTCGTTGTTTTGCTCAGCCTTCTTAAGGCAGGCTTGTTTAACTTATGTCTGTACTCAGACACTGCTGTTACTTCCGCTAACGCTTGTACTCGAGCTTATGTATTCGAGCCCTCGAGGCCCCTGGCTTGTAATATAAAGCTTGCATGGCTTTTATTTGTGTTTAGAGTTGTGTTGTGATATCTTCCCGTGAGTCCTTGGGCTTGATCGTGTGCATTTGCGTGTATGATTAGTGCACGATTGAGTCGAGGGCGTCACAAGTTGGTATCAGAGCCGACTGCCTGTAGGAAGCCCATTTCCAACTCCTTGGCCGAAGTTGAGTCTAGTTTTTGGAAAACTGTTTTACTAACATGGCTGTGTGGCTTACGGGCCCACGTCGCCAATGGATGGGTTTTGGATCTTTTATTCCCCTTCCTTACTCTGGGACTCTGATCTCTCTTCTGTTCGGGTTAAAGATTTTGTTACTCTAATACTAGGTTCTTGTAATCACATTCACCCGGAGAGCTGGATTATCTGCAATCATTCCTTTCAAAGTTATCATATGCTCCTCACACTATCATTTGACATCTTGCACTCCCTTGTTTCAGATGCGTCCCGCAAGACAGCTCGTACGCCAGTCTATGGCTTTTGATGCGACTCGATTCCCTGCTATTCTGGTCGACCTCTTGACCAGGCTGGGATATCGCTGGTACCCCGAGTACAATGTTTACGAGGATTACCGCGAGTTCAACCAGGAGCAGTACCACGCTGTGGTTCGTATCTTTGATCGGCAGAATTACTCCACCACTGAGTTGCACACCTTTCATGGTGTTGGAGTGACTGTTGACATGGCAGTCCATGATGCTGCCTATGCTGCTATTGCCCATCTCCGTGGAGAGCATACCCGCTTGGAGGAGACTGGTTACAGATATATCCCATATGCACCTGCTGGGGATGAGACTGGATACTACACTACTGTCTGTACCCCTTACGTGCGACGTCGTTATGACCCGTTGGTTTTCGTTCAGTACACTGAGGCTCTGGATCTCACTGCCCGAGCTCTTGCTGTCGAGTTGTACGCCACTCGTGCTCATCTTTACGACGCTCTGACCCAGTTGCTGCCAGCAGTCAGTGCAGGGATACATCCTCAGTACATCCTTTACCCGCGTAGGACGGAGATGCCACCAGGTCTTGAGTGGCCTATTGTTGGAGGTTTTATTCCTCCACGTGGTCCTCTTCTTCCAGTTTGGGACCAGGTTCTGCACCATAGTGTTCACGGAGTGCATGATCCTCTTGTCGAGGGCACCTTGCGTCGTCACTTGCAGTTGCCTGGCTCCAGTGGTTCTTTCCGACGTTGATGTATGATACGTCTCCAACGTATCTATAATTTATGAAGTATTCATGCCATATTTATTATAGTTTTGTATGATTTTGGTGCACTTTTATATGGCTTTTATATGATTTTTATGGACTAACATATTAACCTAGTGCCCAGTGCCAGTTGCTGTTTTCTGCTTGTTTTTGGTTTTCCATAAAATCCATATCAAATGAAGTCCAAATGCAGCGAAACTTTTTGATGATTTTTTCTGGAAGGAAACGGACCCAGGAAGCTTCGTGGAAGCAGCAGAAGAGCCACAGGGGCCCCAGGAGCCACCTGGGCGCGCCTGCCCCCGCCCCTCCAGGCGCGCCTTGGTGCCTCGTGGGCCCCCCGTGGCACCTCTTCGCGTGATTCCAACGCCAAAAAATCATATATATTCAGAAACCCCCGAAAGATAACCTAGATGAGTTTTTACGACACCGCAAGCCTCTGTACCTCCATGATGTCATCTACAGCCCTTTTTCGGCACCCTGCCGGAGGGGGGGAATCATCACCGGAGGCCATCTTCATCATCCCGGCGGTCTCCATGACGAGGAGGGAGTAGTTCACCCTCGGGGCTGAGGGTATGTACTAGTAGCTATGTGTTTGATCTCTCTCTCTCGTGTTCTTGATATGGCACGATCTTGATGTACCACGAGCTTTGTTAATATGGTTGGATCATATGGTGTTTCTCCCTCTCTATCTCGTTGTGATGAATTGAGTTTTTACCTTTGAGGTTTCACTATTATCGGATTGAATACTTTTATGGATTTGAGAACACTTGATGTATGTCTTGCATATGAATACCCGTGGTGACAATCGGGTATTATATTGATTCACTTGATATATGTTTTGGCACTCAACTCGCGGATTCCCGTGGTGACATTAGGGTAATCTATGCATAGGGGTTGATGCACGTTTTCATTATCTTTTCTCCGATAGAAACTTTGGGGTGCTCCTTGGAGTTCTTTGTGTGGATTGAATATTATGATTATGAAGTTGTTTGATGCATATCGTATAATCAACTCACAGATACTTGTGGTGACATTGGAGTATCTAGGTGACATTAGAGTTGGTTGATGTGTATCATATGGTGTTATTTTAGTACGAACTCTAGGGCTGTTTGTGACACTTACAGGAATAGCTCAATAGATCGATCGGAAAGGATAACTTTGAGGTGGTTTCGTACCCTACAAACAATTTCTATCTTATGTTCTCCGCTAATAGGAACTTGGGAGTGATTCTTTATCGCACGTTGAGGGATGGTTATATGATCCAATTATATTAGCATTGTTGAGAGATTGCACTAGCGAAAGTATGAACCCTTGGCCTTGTTTCTAAGCATTGCAATACCGTTTATGCTCACTCTTGTTACTAGTTACCTTGCTGTTTTTATATTTTCAGATTACAAAACATATTTCAACTATCCATACTACACTTGTATCACCATCTCTTCGCCGAACTAGTGCACCTATACAATTTACCATTGTATTGGGTGTGTTGGGGACACAAGAGATTTCTTGTATTTGGTTGCAGGGTTGTTTGAGAGATACCATCTTCATCTTGCGCCTCCCACGGATTGATAAACCTTAGGTCATCCACTTGAGGGAAAATTGCTACTGTCCTACAAAACTCTGCGCTTCGAGGCCCAACACGAGTCTACAAGAATAAGTTGTGTAGTAGACATCAAGCTCTTTTCTGGCGCCGTTGCCAGGGGGTGAGTGCTTGAAGTTATATCTTTAGATCTTGCAATCCAATCTTTTAGTTTCTTGTTTTATCACTAGTTTGGTTTACAAAAGAAAACTACACAAAAAATGGAATTGAGGTTGCCTCATATTATTCGTCTTTATAATGTCTTTCTTGAAAATGATGGAGCGGAAAATTGTGCTCAATTGATGGAAGAAGAATTCAATAAAATGTTTGGCATAAAATCTTTGAATGATGAGCATGATTGCAATGTTGTTAGTATGAATTCTATGAATATCCATGATGCTAATGATATACAAAGCCATAAGCTGGGGGGTGCCATGTTTGATGAAGATGATATTTTTAGTCCCCCAAGTTTTGACGAGAAAATTTATTATGATGATTGCATGCCTCCTATTTATGATGATTATGGTGATGACATGTATGCTATAAAGAATAATGATAACCATGAAATTTGTCATCATGATTTTAATTTTCAATTGGATTATGCCAATCAATAATCACATGATAGTTATTTCATTGAGTTTGCTCCCACTATTATTGATGAGAACAAATTTGCTTATGTGGAGAGTAATAAAATTTCTATGCTTGTGGATCATGAAAAGAATGCTTTATGTGATAGTTGTATTATTGAATTCATTCATGATGCTGCTAGAAATTATTATGAGAGAGGAACATATGCTTCTACATATCTCAATAATATCAAGTTTCCTCTCTATATGTTGAAAGTTTTGGAGTCATGCTTGTTTTGCCTTCCTATGCTAGTTGATTCTTGCTCCCATAAACTATTTGCTCACAAAATCCCTATGCATAGGAAGTGGGTTAGGCTTAAATGTGCTAGTCATATGCTTCATGATGCTCCCATTGTGTTTCAATTCTTTACTTTTCTGTGAGCATCATTGAAATCATCATGCCTAGCTAAAAAGGCATTAAAGAAAAGTGCTAGTGTGGAGACAACCCCATATTTATACCTACTATTTTTGTGTGTCCACATGATTAAGATACTGTAGTAATCATGTTTCATATGTTTTCTTTCAATAATGTGCCAAGTAAAGCCTTTGGGATAGTGTGGATGCTTGTTGATTTGATTCTGTGCAAAAACAGAAACTTTTGCGTCCAGTACTGGAATTTCTATTCTGTACTGGGGCATGACAAAATTATGAAATTTTTACAGAGTATTGGGTTAGAAGTTATTTACGTTGTCCTAATTTTTCCGAATTTTTGGAGGTACAGAACTATGGTTTTTAAATCGCTCACTACATGCTGTTCTGTTTTTGACAGATTCTGTTTTCGGTGGATAGTTTGCTTGTTTTAGTGTTTCCATAGCTTATATTGAGTAATATAAATTATGGAAATGATAGAATAAAGTGGGCATTATGTGAGAAAAATTATGAATCTTGTCTTGACAGTACCTAAGTGGATGATTTATTTTTATCATATTAACCTATCTCACGAAGTTCCGTTAAGTTTTGTGTGATTGAAGTTTTCAAGTTTTGGGTGAGATATCGATATGAGGAGAATAAGGAGCGGCAAGACCCTAAGCTTGGGGGTGCCCAAGGCACCCCAAGCTAATACTCAAGGAAGACCCAAGCAACTAAGCTTGGGGATGCCCCGGAAGGCATCCCCTCTTTCGTCTTCAACATTATCGGTAACCTTACTTGGAGCTATATTTTTATTCGTCACATAATATGAGCATTGCTTGGAGCGTCATTTTCTTCTGTTGAGATTTGCTTGCTGTTATCAATAATCATGTTTTGTGTCTTTTAGTTCAATAAAATGCCAATTATAGCCTTTACCATGCTCAGTTTGCAAGTTTATGTGTTGCTGTTTGAAAACAGAAAGTTTTCTATTATGTCCAGAATATTCCTGAATAGTCAGAACATGATAAAAATCTGAAATGTTTACACAGTAAGCATGCATGAGTTCTCTGTCACGTGCTAATTTTTCAGAATTTTTGGAGTTAGGGAAGTATGAATTTTAAATCCCCCTTTACAGACTGTTCTGTTTTGGCAGATTGCTGTTATAGTTGCATTGTTTGCATATGTTTGCTTGTTTAATGATTCTATTTGAGGATAGGAGTATTAAATATGCAGAGACATTTAGTATGCAATGTTAAATTATAATTTTAGTGATTTGCTACAGTAGAGAATGTTAAGGTTTTGAGTTGATTTATACTAACTTATCTCACGAGTTCTTGTTGAGTTTTGTGTGGATGAAGTATTTAAGATTTAGGGAAACTTTGATATGAGAGGAATTAAGGAGAAACAAAAGCTCAAGCTTGGGGATGCCCAAGGCATCCCAATATAATATTTCAAGAAGTTTAAAGCATCTAAGCTTGGGGATGCCCCGGTAGGCATCCCACCTTTCTTCATCAACAATTATCGGTTAGTCTTGGTTGAGCCTAAGTTTTTGCTTCTTCACATGAGAGGTGCTAATCCTGGAATGTCATTTTATTTTGTTTTCTTTGCTGTTTGAATAAAATACTTAAGATCTGAAATTTTTAAATGAGAGAGAGTCCTCACATAGCTACCTATTTACTTAACTACTCATTTGGTCTTCACTTATATCTTTTTGGAGTAGTTTGTCATTTACTCTTGTTCTTCACTTATATCCTATGAGTAAATTGTTGAAATGAATTGAATATCATAAATTTGAAATTTATATGCTTCATATGCTTGTCCCATGGGGAGTAGTGACTTCACATACAATAAGTATAAGTGGTAAAATTTATTGAAAGTTAACAAACATAGCATTGGTCACTTGAACAATTCATGAAAGAATTTTGAAGGAAGAGAAATTTCACATATAAATATACTATCTTGGACATCTTCTATGATTGTGAGCCCCCATTAATTATTTTCAAGCTTAATCAAGTAGTTGACGTTGGACAAGGAAGACAACGTAATGAGTTATGTTTGTTTATATTCACATAGATGTTATATTGTCATGGATCCTCTAACATGTGGTGCTTGCTTAGGATCTTTTGCTAGCCAAAAATTCATACTAAGTAGAGATACTACTTGTGCATCCAAAAACCCTTAAACCCAGTTTCTTGCCATGAGAGTCCACTATATCTACCTATGGATTGAATAAGATCCTTCAAGTAAGTTGTCATCGGTGCAAAAAACAATAAAAATTGCTCCTAAAATATGTATGATCTTTTATTGCAAGGGAAAATAAGTGTTGTACGAACTTGTGATGGTAAAGAAATAAAAGCGACAGGCTGCATAATAAAGGTTGCTATCACAAGGGGCAATATAACGTGACGTTCCTTTGCATTAAGGGCTTTTGCATCCAACAATAAAAAGCGCATGACAACCTCTGCTTCCCTCCGCGAAGGGCCTATATTTTACTTTTATGCATTTACTTTTATGTATTTACTTTTATGCAAGAGTCAGTATTATTTCTTCTCGGTTCAACCTCAATTATTCTCTAGTTGGCAAGCATCATGTGGTAGGGAATGATCCAGGCACATATATCCAGTTGAATATAGGTGATCTTGAGTTATTATTGTTGACATTATCCATGAGATAAATAAGTTGGGAGGCAAAACATTAAGCCCCTATCTTCCTATGTGTTTGACTGAAACGGTTTGTTCTAAAAATATGTTTTGAGTGTCAGCAATCGTGGATGACTAAATGATAGTTGAGTATGTGGAATTTGCTAGATCAAAGCTCTTACATAGACCCTTCCTGAAAATAAGATGAATTGCAATTGTTTGATGACTGAGAACATAGTTTGTTAGTTTTCAAGAAAGTTTATGGCCTATACTTTAAACATGTGAATAGCTTGCTACTTGATCATGAGAAGTTTTATGAGATGAGCTACTGATTATGATATATATTGATGCTAGAAAAGGTGATTGAAATTATCATTGATCAAACTTATGCACTATGCTAGCATTCACACTTCATAAATTATTTCTTTTATCATTTACCTACTCGAGGACGAGCAGGAATTAAGCTTGGGGATGCTGATACATCTCCAACATATCTATAATTTATGAAGTATTCATGCCATGTTTATTAAAGTTTTGTATGATTTTGGTGCACTTTTATATGTCTTTTATATGATTTTTATGGACTAACATATTGACCTAGTGCCCAGTGCCAGTTGCTGTTTTCTGCTTGTTTTTGGTTTTCCAGAAAATCCATATCAAATGAAGTCCAAATGCAGCGAAACTTTTTGACGATTTTTTCTGGAACGACACGGACCCAGGAAGCTTCGGGGAAGCAGCAGAAGAGCCACAGGGGCCACACGAGCCAGCTGGGCCCGCCTGCCCCCCAGGCGCGCCCTGGTGCCTCGTGGGCCCCCTGTGGCACCTCTTCGCATGATTCCAACGCCAAAAAATCATATATATTCAGAAACCCCCGAAAGTTAACCTAGATGAGTTTTTACGCCGCCGCAAGCCTCTGTACCTCCACGATCTCATCTACAGCCCTTTTCCGGCACCCTGCCGGTGGGGGGGAATCATCACCGGAGGCCATCTTCATCATCCCGGCGGTCTTCATGACGAGGAGGTAGTAGTTCACCCTCGGGGCTGAGGGTATGTACTAGTAGCTATGTGTTTGATCTCTCTCTCTCGTGTTCTTGATATGGCACGATCTTGATGTACCGCGAGCTTTGTTAATATTGTTGGATCATATGGTGTTTCTCCCTCTCTATCTCGTTGTGATGAATTGAGTTTTTACCTTTGAGGTTTCACTATTATCGGATTGAATACTTTTATGGATTTGAGAACACTTGATGTATGTCTTGCATATGAATACCCGTGGTGACAATGGGGTATTATATTGATTCACTTGATATATGTTTTGGCACTCAACTCGCGGATTCCCGTGGTGACATTGGGGTAATCTATGCATAGGGGTTGATGCACGTTTTCATTATCTTTTCTCCGATAGAAACTTTGGGGTGCTCCTTGGAGTTCTTTGTGTGGATTGAATATTATGATTATGAAGTTGTTTGATGCATATCGTATAATCAACTCACGGATACTTGTGGTGACATTGGAGTATCTAGGTGACATTAGAGTTGGTTGATGTGTATCATATGGTGTTATTTTAGTACGAATTCTAGGGCTGTTTGTAACACTTACAGGAATAGCTCAATAGATCGATCGGAAAGGATAACTTTGAGGTGGTTTCGTACCCTACAAACAATTTCTATCTTATGTTCTCCGCTAATAGGAACTTGGGAGTGATTCTTTATCGCACGTTGAGCGATGGTTATATGATCCAATTATATTAGCATTGTTGAGAGATTGCACTAGCGAAAGTATGAACCCTAGGCCTTGTTTCTAAGCATTGCAATACCATTTATGCTCACTTTTGTTACTAGTTACCTTGCTGTTTTTATATTTTCAGATTACAAAACCTATTTCTACTATCCAAACTACACTTTGATACGTCCATTTTGCATCATGTTTTGCTACTGTTATTTATAGTGTTTTTAATCATTATAACACTTTTTGGAGCAATTCTAATGCCTTTTCTCTCTTAATATGCAAGATTCACACAAGGAGGGAGAATGCCGGCAGCTGGAATTCTGGACCTGAAAAAGCTATGTCAAGATACCTATTCTGCACATCTCCAAATGAGCTGAAATTTCACGGAGAATTATTTTGGAATAAATAAAAAATACTGGAAGCAAAAAGTACCAGAGGGGGCCACCCAGGTGCCCACGAGGCACCAGGGCGAGCCACCCCCTCCCTAGGCGTGCCCTGGTACCTCGTGGGGCCCCCGGCCAGCCTCTGGCCCCCATTTTCTGGTATATAAGCCCATTTGCCCTAGAAAAAAATAAGGAGAAGACTTTTGGGATGATGCGCCACCGTCTCAAGGCGGAACTTGGGCAGGAGCACTTTTGCTCTCCGGCGGAGCGATTCTGCCGGGGATACTTCCCGCCGGGAGGGGAAATCGTCGCCATCGACATCACCAGCAACCCTCTCATCGTGGGAGGGCCAATCTTCATCAACATCTTCAATAGCACCATCTCATCTCAAACCCTAGTTCATCTCTTGTATTCAATCTTTGTCTCAAAACCTAAGATTGGTACCTGTGGGTTGCTAGTAGTGTTGATTACATCTTGCAGTTGATGCTAGTTGGTTTATTTGGTGGAAGATTATATGTTCAGATCCAATATGCTATTTAATATCCCTCTGATCTTGGGCTTGATGATGATTTGTGAGTAGTTACTTTTGTTCTTGAGGACATGGGAGAAGTCTTGTCATAAGTAATCATGTGAATTTGGTATTCGTTCGATATTTTGATGATATGTATGTTGTTGATTCTCTTAGTGGTGTCATGTGAACGTCGACTACATGACACTTCACCATCTTTGGGCCTAAGGGAATGCATTGTGGGGTAGTAATTAGATGATGGGTTGCTAGAGTGATAGAAGCTTAAACCCTAGTTTATGCGCTATTCCGTAAGGGGTTGATTTGGATCCATATGTTTAATGCTATGGTTAGAGTTATCTTAATTCTTCTTTCGTAGTTGCGGATGCTTGCGAGAGGGGGTAATCATAAGTGGGAGGCTTGTTCAAGTAAGAATAGCACCCAAGCACCGGTCCACCCACATATCAAATTATCAAAGTAGCGAACGCGAATCAAACCAACATGATGAAAGTGACTAGATGAAATTCCCATGTGCCCTCGAGAATGTGTTGCTTATTATAAGAGATCGTTCCGGCTTGTTCTTTGCTATAAAAAGGATTGGGCCACCTTGCTGCACTCTTTGTTACTATTGCTACTTGTCACTTGTTACAAATTATCTTGCTATCAAACTACTCGTTACCGATAATTTCAGTGCTTGCAGAAAATACCTTGCTAAAAACCGCTTGTCATTTCCTTCAGCTCCTCGTTGGGTTCGACACTCTTACTTATCGAAAGGACTACGATTGATCCCCTATACTTGTGGGTCATCAAGACTCTTTTCTGGCGCCGTTGCTAGGGAGTGAAGCGCCTTTGGTGAGTGGAATTTGCTGAAAACCGGGATTTGGCCGCTGCAGGGGATCCACGCTCGGGCTCGTGGGGGAGAGGATCGGTGGCCCGGCGACGGGGGAAGGGGCCGGTGCGACGGAAGCGCCGCCGGTTCAAATCGTGCATATGTGTTTCATATGCAGCAGTTCAAATTGCGCCAAAATACAGGTTCAGTAATAGTACAACATCAGTACGGCTACAGCCAAACAAGTTTATCTGCAGTTCAGTAACAACACAACATAAGTTAAGCTACAACACGTGATCAAGAAAATACACTGAATTGCTATTTTTTAAGGAGTTTGAACTACTGTTTTTTGTTAAATAGAACTTATTTGCAAAAATAAATATTGATTATTAGTTGAGGCGAGCACATCTGCAGAATCTGAAGCGAGCTAGGTGAGGTGCCTACAACAATGCTCACGCCTTTGTGTGGCTCTGGTTGTGCTGCTAACTGCAACCAGAGGATTCATGGAAGAACAGAGAAGAGGGATAGAGGAAGAAAGTGAAACGGCCATGGGGATGGGGGTGCTTACCCAAGCTAGGATCTGTTGAGGCGGAGTGCCTTGGTCCAGCACCGCACCGGGGCAGGGGACGGCGAGCTCGACCACGTGCGTGTTGTGGTGGTCGTCCTCGTCCATGGAGGAGGGTGGCTGCTGCACCAAATCGAAGAAATAAGTGAGGGGGTTGGGAGAGAAGGAAGAAGGGGAGAGGAGAGGGCATGAATCGAGGGAACAGGAGATCGCACCGCATCGGAGTTGGAGGCAGCCGAAACCCTAGCCGCTGGGAGGGGTCGCGCGCGAGCGCTTGCGGCCGCGAGGAGCGGATCTAGACGGAGGGAAGGGAGCACCATCGTGAGGAGAGCTCGTGGGTGTGCTGCGCTCCGGCGAGGGCCGCCGGAAGTAGCCGGAATCGCCCGGCGTTGGTGGCGGTGGCGAGGGTTCACGGGAGGCAGAGGAGAAATTGAGAGAGCGATGGAGACTGTTCGCTAGGCTAGGTTGGTTGTCTCGCTGGGCTGGGTGGGCTAGGTTAGTTGTAGCGCTTTTTGTGACCCGCGCTATGACTACGTTTCTATTGCTAGCGCGGCCTAGCAAACCCTCGCTACTGCTATGACCTGTCCGCGGGACACGATTGGGGATATTTACTAGTAGGGTGTTTTTTTGAGCCACGCGCTACGAGTAATATTTACTTGTAGCGCGGGTCAATATAGCGCGCTACTAGTAAGTAGCAGTAGCACGGGTCAATATAGCGCGCTACTAGTAAGCGGCTACCTATAAGCTTTTCCCTAGTAGTGAGAGATTACTGAAAACTCTGAGGAAGCACCGAGCTGCTATTGGATATACTCTTGATGATCTTAAGGGCATTAGTCCCACTATATGCCAGCACAAAATTAATATGGAGCCTGATGCTAAACCAGTTGTCAACCACCAATGACGATTAAATCCTAAGATGAAAGAGGTGGTAAGAACTGAAATATTAAAACTCCTGGAAGCAGGTATAATCTATCCCATAGCTGATAGTAGATGGGTAAGTCCCGTTCATTGTGTCCCTAAGAAAGGGGGTATTACTGTTGTTCCTAATGATAAAAATGACCTCATTCCACAAAGAATTGTAATTGGTTATAGGATGGTAATTGATTTTAGAAAATTAAACAAAGCTACTAGAAAAGATCATTACCCCTTACCTTTCATTGATCAAATGTTAGAAAGATTGTCTAAGCATACACACTTTTGTTTCCTAGATGGTTATTCTTGTTTTTCTCAAATACCCGTATCACAATCTGATCAAGAGAAAACCACCTTTACTTGTCCTTTTGGAACTTATACTTATAGACGTATGCCTTTTGGTTTATGTAATGCACCTGCTACCTTTCAAAGATGTATGACTTCTATATTCTCTGACTTTTGTGAAAAGATTGTTGAGGTATTCATGGATGATTTCTCCGTTTACGGAACTTCTTTTGATGATTGCTTAAGCAACCTTGATCGATTTTTGCAGAGATGTGAAGAAACTAATCTTGTCTTGAATTGGGAGAGGTGCCACTTTATGGTGAATGAAGGCATTGTCTTGGGGTATAAAATTTCTGAGAGAGGTATTGAAGTTGATAAAGCTAAGGTCGATGCCATTGAGAAAATGCCATGTCCTAAAGATATTAAAGGTATAAGAAGTTTCCTTGGTCATGCTGGTTTCTATAGGAGGTTTATTAAAGACTTCTCTAAAATTTCTAGGCCTATTACCAATCTTTTGCAAAAAGAAGTTCCATTTGTTTTTGATGATGATTGTCTAGAAGCCTTTGAAACACTTAAGAAAGCCTTAACCACCGCACCTATTGTTCAACCACCTGATTGGAACTTGCCTTTTGAAATTATGTGTGATGCTAGTGATTATGCTGTTGGTGCTGTTCTAGGACACAGAGTTGATAAGAAATTAAATGTTATCCATTATGCTAGTAAAACTCTAGACAGTGCCCAAAGAAATTATGCTACTACTGAGAAAGAATTTCTAGCACTTGTGTTTGCATGTGATAAATTCAGATCTTACATAGTTGATTCTAAAGTAATTGTTCACACCGATCATTCTGCTATTAAATATCTTATGGAAAAGAAAGATGCTAAACCTAGACTCATTAGGTGGGTTTTATTGCTACAAGAATTTGACTTGCATATTATTGATAGAAAGGGGGCTGAGAATCCCGTAGCAGATAATTTGTCTAGAATGGAAAATGTCCTTGATGACCCACTTCCTATTAATGATGACTTTCCTGATGAACAATTAGCTGTCATGAATGCTTCTTGTGATACTCCTTGGTATGCAGACTATGCTAATTATATTGGTGCTAAATTTATACCACCTAGTTTCACATACCAACAAAAGAAAAAGTTCATTTATGATTTAAGACATTACTTTTGGAATGACCCACATCTTTATAAAGAAGGAGTAGATGGTATCATTAGGCGTTGTATACCTGAGCATGAACAGGAACAAATCCTACGGAAGTGTCATTCCAAGGCTTACGGAGGACACCATGCGGGAGACAGAACTGCACATAAGGTATTGCAATCTGGTTTTTATTGGCCTACTCTTTTCAAGGATGCTCGTAAGTGTAGTAGATATGCCCTAGAGTCAATAATAAATGTTATTGTTTATCTCCATGTTCATAATTATGTTTATGTTCCATGCTATAACTGCTATGGTTCTCGAGTCTACAATAACCACGAGGCTCGGAGGAAGACTCATATGCACGTGTGGAAAAATAAACGGTAAAAAGTATTCCTAGTCTGGCGTCTAAGACTAGCTCAAGTGTTGCATGATGGTTCTGTTTTCCTGATCATGGGCATGACTATGCCGGCAACTTTGAGGGCACAATGTTAGGAGAACACTTGTGTTGAATCGACCCGAATTGATGTTATGCTATGAGATTCAATCGTCACAAGTTAATGGTTAATAACACAGAGAAGTTAATGTTTGCATAATTCCTTAGACCATGAGAGTGTCGAGTTTCTTCATGCTTGCTTCATGAACTTTGGGGTTTGTTAAACGTCATCCGTAACTGGGTGGCTATTACGGCGGCTTACGGGTTCATGGAAAAGTATCTCAAGTAAATTGATAGCTCAAGATTGGGATTTGCTCCTCCGACGATGGAGAGATATCTCTGGGCCCTCTCGGTGTTACGGTATCCACCATCGTCTGGCCAGACACATTGTGATTTGATCACAGGGATGCCGGAACACGGGAACGAGAAAAGAGAACAAAACCGGTAACGAGGGAACTGGCATTGTGGACAAGTGTTGATCCACGGGGATGCCAATGATTCTCACCTCGGGTATTTGTAACATATCGTGAAGCAACAGGAATAGCACACGACAACTGGAGGTTCACTCGAATATTCATTCGTGTGGGTATAGGGGTCAATATGGGTGTCCACGGCTCCGATGTTGATCACTGATCGGAAAGAGTTCCGGTCATGTCCATACTTCACTGAACCTATAGGTTCACATGCTTAAGGGTCATCTATCTGCTGAATACTAGACAGGGAGTCTGAGAGAAAGTCACCAGAAAATTTTCGGAGACAACGGAAAAGTTCCGGAGAGAACACCGGAATAGTTTAGGTGAAACTGAAAAGTGGTTTCAGGGTATTCCATTAAGTCATATTGGTTCCGGCACACGCCTGGAAATTCTTGGAGGGTGCCAGAATTGTTCTGGTAACTTCTGGAATTTTTCGGGAGAGAAAAACCGGAAATGTTCTGGAGCAGCCGGAACCGCAATGGTAGCTTTTCGCTGAAGAAAAACATTGTTCCGGAATTGTTTCAGAATGCGTTCAAAATTGTTTTAGTGGGTACTGGAATTATTCTAGGCACACAGAAATAATTTGGGATTTAACGGATGCAGAAAAATGTCTTCGTGAATAGTGAAAGTGCTTTATGGATATTTTTTGGAAAGCACCTTTTGGGATATTTCCCAAAAGGCTTCTAGAAGGGCTTGGGGGCCAAGGAAGCCCCTCATGGGGGGGCCCCCAAGGGGTGGCCGGCCAAGGGAGGTGGAGCTCCTTGGAGCTCCACATGCCATCCCTTTTTGCCTTATTCTTTTATGTAAAGACATAAAGTGGGGGTACTTTTGGTATTTTTGAATGCCAACTTTACCCCTTGGCTTTCCTATAAATAGAGGTGGAGGGGTGCTCTCGAAAGCTCATCCCTTGCTCTCATACACATGCCATGACATTTCTGGCTTCTCTCTCCCTCCCAGCGAAATAGTTTCGTAGAGCCGAAAGGCTGTCTGGGTTCTGGTGGGAACTAGTTCTGGATGGCGAAGCCCTGCCGGATAGATGACACCGTATGTGTGCAACTCTGTAGAGAGATCGTAGTTTCAGTCTTAGTTCGAGAGTGCCTCCCGAAGGGCTGTCCGAGTGACCGTCCGAGTTTCGAGGGTCCTCCTGAAGGGCTGTCCGAGTGACCGTCCGAGTTTCGAAGGTCCTCCCGAAGGGCTGTCCACGACACCGTCCGAGGGACTGTCTGACTGCCTCCCGGAGGGCTATCCAAGGGGCATTCGAGGGAGTACATCCTCGCGGTTGGGAGGTTGTAAATCCTAGCTGCAGGGATCTGCACCGCCGATCGTCATCGATTCTACTTCCGCTGTGCTACGAGTCGGTAACGAAAAGATCAAACCTTGTATGCAGTCTCCATAGTGGTCCTGGGGTGGTGCGTAGGTCAGATTTTTTTTGTTTTCTACCGTGTTACCCTATAGTGGCATCATGAGCCGTGCTATGCGTAGATGCAGGTTACGATCTAGAATACATAGATATGTATGGGTATTGCACAATATAATTTGTAGTAGATGAGTTCTACAACTGATAATTATTTGTGCGGGTAGCAGATAAAATCTGTTACCCGATGTTCTTGTTGCTTCCCTGGAATTTGCATATTTCTGATCTTGATAACAGCATGGTGGAGTTTCAAAGTTCTGACAATCCGCGATCCTGATTGATCAACGAAGTGCTAACAGTTCATTGAATTCCACCATAGTTAGAGAGAAAGATGAAATTTCGCAGACAAAAGGGCAATGCAGATATGATCTGCACGGGGGTCATTCGTATGACGAAGTTCAGTATGGGGCTCGAGATTTTATTATCTCGTGTTTCATACACCCCGAAAAGTTAATCTAGCGACTTGAATAATCATACTTGATGATGGACGTTGGTAGCTACGGTTTGTTCGAAACCTTACAAGCCACGTAAAATGAAATTTTGCATAAACCGATTAGAGGCGTCTAACTTGGTTTTGCAGGATGGTTTGCATGTGCATATGATGTGGTATAGCAGTGCTCATATTAATTTGATTATGTATGAGATGACTATATGATATAAATTAACATGACCTGCGAGTCATGATTCGGCATGATGGCTGGAGCCATATGATTGTCACTTTAATGACCTGCATGTCAACCTTTTGTAATGCACTTATTTTATTAGCTATAGAGATAGCAATATTTTTTGGTGCATCGACAAGGTGGTGGAAATCTTCGCGAAGGTGAACACCGACGCAAATGCCGAAGACGAAGAAATTAAAGACTTCTCCGTCAGAAAGGGCTATACCATATCAGGCTATTATGAATTACCTGAGATGTTTGTCCCTTATGATGCACCCTTTTTGATTGTGCGGTAGTCGCTTTTTATTAGGGTGATCTCTCACTTAAAATATCAAGTAGTTAGTGTTCTCCCAAGTGTAGCACCGTCACGGCACCTATCTCTTCGGGGCATCACATGATCTCCATGGGTGCGAACGATGAGAGAAGTGTGAGGCGGGTGAGTTGAGACCTCGGAGCGAAATCACTTGGTTGTCTTGATGTTCAGGCAGGACAGTCCTGAGCTCGGAACACACGCATCGAAAGATGAACAAGAATCACATAAAGATGTGATCGGCAAGTTTGCCTACCGATTGAATTTCGTGCCATTTGAGTTCATCTCGAACCGTGGCATTGAATGGAAATGCGGGCCTTGAATCACTCATAGTCAATTATGAGAGATATTGATTTGAGTGGGAGCGCACTGTAGAATTAACTTGTTTAAATTTTGAGTGCAATTAATTATGGACACTGTCTAAGTGTTATATGCATAATAGTTATAGAAGAATGGCTCGCGTTTGCACCTTCCCTGTTAAAATTGAGTAAGCTGTTAAATATCTGGTTAAAACTTTACGGTTGGCAACGTAATGTGAGGATTGTCCTCAAAAGTGCCGAGAAGGACTTTGTCCTATCGCATGCTTTTGGTATTCTCACGCTAATGCTATGGATAATGTGACTCTCGTCCTTCGATCCAAAAGCTAGAATTCCGTTACGGTCAAGTGCAATATGTTTGCTTCCATGAGACCCGGACTTCAAAAGTTTGGGATAGCTATGAGATATTCAAGGAACTGAAAATCATTTTCAGACACAAACAAAGCCTAAAAGATATGGGATATCCAAAGCAATGTTTGTTTTGCAAAATGTTAGTAAAAGTGTTTACTATGCGTTTGACTGATAACAGAGGGATCCAGAAGAACGCCTATCATGTGATAAAGGTGAATAAAACAAACAACTTAAAGAGAAAGGAAATGTCCAAAGGACGTTAGTGTGACTTACACACCTAGGAAGTCCGGGGCTAACACCACTCTTAAAGTTGGGTGCTTCTTCTGAGAGTAGGAGAAATACTAAAAGTTAAACTGTTAGAAGTATAAAGGCAAAAAGAGTGAAGACTGGAATATCCAGCTCATGTATGAATGTCATACGAGTTATAGATGTATGGAAGGCTGGTCAAAGAAATAGTTCTTGGGAATTATGATTAAACATGTTAATCACTAATTCTTGGGAATTGTGAGTTGATCACAAAAGATACCCGCTCGATTGCGTTCCGTTGCAATTCGATGCAAGAACTACTACGGCCTAAAAGACTGGCCGGAGTGAGGTTCAGATACGCGCTGGGAACATAGTAAAAGTTACTATACATTCCATCGGTGTATTACCCATGTATTTATTTTCATAATTCATTTAGAGTTTTACACACTCTAGCCCATTGCATAAGGTATCTTGCAAGAAGGTTGTTCATAACAGAACTTTTGATGTTCGATGTTATGAATAACTTAAGGGCCATACTTTCATTATGAATGAGATGTATGTCATGAATATTGATACTAATACATTACCTCTGTATTTACTTTCATAATTCATTTTAGAGTTTTTATACACTCTAGCCCATTGCATAAAGTATCTTGCAAGAAGGTTGTTCATAAGAGAACTTTTGATGTTCGGTGTTATGAATAACATAAGGGCCATGCTTCCATCATGGATGGGATGTATGTTATGAATATTGATGGTAATATGATACATCCATAACACTGACGCTAAATGTCGAAAGACTAAGAGAATACCACACATGTGTGGCACTGCATTTGGTCACATTGGAGAAACCCGCATGGAGAAATTCCATAATGATGGATTTTGAAGTCGTTTGATTATAAATCATCTGACACTTGCAACTTTCCTCCGAAAAGTGAAGTGACTGAAATACCGTTCACAGGCCATAAGGAATGAGCAACGAACTTATTGGTGATCATACATTTTGATGTATGTAGTCCGATAAATGTTGTTGCTGGCAGTGGATTTGTCTATCTTCTGAAATGACTCACGTAGATATATGGATATTTACTTGATGAGACGTAAGTCTGGATCTTTTGAAATCATTCTAAAGGTTTTCGAAAATGAAGTAGAAATTATTGTAACAAGAAAAATATGTTTCTGCAAACTAGATTGCCGAAAGAAATATTTGAGTTACAAGTTTAGCGAATGTCTGATGAGTTGTGAAAAGAGTTCCATAACTTACACCTCCCGGAACTCCACTGTGAGTGGTACGTCCGTGAAGATGTAATCAAACCATTTATGACATGGTAAGATCAAAGATGACATAAATCAATTTGCCATTATCCCTTTTAAAAGTAATGCTTTAGAGACTGCGGCTTCTACACTGAAAAGAGCACCATCGGGTCTATTGAAATGACGCCATGGTATGGTATGCCCAACCATGCTTTGTCTTTTCTTAACATTTGGAATATGGGGATTGTGTAAAATATTTACAAACCTATTCCAAATCATACAAGTACTACTTTGTAGGTTATCCCAAGTAATTGGGAATTCCTCCACCACTATACCGAGGCAAAAGGTTTGCCACCTAGAACGGTATGCTTTTAAAGAGAATGGTTCTTGCAAAAAGGTGAGTGGGAGAATAGTGCAACTTGACGAGATAACAATATCTTCGTCATCAGATCGAAGGAAAGAAACCTTGGAAGTAATTCCAGAGTTTCCTACTGCGACTGATACGGAAGCCTCTACATGAGATGTATGGACTTCGGTCGAACTTGCAACTGAACCACGTAGGCAAAACTCGTGCAAACCTCTCAGGTGCGCAAGCGAGATATTGTTGTTAGAAAACAGTATACCTACGATACACAAGGAAGCGTTGATGGGCCCTGACTCCGGAATTGACTAAATGCCAATATAATCCGAGATAGTTTCCATAAATGATTCAAGATTATATCTTGATAAACCCATCGGAAGACTTAGAGTCTAACGAACATTAATGGAACTATAAACTTATGTGGATAAAATGTTTTATCCATAAAGCTTGACTTGTTGCAATAACAAGTTCAAGGAGTTGACTACGATGAGGTTGTCTCACCATAGAGATGCTTAAAGTCAGATCGGGTTAAACTAGCAATTAATACATATTTCAATCTTGAGATATGATACATGGATGCCAAAAGGATTTCCATGTGATGGAAATGCATCTTAGGACTTGCATGTGGTACAATCCAAGGTATTTTGTCAATCCAGAGGATGCTAGTAAGTATGCAAACTTCAAAGTTCCAGCAATGGACAGAAGAGAGCAAAATGGAGTTGGAATCTTCGTTTTTGATGAAATAGTAAAAAGAGTTTGATTTCATCAATGGGTAACAAAGATGCTTGTGGTTACAAGAAAGTAAGTGGGAGAATAATAATATTTCTTAAAACCTTGTGTGCTTGACACATTGTTGATTGGAAATAATATAAATTTCTTGACACGAATTAGGACTTCCTTGAAAATAGTTTTCGATGAAGTGCTTGGGCTAAATAGCCTTGACATTAGGCATATTTATCTACGAGATAGAATTGCCTAATAGGCTAAAGCCAAAAATATATATTGACAAGATGCTAAAACATTTTAGCAATAAAACGCCAAGGAGTGATTCTTGCCGAAGTCACATGGAAAGGGTTTTTGCAAGACTCGGTGTCCCAAAACACTGATGAGCGAAATACATGATGGAGATTCCACACACTTTCGTGTTTGGATTAATCATGTATTCCATGGTATGTAAAACAACCAGATATGTCCAGTACTCCCAAGGAGTTGCGAGTAGAGATACCAAAGTGATCAAAGTACTGATCATGGGACAACAGTGAAAAATGTCATTGAGTACTGGAGTAGCACTGATGACATATTTTATCGCAAGCAAAGATTATGAAGTGCTCATTGTAAGTAATTGCATCGATGCAGTCTTCATCAATACTCCATGCAATTTTCGATTTAAGTTAAGGGTTTTGTGTAATACACGATATGGTGGCACGGTGTTTGGAAATCGTTCCAAACATGTTACTGTGGCGAATTCTATAACTAAGGCTAAGTATGTTGCCGCTTTCAAAGCGACATAAAAGCTGTTGAATCGTACAGTTCGTTCATGAACTTAGTATGGTTCCAAGATGGCTTTGGTCAATGGAACACTATTGAAGATAGTTGCTCCATAGCTCAGTCTGAGGAATCAAGGTTTAAACAGTGATTCACATATATACGAAGCCAATTCCACACAAAATATGAATTTTGTGAAAGCGTGAAAATGCGAGGAGATGCAAAGATACACACGGAACTGAAGTTGTCAGATCCGTTGGACATCAGGCTATACCACAAGCGAAGCATTTTTACACCGGTATGCCATAGGTGTAAAGTGCATTAGCATTGACTAGATTATTGACTCTAGTGCAAGTGGGAGTCTGTAGGAGATATGCCCTAGAGGCAATAATAAATGTTATTGTTTATCTCCATGTTCATAATTATGTTTATGTTCCATGCTATAATTGCTATGGTTCTCGAGTCTACAATAACCACGAGGCTCGGAGGAAGACTCATATGCACGTGTGGAAAAATAAACGGTAAAAAGTATTCCTAGTCTGGCCTCTAAGACTAGCTCAAGTGTTGCATGAAGGTTCTGTTTTCCTGATCATGGGCATGACTATGCCGGCAACTTTGGGGGCACAATGCTATGAGATTCATTCGTCACAAGTTAATGGTTAATAACACAGAGAAGTTAATGTTTGCATAATTCCTTAGACCATGAGAGTGTCGAGTTTCTTCATGCTTGCTTCATGAACTTTGGGGTTTGTTAAACGTCTTCCGTAACTGGGTGGCTATTACGGCAGCTTACGGGTTCATGGAAAAGTATGTCAAGTAACTTGATAGCTCAAGATTGGGATTTGCTCCTCCGATGATGGAGAGATATCTCTGGGCCCTCTCGGTGTTACGGTATCCACCATCATCTGGCCAGACACATTGTGATTTGATCACAGGGATGCCGGAACACGGGAACGAGAAAAGAGAACAAAACCGGTAACGAGGGAACTGGCATTGTGGACAAGTGTTGATCCACGGGGATGCCGATGATTCTCACCTCGGGTATTTGTAACATATCGCGAAGCAACAAGAATACCACACGGCAACTGGAGGTTCACTCGAATATTCATTCGTGTGGGTATAGGGGTCAATATGGGTGTCCACGGCTCCGATGTTGATCATTGATCGGAAAGAGTTCCGGTCATGTCTATACTTCACCGAACCTATAGGGTCACATGCTTAAGGCTCATCTATCTGCTGAATACTAGACAGGGAGTCTGAGAGAAAGTCACCGGAAAAGTTTCGGAGACAACGGAAAAGTTCCGGAGAGAACACTGGAATAGTTTCGGTGAAACTGAAAAGTTGTTTCAGGGTATTCCATTAAGTAATATTGGTTCCGGCACACGCTTGAAAATTCTTGGAGGGTGCCAGAATTGTTCTGGTAACTTCTGGAATTTTTCCGGAGAGAAAAACCGGAAATGTTCCGGAGCAGCCGGAACCGCAATGGTAGCTTTTCGCTGAAGAAAAACATTGTTCCGGAATTGTTTCGGAATGCGTTGAAAATTGTTTTAGTGGGTACTGGAATTATTCTAGGCACACAGAAATAATTTGGGATTTAACGGACGCAGAAAAATGTCTTCATGAATAGTGAAAGTGATTTATGGATATTTTTTGGAAAGCACCTTTTGGGATATTTCCCAAAAGGCTTCTAGAAGGGCTTGGGGGCCAAGGAATCCCCTCATGGGGGGGGCCCAAGGGGTGGCCGGCCAAGGGAGGTGGAGCTCCCACATGCCATCCCTTTTTGCTTTATTCTTTTATGTAAAGACATAAAGTGGGGGTACTTTTGGTATTTTTGAATGCCAACTTTACCCCTTGGCTTTCCTATAAATAGAGGTGGAGGGGTGCTCTCCAAAGCTCATCCCTTGCTCTCATACACATTCCATGACATTTCTAGCTTCTCTCTCCCTCCCAGCGAAATAGTTTCGTAGAGCCGAAAGGCTGTCTGGGTTCCGGTGGGAACTAGTTCTGGATGGCGAAGCCCTGCCGGATAGATGACACCATATGTGTGCAACTCTGTAGAGAGATCGTAGTTTTGGTCTTAGTTCGAGAGTGCCTCCCGAAGGGCTGTCTGAGTGACCGTCCGAGTTTCGAGGGTCCTCCCGAAGGTCTGTCCGAGTGACCGTCCGAGTTTCGAAGGTCCTCCCGAAGGGCTGTCCACGACACCGTCCGAGGGACTGTCTGACTGCCTCCCGGAGGGCTGTCCGAGGGGCATTCGAGGGAGTACATCCTCGCGGTTGGGAGGTTGTAAATCCTAGCTGCGGGGATCTACACCGCCGATCGTCATCGACTCTACATCCGTTGCGCTACGAGTCGGTAACGAAAAGATCAAACCTTGTATGCAGTCTCCATAGTGGTCCTGGGCTGGTGTGTAGGTCGGAAATTTTTTGTTTTCTGCTGCGTTACCCTACAGTAAGTTTGTCTTATCTTGTGATGAATGTCAAAGAATTGGTAATGTTGGTAGACGTCAGGAAATGCCTATGAATTATTCACTTGCTATTGAACCATTTGATGTTTGGGGATTTGATTATATGGGACCTTTTCCTAAATCCAATGGGTATACTCATATTTTAGTTGCTGTTGATTACGTTACTAAGTGGGTAGAAGCTATTCCAACTAGTAGTGCTGATCATAACACTTCTATTAAAATGCTTAAAGAAATCATTTTCCCAAGGTTTGGAGTCCCTAGATATTTAATGACTGATGGTGGTTCGCATTTTATTCATGGTGCATTTCGTAAATTGCTTGCTAAATATGATGTCAACCATAGAATTGCATCCCCCTATCACCCTCAATCTAGTGGTCAAGTAGAATTGAGAAATAGGGAAATAAAATTAATTTTGCAAAAAACCGTTAATAGATCTAGAAAGAATTGGTCTAATAAACTTGACGATGCACTATGTGCTTATAGAACTGCTTATAAAAATCATATGGGTATGTCTCCTTATAAAATGGTTTATGGAAAAGCATGTCATTTGCCTCTTGAGGTAGAACATAAAGCATATTGGGCAATTAAAGAACTCAATTATGATTTTAAACTTGCCGGTGAAAAGAGGTTATTTGATATTAGCTCATTAGATGAATGGAGAACCCAAGCCGATGAAAATGCCAAATTGTTTAAAGAAAAAGTTAAAAGATGGCATGATAGAAGAATTCAAAAACGGGAATTCAAAGTGGGTGAGCAAGTTCTATTGTACAACTCTCGTTTGAGATTCTTTGCAGGAAAGCTCCTCTCTAAATGGGAAGGACCGTATATCATCGAAGAAGTTTATTGCTCCGGAGCCATCAAAATAAACAACTCCGAAGGCACTAATCCGATAGTGGTGAATGGACAAAGAATTAAGCACTATATTTTAGGTACCCCCATTAATGTTGAAACTAATATTATTGAAACAATTACACCGGAGGAATACATAAGAGAGACCTTCCAGAACACTCCAGAACCCTGAAAAGGAAGAGGTATGTGATACGGTAAGTAAACCGACTCCAAAAATTCCATAAAAATAGTTTCTGTCAGTTTTGGAATATTAGAAAAAATACAAAAATAAGAAACAGCCGAGGGGACCCACCTGGTGCCCATGAGGCACCAGGGCGCGCCACGCCCCCCCCCCCCCCCCCACAGGCGCGCCCTGGTGGCTCGTGGGCCCCACGTGAGCCCTCCCGACTTCGTTTTCTCCTGGATTACTTGTTTTGCAAGATAAAAATTCTTCATATATACTCCTGTATGTTTTGACCACCATATATCAGAAATCTCCTCTGTTCTTCTTTCGTGCTATTTTCTGCCAAGATTTTGAGGCCAGGCATCATGTCTTCTTCTTCCTCCAACAATGTGGGAGACAATGCTTGGTTGATGCAGATGGAGCTCAGGAGGGTGGGGGGAAGGAGAAGTTACCATGGAAGAAGATGATGGAGATTCGCTCGAGGTCCACCCTCCGGCTTCCGAGAGGGGAACCTTTGCCGGCATCTCCGCAATTCCGAACCCGCACCAAGCCATAAGAAGCACTTCAGGCCATGGGAATCCAGAGGTACAAGAAGGGCTTCCCCCTAGAAGGCCCTTACACAGGTTACATCGGAACAATTTTCATAACTTGGTTCACAATTATGGGATCGAAAATACTCCTTGTATGCACATACCCTCCAATTGGGACATCTCTCGTCCAAGTGAAAGTGATGCAGGAAAGGACGCTTGGGGCCCAGAGAATAAGCATATTATGGCCGAAGTCCAAAAGAATACAGAGATGATACAGCATGTGCTCCGAGAAATTCAAAGCTTAAAGGAGATCCTAATTAATGTTATGAAGGACAAGCCCACTTCATCACCACCATCACCGAAGGAGACTTGAGTACATGGGTATGGGCACTCCCCTTGGCTTGTGCCAAGCATGGGGGAGGTGCCCCGGTATCGTATCACCATCACTTTTATTATCTTTACCTACTTTTAGTTCGATCATTAGTTATTTCGTGATCTAGTTGAATAAAAGTTTAGTATGATCTATTTTCGAGTGTTAGTTTCATGATCCATCTATATATGTAATCAAGTTGAGAGTTATATAATAAAGAGTAGTTTGAGTTTTAGCTTCTTTACTTTTATGTTTCAATCTTAACCATGAAAATAATAAAAAGATCATATGCTAATCTTATGTAAAGTAATGACATTACCTAAAAGAATAGTATAAGTGGTAAAATTTATTGGAGGATAACAAACATAGTATTAGTCAATGATGCAATTCATGAAAGAATTAATAAGGGAAGAGAAGATTCACATGCAAATATACTATCTTGGACATCTTTTATGATTGTGAGCCCCCATTAAGTATTTTATGTCAAATTGTTGACGTTGGACAAGGAAGACAACGTAATGAATTATGTTTGCTTATATTCATATAGAAGTTATAATGTTATAGATCGTCCACCATGTGGTGCTTGCCCAATATGTTTGCTAGGCAAAAATCCGCACCAAGTAGAGTTACTACTTGTGCATCAAAAACCCTTAGACCAAGTTTCACGTCATGAGAGTCCACTATATCTACCTATGGATTGAATAAGATCCTTCAAGTAAGTTGTCATCGGTGTAAAAAGCAATAAAAATTGCCTCTAAATATGTATGAAACTTTTATTGTAAGGGAAAATAAGCTTTGTATGAACTTCTGATGGCAAAGAAATAAAAGCGACGGACTGCATAATAAAGGTTGCTATCATAAGGGGCAATATAAAGTGACGTTCCTTTGCATTAAGAGCTTGTGCATCCAACAATAAAAAGCGCATGACAACCTCTGCTTCCCTCTGCAAAGGGCCTATCTTTTACTTTTATGTATTTACTTTTTATGCAAGAGTCAATAGTGTTCTCCTCTATTCCTTTTTATTTTTCTTTTTTGCAAGCATCATGTGGTGGGGAAAGATCTAGACATATATATCCAGTGGGATATGAGTGATCATGAGTTATTATTGTTGACATCACCCTTGAGGTGAATAAGTTGGGAGGCGAAATTATAAGGCCCTATCTTTCTGTGTGTCTGGCTGAAACTTTTTGCTCCATATATATGATGTGAGTGTTAGCAATCATAGAAGACTATATGATGGTTGAGTATGTGGACTTGCCAAAAAGCTCTGATACGTCTCCAACGTATCTATAATTTATGAAGTATTCATCCCATGTTTATAACAATTCTATATGGTTTTGGGATGATTTGATTAGAACTAACCCGGACTGACGCTGTTTTCAGCAGAATTGCCATGGTGTTGTTTTTTGTGCAGAAATAAAAGTACATGGAATTGGATGAAACTTTTTGGAGATTTTTTATGGAACAAATAAAAAATACTGGAACCAAGACCCACTAGACGGGGGCCACCCAGTGCGCACGAGGCACCAGGGCGCGCTACCCCCCGCCCCCCAGGCGCGCCCTGGTACCTCATGGGGCCCACGTGGCTCCGTCTGACCTGATTCCAACGCTGAAAATTCCTATATATAGAGAAACCCCCAGAAATAACCCTAGATGAGTTTTTACGCCACCGCAAGCCTCTGTACCTCCACGATCTCATCTACAGCCCTTTTTTGGCACCCTGACGGAGGGGGGGAATCATCAGCGGAGGCCATCTTCATCATCCCGGCGGTCTCCATGATGAGGAGGGAGTAGTTCACCCTCGGGGCTGAGGGTTTGTACCAGTAACTATGTGTTTTATCTCTCTCTCTCTGTCGTGTTCTTGTTTTGGCACGATCTTGATGTATCGTGAGCATTGTTAATATAGTTGGATCATATGGTGTTTCTTCCCTCTCTATCCTTGTTGTGATGAATCGAATCTTTTCCCTTTGAGGTTTCGTTATTGTCAACACTTGATGTATGTCTTGCATATGAATACCCATGGTGACAATGGGGTATTATATTGATTCACTTGATGTATGTTTTGGCACTCAACTCGCGGATTCCCAAGGTGACATTGGGGTAATCTATGCATAGGGGTTGATGCACGTTTTCATTATCTTTTCTCCGATAGAAACTTTGGGGTGCTCCTTGGAGTTCTTTGTGTGGATTGAATATTATGATTATGAAGTTGTTTGATGCATATTGTATAATCAACTCACGGATACTTGTGGTGACATTGGAGTATCTAGGTGACATTAGAGTTGGTTGATGTGTGTCATATGGTGTTATTTTAGTACAAACTCTAGGGTTGTTTGTGACACTTATAGGAATAGGTCAATAGATCGATCGGAAAGGATAACTTTGAGGTGGTTTCGTACCCTCTTAACAATTTCTATCTTATGTTCTCTGCTAATCGGAACTTGGGAGTGATTCTTTATCGCACGTTGAGGGATGGTTATATGATCCAATTATATTAGCATTGTTGAGAGATTGCACTTGTGAAAGTATGAACCCTAGGCCTTGTTTTTAAGCATTGCAATACCGTTTGTGCTCACTTTTGTTACTAGTTACCTTGCAGTTTTTATTATTTCAGATTACAAAAACCTATATCTACTATCCATATTACACTTTTATAACCATCTCTTCGCCGAACTAGTGCACCTATACAATCTACCATTGTATTGGGTGTGTTGGGAACACAAGAGACTCTTTGTTATTTGGTTGCAGGGTTGTTTGAGAGAGACCATCTTCAGCCTATGCCTCCCACAGATTGATAAACCTTAGGTCATCCACTTGAGGGAAAATTGCTACTGTCCTACAAACCTCTGCGCTTGGAGGCCCAACATGAGTCTACAAGAACAAGTTGTGTAGTAGACATCAAGCTCTTTTCTGGCGCCGTTGCCGGGGAGGTGAGTGCTTGAAGGTATATCTTTAGATCTTGCAATTGAATCTTTTAGTTTCTTGTTTTATCACTAGTTTGGTTTATAAAAGGAAACTACAAAAAAATGGAAATGAGGTTGCCTCATATTATTCATCTTTATAATGTCTTTCTTGAAAATGATGGATCGGAAAATTGTGCTCAATTGATAGAAGAAGAATTCAATAAAATGTTTGGCATAAAATCCATGAATGATGAGCATGATTGCAATGTTGCTAGTATGAATTCTTTGAATACCCATGATGCTAATGATATGCAAAGCTACAAGCTTGGGGATGCTATGTTTGATGAAGATGATATTTTTAGTCCCCCAAGTTTTGATGAGAAAATTTATTATGATGAAAGCATGCCCCGTATTTATGATGATTATATTTATAAAAGTGGATTTGGAGAGGTCACAACTTTATTTAATGATGATTCCACTATTTTGGAAGAGGTTTCAATTGATTATGAAAACAAAGTTGCTGTCTATGATAATTATTGTGATGACATGTATGCTATAAAGAATAATGATAACCATGAAACTTGTCATCATGATTTTAATTTTCAATTTGATTATGTCAATCATGTATCTCATCATAGCTAATTTGTTGAATTTGCTCCCACTATTATTGATGAGAATAAATTTGCTTATGTGGAGAGTAACAAAAAAATTATGCTTGTGGATCATGAAAAGAATGCTTTGTGTGATGGATATATTGTTGAATTTCTTCATGATGCTACTGAAAATTATTATGAGAGAGGAATATATGCTTCTACATATTTCAACAACATCAAGTTTCCTCTCTTTATGTTGAAAGTTTTGAAGTCATGCTTGTTTTGCCTTCCTATGCTAGTTGATTCTTGCTCCCATAGACTATTTGCTCACAAAATCCCTATGCATAGGAAGTGGGTTAGGCTTAAATGTGCTAGTCATATGCTTCATGATGCTCTCTTTGTGTTTCAATTCTTTACTCTTATGCGAGCATCATTGAAATCATCATGCCTAGCTAAAAAGGCATTAAAGAAAACCGCTTGTTGGGAGACAACCCAATATTTATACCTACTGATTTTGTGTGTTCACATGATTAAGCTACTGTAGTAATCATGTTTTATATGTTTTCTTTCAATAATGTGCCAAGTAAAGCCTTTGGGATAGTGTGTATGCTTGTTGATTTGATTCTGTGCAAAAACAGAAACTTTTGCGTCCAGTGTTGAAATTTCTATTCTGTACTGGAGCGTGAGAAAATTCTGAAATTTTTACAGATAATTGGGTTGCAATTTTTTTACGTTTTCCTAATTTTTCAGAATTTTTGGATGTACATAAGTACGGTTTTTACTACACGCTGTTCTGTTTTTAACAGATTCTGTTTTCGATGCATAGTTTGCTTGTTTTAGTGTTTCCATAGCTTATATTGAGTAATATAAATTGTGGAAATGGTAGAATACAGTAGGAATTATGTGAGAACAATTATGAATCTTGTCTTGACAGTACCTAAGTGGATGATTTATTTTTATCATACTAACCTATCTCACGAAGTTCCGTTAAGTTTTGTGTGATTGAAGTTTTCAAGTTTTGGGTGAGATATCGATATGAGGAGAATAAGGAGTGGCAAGACCCTAAGCTTGGGGATGCCCAAGGCACCCCAAGGTAATATTCAAGGAAGACTCAAGGGTCTAAGCTTGGGGATGCCCCGGAAGGCATCCCCTCTTTCGTCTTCAACACTATCGGTAACCTCACTTGGAGCTATATTTTTATTCGTCACATAATATGAGTTTTGCTTGGAGCGTCATTTTATTTTGTTGATATTTTATTGGTGTTATAAATAATCATGTTTTGTATCTTTTAGTTCAATAAAATGCCAATTATAGCCTTTACCACGCCCAGTTTGCAAGTTAATGTGTTGCTGTTTGAAAACAGAAAGTTTTCTGTTATGTCCAGAATATTCCTGAATAGTCAGGACATGATAAAAATCTGAAATTTTTACACAGTAAGCATGCATGGGTTCTCTGCCATGTGGTAATTTTTCAGAATATTTGGAGTTAGGTAAGTATGAATTTTAAATCCCCCTTTACAGGCTGTCCTGTTTTGGCAGATTGCTGTCATGGTTGTATTGTTTGCATATGTTTGCGTGTTTAATGTTTCTATTTGTGAATAGGAGTATTAAATATGAAGAGGCATTTAGTATGCAATGTTTAATTATAATTTTTGTGATTTTCTACAGTAGAGAATGTTAAGGTTTTGAGTTGATTTATACTAGCTTATCTCGTGAGTTCTTGTTGAGTTTTGTGTGGATGAAGTTTTTAAGATTTAGGGAAACCGTGATATGAGAGGAATTAAGGAGACACAAAATATCAAGCTTGGGGATCTCTAGGAATCCCAAATTAATATTTCAAGAAGTCTCAAGCATCAAGCTTGGGGATGCCCAAGGCATCCCACCTTTCTTCTTCAACAACTATCGGTCAGTTTTGGTTGAGCCTAAGTTTTTGCTTCTTCACATGATATATGCTATCCTTGGAATGTCATTTTACTTTGTTTTCTTTGCTGTTTGAATAAAATACTTAAGATCTGAAATTTTTAAATGAGAGAGAGTTCTCACATGGCTACTCAATTACTTAACTACTCATTTGATCTTCACTTATATCTTTTTGGAGTTGTTTGTCATTTGCTCTTGTGCTTCACTTATATCCTATGAGTAAATTGTTGAAATGAATTGAATATCATAAAGTTGAAATTTATATGCTTCATATGCTTGTCCCATGGGGAGTAGTGACTTCACATACAAGAAGTATAAGTGGTAAAATTTATTGAAAGTTAACAAACATAGCATTGGTCACTTGAACAATTCATGAAAGAATTTTGAAGGAAGAGAAATTTCACACATAAATATACTATCTTGGACATCTTCTACGATTGTGAGCCCCCATTAATTATTTTCAAGCTTAATCAAGTAGTTGACGTTGGACAAGGAAGAAAACGTAATGAGTTATGTTTGTTTATATTCACATAGCAGTTATATTGTCATGGATCCTCTAACATGTGGTGCTTGCTTAGGATCTTTTGCTAGCCAAAAATTCGTACTAAGTAGAGATACTACTTGTGCATCCAAAAACCCTTAAACCCAGTTTCTTGCCATGAGAGTCCACTATATCTACCTATGGATTGAATAAGATCCTTCAAGTAAGTTGTCATCGGTGCAAAAAGCAATAAAAATTGCTCCTAAAATATGTCTGATCTTTTATTGCAAGGGAAAATAAGCGTTGTACGAACTTGTGATGGTAAAAAAATAAAAGCGATGGACTGCATAATAAAGGTTGCTATCACAAGGGGCAATATAACGTGACGTTCCTTTGCATTAAGAGCTTGTGCATCCAACAACAAAAAGTGCTTGACAACCTCTGCTTCCCTCTGCGAAGGGCCTATCTTTTACTTTTCTGTATTTACTTTTATGCAAGAGTCATTAATGTTCATCCGTATTCCGCTCTATTTATTCTTTAGTTGGCAAGCATTATGTGGTAGGGAAAGATCCAGACACATATATCCAGTTGAATATAGGTGATCATGAGTTATTATTGTTGACATTATCCCTGAGATAAATAAGGGAAAATGCTTGGGATCATCCGGCGGAACGTTGGCGTGCGTCCACCACCTCCGCAACGTGGCCCTTGTTGCGGAAGCTGATTTTGCAACACGCAGTGTGTTGCAAACCCAATCCATCCACTGCGCTGCACGTGACCATGTAGGGCCAGCATCACCATTCTCCCTGATACGTCTCCAACGTATTTATAATTTATGAAGTATTCATGCCATATTTATGACAATTCTATATGGTTTTGGTATGATTTGATTAGAACTAACCCTGACTGACGCTGTTTTCAGCAGAACTACCGTGGTGTTGTTTTTTGTGCAGAAATGAAAGTTTTCCAAATGAGCTGAAACTTTTTGGAGATTTTTTATTAGACAAATAAAAAATATTGCAACCAAGACCCACTGGAGGGGGGCCACCCGGTGCCCATGAGGCACCAGGGCTCGCCACCCCCCCAGGCACGCCCTGGTACCTCGTGGGGCCCACGTGGCTCCGTTTCGCGTGATTCCAATGCTGAAAATCATATATATTCAGAAACCCCCGAAAGTTAACCTAGATGAGTTTTTACGCCGCCGCAAGCCTCTGTACCAGAGAGATCCCATCTACAGCCCTTTTCCGGCACCCTGCGGGAGGGGGGAAGGCATCACCGGAGGCCATCTTCATCATCCTGGCGGTCTCCATGACGAGGAGGGAGTAGTTCACCCTCGGGGCTGAGGGTTTGTACCAGTAGCTATGTGTTTGATCTCTCTCTCTCGTGTTCCTGAGATGGCACGATCTTGATGTATCGCGAGCTTTGTTGATATAGATGAATCATATGGAGTTTTCCCCTCTCTATCTTCTTGTGATGAATTGAGTTTTCCCTTTGAAGTTTTCTTATCGGATTGAGTCTTTAAGTATTTGAGAACACTTGATGTATGTCTTGCATATGGATATCTGTGGTGACAATGGGATATTCACTTGAGTCACTTGATGTATGTTTTGGTGATCAACTTGCAGGTTCCGTGACCTTGGGGATTTATGCATAAGGGTTGGCACACGTTTTCGTCTTGACTTTCCGGTAGAAACTTTGGGGTGCTCTTTGAAGTTCTTTGTGTTGGTTTGAATAGATGAATCTGAGATTGTGTGATGCATATCGTATAATCAAACCCGTGGGTACTCGTGGTGACATTGGAGTGCCTAGGTGACATTAGGGTTTTGGTTGATGTGTATCTTAAGGTGTTATTCTAGTACGAACTCCAGGGCTGTTCGTGACAATTAATGGGGATGGCTCATAAGATTGATCGAGAAGGATAACTTTGAGGTGGTTTCGTGCCCTACAACAATTTCTTCGTTTGGTCTCCGCTATTTGTGACTTTGGAGTGAACTGTTTGTCGCACGTGAGGGATTTACATATGATTCAACTATGTCAACAATGTTGGGAGATCGCACTAGTGAAAGTCTGAACCCTAGGCCTTGTTTCTAAGCATTGCAATACCGTTTTTATGCCCATTTACTATTTGCTACCTTGCTGTTTTTATATTTTCAGATTACAAAAACCTATATCTACTATCCATACTACATTTTTATCACCATCTCTTCGCCGAACTAGTGCACCTATACAATTTACCATTGTATTGGGTGTGTTGGGGACACAAGAGATTTCTTGTATTTGGTTGCAGGGTTGTTTGACAGATACCATCTTCAACCTACGCCTCCCACGGATTGATAAACCTTAGGTCATCCACTTGAGGGAAAATTGCTACTGTCCTACAAAACTCTGCGCTTGGAGGCCCAACACGAGTCTACAAGAATAAGTTGTGTTGTAGACATCAAGCTCTTTTCTGGCGCCGTTGCCGGGGAGGTGAGTGCTTGAAGGTATATCTTTAGATCTTGCAATCGAATCTTTTAGTTTCTTGTTTTATCACTAGTTTGGTTTATAAAAGAAAACTACAAAAAAAGGAATTGAGGTTGCCTCATATTATTCGTCTTTATCATGTCTTTCTTGAAAATGATGGATCAGAAAATTGTGCTCAATTGATAGAAGAAGAATTCAATAAAATGTTTGGCATAAAATATTTGAATGATGAGCATGATTGCAATGTTGCTAGTATGAATCCTTTGAATATCCATGATGCTAATGATATGCAAAACTACAAGCTTGGGGATGCTATGTTCGATGAAGATGATATTTTTAGTCCCCCAAGTTTTGATGAGAATATTTATTATGATAATGGCATGCCTCCTATTTATGATGATTATAATGATAAAAGTGGATATAGAGAGGTCATGACTTTATTTAATGATAAATCCACTATTTTGGAAGAGGTTTCAATTGAGTATGACAACAAAGTTGCTATCTATGATGATTATTGTGATGACATGTATGCTATAAAGAATAATGATAACCATGAAACTTGTCATCATGATTTTAATTTTCAATTGGATTATGCCAATCAAGTATCCCATGATAGTTATTTTGTTGAGTTTGCTCCCACTATTATGGATGAGAAGAAAATTGCTTATGTGGGGAGTAATAAAAATTCTATGCTTGTAGGTCATGAAAAGAATGCTTTATGTGATAGTTATATTGTTGAATTCCTTCATGATGCTACTGAAAATTATTATGAGAGAGGATCATATGCTTTTAGATATTGCAATAATATCAAGTTTCCTCTCTATGTGTTGAAAGTTTCAAAGTTATACTTGTTTTGCCTTCCTCTGCTAGTTGATTCTTGCTCCCATAAACTATTTGCTCACAAAATCCCTATGCATAGGAAGTGGGTTAGGTTAAATGTGCTAGTCATATGCTTCATGATGCTCCCTTTATGTTTCAATTCTTTACTTTTATGCGAGCATCATTGAAATCATCATGCCTAGCTAAAAGGCATTAAAGAAAAGCGCTTGTTGGGAGGCAACCCAATATGTATCCTTTCTGTTTTAGTGTGTTCACATGATTAAGTTACTGTAGTAATCATGTTTTATGTGTTTTCTTTCAATAAAGTGCCAAGTAAAACCTTCGGGATAGTGTGGATACTTGTTGAGTTAATTCTGTGCAAAAACAGAAACTTTTGCCTCGAGTGTTTAATTTCCCAGATTTTACTGGAGCGTCCAAAAATTCTGAATTTTTTACACAGTATTTATATGTAAATTTTTTACGTTTTCCTAATTTTTCAGAATTTTTTGAGTTAAATAAGTATGGTAGTTGCTCAGATCATTACAGACTGTTCTGTTTTTGACAGATTCTGTTTTCAATGCATAATTTGCTTGTTTTAATGTTTCCATAGCTTATATTATGAGATATAAATTGTGGAAATTATAGAATACAGTAGGTATTATATGGGAACAATTGTGAATCTTGTCTTGGGCAGTACCTAAGTGATGGTTTATTCTTTATCATACTAACCGTTCTCACGAAGTTCCATTAAGTTTTGTGTGATTGAAGTTTTCAAGTTTTGGGTGAGATATCGATATGAGGAGAATAAGGAGCGGCAATACCCCAAGCTTGGGGATGCCCAAGGCACCCCAAGGTAAAATTCAAGGAAGACCCAAGCAACTAAGCTTGGGGATGCCCCTGAAGGCATCCCCTCTTTCGTCTTCAACACTATCGGTAACCTCACTCGGAGCTATATTTTTATTCGTCACATAATATGAGTTTTGCTTGGAGCGTCATTTTCTTCTATTCATATTTGCTTGGTTTTATAAATAACCATGTTTTGTATCTTTTAGTTCAATAAAATGCCAATTATAGCCTTTACCATGCTCAGTTTGCAAGTTCTTGTGTTGCTGTATGAAAACAGAAAGTTTTCTGTTATGTCCAGAATATTCCTGAATAGTCAGAACATGATAAAAATCTGAAATTTTTACACAGTAATAATTCATGAGTTCTCTGTCACGTGGTAATTTTTCAGAATTTTTGGAGTTAGGGAAGTATGGATTCTTATTCACCTTTTACAGACTGTTCTGTTTTGGCAGATTGCTGTTATAGTTGCATTGTTTGCATATGTTTGTGTGTTTAATGTTTCTATTTGAGGATAGGAGTATTAAATATGCAGAGGCATTTAGTATGCAATGTTTAATTGTAATTTTGAGATTTGCTACAGTATAGAATGTTAAAGTTTTGAGTTGATTTATACTAACTTATCTCACGAGTTCTTGTTGAGTTTTGTGTGGATGAAGTTTTTAAGATTTAGAGAAACCGTGATATGAGAGGAATTAAGGAGACACAAAAGCTCAAGCTTGGGGATGACCAAGGCATCCCAAGTATTTATTCTAAGAAGTCTCAAGCAACTAAGCTTGGGGATGCCCCGGTAGGCATCCCACCTTTCTTCTTCAACAACTATCGGTCAGTTTTGGTTGAGCCTAAGTTTTTGCTTCTTCACATGATATGTGCTATTCTTGGTATGTCATTTTATTTTGTTTTCTTTGCTGTTTGAATAAAATATCAAGATCTAAAACTTTTTAAATGAGAGAGAGTCCTTACATAGCTACTTAATTGTTTCACTACTCATTGATCTTCGCTTATATATTTTGGAGTAGGTTGTCATTAATTCTCATGCTTCAGTTAAATATTTTTGAGAGTTAATAATAGTAATGGTAATTTGCACAAGATGATGAATATTCGAGAGGGATATAATAAAAACTTTCATATAGATCATTGGATATGATAAGTGTGATTCCTTGCAATGAAAATAATGAAAGAGATAATATGCTAATCTTATGGAAAGTAATGAAATTACATAAAGAAAAGTATAAGTGGTAAAATTTATTGGAGGTTAACAAGCATAGCATTAGTCAATGATGCAATTCATGAAAAAGTTAATAAGGGAAGAGAAGATTCACATGCAAATATACTATCTTGGACATATTTTATGATTGTGAGCCCCCATTAAGTATTTTATGTCAAATTGTTGACGTTGGACAAGGAAGACAACGTAATGAATTATGTTTGTTCATATTCACATAGAAGTTATATTGTTATAGATCCTCCAACATGTGGTGCTTTCCCAATATCTTTTCTAGCCAAAAATCCGCACCAAGTAGAGATACTA
This sequence comes from Elymus sibiricus, assembly GCA_039707655.1. NCBI lineage: Eukaryota > Viridiplantae > Streptophyta > Magnoliopsida > Poales > Poaceae > Elymus > Elymus sibiricus. The sequence goes on from CM077674.1 coordinate 31,683,402, forward strand.
CTTGTGCATCCAAAACCCTTAAACCCAGTTTCTTCCCATGAGTGTCCACCATATCTACCTATGGATTGAATAAGATCCTTCAAGTAAGTTGTCATCGGTGCAAAAAGCAATAAAAATTGCCTCTAAATATGTATGATCTTTTATTGTAAGGGAAATAAGCGTTGTACGAACTTGTGATGGTAAAGAAATAAAAGTTGCTATCACAAGGGGAAATATAACGTGACGTTCCTTTGCATTAAGGGCTTGTGCATCCAAAAATAAAAAGCGCATGACAACCTCTGCTTCCCTCTGCGAAGGCCCTATCTTTTACTTTTATGCATTTACTTTTATGTATTAACTTTTTATGCAAGAGTTAATAGTGTTCTCCTCTACTTCCTTTTTATTTTTCTCTTTAGCAAGCATCATGTGGTGGGGAAAGATCTAGGCACATATATCCAGTTGGATATGAGTGATCATGAGTTATTATTGTTGACATCACCCTTGAGGTGAATAAGTTGGGAGGCAAAATCACAAGCCCCTATCTTTCTATGTGTCTGGCTGAAACTTTTGCTCCATATATATGTCGTGTGTGTTAGCAATCATAGAAGACTAAATGATGGTTGAGTATGTGGACTTGCTAAAAAGCTCCTACATGAGACCCTTCCCGAAAATATGATGAATTGCAATTGCATTGTTGACAAGAATAGTTTGTTAGTTTCCAAGAAAGTTTATGCCTTATACTTCATTGTTGTGATGAATTGTTACTTGCTCATGAGAAGTTTTATGATAATAAATATTGCTGTTATAATAATGATCATGCTTTGAATCATTCAAGTCCAATGTCCAAGCTATAAAAGAAAAGATTATATGATGATTATGATAGGTAGCATTCCACATCAAAATTTCTGTTTTTAATTGCTACTTTATCATGATGACTTTTATGAGAGAAAGTAGCTGTTATGATGCTTGGAAAAGTGATTGAAATTATCATTGATCAAACTTATGCACTATGCTAGCATTCACACTTCATAAATTATTTCTTTTATCATTTACCTACTCGAGGACGAGTAGGAATTTAGCTTGGGGATGCTGATACGTCTCCAACGTATCTATAATTTATGAAGTATTCATGCCATATTTATGACAATTCTATATGGTTTTGGTATGATTTGATTAGAACTAACCCGGACTGACGCTGTTTTCAGCAGAACTACCGTGGTGTTGTTTTTCGTGCAGAAATGAAAGTTTTCCAAATGAGTTGAAACTTTTTGGAGATTTTTTATTGGACAAATAAAAAATATTGGCACCAAGACCCACTGGAGGGGGGCCACCCAGTGCCCACGAGGCACCAGGGCGCGCCACCCCCCCCCCCCCCAGGCGCGCCCTGGTACCTTGTGGGGCCCACGTGGCTCCGTTTCGCGTGATTCCAACGCTGAAAAATCATATATATTCAGAAACCCCCGAAAGTTAACCTAGATGAGTTTTTATGCCGCCGCAAGCCTCTGTACCAGAGAGATCCCATCTACAGCCCTTTTCCGGCACCCTGCCGGAGGGGGGAAGGCATCACCGGAGGCCATCTTCATCATCCCGGCGGTCTCCATGACGAGGAGGGAGTAGTTCACCCTCGGGGCTGAGGGTTTGTACCAATAGCTATGTGTTTGATCTCTCTCTCTCATGTTCCTGAGATGGCACGATCTTGATGTATCACGAGCTTTGTTAATATAGATGAATCATATGGAGTTTTCCCCTCTCTATCTTCTTGTGATGAATTGAGTTTTCCCTTTGAAGTTTTCTTATCGGATTGAGTCTTTAAGGATTTGAGAACACTTGATGTATGTCTTGCATATGGATATCTGTGGTGACAATGGGATAGTCACTTGAGTCACTTGATGTATGTTTTGGTGATCAACTTGCGGGTTCCGTGACCTTGGGGATTTATGCATAAGGGTTGGCACACGTTTTCGTCTTGACTTTCCGGTAGAAACTTTGGGGCGCTCTTTGAAGTTCTTTGTGTTGGATTGAATAGATGAATCTGAGATTGTGTGATGCAGATCGTATAATCAAACCCGTGGGTACTCGTGGTGACATTGGAGTGCCTAGGTGACATTAGGGTTTTGGTTGATGTGTATCTTAAGGTGTTATTCTAGTACGAACTCTAGGGCTGTTCGTGACAATTAATGGGGATTCCTCATAAGATTGATCGGGAAGGATAACTTTGAGGTGGTTTCGTACCCTACAACAATTTCTTCGTTTGTTCTCCGCTATTTGTGACTTTGGAGTGAACTCTTTGTCGCACGTGAGGGATTTACATATGATTCAACTATGTCAACAATGTTGGGAGATCACACTAGTGAAAGTCTGAACCCTAGGCCTTGTTTCTAAGCATTGCAATACCGTTTTTATGCCCGTTTACTATTTTCTACCTTGCTGTTTTTATATTTTCAGATTACAAAAACCTATATCTACTATCCATACTACACTTTTATCACCATCTCTTCGTCGAACTAGTGCACCTATACAATTTACCATTGTATTGGGTGTGTTGGGGACACAAGAGATTTCTTGTATTTGGTTGCAGGGTTGTTTGAGAGATACCATCTTCAACCTATGCCTCCCACGGATTGATAAACCTTAGTTCATCCACTTGAGGGAAAATTGCTACTGTCCTACAAAACTCTGCGCTTGGAGGCCCAACACGAGTCTACAAGAATAAGTTGTGTAGTAGACATCACTCCCATTCATATCTTTTCACCTCAGGAGCACAGCCACAACTTTTCACCTCAACCTCGTCTCCTATCTCCAGGTCCCTTCCATGGATGTACATCCGCCCAAGCACATACCCAAATCGTCAGCCACGCATGAGAGGAGAGAGCGTCCATGGCTGGATCTAGCTGTTGCAAAGGCTATTGCCTACTACTAGGTTGGGGTGAGGGGCGAAGCTGCCGCTGTCTACCGGATCCGACGAGGATGGTGCGTGGGCAAGAGGCGGGGACGTCCAGGAGCAGTTGGGGCAAAGACTCGTGCGACTGGGAAGGAGATGTCAGTGAGGATTGCAGGTGGATCTCGCTAGATCCGTTGAGGATGGCGTGCGGGCAGGCATGGCGACCTGGTCAGAGGTCCGGTGTCGATGATGGCACGAAGGCAGGGACGGGCGGCGCTGATCCTCGCTCACTACCATCCGGCAGAGCTCTCGGCGAATAACGGTGGTGCTTTTTTGCAACTTCCTCTCTATTGCAAGAAAGATTTTCCTGTAACATAAGTCATGTTGCAAAACTTTCATCTGTAACATCATACGAAGGCAAAGACAAAAAAAAATTCTGCATCATTACCACTGTTGCAAAGTTTTTCAGCAACAATACCTTTGTTGCAAAAGTTTTCTGCAACAATACCTTTGTTGCAAAAGTTTCTGCAACAATATCTTCATTGCAAAGATTTTCTGCAACAAGACCTCTGTTGCAAAACTTCTGCAACAGCAGCTCTGTTGCAATGGTGAAAGACGCCGCTCTGCCGCACGATGTCGTCACATCATAAGTCTCGCGAGGCGACGGATCTTTTAAAAAAAAATCCGCCGGCCGACGCGTAGTAGCGCCCATAAATAAGTTGGGAGGTGAAACATTAAGCCCCTATCTTCCTATGTGTTTGACTGAAACGGTTTGTTCTAAAAATATGCTTTGAGTGTCAGCAATCATGGAAGACTAAAAGATGGTTGAGTATGTTGAATTTGCTAGATCAAAGCTCTTACATAGACCCTTCCTGAAATTAGGATGAATTGCAATTGTTTGATGACTGAGAACATAGTTTGTTAGTTTTCAAGAAAGTTTATGGCCTATACTTTAAACATGTGAATAGCTTGCTGCTTGATCATGAGAAGTTTTATGAGATGAGCTACTGATTATGATATATATTGATGCTAGAAAAAGTGATTGAAATTATCATTGATCAAACTTATGCACTATGCTAGAATTCACACTTCATAAATTATTCCTTTTATCATTTACCTACTCGAGGACGAGCAGGAATTAAGCTTGGGGATGCTGATACGTCTCCAACGTATCTATAATTTATGAAGTATTCATCCCATGTTTATAACAATTCTATATGGTTTTGGTATGATTTGATTAGAACTAACCCGGACTGACGTTGTTTTCAGCAGAATTGCCATGGTGTTGTTTTTTGTGCAGAAATAAAAGTTCTTGGAATTGGATGAAACTTTTTGGAGATTTTTTATGCAACAAATAAAAAATACTGGAACCAAGACCCACTGTAGGGGGCCACCCAGTGCCCACGAGGAACCAGGGCGCGCCAACCCCCCAGGGCGCGCCAACCCCCCAGGCGCGCCCTGGTACCTTGTGGGGCCCACGTGTCTCCGTCTGACCTGATTCCAACGCTGAAAAATCCTATATATAGAGAAACCCCCAAAAATAACCCTAGATGAGTTTTTACGCCACCGCAAGCCTCTGTACCTCCACGATCTCATCTACAGCCCTTTTCCGGCACCCTGCCGGAGGGGGGAATCATCACCGAAGGCCATCTTCATCATCCCGGCGGTCTCCATGACGAGGAGGGAGTAGTTCACCCTCGGGGCTGAGGGTTTGTACCAGTAGCTATGTGTTTTATCTCTCTCTCTCTCTCGTGTTCTTGATTTGGCACGATCTTGATGTATCGCGAGCTTTGTTAATATAGTTGGATCATATGGTGTTTCTTCCCTCTCTATCCTTGTTGTGATGAATCGAATCTTTTCCCTTTGAGGTTTTGTTATTGTCGGATTGAATATTTCATATTTGAGAACACTTGATGTATGTCTTGCATATGAATACCCGTGGTGACAATGGGGTATTATATTGATTCACTTGATATATGTTTTGGCACTCAACTCGCGGATTCCCGAGGTGACATTGGGGTAATCTATGCATAGGGGTTGATGCACGTTTTCATTATCTTTTCTCCGATAGAAACTTTGGGGTGCTCCTTGGAGTTCTTTGTGTGGATTGAATATTATGATTATGAAGTTGTTTGATGCATATCGTATAATCAACTCACAGATACTTGTGGTGACATTGGAGTATCTAGGTGACATTAGAGTTGGTTGATGTGTGTCATATGGTGTTATTTTAGTACGAACTCTAGGGCTGTTTGTGATACTTATAGGAATAGCTCAATAGATCGATTGGAAAGGATAACTTTGAGGTGGTTTCGTACCCTACAAATAATTTCTATCTTATGTTCTCCGCTAATAGGAACTTGGGAGTGATTCTTTATCGCACGTTGAGGGATGATTATATGATCCAATTATATTAGCATTGTTGAGAGATTGCACTAGCGAAATTATGAACCCTAGGCCTTGTTTTTATGCATTGCAATACCGTTTGTGCTCACTTTTGTTACTAGTTACCTTGCTGTTTTTATTATTTCAGATTACAAAAACCTATATCTACTATCCATATTACACTTGTATCACCATCTCCTCACCGAACTAGTGCACCTATACAATCTACCATTGTATTGGGTGTGTTGGGGACACAAGAGACTCTTTGTTATTTGGTTGCAGGGTTGTTTGAGAGAGACCATCTTCATCCTACACCTCCCACAGATTGATAAACCTTAGGTCATCCACTTGAGGGAAAATTGCTACTGTCCTACAAACCTCTGCGCTTGGAGGCCCAACACGAGTCTACAAGAACATGTTGTGTAGTAGACATCATCTATCAAGCCTACGAAGGAATTACTCACTCCTGGCGGTGAGCATCATGAAATTGGTGATGAAGGATGGTTGATGATGACGATCCCGGAAGATCCCCCTCTCCGGAGCCCCAAACGGACTCCAGATCTGGCCTCCCGATGAAGAATAGGAGGTGGCGGTGGCTCCGTATCGTGAAACGCAATAAAACTTCCTCTCTTATTTTTTTTCTCTGGAATTATGAATTTATAGCATTGAAATGAAGTCAGACGGCCGCCTGTGGGCCACACGAGGTACCAGGGCGCGCCTGGGGGGTGGCGCGCCCTGGTGCCTCGTGGGCACTGGGTGGCCCCCCTCCAGTAGGTTTTGGCTCAAGTATTTTTTATATATTCCATAAAAAATCTCCAAAAAGTTTCATCCAATTCCAAGAACTTTTATTTCTGCACAAAAAACAACACCATGGCAATTCTGCTGAAAACAGCGTCAGTCCGGGTTAGTTTCATTCAAATCATGCAAATTAGAGTCCAAAACAAGAGCAAAAGTGTTTGGAAAAGTAGATACGACGGAGACGTATCAGCTGCAATGATGCAACAGTTTGAACTGAATCGTCAATTCATGCAAGGGATAATGGATCAGTTCCCACGTCCGAATATGAACCAGCAGCCAGCCCGAATTACCTTGCAAGACTTTGTCTGCCTCAACCCTGCTGTACTCCGCAACTCAGTTCAGCCGCTTGATGCTGATGACTGGCTCCGTGACATCACTTATGAGATGGAGTCAGCCGATGTTGCCCCTGACATCTATGTCACCTTTGCTTCCTACTTCCTGAAGGGTCCCGCTGCTCAATGGTGGGACATCCACAGACGCACACTACCAGTTGGAACAATCATCACTTGGCTGGAATTCCAGGCTGCTTTCCATGCCCACTACATTCCTCAGGGAGTCATGGACCGAAAGAAGCGTGAGTTCCGCAACCTCACTCAGGGCAGTGAGGCTGTCGATGTTTATCTGCGGGAGTTCCTTGACTTGTCTCACTATGCTGAGGAAGACATCTCTACTGATGCCCGCAGACAGGAGAAGTTCCGCGAAGGGCTCAACCCTGATATCAAGCTAGCACTCCTTGTCCAAGACTTCGCTGACCTCGCCACCCTGGTCAACAAGGCTATTCAAGTTGAGACTGGACTGAAGGATCACAAGGACGCGCTCAAGCGCACCCGTGAAGCGGGCTCATCTTCGGGATCGTCTTCGCAGAAGCGCCGTATCTGGATTCCTCACAGCATGTACCATCCAGCTGCACCTCCTCCACCGCCGGGGCAGCCAAGACCTCAGGCTCCACTGCTTCGAGCTCCTGCTCCCCGTCCCAATGATGGACTCTGCTTCAAGTGTGGCCGTCCAGGTCACCGTGCCAGAGAATGCCCTCAGAATCAAAATCAGCTTGCACTTCCCTCTGCTGGCCGTGGAAATGGCCGTGGCAATAACCAACCCCGCAACAACAATGCCAAACCTTCTTATGGTCGTGGTCAAGCTTACCATGTTGATCAGAATGAAGCTCAAGGTCAGCCAGCTACTGTGAAGGGTACTCTTCTTGTTAAATTCAGTACCAACTTCTGTTCTATTTGATTCAGGAGTATCGCATTCCTTTATATCTGAAGCTTTTGCATACATGGATGGCATTAAAATTTGAGGAATTGAAAACGTTCTAGTCGTTCGCGACTTCTAAGAGGTACTTCCAGAAGAACTTCCAAGAATACCCCGCTCCTTTTCCCTTCTACCTCCTGAATTCTCGGGATGAGAATTTATTTTAGAGGAGGAGAATTATAACACCCCTGGGTAATGCACTACAGTAATCCCTCATGATTAAGACAAGCCACTTTGTTTTGCAAAGCTTAATCATCTTGGATGAATATCTCATTTCAAATTCCACCACTGAATTCAATTCAAATTATAAGTGAAATTTGAAGTTGCACAAAAATTGCTGAAAAATAGTTCACCATTTAGCAAATATTCCAAAACAAATATTTGTTCAGGAAAATAACATCACCTATTTGGTAAAATGGACTATAGCAATTAAAACAGTGCTATTTCAGCATTTTAAATGCCATTTCATTTGTGAAAAATCCAAATGAACTCAAATGCCTTCCAAACTTTTTGTGGCAGTGCCATATATTGCAAAGTATTTTACGGCCAAGTCACACATTTTACAAAAGTCATTTGATGGCTTAAATTAAATGCAAACTGCTTTGTAAATAGAAAAATAGAAAAGCAGAGAAATAAAAAGAAAAAGGGCCACTGTGCACTGGGCCTTAGTGCATAGTGCCCGGCCAGACAGCCCAGCCCACCGCCACCGTCGTCTCCCTCTCTCTCCTCTGCGTGGCAGCGCGCCCGTGGCCAGCGCGCGGTGGCTCCGGCCGCTGCTGGACGGCTGCCGTCGCCGAGCGCCGCTGGGTGGATAAAGGCGAGCCACCCACTCCCCCTGGACACCTCTGCCACTCCTCCTCCCCTCTAAATCGCTCGCTCTCTCTCTCTCTCTCGAGCTTACCAGTACGCCACCATCGCCGCGCCGCTCAGATCCTGCGACCATCGGCGCCCTCGTGCCTGGAGAAGTTGTCTGGGAGCTGCACCGGCCACCGGCTCTTCTTCCTCGACCACCAGCTGGAGCCGGGACGTGCTGTAGCGACGGAATCGAGTTCGACTTCCTCCTCGGCCACAACAGCTTCTCCGGCGAACTCCGGCGCCCTCGGCAGCTACTAAGCCTCTCGCCGGCCTTTCTTGAGCCGCACGGTGAGCTCCGCTTCCTCCCCTCCGTTTGCCCCTCTGTTTCCGTGCCCCAGTGGAGCACTGATCGTCACCGCGAGCTCCCAACACACTAATGGGTTAGGATATGTGATCTGAGTAGACCTCTGGCCTTTTCGCACTAACCACCACGCAGGAATAGTATGGGCACTCGGCGTCGTATGTATCAGCCGAAGTTCTTCAGACGTCAGCAGTTAAGCGGCACGCGCCCGGGTGGACCGCGACAGCCTGCGTGTGTATACAGGGGCTAGGTCTGGTCCCGGCCGTCCTCGCAACGCGCAGGAGTGCAAAGGGCGATGGGCCCAAGACCCCTGAGCGCTTAGGATTTAGACCGGCGTGCTGGCCTCTCTGTTGAGCCTAGGTAGGACTGCGGCTTGTCGATCAGCCGAGGCCGGGCATGACCCGATGAAAGTGTGTCCGGCCAGAGTTAATCGAGTGTGTTGGGTAAGTTGGTGCACCCCTGCAGGGAAGTATATCTATTCTAATAGCCGTGTCCACGGTAATGGACGCTCAGAGAGTATCCCAATCTACTACAACTAGAACTGAATAACTGTGTTACTTAATTAATATGTTAGCTCCGGGATTGCTTTCTCGCAGGGAGTCATGGGAGGATCTCTGGGCATTGCTACTACTTAATTATTACTTTATCATATGCTAATCTACACTCTTCTAATGCTGCAAGATGCTGAAGATGCTAGTCTTCGATAGGCTAGGCTTTCCCCTCTATTCTGGCATTTCTGTAGTCTAGTCCACAGATACAGCCCCCTCTTTTGATACCGATGCATACATAGAATAGATCTGATGTAAGTCTTGTGAGTACTTTGGATGAGTATTCACGGTTGCTTTGCAACCTCTTTTTCCCCATATCCTAATGCTGCGATCAGATGACGGAGCCCCGGAGCCAGCTGCCCCCATCGACGACTACTACTACCCCTCCGGTGGAGCCTACTACTATGTGGAGACCGACGACCAGGAGTAGATAGGAGGCTCCCAGGCAGGAGGCATGCGCCTTTTCGATCCAGTGTCGTTGTTTTGCTCAGCCTTCTTAAGGCAGACTTGTTTAACTTATGTCTGTACTCAGACACTGTTGTTGCTTCCGCTAACGCTTGTACTCGAGCTTATGTATTCGAGCCCTCGAGGCCCCTCGCTTGTAATATAAAGCTTGCATGACTTTTATTTGTGTTTAGAGTTGTGTTGTGATATCTTCCCGTGAGTCCTTGGGCTTGATCGTGCGTATTTGCGTGTATGATTAGTGCACGATTGAGTCGGGGGCATCACACTCCACTTGTAATGAACTTTGAGGACAGCTTCAACCAACAAGAAAGCAGCGGAATAACACAAACAACATGCACATGTGACACATGATTTAACATGGAAAAACATCCTCAACTTGAGTAAAAACCACGGCTGTGGCCCGACCGGTCCACACAACTTCACTATGAGAATGGTGAGTACAAAGTCTTCTCTAGAACCTCTAGAGAGATTTACAACACAATCTCCACGTTGCCAACCTACAACAACAACAACAACCACAAGAGATAAGATTTCAGCAAAGCAGATTATACACAGCTTTTGTCCCCTTCAGTATTTTGCAAACTGTTCTTAAACCGATGAACGAAACAGCACCAAATTTGATAGACAAGTAGAAACACGAGTTCTTGAGATCCCCTCAAAATTTCAGCCCAATCAGTCACCGTTTCCCTACCCAAACTGTTCGTCTCCCAAAACTACTCTGTTCTGAAACTCCAGCAGTCAGAGCTGACAAAACCACTCTCAAATTTGATGCTCCTCTGACCCAATCCTAAAACCAGCTGACCAGATCAAAGTACTCAAAGTAAGGAACGAGCTCACCAAGTTTGCTGCCAATCCAAGCACGTATGAGCCTCCAATCACTAGCTTGAACGCTATCTAGTCAGATGAAGCAGATCTGGGTAGAACCTCCACTTCTTCTTCCTCTTTTCTCTCAAGTTATGTTTTCTCTTGTGTGCTCTCTCAATCTCACAATAGAAGCCACACCGAGCAGGGGTGGAGTGGCTAGGGTTTTCTTCTCTACTCCCTTCACCAGGAAGTACTCACAACCGTTGGATGCAATGAAGATCAACGGTTCACACGTGTTGGACTTTTGGGCTGATGTTGGGCTGCCAACACACCTCCATGTGAAGGGACTTAGCCCAACACCTCTTTCTGTTCTCTCCTCATGGGAATAAACCCTAGTTTGGTTATTCACACCTAATTAAACCATACCCACATCTACTTGTTCAGCAGAATCACAGTTGTGGGGATTTTGACAGATGACTGATGCCACTGCTGAGGAGATACCCTAGTGGTAAGACCAGCACATCTCTTTTCATTCTCGCGCACCCGCGCGGAGTTTGTTTGTTGTAATATGTTCTTGTCGACGGATCTAATGTTCTAGTAACAAATGCCGCTGCTGAGGATGTATGTCGTGATTGAAGAAATTAGTCCATTGTATAATTGACGCTGATTTTCCATTTGGTTGCCTGTCCGATTTGCCAGGGTCAGTCTTCATAAGATATCATGTGTGGATGGAGTGGACTCACACATCAATGGCAGACGTGGTGTCCAAAGTGCTAGACGACGACATCCTCCGCATAGAAATCCTCCTTTGCACAAGCTTCCCCACCACCCTCGTTTGTGCCTCCCTCGTCTGCAAGCGCTGGTACCACCACGCATCCGATCACGGGTTTCTCTGTTGTTTCCGCAAGCGCCACCCTCGCCTCCTCGGATTCTACACCATCGAGGATTACTGGCCAAAGGAGATCAGTCCACGCTTTGTCCCATTGATGCCAACACACCCAGAGCTCAACTCCATGGTCTGTCTCATGGTGGTTTACAACTTCAACATGATTTCCTTAGACCGATTTGGGATATTAGACCGCCGGAATGGCAACATCCTCACCGGGTGCCGCAAAGGAAGCGTGTGCACTGCCCGTAGCACCCTAAGAGAGGTGTTTATATTGTCCCACCACTCCCATGTGGGTAGAACCCATTTTGCTACAGTCCGTTTAGTGTAATCCTCTCCAAAGGAGAAGATACCGGCGGCTTGTCCTATGTGTATGTGTTGGAGGAGTTTACCAATGAGCCAAAAGAATTCATTGTGCAAGTATATATGCTACAAGGCGGTGTCTGGTGCATGCATACCTCGGCCACAACACAAATCCCTAGTCGGCTGAAATTAACTTCTTAGAGTCTGCACATGTGTAGGGTGCCGTCCCCGTCCCCGTCCTCACCGCCATCGATCGCCCGCGCCGATCTCGTCGCCGGCACCACCGTGGTGAGCCTCTTGTTCTTATCTTCTTTTTAAAAGAAAAAATTCTTACTTGTATGATTTAGATAGATACTTGTATAATTTTCTTACTTTTATTATTGTTTGTTATTATATAGTGCCATGACTTTGGTATCCGCCCCCGTCGGCCCTCGTCCTGTCTATGATTCGGATGTGGTATATTATCTTTTATTACTATTTGTTTCATTTAGTGTTTATGACAATTATGCCGACCAACGTGACATAGATGTTTTTATCTAGGAGGTATGTGAACCGGAAATTCCAACCGACCCTCTTGTCGAGAGGTTAAATTTAGTTGAAAAAGAAAACAATTACTTGAAGAAAAAATTGAAAAGAATTGAGGAGGAGAAGATGGAATTGGAGTTGCATGTTGCCGATGTCGTCGATGATCACAAGATCCAGATGGATGCAATGCGCTTGAAGATTAGAAAGATTAGAAAATATGCCATTGATAATGAGGCTTGGTATCATTATGCTGTTGGATCAATTGTTACCTTAGTTGCAATTATGATCGCATTTGTTGTTGCATTTAAATGTTTTACATAGTTGTATGTTAGTTTCAATGTATGTTTTAATTAGATGCTCTAGAGAGCTATATGTTGTTCTATATATGAGAACTATGTATGAACTTTATGTATTTGTTTTTTCAGTAATAACATTTGATCACTACAGTACTTTGGTTTTAATGTGATGATGAACTTGTATTAATTTGGTCACTTCTCTATTCATGATGTTCTGTAATGGTTTTTGATACACTTAATTATATAATGAACGCAGATGAACCGGCAATGGATGTACGGTGACCGACGCACCTCCGAGTACATTGATGGCATGCATAATTTTCTCGAAGTGGCTGAGGAAAACAAGCAGAATGGTTTTATGTATTGTCCATGTACTATCTGTGAGAATACGAAGGATTACTCTGACTCGAAAACCCTTCACTTGCACCTGCTTGAGAAGGGTTTCATGCCACACTATAATGTTTGGACCAAGCATGGAGAAAGAGGGGTTATGATGGAAGACAACGAAGAAGAAGAGGATGATGACAACTATCCCCCTGAATACGGTGATACTGCAACGGGGGAAGCTGAAGATCAAGAGGCACCAGACGATGTGCCCGATGATGATCTTCGCCGGGTCATTGTTGATGCAAAGAGACAATGCCAAAGTGAAAGGGAGAAGTTGAAGTTCGAGCGCATGTTAGAGGATCACAAAAAAGGGTTGTACCCAAATTGCGAAGATGACAACACAAAGCTCGGTACCACACTGGAATTGCTGCAATGGAAGGCAGACAATGGTGTATCTGACAAGGGATTTGGAACGCTACTGAAAATAATGAAGAAGAAGCTTCTAAAGGATAACGAATTGCCCGACAGTACGTACGAAGCAAAGAAGGTTCTCTTCCCTCTAGGATTGGAGGTGCAGAAGATACATGCATGCCCTAATGACTGCATCCTCTACCGCGGTGAGTATGAGGATTTGAACGCATGCCCGGTATGCGGTGCATTGCGGTATAAGATCAGACGAGATGACCCTGGTGATGTTGAGGGCAAGCGCCCCAGGAAGAGGGTTCCTGCCAAGGTGATGTGGTATGCTCCTATAATACCACGGCTGAAACGTCTGTTCAGAATAAAGAGCATGCCAAGTTGATGCGATGGCACAAGGAAGACCGTAAGAAAGACGGGAAGTTGAGAGCACCCGCTGACGGGTCGCAGTGGAGAAAAATCGAGAGAAGGTGGGGGGACTTTGCAGGTGACGCAAGGAATGTATGGTTTGGTTTAAGTGCAGATGGCATTAATCCTTTTGGGGAGCAGAGCAGCAATCATAGCACCGGGCCCGTGACTCTATGTATCTATAACCTTCCTCCTTGGTTGTGCATGAAGCGGAAGTTCATTATGATGCCAGTGCTCATCCAAGGCCCTAAGCAACCCGGAAACGACATTGATGTGTACCTAAGGCCATTAGTTGAAGAACTTTTACAGCTGTGGAATGGAAAAGGTGTACGTGTGTGGGATGAGCACAAACAGGAGGAATTTGACCTACATGCGTTGCTGTTTGTAACCATCAATGATTGGCCTGCTCTTAGTAACCTTTCAGGACAGACAAACAAGGGATACCACGCATGCACGCACTGTTTAGATGATACCGAAAGTATATATTTGGACAAATGCAGGAAGAATGTGTACCTGGGACATCGTCGATTTCTTTCGTCCAACCATCTCTGAAGAAAGAAAGGCAAGCATTTCAAAGGTGAGGAAGATCACCGAAAGAAGCCCGCCCTCCGTACTGGTGATGCCATACTTGATATGGTCAAGGATTTACATGTAATCTATGGAAAGGGTCCTGGCGGACAATCTGTTCCGAATGACGCTGAGGGACGCGCACCCATGTGGAAGAAGAAATCTATATTTTGGGACCTACCCTATTGGAAAGACCTAGAGGTCCGCTCTGCAATCGACGTGATGCACGTGACGAAGAATCTTTGCGTGAACCTGCTAGGCTTCTTGGGCATCTATGGGAAGACAAACGATACACCGGAGGCACGGGAGGACCAGCAACGTGTGCACGAAAAAGACGGCATGCATCCAAAGTAGTATCAAGGTCCTGCCAGCTATGCTCTTACCAAAGAAGAGAAGGAAATCTTCTTTGAATGCCTGCTCAGTATGAAGGTCCCGTCTGGCTTCTCGTCGAATATAAAGGGAATAATAAATATGGCAGAGAAAAAGTTCCAGAACCTAAAGTCTCATGACTGCCACGTGATTATGACACAACTGCTTCCGGTTGCATTGAGGGGGCTTCTACCAGAAAACGTTCGATTAGCCATTGTGAAGCTATGTGCATTCCTTAATGCAATCTCTCAGAAGGTAATCGATCCAGAAATCCTACCAAGGTTAAAGAATGATTTGGTGCAATGTATTGTCAGTTTCGAGCTGGTGTTCCCACCATCCTTCTTCAATATCATGATGCATGTCCTAGTTCATCTAGTCGACGAGATTGCCATTCTGGGTCCTGTATTTCTACACAATATGTTCCCCTTTGAGAGGTTCATGGGAGTCTTAAAGAAATATGTTCGTAACCGTGCTAGGCCAGAAGGAAGCATCTCCATGGGCCATCAAACAGAGGAGGTCATTGGGTTTTGTGTTGACTTTATTCCTGACCTTAAGCCGATTGGTCTCCCTCAATCGTGGTATGAGGGGAGACTGACTGGAAAAGGCACGCTAGGAGCGGATTCAATAATATGTAGGGATGGGCATTCTTGGGCCCAAGCACACTACACAGTTCTACAGAATTCTACCTTGGTGACCCCGTATGTCAATGAACACAAGAATTTTCTGCGCTCCAAACACCCGGAGCAGTCTGACGACTGGATTACATGTGAACACATCAGGACTTTCGGCAGTTGGTTGCAAACACATCTCATGGGTAACAACATTGTTGGAGATGAGCTGTACTCATTGGCCAGGGGACCATCTTCGACTGTATTGACTTACCAAGGGTACGAGATAAATGGGAATACATTTTACACGATCGCCCAATATCAAAAGAGCACCAACCAAAACAGTGGTGTCCGCTTTGATGCAGCAACCAACAGGGGAAAGGACACATATTATGGTTACATAGTGGACATATGGGAACTTGACTATGGACATGATTTTAAGGTCCCTTTGTTTCGGTGCAAATGGGTCAATCTGTCAGGAGGCGGGGTACAGGTAGACCCGCAGTACGGAATGACAACAGTGGATCTCAACAATCTTGGGTACACAGACGAACCATTCGTCATAGCCAATGATGTGGCGCAGGTTTTCTATGTGAAGGACATGTCTACCAAACCGAGAAAAAGAAAAGATAAGGAAGCGAATACATCATACAATGAGCCAAAGCGCCACATAGTTCTTTCAGGGAAAAGAGACATCGTGGGAGTGGAGGGCAAAACAGACATGTCTGAAGATTATGAAAAGTTTCATGAAATTCCTCCCTTCAAAGTGAAGGCTGACCCAAGCACCCTGTTAAACGATGAAGATTATCCATGGTTACGTCGCAATAAGCAAGGGACACACGCGAAGAAAAAGTGAAGACTTTCTCTCCAAAACTATTCTGATGATGGCTTTGATCTAGAATATCACTGCAGTTACATGTCAAGAAATGAAATGCCTTTGTAACATATGAGTTTTCGTCCGAAACCGTGATACTTCGAAAGAGATTGTCCATTTTGTACACGAAGTGCATCCAGTTTTTTCCGTAACCCTCTCAACTTTTTAGCACATGCTATGTGGGTGAAATGATGATACCATGCCAACTTTCAACCTTTTCAGAGTTCATTTGTACTGCTTTTCAATTTCAGGTTCATTTAGCTCAAAGAATGAATTAATAGCAAAAAGAATGAATCAAAAAGCTTTTATAAAACTCTAATAGCAAAAAGAATGAACTAAAAAGAATCACTTAAATATAATATTTTTCAATAGCAAAAAGAATCAACTAAAAATAATCAAAATAATATTAACTAAAATTATCAATGTATTTATTTGTTAAAAACTTTAATAGTAAAAAGAATTTTCATAAAGTATTTTTTGTTACAAACTTTAATAGAAAACTAAAAAGCTTTTATAAAACTCTAATAGCAAAAGGAATCAACTAAAAAGAATCAATAAAAAATAAAACTTATGCAACTAAAATTATATAAAATTTATGCAACTAAAATTATATAAAATTTATGCAACTAAAATTATATAACTAAAAATAACATATGCAAAAAATAACATTAAAAATTTAAAAACATAACATATGCAAAAAATAAAAAAAAGGCCCACCTACTAACCACCACGGCCTGCATACGACTAGAAACCCTAGAGATGGGCCAGGATGCAGGCCCGCAGTGCAAGAAGGCCCAACAGGGCGTCAGATAGGCATTTACTGCCTGCAGTAGAGAGGAGCTCGAGAGGGAAGCGGCAGCAGCGCTTATAAACAACTCCGAGCCCGTCTCAACTAGCGAGGTGGGACTAAAGTTTTGGATACAGCAGCACAGACCATTGGTCCCGGTTGGTGGCTCAAACCGGGACGAAAGGCCCCCCTTTCGTCCCGGTTCGAGCCACCAACCGGGACCAATGGTCTGGGCTTCCCGCCCTTTCGCCTGGCGAAATACACCTTTGGTCCCGGTTGGTGGCACGAACCGGGACGAAAGGCCCCCCTTTCGTCCCGGTTCGTGCCACCAACCGGGACCAAAGGTGTGACTATATAAGCAGCACTTGGAGAATTTCTCCCCATTCTCTTCCCCGACGCCGAAACGCACGACGCCGCCAGGCTGCTCTGCCGCTCCCCGTCGCCGTCCCTGCCCTGACGCCGCCAGGCTGCTCCGCCGCCCCCGACGCCGGCCGCCGCTCCCTGCCCCGACGCCAACCCCCAGTGAGCTCCCCGGCCCCTTACCCTGCGCTGCCGCCGCCGCCGCCCCTGCGCTCTGCTAGCCGCCGCTGCCCCTGCTCTGCTTAGCCGCCGCCGCCGCCGTCCCTGCTCTGCTCTGCTTAGCCGCCGCCGCCGCCGCCTTGTTCATACAATTTTTTTTGTTCATATAGCATTTTTTTGTCCATGTATGTATGTATGTATGGATGGATGGATGTATGTATGTACGGATGGATGGATGTATGGATGTATATATGTATGTATGTGTATGTATGGATGGATGGATGGATGTATATATATAGAAAATGTTCATATGATGATTTTTTTTTGTTCATAGAATATTTTTTTTGTTCATAGAACTTAGTTAAAATTTACCAAGTTACTAAGTTACTAAGTTAAAATGTTCATATATTCAAAATGAGTTAAAAGACTCATATATTCAAAATTTACTCCCGGTCCGCTCGCCCAACCAACTCTCGAGGCCACCCAAACCCTAGGGACATGAGGGGGGACGTCGGACATGCATGAGAGAGGCGGTCCGCAAAGTATCATCTCTCGAAGTATAACCCCCGATAACTTTGCATGATGTTTGCGACTAATCCATTGCTCATATATGCATATGATTCCTTGTTGTGATTAGCTAGGTCTATGTTTGCCACTAATCCATCTCTCATGGTTGTATATTGCCATGTTGTAATATTTGCAGAAACTATGGACAGAGACTTAGAAAAAGAAGAGTTGTTGGGGGATATAATCCGCGACGGAGGTGATATCACCTTGTCGTTTCTCAACGACACCGATGGTGAGGAAGGAGATCATGACGGCTCCGGTGATCGAGTGGAGGAGGAAGGAGATCATGACGGCTCCGGTGATCCAACGGAGAAGGGAGCCTTAACTGTTTCAAAGTCCGGCGAGGTATATATATATTAATTAAGCCTCTGCTGACTAGATGCATTAATTGTTTTGTATGTACATATATTGACGCTTCTTTCTTCTTTTAGCCCTCCAGATCGAGCCAAACTTCGGTAAGGAGACGAGGCCCGAAGAAAAGGTTGGGCCAGGATGAAAGGTTCACGATCGAAGAAATCACTCCGGATGGCCAACCGATTGCTCCCAAGCGGACCAAGGACACATTTGTACATCAGTGTGGAGTTGTTGTTAGGGACAGCGTCCCGATCAGCATCCAAGAATGGGATAAGAAGAAGGACCCTAAAGTTTCTTATGTCCAAGATAGACTGAAAGATGATCTTTGGAACTCGCTGATGACAAATTTCAGCCTACCGCCAGAGGAGGATCCGAATAACCCAGTTATACAGCGAAAGGTCAAGGCGTTTGCTCTTAAGAAGATGGCAGAACTATTCAAGAACTGGAAGAAAGATTTGAACAAAAAGTTTGTCGACAAAGACGAGACTCCAGAATTCACCGGTCAATATGAGAAGATAAGAGATCACTGGCCCGCATTTGTGGCCTACAAGAAATCGGAGAAGGGTAAGCAAAGGTCACTGACAAACAAGCAAAATGCTGCAAAGAAGCAGTATCACCATGTTACGGGGTCAGGTGGCTACAGCAAAGCCCGGCCTACGTGGGACAAAGCTGAGCAAGACCTGCTTGCTAAAGGGGTCCAACCAGCGACATTGCACTGACCAGATCGGTCAAGGACTTGGTTCTTCGGGGTTGGGGGAACTTTGGACCCAGAATCAGGGAAGTGTGTTTGGACGAAAGCTCAACTTGCAATACCCGTCGAGAAGCTTGAGGCAGCAATCAAGGCAGCGTAGGAAGGGAGGTTCCATCCCGACAGAGAGAAGGACGAGCTGACAGAGGCCCTCGGGAATCCTGAACACCCTGGACGAACACGAGGCACATCAGGCTCCGTTCCGTGGGTGCATGGGTTTCCCGACAGCGGTGGTTATAGAAGCCGAGAGAGAAAGAAGAAAGAGGAAGCAAGCGAAATGCAGAAGCTTAGTGCAAGATTAGTGAAACTAGAGGAACTTGAGAGCCAGTGAGCTACCGGCCAACCATCTCAGTGGCACGAAGATCCTTCCTTCGACACTACCCCAGAAGCTACCCCACCATCTCAGCGGAGAAGCAGCGTGGCTTCCACGGAGCTCGTTCAGCCTGATTTCACGGCTCCTCGCTACCCCGTGGATAGTATCACGGCGGCTGAACATTGTGTGCTAATGGCGAAATGCCAGAACCTGACCTTGAAGGGCGGTCGGCTCTGTTTTACATCCTCGAGCTGAGGGAACTTTCCATTGTCGTCCGATTCCACATGGCTATGCTATTGTCACGGTGATGAAATAATGGAGGGATTTGAGGGGCTGGAGCTTGACTACCCTATAGGTGAAGGGGATAATCTTCTGGAAAATGCCTTAAGGAGTACCTGTCTATGGAGAAAGGAGAACATCAAGCTTCCAAACTGGACGCCGCCTCAGCAGACGCAGCCGGATGAGGCCCCTCAGTAGACTCCTCACAGTCCAGCTCAGCCGGATGAGGCCCCTCAGCAGACTCAGCCGGATGACGCCCCTCAGCAGAGTCCTCTTCCGCCTCAGCTGTCTCCGGCGCGTCAGCAGACTCCGCCTCCTCCTCCGCCTCCTCCAGCGCGTCAGCGGACTCCGCCTCCTCCGGCGCGTCAGCGGACTCCGCCGCCTCAGCAACAGCGGAAGAGAGCCGCCGCTGCTCCGGCGGCTAGCAGTACAAAAGGCAGGAAGAAATTCAAATTTGGTCCAAGCCTCAGGGTTCCTCTAAAGTTACCATATGAGAGGAGTGACAAGGAAACCGATGACATCGTGGAAGCCGAACTGCAGGCCCATTTTGAACGGAAACGTCCACCTCCAAAGGAAACAATAGATCCAGTGAAAGCGAAGCGCACTCTGGATGCCCTTAAGCGACCACCACCGCCTCCGCCGCAATCCAACTATGACCGCTATATTGAAAAGACATATGATGAAGCGCGGCGGTCGGGAAGTACTGCCAGTGCTTGAAGACGAAGAAGTGGGAAAACAATTCCCCAGCTCGGCGAACAGGAGAAGCAATCGTGCCCCCCCGCTCAAGGTGTCTAGCGATATCGCTAATCATCCGGGGCTACTGCCCGGTACCACTCTTGGTGATTACGTGGGCGATGATGTACAGTTTGAAACGGCTGAGGTAGTAGAGATCTTTAGATACGAGCACGGGAAGCCTCTCGTCAAACCTGATCATCCTCATCTAACAACGATGATGCGAAGATTGCATGAGTGGTACTTGGAAACTTGCAGGAAGAATGGGTCCGATAGTTTGATGGTGAGAATTAAAGATGAGCACGACCTCATTGGAGTCGACCTGATGCCTGTTGAATTTGTGGAGTTATTTCAGTTATTCAATCAAGAGGCCCTCGACAAACAACTCATGACTTGCTACTGTCTGTAAGTATTACTTCTGTAATTAAGTCTCTAGCTCAGCTCGTTCATTGCATGTATATATAATTATCCTCACTATATTATGCAGATTGAAGATCGTTGAATGCCCAAAAAGACAAATCTATGACGTTGGGTTCATTAGCCCAAATACCGTAAATGAATGGGCGGTACAAAACAGAGTTAAAGATACCGAGGAAAACTTGCTAAAAGCGTTCCTTCGACATCAAAACAAAAGGGAAATACTCTTTCCTTACAACTTCAAGTGAGTGTTACTGTCTTGTGCATATTCGGTTTCGCTTACTCGAGGTTAAGTACTGTAATTGATGAGTTATGCGTGCGCAGGTTCCACTTTATTCTGCTATCCATTAAGCTTGACGGGGGAGTAGTAACTGTCTTAGACTCGAGACGTAAAGATCCCAAGGATTATGCGGACATGACTGCAATGCTCCAGAAGTAAGTTCAATCAATACCGGGACCATATCGGCAACTTTCGTTCATTTCCTGATATCAAGTAATCATTTTCTTTGCCTGGCAGGGTTTGGAAACAGTTCACCGGAATGGTTCCAGGTCTGAAGAACGAGCTGTGATTTACACGCCCCAAAGTAAGTAGTACTAGCTAGTTCCGCGCATCTCTCATTGATTCTAGTTTCATCAATACCATTATCATGATTGATTATCAGTTTGATTGAACTCTATTCTCGTAAAGTGCTTGTGGCAGGCAGGCGGGAATAATTTATGTGGATACTACGTTTGCGAGTTCATTCGCCACTCCACCACTGAGCGGGGCTTCTTGTCTGACAAACAATTTGAAGTACGTAAACAATATTCACAATTTTATTTTATTACCATCAATTGTGTTGAGTTTCATTCATATATATGTATTGACCCCCTTCTTTAAATTAGATCTGGCAGATGCGGGATGAACTCCTACCACATGATCGCATACGAGCAATTCAAGAGGAATTGGCGGGATTCTTTCTTGACCACGTCATACATGAAAAGGGAGAATACCATACGGAAATTCAATGGGAGTTTGGCGCTTGATGATGTCAGGGATGTTATATTGTATATATGTAGTAGCGTCGGATAGATATACGAAAACTTGTTGGTCGACCAAGCACGGAGAAAGAGAGGTCACTTCTCTCTATATATGTTCATGACGATCTTGTGTAATTAATGGTTTCCTTCATTTGCTTACTAGCTAGCGTCGAGTTCTCTCTATATGTAGTAGCTAGCGTCGACCAAGCATGGAGAAAGAGAGGTCACTTCTCTCTATTAGCTAGCTAACACAATATGAAACACCTAAACCCTCCAAAACCCCTAAACCCCCCCTTTCAAAAAAAACCCCAGCGCCTGCGAGCTGCTGACGCGTGGCTGCCTTTTGGTCCCGGTTGGTGTTACCAACCGGGACTAAAGGCAAAAGCCCCAGCGCCTGGGAGCTGCTGACGCGTGGCTACCTTTTAGTCCCGGTTGGTGTTACCAACCGGGACTAAAGGTCCTCCTGCCTGGGCGCCCCACAGCGTCCACGTGGAGCACCTTTAGTCCCGGTTCGTAAGCCAACCGGGACTAAAAGTGATGGGCATTAGTCCCGATCGTTTTGTCCCGGTTCCAGAACCGGGACTAAAGGCCCTCTGGAACCGGGACAGATGCCCTGTTTTCTACTAGTGGCTATCGGCACGGAAGGTCGTGCTCATCGATGATAGACTCTATATGGTTGGTACCTTTGGTGATGACATTCTTGTCCTAGATTTGATGGCCTCAAGCTTCTCTAAAATTCCGCTCCAACATGGAGTGAAGTATGAGAGTCTTAGAACCATCTTGCCAGGGGCTGTTGATCCTTCAATTGTATATCTCACACATGTCCATATTAAGGAGCTTCAACTTTGCATCTGGCTCCACAAGGGGGACTACTGGTTGTTGGTTACCATTTGTTTGCACCAGATATGGGCCAATATGAGGATGCTAGATCACACACTTGAGGATGGGGATATTGATTTTCACTCTATATGGCAGGTGGAGGATCACACACTTGAGGATGGGGATATTGATTTTCACTCTATATGGCAGGTGGAGGATAATGTTGAGTTTGTGTTCTTGGAAATGTGTAGATGTATGCTCTATCTGGATGCCAAGAGCAAGACATTGCATAAAGTGCATGAGATGGCAGAACAAGCTCAACATTTGGTTATGATTTCTATCCTTTTATGATGATTTGGCCTCCTATATTCCCTGAGCTCAAGGACGATCATGCAAGGTTTGCCTTTTAACCTTTATATGATTTGTATATCCCTCTTGTTGAGGTTACATAGTTTTGCTATGTGCACCATTCATTGCACTGTTTGGTATAGATGGGAATGGTGTAAGCTATAGGGTTGATTTTTCCGGCCTTGATAACATTACTAATTAACCGGCATCAGATAATGCTTGTCATAAGATGATTTGAAACCACTTGTGTACTGCTGTAGTGTTTACTTGTAGTCATGATAGGGGCCCTTGCGTGTGGCCGTGGGTTAGTTTTGTTAAAGCTTGTGGATGCCTTGTTATCACGTTGACCACTTGTCCTGAAGTATTATCACAAACCCATAGAGATTGAAACTTGTTTCCTCTTTCATAGAAGTAGTAATGGTGTAATTTTTTGCTGTGGACATTGGTCAGCTTTTCAATATTACATATGAGATTGGTAGTACTTGAGTTTCTTTTTCTAGATTTTTCTCATATGTTGAAGCATGCTCTTGCTTACTTGAATTTGGGCGGATGTCTTACATTTTAACCTTGAGCTTATGCACCGTTTCTGATTCAGATATATTACAATGAATATTTTTCTTTTATACAATAGAAGTACATAATCCAAGCTAACAGTTGGCAAGCCTATGTGGTGTTTGTCCTTCTATGATCATAAGTTATTTTTACTGTGAACAAACTGTAAAATGAAACATGCCCGTGTGTGATATGAATACATTTTAACCTGTGATTGGTTTTCGGAACAAAAAAATACGTTGGTGGTACAAATGCGTTACTTGACTTTTGAGTGCATATAATATTCGACTATCGTTGTGCGAGTGACTTGTCTTCATGTTCATTTGACATTCTGGTGACTATCTCCATCCTGACGTTTATTTTGTTTCCGTTGATACAGAGAAGTCATGTGAAGAAGAAGGATATGAGGAAGCTCTTGGTTCTGATGATATGGTATCTAAACTGTCAGTGACAATCGCGCCAGCAGTGAAGAGTAGTAGTGACTTGCATATCCTTCAGTAGTTGGCTAATATTTGGTCTACTGTTAACTGCCATTTATTATAGATCTTAGTGGATTAGTCAATTAGATATTAAGGTGCTATGTGACTGGAGCAAGTACCCCCATATATCCTATTGTACCATTACTGTCTGCGACCCAGATTACTTTGTTTTGTGTGGATGGAATCAGGCTGCAGGTGGGAGTGGGATTTAGTGGGACTAATCATCCCATCCCACTTAAACTGCTTTAATGGGCACCCACTGGACGCAAGCAAAATTAATCGGGTTGTCCCATTTATCCCACTGGAGTCCCGCCTTTACCGTTTACCATGCTAAACATCAGGCAGCCCCAGTGGCAGGAGGACGAGCACAAAGGAGTAACGTTCGACCGGTCATGGCGTCTAGGTTCCGGGGTCGTCCGTCTTGGGCGTCAGCGTGAGCTGCACGTCCTGCGTACCGTGAAGAGCCCGCCAAGGAGCTGCGAGAAGGGGTGCGCTCACGCTGCCGTCGTCCGGCACGGAGCTGAACATCCCGCCGTGGGACTTTCGACGACCTCACTGAGCAGGACGTGGTCGGTGTCCTTGCCGAAGCAAAAGGTGTACACGGCCACTTTGCTGGGCTCGGCTTGCTTGGCGTCGGCGGTGCTCTGCTGGCCGTCGGACATGAGGAAGACGTTGGCTTGCGGGCTTTGGCGGTGACGCGGCCGGCGACGACGGCTAGAGCAGTGTCCAAGCCGGCCTTGATGTTGGTCCTGCTGCCTGGCGAAGAGGCCGTCGATGACGGCCTTGAAGTCGGTCTGGGCAAGCTGCGTTACGGAGCGTAGCGCGCAGTGCCCTGTGGCGGAGTCGAAAAAGGAGACGACCTAGAGGCGGTCGACGGGGGTGAGCTTCACGATGATGAACTGCATCGCCCTCTTCATGTTGTGCAGCTTGTTGCCAACTGCCATGCATGCTGCTGCCGTTCACGTCCAACACCGCCATCAGATTCAGCCCTTCTCGGACGGACGGCCGTCGACGAGGTGGCCGTTCAGCTCCACCACCGCCGGCACCGTGTCCGCTGTCAGTGTTGCCTCGTTCTTCTTGTAGGTCGGCGTCTTGATCGTCACGAGGCCCTTGGTGTTGCCTGCATTGGAAGCAGAAGGCTTCTCATCGTCGTTGAATGCCATGGATTCGATCCGTATAGAGAGCTAGTAAAGCACGCACACCTAGCAGCTAGCTAGCTTTGCCAGTAGAACAGACACACGCACGCCATGTATTTGTAAGTGGGATCCCACTTATATCCATGAAACCCACATAAATTTTAGCGGGCTGTTAGCAATTACCCACCAAATCAAGTTGGGACTAAGTGGGGTTGTGGTGGGACTCCCACGGAGAGTCCCGCCTGCAGCCTTAGGATGGAAGCAGTCTCCAAGTATGTTGAGTACTTAGAGCATCTATAGTCGGGCGCCTCAAACCATCTCTCATACGCCCGTGGACAGGGCCGGGCCCATAGTTGTGCCAACTGTGCAGCCCGAACAGGGCCCACAATTTTGGGGGCCCAAAAATATTATATAGGCCTATATACGGTATATACCTGGCGCTACCTTCCTGGACGTTGTGCTGGGCCGCATCCCGCTGGGCGCGTCGCTCGCGATCAACTGGCGAACGCGTCGCTCGCTCGCGTCTCGGGAACGCGTCCCTCGCAAGTCGCGTAGGCGTCGTTCGCTCACGTGAATTGGTGAACGTGTCGCCCGTCGCTTGCGGTTCCCTGACGTCAAGCGCCAACGATTCCAAATCCAATCCAGACTTCGGCTGGAAAAATTCCATGACACCAGCGACCAGCGTTTCCCGTCCCTGCCTCCTGCTTTCGGCAAAAAAAATCGCCTGCCTTGCAAGTTCCAACGGCCAGCGCCGGCGATGGTGACCTAGCTATTTCGGCAGCGATAATCGGTTCTCGCCAACTCGATCGACAATCGCCGGGGGAGTTAGACGGTTCATCATATTGCCAAAGATTGAAACAAATTAGCAATTTTGTTAATCTCCCACAGTCCAATTTTATTTTATTCATGTGCGTATCTTGTGTTTTAATAATACAGATTTAAGTCATCGTGGGCATAACATTAAACGTTTTATTTCAAAGAACACAAAAAGAATGATGATGTTTAAATAAACATTATGCAACTTGGAGTTAAATGTGCAAGATTTTTAATATATTCAATTGTTATGTAAAATATTATGTCATATACATTAGAATTGTTTGTGAGTTCAATTTTTCATGTGAGATAGGGCCCCGTTTGAAAGTTTCGCACAGGCCCCGGATTTTGCTGGCCCGACCCTGCATACTACCATATGATACAATTGCCTGATGCTCCAGTTACACAAGTCAGGGTGGACGCGGTCCGGGCCGGTCCGGTCCCTCCCCGAGCAGCCGTTTGGCCCGGCCACCGGCTGACCGGACCGGACCGGACCGAGCAGCGCAGCGGTCCTCTTTTCCTGCACCGGACCGGGGGTGGTAAAGCTCGGGCCGGACCGAGAGGACCGGCCATGGCGAGTGGAGAAACGGCGAGCGGCGGCAAGAGGGCATGGGGAGCGCGCACGGCGAGGTGGATGACGTGCGTGGATGCTGCGACGAGGTGAGCAACGTGCGCGAGTGCCGGCGGGCGACGTGCGCGGGCGCCGGCGGCAAGGTAGTCGTGCCCTGCTGCTGTTGCTGGTCGTGGCCGTGCCCTGCTGCTGCCGGCCATGCCCTGCTGCTGCTGGCGGCCGTGCCCTGCTGCTGCCGACGTCCACCGCGTGCGCGGGGCCTTCTGCGTCCACCAGGGCACCAGCACCGACGCCGCCGGTTCGAGAAGGAGCAGCAGGACGTCGCGCTCTGCCTCCTGATGCTATTTATTCAGAGTTGCAGAGCTAACTGAAAACGGAAAATCAGGCCACGTTCCTCGCCCGCTACCCTACATCGTGGCCACGATCGTTTTAGTATCATGCCATCCCACGATCCGATCAAAGCGACGAGCTACCCTAACAAACTAACCAAGTCGCAGCTTGGCTTATTTCACTAACTGAAGAAAATCCTAACTGACGAAACTGAACTTTAACAGCTACACCTACGCCTGATGAAACTGAATTTTTCTGAAACTTTGACAGCAGCTGTTAACTGACACCATGGTCATCGCAGATGAGGGCGTGCGTGCGTGTGCACCGCTACTCGCCGTCGCTGCCGTGCGTGTGCAGCGTGCCGACTACGAGCCGGGTCATCCTCAGGGCGTCGTCCTCGGTGTTGGCAGTGATCGCGAGCGCGACGCCGAAGTTTGAGAGCTTGGCGCGGAAGCATGCAGTGATGCAGAGGCCGGACAGGCGGATGAGGCTCGAGTGGTTGACGCGACCCAGATGCTCATCTCGACGGCAGCGCCCACGTCGCCAGGCACGCGCTTCACGGTCGTCCTGTTCGCGATCAGCGGGTACGCAGCCGACATCCTGGTGCCGCAGTTCGTCGCGTCGCCGCGGTACCACGGCGAGGTCAAGTTCCTGATCAGCAACATCCAGTTCATGCCGCGGTGGATGGTCAAGTACAGGGGCTGAGCATCGTCCCCGAGCTGGTGCCGGGGCGGGCGCTTCTCCATGGCCAGAGGGGGGAGAAAACGGGCGACGGCGCCGGCGGCAGTTCTCGGTCCGCTTGGTCGGACCGGGCGAAATCCGGACCGGACCGGTATGTTTTCGGGCCGACTTCTGCAGACCGGACCGGCCGAATTTACCAGCGGGCTGGGACCGTTCGGTCCGGTCCTTGGCGGACCACGAGCGGGCCAAAAAGCCCGCTCGGTACGTCCACCCTGATACACAAGTACGATCCTAATTAATCGAGTACAAGTTATAATGAAGACAAATATTACTACGTAGGCCGATAATGAAGCATATTCTGCACCACACCTTCTTTTTGAAGGGATGATAACATGTGTCGCATTGTTATTCCACTTCACCACTTAGGTTCTCGACAGAGTATAGATATATCCATCGGTGCAGTCTTTGCAGACAGGAAAGCTCTGGTTGCAGATGGAGCATCTGGTCTGTTGTTTCAGACAGGTTACAGTTGCTAGTAGAGGAATTACAGTATTTATGTTGCTGGCAAGTGATCTTTGTGATTCTCGGAGCTGGAGGTCGCCTTTGTTAGCGATGCCCTGCTTCTTGTGCATTTCTTCCAATATCACTCAAGCATTCATATCCAGAATCTAAGTTTATCCTTGGCATATTGCAAATTAATGCCCTGAAGATGATCAAGTGAACTCTGGGAACTCTGGGATGCTGTACATGAATCAAGTTTCCTTAATTCAGTCTACAAACAACTAGATACATATGTATGTCCTAGTATTCTTACTACTGAGTTCACTAGCACTTCATGCTCTTAGAGCATCTCTAGCAGACCCTTATATCGCGGACCCTTATTCTGCGAATATTCGCAGAATATTCTGTTTTACAGTTCCGCTTCGCGGGGTCTGTTCGGCCGCAGCCCGCGCCAGCCCGCAAGCCGAAAAAAATTCAAATTAGACAATTTGACCGCAATTCAGATGATTGGCTTCAAATTCGAACAATCAAACATAGTTTGCACGGAAATTAAGTATAGTTTTCAATCATGACGCAAAAGAACCTCATGCAAAAGCCACCACCACCTCCATCACCATCTTCATCATCGTCATCGCTCTCCACCACCGCCACCGAAGCCACCACCACCTCCATGACCATCATCGTCAACATCATCACTGTCCACCACCGCCACTGATTCCCCCACCGGCACCGAAGCCATCACTCGTCGCCGCTAGCATCCTTTTCTTCAAGATCCCCCTCCTAACCATATCATGCCATTCTTTGGTGAGGTCGTCCATGTCATTGCGGTTCATAGTTATGATCTTGTTCTCCTCGGCAAGGGCTTTTCTCTCCTCAATGGCGGCCCTGCGCAACCCCTCTTCCTTGAGTAATTGCCACTTTTCTTGCTTCTCTTGCGCCTTCTTCTAGGCCAACTCCTTCTTTGCCTCCAATGTCTTGGCCACCATCAACTCATTTGATTGCACCATGGCATCTATCTTGTCCTGCAAACTTGATGCCTCCGTTTCCCTCTTGATCTTGTCCTTGGCCTTCTTGTTTCCATCGGGTTTGTTCTTGTTTCTTGGGCCATCATCATCTTCATCATCGTCATCCATCTTGGTGAGTGCACCTCTCTTCGGTGGGGATTCTTTCTCAATCAACTTCCACTTCTCGCTTTCTTTAAGAAATTTCCAACAATGCTCTAGTTGAAATGACTTGCCACCGGAAGCTTCCATGTCCTTGTACCTTTCTTGCGCAATTTTGGTCCTACAAAATGAAAACAATGTCAAATTATGCAACCACTCCAGCCGCTACAAATGATTTGCACAACTTGGCACGTGAAAACAAACTCACATAATCGGATTCAACGGTACCACTTGAAGGTGCATTGCGGACATGCTCCAAGCAAGCAGCCCAACGGCTACAAATCGGCTTGATCACGTCCCAACGACCTTGGAGTGACCTAAAGGTGCGTGCCGTCCTGTTGGGATACTTTGCCATCGTGCGGAAGAACTGATCCTCTATCCTTTGCCAATACCGCTTGGCGGTTTGGTCAGTGCCGGTGCACGCATCAAGAGACACCGATTCCCAAGCCTTGATCAAGATTTGATCTTCCAATTGCGTGTAGTTCTTCGATCTTGCGCGCACTTTTGCTTGCGCTTGGTCGAACGCCCCCTCCTCAACCTCCTCCACCTCATCTTCTTCCTCACCGTGACCGTGCACACCACCATCCATCTCATTGTAACCGTAATCACCGATCGGGGCTTGATCAATGTCGACGGCATTCGCATCATGCAAACCGGCACTACAATTGCGCTCAACAAGTCACGAACAAGCGCAATGGCGAAAAGTGAAACAACTAGAAGAAATCGAAGTATCATACCTTACGCCCATTTCGTCAAACACCTCGGGGGCGGCGGCGTCGTCGGCGGGCATGCTCGTGGTAGTTCTTACCGGGGCAATCGGGGGAGGTGTTGGCGGGATAGCTCTTGCGGCGGCATTCTTGCGTTTCACACCCGAAACCTTGCCTTTCTTCACCGACGCGGGCCGGGCCGGATTCGCAGCGGCGGCGGCGGCGGCGGGCGCGCATGCCTTCCCGGCGAGGGCTGCGGGAGCGCTGCCCTGGACGACGACGTTGCCCTGCCGCTTGCGGGGTTGCGCCTACTTACCACGATTAGCTATCCCGCGATTAGCTTCAAAAATCAAGCTGGCAGTATCTAACTGAATTGGAGGCCGCCTTTGTTACCAATGCCCCGCTTTTTATTCATTTCTTCCAATATAACTGAAGCCTTCATGTCCATAACCTATGTTTTAGCTTGCCTATGGACTCTGCACCCTTGCCATATTGCAAATTTATGTCGTGAAGATGATCATGTGAATTCTGGGATGCTGTACATGAATCAAGTTTCCTGAATTCAGTCTACAAACTACTTGATGCATATATATTTCCTAGTATTCTTACTACTGACTTCATCAACACTTCATGCTCTTAGCAGGGCAAATCGCTGAACTGGGAAGAGTATTCTTCCTATAGCTCGATGACTAAATCACGCCAACAGCAGTAACTGAGTCCGGAAGCATTAACTGAGAAGGACAACTCTAATATCTCTAGTGTCCAACCCATCGATCCTGCAACGCAACAGCCAGAAAATTCTAATGAGTGTCGACACTTACTCAGCCATTTTTGAACTCTAGGCCATACATTCTTCATTGCCGAAACTAGATGCAGCTTTTCAATTCCTCAATCTCTTTTTTTCTGTTGAGAAGCATAAATGACCCAGCCCTCCTGGCTGGTTGCTGGAATAACTCCCTCCACGGCCGTGAATAAATAGCAACTGTGTGGACTTCATGGCTCCCAAAGTGAAGTCGCCTACATCCACCAATCCCATATGCATATTGCTAACTATAAAAGGATCTGCGAATGGAGAAGACACTTGAAAGCAGATAATATAACTAGCAGGCACTGGAATGTTGTGACAGATACATCACAGACATACAAGTTGTTTCAAACAGTAATTGGAGCACCTTATCCAGCTCCATCTAACATCCTAACCCAGTGCCCAGCAAACTTGTCACTGACTGAAAACAGAGCTAACAGATACTTGCACTTGCTTCTTTAAGATGGGTTTTCTGCTACCGCACATCAAGCTTCTAGCAAAGAAATACAGCTCGGCTTACTCTTCTAGTGGCGGCTCTGTTTCAAGCAGAACGAACCAAGAATCATGATGGAGATAATTAAGCATCAAAAGATCCGAACAGACGAAAACAGAACTAGTTGTACAATTGTAGTGAAATATATCGCGCGACACTCAAAAGCCAAATTGCTGGATGAAGAGGCTGACAACAAGCAGTGAAACTGCAAAGATCGCACACCTGTCTTGGGTCACTATAACACATTATATATGGTTTTTTATTCTCATTTTCCTGCTGGATGCAGCTAGCTATATGTATTACATATGAAGTTGATTTTAGCTTGTACATGTTCTGTTTAGTCCAAGCTACTGACAAGAATTTGGTGAGTAAGCAGAGAGTACTAGCAAGGACATCCTTTGCTCTACAGAAACTGCATATGGGTACACATTCAGCTAGCTATATGTGTTATATGTGAAGTTGTTATTAGTTGGTACATGTTCTCTCTGGTCTAAGGTACTGAATATATAATTGGGTAAATGGGCAGAGAGGACTAGCAATAACATCTTTGCTGTACAGAAACCGTATATGGGAATCCATGGTGATCAAATAATGGAGATTGAGGTGAGGGATAAGTGCATAGATCTTATGGGTAGGAGCATTTGCATAGAGAATTCAGTCAGGAAGAAAGGCATAATATCTTGAGGATCACGGTTCAAAGGCTGACCCATATCCTTCTAATTTCTCTTATCCATGGCCGCATCAACCAGAGGACGAAAGGAAAACCTTGCAGGATCATCCTTGAGTGCGGGAAATCCAGGAAGCCAGATCATAAATGGACAGATATTATAGATGTGTGGATCATTTTCGGTCAACTCATGCACCTTACACAGCACCTTGCACTTGATATCCCGGTCAAGTATGCATCAATCCAATTATATCAATACAAGCACAAACTGATAGCATTTCGTTTACGCACATAGTGATTACCAAGCAGCAATAGTTTTTCTTATACTTCTGATATAGATTCAGTCTATTTCAGTAGTAAATAATGATATAGTTTAAGCTCTCATAAGGGTATTGGCCAAGGAATGGAAATGGGTCCCCCTGGACTTACACTGTCCTAACATGACCATTCTGACAAAGGAAGAAACAATTGAATTTACTCATCGACCCTTAAGCACACCAATATTATCACGTCAAACATCTACCATAAGTATTTGCAATGAACTCAACAGAAGAAATAACTCAACGAGGTATTACCTGCAATGTAGAAATTCGTATAGGGATAATACATTCTGAAGTGTGTGCATTCTCTCCTTCCAATATATCTGAACTGCACCGACTGGAGCTGGAGGATGAAATCATGAGAATCCGAAGACAAAAATATTGCATTTGTGTCTTCATCATACCCTGCCAATAGGGTGACATTTTTCCTGCGCGTGGGTCTTGAAAAGAGCGTGTCCAGTTGAACACATTTCTGCAGCACCCATGAAACAATACCATCACTGTTTAACTTCCTCCTCCATAATTGAATGCTGAGTTTTATCTTTGAAAGAACTGTGAGGGCAAGGCAATTATTGTCTCCTCGTAAGATCTGAAAGGACATGTTGACGCTAGAACCAGTAACATGGGCATATGTTGTCGGCTTCTCAATCACAACAAGGGTCTGCCTTTCAAAATCAAACTCGAGGATGTTGGCTCTAGAGAGCAACCAATAAAGTGCATTCCCAGCCATGACGCTGGGCCTTGCTACATTAGCAATCTTACATGTATCCGTTATGGATATAGTATCGCCCCATATATTAGACTTGGAGTCGTAGAGGCAAACAGATATATTTGTTTGGTTAGCGAAACCTTGCTGGCACACCAGTACCAGTTTGAATGTGCTCAAGCAATTCTCGTTGTGCAAGTGCTAATAAACGTCGCTGGCAGAGCACATCACCGCTGCGCTCACAACAAAGGTTTCAAAGCCATCACTGACCGCTGGTGAAAAATCCACGTGTATTTTGCCGCCGGTGGTGGGTTCCCAAATGATGGCCTCATGGCGCGCGCTGTCGAGGATGAGGGTGATGCCATCGCGGCAGCCAAGGAAGACGAGGCCTAGAGAATAAGGATCTAACAGGTTTTCCGGCAACGCTAACTGGTCTGAAATTGGAGTGAAGATAGGGGCTTCATTAAATTATTGGTAGAAGTAGCCGAGGAGCCTCCAATGGTGCTTGCAGAAGTGCCCGAGGAATTGAGGATCCAAGAGGATGCGGAGCCATCACTTGTAGATGAGTGAGGCGTTGTGGAGGGAGGATGGCTTCGGAATGAGGCGGAGGAGGATCTCGATGAGGAGGTCATCATCACTGAGCACCTTGGACACAGGGTCAGTTGGTGTCATAGAACACCCGGGCTTGGCATCAACCCTGAAATGCAACAACAACCACAACAAATCGGATCAGTTGGCCGATCCTTCAATCAATGCGGATGCATCTATAACTTTACATACATCCGGCGGACCAGCCCAATATACACAAAGTGAAGGGAGAAACTAGAGGTCTTACCCTTGGGCAATCTCCGCATGTTCAATACTATCTGTCACAGCAACCTCTCCTCTCTTTCTCTCAGTTGCCGAAACAATGAAATGTTAAGGCTTATGAGTGGGCATGAAGCTAGGTTTTTCACTATAGGAAAGAAAAGAAATTGAAAAAATTACGAGAAGATGGAGAAGGAGACGAAGGAGAAGGGGTTGCCTGACCTCAAGTATTCAGTGGTTGTGATCATATATATAACCCTTATTAATTGGACACTTGATCATTTGCCATATTAATCATTTGCCCCAATATTAGATTGGTCTATTGATCATAGCCCTATATCTATATTACCGCTCTACCCCATTAATCATTTTCCACATATTAGATTGATCTATTGATCCTTTGCCTCGTATTACCTTGCCTTTAATCATTTACCCCATATTAGACTGGTCCAGTGATCATTTGCCTCATATTGCACATACACAGAAAAGAACTGGCCTATACCTATAGTAGGCAGATTAGATTGGCCGAAGTGGTATCTGATACGTCTCCAACGTATCTATAATTTTTAATTGTTCCATGCTATTATAGTATCAATCTTGGATGTTTTTATATACATTTACAACAATTATATATCATTTTTTGGACTAACCTATTTACTTAGTGCCCAGTGCCAGTTGCTGTTTTTTACCTGTTTTTGGTTTTCCAGAATATCGGTACCAAACGAAGTCCAAATGCCACGAAGCTTTTTGGAGATTTTTTCTGGACATAAGAGACACTAGAAGCTTCAGGAGAGGGCCAGAAGACAGAGGAGGTGGCCACGAGGCACCAGGGCGCGCCCTGGTGCCTCGTGGGCCCACCTCTACTCCGTTTGACCTAATTCCACCTCTATAAATTCTCTAAAATCAGGAAACCAACAGAGGAGTCCACGAAATACTTTTTCCGCCGCCGCAAGCTTCTGTTCTCGAGAGATCCCATCTGGAGGCCTTTTCCGGTACTCCGCCGGAGGGGGAATCGATCACGGAGGGGCTCTACATCATCCTTGCTGCCCTTCCGATGATGCGTGAGTAGTTTACCACAGACCTTCGGGTCCATAGTTAGTAGCTAGATGGCTTCTTCTCTCATTTTTATTTTCAATACAATGTTCTCCTCGATGTTCTTGGAGTTCTATCCGATGTAATCACTTTTTACGGTGTGTTTGTTGGGATCTGATGAATTGTGAGTTTATGATCAGATTATCCATGAATATTATTTGAGTCTTCTCTGAACTCTTTTATGCATAATTATTATAGCTTCGTATTTCTCTCCGATCTATTGATTTGGTTTGGCCAACTAGATTGATTTATCTTGCAATGGGAGAGATGCTTTGTAATGGGTTCGATCTTGCGGTGCTCAATCTCAGTGACAGAAAGGGACATGACACGTATGTATCGTTGCTATTAAGGGTAAAAATATGGGGTTTATTCATGCGTGAGTTTACTTTGTCTACATCATGTCATCTTGTTTAAGGCGTTACTCCGTTCTTTATGGACTTAAAACACTAGATGCATGCTGGATAGCGGTCGATGTGTGGAGTAATAGTAGTAGATGCAGGCAGGAGTCGGTCTACTTGTCCCGGACGTGATGCCTATATACATGATCATTGCCTTGGATATCGTCATGATTATTTGCTTTTCTATCAATTGCCCAACAGTAATTTGTTTACCCACCGTATGCTATTTTCATGAGAGAAGCCTCTAGTGAAAACTATGGCCCCCGGGTCTATCCAAATCATATATTAAAAATCATAAAAATACCTTGCTGCACTTTTACTTTATTTATTTTATTTTGTATTTTTTTCGATCTATTTATCTATCGCCATACAATTTAATCTTAGGATTAACCGCCAAGGGATTGACAACCCCTTGTTTGCGTTGGGTGCAAGGATTTGTTGTTTTGTGTGCAGGTACTGCTAACGAGTTGTTGCGTGATTCTCCTACTGGATTGATAACCTTAGTTTCATAACAAAGGGAAATACTTATCTCTACTGTACTGCATCATCCCCTCCTCTTCGGGGAAATCCCAACGCAGCTCACAAGTAGCAGGATGAATTTCTGGCGCCGTTGCCGGGGAGACATCATCAACATCTATCAAGTACCTACGCATAAAACTTACATCTCCTTGCATTTACTTTATTTGCCTTTGCCTCTCATTTTCATCTCCGCTACTTCTAAAAAGTTTTTAGAAAAATACAAAAATATTTTCCGTCTGCCTTTTTCTTGTTTGCTTGATTGTTATCTTGTTTGCGTAGCCACAATGTCTCAAGAAAATACAAAATTGTGTGATTTTTTCTAATACTAATAATAATGGTTTTATTAGTACACCGATTGCTCCTCCTGCCGCTAGTATGGAGACTTGTGATATTAATGCCGCTTTGCTAAATCTTGTCATGAAAAAACAATTTTCTGGTAGTCCTAATGAGGATGCTGCATCCCATCTTAACACTTTCGTAGAATTGTGTGATATGCAAAAGAAAAAAGATGTGGATAATGATATTGTGAAATTAAAATTATTCCCGTTCTCATTGCGGTGTCGTGCAAAAATTTGGTTTTCATTTTTACCATGAAATAGTGTCGATTCTTGGGATAGGTGTAAAGATGCTTTTATTTCCAAGTATTTTCCTCCCGCGAAAATTATTTCTCTTAAAAATCAAATTATGAATTTTAAGCAACTTGATCATGAACATGTTACCCAATCTTGGGAAAGGATGAAATCAATGATAAGAAATTGCCCTACTCATGGTTTAAATTTATGGATGATCATAAAATTTTTATGCGGGATTGAATATTGTTTCTAGAAATCTTTTAGATTCCGCCGCGGGTGGTACTTTTATGGGGATTACATTGGGGGAAGCTACTAAATTGCTTGATAATATTATGCCAAATTATTCACAATGGCATACTGAAAGAGTTCCTACTAGTAAAAAAGTGAATTCTGTTGAAGCAATTAGTACTTTGAGTGATAAAGTTGATGTGCTTATGAAATTGGTTGCTAGCAAAAATACTCCTATTGATCCTAATGATGTGCCTTTATCCACTTTGATTGAGCAAAACAATGATCCCGTAGATGTGAATTTTGTCTCGCGAAACAATTTTAATAATAATGCTTATAGAGGTAATTTTAATCCTATACCGTTTCCTGGAAATTCC
Source organism: Elymus sibiricus (assembly GCA_039707655.1). NCBI lineage: Eukaryota > Viridiplantae > Streptophyta > Magnoliopsida > Poales > Poaceae > Elymus > Elymus sibiricus. The sequence continues at coordinate 31,720,069 of CM077674.1, forward strand.
TCTAATAGTTATGGCAATTCCTATGGTAATTCTTATAATAATAATAATAGGATGCCCTCTGATCTTGAAGTAATATTAAATAATTTATTAATGCTCAAAAAGTTTTCAACACTACGATAGAAGAAAAATTAAGTAAACTTGATGATATGTCTAGGAGCATTGATAGAATTATTCATGACGTGGAAAATCTCAAGACTAAAATTTTGCCACCCATAATTGATATTAATGAATCAATTAAAGCTTTATATGTCTCCCTGGATGAGAGTAAGAAAAGAACCGCCATGCTAAAAGCTAAACGATAATTTTTAGAAAAAGCGATTCCTCCCGGTTTCTATCGTAGTAATGATGAGGATATTAAAATGATTGGTGTTTCGTCTATTGATTCCTTGTTTAGGAATATAAAACTTGATGAAAAGGGGACTGAAGAAGAGTCAACTTTAGCTAGTAGGCGTCCCCATAATTCGGAGGGTGAAAATCTTGATGAAAAATTTGATAAAAGTGGGTCTGGAGAGGTAAAAACTTTAACTAGCGATGTGCCCACTCTCTTGGATTACAAAGACTTTAATTATGATAGCTGTTCTTTGATTGAGTACATTTCTTTGTTACAATCCATGCTAAATTCACCCAACTCTTACGAACAAAACAAGGCTTTTACTAAACACATTGTAGAAGCAATGATGAAAGCGTTAGAAGAAAAGATAGAATTAGAAATTTCAATCCCTAGAAAATTATATGATGAGTGGGAACCCACCATTAAAGTTAAAATAAAAAATTGTGAGTGCAATGCTTTATGTGATTTGGGTGCTAGCGTTTCCACAATTCCAAAATCTCTATGTGATGTGCTAGGTTTTACCAATATAGATGAATATTCTCTTAATTTGCACTTGGCGGATTCTACTATTAAAAAGCCATTGGGTAGAATTAATGATGTGCTTATTCTTGCAAATAGAAATTATGTGCCCGTTGATTTTATTGTACTTGACATTGAATGCAATCCGTCTTGCCCCGTAATACTTGGTAGACCGTTCTTACGAACTATTGGTGCTATTATTGATATGAAAGAAGGTAATATAAGATTTCAATTTCCACTAAAGAAAGGGATGGAACACTTCCCTAGGAAAAGAATTAAAGCACCATATGAATCAATTATGAGGGCCACTTATGGAATCAATTTGAAAGATGATAATACTTGAAACTATGCATTATGCCTAGCTAGGGGCATAAAACAATAGCGCTTGTTGGGAGGCAACCCAATGAATAAAATAAATTTTTACTTTTTGTTTCTGTTCTTGTGTGTTTACACAATTATGCTACTGTTATGATTGTGTTTTTGTGTTTCAATTAGTGTTTGTGCCAAGTAATGCCTTTGGGATGATTTGGAAAATAGTATAATTGATGCTGTTTGGAAAACAGAAAGTTTTGCATCCAGTGCTGAAATTTCAGTTCTGTACTGGAGCGTCAAAAAAATCTAAATTTTTTACACAGTATTTGTATATGAATTTCCCACGTTTTCCTAATTTGTCAGAATTTTTGGAGTTACAGAAGTATAGCTTTTAAAAAGATCTTTACAGACTGTTCTGTTTTAGACAGATTCTGTTTTTGTTGCATAGTTTGCTTATTTTGATGAATCTATGGATCGTATCGCGGGGTATGAGTCATGGAGAAGTTGGAGTACAGTAGCATTATGCCAATATTAAATATGAATCAATTTACAACAGTACTTCAAGTTAAGGATTTATTTGTTATACTAACAGATCTCACGAAGGTTTTGTTGAGTTTTGTGTGATTGAAGTTTTCAAGTTTTGGTTGAGATCACGATAGATGAAGGAATAAAGAGTGGCAAGAGCCTAAGCTTGGGGATGCCCAAGGCACCCCAAGGTAATATTCAAGAAAGACTCAAGCGTCTAAGCTTGGGGATGCCCCGGAAGGCATCCCCTCTTTCTTCTACCAACTATCGGTAATTTTACTTGGAGCTATATTTTTATTCACCACATGATATGAGTTTTACTTGGAGCGTCTTTTATTATATGAGTCTTTGCTTTGTTTGCTTTTTAGTTTGTCACAATAATCTTTGCTGGACACACTAATTTGAGAGAGCCACACGTTTATCATGATTTGTTAGAATACTCTATGTGCTTCACTTAAATTTTTTGAGCTAGGCAGTTGCTCTAGTGCTTCACTTAAATCTTTTTTAGCACGACGGTGGCTATATTTTGAAGAAATATTTGAACTCTCATGCTTAACTTATATTATTTTGAGAGTTGATAAGACTAAATTTTGAAGAAATATTTGCACTCTCATGCTTCACTTATATCTTTTTGAGAGTTGATAATAGTAATGGTAATTTGCACAAGATATGAATTTGGTCCCAAAGTGATGAATATTCAAGAGGGATATAGTAAAAACTTTCATGAAAGATCATTGGATATGATAAGTTTGATTCCTTGCAATAGTTTTGCGATATGGAGATGATAATATGTGAGTCATGTTAGTGAGTAATTGTGATTTAGTGAGAATATTAGTGTTAAGGTTTGTGATTCCCTATGCATGCACATTAAGTCAATAGTTATGCAAGGAAATTATATCCTACTTATGGTGCATTATTCGGTTTTAGTTATGTTCAATGCATGTTTATGACCGTTTTCGCTTTTTGGTTGGTTGCTTCTCAATCTATTTGCTAGCCTTCATTTGTACTAAGCGGGAATACTGCTTGTGCATCCAAACTCTTTAAACCCAAGTTGTGCCAAATGAGTCCACCATACCTACCTATATGCGGTATTTCCATGCCGTTCCAAGTAAATTTGCATGTGCCAACTCTAAAATTTTCAAAATAATTTTCCGTTTTGTGTGCCCGTACCGCTCATGAAGCGGCAGGGGGTGGCCAATATTTTCCATGCTAGGTGTGTTATTCTCACGATGAGTGTTTACTCACTTGTCATTGCACGAGAGAGTGGCCGGTAATAGGGATGCCCAGTCCCGAAATGAATTTTTTTTAATATGATGATAATAATAAATTCCTTGGAAAGTGTTGGTATGGAGAGCACCCGTGGATACGGCTAGCCATGGATTGTGAAAGAATGGTGGAAAGGAAATAAACTTTATTTTCTGTTTGGGAACCGCCTATGATGTGTCTAGCATGGAAAATATTGAGAATTCTCGGTCGTTTTTGTTGACAGGAAAAGGATGCCTCTCAAAAATAACTTTATCTCTCTAATTTAAGCTTTGAGCTCTGGCACATTTGCAAATCTCTGGTTCCTGTGACACCCTGGTTTTCGCTCCATGTTTTTTTCGCGGGATTTGACTCCCGTCTTTTTTTCCGGTGTTCTTGGATTTTCTCTTGCCTTTGGGTATATGAAGATGGTCATTTAGCCTTGCCTTCCCTATCCAACCAGAGATTCTCTCCAGACCAACCTTGCCACCCAAGATATTCACTCTCAGGATTTTACCTCCGAAACCCTACTCTCCGATCTACTGGAAGGGAAACCCTAATTCCTTCCGTTACAAAGGAACCCCAATTTCCTTTGATCTGTTGCCTCCCAATCTTTTCCCAGTGATCATCCTATCTCTATAAACCCTGGATATGCAAAAATATTGCCAAGTCATTTGCAATATTTTTCATTTAAAATTAATTCCTTTTTCTACTGCTTAAAGGAATTAAATCCAGGAAAATATCTATCCATCTCCAAAGTTCATGAAAACTTGTGGAGATATTCTTTGTGATCATATTGAGCTCCAATAAAAATATTGGCCATAATTAAAAAAGGGAAATTGCCTTTTCCTATTTAAAGCCAATATTGCACTTTGGGCACTTTCCAAAGGAACTACCATTTTGGTAGCCAGGAAAAATCCCAAATAATTTGTGGAGCTTATCCTATCCATATCTTCACCATTTCCATCAAGATCCCAAGTTCCACAGATCAAATTTTGAGAGCATCATCCAATTCCTGTTTCTGGATTTATTTTGAGGTTATGAAGCAACTATATTTTATATTGCTTCAACAATTCTCAAATTAATCCAGGACCTCACATTCCATATATTACGTGACTATGCAGAAATTCACATCATTTTATCTAGCCATTTTATCCCAAACATTCCATCTAATTTCTGTCCAGATCCAAGCTCTGTGAAGGAAGTACCACTTCGGCATTTCCAATTGAGCTGAAAATTTTCCAGTATCTTCATATATCAAAATAATCACCCTCCACAAACATTCAGCTCATTCCACCAAGCCAGATGAGTGCAGCTTCAAGATTCATTTTCTGGACCAGAATTTGCATTACAAAGGAAGTGCATGCAAAACTTGTTCAAATAGCTTCCAATTTTTTCAGCACCTAGTCCTTCCTACCACAATTCCCTGTGACAACTTATCTAGCTCATTGCCACATTTTTTCTGACCAAAACTTCTTGACCAAGTTTCTGTCCAGAAACTTTTCTGGCTCCTCGCGATCACTCTAGAGCCGTCCTAGCCCATATAATGTCACATTCTATCTAAATGATCAGTGAACATCCTGTTTGACAAGATTTGGCACCCAGAGGAGGGCCAGAACGCGACATGCCCGTGGTGACCGCGTGAGCTGCACGCAGGAACAGCGCTCTGCGCGTTCGTCGCGTCGGGCAGGACAGCTCGAGCAGCCTCCGCTTGTCCGAGCATGCCGACCTGACTCCCCGTCATCCGCACCCTCCTCTCCGGTCATTTCCCCCTTCGTTTTCTTCCTCCCAACGCCGCGACGAGCTCCGCCACTGTGCGCCCGTGACGCCGTCGGCTTCCTCTGTCTCCTTCCTCCCCGAGTTCTCCCGAAGCCGCGGCCAGCTTCTCCACTCTCCCCGAACCCTTGCCGACATCGCCCCCTCCCTCCGCGTGTCCTCGAGCGACAGTACGCCGATGAGGACGCCACCGCGGCCGAGCTTATACAGCGGGCTTCCTCGGCTATAAATAGCCCACCCCCGCACTCCTCGAGCTCACCAGCCTCCTCTCCCCTCTCCTAGTACCCCTCCCGACCACCCTATTGAGCTCGCGGAGCTCCCTTTCCTCCCCATGGCCGCCACGGTCATCCTCGGTCTCCGCTCGAATTCGAGCTACCCAAGCTTTCCCCCTCCCAACAAACCTCACCACTGACCTTCCTCAGCCGCGGCAAAGCCCTCCCGAACTCCACCTCTCTCTCCCCGCCTCTGGAACCCCGTGCACACCTGTGCCCGAGGCCGCCGTCCGCCGCAGCCGAGGTGCTGCTCGGGTCCGAAGTCCCCGGTGTCCAACTCTGGCACCACTGGATGCGCCTCTTCGCGAGGAACTCATCCATAGCCGGAGTGTCGCCGGAGGTGCCCTGTAGCCCCGGCAATCACCGTCGATGGCACGCCTCTCCTCGGCCAGGCGCATGGGCGCGAGGTTGAAGACGCCCTGCTCGAGCTGCAGGCGGGCCCCGCTAGTAAGTGACCCAGCCGGCCGGGCCCAGCGCATAAGTCGACACGTATTTACCCAAAATACGTTTTCTGCTTTGGAAGGCGTACTTCGGTCAACAATACGTTTCCTGTACTCCAAAGACGTATTCTCTGAAGTGCGCTTTCTATTTTCAGCCGCCGGCGCCGAACCCTCTAAATAGCGGACGTTTGTCCGTTAAGGCCCGAAATGGATAGTTTCTGTTTATTTCTCTGCCTAAACAACGAACGCCCGTATCTTTTTAACCGCAACTCCGATTCAGGTGAATCCAAAGCCCATTTCTTCAGTTCGTCGAGCCCGTTCTGATGATATCACTTTCACCATGTTTACACTTTCTTAAAATACTCATTTTTCCCTTGCCCTTCTATCAGCCCCTCCGGGAGAGAATCTTTTCCGGCGAATTCTTCCGCGAGGTGATCGCACTTCTTCCCGGAGTATTCCTCGACCCCCAGGCAAGCCGACCATCTGATATAGGCCCTAAAGCATTGCTCTGTGTTATTCTTGCGTGTTTAATTAATGAATATGCCTGTGTTAGAAATAATTAAACTCCTGCTAATTTGAATTTGCTGTTTACATTACCTGCTAATGCTCATCATATTATTGCACTAGTGACTCGTAGATGACAATCTGGAGATAGGTTGTTATGTTGATATACTAGTTTACATCTTGGATTATCATTATTATTGTAATGTTAAAGAATGTGACTTAATAATGACAACTTCCTCCGTCGACTGGATCGAGTCATAGTGCCACCTATCCGGACTTACCCGTGCAGCCACATTTGCCGGTATGGGACGGCCCTAGCTTTGTCTATTGTCCTGCCTCTTGTCGGTACCTCCAAATAGGGAGGGTTATACGTGCGTGCTACCCTGGCCCGGTAGGCGGCGATAATCCTGTGAGCCCAGTTTAGTTATATGGTACCAGGTCCCCGTTTGGGACAGTTTTGGCCACGACAGTGGCAGGTGTCACGGGGTGACACAGGGGCCACCCAGGACATGACCCTGGGAGGGTATGATTGTCGGAGGGACCGTAAGAGTGCCAGGCAATAGGCAGGTTTTGTTGGAGCAGCCCCGGTCCACCCGAATGGGAACATGTACTAAAGTACGAGGCCAGGCGCTCCATGGTGTGGGTAAAGTGCGCAACCTCTGCAGAGTGTAAATCCATTAGAATAGCCGCGTCCTCGGTCATGGACAGTTCCTATAGGCCCCTGTTTGGTCTGTGTCGAGTCTGGAGGAACAAACCATATAATGCTGCTGCTAATAATGAACCAGAGAAAGGTATGATTTGTCAGACTTGCAGTACAGATGCATGGACATCAGATGATGTCAAGGACATGAATGTTAGCCATGGGATAGCTAGGAGAGAAACGGTCGTATGACCAAAAGGTTTGGATTGGATTTGGATCGGATTCGGATTCGGATTCGGATTTGGATTTGGATCGGATTTGGATTGGATCATAAGAATATTCGGAGTATGGATTATTTACTGGATAAGCTTTATCTTCGTCATACTGTATTTACTTCAGTAGTTATCATGGTAGATAATCCTGATATGTTATGATGATTAATGCTGCTAAATGATTAATCTTGCTAGATAATCCTGCCATAACATGATAGTTAATACTGTTAAGATAACAAATGCATGCTTGAATGCCATGGATTGCATTACTTGGTGTATATGTTGGTTTGGTTTGCTTGCGAGTACATTCAAAAGTACTCAGCGGCCTTCAATGTGGCCAGGTTCACCTAAGGATTCGACGTCCCCTAGCGAGGAGCCGGAGTGTTCGCGGGCTAGAAGAGTAACCCAGTCAGATCCCTGTGGATTGGAGCCGCACCAAGACCTTGCTGCCTTAGATAGAGCTTTTCCGCTGCCATCTCCCCTGCAATATATCATGTAAGACTTATATATCCATTAATAGAAAAGCTTGTGTTCATGATACTTGTTGTAAACGCGCACGCCAGAGTGATCTCCTGGGCTGGCGTGTGCGGCGACCGTCTGGCTACAGTGGTATTCAGGCGGGGCGCCACAATGGATGGTATCAGAGCCATGCTGACTATAGGTTACCCTAGCCAGACTTCATTGTCTTGTGACTAGTAGAAAGCCCAGATGGATTTCAGCCATCTTTGCCAGACAGGCACGGCTACTATTGATCATAAGGCAACCCCATAGGCTTTTGGCTCCATCAGACCTCAACTCTCGTGGCCTTTGCCTCTGGTGTGAAATGTCCGCACCAGGCAACGACCCGTGAGCCCTTAACCCCTAGGTAAACCACATATCCTCACCTTGCTTGCTAACCATGGCCTTTCTCTCCTTAAATCCAGTTTCCTTTGGGAAACGCTTATAAATTCCATCTCTCCCCAACAACCTTAGGATCGTTGACTAAGCCACTTTGGCTATGGTCGTGCGTCGAGTTTGATGTTCCCTAAGGAAGTAGTAGGAGCTTGACCCCAATTGCTACCAGGGGCATTGTGAGGTTTTGCTTCTAAGTCCTTGGAGGTACATTGAGTGCGCTATATTAGTTATACTAGTGAATCTTCGGCCACATGTGTAAGGTCCGCAAAATTTGAGCTTTATTTGCTTTTGGTTTTCGTGTTCTTGCTTCTTTTGTCGACTCCGTTCTGTCGCTCCGACTGGATCCATCTGCAAGAGCTATCAAAGAAGACCAGCATACAACTTGGATACTACCCAATAGTCCAAACTCAGGTGATTCAAGTCAACCACAAGATATTCAGAACATCATCACCGGATCTGTCAAGAATGAAGAATGGGTCAGAAGCAGAATCTGAGTGCAACCGATAAGGCCAGAATATACCTGAGGGAGTTTGTCACGGAACGAATGACACCTAAGGAACAGTGAGATGAGCTATCGAGAATGGACACCAGCCAGAGCAAATTATTCCGTCCTCGACACAAGGATTATTTCAGTCAGTAGGGTCAACCTTGAGTATTTCTCAATGGACTCAAGAATCATTTATTCCCCACAGAAGACATATTGCAAAAAGGTGAAGATGCTGAGAGCAACCACAGAACTCTGGTATGTTGATATAAATTTTGAAGCATATTTTGGAATTTATCAGTGCATATACAAAAAAATATCCGGGCACCGTGAACAAGGCTTGCGAGGAATACGGATAAGTTTGAGGTTGCCCAGAATCAATGAGAATCTCATATGCCTGGAAGTTCAGCTAAACTGAATGGAATTATCTGTCAATTGCTCACTACCAGCAACACTTGGTTTGAATGCAAAGGGTATTTTGAATTAATTGTCAACATGAAGTCTGCATCAGTTGTGCAACCTCGACAGCAACAGTGATCGGACCAGCAGAAGGACAAGCGGTATGCATGACCAACGGAATCTCTCTAGTCGAGATATGGACTATACTAAGTTCTAGCTTCACTATGGGTAAATCCCGGATACTTTGAAAGGAAGCCCGAATCGGCCACAGGTCCGACTGTTTATCACAGTGCAAGGCTTTTGGTACAAGGAACCCAGCCTTCCTCCGCAAGCTATCGAGAGAAGCTTACAATGCAAGACTCCCAACCTTTCTCACTACACCACTGGGTGAGAAAATCTTATGGGGTACAACACTCACGTCTTCCTCAGAGTGCTACCGCGGAAAGCTTCCGGCATAAGGCACCTGGCCTTCCGTAGTAAGCCACATGAGGGAAGCTTCTGGAATACGATACCCAGCCTTCTTTGGCACGTTACCTTGGCAGAAGCTTCGAGCATAAAGAATTTAACCTTCTTCAACATGCCATCGTGCCCACGACAGTCTGGTCAGAAGCACGAACTAGTCCAGACACACGTCTGCTTCAGAACTCAGTGGTTATGAAAGGATTTATCCTACCCTTGCATATGTTGTGAGCATGCAGTCCAGGGGATCAGTTCATGCGAGCCACTCGTACACGGGAATGACTGTGCTCAAGAGAAACGTTGGCCCATACCTCAAAGAAGGATATGAACACAGTACCCCTACGAGATATGCAAGAGTAAATTGTGAATACAAGTCCAACAAGTTGGGATATGACCAAGGAGCCATGATGGTAGGTTATGACAAGTTCCCCAAAAAGGAACCCCCAAGAATAAGGAAGTCCTGAATAAACAATCTCCGCGACGGTCAATGAAGTAAAGCTCCACAGACAAGGTGATATTGCCAATCCTTGTCAGACTCTTGCATATACGGCCACAACAATGCAGACAACATGTCATTGTGAATACGGGCCATTAGCCAAGATCAGAGGTTATGCTCCGAAGAATGCACGGAATGATAACCATACTATGTCAGCTCAGTGGTCATATCAAGGATCCCAGAGACTATATATGGTAGAGCCATCTCAGAGATTACCGTCTATGATTACTTTGTGACCATGCCCGACATTTTAGCTGTAAACCTCCTGAGAACAAAGTCAGAATGCAAGAGACAGGAAGAAAGCATTCGTATAGAACCCACAGCCAGATTGAGTATTCTGACAAGGCAAAAAGAGAGCCACTCCTAGCCACTCCAGGCCATACGAGCACGTGAGTCCGGTACCCAGAAAGAATGTCTCGCCCTTGGCAGTCAGTGTAAGAGGTATCGCAATAAAATCCAAAGCAGCTAGCTCCAGGCCCTGGAAACCAAGCTATTTGTCGGTACTACTGCTAACCCACCAAGCAACAGGCTACCAGGACAAAAGGTACACCTGACAGGAAAGGGAAGGATTCAATACAGACGTTGAAAAAGACAGCACCTGAGCCATCAGAAGAGGCAGTTAGAAGGTCAGTAAACAAATGAAGACAAGAGACAGCCGATGGATCCAAGTCGCACACAGGTAAGTCCCCCTTCACCGGGAGGTAAGCCCGGAAATCTCGAGGACGAGATTTTCTTAAGGGGGGTAGGTTTGTGACACCCTGGTTTTCGCTCCTTGTTTTTTTCGCGGGATTTGACTCCCGTCTTTTTTTCCGGTGTTCTTGGATTTTCTCTTGCCTTTGGGTATATGAAGATGGTCATTTAGCCTTGCCTTCCCTATCCAACCAGAGATTCTCTCCAGACCAACCTTGCCACCCAAGATATTCACTCTCAGGATTTTACCTCCGAAACCCAACTCTCCGATCTACCGGAAGGGAAACCCTAATTCCTTCCGTTACAAAGGAACCCCAATTTCCTTTGATCTGTTGCCTCCCAATATTTTCCCAGTGATCATCCTATCTCTATAAACCCTGGATATGCAAAAATATTGCCAAGTCATTTGCAATATTTTTCATTTAAAATTAATTCCTTTTTCTGCTGCTTAAAGGAATTAAATCCAGGAAAATATCTATCCATCTCCAAAGTTCATGAAAACTTGTGGAGATATTATTTGTGATCATATTGAGCTCCAATAAAAATATTGGCCATAATTAAATAAGGGAAATTGCCTATTCCTATTTAAAGCCAATATTGCACTTTGGGCACTTTCCAAAGGAACTACCATTTTGGTAGCCAGGAAAAATCCCAAATAATTTGTGGAGCTTATCCTATCCATATCTTCACCATTTCCACTAAGATCCCAAGTTCCACAGATCAAATTTTGAGAGCATTATCCAATTCTTGTTTCTGGATTTATTTTGAGGTTGTGAAGTAACTATATTTTATATTGCTTCAAAAATTCTCAAATTAATCCAGGATCTCACATTCCCTATATGATGTGACTATGCAAAAATTCACATCATTTTATCTAGCTATTTTATCCCAAAAATTCCATCTAGTTTCTGTCCAGATCCAAGCTCTGTGAAGGAAGTACCACTTTGGCATTTCCAATTGAGCTGAAAATCTTCCAGTATCTTCATATCTCAAAATCATCACTCTCCACAAAAATTCAGCTCATTCCACCAAGCCAGATGAGTGCAGCTTCAAGATTCATTTTCTGGACCAGAATTTGCATTACAAAGGAAGTGCATGCAAAACTTGTCCAAATGGCTTCAAATTTTGTCAGCACCTAGTCCTTCCTACCACAATTCCCTGTGACAACTTATCTAGCTCATTGCCACATTTGTTCTGACCAAAACTTCTTGACCAAGTTTCTGTCCAGAAACTTTTCTGGCTCCTCTCGATCACTCTAGAGCTGTCCTAGCCCATATAATGTCACATTCCATCTAAATGATCAGTGAACATCCTGTTTGACAAGATTTAGCACCCAGAGGAGGGCCAGAACGCGACATGCCCGTGGTGACCGCGTGAGCTGCACGCAGGAACAGCGCTCTGCGCGTTCGTCGCGTCGGGCAGGACAGCTCGAGCAGCCTCCGCTTGTCCGAGCATGCCGACCTGACTCCCCGTCATCCGCACCCTCCTCTCCGGTCATTTCCCCCTTCGTTTTCTTCCTCCCCACGCCGCGACGAGCTCCGCCACTGTGCGCCCGTGACGCCGTCGTCTTCCTCTGTCTCCTTCCTCCCCGAGTTCTCCCGAAGCCGCGGCCAGCTTCTCCACTCTCCCCGAACCCTTGCCGACATCGCCCCCTCCCTCCGCGTGTCCTCGAGCGACAGTACGCCGATGAGGACGCCACCGCGGCCGAGCTTATCCGGCGGGCTTCCTCGGCTATAAATAGCCCACCCCCACACTTCTCGAGCTCACCAGCCTCCTCTCCCCTCTCCTAGTACCCCTCCCGACCACCCTATTGAGCTCGCGGAGCTCCCTTTCCTCCCCATGGCCGCCACGGTCATCCTCGGTCTCCGCTCGAATTCGAGCTACCCAAGCTTTCCCCCTCCCAACAAACCTCACCACTGACCTTCCTCAGCCGCGGCAAGCCCTCCCGAACTCCACCTCTCTCTCCCCGCCTCTGGAACCCCGTGCACACCTGTGCCCGAGGCCGTCGTCCGCCGCAGCCGAGGTGCTGCTCGGGTCCGACCTCCCCGGCGTCCAACTCTGGCACCACTGGATGCGCCTCTTCGCGAGGAACTCATCCATAGCCGGAGTGTCGCCGGAGGTGCCCTGTAGCCCCGGCAATCGCCGTCGATGGCGCGCCTCTCCTCGCCCAGGCGCACGGGCGCAAGGTTGAAGACGCCCTGCTCGAGCTGCAGGCGGGCCCCGCTGGTAAGTGACCCAGCCGGCCGGGCCCAGCACATAAGTGGACACGTATTTGCCCAAAATACGTTTTCTGCTTTGGAAGGCGTACTTCGGTCAAAAATAAGTTTCCTGTACTCCGAAGACGTATTCGCTGAAGTGCGCTTTCTATTTTCAGCCGCCGGCGCCGAAACCTCTAAATAGCGGACGTTCGTCCGTTAAGGCCCGAAATGGACAGTTTCTGTTTATTTCTCTGCCTAAACAATGAACGCCCGTATCTTTTTAACCGCAACTCCGATTCAGGTGAATCCAAAGCCCACTTCTTCAGTTCGTCGAGCCCGTTCCGATGATATCACTTTCACCATGTTTACACTTTCTTAAAATACCCATTTTGCCCTTGCCCTTCTATCAGCCCCTCCGGGAGAGAATCTTTTCCGGCGAATTCTTTCGCGAGGTGATCGCACTTCTTCCCGGAGTATTCCTCGACCCCCAGGCAAGCCGACCATCTGATATATGCCCTAAAGCATTGCTCTTTGTTATTCTTGCGTGTTTAATTAATGAATATGCCTGTGTTAGAAATAATTAAACTCCTGCTAATTTGAATTTGCTGTTTACATTACCTGCTAATGCTCATCATATTATTGCACTAGTGACTCGTAGATGACAGTCTGGAGATAGGTTGTTATGTTGATATACTAGTTTACATCTTGGATTATCATTATTGTTGTAATGTTAAAGAATGTGACTTAATAATGACAACTTCCTCCGTCGACTGGATCGAGTCATAGTGCCACCTATCCGGACTTACCCGTGCAGCCACATTTGCCGGTATGGGACGGCCCTAGCTTTGTCTATTGTCCTGCCTCTTGTCGGTACCTCCAAATAGGGAGGGTTATATGTGCGTGCTACCCTGGCCCGGTAGGCGGCGACAATCCTGTGAGCCCAGATTAGTTATATGGTACCAGGTCCCCGTTTGGGACAGTTTTGGCCACGACGGTGGCAGGTGTCACGGGGTGACACAGGGGCCACCCAGGACATGACCCTGGGAGGGTATGATTGTCGGAGGGACCGTAAGAGTGCCAGGCAATAAGCAAGTTTTGTTGGAGCAGCCCCGGTCCACCCGAATGGGAACATGTACTAAAGTACGAGGCCAGGCGCTCCATGGTGTGGGTAAAGTGCGCAACCTCTGCAGAGTGTAAATCTATTCGAATAGCCGCGTCCTCGGTCATGGACAGTTCGTATAGGCCCCTATTTGGTCTGTGTCGAGTCTGGAGGAACAAACCATATAATGCTGCTGCTAATAATGAACCAGAGAAAGGTATGATTTGTCAGACTTGCAGTACAGATGCATGGACATCAGATGATGTCAGGGACATGAATGTTAGCCATGGGATAGCTAGGAGAGAAACGGTCGTATGACCAAAAGATTTGGATTGGATTTGGATCGGATTCGGATTTGGATTTGGATCGGATTTGGATTGGATCATAAGAATATTCGGAGTATGGATTATTTACTGGATAAGCTTTATCTTCGTCATACTGTATTTACTTCAGTAGTTATCATGGTAGATAATCCTGATATGTTATGATGATTAATGCTGCTAAATGATTAATCTTGCTAGATAATCCTGCCATAACATGATAGTTAATACTGTTAAGATAACAAATGCATGCTTGAATGCCATGGATTGCATTACTTGGTGTATATGTTGGTTTGGTTTGCTTGCGAGTACATTCAAAAGTACTCAGCGGCCTTCAATGTGGCGAGGTTCACCTAAGGATTCGACGTCCCCTAGCGAGGAGCCGGAGTGTTCGCGGGCTAGAAGAGTAACCCAGTCAGATCCCTGTGGATTGGAGCCGCACCAAGACCTTGCTGCCTTAGATAGAGCTTTTCCGCTGCCATCTCCCCTGCAATATATCATGTAAGACTTATATATCCATTAATAGAAAAGCTTGTGTTCATGATACTTGTTGTAAACGCGCACGCCAGAGTGTTCTCCTGGGCTGGCGTGTGCGGCGACCGTCTGGCTACAGTGGTATTCAGACGGGGCGCCACAGTTCCCTCTGCGAAGGGCCTATATATTTACTTTTATGCAATTTTTATTTTTATTTTGAGTCTCCATCTTCTCTTACAAAGCACCAACTAGAGAGCACTATTGTCATACTTGTGCATTGTGTGTAGCTAATATGGAGTGTGTTTCATGAATGGATCAATGATTGAGCATAATGGGCTAGGGATAACTTTCTTTAGTGTTGATATTTTGATAAACATGATTGCTTGTTAGTATGCTTGAGTATTTATGTCTTTATGTCAAAGTATAGACTATTGCTTTGAATCATTCAAGTCCAAATGTCCATGCTATAAAGAAAAGAATATATGATGAATATGATAGGTAGCATTCCACATCAAAAATTCTATTTTTATCATTTACCTACTCGAGGATGAGCAGGAATTAAGCTTGGGGATGCTGATACGTCTCCAACGTATCTATAATTTTTGATTGTTCCATGCTATTATAGTATCAATCTTAGATGTTTTTATGTACATTTACAGCAATTATATATCATTTTTTGGGACTAACCTATTAACTTAGTGCCGAGTGCCAGTTGCTGTTTTTTGCCTGTTTTTGGTTTTCCAGAATATCAGTACCAAACGAAGTGCAAATGCCACGAAACTTTTTGGACTTAAGAGACACTAGAAGCTTTAGGAGGGGGGGGGGGTGGCACGCCCTGGTGCCTCGTGGGCCCACCTCTGCTTCGTTTGATCTAATTCCACCTCTATAAATTATCTAAAATCGGGAAACCAACAGAGGAGTCCACGAAATACTTTTTCCGCCTCCGCAAGCTTCTGTTCTCGAGAGATCCCATCTGGAGGCCTTTTCCGGTACTCCGCCGGAGGGGGAATCGATCACGGAGGGGCTCTACATCATCCTTGCCGCCCTTCCGATGATGCGTGAGTAGTTTACCATAGACCTTCGGGTCCATAGTTAGTAGCTAGATGGCTTCTTCGCTCTTTTTGATCTTCAATACAATGTTCTCCTCGATGTTCTTGGAGTTCTATCCGATGTAATTACTTTTTGCGGTGTGTTTGTTGGGATCCGATGAATTGTAAG
Organism: Elymus sibiricus; assembly: GCA_039707655.1. Taxonomy (NCBI): domain Eukaryota; kingdom Viridiplantae; phylum Streptophyta; class Magnoliopsida; order Poales; family Poaceae; genus Elymus; species Elymus sibiricus. Next base: position 31,735,633 of record CM077674.1, read on the forward strand.
TTTATGATCAGATTATTCATGAATATTATTTGAGTCTTCTATGAACTCTTTTATGCATGATTATTATAGCTTCGTATTTCTCTTCGATCTATTGATTTGGTTTGGCCAACTAGATTGATTTATCTTGCAATGGGAGAGGTGCTTTGTAATGGGTTCGATCTTGCGGTGCTCAATCCCAGTGACAGAACGGGACATGACATGTATGTATCGTTACTATTAAGGCGTTCTTTTTGGACTTAATACACTAGATGCATGTTGGATAGCGGTCGATGTGTGGAGTAATAATAGTAGATGCATGCAGGAGTCGGTCTACTTGTCCCGGACGTGATGCCTATATACATGATCATTGCCTTGGATATCGTCATGATTATTTGCTTTTCTATCAATTGCCCAACAGTAATTTGTTCACCCACCGTATGCTATTTTCATGAGAGAAGCCTCTAGTGAAAACTATGGCCCCCGGGTCTATCCAAATCATATATTAAAAATCATAAAAATACCTTACTGCACTTTTACTTTATTTATTTTATTTTGTATTTTTGTTCGATCTATTTATCTATCACCATACAATTTAATCATGCAATTAACTGCCAAGGGATTGACAACCCCTTGTTTGCGTTGGGTACAAGGATTTGTTGTTTTGTGTGCAGGTACTGCTAACGAGTTATTGCGTGATTCTCCTACTGGATTGATAACCTTGGTTTCATAACTGAGGGAAATACTTATCTCTACTGCACTGCATCATCCCCTCCTCTTCAGGGAAATCCCAACGCAGCTCACAAGTAGCAGTATCGAGCGTTGATTTCCACAGATGGATGACCATTTTACCTTTTTATAAAAATCTTACAATTTTTGGTTAAGTAGATAAATATTTTTTATTCTACTCGTGAAAAGAATGAACCTGAACGTTGTAGCACCGGAGCCTCTCCAAAATTCGAACCCTTTCTCCTCAACAGCTCCCGGCCGCCCCCAAAATCCCCGGCTCAGGCCTTCCCCTCCCTTTCGCCGCCATCTATCGACGGCTCAGGCCTTGCCCTCCCTTTCGCTGCAATCCGCACAGCTATCCCCTCCTTTCTCTGCCATCCGCACAACTGTCCCGACCTTCGCCGCCATCCGCACAGCTGTCCCGACCTTCGCCGCCATCCGACCCATCCCTCCGGCGGGGAGCCTCGCATCCGCTGCCAAACCGTGGTGCTGGTCGAGGTGTAGTCGCGCCCCCATTCCAGTCTTGTCTGCGTCTGCGCGCACCCCCACTCCTCCATAGTCGCCGTCTTCCTAATAATTTGCCCAACCTAACCCCCCCAAAATGTATTGTTCTTACCGTTTCTTACTAATCTGATTCATTTTAAGTTGGATTGGTTGGATATAATTTTGTTAGTGTTAACTGTAGGCCGTCTTACTGATCTGAGACTAGTCTACCAATGACGCTTCAATAAGTTTTAGTGTTAACTCGATGTGCACACCAGACCACACTCATCCAGGGGTAGGAGAAACTGTTTCCCAAATCACTAAAAGATGTATAGTTAAGCTAGATCTTAACAAATAAGCCTAATTGCCCTAATGCGGTACATGTCATTTCTGAATTTCAGATTTTCCACATAAAAGAAGCATTGATCATTTGTTTAGAACTTTGCTTATATTACTCACGAAACAAAGTTCTGATTACAATCATCACTGGTCAGATCCACCACGCAGGGTGGCACTGACCCAATTAACAGCTGACCATTCAGCTCAGTACGGCCTAATCTAGCTAGAGAGTGTGCCACTCTGTTGCCATCACGTTGAATCTTTGGCACCACAAAGTCAGTCAGGAAACCAACTAGCTCATTTATCCCAGTCACAGTACCAGCCAAAGCGGACTAGGAACTCCAGCATCCTCATCACATTGGTCATCAAGTCCTAGGAACTCCTTCTCCATTAACAATGATTGCCTTTCCCTCATTTCAGAGATCAACGGAAAAGGGTGCAGAAAGTCCGCTTTGGCTGGTACTGTGACTGAGATAAAGGAGCTACTTGGTTTCCTGACTGACTTTGTGGTGCCAAAGGTTCAACGTGATGGCAACAGAGTGGCACACTCTAGCTAGATTAGGCCATACTGAGCCGAATGGTCAGCTGTTAATTGGATCAGTGCCACCCTACGTGGTGGATCTGACCAATGACGATTATAATCAGAACTTTGTTTCATGAGTAATATAAGCAAAGTTCTACATTTTTTTATCAATGCTGCTTTTATGTGGGCAACCTGAAATTCAGAAATGACATGTACCGCATTAGGGCCATTAGACTTATTTGTTAAGATCTAGCTTAACTAAACATCTTTTAGTGATCTGGGAAACAGTTTCTCCAGCCCCTAGATGAGTGTGGTCTGGTGTGCACATCGAGTTAACACTAAAACTTATTAAAGCTTCAATGGTAGACTAGTCTCAGATCAGTAAGACGGCCTACAGTTAACACTAAAAAAATTATATCCAACCAATCCAACTTAAAATGAATCAGATTAGTAAGAAACGGTAAGAACAAGTAACATTTTAGGGGGGTTAGGTTGGGAAAATTACCAGGAAGACGGCGATGATGGAGGAGTGGGGGTGCACGGAGACGCAGGCAAGACTGGAGTGGGCGCGCGACCACACCTCGACGAGCACCACGGTGGGGCAGCGGGGACGAGGCTCCCCGCCGGATGGGATGGGTTGGACGGCGGCAAAGGTTGGAACAGCTGTGCGGACGGCGACGAAAGGTGGGGACAGATGTGCAGACGACGGCAAAGGGGAGGGGAAGGCCTGAACCGGCGATGGACGGTGGCGAAAGGGAGGGGAAGGCCTAAGCCGGGGATTTTTGGGGCGGCCGGGAGCTATGGAGGAGAAAGGATTCAAATTTTGGAGAGGCTCCGATGCTGCAGCGTTCAGGTTCGTTCTTTTCACGAGTCTAATAAAAATATTCATCTACTTAACCAAAAATTGTAAGAACTTTTTTAAAGAAAAAAGGTAAATTGGCCATCCATCTGTGGAAATCAACGCCTGATACCACTTCGGCCAATCTAACGGCCATAGTTTAATTGTTAATTCAATTTACTCACTAATATCTTGTCGACCTTTAAGCGCACCAATGATATCACATCAAACATGTACCATAAGTAAATGTAATGAATTCAACAGAAGAAATAACTCAACGAGGTATTACCTGCAATGTAGAAATTTGTATATGGATAATACATTCTGAAGTGCGTGCATCCTCTCCTTCCAATATATCCGAACCACACTGACTCGAGCTGGAGGATGAAATCATGAGAATCCGAAGATAGAAATATCGCATTTGTGTCCTCATCATACCCCGCCAACATGATGACATTTTTCCTACGCGCGGGTCTTGAAGAGAGCTTGTTCAGGTTAACACATTTCTGCAGCACCCATGAGACAATACCATCACTGTTTGACAACCCCCCTTCCATAACTGAATGCTCAGTTTTAACTCTGAAAGAACTGTGAGGCCAAGGCAATTATCCTCTCCTCGTAAGATCTAAAAGGACACGTCGACACTAGAACCAGTAACATGGGCATATATTGTCGGCTTCTCAATCACAACAAGGGTGTGCCTTTCAAAATCAAACTCAAGGATGTATCCGCTATGGATATAATATTGCCACATATATTAGACTTGGAGTCGTAGAGGCAAACAGATACCTGATGACCCACAAGTATAGGGGATCAATCGTAGTCCTTTCGATAAGTAAGAGTGTCGAACCCAATGAGGAGCAGAAGGAAATGACAAGCGGTTTTCAGTAAGGTATTTTCTGCAAGCACTGAAAGTAGCAGTAACGAGTAGTTTGATAGCAAGATAATCCTTAACAAGTAATAATTAACAAGTGTAACAAAAGTGCAGCAAGGTGGCCCAATCCTTTTTATAGCAAAGGACAAGCCGGAACGAACTCTTATATTAAGCAAGGCGTTCTCGAGGACACATGAGAATTCTCATCTAGTCACTTTCATCATGTTTGTTTGATTTGCGTTCGCTACTTTGATAATTTGATATGTGGGTTGACCGGTGCTTGGGTTCTATTCTTACTTGAACAAGCCTCCGACTTATGATTACCCCCTCTCGCAAGCATCTGCAACTACGAAAGAAGAATTAAGATAAATCTAACCATAGCATGAAACATATGGATCCAAATCAGCCCCTTACGGAATAACACATAAAATAGGGTTTAAGCTTCTGTCACTCTAGCAACCCATCATCTACTTATTACTCCACAATGCCTTCCCTTAGGCCCAAATATGGTGAAGTGTCATGTAGTTGACGTTCACACGACATCACTAAAGGAAGCAACAACATACATATCATCAAAATATCGAACGAATACCAAATTCATATGATTACTTATAACAAAACTTCTCCCATGTCCTCAAGAATGAAAGTAACTACTCACAAAACATATTCATGTTCTAGATCAGAGGAGTATTGAATATCATTAAGGATCTGAACATATGATCTTCCACCAAATAAACCAACTGGCATCAACTACAGAGAGTAATCAACACTACTAGCAACCCACAGGTACCAATCTGAGGTTTTGAGACAAAGATTGAATACAAGAGATGAACCAGGGTTTTGAGATGAGATGGTGCTGGTGAAGATGTTGATGAAGATTGGTCCTCCCACGATGAGAGGATCGTTGGTGATGTCGATGGCTCCGATTTCCCCCTCCCGGAGGGACGTATCCCCGGCGGAATCGCTCCGCCGAAGAGCAAAATTGCTCTTGCCCAGGTTCCGCCTCGAGACGGCGACGCTTCATCCCGAAAGTATTCTCCCTATTTTTTTAGGGCCAATGAGCCTATATAGCAGAAGGAGGAGGCCGGAGGCCTGCCAGGGGCCCCACAAGGCATCAAGGCGCGCCCTGGGGGGGGGGGCGCCCTGTTGCCTTGTGGGCAACTGGTGGGTCCCCTCTGGTATTTCTTTTCTCCAGTATTTTTTATATATTCAATAAAAAATCTCCGTAAAATTTCAGGTCAATTGGAGATCCGTAGAATAGGTATCTCTGCTGTAGCTATTTTAGGTCCAAAATTCCAGCTGCCGATATTCTCCCTCTTCAAATAAATCTTGCAAATTAAGAGAGAAAAGGCATCAGAATTGCATCATAAAATGAAATAATGACCAAAACCATTGTAAATAACAGTAGGAAATCAAGATGCAAATTGGACGTATCAACTCCCCCAAGCTTAGACCTCGCTTGTCCTCAAGCGAAAGCCAAAATCGATAATCATGACCACATGTTTAGAGAGAGAGGCGTCGATAAAATAAAATACGGACATGAAGGCATCATGATCTTTACTATAACAACAATATATCATCATAAAACTTCTCATGAAAAAGTGACAATTCATCCACAAGATAAAGTATGAACTACAAACCATATTGAAAACTAACAAACTATGATCTCAGTCACTGATGCAATTGCAATTCATCATATTATCAGAAAGAGTCTATGTAAGAGCTTTGTTTAGCAAGTTCACATACTCAACTATCATTTAGTCTTCTATGATTGCTGACACTCACGGCATACTTATGGAGCAAAAGTTCAGCCAGACACATAGAAAGATAGGGGCTTAAAGTTTCGCCTCCCAACTTATTTATCACAAGGGTAATGTCAACAGTAATAACTCATGATCACCTACATCCAACTGGATATATATGCCTGGATCTTTCCCCACCACATGATACTTGCCAAGAGAGAAAATAAAAACGGAATAGAGGAGAATACTATTGACTCTTGTATAAAATTAAACACATAAAGTAAAAGATAGACCCTTCGCAGAGGGAAGCAGAGGTTGTCATGCGCTTTTTGTTTTTCGATGTGCAAACTCTTAATGTAAAGGAACGTCACTTTATATTGCCCCTTGTGATAGCAACCTTTATTATGCAGTCTGTCGCTTTTATTTCTTCACCATCACAAGATCGTACAAATCTTATTTTCCCTTATAATAAAAGTTCATACATATTTAGAGGCAATTTTTATTGCTTTATGCACCGATGACAACTTACTTGAAGGATCTTATTCAATCCATAGGTGGATATGGTGGACTTCATGACATGAAACTGGGTTCAAGGGTTTTGGATACACAAGTAGTATTTCTACTTAGTGCGGATTTTGGCTAGAAAAGATAGGGAGGCAAGCACCACATGTTAGAGGATCCAAAACAATATAGCTTTTATGTGAATATAAGCAAACATAACTCATTACATTGTCTTCCTTGTCCAACGTCAACTGTTTGACGTAGAATATTTAATGAGGGCTCACAATTACAAAAGATGTCCAAGATAGTATATTTATATGTGAGACTTCTCTTCGTTTATTACTTTTTTCATGAATTGTAACAATGACCAATGCTATGTTTGTCAACTCCCAACAAATTTTGTCAATTATACTTCTTTTATGTGAAGTCATCACTCCCCATGGGATTAGCATATGATCTCTCTTTTCTTTTATTCTCTTTATTTTATTTCTAGGATTGAATCAACAAAATAGAAAAACTCAACTCAAACTACTCTTTATTATATAACTCTCACACTCGATTACATAGATAGATCACAAAGCAAGCACTCGAAACTAAATCATACTAAAATTTTATTCTTCTAAATCATGAAATAACTAATGATCGAACTAAGATAGATAATTATGATAAAAGTGATGGTGATACGATACTGGGGCACCTCCCCCAAGCTTGGCACAAGCCAAGGGTGGTGCCCATACCCGTGCACTCAAGTCTCCTTCTTCGGTGATGGTGGTGATGATGTAATAGGCTTGTCCTCCGTCTTCCAAGGCATAGGCTCTCTATCATAAAAGGATGAACGTGTTTTCGGAGTCCTGAAATTTGCAGCTAAACTCATACCTTTGAACTTGGCCTCATACTCAAAATTTTGATTTTGTAAATCATAGATCTGGGCCTGAAGATGATCCATCCGATCATTGAGCTTGAACATGATGTCCCTAATATCCTTGCTGTCCACCTTGTGCAGTATTAGTTAGTTATTGTCACGCCTGCGCCTGCGTCGGCGGACAGCGAGTCGCCTGAACCTGATGATCCAGGCGACGGTGCGGGACCCAGCAGTACAGATGGTGGCGCAGGCTGAAGCGTCGAGTGGGTGTAGTGGGCTGGCTGGTGTGCCCACATGTCAGGGTGTGTGTGCTATGTATATTAGCTGGGCATGCCGTGTGTGAGGGATATGCGTAGGTTGAACTCTGAATCCCCTTCCCCTGTTCTCTGAATCTCTCTCAACCTTCCTCTCTCCTCACCTGTACTCTGTCTCTCACCCCCAAATCCTTCCTGTACTTGTGAGATTTATCAAGCATGACAGTTATGTTTTGAGTTTCGATTCAGCCTCAACTTCAGTGCATACTGGATGACGATATTAGATGCGTTGGATCAGGTGCTCCTATATATGCTCAATATCCTGCATGTCCAACTTTCAATTGCCTGCCATGTCTATTTGTTTGAGTGTCATGTCAATTGTAAATTCCATTATATTTGGCAATGTGCTGCTGTAGAAAATTAAACGAGTTGTTAATTTGAGGACATGAACTTACTCTGACTACATACATCCCAATGGCCGTACTTGCTAAGGACTAGCAAGCAGGTAACCTGGTGATCGATGCATCCATGTAATTAAACTGTTGACTTCATATATGAGAACTTGTTTCTGATCATTGTTTCTTGTGCTTTATTTTTATTTACAAAATTTGATTTCAGAAACGCAGGACTAGGGTTCACAAATGCCTACTTGTGTAAGGCCACCGTGGTCTTTCTAAGTGCAATGGAGGAGGCAATAAGTCTAACGAGTGTCGTACTGCTTCTTTTTGTCTGAAACTCTGAATGCGTGTGTATACATACTACATGGCATTATTTCCTCAGTATCTATTCATCTTGGGCTTGAGCTACACCGCTACGAAAGAGTCATTTCCTAGAAATGGAATCTCCCCCCCCCCCCCCCCCCCCCTCCCCCTTCCTCCCGTCGCCGCCGCCGGAGGATGCCGGTGGGTGAAGCCCTCCCCGGTGGACAGCAGCGGCGGGGCCCTCGCTCGTGTGCTCGCGTGCTGGTGTTTGGCGCGCTGGAGCAGGGGAGGTCGAGACGGCGTGGAACGCGTGCGCGGTGACGCTGCTATGGCGGCGGCCGGCGGTTGCAGCAAGCGGCAGAGTTGAGGGCGTCCAGATCTGGGCCGCACTGGCCCGCCCTGGCCCGTGACAATCACTCTGCCCCACCCACGCTTCTCCCTCCTGCCACCCCTTCCGGCCGTCGCCGGTGGTTGCCGCTGGGTTGGTTAGTACGCGCGCGGCGACCCTTACGGTTGCTACTATGCTGTGCCCCGACGGATCTTGGCGGCGGAGGCTGCGGGCAGTCGGACGAGCATCTGCTGGAGCCCTCCCGTCGTAAGAGAAGACAGGAGGCGAGGACCCACCGACCGCCGTTCGCCACGTGGGACTTCGCCCGCCGGCTTCCTTTGGCAGCAGCGGGTGGCTTGATCAGAGGAGGTGCAGAGGCAGTGGTGGCTAGGGTTTCGCCCGAGCCGCCCCTGGGAGCGACGCGAGCGATCGAATATTTTTTAGGTGGTGGCGGTGAGGATGTGTCTGTTGCTGGATAGACATGGATACAGAACTGCTATAAAATAATCTTATGTAGACTTTGCACCTCATTGTACACACTTGACATGATAAAATTTGAGACTGAGAGTTTGTGAAAATCACCTTTTAGCTAGGGGTCTAGGGCTTCCTATGCCTTAACGTTTGTCATAGATGAGATGAAATTTGATCAATAGGGGCCTAGAGCTTCCAAGATACTCCCTCCGTCCCATAATATAAGACGTTTTTGCCAATGTGAGTAGTAACTATGGTCCTGGTTACTCTCTGGTGTTGTGGATATTCTCTTTGAAGTGTGAACCTTAAGCTGTGAATGAGATTGTCAATACTTGGTTTTCCTTCGTATGTAACATAGTGGATCATATATTTTTTCTGGAACACAACTGAATCATAATTTTACGTCAGTATGCTTGTGTTTTTGCATGATTTGTGATCCTTTTCTACGGAAATTAACAAGTGGCTAGTCCACACTAATTGTAGGTTATTTGGTGTTTCTCACATTTCTCCACACTAATAGTGGGTTATTTGGTGTTTCTCACATTTGCGATCAGATTTTTGTTGTTATGGGATATGAAGGCATTTCACCCGTGCTGCTGTAGCTCTTTGGAAGGAGAAGAAACTATATTGCCCTACCAGATTCATTATTTGATTTCTGAGCGCATATAACATTTGACTTTCGCTGTACAAGCTAGTTGAATCATGTTCATGATTTTATTTTCAAACCGATGTTCATGAAATTTGTAATTACTTTGATCTTCATGTGCAGAAGAGCGTCCCTTTTTTTATTTTTTATTTTGGAGAAAAGAAGCTACCCTGATTTCCTTTTTATAAGCTCCAAATTAGGACCTGCCATTGAATGTTTTCCAGTTCTGAATCGAATATACGCAAAAATAGTTTCTCGTTCTAAAAAAAGACACTAAAAATATCTTTTTTTTATTTACCATTTCCGGCTCGTGTCCGTTAGATCACTGCATGCAATGAGTTCTTTAGCAAAAACAAAAGCTGGAGAAGAATATTGATGTGTCCACTAATCACCTTGCAAGTAAGGTCCTAGCCTTCTCATAGAGGACGAACGAAATTTGATGGTTGTTACTTTGCACGAATCCAAGCATGTAAAATAATAGGGAGTACTTTAATTATAGTGATAATTCCTCTGTACGGCCAGCACAACTTTCCTCTCGGTTTGCTGCCGCCATGACGTCGCCCTCCTACTCGACCACACGTGTCGTGAGGCAATTCTATGGGAGCCCATCACTGGCCACTAGTACCACAATCTTTTTCCACTGGACGGCCAAGATGACCACTCCAATGCGTGAAGGTGTTGTGCGCATCACGTGCACGGTAGTTTCCACCTGAGTTTCTCAACTATTGCTGTGCCACCATGATGTAGGCGAACGTTCCCGTTTGACCAAGTTTCCTAAGTCCGTCCAAATTTATGCGTTAAAATATACTCTCTCCGTCCAGAAATAAGTACTAGCTTTATACTAAATCTGAGACACTTATTAGTAGAGAGGGAGTATATATTTACCATATAGTATAAGAATTAAATTATGAAAACATATTCCATGACGATTCTAATGATACAGTATTGATTTGGTTTTCTAGTTGTCGATCTTTCTTCTGCAATATATTTTAGAATAAATGGATTAGTTAGGAAAATTTGAATCGAATAAACTCTTAATTACTTTTCCGTATCTTTATACAGAAATTCGACGCTTTTCATATCTGTTTAATTTTTTCAGGATTTGATAATTTATTGACTCTTTATGAACCAAATCACAGGTCATAATTTTCTTTCAGAGTAAATCACATGTAATATATATTCGTAGGCAAACCAAACGTAGATATTACAATATTTATAGGAGGCTGCCATGGAGACTTGAGCATTTGCATTGGCAACTAAGAAAATAGCTAAGCCATGGGCTCTTTTTATTTCTGCTTTGCCTACCTCAGCTCCTCAATCTGCACTGCGCAACTATGGTGGAAGCCGAGTGAAGAAAGGCAATAATATTCAGATCCGGATAGCACGTGCGTGCGCGAGTGAATTGACAATCAGCGGTCCATGCCCAGGCTCCAGAATGCCATCTTTGGTCTGGCTGGACGCTAGGGCAGCGACAACGCAGGCGCAGATGGAGGGCACCGCAGGCTATACGGATCTTTATGCATGGAGCACCTGAGTATGTATTTTGGAGTTGAGGGGAATGCACATGTCGTCTCGGAGGGGGACGCGCTCGCCCGAGTGAAGGTTGAGCAGGTGTGGTCACGCCAAAGTGAAGGTTGAGCGAATCGGTCTCGCTCCACCACTGGCGTGGCCACGCCCTGCTCAAACTCCACTGCGGCGAGCGCGCCCCCCTCCTAGAACCGCGTGTGCAACCCCCTCAAATCCGACATACGTACTTAAGTCCCACATGAATAGTGATCCGCGCAGCCGTCATGTCTGTCATGTCGACCTTTGGTGCCTCCACCGTCGCTGCCCTAATGTCCAACCAGACTAACATGGGATTCTGGACTTCGGGCATGGACTGTTGGTAGTCGATTTACATCGCCGACGACCTCATGCCGCCCTGGCACCCCACGGCGATTCAAGGTCACGCCACCTCCATCCTCTCCTTCTCTATCTCCTAGTTGCCTTTATTTTCACTTTTCGCCGAAACCCTAGCCATATTTTACCCTCCTAATTAAACCCTAACACCCCCTTCAACAGTGGAGATATAAGAGAGGAAAGGGTGCTGCGATAGATAGACTAACGATGGGTGCTGACACTGCCAGCTCTTTCCCGAGAACGGAGACACTCGGGAAATCGGACACGTGGCATGACCTGACTACACCCAGAGAACTATGCCGAGTTGTGAACACAGAGAGCTCGGCAAACATTTATGCCATGGGAGAAAAAGAATTTTTGTAAATACTTTGCCGAGTATGTCAAAACGGAGACACTCGGCAAACATTTATTCTCAGAGGAAAAAGTGTTTTCGTATATACTTTGTCGAGTACACGGCAAAGAGGGATCGGCAAACATTTACTGACAGGGAAAAAAGTATTTTCATAAATATTTTGCTGAGTGCTCATTAGAGAGGCACGACAAATATTTACTGTCAGGGAAAAAAGTATTTTCGTAAATATGTTGCCGAGTACTTGGCGCCGAATCTCGGCAAAGATGGACTATACGTCACGGAGCCGTCGAGCGCAAACAGCCGTGCCACCTGGCGCTTGTTTGCCTGTTGCCGTAGCAGAGGATCTCGGCATACATAACATAAACTGAGTGTTTTTTTTTTTGTTTTTTGCCGAGCACATTGTACCAGACTCTCGGCAACTATCGGCGTGTGTCGTGTCCTGCTGTCTGCCGAGAGCCACACTCGGCTTACATGACTTTTACCGTGATCCCGTGTTCTGGTACTCGGCAAACAGCAAAGAACTCGGTAACGACAATTTTTCCAGTAGTGATAGGGGAAATTCATAAAGCTAGCTCCATTAATAATTCAACCTATCTACTAACCTACTACTAGTACGAGGGATTTGAATGCACAACAGCTAGTATACAAGAGGACTCAAGGCTGTATAAATCTTAGAGCTCTTCATTCATCATTGATCCCTACGTATCGATCTTCCATGCACGGTCCATATTTCTCTGCGCTAAAACTCTATAAAGTTTAAAATTGATGTCTAGCACAAAAATCATATAATAACTCGGTGGCATGATGTTCTCTCCTTATTACTCCTCGAGGCAGAACAATTTTGAGGTTCTAAGCATGGGAGGTATACCGAAAAAAACAGTCGCAAGCACGTCTCGTCGGATAGCTTGCTAGTATCTGAAGGATCCTTTGTTAGCATCTTGGAGTCCTTCTGATCCACATGCTTTTATCGAGACTCCTTAACTTTCATCGTGTAACTCAGCAACATATACTGTTGCATGCATGAGCCTGCGTGCCTGTCTGTTGATGATCTAAATTGACTAGTCCGAAGAATGAACAGTTATGCAGGCAGGCAGATTTATTTGAGGTGTTGTTGTTTGCAAGTGATTGATGCAACTGAAATGCTCACCTCATCTCGCCATGCATGCATCTGCATGCTGTGATTTTCCTCTTGGTAATAATATGTGTGTCTTCTTCTTCATATATATTTTTCAATCAATTTGGTGTACTAGCAGTAAGTAACTAACCAGCAGAGTTTGTCGTGTATGGCAAGTTGTTTGGCAACTACTCTACTACATAAATATTAGTATGTGCGTGCCTTTTTCTCTCCCTGTCAGGATTTCTTCTATTCAACAGTCACAGCATACAGATGGAAAAATATGCTTTAACTATAAGAATTCTCTCCCTGACGAGAATAAGCAAGATTAGACTCATACTACATTATCTGCTTTAACTATAAGAAGAAAAACAACACATCGTCGACCTGGCTACTGTACAGCATGCAAACAACTAGTACCGCAAAGAAAGATTTTCTTGATGCACAGAGACAAAATCCATCCCTCCTCAGTCCTCACTAATAATAAATTGAAAAAGACACAACTAGGACCGGTACAGTACAGCAGCACCTCTTCTCTCTATACACAAACCAAGGGCAAAAACGACGAACCAACCAACCCCCTTAGGCTACTTGGTTGCTGGGGCCGGTGGGCCTGAGGGTGGCCCACGGCCGGCTGGAGTCCGTCTTCCCACGAGTACGGATTTGTTTGTAGTTGTGGGCCGTAGTCAAAGTTGGCCCGTGGGTTCTTCAGCTCAGCCTCCTCTAACTTTGAACTTATAAAAAAGAAACTCTGAACTACAGAAATTTTCTCCTCTCTCTATTTTTTTAAGTTTTTGGCAGAATAACTGTACCCAAATTTAAAAAGATATGTAAACTCTAGTACTTTATTATTTGTGGGAGGTAAGAGGCAAACTAGCATAATAATTAATTAATTAATAAAACCTGAGAGGAAACCTGTCGAGCAAGTAGCTTCAAACATTGGACTGCAAACTCTTCCTCCATTTCTCCTTGTTCGGTTTCAAAAATCTGTCAAAAAACTATGAACTTGTTCAGTTCAAAAAACAAAACTCTGAACTACAGAAATCGTCTCCTCTCTCTCTCTCTCTCTGAAAGAGTTTAGTTTTTATTTCGATCAACCGGGGGGGGGGGGGGGGGGCTAGCTCCATATTCATTGATAACAATGCCAACACGCATACAAGATTCAGTTGGAGCAAACTAAAGCAACGACCTAAAAACTACATGATTTTAGAATAGTCTAGTTTTTGTCCAAATTCCAAACTATTCAACACCACTTTCTTTTTTGTGCGCAATATGACAGGCAGACTAGTATAATTATAATTTAATTAAACCTGAGAGGCAACCTATCCAGCAAGTAGCTTCAACCATTGCATTGCAAACTTCTAGTTGTTTCTCCTATCCGATTTTCCATCTTCCCAATGATGGCAAGATGTCATCAATTCCCCAGACATACAGACAACTATAGCACAAGTTACCATTTCTCCAGCCATGTATATGCTACACAAAACAAAACAATACAAACTTCGCCGAGCTGGCAGATGCACGCCCATTGGTGATCGGTATGATGATGATGATCCAGGGATCCAAGGTAAACAAAACAACAACTCATGCATGGTCCTAAGCTGATCTCTAACGGAGCTGGGATTGGTAGCTCGGAGGCGAGGCTGCGGTTAGGGGCACAGAGCTGAGCTGAGATGGTGGGGGGCAGCAGCGAAGAAGCTCTGCCTCCGGGTGACGAGCATTGCGAGGAACCTCTAGCAGCAGGGAGTCTTGATCACAATCCTTGTCGGGAGGGGCCATCGTGGATAATAACTTGTCTGGGGATAACTTGAACATGTTAAGTGCCGCTGCACCTCCTCTGGTGGCATTGCCAGATTTCGGCATTCTCAACTGACAAGAAGCCATGGCCCCAAATCTAGATGAAGCCTTTTTCCAAGGTTTCTCCTCCCATGTCTGCTTCTTCAAAAAAGATACAGAATCACAAGATATCTCCATGTTACTTGTAGAAAGCAAAACAACAGAGATTAAAACAAAAATGATATCTAGAAAATAAATATGCAGTGCATAAGCAGATGAACCAAGGCTGCTGACTTGTGAAGCTTTGCAGCTGGCTTCCGTGAGGTCTTTTGAGAGACTTCATGGTGGACTTGGTAAGGCCACTAAAAGCGCCGCCGGCATTTCCTCTTCCTCCAACTTCCTTGCTGTGATTTTCCTGAACAAAGAGATAGATACATAACCACTCACTACATGTAGCGGGGTTAACTCAAAAGGGAAAAAGAACAACATTCGTATATTAGATAGGATACCTCTACAGGTACTGGAACTAAAGCTGAATCCACATTCTCCAGGATACGCTGCTTCAAGTAATCAAGTTTATCCCTGCAAAAGTAGAGATACCAACAACAAGAAACCCTTTTTAGATTGATTCACTCCACAATAGCTTCTCTGAATTAGTAGTATTGAGTGTGGACAAATGCAGCAAGCATTTTATGCTAACAAGGGTGTAAAATACCTCCTAGCACTCTCATGCGCCCGTGTCGGCGACCACATTAGCTTCTCAGATGCGGCATTTGAGTTGCTCACTCCGTTGCTTCCATTATGCAGAATAAATGAGGCAGGCCGCGAATAGGACTCACTTGTAACGTATGACTTGCTATCTGCAGGAATAGAGTTTGCTTCTGATTTTGAGTTTGGATGTCTAAGAAGCATGCTTCCGTAACCCAAGTCAAAGGATCCAGCAGGAGTTTTACTATGATAAATTAGGTCTTCCTCTAAGCATCCTGGAATGGTACGAACCCCTGAACCAGAACGTAACTTCTCTTCGTGCATTATGGAGTTGAGATCCTTTGCAAGCACTTCCAGGACCCTTTGAGGAAGACCTGATTTATCATAGCAAAACTCCTGCTGTATCCTTTGAGATGGGTTACGGAAGCATGCTTCTTAGACATCCAAACTCAGAATCAGAAGCAAACTTTGTTCCTGCAGATAGCAAGTCATACGTTACAAGTGAGTCCTATTCGGGGCCTGCCTCATTTATTCTGCATAATGGAAGCAACGGAGCGAGCAACTCAAATGCCGCATCTGAGAAGCTAATGTGGTCACCGATGCGGGTGCATGAGAGTGCTACAAGGTAGTTTACACCCTTGTTAGCATAAAATTTTGTTGCCATTTGTCCACACTCAATACTACTAATTCAGAGAAGCTATTATGGTGTGAATCAATCTAAAAAGGGTTTCTTGTTGTTGGTATGTCTGCTTTTGGAGGGATAAACTTGATTATTCGAAGCAGCATATCCTAGAGAATGTGGATTCAACATTAGTTCCAGCACCTGTAGAGGTATCCTATCTAAACTATGAATGTTGTTCTTTTTCCCTTTTGAGTTAACCCCGCTGCATGTAGTGAGTGGTTATGTATCTATCTCTTTGTTTAGGAAAATCATAGCAAGAAAGTTGGAGGAAGAGGAAATGCCGGCGGCGCTTTCAGAGGCCTTACCAAGTCCACCATGAGGTCTCTCAAAAGACCTCATGGAAGCCAGCTACAAAGCTTCACAGGTCAGCAGTCTTGGTTCCTCTCCTTATGCATTGCATATTTATTTTCTAGATATCATTTTTTGTTTTAATCTCTGTTTTTTTTTTTTGCTTACTACAAGTAACATGGAGACATCTTGTGATTCTGTATCTTTTGTGAAGATGAGGACGTGAGAGGAGGAACCATGGAAAAGGCTTCTTCTAGATCTGGGGCCATGGCTTCTTCTCAGTTGAGAATGCAGAAATCTGGCAATGCCACCAGAGGAGGTGCAACAACACTTAACCTGTTCAAGTTACCCCCAGATAAGTTACTATCCATGATGACCCCTCCCGACAAGGATTGTAATCAAGACTCCCTGCTGCTGGAGGTTCCTCCCAATGCGCGGCACCCGGAGGTAGAGCTTCTTCGCTGCTGCGCCCCCACCATCTCAGCTCAGCTCTGTGCCCGTAACCGCAGCCTCGCCTCCGAGCTACGAATCCCAGCTCCGTTAGAGATCAGGTTTGGGACTGGGCATGCGTTGTTGTTTTGTTTACCTTGGATCCCTGGATCATCATCATCATACCGACCACCGATGGGCATGCATCTGCCAGCTCGGCGAAGTTTGTATTGTATTGTTTTGTTTTTTTGTAGCATATACATGGCTGGAGAAATGGTAACTTGTCTTATACTTGTCTGTATGTATGGGGAATTGAGGAAATCTTGCCATCATTGGGAAGATGGAAAATCGAATAGGAGAAACAACTAGAAGTTTGCAATGCAATGTTTGAAGCTACTTGCAGGATAGGATGCCTCTCCGGTTTAATTAAATTATAATTATACTAGTCTGCCTGTCATATTGCGCACAAAAAAGAAAGTGGTGTTAAATATTTCGGAATTTGGATAAAAACTAGACTATTCTAAAATCCAGTAGTTTTTAGGTCGTTGCTTTAGTTTGGTCAAACTGAATCTTGTATGCGTGGTGGCATTGTTATCAATGAAAATGGAGCTAGCCCCCCCCCCCCCCCCCCCCCCGAGTTAGCCCCCTCCCCGTGTTGATCGAAAATAAAAACCTTCTGACAGAGAGAGAGGGGAGATGATCTCTGTAGTTCAGAGTTTTGTTTTTGGAACTGAACAAGTTCAGAGTTTTTTCACAGTTTTTGGAAATCGAACAAGGAGAAATACAGGAAGAGTTTGCAGTCCAATGGTTGAAGCTACTTGCTCAACAGTTTTCCTCTCAGGTTTAATTAATTAATCAATTATTATACTAGTTTGCCTCTTACCTTCGACAAATAATAAAGTACTATAGTTTGCAATTTTTTTTGAATTTCGGTACAGTTATTCTGCCAAAAACTTAAAAAAAAGAGAGAGAGGAGAGGATTTCTGTAGTTCAGAGTTTATTTTTTAGAAGTTCAAAGTTAGAGGAGGCTGAGCTGAAGAGTCCACGGGCCGACTTTGACTACGGCCCACTAATACAAACAAATCAGTGCGCGCGGGAAGACCGACTCCATCCGGTCGTGGGCCACCCTCAGGCCCACCGGCTCTAGCAACCAAGTAGCCTAAGGGGGTGGGTTGGTTGGTCGTTTTTGCCCTTGGTTTGTGTATAGAGAGAAGAGGTGTTGTTGTACTGTACCGGTCCTAGTTGTGTCTTTTTCAATTTATTATTAGTGAGGACAGAGGAGGGATGGATTTTGTCTCTCTGCATCAAGAAAATCTTTCTTTGCGGTATTAGTTGTTTGCATGCTATACAGTAGCCAGGTCGACGATGTGTTGTTTTTCTTCTTATAGTTAAAGCATATAATTTAGATACATTATAATTGAGCATCTTTCCAGCCCTCCCAGGCTATCAGTGTTTGTAGCCGTCGGATCGTTACTTTTGGATGTTTCCGACCGTTCGATTAGTTGTGAATCAAACCACCGAGCGCTAATTTACAGTGCCGCTACTCCAGTAACTATATTGGAAGCCTGTCATGAAATTGGGCCTAATGGGCTTTAATCCAGCATGGGGCGAAGTACAGCAAAGGACACAACGACGGTTCAACAATAACCTGATTCACCCCTTCTTCTTCTTCAACCTTGGCACGTCGATGATCTCGCGATTAGGGTTGTGTTTGCCGCCTCTCCATCTCACAGTCCTCCTGCATCGAGTCGCCGCCAAACCCCGCAATCCCCTCCCGACCTGGGTAGAGCTGCAGCCACCCCGCCGCCTCCTCCTCCCCCCCCCCCCCCCCCCCCGGTTCCTCCTCCTTGCCCCGTGGTTCACCGTTCACACTTCACTTGACTCCACAACGGCGAAACCCTTCTCATCTCATGGTGGCGCGAGGAAACCGTGACGAGCACTCCCACGTCTGTCTTGGTGGCGCGAGGATGAAGGCAATTGCTAGATGCATACTGAATCAAACTCTCCCCTAGTGATCTTCTCGAGAGAAAACTGCGTGATGTTCCGTCTCCCCAATGGATATCCTCTTGCGTCATCTCACGACGGCCGTCGAGCATGTATAAACATCAGTTTCTACATTTTAGATAGGTCAGCGAGGTAAATTTTCACCATGGAGAAGACTGAATCATGGTTTCTCTTTGTTGTGCACTATCCTTAAGTGCAGTGCAAGATATTGCACCTGACAGGCAGAATTGAGAGAACTAGAATGGGGCAAGGACCTTTATGCATCGGCTAACACAACAACAGTGCCCAGTGACATTCACCGGACCATCGATACCAACCTTCAAGTCCAAGGACTTGCTTTCTCAGTATTTTGCGCTGCCCTTCATACATTACCAACAATGTGCTTCCTTTCTGGCTGCATAACAGCCCTTTGTGGTCTGGACTCTGGAATATGCCTGCAACAATTGAGTCAAATGAATATTTACTGAAGTTTGCAGCATTTATGTAAAGTTGTAAAGAACAGCTTTTGATCTTTCATACCACCACTGTTTTCAGATGTATGTATTGACGTCTTTTTTCTTTCTCCCATTTACAGCGCAATGAAGTTGGAAATTTCTATAGTCCCCAAGTAAAACATTGATCGATAATATATTGTATATATACTGTTCAATATTCATGACCGTCAATAATAGAATCGATAGTGTGTGTGATTTCCCTCTTTGTGCACAAACAATTGATTACTACTCCCTCCGTTCCTAAATATAAGTCTTTTTAGAGATTCCAATATGGACTACATACGGAGCAACATGAGTGAATCTACACTCTAAACTACGTCTATATACATCCGTATGTAGTTCATATTGAAATCTCTAGAAAGACTTATATTTAGGAACGAAGGAGTACATACTTATCCAGATGACTGTAGCAAGTCTTTTTTTTTTTTGTGGAACTATATGAAGTCTTTGTTTCATTGCATTCTATCATTGCTTTCCTTTCCTCTAGAACAAGAACACAAAGTATTGTATGAGATCTTTGGCTGTCATGTAACTATGGTTCCTGAAAGTACAACATAAATTTGTTTATCTATACTCGTATGATTTGTTACTTGGACAAATAGCGTAAGCATATTGGCCTATGGCAATGTTGCTGCACATTCCACTGTTCACATTTGCCACCTTGATTTCTTTTTTAGACGGTTTTAATAAGACCATCACATGGGTTAATTGGTCAGGAGGGGCCAGCATCCTGCAAGATATGGTGCTGCAAAATGAATGTCGAATTTGTCCCGCTAATCAGGTGAGTGTACTGCTGTACCCTCGGCTGTTCATATCTTTTTTTCTGTTGCGATAGTTGATCTCCTGATTCTGTTGCTTAGTTGTAATAGATTGACATACATGTGTTGTATCTAGAGCTCCAGAAACCTACGATGATACAGGTTGCTTGAGTCAAGTCCATTGCTGGCTATCTTTTAATCTTACGACGCTTCTTGCATTATCTACTTTGGTGAAAAATTGTTATATGCCAAGAAACAAGCTTAAAGTTTAATTTAGAACAGGCATATATTCATTCTTAGTCCAATAGTCACTTAGTATAACAATGGCAACATTTGACTTGCTACTTTTGATTTTCGAGTCATCCATTAGTCCTATGTCGCTGACCCAGTGCAATTGCTTCTTAGGATCGGACTGCATTTTGCCTATCATGCTATCAATTGTTTCAGATGATGTCTCTAGATGTGTGCTTCATCTTCTAACTGCATGAGACGTCTTCCCATATTTATCTGAACGAACTAAGTTACACCAGAGATGTCTTATGACAATCCATCTTAATCAGCACTATGTCTATCTCGCTCTATCTTGGTTTCTATTTCTGATTTGACTTTAATGGCCTCAGTGATCCAAAACCCTTAGGTGATTCATCCACGTTTGATATTACTTACGGAGTAGGAAATTTTGATACAAACAAGCATATTTATTTAGTACATGTATGTGTAATCAGTTTTCTGTCGTTTTTAATACTCACATCACCTGTCAAAGGGCACTCCATTTGACGAATGCAAGAAGCCAGTGGCGAAGGGCACTCCATTGAGACGGGTTTGGGTAAGGCTGTCTGGGGCACCGGAGGAACTTCTCAATGATTTTCTTATAGTATGGAGCTTGGACTCTCTGATTGGGAAATAAGAGAAGGTCGATAAGCCTTTTACACGCACGCATGGTATTGCCAGGCTGCTGGTTAGTGTGCTAGAGGTGGACTACGTGCCGGATTTTGTACCTTGGACATACGAGGGCATGACTTATGATCTTGAGGTTGAGGTAGAGGATTACCCTTATGTGGATGATACTACTGCGATGAAGGATGTGGACATGACTGATGGCGGAGATGGCAGCGGGAACCACGGGCAGGATGGAACCCGTGAGGTGAGGGGTACACCACAGGGACCGACAGGACAGTCTTCTGAGTCCGCGGCGGCGCCGACGGATAAAGGGGCAGCCCCTGCATCCACGCCGATGGACTCCCTTAGATTTGGCTCCTTCCAGGCGGTGTCCGCGCCGAGCCGACTTTGGGGAGACCGAGTTGAGACGGACGACTTGGATGGGCAGTTGCCGCCGGTCCCCTTCACCGTCGTCGGCTCAGATTTGCACTGCTGGGTCAGAGGTGTTGGGGGGGAACCAGGGACAGGACGCCCTCGTGGTCTCTCCCTGGCCGACGTCACCGACGCCACGTGCTACTTCGGTGGTTCAGGTGGGGGGAAGTGTCGGGCAGGAGGCCCGCCATCCTCTTCCATCTACATCGCCCTCTCCACTTCCTCGACCCTCGTCGTCTCGGCGGGCTGCTAGCACCGTGGATGCTGGGGAGGGGGGGACGGCTGATTTGCAGTCCCCACGGTCCCCTTCTCCCAACTTGGAGGTCGATGGTGTAGCCGGCAACATGGCAGGAGGCCATACACCGGATGCTATAACCACGGAGGAGGTGATCGCGTTTGGAGGGATCCAGGACCCGACGTCTGGTGGCAGGCGCGTGAGCCACCGGATCTAGGCCCAACCCGATGCTGACGACCTTCAGATGGGGCATGCCATGAGGGCCGCCAAGCTTCGCGACGTCGAGACGTCTACAGGTTTGTCAGTTAATACTAGTAATTCCATTCTTCATTTTTTGGAGCATGAAATTATTAAAAATGCGGGTGACCTGGGAGTATCACTAGGGAATAGCAGTAAGGAAATTGCTAAATCTGTTAATGATCTGTTAGACTTAGAGGCGGATAGAACCATGGAGCTTATTCGGAATATAGCGGCGGTGAAACCAATGAATGAAGATGACATTAATGATCTGGGGGTGACTGCTTTACAAAGCTTTTGTGAGGATTTTATACCAACTTCAGATTACCGAGGGGTGTACGGCTCCTCTGGACTCAGAACTTCATACGCATGCTGTCACTGGTCATGAGGACGCAGTAACGATGCATGATAAACCGAAACGAACATGGAAGAGGAAGGTTTATCCTACATCGGCAGTACGCAAGAGTGCGAGAATCAAACATAAGAAAAAATTTCATGATGAGACATGAAAGGAATCTTTTGGAATAGCAGAGGTCTAGCGGACTTGGCTAAAAGGAGATTTCTTGCGTAAGCATCGGTGGAGCATAAACTGGATTTTATGGCTCTACTGGAGACGGGTAGGGATAATTTTACGTCACAATTTCTCAACACCATTTCAGGTGGAGTTGATTTTGATTGGCATTGCTTGCCCCCAAGAGGTCGATCCAGAGGGATACTACTTGGGGTTAAGTGTGAGACGTTAGAAGTATTAAACGTGGTATATGGAGATTTCGCTGTCAAGTTCCGGGTGAGGTCCAAGGTTGATGGTTTCAGATGGTCGTTGGTGGCTGTCTATGGTGTAGCTCAACCCGAACTTAAACCCGATTTTCTTGCAGATCTAGTGAGGATCTGCGGGGATGAAAGGTTGCCGATACTTGTGGGGGGAGATTTTAATATTATCAGGAGGAGAGATGAGAAAAATAATGACAACTTCGACGGAAGATGGTCATTTATGTTCAACACGATTATTGAGAGTCTCGATCTGAGGGAGATAGACCTCACCGGCAGACAATTTACATGGGCGAATAAATTTACCGGTTCCAACATATGAGAAGTTGGACCGGGTACTTACTAGCGTTGAGTGGGAACAGAAGTTCCCTCTGGTCACGGTGCAGGCTCTTCAGAGGGCTATTTCTGATCATACACCGCTACTGGTTGATTCTGGGGAAGCAACCCATGTGGGTAACAAGAACGTTTTCTCTTTCGAATTAGGCTGGTTTGAGAGGGAAGGCTTCCTGGAGCTCATTGCTAGAGAATGGGCCAGGGAGTTAGGTGGTAGCTCCAATGTTGAAAGGTGGCAAAACAAAATTAGACACTTGTGCCAGTTCTTGAGGGGTTGGGCCAAGAATCAAAGTGGGCTTTATAAAGCGGAAAAAGAGAGACTTACGCAACTAATTAATGAGCTGGATTTGAGAGCCGAGTCTAATATTCTTAGCGTGTCGGATCTGACTGCTAAGAATGAGGCGGAACAGAGACTACGGGCTCTTCTCAGAGAAGAAGAGTTGAAATGGGCTCTTAGAGCGAAGGTGACAAAGGTCGTCCAAGGCGATGACAACACCAAATTCTTTCACATGATCGCCAATGGGAAGCACAAAAAGAAAAAAATTATTCAACTTGAGCAGGATGAGGGTACGATTGTAGGGCATGAGAACCTCAAGTTGTACATATCCAATTACTATAAGCAACTCTTTGGGGCCCCTGAAGATAACTTTGTGTCGCTTGATGAGGACGCAACAGGGGACATTCCACAACTAAACACTGAGGAGAACGGGATTTTGTCTGATCCGTTTACGGAGAAAGAGGTGTTTGAAGCGATAATGCAGATGAAGCAGAATAAGGCTCCTGGACCTGACGGGTTTCAGCAGAGTTTTATAAGTGTTGTTGGCATATCATCAAGGGTGATCTTATGCCGATGTTCCATGATTTATTAAATGGAAACTTACAGCTATTCCATCTAAACTTTGGAACAATAACGTTGTTGCCAAAGAAGGAGGAGGCGGTACGCATTGAGCAGTTTAGACCGATTTGTCTGCTTAATGTGAGTTTCAAAATATTTACCAAGGTTGGCACGAATAGGTTGACACGGATTGCCCACTCGGTGGTGCATCCAACTTAGACCGCTTTCATGCCAGGTAGACACATCATGGAAGGGGTTGTTGTCTTACATGAAACCTTGCATGAGATCCATTCGAAGAAACTGGATGGGGTTATCTTCAAAGTGGATTTTGAGAAAGCGTATGATAAGGTTAAATGGCCGTTTCTCCAACAAGCCCTACGAATGAAGGGGTTCTATGAAGAATGGAGGAAACAGGTGGACACCTTCATTCAAAAAGGTAGTGTTGGGATCAAGGTGAATGATGACACGGGTCATTATTTCCAGACGCATAAGGGCTTACGATAGGGGGATCCGATGTCTCCTGTCCTTTTCAACATTGTGGCAGATATGTTGACAGTTCTTATCAGTCGGGCTAAAGAAAACGGCCAAGTAGGAGGATTTGTTCCGCATCTTGTGGATGGGGGTGTGTCCGTTCTACAATACACGGATGATACGATTATTTTCATGGAGCATGATCTCGCAAAAGCTCGAAATGTGATGCTAGTGCTTTGCCTTTTTGAACAACTGTCGGGTCTGAAAATCAACTTTAACAAGAGCGAACTGTTCTGTTTTGGGAGGGCCAAAGAGGAACAGGACGCGTACAAACAGTGGTTCGGCTATGAAATGGGATCCCTACTGTTCAGTTACCTAGGAATCCCAATTCACCATCGTAAACTTTCGAATAAGGAATGGAAATGCATTGAAGATCGATTTGAAAAGAGGCTAAGCTGCTGGAAGGGCAAGCTTATGTCCTATGGGGGTCGGCTTGTGTTGATAAACTCGGTTCTGACTAGCTTGCCGATGTTCTTTTTGTCCTTCTTTGAGGTGCCTGTAGGGTTACGGAAAAGACTTGACTTCTATCGATCTCATTTTTTCTGGCAATCAGATGAAGTTAAGACGAAATAATGATTGACTAGATAAGATATTATTTGCAGACCCAAAGACTAGGGTGGGTTAGGGGTTGAGAATTTAGAAGTTAAAAACAGATGCCTACTTAGCAAGTGGCTGTTTAGGTTGTCTATGGAAACTGAGGGTACGTGGATACAGATTTTGCGTAACAAGTACCTACAATCGAAGACATTGGCTCAGGTTACTGTTAGACCAAATGATTCGCCTTTCTGGAAGGGGTTATTGAAGATAAAAGATACTTTTTTTCAGAAGGTGAAATTTATCATTGGTGATGGTATTACTACGAGGTTCTGGGAGGATACATGCACTACAGGAATCAGAGAATTTGCCAACAGTTTGTTCTTTTCCGTCAGCTAGCGGACGACAAAGACCATCTTTGCCGTCCGCTTCCAAAAAGCAGACGGCAAAGAGCGGACTGATGGCAAAGATCATGTTTGCCGTCAGTTCAATCTTTACCGTCTGCTGGCAAACGGCAAAGAGCCCAAAAGCAGACGGCAAAGAGCAGGCGTGGGGCCGTCTGGAGCGCTGCGCTTGGTAGTACACTCTTTGCCGTCTGTTCACTCTTTGTCGTCTGCCAGCAGACGGCAAAGAGCCCGAAAGCAGACGGCAAAGAAAATAACCTAACGTATTTAACAGCCGCCCCCGCCCCCACCGCCCTCCCCCCCTCTCTCTCTCTCTCTCCCCGGCGCCCCCGACGCCCCACCGCGCCACCCGCCGCCCCCCGCCCCCGACGCCCCACCGCCCCCGCCGCGCCCGTCGCTGCCGCCGCGGGCGGCCCGCAGCCCCGGCGCCCCACCGCCCCCGCCTCAATCGTCGCTGCCGCCGCGGGCGGCCCGCGGCCCCGGCGCCCCGACGACCCCGACGCCCCCCTCCGGTGAGGCTTTTTTTTTCTTCTCTGTTTTTTTTCTTTTTTTTCAGAATAAGTAGAATAAGTAGAAAGTATAAGTAGCAGAATTATAAGTAGAATAAAGTAGAAAAACTAGAATAAGTAGAAGAAGTAGAAGAAGAATAAGTAGAAGAAGAGGAAAAAGGAAAAAGAAGGAAGAAGAAGATGAAAAAAAAAGAAGAAGAAAAGAAGAGAAGAATAGGTAGAAGAAGAGAAAAAGGAAAAGAAGGAAGAAGATGATGAAAAAAAAAGAAGAAGAAAAGAAGAAGTAGAAGAAGAGGAAAAAGGAAAAGAAAGGAAGAAGAAGAAGACGAAGAAGAAGAAGAAGAAGAAGAGGAGGAGGAGAAGAGAAGAAGAAGAAGAAGAAGAAGAAGAAGATAAAGAGGAGAAGAGGAGAAGAAGAAGAGGAGAAAGGAAAAGAAAGGAAGAAGAAGAAGAAGAAAAGAAGAAGAAGAGACGAGGAGAAGAAGAAGAGAAGAAGAAGAAAAACAGGAGAAGTGGAGAAGAAGAAGAAGAAGAAGAAGAAGAAGAAGAAGAAGAAGAAGAGAAGAAAAGAAAGAAGAAGAGGAGAAGAAGAAGAAATAGAGGAGAAGAAGAATAAAAGAAAAGTGGAAAAGTAGTTATATATAGACAGATTTTTTATCGGGATTGAATATTCGTGTTGATCGGGTGGATTTAAATGTGCAGTTGTTTCGTCGCTGCGAGGGTCTGGTGCCATGCGTTTGACGAGCTCCCCTGCGTTCGTGGGTGAGCACAAATGACATCTCCTCCTGCCCCCTTAATTTGCTCTGTTCCGGTCTTCGTGCCGATGATACTTGCTAGCTATAGGTGTCTTCAATCATCAGTATGCGTGACCAGTATGCGTTTCCCGTTCGAAAGGGTTACAGTTATAAATATGCATGCATTTGCATATTTATAACCGTGATTCTTTTGAATTGTCCAACGTTATCCATGGACAGCCCGAGTATGTGTAGATTGGGTTCGTTTTCCCATGCTCTGCTCCGGATCTGATGCATAATTTCGTCAGCACCTCCCTGTTGTTCTCCGGGTACACATCCTCTCTGTTTATTGCCGAGACGTGTATCAGGAGAACAGCGGGGAGGTGCTGCCGAAATTTTGCGTCGGATCCGGAGCAGAGCATGGGAAAACGAACCCAATCTACACATACTCGGGTGGGATTAGGACCTATCTTTACCTATTAGCGTGTAGGTTGCATGGACTTAATAAAAATTGACAAACTTCATTAACTGATGAATATATATGATGATATATATATATATATATTTCTTGGGTGTTTAGTAGGTAGGCAAGATGAGTGATCGTGCGTGGATGTACACCGGTCACACTAGTCAGGAAGACATGAGCAATGAATGGTTAACAAAAACCAAGGGGTTTGTGAAAGCCGCATTTGCAAATGGCCAGAGAAAAACCTGGTGCCCCTGTGTTAGGTGCGACAACTTTTCACAGAGGACAGAGGGTGAAATGGGTAAACACCTGCAGAAGTGGGGTTTTACGCCTGATTATACGGTGTGGACATTTCGTGGTGAGTCTGCCCAATGTACCAGAGCTGAGGTGGTTCGTCGTCGCACCGACGAGCATGGTACCGGGATCGAAGACATGGTGCAAGACTTTGATGATGCTCGGGATTCGGATGATGAGATGGAGGAATCTGCAAAGGCCTTCAATGAAATGTTGGAGTCTTCAAAACGTCCTCTCCACGAGCACACTGAGCTTTGTCAGCTGGATGCCATCGCACAAGTAATGGCTCTGAAGGCTCAATTCAACTTGGGCAGAGAATGCTACGACGCGATGATGACACTATTTGGACGCTTTCTACCCAAAGGCCATGTAATGCCTGCAAACCTGTACCAGTCGGACAAAATCCTCCATGCACTTAAGATGCCCTATGAGAAGATAGATGCCTGTGAGAAAGGATGTGCCTTATTTAGGCTTGAGTATGCGGACTTGAACTATTGTCCCATTTGCAACTCTTCCAGGTATGTTGTGGTAGACAACGGTATGTGTGAGAAGAGGCAGACCAAAATCCCCGTTAATGTTCTTCGGTATCTGCCAATCGTACCAAGACTTCAACGTCTTTTCATGGTCGAAGAGACGGCCAGATAGATGACATGGCACAAAATGGGCTAAAGAACCGAACTAGATGCAGATGGGAATCAGATGATGGTACACACATCGGATGGTTCTGCGTGGAAGCACTTCGATGCATTACCTGAGCAAAAAGCGGCAGATCCAAGGCATCGTCGAGTCTGCATCGGCACGGATGGGTTCAATCCGTTTGGTATGACGGCAACCCAATACAGTTGTTGGCCTGTATTTGTCATTCCACTCAATCTCCCCCCCCCCCCGGACAGATTATGCAAAGAAATAACATTTTCCTGACGTTGATAATTCCAGGGCCCAACTATCCAGGGAAGAATATGAATGTGTACATGCAGCTGAGAGGATGCAGAAGACGCTTCGAGAAAAATGTAAAAATAAACGTAGAATTGAAGCATCGATGGCCGAGGCATTCATTAAACTTTTGTAGGCTAATTCAGAGTCTATGGACGCCGAATTGAGACAAGCCGCTAATGGTTTTGACTATAAGGTCCGTTCATTTGAGAAATACGACATCAACGGGTATCGCTTTCGTACCTTTGGCAAAGAGCTATCTATGGCCGACCGAAAATCTACAAATTGTGTTGTCTCTGCTATCGGCGAAGGAGGTACCTGGTATTATGGAAGAGTTGAAGTAATTTATGAACTTCTATTCTATGGTGAAAACCCACCGAACGTCGTAGTCTTCAAATGTTATTGGGTCCAGCCGAAGGAGACTAGAAGGACTCATGAACATATAGGGCTAGTCGAAATCAAACAAAGCACCCATTTAGATGTTCCCGATGTCTATATTACGGCTCAACAGGCGACCCAAGTTTTCTATCTACCGTGGGCCTGCCAAACTAATGCAAATCAGAATGGTTGGGATGTCGTTTATGAAGTGCCGCCACGTGTTAGACCACCTCCCCCCAATGAAGAGGATTATGAACCTCACATTAACCCAGACACATATGAAGGAGAATTCTTCCAAGAAACACATCTTTCCAAAAAACGTTTCAAGAACCGCTCTACTTCACCCCAGAACATGGAAGTAGACAGCGACAGTGAATCCGACTTCACCCCTGAGCCGGAACAAGAAGAGGTTACTGCTGCGGATGACCTGTCAATGCTTGACCAATTACAGAAAGGCCTTCCACATGTTGATGCCGCTGAACCCGATGAGCACGTCATTCATGACGACACGCGTGATAGTGATGATGATGATGCATCTATTGATCCCGAAGCATATATAGACGATCCAGACTATTAGTTTGTATGCATCCCAACTTAAATTATATACTATTAGTTTTCTCTAGTGTTTTGCTTAACAAATGCATACTTAGCTTCGTACATGCTTGTTAGCCCTATTATGCCACATACTTAGCTTATTTTCCCCAAAAAAGACATACTTAGCTAATTATCCTCCAAAATAACATAATTAGCTTATTTAGTTCATTTATGACATAATTAGCTTATTCATTTCAAAAATGGCATAATAACCTTGGTTAGCTCATAAATGTCATATACTTAGCTTATTTTCCTCCAAAATGACATAATTACCTAAGTTAGCTCTAAAATGACCTATACTTACCTAAGTTAGCTCAAAAATAGCGTAATTACCTAGGTTAGCACAAAAATGACCTATACTTACCTTATTTTCCTCCAAATTGACATAATAAGCTTAGTTAGCTCAAAAATGGCATAATTACCTAAGTTAGCTCTAAAATGACACAAATAAGGAATAAGAAGAAGAAAAACAAGGAAGAGGAGAAAAAGAAAGAATAGAAGAAGAAAGAGAAGAAAAAGACAGAATAAAAGAAGAAGAATGAGAAGGAAAAGGATAAAAAGATAGAAGAGAAGAAGAAAGATGAGAAAAGGAGAGAAGAAGAAGAAGAAAATATATTCTTATTCTTCCTTTTTCTCTTCTTTCTTTTTCTCCATCTTCTACTCCTTTTTCTTATTCTTATTCTTCTTCTTTCTTTCTTCTTCTTCTTCTTCTTCTTCTTCTTCTAGTCTTCTTCTTCTTCTTCTTCTTCTTCTTCTTCTTCTTCTTCTTCTTCTTCTTCTTCTTCTTCTTCTTCTTCTTCTTCTAGTCTTCTTCTTCTTCTAGTCTTCTTCTTCTAGTCTTCTTCTTCTTCTTCTTCTTCTTCTAACTTTCTTACTCCCATTTTTGTAGGTTTGATTCACTTCATGGAAACCGGCATTGATGGACTGCTAGTGTTTAGTTTTTGTTTTGATTTGTATTGATGAACAATGTGAAACTATGTATGTATATATGGATGAACTCCGTGAAACTATGTATGTATTGGATCTTTTAATACCCTATGTGTTCTCTTGCATTCGATGGACTGCTAGATGTTGGATACATGGGCTATGCTTGAGGTTGAAACTATATATATCATATATGTCTTTTGAAAATGCAGGGATATAACAGAAAATAGACAAAATAGTAACAATACAGGCACTTTGCCGTCTGCCAGCCGACGGCAAAGACCTTTGCCGTCGGTAGGCGGACGGCAAAGGTGCCACGTGGCAGCAACCTGTTCAACCTGGGAGCATCAGGTCTGACCATTTGGTCATTCTGCCGTCTGCCAGCAGACGGCAAAGACTAAGCAGAAGTGACGGTTAGCCACGAGTCTGCTGACGTCATAGGGCTGACGGCAAAGTTTGCCGTCCACCGACAGACGGCAAAGTCTGCCGTTAGCCACCTAACGGGGCTAACCGCTATTCTTTGCCGTCCATGATCTTTGCCGTCAGCTTGGCCAGGAAAGCGGACGGCAAACTAATTTGCCGTCAGCTGTTTTTACACAGACGGCAAACAAAGTCATTACCGTGACTTTCAGTGCCGGAAGTGTTTGCCGTCCGTGGCAGACGGCAAAGACGTTTGCCGTCGGTGGCCTGGTCCTTTGCCGTCTGCTATGGCAGATGGCAAATTAGTTGATTCCTGTAGTGATGGCTAGGGGAGACGCCTTTGGCCATATAGTATCCCACGTTATATAATATTGTACAACGTAAGGAGGCATATGTTGCTATAGTATTTCAAACGATCCCTCTGAATATTCAATTCAGGAGCTCTCTGGTGGGGGAGCGTTGGACCTCGTGGTTGCACTTGGTGCGCAGGTTGATGGATGTTCAACTCTCGAACCAAATGGATGCTATCCACTGGAAATTAACTAAGAGCGGGAACTTTTTGGTGAAGTCTATGTACTTAGACCTAATTGACTCTGGGCCAATCCCGAAATCACTTCATATTTGGAAAATTAAAGTTCCGCTGAGGATCAAAATTTTCATGTGGTTTGTGCACAAAGAAGTGATCTTAACCAAGGATAACTTACTCAAACGAAGATGGGTAGGTAGTCCTAGATGTTGTTTTTGTGATCAGGATGAAAATATACAACACCTCTTTCTCGAGTGTCCATTAGCTAAATTGCTATGGCGAACGATTCATATAGCCTTTAACGTTACTCCACCCACTAGCATAAACACGTTATTTGGGACGTGGCTAAATGGTGTGGAAATTCATATTGCGAGACATATTCGGATTGGGATATGTGCACTATTTTGGGCTATATGGAATTGCAGAAACGATATGATTTTTCACCGGATAAACTTTACCAACTTTTTGCCGGTTATTTACCGCGCCACTGCCTGCATCCGTATGTGGTTGTCACTCACTCCTGTGGATTCCAGGGAGCTTTTGATTACTGGGTGCAACCGGTGGGAGATGGCAGCACGGGCTATATTCAACCGATTTGGATGGCGAGCTCATAATAGGCTAGGTGTATAGGCATCGTAGCCTATTTTTCGCCGGATGTGGCATCTTACACTTTTGCTGTTTACTTCAGTTTGGCTCCTTTTGTCAGCATTCTTGGGATCTCAGACTTTGTTTACGTTCATTCGTTTAATAAAATGGCCGCATGCATCTTTCTGATGCAGAGGCCGGGGGCATTCCTCCTTTTCAAAAAAAAACATCACCTGTCAAAGGTGAAAAAGATATCTATCTTTTGTTCTTCACCGACAGTCCACTCGAGAGTCTGTACTGAAATGTCTTACAAAGAAGATAACAAAAGCTTACACAACTTCTCTGTAGTATTTAGCTTTTCCTTTTATCATTGTGTATTTGTAGATGATTTTTTTTACAGCATTGTGCGCTAGATGATGATTATGAGCATTTTCAGTACAAGCTATACTGATGTGTTGAAGGTTGTACTCGACTACTCGTAGTAGAAGCATGCTGATCATTTTTCCCACCCTATGTATGTGATTATGGTTCATCTTGTTTCCCATCAGTGTTCAATGCAGTGGTGTATTCATGTTTCTATTGAGTTGTTGCCTGGATTTTTATCTCGACTGTTACCAAGCTAACGAAGGAATTCCTTAGATTGTGCAGTTGAAGAAGGTCGAGATAATATCAACTTCAGACGTTCTTATTTCGTTGTTACTTGGTATGTTTGTTGAGTATCAATGCATGTTGTTTTCAGAAGCATGTCTTGTAGGGGAACGCAGCAGAAAATAAAAATTTCCGGTACTGCGAGCATGCCCAGGACCACTATGGAGATGCATACAAGGTTTGGATCTGATCGTTATCGACTCGTAGCGCAGCGGAAGTAGAGTCGGTGTAGATCGTCGGTGCAGATCCCCGCAGCTAGGATTTACAACCTCCCAACCACGAGGATGTACTCCCTCGTCAGCCCCTCGGACAGCCCTTCGGGAGGCGGTCGGACAGTCCCCCGGACGGTGTCACGGACAGCCCTTCGGGAGGCACTCACAGAAACTCGGACGGTCACTCGGACAGCCCTTCGGGAGGCACTCTCGAACAGCCCCTCGGGCAAAAGGATCGAACCTACGACCTCTCTACAGGGTTGCACACATATAGTGTCATCTATCTGGCAGGGCTTCGCCATCTAGAACTAGTTCCCACCGGAACCCAGACAGCCTTTCGGCTCTACGAAACTATTTCGCAGGGAGGGAGAGAGAAGGCCAGATCATGCATGGCATTTGTATGTGAGAAAGAGTGAGTGTGGAGAGTGCCTCTCCACCTCTATTTATAGGAAACCCCAAGGGGTAGAGTGGCTCTCATCCATCCATGTCATCCCTAAGATATTTTGGGACAAAGCCCAAAAAGGTGGCTTTCCATAAAGTAACCATAAAGTGATTTTCACTATTCACGGAAACATTTTTCCGCGACCGTTAAATCCGAAAATATTTCTGTAGGTCTTAGAACATTTCCAGTACCCACTAAAATAATTTTGGATGCGTTCCGAAACAATTCCGGATTAGTGATTTTCATCTGCGAAAAGCAACCAAAGTTGTTCCGGCAGCTCCGGAACATTTCCGGGTTTTTTCTCCGAAAAAATACCAGAAGTTCCCAGAACAATTTTGGCACCCTCCAAGAATTTCCAGGCGTGTGCCGAAACCAATTTGACTTAATGGTATACCCCGAAACAACTTTTCAGTTTTACCGAAACTCTTCCGGTGTTCTCTCTCCGGAACTCTTCCGTTGTCTCCGAAACTTTTCCGGTGACTTTCTCTCAGACTCCTTGTCTAGCATTCAGCAGATAGATGACCCTTAAGCATGTGACCCTATAGGTTCGGTGAAGTATAGACATGACCGGAGCACTTTCCGATCAATGATCAACATCGGAACACTCTCATGGTCTAAGGAATTATGCAAACGTTAGCTATCTCTGTGTTATTAACCATTAACTTGTGACGAATGTATCTCATAGCATAACATCAATCGGGTTGATTCAACACAAATGTTATTCTAACATTGTGCCCTCAAAATTGCCGGCATAGACATGCCCATGATCAGGAAAACATAATCATCATGCAATCACTTGAGCCAGTCTTAGAAGCTTGACCAGGAATACTTTTTACCATTTATTATTCCACACGTCCATATGAGTTGTCCTCCGAGCCTCGTGGTTATTGCAGACTCGAGAACCATAGCAGTTATAGCATGGAATATAAACATAATTAGGAACATGGGGATAAATAATAACATTTATTATTGCCTCTAGGACATATCTCCTACATGTTTGACCTCTTTCCTGCTCGTGTGTAGTTTGGGGAGAGCTTGTAAGACTTGCAGGAATGGCCAAAGAATGCTTGAGATCTTATTAGTAAAGGATTTTTTTTACTATGTTTGTGATAAAAACATGTTCTAATCATTTCACACTAGTACAGAATCAGCCTTTAGTCCCGGTTCAACAACCGGCACTAAAGGGTCGGGACTAAAGGCCCACCCCCTTTAGTCCCGGTTCGTCACGGCCGGGACCAAAGGCCCACCACGTGGCACGAGCCCGCGCCGGGGGCTGGGGGGCCTTTAGTCCCGGTTGGTAACACCAACCGGGGCTAAAAGGTCCACGTGGCACGAGCCCGCGCCGGGGGCTGGGGGGCCTTTAGTCCCGGTTGGTAACACCAACCGGGACTAAAAGGTATAGGGGTTTATGTTTTATTTTTCCTTTTAATTTTGTGTTTTCCATTTAATTCTTTTTTTTGCGAGAAATTCTTTTTCATTTCAAACATATTTTACGCTACTACATACATACTGTACACGTCATGCATATATAAATAGAATTTCTCGTAGCCAATCATATATATATCATAGAATTTCTCGTACGACCATATGCGCATACACATATATATATACAATTTGGTATATACAATTTCTCCTACAATTTGCAGATAATTACATGCATGCAAAAGCAGGATTTTTGGGATGTATGACCTGGTCAACCAAAAATCCCGCAATTTGTAGACCAAAAATCCCGCAATTTATTCAGCCGTGTAATGGTATGCTCCTTTGGGATGTTTGACCTGGTCAACCAAAAATCCCGCAATTTCCTCTTGAAGTGCTCGTATGCGGTCCGTTGGTAGGAGCTTTTCCCGCATCTCCCTCAGCTTTAAAGAGGGAGATCAAGATGAATATATTAGTTATGTGTATATATATTAGATCATGATAAAAAAATTGTGGATATTGTTCTGGCAAACGTACCCAAAGTTGTCTTTCAGATCTGCTCCTTTCGGACATTATAATGCGAATGTTCTCGCAAACGTAGTATGCACATAAATTATTCCACGGCGCCTGCCTCATGCACTTTACAAAAATAGAATTCAATCAGATAATAATTAATCAAGCATGATAATTGGTCAATGAACCCAATGCCATAGGGTCCATCTCTTTTCATTTCATAAATCTTCATTCTGCATAATACCACAGAAAAGAATATAGTGAGGATAATTACAGGCAACGAACGAGCATAGCTAGAGACTTAAATTACAGAAAGAAATCACTTACTGACAATAGCAACTGACGAGAGATTTGTCGAGTGCGTCTTGATTGAATAACTGAAACAATTCTTGAAACTCAACCCACAAATCTTTTGCATGGAAGTAATGCTCTTCCTTGACTTTCACCATGAGGGAATCTCGCCCCTTCTTGACTTCTCTCAGGTACCAGTCATGCAAATTCCGCATTCTCATTGATAGATTCTCGACCTCCCTGTCCAGATCTTGGCCGGGGACATATTTCCATGCTACTTCGTGATCTTGAATCTTAGGGAGTTCCTCGATGCCTAGGAGTTGTTCAACAGTGACACCGGCCTCTCTAGCCATCTGTCTATGAGCGTCGGTTATTACCGGCTGATCGGCGGTACTCACACCATGTGATTGTACAATGAGCGGGGGGATCGATTGCACTGCCTGTTCTCCCAGCTGGGGAACAGTTTTCCCGCATTTACTACTCCTTGCTTGGCTCGAGCTCGACTCCTTATCTTTTTGTGCCACATATAACTTCTTAATAGAACGCTCATAGTCTGAGTCCGTCCTCTTCACAGCCGGTTGAGCATTATCAATAAAGTGTTGTATGACTTCATCAGGTATTTTCTCCTTCGGCGGGGGCTGTTTCCATGCAAAATGGGCCTTCACTTGGGCAGCCACTTCGGCCTTGTTTTCCTCGATAGTCATCTCGTAAGCCAACTTCTTTTTGGCAGGAGGAGAGGCTTTCTTGCTTGGTGCTCTCTTCCGCTTTGGAGAAGGCTGACGCGCCCGAGATCGATATGGCGGACTCGCGCTGATGGGCTCCGTCTTGGGGTGGGATGGTGGAGACGGCTGACGCGTTGGCGGACTAGCGCCGCGCTGCGTCTCGGGCAGGGTTGGAGTCGGCTGACGCGGTGGCGGACTTGGAGGAGGAGTCGGTGGCCTTGGAAAGACGATGCAATCCTTTCTCCATAGAATGATACGATGTATGGCCTCTCCCAGTGTGCGCTCCTCGTCACCTCCAGGAATGTCAAGCAGTAGCTCGTAATATCCTGACATCACTTCATCAACCCCGACACGAGCATAGCCAGCTGGAATTGGATTGCAATGGAAGTTTGCTTCAGGGGGATTTGTTAAAGCATAGCCGTCCGCCACCTTCATGGATATGTTCTTCACTTACATGTGTAGCTCACAAGGTGTCGTATCTTTGATATCATCCACAGGGTATCTATCCAGCAGTGCATCATCGGCCGGGGTGGAACCCACGCTGCTTTTCAGCATAGATGGGACGGTTGTATCCAATGCTGGATCTGCTTGCTGCTGCCGCTGAGACGCCCTTTCCTGGCTAAGTGAGTCGATCTGCTCCTGCTGCCTTAGGTAAGCGCGTTCCAACTCCGCATGCTTTGATTCTACTAGTTGAAGGCGGTCTGCTGCCTGCTTCCTCTGCTCCTCCTCCTGCTTCCTCTGCTCCTCCTCCTGCTGCTTCTTTCTCGCACGGCTTCTGTAAGTGGCTATCCAATCCGCAAACCCCTCAAACCACGGAACAACGCCTTTGCCTCGTGTTCGTCCCGGGTGTTCAGGATTGTTCAGGGCGCGCGTAAGCTCGTCATTATCTCTGTCGGGCTTGTACTTTCCCGTTTGAGCATCTTGTATTGCAACAAGTAAAGCGTCGGAGGCTTCTTTAAGACTTGCCCGCTCCATAACCAGCCCTGTCTCTGGGTCCAACTTCCCCCCATGCGCATAAAACCAAGTCCTGCACCTGGGGGCCAACTCAATGTAACTGGAGTGACCCCTGCAGCAATCATCTATTCCTCAGCGAGATCCCACTTAGGCCGGCCGACCTGGTAGCCACCTGGCCCCGGAGTATGGTGCCACTTTTTTTTCGCAGCATTAATCTTGTTTATTCTCGACCGTTCCTTAGCTTCTTCCGATTCCTTGAACTGCACGAAAGCGTCCCAGTGATCTTTTGCCTTCTCCAGTGTTCCCTTGAATGTTGGAGTCTTCTTTCCGTCTGCTTGGTACTTGGCCCATATTCTTTTCTTGTGGTTGTTGAATGCTATCGCCATCTTCTTAAGAGCACTCTTCTTGACTTTCTCCCATTCTTCATCTGTCAAATGATCTGGTAGGGTGAAATGTGCCATGAGCGATTCCCAAAGCAGATCTTTTGCTCTTCCGTCGACAAAAGTAACTCCTTGATCTCCCTTTGCTGGCTTATTCCATTCTTGAACGGAGATCGGGATTTGGTCCCTGACAATAACTCCACATTGACGAGTAAATTTGTCCGAATTCTTTTTAGGAGCAAGCAGTTCACCATTTTCTTTGATGGCATCGATGTTGTACTTTATGCCAGCCTGCAACCTTCTGGCCGGGCCTCGTACTGCCCTGCTTGTAGAAGATTTACTCGATCCGGAGGGCTAAAAGAAGAAAGCTCGATTCGTTAATATATATAAATCAATTAATACATGTAATGATCACCAGAGGCCTTATATATATATACCTCGCCGGTCTTTGTTATTTGAAGAACATTTCCTTCGTCGTCATTGTTGTGGCCTTCGTCTCTTCGTTCGTCTTCATCAAATATTAATACTCCCTCACCGGAATTATTAAGATATTGCGAGCCGTCATCTTCGGGTTCATTCTCATTTGGGCTCGGGGAGCGTATGATGTCGAACATGGTCTCTTCTCCGTCTCTGCCGGTATTGTCCATAGCTTATATTAACTAATCCAGAAGAAAGACAAAACAATTTAGTATTCAAATTAGAATGCAATCAATAAGGAAAAACTGAATCATAGTAGATAATATGCATATCGAATAATCTAGATAATATGCATCATCGAATATAATCTCGAATACATCGTCTCGAATATTATCGAATATAATCTCGAATACATCTCGAGTATTAATTATCACTAATACATCTCGAATATTATCATATAACATCACTAGCTAATACAGATCGAATATTATCGAAGAATCTAGTTCACTCGCGGTTCCTGAGGCGCGGGCGGTGGACACCCAAAGAGAAGGAACCATCACAGGATCATAGCTCGGGTGAGATCCCTGAAGAACCTGCCAGGTATTGGAGATCCTGACGTCCAACGCAACCATGTAGCGACGGACGTGCTCGTCCTCCTCCCTGACACGGCTACGTACCACCTCCGCGTGGGCCGGCTGCCTCCGCACCGAAAGTGGCCCACACGACCGCCACCAAAGAAGCTCCGGGTCGACGACGGGAGCCCGGTTCCTCATCAAGCTGCGCGCCCCGGAAGGTAGCACCTCCCAGTGCCAGCCCGGCGGAGCCCAGTCCCGGACATGGCGCCTCTCAAGCAGGTTCTCGCCACCGAGTCGACGACGAGGATGCGGGCCGGGCATCGTAGACGTCGAGAACAAATTCTATGCAAATTTCACATTTTTTAAATGCTTGATTGTGACTTTTGTAATTCTTTTTCACTTGATTTTGCAAATACATGACAAACTTTTGCAAATACAATATTAAGATATATATTAACATTAAAGTATTATTAATACATGGTCAACTTTTTTCTATGCAACTTTTTTCTATAAGTATAAAAAACTAAAAAATAGAAAATCTATGCAAATTCCACCGTTCATCTACATATACATATATACATACATTGTATAAAAAAAACTAGTGAAAAAAAAACTAAAACATACATACATATAGTGAAAAAATAATCATCTAAAACATCTAAAACATCAAAACATACATACATATATACATATATACATACATTGTATACTAGTTAATAATAATCTAAAACATATCTAGTGAAAAAAAAATCGCCGGAGGGGGCGGCGCGAGCTGACAGCGGGCGAGGTCGAGGACGGCGACGGCGAGGTCGATCGAGGCCGGCGGGTGTGGGCGGCGTCGGAGAGGAGAGGCGCGGGTGGTGTCGATCGGGGAAGAGGCGCGGGCGGCGTCGGGGAGGAGGCGCGGGTGGCGTCGATCGGGGAAGAGGCGCGGGCGGCGTCGGGGAGGAGGCGCGGGCGGCCGGCGTCAGGGGCGGCGTCGGGGAGGAGGCGCGGGCGGCCGGCATCGGGGCAGGAGGCGGCGCAGCAGCCTGCCGTGTCTCTGTGTTTGGCGTCGAGAGAATGGAGAGGATGGATTCGTAAGGGCCGCTTATATATGAAAGCCTTTAGTCCCGGTTGGTGGCTCCAACCACGACTGAAGGCCCCCCTTTAGTCGCGGTTGGAGCCACCAACCGGGACTAAAGGTGAAATTCACCCAGGCCAAGCAGCGGGAAGCCAGGCCTTTAGTCCTGGTTGGTGGCTCCAACCGGGACTAAAGGGGGCCTTTAGTCACGGTTGGAGCCACCAACCGGGACTAAAGGCCTGGCTTCCCGTGTCGAATGTTTAGTCCCACCTCGCTAGTTGAGAGGAGCTCGCAGCGGTTTATAAGCCCCGCCGCGGCTACCGTGTCGAGCTCCTCTCTAAGCAGGCCTTTGTGGGCCTGCCGAACTTGTGCTGCCCTGTGGGGCCTATTGGGCCGTGCGGGCCTGCATCCTGGCCCAACTAGAGGTTGGGTTTCTAGTCGTATGCAGGCCGTGGCAGCCCAGTAGGCGGGCTTTTTTTTTAATTATTTTCCATTTTTTTTTGCTTTATATATTTTCTTTTGTTTCTACTTACAGCCAAATATTTAGAGTTTCTGAGTGAATCTTTTTTCTTTAGGTCACAAAAATTATAAAATTTCTGTTAGTGCCAGTACTTTTCAAATTTGAATAGTTTAAATTTGAATTATTTGAAATTTGTGTGAATCACTAGTTTGTGAATAACTTTACTTTAAAAATAGATTTATCAGTGATTCTTTTTTCTGCTGTTTAATATTAGTGAGTTTTATCATTATATTCAATTTGGTAATTCTTAGGTTATTTTCAAAAATGAAAATGCATTTGTAACAGATGAGTTTTCGTCCGAAACCCTGATACTTCGAAAGAGATTGTCCATTTTGTACACGAAGTGCATCCAGTTTTTACCGTAACCCTCTCAACTTTTTAGCACATGCTATGTGGGTGAAATGATGATACCATGCCAACTTTCAACCTTTTCAGAGTTCATTCGTAGTGCTTTTCAATTTCAGGGTCATTTAGCTCAAAAAATTCATTAAATGCATGAAAAATAGCGAATGAAGTCAGAAAGGGTTGAAAATTGATGATGTGGCATTGAATGGTGCATGTTGAACTCACAAAATGTCTGGAGTTGAAATAAGTTTAAAAAAATGAAATGCCTTTGTAACAGATGAGTTTTCGTCCGAAACCCTGATACTTCGAAAGAGATTATCCATTTTGTACATGAAGTGCATCCAGTTTTTGCCGTAACCCTCTCAACTTTTTAGCACATGCTATGTGGGTGAAATGATGATACCATGCCAACTTTCAACCTTTTCAGAGTTCATTTGTAGTGTTTTTCAATTTCAGGGTCATTTAGCTCCAAAAATTCACTAAATGCATGAAAAATAGAGAATGAAGTCAGAAAGGGTTGAAAATTGCATCCAGTCCTTAAAGATATATTTCTTCGCCTTTCAAATGCCAAAACACATATATACCCTAACTATTACAAAGATTCCATCCGGTTTGTCCGAAGTGGGACTTTCGAGATAAGTCCGGAAACTCACTAGAGAAGAAAGTGATGACGGTGAAGCCGGTCACATCCCAGAGTGGGATCGTTGGGTATAAAACTTTTTCTTTGCGCCGTAACCATGGACAATCCTCATCATTTAACAGGATGCTTGGGTCAATCTTCACTGTGAAGGGAGCAATTTCATGAAACTTTTCATAATCTTCTGACATGTCTGTCTTGTCCTCCACTCCCACGATATTTCTTTTCCCTGAAAGAACTATGTGGCGCTTTGGCTCATCGTATGATGTATTCGCTTCCTTATCTTTTCTTTTTCTCGGCTTGGTAGACATGTCCTTCACATAGAAAACCTGCGCCACATCATTGGCTAGGACGAATGGTTCGTCTGCGTACCCAAGATTGTTGAGATCCACTGTTGTCATTCCGTACCGCGGGTCTTCCTTTACGCCGCCTCCTGACAGATTGACCCATTTGCAGCGAAACAAAGGGACCTTCAATTCACGTCCATAGTCAAGTTCCCATATCTCCTCTATGTAACCATAATATGTGTCCTTTGGCCTATTGGTGTTTGCTGCATCAAAGCGGACACCACTGTTTTGGTTGGTGCTCTTTTTATCTTGGGCGATCGTGTAAAATGTATTCCCATTTATCTCGTACCCTTTGAAAGTCAATATAGTCGAAGATGGTAACTTGGACAGCAAGTACAGCTCATCTCCAACACAGTCGTCATGCATGAGACGTGTCTGCAACCAACCGCCGAAAGTCCCCGTGTGTTCACGTGTAATCCAGTCGTCAGACTGCTCCGGGTGTTTGGAGCGTAGAATATTCTTGTGTTCGTCGATATATGGACCCACCAAGCTGGAATTTTGTAGAACTGTGTAGTGTGCTTGCGCCCAAGAATGCCCGTCCATACATATTACTTGGTCCTTTCCTAGCGTGCCTTTTCCACCAAGTCTACCCTCATGCCACGATTCGTGAACACCAATCGGCTTAAGGTCAGGAATAAAGTCAACACAAAACTCAATGACCTCCTCTGTTTCATGGCCCTTGGAGATGCTTCCTTCTGGCCTAGCACGGTTATGAACATATTTCTTTAAGACTCCCATTAACCTCTCAAAGGGGAACATATTGTGTAGAAATACATGACCCAGAATGGCAATCTCTTCGACTAGGTGAACTAGGACGTGTGTCATGATATTGAAGAAGGATGGTGGGAACACCAACTCGAAACTGACAAGACATTGCACCAAATCATTCTGTAACCTTGGTAGGATTTCTGGATCGATTACCTTCTGAGAGATTTAATTGAGGAATGCACATAGCTTCACAATGGCTAATCAAACGTTGTCCGGTAGAAGCCACCTTAATGCAACCGGAAGCAGTTGTGTCATAATCACGTGGTAGTCATGGGACTTTAGGTTCTGGAACTTTTTCTCTGCCATATTTATTATTCCCTTTATATTCGACGAGAAGCCAGACGGGACCTTCATACTGAGCAGGCATTCAAAGAAGATTTCCTTCTCTTCTTTGGTAAGAGCGTAGCTGGCAGGACCCTGATACTGCTTTGGATGCATGCCGTCTTTTTCGTGCATACGTTGCTGGTCCTCCCGTGCCTCCGGTGTATCTTTTGTCTTCCCATACACGCCCAAGAAGCCTAGCAGGTTCACGCAAAGATTCTTCGTCACATGCATCACGTCGATTGCAGAGCGGACCTCTAGTTCTTTCCAATATGGTAGGTCCCAAAATATAGATTTCTTCTTCCACATGGGTCCGTGTCCGTCAGCGTCATTCGGAACAGATTGTCCGCCAGGACCCTTTCCAAAGATTACTTTTAAATCCTTGACCATATCAAGTATATCATGACCAATACGGTGGCGAGGCTTCTTTCGGTGATCTGCCTCACCTTTGAAATGCTTGACTTTCTTTCTTAAGACATGATTGATCTGAAGAAATCGACGATGTCCCAGGTACACATTCTTCTTACATTTATCCAAATATATACTGTCGGTATCATCTAAACAGTGCGTGCATGCGTGGTATCCCTTGTTTGTCTGTCCTGAAAGGTTACTAAGAGCAGGCCAATCATTGATGGTTACAAACAACAACGCTCGCAGGTCAAAACAGAGCTGTGGAGTAATCTTGCCCCGAGGAATTAACAGCAGCAGCTAGAAGTTGTGAATCGGTCTCTTTCAGAGGCAGCACCTGAACTCCGGAGATCCAGTTTCATGTATTACATATGCATTTACTTGTATAATACTGTATAAACGTAATATACCTTCTAAACAGGTGACTGAGACCATGGGCAGGAAGGAATCAACATTGGTAAGACACTAGATATTTTTGGCCTTCATATAAACTGTAGATATTTTTTCACTAGATATGTTTTAGATTATTATTAACTAGTATACAATGTATGTATATATGTATATATGTATGTATGTTTTGATGTTTTAGATGTTTTAGATGATTATTTTTTCACCATATGTATGTATGTTTTAGTTTTTTTTTCACTAGTTTGTTTTATACAATGTATGTATATATGTATATGTAGATGAACGGTGGAATTTGCATAGATTTTCTGTTTTTTAGTTTTTTATACTTATAGAAAAAAGTTGCATAGGAAAAAGTTGCATAGAAAAAAGTTGACCATGTATTAATAATATTTTAATGTTAATATATAACTGAATGTTGTATTTGCAAAAGTTTGTCATGTATTTGCAAAATCAAGCGAAAAAGAATTACAAAAATCACAATCAAGCATTTAAAAAATGTTAAATTTGCATAGAATTTGTTCTCGACGTGTACGATGCCCGGTCCGCATCCTCGTCGTCGACTCGGTGGCGAGAACCTGCTTGAGAGGCGCCATGTCCGGGACTGGGCTCCGCCGGGCTGGCACTGGGAGGTGCTACCTTCCGGGGCGCGCAGCTTGGTGAGGAACCGGGCTCCTGTCGTCGACCCGGAGCTTCTTTGGTGGCGGTCGCGTGGGCCACTTTCGGTGCGGAGGCAGCCGGCCCCCGCGGAGGTGGTACATCGCCGTGTCAGGGAGGAGGACGAGCACGTCCATCGCTACATGGTTGCGTTGGACGTCAGGTTCTCCAATACCTGGCAGGTTCTTCAGGGATCTCACCCGAGCTATGATCCTGTGATGGTTCCTTTTCTTTGGGTGTCCACCGCCCGCGCCTCAGGAACCGCGAGTGAACTAGATTCTTCGATAATATTCGATCTGTATTAGCTAGTGATGTTATATGATAATATTCGAGATGTATTAGTGATAATTAATACTCGAGATGTATTCGAGATTATATTCGATAATATTCGAGATGATGTATTCGAGATTATATTCGATGATGCATATTATCTGGATTATTCGAGATGCATATTATCTACTATGATTTAGTTTTTCCTTATTGATTGCATTCTAATTTGAATACTAAATTGTTTTGTCTTTCTTCTGGATTAGTTAATATAAGCGATGGACAATACCGGCAGAGACGGAGAAGAGACCATGTTCGACATCATACGCTCCCCGAGCCCAGATGAGAATGAACCCGAAGATGACGGCTCGCAATATCTGAACATTAATAATTCCGGTGAGGGAGTATTAATATTTGATGAAGACGAACGAAGAGACGAAGGCCACAACAATGATGACGAAGGAAATGTTCTTCAAATAACAAAGACCGGTGAGGTATATATATGTATAAGGCCTCTAGTGATCATTACATGTATTAATTGATTTATATATATTAACGAATCGATCTTTCTTCTTTTAGCCCTCCGGATCGAGCAAATCTTCTACAAGCAGGGCA
The DNA here is from genome assembly GCA_039707655.1 of Elymus sibiricus. Taxonomy (NCBI): domain Eukaryota; kingdom Viridiplantae; phylum Streptophyta; class Magnoliopsida; order Poales; family Poaceae; genus Elymus; species Elymus sibiricus. The sequence continues at coordinate 31,779,881 of CM077674.1, forward strand.
GTACGAGGCCCGGCCAGAAGGTTGCAGGCTGGCATAAAGTACAACATCAATGCCATCAATAAAAATGGCGAACCGCTTGCTCCTAAAAAGAATGCGGACAAATTTACTCGTCAATGCGGAGTTATTTTCAGGTACCAAATCCCGATCTCCGTTCAAGAATGGAATAAGCCAGCAAAGGGAGATCAAGGAGTTACTTTTGTCGACGGAAGAGCAAAAGATCTGCTTTGGGAATCGCTCATGGCACATTTCACCCTACCAGATCATTTGACAGATGAAGAATAGGAGAAAGTCAAGAAGAGTGCTCGTAAGAAGATGGCGATAGCAATCAACAACCACAAGAAAAGAATATGGGCCAAGTACCAAGCAGACGGAAAGAAGACTCCAGCATTCAAGGGAACACTGGAGAAGGCAAAAGATCACTGGGACGCTTTCGTGCAGTTCAAGGAATCGGAAGAAGCTAAGGAACGGTCGAGAATAAACAAGATTAATGCTGCGAAAAAAAGTGGCACCATACTCTGGGGCCAGGTGGCTACCAGGTCGGCCGGCCTAAGTGGGATCTCGCTGAGGAATAGATCATTGCTGCAGGGGTCACTCCAGTTACATTGAGTTGGCCCCCCAGGTGCAGGACTTGGTTTTATGCGCATGGGATGAAGTTGGACCCAGAGACAGGGCTGGTTATGGAGCGGGCAAGTCTTAAAGAAGCTTCCGACGCTTTACTTGTTGCAATAGAAGATGCTCGAACGGGAAAGTACAAGCCCAACAGAGAGAATGATGAGCTTACGCGCGCCCTGAAGAATCCTGAACACCCGGGACGAACACGAGGCAAAGGCGTTGTTCCGTGGTTTGAGGGGTTTGCGGATTGGAACGCCACTTACAGAAGCCGTGCGAGAAAGAAGCAGCAGGAGGAGGAGCAGAGGAAGCAGAAGGAGGAACAGAGGAAGTAGGAAGCAGACCGCCTTAAACTGGTAGAATCAAAGCACGCGGAGTTGGAACGCGCTTTCGTAAGGCAGCAGGAGCAGATCGACTCACTTAGCCAGGAAAGGGCGTCTCAGCGGTTGCAACAAGCAGATCCAACATTGGATACAACCGTCCCATCTATGCCGAAAAGCAGCGTGGGTTCCACCCCGGCCGATGATGCACTGCTGGATAGATACCCTGCGGATGTTATCAAAGATACGACACCTTGTGAGCTACACATGAAAGTGAAGAACATATCCATGAAGGTGGCGGACGGCTATGCTTTAACAAATCCTCCTGAAGCAAACTTCCATTGCAATCCGATTCCAGCTGGCTATGCTCGTGTCGGGGTTGATGAAGTGATGTGAGGATATTACAAGCTAGAGCTTGACATTCCTGGAGGTGACGAGGAGCGCACACAGGGAGAGGCCATACATCGTATCATTCTATGGAGAAAGGATTGCATCGTCTTTCCATGGCCACCGACTCCTCCAAGTCTGCCACCGCGTCAGCCGACTCCAACCCTGCCCGAGACGCAGCGCGGCACTAGTCCGCCACCGCGTCAGCCGTCTCCACTACCCCACCCCGAGACGGAGCCCATCAGCGCGAGTCCGCCATATGGATCTCGGGCGCGTCAGCCTTTTCCAAAGTGGAAGAGAGCACCAAGCAAGAAAGCCTCTCCTCCTGCCAAAAAGAAGTTGCCTTACGAGATGACTATCGAGGAAAACAATGCCGAAGTGGCTGCCCAAGTGAAGGCCCATTTTGCACGGAAACAGCCCCCGCCGAAGGAGAAAATATCTGATGAAGTCATACAACACTTTATTGATAATGCTCAACCGGCTGTGAAGAGGACGGACTCAGACTATGAGCATTCTATTAAGAAGTTATATAAGGCACAAAAAGATAAGGAGTCGAGCTCGAGCCAAGCAAGGAGTAGTAAATGCGGGAAAACTGTTCCCCAGCTGGGAGAACAGGCAGAGCAATCGACCCCCCCCCCCCCCGCTCATTGTACAATCACATGGTGCGAGTACCGCCGATCAGCCGGTAATAACCGACGCTCATAGACAGATGGCTAGAGAGGCCGGTGTCACTGTTGAACAACTCCTAGGCATCGAGGAAGTCCCCAAGAATCAAGATCACGAAGTAGCATGGAAATATGTCCCCGGCCAAGATCTGGTCAGGGAGGTCGAGAATCTATCAACGAGAATGCGCAATTTGCATGACTGGTACCTGAGAGAAGTCAAGAAGGGGCGAGTTTCCCTCATGGTGAAAGTCAAGGAAGAGCATTACTTCCATGCAAAAGATTTGTGGGTTGAGTTTGAAGAAATGTTTCAGTTATTCAATCAAGATGCACTCTACAAATCTCTCGTCAGTTGCTAGTGTCTGTAAGTGATTTCTTTCAGTAATTCAAGTCTCTAGATGTGCTCATTCGTTGCCTGTAATTATCCTCACTATATTCTTTTCTGTGGTATTATGCAGAATGAAGATATATGAAATGAAAAGAGATGGACGCTATGGCATTGGGTTCATTGACCCAAATACCATTAATGAAGAGGTGTGGTCACGTCACCCAAAAGAGACAGAGAAGTACTTGCTACAGTTTTTGAAGCAACTAAATACCGAACCAGAAATATTATTTCCTTACAACTTTGGGTGAGTGTTACTTTCTTGTACTACAAATTCTATTTTGCTTACTAGATGTTAATAAGTGTAGTTGATGAGTTATGCACATGCCCGCTTAATTATACAAACGTGTGCGCATGCAGTTTCCACTAGATCCTGCTAATCATTGAAGTTGACGAGGGAAAAGTTAAAGTACTGGACTCAGTACTTAAAGAACCTAAAGACTACATAATCGTGAAGGGGATGGTCGACAGGTAATTTCAATCATTATCGCACTATGTCAGCCTCTTTAGTTCATTTCCTGATATCAACTAATTAATAACTCCTTTATTCATTTTCTTTGCCTGGTAGGGTTTGGCAAAGCTTCATCAAACAGGTCCCAGGCGCATGGAAACAAATGGGTGCGACCCAGGGTACGTAATTAAGTAGTACTAGCTATGTGTCCGCGCATCTCTTTAATTCTAGTTTCAATATCATTATCATGCTTGATTAATTATTATCTGATTGAATTCTATTTTTGTAAAGTGCATGAGGCAGGCGCCGTGGAATAATTTATGTGCATACTACGTTTGCGAGAACATTCGCATTATAACGTCCGAAAGGAGCAGATATCAAAGACAACTTTGGGTACGTTTGCCAGAACACTATCCACAATTTTTTTATCATGATCTAATATATATACACACAACTAATATATTCATCTTGATCTCCTTCTTTAAAGCTCATGGAGATGCGGGAAAAGCTCCTACCAACGGACCGCATACGAGCACTTCAAGAGGAAATTGCGGGATTTTTGGTTGACCAGGTCATACATCCCAAAGGAACATACCATTACTGCTATTAATGTGCCTGCATGTAATTATCTGCAAATTGTAGGAGAAATTGTATATATGTACCAAATTGTATATATGTACCAAATTGTATATATGTGTATGCGCATGCATATGGTCGTACGAGAAATTCTATGATATATATATGATTGGTTCTACGAGAAATTCTGTTTATATATGCATGACGTGTACAGTATATATGTAGTAGCGTAAAATATGTTTGAAATGAAAAAGAATTAAATGGAAAACACAAAATTAAAAGGAAAAATAAAGCATAAACCCCTAAACCCCTATACCTTTTAGTCTCGGTTGGTGTTACCAACCGGGACTAAAGGCCACCAAGCCCCCGGCGCGGGCTCGTGCCACGTGGTGGGCCTTTGGTCCCGGGCCGTGACGAACCGGGACTAAAGGGGGGGGGGCTTTAGTCCCGACCCTTTAGTGCCGGTTGTTGAACCGGGACTAAAGGCCCTTACGAACCGGGACTAAAGGCTGATTCTGCACTAGTGGCCCTCACGCATGTGTTAAGTTGTGGTGGCATGTCCGAAGAGGCAATGCGCGGCTCCGGGGTGTGGTCACCCCTCACGGACGGCTAAGATCCCGACACTTTAAAAGCCGTGTGGTGAAAGTCAAACAGGCTAGTGTATAATTAACAAATTGGTAGGAGAAATTTTCTTTAGAAAAAGATTAAGGTTGATGCGGGGAAAAATGTAAATATCTATGCCTACGGCTTGGCCGTCAGCATAGATGAACAAGTGGCATGAGAACCTATGCTGACGGCTAAGCAGTCGGCATAGACTGACCTTATCCACTCGCGGTGGATCCCCTCCACTCATTTTCGATCCATTACCGCACCTCCCATTGCCGCTCCCGCGCCTCCCATTCATCCTGCGCCGCCGCCGTATCCACCCGCGCCGCCGCCGCCTCCACCCGCACCGCCGCCGTCGCCGCCCGGATCTGCCCGCGCCGCCACCCCGGCCGTCTGCCCCGACGCCCCGCCTCGACCCCGCCCCGGCCTCCCCAACCCCGCCCCGACCTCCCGGACCCCGCACCGCCGCCACCCCGGCCTCCCCGACCCCGCCTCGGCCTCCCCGACCCCGCGCTGGCCGACCCTACCATGCCTGGCCGCGGCTCCGGCCGGCCCGCGTTGCTGCCCGGCCGGCCCTGCTGCTAGCTCCGGCCGGCCCTCCTCTGCTTCTCCGGCCGGCCCTCCTTTGCCGGCTCACCGTCCCCTACCGGGCCTCCTCTGCAGCTGCTCCGGCCACCCATCCCCGATCGCCCCGCCGGCCACCGCCCTCCGTCCCTACTGCCTCGACTGCCCCACCGTTGGTAACCCTCGGTTCCTCTTTCTTCTTTGTAAATGTTGCTTTTTTATGATTTGTAGATAATGTTTGGTGGAACAATGGATGGATACATGCATGTATGTTTGTAAATGATTTCCTAGATGGATGGATGGTGGTGCTATTTTTGGCCGAATGTTTTGTAGAAGATGATGGTGGATGAATGGGTGGATAGATAGATGCCTGTATGTTTGCAGAAAATTTCAAAAACATGTTGGTAACTGGCACTTCCATGTTCTGTAGTTACATATGTTGTAGTTAGATAGGTTAATGTTGTTAGTTTTTTTTGCCTAGATGATGATGATGAATATATGATGACACTAGTAGAAAACAGGGCATCAGTCACAGTTCCAGAGGGCCTTTAGTCCCGGTTCTGTAACCGGGACTGAACAATCGGGACTAAAGGCCCCCACTTTTAGTCCCGGTTGGGTTACGAACCGGGACTAAAGGAGCTCCACGTGGCCGCTGTGGGCGCCCAGGCAGGAGGACCTCTAGTAACGGTTGGTAACACCAACCGGGACTAGAAGGCAGCCACGCATCAGCACTGCCAGGCGCTGGGGTTTTTGTTTTTTTTAAAGGAGGGGTTTTGGGGTTTTGGAGGGTTTAGGGGTTTCATATTGTGTTTCCCCTTTTATTTTTGTGTTTACCATTCAGTTCCTTTACATTTAGGGTTTTCATTTTTATTTTATGCTTTTCATTCAACTCGACGCTAGCTACTACATATAGCAATGAAGGAACCATTACACAACATCGTCATGATCAATATATAGAGAGAAGTGACCTCTCTTTCTCCGTGCTTGGTCGAACAACAAGTTTTCGTATATCTATTCGACGCTACTACATATAGTACACGTTCATGCATATATACAATATAACATCTCTTACGATCCCTAATATCTAATTACCAAAATCGCATTGCCACTCCCGATGGTATTCTCCATCTGTAGGTATGACATGGTCAACAAACAATCCCGCCAATTCCTCTTGAATTGCTCATATGCGATCAGTTGGTAGGAGTTCGTCCCGCTTCCGCCGGATCTAATTTAAAGAAGGGGGTCAATATATATATATATATATATATATATATATATATATATATGAATGAAACTCAACACAATTGATGGTAATAAAATAAAAATGTGAATATTGTTTACGTACTTCAAATTGATCTTCAGATCTGCCCCGCTCAGAGATCTTGTGGCGAATGTACTCGCAAACGTAGTATCCACATAAATTATTCCCGGTTCCTGCCACAAGAACTTTACGAGAATAGAATTCAATCAAAATGATAATCAAGCATGATAATGGTATTGAAACTAGATTCAATGAGAGATGCGCGGAACTAGCTAGTACTACTTACTTTGGGGTGTGAAAATCGCAGCTCCTTTTTCCATTCACCCCTAACCTGGTTGGTGAACTTTTTCCAAACCCTGCCCGGCAAACAAAATGATTACTTGATATCAGGAAATGAACGAAAGTTGCCGATATGGTGCGATAATGATTGAACTTACTTCTGGAGCATTTGACTCATGTCCGCCCACTCCTTAGCCTCTTTACGTCTCGAGTCCAAGACAACTACTAGTCCCGCGTCAAGCTGAATGGCTAGCAGAATAAACTGGAACCTGCGCACGCATAACTCCTCAATTACACTTAACCTCGAGTAAGCGAAACAGAATGTGCACAAGACAGTAACACTCACTTGAAGTTGTAAGGAAATAGTATTTCCCTTTTGTTTTGTTGTCCAAGTAACGCCTTTAGCAAGTAATTCTCTGTATCATCAGGGTTTTTTGTACCGTATATTCATTTACGGTATTTGGGTTAATGAACCCAATGTCATAGATTTTTCCTCTGCATTCGCGGATCTTCAATCTGCATAATATAGTGTGAGGATAATTATACATGCAATGAATGAGCTGAGCTAGAGACTTAATTACAGAAAAAATACTTACAGACAATAGCAACTGACGATAGTTTTGTCGAGGGCGTCTTGATTGTATAACTGAAATAATTCTTCAAATTCAATGTACAACGCCTCGACTCCATTGAAGTAGTGCTCATCTTTAATTCCCAGTAAGATACTGTCGGTCCCTTCCTTGCAGGCTTTCAAGTACCAGTTATGCAATGTTCGCATCATCGTTGATAGATGCGGGAGCTGCTCAGGTCTGACGAGAGGCTTCCCGTGCTCGTATCTAAAGGCTACCTCAGCCATTTCGAACTGTACCTCATCGCCTAAGTAATCACGAGGAGTGTAACCAGGATGAGCGGCCGCTACCCCCGGATCATTAGCGATATTGGGAAACACCTTGAGCAGGGGGCACGATTGTTTTTCCTGTTCGCCGAGCTGGGGAATTGTTTTCCCACTTCTTGCAGCACTGCTAGTACTTCTCGACCTTTTCGCTTCATGAAATGTCTTTACAATACAGCGGTCATAGTGTGAGAGCAGCGGAGGAGGTGGTGGTCGCTGAAGGGCATCCAGACAGCGCTTCGCTTTTACCGGATCTATTTTCTCCTTTGGATCTGGACGTTTCGGTGCAAGCTGGATGTTTGTAGAAAATTTCCAAAACATGTTGGTAACCCGCACTTCCATGTTCTGTAGTTAGATATGCTGTAGTTAGATAGGTTAATGTTGTTAATGTTGTTAGTTTTTTTTGCCTAGATGATGATGATGAATAGATGCTAATGTTGTTAGTTTTTTTTTGCCTAGATGATGCTCGAATAGATGAATGTACGTTGTTAGATGTTGATTGTTGATGTTAATGTTGTGATTTTTGCCTAAATGATTTATGAATGCATTTCACTTTTGGGGTGGTGCTATTTGAGATGTTGTTAAAAAGCTATGTGAGATGTGATGATCTAAGTTCTTGACTCGGTAGAATTTACAGGATTTGTGGTGTTGCATCTCCGTGGAGTGATCGTCGATGTTGGAGTTGTTGGTCCCCAATCGTCCCTCCGCTGATCGACGACATCCTCTACATCCGAGGGTGAGCTACAAATCCATCTCCTCCTCTGCTTTTTTTTCGTGTCACTAGATTTCATTTTCACATCAAGTCGCGTAACCTAGGCGTCTCCCGTCCGAAAGGGTTGCATCGATAAATATGCATTCAATTGCATATTTATCACCGTAACTCAGTCGGATTGTCCAGCGTTTTCCACGGACAGCCTGAGGATGTGTAGATTGGGTACGTTCTCCATGCTCTATCCCATTCCGAGACAAAATTTCGGCAGCGCCTCCTTGTTGTTCTCCGGATGCACATTCTCTCGGCTTTTTGCCGAGACGTGTATCTGAGGAATAGCGGGGAGGTGCTGCCGAAATTTTGTCTCGGAATGGGGTAGAGCAAGGAGAACGTACTCAATCTACACATCCTCGGGTGGGATTAGGACCCATTTTTACCTATTAGAGATGTAGGTGGATTCAATGTCGTTTCTCGTCAACCTGGTAGAAAATAAAACATTGATGTGATTAATTTAAATGAATCCTTAATTTTGGTGTATGCCTCCCAATAAAGCAGAGATGGCAGATAATCAGTGGATGTACAGTGGTTTTTTCCGTCAGAATCAAGTAACAACAGAGTGGGCCGAGAGAACCGATGTGTTTTTGAAGGAGATATTCCGTCGTCCAATGAGAATGGTGCCAGAATGCCCCTGTGCCAAATGTAAGAGACGTATCCATAGAGATCAGGAAGAGATGACTTTGCACCTTTGCACGAATGGATTTATGCCAAACTTTAACATGCCGATAAACTTTGCCCAGCGGGACCGTGGTAGAGAGGAGGTGATACGACAACGCATCGCTGGTCATGAGGACAATGGGGTTAGAGACATGCTAGATGATGTCTGTGCTGCACAGACGGCACCTGCGACACTTTCAGCGAATGAACCGGAGGAGCCAGAGGAAACCGCAAAGGCCTTCCTGGATATCTTGGTCTCATCAAAGAAACCTCTTTATGAGGGTGCCAAGTGATGTCTACTACACAACTTGTTCTTGTAGACTCGTGTTGGGCCTCCAAGCGCAGAGTTTTGTAGGACAGTAGCAATTTTCCCTCAAGTGGATGACCTAAGGTTTATCAATCCGTGGGAGGCGTAGGTTGAAGATGGTATCTCTCAAGTAACCCTGGAACCAAATACAAGAAATCTCTTGTGTCCCCAACACACCCAATACAATGGTAAATTGTATAGGTGCACTAGTTCGGCGAAGAGATGATGATAAAAGTGTAGTATGTATAATAGATATAGGTTTTTGTAATCTGAAAATATAAAAACAGCAAGGTAGCAAATAGTAAACGGGCATAAAAACGGTATTGCAATGTTTAGAAACAAGGCCTAGGGTTCATACTTTCACTAGTGCGATCTCCCAACATTGTTGACATAGTTGAATCATATGTAAATCTCTCACGTGTGACAAAGAGTTCACTCCAAAGTCACAAATAGCGGAGAACAAACGAAGAAATTGTTGTAGGGTACGATACCACCTCAAAGTTATCCTTCCCGATCAATCTTATGAGCCATCCCCATTAATTGTCACGAACAGCCCTAGAGTTCGTACTAGAATAACACCTTAAGATACACATCAACCAAAACCCTAATGTCACCTAGGCACTCCAATGTCACCACGAGTACCCACGGGTTTGATTATAGGATATGCATCACACAATCTCAGATTCATCTATTCAAACCAACACAAAGAACTTCAAAGAGTGCCCCAAAGTTTCTACCAGAAAGTCAAGACAAAAACGTGTGCCAACCCTTATGCATAAATCCCCAAGGTCAAGGAACCCACAAGTAGATCACCAAAACATACATCAAGTGACTCAAGTGAATATCCCATTGTCACCACAGATATCCATATGCAAGACATACATCAAGTGTTCTCAAATCCTTAAAGACTCAATCCGATAAGAAAACTTCAAAGGGAAAACTCAATTCATCACAAGAAGATAGAGAGGGGAAAACTCCATATGATTCATCTATATCAACAAAGCTCGCGATACATCAAGATCGTGCCATCTCAAGAACACGAGAGAGAGAGAGAGATCAAACACATAGCTACTGGTACAAACCCTCAGCCCTGAGGGTGAACTACTCCCTCCTCGTCATGGAGACCGCCGGGATGATGAAGATGGCCTCCGGTGATGCTTTCCCCCCTCCGGCAGGGTGCCGAAAAAGGGTTGTAGATGGGATCTCTCTGGTACAGAGGCTTGCGGCGGCGTAAAAACTCATCTGGGTTAACTTTCGGGGGTTTCTGAATATATATGATTTTTCAGCGTTGGAATCACGTGAAACGGAGCCACGTGGGCCCCACGAGGTACCAGGGCGCGCCTGGGGGGGGGGGTGGCGCGCCCTGGTGCCTCGTGGGCACTGGGTGGCCCCCCTCCAGTGGGTATTGGTGCCAATATTTTTTATTTGTCCAATAAAAAATCTCCAAAAAGTTTAAGCTCATTTGGAAAACTTTCATTTCTGCACAAAAAACAACACCACGGTAGTTCTGCTGAAAACAGCGTTAGTCCGGCTTAGTTCTAATCAAATCATAGCAAAACCATATATAATTGTTATAAATATGGCATGAATACTTCATAAATTATAGATACGTTGGAGACGTATCAGCATCCCCAAGCTTAATTCCTACTCGTCCTCGAGTAGGTAAATGATAAAAGAAATAATTTATGAAGTGTGAATGCTAGCATAGTGCTAAGTTTGATCAATGATAATTTCAATCACTTTTCCTATCATCATAACAGCAACTTTCTATCATAAAAGTCATCATGATAAAGTAGCAATTAAAAACAAAATTTTTGATGTGGAATGCTACCTATCATAATCATCATATAATCTTTTCTTTTATAGCATGGACATTGGACTTGAATAATTCAAAGCAAGATCATTATTATAACAGCAATATTTATTATCATAAAACTTCTCATGAGCAAGTAACAATTCATCACAACAATGAAGTATAAGGCATAAAATTTCTTGGAAACTAACAAACTATTCTAGTCAACAATGCAATTGCAATTCATCATATTTTCAGGAAGGGTCTCATGTAGGAGCTTTTTAGCAAGTCCACATACTCAACCATCATTTAGTCTTCTATGATTGCTAACACTCACGACATATATATGGAGCAAAAGTTTCAGCCAGACACATAGAAAGTTAGGGGCTTGTGATTTCGCCTCCCAACTTATTCACCTCAAGGGTGATGTCAACAATAATAACTCATGATCACTCATATCCAACTGGATATATGTGCCTAGATCTTTCCCCACCACATGATGCTTGCAAAAGAGAAAAATAAAAAGGAAGTAGAGGAGAACACTATTGACCCTTGCATAAAAAATACATAAAAGTAAATGCATAAAAGTAAAAGATAAGCCCTTCGCAGAGGGAAGCAGAGGTTGTCATGTGCTTTTTATTTTTGGATGCACAAGCCCTTAATGCAAAGGAACGTCACGTTATATAGCAACCTTTATTATGCAGTCCGTCGCTTTTATTTCTTTACCATCACAAGTTCGTACAACGCTTATTTCCCTTACAATAAAAGATCATACATATTTTAGGAGCAATTTTTATTGCTTTTTGCACCGTTGACAACTTACTTGAAGGATCTTATTCAATCCATAGGTAGATATGGTGGACACTCATGGAAAGAAACTGGGTTTAAGGGTTTTGGATGCACAAGTAGTATCTCTACTTGGTGCGGATTTTTGGCTAGCAAAGATATTGGGCAAGCACCACAAGTTGGAGGATCTATAACAATATAACTTATATGTGAATATGAACAAACATAATTCATTACGTTGTCTTCCTAGTCCAACGTCAACATTTTGACATAAAATACTTAATGGGGGCTCACAATCATAAAAGATGTCCAAGATAGTATATTTGCATGTGAATCTTCTCTTCCCTTATTAACTTTTTCATGGATTGCATCATTGACTAATGCTATGCTTGTTAACCTCCAATAAATTTTACCACTTATACTTTTCTTTATGTAATGTCATTACTTTCCATAAGATTAGCATGTGATCTCTTTCATTATTTTCATTGCAAAGAATCACACCTATCATATCCAATGATCTTTATGAAAGTTTTTATTATATCCCTCATGAATATTCATCACTTTGGGACCAAATTCATATCTTGTGCAAATTACCATTACTATTATTAACTCTCAAAAAGATATAAGTGAAGCATGAGAATTAATGATAAACTACTCCAAAATATATAAGCGAAGATCAATGAGTAGTGAAACAATTAAGTAGCTACGTGAGGACTCTCTCTCATTTAAAAAAATTTAGATCTTGATATTTTATTCAAACAGCAAGAAAAAAAAATGACATTCCAAGAATAGCTCATATCATGTGAAGAAGCAAAAACTTAGGCTCAACCGAAACTGACCGACAATTGTTGATGAAGAAAGGTGGGATGCCTACCGGGGCATCCCCAAGCTTAGATGATTGAGACTTCTTGAAGTATTATATTGGGATGCCTTGGGCATCCCCACGCTTGAGCTTTTGTGTCTCCTTAATTCCTCTCATATCATGGTTTCTATAAATCTTAAAAACTTCATCCACACAAAACTCAACAAGAACTCGTGAGGTAAGTTAGTATAAATCAACTCAAAACCTTAACATTCTCTACTGTAGAAAATCACAAAAATTATAATTAAACATTGCATACTAAATGCCTCTGCATATTTAATACTCCTATCCTCAAATAGAAACATTAAACACGCAAACATATGCAAACAATGCAACTATAACAGCATTCTGCCAAAACAGAACAGTCTGTAAAGAGTGAATAAGAATCCATACTTCCCTAACTCCAAAAATTCTGAAAACTTACCACGTGACAGAGAACTCATGCATGCTTGCTGTGTAAAAAATTCAGATTTTTATTATGTTCTGACTATTCAGGAATATTCTGGACATAACAGAAAACTTTCTGTTTTCAAACAGCAACACATGAACTTGCAAACTGAGCATAGTAAAGGCTATAAATGGCATTTTATTGAACTAAAAGATACAAACAAGATTATTGATAACACCAAGAAAATATTAACAGAAGAAAATGACGCTCCAAGCAAAACTCATATTATGTGACGAATCAAAATATAGCTCCGAGTGAGGTTACCGATAGTGTTGAAGACGAAAGAGGGGATGCCTTCCGGGGCATCCCCAAGCTTAGTTGCTTGGGTCTTCCTTGAATATTACCTTGGGGTGCCTTGGGCATCCCCAAGCCTAGTGTCTTGCCACTCCTTATTCTCCTCATATCGATATCTCACCCAAAACTTGAAAACTTCAATCACACAAAACTTAACGGAACTTCGTGAGAACGGTTAGTATGATAAAGAATAAACCATCACTTAGGTACTGTCCAAGACATGATTCACAATTGTTCCCATATAATGCCTACTGTATTCTATCATTTCCACAATTTATATCTCATAATATAAGCTATGGAAACATTAAAACAAGCAAACTATGCATTGAAAACAGAATCTGTCAAAAACAGAACAGTCTGTAATGATCTGAGAAACTACCATACTTATGGAACTCTAAAAATTCTGAAAAATTAGGAAAACGTCAAACATTTGCATATAAATACTGTATAAAAATTTCAGAATTTTTTGACGCTCCAGTAAAATCTGGGAAATTAAACACTGGAGGCAAAAGTTTCTGTTTTTGCACAGAATTGAATCAACAAGTATCCACACTATCCTAAAGGTTTTACTTGGCACTTTATTGAAAAAAAACATATAAAACATGATTACTACAGTAGCTTAATCATGTGAACATGCAAAAACACTAGGTATAAATATTGGGTTGTCTCCCAACAAGCGCTTTTCTTTAAAGCCTTTTAGCTAGGCATGATAATTTTGAATGATGCTCACATAGAAGTAAAGAATTGAAACGTAAAGGGAGCATCATGAGAAATATATAAAACACATTTAATCCTAACCCACTTCCTATGCATAGGGATTTTGTGAGTAAATTGTTTATGGGAGGAAGAATCAACAAGCATAGGAAGGCAAAACAAGCATGACTTCAAAACTTTCAACACATAGAGAGGAAACTTGATATTATTAAAATATGTAGAAGCATATATTCCTCTCTCAAAATAATTTTAAGTACCATCATGAAGAAATTCAACAATATATCCATCACAGAAAGCATTCTTGTCATGATACATAAGCATAGAAATCTTACTACTCTCCACATAAGCAATTTTTTTCTCATTCATAATAGTGGGAGCAAATGCAACAAAATAATTATCATGAGATACTTGATTGGCATAATCAAATTGAACATTAAAATCATGATGACAAGTTTCATGGTTATCATTATTCTTTATAGCATACAAGTCATCACAATAATCATCATGAATAGGAGGCATGTTATCATCATAATAGATTTTCTCATCAAAACTTGGGGGACTAAAAATATCATCTTCATCACACATAGCATCCCCAAGCTTGTAGCTTTGCATATCATTAGCATCATGGGTATTCAAATAATTCATATTAACAACATTGCAATCATGCTCATCATTCAAAGATTTTATGCCAAACATTTCATTGAATTCTTCTTCTATCAATTGAGCACAATTATCGGAATCCTTATTTTCAAGAAAGACATGATAAAGACGAATAATATGAGGCAACCTCAATTCCATTTTTTTGTAGTTTTCTTTAATAAACCAAACTAGTGATAAAAAAGAAACTAAAAGATTCGATTGCAAGATCTAAAGATATACCTTCAAGCACTCACCTCCCCGGCAACGGCGCCAGAAAAGAGCTTGATGTCTACTACACAACTTGTTCTTGTAGACTCGTGTTGGGCCTCCAAGCGCAGAGTTTTGTAGCACAATATCAATTTTCCCTCAAGTGGATGACCTAAGGTTTATCAATCCGTGGGAGGCGTAGGTTGAAGATGGTATCTCTCAAGCAACCCTGCAACCAAATACAAGAAATCTCTTGTGTCCCCAACACACCCAATACAATGGTAAATTGTATAGGTGCACTAGTTCGGTGAAGAGATGATGATAAAAGTGTAGTATGTATAATAGATATAGGTTTTTGTAATCTGAAGGTAGCAAATAGTAAACGGGCATAAAAACGGTATTGCAATGCTTAGAAACAAGGCCTAGGGTTCATACTTTCACTAGTGCGATCTCCCAACATTGTTGACATAGTTGAATCATATGTAAATCCCTCACGTGCGACAAAGAGTTCACTCCAAAGTCACAAATAGCGGAGAACAAACGAAGAAATTGTTGTAGGGTACGAAACCACCTCAAAGTTATCCTTCCGGATCAATCTTATGAGCCATCCCCATTAATTGTCACGAACAGCCCTAGAGTTCGTACTAGAATAACACCTTAAGATACACATCAACCAAAACCCTAATGTCACCTAGGCAGTCCAATGTCACCACGAGTACCCACGGGTTTGATTATACGATATGCATCACACAATCTCAGATTCATCTATTCAAACCAACACAAAGAACTTCAAAGAGTGCCCCAAAGTTTCTATCGGAAAGTCAAGACGAAAACATCTGCCAACCCTTATGCATAAATCCCCAAGGTCACGGAACCCGCAAGTTGATCAACAAAACATACATCAAGTGACTCAAGTGAATATCCCATTGTCACCACAGATATCCATATGCAAGACATACATCAAGTGTTCTCAAATCCTTAAAGACTCAATCCGATAAGAAAACTTCAAAGGGAAAACTCAAATCATCACAAGAAGATAGAGAGGGGAAAACTCCATATGATTCATCTATATCAACAAAGCTCGCGATACATCAAGATCGTGCCATCTCAAGAACACGAGAGAGAGAGATCAAACACATAGCTACTGGTACAAACCCTCAGCCCCGAGGGTGAACTACTCCCTTTTCGTCATGGAGACTGCCGGGATGATGAAGATGGCCTCCGGTGATGCTTTCCCCCCTCCGGCAGGGTGCCAGAAAAGGGCTGTAGATGGGATCTCTCTGGTACAGAGGCTTGCGGCGACGTAAAAACTCATCTAGGTTAACTTTCGGGGGTTTCTGAATATATATGATTTTTCTGCGTTGGAATCACGCGAAATGGAGCCACGTGGGCCACACGATCGAGGTACCAGGGCGCGGCTGGGGGGGGGGGGGTGCCCTGGTGCCTCGTGGGCACTGGGTGGCCCCCCTCCAGTAAGTCTTGGTGCCAATATTTTTTATTTGTCCAATAAAAAATCTCCAAAAAGTTTAAGCTCATTTGGAAAACTTTCATTTCTGCACAAAAAACAACACCACGGTAGTTCTGCTGAAAACAGCGTCAGTCCGGGTTAGTTCTAATCAAATCATAGCAAAACCATATAGAATTGTTATAAATATGGCATGAATACTTCATAAATTATAGATACGTTGGAGACGTATCACCAAGCTCTCTCAGCTGGATGCCATCTCGCAACTGATGGCAGTCAAGGCCGAGTACGGCTGTACCCGAGGTTGCTTCGAAGCATTTCTGGGAGTATGGGCTAACAGCCTCCCTGAGGGCCATGAACTGCCGAAAAGCATGTATGCTACAAAGAAAATCATGAAGGCGCTCTCTATGGATTATGAGAAAATACATGTTTGTCCAAAGAATTGCCTTTTGTTTAGGCACGAGTATGGAATGACAACTACTGTAGCAAGTGCGGTTCCTCTCGGTATATTGAGGTGGTCGATGAGCAGGGTGAGAAGAAGCAGCTAGCCATCCCTGCAAAGGTTCTTCGATATCTCCATTTCATAGAAAGACTGCAGCACCTTTTCATCACCGAGGAGTCTGCCAAAATGATGAAGTGGCACAAGGAAGGGAAAAGGTACCATGCAGATAAAATCGTACATCCATCAGAAGGTGAAGCATGGAAGTCATTCGACACAGAATACCCTGAGGAAGCAGCCGAGGCTGGGAATGTCAGAATTGCTATATCAGGTGATGGGTTCAATCCATATGGTATGTCGTCTAATCCATACAGCTGCTGGCCCGTGTTTGTTATTCCGCTCAATCTCCCTCCCGGCGCCATAATGCAACGCAAGACCATGTTCCTGTAGCTGATAATTCCGGGGCCTGAATATCCAGGGAAGAATTTGAGTGTGTTTATGCAGCTGTTGGTGGATGATTTGCACCATTCTTGGTACTTCTCGAGGTTGACATACGATCGACATCTGCAGAAAAATTTCATGATGAAAGTTTGGCTGCAGTATTGCATGCATGACTTTCCCGGCTATGCCCTATTCTGCGGATGGTGTACAAGTGGGAAGATGCCATGCCCAGTGTACATGCAGGCCTTGCGTTTCATTTGGCTGAAGAAGGGTGGCAAGTATGTTGCCTTTGACCTGCATCGACAGTTCCTCCCTCCAGACCATCCTGACAGGGAAGACAAGAAGAACTTCACGAAAGGCCTAGTTGTCCATGAAGTAAACGAGATTCCAACGTTTTCGGGTGCGGATGTGCTTGCTCAGCTGAAAGCTCTTAACCATGCCAGCGAAGGGAAAGGCAAAGCCAAAGCCAAAGCCAAAGCCAAAGGCACAGGCGGAGGCGAGGGTGAGGGAAAAGGGAATGGCAAAGGAAAAGCCAAAGGTTTTGAAGGATATGGTGAGACGCACATCTGGACTCACATTACCCCGTTCACGCAGCTTCCCTATTTCAAGGACCTCAAACTTCCATATAACATCGATGTGATGCACACTGAAAAGAATGTCGCAGAGGCCCTTTTTCGCATGATCCTCAACATTCTTGATAAGACAATGGATAACGTTAATGCTAGAGTTGACCAATAGAATATTTGTGATAGGCCACGTCTGAACATGCGGCCTCCCACAGGCGGTCGAAAATCTTGGTTCAAGCCAGATGCTGACTTCGTCCTTAAAAAGGATGATAAGATGGAGGCATTCAAGTGGCTGAAACACGTCGTGAAGTTCACTGATGGTTATGCATCGAATATAAGTAAGGGAGTCAATCTTTTAACAGGCAAAGTCACCGGGCTCAAGAGTCATGACTATCATGTATGGATTGAGCGGATTATGTCGGTGATGGTTCGAGGCTATGTCCCCGAGCGTGTCTGGCGTGTGCTTGCGGAGCTAAGCCATTTCTTCCACACGCTTTGTGCTAAAGAAGTATGTCCCAAGATGATAAAAGAATTGCATAAGAAGGCGCCGGAGTTGATATGCAAGCTAGAGAAGATCTTTCCGCCATGCTTCTTTACTCCGATGACACATCTCATTTTGCACCTCGCGAACGAGGTATTGTTGGGGGGCCCTGTGCAGAATCGTTGGCAGTACGGCCCTGAGAGACAGAACAAGCATCTTCGACACAAATGTGGAAACAAAGCTAAGATTGAAGCTTCCATAGCTGAGGCAGTTATCCTAGAGGAGGTGGCAGATCTCAGGACAGCGTACTATCCAGACCACGTTCCCACTCTGCATAATAAGGTGTCTTGATACAATACTGAAGAGCCCAAGTATAAACCCAAGCTCCCTCTATTCAGCGGGCAAGGTGGCAGGGCTGGATGCTCAAAACCTTATATCATGCCACAGCATGAGTGGGAGGACGTCATGTTCTATGTCTTGCACAACATCAAGGAAGTTGAGGATTAGTGGATGAGGTAATACCGTTGCACCATTCCTTTAGTCAATTCGTTATGTTCACTTTGCCTAGGTCTAATACCGCTTTTCTTCTTTTAGTCGATTCGTTGATGAAGAGTGGACGGGAATGATGCCTCGTACTGAAGCAGAGGCACTTACTCTTCTCCGAAAGGGTGTCGATGGAAGGAAAAAATTTGTTGCTTGGTTCATGGAGAAAGTAAATTTTCACACTTCCCTATTACCTAGTGCACCCAACATTTATTAGTTATCGGAACTAATGCACCCTACAATTTCAATTAAACTTGTAGGGAAAAGATCCGAACACATCAATGGATGAAGAATTGAGATGGGTTTCCATGGGTTTTAACAGTCGGGTCATGACATGTGAAAAGTATGATGTGAATGGTTATCGCTTCCATACAGAGGAGCACCAGAACAGACGGCCTGATCCCAAAACTATAAATACTGGAGTCTTCACCGAAGGAGATAATAAAGTAGAGTACTATGGAAGGGTAGGAAAAATATACGAACTTACATTCAACCGTGGGCGCGAAACCCTAAGTCTCGTTGTGTTCAAATGCCGATGGTTCGACCCCAATAAGGGTCTGAGACATACGCCTTCCGTCGGTTTAGTCGAAGTTAAACCGTCAACCGTCTATGCTGGAGCTGATCTCTTTATTGTGGCTACCCAGGACACACAAGTTTATTATCTGCCCTACCCATGCCAGAAAGAGTATCTAAAGGGTTGGGAAGTTGTGTTCAAGGTGTCGCCACATGGTAAGCTACCGGACCCGAACGATGATGATTACTACAACATAAACTCCATGACATGCGAGGGAGTGTTCTTTCAAGAGCAACATGATGATGTGGTCCGAAACAAGGACGATGATGACTTGGGTTATGTTGATGTGGACCCAAACGATGACGATGCATGGAATGATGGTGAGGCAATTGTGAATCAAAGAAATATAATTATGCTTGAAAAGTTAAATGAAGACGCTGGCGACGAGGAAGAGCCTCCACATCCGTCAGACAACGAAGACGATATGCATGATAGTGATGATGAGACCGGTCGACAAATAGATTACAATAGTGATGATTCATATGGGTTCCAGGAAATGCAAGCTTTTTTGTATGGTTTATTAATATGCTTCCTTCCTTTGCCAAAAAAGATATATATATATATATATATATATATATATATATATAGCATGCTTATACATTGCATATTTTGTTATTGTTCTTTTCCGTATGCTTAATGTGCTTTTTTGTTATTGATGTGCTTTTTTGTATGCTTATTTATTTGTTATCCTTACTAACTGTTTATTCTCTTCTCAATGCAGGTTTGCTAATCATGGGCAAGTCCAGCGGCGCGGGTTTCCTAAGCAAATTAAAAGAAGGTCTTAGTCGGAGTGGACGACCCCGTCAGCCTCCCCCCCCAACTACTTAAGGATGACACCTCACAGGAAGGTCGAGGGGTCGGGGGAAGAGCCCCTAGAGGAGGAGGGGGTGGGTCGACATGCGGTCGGGTCAAGAAACTACGGTCCGTGTCTGACATAGGGGGGTCGTCTTCGACGCCCTCCTATACTGAGGCACCCTCTGAGTCTGAGGAGGAGGAGGTTCGCGAGGAGGAGGAGGAGGAGGAGGGCGAGGAGGAGTTCGATCAGGAGGAGGAGGAGGAGGGCGAGGAGGAGGGTTGTGGAGGGAAGGGTTCTGGAGGTGTGGTGTGGGGTAACTTGCCGCCGGGTGATCTGAAGGGGTGGCTGCGTGGTGCTGCAGAACTACCTACACATCCTGCTACCGAGGAGAAGTGGCTCATTGAACCCGCGGGGACAGAGTAAGTGCCTCTCAATAATAGTTTGAACACATACTAACATTTTCATTGTACACATGCTAATTTTTTGATTCTTTTGTAGCAATTGGAAAGTTCTTGGAGAGGGCCGTAAACTGAACGGCATTATCACTATCCTGTTGAAGGATTTTTGGCCGGGCCTATTCTGCCCGCAGCCAGACAGGGACCCGGAGCTGCGGGTTTTGGCCACGACCTGGGACCACTACGAGGCTGCCAGCCTCGCAGGGTACGGGACGGCTGCTAAGACCGTGATCAATAAATTTTGGGTAAGTTCTCTTCAGAATCACTCGTCTTGAGTTTTGTTCATAGTTTATCATCGAATCACTTAACTCATGCCTTGCTTCATTCTGGTTTTATGCATGACTGTAGCAATTCTATAGGGTTCTTGAGGAGCACAAGGCCAGAGCCGACGTGGTCTTGGTGGTGGCTGCGAGGAAGAAAGCTCGCTTGATTCCGTACGAGGTGCGCTGGGTTGCCATCTCGCACTACTACCACAACTACCTTGGTCGAAAGATGACCAAGAAAGAAGCGCAGAAGTAGCGGCTTACCTTGAGCAGGGAGCAGTACATGATGGTAAGTATTACAGACTTTTCATTTCGACGTATAAACAGTCAATTTCATTGTTTCGTGATGACATGTCATGCTTCCGTTATTTAGGTTATTCCTACTTGGTGCTACGGAAGGGATGACGGATGGGCGAGTTTGGTGGATAGGTGGCTCGGTGAGGATGCAGAGTTTGCTGCCAAGAGCACAAAGAACCGGGCTAATCGTGGAACCGACGGAACACACGGCCAAGGAAACAGGAACCACTGGGGCTATAAGGCCATCCAGGTTTACCAGGATACATTCTTTTTCTTCTTGTTACCGTCATGTTCTTATCTATATACATGATACATTCTTTTTTTTCTTTTTACTGTCATGTTCTTATGTATGGCTAACTTCTGTTTGATGTTGCAGGAGGGCAAGTTGAAGAAGCCGCTCTCACAGATGGAGTCGTGGAAGCTGGCCCGTGCGCGGAGTAAGCGCAAGGACGGCGAGAGCGAGTACCACGGCAATACCGAGAAGAACCTGGAGTCCTACTCGGAGTCATTTACCAGGTTAAATCTTGGTTCGGATGTTGCTGACCCCATCCTGTCTCAGACCGACGAGACGGCGGTGGTGGCCATCCGGCCGAAGTATCATGGCCATACCCGTGCCTCGATGGCGTGATCACTCCCTCTGTCTCCTACACAAGGCTCTGAGCTACCAACCCGAGCCCGAGCGGCAGTACGGGCCGTTCGCATCCTAGCTTAGCCAGCCAGCATGCTGTAAGTATTTCCCCCCTTATCTTATTTCTTTCTCACTTTCTCACTTTATTTTCAGCATTGCCCACGTACAAACAACCAAAATTTTGTAGGCATATAAGGCCTTTGTCGAGCTTAAGCATGTCGAGGTGCGGGAGTACTTGCAACGAGTAAAGGCAAACGAGGATTACAACCGTCTGATGATGACGGTTAGTTTTGCCCACTTAGAACCAAGCTAAATTTTGCACTTTCATTTCTTCTGACGTTCGTGTTTGCTTGGTTAACTAACAACCAGGCTATGTGGTCGTCTATGCAAAACCGCACGGATCCACCACCAATGGGACCCGCACCACCACCTTCTGGAGAACCCCCACACGTGCCCACGTTCGATGAATGGGTGGCACTAGGCAGTGGGACTCCGGTTCGTACATTGCCTAACTATTCACCAACTAGTTCTCATTGATTCAACACTATCATATTTACCCTTACAATCTCTTTTGAAACATGTAGGGAACCGGTGCAGAGAGCCCAGTCACTCCGGTCTGGCGAGGTGGTGCTGGTCTTGGCGGTACTGGCGGCGATGATCCTAGTCTTGGCTGAACGATGATGTTTTCCATGTCTTGCAATGCTTTCCATGTTCCATTCTTCTTAGCGTTCTTTAGATGACGATGATGATGTCCGTGTCTTATACTTATGTTTATGAAGTTTCGACGATGATGATGTTGATCTTTAGATGATGTGATGTTGATGATCTTTAGATGATGATGCTCTTTAGATGATGATGTTGATGATCTTTCATATTATCTAGATGAGGTTCTGGACATTCAATATATTTCTGTCTATATATGCTTTGCTGTGAATTTAAATGGTGTAAATTTGAATGAGAAATGCAAAAACAGAGCATATTTTTAAAAAACAGAACAGATCTTCTAGCCGTCGGCATAGATAAGGCCAGGAGGTACCAGTAGACGACACGTGGCATACGTATGCCGACGTGACATGTCACCTCCCCATTCGTGACAATTGGTGACGGTGCCGTCAGTTGACGCCCGGTGATTTTCTGTGCCGATGGGTATTCTATGCCGACGGCCGTACGGATGCCGTCGGCGTATATAGCTATGCCGATGGCATTTCTATGCCGACGGTCTGACAGGACTACGCCGTCGAGATCGACGCCGACGGGTCTATGCCGACGGCTGCCGTCGGCATAGGGCTATAACGACGGTATACGGCCTTTGGCCGTCGGCATAGGGGGTTATTCCGATAGTGACACCAAAATACTGATGTAGTTTATCTACCTTCTCTGTCCTTCTAGAGGTGAGTGAATGGTTTCATAATCTGATGCTAATAATCAATCAATTATTGTGATAAAACAGCTGAGGCCTTCATTTTTTTCACATGATTTTTAATATTTGCTGGCTAGAGTGATGTTTGGTCGTGTATGGTTCTGTTCATTATCATCCATATATTTTGCTCTTATAGCTCACTAGTAGAAAACAGGGCTTTGGTCCAGGCCAGATAAGAGCATTAGTCCCGGTTCTGCTACGAACCGGGATCAATGGGTGCATCAGTCCCGGTTCGTGAGGCCAGGACGCCGGCCGGGCCTCGGCAGGACCCCTTTGGTCCCGGTTCCAGACACGAACCGGGACTAAAGGGCCTCGCTCCTGGCGCAGCCCCTTTAGTCCCGGTTGGTGGCTGGAACCGGGACTAAAGGTTGTCCTTTAGTCCCGGTTTTAGACACAAACCGGGGCTAAAGTTTTGCCTATATATATCTAGCCCCCCCCCCATCTCCTCTGTTTTTTGGCTGTGGAAGGGTGGGAGGTTTGTGCTACTCTGTTCTCACCTCCTATGCACATGAGGTGTTTGATGAAATGCCCGAGCCACACTTAAGCTTTCTCCTCTCCAAGCTCGACCTCCAAGCTACATTTTCCCCAAGATCTGTCTAGGTTTGGCGGTGCACCAACTACACAAGTGTTCTAAAAGGTTAGCAACTTCATCGTTTCATCTCTCACTGCTAGTTTAGCTCATTTCAAATGCTGTAGAAGTAGAGTGGTTTGTGGGTTTTAGTGGAGGAGTGTATGTGGGAGTTCTTTTGATTTAGATGCACAATTTGAGCTGAAACTAGCTTCTTAGAGTCTGCACATGTGTAGGGTGCCGTCCCCGTCCCCGTCCTCACCGCCGTCGATCGCCCGCGCCGTTCTCGTCGCCGGCACCACTGTGGTGAGCCTCTTGTTCTTATCTTCTTTTTAAAAGAAAAAAATTATTACTTGTATGATTTAGATAGATACTTGTATAATTTTCTTACTTTTATTATTGTTTGTTATTATATAGTGCCATGACTTTGGTATCCGCCCCCGTCGGCCCTCGTCCTGTCTATGATTCGGATGTGGTATATTATGTTTTATTACTATTTGTTTCATTTAGTGTTTGTGACAATTATGCCGACCAACGTGACATAGATGTTTTTATCTAGGAGGTATGTGAACCAAAAATTCCAACCGACCCACTTGTCGAGAGGTTAAATTTAGTTGAAAAAGAAAACAATTAGTTGAAGAAAAAATTAAAAAGAATTGAGGAGAAGAAGATGGAATTGGAGTTGCATGTTGCCGATGTCGTCGATGATCACAAGATCTAGATGGATGCAATGCACTTGAAGATTAGAAAGATTAGAAAATATGCCATTGATAATGAGGCTTGGTATCATTATGTTGTTGGATCAATTGTTACCTTAGTTGCGATTATGATCGCATTTGTTGTTGCATTTAAATGTTTTACATAGTTGTATGTTAGTTTCAATGTATGTTTTAATTAGATGCTCTAGAGAGCTATATGTTGTTCTATATATGAGAACTATGTATGAACTTTATGTATTTATTTTTTGTGTAATAACATTTGATCACTACAGTACTTTGGTTTTAACGTGATGATGAACTTGTATTAATTTGGTCACTTCTCTATTCATGATGTTCTGTAATGGGTTTTGATACACTGAATTATATAATGCACGCAGATGAACTGGCAATGGATGTACGGTGACCGACGCACCTCCGAGTACATTGATGGCATTCATAATTTTCTCGAAGTGGCTGAGGCAAACAAGCAGAATGGTTTTATGTATTGTCCATGCACTGTCTGTGGGAATACGAAGGATTACTCTGACTCGAAAACCCTTCACATGCACCTGCTTGAGAAGGGTTTCATGCCACACTATAATGTTTGGACCAAGCACGGAGAAAGAGGGGTTATGATGGAAGACAACGAAGAAGAAGAGGATGATGACAACTATCCCCCTGAATACGGTGATACTGCAACGGGGGAAGCTGAAGATCAAGAGGCCCCAGACGATGTGCCCGATGATGATCTTCGCCGGGTCATTGTTGATGCAAAGAGACAATGCCAAAGTGAAAGGGAGAAGTTGAAGTTCGAGCGCATGTTAGAGGATCACAAAAAAGGGTTGTACCCAAATTGCGAAGACGACAACACAAAGCTCGGTACCACACTGGAATTGCTACAATGGAAGGCAGACAATGGTGTATCTGACAAGGGATTTGGAACGCTACTGAAAATAATGAAGAAGAAGCTTCCAAAGGATAACGAATTGCCCAACAGTACGTACGAAGCAAAGAAGGTTCTCTGCCCTCTAGGATTGGAGGTGCAGAAGATACATGCATGCCCTAATGACTGCATCCTCTACCGCGGTGAGTACGAGGATTTGAACGCATGCCCGGTATGCGGTGCATTGTTGTATAAGATCAGACGAGATGACCCTGGTGATGTTGAGGGTGAGCGCCCCAGGAAGAGGGTTCCTGCCAAGGTGATGTGGTATGCTCCTATAATACCACGGTTGAAACGTCTGTTCAGAAAGAAAGAGCATGCCAAGTTGATGCAATGGCACAAGGAAGACCGTAAGAAAGACGGGAAGTTGAGAGCACCCGCTCACGGGTCGCAGTGGAGAAAAATCGAGAGAAGGTGGGGGGACTTTGCAAGTGACGCAAGGAACGTATGGTTTGGTTTAAGTGCAGATGGCATTAATCCTTTTGGGGAGCAGAGCAGCAATCATAGCACCTGGCCCGTGACTATATGTATCTATAACCTTCCTCCTTGGTTGTGCATGAAGCGGAAGTTCATTATGATGCCAGTGCTCATCCAAGGCCCTAAGCAACCCGGCAACGACATTGATGTGTACCTAAGGCCATTAGTTGAAGAACTTTTACAGCTGTGGAATGGAAAAGGTGTACGTGTGTGGGATGAGCACAAACAAGAGGAATTTGACCTACATGCGTTGTTGTTTGTAACCATCAATGATTGGCCTGCTCTTAGTAACCTTTCAGGACAGACAAACAAGGGATACCACGGATGCACACACTATTTAGTTGATACCGAAAGTATATATTTGGACAAATGCAGGAAGAATGTGTACTTGGGACATCATCGATTTCTTTCGACCAACCATCTCTTAAGAAAGAAAGGCAAGCATTTCAAAGGTGAGGCAGATCACCGGTAGAAGCCCGCCCTCCGTACTGGTGATGCCATACTTGATATGGTCAAGGATTTACAAGTAATCTATGGAAAGGGTCCTGGCGGACAATCTGTTCCGAATGACGCTGAGGGACGCGCACCCACGTGGAAGAAAAAATCTATATTTTGGGACCTACCCTATTGGAAAGACCTAGAGATCCGCTCTGCGATCGACGTGATGCACGTGACGAAGAATCTTTGCATGAACCTGCTAGGCTTCTTGGGCGTGTATGGGAAGACAAAAGATACACCGGAGGCACGGGAGGACCAGCAACGTGTGCACGAAAAAGACGGCATGCATCCAAAGCAGTATCAAGGTCCTGCCAGCTACGCTCTTACCAAAGAAGAGAAGGAAATCTTCTTTGAATGCCTGCTCAGTATGAAGGTCCCGTCTGGCTTCTCGTCGAATATAAAGGGAATAATAAATATGGCAGAGAAAAAGTTCCAGAACCTAAAGTCTCATGACTGCCACGTGATTATGATGCAACTGCTTCCGGTTGCATTGAGGGGGCTTCTACCGGAAAATGTTCGATTAGCCATTGTGAAGCTATGTGCATTCCTCAATGCAATCTCTCAGAAGGTAATCGATCCAGAAATCCTACCAAGGTTAAAGAATGATTTGGTGCAATGTCTTGTCAGTTTCGAGCTGGTGTTCCCACCATCCTTCTTCAATATCATGACGCACGTCCTAGTTCATCTAGTCAACGAGATTGCCATTCTGGGTCCTGTATTTCTACACAATATGTTCCCCTTTGAGAGGTTCATGGGAGTCTTAAAGAAATATGTTCGTAACCGTGCTAGGCCAGAAGGAAGCATCTCCATGGGCCATCAAACAGAGGAGGTCATTGGGTTTTGTGTTGATTTTATTCCTGACCTTAAGCCGATTGGTCTCCCTCAATCGCGGTATGAGGGGAGACTGACTGGAAAAGGCACGCTAGGAGCGGATTCAATAATATGTAGGGACGGGCATTCTTGGGCTCAAGCACACTACACAGTTCTACAGAATTCTACCTTGGTGACCCCGTATGTCAATGAACACAAGAATTTTCTGCGCTCCAAACACCCGGAGCAGTCTGACGACTGGATTACATGTGAACACATCAGGACTTTCGGCAGTTGGTTGCAAACACATCTCATGGGTAACAACATTGTTGGAGACGAGCTGTACTCGTTGGCCAGGGGACCATCTTCGACTGTATTGACTTACCAAGGGTACGAGATAAATGGGAATACATTTTACACGATCGCCCAAGATCAAAAGAGCACCAACCAAAACAGTGGTGTCCGCTTTGATGCAGCAACCAACAGGGGAAAGGACACATATTATGGTTACATAGTGGACATATGGGAACTTGACTATGGACATGATTTTAAGGTTCCTTTGTTTCGGTGCAAATGGGTCAATCTGTCAGGAGGGGGGGTACAGGTAGACCCGCAGTACGGAATGACAACAGTGGATCTCAACAATCTTGGGTACACAGACGAACCATTCATCCTAGCCAATGATGTGGCGCAGGTTTTCTATGTGAAGGACATGTCTACCAAACCGAGAAAAAGAAAAGATAAGGAAGCGAATACATCATACGATGAGCCAAAGCGCCACATAGTTCTTTCAGGGAAAAGAGACATCGTGGGAGTGGAGGGCAAGACAGACATGTTTGAAGATTATGAAAAGTTTCATGAAATTCCTCCCTTCAAAGTGAAGGCTGACCCAAGCACCCTGTTAAACGATGAAGATTATCCATGGTTACGTCGCAATAAGCAAGGGACAGACGCGAAGAAAAAGTGAAGACTTTCTCTCCACAACTATTCTGATGATGGCTTTGATCTAGAATATCACTGCAGTTACATGTCAAGAAATGAAATGCCTTTGTAACATATGAGTTTTCGTATGAAACCGTGATACTTCGAAAGAGATTGTCCATTTTGTACACGAAATGCATCCAGTTTTTGCCGTAACCCTCTCAACTTTTTAGCACATGCTATGTGGGTGAAATGATGATACCATGCCAACTTTCAACCTTTTCAGAGTTCATTTGTACTGCTTTTCAATTTCAGGTTCATTTAGCTCAAAGAATGAATTAATAGCAAAAAGAATGAATCAAAAAGCTTTTATAAAACTGTAATAGCAAAAAGAATGAACTAAAAAGCTTTCATAAAATTCTAAGAGCAAAAAGAATGAACTAAAAAGAATCAATTAAATATAATATTTTTCAATAGCAAAAAGAATCAACTAAAAATAATCAAAATAATATTAACTAAAATTATCAAAGTATTTATTTGTTAAAAACTTTAATAGTAAAAATAATTTTCATAAAGTATTTTTTGTTACAAACTTTAATAGAAAACTAGAAAGCTTTTATAAAACTCTAATAGCAAAAGGAATCAACTAAAAAGAATCAATAAAAATTAAAACTTATGCAACTAAAATTATATAAAATTTATGCAACTAAAATTATATAAAATTTATGCAACTAAAATTATATAACTAAAAATAACATGTGCAAAAAATAACATTAAAAATTCAAAAACATAACATATGCAAAAAATAAAAAAAGGCCCACCTACTAGCCACCACGGCCTGCATAGGACTAGAAACTCTAGAGATGGGCCAGGATGCAGGCCCGCAGTGCAAGCAGGCCCAACAGGGCGTCAGATAGGCATTTACTGCCTGCAGTAGAGAGGAGCTCGAGAGGGAAGCGGCAGCAGCGCTTATAAACAACTCCGAGCCCATCTCAACTAGCGAGGTGGGACTAAAGTTTTGGATGCGGCAGCACAGACCATTGGTCCCGGTTGGTGGCTCGAACCAGGACGAAAGGCCCCCCTTTCGTCCCGGTTCGAGCCACCAACTGGGACCAATGGTCTGGGCTTCCCACCCTTTCACCTGGCGAAATACACCTTTGGTCCCGGTTGGTGGCACGAACCGGGACGAAAGGGGGGCCTTTCGTCCTGGTTCGTGCCACCAACCGGGACCAAAGGTGTGACTATATAAGCAGCACTTGGAGAATTTCTCCCCATTCTCTCCCCCGACGCCGAAACGCACGACGCCGCCAGGCTGCTCCTCCGCCCCCGACGCCGGTCGCCGCTCCCTGCCCCGACGCCCGCGGCCGCTCCCTGCCCCGACGCCCGCGGCCGCTCCCTGCCCCGACGCCAACTCCCAGTGAGCTCCCCGGCCCCTTCCCCTGCGCTGCCGCCGCCGCCGCTGCCGCCCCTGCGCTCTGCTAGCCGCCGCCGCCGCGGACGCTGCTCTGCAAGCCGCCGCCGCCCTGCTCTGCTCTGCTTTGCCGCCGCGGCCGCCTTGTTCATACAATTTTTGTTTTGTTCATATAGCATTTTTTTGTCCATGTATGTATGTATGTATGGATGGACGGATGTATGTATGTATGGATGGATGGATGTATGGATGTATATATGTATGTATGTGTATGTATGGATGGATGGATGGATGTATATATATAGAAAATGTTCATATAATGATTTTTTTTTGTTCATAGAATATTTTTTTTGTTCATAGAACTTAGTTAAAATTTACCAAGTTACTAAGTTACTAAGTTAAAATGTTCATATATTCAAAATGAGTTAAAAGACTCATATATTCAAAATTTACTCCCGGTCCGCTCGCCCAACCAACTCTCGAGGCCACCCAAACCCTAGGGACATGAGGGAGGACGTCGGACATGCATGAGAGAGGCGGTCCGCAAAGTATCCTCTCTCGAAAGTATAACCACCGATAACTTTGCATGATGTTTGCGACTAATCCATTGCTCATATATGCATATGATTCCTTGTTGTGATTAGCTAGGTCTATGTTTGCCACTAATCCATCTCTCATGGTTGTATATTGCCATATTGTAATATTTGCAGAAACTATGGACAGAGACTTAGAAAAAGAAGAGTTGTTGGGGGATATAATCCGCGACGGAGGTGATATCACCTTGTAGTTTCTCAACGACACCGATGGTGAGGAAGGAGATCATGACGGCTCCGGTGATCGAGTGGAGGAGGAAGGAGATCATGACGGCTCCGGTGATCCAACGGAGAAGGGAGCCTTAACTGTTTCAAAGTCCGGCGAGGTATATATATATATATATTAATTAAGCCTCTGCTGACTAGATGCATTAATTGTTTTGTATGTACATATATTGACGCTTCTTTCTTCTTTTAGCCCTCCGGATCGAGCCAAACTTCGGTAAGGAGACGAGGCCCGAAGAAAAGGTTGGGCCAGGATGAAAGGTGCACGATCGAAGAAATCGCTCCAGATGGCCAACTGATTGCTCCCAAGCGGACCAAGGACACATTTGTACATCAGTGCGGAGTTGTTGTTAGGGACAGCGTCCCGATCAGCATCCAAGAATGGAATAAGAAGAAGGACCCTGGAGTTTCTTATGTCCAAGATAGACTGAAAGATGATCTTTGGAACTCGCTGATGACAAATTTCAGCCTACCGCCAGAGGAGGATCCGAATAACCCAGTTATACAGCGAAAGGTCAAGGTGTTTGCTCTTAAGAAGATGGCAGAACTATTCAAGAACTGGAAGAAAGATTTGAAAAAAAAGTTTGTCGACAAAGACGAGACTCCAGAATTCACCGGTCAATATGAGAAGATAAGAGATCGCTGGCCCGCATTTGTGGCCTACAAGAAATCGGAGAAGGGTAAGCAAAGGTCACTGACAAACAAGCAAAATGCTGCAAAGAAGCAGTATCACCATGTTACGGGGTCAGGTGGCTACAGCAAAGCCCGGCCTACGTGGGACAAAGCTGAGCAAGACCTGCTTGCTAAAGGGGTCCAACCAGCGACATTGCACTGGCCAGATCGGTCAAGGACATGGTTCTTCGGGGTTGGGGGAACTTTGGACCCAGAATCAGGGAGGTGTGTTTGGACGAAAGCTCAACTTGCAATACCCGTCAAGAAGCTTGAGGCAGCAATCAAGGTAGCGCCGGAAGGGAGGTTCCATCCCGACAGAGAGAAGGACGAGCTGACAGAGGCCCTCGGGAATCCTGAACACCCTGGACGAACACGAGGCACATCAGGCTCCGTTCCGTGGGTGCATGGGTTTCCCGACAGCGGTGGTTATAGAAGCCGAGAGAGAAAAAAGAAAGAGGAAGCAAGCGAAATGCAGAAGCTCAGTGCAAGATTAGCGAATCTAGAGGAACTTGAGAGCCAGCGAGCTACCGGCCAACCATCTCAGCGCCACGAAGATCCTTCCTTCGACACTGCCCCAGAAGCTACCCCACCATCTCAGCGGAGAAGCAGCGTGGCTTCCACGTAGCTCGTTCAGCCTGATTTCACGGCTCCTCGCTACCCCGTGGATAGTATCACAGAGGCTGAACATTGTGTGCTAATGGGGAAATGCCAGAACCTGACCTTGAAGGCGGCGGTCGGCTCTGTTTTACCTCCTCGAGCTGAGGGAACTTTCCATTACCGTCCGATTCCACATGGCTATGCTATTGTCATGGTGGATGAAATAATGGAGGGATTTGAGGGCCTGGAGCTTGACTACCCTACAGGTGAAGGGGATAATCTTCTGGAAAATGCCTTAAGGAGTACCTGTCTATGGAGAAAGGAGAACATCAAGCTTCCAAATTGGACACCGCCTCAGCAGACGCAGCCGGATGAGGCCCCTCAGCAGACTCCTCATAGTCCAGCTCAGCCAGATGAGGCCCCTCAGTAGACTCAGCCGGATGAGGCCCCTCAGCAGAGTCCTCTTCCGCCTCAGCTGTCTCCGGCGCGTCAGCGGACTCCGCCTCCTCCTCCGCCTCCTCCAGCGCGTCAGCGGACTCCGCCTCCTCCTCCGCCTCCTCCGGCGTGTTAGCGGACTCCGCCGCCTCAGCAACAGCGGAAGAGAGCCGCCGCCGCTCCGGCGGCTAGCAGTACCAAAGGCGGGAAGAAATTCAAATTTGGTCCAAGCCTCAGGGTTCCTCCAAAGTTACCATATGAGAGAGTGACAAGGAAACCGATGACATCGTGGAAGCCGAATTGTAGGCCCATTTTGAACGGAAACGTCCACCTCCGAAGGAAACAATAGATCCGGTGAAAGCGAAGCGCACTCTGGATGCCCTTAAGCGACCACCACCGCCTCCGCCGCAATCCAACTATGACCGCTATATTGAAAAGACATATGATGAAGCGCGGCGGTCGGGAAGTACTGCCAGTGCTTGAAGACGAAGAAGTGGGAAAACAATTCCCCAGCTCGGCGAACAGGAGAAGCAATCGTGCCCCACGCTCAAGGTGTCAAGCGATATCGCTAATCATCGGGGGCTACTGCCCGGTACCACTCTTGGTGATTACGTGGGCGATGATGTACAGTTTGAAACGGCTGAGGTAGTAGAGATCTTTAGATACGAGCACGGGAAGCCTCTCGTCAAACTTGATCATCCTCATCTAACAACGATGATGCGAAGATTGCAAGAGTGGTACATGAAAACCTGCAGGAAGAATGGGTCCGATAGTTTGATGGTGAGAATTAAAGATGAGCACGACCTCATTGGAGTCGACCTGATGCCTGTTGAATTTGTGGAGTTATTTCAGTTATTCAATCAAGAGGCCCTCGACAAACAACTCATGACTTGCTACTGTCTGTAAGTATTACTTCTGTAATTAAGTCTCTAGCTCAGTTCGTTCATTGCATGTTTATATAATTATCCTCACTATATTATGCAGATTGAAGATCGTCGAATGCCCAAAAAGACAAATCTATGACATTGGGTTCATTAGCCCAAATACCGTAAATGAATGGTCGGTACAAAACAGAGTTAAAGATACCGAGGAAAGCTTGCTAAAAGCGTTCCTTCGACATCAAAACAAAAGGGAAATACTCTTTCCTTACAACTTCAAGTGGGTGTTACTGTCTTGTGCACATTCGGTTTCGCTTACTCGAGGTTAAGTACTATAATTGATGAGTTACGCGTGCGCAGGTTCCACTTTATTCTGCTATCCATTAAGCTTGATGGGGGAGTAGTTACTGTCTTAGACTCGAGACGTAAAGATCCCAAGGATTACGCGGACATGACTGCAATGCTCCAGAAGTAAGTTCAATCAATACCGGGACCATATCGGCAACTTTCGTTCATTTTCTGATATCAAGTAATCATTTTCTTTGCCTGGCAGGGTTTGGAAACAGTTCACCGGAATGGTTCCGGGTCTGAAGAACGAGCTGCGATTTACACGCCCCAAAGTAAGTAGTACTAGCTAGTTCCGCGCATCTCTCATTGATTCTAGTTTCATCAATACCATTATCATGCTTGATTATCAGTTTGATTGAACTCTATTCTCGTAAAGTGCTTGTGGCAGGCAGGCGGGAATAATTTATGTGGATACTACGTTTGCGAGTTCATTCGCCACTCGACCACTGAGCAGGGCTTCTTGTCTGACAAACAATTTGAAGTACGTAAATAATATTCACAATTTTATTTTATTACCATCAATTGTGTTGAGTTTCATTCATATATATCTATTGACCCACTTCTTTAAATTAGATCTGGCAGATGCGGGATGAACTCCTACCACATGATCGCATACGAGCAATTCAAGAGGAATTGGCGGGATTCTTTCGTTACCACGTCATACATGAAAAGGGAGAATACCATACGGAAATTCAATGGGAGTTTGGCGCTTGATGATGTCAGGGATGTTATATTGTATATATGTAGTAGCGTCGGATAGATATACGAAAACTTGTTGTTCGACCAAGCACGGAGAAAGAGAGGTCACTTCTCTCTATATATGTTCATGACGATCTTGTGTAATTAATGGTTTCCTTCATTTGCTTACTAGCTAGCGTCGAGTTCTCTCTATATGTAGTAGCTAGCGTCGACCAAGCACGGAGAAAGAGAGGTCACTTCTCTCTATTAGCTAGCTAACACAATATGAAACCCCTAAACCCTCCAAAACCCCTAAACCCCCCCTTTCAAAAAAAAAAACCCCAGCGCCTGCGAGCTGCTGACGCGTGGCTGCCTTTTGGTCCCGGTTGGTGTTACCAACCGGGACTAAAGGCAAAAACCCCAGCGCCTGTGAGCTGCTGACGCGTGGCTACCTTTTAGTCCCGGTTGGTGTTACCAACCGGGACTAAAGGTCCTCCTGCCTGGGCGCCCCACAGCGTCCACGTGGAGCACCTTTAGTCCCGGTTCGTAAGCCAACCCGGACTAAAAGTGATGGGCATTAGTCCCGATCGTTTTGTCCCGGTTATAGAACCGGGACTAAAGGCCCTCTGGAACCGGGACAGATGCCCTGTTTTCTACTAGTGGCTTGATAAAAATACATGTCAAGCTATTTTATCACAAGATTCCTATACCGATTATTCAAATGGACCTAACTTATTGGGAACCTTTTCATGGACTATCCTCATAATGGCTATCAAATTCTTTTTTTTAGACTAAAGCATTGGTTTTTTACGGTGACAAGTTGGGCAGATCGCCCATTACACAGACTGCAACCTGATCAGGTGCATTTTCCTCCCATAAGAAGGCTTCATTCACATTACATTGATAGCCCAATTTGGCCAACTCGTGGGCAGCACTATTCGCACTACGCCGGCAAACCTGAACATCACATCTAGAGAACCAAAGTCTCCTCTGCACCTTAATGTCTTCCAGCGCCATAGTATGCTTTGAGTAATCTTGCCCCGAGGAATTAACAGCAGCAGCTAGAAGTTGTGAATCGGTCTCTTTCAGAGGCAGCACCTGAACTCAGGAGATCCAGTTTCATGTATTACCAATGCATTTACTTGTATAATATTGTATAAACATAATATACCTTCTAAACAGGTGACTGAGACCATGGGCAGGAAGGAATCAACATTGGTAAGACACTAGATATTTTTGGCCTGCATATAAACTGTAGATATTTTTTCACTAGATATGTTTTAGATTATTATTAACTAGTATACAATGTATGTACATATGTATATATGTATGTATGTTTTGATGTTTTAGATGATTATTTTTTCACTATATGTATGTATGTTTTAGTTTTTTTTTCACTAGTTTTTTTTATACAATGTATGTATATATGTATATGTAGATGAACGGTGGAATTTGCATAGATTTTCTGTTTTTTAGTTTTTTATACTTATAGAAAAAAGTTGCATAGGAAAAAGTTTCATAGAAAAAAGTTGACTATGTATTAATAATATTTTAATGTTAATATATAACTTAATGTTGTATTTGCAAAAGTTTGTCAT
Organism: Elymus sibiricus; assembly: GCA_039707655.1. Classification (NCBI taxonomy): domain Eukaryota; kingdom Viridiplantae; phylum Streptophyta; class Magnoliopsida; order Poales; family Poaceae; genus Elymus; species Elymus sibiricus. Next base: position 31,815,063 of record CM077674.1, read on the forward strand.
GTATTTGCAAAATCAAGCTAAAAAGAATTACAAAAATCACAATCAAGCATTTAAAAAATGTTAAATTTGCATAGAATTTGTTCTCGACGTCTACGATGCCCGGCCCGCATCCTCATCGTCGACTCGGTGGCGAGAACCTGCTTGAGAGGCGCCATGTCCGGCACTGGGCTCCGCCGGGCTGGCACTGGGAGGTGCTACCTTCCGGGGCGCGCAGCTTGGTGAGGAACCGGGCTCCCGTCGTCGACCCGGAGCTTCTTTGGTGGCGGTCGCGTGGGCCACTTTCGGTGCGGAGGCAGCTGGCCCCCGCGGAGGTGGTACGTCGCCGTGTCAGGGAGGAGGACGAGCACGTCCGTCGCTACATGGTTGCGTTGGACGTCAGGTTCTCCAATACCTGGCAGGTTCTTCAGGGATCTCACCCGAGCTATGATCCTGTTTTGGTTCCTTCTCTTTGGGTGTCCACCGCCCGCGCCTCAGGAACCGCGAGTGAACTAGATTCTTCGATAATATTCGATCTGTATTAGCTAGTGATGTTATATGATAATATTCAAGATGTATTAGTGATAATTAATACTCGAGATGTATTCGAGATTATATTCGATAATATTTGAGATGATGTATTCGAGATTATATTCGATGATGCATATTATCTGGATTATTAGAGATGCATATTATCTACTATGATTCAGTTTTTCCTTATTGATTGCATTCTAATTTGAATACTAAATTGTTTTGTCTTTCTTCTGGATTAGTTAATATAAGGTATGGACAATACCGGCAGAGACGGAGAAGAGACCATGTTCGACATCATACGCTCCCCGAGCCCAGATGAGAATGAACCCGAAGATGACGGCTCGCAATATCTGAACATTAATAATTCCGGTGAGGGAGTATTAATATTTGATGAAGACGAACGAAGAGACGAAGGCCACAACAATGATGACGAAGGAAATGTTCTTCAAATAACAAAGACCGGCGAGGTATATATATATAAGGCCTCTAGTGATCATTACATGTATTAATTGATTTATATATATTAACGAATCGATCTTTCTTCTTTTAGCCCTCCGGATCGAGCAAATCTTCTACAAGCAGGGCAGTACGAGGCCCGGCCAGAAGGTTGCAGGCTGGCATAAAGTACAACATCGATGCCATCAATAAAAATGGCGAACCGCTTGCTCCTAAAAAGAATGCGGACAAATTTACTCGTCAATGCGGAGTTATTGTCAGGGACCAAATCCCGATCTCCGTTCAAGAATGGAATAAGCCAGGAAAGGGAGATCAAGGAGTTACTTTTGTCGACGGAAGTGCAAAAGATCTCCTTTGGGAATCGCTCATGGCACATTTCACCCTACCAGATCATTTGACAGATGAAGAATAGGAGAAAGTCAAGAAGGGTGCTCTTAAGAAGATGGCGATAGCATTCAACAACCACAAGAAAAGAATATGGGCCAAGTACCAAGCAGACGGAAAGAAGACTCCAGCTTTCAAGGGAACACTGGAGAAGGCAAAAGATCACTGGGACGCTTTCGTGCAGTTCAAGGAATCGGAAGAAGCTAAGGAACGGTCGAGAATAAACAAGATTAATGCTGCGAAAAAAAGTGGCACCATACTCTGGGGCCAGGTGGCTACCAGGTCGGCCGGCCTAAGTGGGATCTTGCTGAGGAACAGATCATTGCTGCAGGGGTCACTCCAGTTACATTGAGTTGGCCCCCCAGGTGCAGGACTTGGTTTTATGCGCATGGGAGGAAGTTGGACCCAGAGACAGGGCTGGTTATGGAGCGGGCAAGTCTTAAAGAAGCCTCCGACGCTTTACTTGTTGCAATAGAAGATGCTCGAACGGGAAAGTACAAGCCCAACAGAGAGAATGATGAGCTTACGCGCGCCCTGAAGAATCCTGAACACCCGGGACGAACACAAGGCAAAGGCGTTGTTCCGTGGTTTGAGGGGTTTGCAGATTGGAACGCCACTTACAGAAGCCGTGCGAGAAAGAAGCAGCAGGAGGAGGAGCAGAGGAAGCAGAAGGAGGAGCAGAGGAAGCAGGAAGCAGACCGCCTTAAACTGGTAGAATCAAAGCACGCGGAGTTGGAACGCGCTTTCGTAAGGCAGCAGGAGCAGATCGACTCACTTAGCCAGGAAAGGGCGTCTCAGCGGCAGCAACAAGCAGATCCAGCATTGGATACAACCGTCCCATCTATGCCGAAAAGCAGCGTGGGTTCCACCCCGACCGATGATGCACTGCTGGATAGATACCCTGTGGATGATATCAAAGATACGACACCTTGTGAGCTACACATGAAAGTGAAGAACATATCCATGAAGGTGGCGGACAGCTATGCTTTAACAAATCCTCCTGAAGCAAACTTCCATTGCAATCCGATTCCAGCTGGCTATGCTCGTGTCGGGGTTGATGAAGTGATGTCAGGATATTACGAGCTAGAGCTTGACATTCCTGGAGGTGACGAGGAGCGCACACTGGGAGAGGCCATACATCGTATCATTCTATGGAGAAAGGATTGCATCGTCTTTCCATGGCCACCGACTCCTCCTCCAAGTCTGCCACCGCGTCAGCCGACTCCAACCCTGCCCGAGACGTAGCGCGGCACTAGTCCGCCACCGCGTCAGCCGTCTCCACCACCCCACCCCGAGACAGAGCCCATCAGCGCGAGTCCGCCATATGGATCTCGGGCGCGTCAGCCTTCTCCAAAGTGGAAGAGAGCACCAAGCAAGAAAGCCTCTCCTCCTGCCAAAAAGAAGTTGCCTTACGAGATGACTATCGAGGAAAACAATGCCGAAGTGGCTGCCCAAGTGAAGGCCCATTTTGCACGGAAACGGCCCCCGCCGAATAAGAAAATATCTGATGAAGTCATACAACATTTTATTGATAATGCTCAACCGGCTGTGAAGAGGACGGACTCAGACTATGAGCGTTCTATTAAGAAGTTATATAAGGCACAAAAAGATAAGGAGTCGAGCTCGAGCCAAGCAAGGAGTAGTAAATGCGGGAAAACTGTTCCCCAGCTGGGAGAACAGGCAGAGCAATTGACCCCCCCCCCCCCCCCCCCGCTCATTGTACAATCACATGGTGCGAGTACCGCCGATCAGCCGGTAATAACCGACGCTCATAGACAGATGGCTAGAGAGGCCGGTGTCACTGTTGAACAACTCCTAGGCATCGAGGAACTCCCCAAGATTCAAGATCATGAAGTAGCATGGAAATATGTCCCCGGCCAAGATCTGGTCAGGGAGGTCGAGAATCTATCAACGAGAATGCGCAATTTGCATGACTGGTACCTGAGAGAAGTCAAGAAGGGGCGAGTTTCCCTCATGGTGAAAGTCAAGGAAGAGCATTACTTCCATGCAAAAGATTTGTGGGTTGAGTTTCTAGAAATGTTTCAGTTATTCAATCAAGACGCACTCGACAAATCTCTCGTCAGTTGCTATTGTCTGTAAGTGATTTCTTTCTGTAATTTAGGTCTCTAGCTGTGCTCGTTCGTTGCCTGTAATTATCTTCACTATATTCTTTTCTGTGGTATTATGCAGAATGAAGATTTATGAAATGAAAAGAGATGGACGCTATGGCATTGGGTTCATTGACCCAAATACCATTAATGAAGAGGTGTGGTCACGTCACCCAAAAGAGACAGAGAAGTACTTGCTACAGTTTTTGAAGCAAGTATATACCGAACCAGAAATAGTATTTCCTTACAACTTCGGGTGAGTGTTACTGTCTTGTACTACAAATTCTATTTTGCTTACTAGATGTTAATAAGTGTAGTTGATGAGTTATGCACATGCCCGCTTAATTATACAAACGTGTGCGCATGCAGTTTCCACTGGATCCTGCTAATCATTGAAGTTGACGAGGGAAAAGTTAAAGTACTGAACTCACTACTTAAAGAACCTAAAGACTACTTAATCGTGAAGGGGATGGTCGACAGGTAATTTCAATCATTATCGCACTATGTCAGCCTCTTTAGTTCATTTCCTGATATCAACTAATTAATAACTCCTTTATTAATTTTCTTTGCCGGGTAGGGTTTGGCAAAGCTTCATCAAACAGGTCCCAGGCGCATGGAAACAAGAGCTAAAATGGGTGCGACCCAGGGTATGTAATTAAGTAGTACTAGCTACGTGTCCGCGCATCTCTTTAATTCTAGTTTCAATATCATTATCATGCTTGATTAATTATTATCTGATTGAATTCTATTTTCGTAAAGTGCATGAGGCAGGCGCCGTGGAATAATTTATGTGCATACTACGTTTGCGAGAACATTCGAATTATAACGTCCGAAAGGAGCAGATCTGAAAGACAACTTTGGGTACGTTTGCCAGAACACTATCCTCAATTTTTTTATCATGATCAAATATATATACACACAACTAATATATTCATCTTGATCTCCTTCTTTAAAGCTGATGGAGATGCGGGAAAAGCTCCTACCAACGGACCGCATACGAGCACTTCAAGAGGAAATTGCGGGATTTTTGGTTGACCAGGTCATACATCCCAAAGGAGCATACCATTACTGCTATTAATGTGCATGCATGTAATTATCTGCAAATTGTAGGAGAAATTGTATATATGTACCAAATTGTATATATGTACCAAATTGTATATATATGTGTGTATGCATATGCATATGGTCGTACAAGAAATTCTATGATATATATATGATTGGTTCTACGAGAAATTCTATTTATATATGCATGACGTGTACAGTATGTATGTAGTAGCGTAAAATATGTTTGAAATGAAAAAGAATTAAATGGAAAAGACAAAATTAAAAGGAAAAATAAAGCATAAACCCCTAAACCCCTATACCTTTTAGTCCCGGTTGGTGTTACCAACCGGGACTAAAGGCCACCAAGCCCCCGGCGCGGGCTCGTGCCACGTGGTGGGCCTTTGGTCCCGGGCCGTGACGAACCGGGACTAAAGGGGGGGGCCTTTAGTCCCGAACCTTAAGTGCCGGTTGTTGAACCGGGACTAAAGGCCCTTACGAACCGGGACTAAAGGTTGATTCTGCACTAGTGGCCCTCACGCATGTGTTAAGTTGTGGTGGCATGTCCGAAGAGGCAATGCGCGGCTCCGGGGTGTGGTCCCCCCTCACGGACGGCTAAGATCCTGACACTTTAAAAGCCGTGTGGTGAAAGTCAAACAGGCTAGTGTATAATTAACAAATTGGTAGGAGAAATTTTCTTTAGAAAAAGATTAAGGTTGATGCGGGAAAAAATGTAAATATCTATGCCTACGGCTTGGCCGTCAGCATAGATGAACACGTGCCATGAGAACCTATGCCGACGGCTAAGCAGTCGGCATAGACTGACCTTATCCACTCGCGGTGGATCCCCTCCACTCATTTTTGATCCATTCCCGCACCTCCCAGTCCCGCTCCCGTGCCTCCCATTCGTCCCGCGCCGCCGCCGTATCCACCCGCGCCGCCGCCGCCTCCACCCGCACCGCCGCCGTCGCCGCCCGGATCTGCCCGCGCCGCCGCCACCCCGGCCGTCTGCGCCGACGCCCCGCCTCGACCCCGTCCCGGCCTCCCCAACCCCGCCCCGACCTCCCGGACCCCACACCGCCGCCACCCCGGCCGGCCGCACCGCCACCCCGGCCTCCCCGACCCCGCCTCGGCCACCCCGACCCCGCGCTGGCCGCCCTGACCATGCCTGGCCGCGGCTCCGGCCGGCCTGCATCCCTACCCGGCCGGCCCTGCTGCTAGCTCCGGCCAACCCTCCTCTGCTTCTCCGGCCGACCCTCCTCTGCCGGCTCACCGTCCCCTGCCGGGCCTCCTCTGCAGCTGCTCCGGCCACCCATCCCCGATCGCCCCGCCGGCCGCCGCCCTCCATCCCTGCTGCCCCGACTGCCCCACTGTTGGTAACCCTCGGTTCCTCTTTCTTCTCTGTAAATGTTGCTTTTTTATGATTTGTAGATAATGTTTGGTGGAACAATGGATGGATACATGCATGTATGTTTGTAGATGATTTCCTAGATGGATGGATGGTGGTGCTATTTTTGGCCGAATGTTTTGTAGAAGATGATGGTGGATGAATGGGTGGATAGATAGATGCATGTATGTTTGTAGAAAATTTCAAAAACATGTTGGTAACCGGCACTTCCATGTTCTGTAGTTAGATAGGTTGTAGTTAGATAGGTTAATGTTGTTAGTTTTTTTTGCCTAGATGATGATGATGAATATATGATGACACTAGTAGAAAACAGGCCATCAGTCCCGGTTCCAGAGGGCCTTTAGTCCCGGTTCTGCAACCGGGACTGAACAATCGGGAATAAAGGCCCCCACTTTTAGTCCCGGTTGGGTTACGAACCGGGACTATAGGAGCTCCACGTGGCCGCTGTGGGTGCCCAGGCAGGAGGACCTCTAGTCCCGGTTGGTAACACCAACCGGGACTAGGAGGCAGCCACGCATCAGCACTGCCAGGCGCTGGGGTTTTTGTTTTTTTTAAAGGAGGGGTTTAGGGGTTTTGGTGGGTTTAGAGGTTTCATATTGTGTTTCCCCTTTTCTTTTTGTGTTTACCATTCAATTCCTTTACATTTAGGGTTTTCATTTTTATTTTATGCTTTTCATTCAACTCGACGCTAGCTACTACATATAGCAATGAAGGAACCATTACACAACATCGTCATGATCAATATATAGAGAGAAGTGACCTCTCTTTCTCCGTGCTTGGTCGAACAACAAGTTTTCGTATATCTATTCGACGCTACTACATATAGTACACATTCATGCATATATACAATATAACATCTCTTACGATCCCTAATATCTAATTACCAAAATCGCATTGCCACTCCCGATGGTAATCTCCGTCTGTAGGTATGACACGGTCAACAAAGAATCCCGCCAATTCCTCTTGAATTGCTCGTATGCGATCAGTTGGTAGGAGTTCGTCCCGCTTCCGCCGGATCTAATTTAAAGAAGGGGGTCAATATATATATATATATATATATATATATATATATGAATGAAACTCAACACAATTGATGGTAATAAAATAAAAATGTGAATATTGTTTACGTACTTCAAATTGATCTTCAGATCTGCCCTGCTCAGAGATCTTGTGGCGAATGTACTCGCAAACGTAGTATCCACATAAATTATTCCCGGTTCCTGCCACAAGAACTTTACGAGAATAGAATTCAATCAAAATGATAATCAAGCATGATAATTTTATTGAAACTAGATTCAATGAGAGATGCGCGGAACTAGCTAGTAGTACTTACTTTGGGGTGTGAAAATCGCAGCTCCTTTTTCCATTCACCCCTAACCTGGTTGGTGAACTTTTTCCAAACCCTGCCCGGCAAACAAAATGATTACTTGATATCAGGAAATGAACGAAAGTTGCCGATATGGTGCGATAATGATTGAACTTACTTCTGGAGCATTTGACTCATGTCCGCCCACTCCTTAGCCTCTTTACGTCTCGAGTCCAAGACAACTACTAGTCCCGCGTCAAGCTGAATGGCTAGCAGAATAAAGTGGAACCTGCGCGCGCATAACTCATCAATTACATTTAACCTCGAGTAAGCGAAACAGAATGTGCATAAGACAGTAACACTCACTTGAAGTTGTAAGGAAATAGTATTTCCCTTTTGTTTTGTTGTCCAAGTAACGCCTTTAGCAAGTAATTCTCTATATCATCGGGGTTTTTTGTACCGTATATTCATTTACGGTATTTGGGTTAATGAACCCAATGTCATAGATTTTTCCTCTGCATTCGCGGATCTTCAATCTGCATAATATAGTGTGAGGATAATTATACATGCAATGAACGAGCTGAGCTAGAGACTTAATTACAGAAAAAATACTTACAGACAATAGCAACTGACGATAGTTTGTCGAGGGCATCTTGATTGTATAACTGAAATAATTCTTCAAATTCAATGTACAACGCCTCGACTCCATTGAAGTAGTGCTCATCTTTAATTCCCACTAAGATACTGTCGGTCCCTTCCTTGCAGGCTATCAAGTACCAGTTATGCAATGTTCGCATCATCGTTGATAGATGCGGGAGCTGCTCAGGTCTGACGAGAGGCTTCCCGTGCTCGTATCTAAAGGCTACCTCAGCCATTTCGAACTGTACCTCATCGCCTAAGTAATCATGAAGAGTGTAACCAGGATGAGCGGCCGCTACCCCCAGATCATTAGCGATATCGGGAAACACCTTGAGCAGGGGGCACGATTGTTTTTCCTGTTCGTCGAGCTAGGGAATTGTTTTCCCACTTCTTGCAGCACTGCTAGTACTTCCCGACCTTCTCGCTTCATGAAATGTCTTTACAATACAGCGGTCGTAGTGTGAGAGCAGTGGAGGAGGTGGTGGTCGCTGAAGGGCATCCAGACAGCGCTTCGCTTTTACCGGATCTATTTTCTCCTTTGGATCTGGACGTTTCGGTGCAAGCTGGATGGTTGTAGAAAATTTCAAAAACTTGTTGGTAACCGGCACTTCCATGTTCTGTAGTTAGATATGTTGTAGTTAGATAGGTTAATGTTGTTAATGTTGTTAGTTTTTTTTGCCTAGATGATGATGATGAATAGATGCTAATGTTGTTAGTTTTTTTTGCCTAGATGATGCTCGAATAGATGAATGTACGTTGTTAGATGTTGATTGTTGATGTTAATGTTGTGATTTTTGCCTAAATGATTTATGAATGCATTTCACTTTTGGGGTGCTGCTATTTGAGATGTTGTTAAAAAGCTATGTGAGATGTGATGATCTAAGTTCTTGACTCGGTGGAATTTACAGGATTTGTGGTGTTGCATCTCCGTGGAGTGATCGTCGACGTTGGAGCTGTTGGTCCCCAATCGTCCTTCCGCTGATCGACGACATCCTCTACATCCGAGGGTGAGCTACAAATCCATCTCCTCCTCCGCTTTTTTTTCGTGTCACTAGATTTCATTTTCACCTCAAGTCGCGTAACCTAGGCGTCTCCCGTCCGAAAGGGTTGCATCGATAAATATGCATTCAATTGCATATTTATCACCGTAACTCAGTCGGATTGTCCAGCGTTTTCCACGGACAGCCTGAGGATGTGTAGATTGGGTACGTTCTCCATGCTCTATCCCATTCCGAGACAAAATTTCGGCAGCGCCTCCTTGTTGTTCTCCGGATGCACATTCTCTCGGCTTTTTGCCGAGACGTGTATCTAGGGAACAGCAGGGAGGTGCCGCCGAAATTTTGTCTCGGAATGGAGTAGAGCAAGGAGAACGTACTCAATCTACACATCCTCGGGTGGGATTAGGACCCATTTTTACCTATTAGAGATGTAGGTGGATTCAATGTCGTTTCTCGTCAACCCGGTAGAAAATAAAACATTGATGTGATTAATTTAAATGAATCCTTAATTTTTGTGTATGCCTCCCAATAAAGCAGAGATGGCAGATAATCAGTGGATGTACAGTGGTTTTTTCCGTCGGAATCAAGTAACAACAGAGTGGGCCGAGAGAACCGATGTGTTTTTGATGGAGATATTCCGTCGTCCAATGAGAATGGTGCCAGAATGCCCCTGTGCCAAATGTAAGAGACGTATCCATAGAGATCAGGAGGAGATGACTTTGCACCTTCGCACGAATGGATTTATGCCAAACTTTAACATGCCGATAAACTTTGCCCAGCGGGACCATGGTAGAGAGGAGGTGATACGACAACGCATCGCTGGTCATGAGGACAATGGGGTTAGAGACATGCTAGATGATGTCTGTGCTACAAAGACGGCACCTGCGACACTTTCAGCGAATGAACCGGAGGAGCCAGAGGAAACCGCAAAGGCCTTCCTGGATATCTTGGCCTCATCAAAGAAACCTCTTTATGAGGGTGCCAAGTGATGTCTACTACACAACTTGTTCTTGTAGACTCGTGTTGGGCCTCCAAGCGCAGAGTTTTGTAGGACAGTAGCAATTTTCCCTCAAGTGGATGACCTAAGGTTTATCAATCCGTGGGAGGCATAGGTTGAATATGGTATCTCTCAAGTAACCCTGCAACCAAATACAAGAAATCTCTTGTGTCCCCAACACACCATATACAATGGTAAATTGTATAGGTGCACTAGTTCGGCGAAGAGATGATGATAAAAGTGTAGTATGTATAATAGATATAGGTTTTTGTAATCTGAAAATATAAAAACAGCAAGGTAGCAAATAGTAAACGGGCATAAAAACGGTATTGCAATGCTTAGAAACAAGGCCTAGGGTTCATACTTTCACTAGTGCGATCTCCCAACATTGTTGACATAGTTGAATGATATGTAAATCCCTCACGTGTGACAAAGAGTTCACTCCAAAGTCACAAATAGCGGAGAACAAATGAAGAAATTGTTGTAGGGTACGAAACCACCTCAAAGTTATCCTTCCCAATCAATCTTATGAGCCATCCCCATTAATTGTCACGAACAGCCCTAGAGTTCGTACTAGAATAACACCTTAAGATACACATCAACCAAAACCCTAATGTCACCTAGGCACTCCAATGTCACCACGAGTACGCACGGGTTTGATTATACAATATGCATCACACAATCTCAGATTCATCTATTCAAACCAACACAAAGAACTTCAAAGAGTGCCCCAAAGTTTCTACCGGAAAGTCAAGACGAAAACGTGTGCCAACCCTTATGCATAAATCCCCATGGTCAAGGAACCTGCAAGTTGATCACCAAAACATACATCAAGTGACGCAAGTGAATATCCCATTGTCACCACAGATATCCATATGCAAGACATACATCAAGTGTTCTCAAATCCTTAAAGACTCAATCCGATAAGAAAACTTCAAAGGGAAAACTCAATTCATCACAAGAAGATAGAGAGGGGAAAACTCCATATGATTCATCTATATCAACAAAGCTCGCGATACTTCAAGATCGTGCCATCTCAAGAACACGAGAGAGAGAGAGACCAAACACATAGCTACTGGTACAAACCCTCAGCCCCGAGGGTGAACTACTCCCTCCTCGTCATGGAGACCGCCGGGATGATGAAGATGGCCTCCGGTGATGCTTTCCCCCCTCCGGCAGGGTGCCGGAAAAGGGCTGTAGATGGGATCTCTCTGGTACAGAGGCTTGCGGCGGCATCAAAACTCATCTAGGTTAACTTTCGGGGGTTTCTGAATATATATGATTTTTCAGCGTTGGAATCACGCGAAACGGAGCCACGTGGGCCCGACGAGATACCAAGGCGCGCCTGGGGGGGGGGGCCTCCAGTGGGTCTTGGTGCCAATATTTTTTATTTGTCCAATAAAAAATCTCCAAAAAGTTTAAGCTCATTTGGAAAACTTTCATTTCTGCACAAAAAACAACACCACGGTAGTTCTGCTGAAAACAGCGTCAGTCCGGGTTAGTTCTAATCAAATCATAGCAAAACCATATATAATTGTTATAAATATGGCATGAATACTTCATAAATTATAGATACGTTGGAGACGTATCAGCATCCCCAAGCTTAATTCCTACTCGTCCTCGAGTAGGTAAATGATAAAAGAAATAATTTATGAAGTGTGAATGCTAGCATAGTGCATAAGTTTGATCAATGATAATTTCAATCACTTTTCCTAGCATCATAACAGCAACTTTCTATCATAAAAGTCATCATGATAAAGTAGCCATTAAAAACAAAAATTTTGATGTGGAATGCTACCTATCATAATCATCATATAATATTTTCTTTTATAGCATGGACATTGGACTTGAATAATTCAAAGCAAGATCATTATTATAACAGCAATATTTATTATCATAAAACTTCTCATGAGCAAGTAACAATTCATCACAACAATGAAGTATAAGGCATAAACTTTCTTGGAAACTAACAAACTATTCTAGTCAACAATGCAATTGCAATTCATCATATTTTCAGGAAGGGTCTCATGTAGGAGCTTTTTAGCAAGTCCACATACTCAACCATCATTTAGTCTTCTATGATTGCTAACACTCACGACATATATATGGAGCAAAAGTTTCAGCCAGACACATAGAAAGATAGGGGCTTGTGATTTCGCCTCCCAACTTATTCACCTCAAGGGTGATGTCAACAATAATAACTCATGATCACTCATATCCAACTGGATATATGTGCCTAGATCTTTCCCCACCACATGACGCTTGCAAAAGAGAAAAATAAAAAGGAAGTAGAGGAGAACACTATTGACCCTTGCATAAAAAATACATAAAAGTAAATGCATAAAAGTAAAAGATAGGCCCTTCGCAGAGGGAAGCAGAGGTTGTCATGCGCTTTTTATTTTTGGATGCACAAGCCCTTAATGCAAAGGAATGTCACGTTATATTGCCCCTTGTGATAGCAACCTTTATTATGCAGTCCGTCACTTTTATTTCTTTACCATCACAAGTTCGTACAACGCTTCTTTCCCTTACAATAAAAGATCATACATATTTTAGGAGCAATTTTTATTGCTTTTTGCACCGATGACAACTTACTTGAAGGATCTTATTCAATCCATAGGTAGATATGGTGGACACTCATGGAAAGAAACTGGGTTTAAGGGTTTTGGATGCACAAGTAGTATCTCTACTTGGTGCGGATATTTGGCTAGCAAAGATATTGGGCAAGAACCACATGTTGGAGGATCTATAACAATATAACTTCTATGTGAATATGAACAAACATAATTCATTACGTTGTCTTCCTTGTCCAACGTCAACATTTTGACATAAAATACTTAATGGGGGCTCACAATCATAAAAGATGTCCAAGATAGTATATTTGCATGTGAATCTTCTCTTCCCTTATTAACCTTTTCATGAATTGCATCATTGACTAATGCTATGCTTGTTAACCTCCAATAAATTTTACCACTTATACTTTTCTTTATGTAATGTCATTACTTTCCATAAGATTAGCATATGATCTCTTTCATTATTTTCATTGCAAGGAATCACACCTATCATATCCAATGATCTTTATGAAAGTTTTTATTATATCCCTCATGAATATTCATCACTTTGGGACCAAATTCATATCTTGTGCAAATTACCATTACTATTATTAACTCTCAAAAAGATATAAGTGAAGCATGAGAATTAATGACAAACTACTCCAAAATATATAAGCGAAGATCAATGAGTAGTGAAACAATTAAGTAGCTACGTGAGGAGTCTCTCTCATTTAAAAAATTTCAGATCTTGATATTTTATTCAAACAGCAAGAAAAAAAAATGACATTCCAAGAATAGCTAATATCATGTGAAGAAGCAAAAACTTAGGCTCAACCGAAACTGACCGACAATTGCTGATGAAGAAAGGTGGGATGCCTACCGGGGCATCCCCAAGCTTAGATGCTTGAGACTTCTTGAAGTATTATATTGGGATGCCTTGGGCATCCCCACGCTTGAGCTTTTGTGTCTCCTTAATTCCTCTCATATCACGATTTCTATAAATCTTAAAAACTTCATCCACACAAAACTCAACAAGAACTCGTGAGGTAAGTTAGTATAAATCAACTCAAAACTTTAACATTCTCTACTGTAGCAAATCACAAAAATTATAATTAAACATTGCATACTAAATGCCTCTGCATATTTAATACTCCTATCCTCAAATAGAAACACTAAACACGCAAACATATGCAAACAATGCAACTATAACAGCAATCTGCCAAAACAGAACAGTCTGTAAAGAGTGAATAAGAATCCATACTTGCCTAACTCCAAAAATTCTGAAAAATTACCACGTGATAGACAACTCATGCGTTCTTGCTGTGTAAAAATTTCAGATTTTTATTATCTTCTGACTATTCAGGAATATTCTGGACATAACAGAAAACTTTCTGTTTTCAAACAGCAACACATGAACTTGCAAACTGAGCATAGTAAAGGCTATAAATGGCATTTTATTGAACTAAAAGATACAAACAAGATTATTGATAACACCAAGAAAATATTAACAGAAGAAAATGACGCTCCAAGCAAAACTCATATTATGTGACGAATCAAAATATAGCTCCGAGTGAGGTTACCGATAGTGTTGAAGACGAAAGAGGGGATGCCTTCCGGGGCATCCCCAAGCTTAGTTGCTTGGGTCTTCCTTGAATATTACCTTGGGGTGCCTTGGGCATCCCCAAGCTTAGTGTCTTGCCACTCCTTATTCTCCTCATATCGATATCTCACCCAAAACTTGAAAACTTCAATCACACAAAACTTAACGGAACTTCGTGAGAACGGTTAGTATGATAAAGAATAAACCATCACTTAGGTACTGTCCAAGACAAGATTCACAATTGTTCCCATATAATTCCTACTGTATTCTATCATTTCCACAATTTATATCTCATAATATAAGCTATGGAAACATTAAAACAAGCAAACTATGCATTGAAAACAGAATCTGTCAAAAACAGAACAGTCTGTAATGCTCTGAGCAACTACCATACTTATAGAACTCTAAAAATTCTGAAAAATTAGTACAACGTCAACAATTTGCATATAAATACTGTATACAAATTTCAGAATTTTTTGACGCTCCAGTAAAATCTGGGAAATTAAACACTGGAGGCAAAAGTTTCTGTTTTTGCACAGAATTGAATCAACAAGTATCCACACTATCCTAAAGGTTTTACTTGGCACTTTATTGAAAGAAAACATATAAAACCTGATTACTACAGTAGCTTAATCATGTGAACACGCAAAAACAGTAGGTATAAATATTGAGTTGTCTCCCAACAAGCGCTTTTCTTTAAAGCCTTTTAGCTAGGCATGATAATTTTGAATGATGCTCACATAGAAGTAAAGAATTGAAACGTAAAGGGAGCATCATGAGAAATATATCAAACACATTTAAGCCTAACCCACTTCCTATGCATAGGGATTTTGTGAGTAAATAGTTTATGGGAGCAAGAATCAACTAGCATAGGAAGGCAAAACAAGCATGACTTCAAAACTTTCAACACATAGGGCGGAAACTTGATATTATTAAAATATGGTGAAGCATATATTCCTCTCTCAAAATTATTTTCAGTAGCATCATGAATAAATTCAACAATATATCCATCACACAAAGCATTCTTGTCATGATACATAAGCATAGAAATCTTACTACTCTCCACATAAGCAATTTTTTTCTCATTCATAATAGTGGGAGCAAATGCAACAAAATAATTATCATGAGATACTTGATTGGCATAATCAAATTGAACATTAAAATCATGATGACAAGTTTCATGGTTATCATTATTCTTTATAGCATACAAGTCATCACAATAATCATCATGAATAGGAGGCATGTTATCATCATAATAGATTTTCTCATCAAAACTTGGGGGACTAAAAATATCATCTTCATCACACATAGCATCCCCAAGCTTGTAGCTTTGCATATCATTAGCATCATGGGTATTCAAAGAATTCATATTAACAACATTGCAATCATGCTCATCATTCAAAGATTTTATGCCAAACATTTCATTGAATTCTTCTTCTATCAATTAAGCACAATTATCGGAATCCTTATTTTCAAGAAAGACATGATAAAGACGAATAATATGAGGCAACCTCAATTCCATTTTTTTGTAGTTTTATTTAATAAACCAAACTAGTGATAAACAAGAAACTAAAAGATTCGATTGCAAGATCTACAGATATACGTTCAAGCACTCACCTCCCCGGCAACGGCGCCAGAAAAGAGCTTGATGTCTACTACACAACTTGTTCTTGTAGACTCGTGTTGGGCCTCCAAGCGCGGAGTTTTGTAGGATAGTATCAATTTTCCCTCAAGTGGATGACCTAAGGTTTATCAATCCGTGGGAAGCTTAGGTTGAAGATGGTATCTCTCAAGCAACCCTGCAACCAAATACAAGAAATCTCTTGTGTCCCCAACACACCCAATACAATGGTAAATTGTATAGGTGCACTAGTTCGGCGAAGAGATGATAAAAGTGTAGTATATATAACAGATATAGGTTTTTGTAATCTGAAAATATAAAAACAGCAAGGTAGCAAATAGTAAATGGGCATAAAAACGGTATTGCAATGCTTAGAAACAAGGCCTAGGGTTCATAATTTCACTAGTGCGATCTCCCAACATTGTTGACATAGTTGAATCATATGTAAATCCCTCACGTGCGACAAAGAGTTCACTCCAAAGTCACAAATAGCGGAGAACAAATGAAGAAATTGTTGTAGGGTACGAAACGACCTCAAAGTTATCCTTCCCGATCAATCTTATGAGCCATCCCCATTAATTGTCACGAACAGCCCTAGAGTTCGTACTAGAATAACACCTTAAGATACACATCAACCAAAACCCTAATGTCACCTAGGCAGTCCAATGTCACCACGAGTACCCACGGGTTTGATTATACGATATGCATCACACAATCTCAGATTCATCTATTCAAACCAACACAAAGAACTTCAAAGAGTGCCCCAAAGTTTCTACCGGAAAGTCAAGACGAAAACGTGTGCCAACCCTTATGCATAAATCCCCAAGGTCACGGAACCCGCAAGTTGATCACCAAAACATACATCAAGTGACTCAAGTGAATATCCCATTGTCACCACAGATATCCATATGCAAGACATACATCAAGTGTTCTCAAATCCTTAAAGACTCAATCCGATAAGAAAACTTCAAAGGGAAAACTCAAATCATCACAAGAAGATAGAGAGGGGAAAACTCCATATGATTCATCTATATCAACAAAGCTCACGATACATCAAGATCGTGCCATCTCAAGAACACGAGAGAGAGAGATCAAACACATAGCTACTGGTACAAACCCTCAGCCCCGAGGGTCAACTACTCCCTTCTCGTCTTGGAGACCGCCGGGATGATGAAGATGGCCTCCGGTGATGCTTTCCCCCCTCCGGCAGGGTGCCGGAAAAGGGCTGTAGATGGGATCTCTCTGGTACAGAGGCTTGCGGCGGCGTAAAAACTCATCTAGGTTAACTTTCGGGGGTTTCTGAATATATATGATTTTTCAGCGTTGGAATCACGCGAAACGGAGCCACATGGGCCCCACGAGGTACCAGGGCGCGCCTGGGGCGGGTGGCGCGCCGTGGTGCCTCGTGGGCACTGGGTGCCCCCCTCCAGTGGGTCTTGGTGCCAATATTTTTTATTTGTCCAATAAAAAATCTCCAAAAAGTTTAAGCTCATTTGGAAAACTTTCATTTCTACACAAAAAATAACACCACGGTAGTTCTGCTGAAAACAGCGTCAGTCCGGGTTTGTTCTAAACAAATCATAGCAAAACCATATAGAATTGTTATAAATATTGCATGAATACTTCATAAATTATAGATACGTTGGAGACGTATCACCAAGCTCTCTCAGCTAGATGCCATCTCGCAACTGATGGCAGTCAAGTCCGAGTACGGTTGTACCCGTGGTTGCTTCGAAGCATTTCTGGGAGTATGGGCTAACAACCTCCCTGAGGGCCATGAACTGCCGAAAAGCATGTATGCTACAAAGAAAATCATGAAGGCGCTCTCTATGGATTATGAGAAAATACATGTTTGTCCAAAGAATTGCCTTTTGTTTAGGCACGAGTATGGAATGACAACTACCGTAGCAAGTGCGGTTCCTCTCAGTATATTGAGGTGGTCGATGAGCAGGGTGAGAAGAAGCAGCTAGCCATCCCTGCAAAGGTTCTTCGATATCTCCATTTCATAGAAAGACTGCAGCGCCTTTTCATCACCGAGGAGTCTGCCAAAATGATGAAGTGGCACAAGGAAGGGAAAAGGTACCATGCAGATAAAATCGTACATCCATCAGAAGGTGAAGCATGGAAGTCATTCGACACAGAATACCCTGAGGAAGCAGCCGAGGCTGGGAATGTCAGAATTGCTATATCAGGTGATGGGTTCAATCCATATGGTATGTCGTCTAATCCATACAGCTGCTGGCCCGTGTTTGTTATTCCGCTCAATCTCCCTCCCGGCGCCATAATGCAACGCAAGACCATGTTCCTGTAGCTGATAATTCCGGGGCCTGAATATCCAGGGAAGAATTTGAGTGTGTTTATGCAGCTGTTGGTGGATGATTTGCACCATTCTTGGTACTTCCCGAGGTTGACATACGATCGACATCTGCAGAAAAATTTCTTGATGAAAGTTTGGCTGCAGTATTGCATGCATGACTTTCCCGGCTATACCCTATTCTGCGGATGGTGTACAAGTGGGAAGATGCCATGCCCAGTGTGCATGCAGGCCATGCGTTTCATTTGGCTGAAGAAGGATGGCAAGTATGTTGCCTTTCACCTGCATCGACAGTTCCTCCCTCCAGACCATCCTGACAGGGAAGACAAGAAGAACTTCACGAAAGGCCTAGTTGTCCATGAAGTAAACGAGATTCCAACGTTTTCGGGTGCGGATGTGCTTGCTCAGCTGAAAGCTCTTAAGCCTGCCGGCGAAGGGAAAGGCAAAGCCAAAGCCAAAGCCAAAGCCAAAGCCAAAGCCAAAGGCACAGGCGGAGGCGAGGGCGAGGGAAAAGGGAAAGGCAAAGGAAAAGCCAAAGGTTTTGAAGGATATGGTGAGACGCACAACTGGACTCACATTACCCCCTTCACGCAGCTTCCCTATTTCAAGGACCTCAAACTTCCATATAACATCGATGTGATGCACACCGAAAAGAATGTCGCAGAGGCCCTTTTTCGCATGATCCTCAACATTCCTGATAAGACAATGGATAACGTTAATGCTAGAGTCGATCAATAGAATATTTGTGATAGGCCACGTTTGAACATGCGGCCTCCCACAGGCGGTCGAAAATCTTGGTTCAAGCCAGATGCTGACTTCGTCCTTAAAAAGGATGATAAGATGGAGGCATTCAAGTGGCTGAAACACGTCGTGAAGTTCACTGATGGTTATGCATCGAATATAAGTAAGGGAGTCAATCTTTTAACGGGCAAAGTCACCGGGCTCAAGAGTCATGACTATCATGTATGGATTGAGCGGATTATGCCGGTGATGGTTCGAGGCTATGTCCCCGAGCGTGTCTGGCGTGTGCTTGCGGAGCTAAGCCATTTCTTCCGCACGCTTTGTGCTAAAGAAGTATGTCCCAAGGTGATAAAAGAATTGCATAAGAAGGCGCCGGAGTTGATATGCAAGCTAGAGAAGATCTTTCCGCCATGCTTCTTTACTCCGATGACACATCTCATTTTGCACCTCGCGAACGAGGTATTTTTTGGGGGCCCTGTGCAGAATCGTTGGCAGTACGGCCCTGGGAGACAGAACAAGCATCTTCGACACAAATGTGGAAACAAAGCTAAGATTGAAGCTTCCATAGCTGAGGCAGTTATCCTAGAGGAGGTGGCAGATCTCAGGACAGCGTACTATCCAGACCACGTTCCCACTCTGCATAATAAGGTGTCTTGATACAATACTGAAGAGCCCAAGTATAAACCTAAGCTCCCTCTATTTAGCGGGCAAGGTGGCTGGGCTGGATGCTCAAAACCTTATATCATGCGACAGCATGAGTGGGAGGACGTCATGTTCTATGTCTTGCACAACATCAAGGAAGTTGAGGATGAGTGGATGAGGTAATACCGTTGCACCATTCCTTTAGTCAATTCCTTATGTTCACTTTGCCTCGATCTAATACCGCTTTTCTTCTTTTAGTCGATTCGTTGATCAATAGTGGATGGGAATGATGCCTCCTACTGAAGCAGAGGCACTTACTCTTCTCCGAAAGGGTGTCGATGGAAGGAAAAAATTTGTTGCTTGGTTCATGGAGAAAGTAAATTTTCACACTTCCCTATTACCTAGTGCACCCAACATTTGTTAGTTATCGGAACTAATGCACCCTACAATTTCAATTAAACTTGTAGGGAAATGATCCGAACACATCAATGGATGAAGAATTGAGATGGGTTTCCATGGGTTTTAACAGTCGGGTCATGACATGCGAAAAGTATGATGTGAATGGTTATTGCTTCCATACAGAGGAGCACCAGAACAGTCGGCCTGATCCCAAAACTATAAATACTGGAGTCTTCACCAAAGGAGATAATAAAGTAGAGTACTATGGAATGGTAGGAAAAATGTACGAACTTACATTCAACCGTGGACGCTAAACCCTAAGTCTCGTTGTGTTCAAATGTCGATGGTTCGACCCCAATAAGGGTCTGAGACATACGCCTTCCGTCGGTTTAGTCGAAGTTAAACCGTCAACCGTCTATGCTGGAGTTGATCTCTTTATTGTGGCTACCCAGGCCACACAAGTTTAATATCTGCCCTACCCATGCCAGAAAGAGTATCTAAAGGGTTGGGAAGTTGTGTTCAAGGTGTCACCACATGGTAAGCTACTGGACCCGAATGATGATGATTACTACAACATAAACTCCATGACATGCGAGGGAGTGTTCTTTCAAGAGCAACATGATGATGTGGTCCGAAACAAGGACGATGATGACTTGGGTTATGTTGATGTGGACCCAAATGATGACGATGCATGGAATGATGGTGAGGCAATTGTGAATCAAAGAAACATAATTATGCTTGAAAAGTTAAATGAAGACGCTGACGATGAGGAAGAGCCTCCACCTCCGTCAGACAACGAAGACGATATGCATGATAGTGATGATGAGACCGGTCGACAAATAGATTACAATAGTGATGATTCATATGGGTTCTAGGAAATGTAAGCTTTTTTGTATGGTTTATTAATATGCTTCCTTCCTTTGCCAAAAAAGATATATATATATATATATATATACATATACATATACATATATATATATATAGCATGCTTATACATTGCAAATTTTGTTAATGTTCTTTTCTGTATGCTTAATGTGCTTTTTTGTTATTAATGTGCTTTTTGTCTGCTTATTTATTTGTTATCCTTACTAACTGTTTATTCTCTTCTCAATGCAGGTTTGCTAATCATGGGCAAGTCCAGCGGCGCGGGTTTCCTAAGCAAATTAAAAGAAGGTCTTAGTCGGAGTGGACGACCCCGTCAGCCTCGCCCCCGACTACTTGAGGATGACACCTCACAGGGAGGTCGAGGGGTCGGGGGAAGAGCCCCTAGAGGAGGAGGGGGTGGGTCGAGATGCGGTCGGGTCAAGAAACTATGGTCCGTGTCTGACATAGGGGGGTCGTCTTCGACGCCCTCCTATACTGAGGCACCCTCTGAGTCTGAGGAGGAGGAGGTTCGCGAGGAGGAGGAGGAGGAGGAGGGCGAGGAGGAGTTCGATCAGGAGGAGGAGGAGGAGGAGGGCGAGGAGGAGGGTTGTGGAGGGAAGGGTTCTGGAGGGGTGGTGTGGGGTAACTTGCCGCCGGGTGATCTGAAGGGGTGGCTGCGTGGTGCTGCAGAACTACCTACACCTCCTGCTACCGAGGAGAAGAAGTGGCTCATTGAACCCGCGGGGACAGAGTAAGTGCCTCTCAATAATAGTTTGAACACATACTAACATTTTCATTGTACACATGCTAATTTTTTGATTCTTTTGCAGCAATTGGAAAGTTCTTGGAGAGTGCCGTAAACTGAACGGCATTATCACTATCCTGTTGAAGAATTTTTGGCCGGGCCTATTCTGCCCGCAGCCAGACAGGGACCCGGAGCTGCGGGTTTTGGCCACGAGCTGGGACCACTACGAGGCTGCCAGCCTCGCGGGGTACGGGACGGCCGCTAAGACCGTGATCAATAAATTTTGGGTAAGTTCTCTTCAGAATCACTCGTCTTGAGTTTCGTTCATAGTTTATCATCGAATCACTTAACTCATGCCTTGTTTCATTCTGGTTTTATGCATGACTATAGAAATTCTGTAGGGTTCTTGAGGAGCACAAGGCCAGAGCCGACGTGGTCTTGGTGGTGGCTGCGAGGAAGAAAGCTCGCCGGATTCCGTACGAGGTGCGCTGGGTTGCCATCTCGCACTACTACCACAACTACCTTGGTCGAAAGATGACCAAGAAAGAACCGCAGAAGCAGCGGCTTACCTTGAGCAGGGAGCAATACATGATGGTAAGTATTACAGACTTTTCATTTCGACGTATGAACAATCAATTTCATTGTTTCGTGATGACATGTCATGCTTCCGTTATTTAGGTTATTCCTACTTGGTGCTACGGAAGGGATGACGGATGGGCGAGTTTGGTGGATAGGTGGCTCAGTGAGGATGCAGAGTTTGCTGCCAAGAGCACAAAGAACTGGGCTAATCGTGGAACTGACGGAACACACGGCCAAGGAAACAGGAACCACTGGGGCTACAAGGCCATCCAGGTTTACCAGGATACATTCTTTTTCTTCTTATTACCGTCATGTTCTTATCTATATACATGATACATTCTTTTTTTTCTTTTTACCGCCATGTTCTTATGTATGGCTAACTTCTGTTTGATGTTGCAGGAGGGCAAGTTGAAGAAGCCGCTCTCACAGATGGAGTCGTGGAAGCTGGCCCGTGCGCGGAGTAAGCGCAAGGACGGCGAGAGCGAGTACTACGGCAATACCGAGAAGAACCTGGAGTCCTACTCGGAGTCATTTACCAGGTTAAATCCTGGTTCGGATGTTGCTGACCCCATCCTGTCTCAGACCGACGAGACGGCGGTGCTGGCCATCCGGCTGAAGTATCATGGCCGCTACCCGTGCCTCGATGGCGTGATCACTCCTTCTGTCTCCTACACACGGCTCCGCGCTACCAACCCGAGCCCGAGCGGCAGTATGGGCCGTTCGCATCCTAGCTTAGCCAGCCAGCATGCTGTAAGTATTTCCCCCCTTATCTTCTTTCTTTCTCATTTTCTCACTTTATTTTCAGCATTGCCCACGTACAAACAACCTAAATTTTGTAGGCATATAAGGCCTTTGTCGAGCTTAAGCATGTTGAGGTGCGGGAGTACTTGCAACGAGTAAAGGCAAACGAGGATTACAACCGTCTGATGATGACGGTTAGTTTTGCCCACTTAGAACCAAGCTAAATTTTGCACTTTCATTTCTTCTGACGTTCGTGTTTGCTTGGTTAACTAACAACCAGGCTATGTGGTCGTCTATGCAAAACCGCATGGATCCACCACCAATGGGACCCGCACCACCACCTTCTGGAGAACCCCCACACGTGCCCACGTTCGATGAATGGGTGGCACTAGGCAGTGGGACTCTGGTTCGTACATTGCCTAACTATTCACCAACTAGTTCTCATTGATTCAACACTATCATATTTACCCTTACAATCTCTTTTGAAACATGTAGGGAACCGGTGCAGAGAGCCCAGTCACTCCGGTCTGGCGAGGTGGTGCTGGTCTTGGCGGTACTCGCAGCGATGATCCTAATCTTGGCTGAACGATGATGTTTTCCATGTCTTGCAATGCTTTCCATGTTCCATTCTTCTTAGCGTTCTTTAGATGACGATGATGATATCCGTGTCTTATACTTATGTTTATGAAGTTTCGACGATGATGATGTTGATCTTTAGATGATGTGATGTTGATGATCTTTGGATGGTGATGCTCTTTAGATGATGATGTTGATGATCTTTCATATTATCTAGATGAGGTTCTGGACATTCAATATATTTCTTTCTATATATGCTTTGCTGTGAATTTAAATGCTGTAAATTTGAATGAGACATGCAAAAACAGAGCATATTTTTAAAAAACATAACAGATCTATGCCGACGGCCTAGCCGTCCGCATAGATAAGGCCAGGAGGTACCAGTAGACGACACGTGGCATACGTATGCCGACGGCTAGGCCGTCGGCATAGACGAAATATATGCCGACGGCCTGGCCGTCAGCATAGCCCGCTTCCAGAAGGCGCCCTGGAGGTGACACGTGGCGAGTATAAGCCGACGGCCTGGCCGTCGGCATAGATGAAAATATATGCCGACGGCCAGGCCGTCGGCTTATACTCGCCACATGTCACCTCCCCATTCGTGACAATTGGTGACGGTGCCGTCAGTTGACGCCCGGTGATTTTCTGTGCCGACAGGTATTCTATGCCGACGGCCGTACGGATGTCGTCGGCGTATATAGCTATGCCGATGGTCTGACAGGACTACGCCGTCGAGATCGACGCCGACGGGTCTATGCCGACGGCTGCCGTCGGCATAGGGCTATAACGACGGTATACGGCCTTTGGTCGTCGGCATAGGGGGTTATTCCGGTAGTGACACCAAAATACTGATGTAGTTTATCTACCTTCTCTGTCCTTCTAGAGGTGAGTGAATGGTTTCATAATCTGATGCTAATAATCAATCAATTATTGTGATTAAACAGCAGAGGCCTTCATTTTTTTCACATGATTTTTAATATCTGCTGGCTAGAGTTATGTTTGGTCGTGTATGGTTCTGTTCATTATCATCCATATATTTTGCTCTTACAGCTCACTAGTAGAAAACAGGGCTTTGGTCCAGGCCAGATAAGAGCATTAGTCCCGGTTTTGCTACGAACCGGGATCAATGGGTGCATCAGTCCTGGTTTGTGAGGCCAGGATGCCGGCCGGGCCTCGGCAGGACCCCTTTGGTCCCGGTTCCAGACACGAACCGGGACTAAAGGGCCTCGCTCCTGGCGCAGCCCCTTTAGTCCCGGTTGGTGGCTGGAACCGGGACTAAAGGTTGTCCTTTAGTCCCGGTTTTAGACACAAACCGGGGCTAAAGTTTTGCCTATATATATCCAGCCCCCCCCCATCTCCTCTGTTTTTTGGCCGTGGAAGGTTGGGAGGTTTGTGCTTCTCTGTTCTCACCTCCTATGCACATGAGGTGTTTGATGAAATGCCCGAGCCACACTTAAGCTTTCTCCTCTCCAAGCTCGACCTCCAAGCTACATTTTCCCCAAGATCTGTCTAGGTTTGGCGGTGCACCAACTACACAAGTGTTCTAAAAGGTTAGCAACTTCATCGTTTCATCTCTCACTGCTAGTTTAGCTCATTTCAAATGCTGTAGAAGTAGAGTGGTTTGTGGGTTTTAGTGGAGGAGTGTATGTGGGAGTTCTTTTGATTTAGATGCACAATTTGAGCTGAAATTAACTTCTTAGATTCTGCACATGTGTAGGGTGCCGTCCCCGTCCCCGTCCTCACCGTCGTCGATCGCCCGCGCCGATCTCGTCACCGGCACCACCGTGGTGAGCCTCTTGTTCTTATCTTCTTTTTAAAAGAAAAAAAATCTTACTTGTATGATTTAGATAGATACTTGTATAATTTTCTTACTTTTATTATTGTTTGTTATTATATAGTGGCATGACTTTGGTATCCGCCCCCGTTGGCCCTCGTCCTGTCTATGATTCAGATGTGGTATATTATCTTTTATTACTATTTGTTTCCTTTAGTGTTTGTGACAATTATGCCGACCAACGTGACATAGATGTTTTTATCTAGGAGGTATGTGAACCGGAAATTCCAACCGACCCTCTTGTCGAGAGGTTAAATTTAGTTGAAAAAGAAAACACTTACTTCAAGAAAAAATTGAAAAGAATTGAGGAGGAGAAGATAGAATTGGAGTTGCATGTTGCCGATGTCGTCGATGATCACAAGATCCAGATGGATGCAATGCGCTTGAAGATTAGAAAGATTAGAAAATATGCCATTGATAATGAGGCTTGGTATCATTATGCTGTTGTATCAATTGTTACCTTAGTTGCGATTATGATCGCATTTGTTGTTGCATTTAAATGTTTTACATAGTTGTATGTTAGTTTCAATGTATGTTTTAATTAGATGCTCTAGAGAGCTATATGTTGTTCTATATATGAGAACTATGTATGAACTTTATGTATTTATTTTTTCAGTAATAACATTTGATCACTACAGTACTTTGGTTTTAATGTGATGATGAGCTTGTATTAATTTGGTCACTTCTCTATTCATGATGTTCTGTAATGGTTTTTGATACACTTAATTATATAATGCACGCAGATGAACCGGCAATGGATGTACGGTGACCGACGCACCTCCGAGTACATTGATGGCATGCATAATTTTCTCGAAGTGGTTGAGGCAAACAAGCAGAATGGTTTTATGTATTGTCCATGTACTGTCTGTGGGAATACGAAGGATTACTCTGACTCGAAAACCCTTCACTTGCACCTGCTTGAGAAGGGTTTCATGCCACACTATAATGTTTGGACCAAGCACGGAGAAAGAGGGGTTATGATGGAAGACAACGAAGAAGAAGAGGATGATGACAACTATCCCCATGAATACGGTGATACTGCAATGGGGGAAGCTGAAGATCAAGAGGCACCAGACGATGTGCCCGATGATGATCTTCGCCGGGTCATTGTTGATGCAAAGAGACAATGCCAAAGTGAAAGGGAGAAGTAGAAGTTCGAGCGCATGTTAGAGGATCACAAAAAAGGGTTGTACCCAAATTACGAAGACGACAACACAAAGCTCGGTACCACACTAGAATTGCTGCAATGGAAGGCAGACAAAGGTGTATCTGACAAGGGATTTGGAACGCTACTGAAAATAATGAAGAAGAATCTTCCAAAGGATAACGAATTGCCCGACAGTACGTACGAAGCAAAGAAGGTTCTCTGCCCTCTAGGATTGGAGGTGCAGAAGATACATGCATGCCCTAATGACTGCATCCTCTACCGCGGTGAGTACGAGGATTTGAACGCATGCCCGGTATGCGCTGCATTGCGGTATAAGATCAGACGAGATGACCCTGGTGATGTTGAGGGCGAGCACCCCAGGAAGAGGGTTCCTGCCAAGGGGATGTGGTATGCTCCTATAATACCACGGCTGAAACGTCTGTTCAGAAACAAAGAGCATGCCAAGTTGATGCGATGGCACAAGGAAGACCGTAAGAAAGACGGGAAGTTGAGAGCACCCGCTGACGGGTCGCAGTGGAGAAAAATCGAGAGAAGGTGGGGGGACTTTGCAGGTGACGCAAGGAACGTATGGTTTGGTTTAAGTGCAGATGGCATTAATCCTTTTGGGGAGCAGAGCAGTAATCATAGCACCTGGCCCGTGACTCTATGTATCTATAACCTTCCTCCTTGGTTGTGCATGAAGCGGAAGTTCATTATGATGCCAGTGCTCATCCAAGGCCCTAAGCAACCCGGCAACGACATTGATGTGTACCTAAGGCCATTAGTTGAAGAACTTTTACAGCTGTGGAATGGAAAAGGTGTACGTGTGTGGGATGAGCACAAACAGGAGGAATTTGACCTACATGCGTTGTTGTTTGTAACCATCAATGATTGGCCTGCTCTTAGTAACCTTTCAGGACAGACAAACAAGGGATACCACGCATGCACACACTGTTTAGATGATACCGAAAGTATATATTTGGACAAATGCAGGAAGAATGTGTACCTGGGACATCGTCGATTTCTTTCGACCAACCATCTCTTAAGAAAGAAAGGCAAGCATTTCAAAGGTGAGGCAGATCACCAGAAGAAGCCCGCCCTCCGTACTGGTGATGCCATACTTGATATGGTCAAGGATTTACAAGTAATCTATGGAAAGGGTCCTGGCGGACAATCTGTTCCGAATGACGCTGAGGGACGCGCACCCATGTGGAAGAAGAAATCTATATTTTGGGACATACCCTATTGGAAAGACCTAGAGGTCCGCTCTGCAATCGACTTGATACTGCTAGGCTTCTTGGGCGTGTATGGGAAGACAAAAGATACACCGGAGGCACGGGAGGACCAGCAACGTGTGCACGAAAAAGACGGCATGCATCCAAAGCAGTATCAAGATCCTGCCAGCTACGCTCTTACCAAAGAAGAGAAGGAAATCTTCTTTGAATGCATGCTCAGTATGAAGGTCCCGTCTGGCTTCTCGTCAAATATAAAGGGAATAATAAATATGGCAGAGAAAAAGTTCCAGAACCTAAAGTCTCATGACTGCCACGTGATTATGATGCAACTGCTTCCGGTTGCATTGAGGGGGCTTCTACCGGAAAACGTTCGATTAGCCATTGTGAAGCTATGTGCATTCCTCAATGCAATCTCTCAGAAGCTAATCGATCCAGAAATCCTACCAAGGTTAAAGAATGATTTGGTGCAATGTCTTGTCAGTTTCGAGCTAGTGTTCCCACCATCCTTCTTCAATATCATGACGCACGTCCTAGTTCATCTAGTCGACCAGATTGCCATTCTGGGTCCTGTATTTCTACACAATATGTTCCGCTTTGAGAGGTTCATGGGAGTCTTAAAGAAATATGTTCATAACCGTGCTAGGCCAGAAGGAAGCATCTCCATGGGCCATCAAACAGAGGAGGTCATTGCGTTTTGTGTTGACTTTATTCCTGACCTTAAGCCGATTGGTCTCCCTCAATCGCGGTATGCACTACTGGAATCAGGGTCTTTGCCATCTGCCAGCTCTTTGCCGTCTGCTAGCTGATGGCAAAGAGGCTGTTTGCCGTCTGTCTTGCTAAAGCAGATGGCAAAGAACCAGTTGATGGCAAAGAGGGTCTTTGCCATCTGCCACTTCTTTGCCGTCTGCCAGCAGACGGCAAAGACCAAAGTGGGCCCCACGGGGCACTGCACTGGCTAGGTCACACGGGCCACTTCTTTGTCGTCTGCTGGCAGACGGCAAAGAAATCTTTGCCGTCTGCCAGTAGACGGCAACGAGGTGAGGGGGGGCCCGCAATGTCACGGTGTGGGCGGGCTAACGGTTACCCTCTTTGCCGTCTGCCAGCAGACGGCAAAGAAATTAACTTAATTTCGCCCCCCCCCCCCCGCGCCCCGCGCCTCTCTCTCTCTCTCACATCTTTCTCTCCCTCTCTCTCTCAGCGCCGCCGCCCCCTCCCCGCAGTCCTCCTCCACCACCGCCGTCCCCTCCCCGCAGCCCTCCTCCTCCGCCGCCACCCCCTCCCCGCAGCCCTCCTCCTCCATCCCCGCCGCCCCCTCCCCGCAGCCCCGTCGCCCCCGCCGCCCCCTGCCCCGCCGCTCCGGCGAGCTCCACCCTCCCCCTCCGCCGCCCCCGACGACCCAGCTCCGCCCCTCCCCCTCCGCCGCCCCGCGCCGCCGCCTCGACCCCCCCTCCGGTGAGCTCCACCCTCCCCCCTTTTTTTGTTTTTTTTCTGGGTTTTTTTTCTATTTTTATTAGTTCATATTAGTTAGTTTATATTAAGTAGGAAAAACTTAGATAGAAAAGAAGAAAAGAAAAAACCTAGAAGAAAAAAAAAGAAAAGAAGAAGAAAAAAAAGGAAAAATAAAAAAGGAAAAGAACAAAAAATAATAATAAGAAGAAGAAACAGAAGAAGAGGAGGAGGAGAAGAAAAAAGAAGAAGAAGAAGAAGAAGAAAAAAAGAGGAGAGGAGGAGAAGAAGAAGAGGAAAAAAGGAAAGGAAGAAGAAGAAGAGGAGGAGGAGGAGAAGAAAAAAGAAGAAGAGGAAGAAGAAGAAGAAGAAAAAAGAGGAGAGGAGGAGAAGTAGAAGAGGAAAAAGGAAAGGAGGAAGAAGAAGAAGAAGAAGGAAAAAAAGGAAGAAAAGGAAGAAAAGGAAGAAGAGGAAGAAGAAGAAAAGAAAAAAAGAGGAAAAACCCCGACACCCCGACCCTGACCCCGACCCGACACCCCGACCCCGACCCCGACCCGACACCCCGACCCCGACCCCGACCCGACACCCCATCCCCGACACCCTGACCCCGACCCGACACCCCGACCCCGACACCCCGACCCCGACACGGCACCCCGACCCCGACACCCTTGACACCCCGACACCACGACACCCAGACACGACACCCACCGACACCCCGACCCCGACACGACACCCCGACCCCGACACGACATGCCGACACCCCGACACCACGACACCCCGACACCACGCCACCCAGACACGACACCCCCGACCCCCGACACCTCTTCGGTCTCCTGTTGACCGAAAAGGTGCTCTTCGGCCTTCCAGAGGCCGACGGGGTCATATATTTGTGAATTATGAGTTAGGAAGTATATTTCCCGATTTTGTTAAGAAAAACATCATATATATTTGTGTTGATCGGGTGGATTTAAATGTGCAGTTCTTTCGTTGCTGCGAGGGTCTCTGGTGTTCAACGACCTCCCCGTGCATTCGACGAGCTCCGCCCCTACGTTCGTGGGTGAGCACAAATGACATCTCCTCCTCCCCCCTTCATTTGCTCTCATCCGATCTTCGTGCCGATGAAACATGCTAGCTGTAGGTAGATTCAATCATCAGTATGCATGACCACTATGCGTCTCCCGTTCGAAAGGGTTACATCTATAAATATGCATGCATTTGCATATTTATAACCGTGATTCTTTCGAATTGTCCAACGTTATCCATGGACAGCCCGAGTATGTGTAGATTGGGTTCATTTTCCCATATGCTCTGCTCCGGATCCGATGCAGAATTTCGTCAGTGCCTCCCTGTTGTTCTCCGGGTACACATCCTCTCTGCTTATTTCCGAGACGTGTATCAGGAGAACAGCGGGGAGGTGCTGCTGAAATTTTGCGTCGGATCCGGAGCAGAGCATGGGAAAATGAACCCAATCTACACATACTCGGGTGGGATTAGGACCTATCTTTACCTAGTAGCGTCTAGGTTGCATGGACGTAATAAAACTGACAAACTCTATTAACTGATGAATATGGTTTGCTGAATTATGTATATATTTCTTGTGTGTCCAGTAGCTAGGCAAGATGACACATGAATGGTTAACAAAAACCAAGGGGTTTGTGAGAGCCGGTCACACTAGTCAGAAAGACATGACACATGAATGGTTAACAAAAACCAAGGGGTTTGTGAGAGCCGCATTTGCAAATGGACAGAGAAAAACCTGGTGCCCCTGTGTCGAGTGTGATAACTATTATAAGAAGTCAGAGCTTGAAATGATCAAACACTTGCAGAAGAGTGGTTTTACGCCTGATTATACGGTCTGGACATTTCATGGCGAGTCTGCCCAACGTGCCAGAGCTGAGGAGGGCCGTCGTCGCACCGACGAGCATGGTACCGGGATGGAAGACATGGTGGAAGACTTTGATGATGCTCGGGATTCGGACGATGAGATGGAGGAATCTGCAAAGGCCTTCAATGATATGTTGGAGTCTTCAAAACGTCCTCTCCACGAGCACACTGAGCTTTGTCAGCTGGATGCCATCGCACAAGTAATGGCTCTGAAGGCTCAATTCAACTTGGGCAGAGAATGCTATGACGCGATGATGACACTATTTGGACGCTTTCTACCCAAAGGCCATGTAATGCCTGCAAACCTGTACCAGTCGGACAAAATCCTCCGTGTACTTAAGATGCCCTATTAGAAGATAGATGCATGTGAGAAAGGATGTGCCTTATTTAGGCTTGAGTATGCAGACTTGAAGTATTGTCCCGTTTGCCAGTCTTCCAGGTATGTTGAGGTAGACAACGGTATGGGTGAGAAGAGTCAGACAAAAATCCCAGTTAATGTTCTTCGGTATATGCCAATCATACCAAGACTTCAACGTCTTTTCATGGTCGAAGAGACGGCCAGACAGATGACATGGCACAAATTGGGCAAAAGAACCGAACTAGATGCAGATGGGGAGCCGATGTTGGTACACACATCGGACGCTTTTGCGTGGAAGCGCTTCGATGCAATACATCATGCTAAAGCGGCAGATCCAAGGCATCCTCGAATCGCCATAAGCACGGATGGGTTCAATGTGTTTGGTATGATGGCAGCCCAATACAGTTGTTGGCCTGTATTTGTCATTCCACTCAATCTCCCCCCCGGACAGATTATGCAAAGAAAGAACATTTTCCTGACGTTGATAATTCCGGGGCACAACTATCCGGGGAAGAATATGAATGTGTACATGTAGCCGCTTAAGGATGAACTGCAAGAAGCTTGGGATAATGGGATCAAGACATACGACGCCGCTACAAAAAAAACTTCCTAATGCGTGTGTGGTACATGTACTCGATGCATGACTTGCCGGCGTATGCGCTATTCGTTGGCTGGTGTGTGCATGGAAGGTTCCCGTGCCCCACATGCAAGGCAGCTCTTGAGTTTCATCGGCTGCAGGCGGGTGGCAAGTTTTCTTGCTTCGACATGCATAGACAGTTCCTGGATCCTCGCCATAAGTTCAGAAAAGACAAGAAGAACTTCATCAAAGGTAGAGTTGTCAAAAACTCTGCACCACCTGCGTTGACAGGCCAACAGACCCTGGATCAGTTAAACTCTCTCGAGCCGGATCTAGAGCGTCCAGGGTATTTCAAAGGGTATAATTCCGAACATGCCTGGACTCACAAGACATGCTTGTGGGATCTGCCTTACTTCAAAGACCTCCTTTGCCCACACAACATCGACGTGATGCACACTGAAAAGAATGTCGGCGAGGCCCTCTTTGGTACATTGTTCGGCATAGAGGGGAAAACAAAGGATAATCCTAAGGCTAGAGTCGATCAGCAGGCTCTATGTGATAGACCGCTACAAAACATGCGACAACCGAAAGGAAAGAAAAACTGGACGAAGCCAAAGGCATGGTTCAATCTTGGAAGGCCAGTTATGAGGGAAATACTCGTGTGGGTGAAAAATGAGTTGATGTTCCCCGATGGGTATGCAGCGAATCTAAAGAGGGGAGCGATCCTTGAAAAATTGAAAATATTTGGTCTCAAGAGTCATGATTGGCACATATGGCTTGAGCGGGTAATGCCGGTGATGTTGCGTGGCTTTATCCCTGAGGATGAATGGCTATTACTGGCAGAGCTGAGCTATTTCTTCCGTGTTCTTTGTGCGAAAGAACTATCGCCTGGCTTGCTAGAAGAACTGGAAGAGTTGGCGCCGGAGTTGATCTACAAGTTAGAGAAGATCTTTCCACCGGGCTTCTTTAATCCAATGCAGCATTTGATTTTGCATCTCCCGACCGAGGCACGATTGGGGGGGCCCGTGCAGAATCCTTGGTGCTACGCAACTGAGAGGATGCAGAAGACGCTTCGAGAAAAATGTAAAAATAAACGTCGAATTGAAGCATCGATGGCCGAGGCATTCATTACTGAGGAGGCGGCAAACTTCGTGACAGCACACTACGAAGCCAAAAATCGTCATTTGCATAATCCGAAGCCTCGGTACAATGCTGGCGACCCTAAAAAGGGTGGATCCAACCTCAGCCTATTCAAAGGGAAGCTCGCACCAGCCGGTGCTTATACTTCCTTATCGTTGGATGTCGACGAATGGCGGACCATTATGTTGTATATCTTGAACAACCTAACAGAAGTGCGGCCGTACATCGAGTAAGTTCTCGGTACATTGTTTCGCAACCTCTAATTCCTTTGAACTGCTCTTATTCCCGGATATTTGATACAGTCGATACGTCGCCAAATTCTCGTATGGAGCGGTTATCCAAAAGGATTCCGTCGAAGAGTATGAGCTTCTGGCAATGCATGGAGGCGGCTATCCCGGTTTCATCTCTTGGTTCAAACAAACGGTAATTTCCATTAGACCATTTCATTTCTTCGTCTAATTTCCAGCTAATGCAACAATCCTTTCGTATTAAACTTGTAGGCTAGTTCAGAGTCTATGGACGCCGAATTGAGACAAGTCGCTAATGGTTTTGACTATAAGGTCCGTTCATTTGACAAATACGACATCAACGGGTATCGCTTTCGTACCTATGGCAAAGAGCTATCTATGGCCGACCGAAAGTCTACAAATTGTTGTGTCTCTGCTATCGGCGAAGGAGGTACCGAGTATTATGGAAGAGTTGAAGGAATTTATGAACTTCTATTCTATGGTGCAAACCCACCGAAAGTCGATCGTAGTCTTCAAATGTTATTGGTTCCAGCCGAAGGAGACTAGAAGGACTCATGAACATCTAGGGCTAGTCGAAATCAAACAAAGCACCCATTTGGATGTTCCCGATGTCTATATTACGGCTCAACAGGCAACCCAAGTTTTCTATCTACCGTGGGCCTGCCAAAGTGATCCAAATCTCAAAGGTTGGGATGTCGTTTATGAAGTGCCGCCACGTGTTAGACCACCTCCCCCCAATGAAGACGATTATGAACCTCACATTAACCCAGACACATATGAAGGAGAATTCTTCCAAGAAACACGTCTTTCCAAAAAACGTTTCAAGAACCGCTCTACTTCACCTCAGAACATTGAAGTAGACAGCGGCAGTGAATCCGAGCCTGAGCCGGAACAAGAAGAGGTTACTACTGCGGATGACCTATCAATGCTTGACCGATTACGTACAGGAGGCCTTCCACATGTTGATGCATTTATTGATGATGATGATGAGCACGTCATTACTGATAGTGATGATGATGATGCATTTATTGACCCCGAAGCATATATAGACGATGATGATGCATTTATTAATGATGACGATGAAGATTAATATTATAGTTCATGTCAGGTATTCAATTATTATTATGTACATATATATTATTAATTGGTTCATGTTAGGTATTCAATTTTTTATTATGTTCATGATGATGATACACTTAAATTATATTCATGTCAGGTATTCATTTTTTTATGTTGTACTAACTTCGTTTACTCTTTGTCATTGCAGGTGTTGACAGATGGTGGGCGCGGGTCGAGAGCGCTCCGAGGCTCCTTCCTCGGCGCGTGGTGGGAGGGGTACTTCCATCCCACCCCAGCACCTCCGGAGAGCGCTGGATCTCGGTATGCAGACACCGGCGGGCGCTTCTTCTTCGGCCGGGAGAGGTCGGGGGGGAAGAAGGAGAAGGCTGGTAGAGGTGGACGTGGCGGCGGGAGAGGTAGGAAGGCTGCTACTACGCCTTCCTCGCCGCCACCCTCAGCTGATTCACCCGACCACAGGAGTTCTCCGTCTGAGATGGAGCCGCCTGAGCTAGACCTGTCTCGGACTCCGGTCAACGAGCCTCCGGCCACCGAGCCTATGGCAGACGCGCCTACGGCCGACGAGCCTCGGGTCGACGAGCGTTGGGCCGACGAGCCTCGGGTCGACGAGCGTCGGGACGCTGAGCCTTCGTCCCACGAGACTCCGGAGCTCAGCAGGGATCACGCTGAGTCGCAGCGGGACCCATGGGCGGACTCGACGGAGTCGAGTGGCCGTGCTGCCGGTGGCTATGGTTCTGATAGCTATAGCGAGGGTGAGTGGGTTGAGGGGCGCAAAGTCTACCAGCGTGGTGGTACAAAGCTCCCGCCCACCCCGGCGACCCCCGACCAGAGGTGGTTGATTGCGCCTAACGGGGAGAAGTAAGTGCATTTACTCTTTTTTAACCTTTTGCCTTCACGTTTCTTCGAATATCTAATGCGTTGGCCTTGTCATACTGCAGGTCTTGGACACACGAGCCTCGTGTCCGCAGGCCCAACACTGTCCTTGGTGTGATTTGTTGCCAGAGCTTCCCGGGGTGGGTCACGTTGCCCGGTGAGGGCCGGGTTCCAGAGCTAGGAATGACCTGGGAGCACTACTTGGCTGCCCCGGCCCCGCCGGGGCATAGGATCGGCGATGTCAAGTGCCACACGGTGGCCGACATTGTGATCCAGACGTTTTGGGTAATTTCTCCTTTGCCGTCTACGTTGTGTTTTCTTCTTTGATTGGCAACCCTAGTGATTGTACTAATCCGTGTTTTCTTGTTTGATTGCAGACCTTCTACAGGTGTGCTGAGGGACAGGAGGAGGCCGCAGCTCGGGTTATCGACAACGAGTGCAGGCGCCTACTTCAAAACTTTCGGCACGAGGCTCGGACGCAGGCTGTTCGAGACTACTACGCCTCGACCGGTATTAGGAGGAAAAAAGAGAAGTGCCGCGGCAAGTATCTGAGCAAGGAGAAGTACATGAAGGTAATTACCTATTCTTAAGGCCTTGTACTTAGTTTCCTTGATTTGATTCGTAGGCGTAGCGCTCAAATTTCTCTTGCTTAACTTAGGTGCCCCCGAGATGGTGTGCGGATAGGATGGACTGTTGGGAGGCGTTGGTGGATGAGTGGTGCTCTCCCCAATGGCGCTCCACCCACGACACTGCAAAGGACAAGCGTGACAAAATGAAAGGTGTCCCACACCATCTAGGCAGCGTCGACCTACATCAGTACGGGGAAAACTGGGTATGTGCTTTGCTTCATGATTCATGCAAATTCATTCTTCATGCTAGCTTGAGCCCTTAACTAATACTCTGTTCCTCTCTTTTAGGGGCGACACAACAAGGCTCCAGTGCCAGGGCTGTTCGACCTCTATGCCATGTCCAATACTGCCTCGTACAAGAAGGCCAAGGCATTCTCTGAGTCTAACCTCGATGATCCAGAGAAATTCAGCAACCGCGCCTCCCACCACAAGCTTGTGAGGTACAGAGACGAGGGGAAGGCGAGGAAAGGGCCGGACTTTAACCCGAGCCAGGAACCTCTTGATCCAGAGCTGGTGATGATATCTGGTGGCGGGAGGCACCATGGCTCGTTAGCCATTGGGGATGGACTGATACGTTGTACAAGCACTCTCCCGCAGATCAAGAAGCGACAGACCAGCTCCGATCCTGAGATAAGGCCTCGTGCATGGCCAATGGAGCTCGAATTCAAAGTTAGTTATACGGACTCAGATACCTTTCCTCCATTACATTGTGTGTGCGGCTGTCGATGATTACAATGCTAACGAGTGGTGTTGCAGGCTGCTATTGAGGCAGAGAGAGCGAAGACCCAGGCTGCTATAGAGGAAGAGAGAGCGAACACCCAGGTGCTTCTAGAGGAGAGGGGCCGGCAGGCGGAGGAGAGGACGGCTAGGCTAATGGAGGAGGAGACGAACCGGAACGAGTTGGGTCAACGGGCCCAATACGAGCTCATCGTGGTAAGTTTCTTCTGCATATTAGCCAAATCATGCACGTAATGTTCCTTTCATTACTAATTAATATGACTGACTCGAGAAAACCAAATGTGCAGACCATGTGCCAGAACAATGGCACGACCCCTCCGCCGATGCCAGTCATTGCTCCAGCGGAAATGGTGAGTTTCATTTGAATGGTCATTAGTTACTAGTCTTCACATTTGAGTAGCATCATGCTAACGATACATTGGAAATGATCTTTGGTGCAGCATAAGTCCCGACAAGCATCGACCGATGCTTCTCCGTCTGCCACTGGCGCGACCGGTCCTACAACAACACCTAAGTGATGACGGTAAGTTTTCCCAAGTGTTTAGCTTAACAAATGCATACTTAGCTTAATAAATGACCTATTTATCTCCAAAATGCCGTATACTTAGCTTAGTTTCCTCGAAAATGACATTATAACCTTACTTAGCTCCAAAATGACCAATTTTACCATGGATAGCTCTCAAATGACCTATACTTAGCTTAGCTTAAGAAATGACCTATTTAGCTCTAAAATGACCTGTACTTAGCATTATTTCCTCCAAAATGACATAATAACCTTAATTAGCTCTCAAATGACCCATTTAACCTAGGATAGCTCTAAAATGACCTATACTTAGCATTTATTCCTCCAAAATGACTTAATATGCTTAGCTAGCTCAAAAATAACATAACAACCTTAATTAGCTCCAAAAGGACCTATTTAACCTAGGATAGCTCTAAAATGACCTATAATTATCAATTATTCCTCCAAAATGACTTTACATGCTTAGCTAGCTCAAAAATGACATAATAACCTTATTTAGCTCCAAAATGACCTATTTAACCTAGAATAGCTCTAAAATGACCTATACTTAGCATTTATTCCTCCGAAATGACTCAATATGCTTAGCTAGCTCAAAAATGACATAATATGCTTAAGAAATGACCTATTTAGCTCCAAAATGACTTAATATGCTTAATTAGCTCAAAAATGGCATAATTACCTAGGTTAGCTCTAAAATGACCTATACTTAGCTTATTTAGTTCATTTATGACATATTTAGCATATTTAGGTCAAAAATAACCTATTTAACCTAGGATAGCTCTAAAATGACCTATACTTAGCATTTATTCCTCCAAAATGACTTAATATGCTTAGCTAGCTCAAAAATGACGTAATATGCTTAAGAAATGACCTATTTAGCTCCAAAATGACTTAATATGCTTAATTAGCTAAAAATGGCATAATTACTTATGTTAGCAAAAAAATGACCTATACTTACCTTATTTTCCTCCAAATTGACATAATAAGCTTAGTTAGCTCAAAAATGACATAATTACCTATGTAAGCTCTAAAATGACACAAATAAGGAATAAGAAGAAGAAAAACAAGGAAGAGGAGAAAAAGAAAGAATAGAAGAAGAAAGAGAAGAAAAAGAAAGAATAAAAGAAGAAGAATGAGAAGGAAAAGGGTACACACCTTCTTCTTCTTCTTCTTCTAGTCTTTTTCTTCTAGTCTTCTTTTCTTCTTCTTCTTCTTCTTCTTCTTCTTCTTGTCTTCTTCTTCTTCTAAAATGGCATATACTTACCTAATTTAGCTCAAAAATGGCATAATTACCAAGGTAAGCACAAAAATGACCTATACTTACATAATTTTCCTAGGTTAGCAAAAAAATGGCATAGTTAGATATGTTAACTCTAAAATGACACAAATAATGAATAAGATGAAAGAAAAACAAGGAAGAGGTGGAAAAGAAGGAATAGGAGGAAGAAGAAGAAGAAGAAGAGCTCCTCTTCTTCTTCTTCTTCTTCTTCATCATCTT
Organism: Elymus sibiricus; assembly: GCA_039707655.1. Classification (NCBI taxonomy): domain Eukaryota; kingdom Viridiplantae; phylum Streptophyta; class Magnoliopsida; order Poales; family Poaceae; genus Elymus; species Elymus sibiricus. The sequence goes on from CM077674.1 coordinate 31,853,491, forward strand.
CTTCTTCTTCTTCTTCTTAGCATTTATTCCTCCAAAATCACTTAATATGCTTAGCTAGCTCAAAAATGACATAATAACCTTAATTAGCTCAAAAATGACCTATTTAACCTAGGATAGCTCTAAAATGACCTAAACTTAGCATTTATTTCTCCAAAATGACTTTAATATGCTTAGCTAGCTCAAAAATGACATAACAACCTTAATTAGTTCCAAAATGACCTATTTAACCTAGGATAGCTCTAAAATGACCTATACTTAGCATTTATTCCTCCAAAAATGGATTTATATGCTTAGCTAGCTCAAAAATGACATAATAACCTTAATTAGCTCCAAAATGACCTATTTAGCTCCAAAATGACTTAATATGCTCCAAAATGACCTATTTAGCTCCAAAATGACTTAATATGCTCCAAAATGACCTATTTAGCTCCAAAATGACCTATTTAGCTCCAAAATGACCTAATTAGCTCCAAAATGACCTATTTAGCTCCAAAATGACTTAATATTCTCCAAAATGACCATTTTAGCTCCAAAATGACTTAATATGCTCCAAAATGACTTAATATGCTCAAAAATGACTTAATATGCGCCAAAATGACCTATTTAGCTCCAAAATGACTTAATATGCTCCAAAATGACCTATTTAGCTACAAAATGACCTATTTAGCTCGAAAATGACCTATTTAGTTCCAAAATGACCTATTTAGCTCCAAAATGACCAATTTAGCTCCAAATTGACTTAATATGCTCCAAAATGACCTATTGAGCTCCAAAATGACTTAATATGCTCCAAAATGACCTATTTAGCTCCAAAATGACTTAATATGCTCCAAAATGACTTAATATGCTCCAAAATGACCTATTTAGCTCCAAAATGACTTAATATGCTCCAAAATGACCTATTTAGCTCCAAAATGACTTAATATGCTCCAAAATGACCTATACTTAGCTTATTTAGTTCATTTATGACATACTTAGCATATTTAGGTCAAAAATGGCCTATTTAACTAGGTTAGCTCTAAAATGACACAAGTAAGCAATAAGAAGAAGAAAAAGATAGAGATGAAAAATTCTTCTTCTTCTTCTTCTTTTTCTTCTTCTTCTTCTAGTCTTCTTCTTCTAACTTTCTTCTTTCCCATTTTGCAGATTTGATTCACTTCACGGGAGGTTGCGTTCATGCATGGAGTCCTTGTCTTCCTTTTTGTTTATGTGATGGATGATTTTGTATATGTGTTTGATATGTGAAACTTGCTACTATTGTAAGATGGATATGTGTTGGATATGTTCATGACAATATTGGATATGTGTTGGATGTGTTCATGACAATATTGTAAAACTTGCTACTATTGGTAACATGTGTTCATGGATATGTGTTCATGAGTATTGGTAATATGTGTTGGATATGCTATATTGGTCATATATATATATGTTTGATTTTCTGTGAAAATGAATTAATTTAAGAAAAAACAGAAAAAACAGGGCCAATATAGCCACTTTGCCGTCTGCTAGCAGACGACAAAGAGGCCACGTGGCAGCAGTCTGTGCAACTTGGGCTGGCCTATTTGGCCTCTTTGCCGTCTGCTAGCAGACGGCAAAGAGCTTGCTTCTTTGCCGTCTGCTGGCAGACGGCAAAGAGCCTGCGTTGCCCCAGCTGACGCCTGACGTCAGCTGCAGCTCTTTGCCGTCTGCCAGCAGACGGCAAAGAAGCAAAGGTCTTTGCCGTCTGCTGGCAGACGGCAAAGAGCGCCGTTAGCCCCCTAACGGGGCTGGTACCTTTTGTCTGTCGTCCAGGGGCTTTGCCGTCTGCCAGCAGACGGCAAAGCAGCCTTTACCGGCTCCTGTTCAGCCAGAGTGTTTGCCGTTTGCTGGCAGACGGCAAAGGCTTTGCCGTCCGCCAGGCATGCCTTTGCCATCTGCTATGGCTGACGGCAAAGTGCCTGATTCCTGTAGTGATGAGGGGAGACTGACAGGAAATGGCACGCTAGGAGCGGATTCAATAATATGTAGGGACGGGCATTCTTGGGCTCAAGCACACTACACAGTTCTACAGAATTCTACCTTGGTAACCCCGTATGTCAACGAACACAAGAATTTTCTACGCTCCAAACACCCGGAGCAGTCTGACGACTGGATTACATGTGAACACATCAGGACTTTCGGCAGTTGGTTGCAAACACATCTCATGGGTAACAACATTGTTGGAGATGAGCTGTACTAGTTGGCCAGGGGACCATCTTCAACTGTATTGACTTACCAAGGGTACGAGATAAATGAGAATACATTTTACACGATCACCCAAGATCAAAAGAGCACCAACCAAAACAGTGGTGTCCGCTTTGATGCAGCAACCAACAGGGGAAAGGACACATATTATGGTTACATAGTGGACATATGGGAACTTGACTATGGACATGATTTTAAGGTTCCTTTGTTTCGGTGCAAATGGGTCAATCTGTCAGGAGGCGGGGTACAGGTAGACCCACAGTACAGAATGACAACAGTGGATCTCAACAATCTTGGGTACACAGACGAACCATTTGTCCTAGCCAATGATGTGGCGCAGGTTTTCTATGTGAAGGACATGTCTACCAAACCAAGAAAAAGAAAAGATAAGGAAGCGAATACATCATACGATGAGCCAAAGAGACATCGTGGGAGTGGAGGGCAAGACAGACATGTTTGAAGATTATGAAAAGTTTCATTAAATTCCTCCCTTCAAAGTGAAGGCTGACCCAAGCACCCTGTTAAACGATGAAGATTATCCATGGTTACGTCGCAATAAGCAAGGGACACACGCGAAGAAAAAGTGAAGACTTTCTCTCCACAACTATTCTGATGATGGCTTTGATCTAGAATATCACTGCAGTTACATGTCAAGAAATGAAATGCCTTTGTAACATATGAGTTTTCGTCCGAAACCGTGATACTTCGAAAGAGATTGTCCATTTTGTACATGAAATGCATCCAGTTTTTGCCGTAACCCTCTCAACTATTTAGCACATGCTATGTGAGTGAAATGATGATACCATGCCAACTTTCAACCTTTTCAGAGTTCATTTGTACTGCTTTTCAATTTCAGGTTCATTTAGCTCAAAGAATGAATTAATAGCAAAAAGATTGAATCAAAAACCTTTTATAAAACTCTAATAGCAAAAAGAATGAACTAAAAAGCTTTCATAAAATTCTAAGAGCAAAAAGAATGAACTAAAAAGAATCAATTAAATATAATATTTTTCAATAGCAAAAAGAATCAACTAAAAATAATCAAAATAATATTAACTAAAATTATCAAAGTATTTATTTGTTAAAAACTTTAATAGTAAAAATAATTTTCATAAAGTATTTTTTGTTACAAACTTTAATAGAAAACTAAAAAGCTTTTATAAAACTCTAATAGCAAAAGGAATCAACTAAAAAGAATCAATAAAAAATAAAACTTATGCAACTAAAATTATATAAAATTTATGCAACTAAAATTATATAAAATTTATGCAACTAAAATTATATAACTAAAAATAACATATGCAAAAAATAACATTAAAAATTTAAAAACATAACATATGCAAAAAATAAAAAAAAGGCCCACCTACTAGCCACCACGGCCTGCATACGACTAGAAACCCTAGAGATGGGCCAGGATGCAGGCCCGCAGTGCAAGCAGGCCCAACAGGGCGTCATATAGGCATTTACTGCCTGCAGTAGAGAGGAGCTCGAGAGGGAAGTGGCAGCAGCGCTTATAAACAACTCCGAGCCCGTCTCAACTAGCGAGGTGGGACTAATGTTTTGGATGCGGCAGCACAGACCATTGGTCCCGGTTGGTGGCTCGAACCGGGACGAAAGGCCCCCCTTTCGTCCCGGTTTGAGCCACCAACCGGGACCAATGGTCTGGGCTTCCCACCCTTTCGCCTGGCGAAATACACCTTTGGTCCCGGTTGGTGGCACGAACCGGGACGAAAGGGGGGCCTTTCGTCCCGGTTCGTGCCACCAACCGGGACCAAAGTTGTGACTATATAAGCAGCACTTGGAGAATTTCTCCCCATTCTCTCCCCCGACGCCGAAACGCACGATGCCGCCAGGCTGCTCCGCCACTCCCCGTCGCCGTCCCTGCCCAGACGCCGGCAGGCTGCTCCGCCGCCCCCGACGCCGGCCGCCGCTCCCTGCCCCGACGCCCGCGGCCGCTCCCTGCCCCGACGCCAACTCCCAGTGAGCTCCCCGGCCCCTTCCCCTGCGCTGCCGCCGCCGCCGCCCCTGCGCTCTGCTAGCCGCCGCCGCCCCTGCTCTGCTCTGCTTAGCCGCCGCCGCCGCCTTGTTCATACAATTTTTGTTTTGTTCATATAGCATTTTTTTGTCCATGTATGTATGTATGTATGGATGGATGGATGTATGTATGTATGGATGGATGGATGCATGGATGTATATATGTATGTATGTGTATGTATGTATGGATGGATGGATGTATATATATAGAAAATGTTCATATGATGATTTTTTTTTGTTCATAGAATTTTTTTTTGTTCATAGAACTTAGTTAAAATTTACCAAGTTACTAAGTTAAAATGTTCATATATTCAAAATGAGTTAAAAGACTCATATATTCAAAATTTACTCCCGGTCCGCTCGCCCAACCAACTCTCGAGGCCACCCAAACCCTAGGGACATGAGGGGGGACGTCGGACATGCATGAGAGAGGCGGTCCGCAAAGTATCCTCTCTCGAAAGTATAACCCCCGATAACTTTGCATGATGTTTGCGACTAATCCATTGCTCATATATGCATATGATTCCTTGTTGTGATTAGCTAGGTCTATGTTTGCCACTAATCCATCTCTCATGGTTGTATATTGCCATGTTGTAATATTTGCAGAAACTATGGACAGAGACTTAGAAAAAGAAGAGTTGTTGGGGGATATAATCCGCGACGGAGGTGATATCACCTTGTCGTTTCTCAACGACACCGATGGTGAGGAAGGAGATCATGACGGCTCCGGTGATCGAGTGGAGGAGGAAGGAGATCATGACGGCTCCGGTGATCAAACGGAGAAGGGAGCCTTAACTGTTTCAAAGTCCGGTGAGGTATATATATATTAATTAAGCCTCTGCTGACTAGATGCATTAATTGTTTTGTATGTACATATATTGACGCTTCTTTCTTCTTTCAGCCCTCCGGATCGAGCCAAACTTCGGTAAGGAGACGAGGCCCGAAGAAAAGGTTGGGCCAGGATGAAAGGTTCACGATCGAAGAAATCGCTCCAGATCGCCAACCGATTGCTCCCAAGCGGACCAAGGACACATTTGTACATCAGTGCGGAGTTGTTGTTAGGGACAGCGTCCCGATCAGCATCCAAGAATGGAATAAGAAGAAGGACCCTGAAGTTTCTTATGTCCAAGATAGACTGAAATATGATCTTTGGAACTCGCTGATGACAAATTTCAGCCTACCGCCACAGGAGGATCCGAATAACCCAGTAATACAGCGAAAGGTCAAGGCGTTTGCTCTTAAGAAGATGGCAGAACTATTCAAGAACTGGAAGGAAGATTTGAACAAAAAGTTTGTCGACAAAGACGAGACTCCAGAATTTACCGGTCAATATGAGAAGATAAGAGATCACTGGCCCGCATTTGTGGCCTACAAGAAATCAGAGAAGGGTAAGCAAAGGTCATTGACAAACAAGCAAAATGCTGCAAAGAAGCAGTATCACCATGTTACGGGGTCAGGTGGCTACAGCAAAGCCCGGCCTACGTGGGACAAAGCTGAGAAAGGCCTGCTTGCTAAAGGGGTCCAACCAGCGACATTGCACTGGCCAGATCGGTCAAGGACTCGGTTCTTCGGGGTTGGGGGAACTTTGGACCCAGAATCAGGGAAGTGTGTTTGGACGAAAGCTCAACTTGCAATACCCGTCAAGAAGCTTGAGGCAGCAATCAAGGCAGCGCAGGAAGGGAGGTTCCATCCCGACAGAGAGAAGGACGAGCTGACAGAGGCCCTCGGGAATCCTGAACACCCTGGACGAACACGAGGCACATCAGGCTCCGTTCCGTGGGTGCATGGGTTTCCCGACATCGGTGGTTATAGAAGCCGAGAGAGAAAGAAGAAAGAGGAAGCAAGCGAAATGCAGAAGCTCAGTGCAAGATTAGCGAAACTAGAGGAACTTGAGAGCCAGCGAGCTACCGGCCAACCATCTCAGCGGCACGAAGATCCTTCCTTCGACACTGCCCCAGAAGCTACCCCACCATCTCAGCGGAGAAGCAGCGTGGCTTCCACGGAGCTCCTTCAGCCTGATTTCACGGCTCCTCGCTACCCCGTGGATAGTATCATGGAGGCTGAACATTGTGTGCTAATGGCGGAATGCCAGAACCTGACCTTGAAGGCGGCGGTCGGCTCTGTTTTACCTCCTCGAGCTGAGGGAACTTTCCATTGCCGTCCGATTCCACATGGCTATGCTATTGTCACGGTGGATGAAATAATAGAGGGATTTGAGGGGCTGGAGCTTGACTACCCTACAGGTGAAGGGGATAATCTTCTGGAAAATGCCTTAAGGAGTACCTGTCTATGGAGAAAGGAGAACATCAAGCTTCCAAACTGGACGCCGCCTCAGCAGACGCAGCCGGATGAGGCCCCTCAGCAGACTCCTCATAGTCCAGCTCAGTCGGATGATGCCCCTCAGTAGACTTAGCCGGATGAGGCCCCTCAGCAGAGTCCTCTTCCGCCTCAGCTGTCTCCGGCGCGTCAGGGGACTCCGCCTCCTCCTCCGCCTCCGCCAGCGCGTCAGCGGACTACGCCTCCTCCTCCGTCTCCTCCGGCGCGTTAGCGGACTCCGCCGCCTCAGCAACAGTGGAAGAGAGCCGCCGCCGCTCCGGCGGCTAGCAGTACCAAAGGCGGGAAGAAATTCAAATTTGGTCCAAGCCTCAGGGTTCCTCCAAAGATACCATATGAGAGGAGTGACAAGGAAACCGATGACATCGTGGAAGCTGAATTGCAGGCCCATTTTGAACGGAAACGTCCACCTCCGAAGGAAATAATAGATCCGGTGAAAGCGAAGCGCACTCTGGATGCCCTTAAGCGACCACCACCGCCTCCGCCGCAATCCAACTATGACCGCTGTATTGAAAAGACATATGATGAAGCGCGGCGGTCGGGAAGTACTGCCAGTGCTTCAAGATGAAGAAGTGGGAAAACAATTCCCCAGCTCGGCGAATAGGAGAAGCAATCGTGCCCCCCGCTCAAGGTGTCTAGCGATATCGCTAATCATCCGGGGCTACTGCCCGGTACCACTCTTGGTGATTACGTGGGCGATGATGTACAGTTTGAAATGGCTGAGGTAGTAGAGATCTTTAGATACGAGCACGGGAAGCCTCTCGTCAAACCTGATCATCCTCATCTAACAATGATGATGCGAAGATTGCATGAGTGGTACTTGGAAACCTACAGGAAGAATGGGTCCGATAGTTTGATGGTGAGAATTAAAGATGAGCACGACCTCATTGGAGTCGACCTGATGCCTGTTGAATTTGTGGAGTTATTTTAGTTATTCAATCAAGAGGCCCTCGACAAACAACTCATGACTTGCTACTGTCTGTAAGTATTACTTCTGTAATTAAGTCTCTAGCTCAGCTCGTTCATTGCATGTATATATAATTATCCTCACTATATTATGCAGATTGAAGATCGTCGAATGCCCAAAAAGACAAATCTATGACATTGGGTTCATTAGCCCAAATACCGTAAATGAATGGGCGGTACAAAACAGAGTTAAAGATACCGAGGAAAGCTTGCTAAAAGCATTCCTTCGACATCAAAACAAAAGGGAAATACTCTTTCCTTACAACTTCAACTGAGTGTTACTGTCTTTTGCATATTCGGTTTCGCTTACTCGAGGTTAAGTACTGTAATTGATGAGTTATGCGTGCGCAGGTTCCACTTTATTCTGCTATCCATTAAGCTTGACGGGGGAGTAGTAACTGTCTTACACTCGAGACGTAAAGATCCCAAGGATTATGCGGACATGACTGCAATGCTCCAGAAGTAAGTTCAATCAATACCGGGACCATATCGGCAACTTTCGTTCATTTCCTGATATCAAGTAATCATTTTCTTTGCCTAGCAGGGTTTGGAAAGAGTTCACCGGAATGGTTCCGGGTCTGAAGAACGAGCTGCGATTTACACGCCCCAAAGTAAGTAGTACTAGCTAGTTCCGCGCATCTCTCATTGATTCTAGTTTCATCAATACCATTATCATGCTTGATTATCAGTTTGATTGAACTCTATTCTCGTAAAGTGCTTGTGGCAGGCAGGCGGGAATAATTTATGTGGATACTACGTTTGCGAGTTCATTCGCCACTCGACCACTGAGCGGGGCTTCTTGTCTGACAAATAATTTGAAGTACGTAAACAATATTCACAATTTTATTTTATTACCATCAATTGTGTTGAGTTTCATTCATATATATGTATTGACCCCCTTCTTTAAATTAGATTTGGCAGATGCGGGATGAACTCCTACCACATGATCGCATACGAGCAATTCAAGAGGAATTGGCGGGATTCTTTCTTGACCACGTCATACATGAAAAGGGAGAATACCATACGGAAATTCAATGGGAGTTCGGCGCTTGATGATGTCAGGGATGTTATATTGTATATATGTAGTAGCGTCGGATAGATATACGAAAACTTGTTGTTCGACCAAGCACGGAGAAAGAGAGGTCACTTCTCTCTATATATGTTCATGACGATCTTGTGTAATTAATGGTTTCCTTCATTTGCTTACTAGCTAGCGTCGAGTTCTCTCTATATGTAGTAGCTAGCGTCGACCAAGCACGGAGAAACAGATGTCACTTCTCTCTATTAGCTAGCTAACACAATATTAAACCCCTAAACCCTCCAAAACCCCTAAACCCCCCCTTTCAAAAAAAAAACCCAGCGCCTGCGAGCTGCTGACGCGTGGCTGCCTTTTGGTCCCGGTTGGTGTTACCAACCGGGACTAAAGGCAAAAACGCCAGCGCCTGGGAGCTGCTGACGCGTGGCTACCTTTTAGTCCCGGTTGGTGTTACCAACCGGGACTAAAGGTCCTCCTGCCTGGGAGCCCCACAGCGTCCACGTGGAGCACCTTTAGTCCCGGTTCGTAAGCCAACCCGGACTAAAAGTGATGGGCATTAGTCCCGATCGTTTTGTCCCGGTTCCAGAACCGGGACTAAAGGCCCTCTGGAACCGGGACAGATGCTCTGTTTTCTACTAGTGGCTTGATAAAAATACATGTCAAGCTATTTTATCACAAGATTCCTATACCGATTATTCAAATGGACCTAACATATTGGGAACCTTTTCATGGACTATTCTCATAATGGCTGTCAAATTCTTTTTTTTTAGACTAAAGCATTGCTTTATTACGGTGACAAGTTGGGCAGATCGCCCATTACACAGACTGCAACCTGATCAGGTGCATTTTCCTCCCATAAGAAGGCTTCATTCACATTACATTGATAGCCCAATGTGGCCAACTCGTGGGCAGCACTATTCACACTACGCCGGCAAACCTGAACATCACATCTAGAGAACCAAAGTCTCCTCTGCACCTTAATGTCTTCCAGCGCCATAGTATGCTTTGAGTAATCTTGCCCTGAGGAATTAACAGCAGCAGCTAGAAGTTGTGAATCGGTCTCTTTCAGAGGCAGCACCTGAACTCAGGAGATCCAGTTTCATGTATTACCAATGCATTTACTTGTATAATACTGTATAAACGTAATATACCTTCTAAATAGGTGACTGAGACCATGGGCAGGAAGGAATCAACATTGGTAAGACACTAGATATTTTTGGCCTTCATATAAACTGTAGATAGAGTACATATGGTCTTGAAATGCTACTACACGCCTCTCCAAGGTCCAATAATTCCAAGGATGACTTCAACAGCCATACTCTTGCTCCATCCAACATTGTTATCAAACTTACTACATTAGTTATGATAGACGGGACAGTCTGCAAGCTACAACTTTGCTAATTAATATTTTTTTCCTTTATAACATGTTTCTCTGAACCAAATTGACCATTCTTTTCTCTAGGGCAGAACTAACATGAATTAATTATTGTTCAGGTACCAATGATGAAATGTTTTCTGCAAGTCTCAAGCATGGTTTCTTTCTGATTGCGAGGATGAATTTTACAAAGAGGATGTTTGAGAAGGTAATCACATAACTATACATGTTTTCTAAGCATCTAAGAAAAATTCGTGTTCACTTTTGTGCTGGAATTTTAGAGCCCAAATGGGGATGTAGACATGCATAGCTTGATTCTAGAAGTAAGGGTGGCCTCCTTTGATACACCTGGGTTGTGAAGAGGTGATGGTGTGGCTGAAGAATGATGTGAATGATTGGAAGTGCTCCAACCAGGAAGCATTCCAGTGGTGCCTGCATTGGACACAGTGTTTTTTACAATGAGACCATTCATGTGGAACTTTTCGGTGAGCAGATAAAATACCGAGCAAAACTATGGGTTGAATTTGTTGTGCTAAAGAGACCGACAGAGTGCATTGTTGAGTTCTGAATTCATCAAGTTTGCGTCAGCTGTGCTGGAAGGTCAGGGTGCAGAATTTGTGAAGTGTTATATACACAAACCAATACATTCTTCTTTTGGAAGGAGTTGTTTGCTTTACTGGTGCTAAGGCACTTTGGAATAGCTGGGTGCCATTGAACTGCAAGATTTTCATTTGATTGGCTTCGCAACATCGAGTATGGACATCGGATCGTTGGGTGAGAAGAGGGCCACAGGACCATATTTCAACCTGATTTCTCTGAGCAGGAAGAGGACATTGTCGATCTCATCCTGCTTCAGTGTGTATATGCTTGACAGGTATGGCATCGCTGTCTTCGATTGACTCATCTTGATGCTGTCCCTGCTCCTTTTGTCACCGATAATCTTCAGGATTGGTGGGGGGATCTCGCCAGTGCATTCCCAAAGCTAAACTATGTGGTTTTGATTCTCTTGTGATGCTTGTGTGCTAGAGCCTATGGAAGCAACGCAATGCTAGGGCGTTCAACAATGCTAAGCTTCAAGTCAACGAGGCAACGCTCTGTGTTCTCATTCTTTCTGACCTAATTGCGGGAGAGAAAAGGATGGCTGGATTATGTGAGTAGTCCGTTGTAATATGTGTTGGTGGTGGAGCATTGATGTCGTCCCCCTTTGGGGTGATCTTGTAACTTGTGTTCTCTCCTATAAAATTACGGTACAATTTGTGTACTCTCCAAAAAAAAAGAGTAATTATATGACTGTCCTTGTACAATTTATTGCAGGTAGGTGGAATGAACTTCTTGAATCATTCCTACATATAGGTAATTCACTATATTTTATTCATTTCACTTGATACACCATTTCATAATTTATGTTCATTTCTTTCAAGAATATTTCCAGATACATTTAGTTCAAGAATATTTTTGGATGAACTACGCTATGAAAATGTGGTTTTTATTTTTTGTACTCTTCAAGTATAATTAGTTTTTTTTTATGTTTGTAGAGAGACGTGCATGATTACTAGGTACTGGTACACATCCTGACATCACTCCCAGGGTTCAGTTCAGCAAAACGACCAATTACCCCTACAATGTCCATTCCTATAGCACTCTCGGCTGGCAAACAAGAAGACTCGGTGCAGCCAGCTGCTAATAAGGAGATGACTGTGGACTTCTCGACAACCAAGACAACGAGACGCACAACAAGCCATGAACAGGCAGATGAAGTAAGCGCTAAGCTTATATTGTGTGTGAGGTATCTCTTTTGCATCCTTCTAGATTTGTTGTAAGAGTATGAAGTTGAATACGATGAATTCTGTGCTCACCGGACGGCACATGTCTTGTCTATATATTATCCATGACTATGTTTTCAGAATAGATTGAGACACCCACTTCCTTTTCTTTAGAGACGAAGGGATCTGTGTGAGGTATATCTTTTGCATCCTTCTAGATTTGTTGTAAGAGTATGAAGATGAATACGATGAATTTTGTGCTCACCGGACGGGCACATGTCTTGTCTATATATTATCCATGACTATGTTTTCAGAATAGATTGAGACACCCCCTTCCTTTTCTTTAGAGACGAAGGGATCATTTGTATTCCATTTATGCCTGTATTTTATATACTTACCAAAGTTTAAAGAGACCAATCTTAAAAAAAATACTATTTTGTGTGAGAACTTCTTAAGCATATATTAGACAAAAGATATATCTGATTTTCCTTCAGTTGTATTGCAGCACTTCATTTTTTGCTGTTGGTTCTTTTACCACAAAATTTGAACATAAATTTGTAAGGTCTATTGTGTTTGATTTAATGTATACATCAGCTAAGAAATGCCTTGTGTGCATGATTACTCATTATACCCATGTTCATCTGATGTTATGTTTTTGAATCATGTACATCATTTATGTCTGTATTACTGGTGGTGTGCTTTAAGAATACATATTGCCTTGTGTGCATGATTACTCATTATACCCATGTTCATCTAATGTTATGTTTTTTGAATCATGTACATCATTTACACTAGTAGAAAACAGGGCATTAGTCCCGGTTCCTAAGGGCCTTTAGTCTCGGTTCTGCAACCAGGACTAAGCAATCGGGACTAAAGGCCCCCACTTTTAGTCCCGGTTGTGTTACGAACCGGGACTAAAGGATCTCCACGTGGCCGCTGTGGGGCGCCCAGGCAGGACGACCTTTAGTCCTGGTTGGTAACACCGACCGGGACTAAAAGGCAGCCACGCGTCAGCACCTGCCAAGCGCTGGGGTTTTTGTTTTTTTTTAAATGAGGGGTTTAGGGTTTTGGAGGGTTTAGGGGTTTCATATTGTGTTTCCCCCTTTTCTTTTTGTGTTTACCATTCAATTCTTTTACATTTAGGGTTTTCGTTCTTATTTTACGTTTTCCATTCAACTCGACGCTAGCTACTACATATAGCAATGAAGGAACCATTACACAAATCGTCATGAATATAGAGAGAAGTGACCTCTCTTTCTCCGTGCTTGGTCGAACAACAAGTTTTCGTATATCTATTCGACGCTACTACGTATAGTACACGTTCATGCATATATACAATGTAACATCTCTTACGATCCCTAATATCTAATTACCAACATTCACTACCAATTCTCGATGGTATTCTCCGGTTTTAGCTATGATCTCTTGAAGGAAGAATCCCGCCAATTCCTCTTGAATTGCTCGTATGCGAGCCTTTGGTAGGAGTTCGTCCCGCTTCCGTTTGATCTAATTTAAAGAAGGGGGTCAATATATATATATATATATATATATATATATATATATATATATATGAATGAAACTCAACACAATTGATGGTAATAAAATAAATTTGTGAATATTGTTTACGTACTTCAAGTTTTTCAAAAAATCTGTCCGTCTCAGAGGTCGTCTCGCGAATGAACTCGCAAATGTAGTATCCACATAAGTTATTCCCGGATCCCTGCCTCGAGCACTTTACGAGAATAGAGTTCAATCAAAATAATAATCAAGCATGATAGTGGTATTGAAACTAGAATCAAAGAGATGCGCAGACCTAGCTAGTACTACTTACACTGAGTTGTTCAAATCGCAGCTCCTCTCTCCATTCACCCCTAACCTGCTTGGTGAACTCTTTCCAAACCCTGCCCGGCAAAGAAAATGAATAAAGGAGTTATTAATTACTTGATATCAGGAAATGAACAATAGTTGCCGATATAGTACGATAATGATTGAAATTACCTCTGGAGAATTTTTCTCAGGTCCGCCCACATCTCAGGGTCTTTACGTAACGAGTCCATGACAAGTACTTTTCCTGCGTCAAACTGAATGACTAGTAGAATAAAGTGGAACCTGCGCACGCATAGCTCATCAATTACACTTAACATCGAGTAAGCGAAACAGAATGATGTGTACAAGACAGTATAACACTCACTGGAAGTTGTAAGGAAATAGTATTTACCTTTTGGTTTGTTGTTTAATTAACGCCCTTAGCAAGATCTTCTCTGTATCCTTGGCGTTCCATTTTACCGTAGCTTCATGAATAGTATTTGGGTTAATGAACCCAATGTCATAGATTTGTCCTCTTTTGCATTCGAGGATCTTCTTTCTGCATAATATATATAGTGAGGGTAATTATACATGCAATGAACGAGCTGAGCTAGAGACTATATTACAGAAATGATACTTACAAACAATAGAAACTGACGATAGATTTGTCGATGGCGTCTTGATTGTATAACTGAAATAATTCTTCAAATTCAATGAAAATCTCCTCGTCTCCATTGAAGTAATGCTCATCTTTAATTCCTGCAATGATATAGTTGTTCCCTTGCTTTGAGGCTTCCAAGTACTGGTGATGCAATCTTCGCATTATCGTTGGTAGATGCGGGAGCTCCTCAGGTCTGACGAGAGGCTTCCCGTGCTCGAATTTAAAGGCTAACTCAGCCATTTCGAACTGTACCTCATCGCCTAAGTAATCACCAAGAGTGAAATCAGGATCAGCGGCCGCTACCCCCGGATCATTAGCGATATCGGTAAACACCTTGAGCGGGGGGCACGATTGGTTTTTCTGTTCGCCGAACTGGGGAATTGTTTTCCCCCTTGCGCTACTGCTACTTCCCGACCGCTGTTGTAGATCTCTATATGACTTTACAATAGAGCGGTCATCGTTTGATAGCAGCGGAGGCGGCGGTGGTTTTGTAAGGTTTTCCAGCAAGCGCCTCGCTTTTACCGGATCTATTTTCTCCGTTGGATCTGGACGGGTCTGTGCAAGCTGGTGTTTCACGTCGGCAGCCACGATCTCCTTGGTTTCCTCCTCAGTCATGTCGTATGGTAACATGGTAGGAGCCTTCTTGACGCTACCTGCTCTGGATTTCTTCGCTGTTGTACTACTAGCCGCCGGAGCGGCGGCGGATCTCTTCCGCCGGTGTTGAGGCGGCGGAGGAGGCGGAGTCAGCTGATGCGGCGGATTATGCTGAGGGGCCTCCTCCGGCGGAGTCCGCTGACGCGGCGGAGACAGCTGAGGCGACGGAGTGTGCTGACGCGGCGGAGATGGCTAAGGCAGCGGAGACGGCTGAGGCAGCGGAGATAGAGCTGGACTGTGAGGAGTCTGCTGAGGGGCCTCCTCCGGATGAGTCTGCTGACGCGGCATCCACTATGGAAGCACGACGTGTTCCTTTCTCCATAGAATGGTAGTCCTTATGGCATCTCCTAGATGAGTCTCCCCTTCACCTGTAGGGTACTCAGGCTCCAGTTGCTCAAATCCGTTGGTAACTTCATCCACCCCGACAACAGCATAGCCATCTGGAATCGGAGAGCAATGGTAAGTTCCATCAGGTACACGAGGTAAGGCATAGCCGACCGCCACCTTCAAGGTTATGTTCATGCATTTCGCATGTAGATAACAATGTTCCCTCTCCGTGATATCATCCACGGGGTAGCGATCAGGAGCCGTGATATCATCTATGGGCGGCCGAACAAGCTCCGTGGAAGCCACGCTGCTTTTCCGCTGAGATGGTGGGGTAGCTCCGTGGGAAGTATCGAAAGAAGGATCTTCATGCCGGTGAGATGATGGGCCGGTAGCTCACTGGCTGTTAAGTGCCTCTATTTGCTTCTCCTGCAATGCTAATCTTTCTTCTACCTTCTGCAGCCGGTCTGCATTCTCGTTCTTCTTTCTCCCTCGGCTTCTATAAGTGTCTCTGCTGTCGGGAAACCCAACCTTCCATGGAACAGAGCCTGATGTGCCTCCTGTTCGTCCAGGGTGTTCAGGATTCCCGAGGGCGCGTGACAGCTCGTCCTTCTCTCTATCGGGATGGAACTTCCCTTCCTGCATGGCCTGGATTGCATCCTGAATGTTTTTGACGGGTGTTGCAAGTTGAGCTTTCGTATAAACACACTTCCCTGTTTCTGGGTGCAAAGTTCCCCCATGCCCGAAGAACCAAGTCCTTGTCCGTTCGGGCCAGTTCAATGTCTCTGGATGGACCCCTTTATCAAGCAGGTCGTTCTCAGCTTTGTCCCACGTAGTCCGGGCAACCTTGTAGCCACCTAACCCCATAACATGGTGATATTCCTTCTTTGCAGCATTTTACTTATTTATTAGTGACCTTTTCTTACCTTTCTCCAATGTCTTGTATGCCACAAATGCGGGCCAGTGATCTTTCATCTTCTCATATTGACCGATGAATGTTGGAGTCTTCTCTTTCAGGACAAACTTTTCGTGCAATCTTTTCTTCCAGTTCTTGAATTGTTCGGCCATCTTCTTAAGAGCCCACGCCTTGACTTTTCGCTCTACAACATTGCTATTTGGATCCACCTCTGGCGGTAGGCTGAAATTTGTCATGAGCGTATTCCAAAGCTCATCTTTGGATCTATCGTCGACATAAGAAACTCCATCGTCCGCCTTTGGCTTATTCCATTCTTGAATGCTGATTGGGATGCTGTCCCTAACAACAACTCCGCACTGGTTTATAAATCGGTATGCGGTCCGCTTGGGAGCAGTCGACTTGCCATCTGCAGCGATTTCTTCGATCGTGAACCTTTCATTCTCGCCCAACCTTTTCTTCGGGCCTCGTCTCTTTACAGAAGGTTGGCTCGATCCGAAGGGCTAAAAGAAGAAAGAAGCGTTAATATATGTACATACAAATCAATTAATGCATCTAGTCAGCAGGCTTAATTAGTATACCTCGCCGGACTTTGCAACAGTTAAGGCTCCAACACCGCCGGAGCCGTCATCTTCTCCCTCCATTCAATCACTGGAGCCGTCATCCTCTCTTCCCTCACCATCGGAGTCGTTGTGAAACTGTGAGGTGATATCATCACCTCCGTCGCGGATTATATCCCCCAACATCTCTTCTTGTTCTAAGTCTCTGTCGTGTTCCATAGTTTCTGCAAATATTACAACATGGCAATATACAACCATGAGAGATAAGCTGTTTTTCAAACTTGAAATCTGGGAATGCAAAATAGTAACATTATGATGACAACTTGAGAGCAAGATTGAGTCATGCTACATCAACTTTACATGGCAACCAAGGGCATGGCATCAAAGTACACATTACATAGACCAAATCACAAGAAGGAATCATATGCATATGAGCAATGGATTAGTGGCAAACATCATGCAAAGTTGACAAGTTTTATAACAGTCAGTTTCAGACTTAGCAGTTTTTCAGCAAGTGTAAAACAGCAACAGTATCATAGCATGTTTGCAAGCTTGACATAGTGCCTAAACATGTTTACCATGGCATGGGAAAAATACCAGCAGCAAATAGACATGAAAATGCACCAAACACATGTACAAAGTTTATTCATATGATGCTTGCATTAAATAACACAAAAATAACAAAATGGCAAGTTTTCTCAGTTGCATGTTAGGTAACCCTCTGGCGATCGTCGGGGACTCCTCCAGCGATCGTCGGGGACTCGTCACCGGCAATCGTCGGGGACTCCTCCGGCGATCGTCGGGGACTCCTCACCGGCGATCGTCGGGGACTCGTCACCGGCAATCGTCGGGGACTCCTCCGGTGATCGTCGGGGACTCCTCACCGGCGATCGTCGGGGACGACTCCTCCGGCGATCGTCGGGGCCTCCTCCGGCGATCGTCGAGGACTCCTCCGACGATCGGGAATAATAATTCCGCAATTACTCAATTGTTTGCTAAACTTATGACTTAGACATATTTCTTCATGAAAGAAGAATTATTTTATCTTTCGTCATAATGATATTATATCTTCATCCTGAATTTCTTTGAACTATTTCAAATATTTTTCAGTTCTTATCAAGTAAATCATGCATATTTACTCATAATTTTAGATGAAGTATAATTTTCTGCCACACTATGTTATATCTATCGGATGTATCTAGTCAATTCAAACAAAAGACTTTTATGCTTCATTTATATGAAGATCAATATTATCCAATATAACTATGTAGTGTCATACACAAATGGCCGGTTTCATCAAGTCTTCTCAAGACATTTATATGAAGACGTTTCATCAAGTCTTCTCAATATAACACGAAACTTCAAAATGCCCGCGATGCCCAACAATCTGAAATCATTCACTAATATTGATGTTGGACTCAACTAAGTACTCCAAAGTGCAATCAACTATATAAGCCCGCGGTGATCAATGCAAACACATACGTACGTACATGTTACAAAAATTTCTATGTCACAAAAATATATAAGCCTGATCGAGGGGAATTGAACGGCGGCGGCTCACACAGCGGGGGCGGCGTTGCCGGGGAGCGGGGGCGGCGAGGCTCGGGGAGGAGGGCGATCGAGGAGGTCCAGCGAGCGGGGGTGGCGACGACGAGGACGGGCTCGGGGGCGGCGACGAGGAGCGGGCTCGGGGGCGGCGATGCTCGGGGAGGAGGGCGAGGAGGTCCGGCGACGGTCAGCGGGCTCGGGGACGGCTCGGAGGCGACGGCGATCTCCTGCAGCCTGGCGGCGTCGTGGTGTGGTTCGGCGTCGGGGGTTGGAGTGGAGAGGAAGATTGGGGGGGGGGGGAGGGAGAAGGCGCGGTTAAATACCCACAGCTTTAGTCCCGTTGGTGCCCCCAACCGGGACTAAAGTCCTACCTTTAGTCCCGGTCCGAGCCACCAACCAGGACTAAAGCTAAATTTCAGCAGCCCAAAGGGCGCAAAACCCAGGCCTTTAGTCCCGGTTGGTGGCTCGGACCGGGACTAAAGGTAGGCCTTTAGTCCTGGTTGGGGGCACCAACCGGGACTAAATCTGTTTTTCCTATTTTTGGTTTTAGACCTTTTTAGGACATTTTAGTTTTAGTTTTCTTTTAAACAGATTCAAAAACAGTAGCATACATGCCTAGTTTTCATTTAATTCTTTTTGCTATTGAAGTTTTTAACAAAAAATACTTCTAGTTTTATAAAAGCTTTTTAGTTGATTCTTTTTGTGATTGAAGAATATTATAGTTTTGTTTTAGTTGATCATAACTAAAATTCTAGCATGTCACAAATGCCATATTTGATGATCTTGCCAAGTCTCATGGCTTGGAGAACAAGATAACATCATCAAATTCCCTCGAAACCATCTCTGTCCATTTTCTAACTTGAGCAACTTAACATTGCTAAACATGTCCAAATGAGCTCAAACTTGGTACACCTGCTAAAATGGTCTAAATATTTGCATTGATTAACTCCTCTGTATAATTAAAATACTAAAAGGATATGAATAATTGAAATTTCATAACTTAATAAATAATTATTCTAAAATCATGTTTCAAATGCCAAAATGCCCTAGCTAGCTCTTACAAAGATTCCCTCTGGTTTGTCCGAAGTGGCACTTTCCAGCTATAAGTCCGGAAACTCACAGTAGAGAGAAAGTGATGGCGGTGAAACCGGTCACATCCCAGAGTGGGATCTTTTGGGGTATAAAACTATTTCTTCGTGTGTGTCCCTTGCTTATTGCGCCGTAACCATGGATAATCTTCATCATTTAACAGGATGCTTGGGTCAGTCTTCACTGTGAAGGGAGGAATTTCATGAAACTTTTCATAATCTTCTGACATGTCTGTCTTGTCCTCCACTCCCACAATGTTTCTTTTCCCTGAAAGAACTATGTGGCGCTTTGGCTCATCGTATGATGTATTCGCTTCCTTATCTTTTCTTTTTCTCGGTTTGGTAGACATGTCCTTCACATAGAAAACCTACGCCACATCATTGGCTAGGACAAATGGTTCGTCTGTGTACCCAAGATTGTTGAGATCCACTGTTGTCATTCCGTACTGCGGGTCTACCTGTACCCGCCTCCAGTCAGATTGACCCATTTGCACCGAAATAAAGGGACCTTAAAATCACGTCCATAGTCAAGTTCCCATATCTCCTCTATGTAACCATAATATGTGTCCTTTGCCCTATTGGTGTTTGCTGCATCAAAGCGGACACCACTGTTTTGGTTGGTGCTCTTTTTATCTTGGGCGATCATGTAAAATGTATTCCCATTTATCTCGTACCCTTGGAAAGTCAATACAGTCGAAGATGGTGTCCTGGCCAACAAGTACAGCTCATCTCCAACAGTGGTGTTACCCATGAGATGTGTTAGCAACCAACCACCGAAAGTCCCCATGTGTTCACGTGTAATCCAGTCGTCAGACTGCTCCGGGTGTTTGGAGCATAAAATATTCTTGTGTTCATTGATATACGGGGCCACCAAGGTAGAATTTTGTAGAACTGTGTAGTGTGCTTGCGCCCAAGAATGCCCGTCCCTACATATTATTGCTTTCGGTCCTAGCGTGCCTTTTCCACCCAGTCTTCCCTCATGCCGCGATTCAGGAACACCAATCGGCTTAAGGTCAGGAATAAAGTCAACACAAAACTCAATGACCTCCTCTGTTTCGTGGCCCTTGGAGATGCTTCCTTTTGGCCTAGCACGGTTATGAACATATTTCTTTAAGACTCCCATGAACCCCTCAAAGGGGAACATATTGTGTAGAAATACAGGACCCAGAATTGCAATCTCGTCGACTAGCTGAACTAGGACGTGCGTCATAATATTGAAGAATGATGGTGGGAACACCAACTCAAAACTGACAAGACATTGGACCAAATCATTTTGTAACCTTGGTAGGATTTCTGGATCGATTACCTTATGAGAAATTGCATTGAGGAATGCACATAGCTCCACAATGGCTAATCGATCATTTTCTGGTAGAAGCCCCCTCAATGCAACCGGAAGCAATTGCGTCATAATCACGGGGCAGTCATGAGACTTTAGGTTCTGGAATTTTTCTCTGCCATATTTATTATTCCCTTTATATTCGACGAGAAGCCAAACGGGACCTTGATACTGAGCAGGCATTCAAAAAAGATTTCCTTCTCTGCTTTGGTAAGAGCGTAGCTGGCAGGACCTTGATACTGCTTTGGATGCATGCCGTCTTTTTGTTCATACGTTGCTGGTCCTCCCGTGCCTCCGGTGTATATTTTGTCTTCCCATACACGCCCAAGAAGCCTAGCAGGTTCACGCAAAGATTCTTCCTCACGTGCATCACGTCGATTGCAGAGCGGACCTCTAGGACTTTCCAATAGGGTAGGTCCCAAAATATAGATTTCTTCTTCCACATGGGTGCGTGTCCGTCAGCGTCATTCGGAACACATTGTCCGCCCGGACCCTTTCCAAAGATTGCTTTTAAATCCTTGACCATATCAAATATATCATCACCAGTACGGGGGACAGGCTTCTTCCGGTGATCTGCCTCACCTTTGAAATGCTTGCCTTTCTTTCATAAGGCATGCTTGGTCGGAAGAAATCGACGATGTCCCAGGTACACATTCTTCTTACATTTGTCCAAATATATACTTTCAGTCTCATCTAAACAGTGCGTGCATGCGTTGTATCCCTTGTTTGACTGTCCTGAAAGGTTACTAAGAGCAGACCAATCATTGATGGTTACAAACAGCAACGCTCGTAGGTCAAATTCCTCCTGTTTGTGCTCATCCCACACACGTACACCTTTTATATTCCACAGCTGTAAAAGTTCTTCAACTAATGGCCTTAGGTACACATCAATGTCGTTGCCGGGTTGCTTAGGGCCTTGGATGAGCACTGGCATCATAATGAACTTCCGCTTCATGGACAACCAAGGAGGAAGGTTATAAATACATAGAGTCACAGGCCAGGTGCTATGATTGCTGCTCTGCTCCCCAAAAGGATTAATGCCATCTGCACTTATACCAAACCATAAGTTCCTTGCGTCACCTGCAAACTCCGGCCACTTTCTCTCGATTTTTCTCCACTGCGACCCATTAGCGGGTACTCTCAACATCCCGTCTTTCTTACAGTCTTCTTTGTGCCATCGCAACAACTTGGCATGCTCTTTGTTTCTGAACAGACGTTTCAACCATGGTATTATAGGAGCATACCACATCACCATGGCAGGAACCCTCTTCCTGGGGCGCACGCCCTCAACATCACCAGGGTCATCTCGTCTGATCTTATACCGCAATGCACCGCATACCGGGCATGCATTCAAATTCTCGTACTCCTCACCGCGGTAGAGGATGCAGTCATTAGGGCATGCATGTATCTTCTGCACCTCTAATCCTAGAGGGCAGAGAACCTTCTTTGCTTCGTACGTACTGTCAGGCAATTCGTTATCCTTTGGAAGCTTCTTCTTCATTATTTTCAGTAGCTGGAAGTGAAGGATTATAGTGGGACATGAAACCCTTCTCAAGCAGGTGGAAGTGAAGGGTTTTCGATGAAGACTAATCCTTCGTATTCTCACAGACAACACATGGACAGTACATAAAACCATTCTGCTTGTTTGCCTCAGCCACATCGATAAAATTATGCAGGCCCGTAATGTACTCGGAAGTGCGTCGGTCACCGTACATCCATTGCCGGTTCATTTGCATTATGTAATTAAGTATATCAAAAACCATTACAGAACATCATGAATAGAGAAATGACCAAATTAATACAAATTCATCATCACATTAAAACCAAAGTACAGTAGTGATCAAATGTTATTACTGCAAAAATAACTACATAAAGTTCATACATAGTTCTCATAAAACAACATACAACTATGTAAAACATTAATGCAACAACAAATGTGATCAAAATCGCAACTAAGGTAACAATTGATCCAACAGCATAATGATACCAAGCCTCTTTATCAATGACATATTTTCTAATCTTTCTAATCTTCAAGCGCATTGCATCCATCTGAATCTTGTGTAGATCGACGACATCGACAACATGCAACTCCAATTTCATCTTCTCTTCTTCAATTCTTTTCAATTTTTCTTTCAAATAATTGTTTTCTTTTTCAACTAAATTTAACCTCTCGACAAGAGGGTCGGTTGGAATTTCCGGTTCACATACCTCCTAGATAAAAACATCTATGTCAAGTTGGTCGGCATAATTGTCATAAACACTAAATGAAACAAATAGTTATAAAAGATAATATACCACATCCGAATCATAGACCGGACGAGAGCCGACGGGGGCGGATACCAAAACCATGGCACTATATAATAACAAACAATAATACAAGTAAGAAAATTATACAAGTAGCTATCTAAATTATACAAGTAAGAATTTGTTCTTTTAAAAAAAAGATAAGAACAAAAGGCTCACCTCAGTGGTGCCGGCGACGAGATCGGCGCGGGCGATCGACGGCGGTGAGGACGGGGACGGGGACGGGACGGCACCCTACACATATGCAAACTAAGAAGTTAATTTGAGCTCAAATTGTGCATCTAAATCAAATAAACTCCCACATACACTCCTCCACTAAAACCCACAAACCACTCTACTTCTAGAGCATATGAAAGGAGCTAAACTAGCAGTGAGAGATGAAAGGATGAAGTTGCTAACCTTTTAGAACACTTGGATAGTTGGTGCACCACCAAATCTAAACAAATCTTGGGGAAAATGGAGCTTGGAGGAAGAACAGAGGAGAAAGCTTAAGTGTGGCTCGGGCATTTCATCGAACACCTCATGTGCATAAGAAGTGAGAACAGAG
Organism: Elymus sibiricus; assembly: GCA_039707655.1. Classification (NCBI taxonomy): domain Eukaryota; kingdom Viridiplantae; phylum Streptophyta; class Magnoliopsida; order Poales; family Poaceae; genus Elymus; species Elymus sibiricus. Next base: position 31,876,963 of record CM077674.1, read on the forward strand.
TAGCACACACCTCCCACCTTCTACGGCCATAAAACAGAGGAGAGGGCGGGCAGGGGTATATATAGGCATCTTTTTAGCCCCGGTTGGTGTCTAAAACCGGGACTGAAGACTAACCTTTAGTCCCGGTTGGAGACACCAACCGGAACTAAAGGGAGCGAGGCCCTTTAGTCCCGGTTGGTGTCTGGAACCGGGACTAAAGGTCCCAATCGAACCGGGACTGATGCCTGCCGAGGCCCGGCCGGCGTCCTAGCCGCTCGAAGCGGGACTGATGCTCACATTAGTCCCGGTTCGTAACATGAGCGAGACTATTGCTCTGATCTGGCCAGAACCAAAGCCCTGTTTTCTACTAGTGTTATGTCTGTATTACTGGTGGTGTGCTTTAAGAATGCATATTGTTGTGCATTAATTTTTTTTATGGTCATGCCTTATTCTCTTTTTTTCCAGAATTTTCGTAATACAAACTTAAAAATTACACTCACAAAAAATTTATGTGTATTGGTGGAGACGTGCGTTGCACGTGCAAACTTACTAGTTTAGACAAAAGGTCCGAGGCCTGACACAGCAACAACCAGTGTAGGACCTCATGAGCTGATTTAATCAAGAAAATGCTTTTGGAGCTTCGGCTGGATGACACAGCAACAACTACTAGCTTGTCATGTGCGTTTGTCATGCACATATTGCAGAAGCAATAGCTGCCACACGAGCTGAGCACGTTTTCTGGGCTTTCCCGACATAAAGGACGATAGAAAAAAAAGGAAACCCTTTCTTTTAGTGGTAAAACACCCATTACAGACTCAACATCAACCGCTCATTACTACTTGTACCAACTATCAATGAAGTAAACTTTATCCAACCTGGCTACTGGCCTACTACTATTACTACAGGTACCAATGAACCACAACCAATGTAGTATAAGAGTTCTCAAGGGCTACATCACATAATATTCATTCATCATTGGAGTCGACGCCTCTCTTCTTGTATCCAAAACTCTCCAATTAGTACCAACTTCAAAAAATGTGAGAAACTCGGTTGCACACAAATCTTTCCTTGTTTTATCACAACAGAAAACTAGTCCAGGGTTGTAGACATGGGAGGCACAAGGAAACAAAGAGTCACATGTGACATTAAATCTTCTACGAAGTTTCTTAGAACCTCTATTGGTGTCTTATGAATCCTTAGCTAGCATCTTGGTTTTCACAGGACGTACTGAAGTTCTGGTACTGAAATACTGCGTTGAAGTACTAGAGGCTGAACCTTGTACTAAAGCTCTAATTGAAAACTCTCTTTTCTACCAAGCGGTCAGCTTGGTTTGCTACCAACAAAAACTTGCAAAAGAAAACTCTCTTCTCTGCTAATAGAAAGGGCAGTGCTCTGGCCAATCTTTCAAAAAAGAAAGTGTCTGAACAATGTGGATACTAGATGAGGATATGTATTTAGATTCTTGAATGACCATGCATTGTTTGGTCGTATTTAGATTGGCCATGCATCCTAAAAGTGTCGTTAATTTCCTTGGGTACTAAATGTGTCAGAATCTAAATGTGGCGTTTCCTTGGGTACTGGGCCCATTTTCGTGGTCTATCTGCAGTGCACTTTTCTTCGAAGTTATTTTTATTCAACATTTGTTGTAGGTGTAATCATTCAGAGTTTTGGCTCTCTCCTTTTTGTGAAGATCCATAGTTTTGAGTTGATCAGATACAAATAATAGATAACTGATGCGTGTGAAGTAATCTTCTAACTATGAATACATATTCTTTTTTCAACTTTCAAGCTACACCGGTGACATAGTATCTATGGATGTTCTGTTTGTTCCTAGCAGGAAGTTCTGGCTCTTTGTTTCCATGTGCTGATGATAAGAAATTAAGAATTGATACAAGTTAGCAATGGAAATACCAGCCTACGTTGTTGCTTGCCCAATGCTGGCAACTATTAGCTTGTCTCTAAGGCATTCCCCAAGAGACAAGCGGTTGCATGCATCTGAAGAAGAGGAGGAACTGGAGGTCGTGATGCTCTGCTCTAGCTGGGTGCGCCCTCAGAGGGTATGACCATGAGAGCATCTACGACCACAGTTGCCCAATATGAGCCCCTATACGCCCGCAGATGCACACGGACGTGCCCACTGGCAGTGACCGGGCAGTCCCCATTTCCCCTTGTCCACAGCCTGAGTCCCCATATCTGAGCCCCAAATTCCATACAAAGCATGCAAATGTAGATCATCAACGAGACAATACATCGAATGATAAATATATACAACACGATCGAACCCAAAAGACATAGTTCGTGTCGGTCATAGTTCATCCAACATCGTTCATCGGACCCAAAAGACACAGTATTTCGCTGGATAGTTACTAGATACAAGCTAAATTAACTAGAGGAGGCGGATAGGCGGAGATCACCATTTCTTGGCCGAGCCCTTGCCCTTGCGGTCACTGGCGCAGCGGTCCATCTCCTCCGTGTATGCAACCATGGCAGGAGGATCGCCGTCGTCGTCTGTGCTGGTGGTGCCGCTATCCGATGCCGACGAGATGTGGCCGGAGGGCGGCGTATGGCGTGGGCCTGCTCCATCGCATGGTGTGCTCCCTTGGCCATGGCGGTCTCTTTCTCCCTCGAGAGGCGCTCCGAAGCTTTGAGCCCGTGCCGGAGCGCCTTCGCATTTTTACGCCGGAGGCGCCGAGCGTCCGACTCCACCGCGGTCAGAGAACGGGGCATGACCTCGCGGAGGAGCACCTCCTCTGAGTCGATGGGGATGGAGCAGCCGCGTTGGTGGGAAGAGTCGGCCTCTGCCTCGGCCGAGGCCTGCTGCCGCTCGCAGCGGGCGGCCTTGGCCTCCGACTCTAGTATCTGCATCTGCACGGGAGCAACGGGCAGGAGCACCTATTGCTGCTCGGGCGGAGCTAGCGCCGGAGGGGAAGTGGAGAGGGCCGCCCTGGTCCAGATCTGCAGCGATGCAGAGCGGGACGGACAAGCAAGGGCTGCATTGCGGCGGCGGGACCCAGAGGAGCTGGCGGTGAATGGCACATAGCTCGAGCTCCCGCTGGTGTCCAGCCGCGACCGCTGGATGGCGATGTGCAGAGCGAGCTCCTTGTCGTCCGACACGTCGCTGCCGGAGCCATAGTCCTCCTTCTTCACGAGCCCGTCCCAGTTCATGGGATTGGTTTCACCGCCGGGATCGTCACCGGACCTAGCCATCCTGGATGGAACAAAGAGATTGAGAGAGGAAGAGGAGGAGACAGAGGGGCGCAGAGAGGGCAAAAGAAGTGAGGACTGAGGGTTTTACTAGGGTTCGTTAGGTCCGATGGGGTTTTTGTAGGGGCAACATGGGCCATAGCGGGCTAGTCCGACGTGGCGGCGGTGCCCGAGTGTGTCCGGGCCTCCCCATATCCCCCACATATGGGCTAGATATGGCGGATACCGGACTGCCCGGCCGTTTGGGCTGGTTGTGAAGAGCCCGGTTGGGTGTGGTTTTTGTGTCCGGTTAGTGAGCGGGCAGCCCGCCCAGACGTTTGGGGCGGATGTGGGGGGGTCCAGTTGTAGATGTTCTGACAACTTCTGTGAACATCTAAGAACGGAAGCCATCAATAAGCGTGTGTGAGCTAGCTAGTTTTCTCAGTGCATTTAGCGCTCACACAAATTGGGCGGAAATTCGCAGGGGCACGTGAGTGCAGGAGCACACACCTGTCAAGTCCTGCCGCCTACTGGAGTTGTATAACGCCCTGGACACACCCACCGGCGGTCGTTACTCCTGGCGAGATCTTGATTGTCACCACAGATCAATACTAGTCTTTCCTGCATACTTTGTCCTCACTCGTGCGCATCCGGAACCAACTTCCCGGTCGGTCACCCATCCTGAAATTACTCCAAGCTGAGCACGCTTAACTTAGGAGTTCTTTCCGAATGGGCTCCCGAAAAAGAAGGAATTCCTTATTGATATGAGTAGTCTATCATCCCTATTAAATCAGGCTATCACATACACCCCCACTCAGAGAAACCGACGTCCTCGTCGGGCCACAGGAACGTTCCCTCTTGGCACATACATTTGTGCATCCAGTCCGGCACATGTGTCATGCCGTGTGCCACGACGGGTCACAAACGTCATGCACAAAATGACCGCGCACCTGGCCCGCAAACATCCGTGTAACCGCGAGGGTCGGCTCTGATACCAACTTATAACGCCCCGGACACACCCGCCTGCGGTCGTTACTCCTGGCGAGATCTAGACTGGCCCCACAGATCAATACTAGTCTTTCCTGCACACTTTATCCTCACTCGTGCGCACCTGGGACCAACTTCCCGGTCGGTCACCCATCCTGAAATTACTTCAGGCTGAGCACGCTTAACTTTGGAGTTCTTTCCGAATGGGCTCCTGAAAAAGAAGGAAGTCTTATTGATATGAGTAGTCTATCATCCCTATTAAGCCAGGCTATCACAAGTTGCCTCGCGATTCATGCAATAGTTCTATCCTGCACGAGCGCACAGTAAGTTTCAACAAGATTTGGAAATATAATTTTTAAGAAAATTATGTCGGTCGTAGACACAAAATATTGATTTTTATCGGTCACTCCTACAAAGTTTCAACATTGAAACTTAACATACATTTTTTAAAGTCATCAAAATATATTCAAAATGGATCTTGTTTGAAAGCGCTGGTCACGAGAAACACGAATATGAAAACAGAACTCAATTTAGAATTTTTATTTAAAACATATGGAACTTTGAAAATCAGAAGCCAAATTGAAAGCCAGCACCATGGACTTGTGTGCCCCCGCACTTATGTGCCCTAAATCCTCGTCTTCAAATTGGGTCGTTGAGAAGGTAAACCACAGCGACCTGGAGAACAATAAATGCGTAGTTGTTCATTTATGAATTATGATGCTCATGCATTTACAAATTATGGTATACGATTATTCCATCCACACACATCAGCACGATACACCTAAAATCCAAAAAACATATGGAAATTGTTTTAAATCAATCGACTGATCCGATGTTTCCATCACTCCTGTAAGACGGCGAGGACAATGGCTACGGCGGCGACGAGAGAGATGGGGGAGAGTGAGAGTGAGTGAGTGACTGTGTGAGTGGATATGGTCGAATGGGAGTGCAGGAGCGAGTGGATAACGCTGTACCGCAGTGACGGTCGTGCCCGGAAGCCCGCCACTGCTACTTCCAAGTGGCGGGCGTTGTTATGCACCCGCCACAGCTAAGTCAAGTCCATTTTTTTAAATCTTTTAGAACATGGATATTTTTTCAGACCATTGGAAACCCCATGCTAGAATTTTGCCACTTTTTTAGTTAGTTTGCTATTTTCGAAGCATTAAATGTTTTTCCGGACACTAAAATGGAAAAAAGCTCTTCAATAGCAAATATTGTGCAAACGAGCTCCGAATGGGATGAAACTTGGCATGGTGTCATTGGAACTCTGTTGGGTCTGGTAAACAATTTAAGAGTGCTACGACAAAAACTTGATGCAGCTCGTGTACAAACCGAACATTTTTCACCGAAGTGTCCTATTTTCGAACGAAAAACCACAGTCTGCCACAGTGAAGTCAAAAAATTTAAATCATTTGAAATTCAAATTTTTTTATGATTAATACACACCATGCAAAGTCACATGCTCAAATTTGACGACTTTTCGAGTTGGTCTGCTATTTACGAGACATTAAGTGATTTTCTGACCACTAAAAATGGCAAAAAACATTGGGCATGCAAACGAGCTCTGAACGGGATCAAACCTGATACGGTATCTTTATAATACCCCTACATGATGTGGTAAAAAATGAGAGCGTTATGATAAAAATTTGACGCATCTCGTGTACAAACTGGACACTCTCCTCCGAAGTCTCAGGGTTTCGAACGGAAACCGTCGCCTTACACACACAACTCACTTTTTAAAAATCATTTGGACTTCAAATGTTTTCTATGACAAATACACAACATCCAAAGCCCCATTCTCAAATTTGAGACTATTCTACATTCAGTAAATCCAGCAAATTTCGGACATAACATACAAGTGGCGGGCGTTAACTAATGCCCGCCACGGATTTTTCTTTTTTTGATATTTTGACAAAATGTAGGCGCGGGTTGCTGAAATACAGCTGCGGCGGGCATTGTCGGGGCCGCCACTGGTACAAAAGTAGCAACTGGCGGGCAGTATATGAGGGCCCGCCACTGCTTGCTTTCATACCGTGGGCCAATTTGGAAGAATATAGCAGGGGCGGGTATTATATTTCACCCTCCACTGTTTTGATAATTACAGTGCCGGGTACCAGGCAATGCCCGTCATTGATTTGAGGCAATCTATAAGCCTGTTCCCAGTACTGTTGGCATGTTGCTTTGGCGTATGATGTGTTACTAGTGGTTGGGGTGCACCCCTGGTGTGCCACCTGAGAGGAAGTAGGGGCGGTGCCAGGTGGGATGCGCCCCTTCCAATCTCTCCTTTATTCTGTGGATTACGCTTTTGGTACAGACTTTGGTCTTGTTGCACACCATATTTGCATGAGAGCAATAAGAAAGTAATATGAAAGTATCGGCATGTGCAAGTTGTTGACTGGAGTAGCATAAACAGTGACAACATAGATAATAACAACAATCCAACAGTATAGATACTAACAGTGACAATTTAGATACTAACATCAGTGATAACAGAGATAATAGTAATTCAAAAGGAACTGATGGCAGGTTTCAAAAGTAGAGCATCATACGGCACACATAGTTCAAAGAGAGATAAGAAACACGGTGCGCACGCCGTGGTCCTCGAAAACGTAGTTCCCGCGTGGCAACTCCCAGTCAGCGCCGTACAGGTGGATCGTCAGGGACGACATGGCCACAGGCACGACCCGCCGCCCCGTCGCTTCCAGAACACCGTCAATGTCGATGGCGATGTGGTGGTCACAGATTTGTCTGGAGAAGCGCCTAATGTAATGTAAAACATTATTCCATAAAATGTTGAGTCGGAGATGAGGAAACACGTGTAAACAAAACGGATTGTCGTACGCTTTGGGCGAATCGTTGATATTGTATTTAAACAGATTGTCTTTAGTGGATGATCTTTTGTCCTTTTTTCTCCAGCGTTTGTGGAATAGTAACATGTCATCTGGGCCTGATGGTTCATCGAGCTTGTTCCAGAAGGACATATGATGGACATAGGAGCTCTTGGCTTCCCACCTATTCTCTTCTGCTAAGAAGGAAGATGCTTTTGCTGTGCAGCTGTGGAGTTGTTGGAAACTGAAGACTTAATCTCCCTCTTCAGTGAATTCTGACGGCTTCAGGAGTTGATCAGGCCTCTCAGTGCAAATTTGGATTCGAACAAGTGGGGAGTGGAACAGTATGTACCATCAGCTCCTTCTTCAAAATATGGGGGTTCCGAAATTGTCTGAGCGAATTTGGCAAAGTAAGACCCTTGCTACAGAAGGTATTTCTCTGGCTGCACCTCATGGACCATTTAAATACCAGTCAAGAATTGGCACCTGTTGGAACAAATTTATTTCTCGTATACTTGTTTTCAGGAGATGGCTACAATCCTTTGTACTGTGTGCCACTTTGCTTACCAAATGCACTGCTTATACTCACCAAACCAAAGATATTAGTACTTTCGAGCAGATTACTCATTTCTTGGTCAGTGATTTTATTGATCACAGAATAACCTCCTGGAACATGGAGAAATTGCACGTGTACTTCCTAATTCCTATCGATGGATGTGGAGCACATTGCTGGTATTCTGCTGTGTACATGGGTACATGAGGAATTTCGGGCTTGGACTTTTGAACGCTCTGGGATCTTGACAGTAAGATCTGCTTACCTCTTGTTTATACACGCGAAGTCCAAATGTTAGGCATGGGTATAAGGCATAACATAGACATCGAACTCTAGCCATGAGGGGGAACGATGGACAGCTCTTTGGACGATCAAAATTCTGTCCAAGATTAAGTTATCCCTACGGCACTCGGCACAACACTTGATTCCAACTGGTCAAGCTAGAAGCGGATCTTAGAACCATAACCTCACAGCAGCAACCATGACCCAAGAGACCTCCACAATCTCCAGCTTCAGCTGGCCTTGGTTGATCATCGTGGCTTGAAACGAACCTTACAGTGGCAGGCGTACAAGATTCTCAGTGTGGTACTCTACCATTGCTGTGTTGTAGAATAATTGGTGATCTTTTACCTAGAGTAGATAGTTTCTTTCGTGGCTTAGGTTGGGGAAGCCTCTGTTTATTTATGTTTGAATCCTACTCTGCTTTTCTAATGCTGAACTGTACCACGAGAAAAGTTTACAACACGTCCTCACTACTCGTCTTTCATGATGACTGCCACAAAGTGCCAATTATAGCTGTCCACTGCAGTCATGACAACTTCGAAGCATGTGCAAGCATGCCAACCAGCAGCAGCCGGTGCTCCATGCATGTGCACACGCTCAAGACAGAGCCTGAGGCTAAAGAAATTTCTGAGAATGCCAAATAACGCCGGCTCCAACCAGCTTGTGAGAGCATGGCTGCAGCACCAAGAGGAACCAACCAACGAAGAAGCTCGAAATTAATTCTCTCCGCCTCAATATGGTAAGCTACAGGACAGGAGACGAACGAGCAGTCAGCGATCATGGCTTAGTTCCCCGATCTGCAGTCAGCAAAGCATTCAGGAGCAACGGTGTCTGCTGCTGCTACTACTACCTCGACGAGCCCGACACGTCGCTCCTGAATGCTTTGCTCTATAGTCTGAATGAGCCCGACATGTGACTCCTGAATGCGTTGTTCTATAGTCTGAATGAGCTGTTTCTGGGGAATATGCAAGCATTAAGCGAGCTGTTTCTGAACAATATGCAAGAGATGCTTCATGCCTTTTCTCTGAATCTTTGGTGCCTTAAGAGTTTCCTCTGAAGTCGTAATCTCTCCTTCTACTTCTTATTGTTCTGTAATAGGATCCACAGATAAATCCAGTCCTATTAACTGGTGTTCTGAAAATAGTGAATAAGAGCAGATATCTCTGTATTAATAATGCCCCACGAAGTGTACAGATAAGAATGGATCATTGTAATGTTTAAGTTGAACAGTTCAGTACAAGTATGTGATTATGTCATGATGGATTCTTGTCATGGTCGCAATACTGCAAGTGATTAGTCAGTTCAACAAAGGTAGCTGGTAAGCTCACACTCTCAAAATGTGGTAGCTGCAGACTGCTTGGTGCAGGCCACCAGATAGTGTGCTATTGCATCTAACATGCGGAAAACACTCAATGGTGGCGATCAAAGACTTTGTTATAGCTAGCCTAGGCCTGTCGCCAACAATCCAAGCTAAGCTGGTTTTGGCTGAGCAATTGGTTCGTGCAATCAGATAACCACGAAGTGGCTCTGATAAACCCAAACCAAGAAACCTTGCTAAAGAAAATCGTAGATAATATAAACCCATTTGTAAAATATTCGATGCCACAACTGACCCTTCAGTTCCCTATGTCTCCCATCTCTATACTGAAATGTGCCTCCCCACCCATATAGAAAAGAGATCATTCGAAATGTCCTCGGTTCCCTAATTCAAACTTTTATGATGGTCAGGGGGAGTGATTATAGTTGGTAAAGGAGCAAAGTTATAACGCAACTGGAGAATCAGTTGGAGTCATGTGCAGGTTTGGCTTCACCTTGAACTTGCATGGGATGGAAGGAGAACAAATGAAAAATGGAAGTAGCTAGAATGCAGAGGTTAGGAAGGTGTGTGGGAAATCTACTAGGCAGTAGGAGGGGATCATGAGAAGACGGAGTCATGTATGTACACACGGGTATGCATATATGCTCAATTCTAAAACACGCACGGGTACAACTCCCATTTAGTTTTCGCCTACCTTGGCATCCTCAATCAATTCAATCAAACCTGGTGCATGCAACTGCCTCTTCTGTTTTCCTTTATTGTGTCATTGCACGATGGCAAACAAACATCGCATAATTATCTTTCAGAGAAGATAGTGGGAATTGTATGATTCCTAGTACAAATCAGTGAACAATACGTTGTTGGGTCCACCGTAAGTAACAATTATAGAAAATATAAAGCGCCAAAATTCGCGCGTACCGGTGTATGGCGCGACGCCGGCTGCACCGTAAGATCAGTGCTGTGTAGCAGATGTGCGTTCCGCACCTCCAGGGACGAAGCTAGAAAATTAATCCGATGGTGTCATCTCTATCTCCACTGCTATTAAAAGAACTAGTCGAGAACCCGTGCACCTGCACGGGCTAGGGTTTTTGTGATAATGGCGCTATCCCAATACATATTGTGAAAACAAACTTTTAAATTAAACGTAGTACATGAAAGGGACGTATATTTATATATATTTCACTCATTAATATCATGTGATTATATTGAAAAAACAAAAGAACTAAAGTGTTTATGACAATATCAAAGATATATTCATTTATCAATACTGAATTCGAAACACTAAAGTCATATAGAGATTTAAAATCGTTTCCATTATATGAAGCCTAATTCCCAATTAATTCTCAAGGTTTACGTGTTTAGTTTTGCATTCTAGATCATACGTGGGCAACATATATAATCATAGTAATCACAGATAAATGCAAGAAAAAGAAATGAAGTGAAACTTGGAACCGAAACATTGATTGCCAATAGGACTAACATAAACTATTTTCCAGGCATGTCCAACAAATGAAATGAAGGCAATTACAATAACATGAATGTCTGAGATCACGTAGATGATAGAAACTATTTTCCAACATTGACCATTCATGTGCAAATATAAAAAAACAGATCAGTTCAAATGTATACATATCAAATAGCAGTTTGCATTGAAGCTAGTGGCAATGTGTATGAAATAGTCGGCACATAATGTCTATCCAGCAAAAAGATCATAAATTGGACCAATCCTTGTAATATAAATTGGTAGGAATATTCACACAAACCACATTATTTTGCTAAATACTTAAATTTCATGGAGCCATTAAAGGTATGTACATGAACCGTCATCATATGGTTATATCAAAGATCTCATGCTTTAAGGACACAACTAATATGGTCTAAAAAGTGACACGCCTCTGCATATATTCAAAAGCCATGGATAAATTAACTAACCTCTACGGATCAAATTAGGTTTGGCACCGTTAGTTTGAGTAGCAACGGGCAGTCAGGCACGTCTCATTCGTCACATGCCATTAGAAGCCAATAGTTGAGCATGCAAAAGAATATCTAAATTAGATTCCCTGATCATTTACGAAGGTGTTGTTACCTTCTTCATGCAAAAGAAGAGAGGAGATGTTACCTTCATGAACAAAAAGGTCTATGAAGAATCCGATTTTCTTTATCCGAAGTGACACTATGCATAACTAAAAAGTTCGCCGATCGAATATGAGGTTGAACTTGTAATTTACTACACGATCTGATTAGTAATAGTATAGCTCTATGCTGGCTTGCATGTCAAATACCTAATCTGAAGAATACAACCTCAAATAGACATCCATATTCTTTGAAATGGAAAGAAACAAAACAATCAGAGTGTTGCAAATACAACAACACAATAATTGAGGCCTCATGGTAGCAGGACTACAGATGGAATTGCTGGGTACAACCTACATGCCACCATGATGAGATAAAGAAAGGTCAAAAGTAGTTACAAACTTACAACAAATCCAACAACTGGACAACACGCTTCTCCGACCTTCCACCCGATCCTGGGCGATCCCGGATCGACAAGCCGACGGTTTTAGCAGAATAATTGCACCACAGCACTCAACATCTGATAGTGTTTTGAACAGTGATTGGTCATCGATAAGACATCTAGATAAACTATGCTAGCAATGAAACATACCAGATACAAAAAAGTTTATTGATTTTACGTCAAAACGATATCCTAGAAGGTCCATATAATATTCCTGCATGAACGATGCTCTTATAGCTCAATTCCATCGGGCCTAAAAGAATGCGTGATCTCAACTTTTCCCGATCGAATCAGCATATGGATCAGACACGAAACAAAATATCGTATTACTTACATGAGATCAGTGAAACTTGTTTTGGTGTAATGTGCAGGGTTCCGACCAACACCACGGCTACGCAAATCTGATCTGGATGGTGGAAACTTCGGCCATTGTTGCTGCCTGCTATGGAGCCCTGGAGCCATAAAATCTGTATGATGCATCAGAGAGGCCATGGGGAGGCAGTGGCGGCTTGAACATCTTGCACTGGCTGATTCAATCAGATGCAGTTTGCTGGTTCCGTAGTCATATCGGAGGAGACGGCGGCCAGATTTTCGATTGGAGTGGAACAGAGCGAGGACTCCTCTTGCGTACACCAAATCTTCGAGGAGACGGCGCTCAGTTTTTTCTTCCAGAGAAACAAAGAGAGAGATGAAAGGGAGGACTCCTCATGTGTACGTCAAATCTAGGTGCTGAGTTTTTTTTTAGGAAAACAAAGAGAAACCAAGGGGAGGAGGACTCTCGTAGGTGACAGTTTTTTTAGGAAAAAGAATGGAAACACATGGGAGGAGGACTCACGTACGTGGGATAGGACTCCTCCTGTGTACGTCAAAGGTAGGCGCTCAGTTTTTTGGGGGAACAAAGAGAAACCAAGGAGAGGACTCTCATCACAAAAAAACTAAATTAGATCTGAACCATTATAATTCGGACCCATCAAATCAATGGCCTCTTTTTTGTAACTATCTCTATTTTTTGTATTAATATTAAATTAATTTAGATCCTTGTCGCAAAAAAACTAAATTATATCTGAACCATTATAATTCGGACCCACCAAATCAATGGCCTCTACTTTTTAATTTTCTCTAATTAACGTGGGAATTTCTAGGAAGTGCCTAAAAAACTAAATTAGATCTGAACCATTATAATTCAGACCCACCAAATCAATGGCCTCTGTTTTTTAATTTTCTCTAATTAACGTGGGAATTTCTAGGAAGTGCCTAATTAGTATAAGTAAGTATAGATATAGATATAGATTCCCTTAAATTCACACAACAAACTGTACACGGGATAACCAGAACCCTCAGATCAAATCAGCTTAAACACACCCTACTGTCCATATTACACCAATGGTCTGCCACCCGGATCAACGTCCCAGAACAAATGTTCTGCCAAGCAGACGCCGTGGTCTGCCAATTTTCCTAGCAGTCCGCGTCCCATCCCCGCCCGCAGCTCCGTGATTTTCGGATTGATTCCACAAGAATCATGGCTCCCGGACCCTTGTTTCTTTAGGCCCCAGATCGGGAAGAACAGATCCGCAGCAACCTTGGCCTCCAAGGAGGTGGTGATGACGTACGGCAGCAGAAGAGGGCATGGGTACCAAGGGGGTGACGACGACGCTGGTGGTGGACGAGGACGGGGCTACCAAGGCGGTGGCGGTGATGGTGGAGGCCACGGCCATGGCTATGAAGGGATTGGTGATGGAGGACGCGGCCGATTCCGAGGCTATCAACAAGGCGGCAACGACTCTGGTGGCGGTCGTGGTGGATATCATCAGGGCGGCAACGACTACGGCGGCGGCCGTGGCGGCAACCTAAGAGGTAAACCGCATTGTCCTTCCCTGACGTCGCTCCTATCTAGGCAACTCAGGAGGTGATTACGTAATTTAGTCGCCACCTCCCTTACCCCACCTCTCTGCCCTCATTGTTGTTTGAGAAGCCCAATAGGAAAGCATGATGCGCCTCCAAGGACAGTCGATCCCCTCCGTTGCAGCGTTGGTTAGCCGATCTCCGTCCCAGTGCGCTAAGTGGCAGCACGGGGCGCGGTCGGCAGCACCTTCGATGACTTGCTTGGGTGGGACGGATTTGGGCCTAAGCCAGGCCCATGCATTGTGTGTGTCGACATAGGGGGATAGTCGGGCGGGTGCGGGGTGGGGCGGTGCGGTGTTAGCTGTGGTCACCAAAGCGGTGGCTCTGGCATGGTGGAGGTGGTTGGGCTATTCGGCTACGTAGGTGGTGGGCCGACGAGCGACAATCGAGAGCTCGATAGGCTCGTTGTGGTGCGGCAAGCGATAGTTCTAGGCCCCGACGCTCATATCTGGTGGTGGTTGTGTAGTCATTGGGCGGGTTGTTGTTGTGGCGGATTTCCCGAGGTTCAGTGTGTGGTTGATGCAACGTCTTGTGAAGATTGTACTGTCGATCGTTAGCCGGGGCAAACAACTGTGATGCCAACGTGCACCACTTCTTTCTTGAAGCTGTCATTGAGGCTTCCTACTAGCTCCACTGCTCGAGGAAACTCTGGGGGAAACCCATGATCCCCATGGGGATCAGACAATGATGGTGTTGTGTGCAAGACCTCTTTGGGCATCCTGCTAGGAGTTCCATACCGGCCGAACGGACTAGTTGTAGGTGGTATGCATCGTTGATGCTGCTCACTGACAGGATTTGGGTTCAATCCAGGGGAGGTTAGGTCTGCGGTGCTCATCTGAAGCCGGGTTAGTGAGGCATGATCCTCACCAGATCACCTTGCTCCCCTATGACACCCTCCCCCTCTTCTAGGAGGGTTGTGGATTGGCAACCTGATGACCAACGCTCAAGGTGACGCCTTCTTTGGTCCGTCATTCTAGCTATTTCATATTCTCCTCTAAGAATTTGAGATGGTTATATGCTCGTCTTGAGCTTTGTAACACATTCTTTTCTTCAGGAATGAAATGCAATACAGATTGTTTTTTAAAACAAATGGTAAACCTAGCACTAGAACAACAGACAACTAACCCTGAAAGTGCACATGGCAGATTTGACTGAAAACGTGCTTAGATTTGACCCATGGTGGACGTTGATGCCGTCGAAGCACACCCATCAGGGCTTAACAACGCAGAAATAAAAGGAGTGGGAAAAACATCGTTGAGTCGGTACTAGTAGCAGGTAACAAATGCAATTATCCCTGTCATTCATCTAACCTAGTTACTATTGTCCTAGTAGTACTAGGGGTTTGAATGCACCACAACCACTGCATGTATAAAATGACTCGAGGGCTAAATACATGTGAGAGTCCTCGTTCATCATAAGGAACCAATGTTCCTCTTTCTCTTTGCTAATACTCTCTACTGTCCTAGTTAATACACAAAGCATGCAAGAACATAATGAAGAGAAATCAGCTTAAGAATAGGAGACATCTGAAAAGAAGTGTTTCATACTAAGTTAACACTCTGTAATGCAGTGTGTGTTGCTCGACTGCGACCCCATGTTGTAATGGCCAGGGCGAGCACTCTGGCTTTTGCCATCAGAGAGATGCGTGATCATAGAGGGGGCAATCGTAGATTTCAGCAAGGCGTTCGACCACTTTGGCAGGTTTTCGATCATGTTTCCCTTATAAACTGGATCAGCCAAAGCTTAAGGGGTGGCTCTTGGCTTTGGCAGCTTTTTGAGCAATATATTCAGGTGGAGAGGGATCCCCTCCCCCCCGGTGACCGTTCAAAAAAAAAGTTTGGTTCATACTGTAACAGGCACGTGGTGATGTACGAGGTTCAGCGTGACCTCATGCTATCAGGCTGTTGGACTGGAGAGTAGATTTATGCAGCTAAGTATGGTACTGAGTTGGCATACATGGTCCAAGCCTAGGGGTTGATGCGGTCCACGTGGAAGCACAACATGGTATGAATGGTCAAATGCTACAATACCCATCTCTCATGTCAAATGCAAGGAAAAAGGTTGTGAGAGTGATGGATAACCAGAGCCCATGTTAGGCCCAGGGTGTTTGACTCTATGCAGTTCGGAGCTCAAGCGGACCCAGTGAGTGCGATGTCGCTTGTGTCTGGCCTGCGTCGTGCGAGGAGAGAATCGTCAATTCAGAACATTAGACATCTACCCCTCTCTATCAAGCACGCAACAAAATTCATGTCAAAAAATAGCACGCAACAAACCCATTGCCTTGCTTCTACAAATTCTCTTGGATTCCTGATTTCTGCATCTGCATGACACGAGGATTGCTAAGGTCCTTCGCAGAAGGCTTGGTATGATGAAACAACTCAGCATTGCACGACGTTTTTTCTCATCCAGGAGATCCTCCTCTACCTATGAATGCAGCTTTCTTCTCTCTCCCGCACCTCCCACATCTGCATATGCTGGCGTTGCATCCTCGCCGACCCCTAGTTCCTATGTCGCTTCGGCAAACATCGTTGGAAGCCCCGCTCCTCTGCTTCTTTGACGAAAGAATTTGTCGAGCCCCCATCTGTCTTCAGTACCATTCTGTACATGTCCGATTGCATCATGATCTCCACTCCATGGTACTTAATTATATCTTTTTTCCTCTCTTGTATGTATCTCGGCAATTTCTTCAAAGGAATTCCTCTTCACAAAAGAAAAGAAGCGATTTTTTTATAAAGAAAAAAAAATGACAATTTGGAGCCATACAAACAGAGACATAAGCGAGAGAGGCATGGATGCATTCTAGATTCAAACATTCCATTTGTAACAGTTTACAGTTTAGTTAACCACCCCGGTGCATACTGTCTCTTATTTCCCCTCTCGCCATCCATCACTCGTGATGGCGTTTATCCGATAGAATGTTTGTTTTGTTTACCAAACAGAAAATACAGCGACAAAGACAAATTCAATAATAAATTTAAACTCAAACATTCCAATTTCTAACCACGGTAGATAGAAAAAATATCATCTTCCAAGGAAATAAATGACGCTTTGGTGAGTGTTTTTTTTTAATCTTTTTTTAGGGTATTTAGTTCATCACTCGCTCTACACTAAAACACAAAGACGAAACAGACCTCTGACCCAAGGCCATCGAAACGTTTGGACCCAACAGAGCCCAGCTCGCCCTGCTCCAGCTCCTTCTGCTCCTCCGGCCGGCTGGCGGCTGCAACGGCGACCAGCGGTAGCTCTCCGAATCCGTGCGGCATCCACTGAGGTGAGCTTCCCCTTTCCTCTCTCTCCATTCCATTGAAGGGCCGTTTAGTTTCTTGATTGATGTGCGTTCCTCTCCTTGCCGTATTAACCCTAGCTAGGTAGCTCTGTATATGGATCTGGGATGACGATGGATTCAGCACCAGGCGCGACGGATCCTGGCTTCCATTCAGTGAGTCTCTCAATCTGAAGCTTCATTCCGCACGTCTTCTTCAGCCTATCTTGAGCCAAGGAAACAAATAGCACCGGTAAAGACTAAAGATGGGGAATTTTACGATGCAAGATGGGACATTTGATCTGCTTTCGGTGTAAGATTATAAAATTTGGCAAAGGCACAAGCAGCACTGGGCATTAATTTAATCGTTAGCCTGTTCCCAGTCCCAGCTCAGATGAGTCGCCTCCATTCCTCGCCGGTGCCGCCGCTGGACGACGAGGATCTCCCCGTGCATCAGCCGTATGCAAGCGCTGGTACAGCATCCTCTCCGACCGCCGGTTCCTCTACCGCTCCCGCAAACACCACCGGAAACCGCCGCTCATTGGGTTCTTTCACAAAGAATTTGGTCGAGCCCCCGTCTTCACTCCAATGCTGGACCGCATCCCCGTCAGCTTTGCCCTGCCAGAGAACCTCCTTGGTTATAATCCATGGGCCACCCTGCACATACACATCTCCTTCTCCTTTGGCTGCCGCCACGGCATTGCACTCTTCCTTGACCGCCCGCGCCACGAGGCTGTCTTGTGGGACCCCTACATCAACTTCGAGCGCCGTGTAGCTTTTCCACCGGGTTTCGACAACCAGCAAGCTAACTTCATCATGAGCGCTGCGGTGCTGTGCTCTGCCGGTGACGAGCAGCATGTGCATGGTGATTGCCACCTGAGCCCATTCAAACTGGTATTGGCATGCCATGACGCCAAATGCACAAAGGTGTTTGTTTGCATCTATGAATCCAAGTCTAGCATATGGGAAGATAGTATCTCCATAGCGACTACAGATGTGATTTCTAGAAACAGGCCTAGCATATTGGTTAGAAATGCACTTTGCTGGTTACTTCATGGAGGCGGTATTCTTGTGTTTGATTTTGAAAGGCTGACTCTTGATGTGATTGAGAAGCCTGCAAGTGTCGATGTTACTGATACTTACGGCGTCGACTGGTCCTTTCAAATCATACAAGGAGGGGATAATGGCCTCGGCCTTGCTGTTTTGCTAAAGCCAGAACTAAGCATTCAGTTATGGGCGAGGAAAGCCGACTGTGATGGTGTTGTCTCATGGGTGCTACAGAAAACTGTCCAACTGGATGAGCTCTTTACACGACCCTTGCGTTCAGGCCAGGTAAAACTTGTTGTCCTGATGCCAGGGTATGATGAAGACACAAATGTGATCTTTTTATCTTCGGTTTCTCATGACTTCATGCTCCAACTTGAGTCGAGGCAGTTCAAATACATTGGTAGAAGAGAGTACATGAGTTCTAGAT
Source organism: Elymus sibiricus (assembly GCA_039707655.1). Lineage (NCBI taxonomy): Eukaryota > Viridiplantae > Streptophyta > Magnoliopsida > Poales > Poaceae > Elymus > Elymus sibiricus. Next base: position 31,895,246 of record CM077674.1, read on the forward strand.
TCTATTATCCCTATACAAATTTTTATACTGCAGGTAACATCTCGTCTCTTGCATGGCATACGTAACAAATCAAATTACTTTTACTGAGATTCACTCCAGTTACTTATGATATCATTTTGGTGTGCTAAAGAGTCGACTAGATATTCAAGTATATATTGTGATGTTTCTTTCTTTGTCAGGATGGTGATGTTATCCCAGTGTAGTTTTGGTACTTACCGGATTGCTTAAAGTATACTAACAAAAATAGAAATGTAGATATTGCTGCCTAGTAATAATTTGGTTGCCACTTCCGGTCAATAGTTTTCGCTTGTTGGTAGCTTTCCCTTGATTTATTGTACTTATTTTGCTTCTAGGTAGGGGCATTGCTGGTGGAGATGGTGGAGCTGAAAATGTCAATGCATGAGACATGCTAATATGCTATGTTGGCTGAGCAGGTGTTGTATAAATTTATCTTCTTGCTCGATTATTTCATCAATAAGATGATGCATGATCTCTCGTTTAAGTTCTCTATGGGAGGACCGTGATTGATGCTAATATGCTATGTTGGCTGAACAGTTGGATGATGTATGTTTTTTCTAGATGATTGTTGTATGATCTCCAGAAAAATGAGTTGATGTGCACTGTTGCAATGAAGAAAAATTTAAGATATTACTTTATCAGCTTTCCAATGAGTGAGTAGTACAAATTGGTTTTGAGTGATGACATTGATTGTTTTGCAGGTATCTGGGGTTCTCTTGGGTTTGCTGAGGTGAAGAAATGGTTCTTTGCTGTAGGTTATTCCGCTTCTGTCTGCCATGGCTGCTATTGTGGTCAACACAGATTGATCCTTTATTCTTCCACTTTGTATGACATGTCTTGTGATATTAACTTGGATGATTTGAATTGTGTAATTCCCTGACTTCTTTGTACTAGCACTATCTAATATCTGTAGACACTGTCAATCCAGTTGCATGCATAGATATTGCCTTGTGAGAGTTGCATTGTTTAATGCTTGGACCTGTCGATGTATTTGCACCACGTGGTTCATTTTGCTTTATGTCTCAATAACTTGGTGCTTCACTACATGTTGCTTGTATTTTTCCCATGCGTGTTTTCAGCTTTGGATCTCTTCAACGGATACCCTAGTGTTGAATTTGGACCAGGTTCTTAAATGTGAATGTTGCTGCTGCAAAACTACTCTTCATGTAGAAATTACTTTAGCTGAGAGTTTGCATATGCAACAGTGTACAAATGATATTGGATATAGAGGACAGATGTAGACGCTGGAACTAGTTGTGGGTGCCCTTCTCTATGTATCAGCAGCATCATCTATATATATTTCTTCCTATCTTTGAACTGTAAACCTCAAGCTATATATGGCGTTTTTCAGAACTTAAGTATGAGATTGATTCTTCTAAAACTTATGCACGAGATTGTTAATACTTGGTTTTTCCTGAATCTTTTTTTTCTTGAACACAAGTGGATTTTAGATTCTACACGGCATATACATGATTGGTGACTCGGGCATTTGATCTTGAATATTTCCCTTTAGTTTCTATGACAAGTGGGTACGCAATAGGCGATTTGTGGATTTGGTCTTGTTGTTCACCATTGTGTGTTCAGTTAGTTACACATATTATATACGAGGTTTGGTTTAGTACAGTATTTGTGGATTTGGTCTTGTTCTTCACCATTTCTGAATATACATATCCTATTCCCAGCTACAGCCCATATTGTATATTGTGTTGCTCATCTTGATATCTAATTAAGGCTTTTCTTCACCCTAAAAAAAAAATCAAATTAAGGCTTTTCGTGCGTAGGGACAGTAAACAAGGCGCCGACACGGCTGCAGCACAGTTCTGAAGCTGTGCTGTCTTTCTAGGTGTTGGTGCTGAAGCTGAATGAAAACGACAGAAGCGGAGTCCCCGGCAAGCAGGGTAATGGAAGCTTAAGATAAGGAGTCACAAACAAGGAGTATGTACAAGCTCGATCAAACTGCTCAACCGCGTTGTTTCTATTGGCCAGGGGTGTGGCGGGCTCCACCAGTTAGCTGCCTTTTCCTGCCATTGCGTATGAATTTTTCAATAAAGGGTGGGATTTTATTGGCTTAAAATGAAGCATCAAGAGGATACATAACACATTAAGCACACACCCGGCCTCTGCATAGCTATGATGCACACAACCCACATTAACACACACAAAAAACACGCCGGCAACTAGCAAAGTCATATAAGACCAAAGCTATGCATAGGCGATGAAAAAAAAAGTCCCAAGGTGATCATATTTGTGATGGGCAAACTGGAGCAATGACCATATCTGCACCAACCATCTCATGATACCATACGGACGACGAGGTTCTCCAACGGCAACGTCTTTAGAACGGTACCGACACTCAAATGCCGCCGTCACCGGATCCAACCATCAAGGCTAGAATCTAGGTTTTCACCCTGAAGAATCAATCCGAGCAATGCATTCAACAAGGTAACGATGTAAAAAAACATCACCATTGCCAGGTATAACCAGCATGGGTCAAACCAAGGTTTTCACCTCAGAGCTCGAGATCGAGTGCTTGAGTAGCACGACCATCGAAGTCACTCAAGTGTTGTCGCTACCACTTTTCCGTGATCCCAGCAGCTACATGCGGCGCGAGCGTCGCCGCTGCACAACCATTCCTCTGTGTCCAGCTGTCGTCCACAATTTGCATCTTACCGAAGACGTCAACCACCGGATCTGGAGAGTTAACACTCTCGAAGATTTGTCGCTGACCCCGCCGTCGTGGAGCTTTAGGAGATCGCTGCAGCACAGTCTGCACATCCGGCTGAAGGAGTCTGGATCACCACCACCAAGTCGTGGACTGCAGCATCGGCGGCCGGCCACCACCCGCGCGGGAGGCCATCACCTCACCGCCACGGTCCATCTTCCAAGAGAGAGACGCATGCAGTCAATCCGGAGCCAAATCTGACCAGATATAGCCGAAGACCCGCCCACACAGACTCCATGCATAGCACATCCCCATCGTCAGGATCTTCGAACAGAGGAGAAAGCCATCACCTGCGCAGCCAGAAACCAAAAGACGGCCAACACCTAAATCCAGTGTGACATCACCCACACGCACGAACACATCATCGGGTTCTTCCCAAGAACCGACTAAGGGTTCTCATTTGTAGTCTGTTTTTATATCGAACACCAACGGTGCTAACTAAACCAATTGAAATACTAACATGATCATGTGCAGTTGAGAATATGAACCGACTATTATGATGACAATGGAGGTCGCTAAACCTTGTTGTTTGGTTTGGAATTTGAGATCACTGGAGCCGAGTTGGTGTTGTGTTACCTCTAGCGCAATTGTGTTGGTTTGTGTTGTGTTGGGTTATGTGTTGTTGTTGTGCCCGAGTGCCGGTGTAGTGTTGTTGGGGTGCTGTTTTGTGTTTGTGTGCCCAGTCTAGACTTTGTAATCTTTCCTCTTCTTCATCAATGAAATGCAACGCCATTTCTTTTCGTCATTTCTTCTAGGGTTGTATGTTTACAATAAGCTATTTATGCTAAAATGGATCCGATTGTCATTGAAGTAGTTAGTTTTTGCTTAAATTAATCGGCTTCAATGTCTACAATTAATAGCTCCCGGTAGCAGTGTGAAATTGATCTTGAGATTCTGTGGCTCTTCCGTTCATGACCAACATGTCCACAATGGTTGCCACTTGAGAACTTAGAGATTATAAACTAATGGAGAAGTAATGGCATCTTTCAACACAACTTAAGTGAATAGAAGAGGTTGTTGCATCAAATAAGTTTGATTGATGTCGGTTGACGATGTACTAGTGAGACCAGGATAGATGGAATTGTATTACGAGTGCATGTGCGAGAAACCAATATATATGCATACCCATGTGAAATTCATTGTTACATCGCTTTCCACTCCTCATGACCCCTCCTCACACCTAGTATAATTATCCCTCGTGCCATTCTAAGCTTTGCTTTCTACCTGACCATATTCTGCTCTCTGCTTCTAGTTCCATTGTATGCTAGTTCTAGTCCAAACAGCTTGTCATATACCTCGCTCCTTTCCCTGTCCGCTTCTTGTATAATGATATTAGTGAGAGGGGAGTGAAAAAATTAGTGTGGGTGGTATTGGAGCATGGTCTTTGATTTGGCTATGAGCCAGTGGGTACCCTCCCCCCCCCCCCCCCCCCCCCCCCCCCCAAGGCCAGGCACCTACTCGTGGAGAAGTGCAACCTGAAGAATATAGTCAATGAGGGATCATAGGCCTCTCGGACGAGCACTTGTTTCTCTACAAGAGATAACCATTTATACGAACTATAGGCTTACGAGGCAAAGGGAAATGTAGAGTTGCACGGACAGCAAAATATTCTATCTGGCCTTCATCCTTCTACATTGTTTTCTGGTACATCGGCTGAATCTTTTTTGCAACCATCGTGGAGTTCCTACTACCTGCTTTTCAAATTCACCAATCACTGATTGTAAACTCAACAATCATCAACATATTTATAAATTAGCAAATTTATAGATGCTAAGTGTTTATTTTTAAAGACAATATTTACTTTGAAGCAAATTTTATAGTTGTTGATGGATGGATGAGCATAGTTGTCACTTGAGAGGTAGAGGATGCAACAGTTTGTGTGCGTGAATGAGATAGAAAAGAGAGTGCTCGCGTGCTTTGAGCGAGATAGGAGTGAGTTGTAGTTTGGAATGAGAGGGAGAAAAGGCTATGCAACTGGATGCAATTGGGGTGTGAGAGAAAAGTCAAACCTAGATAACGGGAGGTGAAAGGATGGAGGTGTGGGGTTATCCTACGAGTCGGTCATTTTCTTACATTCATCTGTTTCAGATTTTCAGTTGATCTAGTTCCAAAAGTTATTACAGCCTTGAATATCTTAAACCGACTAAGGTTAGGGATTCGAACTAGTTTATCTGTGGCAATTTCGAATTTTAATTTTTAGTTTTTAGAAGTTGGGAAGATATTGCGTTCTTGTCCTAAATTTGTTATATTTCTTCCCAAAGTTATGAAATGGTCAACCAAGGTAGGTTGCATCATGTATCTCAATGTATATCTTCCGTATGGCACAAATAACTTCCTGCTCACAAAGTTGATGGAACTAGTTCCAACTTGTGCACAATTATTGACAAGAAAAGAAGTTTCGTTGTTTCACATGTTGAGTGGGTGAAGTTAAAAGTGCCTTCTCTAGAATTTGTGCTAGAATTAAGAAAACTTATTAGGACCAGCTAGAAGGTCGCACTGGTGGTGCACCGGACGATTTAATTGAGAACATGGTTTTAGAGATTCGATAGGTTGGCACTGCATCAAGCTAGCATGGTCGGTACAAAGACTAGTGGGGCCCAAGGGGAAACTAGAACCTGGGGGTGTGTGTGTGTGTGTAGCATGGTTATGTTGGTTCTTACTTTAGTAGTCATCAACCTATGGGACTGCACGGGGTAGTTATTTATGAAATAACATAAGTTTGGAGAACTTCTCAACAACAAATATATATGGTCAATTAATTCTTACCTGTATGTGTAATTTCCATGAAAAAAATAGCAGACTATAGCGCTTTTAGAAGGGGGTATCGCTAAACTCATCCACATACAGTTTCCCCTATAGCGCCGCAGTTGTGAGACTATAAGTGATTTTTAGGGCTGTGACTATTTGAAATAGGATAATATGGCTGGGAAACTCAGTAACAGAGCCATGGTGCAGCCGCACCCATGCCCAGTGCCATACATCATCTCACACCATGTATGGGGATTTGTGCCTCACACCAGTCATGTTTTATGTCAGGAATCTGTTCAGCATCCTTAGTATTGCTAACGAACCTAGTGCACAGTGAGTGTTGTAGGGAATAAAATATAAACTTTGCATTGCTTGCCTCGATGCTGCCAACACTGTTCAACAATTTTTATGTTGTGTAAAAAAATGTTTTCACGTTTTCAATCTAAAAAGACTGACAATGTGCAAAAAATTAACATGAACACGTACATCAACATGAACACGTGAAAAAAAATATTATCTAGCATTTTCTATTCTTGTTAGGTTAGAGGTAGGATATCAATGAAAAAAAGATATTCCAACAACATGTATCATACACCATACATGTTAGTCATTCGACAAATAAATAACCAAGAAAAATATTATTTTTTGCATGTAGCATCACTTGGGCCCACGTACGTCAAAAAACATAAAGGAAGTATGCTTGATTTTCGTCCGTCCTATCCGTTTCCCTGGTCATTCAACCTCGAAAATGAAAAATCTTGCGGTACCGGTACCTACCGGTACATCTGATGTCGCTAGCTGCAGCCACTGCCTCCACATGCGCACTTTCGCTATTCACTAAGGCCAAGCAGCAAGCTGCTACGATGCTTGCTTGTGTGAAGACACACGTACTTAGAAAAGTCAAGCAGGCTGAGCTAACTGCGCGCGCGTGCATGCATGACCGGGATCTGGAACAGCTAGTTGTCAACCCGTGCATTCGCACGGGCTGGTCTATAAAATAGTTATAAATACTTTAAATGAATTTGGGTTCATTGTTGTTATTTGGTTGTTATATGCTTCGTAATTGTGTTGGAAAATTAGGCAAGTTCATGATTAATTCCAGTAAATAATTCATGACTAGAACAGAGACTAGCATGTAACAATCTAGCAAACTAGAAGAACAACAAAACATGCACAACAGCAGCGCACACGAAACAGCAGCTGTAGAGAGAGACATGAATAGATGACGATGAACGTATTGTTCGTTAGCTGTTGTAGGGGCGACCGTGTTGATGACGATGTTGGCGATGATCTGCTCCTGACGACGATGAGTAGCACCGCCCGACTTGGACGGAAGACGACCCGTGATGACGAACTTGAGCAGTCGCGCAGAGCGCTTCCCAAAAACCTAATTCGTCCTCTCCCGGTGCAGGATCGCAAGGACGAACGGTTCCGGAGACCTGCTCTCACGCACGCCGATGCACGCCGGCGTTTGGGATGGAGTAGACTATGGTGGCGGCGCAAGTTGCGAGATGAGGCAAAACCCTACGTGTTTTCAGTGTGTCTTTTGACTGCAACCGGTAGCAGTATATATATTAGGACCAGAGGTCCAACTCTTCCTCAACTAGTGGTATGGGACTAAACTTTAACACCACCTCTTGCTATTTTATTCATGCGCCACTATTTGAGATTTCAGAAATTGTTATGGGCCTAGCCCATTAATTTTAACAATCCCCCACCAGATCTCAAGTACCCATTTAGAGATTTACCTTCTCTCACTACTTGTTTAATATACCAGTGTTTCAGCAGAGACTGTTAAGTTGAACTCCTGCCTAGAATTTTAAGCTACATCCGTCCACAACTTGACAATGGACTATGCCTTGAATTGCTAGTTTTGTGTGAACAGGTGTGACGCCCCCGACTTAATCGTGCACTAATCATACACGCAAATGCACACGATCAAGCCTAAGGACTCACGGGAAGATATCACAACACAACTCTAAACACAAAATAAAATAATACAAGCTTTATATTACAAGCCAGGGGCCTCGAGGGCTCGAATACATAAGCTTGAGCACACAAGCGTCAGCGAAAGCATTAGATATCTGAGTACAGATATAAAAGAAAAACAGATAGGCCTTAAGAAGGCGAAGACAAACAACGACTCTGATCGAAAGAGGCAAGGCCTCCTGCCTGGGAGCCTCCTAAACTAATCCTGGTCATCGGCCCCACGTAGTAGTAGGCTCCATCGGAAGTGTAGTAGCAATCGTCGGCGGTAGCAGCTGACTCCTGGGATCCGTCATCTGGTCGCAGCAATCGGGTATGGGGAAAAAGAAGTAGCAAAGCAACCGTGAGTACTCATCCAAAGTACTCGCAAGACTGACATCAGAACTATACTAATTATGCATTGGTATCCAAGGAAATGGCTGTATCTGTGGACTATACTGCAGAAATGCCAGAATAGAGAGGGGAAAGCCTAGCCTATCGAAGACTAGCATCTTCAGCGGTCTTGCAGCATTAGAAGAGTGCAGATTAGCATATTATAATTTAACAAGCATGTTGAAGCAAAGCCTAGGGATCCTTTCTCGACTCCCTGCGAGAAAGCAATCCTGGAGTTTACAATTAATTAACATGTATCCAGTTCAAGTAGTAGTAGATCGGAATACAACACTGAGCGTCCTGTTACCGTGGACACGGCTATTCGAGAGATAACTTCCCTGCAGGGGTGCACTACTGTTACCCAGCACGCTCGATTACATTTGGCCAGATACACTTGCTGGGTAATACCCGGCCTCGGGTAATCGACACAACGTAGTCCTACCTAGGCTCAGCAGAGAGGTCCCCGCCGGTCTACATCCTAAGTGCTCAGGGGTCTTGGGCCATCGCCCTGTGCACTCCGGGTCGTTGTGTGCAGGGTGGATACCAGCGCCAACGGCACGATCCGACCCGGCCACAATGCTGAACTGGACATCTGACAGAGCTTTCGGCTGATACATACGGCGTAGAGGGCCCCATTAAACCATTATCCCACGTGGTGGTAGTGCGTATAGGCCAGTGGCCAACTCAGATCAAATACCCAAATCGGTTAGCGCATTATTAGGAGCTCGCGGTGACGATCAGTACTCCTGTCGTCCCGTCTCGAGGAAGTGCAACAAGGGCCAGGCCCATCCCTCTCTAGGGCGGTCTCTACCTGCCCGGTTGCGCCTCGTAATTATCTCGCGGATACCCTCACGGTCAACCCGACTTCACATCTCTCGCGGGTACCCCTCGGGGTCGACCCGACTTTACCAGTAACTGTAGTAAAATCCCGATAACTGTGTGTTCAGAACATCGAGAAGGAATCCGAGGAATCACCCTCGTTGGGTTCCCACTCGACGTCTCCGTCAAGGTGAACTCGGAGGAATCACCCTCGATGGCGTTCACACTTGCGGGGTTGCACGACAGAAGCTTCATCGGAGGTGGATGAAGAGGAATCACCCTCGGTAATCCGTGTCCGACTAGCTGTACTACAAAGGCATCATCGGGAGTGAGTTAAGAGGTATCACCCTCGTCACTCGAGGATAACTCTGTAGAGTCAAACAACTTAGGGGGTGTGCGGTGCTGTACTGGTCTCAGCCCGACGATCACTTCGATCGGGGCACTAGTAACTAAGCGGGGTAACTAGTACAAAGGAGAGAGCCACAGATGGATTACCAACCAAAAATATACTAAGCATCTCGGATAACAGGCAGGTATCAATAACAGTTACAAGGACAGGCTATGCATCAGAATAGGATAAAACAATAGCAGCAGCAAATTCTAATGCAAGCAGGAGGGAGAAAGAATAGGTGATATAGGCATGCTTCAAGGGGGTTTTGCTTGCCGGGAAGCTCTGCTGAAAGGGAAGAAGGGTCGTCGGGGACATAGTCGATCTCCTGGGCAGCGTCGGTCTCGGTGTCTACCGGAGAGAAGAGGGGGAAGAAACAATAAATACAAGCAACAAATGCAATCACAGATGCATGGCATGGCAGCACGCTATTCGGGGAGTGCCCTAATGCCGTACTACACGTTACCAGCGAAGGGGGAAAACATCCGGGAATGTTTTCCCAGCGTTTGGCATTTCGGACAGATGAAACAGAGGGGGACGGTTCCATGTTCAGCATGCTAGGGGCATGTGACTGATGAATGGAGTGCGTATTCGGAATCGTCATATTTTTCTGATCGTTTTTCATATATAAATTATTTTAATCCGAGTTACGGTTTATTTTATATTAATTTTCAAAGTTTTAATCATTTTCTGAAATTATTTTAATTAATTAAATTCAAATTATCCAGAATAGTCTTAGGTGACGTCAGCGTGACGTCATGATGACGTCAGCAGTCAACAGACCGTTGACCGGTCAAACCTGACATGCGGGTCCCGCCTGTCATTGACTGTTTAGACTAATTAGGGTTTAATCTAAACTAATTACAGATTAATTAGGCTAATTACACAAATAGTTTAATTAAACAAAATTAATTAAGTCGATTAATTATTTAATTAACTAATTATTTATTTATTTATTTATTTTTAATTCTAATTCTTTTAATTCCTTTTTTTATTATTTGTTTATTTTTCTTTTTTTTCTTTTTCGTTTAACAGGGATTGGGACCAGGCGTCAGTGGCACAGCCGGACATGTCCGGACTGTGCCCTTTCGGGGCCGGACATGTCCAGGTTTCGGCGTGCGTGCGCGCGCGGCAGAGAGCCGGGCAAAGACGGGCGAGGCAGCGAGCGGGCGAGGCGAGGCCAGGGGAGGCAGGGGCTGGCGCGGGGCGGCGACGGAGCAGGGCGGCGGCGGCAAGTGGCGGCGGGCCACGGCGGGCGCGGGCGGCAGCAGCCGCGGGTGGCGGCGAGCGCAGGTGGCCGCGGGCGACGAGCGGAGCAGCAGCGGCAGCGGGCGGCGCGGCTGCAGCGGCAGGGCGAGCAGCAGAAGGGCGACAACGGGCGCGGCCAGGCACGGGCGGCACGCGGGCGTAGGCGGCGGCGGCCGGATGCGGCGGGGCAGAGGCGGACGAGCGGGACAGGGGGGAGGCGAGATCGGGTGGCGCGGCTCACCCTCGTTGCCGAGGAGAGGGGGCGGCGAGGCGCGATGGAGGCCGGCGGGGAGGAGATGAGGAGGCGACGAGGACGACGGGGACGGCGACGGCGGCGGCGTCGGGCGAGGCGGCGCCCAGAGGAAGAGAGGGGATCGGGGGAGAGTGCGAGGGGGGGTTAGCGTTTCGGTTCGGGGGAGCGGGGGGGTATGTAGGGGGCGATTCGGCCGGCCTGGTGGCCAGCTGGGCCGAGGCCCAGTTGGGGGGGGGGGATTTTCTGTTTTCTTTTTATTATTATTTTTATAGCTTTGTTTTCTTTAATTAATTATTTTCTATTTTACTTTTAGTTTTACAAAATACAACACTAGTCCCTAAATTAGTATTACTAATTATACCACTGCCACAAATAATTTGGCACCTTAATAAAATAGGTTTGCAATTTTATAATTTTAAAAGGCATTTAATTAATTGATTTAGCTGCTGTTTTAGGTTGTTATGGTCAATTTGGGGATTTAAATAATGTTGTTTTTATTTTTATAATTGCTCTGGAATTATATGAAATATTATGAACATTTTTATCCTACTGTTTGGATAACTTTTAATTTTGACTTTATTTTAAATTTAAGTTTGGAGTTGGATTATTCTCTAAATGCAATTTAATTAGGAAGATCATGATGACATGGCAATTTAATTAACTTAATGATAGGGTTAAGATCTGGGGATGTTACAACAGGTTTCACTCAAAGTCTTAACCAGTACCTGGCTGCCAGTAGGCTACCCCGCGATTTGGAGCATATACGTCACACTCCCTGGTCTCTTCGTGAGCTTAGGGAGAGATCACTCAAGTCTCATAGACTGCGACGTTTACAATCGGAGCTCATATAGGTGCGTTCTTTCAAGACTGCTCTGTAGGACAGCATCTTTGCTAATCATAGCCAATAGAACCACATTAAGGCATGTTGCCAACCTGCCTTACAGCTCTGAGCCTTACAGCTCTGAGAGTTTTGCATCTTCACTTAGAGACGGTCACTAGTTACTCTCCTCTGTTAACCAATGGCTTGTTCTTCCCAGGTCCTAATTCACGGGATCTCCGATCACAAAGGTTGGGTTACTACTATGGTATAACATCTATGGGTCTCATACCCATCTCTCTCGATGCAATATCTATCACATTTCGTGATAGTCCCTTTGTAAAGGGATCTGCCAGGTTTTTGTCTGTTTGAATATACGTAACAATTATTACTCCGGAGTTTCCCAATTTCCTGACAGACTTCAAACGTCTATTCACATGTCTTGATGACTTCGCATTATCCTTAGAATTGTTCACTTTAGCGATAACCGTTTGGTTGTCACAATTCATAAGAATAGCCGGTACAGGTTTTTCAACCACAGGCAAGTCCATCAAGAGCTCACGCAGCCATTCTACCTCAACAGTGGCTATGTCTAAAGCAGTTAGTTCAGCTTCCATAGTTGACCTCGTCAATATGGTTTGTTTACAAGACCTCCATGACACTGCGCCACCTCCATGAGTAAATACATACCCACTTGTGGCGTAGAGTACATCAACATCAGAAATCCAATTCGAATCACTAAATCCTTCTAGCACAGCAGGATGCCCTGAATAGTGAATTCCGTAATTCATAGTACCTCTCAGATAGCGCAAGACCCTTTCTAGTGCATGCCAATGATCATCACCCGGGTTGGACATGAACCTACTCAGTTTGCTCACAGCAAAAGAGATATCTGGTCTTGTAGCGCTGGCTAAGTACATGAGTGAACCAACAATTTGAGAGTATCTTAATTGATCTCTCGTTTCTTTCTTGTTCTTTCTGAGTGTCACGCTGGGATCGTAAGGTGTTGGAGAAGGCTTGCTATCCATAAAGCCGAACCGGCTCAAGACCTTCTCAACATAGTGAGATTGCGTTAGAGTAATCCCACTCTCATCCTTAATAAGTTTGATGTTTAGTATCACATCAGCTTCTCCCAGATCTTTCATATCAAAACTCTTTGATAGAAAAGACTTGACCTCATTGATCGCATCAATGTTTGTACCAAAGATCAGTATGTCATCCACATACAAACATAATATGACACTATTGCCCCCACCATGGCGATAGTAAACACACCTATCAGCCTCATTAATGACAAATCCTGCAGAAGTTAGAGTTCTTTCAAACTTCTCATGCCATTGCTTAGGTGCTTGTTTTAGACCATACAAAGATTTTAACAACTTGCACACCTTTCTCTCTTCACCCTTTACCACAAACCCATCAGGCTGATCCATATAGATTTCCTCTTCCAACTCTCCATTTAGGAAAGCTGTCTTTACATCCATTTGATGAATGATAAGACCATAAGAGGCAGCCAGGTAAAGTAGCACCCGAATGGTGGTCATTCTAGCAACAGGTGAATAGGTGTCAAAGTAATCTTCACCTTCTTTCTGAGTGTAGCCCTTGGCCACAAGACGCGCCTTGTACTTATCAATAGTACCATCAGGCCTTAGCTTCTTTTTGAATACCCACTTACAGCCCACAGGTTTACAACCATATGGTCTATCAGTTAGTTCCCAAGTTCCATTAGAAAGAATTGAGTCCATCTCATTATGAACAACTTCTTTCCAGTCATCTACATCCGAAGATGCATATGCCTCTGCAATAGACTTGGGAGTATCGTCCACAAGGTATACAATGAAATCATCACCAAAGGATTTTGCAACCCTTTGTCTCTTACTCCTCACAGGAGCTTCATTGTTATCCTTCTCAAGGACTTCCTCATGTGATTGTTCGAAATATTCATCATATGTACTAGATTCAGGAATTATCTAAGAAGAAAATATAGCAATGCTATGCATATCTTTCATAGGAAATATATTCTCAAAAAATGTTGCATCACGAGATTCCATTATAGTATCAACATGCATATCAGGTACCTCAGATTTAACCACTAAAAATCTATAAGCAATGCTCCGTTGAGCATAACCTAGAAAGACACAATCCACTGTCTTTGGTCCGAGTTTACGTTTCTTAGGAATAGGAATATTGACCTTTGCCAAACATCCCCAAGTGCGCAAGTAAGAAAGTGATGGTTTTCTCCCAACCCACTCCTCATAAGGGGTTTTATCTTTATTCTTGTTAGGAACTCTATTCAGGACATGACATGAAGTCAATAGAGCCTCCCCCCACCATGCCTTAGATAAACCAGCAGTGTCTAACATGGCATTCACCAAATCAGTCAGCGTGCGATTTTTCCTCTCGGCAACCCCATTTCATTGGGGTGAATAGGGAGGCGCCCTCTCATGAATAATACCATGTTCCTCACAAAATTCATCAAATAATTTGGGAAAATACTCTCCACCACGATCGGACCTAAGACGCTTGATCTTTCTCTCTAGTTGATTTTCAACTTCAGCTTTATAGATTTTAAAGTAGTCTAAAGCTTCATCTTTAGTTTGCAACAAATAAACATAGCAAAATCTAGTCGCATCATCAATCAACGTCATGAAATATCTCTTTCCACCTTTTGTCAACACACCATTCATCTCACAAAGATCAGAATGTATGAGTTCTAGAGGTGCCAAGTTTCTCTCCTCGGCAGCCGTGTGAGGCTTTCGAGGTTGCTTCGATTGCACACAACTATGGCACTTAGAACCTTTGGCAACAATGAAATTCGGAATTAAACTCATACTGGATAGCCAAGACATTAAACCAAAATTAATATGACATAAACGAGAGTGCCAAACACTTGCATCATCATTAAGACTAGCACAAATTTGGTTTACTGACTTATTGCAAAAATCTGAAAGAGAAAAGCGGAACAAGCCTCCGCACTCATAGACTTTGCCTATAAATTGTCCAAATCTTGATACAATCACTTTATTGGACTCTAAAACTATCTTAAACCCATCTCGACATAGAAGGGAGCCACTAACTAGATTCTTTTTCATAGTAGGGACATGCTGCACGTTCCTTAGTTGCACGATCTTTCCCGAAGTAAACTTCAGATCCACCATGCCAATGCCACAAACAGAAGCATGTGACCCATTCCCCATTTGGACGGAAGAATCCCTTGCGACCGGATAAGAAGTAAACAAGGAGACGTCAGCACATACATGAACGTTAGCACCCGAATCAATCCACCATGAAGATGATTGAAATACTGAAAGCACAATAGGTAAATTACCATACCCATCAGTATTGCTAGCGGTCACCATGTTGACAGTCCTGGAGCTCGTTTTCCCTCTGCGGTCTGCACGTTCTTTGCATTCCTTGCAAAAGTGTCCGGGCTTCCCACAGGCGTAACACTCTAGCTCAGCCTTGTTAAACTTCTTCTTCTTGAAGGTAGTAGTCTTGGTAGGCTTGTTGAAAACAAGCTTGTTCTTCCCTTTGTTCTTGCTCTGTGGGTACCTTTGCACCATATTGGCGCTAGGATGAACCTCACCTTCTTTCTCAGTAGTGTCTTTAGCCCGAGCTTTCTCTTCAACATCAAGAGATGCAATCAGATTTTCAACTGATATGTCCTGTCTCTTATGTTTCAGAGTTGTGGCGAAATTCCTCCATGAAGGAGGCAACTTTGCAATCATGCACCCAGCCATAAATTTGTCAGGTAGAACACACTTAAGGAGTTCCAGTTCCTTCACAATGCACTGTATCTCATGAGCTTGTTCAACCACATAACGGTTATTCACCATCTTGTAGTCATGGAAACTCTCCATGATGTACAGTTCACTACCTGCATCTGTTGCACCGAATTTAGCATTCAGTGCATCCCACAGAGTCTTTCCGTCATCTATGTGCATGTACACATCACACAGACGGTCAGCAAGAACACTCAGAATGCATCCCACAAACATAGTATTGGCTTTCTGGAATTTTCTCTGATCTTCGTCAGACATTCCCTCTGGAGCACCAACACTAACGTGGAAAACTTTCAGAGCAGCAAGCCAGAGCGTGGTCTTCACCTGCCACCTCTTAAAGTGCACATCGTAAGCTTATCCGGCCTCAGTGCATCAGCGAATCCAGCCATAGTTAACTCAGGAAATTGCCTACAATTAGGTTTTTGGATTGTTGGAAAATTAGGCAAGTTCATGATTAATTCCAGTAAATAATTCATGACTAGAACTAAGACTAGCATGTAACACTCTAGCAAACTAGAAGAACAACAAAACATGCACAACAGCAGCGCACACGAAATAGCAGCTGTAGAGAGAGACATGAACAGATGACGATGAACGTACTATTCGTTAGCTGTTGTAGGGGCGACGGTGTTGATGACGATGTTGGCGATGATCTGCTGCTGATGGCGATGAAGACGACGATGAGTAGCACCGGCCGACTTGGACGGAAGACGACCCGTGATGACGAACTTGAGCAGTCGCGCAAAGCGCTTCCCAAAAACCTAATTCGTCCTCTCTGTAGGGGAACGCGACTGAAAACAAAAAAATTCGGTACAGCGAGCACGCCCAGGATCACTATGGAGACTGCATACAGGGTTTGATCTTTTCGTTACCGACTCGTAGCGCAGCGGAAGTAGAGTCGATGACGATCGGCGGTGCAGATCCCCGTAGCTAGGATTTTACAACCTCCCAACCGCGAGGATGTACTCCCTCGTCTGCCCCTCGGACAGCCCTCCGGGAGGCGGTCGGACAGTCCCTCGGACGGTGTCGCGGACAGCCCTTCGGGAGGACCCTCGAAACTCGGACGGTCACTCGGACAGCCCTTCGGGAGGACCCTCGAAACTCGGACGGTCACTCGGACAGCCCTTCGGGAGGCACTCTCGAACTAAGACCGAAACTACGATCTCTCTACAGAGTTGCACACATACGGTGTCATCTATCCGGCAGGGCTTCGCCGTCCAGAACTAGGTCCCACCGGAACCCAGACAACCTTTCGGCTCTACGAAACTATTTCGCTGGGAGGGAGAGAGAAGCCAGACAAGTCTATGGCATGTGTATGAGAGCAAGGATGAGTGTGGAGAGCACCCCCTCCACCTCTATTTATAGGGTGAGAAGAGATGGTAAAATACCAAAATGCCCTCAGGTATTTTCACACTATTCATAATAGTGTTTCCACTATTCATGAGATATTTTCTCCCAATAGTGTTTCCACTATTCGTGGGATATTTTCTCCCAATAGTGTTTCCACTATTCGTGAGATATTTTCTCCTAATAGTGTTTCACTATTCACGGAGACAATTTTCCACGACTGTTAAATCCGAAAATATTTCTGTGGGTCTTAGAATAATTCCAGTACCCACTAAAATGATTTTGGATTCGTTCCGAAACAATTCCGGATTAGTGATTTTCATCTGCGAAAAGCAACCAAACCGGTTCCGGCAGCTCCGGAACATTTCAGGTTTTTGTCCCGGAAAAATCCCAGAAGTTACCAGAACAATTCTGGCACCCTCCAAGAATTTCCAGGCATGTACCGAAACCAATTTGACTTAATGGTATCCCCTGAAACAACTTTTCAGCTTTACGGGAACTATTCCGGTGTCCTCTCCGGAACGTTTCCGGTGATTTTCTCTCAGACTCCCTGTCAAGTATTCAGCAGATAGATGACCCTTAAGCGTGTGACCCTATAGGTTCGGTGAAGTATAGACATGAACCGGAACACTTTCCGATCAATGATCAACATCGGAGCCGTGGACACCCAGATTGACCCCTATACCCACACGAATGAATATCGAGTGAACCTCCGGTTGCCGTGTGCTATTCCTGTTGCTTCGCGATATGTTATAAATACCCGAGGTGAGAATCATCGGCATCCCCGTGGATCAACAACTTGTCCACTATGCCAGTTACCTTGTTGTCGGTTTTGTTCTCTTTTCTCGTTTCCGTGTTCTGGCTTCCCTGTGATCAAATCACAATGTGTCTGGCCAGACGATGATGGATACCGTAACACCGAGAGGGCCCAGAGATATCTCTCCATCGTCGGAGGAGCAAATCCCAATCTTGAGATATCAAGTCCCTTGACACACTTTTCCATGAACCCGTAAGCCGCTGTAATAGCCACCCATTTACGGATGACGTTTAACAAACCCCAAAGTTCATGAAGCAAGCATGAAGAAACTCGACACTCTCATGGTCTAAGGAATTATGCAAACGTTAACTTTCTCTGTGTTATTAACCATTAACTTGTGACGAGTGTATCTCATAGCATAACATCAATCGGGTCGATTCAACACAAGTGTTCTCCTAACATTGTGCCCTCAAAGTTGCTGGCATAGTCATGCCCATGATCAGGAAAACAGAACCATCATGCAACACTTGAGCTAGTCTTAGAGGCCAGACTAGGAATACATTTTACCGTTTATTATTCCACACGTGCATATGAGTCTTCCTCCGAGCCTCATGGTTATTGCAGACTCGAGAACCATAGCAGTTATACATGGAACATAAACATAATTATGAACATGGGGATAAATAATAACATGTATTATTGCCTCTAGGGCATATCTCCTACACTCTCCCGGTGCAGGATCGCAAGGACGAACGGTTCCGGAGACCTGCTCTCCCGCACGCTGATGCACGCCGGCGTTTGGGATGGAGTAGACTACGGTGGCGACGCAAGTTGCGAGATGAGGCAAAACCCTAGGTGTTTTCGGTGTGTCTTTTGACTGCAACCGGTAGCAGTATATATATTAGGACCAGAGGTCCAACTCTTCCTCAACTAGCGGTATGGGACTAAACTTTAGCACCACCTCTTGCTATTTTATTCATGGGCCACTATTTGAGATTTCAGAAATTGTTATGGGCCTAGCCCATTAATTCTAACAAATTGTGTGCCTATTTTCCATAGTGACTTTGATACAATGGTGTCTTTCTCAAATTTATAGTTTATACTTGTAACTGCATACAAGCAATATACTGTGGTTATTAATTCAGATTTTGACTCATTTGATCAGTACAACTTTCATTTTTTGAGTTATAATTTTATTATAACTTTAAAATTTCAACTATAGTATATAAACCTTTTTATTTTTATTTGCACTAATTTTTATTCGCGTAGTTCATTACATCGTGACTTTTCTCCTGGTAGTATATAAATTGCATCCCACTACATATATGGGAAGGAAAGCCTTTTTGCGATGAAAATTAATTTACATAAGACTTACAAAAAATTATCTTACTATGAGTTTGGTAAGTTGTCCTAAAAATGAAATATCTTGTTCTAGATGATCGATTTGGGAGCATTTGCTAGCTTGGAAGCACAACAGCTAAAAGCACAATCATACTGAGAAAGCTAGTTTCCGGAGTTGCACGTCATAAAGAAATGATTAATAAATTACTCGATATTGTAGTTCCAAGATGAACTTCCCTTTGTTTAGTTCAAAGGAATCATGCTATTGCTTTTAGTATTTTTTTTCTTCCTAAACATGACTATTGTTCTTTGCTGATATGAGTGATGGACTTTGATACAACTCGGAGAGACGGTGCAATGGCGTTTCTAGGTTACCAAGACAAAGTGAACAAAACTAGTTGTTCTCCCAGCCTTGTGGAAAGATGTCAATCATTTTGCTGCGGGTATACATTGCCATATTGTGACGCCCCCGACTCGACTGTGCACTAATCATACACGCAAGTGCGCACGATCAAGTCCAGGGACTCACGGGAAGATAGCACAACACAACTCTAGACACAAAATAAAATAATATAAGCTTTATATTACAAGCCAGGGGCCTCGAAGGGTCGAATACATAAGCTCGAGCTACACAAGAGTCAGCAGAAGCATTAGTATCTGAGTACAGACATAGTTAGACAAGTTTGCCTTAAGAAGGCTGAGCAAAACAACGACATCTAGATCGAAAAGGCGCAGGCCTCCTGCCTGGGAGCCTCCTATCTACTCCTGGCCGTCGGTCTCCACGTAGTAGTAGGCGCCGTCAGAGGGGTAGTAGTAGTCGTCGACGGGATCAGCTGGCTCCGGGGCTCCGTCATCTGATCGCAGCAATCGGGTATGGGGAAAAGAGGTAGCAAAGCAACCGTGAGTACTCATCCAAAGTACTCGCAAGACTTACATCAGATCTATGCTAAGTATGCATCGGTTATCAAAGGAATGGGGTTGTAAATGTGGACTATACTGCAGAAATGCCAGAATAGAGGGGAAGGCCTAGCCTATCGAAGACTAGCATCTTCAGCGTCTTGCAGCATTAGAAGAGTGCAGATTAGCAGCATAACATAAAGTAATAAGTAATAGCAGCAATGCCCAGAGATCCTTCCTCGACTCCCTGCGAGGAAGCAATCCCGGAGCCATCATATTAGTTTAGAGTAGTATGTATCCAGTTTAAGTTGTAGTAGATCGGGATACAACAATGAGCGTCCTGTTACCGTGGACACGGCTATTCGACTAGATAACTTCCCTGCAGGGGTGCACTACTGTTACCCAACACGCTCGATTAACTCTGGCCGGACACACTTTTCCGGATCATGCCCGGCCTCGGCTCATCGACACGACGTAGTCCTACCTAGGCTCAGCAGAGAGGTCCCCGCCGGTACATCCTAAGTGCTCAGGGGTCTTGGGCCCATCGCCCTTTGCACTCCGGGTCGTTGCGAGCAGGGCCAGCCTCACCACGTTGTGCCTGTGGGTATCTGCTGTCAGCCGTGCCGCGATGCTGAACTGGACGTCTGACAGAGCTTTCGGCAAATACATACGGCGCCGAGGGCCCTATTAAACCATTATCCCACGTGGCGGTAGTGCGTATAGGCCAGTGGCCAACTCAGATCAAATACCCAAATCCGTTAGTGAATTATTAGGAGCTCGCGGAAACGAGCAGAGATCCACGATCATATGACCCCGTCGCCCCGTCTCGTGGACTTACGACAAGGGCCAGGCCCTATCCCTCTCCTGGAGCAGTCTGCCTGCCTGGTCGTGCCACGTAATTATCTCGCGGGTACCCTCACGGTCAACCCGACTTCCCATCTCTCGCGGGTACCCCTCGAGGTCGACCCGACTTCAAACAGGGGCCTGAGGTAAATTCAAGGTATCCGTGTGTCCGAAACATCAAGGGGAAATCCGAGGAATCACCCTCGATGGATGCCCACTCGATGTATCCGTCAAGGTGAACTCGGAAGAATCACCCTTGATGGGTTCACACTTGAGGGGTTGCACGACAGAGGCATCATCGGAGGTGGTGAAAGAGGAATCACCCTCGGTAACCCACAACCGACTAGCTACGCTACAGAGATATCATCAGGAGTGAGGTAGGAGGTATCACCCTCGGCACTCGATAGTAGCTCTGCAGAGTCGTACAACTAAGGGGTGTGCGGTGTTGTGTCGGTCTCTGAACATCGATCACATTGATCGGGGCACCAGTAACAAAGCGGGGCAACAGGGACAAGGGTGAGGGGTCACTGATGGATCACTAACCAATCTATACTAAGCATTTAGGATTGCAGGTACGGTATCAACAGCAGTTACAAAAACAGGCTATGCATCAGAATAGGAGCAATCAAATACAGTAGCAAATTCTAATGCAAGCATGGTGGAGAAAGAATAGGCGATATAGGAATGATCAAGGGGGTTTTGCTTGCCTGGAAGCTCTGCTGAAAAGGAAGAAGGGTCGTCCGTGACGTAGTCGATCACAGGGGCATCGGCATCAGCCGCAGGGTCTACCGGAGAGAAGAGGGGGAGGAAACAGATAAATACAAATCAAACAAATGCACTCATAGAGCATGACATGGCAATATGCAATGCAGGGGTGACCTAATACATCCCTAAACCATTTTAGTTAATTTAGGAATTAATTTGGAATTATCTACCGGAGGTCAGGCACTATTCATCTTTCGGAAACAGGCAAAAAGTTCCATGTTCATCTACTTAGAGGGTTCTAACATGAGTGCAGATGACATATTCGGATTCGTTAGATTTTTCTGATCATTTTTCATATATAAATTATTTTCATCCGAGTTATGGATTATTTTCTATGATTTTTCAAAGTTTTAATCATTTTCTGAAATTTCTGAAATTAATTTAATTCGAAAATCATTTAAATATTAATTTCTATGGGTACACAGAAGTGTACCCAGAAATGTGCATCAGAGGCTGACAGTGGGCCCCAGTTGACTACCCAGTCAGCAGTCAACTATGGACTTTGACTGGTCAAACTGACCAGTGGGTCTCACCTGTCATTGACTCAGGTAATTAACAGAGGTTAGTTTTATCTAATTAAGTTAATTAGTTGGTGGGACCCATTTGTCAGTAAAATATTAATTAATATATTAAGTTATTTTTATAAATCAATTTAATTTAGCGCGGCCCCACATGTCAGTGACTGGAGTTAAATAAAACGCCACAGTAAACGGGCCCGCGTGTCAGTGGCTATTAGGGTCAGCGGGTTAGTACTAATTAGTGCTTAGGCCCGTAATTAGCTAGCTAATGGCCGGGGCCCACTGGTTTAAACCAGCGCGCCGGCGGTGTCCTCCGGCGACCACCCGAACGGCGGCGACGTGCCGGACTTGGCGCCCAGTCGACTAAGAGGCCACCCGCGAGCACCATTCGAGCGAGGGGAGCGCACCGCGTCGTTTTGCGCGACTGGCGTGGGCTAGGGTAGCCGGCAGTGACGACAACGGCGAGCTCCCGCGGCGGCGACGGGCGGCGCTACGCAAAACCGTGGCTAGAGCACGTGCGCGAGCGAAAGGAGAGGAAGAGGAGGTGCGCAAGCTCACGGTGAACGCGCTGACGAGCTCGGGGAGGCCGGGGAGGTCGAGGTCGTCGGCGACGAGCGGTGGAGCACGACGGCCGTAGCGGAGGGGATCGAAGCAAGCGACGAAGATGGGGGCTCCCGGGGGGTCGGGGACGCCCTTATCTCCTCCCAGGTGAGCGGGCACGTGTCGGCAGCCGCGAGGAGGGGGGGCCATGGCGTGCGCGGGCGCTGCGGTGGACAGCGAGGAGAGAGGTAGAAGGAAAGGTGCGGGTGGGCTGGGCCTCGCACCGTTGACCTAAGGCCCAGTCCACTAGTAGCTAGGTCCCTCTTTTTTTCGTTTTTTCTGTTTATTTTCTTTCTGTTTTGTGTTAAGTTGAGCCACCAAATAGATTTTGTAAAATATGAAACTTTGCTCATAAATAACATTGCATTTTTCTGGACTGCCATAAAAAGTTTGGGACTTAAATGAATTCATTTGATTTTTTGTTTAAATGAAATGGTTTAAATAGGGCTGTTTAGGTACTGTTTTTGGATGTTAGGGTCAATTTGGGAATTCAATTAATGTTGGTTTTATTTTTATAATTGCTTTGGGATTATTTGCAATATTATGAACTATTTTGTTTTTAAATTTGATCAAATTTTATTTTCATTTTCCATTTGAATTTTGAATTTGAATTTATTCTGAAGCCAAGTGACAAGTGGCATTGCAAAACTAGATGACTTGGCATCATTAGTGTGAGGTCACTTTAGCATGACACTGGGGGTTTTACACATACACTCCAACATGGGTCCACAACAGCATCTTTGTGTCAGGAGAAAGTAGGGGAGGACGGCTAGCTGGATGCACATAGATTCTCTGCATTTGTGATACACATATTGCAGACTTTTTTTCTAGTCATGTGCCATCTGACCTAAGAGTGTTTTTGAAGAATTTCAAAATGCGAGAGAGAAAAAAATCAGAACTGAGATCAAAATAAATGGTACCCATTGCAGCTGGCAATGAAGTTAGCTCCATCATCAATCCAACTTAGCTACTAGCCTACTACTGGTACTAGAGTTTTGAATGTGCCGCACCGAGTGTAAAGATCACTCAAGGCTATATAAATCTTAGAACTCCTTTTTTTCATAACCATTCCAAGTAAAACTTACCACGAAAAACCATATGATAACTCGGTGGCATGTTGTTCTCTTCTTGTTTCTCTTCAACTAAGAGCCATTTTGAGGTTGTAGGCATGAGAGGTATAGGGGAAGAAAGAGTCGCATGTAGCGCTGAATCTTTTACAGTGGGTATCCGACAACCTGCCGATGCCCATTGTAATTACTGCCATGGTGATGAATGGCGGAGCTAAAAGCAGGTTACGCCTGGGGCTGTGCTATGTTGAGTGATAAACTTCTATGATTTTCTATAGTTTGTATGACGGAATTGCAAAGGAAGTTGTTAGTAGGCCTGGGGCTATAGCCCCAGCTGCCCTAGGCCTGTCTTCGCCACTGATGGTGATCCTATTGTCTGCAGTAGCTGATGTACTTGCGGAAATCCAATTTCGCTCCCGGGAACACATGCTCCTGCGCGTGAAAAATGATTTTTGAAATGTCAAAAAAATCCCAACAAAATTTTTATGTATTCATAGTCACATCCAAATGCTACCTGCAAAGTTGTAGGCAAAAAGGTTACACATTCTGGCCTGTGTAAAAAAAATTGAACATTAAATGTTACCCCAAAATGTCACCCCAAAATTTTTTTTTTCACGAATGAAAAACTACTCCTCCGTTTCGCATGAAAATTGTCAAGCATGCTTGCGGCACTAACACGAACATCCACCAAAAATTCAGAATTTTTTTAAAACATTTTACCACTTTTTTTGAGGTACTGTTCATCCAGGAGCACATGCTCCCGGGAGCCAAAACACCTCCCCCGTATTTGTCCTTTCTTTGTGTGGTGAACTGCATAAAACCTCTAACTACTATAGAAGTTCTAGTTTTATTTTCGTTGTTGCCCAGTGTGGCTATGTCCAGGAGTGAGAATGTAATTTTTTAATGCAATTTGTATTATCAGTTGGATGGAAATAATATAGAGCTGAAAGTGGACACAAATTTTTGGAACATGGTTTCATGCACATCCATCTTGAATAGAAAAATCAGAAAATAATAGAAAAAATCAAATAATTCGGAATATTTTTTATAACATACATGGTTCCGTGTTCTACTTGCGTATGACGTTTCACGAAGAAATGACACCCATGGTATTCTAAGCAAAAAGAAAAGAATAAAATTGAAGCTACGAAAAATGACTGCTTCAAATACCATGAAAATAAGGCAAAAAATCATTTTGGCTCACTGGACTGTCTCCACTCCTCGTATTCGTGCCCTGCTGATTGTGTTCTGCTATATATTCTCGTGATGCAAGACATTTAGAAGCATTGGGCTGGCCCACGCTCATGTGGTCATTTAATGGTGTGTACCCGTTCAACCGACGTTGGTACAGACGGATACGGGAGCTCCTAATTGGCGCTTCAGGCGCCAATTTCCTAAGCTGGCGCCCATGCACCATCGCCCGTGGGCCGGTCCATATAGGCGACCACGATCATTTCATCGATCGCTGGTTCGTTCCATCGATCACATTTACCATTCGCTACGCCTAAAAAAACCAGTCAACCTTTGATTAATATGAAAAAAACAAAAAAATCGCAAAAATAAAAAAATTATGAATTCAAAAAAGTTCACAGATTTTGCAAAAAGTTCACAATTTTTTACAAAAAGTTCACCGAATTTGAAAATAGATCACCGAAATTGAAAAAACATTCATCTGATTTGAAAAAGTTCATCGATTTTGAAAAAAGTTCATTGGATTGGAAAAAATTTCATCAATTTTGAAAATAGTTCATCGAATTTGAGAAAAGTTCACAAATTTGAAAAAAAACTCATCGATTTGAAAAAAAAGTGCATCAAATTTCAAAAAAGTTAATTGAATTAAAAAAATCATCAATTTAAATAAAATTTCATGTATTTGCAAACAATTCATTGAACCAGGAAGAAAAAAAACAAAAAAGGAAAAAAGGAAAACAAAAAAAAGGAAAAAGGGAAAAGAAAGAATAAAAGAAAGAAAAAATTCAATCTTACAAGATCACGCTGGTTGGCGGGGTGGTTACACCAGCGGAACTAGATGAGGGAGGTCGCTTGTTCGAAACATGATCAGCCCTCGTTTTTTGAGGCTTAAAACACAGATGAAAAAAAAAACCTAGATGGGTCGGCCCAGCACTCCCGCGCTTCAGATGAAAAAAAAAACCTAGATGGGTCTCCCAGCGCGGGAGCGCTTTAGGCGCCCGTTTGCAAAAACACTAGTAACGTTCAGCGCCAAATAGGGTGTGCCGACGAATACCACACGACCCAAACTTTGCTATATGAGTCGACCGAATGCAAACTGTGCTAAACAATTGTGGGGACTATGCGAGCCGTCTCGCTGTAGGGATTCCCTCTCACGTGTAGCCACTGGGCCAGGCCATATTCGTTGTTTTTTATAGTTCACTGGATTTCAACTGCCTTCCGTGTGTTCTTTCGCTGGGTTGGTTTCCCCTGGGTATTTTTTTTCATTTTCTCTTTCAGTTTTTTGTTCCTTCACCAGTATTTTTTTCTTTTTTCTTTATTATTTCATCGGTTTTCTTCTTTTTATTCATGGGTTTCTTTGGTTTTTCTGTGTTCTTTCAATATTCATTGGTTTTCTTTGTTTCTTTCTCGGGTTTCATCACTTTTTCTTTTTCATTTGTTTCATTCTAGGTTTTCATTTATTTTTTTGCTTTTCTTTCTTCGTTTTTTTCTTGGTTTCCTTGGTTTCATTCTGTTGCATTGGTTTCTTCGGTTTTCATTGTTTGGTTTTTGTTTTCTTTGTTTTTCTTTGTTTTTCTTTGTGGTTATCATTTGTTTTCTTCCTGCGCGTGCTCTGGCTAGCGGCAGCACGTTCGCGCATTAACGTTTCCGTTCATATAAAGCCTGACTGTCAAAATGGTTCACTACAGATTTTTGTCTATTTTTCTATCGAAAAAGGGGTACACACAAAAATGCACGACTACGTGCTACAGCCACACAATTCTTCAGATGTCGGAAAATTTTCCATGCTAAACCTGTAGATTGTGTCCATGTTTCATCATACATAAATACAGAATTAACTGCACAAAGTACGTTTCGTTTCGTCGCACTGTGTACTCAAATCAATAACGCATTAATTTGCTAGCGCTACACATTTTTCCCTGCTTTCACTGAAGCAAAGAAACAGATAACAGACTTGTGCTGGGCTTTCCAACTTTCTTGCAAAGCAGCACATTAAAACATTACGGCATGACAAACCAAAGCTACCAAAGAACAAACAGAGCAACGCAAGGAAAGCCATGATCAACCGCCGAACTTCAGATCTTCATGATGAGTGCAGCAGGCATCGCGTCAGCGGCGTCTTGATTCTATTGGTCATGGTCCTCCGCCGCTTATCCTGTGCCTTATTTACTTCACCGCTCAGCGTCGGAGTAAAAAATCTTCACCCTCCTCTGCCTCTCCTCCTCCCCAGTTCCCTGCCGCCAGCGAATCCCCCGTCGTCCCAAGCCGCCCCCTCCTCCCCAATGGCCGTACCCCGTGACCGCCGGTTCCCACCGCCCATCCGCAGCGCGGATCCGCGTCGCCACGAGCGCAGTGCGGGCGCGTCCTCAAGCCGCCGCCGCCGCGTCAATGCGGCCCCATCCCGCCGCATCCCCGACTTCCCCAACCTTCCTCTGCCGCGGCAGCCGCAGAAGAAGTACCTCGCCGTCCGGCAGAGGTCGTGGGTGGCGGAGATAACCGACCGCAACACCCACACCAGGCGCTGGCCCGGCTCCTTCCACACAGCTGAGCTCGCCGCCCGCCAGCGATCGGTGGCAGGTCCGGCTATACGGCGCGGGTGCCCCTCCTCTACTTCCCGTGGGGCGGCGAGATTCCTCCGCTCGACGACCCGCCGCCGCCGGGGGTGGTGACTGCGGCGGTGGCTCGGGAGGACCGGGAAGCGAGGGAGCGGATTGCGGTGGAGGCCGTCAACGAGGAGTACATGTCGGACCTCTGCCGCCAGTACCCTGAGCTGGTGGAGGCGGAGCGCCAGATCTCCGGGGAGCGCGAGGCTGCCGGGGGGAGGGGGGAGGCCATCCACATCTCGAGCGGCGAGGAGGACTGCGACACAGATGACGACTTCGACGTTGAAGAATGGTGGAGGATCTTCCCCCACTGCGGAGGCGACAGCACAGGGCATGACCCCATGGGCGGTGGGATTTCTCGGGCGGAGTGGCTCGCCCTCGCAAAGTCCGACGACTAGAGGTTTTAGTTTCAGTATGCTTCAGTGGTTTAGTATGTAAATTATGCGTCGAATTAGACTTTGGTTCGGTGGTTGTTAATGTAAATTATGTGTCGAACTAGACTAAGCTTTGGTGATTTTTTAAATTAGACCATGCTTCGTTGGTTGTTCAAATTACATTAAAATTTGCTTTTTACTCCGTTAAATATAGGGAATCGGCTAGCGACGACCAAATTTTAGTGGAGTAATTAAAAATACTTCACTAAGTTACTCCGGCGATTTGCTCCTCTATTTTTAGGGGGTCGGTTAAAGTTGGCCTAACTTGAACAGGATTTGCAAATGGACAACACACCTGAACGCAAGTAACATAACTAATAGGTGGTCGAGCATTGAAGGATGCAACAGAAACATACATGTACAGTAACAGGAGGATCTGATCCAATCACATACCCAGTAAAATAGTCACTAACTCAACACACAGGTAGCGGATACTTGCACACACTACTGTTATTTTCATATACGCCGGGTGTCAGGCTTTTCGCTGAGAGCCAAAGCGCGGACACTCGGCAAAGTAAAATACGCCGAGAGTGGCTCGGCAAAGTAAAATACGCCGAGAGCCACTCTCGGCAAAAGCGGCATCTCGGCAAACAGGGTATTTTGCCGAGAGTACTTCTCGGCAAAACTGGAACACTCGGCAAAGCAACTATTTGCCGAGAGCCAAGTAGCCGCCGCACAGCAAAGTTTTGCCACGTGGCACATCAGGCGGCGAGTGACGGCACGGTCACGGTTGCACATCTTTGCCGAGTGTGACACTCGGCAACATATCTTTACCGAGAGTGACACTCGGCAAAGATTAAGCAAACTTTAGTCCCACTTCCCTCAGGGACAGGCAACAACACCTGTTTGAATAGTCGGATAGTCCAGATGCAGTAAGCGTCGGTCTTCATTACACTCCTCTTAAGAAGATGGACTATCACTTTGAATCTTCACCTGTTTCGGGTAGAGAAGATTCACTTTGGTAGGCCATCTTCCTAATGATGGATGCCGGCATTTTTTATTAATTCAATTTTTTTTAGTCTTCCATCTCACCCGGAGATCTACGCCTTTAACTTTCGCCGGACGGACTTTGACTAATGGACGTTTTCACCTGATTCTGATAGGCCAGCCCATAGGAACACTTCAGAACAAGGTCTGGGCCAAACCCACCACAAGATTCCCTCCATGTCGACCCGACGTGGCCGTTTCCCCCCTCCAAGTGCCGGCGGCAACACCGTCCGTGAAGGGGGTCACACTCCGGAGCGGCGTGCGGGGTGTTTGCACCTGCCACCACACTTCCAAACATGTATGAGGGCCCAGTGCAAGATTTGGTGGCATAGCTACCCCCGAAGGCCCCCGACCACTCATAGACATGCGGAGAACAATCTGTAGCGGTGGAGTTTTGCACATACTTCTGCATCTCATAAAAATTTGAAAAATTACCACACATCCTATATCACATGTGTCTGCACCGTGTAAAAAATTCATGATTTTATCACCCTCCGGGTGTTCAGTAATATTCACACAGCACCAAAACCGCAGGAGGTCACTTCGGTGTCATCATCTCGGAAAATCGTACGATGCCAGAATTCCTCGAGAGCTGGCACGGTGTCATCACACGGCCCCTGTAGGGTGTGGTAAATGTTTGGACGCGTTTCGAATAAGCCTCCCCTGAGCCCATTTGTAAACCGCTCCATCTCCGAGCTAATCTCTTGGTATCGAGAGCGAACGTGTCCGGTTTGTGCAGGAAGTGCGGGTCATGTTGCTCCGTTGGCCTCGAAACTTCTCGTGCTCTCAAAGAAGGCCATTGCATGACACGTGTCACGTCCCTGCATTTTTCGGACCAGCGTGCAATATTCGAGAAATTTATTGCTCTGCTAGGGTTTCTTCGCTGGAAAGTGCAGATCTGCAAGGCGACACATGAAATCATGCCCAGAAGAAGCATGGAAAATCCTTTGTGATGTCCTTGCGGCATGCGTAGGCCTTGTGCAGACGAGGGAGGGGCATGCCCTGCCACCGGGGGGCGAAAGTACCTCGGTGGCATGCTTGATGCAACCATTTAAATCCTCGGAAAATTGTACGATGCCGGAATTCCTCGAGAGCTGGCACGGTGTCATCACACGGCCCCTGTAGGGTGTGGTAAAAGTTTGGGCGCGTTTCGAATAAGCCTCCTCTGAGCCCGCTTGGAAACCGCACCATCTCCGAGCTAGTCTCTGGGTATCGAGAGGGAACATGTCCGGTTTGGGTAGGAAGTGCGGGTCCTGTTGCTTCGTTGGCCTCGAAACTTCTCGTGCTCTCAAAGGAGGCCATCGCATGACACGTGCCACGTCCCCGCATTTTTCGGACCCACATGCAATATTTGAGACATTTATTGCTCTGCTAGGGTTTCATCACGGGAAATCGCAGATCTGCTAGGCGCCACATGAAATCATGCCCGGAAGCGGCATGGAAAATCCTTTATGATGCACGGTTAGATGAAATGATGCAAACTACTAATTTTGCCGAGACTAGCACTCGGCACAAGTGGGTTTTCCGAGAGTTGCGCTCGGTAAAAGGTAAACCCTAGATCTAGTTTAGGACTTCTACCGAGAGCCCTCTCGGTAAACGGTAAACCCTAGATCTCGTTTAGGACTTTTTCCGAGATGCCGCTCAGTAAACGGTAAACCCTAGATCTCGTTTAGGGCCTTTACTGAGTGCCGCACCGACAAGCACTCGGGAAAGGTCGGCGGGACACTTAAGTTTATTCCACGCGCTGCTTTCACTTGGTTTCTCCACACCGCCCCCCTCCCACCCCGCCGCTCCCCCCACCCCGGCGCCCTCCCTCCACCCCACCCGCGCCCCCACCCCGTCGCCGCACCTCCACCACGCCGGCGCACCCCTACCCCGCCGCCGCACCTCCACCATGCCGGCGCCTCCCCACCCGACGCCGCACCTCCACCACGCCGGCGCCCCCCACCCCGATGCCGCACCTCCACTATGCTGGCGCCAACGACACCGACGTCGCCCCCCACCCCACCGGCACCCCCCATCTCCCATCGGCTGGCACCCCCTCCCCCACTTGGTGAGCTTTCCCCTCCAATGAATGGATGAATACTATATGTATGAGTGCTATATGAATGCTAGATGGATATATATGTATGGTTGAATGCTAGATGAACGTGTCCGGTTGAATGCTAGATGGATATATGTATGCTAGATGGGTGTTTTGGATGAATGCTATATGAGTGTTATGGATGAATGCTATATGGGTGCTATGTAGTAGTTTTTATTTATTAGTTTTCATATAATAGTTTATGTAGAAGTTTTTATGTAGTATTTTTCGTAGTAGTTTGTATGTAGTAGTTTTTGTACTAGTTTTTATGTATTGATTTTGATAGTAGTTTGTATGTATTAGTTTTTATGTTGAACGATTGTCGATCATATTTGACAGATAAGAGATGTTTTCAGAGGAATGGTACCGACTGTTGCCGTAGCGGGTCGCACTTCCTCTGCTCCTCCTCTGTGATCTTTGTATAGCAGGAGGAGCAGAGGAAGAGCGACCATCACCAACAGTCGATAAGAGTTGTTCTTGGAGGAAGAAAATCAACTTTTGACGATGGCGGTCAATCTGGGCCAGTTTGTCCTGTGATATACATTTGTCACGCACGATGGACTGGCCCAGCTTGACCATCACCGAAAGTCGAAAATATCCGTGAGAGAGTGTCCACCATATATACCACCACCAGAGAGAGTGTCCACCATATATACGTGAGAGAGTGTCGATGAGAGTTGTTCTTGGAGGAAGAAAATCGACTTTTGACGATGGCGGACGATCTGGGCTAGTTCGTCCTGTGATATACCTTTGTCACACATGATGGACTGGCCCAGCTCGACCATCACCGAAAGTCGAAATACCCGTGAGAGAGTGTCCACCATATTTGACAGATGAGAGATGTTACCGACTGTTGTCGTAGGGGGTCGCTCTTCCTCTGCTCCTCCTCTGTGATCTTTGTAAAGCAGGAGGAGCAGAGAAAGAGCGACCATCACCGACAGTCGATGAGAGTTGTTCTTGTAGGAAAAAAATCGACTTTTGACGATGGCGGTCGATCTGGGCTAGTTCGTCCTGTGATATACCTTTGTCACGCACGATGGACTGGCCCAGCTCGACCATCACCGAAAGTCGAAATATCCATGAGAGTGTCCACCGTGACTAATTTGCTTAGAAGTAATGTTTGATGTTTGATTCTTATGTTATTTTTCATTGTGTGATGAAAGGTGTTAGCACCGATCGATTTCGTGGCTATGGCTTCCTCCAACGACGCAGCTTCCATTAGGGTCGACTCCGCGGTCAAGGAGAAGTGCGCCGAGGACCGCTTGGCGGCACTCATTGAGAAGAACCCGCAGCTGATCCTAATAAAGTATTTTTAGGATCTGGCCAAGAAGAATCCGCCAGCTAAGGAGGGCAAGGCCCCACCACGTAAGGAGAGTGACGACCCGGTGCCATTGAGTCCACCGACCATCATTCCCGTCGACGCTTGGTCCTCCACTGCGGGGGATGCCCCCACGTGCTCTGACTCCACGATCACTGGTTTCACCGACTACACCTCAGAGTAGTCACCTAGATAGTTTGACGTTGATTTAGTGATATAGTTATGTAGCTGCTGATATGGACTTGGATGGGCACTTGCGATGCTTTTGATTGTATGAGTGATGAATGCTTACGTGGATTATGTATGATGTGCTATTTAACCTTGCATTATTTCTCTGCCTCTTTTTATCTTTCTTTTGTAGATGAAGTGGTATACGGTGTACAGAGGTAGGTGTTCAGGAGTCTACGATTCAAGGTCTGAATGCAATGAACAAGTACTTCCTTACGAATGCAGTTCCCATGACTCGTTCAATAGCAGAGAGATAGCAGAGTATCATTACAATCAGTATGTGCTTAACCAGAAGAGAAAAACCGAATTAGGCAATGGTGCAAGTCAGAAACGGCTTATCGGGTTCAGTGGATTGAAGAACTTGATAATTCTCTTTCAGCTCGTCATCATTGTGGTGTTGCTTTTATCATGTGATCGCATGTAGACATGCATTGACCACTTTGCTGTTTAGTTGTACTAAAGAG
Source organism: Elymus sibiricus (assembly GCA_039707655.1). NCBI lineage: Eukaryota > Viridiplantae > Streptophyta > Magnoliopsida > Poales > Poaceae > Elymus > Elymus sibiricus. The sequence continues at coordinate 31,927,842 of CM077674.1, forward strand.
CTACTTTGTGATTTCAAATGAAGCTTGTGTGAACTATCTCTACTCCTAAAGGACGAGTCTGCGGTCGTGATGGTACGTGCGTTGTCGTTTTGTCTCGTTTCCCTTCCTTACCCATCGATAGCTACCACCAATCCCACGTCCTCCTCGTCCACCGATTTTTTTCCATCCCACGAGCAAAAAAACCGGTGAAGAAATAAACCAGCGACCCCTAGCTACCTACCCGCCGCTCGTCTCCTCTTCTCCACCCGCAGCCGCCGCCGCACCCCAATCCCTAGCTCTTCCCTTCTCTCCCTCCGTACCTCCTCCGCTACCGCCGCTCCAGCCCGGATCTTCCACGTCCTTCCGACCTACGCACGCCGCATGCACTCCACGCCTCCACGCGACGCCACCACACCAAGGGTCGCTGATGGCCGCCACCCATGTGGGTCGTGGACGTACAGGCTACCTCTCTCCACCTCATGCCGACGCGGTGCCTCCCGGCGATGACCTCCTCCTCCTCACGCCCTCGTCGTCCTCCTCAAGCCGTCACCATCACCTCCCCTCCACCATGGCCTGCCTGCGTGAGCCCGACGCGGGAGGACAACGTCGACCATGGAGCGGAGCCTAGCGGGTGGTCCGACGCGGTGGTCATCGCCAAGGATCGATGGTTGACGCTGAAGAGGAGGGGCCCTCTTCCTGCTGCTATCCTCCCCATCCCCTACGAGCAGGATCTAGACAAGTACGGTGCATTCCTCCTTCCCCTGTGTGTATTTGATGCAATTTGGGGTAACTTTGTAAATACTGAAACCTTGTATGATTATTGTGTGTACAGTAACTTAAAAGGATCAGAAATGTCTGTACTGAGAGATGGTGAGGGGCTGATTTGTCTAGCACTTTTCTCTTCTAGCGGATATACAAGTTGTTGCCGACGACTCCGGCCGGGCGGATGACGCTGTGCTCGACCACGTCCTGCATGAAATGCCAGGCGGATGATAACATTGTTGACTTGTTGTCTTCTGTCTCAAATGTCGTTTGAACTTCAGGTTCTTTCTCCGTGTGACAATCCAGCTCCGCTGCACAGATATGAATCCAGCTCCGCTGCACAGATATGAAGGTCGCATGTTATTCAGGTTGTACTTAAAATAGCTCAAGTTTGTCTACCAGTTGCACATCTCACAATTGTTTAAAATAAATGCATAATCTTTATCCATACATACATTTACTTTTAGTTATAGCAAAAAAGGACAAGGACGGGGACTGCAACAGCAACAAGCCGGTGTTCTTTCTTCCCTTCTTTCATTACGTCGGGAGTGGATAATCAACTTTCGTTTTTATTTTCTGTACCTTCTTATTCATGCATCTTAGTTAGGAAGCTAACTGCGTTTCTTTGCATCATCACGGAATGTTTTTTTGCAGGATTTGCAGACATTTGCTAAGCTTAAATACGTGAATATGGACAGGTGGTGTTATTTATAAGAGTGGACAGGTGAATGTAGACAATTTGGGTGGTTTAGAATTTTTATCAGAGGTTTGTGCTGCTATTATTCATGTTGTTCATTAATTCTTTTGCTGTTCTTGCACATAGATCGACAACCAGCTTGTTGGTGTTGTTGCAGACTCTTTGTTGTTACATAATTTCAAATCATTTTTCTTAATCATGTACAGATATTTCAGTAAATGACTGCTTTAAACCATACTAATATCATTACAATTAGTAACCCATATTGTGTCCCATAACAAGATATTGGCAGTCAATTATCAATTGTCATGCAGATATTGAGTTCAGCTACTTTGGCTGCACATGAAAAATGAGGAATATTTGGAAGTGCTCGAACTGAGTTATTTCCATGTTTTATTTTTCGGAATCCTCTGTGTATTCATCTTGGTATAACCGAACTTAGTTTTTGTTGTTATCGATTCTTGGTGTTGGAAGCTAGGCATAGTTAGGACGTCTTCCAGAAAAAGAAACAATGTATCCAAAAGATCAAACATTATAGTGTACATTCTTGGACTACAAGCTTGCCAAAAATCCTTAGTTACTGTTCTTCCAGTACACGGAGATAAGGAGATTGGAGGCATGTCTGGTGGTTGCAATGAAATTGTTTATATTGGTGTTTTATACATATTTTTTCACCAACATACTAGGACTAAGTAATTTTATCATAAGATAGGTAATAATTGACTTCTGAAAACTGAACTAGCCAGTTAAAGTTTCTGGAAATATCGCAGAGCTAACTTTTTTTTTTGAACCGTAAACCATAGAACAATTGTTCTACGGTATTTTCCATTAAAACAAATAAATAAATATTGCAGAGCTAACTTACCTGATAGGTAGGATATATATTTAAGTGGTAACTGTTTTTGGATTGCGTGAGCTAAGGCTACAAGGAACAAAGGAGCGGCACTTGGAGAAGAAGGGTGCCAAAAATCCAAAAAGGCATTGGGCGTGCAGCCACTCCGCTGACACAACAATCTCATTACGTGACACCGCGTAGATGCCCATTGCAGCGGTGGCCACCGATACCAACGACAATGTGGCATTGCAGCAAGCGATCCCAAAGCTGGCGACGCCTCGCACCAGACCTTTGTTGTGCACGCCCATCCGACCTTACCTGACGGTGTTCCCTGAGCCATGGTTTGTGCCTTCTCCTCCCCTAGATCATCTCACTAATTCCTTGCACGCCATCACCGCACGATCCACTAGAGGTAGGCCTAGGCCATACTGGAAACGAACTTCCCATTTTCCAGCTTATTTTGTTTCAGAGTTTGTAGTATTTCCCCACTTGGTTATTCTTCTGTACTGTATCTATGGTCCTCCTTCTACAAAGAAGTTATTAGGTGACACAAAGTCTTCTTTCTTTTTTGGCTAAAAATGTTCATTGTAGAAAATAAAATTCATGCCTAATGAATTTGTTTGGTGAGATGTGGAGTAAGAGGAGACACCAGACCAGCTCGCAATGCAGTTGGCATGGTTAACATTACAATGTTGGAAACTGATCACCTCTATAGACGCGGATTTATAGACGTACGAAGGTACTACATGAAGTGCAAATGCAAGATCTCTCACAAGTATTTATTTCTCTCCCTTTTTTTGAGTCTCCAATCACTGTTTATGCTTTATTACTGCAGGAATGTAGCATAGATTATCTAGAAAATAGAGTGCTTCCTCCTGATGCCCAATCATGGTGTCAGGCTTCATTTGATCCTAAACAACTACTTTGGTCAGTAATTTATCTACTCTTCATCATTGCCTGCAATTTTAATCATTGACTGTAGTTTTGTAAATCAACTTGACTTTAACTTGGTGAGTTTTGACTATCTGTTTTTTCGCTTATCGGCTATGTATGGAGATTGTCACATGTTTGATTGGACTTCAATTTGGACATGTAATTCTACATTTCGAGGTATAACACTGGTGTTTGTTTCTATATTTGAACATTTCTTCTTATGGCGTAGAATCTGTATTCTATTTTTCCCTTGTTGGGCTAACTTGCCTGTAGAAGCTCAAAGGAAGAATTATCGATTGGTTAATCCCTTCTTTCAACATGTTAGAACTTGCATTTTTCCTGCTTAAAGTATTACATTAATACACTACATAAACACTGGGGCTGCAGAGTTGACGCAGTATAACTGATTAGGCTGGTGCTAAAAGATGCAGTCATGCAGACCTCGCCAATGAGTGAATGTTGGAAGATGCAACATTAGGAAATGCCAAGTATATAATTCTACATCCATGGTTCGGTCTCCTATCTCATATAGGGCCTAATTAAGTCCCCTTGTTCTTGTTACAAGTCATTTAGCACTAATGTTGGAAGATGCCTTTTTTGAGTACCAAGCAATTAATCTATTACCTAAAGTCGTTTTCCCTTGCCTCAGTATCATTACCTATGTCTTTCTTGAATTGTTTGCTTAAGGCAATTTCCCTGGGATTAGTTTCTTTTTGTCTGCTTACTTTAGTTTTGATTTATTCTATAGTTCACAGCTGCCCCCTACAGTGTAACTTATCGAATAACAAAGTTTTGTCTTTCTTCATTGGATATAGTTCCTATAGTCAGGGAAAAACATCTACTCCCTCTGTGGATATATTAGTTTACAGAGGTAGTGCTTATAATTGCGAACAGAGTTGCAAGATTTGGACGTATTGAGCAAGAACTTATTATATCGAGATGAGTACAAAAAGCAGACGTCCCTTGCCTCTAATGTAGTGTGGCAGATTTGGAAAGAAAGAAGTGTAGATTATTTTAGGCCAATGAGATGGAATCAGAAGAGTTAGTTTCTGCAGTTATTTAGAATGTTAACCTCCCGTTGGAGGCATTTGGCACTTAGCCTTTGCTGCTGTACAGCCGAGCTGACTTCTTGACATCCTCGAAATTTCCTTTTTACTTTTTTTATCTTGTATGTTGCCTCTTGGGTAGGCTTCAACCTTATTCCTGGAGGAAAAATAAGATTGAAAAAGTATAATATTAGCCTGCATCAATTGCAGTCCATAACACATCATATTGTATGCAATGATGGCCATTTGTATGGAAGAACAAGTGAACACATCAGATTGTATTTTTTGCTGGTTATACATTCAATGTGGGTCTCTGAATTTAAACCAAAAAATAGATTATTTTATTATGTTTTAGATACTTGAAGTAGGTGTTTGAAGAAGGGAAATAGATGTCATCTTCCGCTGTATAGCTTGATTAGATGCAACTGTGGACTTTTAATTAAAATATGCAACGGTAGATGTATTTCTTTGTATTAGCTCCACTTAATTTATTGGTCTTTCTACCACATGAAAATATAGCCATTGCTATTATTTTCATGTCCTTGTGACAATCACAGAACCTCAATTGTAATGCTTGGGAAATGCGAACATTGTAATGCTTATTTGTAATGATAATGATCTAATTCAACATGATGATCACGAAAAAGCGGTAGCTAACATCGTTTGATGTCTGAACACGCCTGAACATATGAGGAAGAAATAAGCTTCGACCTTGGAGACGACCTTAATCATTTGTTTGATTTATTTATATGCATTGTAGCCCGTAGCAACACACGGGCATTCTACTAGTTTACATAATGCTTATGTGAGTTTGTTGTTAACCTTTGTGACTTCAATTGCAAGTTAGTGTATGGTATATTTGTTTTTGCTGCAGCGAACCGAGCGAAAAGCTGCTGAATCTGAGAATCAGAATTGGGAAGGAAACAGTACCGAGAGCCGCTCTCGGCAAAGGGGCATGCGCTGGGAGGTTCTGGACATTGGCTGTGGCAGTTATGCCGAGAGTGCCTCTCGGCAAAGAGCTGACGGAACCAGCGGCCGTGAAGTTACTTTATTTTGCCGAGAGGGGCTGTTTGGCACTCGGCAAAGTGTTTGTCGAGTGTCCGATGGATGGCTCTCGGCAAATTCCTGTTTGCCTTAGAGGTGTACGCCGGGTGGCCTTTGCCGAGAACAACTCTTGGCAAAGGCTTTGCCGACGGGATTTGGTCCTTTTCCGAGTGTTTCTGGTACTCGGCGTATGCGGCGATTCCAGTAGTGACAGCTCGGTTCACTCTTCTTTGACCCAAGACCTTCCTCATCTTCATGTGGCATCACTGTTCGAAGCAAAACAGAACAAAATCAAATGGAGAAAATAAGTGTGACAAGATCCAGCAACTGAGAAGATAACTAATTGTCTAAATAAAATGAGATATCACACGACACTTAATCTGAACCGTAGGACAATGGCTGGTTTCCGGAGATTTTTAACGATCTTGAGATACGTCAGTTGTACTTGCACGACAGAAGATATACTTGGTCAAATGAGCAAGCTTTGGCCACAATGGTAAAGCTTGATAGGCTGCTTTACAATGATTGTTGGCTGACTGATCACCCTACTTCAAATCTCCGAGCGCTGCCATCGGACTTCTCTGACCACTACCCCTTCATGGCCTCAAAGAAACTTCATTTTGCAATTGTTGGAACCGAGGATTGCCGGACAATCACAAGAACATGAGGAGACGAATTTTGCCGGGCGACGAACACCGGCGGCGACGAACGCCGGGGCCTTTTTCTTTCTCTGTATTCACTCGTCTCACCTCAAAGCGGAGAAGTACATGGGTGTTTAATGGGCAGGGGACGCACAATGGAGCAACCGACTCCAATCCCGGACTACGCGCCATGATCCGAACAGCCGTCGCACGTCGTGTGAGCCAAACTGCTCGTTCCACACAACGCGGCCTCTCAGTTCATGTCGGCGCCACACACACCCATGCAGTAACAAACTCATATATGCATGCACACGCACACATGCATGGCCCATCCACCTCGCCGCCGGAGCAACTAACTCATGCATGCCGCTAACGGGTCAATAGCTCCTATGCGACACCTTTGAGGTGAATTGGATGCAGTACGACGTAGTTGACGAAAATAGCTCTCGTGCGACATTTTTGAAGCCAACTATAGCTCCTATGCGACATGGCCCTGTTTAACCATGAAATGCAAAACACAAGGGGTTAGCGATTTGAGTTATGACACGCGGGACCCACCAGTTATCCACATCAACGTGGGACCCACCACTTACTCACATGCGTGTGGGACCCACACCTTATCCACATAAGCATGCCCGTGCTCATCAGCGTGCCCGACCCGAGCCAGCCACGAGCCCGAGCCAGCCCCATTGCTTCCCCTTCCCCTTTCCTTTCCCCCACCTTGTTCTTCCTCTTCTCCGGCAACGAAGCGCGCCGCCGGCGAGTGATGTCTAGCTCGACTTCGGCCTCCCGCCAATCATGGCCGCAGTACGGTCCAGTGCCGTTGACAAGATGCCCCGGTTGCCCGCGCATGGAGCCTCTGAAGCGTTTGACTTGTGTGAAGGAAGAAAATGGCAACCGTGGGCGCGAGTTCGTGAAATGCTTGAGCAGGCCACAACCGGGGCAGGCTAGATCTGTGTACTTCACCAATCGTATGGTCTAATTTCTACCGATTTCTTTCTTTTTTTCGTCGAATTTGGATGGTGGATCTAGGGTTCATGCGCCGCGGACCCCCGTTTTTCAGGTTCTGAAGAAATGTGGACATTTCGAGTGGCTCGATGAGTACGTTGAGAGGTTGAAATTGGAGGCATCAACCCAAGAGCTCAATTTTGTGGGGGGGGGGGGGGGGGGGGGGGCGCTTGCTGTGGAACACGCCCCCCATTTGGCGGACAGAGCCGATCCGATGATGGACAGTGCTGAACTGAAGTGTGAATTGAAGAAAATGGGCAAGCAACTAAAGCAGCTGATCGATTTGAAGCAGCAAGCAAATATGATGGCTGGAGCATTTTATTGTTGTGTCATTGCTATGGGTTTCTTTTACTTGATGTTCATCAATCGCTAGAAATTGTTAGAGTTTGAGTTAGTGTGTCAAGCTAGTTTCAGGGGTCCCTAGTTTCAGTTAGTGTGTCTAGCTAGTACTTTCAGTTAGTCAAGGATCATTTGCTAGCTGAATTTGTGTGAAGCAAAACTTGCCTGAATTCTTGTAATGATATTCTCAGTTACAGTTCTAGTTAGTCCATGGATTATTTGCTCCCCCTGATGAATAAAATGCAGAGCAATTCATAAAATGCAGCAATTCTTTAGTTAACAGAGTGCAGGTGCAGAGTTCAGGGTCAAACAAAAAACGTTATTGGGCGTGGGCTGATGAGGACTGTGAGGAAAAGTAGGCCCAAATAGAAAACAAGCCCACCCGCTTGGTGCAACCATGTTGCTTAAACAAAAAAAGGTCGTGCACTAAATTTTGTGATGGATCATTTTTTGATACGCAAATGTAAATCGATAAAAAAAAATGTGATACATTAAATTAATTGAATCATTTTTTAAGGAGGATAGATAGATCCATTCATGCATGGCTGCATGAACACGTGTATGTATTGTAACTTTTTTTTTTTGCTTTACATATTTGTTGCTTGTCCACTATTGTTTTCTGATTGTTTTTATGCCTGTCTACAGTTCCATGACTAAATTAGTTGCATGCTTACATGAACTAAATTAGTTGCATGTCCATGGTTGCGGATCCAGAAAAAAAATTTGCACCCTAATAGAAGAGCCCATTGGTTCACGGCAATAGAAATAGAAAATACAAATTGTTCGGTAACTTGTTTTTCCCAAAAGTCATTGAAGAAAATACTTTCTCAACTCTAGTTGTAGCTACTGGTTGGATTAGAACCAATTTAATAAGCTTGTAAGCAAGGTTATAAGTGATTCCATTGCAACCGTGGTGTGTACATATACACAGAAGGGAAGCTCTAGGTGCTCAACAAACACCTACTAGCTAGGGTGACCCTACTAGCTACTAGTAGATCAGAGAAAGAAGGAGACGTGGGAGAGCGAGAGCATTGCTACTGACCAGGGCGAGGCTGTTACAGTGCCAAACGACCTAGATACCCCCTAGATACATGCATGCCTACATGCAGCACACCTATATATGACTTTTTTTTTGCAAAAATATTTGGGTGTACACTTGCATGTCCATAGTGGAATCTTCCTTTTATTAGTAACACATAGATCAACTAGATAGAACATCAAGCACGACATATATCAACTAGATAGAACATCAATATAGTAGCATAAATAGTAGCATTGCATGAACTAGATATTACATCAACCCGATAGATCAACCCAAGCACGACATAGATAGTACCATTACAACTTATATAGATAGATCAACCCAACACGACATAGATAACACAGGAGACCCTAGATAAGATAACACACGACACCTAACACCACCGGCTTGCTTGCTCCAAGGCCAACTCCTCCAAGGCCAACTCCTTCACTCGTCGTCGTCGGTGCGGTATGGGAGGGTGTGCATGCCGTCATCGGTGGGGAAGATGCTGTCGAAATCCGTGAAGATGTTGTATGTGGTGAATGCGATGAACTCGCATCCACACCAAAAAACACGGCCGAGGAGGTGGTAGGCGTCGAAGGGGTTGGTGAACCTCACGAGAAGCCCGATAGGATAGCCATTGTTACTGGCGTTGTTACTAACCTCTTCGATTCGTAACATGAGCGGAGAGCCCCTGGGGAGGTGGCGGTAGCCGGCGGAGAGGAAGTACTCGGTCAGCCCCCTTGCACCCCTCCACCTCGACATCGCCCACACCCGTAGGGTGTTCTCCACCTGGACCCCGGCAGGGTAGAGCCTCTCGAGGACGGTGGGCGGCATACGGTAGGTCGGCCCGTTGAACTGCATCTTCGCTTTGGGTGGATCTTGGGATGGCTTGTGGTGAAGAAGGGGCAGGGTGGGCAGATGGGAGATGAAGGAGAGTGAGAGGAAGATGTAGGCTTGGGTGTGCTTAAATAGCCGAGGTGCACCGTTTTGTTTTCCTCTCCATCGTGGTAGTAATGGCATGGGAAACAGGCAATGTGGCATCGAGTGTGTACACGCGTATGGCAATGGCTAGCCAACGGCCCAACGGCGTCGCACATGAGCCATTAAAATGCGTCGAGAGATGAGCTTCTGCGTGCCTGCTGCGACGGTCGGGCATCCAGTATGAATAGCTATAATGCGACGGTCGAGCGTGCTCGAGGGCGCCGCGCATGCATGCAACGTCGAGCGCTGCGAGGGCGGGCGGCGCAGGGCTGCGCGCGCATGCATGCATGCTTTTCAGGCTCGGTTGGTTCAATGCAATGTCCAACGGTCGAACGGGTGGGCCGCTTTTATTTAAGCCCAACAACGCATGGCAGGCCTGCTCAAACTTATCCAACGAAAAAAGGGGCTAAAAAGACCAGCCAATCAAAGCGCAGCCCGCGGATCTGTGACGTGGCTCCCGATCCAGACCGTTGCTTTAGTTCACATCTATCCAATGGTCCAGAAAGCTGCGTGTTATAATATCCAGCATCTTCGAATCAGCCAATCATAGTGCAGCCCGCGGATCGCTGACCTAGCCCTAGTGCCTGATCCAGACCGTCCATTCACAGCGATCCAATGGTCCGGATGGGTGCGGGGTTTTGAGAGGGTTTGATGGGGTTTTGAGAAGTTTTCAAGGGTTAGGGTTGAGCATAACTAATTCAAAAAAAATCAAAAAAATATAAAACTTGTGCCGATCATCGTTCTATGTGACTAAGTTGCTAGGAAAAATAAGAAACTTGGACTACGGATATTTTCATGAAAAAACCTTCACAAAAGATGGCTATCAAGAACGAGGTTGTAGGGTTTTCAAGAGAAGTGAGCTAGGGTTTAGTGTTAAGCATGTCATACTTTATCGAAACGATCCCATATCAGGATGGACCCTTATATACACACACTAGATGTCAAGTTTCCTTTTTTGGCTCATTTAGAGAAGGTCGAAAAAACACTTGCTTACAAATGGGGCTGTTTACCCTAGCTTAATTTGCAGGGGTTTGGAGCTCATTTGGAGCACATTTTTCATGTCCAGAGTTTCACATAATAAAAGTGCTCCGATTAATCACCTAACATGCATAATAGTCCAGAAATCATTGTAACACCAATACCACATACCAAATAACTTCAAATTTGAATTTCGGCTCAAATTTGAATTTTGGCTCAAATTTGAATTTTGTCTCAAACTTGAATAGTATTACACAAATACATATCAAAGTAAAAATACCATTACACAAATTCAGGCAAGGTTTTATTTCTACACAAGTTTGAACAAATTTTCACTTCAGCTTCTTCTTACCACTCGATTTCTTCTTCTTCTTTTTACCAGTGCTTGTTTTCGATTCTACAACACCCAGATCACTCAAGCTCTTGGTTTTCTTCACTGGACTGCCTGGAACAGCAGCTTCATTTCGCACCACAACAGCTGGAGTATCATCGGGCCCAATATCATCAGTTGGCAACACAACTTCCAATATAGGCTCAGTTGGCACCACATCAGCTGGAATATCATCAGTTGGCAACTCAACTTCCAATATAGGCTCAGCTTGCACAACATCAGCTGGAATATCTTCAGAGGTACCCATATCTTCAGTTGGCACCACATCAGCTGGAATATCTTCAGAGGTACCCATATCTTCAGTTGGCACCAGAACATCCAAATCTTGCTCATTTTGCAGCAGCACATTCAAGTCTTGCTCATTTTGCACCACACCATCCAAGTCTGGTTCAATGTGCATTGTTTCACCAAAACTTCTCTTTTTTCTACAGTCATTGACTCTTGCCTTTTTCTTTGGCCAGCAATCTTCAACAACAAGGGGCTCACCTGCACGCTTCCTCCTAAAAAAATAAAGCATGGCAATTGGTTAGTAATTGAAAAATGCAGCCAAATAGTAAACATCGCAAACATTAGCCCACATACTTTGGCCTTTCAGGAGTGTAACAACATTTCGGAGATCCAACTCGGTGCCCAAGTTCCAGGCACAGCTTGCATTTATTTTTGTTACCTTTTTGGGACCTTTTTGGCTTTGCATCCTTCTTTCCCTTCCCCTTTTTACTACTCCCACCTTTCTCAAAACATGCCTTGAATCTACTCTCTTTAGGCCTGCCAACCTTTCTTTTTGTTAGGGGAGGACACATGGAAAATTCAATTTCCACTTCAGGCCACTGAGACTGATCTGTAAGTGCTGGAATTGGAGTTGCATATGCAGCCTTGAATTTTGCTACTGAGTAATATTCGTGCAAATATGGGTGCATGTTTATCTTCAGTTGGGAGGCCAAGAAAAGTATGGCATGATCACATGGTTTCCCAGTGTGTTGCCACTCCAAACAAGTGCAATCATGCATTTCAGTGTTAACAACATGCCTTCTTCCAGTTTTGGTATCTCTAACTTCAGCACCCCACACAGAAGATTTTTCAACAGATAAATGTGTAAGATTTCTGCTCCTGTTGTGTTGGGGAACGTTGCATGGGAAACAAAAATTTTCCTACGCACACACAAGATCTATCCATGGTGATGAGCATCTACGAGAGGGAGAGTGAATCTACATACCCTTGTAGATCGCTAAGCGGAAGCGTTAAGAAACGCGGTTGATGTAGTCGAACGTCTCCGCGATCCAAATCGCAAGTCGTCCCTCGATCCAAGCACGATCTAGTGCCGAACGGACGGCACCTCCGCGTTCAACACACGTACGGCTTGATGACGATTTCCGCCTTCTTGATCCAGCAAGAGGGAGCGGAGAAGAAGAAGAGTTCCAGCAGCACGACGGCGTGGTGATGTTGGTGAGGAACTATTTCAGCAGGGCTTCGCCTAAGCACTACTGAAATTATGACGTAGGAGGAACTAGAGGTTGCCGGCACACGGCTTGGGGCAATCTAATGTGTCCCGTGTGCTAGCCCTGCCCCTCTATTTATATGTTGAGCCTTGGGGTCTAAACTTGGAGTAAAAGCCTCCTTTAGGTCGGTTTTGCCCGCACAAGGTCGGTTTGGCCCGCAGGGAAAGAGTCCAACTCGGATCCCTACAGTACCGCGCACAAGCGGTAGTACCGCTTACGATAAGCGGTAGTACCGCTGCTACGGTAGCGGTAGTACCGCTTGACCAGCTTAAGCGGTAGTACCGCTGATACAGTAGCGGTAGTACCGCTTGACCAGCTTAAGCGGTAGTACCGCTGCTACAGTAGCGGTAGTACTGCCTTACCAGCTTAAGGCAGTAGCAAAACTTCCTTTTGCACTTTCCAATACCTCGTGGGCTTTACCCTTTGGCCCATATAAAGTGTTGCTGCACCCGAACACTTCGGTAAACATCCGGAACCCCTTCCGGTGAATTCCGGAACCCTTCCGGAGATCAAAACACTATTATCACATATATCAATCTTTACCTCCGGACTATTCCGGAGATCCTCGTCATGTCCGGGATCTTATCCGGGACTCCGAACAACCTTCGGTCACCAACAAAATAACTCAACTATACTAATCGTCACCAAACGTTAAGTGTGTAGACCCTGCGGGTTCGAGAACTATGTAGACATGACCGAGACACCTCTACGATCAATAACCAATAGCGGGACCTGAATGCCCATATTGGCTCCTACATATTCTACGAAGATCTTTATCGGTCGAACCTCTATGTCAAGGATTCAGTTAATCCCGTATACTGTTCCCTTTGTTCTTCGGTATGTTACTTGCCCGAGATTCGATCGTCGGTATCTCTATACCTAGTTCAATCTCGTTACCGGCAAGTCTCTTTACTCGTTCCGTAATACAAGATCTCGTGGCTAACACTTTAGTCACATTGCTTGAAAGGCTCATTGTGATGTTGTATTACCGAGTGGGCCCTGAGATACCTCTCCGTCATACGGAGTAACAAATCCCAGTCTTGATCCATGCCAACCCAACAGACATCCTCGGAGATACCTATAGAGCACCTTTATAGTCACCCAGTTACGTTGCGACGTTTGATACACACAAGGTACTCCTCCGATGTCAGGGAGTTGCATGATCTCATGGTCAAAGGAACAGATACTTGACATGCAGAAAACAATAGCAATAAACTGACACGATCATATGCTACGTTCGTAGTTTGGGTCTTGTCCATCACATCATTCTCCTAATGATGTGATCCCGTTATCAAATGACATCTCATGTCAATGGCTTAGGAAACCTTAACCATCTTTGATCAACGAGCTAGTCAACTAGAGGCTTACTAGGGACACAGTGTTGTCTATGTACCCACACATGTATTTGAGTTTCCAATCAATACAATTATAGCATGGATAATAAACGATTATCATGAACAAGGAAATATAATAATAACCAATTTATTATTGCCTCTAGGGCATATTTCCAACAGTCTCCCACTTGCACTAGAGTCAATAATCTAGTTCACATCACTATGTGATTTACATTGTAATGAATCGAACACCCATGCAGTTCTGGTGTTGTTCATGTTTAGCCCTTGGAAGAGGTTTAGTCATCGGATCTGCAACATTCAGATCCGTGTGTACTTTGCAAATATTTATGTCGTCCTCCTTGATGTAATCGCGGATGGAATTGAAACGTCGCTTTATGTGTCTGGTCCTCTTGTGAAATCTTGGTTCCTTGGCTAGAGCAATGGCACCAGTATTATCACAAAACAGAGTCATTGGGTTAAGCGCACTAGGCACTACCACAAGATCTGTCATGAACTCCTTCATCTAGACACCTTCCTTCGCCGCCTCCGAGGCAGCGATGTACTCCGCTTCGTATGTAGAATCAGCTACCATGCTTTGCTTGGAACTGCACCAGCTAACCGCACCCCCATTAAGAATAAATACGTATCCGGTTTGTGATTTAGAGTCATCCAGATCAGTGTCAAAGCTTGCATCGACGTAACCCTTTACGACGAGCTCTTGATCACCTCCATAAACAAGAAACATGTCCTTAGTCCTTTTCAGGTACTTCAGGATATTCTTGACCGCCGTCTAGTGTTCCATTCCTGGATCACTTTGAAACCTTCCGACCATACTTATGGCAAGGCTGACATCGGGTCTTGTGCACAGCATTGCATACATGATAGAGCCTATGGCTGAAGCATAGGGGATGACACTCATCTTTTCTCTATCTTCTGCAGTCACTGGGCATTGAGTCTTACTCAACTTCACACCTTGCAGAACAGGCAAGAACCCCTTCTTGGACTGATCTATTTTGAACTTCTTCAAAATTTTATCAAGGTATGTGCTTTGTGAAAGTCCTATTAAACGTCTTGATCTATCTCTATAGATCTTGATGCCTAATATGAAAGCAGCTTCTCCTAGGTCCTTCATTGAAAAACTCTTGTTCAAATATTCCTTCACGCTTTCCAACATTTCTATATTGTTTCCAATCAGCAATATGTCATCCACATATAATATTAGAAACGCTATAGAGCTCCCACTCACTTTCTTGTAAATACAAGCTTCTCCGTAAACTTGTATAAACTCGAACGCTTTGATCACCTCGTCAAAGCGAAGATTCCAACTCCGAGATGCTTGCACCAGTCCATAAATGGATCGCTGGAGTTTGCAAACTTTGTCAGCATTCTCTGGATCGACAAAACCTTCTGGTTGCATCATATACAACTCTTCCTTAAGGAAACCGTTAAGGAACGCTGTTTTGACATCCATCTGCCAAATTTCATAATCGAAAAAGGCAGCTATTGCTAACATGATTCTGACGGACTTAAGCATCGCTACGGGTGAGAAGGTCTCATCGTAGTCAACTCCTTGAACTTGTGAAAAACCCTTTGCCACAAGTCGAGCTTTATAGACGGTGACATTACCGTCCGCGTCCGTCTTCCTCTTAAAGATCCATTTGTTCTGAATGGCCTTACGCCCTTCAGGTAATACTTCCAAAGTCCACACTTTGTTTTCATACATGGATCCCATCTCAGATTTCATGGCCTCTAACCACTTCTCGGAATCCGGGCCCATCATCGCTTCTCCATAGCTCGTAGGTTCATCGTTGTCCAACAACATGACCTCTAAGACAGGGTTGCCGTACCACTGAGGAGTAGTACGCGTCCTTGTCGACCTACGAGGTTCGATAGCAACTTGATCCAAAGCTTCATGATCATCATCATTAACTTCCTCTTCAGCTGATGTAGGCTCTACAGAAACATCTTTCTGCGCTGCGCTATTTTCAGGTTGAAGTAAAGGTTCAACAACCTCATCAAGTTCTATCTTCCTCCCACTCAATTCTTTCGAGAGAAACTCTTTCTCAAGAAATGTTCCGTTTTTAGCGACAAACACTTTGCCTTCGGATCTGAGGTAGAAGGTATACCCAACTGTCTCTTTTGGGTATCCTATGAAGACGCATTTCTCCGCTTTGGGTTCCAGCTTTTCAGGCTGAAGCTTTTTGACATAAGCATCACATCCCCAAACTTTAAGAAACGATAGCTTTGGCTTCTTGCCAAACCAAAGTTCATATGGCGTCGTCTCAACGGATTTCGATGGTGCCCTATTTAAAGTGAATGCAGCTGTCTCTAATGCATAACCCCAAAACGATAGTGGCAAATCGGCAAGAGACATCATAGATCGCACCATATCCAATAAGGTTCGATTACGACGTTCGGACACACCATTACGCTGTGGTGTTCCAGGCGGTGTCAGTTGTGAAACAATTCCACATTGTCTTAAGTGACTGCCAAACTCATAACTCAGATATTCTCCTCCTCGATCAGATCGTAGGAATTTAATCTTCTTGTTACGATGATTCTCAACTTCACTCTGAAATTGTTTGAACTTTTCAAATGTTTCAGACTTGTGTTTCATTAAGTAAATATACCCATATCTACTTAAGTCATCAGTGAAGGTGAGAAAGTAACGATAACCACCGCGCGCCTCAATGCTCATCGGACCGCACACATCAGTATGTATGATTTCCAATAAGTCACTTGCCCGTTCCATTGTTCCAGAGAACGGTGTTTTAGTCATCTTGCCCATGAGGCATGGCTCACATGTGTCAAGTGATTCAAAATCAAGTGACTCCAAAAGTCCATCAGCATGGAGCTTCTTCATGCGTTTTACGCCAATATGACCTAAACGGCAGTGCCACAAGAAAGTGGTATTATCATTATCAATTCTACATCTTTTGGCATCAATGTTATGAACATGTGTATCATTACTATCGAGATTCAATAAGAATAAACCCCTCACATTGGGTGCATGACCATAAAAGACATTACTCATATAAATAGAACAACCATTATTCTCTGATTTAAATGAGTAACCGTCTCGCAATAAACAAGATCCAGATATAATGTTCATGCTTAACGCAGGCACTAAATAACAATTATTCAGGTTCATCACTAATCCCGATGGTAATCGAAGAGCGAGCGTGCCGACGGCGATCACATCAACCTTGGAACCATTTCCCACGCGCATCGTCACTTCGTCCTTTGCCAGCCTCCGTCTATTCCGCAGTTCCTGTTTTGAGTTGCAAATATGAGCAACCGCACCGGTATCAAATACCCAGGCACTACAATGAGAGTTGGTAAGGTACACATCAATAACATGTATATCATATATACCTTGTTTGTTGTTGGCCGCCTTCTTGTCAGCCAAATACTTGGGGCAGTTCCGCTTCCAGTGTCCAGTTCCCTTGCAATGAAAACACACAGTTTCTGGTTTGGGTCCAGCCTTGGGTTTCTTCACGAGAGGAGCAACTGCTTTGCCACTCTTCTTGTAGTTACCCTTCTTACCCTTGCCATTTTTCTTGAAACTAGTGGTTTTATTGACCATCAACACTTGACGCTCCTTCTGAATTTCAGACTCAGCGGCTTTCAGCATCGCAAACAGCTCGGCGACTGACTTGTTCATCCCGTGCATGTTATAGTTCAACACGAAGCTCTTGTAGCTAGGTGGCAATGATTGAAGAACTCTGTCAGTGATAGCCTCTGGCGGAAGGGGCATCCCCAATTCAGCCAGACGGGTGGAGTACCCAGACATTCTGAGTACATGATCACTGATAGACCCGTTCTCCTCCATCTTGCAAGCATAGAACTTATCGGAGATCTCATATCTCTCGATCCGGGCATTCTTCTGAAAGATAAACTTCAACTCCTGAAACATCTCATATGCTCCATGACGTTCAAAACGTCTTTGAAGTCCCGGTTCTAAGCCATACAATAATGCACATTGAACTATTGAGTAATCATCAGAACGAGCCTGCCAGGCGTTCACAACGTCTAGAGACTCAACTGGAGCGGGTGGATCACCAAGCGGTGCATCAAGGACATAAGCCTTCTGGGAAGCCGTAAGGATAATCCTTAGATTACGGGCCCAGTCCACAAAGTTACTTCCATCATCTTTCAATTTAGCTTTCTCTAGGAACGCATTAAAATTCAGGGGTGCTACTGCGCGAGCCATGATCTACAACATAAATATTGTAAAGACAACTTAGACTATTGTTCTAGATAATGAGTTTAGTTAATCATATTACTTAAAAACTCCCACTCAAATTGACATCCCTCCGATCATTCGAGTGTAACATGATCCAAATCCACCAACTCAAGTCCGATCATCACGTGAGTTGAGGTGGTTTCAATGGTGAACATCTTCATGTTGATCATATCTACTATATGACTCATGTTTGACCTTTCGGTCTCTTGTGTTCCGAGGCCATGTCTGTACATGCTAGGCTTGTCAAGTTTAACCCGAGTGTTCCGCACGTGCAACATGGCTTACACCCGTTGTATGTGAACGTAGAGTCTATCACACCCGATCATCACGGCGTGTCTCGAAACGACGAACTTTCGCAACGGTGCACACTCGGGGAGAACACAATTTTATCTTGAAATTTAAGTGAGGGATCACCTTATAATGCTACCGTCGTCCTAAGCAAAATAAGATGCATAAAAGGATTAACATCACATGCAAATCATAAGTGACATGATATGGCCATGAACTCGTGCTTTTGATCTCCATCTCCAAAGCACCGGCATGATCTCCATCGTCACCGGCATGACACCATGATCTCCATCATCTTGATCTCCATCAACGTGTCGCCATGAGGTTGTCGCGCCGACTGTTGCTTCCACGACTATAGCTAACGTTTAGCGATAAAGTAAAGCATTACATAGCGCTTAATGATTGACACGCAGGTCATACAATAATTAAAGACAACTCTATGGCTCCTGCCAGTTGCCGTACTCATCGACATGCAAGTCGTGATATTCTATACAACACATGATCATCTCATACATCACATATATCTCATCATGTAATTGGCCATATCACATCACAACATACCCTGCAAAAACAAGTTAGACGTCCTCTAATTGTTGTTGCAAGTTTTACGTGGCTGCTACGGGTTTGCAAGAACCGTTCTTACCTACGCAAAACCACAACGTGGTGTAGTGATTGCTTTTTGATCTTCTAAAAGAACCCTCTTCATTGAAATCGATTCAACTAAAGTGAAAGAGACAGACACCCGCTAGCCATCTTTATGCAACGAAGTTACATGTCAGTTGAAGGAACCTGTCTCGCATAAGCGTACGCGTAATGTCGGTCCGGGCCGCTTCATCTCACAATACCGCCGAATCAAGTATCAACTAGTAAGGGCAAGCAATATGTATACACCCACGCCCACAACTCGTTTGTGTTCTACTCGAGATCTCATCTACGCATAGACCTAGCTCAGATGCCACTGTTGGGGAACGTTGCATGGGAAACAAAAATTTTCCTACGCACACACAAGATCTATCCATGGTGATGAGCATCTACGAGAGGGAGAGTGAATCTACATACCCTTGTAGATCGCTAAGCGGAAGCGTTAAGAAACGCGGTTGATGTAGTCGAACGTCTCCGCGATCCAAATCGCAAGTCGTCCCTCGATCCAAGCACGATCTAGCGCCGAACGGACGGCACCTCCGCGTTCAACACACGTACGGCTTGATGACGATTTCCGCCTTCTTGATCCAGCAAGAGGGAGCGGAGAAGAAGAAGAGTTCCAGCAGCACGACGGCGTGGTGATGTTGGTGAGGAACTATTTCAGCAGGGCTTCGCCTAAGCACTACTGAAATTATGACGTAGGAGGAACTAGAGGTTGCCGGCACACGGCTTGGGGCAATCTAATGTGTCCCGTGTGCTAGCCCTGCCCCTCTATTTATATGTTGAGCCTTGGGGTCTAAACTTGGAGTAAAAGCCTCCTTCAGGTCGGTTTTGCCCGCACAAGGTCGGTTTGGCGCAGGGAAAGAGTCCAACTCGGATCCCTGCAGTACCGCGCACAAGCGGTAGTACCGCTTACGATAAGCGGTAGTACCGCCTGTAGCGGTAGTACCGCTTGACCAGCTTAAGCGGTAGTACCGCTGATACAGTAGCGGTAGTACCGCTTGACCAGCTTAAGCGGTAGTACCGCTGCTACAGTAGCGGTAGTACTGCCTTACCAGCTTAAGGCAGTAGCAAAACTTCCTTTTGCACTTTCCAATACCTCGTGGGCTTTATCCCTTTGGCCCATATAAAGTGTTGCTGCACCCGAACACTTCGGTAAACATCCGGAACCCCTTCCGGTGAATTCCGGAACCCTTCCGGAGATCAAAACACTATTATCACATATATCAATCTTTACCTCCGGACTATTCCGGAGATCCTCGTCATGTCCGGGATCTTATCCGGGACTCCGAACAACCTTCGGTCACCAACAAAATAACTCAACTATACTAATCGTCACGAAACGTTAAGTGTGTAGACCCTGCGGGTTCGAGAACTATGTAGACATGACCGAGACACCTCTACGATCAATAACCAATAGCGGGACCTGGATGCCCATATTGGCTCCTACATATTCTACGAAGATCGTTATCGGTCGAACCTCTATGTCAAGGATTCAGTTAATCCCGTATACTGTTCCCTTTGTTCTTCGGTATGTTACTTGCCCGAGATTCGATCGTCGGTATCTCTATACCTAGTTCAATCTCGTTACCGGCAAGTCTCTTTACTCGTTCCGTAATACAAGATCTCGTGGCTAACACTTTAGTCACATTGCTTGCAAGGCTCATTGTGATGTTGTATTACCGAGTGGGCCCTGAGATACCTCTCCGTCATACGGAGTAACAAATCCCAGTCTTGATCCATGCCAACCCAACAGACATCCTCGGAGATACCTGTAGAGCACCTTTATAGTCACCCAGTTACGTTGCGACGTTTGATACACACAAGGTACTCCTCCGATGTCAGGGAGTTGCATGATCTCATGGTCAAAGGAACAGATACTTGACATGCAGAAAACAATAGCAATAAACTGACACGATCATATGCTACGTTCGTAGTTTGGGTCTAGTCCATCACATCATTCTCCTAATGATGTGATCCCGTTATCAAATGACATCTCATGTCAATGGCTTAGGAAACCTTAACCATCTTTGATCAACGAGCTAGTCAACTAGAGGCTTACTAGGGACACAGTGTTGTCTATGTACCCACACATGTATTTGAGTTTCCAATCAATACAATTATAGCATGGATAATAAACGATTATCATGAACAAGGAAATATAATAATAACCAATTTATTATTGCCTCTAGGGCATATTTCCAACATGTTGACCACCTGTTGTACCACTGCAGGAAGCTTATCCCCTTGCAGACAATCACCAATCCTTCTTCTCAATTCCCACAAGCGCATGATCATGATCCTGATTTGGTCAACCATGTCATGCACAGGCAAGTTTTTTAACTGCTTCACCTTGTTGTTAAAACTTTCTGCCAAGTTGTTGTTGATATGATCACACTTGATGGTAGTGTTAAATCCTGACCTATACCATAATAGAGAATGGTAGGTGTTCACCCATGGACCAAACTCAGGGCATGCTGTCATTATCTTACCAAGATGATATGAATGTGTCTGTGTAGTGTAAGATCTTGCTGCTGGCCACATGCGACCAAATTCTTCCCCTCTGAATTTTTTGATCAAATTCATCCACATATGGCCGAAGCACTCCCTCTGCTCACAATGGGGGAAAACATTCTTGACTGCGTTTTCTAGCCCTTTGCATGCATCTGTGTGGACTGCCAAAGGTGACACTGGCCCTATGCATCTTTTCAACTGCATCATGAACCATGTCCATGAGACCTCTGTCTCTGACTGAAACAAGCCAATAGCAACAGGGAACATCCAGTTGTGTTCATCTAAAGCATTGCAAGCTGCCAATTGACCATTCCACTTGCCAGTGAAAAACGATGAGTCTATGCTCAAATATGGACGGCACCCTGCCTTGAAGCCATCGATGCAAGGCTTTAAAGCCATAAAAAACTTAGAGAAAATGACTTTTCCATCCTCTGTTACCTCAGTATCTATCTCCACAACACTGCCAGGTGACCTCTTCTCCACCTCTGCTTTGAAATTATAAAGCATCCTAAAAGTATTTGCCCAGTCACCATATAATTGTTTCATTGCCCTTTGTTTTGCCTTCCACACTGTGTTATACTTCACCTTAATGGGGTACTGCTTTTCCAAGTCTACTTTAAGTTTCTTTGCAGTAGTGTTTGGTTTCTTGGCTAAAATAGGAGTGATCTTTTCTGCAATCCAAAGCTGTGATGTCATGGTTGATACTCTCTGTGAACTTGTAATACAAGTATGTTGGTGTGGGATTTGATTGACCCTAATGGTACTTCCATCAGGTTGGCGTCTAGCAGATATGTACCACTTGCTAGGCCTGACACTTTTATCAAAACCTCTGCATCTTGCATAAAACTTCTTTCTATCAGTCCACTTAGTCTTGGCATCAAACTCATGTTTGATTGCATAAGTCTTGAAACACATCCTAAACTCATCCATGTTTGGGAACAACTTCCCTACTGCAATAACAGGGTTTTCCTTGTCATAGACATTTACCAACTCATCATCATGTGCATCATCTACATCATCTGCAGCATCTTCCATCAGCTGTTCATCCACATCTTCAGATAAATCTCTGTTAGCATCAGTAGGCATACTAGATTCACCATTCTCCTCCTTATCTTCATCATCTACTGGAATGCCAATTTTTTTGGCCATCTCAGTGTCATCCATTGGTGCAATGACTAAATCAGTTGGGTCATTTAATTCTACTGAATTCCAATCAACAGAAACAACCCTTGCAACACCATCAGAGCCCTCTTGTGCATCTGCATCAGCCCCCTCAGCTAATACTGTTACTTCACCCGTACACATGGGCATTATCTGCCTCTCTGAAGCCCAATCATCATCTACCATCTGTGAAGCCAACTTTGAGGGCACATATCCAACCTTAGAATCTGATTTCAGATCAACGAGCTCTGCATGAAACGTAGTCCGTTTGCTTGTCCAACCATCTTGTCGATCGATTTCATCAACCATCTCTTCGCCATCCTCAATTCTCACATACTCGCCTTTCCAATTATCAAACCGTAACAATGCTACCTCTTGCTCTGCACCCCAAAAAATGCTCTCCCCAATTTTTTCCACCACATTCTTCACGGCCTTCTCTTCCATGCTCTGTAGGTCTTGTCGATCAATCTCTGCAAATTCAACCTCCCATTTCACAATTGTATCTCTCTCTATGTCCCGCACGCTACCATCACCTAGCTTCGCCTTAGAAGGAAAGAATTCGACAATGAATTCGAAGGACCGAGCACCATCGCCATCGCCCCAGTTTGTCAATAGTGTGAGCTAGTGGAAGCAGACGGCACAAATCAAATCGCATAGGTTGGAAATGTTGCACATTAAGGGATTACCTAGTCGACGTTGTCTCTGGCGGCTCCATCGCGTTCAGCCCCCCTCCCCCCCACCCAAATCTGGATCAAATCGACCCACCAAAAACGGGAGAGGGAAACAGAGGCGATGCGGTGAGATCTAACTTGACACGGAGGGGAACAGGACAAGGGTTCCGGATTCACTCACCACAGCCGCCGCCGTCGCCGAGAACGAAAGCTCCGCCGCTGCTGACACCGAGAACTAAAGCTCCGCCGCCGTCGCTGGCTCACCGCCGAGAACGAAGAGGAGGGAGCAACACAGGTTCAGACAGGGGTACCCATTCAGACAGGCACGGGGACACGTTTCCCCTGATTTACTGCCAAGTGGGACCCACATGTCTTAAACATAACCTCACTCCCGTTGACAACCATTTTAATCGCCCGAATGGGCCTTGGCTATTTGGGCTTCTGAAATGTCGCACGAGAGCTATTTTCGTCAACAACGTCGCACTCCTTCCATTTCATCTCAAAGGTGTCGCATAGGAGCTATTGACCCGCCGCTAACCACTAGTCTAATCAAGATTACTACTAACAGCAAGCACTTTCCCTGACAGATTGTGGCCTCAAAGAAACTCCATTTTCCCTGTCAAAGCTACATACTGATAGCTAAAACTGATTTTGCAATCATGAACAGGAACATAATATCCAAATGCCAGAAATAAAAGCAGTGCAAACCACAGACGCAAGCAGATCGGATGAGATAAGTACTGAACATAAAGGGAGACTGCTTCCAACCACAAAAAACAAAGTGATCTAGGTCGCAGACAGTAATGGTGCAACAGGATGTATGTGTGTACTTGCTCCAGTCACGTAGCACCTTAATTTCTAATTGACTTATCCACTAAAAGCAAGTATAATAAAGGGCAGTCAGCAGTAGACGAAATATTAGCCAACTACTGAAGGATATGCAACTCACTACTGCTCTTCACTGATGGCGCGATTGTCACTGACAGTTCAGATACCATATCATTACCATATCACTACAACCAAGAACTTCCTCATATCCTGCTTCTTCACATCACTTCTCTGTATCAATGGAAACAAAACAAATGTCAGGATGGAGATATATAGTTACCAGAATATCAAACGAACATGATGACAAGTCACTAGCACAACGATAGTCGAATATTATATGCACTCAAAAGTCAAATAACGCATTTGTACCATCAACATATTTTTCTTTTGTTCCAAAAACCAATAACACAGGTTAAATGCCTTCAGTCACACACGGGCAGGTTTCCATTTTACAGTTTGTACCACAGTAAAAATAACTGATGTGTTGGAATTAAACACGACTTGATTCTCCCCATTGGCCGGTGTATGCACGGTACGTGTACATGTCCGAGTAGAAACAAATTTCAAAATCAAAAGTAGGATTAGTAATACTAGTGCAAATGCCCGTGCGTTGCAACGGGCGAAAACATTACATAACCTACTCTGTGTGCCATCACGTTCCATCTCTTACATCCAATTTAGATAAACATTGGTAATAAGGTTAAAAAGTAAACGTATTTAAAATATGAATGTCTTTTTGAAATGAAGATCAATTAGCACTGCTAATTATCTTTAAAAACACGCGCTCAATACCGGTAATTAAACAATGATGCTTGGTGTATGGACCATGGAGTATAGAGTTTAGAAAGTTGTAGTGGTGTCCTTTGATGGCGCCTCCTTCAGCTTAGCGCTATCACCGGATGAAAGAGGAGTGGTGTATTTATTTTTAGTGGGACATACATATATTGGAACGTTCAATACTATTCGAGAGTTAAATAACTGATCCAAAAGATTTTTTAGATTTTTCAAAACGTTTGAATGCAAATGGATTTTTACTATGTTGGATTTATTTAGAGATTATTTGGTTTGGAAGAGTTTATTTTTTAATAGCACATATACACGTGGGTTACAAGATGAGCGAAAATTGATGTGTCCTCTGAACCAAAACACCCAATAGTGTAGCATGGCGGGGGCAGGGAGACACATGCTGAGGTATAGAAGAAATGCATGTCCTGCTTTAATGTCCATTACTGCAGTGCATGTATGCGTGCCATACACAGATTGGTCAGTTTTTATTTAACCCTGAGAAACAATCTCTTGTTGGATGGTTAGGAGGACACTCGTACCCTAATACCAGCACTAATTAAAATCCAGCTTTGACGCTTTGATGTCTCACAAAGGTGCAATATTGTTTAAGTCGATGATGGGAGACACTTGTGGTGATCTCATCAACCTCAAGACTGTTTAGTCTCTCTAGGGATTAGTGTATGTACTGTGTTTATGAGTTTGCGTTTGTACTGTGTTTTCTTCAAAAGAAGATTACCTTTAACCTTTGCATGCAATAATTTAATGTGTTTGCAAACGCACCGGAAGGAAAAAAATCATCGCATGTTTTTAGTGACTCATTCTTGTTGTCACTTTTCATGTTCGCCGTCGTCGTCAATGATTATACAATTTTTGGTGTCCGCAATGCAAAAGAATTGATGAATCCATATTCAGGTCCTTTGACGTTCCCTCAATCAGCATCACACTATCACTGGATGGGAGAGTAGTGGTTCATTGAAGTAGGGTTGTTTATATACAGTTATTTATTAATATTTGAAACCAAACATGTTTTTTCTATGTTAATTTTCTTTTTAGAAAATGTTGGTTGTTTGGTTTGCAAGATTATATTATGTTCCTTTTCTTTTTGCACTTCTTGTACTTGGCCCAAACACAAATTTCTCACTTAGATTGTAGGCTCTTTCTCTATTAAACACACACAATTTGGAGAGACCATAACTGCATGCACGCATCTCCTTCCGTTCTCACATCAAAACAAAAAAGAAAAGTTTCCTAGCAGAGAATCGCAGTGTGCCTGTATCCAACGACTTGGAAAGACAACTGAGACTCCGTTATATCTCAATCGACTGAGATTTAGTGAATCTGTTTAAAATTAGTAGCTAAACTTATTTTAAAAAGTAGCTAGTACAATGGCCCGTGCGTTTCTACATGCAAAAGGCGATGATTGACTTAAAATGCATATATTTCTAATTAGTGCTTCTAATTCAATATTTTTATAAATATCAATTTCGTCAAACTTCACGTTCGACAATATTTTTTTAAAGAAACTTAGTCGCCTCTTTTGTATCATTAGAATATTTCTTTTGGATAAACTATTTGTGTCAGAATTCAAAAATACGAATCATATGCATGGCAAGCAGAACTTCATACATAGATCCATTCATCGCCCACACTTGGTCCAATCCCTCATTACCAATTTAGTTAATCTATTTAGTTATGCAAGTAAGGCAACATGCCTCTTTAGAAGAAGGTTATTATTTATTACTTAACTCAAATACTAAAACTACACAAAAATATATACTTACCTATTTTCCTGAGTTTAAATATTGTAGTACTACACAACAAATTAAATTATTGTGACCGTATTTATCTTCCAGAGCACACATTTATATACACAAGACATACATTTGCAAGTGTTTCGTACCGCTCAAATCACCCTTGAGTTAAAAAAAGTTGACCCAGCATAAAATTTCCAATGGGCATATGGTACGGCACATCTAAAAAAAAATACAAACTTTTAGTTACAGAAATGTGTAAATGGCAAAGTATGATTTAAACCAATTATCAATCACAAATTCACAACTATTATAGGTTTGACATCATCAAAGACTCGAAGCTTTTACAAAATAACGGTGAAACTGCGTCCACAAAAGATAAATATATCCAATAGACGTGCAATGCATAATAGAGCTAGCCAGGCATAGTGCTCGAGTCGATTACCTCCGCTTCCACGTCGTGGACGTAGCAAGGACTGGAGCAAACTGCAGTGCGACTTTAGGTCGGCTCCCTTCTTCCCCGCGCGCCAGCCCGTGCTCACCCCACGAGACACGCCGAGCCGCGGTAGCTCGTTTTTTTGTATATCGTATCCTCACTCTCTTGCTTTCTCGTTTTCCATCACCTCACTCTCTTATTTCCACAATTTGCATCTCCTCTGAGTCTCTATACACGCTTGGCCTGCCCTTCTTCTTGTCAAGTTTCTCTTTTGCATTCTCCGTTTTCCATCACCTCACTCTCTTATTTCCACAATTTACATCTCCGTTTTCTTCAGCAATGATATGCAGCCTAGCATGCTGTTTCTTCAAGGGTCGTGCTCCCTCTTCCCACTTTTGGGGTTAATTCCGTCATTTGGTTTCCGTCCTTTTGACTTCTGATACGGCAAGGTCGCCGATGTATAAAAGTCGATGGAATTGCAGACAAAGGAGCGAGGTGGGATTATATTGGTGGCAACCTTGTTTTGCAACACAAGAAGGTCAGCTGAGTTGGCTACCTCCTTTGGGTTGGAGGGCCTGGTCGTGAGTTCGAGCCTCAAGGCAAGTATTTTTTGGACAATTTTTTTCTTAAAAAAATAAGAGTGGACCAGGCCCAGTTCAGCCCATGAAGGTGACAGGGAACGGATAAAACGACCCAGTCGAGCCGAAGACACGGGGCGGACGAAATTCTCTTTAGTACCACCTCATGTATTTTTCACATAACGTTGAATTAGATGTGTTTTAAATTCAAACTGAAGGCGTAAACTCACGGGAAGAAGCGTATTGTGACGGTGAACCCACGTAGTCAATCCGTGCTTTATTATGGAAAGACTTAACCGAGACGGTTGTTGTACGCTAGCTCTAGGCTTTATTTACGTGTGTATACCTAGGCTTGTAAACTTAGACCGTGAAGCAATAAAGAAAGGAAGAGGCTCGATACGAGCCTTTGGCAATCAAGCCAGGTTCTGTGGCGTATGTGGGTTGTGTATCTGGCGAGATTAGCTAGCTAGTTTAGCTACGTATACGTGCAGCGGAATAATTGATCAGGAGAGATCGAGCCAGCTTGGGGCAGGAACCAAGTTCGACCAGCGTTGCTTCATCGTCGTTCGTCGTTGTCGCATCTCGCCGTCGTCGGAAAGTACCCGACGTTGGGGGACTGGGCCAACATTATGATCATAGAAGAACAAGCACACTCGTAGAAAACAGGGCTTTGGTCCTGGCCAGATCAGAGCATTAGTCCCGGTCGTGTTACGAACCGGGACTAATGGGAGCATCAGTCCCGGTTTGAGAGGCTAGGATGCCGGCCGGGCCTCGGCAGGCATCAGTCCCGGTTCGGCTGGGACCTTTAGTCCCGGTTCCATCCACCAACCGGGACTAAAGGGGTTGCTGCCTTTTAGTCCCGGTTGGTGTCTGGAATCGGGACTAAAGGGTAGGCCATTAGTCCCGGTTTTAGACACAAACCGGGACTAAAGTTTTGCCTATATATATCCACGCTCCCCCCATCTCCTTTGTTTTTTGGCCGTGGAAGGGTGGAGGTGTGGGCTACTCTGTTTTTTGCCTATATATGCACATGAGGTGTTCGATGAAATGCCGGAGCCACACTTAAGCTTTCTCCCCTGTTCTTCCTCCAAGCTCCATTTTCCTCAAGATTTATCTAGGTTTGGTGGTGCACCAATTATCCAAGTGTTCTAAAAAGGTTAGCAACTTCATCCTTTCATCTCTCACTGCTATTTTAGCTCATTTCAAATGTTCTAGATGTAGTGTGGTTTGTGGTACTTTGGTTTTAATGTGATGATGAACTTGTATTAATTTGGTCATTTCTCTATTCATGATGTTCTGTAATGGTTTTTGATATACTTAATTATATAATGCACGCAGATGAACCGGCAATGGATGTACGGTGACCGACGCACCTCCGACTACATTACGGGCCTGCATAATTTTCTCGATGTGGCTGAGGCAAACAAGCAGAATGGTTTTATGTATTGTCCATGTACTGTCTGTGAGAATACGAAGGATTACATTGACTCGAAAACCCTTCACTTCCACCTGCTTAAGAACGGTTTCAAGCCACACTATAATGTTTGGACCAAGCACGGAGAAAGAGGGGTTATGATGGAAGACAACGAAGAAGAAGAGGATGATGACAACTATCCTATGTTCCCTGAATACGGTGATACTGCAACGGCGGAAGCTGAAGATCAAGAGGCACCAGATGTGCCCGATGATGATCTTCGCCGGGTCATTGTTGATGCACAGAGAGGATGCGAAAGTGAAAGGGAGAAGTTGAAGTTCGATCGCATGTTAGAGGATCACAAAAAAGGGTTGTACCCAAATTGCGAAGATGGCAACACAAAGCTCGGTACCGCACTGGAATTGCTGCAATGGAAGGCAGAGAATGGTGTATCTTACATTGGATTTGGGAAGCTACTGAAAATAATGAAGAAGAAGCTTCCAAAGGATAACATATTGCCTGACAGTACGTACGAAGCAAAAAAGGTTCTCTGCCCTCTAGAATTAGAGGTGCAGAAGATACATGCATGCCCTAATGACTGCATCCTCTACCGCGGTGAGGAGTACGAGAATTTGAATGCATGCCCGGTATGCGGTGCATTGCGGTATAAGATCAGACGAGATGACCCTGGTGATGTTGAGTGCGAGCGCCTCAGGAAGAGGGTTCCTGCCAAGGTGATGTGGTATGCTCCTATAATACCTCGGTTGAAACGTTTGTTCAGAAACAAAGAGCATGCCAAGTTGTTGCGATGGCACAAAGAAGACCGTAAGAAAGACGGGAAGTTGAGAGTACCCGCTGATGGGTCGCAGTGGAGAAAAATCGAGAGAAAGTGGCCGGACTTTGCAGGTGACGCAAGGAACTTATGGTTTGGTTTAAGTGCAGATGGCATTGATCCTTTTGGGGAGTAGAGCAGCAATCATAGCACCTGGCCTGTGACTCTATGTATCTATAACCTTCCTCCTTGGTTGTGCATGAAGCGGAAGTTCATTATGATGCCAGTGCTCATCCAAGGCCCTAAGCAACCCGGCAATGACATTGATGTGTACCTAAGGCCATTAGTTGAAGAATTTTTACAGCTGTGGGACATAAAAGGTGTACGTGTGAGGGATGAGCACAAATAGCAGGAATTTGACCGACAAGCGTTGTTGTTTGTAACCATCAATGATTGGCCTGCTCTTAGTAACCTTTCACGACAGACAAACAAGGGATACCACGCATGCACGCACTGTTTAGATGAGACCGAAAGTATATATTTGGATAAATATAAGAAGAATGTGTACCTGGGACATCGTCGATTTCTTCCGACCAAGCATGCCTTAAGAAAGAAAGGCAAGCATTTCAAAGGTGAGGCAGATCACCGGAAGAAGCCTGTCCTTTGTACTGGTGATGATATACTTGATATGGTCAAGGATTTACAAGTAATCTTTGGAAAGGGTCCTGGCGGACAATCTGTTCCGAATGACGCTGACGGACACGAACCCATGTGGAAGAAGAAATCTATATTTTGGGACCTACCCTATTGGAAAGACCTAGAGACCCGCTCTGCAATCGACGTGATGCACGTGACGAAGAATCTTTGCGTAAACCTGCTAGGCTTCTTGGGCGTGTATGGGAAGACCAAAGATACACCGGAGGCACGGGAGGACCAGCAACGTATGAACGAAAAAGACGGCATGCATCCTAAGCAGTATGAAGGTCCTGCCAGCTACGCTCTTACCAAAGCAGAGAAGGAAATATTTTTTGAATGCCTGCTCAGTATCAAGGTCCCGTCTGGCTTCTCGTAGAATATAAAGGGAATAATAAATATGGCAGAGAAAAAATTCCAGAAGCTAAAGTCTCATGACTGCCACGTGATTATGACGCAACTGCTTCCGTTTGCATTGAGGGGGCTTCTACCAGAAAATGTTCGATTAGCCATTGTGAAGCTATGTGCATTCATCAATGCAATTTCTCAGAAGGTAATCGATCCAGAAATCCTACCAAGGTTACAGAATGATTTGGTCCAATGTCTTGTCAGTTTCGAGTTGGTGTTCCCACCATCCTTTTTCAATATTATGATGCACGTCCTAGTTCACCTAGTCGACGAGATTGCAATTCTGGGTCCTGTATTTCTACACAATATGTTCCCCTTTGAGAGGTTCATGGGAGTCTTAAAGAAATATGTTCGTAACCGTGCTAGGCCAGAAGGAAGCATCTCCACGGGCCATCAAACAGAGGAGGTCATTGAGTTTTGTGTTGACTTTATTCCTGACCTTAAGCTGATTGGTGTTCCTGGATCGCGGCATGAGGGGAGACTGGGTGGAATAGGCACGCTAGGACCGAACTCAATAATATGTAGGGACGGGCATTCTTGGGCGCAAGCACACTACACAGTTCTACAGAATTCTACCTTGGTGTCCCCGTATATCTATGAACACAAGAATATTCTACGCTCCAAACACCCGGAGCAGTCTGACGACTGGATTACACGTGAACACATGGGGACTTTCGGCGGTTGGTTGCAAACACATCTCATGGGTAACACCACTATTGGAGATGAGCTGTACTTGTTGGCCAGGACACCATCTTTAACTGTATTGACTTTCCAAGGGTACGAGATAAATGGGAATACATTTTACACGATCGCCCAAGATAAAAAGAGCACCAACCAAAACAGTGGTGTCCGCTTTGATGCAGCAAACACCAATAGGGCAAAGGACACATATTATGGTTACATAGAGGACATATGGGAACTTGACTATGGACGTGATTTTAAGGTCCCTTTGTTTCGGTGCAAATGGGTCAATCTGTCAGGAGGCGGGGTACAGGTAGACCCGCAGTACGGAATGACAACAATGGATCTCAACAATCTTGGGTACACAGACGAACCATTCGTCCTAGCCAATGATGTGGCGCAAGTTTTCTATGTGAAGGACATGTCTACCAAACCGAGAAAAAGAAAAGATAAGGAAGCGAATACATCATACGATGAGCCAAAGCGCAACCTAGTTCTTTCAGGGAAAAGAAACATTGTGGGAGTGGAGGACAAGACAGACATGTCAGAAGATTATGAAAAGTTTCATGAAATTTCTCCCTTCAGAGTGAAGACTGACCCAAGCATCCTGTTAAATGATGAAGATTATCCATGGTTACGGTGCAATAAGCAAGGGACACACGCGAAGAAATAGTTTTATACCCCAAGATCCCACTCTGGGATGTGACCGGCTTCACCGCCATCACTTTCTCTCTAGTGTGAGTTTCCGGAGTTATAGCTGGAAAGTGCCACTTCGGACAAACCGGAGGGAATCTTTGTAAGAGCTAGCTAGGGCATTTTGGCATTTGAAACATGATTTTAGAATAATTATTTATTAAGTTATGAAATTTCAATTATTCATATCCTTTTAGTATTTTAGTTATACAGAGGAGTTAATCAATGCAATTATGTCCAAACAAAATATGAATGTCTTCTGAGCACCGGTTGGTTGCTCAATATTTTCAAAAACGTATTGACAAACCACCACCTGATGTGTCAAAGAATAAAGTTATATAAAATTCTAGTTATGATGAACTAAAACAAAACTATAATATTCTTCAATAGCAAAAAGAATCAACTAAAAAGCTTTTATAAAACTCTAGTTATGATCAAAATAATATTAACTTAAAATTATATAAAATTTATGCAACTAAAATTTTCATAAAGTATTTTTTGTTAAAAACTTTAATATCAAAAAGAATTAAATGAAAACTAGGCATGCATGCATCTGTTTAAAAGAAAACTTTAGAATTAAAACCAAAAATAGGCATGATCTCTTTCATTAACACAGAAAGAATATGAAAGTTTTGCATTTTTTAGAAATTCATATATTTTGTTGAAATTATTTGATAATCATGTGTATTACACATAAGTGAGTATGTATTAAAATTAGGATGTGATTTGAAGAAGGTCAAAAAATTGACATATATATAAAATTCTAGTTTTGATGAACTAAAACAAAACTATAATATTCTTCAATAGCAAAAAGAATCAACTAAAAAGCTTTTATAAAACTCTAGTTATGATCAAAATAATATTAACTTAAAATTATATAAAATTTTTGCAACTAAAATTTTCATAAAGTATTTTTTGTTAAAAACTTTAATAGCAAAAAGAATTAAATGAAAACTAGGCATGTATGCATCTGTTTAAAAGAAAAATTTAGAATTAAAACCAAAAATAGGCATGATCTCTTTCATTAACACTGAAAGAATATGAAAGTTTTGCATTTTTTAGAATTTCATATATTTTGTTGAAATTATTTGATAATCATGTGTATTACACATAAGTGAGTATGTATAAAAATTAGGATGTGATTTGAAGAAGGTCAAAAAATTGACATAACATATGAAAAAATAAAAAAAATAAAAAAATGCCCGCCTAATAGCAGGAGAATTCACACACCACGGCCTGCATACGACTAGAAACCCAACTATATATGGGCCAAGATGCAGGCCCACGGGGCACGAATTTCTGCTGCCAGTAGGACCCACAGGGCAGAGAGTGGACATGTCAGACGATAAGATGTCTGTGCTTTGAGAGGAACTTGCAACGGTAGCCGCAGGTGGGCTTATAAACCGCTGCGAGCGCCTCTCGCTTGGCGAGGTGGGACTAAACTCCCACCGCCCCTCGGCTGTGCCAGGAACAACCCTTTAGTCCCGGTTGGTGGCTCCAACCGAGACTAAAGGCCCCCATTTAGTCCCGGTCCGAGCCACTAACCTGGACTAAAGGTGAATTTCACTTCGCGCCCTTTGGACTGGTGAAATTCACCTTTAGTCCCGGTCCGAGCCACCAACCGGGACTAAAGGGTTGGGTATATAATCAACACTTAAGAAATTTTCTCCCATTCTTTCCCCCGACGCCGAACCACAGCACGACGCCGCCAGGCTGCTGCGCCGGAGATCGCCGTCACCTCCGAGCCGTCCCCCCCCTCGCCGACGCCCTCGCCGCGCCCTGCCGCGACATCGCCGTCACCGAGCCCTGCCCCGACGCCGTCCCCCGCTCCCCTGCAACACACTGTGAGCCACCGCGCCGTTCCCCTCCTCCTCCTTCCCCCCCGCGCCCCACCGCCACTGCCCGCCCCGACGCCGACGTCGCCCGCGCTCTCTGAATCTTCTGCATTTCTGAATTTTTCGACAGGGTGAACAGTGTGCACACCACATGTATGATGAAATGCCAGAGGGTCCTAGGGATTTTAGGAATTCATGGGAATTTTTGTGGTGAGGTTTTGAACCATATAAGAGGGTCTGGCAAAGTTTCAGAATTTTTGGAGCAATTAAAAATGGGTTTTGGTCATGGAGTTTGAATCTGGACCAAATTTGAACTGGATGGAATTTGAAAATTTTTAACTGTGGAACTCAAAGTTTTTGGTGAAATGGGTTGTGGGTACTGCCTAGTTGCTAGGATAATTTTTGTGGGTGTAGAAGAATTATAGAAAATATGGTTCCTTTGTAAATCAAAAAAACTAGGATAAATATAAATTCCAACTTGGAATTTATTTAATATAAGAGAAATATTTTTGTGGAGTGGAAAAGTATTGGACACTGTCCTAGAAGGTGAGAATGACTTGAGGGATAATTTAGAGGTGACAGAAAAATTATTGGAAGAATTTAGAAGTGCTTGAAAGGAGTGAAGTGGCCATTTTCATAGAATAATTTTATTTATTCCAAAACTTTTCTAAATAAAAATCTGTTTTCTGCCACTAAGTCTGAAAATCTGTTAATACTTGTGAACTTGATCATGATGATTGCCATTGATCTAGGGGTCATTTGAATTAGTTCAGTAAGCATGTTTTGCCATGTGTTACATCTCCGTGGAATTACAGGTTGTGGTCGGTGTTGCATCTCCGTGGAGTTCCTCCCTGATCGTCCCTCCGCTATTCGACAAAAGGTGTTCATTTGTTGTATGTTGAGTTTTGTTCATAGGATGATGGTTGGTTCATTTGTTGAGTTGTGTATTCATCTTGTGTATAAATCTTGTATTCATTTTGTATTCATCTTGTGTATAAATCTTGTATTCATCTTGTACAAATATCGTCGTAACTTCGACATGAGGGGGGGGGGGGGGTCGTTAAAACATAACCCCGATAACTTTGATTTTGAGGCATATGAAAACCTGATTTGCACGTCGGACAGGCATGAGAGAGGCGGTCCGCAAAGTATCCTCTCCCGAAAGATAGGACGACTCATCAGATATGATTCTAGATAATGTCCAATGCCTCATATCGCGAACATAGTTATATTGAATAATTGATCTACATATAAATGAAACATAAAAGTTTAGCAATCACTTACAAATTTTCATGTTGTTCATTGACTTCGACATGAGGGGGGGGGGGGTCGTTAAAAGATAACACCGATAATTTCGGTATAACTTCGACATGAGGGGGGAGGGGGTCGTTAAAACATAACCCTGATAATCCACTGATCCTCATATGCATATGATTCGTTGTTGTGATTAGGTCTATATTTGCCACTAATCCATCTCTCATGGTTGTATATTGCCATGTTGTAATATTTGCAGAAACTATGGAACACGACAGAGACTTAGAACAAGAAGAGGCGTTGGAGGAAATAATCCGCGACGGAGATGATGATATCATCACCTCATAGTTTCTCAACGACTCCGATGGTGAGGGAAGAGAAGATGACGGCTCCGCCAGTGTTGGAGCCTTAACTATTGCAAAGTCCGGCGAGGTATATATATTAATTAAGCCTCTGCTGACTAGATGCATTAATTGTTTTGTATGTACATATATTAACACTTCTTTCTTCTTTTAGCCCTCCGGATCGAGCCAAACTTCTATAAGGAGACGAGGCCCGAAGAAAAGGTTGGGCGAGAATGAAAGGTTCACGATCAAAGAAGTCGATCCAGATGGCAAACCAACTGTTCCCAAGCGGACCCAAGACCGATTTATACATCAGTGCGGAGTTGTTGTTAGGGACAGCGTCCCGATCAGCATCCAAGAATGGAATAAGAAGAAGGACGATGGAGTTTCTTATGTCGACGATAGATGCAAAGATGAGCTTTGGAACTCGCTCATGATAAATTTCAGCCTACCGCCAGAGGAGGATCCAAATAACCCAGTTATACAGCGAAAAGTCAAAAAATGGCTCTGAAGAAGATGGCAGAACAATTCAAGAACTGGAAGAAAAGATTGAACGAACAGTTTGTCGAGAAAGACGAGACTCCAGAATTCACCGGTCAATATGCGAAGATAAAAGATCACTGGTCCGCATTTGTGGCGTACAAGAAATCGGAGAAAGCTAAGAACAGGTCACAGACAAATAAGCTAAATGCTGCAAAGAAGCAGTATCACCATGTTACGGGGTCAGGTGGCTACAAGGTTGCCCGGCCTACGTGGGACAAAGCTGAGAACGACCTGCTTGCTAAAGGGATCCAAGCAGCGACATCGAACTGGCCCGAACGGGCAAGGACTTGGTTCTTCGGGCATGGGGGAACTTTGGACCCAGAAACAAGGAAGTGTGTTTGCACGAAAGAACAACTTGAAACACCCGTCACAAAGATTCAGGAAGCAATCAAGGATGTGCAGGAAGGGAGGTTCCATCCCGACAGAGAGAAGGACGTGCTGTCACGCGCCCTTGGGAATCCTGAACACCCTGGACGAACACGAGGCACAGCAGGCTCCGTTCCGTGGGTGCATGGGTTTCCCGACAACACTGGTTATAGAAGCCGAGGGAGAAAGAAGAAAGAGGAAGCAGACTGGATGCAGAATGTAGAACAAAGATTAGCGTTGCAGGAGAAGAAACTAGAGGCACTTACCAGTCAGCGAGCTACCGACCCACCATCTCAGCAGCACGAAGATCCTTCATTTGATACTACCCACGAAGCTACCCCACCATCTCAGCGGAAAAGCAGTGTGGCTTCCACGGAGCTCGTTCGGCCTGATATCACGGCTCCTCGCTACCCCGTGGATTATATCACGGAGAGGGAACATTGTGAGCTAATGGCGAAATGCATCAACCTAACCTTGAAGGTGGCGGTCGGCTATGTCTTACCTCCTAGACCTGATGGAACTTTCCATTGCAATCCGATTCCAGATGGCTTTGCTATTGTCGGGATGGATGAAGTTACCAACGGATT
The DNA here is from genome assembly GCA_039707655.1 of Elymus sibiricus. Lineage (NCBI taxonomy): Eukaryota > Viridiplantae > Streptophyta > Magnoliopsida > Poales > Poaceae > Elymus > Elymus sibiricus. The sequence goes on from CM077674.1 coordinate 31,964,821, forward strand.
CGAGGGGCTGGAGCTTGAGTACCCTACAGGTGAAGGGGAGACACATCTGGTAGATGCCGTAAGGACTACCATTCTAAGGAGAAAGGAAAACATCGTGCTTCCACAATGGACGCCGCGTCAGCAGACTCAGCCGGAGGAGGCCCCTCAGCAGACTCCTCACAGTCCAGCTCTATCTCCGCTGCCTCAGTCGTCTCCGCCGCGTCAGCACACTCCGCCGCCTCAGCTGTCTCCGCCGCCTCAGCGGACTCCGCCGGAGGATGCCCTCAGCAGAATCCTCCGCCGCCTCAGCTGTCTCCGCCACATCAGCGGACTCCACCGGAGGAGGCCCCTCAGCAGAATCCTCTGCCGCCTCAGCTGTCTCCGCCGCGTTAGCGTACTCTGCCTCCTCTGCCGCGTCAGCTGACTCCGCCTCCTCCGCCGCCTCAGCAACGGCGGAAGAGACCCGCGGCCACTCCGGCGGCTAGCAGTACAACAACGAAGAAATCCAGAGTAGGTCCAAGCGTCAAGAAGGCTCCTCCCAAGTTACCATACGACATGACTGAGGAGGAAAACAACGAGATCGTGGCTGCCGATGTGAAACGCCAGCTTGCACCGAAACGTCCAGATCCAAAGGAGAAAATAGATCCGGTAAAAGCGAAGCGCTGTCTGGATGCCTTTCAGCGACCACCACCTCCTCCGCTGCTCTCACACTATGACCGATGTATTGTAAAGACATTTCATGAAGCGAAAAGGTCGGGAAGTACTAGCAGTGCTGCAAGAAGTGGGAAAACAATTCCCCAGCTCGGCGAACAGGAAAAACAATCGTGCCCCCCGCTCAAGGTGTTTCCCGATATAGCTAATGATCCGGGGGTAGCGGCCGCTCATCCTGGTTACACTCTTCGTGATTACTTAGGCGATGAGGTACAGTTCGAAATGGCTGAGGTAGCCTTTAGATACGAGCATGGGAAGCCTCTCGTCAGACCTGAGCAGCTCCCGCATCTATCAACAATAATGCAAACATTGCATAACTGGTACTTGAAAGCCTGCAAGGAAGGGACCGATAGTATCTTAGTGGGAATTAAAGATGAGCACTACTTCAATGGAGTCGAGGCGTTGTACATTGAATTTGAAGAATTATTTCAGTTATACAATCAAGACGCCCTCGACAAAACTATCGTCAGTTGCTATTGTCTGTAAGTATTTTTTCTGTAATTAAGTCTCTAGCTCAGCTCGTTCATTGCATGAATAATTATCCTCACACTATATTATGCAGATTGAAGATCCGCGAATGCGGAGGAAAAATCTATGACATTGGGTTCATTAACCCAAATACCGTAAATGAATATACGGTACAAAAAAACCCCGATGATACAGAGAATTACTTGCTAAAGGCGTTACTTGGAAAACAAAACAAAAGGGAAATACTATTTCCTTACAACTTCAAGTGAGTGTTACTGTCTTGTGCACATTCTGTTTCGCTTACTCGAGGTTAAGTGTAATTGATGAGTTATGCGTGCGCAGGTTCCACTTTATTCTGCTAGCCATTCAGCTTGACGCGGGACTAGTAGTTGTCTTGGACTCAAGACGTAAAGAGGCTAAGGAGTGGGCGGACATGAGTCAAATGCTCCAGAAGTAAGTTCAATCATTATCGCACCATATCGGCAACTTTCGTTCATTTCCTGATATCAAGTAATCATTTTCTTTGCCGGGCAGGGTTAGGAAAAAGTTCACCAACCAGGTTAGGGGTGAATGGAAAAAGGAGCTACGATTTTCACACCCCAAAGTAAGTACTACTAGCTAGTTCCGCGCATCTCTCATTGATTCTAGTTTCAATACCATTATCATGCTTGATTATCATTTTGATTGAACTCTATTCTCGTAAAGTTCTTGTGGCAGGAACCCGTGAATAATTTATGTGGATACTACGTTTGCGAGTACATTCGCCACAAGATCTCTGAGCGGGGCAGATCTGAAGAACAATTTGAAGTACGTAAACAATATTCACATTTTTATTTTATTACCATCAATTGTGTTGAGTTTCATTCATATATATATATATTGACCCCCTTCTTTAAATTAGATCCGGCGGAAGCGGGACGAACTCCTACCAACTGATCGCATACGAGCAATTCAAGAGGAATTGGCGGGATTCTTTGTTGACCATGTCATACCTACAGACGGAGAATACCATCGGGAGTGGCAATGCGATTTTGGTAATTAGATATTAGGGATCGTAAGAGATGTTATATTGTATATATGCATGAACGTGTACTATATGTAGTAGCGTCGAATAGATATACGAAAACTTGTTGTTCAACCAAGCACGGAGAAAGAGAGGTCACTTCTCTTTATATATTGATCATGACGATGTTGTGTAATGGTTCCTTCATTGCTATATGTAGTAGCTAGCGTCGAGTTGAATGAAAAGCATAAAATAAAAATGAAAACCCTAAATGTAAAGGAATTGAATGGTAAACACAAAAAGAAATGGGGAAACACAATATGAAACCCTAAACCCTCCAAAACCCCAAAACCCCTCCTTTCAAAAACAAAAAAACCAAAATCCCAGCGCCTGGCAGTGCTGACGCGTGCCTGCCTTCTAGTCCCGGTTGGTGTTACCAACCGGGACTAGAGGTCCTCCTGCCTGGGCGCCCACAGCGGCCACGTGGAGCTCCTTTAGTCCCGGTTCGTAACCCAACCAGGACTAAAAGTGGGGGCCTTTAGTCCCGATTGTTCAGTCCCGGTTGCAGAAACGGGACTAAAGGCCCTCTGGAACCGGGACTGATGCCCTGTTTTCTACTAGTGGCACCACATAGGCTTGCCAACTGTTAGCTAGGATTATGTACTTCTACTATATAAAGGAGAATATTCATTGTAATATATCTGAATCAGAAACGGTGCATAAGCTCAATGTTAAAATGTAAAACGTCCACTTAAATTCAAGTAAGCAAGAGCATGCTTCAAGATTTTAGCAAAATCCAGGAAAAAAACAACTAAAGTACTACCAATCCCATATGTAATATAGAAAAGCTGACCGATGTCCAATACTTGGAAATAGGAAGCAAATTTCAGTCTCCATGGGTTTGTGATAATATTTCAGGACAAGTGGTCAACTTGATAACAAGGCATCAACAAGCTTTAAGAAAACGAACCCACGGCCACACGCAAGGGCCCCTATCATGACTACAAGTAAACACTACAGCAGTACACAAGTGGTTTCAAATCATCTTATGACCTGCATTATCTGATGCCGGTTAATTAGTAATGTTATAAAGGCCCAAAAAATCAACGATATAGCTTATACCACTCCCAGCTATACCAAATAGTGCAATGAAAGGTGCACATACCAAAACTATGTAACCTCAACAAGAGCGATATATAAATCACATAAAGGTTAAAAGGCAAACGTTGCCCGATCGTCCTTGAGCGCAGGGAATATGGGAGGCCAGATCATCATAAAAGGATAGACATCATAACCAAAATGTTGAGCCTGTTCTGCCATCTCATGCACTTTATGCATTGGCTTGCTCTTGACATCCAGATAGAGCATACATCTACACATTTCCAAGAACACAAACTCAACATTATCCTCCACCTGCCATATAGAGTGAAAATCAATATCCCCACCCTCAAGCGTGTGATCTAGCATCCTCAAATTGGCCCACATCTGGTGCAAACAAATGGTATTGACCAACAACCAGTTGTCCCCCTTGTGGAGCCAGATGCAAAGTTGAAGCTCCTTGTCATGGAGATGTGTGAGATATACAATTGAAGGATCATTTTAGGGCACTGCGAAGAAAGACCAAGTCTCATTTCCTCCACCATACACCTGCACTAAAGGGGTGACGAGTGAGTTACTCGGGATGATGATATAGTATGAGCACATCACAACGGTCTTATATTTGTAGGTTTTACAAGTATGTTCAATATGTTGGTGGTGCAATGTGTTCAATTAATGTACATATTGGTTGTGAACCCCCAATTATAGGCTTCTGTGTTATGGAAAGCTAAGTGCTTGTGCAAATGTATGATGTGTGCATGTAAATTTTGTGTGTCTGTGTGTTCATCAATTTCATTTCCAAGGTTGGCAGCAGAACAGAAACAAATGCCAGCCATGAGAAAGTAATGGAGTTGTTATCACTTAGCGGCGGTCAGTGTGTAGAAGTCATCACTGACCAGCCAACTAGCCCATATGTGGTTGTCAAGACGTCACCGACCCGGAGGCACACATGTGCCTGAAGCACGCTAGTGATGATACCAATTGGCCGGTTAGTGTTATTTGCACCTGTAGTGGTGCCGAGGGATGTATCTGCTACGCTAGCAACCATTTTCCCCCCTAAGGAACGTTATACTTACCGATGAAAATTACGGATCAAAACTTAGGGAATGACATGGAAGCATCTAATTGGGGATTAAAGGGGCTCATAAAGTGGAATTCTGGGGCAGATTAATAATGTCGAGTGTACACGTACGTTTGTCTCTACGTCAAAATATGTAGCTCCACCTCCACTCCGTATGTTTATCAATTATTACGGAAATGCTCGGCCGCACCCGGCTGATAACATGCGTGCGACGGCCGCCTCCACAACCGTCCAATCAGTTTTGATCGTGTGGCACGGGGCACCCTCCCAAGTCCCGAATACTATGCTCACTTTATTTGCAACATGGGTTATGTTGCAGACAGCCGAGCGTAACATGGGGCGTGTTGCAACCCACTATAGGTGGGTTTTTCACAACATCAACCACGTGTTTGGTGGACTTATGCACTCTCCCCTTATCTTCTCCACCACGACTCTCTCTCTCTCTCTCTCTCTCTCTCTCTCTCTCATCTCTTGATCCAGATCAAGACCGGCATGCTGCTGACTTGCCGGCCTGCGAGCTCTTCCGCAAGATCCACGTCGCCCCTCCAGTATCTCTCCTCCCTCCTACCTTTCATCCACCCAAGGAAGCCCCACCACTCCTGCCTCGCTCCAATCCACACTCAGCCACCCGCCACTGTGCCGGTCAGCGAGATCCGGCTGGTGCCTGCCGTGCTGCTACAGGCGGGACAACAGCTAGCACAGAGCACACCACCACCGTCACCGCGCAGCTACATGAAGAGCAGCGACTACTCGCAATTCTAGTGATGGTTTGGGTGCCGACTACAAAAACGACGACGACGGTTCTCAACGGATGTGCTTCCAAAACGCCGAGGATGTTGTGTTGGCGCCTGGGGCAACATCAGCCATCTTTGTGAAATGCGAGGGATGTTGCGGTGGACGTCATCCAAAGGTCGTCTTGTGCAACATCAGCCATTTTTCGGAAACATGGAGGATATTGCAGAGGACGTCATGTTCCTGAAACATGGGGATGTCGCGGAGGACGTCATCCGATGACTACTGCTTCTGGATGAGGACAGGGCAACATGGATCCTGTTGCTGTGAGGACAGGGCACAGTAGAGGGGAGATTGCACTGTCGACGTCGCACGCATCGGACGGCTCGCAACCAGGACGATTTTGTTCAAAAAAATTAGCAGGGCATCAACAAGCAAAGCTGACCGATGTCCGCAGCAAAAAATTACACCATAAATACTTTAGGAAATAGGAAGCAAATTTCAGTCTCCATGGGTTTGTGATAATATTTCAGGACAAGTGGTCAACTTGATAACAAGGCATCAACAAGCTTTAAGAAAACTAACCCACGGCCACACGCAAGGGCCCCTATCATGACTACAAGTAAACACTACAGCAGTACACAAGTGGTTTCAAATCATCTTATGACCTGCATTATCTGATGCCGGTTAATTAGTAATGTTATAAAGGCCCGAAAAATCAACGATATAGCTTATACCACTCCCAGCTATACCAAATAGTGCAATGAAAGGTGCACATAGCAAAACTATGTAACCTCAACAAGAGCGATATCACTAGTAGAAAACAGGGCATTAGTCCCGGTTCCTAAAGGTCTTTAGTCCCGGTTCTGCAACCGGGACTAAGCAATCGGGACTAAAGGCCCCCACTTTTAGTTTCGGTTGTGTTAAAAACCGGGACTAAAGGAGCTCCACGTGGTCGCTGTGGGGCGCCCAGGCAGGAGGAACTTTAGTCCTGGTTGATAACACCGACCGGGATTAAAAGGCAGCCACGCGTCGGCACCTGCCAACCGCTGGTTTTTTTTTTTTTGAAATGAGGGGTTTAGGGTTTTGGAGGGTTTAGGGGTTTCATATTGTGTTTTCCCTTTTCTTTTTGTGTTTACCATTCAATTCTTTTACATTTAGGGTTTTCGTTTTTGTTTTACGTTTTCCATTCAACTCGACGCTAGCTACTACATATAGCAATGAAGGAACCATTACACAAATCGTCATGAATATAGAGAGAAGTGACCTCTCTTTCTCCGTGCTTGGTCGAACAACAAGTTTTCGTATATCTATTCGACGCTGCTACGTATAGTACACGTTTATGCATATATACAATGTAACATCTCTTACAATCCCTAATATCTAATTACCAACATTCACTACTAGTTCTCGATGGTATTCTCCGGTTTTAGCTATGATCTCTTGAAGGAAGAATCCCGCCAATTCCTCTTGAATTGCTCGTATGCGAGCCTTTGGTAGGAGTTCGTCCCGCTTCCGTTCGATCTAATTTAAAGAAGGGGGTCAATATATATATAAATATATATATATATATATATAAAAATATATATATATATATATATATATATATATATGAATGAAACTCAACACAATTGATGATAATAAAATAAATTTGTGAATATTGTTTATGTACTTCAAGTTTTTCAAAAAATCTGCCCGTCTCAGAGGTCGTCTGGCGAATGAACTCGCAAACGTAGTATCCACATAAGTTATTCCCGGATCCCTGCCTCGAGCACTTCACGAGAATAGAGTTCAATCAAAATAATAATCAAGCATGATAGTTGTATTGAAACTAGAATCAAAGAGATGCGCGGACCTGGCTAGTACTACTTACACCGAGTTGTTCAAATCGCAGCTCCTCTCTCCATTCACCCCTAACCTGCTTGGTGAACTCTTTTGAAACCCTGCCCGGCAAAGAAAATGAATAAAGGAGTTATTAATTACTTGATATCAGGAAATGAACGATAGTTGCCGATATAGTGCGATAATGATTGAAATTACCTCTGGAGAATTTTTTCCAGGTCCGCCCACATCTCAGGGTCTTTACGTAACGAGTCCATGACAAGTACTTTTCCTGCGTCAAACTGAATGACTAGCAGAATAAAGTGGAACCTACGCACGCATAGCTCATCAATTGCACTTAACATCAAGTAAGCAAAATATAATGATGTGTACAAGACAGTATAACACTCACTGGAAGTTTTAAGGAAATAGTATTTCCCTTTTGGTTTGTTGTTTAATTAACGCCCTTAGCAAGATCTTCTCTGTATCCTTGGCGTTCCATTTTACCGTAGCTTCATGAATAGTATTTGGGTTAATGAACCCAATGTCATAGATTTGTCCTCTTTTGCATTCGAGGATCTTCTTTCTGCATAATATATATAGTGAGGATAATTATACATGCAATGAACGAGCTGAGCTAGAGACTTAATTACAGAAATGATACTTACAAACAATAGCAACTGACGATAGATTTGTTGATGGCGTCTTGATTGTATAACTGAAATAATTCTTCAAATTCAATGAAATTCTCCTCGTCTCCATTGAAGTAATGCTCATCTTTAATTCCCTCAATGATATAGTTGCTCCCTTGCTTTGAGGCTTCCAAGTACCAGTCATGCAATCTTCGCATCATCGTTGGTAGATGCGGGAGCTCCTCAGGTCTGACGAGAGGCTTCCCGTGCTCGAATTTAAAGGCTAACTCAGCCATTTCGAACTGTACCTCATCGCCTAAGTAATCACCAAGAGTGAAACCAGGATCAGCGGCCGCTACCCCCGGATCATTAGCTATATCGGTAAACACCTTGAGCGGGGGGCACCATTGGTTTTTCTATTCGCCGAGCTGGGGAATTGTTTTCCCCATTGCACTACTCCTACTTCCCGACCGCTGCTGTGGATCTCTATATGACTTTACAATAGAGCGGTCATAGTTTGATAGCAGCGGAGGCGGCGGTGGTTTTGTAAGGTTTTCCAGCAAGCGTCTCGCTTTTACCGGATCTATTTTCTCCGTTGGATCTGGACGGGTCGGTGCAAGCTGGCGTTTCACGTCGGCAGCGACGATCTCCTTGGTTTCCTCCTCAGTCATGTCGTATGGTAACTTGGCAGGAGACTTCTTGATGCTACCTGCTTTGGATTTCTTCACTATTGTAGTACTAGCCACCGGAGCGGCGGCGGATCTCTTCCGCCGGTGCTGAGGCGGCGGGGAGGCGGAGTCAGCTGACGCGGCGGATTCTGCTGAGGAGCCTCCTCCGGCGGAGTCCGCTGACGCGGCGGAGACAGCTGAGGCGACGGAGTGTGCTGACGCGGCGGAGATGGCTGAGGCAGCGGAGACGGCTGAGGCAGCGGAGATAGAGCTGGACCGTGAGGAGTCTGCTGAGGGGCCTCCTCCGGCTGAGTCTGCTGACGCGGCGTCCAGTATGGAAGCACGATGTGTTCCTTTCTCCATAGAATGGTAGTCCTTATGGCATCTCCCAGATGAGTCTCCCCTTCACCTGTAGGGTACTCAAGCTCCAGCTGCTCAAATCCGTTGGTAACTTCATCCACCCCGACAACAGCATAGCCATCTGGAATCGGAGAGCAATGGTAAGTTCCATCAGGTACACGAGGTAAGGCATAGCCGACCGCCACATTCAAGGTTATGTTCATGCATTTCGCATGTAGATCACAATGTTCCCTCTCCATGATATCATCCACGGGGTAGCGATCAGGAGCCGTGATATCATCTATGGGCGGCCGAATGAGCTCCGTGGAAGCCACGCTGCTTTTCTGCTGAGATGGTGGGGTAGCTCCGTGGGAAGTATCGAATGAAGGATCTTCGTGCCGCTGAGATGATGGGCCGGTAGCTCGCTGGCTATTAAGTGCCTCTATTTGCTTCTCCTGCAACGCTAATCTGTCTTCTACCTTCTGCAGCCGGTCTGCATCCTCTTTCTTCTTTTTCCTCGGCTTCTATAAGTGTCTCTGCTGTCGGGAAACCCAACCTTCCATGGAACGGAGCCTGATGTGCCTCGTGTTCGTCTAGGGTGTTCAGGATTCCCGAGGGCGCATGACAGCTCGTCCTTCTCTCTGTCGGGATGGAACTTCCCTTCCTGCACGGCCTGGATTGCATCCTGAATTTTTTTGACGGTGTTGCAAGTTGAGCTTTCGTATAAACACACTTCCCTGTTTCTGGGTGCAAAGTTCCCCCATGCCCGAAGAACCAAGTCCTTGTCTGTTCGGGCCAGTTCAATGTCTCTGGATGGATCCCTTTATCAAGCTGGTCGTTCTCAGCTTTGTCCCACGTAGGCCGGGCAGCGTTGTAGCCACCTGACCCCGTAACATGGTGATATTCCTTCTTTGCAGCATTTTGCTTATTTATTAGTGACCTTTTCTTACCTTTCTCCGATGTCTTGTACGCCACAAATGCGGGCCAGTGATCTTTCATCTTCTCATATTGACCGGTGAATGTTGGAGTCTTCTCTTTCAGGACAAACTTTTCGTGCAATCTTTTCTTCCAGTTCTTGAATTGTTCGGCCATCTTCTTAAGAGCCCACGCCTTGACTTTTCGCTCTACAACATTGCTACTTGGATCCACCTCTGGCGGTAGGCTGAAATTTGTCATGAGCGTATTCCAAAGCTCATCTTTGGATCTATCGTCGACATAAGAAACTCCATCGTCCGCCTTTGGCTTATTCCATTCTTGAATGCTGATCGGGATGCTGTCCCTAACAACAACTCCGCACTGACTTATAAATCGGTCTGCGGTCCGCTTGGGAGCAGTCGGTTTGCCATCTGCAGCGATTTCTTCGATCGTGAATCTTTCATTCTCGCCCAACCTTTTCTTCGGGCCTCGTCTCTTTACAGAAGGTTGGCTCGATCTGGAGGGCTATAAGAAGAAAGAAGCATTAATATATGTACATACAAATCAATTAATGCATCTAGTCAGCCGTCTTAATTAATATACTTCGCCGGACTTTGCAACAGTTAAGGCTCCAACACCGCCGGAGCCGTCATCTTCTCCCTCCATTCGATCACTAGAGCCATCATCCTCTCTTCCCTCACCATCGGAGTCGTTGAGAAACTGTGAGGTGATATCATCAGCTCCGTCACGGATTATATCCCCCAACATCTCTTCTTGTTCTAAGTCTCTGTCGTGTTCCATAGTTTCTGCAAATATTACAACATGGCAATATACAACCATGAGAGATAAGCTCTTTTTCAGACTTAATGAAATCTGGGAATGCAAAACAGTAACATTATGATGACAACTTGAGAGCAAGATTGAGTCATGCTACAACAACTTTACATGGCAACCAAGGGCATGGCATCAAAGTACACATTACATAGACCAAATCACATGAAGGAATCATATGCATATGAGCAATGGATTAGTGGCAAACATCATGCAAAGTTGACAAGTTTTATAATAGTCAGTTTCAGACTTAGCAGTTTTTCAGCAAGTGTAAATCAGCAACAGTATCATAGCATGTTTGCAAGCTTGTTACAGTGCCTAAACATGTTTACCATGGCATGGGAAAAATACCAGCAGGAAATAGACATCAAAATGCACCAAACACATGTACAAAGTTTATTCATATGATACTTGCATTAAATCACACAAAAATAACAAAATGGCAAGTTTTATCAGTTGCATGTTAGGTAACCCTCCGGCGAGCGTCGGGGACTCCTCCGGCGATCGTCGGGGACACGTCACCGGCAATTGTCGGGGATTCCTCACTGGCGATCGTCGGGGACGACTCCTCCTGCGATCGTCGGGGCCTCCTCCGGCGATCGTCGTGGACGACTCCTCCGGCGATCGTAGGGGCCTCCTCCGGCGATCATCGAGGACTCCTCCGGCGATCGGTAATAATAATTCCGCAATTACTCAATTGTTTGCGAAACTTATGACTTAGACATATTTCTTCATGAATGAAGAATTATTTTATCTTTCGTCATAATGATATTATATCTTCATCCTGAATTTCTTTGAACTATTTCAAATATTTTTCAGTTCTTACCAAGTAAATCATGCATATTTACTCATACTTTTAGATGAAGTATAATTTTCTGCCACACTATGTTATATCTATCGGATGTATTTAGTCAATTCAAACAAAAGACTTTTATGCTTCATTTATATGAAGATCAATATTATCCAATATAACTATGTAGTGTCATACACAAATGGCCGGTTTCACCAAGTCTTCTCAAGACATTTATATGAAGACGTTTCATCAAGTCTTCTCAATATAACATGAAACTTCAAAATGCCCGCGGTGCCCAACAATCTGAAATCATTCACTAATATTGATGCTGGACTCAACTAAGTACTCCAAAGTGCAATCAACTATATAAGCCCGCGGTGATCAATGCAAACACATACGTACGTACATGTTACAAAAATTTCTATGTCACAAAAATATATATGCCCGATCGAGGGGAATTGAACGGCGGCGGCTCACACAGCGGGGGCGGCGTTGCCGGGGAGCGGGGGCGGCGAGGCTAGGGGAGGATGGCGATCGAGGAGGTCCGGCGAGCGGGGGCGGCGACGACGAGGACGGGCTCGGGGGCAGCGACGAGGAGCGGGCTCGGGGGCGGCGATGCTCGGGGAGGAGGGCGAGGAGGTCCGGCGACGGTCAGCGGGCTCGGGGACGGCTCGGAGGCGACGGCGATCTCCGGCAGCCTGGCGGCGTCGTGGTGTGGTTTGGCGTCGGGGGTTGGAGTGGAGAGGAAGATTGGGGGGGAGGGAGAAGGCGCGGTTAAATACCCACAGCTTTAGTCCCGGTTGGTGCCCCCAACCAGGACTAAAGTCCTACCTTTAGTCCCGGTCTGAGCCACCAACCGGGACTAAACCTAAATTTCAGCAGCCCAAAGAGCGCGAAACCTAGGCCTTTAGTCCCGGTTGGTGGCTCGGACCGGGACTAAAGGTAGGCCTTTACACTAGTGGAGAAACGGGACTAATAAATCGGGACTAAAGACCCCCACCCTTTAGTCCCGGTTGGCCACGACCCGGGACTAAATCCCAGCCACGTGGCCGGCAGCGCGCGCCGGGGGCTGGGGACCTTTAGTCCCGGTTGGTGACACCAACCGGGACTAAATCCCTGCCAGTTTAGTGGTTTAGGGTTTAGGGGTTTAGGGTTTATTCTTTATTTTTCCTTTTCATTTTGTGTTTTCCATTTAATTCTTTTTCATTTCAAACATATTTTACGCTACTACATACAATACACGTTATGCATATATAATACAATTTCTCGTACGACCATGCATACACATATATATATATATACAATTTGATATATATAATTTCTCCTACAATTTGCAGATCATTACATGCAGGCATTAGGTGAAATGGTATTCTCCGTCGGGAGATATGACCTGCTGAAGCAAAAATCCCGCTATTTCCTCTTGAAGTGCTCGTATGCGGTCCTTTGGTAGGAGCCTATCCCACATCTCCGTCATCTTTAAAGAAGGAGATCAATATGAATATATTAGTTGTGTGTATATATATTAGATCATGATAAAAAAAAAATGTGAATAGTGTTTACGTACCCAAAGATGTCTTGCATCTCTGCTCCTTTCGGTAATAAAGCGAATGTTCTCGCAAACGTAGTATGCACATAAATTAGTCCCCTTTTCCTGCCTCATACACTTTACGAGAATAGAATTCAATCAGATAATAATCAAGCATGATAATGGTATTGAAACTAGGATTAAAGAGATGCGCGGACGTAGCTAGTACTACTTAATTACCTTGGACCGTCTCCATTTCAGCTGTGGTTCCCATTCACCGACAACCTCTTTGATGAACTTTTTCCAAACCCTGCCCGGCAAAGAAAATAAATAAAGGAGTTATTAATTACTTGATATCAGGAAATGAACTAAAGAGGCCGACATAGTGCGATAATGATTGAAATTACCTGTCGAGCATCAAAAGCAGGCTCCTGTATTCTTCAGGGTCTTTACCTAGTGAGTCCAGTACTTCAACAGTTCCCTCGTCAACTCTAATGATTAGCAGGATCCAGTGGAATGTGCGCACACGTTTGTATGAGCGGGCATGCATAACTCATCAACTACACTTAACATCGAGTAAGCAAAAATAGAATTTGTACTACAAGGCAGTAACACTCACCTGAAGTTGTAACGAAAAAGTATTTCTGGTCTGGTATTTAGTTCCTTCAAAAACATTAGCAAGCTATTCTCTGTGTCTTGTTTGTGGTTATTTAACGCAACTTCATTAACGGTATTTGGGTCAATGAACCCAATGCCATAGACTCTATCTCTTTTCAATTCAAAAATCTTCATTCTGCATATATAATACCACACAAAAGAATATAGTGAGGATAATTACAGGCAATGAACGAGCTGAGCTAGAGACTTAAATTACAGAAAGAAATCACTTACAGACAATAGCAACTGACGAGAGATTTGTCGAGTGCGTCTTGATTGAATAACTGAAAATTTTCTGGAAATTCAATCCACACATCATTTCCATGGATGTAATGCTCTGGCTTGACTTTCACCATGAGGCTCTCTCGCCCGGCCTTTATTTCTCTCAGGTACCAGTCATGCAATCTGCGCATTTGCGTTGATAGAAGCTCCACCTCGTCAGGCCTGACCAGAGGGTTCCCGGGGACATATTTCCATGCTAGTTCCTTCGGATCCATCGTGGGGAGTTCCTCGATGCCTAGGAGTTGTTCAACGGTGATACCCATCTCTCTAGCCATCTCTCTATCAGCGTCGGTTACCGCCTTATCGGTACTCACCTTGAGCGGGGGGATCGATTGCACTGCCTGTTCTCCGAGCTGGGGAACAGTTTTCCCGCTTTTATTACTACCTGTAAGGCTCGACTGCTGATTTTTTTGTTGATAATATGACTTGCTAATAGAGCGTTCATAGTCTGATCGCCTTTTCTCCACAGCTGGTTTAGCAAGATCCACAAAGTGTTGTACGACTTTCTCAGGTATTTTCTCCTTCGGCGGCCGGGGCGGTTTCGGTGCAAAATGGGCCTTCACTTGGGCATCCACGACCCCTTTGTTTTCCTCCTCAGTCATCTCGTAAGCTAACTTCTTTTTGGCAGGAGGCTCGGGTTTCTTCTTTGGTGCTCTCTTCCGCTTTGGAGTCGGCTCACGCGGCGGAGATCGATATCGCGTACTCGCGCTGGGCTCCGTCTCGAGGTGGGGTGGATTCGGCTGACGCGGCGGAGATCGACATGGCGGACTCGCGCTGCGCTCCGTCTCGAGGTGGGTTGGAGTCGGCTGACGCGGCGGACTTGGAGGAGGAGTCGGTGGCCTTGGCACCGAGTTTGGAAACACGATGCATTCCTTTCTCCATACAATGAGACCACGTATGGCTTCTCCCAGTGTCTGCTCCCTTGACCTCCAGGAAAGTCAAGCTCTAGTGAGTCATATCCCGATAGAACTTCATCCACCCCGACACGAGCATAGCCAGGTGGAATCGGATTGCCGTGGATGTTTGCTTCAGGTGCATTCGGTAAAGCAAAGCCGTCCGCCACCTTCATGGGTATGTTCTTCATTTTCATGTGTAGCTCACAAGTTGTCGTCTGTTGGATATCATCCACGGGGTAGCGACCCAGCAGTGCATCATCGGCCGGGACCCCCGTGGAACCCACGCTGCTTTTCGGCATAGATGGGATGGTACTATCCAATGCTGGATCTGGTTGCTCCTGCCGCTGAGACGCCCTTTGCTGGCTAATTGTGTTGATCTGCTCCTGCTGCCGCATGAAAGCGCGTTCCAACTCCGCGTTCTTTGATTCTACCTTTTGAAGCCGGTCTGCATCCTGCTTCCTCTGGTCTGCATCCTGCTTCTTCTTTCTCGCACGGCTTCTGTAAGTGTCGTTCCACTCCGCAAACCCCTCAACCCACGGAACAACGCCTTTGCCTCGTGTTCATCCCGGGTGTTCAGGATTCTTGGGGGCGCGTGTAAGCTCGTCGTTCTCTCTCTCGGGCTGGAACGCCCCTGTTCGAGCCTCTTTTATTGCTTCAAGTAAAGCGTCCGAGGCTTCTTTAAGACTTGCCTGTTCAATAATCTCCCCTGTCTTTGGGTCCAACTTTCCCCCATGCGCGTAAATCCAAGTCCTGCACCTGTCGGGCCAACCCACTGTTTGTGGAGTGACCCCTGCAGCAATCATCTTTTCCTCAGATTCATCCCACTTAGGCAACCCAGTCTTGTAGCCACCTGGCCCCAGAACATGGTGAAACTTTTTTTTCTCAGCATTTATCTTGTTTTTCCTCGACCGTTCCTTAGCTGCTTCCGATTCCTTGAACTCCATAAATAAGTCCCAGTGATCTTTTACCTTCTCTAGTGGTCCAGTGAATTCTGGAGTCTTCTTTTCTGTGTTGACGTAGTTGGCCCATAATCTTTTCTTCCAAGTCTGGAATTGTGTGGCCATCTTCTTAAGAGCACACTTCTTGACTTTCTCCCGTTGGAGATCTGTGAAACCCTCTGATAGGGTGAAATGTGACATGAGCGTATCCCAAAGCAGATTTTTTGCTCTTTCGTCGACAAAACTAACTCCTCGATCTTCCTTTGGCTTATTCCATTCTTGAACGGTGATCGGGATTTGGTCCCTAACAATAACTCCGCATTGACGTATAAATTTGTCCGCATTCTTTTTAGGAGTAATCGGTTCGCCATCTTCTTTGATTTCATCGATGTTGTACTTTATGCCATCGGACAACTTTTTGGCCGGGCCTCGTACTACCCTTGTAGAAGATTTGCTCGATCCGGAGGGCTAAAAGAAAAAAAGATTCGTTAATATATATATATACAAATCAATTAATACATGTAATGATCACCAGAGGCCTTATATATATATATATATATATACCTCGACGGACTTTGTTAATTGTAGAACATTTCCTTCGCCATCATTGTTTGTGTGCCCTTCGTCTATTGGTTCTTCCTCAATTCCCTCGCCGGACTCGTTCAGATATTGTGAGCCGTCATCTGGTTCAATCTCTGGGTTTTGGGAGCGTATCATGTCGAACATGATATCCTCTTGATCATGGTCGTCTCTGCCGCTATCATATATCATATAGCTTTTAACAACATCTCAAATTGCAAAATAAGCTTCATCATCAATTATTTACTACATATTCGCATGAGAAAAATAGCTCCAAAAATTTGACCAACATTCCATCCATCTATGAATCTAACAACATCCATGCATCCATCTAACACAAATTCATCCATGCATCCATCCACCTAACAAACAGTAGTTAACAGTAGCAAGAAACTGAAAAAAAAAGCATGAAAAAAAATTAGATCATCACATCACATCCATGCTCACCGGCCTGCAAATTCCACCGAGTGAAAAAAAATTAGATCATCACATCACATACAACATTGACATATTATCAATACTTCATAACATCAATCCATTTGCATTTCTTGCATTCTTGTTAAATTAGATCATCACATCATACATTTGCATTTCTTGCATTCTTGTTAATTTTGTTTTGCATTTTTGCATCACAATTATCATCACATCACATCATCACATCATAACATCAATCCACTTTGCATCACATCACATACAAAAAAATTAGATCATCACATCATACATTTGCATTTCTTGCATTCTTGCATTCTTGTTAATTTTTTTTTTGCATTTTTGCATCACAATTATCATCACATCACATCATCACATCATAACATCAATCCATTTTGCATCACATCACATATAATAATTAACATTAACATGACTTGAAAAATACAAGGACATTTTCAATCTCATCGATCATTGGTTGTCCATGGCGGCAGCCGAGCTCGGGGTGTGCGGGGGGTAGTTAGAGGCCGTGCGCGGGCCAGGGGAGAGCGGGGGAAGACAAGGGGGGATCACAGCGAGGTCATCGCGAGCTCGGGGAGGGCTCAGGGAGGTCGTGGACGCGTCGGTGCTCGAGGGCGAGGTCGAGGCAGTGGCGGCGACCGGCGAGGAGGAAGACGATGGTGCGGGCGCTGTGGGGCTCTTCGCTCGCTCCCGTGGTCGAGGAAGATGCAGCGGGCTGCGGGCTCGGGGAGGGGCCGGAGCGAGCGGGACGGCGTCGGCGATCTCCGGCGTCGGAGGTTGAAGACGAGCGGCCTGGCGGCGTGTGGTGCTCGATCTGTCTCCTGGGCGGTGGAAAAGGCTAAGTGACAGTTATATAGGATCGACCTTTAGTCCCGGTTGAATCCACGCCCCGGGACTAAAGGACCTTTAGTCCCGGTTCGTGGCTGCAACCGGGACTAAAAGGTTGGCCTTTAGTCCCGGTTACAGCCACGGGCCGGGACTAAAGGTCTGTTTTCGGGCCCAAATTAAGCGCGGGAGGAGGACCTTTAGTCCCGGCTAGTTGTGCCAACCGGGACTAAAGGTTTTTTTTCATTTTTTTTTCTGTTTTTGCTTTATTTTTTTTCTTTTGTTTCTACTTACAGCCAAATATTTAGAGTTTTTGAGTGAATCTTTTTGCTTTAGGTCACAAAAATTATAAACTTTCTGTTAGTGCCAGTAGTTTTCAAATTTGAATAGTTTAAATTTGAATTCTTTGAAATTTGTGTGAATCACTCGTTTGTGAATAACTTTAGTTTAAAAATAGATTTTTGAGTGATTCTTTTTCCTGCTGTTTAATATTAGTGTGTTTTATCAGTATGTTCAATTTGGTAATTTTTAGGTTATTTTAAATAGGTGTTTTAATCAAAAATAGATTCTGTTTAGCTCTTTTAGTTTTATACCTTCATTTGTTTTAAATATTTTAGTTCATATGTTTTCTTGTTATTCTTTTGCCAAATTATATTATGTTTCTGTTAGTCAGCATGAGGAGTTTTAATTTTCAACTCTTACTTACTTCATTTGCTATTTTTCATGCATTTAATGATTTTTTTAAGCTAAATGACCCTGAAAGTGAAAAGCACTACAAATGAACTCTGAAAAGGTTGAAGCTTGGCATGGTATCATCATTTCACCCACATAGCATGTGCTAAAAAGTTGAGAGGGTTACGGCAAAAACTGGATGCACTTCGTGTACAAACTGGACCATCTCCTTCGAAGTATCAAGGTTTCGGACGAAAACTCATTTGTTACAAACGGCATTTCATTTTTTTAAACTTATTTCAACTCCAGACTTTTTGTGCATTCAATATGCACCATTCAAAGCCACATCCTCAAATTTCAACCCTTTCTAACTTCATTTGCCATTTTTCATGCATTTAATGATTTTTTTGAGGTAAATGACCCTGAAATTGAAAAGCACTACAAATGAACTCTGAAAAGGTTGAAACTTGGCATGGTATCATCATTTCACCCACATAGCATGTGCTAAAAAGTTGAGAGGGTTACGGCAAAAATTGGATGCACTTCGTGTACAAACTGGACCATCTCCTTCGAAGTATCAAGATTTCGGACGAAAACTCATTTGTTACAAAGGCATTTCATTTTTTAAACTTATTTCAACTCCAGACTTTTTGTGCATTCAATATGCACCATTCAGAGCCACATCCTCAAATTTCAACCCTTTCTAACTTCATTTGCTATTTTTCATGCATTTAATGATTTTTTAAGCTAAATGACCCTGAAATTGAAAAGCACTACAAATGAACTCTGAAAAGGTTGAAACTTGGCATGGTATCATCATTTCACCCACATAGCATGTGCTAAAAAGTTGAGAGGGTTACGGCAAAAACTGGATGCACTTCGTGTACAAACTGGACTATCTCGGCTACTCACTAGAGAAGAAAGTGATGACGGTGAAGCCGATCACATCCCAGAGTGGGATCTTGGGGTATAAAAAAATTTCTTCGCGTGTGTCCCTTTGCGCCATAACCATGGACAATCTTCATCATTTAACAGGATGCTTGGGTCAGTCTTCACTGTGAAGGGAGGAATTTCATGAAACTTTTCATAATCTTATGACACGTCTGTCTTGTCCTCCACTCCCGCGATGTTTCTTTTCCCTGAAAGAACTATGTGGCGCTTTGGCTCACCGTATGATGTATTCGCTTCCTTATCTTTCCTTTTTCTCGGTTTGGTAGACATGTCCTTCACATAGAAAACCTGCGCCACATCATTGGCTAGGACGAATGGTTCGTCTGTGTACCCAAGATTGTTGAGATCCACTGTTGTCATTCCGTACTGCGGGTCTACCTTTACCCCGCCTCCTGTCAGATTGACCCATTTGCACTGAAACAAAGGGACCGTAAACTCACGTCCATAGTCAAGTTCCCATATCTCCTCTATGTAACCATAATATGTGTCCTTTTCCCTATTGGTGTTTGTTGCATCAAAGCGGACACCACTGTTTTGGTTGGTGCTCTTTTTATCTTGGCGATCGTGTAAAATGTATTCCCATTAATCTCGTACCTTTTGAAAGTCAATATAGTCGAAGATGGTGACTTGGCCAACAAGTACAGCTCATCTCCAACACTGTCGTCATTCATGAGATGTGTTTGCAACCAACCGCCGAAAGTCGCCATGTGTGTACGTTTAATCCAGGGGTCAGACTGCTCCGGGTTCTTGGAGCGTACAATATCCATGTGTTCCTCGATATACGGAGCCACCAAGGTGGAATTTTGTAGAACTGTGTAGTGTGCTTGGGCCCAAGAATGCCCGTCCCTACATATACTGAATCCTTTCCTAGCGTGCCTTTTCCACTCAGTCTCCCCTCATGCCGCGATTCAGGAACACCAATCGGCTTAAGGTCAGGAAAAAAGTCAACACAAAACTCAATAACCTCCTCTGTTTCATGGCCCTTGGAGATGCTTCGTTCTGGCCTAGCACGGTTATGAACATATTTCTTTAAGACTCCCATGAACCTCTCAAAGGGGAACATATTGTGTAGAAATACATGACCTAGAATGGCAATCTCTTCGACTAGGTGAACTAGGACGTGCGTCATGATATTGAAGAAGGATGGTGGGAACACCAACTCTAAACTAACAAGACATTGCACCAAATCATTCTGTAACCTTGGTAGGATTTCTGGATCGATTACCTTCTGGGAAATTGCATTGAGGAATGCACATAGCTTCACAATGGCTAATCGAACATTTTCCGGTAGAAGCCCCCTCAATGCAACCGGAAGTAATTGCGTCATAATCACGTGGCAGTCATGAGACTTTAGGTTTTGGAATTTTTTCTCTGCCATATTTATTATTCCCTTTATATTCGATGAGAAGCCAGACGGGACCTTCATACTGAGCAGGCATTCAAAGAAGATTTCCTTCTCTTCTTTGGTAAGAGCGTAGCTGGCAGGACCTTGATACTGCTTTGGATGCATGCCGTCTTTTTCGTGCATACCTTGCTGGTCCTCCCGTGCCTCCTGTGTATCTTTTCTCTTCCCATACACGCCCAAGAAGCCTAGCAGGTTCACGCAAAGATTCTTCGTCACGTGCATCACGTCGATTGCAGAGCGGACCTCTAGGACGTGGGTGCGTGTCCGTCAGCGTCATTCGGAACAGATTGTCCGCCAGGACCCTTTCCACAGATTACTTTTAAATCCTTGACCATATCAACTATATGATCACCACTACGGTGGTCAGGCTTCTTCCGGTGATCTGCCTCACCTTTGAAATGCTTGTCTTTCTTTGTTAAGAGATGCTTGATCGGAAGAAATCGACGATGTTCCAGGTACACATTCTTTTTACATTTATCCAAATATATACTTTCGGTCTCATCTAAACAGTGCGTGCATGTGTGGTATCCCTTGTTTGTCTGTCTTGAAAGGTTACTAAGAGCAGGCCAATCATTGATGGTTACAAACAGCAACGCTCGTAGGTCAAATTTCTGCTGTTTGTGCTCATCCCACACACGTACACCTTTTATGTCCCACAGCTGTAAAAGTTCTTCAACTAATGGCCTTAGGTACACATCAATGTCGTTGCCGGGTTGCTTAGGGCCTTGGATGAGCACTGGCATCATAATGAACTTCCGCTTCATGCACAACCAAGGAGGAAGGTTATAGATACATAGAGTCACAGGCCAGGTGCTATGATTGCTGCTCTGCTCCCCAAAAGGATTAATGCCATCTGCACTTATACCAAACCATAAGTTCCTTGCGTCACCTGCAAACTCCGGCCACTTTCTCTCAATTTTTCTCCACTGCGACCCATCAGCGGGTACTCTCAACTTCCCGTCTTTCTTACGGTCTTCTTTGTGCCATCGCAACAACTTGGCATGCTCTTTGTTTTGGAACAAACGTTTCAACCATGGTATTATAGGAGCATACCACATCACCTTGGCAGGAATCCTCTTCCTGGGGCGCTCGCCCTCAACATCATCACCAGGGTCATCGCGGCTGATCTTATAGCGCAATGCACCGCATACCGGGCATGCATTCAAATTCTCGTACTCCTCGCCGCGGTAGAGGGTGCAGTCATTAGGGCATGCATGTATCTTCTGCACCTCTAATCCTAGAGGGCAGACAACCTTCTTTGCTTCGTACGTATTGTCGGGCAATTCGTTATCCTTTGGATGCGTCTTCTTTATCATTTTTAGCAACTTTTCAAATCCCTTGTCAGATACACCATTCTCTGCCTTCCATTGCAGCAATTCCAGTGTGATACCCAGCTTTTTCTTGTCATCTTCGCAATTTGGGTACGACAATTTTTTGTGATCCTCTAAGATGCGCTACAACTTCAACTTCTCCTTTTCACTTTTGCAGTTTCTCTTTGCATCAGCAATGGCCCGAACAAGATCATCAGCGGGCTCATCTGATGCCTCTTCTTCAGCTTCTTCTTCTTCATTCTCTTCCCCCATTGTAGTACCATCGTATTCAGGGAACCCAGTATAGTTGTCATCATCCTCTTCTTCTTCATTCTCTTCCATTAGAACCCCTCTTTCTCCGTGCTTTGTCCAACAGTTACAGCCGCACATGAAACCGGACGTAAACAGGTGGACGTGAATGACTTTTGAGCTAGAGTAATTCCTATCATTCTTACAGACACCACATGGACAACACATAAAGCCATTCCGCTTGTTTGCCTCAGCCGCACGCAGAAAACTATGCACGCCATTAATGAACTGGGGAGAGCGTCGGTCATCGTACATCCATTGCTGACTCATCTTCATTAACACCGAAAAGACCAAATTAATACAAGTTCATACATAAAGTTCATACACACTTATTCTCATAAAACAACATAAAACTATCTAGCTAAAGCATTTAAATGCAACAACAAATGCGATCAAAATCGCGACTAAGGTAATAATTGATCCAACAGCATAATGATACAAAGCCTCTTTATTAACGGCATATTTTCTAATCATTCTAATCTTCAAGCGCATTGCATCCATCTTGATCTTGTGATCATCGACGACATCGGCAACATACAACTCCAATTTCATCTTCTCTTCTTCAATTCTTTTCAATTTTTCTTTCAAATACTGGTTTTCTTTTTCAACTAAATTTAACTTCTCGACAAGAGGGTCGGTTGCAATTTCTGGTTCACATACCTCATAGATAAAAATATCTATGTCAACTTGATGGGCATAATTGTCATAAACACGAAATGCAACAAATAGTTATAAAAGAGAATATACCACATCCGAATCATAAACCGGACGAGGGCCGACGGGGACGGATATCAAAACCATGGCACTATGTATAACAATCAATCATACAAGTAAGATTTTTTTTTATAAAAAGGATAAGAACAAGAGGCTCACCTAGGTGGTGCCGGCGACGGGACGGTGTGGGCGATCGACGGTGGTTAGGACGGGGACGGGAAGGCACTAAGTAAACCACACCTACACATATGCAAACTAAGAAGTTAATTTGAGCTCAAATTGCATATAAATCAAATAAACTCCCACATAATTACTCCCAAACTAAAACCCACAAATCACTATACTTATAGAGCATTGCACGAGCTAATCTAGCAATGAGAGATGAAAGGACAAAGTTGCTAACCTTTGTGAACACTTGGATAGATGGGGTGCCTCAAATCTTGACAAATCTTGGCAAAAATGGAGGATGAGCTTGAGCAAGGGGAAGAGAACAGAGGAGAGAAAGGAGAAAATAGAAAACGGAGAGCTTGGGCTCGGGCTGGACGAAGCACTATATATAGTGATATCTTTAGTCCCGGTTGGTGATACCAACCGGGACTAAAGGTCCATCTCTAGTCCCGGTTGGTGTTACCAACCGGGACTAAAGGGGCTCGCAGGGGCCCCAGCCTGACGCCAGCCTGCCACCACCCCTTTAGTCCCGGTTGGTAACACCAACCGGGACTAGAGGTCACATATGAACCGGGACTAAAGCCTAGCCATTCGAACCGGGACTAGTGGTCACATTAGTCCCCGTCCAAAACCCGACCGGGACTAATGCTCCGGACGAAAGGCCTGTTTTCTACTAGTGTTATTCCCGGTTGGGGGCACCAACCGGGTCTAAATCTGTTTTTCCTATTTTTGGTTTTAGACCTTTTTAGGATATTTTAGTTTTAGTTTTCTTTTAAACAGATTCAAAAACAGTAGCATACATGCGTAGTTTTCATTTAATTCTTTTTGCTATTGAAGTTTTTAACAAAAAATACTTTATGAAAACTTTAGTTGCATAAATTTTATATAGTTTTAAGTTAATATTATTTTGATCATAACTAGAGTTTTATAAAAGCTTTTTAGTTGATTCTTTTTGCTATTGAAGAATATTATAGTTTTGTTATAGTTGATCATAACTAAAATTCTAGCATGTCACAAATGCCATATTTGATGATCTTGCCAAGTCTCATGGCTTGGAGAACAAGATAACATCATCAAATTCCCTCGAAACCAACTCTGTCCATTTTCTAATTTGAGCAACTTAACATTGCTAAACATGTCCAAATGAGCTCAAACTTGGTACACCTGCTAAAATGGTCTAAATATTTGCATTGATTAACTCCTCTGTATACTTAAAATACTAAAAGGATATGAATAATTGAAATTTCATAACTTAATAAATAATTATTCTAAAATCATGTTTCAAATGCCAAAATGCCCTAGCTAGCTCTTACAAAGATTCCCTCCGGTTTGTCCGAAGTGGCACTTTCCAGCTATAAGTCCGGAAACTCACAGTAGAGAGAAAGTGATGGCGGTGAAGCCGGTCACATCCCAGAGTGGGATCTTTTGGGGTATAAAACTATTTCTTCGTGTGTGTCCCTTGCTTATTGCGCCGTAACCATGGATAATCTTCATCATTTAACAGGATGGTTGGGTCAGTCTTCACTGTGAAGGGAGGAATTTCATGAAACTTTTCATAATCTTCTGACATGTCTGTCTTGTCCTCCACTCCCACAATGTTTCTTTTCCCTGAAAGAACTATGTGGCGCTTTGGCTCATCGTATGATGTATTCGCTTCCTTATCTTTTCTTTTTCTCGGTTTGGTAGACATGTCCCCTTCACATAGAAAACCTGCGCCACATCATTAGCTAGAACGAATGGTTCGTCTATGTACCCAAGATTGTTGAGATCCACTGTTGTCATTCCGTAGTGCGGGTCTACCTATACCCCGCCTCCTGTCAGATTGACCCATTTGCACCGAAACAAAGGGACCTTAAAATCACGTCCATAGTCAAGTTCCCATATCTCCTCTATGTAACCATAATATGTGTCCTTTGCCCTATTGGTGTTTGCTGCATCAAAGCGGACACCACTGTTTTGGTTGGTGCTCTTTTTATCTTGGGCGATCATGTAAAATGTATTCCCATTTATCTCGTACCCTTGGAAAGTCAATACAGTCGAAGATGGTGTCCTGGCCAACAAGTACAGCTCATCTCCAACAGTGGTGTTACCCATGAGATGTGTTTGCAACCAACCGCCGAAAGTCCCCATGTGTTCACGTGTAATCCAGTCGTCAGACTGCTCCGGGTGTTTGGAGCGTAAAATATTCTTGTGTTCATTGATATACGGGGCCACCAAGGTAGAATTTTGTAGAACTGTGTAGTGTGCTTGCACCCAAGAATGCCCGTCCCTACATATTATTGCTTTCGGTCCTAGCGTGCGTTTTCCACCAAGTCTCCCCTCATGCCGCGATTCAGGAACACCAATCGGCTTAAGGTCAGGAATAAAGTCAACACAAAACTCAATGACCTCCTCTATTTCGTGGCCCTTGGAGATGCTTCCTTCTGGCCTAGCACGGTTATGAACATATTTCTTTAAGACTCCCATGAACCTATCAAAGGGGAACATATTGTGTAGAAATACAGGACCCATAATTGCAATCTCGTCGACTAGGTGAACTAGGACGTGCGTCATAATATTGAAGAAGGATGGTGGCAACCCCAACTCGAAACTGACAAGACATTGGACCAAATCATTCTGTAACCTTGGTAGGATTTCTGGATCGATTACCTTCTGAGAAATTGCATTGAGGAATGCACATAGCTTCACAATGGCTGATCGAACATTTTCTGGTAGAAGCCCCCTCAATGCAACCGGAAGCAATTGCGTCATAATCACGTGGAAGTCATGAGACTTTAGGTTCTGGAATTTTTTCTCTGCCACATTTATTATTCCATTTATATTCGACGAGAAGCCAAACGGGGCCTTGATACTGAGCAGGCATTCAAAAAAGATTTTCTTCTCTGCTTTGGTAAGAGCGTAGCTGGCAGGACCTTGATACTGCTTTGGATGCATGCCGCCTTTTTCATTCATACGTTGCAGGTCCTCCCGTGCCTCCGGTGTATCTTGTCTTGCCATACACGCCCAAGAAGCCTAGCAGGTTCACGCAAAGATTCTTCGTCACGTGCATCACGTCGATTGCAGAGCGGACCTCTAGGACATTCCAATAGGGTAGGTCCCAAAATATAGATTTCTTCTTCCACATGGGTGCGTGTCCGTCAGCGTCATTCGGAACAGATTGTCCGCCAGGACCCTTTCCAAAGATTGCTTTTAAATCCTTGACCATATCAAATATATCATCACCAGTACGGGGGACAGGCTTCTTTCGGTGATCTGCCTCACCTTTGAAATGCTTGCCTTTCTTTCTTAAGGCATGCTTGGTCGGAAGAAATTGACGATGTCCCAGGTACACATTCTTCTTACATTTATCCAAATATATACTTTCAGTCTCATCTAAACAGTGCGTGCATGCGTTGTATCCCTTGTTTGACTGTCCTGAAAGGTTACTAAGAGTAGGCCAATCATTGATGGTTACAAACAGCAACGCTCGTAGGACAAATTCCTCCTGTCTGTGCTCATCCCACACACGTACACCTTTTATATTCCACAGCTGTAAAAGTTCTTCAACTAATGGCCTTAGGTACACATCAATGTCGTTGCCAGGTTGCTTAGGGCCTTGGATGAGCACTGGCATCATAATGAATTTCCGCTTCATGCAAAACCAAGGAGGAAGGTTATAGATACATAGAGTCACAGGCCAGGTGCTATGATTGCTGCTCTGCTCCCCAAAAGGATTAATGCCATCTGCACTTATACCAAACCATAAGTTCCTTGCGTCACCTGCAAACCCCGGTCACTTTCTCTCGATTTTTCTCCACTGCGACCCATCAGCGGGTACTCTCAACATCCCGTCTTTCTTACGGTCTTCTTTGTGCCATCGCAACAACTTGGCATGCTCTTTGTTTCTGAACAGACGTTTCAACCGTGGTATTATAGGAGCATACCACATCACCTTGGCAGGAACCCTCTTCCTGGGGCACACGCCCTCAACATCAACAGGGTCATCTCGTCTGATCTTATACCGCAATGCACCGCATACCGAGCATGCATTCAAATTCTCGTACTCCTCATCGCGGTAGAGGATGCAGTCATTAGGGCATGCATGTATCTTCTGCACCTCAAATCCTAGAGGGCAGAGAACCTTTTTTGCTTCGTACGTACTGTCAGGCAATTCGTTATCCTTTGGAAGCTTCTTCTTCATTATTTTCAGTAGCTTCCCAAATCCCTTGTCGGATAAATCATTCTCTGCCTTCCATTGCAGCAATTCCAGTGTGGTACCGAGCTTTGTGTTGCCATCTTCGCAATTTGGGTACAACCGTTTTTTGTGATCCTCTAACATGCGATCGAACTTCAACTTCTCCCTTTCACTTTCGCATTCTCTCTGTGCATCAACAATGACCCGGCGAAGATCATCAGCGGGCACATCTGGTGCCTCTTGATCTTCAGCTTCCCCCGTTGCAGTATCACCGTATTCAGGGAACATAGGATAGTTGTCATCATCCTCTTCTTCTTCATTGTCTTCCATCATAACCCCTCTTTCTCCGTGCTTGGTCCAACAATTATAGTGGGGCATGAAACCCTTCTCAAGCAGGTGGAAGTGAAGGGTTTTCGAGGAAGAGTAATCCTTCGTATTCTCACAGACAACACATGGACAGTACATAAAACCATTCTGCTTGTTTGCCTCAGCCACATCGATAAAATTATGTAGGCTCGTAATGTACTCGAAGTGCGTCGGTCACCGTACATCCATTGCCGGTTCATCTGCATTATGTAATTAAGTATATCAAAAACCATTACAGAACATCATGAATAGAGAAATGACCAAATTAATACAAGTTCATCATCACATTAAAACCAAAGTACAGTAGTGATCAAATGTTATTACTGCAAAAATAAATACATAAAGTTCATACATAGTTCTCATAAAACAAAATACAACTATGTAAAACATTTAAATGCAACAACAAATGCGATCAAAATCGCAACTAAGGTAACAATTGATCCAACAGCATAATGATACCAAGCCTCTTTATCAATGGCATATTTTCTAATCTTTCTAATCTTCAAGCGCATTGCATCCATCTGGATCTTGTGTAGATCGACGACATCGGCAACATGCAACTCCAATTTCATCTTCTCTTCTTCAATTCTTTTCAATTTTTCTTTCAAATAATTGTTTTCTTTTTCAACTAAATTTAACCTCTCAACAAGAGGGTCGGTTGGAATTTCTGGTTCACATACCTCCTAGATAAAAACATCTATGTCAAGTTGGTCGGCATAATTGTCATAAACACTAAATGAAACAAATAGTTATAAAAAATAATATACCACATCCGAATCATAGACCGGACGAGAGCCGATGGGGGCGGATACCAAAACCATGGCACTATATAATAACAAACAATAATACAAGTAAGAAAATTATACAAGTAATTATCTAAATCATACAAGTAAGAATTTATTCTTTAAAAAAAAAGATAAGAACAAGAGGCTCACCACACGGTGGTGCCGGCGACGAGATCGGCGCGGGCGATCAACGGTGGTGAGGACGGGGACGGGGACGGGACGGCACCCTACATATGTGCAAACTAAGAAGTTAATTTGAGGTCAAATTGTGCATCTAAATCAAATAAACTCCCACATACACTCCTCCACTAAAACCCACAAACCACTCTACTTCTAGAGCATATGAAATGAGCTAAACTAGCAGTGAGAGATGAAAGGATGAAGTTGCTAACCTTTTAGAACACTTGGATAGTTGGTGCACCGCCAAATCTAGACAAATCTTGGGGAAAATGGAGCTTGGAGGTCGAGCTTGGAGGAAGAATAGAGGAGAAAGCTTAAGTATGGCTCGGGCATTTCATCGAACACCTCATGTGCATAAGAAGTGAGAACAGAGTAGCACACACACCTCCCACCTTCTACGGCCAAAAAACAGAGGAGAGGGCCGGCAGGGGCGAGGATATATATAGGCATCTTTTTAGCCCCGGTTGGTGTCTAGAACCTGGACTGAAGACTAACCTTTAGTCCTGGTTGGAGACACCAACCGGGACTAAAGGGAGCGAGGCCCTTTAGTCCCGGTTGGTGTCTGGAACCGGGACTAAAGGTCCCAGTCGAACCGGGACTGATGCCTGCCGAGGCCCGGCCGGCGTCCTAGCCGCTCAAACCGGAACTGATGCTCACATTAGTCCCGGTTCGTAACATGACCGGGACTATTGCTCTGATCTGGGCAGAACCAAAGCCCTGTTTTCTACAAGTGTATACAAATCACATAAAGGTTAAAAGGCAAACGTTGCCCGATCGTCCTTGAGCGCAGGGAAAATGGGTGGCCAGATCATCATAAAAGGATAGACATCATAACCAAAATGTTGATCCTGTTCTGCCATCTCATGCACTTTATGCATTGGCTTGCTCTTCACATCCAGATAGAGCATACATCTACACATTTCCAAGAACACAAACTCAACATTATCCTCCACCTGCCATATAGAGTGAAAATCAATATCCCCACCCTCAAGCGTGTGATCTAGCATCCTCAAATTGGCCCACATCTGGTGCAAACAAATGGTATTGACCAACATCCAGTTGTCCCCCTTGTGGAGCCAGATGCAAAGTTGAAGCTCCTTGTCATGGAGATGTGTGAGATATACAATTGAAGGATCATTTTAGGGCACTGCGAAGAAAGACCAAGTGTCATTTCCTCCACCATGCACCTGCACTAAAGGGGTGACGAGTGGATTACTCGGGACGATGATATAGTATGAGCACATCACAACGGTCTTATATTTGTAGGTTTTACAAGTATGTTCAATATGTTGGTTGTGCAATGTGTTCAATTAATGTACATATTGGTTGTGAACCCCCAAGGCTTCTGTGTTATGGAAAGCTAAGTGCTTGTGCAAATGTATGATGTGTGCATGTAAATTTTGTGTGTCTGTGTGTTCATCAATTTCATTTCCAAGGTTGGCAGCAGAACAGAAACAAATGCCAGCCATGAGAAAGTAATGGAGTTGTTATCACTTAGCGGCGGTCAGTGTGTAGAAGTCATCAATGACCAGCCAACTAGCCCATATGTGGTTGTCAAGACGTCAGTGACCCGGAGGCACACATGTGCCTGAAGCACGCTACTGATGATACTAATTGGCCGGTTAGTGTTATTTGCACCTGTAGTAGTGCCGAGGGATGTATCTGCTACGCTAGCAACCATTTTTCCCCCCTAAGGAACGTTATACTTAGGGAATGACATGGAAGCATCTAATTGGGGATTAAAGGGGCTCATAAAGTGGAATGCTGGGGGAGATTAATAATGTCGAGTGTACACGTACGTTTGTCTCTACTTCAAAATATGTAGCTCCACCTCCACTCCGTATGTTTATCAATTATTACGGAAATGCTCGGCCGCACCCGGCTGATAACATGCGTGCGACGGCCGCCTCCACAACCGTCCGATCAGTTTTGATCGTGTGGCACGGGGCACCCTCCCAAGTCCCGACTACTATGCTCACTTTATTTGCAACATGGGTTATGTTGCAGACAGCCGAGCGTAACATGGGACGTGTTGCAACCCACTATAGGTGGGTTTTTCACAACATCAACCACGTGTTTGGTGGACTTATGCACTCTCCCCTTATCTTCTCCACCACGACTCTCTCTTTCTCTCTCTCTCTCTCTCTCTCTCTCTCTCTCTCTCTCTCTCTCTCTCTCTCTCGCACGCATCGGACGGCTCGCAACCAGGACGATTTTGTTCAAAAAAATTAGCCGGCCGACGCGTAGCACGTCCCCTGCCCAATTATTCAGGCTTAGGGAATGATGTGGCAGCATCTATTTGGACATTAAAGGGTCCATACAGTGAAATTAAAGGGTTCCGGCTGGACTTCAAAATCTGCAACTCCTCTCTGTATGTTTAGCAAATTCTGTTTTTTTTTCTAACAAAATACTATAGCATCCATGTCAATCTCCAATCCTCTTGCACTATCAAACCAAGAAACACACTAGCCAAACAGATCTCCTGTAAGAAATAGAATAGAATTCATCTACGGTTACAGAACTTGCGTGGTGGATCATTGTGACATAGAACAAATCACGGTACATTAAAATTGTTCCACTAGAGCGTCTCTTCTAGGATTTTGACAGGTAGGCTCGACACAAGAGGGAGGACCAAAGCAATGAAAGGATACAGTTTTTAGGGGAGTTTCAGCAAAAGTCCCACGTACTTGTCTTGTCACTAGCTTGGATGGCTACGCATGTAGCTGTGCTGTTGTGCCTGCTGGTTTCTCTTCCTTTCCCCATGCTTCCCATGCCTAGAGGATTGAAATTGTTCTCTCTCGCAGTCGCAGAGAAACAATGAGGGGACACCGACCATGATATTGACATGAGCGTCAATCAAGCTAGTTGGTATCACATTGGACAAATCTCACAAGGGCATCTGTATGAGGTCATAAATAGTGCCCCTCTCCCCCTATTCACACTCGTAGTCTTCAACCATGCAATACATGCAAGAAGGGGGGGGGGGGGGGGGGGGGGGTGGAGCTTAGTTGCCTAGAATGCAGTGCTGAGAAAGATGTGAGGAAATCTATCTACTACCTACGTGACAAGGAGTGGAGCGATGGTGTCAAGTTCGGAAGCTTTGCATTCCACGTGGTCATGCTTCTCCAGTCGACCATTTCAACCAGCCATCCTCATCCAACCTCAATAAAACATGTTCGGTGCAACTACCACATATTATAGCTCTTCTCTAGCATTGGGTGAGACGATTACTAACTCATTGTTACACCTGATGTCATAGTAATTGCCTTTTTTAATGGTTCCTCAGCCATCAGACTGTTTGGTATAACCTTAGAATCAACTTTCCACAGTGCTTTGCTGAAGCATATAGTTTCTCACATCAGGTTCCAATTCTAGATTGTGAACCATACATTGGTGCACATTTTACAATTTTTCATGTAGATTAAGAGCCCATTCGGAAGTCCTCCAGCTTCCCAAAACTCTCCAATTCCAGCTCCTCGCGCTAGCTTCCTGCTTCTGCTGGCTGAAAACCGTTTGGTGGGTGCCATCTAGCTTTTGTTTTTTTACATGGGCTGACAGCCCAAGAAAGAGAGAAGCTAGCCCATTCGGTGTGGAGCCAGCCAGGCCTATGGCCAATTTTGGGGGCTAGGGGCGGCTGCAGGTGAGGAACAGCGTGCTGCAGGGCATTTCCTATTCGGCGCCTTATGCGCCCGATTATTCATTTTCCGCAAAACGGCGCACACTCACCGTCTGCGCTGGGTCAGCCCGTTTATTATTTTTGTGTTAAAAACTGCAAAAAAAATGCGCATGTGAGGTCATTCAATCCTGCGACCTCCTAGTTCAAGGTGAAGCGCAGTAACCACCAGGGAAACAACATCTTCTATGTTTACACATCCTCTTTCTCTCCTTTTTCTTCTTCATTTACTTTTTCTCTTTTCTCTTTTCTTTTTTTCATTTCTTTTTCTTTTCTCTTTTTTTCTTTTCTCAAATCCGTGAAATGTTTTTCAAAATCCTTTAACCTTTTTCAAAATCGATAGTTTTTTTTACAAAATCACAGAACTTTTATCAAAATTAAAAACTTTTTTTCAAAATATGATGAACTTTTTCTGATTTTGTGATGAACTTTTTTCGAATCCGTGTACTTTTTTGAAAATCGATGAACTTTTTTTCAAATCTAAGAACTTTTTCCAAAAGCTGCTGAAATTTTTTCGATTTTGTGATTTATTTTTCAAAATTGATGAACTTTTTTTGAATTCGTAAACTTTTTTCCAAATTATGAATTTTTTTTGAATTAGTGATTTTTTTTACAAACCGATGGACTTTCTTTCAAAATCAATGAACTATTTTTAAATTTTTGAACATTTTTTCAAAACTGATGAACTTTTTTCAAGTTTGATGAATTTTTTTTCAAATCTATGAACCTTTTTTTTCAAATTCGTGGTTGTTTACAATACTTTTTTTTAATTAATACTTTCTTTTGAAAATAAATAATACTTGTTATAATATATGTAAATTAAAAGAAGGGTCATATTGCACTGTCTTTTAATTGGGGTCAGCCATAAGAGCTCGACCTAGTGGTTATTAGCGACTGCTGACAACGCTCTGGTGGGGAGTTCGAATTCCTCTTGTCCCATAAATTGCTGCAGGTTCACATCCAATTTAATTTTTGGCTCTGTGTCTGAGAGCACATTGGGCCGGCCCAGCAGCGCGGCGCGTGAGCGCCAGGTGCAAAAACTGGCGCAGTGCTGCAGCTCTCCGGCAGCAACAACGGTCAGCTCATGGGAGGGCAACACCGGATCGACGGGGGCTACGGCTGAGAGCTAGCGGGAAGGGCAAGGAGCTTCGAGGTAATGGAGGTGAGCTGGGAGCTCGGGCGTTGGCGAACAGGGAGCTTGGTGGGCGATGGCGGTCCTCGCCGGGTGGCACGACATAGGTGGAGGAGCAAAGAGGGCGGGTGCAGCATGGTGCTTGGTCGAGCAGGAGAGCACCGGCTGGCGGCGGGTTGGAGCCGGCCGTGGCGGCGGCGGCATGGTTAGGTCGAGGGAGAGGATTTTGTTCGAGCGTGCTTTCTGCTGAATCGTTATCTTTCACGGTGGCATTCTGCTGTAAATATGGGCAACTCTTGATTCTCGTTTTTGTGAAGCTGGGTTTCCGGTGCTTCGTATTTTTACACTGCAGGTCGGCTGGGCTTCTCGAATCTAGCTTCACGGAGCTCAATCGTTCGGGGCTGCTTCGCATGAGAATTTTCTGGAGTTAGAAGCTGAAGAGATTCAGAACAGGCCCTAAGAGTCGATATTACAACTTACACTTCCATTAAATATAGGGTAGAATGGTCTATTGATGTAATTATTCTACGCCCCGTTTGGATGTCTGTATTAGAGCTTCGAATCATGAATTGGAATTGGCGTACGCGAATCAAATACATGGCAGTATTAGCTTCACTTCCGCACCCTCCCCAAGCGATTCGGAGCTCGCTGCAGAGAGCACACAGCTTTGGTTCCTCCGCGTTTGCTTTGCTTCAGCGACCGGGAGGTGTGTGTGGCGGCGCACATTTTCTTCTTAAGGCGGGTGAGAAGAGCAAGGAATATGCGACCAGGGGAGCTCAATGCGGGAGCAAGGAAGCAAGCCATCGCTCGCGGGAGAAGAAAAGTAAGGAAGGAGATGGGTGAAGGAGGATGGGGTAGAGGAGGGGAAAGGGCCTTGCGGGCCCACTCCACGGGGCACTCGACGGGAGCGGCTGATTCTTTCCAAAAATCCCGAGGCTTTATTAAAA
Organism: Elymus sibiricus; assembly: GCA_039707655.1. Taxonomy (NCBI): domain Eukaryota; kingdom Viridiplantae; phylum Streptophyta; class Magnoliopsida; order Poales; family Poaceae; genus Elymus; species Elymus sibiricus. The sequence continues at coordinate 31,998,827 of CM077674.1, forward strand.
TTGTTTTCCTTGAATGCAACTCTTTTGATTGATGTTGTTTGAGTACGATAAGTGGGACCGAGCTAGATGGATTATTAGTAATGTACCACGCATGTGCGAGCCACTATATATATCCTTGATATGCTTTGTTTTCCACCTTGCCTTCTTGTGGTAGCATTGCATGCATTTGAGATGAGCCCATAAGCAGCATGTGGGACGGCATGGAGTTGGCCACGAGGTGTTGGGCATGGGAGGCTCTGGGAAAGGAAGTGTCACTTGTCACATCTTATTTCCTGCAAGTGTCTTTAAGATATCTACTGAATGTACGAGATAAGGAAGTGTCACAAGTGAGAGAAGTAGATTCAACAATGATAGGATACGTCATTTCTACTCATCCCTGTTCTCTAGCCCATGGTTCTGAGGGAGGACTGGCATCATACAAACAAGAAATCCGTGATTTGTGAATGTTTTGAATCACATGACATGGGAATAGCATCAGCTGGAATGTTGAGCTGCTGCAAAAACGAACTTTGCCTACCAAAAAAAAGAGAGTGATTTCTTTCAACCAGGTTATGGTTTGTGAAAAAGAAAGGGTTTTCTGGCTGGTTCTTGATGGCTTGAATAATATTCGCCACTCACAAAGCCATGACGCAGTTTTGGTGGACTCCGATTACACAAGGAGGTCAGCACAGTTGAGACATTACAAGCTAGGTATATTTCTTTTGTCAAACAATATCCCTAGATTGGGTGTACTAGCTAGAACTACCGCCCTACCTTGGTCTCGATGAAAAACCAAGCAGACTCGATCGGTTCCATTGCAAGCCAGGTGGTTTGAATGCATGAAGGGAACACGTTGTCAAGGAGGAGGACACCCTCAAGTTGAAGATCGAATCCATACGTACACCAACAATTCGTTGCTGTAGCATGTAGTATAATCATGATAACAGAAATAATTGCGCTTCTCTGCAGAAATAAATTCTTATCACGTTGGAAGAAATAGTTTGGTAGATCCGTCGATGGAAACAATATCGTGATCTCATTTTGTAAAAGATATATTTTCTATGAAATTTCTAATAAAAAAATTACAGTATTAAGTTGGAGCAACTTTTATTCATTATGAAAGACAAATTTTCTGATAAACGCGGAAACTAAATATCACTTATATGGAAACAAATTTGACTAACATTGGAAACAATATTTGCTTACTGAAAAGCATCCGGAATTACTCCTAAGATACTACGTAGAGTTCAAAATCAGGACTGGGTAACTGCCAATCGCACATTATTAGCGTGTGCGCACTTATATTATAGAAAACAAATCGCAGTTATTATTAGAAAACAAATCACCGGTCAATGTGCAAACTGCAATCCACCAAAACAGATCCTACGATGCACGTTTCTGGTCTAGGCTAATTATAGCACGTCCATCGGTTCGCGATCGGATCTCGCCCCCGACTGAGCTCCACCCATTGAGGCATCGACCATGACAGGCGGCGGCGGCGCTGGCGCCAGGTCGCGGACGCAAGCTGCAAGAGGGCGGCGGCAGAAGGCAGCGTCGCTGCCATTGGACGTGCTGATGGACATTGCGGCGCGCACCGACCCGGCAACCTTCGTGCGCTGCGCCGCCATGTGCGTGGACATGTGCTGCCGCGTCAAGGAATACATCAGCCTCGGCGGCCCCCTCCGCCTTCGGCACGGTGACCGCTTCGTGCTCCCCCTCCTGCGCGGCCATCTGATCTACCGGTCCCATGGCTGGCCCAAGCCCAAGGAGGAGCTGTTTCTGGTGGACACCAGCGCGTCGGATGCCACCAAGCTGCGCACGGCCACCAGTGGAGGCTTTCCCCTCTCGTCACGCGATGGTCTAGTCCTCGTCTGTGTGGGCGCGGCCGAAGAGCTCCGTGTGTGCGACCCGGCCACCGGCAGGAGCCTGACTCTGCCGTCCGAACCGGCGTTCCCAAGGACGCTGGGGTAAATTATGTCTTGCTGGTCAGTGGTGATGATAAGGGGGCCACCTCTGTTGGCCGGCATTTCCATGTAGTCAAGGCATATCTAAAGATGTCACAATATGGCGGCAATCTGCAGCTCCAGACCTTCTCGTCGGAGCATGGCGGGTGGCGCCTCTACACCGAGCCCTGGCTTGCTAACCTACAAGGCAGCCGCTCGCAACGAAGCCTCAGCAAGGCCTTGGTGACCGGCGGAGCTGTGCACTGGCTGTGCCTGACTGACGCCGGGTCCTATGTCCTCAAGCTCCGTGTCAGAGCGGCAAAGCTGATGGTGACGAAGCTCCCAAAAGGGTTCCCACACCACGGACAGCACCAAAAACTACTGGCAACATCGTCGGTGGGTGGGGACGTGCTTGTGCTCGTCGCCGACGACGACAGGATATCGGTTTGGGCACAATGCAAGCATACAGCCAAGTGGCAGCAACGACCACGTGTGGTGATCAACATGACAGAGACAATTTTGCGGTTCCTTGACAAGGCAGGCGGAAGTTGCATTCTGCCAACGAAGCCAGTCAAATTCAACCTAGTGTCGTTCGCCGAGAGGAGCGGCACCGTGCTCATCAAGACATGCGACGGTTTCTTTTGGCTCGACCTGCAGTCCATGGAGATCGTGAGGTGGTTCTCGGATCATAGGGTCCCATACACTACCCAGAATCTCCCCTATGAGATGAGTTTGACGGCTTGGGTTCCAACATTCAGTAGCACTTTGTGATAAATTCGTTCTGTTACCGGTTTCAGTTTCAACTTCATCAACAACAATAGAAGCACGCGTGTACGACTTTGTTGAGAAAAATGATTTAATTTTACTAATTTTCTTTGCCCCTTCGCGAGGAAATTGTTGTCCCATGATAATGTAGCTCTATGCTGTTGTTACTTTGTTAGTTTTATCTGTACTTGTGCAAGCATTTTGTTTTCTTTCATCTGAATTGAGATGTCCTCCTATTTTCCCTTGAACCACTGCATGCTGAAAGATTCATGAAATGGATGTAGACACATCAAGATTTTGCATGATTCCTAGCCAACGGGTTTCTGTGACTGCTTGGACCATGTCGTCGCCCAGGAAGGAACAGACTGACTGCCTGCTGCTGCACTAAATCGCTGCTGGTCAAGACCTCCAGGTATGGAGCAAGCATAATTCATTGCTGATTCTGGTGGTAAAGCTGTGATCGTTATATCGTTATTTATCAAACTGGTGCTGGTTTATGATGACAATTTCATGTTAATTCTATGATTTGGTCAGTTTATGGTAAGGAAGTGATGGTTTTTTTTATCAGATAGTTTATTATTTCTTAGATACACACATTTCGCAATCGGCATCAGGATCAGGTATATGCCTAACCCACCCATTGGGTCAGAATATATCATTGGGCTGCAACCTTAAGTTATGGCCTCAGACGTATTTATTTTGTGTACCAGAAAATCATATATTTGATAAGGTGAATCAACCTTTGTTTTAAAAAAAAATGCCACATTCTTTTCGTGTGGTTCAGAGTAACGGAGCAGAGCAAACATAATGCTTCTGGAACCTACCGTTGCCCCATATAAAGTATCATAATACTAGTTTGTCATGGCACCAAAATATGATTTCTTTGGTGTTCTTAGCATGGACCTCACATTCCTTTATATCATTGTTCTCTGCACTACCAGCACAAAACAAAAATTTATCCCACAAAGGTATAAAACATCACGTTGTGAACTAAGAGTGGGAAGATGTGTAGCCTTGTTATCATATTGACAACACTATTTTTCTTGTCCTCAAACAGTATCATTCCACTAGTACAAAACAGGGCTTTTGTCCCGGTTCCAGAGGGCCTTTAGTCCCGGTTCTGGAACCGGGACAAAACGGTCGGGACTAATGCCTAATACCTTTAGTCCCGGTTGGCCTACGAACCGGGACCAAAGGTGCTCCACGTGGCCGCTGTGGGGAGCCCAGGCAGGAGGACCTTTAGTCCCGGTTGGTAACACCAACCGGGACTAAAGGAGCTCCACGTGGCCGCTTCGCAGCACTCAGGCAGGAGGACCTTTAGTCCCGGTTGGTAACACCAACCGGGACCAAAAGGCTGCCACGCGTCAGTACCTCGCAGGCGCTGGGGTTTTTGTTTTTTTTTGAAAGGGGGGCTTTAGGGGTTTGCGTGTCGGCCATCCCGCGACTCCCCCCAGTGGATAAGCCCACCCCGCCATCCTCTCGAACCCTACCCCCCCCCCCCCCACACACACACACACTCTCCCCTTTCCTCTTGCTCTCTCTCTCTCCCTGCCTTGCATCCGAGCGGGCTCGTCGCCGCTGCCTCGACGACGGCGTGGCCACCGGCCACCGTTCGCCGCACCGACTAGTCCAGGAGGACAGACCTCTCTTTCTCCGTGCTTGGTCGACGGTACCTACTACATACAGAGAGAACTCGACGCTAGCTAGTAAGCAAATGAAGGAACCATTAATTAATTACACAACATCCTGATCGTCATGAATATATATAGAGAGAAGTGACCTCTCTTTCTCCGTGCTTGTTCGAACAACAAGTTTTCGTATATCTATCCGAAGCTACTACATATATATATACAATATAACATCTCTTACGATCCCTGACATATATCATCTACCGATAATCAGCTTGAATTTTCATATGGTATTCTCCCTTTTCATGTATGACGTGTTCAAGAAAGAATCCCGCCAATTCCTCTTGAATTGCTCGTATGCGATCATGTGGTAGGAGTTCATTCCGCATCACACGCATCTAATTTAAAGAAGGGGGTCAATACATATATATGAATGAAACTCAACACAATTGATGGTAATAAAATAAAATTGTGAATATTTTTTACGTACTTGAAATTGTTTGTCAGAGTTGCCCCGCTCAGAGGTATATTGGCGCATGTACTCGCAAACGTAGTATCCACATAAATTATTCCCGCCTTCCTGCCACAACCACTTTACAAGAATAGAGTTCAATCAAACTGATAATCAAGCATGATAATGGTATTGATGAAACTAGAATCAATGAGAGATGCGCGGAACTAGCTAGTACTACTTACTTTGGGGTGTGTAAATTGCAGCTCGTTCTTCAGACCCGGAACCTTTCTGGTGAACTGTTTCCAAACCCTGCCAGGCAAAGAAAATGATTACTTGATATCAGGAAATGAACGAAAGTTGCCGATATGGTCCCGGTATTGATTGAACTTACTTCTGGAGCATTGCAGTCATGTCCGCATAATCCTTGGGATCTTTACGTCTCGAGTCTAAGACGGTTACTACTCCCTCGTCAAGCTTAATGGATAGCAGAATATAGTGGAACATGCGCACGCATAACTCATCAATTACTGTACTTAACCTCGAGTAAGCGAAACCGAATATGCACAAGACAGTAACACTCACTTGAAGTTGTAAGGAAAGAGTATTTCCCTTTTGTTTTGATGTCGAATGAGCGATTTTAGCAAGTTATCCTCGGTATCTTCAACTTTGTTTTTTACCGTCCATTCATTTACGGTATTTGGGCTAATGAACCCAATGTCATAGATCCGTGCATCCTTGCATTCGACGATCTTCAATCTGCATAATATAGCGAGGATAATTATATATACATGCAATGAACGAGCTGAGCTAGAGACTTAATTACAGAAATAATACTTACAGACAGTAGCAACTGATGAGTTGTTTGTCCAGGGCGTCTTGATTGAATAACTGAAATAATTCCACAAATTCAACAGGCAGCACGTCAACTCCAATGAAGTCGTGCTCATCTTTAATTGCCAGCAATATACTGTCGGCCCCAGACTTGCTGCAGGTTTCCAAGTACCAGTCATGCAATCTTCGCATCATCGTTGGTAGTTTCTTTAGCTCATCATCACTTTTGACGAGATCCTTCCTGTGCTCGTACCTAAAGGGAGGTACTACCTCAGCAATTTCATACTGTACATCATCGCCCACGTAATCAGCAAGAGTGGTGCCGGGCAGTAGTCCCGGATGATTAGCGATATCGCTAGACACCTTGAGCGGGGGGCACGATTGCTTCTCCTGTTCGCCGAGCTGGGGAATTGTTTTCCTACTTCGTCGTCTTGTATCACTGGTAGTACTTCCCGACCGCTGCGCTTCAGCATATGTCTTTCCAATACAGCGGTTATAGTGGGATTGCGGCGGAGACGGTGGTGGTTTCTGAAGGGCATCCAGAGTGCGCTTCGCTTTCACCGGATCTACTTTTTCCTTCTTTTCTGGATGTTTCCGTTGAAAATGGGCCCGCACTTCGGCAGCACGGATCTCCTTGAGCTCCTCGTCATTCATATCATATGGTAACTTTGGAGGAGCCTTGAGGCTTGGACCCAATTTAAATTTCTTCCCACCACCTCTTGTACTGCTAGCCGCCGGAACTGCGGTGGCTCTCTTCTGCCGTTGCTGACACGCCGGAGGAGGAGGCGAAGTGCCCTGACCCGCCGGAGGAGGCGGAGGAGGAGCCGGAGTGCCCTCACGCGCCGGAGGAGGCGGAGTGCTCGTCGGAGGAGGCGGAGGAGGAGCCGGAGTGCCGTCACGCACCGGAGGAAGCGGAGGAGAAGGCGGAGTGCCCTGATCACTCGCCGGAGGCGTCCAGTTTGGAAGCTTGATGTACTCCTTCCTCCACAGACAGGTACTCCTCAAAGCATAAACCAGATGATTCTCCCCTTCACCTGTAGGGTGGTCAAGCTCCAGCTCCTCAAATCTCTCCATTATTTGATCCACCATCACAGCAGCATAGCCTTGTGGAATCGGACGGCAGTGAAAAGTTCCGTCAGCTTGAGGAGGTGCAACAGAGCCAACAGCCGCCTTCAAAGTCAGGTTCTGCCATTTCGTCATTAGCTCGCAATGTTGAGCCTCCGTGATAGTATCCACGGGGTAGCGAGGAGCCGTGAAATCAGGCTGAACGGGCTCCGTGGAAGCCACGCTGCTTCTCCGCTGAGATGGTGGGGTAGCTTCTGGGGTAGCTTCGTGCCGCTGAGATGGTTGGCCGATAGCTCGCTGGCTCTGAATTTCCTCTAGCTTTGCTATTCTTGCATTGAGCTTCTGCATTTCGCTTGCTTCCGCTTTCCTCTTTCTATCTCGGCTTCTGTAACCACCGCTGTCAGCAAACGCATACTTCCACGGAAGGGAGCCTGATGTGCCTCGTGTTCGTCCAGGGTGCTCAGGATTCCCAAGGGCATGTGTCAGCTCGTCATTCTCTCTGTCGGGAATGAACGTCCCTTCCTGCGCTGCGCTGATATAATGCTGAAGCTTCTTCATGGGTATTGCAAGTTGCTCGTCCGTCCAACGACACTCCCCTGTTTCTGGGTCCAAAGTTCCCCCAACCCCGAAGAACCAAGTCCTTGCACGGTCTGGCCAGTGCAATGTCGCTGGTTGGACCCCTTTAGCAAGCAGGTCTTGCTCAGCTTTGTCCCACAACGGCCGGGCTTTGTAGTAGCCACCTGACCCCGTGTGATGGTGATACAGCTTCTTTGCAGCATTTATCTTGTTTGTCTCCGACCTTTTCTTACCCTTTTCCGAAGTCTTGTAGGCCACAAATGCGGGCCAGTGATGTCTTATCTTCTCATATCGGCCGGTGAATTCTGGAGTCTTCCCTTTTTCGACAAACTTTGTGTTCAACTCTTTCTTCCAGTTCCTGAATAGATCTGCCATCTTCTTAAGAGCAAACGCCTTGACCTTTGGCTCTATAACTGGCTTATTCGGATCCTCCTCTGGCGGTAGGGTGAAATTTGCCTTCAGCTGGGTCCAAAGATCAGCTTTTTGTCTATCCTGGACATAAGAAACTTCAGGGTGGTCCTTACTCTTATTCCATTGCTCGACGCTGATCGGGACGCTGTCCCTAACAATAGCTCCGCACTGACTAACAAATGTGTCCTTCGTCCTCTTGGGTTCAATCGGTTGGCCATCGTCATTGATTGCTGTGATCGTGAACCTTTCATCCTGGCGCAACCTTTTCTTCGGGCCTCGTCTCCTTACGGAAGTTTGGCTCGATCCGGAGGGCTGTAAAAGAAGAAAGATGCGTTAATATATGTACATACCAAAACAATTAATGCATCAATTAGTCAGCACAGGCTTAATTAATATATATACCTCGCCGGACTTTGCAACAGTTGCCTCCTCCGTTCGGTCACCGGAGCCGTCATCATGATCTCCTTCTTCCTCCGCCATTCGGTCACCAGAGCCGTCATCATCTCCTTCCTCCTCCATTGTTCGATCACCGGAGCCGTGATCCTCTCCTTCCTGACCATCGGTGTCGTTGAGAAACGACAAGGGATCACCTCCTCCGCCGAGGATTATATCCCCCAACAACTGTTCTTTTACCAAGTCTCTTTCCATAGTTTCTGCAAATATTACAACATGGCAATATACAAACATGAGAGATGGATATATTAGTGGCAAACATAGACCTAGCTAGCTAATCACAACAAGGGATCATATGCATATATGAGCAATGGATTAGTTGGGGTGGCCTCGACAACGCTCTTTTAACTTGGTAAATTTGGGTGGCCTCGAGAGATCGACAACGATTTTTTTCTAGGGTTTGGGTGGCCTCGAGAGATCGACAACGCTTTTTCTTCTAGGGTTTCGGTGGCCTCGAGAGTTTATTGGGTAGGGGCGGGAGGGGGTAGGAGATCGACAACGCTCTTTCTTCTAGGGTTTGGGTGGCCTCGAGAGTTGGTCGGGCGAGCGGACCGGGAGTAAATTTAGTAACTTTGAACTTCGTAAATTTGGTCGGGCGAGAGGGGGTTGATCGACGTCGACCCCCCTCATGTCGAAGTTATCGGGGATACGTTTCGAGAGAAAATACAACATTTGATATGTTTCGAATATATGAACATTTTAACTTAGTAACTTATTAACGTTTCGAGAGAAAACTTTGCATTAACATCATTTTAACTTAGTAACTTAGTAACTTAGTAACGTTTCGAGAGAAAACTTAGTAACTTAGTAACATTTTAACTTAGTAACGTTTTGAGAGAAAACTTTCTATTAACATCTCTCTCTCCCTCCTCATGCATGTCCGACGTCCCCCCCTCATGTCGAAATTATCGGGGAGGGGGCCGGTAGATCGACAACGACATCCATACATACATACATGGACATAATGTTCATCCATCCATCCATCCATATTCAAAATGTTCATATTCTACAATATCACCAAAAAAAATTCTATGAACATAAAAAATTCTAACTTTTCCATATTCTTTGCATATGAACATACATACATTTTCTTTTTTTCTTAAATGTAACTTTTGCATATATGAACATACATACACAAATTTTTTCTAAAAATGCACATATGAACATATACAGAGAACATACATACATAAAACTTTTCTAAAAATGTAACTTTTGCATATATGAACATATACAGAGAACATACATACATACATTTTTCTAAAAATGCACAAAAAATCATCATATGAACAAAAAAAAATTATATGAACAAAAAAAAGCATACATCATCTATCATCAACATCATCATATCTATCATCAACATCATCTAGCTAACAATCATCAACATCATCATATCTAATAATCATATGAACAAAAAAATGTTCATATGAACAAGCAGGGGAGGAGGACAGGGAGGAAAGGGGGCCGGTCGGACCGTAGCGTGGGGCGGCGCGGACCGTCGGCGAGGGCTCGGGGCAGGGGCGCGGTGACGGCGTCGGGGGCAGGGGCGCGGCGACGGCGTCGGGAGTAGGGGCGCGGCGACGGCGACGCCAACGATGGGGCAGGGGCGACGACGGCGTCGGGGGCGTCGGGGGCAGCGACGGCGACGGCGGGGCAGGGGCAGCCTGGCGGCGTCATCGGAGAGATCGAAGAACTGAATGGAAATTTTCACAAGTGCTGCTTATATAGACGAAGCATTGGTCCCGGTTCGTAGCACCAACCGGGACCAATGCACCCCTTTAGTCCCGGTTGGTTCCACCAACCGGGACCAAAGGTCTCTTTTCGTCAGCCCAAAGGGAGGGAAGCAGAGACCTTTGGTCCCGGTTGGTGGCACCAACCGGGACGAAAGGGGGGAATTGGTCCCGGTTGGTGCCACGAACCGGGACCAAAGGATGGCATTGGTCCCGGTTCGTGCTACCAACCGGGACCAATGGCCTTGCACAGCGGCGTGGTGGGAGTTTAGTCCCACCTCGCTAGTTGAGAGAGTGTCATTCCTGTTTATAAGGCGCGGTGCACCAGAGCCTTCGAGCTCCTCTCTAAAGCAGGCTTACGGGCCTAACCACTCTGTATCTGCCCGTGGGCCTACTGGGCCTTCTGCGGGCCTGAATCCTGGCCCAACTGGGTAGTTGGGTTTCTAGTCGTATTCAGGCCGTGGTGGCCTAGTAGGCGGCATTTTTTTTAATTTTTTTGCAGTTTTTTTGTTTTCTTTTTTGCATTATTTATTTTCTTTTGTTTTTTGCTTTATTTTTTTAATTCTTTTTGCTGTTAGGTCACAAAAATTATAAACTTTCTGTTAGTGCCATTAGTTTTCAAATTTGAATAGCTTAAATTTGAATTCTTTGAAATTTGTGTGAATCACTAGCTTGTGAATAACTTTACTATAAAAATAGATTTTTGAGTGATTCTTTTTCCTACTATTTAATATTACTGTGTTTTATCATTATATTCAAAAACAGATTTTGTTATTTTAGTTTGCTATTAAAGTTTCTAACAAAAAAATTCTTTATGAAAATTCTTTTTGTTTTTAATGTTTTGAACAAAAAATACTTTGATAATTTTAGTTGCATAAATTTTTTATAATTTTAGTTTCAAAAATACTAGAAGTTTATAAAAACTTTTTAGTTGATTCCTTTTGCTATTAGAGTTTTATAAAAGCTTTTTAGTTGATTCTTTTTGCTATTGAAGAATATTATAGTTTTGTTTTAGTTGATCATAACAGAATATTTTAGTTTTGTTTTAGTTGATCATAACAGAATTTTTTATAATTTTAGTTTCAAAAATACTAGAAGTTTATAAAATCTTTTTAGTTGATTCCTTTTGCTATTAGAGTTTTATAAAAGCTTTTTAGTTGATTCTTTTTGCTATTGAGAGGGTTACGGCAAAAACTGGATGCACTTCGTGTACAAAATGGACAATCTCTTTCGAAGTATCAGGGTTTCGGACGAAAACTCATCTGTTACAAAGGGATTTCATTTTTTTGAACTTTTTTGAACTCCAGACTTTTTGTGTGTTCAAAATGCACCATTCAATGCCACATCATCAATTTTCAACCCTTTCTGACTTCATTTGGTATTTTTCATGCATTTACTGATTTTTTTTAGCTAAATGACCTTGAAATTGAAAAGCACTACAAATGAACTCTGAAAAGGTTGAAAGTTGGCTTGGTATCATCATTTCACCCACATAGCATGTTATAAAAAGTTGAGAGGGTTACGGCAAAAACTGGATGCACTTCGTGTACAAAACGGACAATCTCTTTCGAAGTATCAGGGTTTCATACGAAAACTCATCTGTTACAAAAGGCATTTCATTTCTTCACATGTAACTGCAGTGATATTCTAGATTAAAGGCATCATCATAATAGTTGTGGAGAGAAAGTCTTCACTTTTTCTTCGCTTGTGTCCTTTGCTTATTGCGCCGTAACCATGAATAATCTTCATCGTTTAACAGGGTGCTTGGGTCAGCCTTGACTTTGAAGGGAGGAATTTCATGAAACTTTTCATAATCTTCGGACATGTCTGTCTTGCCCTCCACTCCCACGATGTCTCTTTTTCCTGAAAGAACTATGTGGCGCTTTGGCTCATCGTATGATGTATTCGCTTCCTTATCTTTTCTTTTTCTCGGTTTGGTAGACATGTCCTTCACATAGAAAACCTGCGCCATATCATTGGCTAGGACGAATGGTTCGTCTGTGTACCCAAGATTGTTCAGATCCACTGTTGTCATTCCGTACTGTGGGTCTACCTGTACCCCGCCTCCTGACAGATTGACCCATTTGCACTGAAACAAAGGGACCTTAAAATCATGTCCATAGTCAAGTTCCCATATGTCCACTATGTAACCATAATATGTGTCCTTTCCCCACTTGGTTGTTGCATCAAAGCGGACACCACTGTTTTGGTTGGTGCTCTTTTGATCTTGGGCGATCGTGTAAAATGTATTCCCATTTATCTTATACCCTTTGTAAGTCAATACAGTCGAAGATGGTCCCCTGGCCAACGAGTCCATCTCATCAGAAACAGTGTTGTCACCCATGAGACGTGTTTGCAACCAACTGCCGAAAGTCTTGATGTGTTCACATGTAATCTAGTCGTCACACTGCTCTGGATGTTTGGAGCGCAGAATATTCTTGTGTTCATTGACATACGGGGTCACCAAGGTAGAATTCTGTAGAACTGTGTAGTGTGCTTGAGACCAAGAATGCCCGTCCGTACATATTATTGAGTCCGCTCCTAGCGTGCCTTTTCCAGTCAGTCTCCCCTCATACCGCGATTGAGGGAGACCAATCTTCTTAAGGTCAGGAATGAAGTCAACACAAAACCCAATGACCTCCTCTGTTTGATGGCCCGTGGAGATGCTTCCTTCTGGCCTAGCACGGTTACGAACATATTTCTTTAAGACTCCCATGAACCTCTCAAAGGGGAACATATTGTGTAGAAATACAGGGCCCAGAATGGCAATCTCGTCGACTAGATGAACTAGGACGTGCGTCAGGATATTGAAGAAGGATGGTGGGAACACCAGCTCGAAACTGACAAGACATTGCGCCAGATCACTCCTTAACCTTGGTAGGATTTCTGGATCGATCACCTTCTGAGAGATTGCATTGAGGAATGCACATAGCTTCACAATGGCTAATCGAACGTTTTTCGGTAGAAGCCCCCTCAATGCAACCGGAAGCAGTTGCGTCATAATCACGTGGCAGTCATGAGACTTTAGGTTCTGAAACTTTTTCTCTGCCATATTTATTATTCCCTTTATATTAGACGAGAAGCCAGACGGAACCTTCATACTGAGCAGGCATTCAAAGAAGATTTCCTTCTCTTCTTTCATAAGAGCGTAGCTGGCAGGACCTTCATACTGCTTTGGAGGCATGCCGTCTTTTTCGTGCACACGTTGCTGGTCCTCCCGTGCCTCCGGTGTATCTTTTGTCTTCCCATACACGCCCAAGAAGCCTAGCAGGTTCATGCAAAGATTCTTCGTCACGTGCATCACGTCGATTGCAGAGCGGACCTCTAGGTCTTTCCAGTAGGGTAGGTCCCAAAATATAGATTTCTTCTTCCACATGGGTGCGCGTCCCTCAGCATCATTCGGAACAGATAGTCCGCCGGGACCCTTTCCAAAGATTACTTGTAAATCATTGACCATAGCAAGTATGTGATCACCAGTACGGACGGCGGGCTTCTTCCGGTGATCTGCCTCGCCTTTGAAATGCTTGCCTTTCTTTCGACATTGATGGTTGGTCGGAAGAAATCGACGATGCCCCAGGTACACATTCTTCCTGCATTTGTCCAAATATATACTTTCGGTGTCATCTAAACAGTGCGTGCATGCGTGGTACCCCTTGTTTGTCTGTCCTGAAAGGTTACTGAGGGCAGGCCAATCATTGATGGTTACAAACAGCAACGCATGTAGGTCAAATTCCTGCTCGTCGTGCTCATCCCACACACGTACATCTTTTCCATTCCACAGCTGTAAAAGTTCTTCAACTAATGGCCTTAGGTACACATCAATGTCGTTGCCGGGTTGCTTAGGGCCTTGGATGAGCACTGGCATCATAATGAACTTCCGCTTCATGCACAACCAAGGAGGAAGGTTATATATACATAGAGTCACGGGCCAGGTGCTATGATTGCTGCTCTGCTCCCCAAAAGGATTAATGCCATCCGCGCTTAAACCAAACCATACGTTCCTTGCGTCACCTGCAAAGTCCCCCCACTTTCTCTCGATTTTTCTCCACTGCGACCCGTCAGCGGGTGCTCTCAACTTCCCGTCTTTCTTACGGTCCTCTTTGTGCCATCGCATCAACTTGGCATGCTCTTTGTTTCTGAACAGACGTTTCAACCGTGGTATTATAGGAGCATACCACATCACCTTGGCAGGAACCCTCTTCCTAGGGCGCTCGCCGTCAACATCACCAGGGTCATCTCGTCTGATCTTATACCGCAATGCACCGCATACCGGGCATGCGTTCAAATCCTCGTACGCACCGCGGTAGAGGATGCAGTCATTAGGGCATGCATGTATCTTCTGCACCTCCAATCCTAGAGGGCATAGAACCTTCTTCGCTCCGTACGTACTGTCGGGCAATTCGTTATCCTTTGGAAGCTTCTTCTTCAATATTTTCAGTAGCTTCTCAAATCCGTTGTCAGATACACCATTGTCTGCCTTCCATTGCAGCAATTCCAGTGTGGTACCGAGCTTTGTGTTGCCATCTTCGCAATTGGGGTACAACCCTTTTTTGTGATCCTCTAACATGCGATCGAACTTCAACTTCTCCTTTTCACTTTCGCATTGTCTCTTTGCATCAACAATGACCTGGCGACGATCATCATCGGGCACATCGTCTGGTTCCTCTTGATCTTCAGCTTCCCCCGTTGCAGCATCACCGTATTCAGGGGGCACATAGTTGTCATCATCCTCTTCTTGTTCGTTGTCTTCCATCATAACCCCTCTTTCTCCGTGCTTGGTCCAAACATTATAGTGTGGCATGAAACCCTTCTCAAGCAGGTGGACGTGAAGGGTTTTTGACGAAGAGTAAGACTTCGTATTCCCACAGATAGGGCATGGACAACACATAAAACCATTCTACTTGTTTGCCTCAGCCACTTCGAGAAAATTATGTATGCCCTTAATGTACTCGGAGGTGCGTCTGTTACCGTACATCCATTGCCGGTTCATCTACGTGCATTACATATAATTAAGTGTGTCAAAAGCCATAACAGAACATCATGAATAGAGAAGTGACCAAATTAATACAAGTTCATCATCTCATTAAAACCAAAGTACATACATAGTTCTCATTGAACAACATATAGCTCTCCAGAGCATCTAATTAAACCATACATTGAAACTATCTAAAACATTTCAATGCAACAACAAATGCGATCATAATCGCAACTAAGGTAACAATTGATCCAACGGCATAATGATACCAAGCCTCTTTATCAATGGCATATTTTCTAATCTTTCTAAACTTCAAGCGCATTGCAGCCATCTTGTTCTTGTGATCATCGACGATATCGGCAACATGCAACTCCAATCCCATCTTCTCATCTTCAGTTCTTTTTAATTTTTCTTTCAAAGTATCGATTTCTTTTTCAGCTTTAGTTAACTTGTCGAGCAGAATTGCATAGTCGGTATCCATTTCTGGTTCAATTACCTCCTAGATAAAAACATCTACGTCAAGTTGGTGGCATAATTGTCATAGACATTAAATGTTAGAAATAGTTATAAAAGATAATATACCACATCTGAATCATAGACTGGACGAGGGCCGACGTGGGCGGATACCATAACCATGGCACTATATAATAACAAACAATAATAAAAGTAAGAAAATTATACAAGTAGCTATCTAAATCATACGAGTAAGTATATTTTCTTTTAGAAAGAAGATAAGATCAAGAGGCTCACCACGGTGGTGCCGGCGACGAGATCGGCGCGGGCGATCGACGGCGGTGAGGACGGGGACGGGATAGGACGTACGGACCGCCAAACCTAGACAAATCTTGAGGAAAATGGAGTTTGGACAAGGAGCTTCGAGAGGAGAAAGCTTAAGTGTGGCTCGGGCATTTCATCGAACACCTCATGTGCATAGGAGGTGAGCTAGAGCACCACAAAGCTCTCCCACGGCCGGCCAAAAAAACAGAGCACTCCACTGCTCTGCTCGCGGGCAAGGGTATATATAGGCTTCTCATTGGTCCCGGTTCGTGGCTGGAACCGGGACCAAAGGACACCCTTTGGTCCCGGTTCCAGCCACGAACCGGGACCAATGGTTGTGGGCCAGGAGCGAGGCCCATTGGTCCCGGTTCGTGTGTGGAACCGGGACCAAAGGGTCCAGACGAACCGGGACCAATGGCCCACGAGGCCCGGCCGGCCCCCTGGCCTCACGAACCGGGACCGATGCCCCCTTTGGTCCTGGTTCGTGAGTGAACCGGGATTAATGGGCTTACCCGGCCTCAACCAAAGCCCTGTTTTCTACTAGTGTTCCATCAAGCTTGGAATTTAGCTTTCCTATTTCATAAATATAATCATCGCGTAATTTTCTACAACCTACTTTTGAGCTGTGGACCCCAAGCTATCTATGAGATTGTCAATACTTGTGCTTTCTTCCTGAATGTTGCTTGGCGGATTGTATACATTTTCTGAAACACTAGTGTATCATAACTTTTATGTGGATATGGTTGGCGAATTTGCAGTCTCAATACCTCTCGCCTTTGAGGTTGTTGTCGACGCCTCCGTCATCCCCAAGATCCTCCATGGCATCTCCAAACTACGAAGGCCCCCGCGTCGCCCCCGCTAGGGCGACTCGGGCGGCGCCCAAACCCTAGCCGCCGGGCCGCGAACTCCCTCCTCCCCTCCCTCCGCCGCCGCCGGGGGACGCCGCCGGACTAAGCCCGGGGGCCGACGGCGGTGGCGGGGGACTCCCTCTCTCCCGCGTCTTAGGAGTGGTGCGGGGTCCCTAAACGTGTGGAGGCGCGTCCGATCCAGTCTTTGAGCTGAGGAGGTTGATCAGGGTGGGGCGACGCAACGATGAGACCAAGGATTTGAGAGCAGTCGCAGTGCAGAGCGTGGGGAGAGCAACCGCCGCCATGATAGTCAGCTTTTGTTACTGTGTCGGATTATCTGTGTGTGTATATACTAGCAGACATATATTGTCCTCCCTCATTTCAGCCACAACTTAGGAATAATCAAACACTTACTATATGTCAGCTTTAAATTTTTTAAAGTTGGCATATACCGGATTACTACAAGGACTGGCTCAAAGCCGGTAGTACGTACGCCCATAGTTTTGTTCATGAGTTTCCTACTAGGAAGACACTGGATGGAGTCACTTCCAAAGTTGATTTTAAAATGCCCAACGTTGGACTCAAATGTCCCTGAACACTCGGGCAGTGATATGTCCATAAAATTCTCCTCACCTAGTGGATACCCTAATTCACCTATGTGCATATACTGCTAGGTTATGTGCAAATTATTTGTTTCCATTAGACACATACAGAGACAAAGTTCGACTCGGCCACGATGCAGTTGGTACATGCCTAATAGGTTATATGCAAATTGCTAGTTTCACATAGATTGCTAGTACTTTGCTAGTGGGGTTATCAGGGAAGAGGTGCCACTGAGGAGACTGTCGACATCGGCGCACAAATTTCTCTCTAGAATTGTTGAAAATTGTATGTCAATGGTATCATATGGAGTATACATCTCAACAAAGTACCGTTTATTTTGTGTGGAGCTGACAAGGCAGCGGGGTCGCACGTAGGTGTTCCTGTGCAGCGGCTTGTACTCAACTCTCCAGGCCTGGTCATGCACATGCAGTCGCGGCTGCTACTCAATTCTGCAGTCCCCATCATGCACATGTGGTGGCGGCTGCTACTCAACTCTCCTCGCGCATGCATCATCCTTTCTATCGAAGCAAAAAGACGTGCTGGCTAACAGCACTTGAAAGCTCATGCATGTGAGGCGTCGCAAAAGCAGGGCCGGCCTATAGTCCGGGCAAAGAGGGAGACCGCCCCAAGCCCCAAGAGGAGGAGGGCCCAAATATTAAATATGGTACTAATCACTATAGTACTATCTATTAAGTGGAATGATCTATTAAGTTAAAAAAGTATTGCAAACATGTAAATAGAATTCTAATTTTCCAGGAGCAAATCTACATCACATGACAGTAACAACCAATCTTATAGGCAATAGTGAATCTTATATGTGACAATGAACTTAGTTAGCCTGCTATAGCCTCTCTTCGATATATAGATTTCATAGTCTAATGCGTACAAAAAAATTTATTTTAGAAATTGGCATGAGGTCTTCGTATACACCATATGGAGAAAATGTCTAGATGAGCATACCAAATAAATAAATTGTATGTAAGCATAGCTGAATCAGTGACATGTTTCTGTTCGTTAGTGATTATTTTCAACACCATGAATATGTTGAACTTATTACTGTATCTAACTTGGAACACATTTGCAAATGGTACAATTTATACTTTACAGGGTTCTATATATGTGCACACCAAAAAATACATTATAAATCACTATTAAGATATTAGTTGGACTTTTTTCTCTAGAAACCTCTCACATGATATTTAATGAAAATCATGAACATATGCACATACATACAAATATGTAAGTGTGCAGTATACAATTCTTCTGATTGTCACAAAAATAATTCAAAGATAGCTTATGTCACAACACTCAATTCAAATTTGGCATAAACAAAGTGCCCGGTCATATACATTACAACTCACAACAAAAAACACTGGTTAACTATACCAACTAAGTTATGCGATTAACTATAACAACTAAATAATAAAATTATACTCCATAATATTGTATTATGATAAAAAAATAAGTATAAAAGTTTGGTAAAAAACTATCTAATTTTTTTTTGCCCCTGGTCCCAAATTTGTTTGAACCATCCCTCCGCAAAAGGCCAGAAAATTGTTTAGTCACCGGATTATAAACATGTGTTAAGTAGTAGTACTTGTCAAGTTAAAAATATTTAGTTGCCAAATTACATGTACTTAGTTATCAAATTAAAAAGTAGTTAGTTGCCACATACATTATTAGTACTTGGCTGCCATGGTAAGTAGAAGATTATGAAATAGTTTGTGGTCAAAATTTTAAACATGCTTAGTTACATTACATGTTCTCAATTGCCACATTACATGATGTATTATACATGATTCTAATGTTTAAGCAAGTACAATTTCCAGATTTAAAAGACACATGCTTATCATGTTAAATAGGTGTAGTTGCCAGATTTAAACGGCTGTAGTTGTCAGATTTAAGTAAAAATGAGAATAGTTGCCCGGTGAAAAAAACAAGTTGTTGCCAAATTAAATCTAATGGATGAGAATGCTATCATATTAATTATCATGTTTGTTTGTTAACTACTAATCTTCTCTAGGCTATGTTCTAGTAGTGACTACACGAGGAAGAAGGGACGTGAGTATTGCAACTTGCAATATTATACTCCCTCCGGTCCTCTTTACTTTGCCTGTACTTTTTTCCATTTTCCCCATATTATAGTCTCCATGCTCAGGATTAGCGCGGGATCTGCTGCGGCAGGGTGCGGTGTGGGCTGTGGTGCGGCAAATTCAGCGAAGGGAAATTTTTTGTTCGTCAAAAACTACGTGGCGAGAGGTGTAAACGCGACGTGAGCGCAGATTGAGGCAACGGTACCCCTTGTGTTCAAGGGGATAACCAAGAAAAACACAAGGGGAAGACCGGGGGGCTAACATATGTGGTGCAAGATGTGTGAGATTGGGAAAACAAAGACAGCCAAATACGCGGAGGTGGTCATATGTGGGGTGGGTGCCATGTAGAAGGAAGTAGGGGGTGAGTTTGTTAACGGCAGAGGACGGCCGCCGGTTGATGAGATAGTTGGCGGTGTGGAGGGCTTTCAACCCAATACTCCGGTGGCATGTGTGCATGGACAAGCAAGGTGCAGAGAACGTCGTTGGTGGTGCGTATGAGGCGTTCAGCCTTGCCGTTCTGCGGAGAGGTGTGCGGGCATGAGAGGTGGAAACTGACGCAGTGGTGAGAATAGTGGTCGCGAAGAGAGAAGGAGAGAAACTCGCCGCTATTGTCACACTTCACACATTTAATAGCGAGGTTATATTGAGTGTGGTAACTTAGGAGAAAAACCGTTAGAGAGTGGCCGCGGTGTCGGATTTTTGCCGAAGTGGAAAACAGAAAAACTACACATGGGCGAAGTCCATAGATCGCAATGAATAATTTGGAAAGGAGCTGTAGTGTAGGAAGTAGAATTGGGAAACGGTAATCTTGGTTGCTTGCCTATTTTACAAGATTCACAAACCGAAGAATATTGCACCTTATTAGATGAATCAAGGAAATTGTTCGCTAAAATGGAAAGGAAAACACGATTAGGGTGGCCCAGCCACAAATGCCATATGTCGCCGGAGTTTGAAACAGAGAGTACCATGGAGCCGCCATTATTGGGAAGGAACGGGTACAAGTCGCCGAAGCTATTGGACCTCATGAGAATTCCCCATTGCCATGTCCTGCACAGAGAAGCCAAAAGGGTCAAAAGATACAATACACCAATTAGCAATTATCACAAGTAAATCGACGTACTGAAATAAGGTTCGAGGTTAGTGGAGCCAGTAGCAACTACGGGGATCGACGAACCGTCACCAATAGTAATGCTAGAGGGATAATACGATGAAGAAAAAAGGTTGGTGAGGTTACCATAGGAGTTGGCGACGTGGGAGGTGGCTCCTGTATCCATAAACCACTCCGAGTTGGACGACGGCTGCTGCACCTAGAGGTTGGCGAAGGCATGGGCCATCATGGCCTGCTGGTCCCAGTGCGGCGCGGACGAGGACGGACTGGCGATTGGACAGGCCTGGTGAGGGGCGCCGGGGCGTGGCCCAAGGACGCCGGCCGCGTCCGGCGGCACCCACGGGGAGCGCCACTGGTGCGGAGTGGGAGCCAGCGAACCCCAGAGGGGCAAAATATCCCAGCCAGGGCTGCTGGCCTGCTGCTGTCCAGCGGTGCGGCGACCGGTGGTGGAGCTCGACGAGGCACGGCCGCGCCCGCCGCACTGACGCTCACCAGAGGGACTCCGAGCGGCGGGGCTCTTGCCCTTGTCTTGAGGCGCGGGCGGAGGCTGGCGATCACCGGAGGAGCCACCGGTGTGCCCGATGGAGAGGGCGGTGGCACCCTCAGTCTGTTCGCGCTCCGAGATGGCGATCTCCTCCAGGAGCAGCAGGCGAGACGGCGCCTACACAAACGTTGGGAACAGCTGCTGCATGGGAAGCAGAGTCGACATGACATGGAACCTCCCGCTGAGCCCGCGGACGAGCTGTAGGGTGAGGGGTGTTAGGTTGATCTCTCCTGTGTGGGCCCAACGGCCCACTGGACCCCTGATCCACGCGCCTTGATCGGGGGCGCCCAACCCATTATGGTTGGTGGGCCCCTGTGACCCGCGCTATATAAACAGAGGTGGGGGCCGGGGCACGACTGACGAAGTTCGCCGCCGCCACAAACCCCACCGACACTCCCTTCCGATCTAGGGTTAGCGCGGTGCTCACGGGAAGCAGCCACCACCTAGCCATCTCTCTGTCATCGCCGCCGTCACCATCTCACCATGGTCACCGGCGGGAGCACCTCAAGTGCAGGAGAAGGTAATACCTATCACTATTGTTGCCGGAATCCTAGCCTACACGATCTTGTGGTTCTATCAATGGTATCAGCCAGAGATTGGTTTAGGATTTTCGGTGCAAAACAGAAAAGAACTCCCCATCCCCAAAGAACCCTAGCAGGGCAAAGATAACAAAAACAGCAAAAGCTCACCGGAGAGGGCTTCAGGCCTCGCCGGCAAAGAGCGCCGCCGCAAGGCCGCGCGAGTTCCTCTCGATCCCCACACGCATCGGCAAGCCGAGGTGCGGGGAAGAAGAACATAGCCTCCCCAAGGGGGCAAAAGGGCACCACCACCGCACCGCTTGACGGCGGCGTGCTCTCCCTCGGGAGCTCGCGCACACCGGCAAGGGGGATAGAGGGGGCACCGCTGCTTCACGTCGTCATTGTCCTCGGTGACACAGAGAGGAGGCGTGGGTGGTGGAGAAACAGAGAAAGAAGGGAAGGGGAAAAGGGCCAGCTCGGCTCGCGGGGTGCGGTGGCCTGACCTGGTCACCGGCGGCCGGCGCGACTGGGCGGCTAGGCCGCCGTTGCCGAGCGAGAGAGAACGGCAGAGCCGTCGACAGCACGGGCAAAAGGGGAAGGAGCAGGAGCGCTCGCGCGGCGCGGTGGCGTGACGCCGTCGCCGGCGGCCGGCGTGCCCCCTCCCCGTCGTCGGCCTGGCCGGCGGGCGCAGAGACGCGCGAGCGGCGCGGGGGAGGGAGGGATTGACCGAGGGTTCGCTCGGCTCTCCCGAGCTCACCGTTTTGTTCGGGAGAAAAGCGCGGATGGCCGTCCGATCGCAATGAACGGCCACGATGCAAACCCTAACCCCGGAGTAGGCTTTTGGGTCGAAAGTGCTATAGGCCGACAGCCGCTCGCGCTCGCGCCGCTGGTGGGCCGCCCCGTCCGCTGCGCGTCGCCCCGCCAGGTGGGCCGTTGCGCTGCTGGTGGGCCGCGTCGCGGCAGAAAAATGTGTTTAGAAAAATAGAAAAGAAAAATAGACAATTTTCAGAAAAGAAAAGTTCATGAATTTTATAAAGAAAATAATAAAGTTCATGAATTTTTATTTGGTCAAAGAAAAGTTTCTGTAAATAATAAAAAGTTCATGAATTTTATATTCATGTTTTTCCGCTGCGTAAATAATTAATAGTGCTCTTTTACACAGAAAATAAAAGTTTAGAGAGAATCACATTTAAAGAGGACATTAAAGTGATTATTAAAATGAATATGATTATGTTATTTTTATGACCAACGTTGTTAATAACATGATCATGTTTTATTATTGAAATTAAAGGTGCATTTATTTCTATTTTTTGCCCAACGGTAATATAGATTTAATTGCATAGACAATTGTATGTTTAATTTGACCAACGTTAGATTAATGCATATGATTGTTATAATGATCTCACTTAAATTGTGATTTCAGGAGGCTACCACTTGATGAGTTGCCTAAAAGATGTTCCGACACTCAGAGGTGACAACTACACTGAGTGGAGGAAGAAAGTAGACCTGGCATTTGTCTGTGCTGAGGTTGACTGGGTTGTGGAAGAACCACAGCCGGTCAGACCTACAGAGCCAGTCAGAGAGGCCACTGATGATGATGCTGCGTGGGATAAAAAGAGGGGGGATTATGCTCCGTTGGAGATGTCATATACCCTCAACAATCAAAAGTGGATCAACGCCAACAAAAAGTGTATGGCATTTATAAAGAATACAATTGAGAACGCCATCATGGGCTCAATTGCAGAGTGCACTTCCGTAGGGGAGTTGCTTACAAAGATAAAGAGCCAGTTCACTGGTTCTTCAAAGACATATGCCACCCAGTTGATAAAGCAACTGGTTACAGAGAACTACACTGGCGGTGGTCATGGAATAAGAGAGCACATCCTCAGGATGAGCAACATGGCAGCAAAGCTCAAGCCCATGGATGCGGATCTGGAGATCAAACCAGCACTCCTGGTCCACCTGGTCATGGCTTCACTTCCAAAGGAGTTTGAAACCTTTGTTGTAAACTACAATATGTCGCCTGAAACATGGGACATTGAAAAGACAATAGCAATGTGTGTCCAAGAAGAGGACAGACTCAAAGCCTCACATGGTGGTTCACTCAACTATGTGAAGGATAACAAGAAAAAGAATTACAATCAAAGTAGCAAAGGTTCTCCTTCAAAGGCGCATGGCAAATCTCACATGCAGCATCAGCATCAGCAGAAGTCCTTTCCAGTGGACAAAGACACTTCCCTCCACTGCAAGCAGACTGGGCACTACAAAAAGGATTGCCCTGTCTGGTTAAAGTCAATCATGGCAAAGAGAGGTAACGACATCGTTTCATTTGTCAATGAATCCTTGTACACACAGTTTTCGAAATCTACTTGGTGGATTGACTCAGGTGCAACTGTTCATGTTGCGAATTCTTTACAGGGATTCCATTCGACGCGGACTATGCAAAGAAACGAAAGATGCATTGAAGTCGCTAATGGAATACAAGCAGAAGTTGAAGTTGTCGGTGCCATCTCCTTGGAGTTAGCTGATGGGTTCAAGCTTCTACTTAGAGATGTCTTATATGTCCCTTCGTGTCATAGAAACTTGATTAGTGTTTCTTGTTTGGACAAAGACAATTATGAATGTTATTTTGGACATGGCAAGTGTGCCATATGGTTTAATAATGCTTATGTGGGTGTTGCTTTACTACACGATGAGCTTTATTTATTATCACTCCGTGAAAAAGTGCATTCTGTGTGTAATGTGAATGAACATACTTCCGCGTCGAACAAAGAATAAAAGGAAAGAAAGAGAACTCACGACTCATCGAAATTATGGCACTGTCGCTTGGGCCATATTTCCAAGGGGAGAATAGAAAGATTAGTCAAAAGTGAAATTCTTCCTCCGTTAGAGTTCTCAGACTTAGAACAATGCATAGATTGCATTAAAGGAAAGTATATAAAACAAATCAAAAAGGGTGCAATCCATAGCACAGGCACACTAGAAATCATTCACATTGATATTTGTGGACCATTTCCGGTGAAAAGTGTGGATGGATATGACTCGTTCATAACATTCACAGATGATTACTCCCGATATGGTTATATTTATCCAATCAAAGAAAGATCCGAAGCGTTGGATAAGTTTAAAATATTTAAAGCTGAAGTTGAAAATGAGCATGATAAAAGAATAAAGATAGTAAGATCTGACCATGGGGGGGAGTACTACGGTCGACATACTCCATATGGCCAAGTCCCTGGACCTTTTGCAAAGTTTTTACAGGAGACTGGCATAGTAGCCCAGTATTCAATGCCGGGCGAGCCTCAGCAAAATGGAGTAGCTGAAAGGCGCAACCGTACACTTATGGATATGGTGCGTAGCATGATGAGTTACTCCACCTTGCCATTGGGATTGTGGATGGAGGCGCTTAAAACCGCCATTCACATTCTCAATAGAGTGCCAAGCAAGTCGGTGCCCAAAACACCGTACGAGCTGTGGACAGGACGAGTGCCCTCTCTACACCACTTCAGGGTGTGGGGGTGCCCTGCCGAGGCCAAAATGTTTAATCCAAACATTGCAAAGTTAGATCCCAAAACAGTGAGTTGCCACTTCATTGGCTATCCAGACAGATCAAAGGGTTTTCGTTTCTACTGTCCAGACAGATATACAAAGTTTGTAGAAACAAGACATGCAGTCTTCTTAGAGGACGAAATGATGAGGGGGAGCATGGTAGCTCGGAAGATTGATCTTGAGGAGAAGAGGGTGCATGCACCTAATCCGATGATTCAAGAGCCATTTTTCTCACTACCAGTTGCAACTCCACCCATGACAACTATGGGGGTAGACCCCGAACCTGTCCGTCAGGAGCCGACTGAACCCGTTGTTGAGCATAAAAGGGAGGTGCAGCAGCAAATTTTAGAAGAAGTGACAGAAGTTGAGGCACACAATGTGCCAGAAAATGAGGCCCTTAGAAGGTCTACAAGACCAAGAAAGTCAGCTATTTCTACTGACTTTAAAGTTTATAATACAGAAATGGTTCATATGAAAGGTGATCCCACCACATATGAAGAAGCCATTCGAAGCCCTAACTCATCAAAATGGCTAGAGGCAATGGAAGATGAGATGAAATCAATGAGTTCCAAAGATGTTTGGGACTTAGTGGAAATTCCTAAAGGAGCCAAAACAGTAGGCTGCAAATGGGTCTACAAAACAAAGTATGACCCTAATGGGAATGTAGAAAAGTATAAAGTCCGACTTGTGGCAAAAGGATTTACACAAAGAGAAGGGATAGACTACAATGAGACTTTTTCCCCAGTCTCATGTAAAGATTCCTTCAGAATCATAATGGCATTAGTTGCACATTTTGATTTAGAGTTACATCAAATGGATGTCAAGACGGCATTTCTGAATGGTGATTTAAAAGAAAAAGTTTACATGAAACAACCCAAGGGTTTTATCATGGAAGGCCAGGAAAATATGGGATGCCGCCTGAAGAAATCCATTTATGGATTAAGGCAAGCCTCTAGACAGTGGTATCTAAAGTTTGATCAAACGATTAAAAGTTTTGGATTTAAAGAAAATATTGAGGATAACTGCATTTATGCAAAGTTTAAAAATGGGAAATATGTTTTCCTAATCTTGTATGTGGATGATATCTTGCTTGCTAGCAGTGATGTTAGTCTACTACTAGAAACAAAGAAGTTCTTAGCCTCAAATTTTGATATCACAGATCTTGGTGAAGCATCCTATGTTTTGGGCATAGAAATTCACCGAGATAGGAACAATGGAGTCTTAGGACTATCGCAGAAGGCATATTTAGAAAAGGTTCTCCAAAAGTATAATATGCATGCGAGTAAAGCCACACCTGCTCCTATAGTCAAGGGCGACAGTTTTGGGAAATTCCAATGTCCCAAGAACCAGTACGAGATCGATCTCATGAAACCAGTACCATATGCTTCGGCTGTTGGAAGCTTACAGTATGCACAAGTGTGCACTCGCCCTGACTTAGCTTTTGTTACCGGGGTACTCGGTAGATATCAAGAGAATCCAGGCATGGAGCACTGGAAGATGGCAAAGAAGGCATTGCGTTATGCGCAAGGCACGAAGCACTACATGCTAACATACAGGAGATCTGATTCCCTAGAGATAAAAGGGTATTCAGACGCAGATTTTGCGGGGGACAGAGATGATAGAAAATCCACGTCAGGATACGTCTTCACTCTCGCTGGAGGGGCTATTTTGTGGAGAAGCTCCAAACAGTCAGTAGTTGCATCATCCACGATGTATGCAGAATTCATAGCATGCTTCGAGGCCACGGGGCAGGCGATATGGCTAAAGAAATTTATACCCGACTTGAAAGTGGTAGATTGTATTCATAAACCACTAAAGGTATACTGTGACAACCAGCCCGCAGTATTCTATGATCACTACAACAAGTCGAGTAATGCTGCCAACACAATAGAGATAAAGTATTATGTTGTGAAAGATAAAATCCAGGATCACACTATAAGTCTCGAGCATATAAGGACAAAGGATATGCTTGCGGATCCGCTTACGAAAGGCCTACCACCCAATGTGTTCAAGGAACACTTAGCCGGCATGGGTTTAAGGGAAAGCCTATGATTCCTGAATCATGAGAGGCCCAAAAGGAACAGAATTTGTTTCTGAACAAAACGTATGTTGTAGCTGTATGATTCTATCGGCAATCAAGCTGTGACGATGAGACATGCTCTATGTACCAATA
Source organism: Elymus sibiricus (assembly GCA_039707655.1). Lineage (NCBI taxonomy): Eukaryota > Viridiplantae > Streptophyta > Magnoliopsida > Poales > Poaceae > Elymus > Elymus sibiricus. Next base: position 32,025,847 of record CM077674.1, read on the forward strand.
TGTGATGAAACAAATAAACTAGAAAGTATAAAGTTAAAAGTAAAAGTTGAGATCAAGGGGGAGAATGTTAGGTTGATCTCTCCCGTGTGGGCCCAACGGCCCACCGGACCCCTGATCCACGCGCCCTGATCGGGGGCGCCCAACCCATTATGGTTGGTGGGCCCCTGTGACCCGCGCTATATAAACAGAGGTGGGGGCCGGGGCACGACTGACGAAGTTCGCTGCCGCCACAAACCCCACCGACACTCCCTTCCGATCTAGGGTTAGCGCGGTGCTCACGGGAAGCAGCCACCACCTAGCCATCTCTTTGTCATCGCCGCCGTCACCATCTCACCATGGTCACCGGCGGGAGCACCTCAAGTGCAGGAGAAGGTAATACCTATCACTATTGTTGCCGGAATCCTAGCCTACACGATCTTGTGGTTCTATCAAGGGGCCGGTCTCCGACCGGCTCCCCCACGTCGGCCATGGCTTTAGCGAGCTGCTGAAGCTGGCAGCAGTACTGCGCCACCGACATGTCCCCTTGGACCGTCGCCCGGAACTCAGCGCCAATGTGGATGGCGCGCCCGGCGGCGTTGTCGCGGAAGTAGACGTCCAGCTACTGCCGGAGGTGGAACGTGGTGCTCTCCGGCAACTGGATCACGTCATAGAGCTCGTCCGAGATCGTGGCGTAGATCCACAGGATGAGCGTAATATTATCATTGCGCCAAACCTCGTCCTCATGGAGCGGATCGGCCTCCTCGAGCACATGCTCCTGGGCGTGAAACTTGCAGAGGACATACCAGAACAAATGGCGCCACTTCGAGTAATTGTTGGCCTCCAGGCTCAACTTGAAGGGGATGTAGGAGGTGATGTTTATGTGATGCACGGAGGGAGCAGGGATAGCTGGCACCTGGAGAGGAGGTGGGGCGATCGCGAGCGCATCGGCGTGAGGACGCGGGACGTGCAGAGGAGGCACCACCGGTGGAGCACCATGGCGGCGAAGAACGTGTGCGTTCGGAGAAGCAGGCACCGGCGCGACGAAGGGAGGCGGCACAGGGTTGGCGTCGGCGGTCGGTGCAGCCGGCCCGGGACCGGGGGCGACGGGAGGCAGGACGAAGGGAGCGTCGGCATCCCCGAAGGAGCGAGTGCGGCGGAGCGGACGTCGGTAGCTCATTGGGAAGCAAGGAGAGGAGACGAGCGATGTCTGATACCAAGTTAGACTGAATATTTCTGTCTATATGCATTCACAGTACACACGGGGTGTTAGTATACTAGTGACTACTACAATGTACCGACTGAGTTATTTTATAATCTGTAGCCGATGAGAGGAATGGATACATCAGCCAGAACAAGTTAAAACATACTGTAAAGAAGTTTCAGTTTCAACAGGTCGTTAGTAAACAGACTGTCACACATGCATGCACTAACATGCAACTTGCTTCAGATTTAAGTACTCAGGGGAAACAATTCACAGATATGTATATTTAGAGCATAAATGTGTTGAGAATAATACAGCGTGGGTGCAGAATAATCCCCATATTAGGAAATAACCTACCAATGGTAGCTGATCAAAGCATGGGTCACTTTCTTGTTCCATAAGCCGATTTTCTTGGTGATTCAAGACTGGAATTACTTTGACTGGAAGTACTTGATAAGATCAATGGATTATTTTCTCCAGTTCATTCAGCCAAATATAGAAGAAAAAGAAATGTTTACAAGAAAAGCGCCGGCATAACATTGCTATTAAATCACTTACTTCGCAAATTTTATGAAATGCAAACAATATGATGGTTCAGTAGCCAGTACAAATTTAATTGGTGAGACCACATAATACCAAATACATGACTTGCAAAAAAAAACATTTTAAATAATATTAGGTAGACATATGCCACCCAAAACTTGATGGCTTATTTATAGAGTCAATCCATCCTTAATTTTCAATGCATTTGCCTCTTCTCCTGCACTGATAATTCTGCCTAGGAAAAGATTTTCATGGCTTGTAGCCTCTGGGACAAGTCAACCTCAAATAGCAAGGAGGGGTTCAGGTGCTGCCTATGTATTTCCTTGGTCTCTAGGTCAAGGACGATGAGCACCCGGCGTTGGTGATGTATCGACAACATCAAGGCGTTGTTCCTCTCCCCCGAGCGCTCGAACTGAATCATCACATTACCAAGAGGGACGTTGGGTTCAAACAACCGCAGCTTCTCCTCCATGTCGATCACGGCCTCCTGCTCCCAACCATGGCCACCAGCGACTTGTATCCACATGGTAATGATGAACACGTCAGCCGCGAGCAACCGTAGCCTCCGGTCTGGTGACATCCTCATGTGACGCTGGCCTGGTTTGTTGTTCGTGGGCATGACTGCTGGGAGCTCCACCGTGCCTAGCTTCCCCGTGGGGACGTCATACGTGAGGATGTCGCGGCCATGTTGGAACCAGTGGATGATGCCGCCAGGGAGTACAACCGCGTCATAGTTCTCCTCGTAATGATCCCTCAACGGTGTGCCAAAGTGTTCAGTCACAGGCCCCCAGCTGACGTTGCCGGCGCCGGACGGAGCAGTGGTCTGGACTCGCATAGAGTGTGTGCCCTTGACCCGGCACCATGCCCGGTGGGCGAAGAATAGCAGAAAGGAGGAACAGCTTATGCCATCCGCGGCAGTGAGTAAGACGAACGGGCGACAACAGCTTCCGATCTTAGACCTGTCAAAGGAGAGGCCCAGCGGTGTGGAGACGAAGGCGCGGTCGCCGGTCATGGGGTCGTACACGCACAGATCGGAGTTTCTGTGCTCGTGGACATAATGACGGCGGACGAGGACGATGAGGCCGCCGCGCGAGGTCACGGGGTCGTACCGGCCGAGGAGGTCGTTGGCGGCGCTGCGTGCCACGCAGGGCGCGAGGTGCTTGTCGGCGAAGCACAAGGCGGACGGCGTAGCCGGGTGGACCAGAGAGACGAAGGGCTTGCGGCGGTGGTTCTGGCGCCTATGGCGACGACTGTACGCGAGGAGGATCGGCCGCGTCGGCACGACGCCCGTGGCAGCTTGTCGGATGAAGGAAGCGTCCGTGATTTCGCGGCGGAGGGTCTTGCAGGTGGCGGCGCAGTGGACGATGGTTCTAGCGTCGGAGCGCGCGGCGATCGCCAGCAGGAGGTCCGCCGGTAGCATCCGCGACGCGGGCGGCGCGCGAGGGTTGTTTCTCCGTTGGCGTTTTCGTGGTGCCATTGGGGCTGTGGATGTGCAGCATGCGTGCAGCCGAGCGATCTGCCTGCCCTATATATGACGGTAGTTATTCAGTTGAGGGAATGAAAAGATTGTGGATTAGTGCCTACGGAAAAACATGTATCTTTAAATTATCTCTTGGGAGCAACTAACGCAATGCAAGCTTATCACCTTATTTATCTGTGCAAGGAAAAGATTGCAAATTAAAGATTTCAACGGAAGCTTAGATCAGGAGATGAGGCCCTTAAATATCTCTTGAGAGCGGTTATTATATGCAACGTACTCAATCATCTCCCAATCCGGCCAACAGACATCGCATAGTTGTATTTCAGAGAAGATGTCCAGTTGACGATTTTCGTACGATTCAGTTGACACTACTCCTTGGTTGAAGAAATTTTCATATTGATCCCTATAAACTGAAAAAGAGGGAGTAATAATTACGGAAAATATAGGAGTATGGCGTGAGGCCAGCTGCACCATATGATCACTCGGTGTAGCAGAAAGTTGTTAGAGATACGACAGGTAAATGAAACGACGAAGAATGAAATCAAACACAGAGGAGACACAAGATTTAACGTGGAAAACCCCTCCTATGTTAGAGAGGTTACAAACGCCAGGGATTACAAATGATCAACTTATCCCGTGCGGCGGCTTACAAGAGGTATATATAATAGCGGTGACCTAGGTCGATACTGACCCGTACCAGCTGGCGCCCGTGGTTTTCTCCGGCCCAAGCCTCCCCGACAAGCCTCTGCCCCGCTCGTCAGAAGTTAGCCTTATATTTGTATATGAATTTGGGTCATATAACATAACAAAAGAAGATGTTTCGTTCCGCACTTGTCGGTCCCTATGATGTTTGGGTGATGTGCGATTGTATACAAGCGTCGCAGCGTTGCACCGTCGCGCAGTATTGATGTCCTGATAATTATTTTAGGCCAAGGGTAGATTATAACCTCCAAAAATACCTTTCCTATCCATACCCAAGCATATTCTGCAAGCAACACTCCTATTCCTTTTTTTTTTTTTGACATTCAACACTCCTATTCTTATGGTTTGGAGAGTAGTGTTGTACTCTCCAAAAATAACTTTGCTGAAACAAAATTGTTCAAATTGTACCAAGTGTATTTTCATCTAACACTAAATTCCTTCATCTTCATGGGGCTAGAAAATTCTAAGTTAATGCTCAGGTTTAGTCAAGATTTCTTCATTGGCTATAACATTTCTTTTGAGAAACCTCATCCCGAGGGCATGGGCCATTGCTTCATCTAGCATGGGATCAAAATGTCGTGAACACAATGCCCTCTGACTTTGATGGGAGCATTGCATCAAGAAGATCCTACTCAATAGGAGCGTGAGGGAGGATGCAACAGTCCACATGATAAGCTGAGCAATCTTCCAGAGACGGCGCCAAGAGAGCCTCGACGTACAAACGTGACCTCGATTGCAAGGCTGACACGCCACGGCCAACCTCAACACCAATTTGAGGTCCATAGGAAGCTGCCGACGAGGTGGGCTTCGACGCGGGCGAGAGCACTGGCTGGCAAGTGGAAGTCCTTGTAGCAATGCCAAATCATTAGAGGCTCCTAGGAGACAACAACGAAGTGCTTGGGGCTGGCGCAGTGGAAACATTGCCCATCCATCCACTTGAGTTAAGGGACTCGCTCAGCTTGGCTGGAGACCGGACGAGGCAGCGGCGCAACATGACAGTACGAGGTAGCATGCACCCTTCCCCTTCGCCCCTGAACCGCATCCAACCTCCATGGTCCGCAGCAACCAGAAAATCCCCTCCCCCAGACACCAAAGATCGGTCCCGGATCACCACCGACTTGAGGCGAGGCCGCGGGGCGGAGAAGGACGAAGCATCATTATCAGCACTCATCAAACACATTTGTTTGGTACTAGAACCACCAATAACGCAAGCCTCAGACTGCAGCATTGAATCCAGCAGGGGGGCGTGAAGGGCCAGGGCAGCCAGCCCGACACCGCTGCAACCCACCAGCAGAGCTAGTGCCGGCACTGCAGCGACCCCTCCTGGGCACACCGGTCCAGGACATCAGCACACACAATGTTTACGGTCGCGTCATCCTTCCAAAAGACCCCCACCCAGATGTCGGGCTCCCAAATCGCGTCATCCTTCCAAAGGACATCAGTGTGCACTAGGAGGACCTCAGCGTGCACCTAGGTGTCGGGCTCCAAGATCTGGCGAGTCGGCAGCGACTCCGGGACCGCGCGGTCCTCTTCGGCATCTGATCTCCATGGGAGCCGCGCAGTCAAAAGCAACCGGGGGAGGGCGGATCCGGACAAAGGGGCTGCTTTGGGCGAGTGGGATGGGGTGGGGTGGGGCTTGCCGACCGGGGAGGGCAGCGGCGGCGTAGACGGGCGGTCGCTAGTAGAGGGGCAAGACGTGGGGGGCTCCTTCTTTTTTCTCCATCTTTTAGTAATATTCTCTTCATGAACAAACATCGAGAAAAATGTCCTCTACTTAACTGCTAGTATATATGTGCAGCAACTCGTTGGAAATTTAACAGAATCAAGTGATGTGTAGATTGAAGATGGGATCTTGCTGATATTCACTATTGTTTTGTATTCAATGAAATGGCATTCTATTATTGGTTGATTGTATATGAAGATCAATATCTAGTCGATGAAACAAGCAATGAAGTAAATGCCTTCGATGGTTCTCTCGTCTGACCTTGAGGTCACACAAGTATGGTGGCCTGTACAAAAAAGGAGATCTCATGCTTACAATCAGGTTGATTCGACGACGCTTGTTTCAGAGAGATCCGAGGAAAGAGAAAGAGATCGCGACCGTTCTAGTCACTGCTTGATCGGTGACACCTACAACAACCGAGAAGCGAGTATAAGATCTGATGCCACAACTGACCCCTCGTTTCCAGTGTCTCCCATGCCTAGAGGTTCCAAATGCAGCCCCCATATGATACCCTAACTAAGGCCCGTTCCCATATGGATATGAAGGTGAGTTTTTTTTTTTTTTTTTTTTTGAGACGAAGATATGAAGGTGAGTTGGAGAGATTAATTGGGAAAGGAAGAAACTTAGTATATGGGCCGGTTTGGTTTTGTCTTTACACTTGTGCGTGGGCTGGTTTTCCAACTTCAGTAGTGTTCGCGTGAGAGACGGACGACGGACGAAGCGGAGGTTTATCCTCTGGGGCCGAGCCATCCATCCTCCGCTTTCCCTAGATCCGGCGACAATCTCTGGGCACGCCATGACCTCCTCCTACCAGCCGCCCGCCACGACTAACCTGGAGGCGCCGGCGCCTGTACCCAAGGTGAAGGCAGCAGCGGTGGTGACCCAAAATCCTAGCTCCCCCAGCGGCCCGCCGTCGCCGGAGATGGAGGCCACGGCGGAGGCGCTCACGCGGGAGGAGGTGCTGCGCCGGAGGCGGCGCCGCGCCGCTCGGCTCCTTGCCACGTACCGCCGGCTGTACTGGGCCATGGCGGAGGAGGTCCGCGCGCGGCACCGGCAGTACGTCTGGGAGCTCGGGTGCAGCCCGCTCGAGGCCGAGCAGCCGCTTTCGGAGGCGAGGCCTGGGCCCGCGGCGGTGCCGAGGAGGAAGAAGTGTGGGGTGACGGGGTGCAAGGTGCGGGCGATGGCCATGGCCAAGCACTGCCACTACCACATCCTCTCTGATCCCAATCAGGTGCTGTACAAGGGCTGCGGCCACGTCGTGATCAAGAATGGTGATGCACAGGTTGGGAAAAATACCCACAACACGCCCATCCTGAAGGCATCAGTTCCCTCCCTTTGCAACCTTCACTTGCAAAGATGTCAGAAGAGCATATCACTGGCTTACAAGAAAGTTGGGTTTAACCCGCCATCCACTGGCCAGATCTCCCCAGATTTTAGCATCTTGGTTGCCGAATCCGTCCGTCAGATCCAGGCCAGAAGGAGAGAATCCCGAAGTGCTGCAGCAGGGAAGAAATACCCCAAAGATGGGAAAGCTATTGCCTGAGTTTTAATCATTTTTTAATGTTCATATATATATTCTCTGAAACAAAAAGGAACCAGAAGCATCCTCCAAAAACTTCAGGCCATACACTGTACGTGGTAGTATCAAGCAATGTAGCAGGCAGTTGCTACCTTCTTCATTTAATCATAGATTTTTGGTCCTCTCAATGGAATTGTGCAGCTAAATCAACTACTACCCCCGATCAAATTAATTGTCACAGCGACAATTAATTCGGGTCGGAGGGAGTAGCAGTTTCAACGGGTAATGCATAAGGACAATTATGAATGAGATTTTTTTTGAGAGAGAAATGAAGAAATGAGATGAGCTGCAGATTCTACTATAATCCTGAGGCACATCCTCTTTGTTTGGCAAGTGATGTGTTGTGGCAGTGGAATACATGCTTCTGACGAAATTGAGTGTCATATGCAGTCTTAGTAGCCATCTGAGCTTCTATTCCAAATGATTCTAATGTATCTCATCTGAAAGATCCAATTGTAGGCTTGTAGCAGCAAGGAACCAATTCCTCGTCTGATCCGGCATCAACAACATGATCGAAAATTGTTATACACCCTTGTCCCTGGTCTTTGATAATGGCAACAGCCAACAGTTGCCCCATGAAGCGATCTTTGCCGAATGCTGTGTCAACTTTGAGACTAACCATACCTGAATGTGAAATAACGTTGCCAGTGAAGTCTAAATGTCAGACTTTCTATACTGGAAAGAAACTACCATTCTAAAACAGAGCTATTATTGTTAGTTTTCCAAAAAATAATGTTCATCTATCATTTTGGATACAGAATGTGATGACTGGAAAGGAAACATGCTCTTTGTTCTCTCTGCGTGTTCAACACAGTTAGCTATGTGTGTACTATCTTTTTTATTTTTGCGGGTAAGTGTGTATATTGTTATTACAGTGCTATTCAAGCTATGGAGTATATTGTTCGTAGGCCTAATATGTGCCTAATTTATGGTCAAAGTTGGATTTTGGAACGTGTGCTCACGTGCCTCACTCATTGGAGTGGAGGCAATATATAACTGGAGCACGTAGTTCTATCCCTATGGTACCATTACTATTTGCGACCGAGATATTTGGTTTAGTGAAGACTCCTTGTATATATGTTTAGTAGTTATATGTCGTCTGGCCCGGTTGCATTGTCGCGGTCTCGCGGTTCCATGCTTATGACATGTACCATTATTTTTGCCGAGCTGGATAAGAGATAGCAATAGAATGTTGCTTTCGTTTGGTTGGAATTTACCAGGTGAGAATATATCATTGCGTCTCCTGTTTTCATTTTGGCTGGACTTAATTGACCAGGTGAGATTATATCACTGCATTTCTGTTTTCTCATGCTATGCCATGAGTGCACATTATGAAGTAGTCAGGCTTAACTGTACGCTTCCCTTCTGTATGAGGCTGCCAGTACATCTTTGCAATGCCATCACGAAATAAATATTACATGTGCCGATTTCTGTCGTGTTTTCAGTGAACCAAAGTTGAAATCTTGTACTAGATCAATCATGTCGTTATCTAACTGGGAATCTGGTGCTCCCATGCATGATATTCTTGCTTATTGCGGCATCTTGATTTTATTTTTTTGTGTTTGGGAAATTTAAACATGGATGTTTGGAGAATTTGGAGTTATCTCAATGGCTTCTGATTGTTTGCATATGTAGATTGATTGAGGACTAGAGGATCACAACTATTAGTTGTATTACGAAAGCACACGCTGTGTTACCAAAGAATAATGCTTTTTCTACTGTTCATATACTCAAGAAAAGAACTATTTGTCTACAAGTTACACTACATATGATCAATACTATCTATCTATCTTGCAATGTAGCTGGAAGTTGCTACCTTCTTTATTTTATTAGAGCCTTTTGGTCCTCAGTGAAATTAGATGAATTGTGAAGCTAAAGTAACTTCCGCACTATTGCTAGCAAGCTGCGGTAGTGGAACATATGCTTCCAACGAAAGGAGTATCGTACACGGTCCTCCAAGACATCCGAGCTTCTATTCCAATTGATTATAATGTATCTCAAGTTCTCAACTAAAAGATCCACTGGTAGCAGCAAGGAACCAATGCCTCGTCTGATCCGGCATCAACAACACGGTCAAATCGATTGTTGCTACCATCGATGGATAAACCCTTGTCTCTGCTCTTTGATAATGACCACAGTTGCCAGACGACGTGGTCTTCATCGAATGTTGCATCAACTTTGAGGCTAACCATACCTGAACATTGGGAAATCCTCATGTTTGGTAAGTGGTCTGCAGTTCAGATTTGTTATCCATCGGAAATATTTCACCTTGCCTTCAACTTTTGTTCCACACTCTTGCTGCTGCTAGCAAGCCGCGGCAGTGCAATATATGCTTCCGACAAAATTGAGTGTCATACAGAGTCTTAGCAGCCATCCGAGCTTCTATTCCAAGTGATCCTAATGTATCTCAACTAAAGATCCAGTTGCGGCAGCTAGTGGTGTCACTAACACGTTATGTGGTTCCATTTGGGTCTTCAATGTTTTCGGAGGAAATCCTCACTGCTAAATACCTACCTACTTTCTCCTTTGATATCGAGGAGGATACCTCAGTTCAGAATTTTCTGCCATCCAGCAGCCTTCAGCTGATTTTCAATCTACCACTGCCGATACAAGCGAGAGAGGAAATCCGACAACTTCAGGTTGTCTCTGAAAGTGTTAACTGACAGGGCAGCTGCTCGGATGAGCGGATTTGCACATGGGGATCCTCCTAATATTCTTCTTCTCCGTTCTAGAGAACTGACCTTTGGTTGGATTTCTAGCTGCTCTTGGCTCGCAAGATGCCAAAGCCAACTGGGCGCAACCCTTGTTCATGGACGTTTTCTTTTTAGGTGCCTGAAACATATGGAGAGAAATAATAAGCTGTTCCAGGGGGTTGTCCTTACTGAAGGAATAGACCCTCCATCTGATCTTAATTTGCTGCCTTAAAATGTGTGTAGTGCTTTGCTTGATAGGCAGATTATGTGTGTATTCTAGGCACCTTGATTTGGAGAAACGTTTCTTGGATCTAGATACAATGGTGATCCAACAACAACAACAAGAACAAGAATGAATTGCTGATGCAGCAATAACTACGCGGCGTCTGCGGATGCATGTTTCAAGGTGTTTGGGGACAGGGTGAAGCGCTGGATCACCTTCAACAAGCCACGCACGGTGGCGGTGCAGGCTCCTAGGTATGCAAAGGCCGGTTGTGTTGCTCATTATGTTTGTATCCCCTTGATGCTTCATTTTCCGACCGATTAGCTTGTGTAATGTGATATATAAGATAGTATCCAAGTGCATGGTTAACCGACTTCGCCCTATTCTCTCTGAACTAATATCAGAGAACCAAAGTGCTTTTATTCCAGTGAGACTAACCACGCACAACTCCATTATTGCTTTCGAGTGTATTGATTATATTCATTCCGTTGGGGATAATTCACCGGCATGTTGCGCATATAAACTGGACCTATCAAAAGCATATGACCGGGTGGACCGGATTTTCCTTGAGAAGGCCCTAGGCAAGTGTGGTTTCTATCAGAGGTGGATTTCTTGGATCATGCCTTGTGTGTCTTCAGTGAAGTATTCGGTAAAATTGAATGGAAAATTATTCGAGCCTTTCAGCCCCTCCCGCGGTCTCAGACAAGGTGATCCCTTGTCCCCGTTTTTATTTCTCTTTGTTGCTGACGCTTTATCTCGGTTGGTGAACAAAGCTATTTCGGAGGAGGGTTTGGAAGGATTTAATATTTGTCGGCGTGCACCGACGATTTCACACTTGTTATTTGCGGACGATTCAGTATTATTCTTTCAAGCCATAGAACAGCAAGCTACTATGGTGAAAGGTTTGTTGAGCACTTATGCGAGGGCAACGGGTCAACTTATAAACCCATCAAAGTGTTCCATCATTTTTTCTAGTAACTGTAATGGATTGGTATAAGTGAAGCTTTTGAACCTAAATACCTTGGGTTGCCAGTACCGGAAGGAAGCATGCACAAAGGAAGGTTTGAAACTACACAAGAAAGAATGCATAAGACCCTAGTTGACTGGAGTGAGCAGTTTATGTCTATAGGTAACAAAGAGATCTTGATCAAAGCAGTAGCCTAGGCGATACCCACTTATATTATGAGTGTTTTTCGATTACCTCTGTCGGTTTGTGATGAGCTCACCAATATGATGAGGCAGTACTGGTGGGGAGTCAACAAGGGCAGGACGAGATTGGCGTGGTTGAGTTGGGACAAGTTGAGACTCCCAAACTGCAAGGGGGGATGGGGTTCAGGGACATTCGCGCTTTCAACCAAGCCTTGCTAGCAAAGCGGGCATGTAGATATATTGAAACCCCTGACAGCTTATGTGCTCGTTTACTGAAGGCTAAGTATTTTCCAAATGGAAGTCTCTTGGATACAGTTTTCACTGGACATTCGTCGGCTATTTGGAAGGGAATATTGCATGGGCTTGACCTTGTGAAGAGAGCTTATCTGGAGGATTGGGACAGAGCCTCAGTCAGAACTTGGAGAGGTCCTTGGATCCCCCGGCGCGGTGACTTCCGACCTATTACTCCTAAGAGGAATTGTCGTTTCAACAGAGTATCGGACTTTCTGGACAACAATGGTTCTTGGATTATGGAACGTCTTGAGGAACATTTTTGGCCGATGGATATTATGGAGATTCTCAAAATACGGACTCCCCACGTAGCAGCAGTGACTTCATTGGATGGTTCCCCGAGGCACGTGGTATGTTTATGGTTAAGCTGGCCTATAAATTAGCAACAGAAGCTCATGACGAGGCATTCGCTGGTGGTGCGACAAGTACTAATCCTGGAGGCAGCCGCACCATATGGAGTTCTATCGATACCCACGTAGCAGCAGTGACTAATCCTGGTGCGACAAGTATGATGGTTCAGTAGCCAGTAGAAATTTAATTGGTGAGACCACATAACCAAATACATGACTTGCGAAAAGCATATTTCGAATATTGGTTAGACATACACTACCCAAAGGTTGATGGTTTATTTATTGGGGAAGAGTCGATCCATCCTTCTCAATACATTTACAATTTAATACAGCTGCAGAATTATTGATCAAAAATTGAAGTACCAGCACACCTATTATAGGGCATGCATTCATCTTATGGAGAAATGAATTCTCCACCAACCATCTCATGTCCGAGTAGTGAATCAGCCCTTAAATATACCCACTCAACCTCCATATAGCAAGACCCATTGTGGTGTTGTCCCATTTGAGTTCAGCATGTTCAGAGCACCAGCTTACTTACAACAAATAGATGGCATGGCATGACACATGTGTGCCATGGATATCACGAGGGAGGGAATAAGAGGCATCACGTGCAGCGGCACAACTTGATTGTCTGGAGTGACTCACTTTGGGGCACGGGGCAAAACCAGGGAGCTTCATCTTGGCAAGACAAACCTTGTGCAACACCAATTGTTTCCACCGGTTAGAAGTCCTCGTTTTGCTGACACAAGTGTGTCCGGTGTCGAAGATCAACCGTTTTAAGAAAAAGTAAATAGTTATAGAGACATGATCTTGCAGTTCAATATTATGTACAGTGGGGATCATGTAAATTTTATGAAGTTATTAAGAATGGAAAAGGGCACAATATCAGAGTCGATCCTTACAAGAAAAAATGTTTGGAAGAAAGGCGCCACATACATAGCTTTGCAATTTAATAATTTACTCCTACCTTGCAACTTTCAAGAAACACAAATAATATGATGGTTCGGTAGTCATACAAATTTGATTGGTGAGACCACAGAACCAAATACATGACTTGCGAAAAGAAAAACATTTCGAATATCGGGTAGAAGACATATACCACCCAAAACTTAATGATTTATTAATTGGTGAAAGAGCCAATCCATCCTTCTAAATGGATTTGCCTCTTCTCCTGCCCTGATAATTCTGCCTCGGAAAAGATTTTCATGGCCTGTAACCTCTGGGACAAGTCAACCTCAAATAGCAAGGAGGGATTCAGGCGTTGCCTATGTATTTCCTTCGTCTCCAAGTCAAGGAGCATGAGCACACAGCATTGGCGATGTATCCGCAACATGACTGCATCGTTCCTCTCCCCCGAACGCTCGAACTGAATCATCACATTACCAAGAGGGACATTGGGTTCCAACAACTGCAGCTTCTCCTCCATGTCGATCACAGCCTCCCGCTCCCAACCATGGCCACCAGGTAATTGTATCCACATGGTAATCATGAATCCGTCAGCCACGAGGAACCGTAGCCTCCGGTCTGGTGAAATCCTCAGGTGACGTTGGACTGGTTTGTTGTTCGTGGGCATGACTGGGAGCTCCACCGTGCTTAGCTTCCTCGTCGAGACGTCATACGTGAGGATCTGGCTGCCATGTTGGAGCCAGTGGATGACGCCGCCAGGGAGTACAACTGCGTCATGGTGCTCATCGTGGTGATTCCCTAACGGGGCGCCAAAGTGTTCAGTGACAGGACCCCAGCTGACATTGCCGTTGTCAGACAGTGCGGCCGTCTGGATTCTCATGGAGTTTGTGCCCTTGAACCGGCACCAGGTCCGGTGGGCGAAGAATAGCAGGAACGAGGAGCCGCTTATGCCATCTGCAGCAGTGAGTAGAACGCACGGGTGACAACAGCATCCAATACAAGACCTGTCAAAGGAGATGCCCGGCGGTGTGGAGAGGAAGGCACGGTCGCCGGTCATGGGGTCGTACACGCACAGATCGGAGTTTCTGTGCTCGTGGACATGGTGGCGCCGGAGGAGGACGATGAGGCCGCCGCGGGATGTCACGGGTTCATACCGGCACAGGAGGTCGTTGGCGGCGCTGCGTGCGACGAAGGGCGCGAGGTGCTTGTCGACGAAGCACATGGCGGCCGGCGTAGCCGGATGGACCAGAGAGACGAAGGGCTTGCGGCGGTGGTTCCGCCGCCTGTGGCGACGGCTGTAGGCGAGGAGGATCCGCGTCGGCACGACGCCCGTGGCAGCTTGTCGGATGAAGGAAGCGTCCGCGATTTCGCGGCGGAGGGTCTTGCCGGTGGCGGCGCAGCGTATGATGGTTCTGGCGTCAGAGCGTGCCGCGATCGCCAGCAGGAGGTCCGCCGGTAGCCTCCGCGACGCCGGCGGCGCGCGAGGGCTGTTTCTCCGTTGGCGTTTTCGTGGTGCCATTTTGGCTGTGGATCTGCAGCATGCGTGCGGCCGAGGGATCTGCCTGCACCATATATGACGTTCGTTATTCAGTTTATATGCGAAGGAAAGATTGCAAATTAGTTAAGGCTGTGGATATTAGTAGCATGTTTAGAGGAAACACGTATCTTTAAATTATCTCTTGGGAGCAACCAACGCAATCTTAACGTACACAATCATTCTCCGTGCCAATTGTACTATTCGTACAATTCAGTTGACACCCCTCAAAAAAAAAGTTGATACTAGCTACGTTGTTGGGTCCATTGTAAGTGAGGTAATAATTACGGAATAAAGCGCGTGGGCAGTCTACAGGTGTACGGAATAAAAATGATGTACCCTTGATAACCAGATATTCCCTTTTTTCTTAAGGGAAACGCTTGTATACGGTCCACCGGCCGATCGTTCGGCCGGTCCGCTCGCTCGCGTTGCTAGGCAGCCCAGGCCCACCACCGACAAAGCTTATCTCTATCCTCACCACTTCCATCTTATCCCCTTGCATTTTCTGGAGACCCCACGAGGCATCCTCGCCCTGCTCGTCCTTCAAACCCCCAGTTCTCAATCTCTCCTCCTTCTCCTTCGTGTGTTCTCTCCAGAAATCCACACATAATCCCCATGAATTTGAGCTCATTTTTGTTGCCTTCTCTGCTTCCCGTAACATTTTTCTATCATAGATCCATGAGAGGGGTGAGCTCGTCCGTGCTTTTTTTGCCTTTTCTCTCATGCCATGGGCAGTCCGCCATGGATCCCACGAGGTTGGGCTCAAGCACATGCAGCACACACGCTCTGCTCTTGGGAAAGGAGATTGCTGTTTCTTTTCTTGCCATTCATCTCGGAGCTGCGCCAGCATGCGATGATGCTGGAACCAGTGTTCCCTGATGCTGGAACCAGTAATCCTTTTTGCTACCACAGGAGTTTGGTTTTGCTGGAACCAATACTTTTTTTTGCTACCACAGACGTTTGGTTTTGCTACCACCCATAAAAAAAGGAAAACGTTTAAAATAAGCCGGATGATTTCTCGTGTTTGTAAGCTGCGTCCGGCGCCGTCTAATCCCATGCGATCGTGTGGCGTGCGCGCCTCTGTGTCCCCACCCAAGAAGGTAGCCTACCCTTCGTCAGTTTCGTAACCTGCACGTAGCTAGCTTGACTTTTTGAGTTGGCGTGACCTTGGTCAGTTAGTACAAATAGTTCTGGACGATGATCGCGGGCGTTGGTTTTGATTTGGTATTATCGCAAGCTGATGGAGTCAAGGTTGCTTTGGACGTAGCGTCCTTGACGCCGCTGCCGCCGCCATCGAAGCATGGCATCGCAGCATCACCGGAGCAGCCGGGCCGCCGTGGCCGCATCGCTGTGGCCGTCGAAGCACGCCGTCACACCAATATCGAAACAGTCATGTGAGTCGTCACAACACTGCCGCGTCCGTGAAACACGCCATTGCAACATCATAGTAGTCGGGCCACCACTATTCGAAGCACGCCGTCGCAACATTGTCATGGCCGTGGAAGCATACCGTCGCAACATCATCGCGACCGTTGAAGCACACCATGGACATTTGAAGCATGTCGTCACGCCATCACTGTGGCCGCTGCAGCACGCCTCGTAGCATCACCACGGCCATCGAAGCGTGTCGTCACGGCATTGTCGCAACCCACCATGAGCATGTCGTTGTGCTAACGCCGCGATCATCACAACACACCTCATAGCATCACCACCGCGATCGAAGCAAGCCATCGCAACATCCTCAAAGAAGCCAAGATGCCGTTGCAGAGCTTTCGAAGCATGTCATCGCGCCATCGTCGGGGCCATCGCAACACACCTCTTAGCATCACCGCAACCATTGAAGCAGTCGGATGTCGCAAAGACCGCATGTCCTGTGTCGCAGCATTGCCTCGCGACCTCACACGCCCGTAGGAGCCATCCGACCCGTGTTACGCCCTGCTCCGAGGCATGCTACAAGCCAGTGTTGCGAGCCAAGTTGTGGGAGTGTTGCCGGTGCTACGGGTCCTTGTAGCCATGGGTGACCGCATCATGGTCCTTGTTGCAATGGGTGACTAAAGGCCCATGTATTTTTGCAAGATCATGCAAACTGGAGTTGAGTGCAATATGAACCATGTTGCAATGGGTGATCAAATATCCACGTGTTTGCAATGCCATGCAAGTCATAGATGGCCGCAACATTTTCCATATAGCAAGGTCGACCACCTCTACTGCGAGCGGAGTGTGTGACACTGCAAGCCGCCAAATACTTTCTTTTTGTTGGAAAGCCCGTCATCGCTATCGGGCATGAGACGTGTGATAGGCAAGCGAGAAGCATGCCGATGCTACAAACTGGCCTTCCACTATATTTCTTCTTTCTGCTACTGCAAATACCCGAGCACAACATGAGTCATGCTGCAAACGATGAGTCGCAACCGAGGAGTGCTTTCAACGCGAGTGCAACAAGGGTCATGTTGCAAACGATGGGTCATAGCTGAATGGCCGAGGAGTGTTTGCAACATGAGCGGCTGCAACATGGGTCATGTTGCAAACCTCTAAACACAACATGGGTCATGTTGCAAACGTTGGGTAGCAGTCAAGGCGAGCGCAACGTGGGTCTTGTGGCAAACAATTGGACGCAACTGAACGGCCGAGGAGTATTTGCAATGCGAGCGCAACTTGAATCATGTTGCAAACACCTGAGTGTGACATGGGTCATGTAGCAAGGATGGCTCGCACTTAACGCGAGCTCAACATGGGTCATGTTGCAAACAATTGGTCGCGACTGAACGGCGGAGGAGTATTTACAACACAAGCGCAACTTGAATCATGTTGCAAACAATTGGTCGCAACTGAAGCGCAACTTGAATCATGTTGTAAACCCTTGAGTACGACATGGGTCGGTCATATGTTGCAAACAATGTGTCGAAGCTGAACGGCGGATGCAAATCGAACGGCTGTCGCGCGCAGGATTCAATGGCTATGGAGGAAACAACTCGTGTGCGTGCGTAGCACGCTCATGCTTTGTTTTCCATTCATAGCAGCCTACGTAAAACATGGAACAAATTCAATAGTCTAGTCGTTCAAATGACAAGCTGAAAAGGTAAGTGTGTGGGCATGTACGTAAAAGAAGACTGGTACGCAGTGTGGACCGCTGGGTTTCAGAAATGATCACGTCGCCCTTTTACGATGTTGCAATACACGAAGGCATGTGTATTATATGGGTGATCCAACGGATGACACTCACTGGGCCTTATTAAAGCCCAGGGGCATTTTTGACCTGCAAATTTATTAAAATTTAATAGGCCCAATTCGGTACAGGGGTATTATCGTCCTAAAATTTCTCGATTAACTTAATTGCATTAACATAGCACTTAATTATAACTAAACGACATCGTGCGGGTCATTTGAATTTGGGTTAGAGCGGTTCCGTATGAACCCTAGTCTTTGGCGAACACATCGCCGCCCTCGATCGCCGCCGATTGCCGCCGCGCGCACTCGCCGTGGTACTCCCTCCTCCTCCTCCCCCTCCCACACCCCATCATTCCCTCACTCGCACGCGATCCCCCTCGCGTTATGCGGCGCCAGATCTTCCGAGGAGCGGCCTAATCCCCTCCTTCCCCGATGTGACTGCCCCTTCCCCGACGCGAGGCCAGATCATCCTCATCGTCGTCCATCAACTTCATCACGCCAAATCTTCGCATCGATCTCAGAGATGTAAGTGCCTAGCCATCTCTTATCTTGGTCAGTCCCTTCTGCATAGTACCAATAGGGTCAGATTTGATTAGGGTTTAGGATTTGTTATATGAGAAAGTTGTGTCTATATTTCGACTGAATGGAAGTGTAATTCGGATTTAGTTAGGATATATTTTGGATTTAGTTAGGGTTATGTGGCATGAGAAAGATGTCAGCAGATTTGGATTCAAAGAAAGTCTAGTTGGATTTAGTTATGACATATTCAGTCCCTTCTTCATAGTACCAATAGGGTCCGATTTGATTAGGGTTTAGGATATGTTATATGAGAAAGTTGTGACTACATTTCGACTGAAAGGAAGTGTAATTCGGAGTTAGTTAGGACATATTTTGGACTTAGTTAGGGTTATGTGGCATGAGAAAGTTGTCAGGGGATATGGATTCAAAGAAAGTCTAGTTGGATTTAGTTATGACATATTTTGGATTTAGTTAGGAGATATTTTGGACTTAGTTTGGAGTTATTTTGGATTTAGTTAGGAGATATTTCTGAATTGAGTTTGGAGTTATCTTGGATTTAGATAGGAGATATTGGATCTATGAGGGTGGATTTATCAGTGCGTGATTAGTCACGGCATTTGAAGGAATTGTGGACGATTAGAGTAACGAATTTAAACAAACCTGCATACATGAAGAATTATGTGATATCCTTAAATCATAGATAGAAGCAATCAAATGTTTAGTTACAGCAAGTACAGTCAATCAAATATTTTTGGATTTAGTTAGGTCACATTTGATACTTACTTATAGCTTTTCAAGGACTGAGTTAGGTACATGAATCCGAACTGAAAAAATGTTGCAATTATTTAAGCACAGTAGTGCATAATTATTTTGTATGCTATGCATCCGTAACATTGTCTATGTGTTTTCGTTGGCAGCATAACGACATGGATGAAAAAGGCATCGATGGCGAAAGCATGGCTGATAAAGGAAAGGATGACAAGGACATAGGTGATAGAGGCAACGAAGGCAAGGACATGGATGATAAGGACAATAAGGACGTAGGCATGGACATCAAAGGAATGGATGGCAAAGGCCCGAATGATGTAGGCAAGGATGGCATAGACATGGATGGTAAAGACATGGATGATGTAGGCATGCAAGGGAAAGGAATTGATGATAAAGTCATGGGTGGTACAAACATATATACATGCCTGAATGAGTATATGGAATACGTAGACATCGTGAAGAAAACTTTTAGGAGTGAGGTAGAAGCCTACATGTTCTACGTAGGCTATGCGAGAAGAAAAAGTTTTGGTGTCAGAAAGGATGATCTGAAGTACATGGGTTCCAAACAAAATGCATACCGACGGACGTACAAGTGCTGCAAACAAGGATGGCGGGCCCTTAAGCACTTTAACAGAGCTGAAAGAAAAAGAACACCGAGGGGTCTTTCTCGGTGTGGGTGTCCCGCTCTTTTTCAGGTCAAGCTACAAGATTGCAGTGGCCTCTGGTTCGTCAAGAATTTTGTGGACAAGCATAACCATCAGTTTGTCCCTCCTGACCCGACTCCCTACTTATCGGCTCATCGTAGAATGACTAACACGCAAAAGGCGGATGTCATCGAGTATGCTGTCGGTGGACTTCGAACACATCAGATTATGAATGTAATGGAGAAGAATGCCGGAGGTCCCGACAAGCTTGGATTTATAGATCGGGACCTATATAACCATGTTTCAGGTCAGAAGAAGCGCAAGATAGAAGGCAGTGATGCTAGATATTTGCTCACCTGTATGATAGCGCAGCAAAAAGCAGACCCGGAATTCTTTTTCAAATACACAACAGACAGCGAAGGCCATTTGAGGAACATATTCTGGGCTGATTCACAATCTTGGATTGACTATGTTGCCTTTGGTGGTGTCGTGGTGTTCGACAGTACATACCGGTCTAACAAGTACAGGCTTCCGTTTGTCCCATTTGTTGGTCTGAACCATCACCGCAGCACAGTTATGTTTGGGGTCGGCCTAGTGTCAGACGAGACAGTTGCATCATACCAGTGGCTTCTTCAGGTATTTTTGGAGGCAATGTCCCAGAAGCAACCCATTTCAGCAATCACCGATGGGGACGGTTCGATGGCTAAAGCAATAGCTACTGTCTGGACGACAACAGATCATCGCTTGTGCACGTGGCATATCGAGGAGAATATGGTGATGCACCTCTGGAAGGAAAAGCTAGAAGAGTTTAGAAAATTCATTTACCGTCGTTGGGATGTTGACGAGTTTGAGAAAGAATGGGAGGCTTATAAGGTTCGGTTCAAAATAAAACCAACAGGGAAGAGGTCATCATGGGTTAACAGGATGTATGAGCTGAGACACAAGTGGGCTACGGCGTACACAAAGGGTAGATATTTCCTAGGCATGATGAGTAATCAGAGGAGTGAGTCTCTCAACTCAAGGCTTCATGTGCACCTGAACAGGAAAATGCAACTTGTAGATTTGTTGTAGCATGTTGAGCACTGCGTGTCGATTATGCGTAAGAATGAAGCAGCATTAGACGCAGTAGCGGCACATACGATACCCTTCACTAAGCTGAGTGCACACCCTCTCGAGATTGCTGCCTCTTATATTTATACTCCTGTGATGTTTGCAAAGGTAAAACGTGTGATTGTCGAAGGAACAAATTGGCAGGTCGTACACCGGGAGGGGTCTGATGGTTTGGTAAAGTATGGAGTTTTGCGCAAAGTCCCTTATGATAAAGTCCCATATGCCCTGGATGCTAGAGACTTGCAAGGTAAGGATGGTAAGGACTTGGATGCTAAGGTTCCTACAGACTTGGAAGGCAAGGATGGCAAGGACTTGGATGCAAAAAACCTGGATGGCAAGGATCCCAATGACTTGGAAGGTAAGGATGTTGAGGAGTTGGAGGCAAAAAAGTTGGATAAGCAAGGCTTGGATGCTAAGTCTGTGGATGTTAGATATCACGTGACTTGTCTGTTCAGAGGAGCAAGACTGGATGGTGCAGGTTGTAAATGTAGAAAGTTGGAAAGCGAGGATTACCCATGCGCACATATATTTTGTGTTCTGGATCATCTTGGTGTACGCGCATTTCCAACAATTTTTGTGAAGAAAAGATGGACAATGCATGCCAAGCCAGCGTTCCCTTCTTCGAGGACTGTGAATACTCATGTATGGTCTGATCACATGAATAAGTACCATCAACTACGCAACATGGCTAGTGACGCTTTATTCACAGCCGCAGCTAGCGATTCACAGTCAGAAGAGGTGATGGAATTCCTTAGGAGTATATTGGTTGATGGAGAGAAAACTAATTTGGATGAAGGCCAGAAATCGTTTGTTCCTTTGCCGGCATACTACTCTGCTGCTCACGAATGCTGCACAGATGACGCGGAAAACCCAATCAAAATAGTTCCAAAAGGGAGACCAAATACCGAAGAATCCAACAAGAGAATGAAATCTAGGCGCGAGCGGATGAGAGGGGAAAAAACCAAACAAGTTAGTGTCTCATTGTTCATTTCCATACATGCTTACACTGTAATTTGTTCTATGGGAGAGTGTTCAAATATCTTTCTTCAATTTATGCAAGAAAGATTCGGGAAAAGCAAAGGGCACAAGGAGGAGGAAGAGAAAAGAGGAATATTCAGATACAGAAGAAGAGGAAGATTCAGATACAGAAGAAGAGACAGATTCAGATACAGAAGAAGAGGAAGATTTGGATGCAGAAGAAGAGAAAGATTCAGATGCAGAAGATGGTGGGCTTCGGAGGGGTAGGAAGAGACCATTGGAGGATGCAGAAGAAGATTATGCAAAATCAAACAAGTGGGCATTTAGCACTGTGATGCGTAGTTAAACATGTTTACGAATGTTGGCTGCCTATTCATCTATTTCATTTTTCGCTGGAAACGCAAGTGCGCTGGAAATGTGAAAGCTGGGAGGAAGAAAAAGCAAGATGACAAGGAAGTGCCTGCTAGGAATGTTGCAGCAAAGGGTGCGCGAAGAAACCCAGTGAAGTTAGTGTCTGTACTTACATGTTTGATGTACAAGTCAGGTCTTTCTAGTACGGTGTTGATGTTTCTTAACTTTTCCAGGAAAGCCTCTACAAAGGGCGGAAAAGAAGAACAGGTCAAAGGTGTGATGAAGATAAAAAGGCCTGCTAGGAATGTTGTAGCAAAGGCTGTGCGAATAAGAGTTGTGAAGTTAGCTTCTGCAGCTATGAAGAGAAAACCAGCGAAGTTCGTGTTTTTTGTGTTCAAGTGCAATGTACACGTTCAAATCTTCTTTGGTATCCTATTAACAAATGTTGATTCCTACAGGAAATGAAAAGTGAAGTCGAGACAGGATGTTTAGGTGCACAGGGTCAGGCAGAGAAAACAGAAGGATTTCGGGGGTGCAAAGATTGAGAAAACAAAATGAATTTAAATTTGGATTTCCGTGTGGTGATCCACCTTGTTTTGGATGTATTTGACCTATAAGACTGTCATGTGTGCTTGCTGCCGTATTTGATGGACTGCCACTATTTTCGTGAATTCCTAGTTTGATTGGTAGCCTCATTTTAATGTGGACTGGTCGAAATGGAAGCCTCGTTATGATTTATCAACACATCAACGGATTCAAATATTGAACCCATCAAATAATGCAATTTTAGTGAAGTAGGTTTTATGTATTTTTATCATTTGTTTCATGAAATTTTACTCAAATTTGGTCAAATTGTAGTCAAATTTCAGACTT
This sequence comes from Elymus sibiricus, assembly GCA_039707655.1. Classification (NCBI taxonomy): domain Eukaryota; kingdom Viridiplantae; phylum Streptophyta; class Magnoliopsida; order Poales; family Poaceae; genus Elymus; species Elymus sibiricus. The sequence continues at coordinate 32,048,614 of CM077674.1, forward strand.
GAGATCAAAATAGAAACCTCATTTAAAAAATTTGAAATAGGATGTTGCATTTTCTTAAAAATAATTATTATGAGCACAAAATTTCAAATTCGGATCTAAATAGAAACCTCATTGTTGAATAAATATAAAAAATGGGAGATATTTTAACATAATCTTGAATTTTTTTGATTTTGAAATAGAAAATAAGCAAACTGATTTGAAAATTGATTTAAAAAAGCATGCTGATTTGAAAAAAAAACTGCTGATTTTAAAATAGCATGCTGTTTTGAATATGACAGCATGCTATTTTTAAAAACAGCATGCTCTTTTTAAAAACTGCATGCTCTTTTTAAAAACAGCATGCTGATTTTGAAAACAGCATGCTCTTTTTAAAAACAGCATGCTCTTTTTAAAAACAGCATGCTTTTAAAAACAGCATGCTCTTCTTAAAAACAGCATGCTTTTTTGAAAAACAGCATGCTCTTTTTAAAAACAACATGCTTTTTTTGAATACAGAAAAACAACATGCTATTTTTAAAAATAGCATCTTATTTAAAAATAGCATGCTGATTTGAATATAGCATGCTGATTTAAAAATAGCTCTATTTTGAAAATAACATTCCGGTTTGAAATTAACAGAAACATCGTTTTTTAATATGAAAGCTTTCACCGGCAAGTTTTTGCACTAATTTTTTTTTCACTGAATTTTCAGCGGCCTTACATATAAACCTCATTTTAAAATTAACTCGTACTAGCCAACACAGAAACCTCATTTTCAATAACATCTAATCCATATGAAAACCGGTTCGATTTGATTTTCAGGAACTAGCAACATTTCAAAATTATGGTAAACACTCATTGCAGTCAGAGGTAACGATATCAAGGAAGGTACCAGGATTGGATATACATGCATACCAAGTATTGTAGGTCACAAAAGTTCATACTACCAACTAGCAGTTACTGCCAAGTTCCACTTACTGGATGATCTTGATATCCAGAGCTGATACTAACAAGTTCCTGCCAAGTTCCACTTTACTACCAAGTTCATATCCAGTTGGACCCAATAGCTGATAGTACCAAGTTCCAGTTACTGCATAACAAGTAGCGTCAAACTACTGCCTAGTACATACATATCATAATCTGCCATTCAGTCATGGTTCATCACATGGGTCAACGAATCTTCATGCCACTAGCCATGTTGACCTTAAGCCCACCTACCCTCCTTTCCATGAACCTGAAGATAGCCATATGACCTTCTTTCATCTTGGCACCCTCAACGACTTGTCTCCAATTTTTTGTCATGATCGCACGCCTGTCCTGCTTGCCCATCTTGAACAAGACCTTTTTATAACCTTCGAAATGTTCATTCGTGACACGCACAACCATGGGCCTTCGCAGATATTCTTTGAGGTAGGCCTGACTGTACTCCCGTGAGAAGCACAGATTGCACAAGGAAATAAATAATGTTACATGATGGCATTCTCACTGCTGAAATGTGATTTGCAAAAAGAAAGTCCAAGTGTTTACCATCTTGCTCTTCCCTTTGATGACTGCCAAGCAAGTGACGGTGCAGACATAGTATGGTAAGCAAGGTGTGACATGCTTTACTATGGATTCGAGACGGTCCCACCTCCCCAGGTCTAGCATAATATGGTTGCCGTAAAAGATGTGCTTTTCGAAACCTTTTCTCCCCTGGTATCCCAGACCTGTATCAACAAAATTAAGATGACAGAGTAGTTCATAATTTCATACATAAGATCTAGAACATCACCACTAGGTTGATGATCAATGCCTACTCCAATGAGCTAGAAATGAAGGACCTATAACCCAATCACATACACCCGGCAATATCTCATAAAAACATGGGCAAATTGAATATTTGATTGATTTAAACTAACAACTAAACACTCTACTCTATTTAAGCTCTAGTTGAGTCAATGTTGATTTGGAAACAAAGCAACAAGGTCATCTAGAACCCAAACAGAGTGAAGTGTGGTAATCAAGTGTTACTCAAACCTGAACTTTAGACAGTTCACGGTTCAGTTAATATCTGACCAGCCACATAGAACTTTACCCCTTTCTGCCATGATGGGATCGTGGTCGCCATCTCCATCAGAACTATCATCAGTGTCATAGTCGCTAGAGGTGTCGTCATCACCGCTATAGCCATCACTCCCATGTGAAGTGCCATCTGAAGTGCCATCTAAGGCATCATCTGAGGTGGTCCGGTGATCACTCTCTTCACTGCTGATGAGGATGGTTTCCCTTGCCATTGAAACCTGTTGCATGCATCGCAATGAACAAATGATAGTTATTGATATATGAAATCAGTCTTAGATTAGGACTTGGCAGCAGCATATACAATGGGAACAACCTTTTCGCATACTTCTTGTACAAACATCTACACGAAGAAGCTAGTCGACAACCAGATTGAGACTACTAGACTAGTCGCACGGCTAGTCAAGACTAGTGGTTAGACTCATAATCATTAGGTGGACATACAGCATAATTGGTTCGATGCCAAAAGTTGGCAAATGTTGGCTTGTGATTGGTTAGCTACCAACTATTTTTGCCAATTTCAAAAAAAGTTGCCAACTTTTATTAACTTTGATTTTGAAATGTTGGCTTGCCAAATATTGGCATCAAACGAATTAGGCTATATCAAAGTTACCAAAAGTTGGTAACTTTTTGTGAGATTGGAAAAAATTGTTTGTAGCCAACCAATCACTAGCGAACATTTGGCATTTGCCAAATATTGGCATGCCAGCTGTTGGCATCGAACCAATTATGCTGATAGAGCATGATTGGTTTGCTACCAATATTTGGCTAGCCAAATGTTGGCATTGCCAAATATTGGCAACTTTATGTGAGCTGGACAAGAAAACTTTGTAACCAACCAATTAGTAGCTAGTATTTGGCAGAATGTGAAACATTGGGATGCCAATTTTTGGCTCCAAACCAATTACACTCATAATTCAGACAAGCAGTAAAAAGAATCATCAAAAATATAAACCAACCATAATTGTTACATGTGTGCACATTTCATCAAAAGTATGCACAAATTAGTAGCCATGTATACTTAACAAATCATTCAAAAAATGCACCATGATTGAGTGCTCTCATCGAGTAATACGTGAAACTATAACTGATCCACCTTCAATCACTACAAATTTCGTGATGTGCTGTTGTGTGGTACCATCAGCTAATAAATATAGTCTTCAAATTTTCCAAACAAACCAAATAATGCATATGCTCTTGTACATAAACATTTTATAGGTAGCTGTGGAGGTTTATTTCCAGTGAGAATACGGACTTGATAGCATCTCTCAAGCAAGATGACAGCATAGTGAAGGCTATGACAACGAGCAAGGTATGCTGCCCAACAGCCACCATTTTGTCTGCCTTGGTAAGTGTTTACTCATTACTACCCATTGTTGGAAATATGCCCTAGAGGCAATAATAAATTGGTTATTATTATATTTCCTTGTTCATGATAATCGCTTATTATCCATGCTATAATTGTATTGATTCGAAACTCAAATACATGTGTGGGTACATAGACAACACCGTGTCCCTAGTAAGCCTCTAGTTGACTAGCTCGTTGATCAAAAGATGGAGAAGGTTTCCTAGCCATGGACATGAGATGTCATTTGAGAACGGGATCACATCATTAGGAGAATGATGTAATGGACAAGACCCAAACTACGAACGTAGCATATGATCGTGTCAGTTTATTGCTATTGTTTTCTGCATGTCAAGTATCTGTTCCTATGACCATGAGATCATGCAACTCCCTGACATCGGAGGAGTACCTTGTGTGTATCAAACGTCGCAACGTAACTGGGTGACTATAAAGGTGCTCTACAGGTATCTCCGAGGGTGTCTATTGGGTTGGCATGGATCAAGACTGGGATTTGTTACTCCGTGTGACGGAGAGGTATCTTAGGGCCCACTCGGTAATACAACATCACAATGAGCCTTGCAAGCAATGTGACTAAAGTGTTAGCCACGAGATCTTGTATTACGGAACGAGTAAAGTGACTTGCCGGTAACGACATTGAACTAGGTATAGAGATACCGACGATCAAATCTCGGGCAAGTAACATACCGAAGAACAAAGGGAACAGCATACGGGATTAACTGAATCCTTGACATAGAGGTTCGACCGATATAGATCTTCGTAGAATATGTAGGAGCCAATATGGGCATCCAGGTCCCGCTATTGGTTATTGACCGTAGAGGTGTCTCGGTCATGTCTACATAGTTCTCGAACCCGCAGGGTCTACACACTTAACGTTTGGTGACGATTAGTATAGTTGAGTTATTGTGTTGGTGACTGAAGGTTGTTCGGAGTCCCGGATAAGATCCCGGACATGACGAGGATCTCCGGAAGAGTCCGGAGGTAAAGATTGATATATGTGATAATAGTGTTTTGATTTCCGGAAGGGTTCCGGAATTCACCGGAAGGGGTTCCGGATGTTTACCGAAGTGTTCGGGTGAGCAACACTTTATATGGGCCAAAGGGGTAAAGCCCACGAGGTATTGGAAAGTGCAAAAGGAAGTTTTGCTGCTGCCTTAAGCGGTACTACCGCTGGTAAGGCAGTACTACCGCGTAAGCGGTACTACCGCTCGTGTGAAGCGGTACTACCGCTCAAGCGGTACTACCGCTCGTGAACGGTACTACCGCTTGTGCGCGGTACTGCAGGGATCCGAGTTGGACTCTTTCCCTGCGGGCCAAACCGACCTTGTGCGAGCAAAACCGACCTGGAGGAGGCTTTTACTCCAAGTTTAGACCCCAAGGCTCAACATATAAATAGAGGGGCAGGGCTAGCAGACGGGACACATCAAGATTTCCCAAGCCGTGTGCCGGCAACCCTAACCCTCTAGTTCTCCCGTCATAATCTCCGTAGTGCTTGGCGAAGCCCTGCAGAGATTGTTCCTCACCACCATCACCACGCCGTCGTGCTGCCGGAACTCATCTACTACTTCACCATCGCTCGCTGGATCGAGGAGGTGAAGGCGTCATCAAGCCGTACGTGTGTTGAACGCGGAGGTGCCGTCCGTTCGGCACTAGTTCGTGATCGGTTCGAGGGACGACTTGCGATTTGGATCGCGGAGACGTTCGACTACATCAACCGCGTTTCTTAACGTTTCCGCTTAGCGATCTACAAGGGTATGTAGATTCACTCTCCCTCTCGTAGATGCTCATCACCATGGATAGATCTTGTGTGTGCGTAGGAAAATTTTTGTTTCCCATGCAACGTTCCCCAACAGTGGCATCTGAGCCAGGTCTATGCGTAGATGAGATCTCGAGTAGAACACAAACGAGTTGTGGGCGTGGGTGTATACATATTGCTTGCCGTTACTAGTTGATACTTGATTCGGCGGTATTGTGAGATGAAACGGCCCGGACCGACATTACGCGTACGCTTACGCGAGACAGGTTCCTTCAACTGACATGTAACTTCGTTGCATAAAGATGGCTAGCGGGTGTCTGTCTCTCTCACTTTAGTTGAATCGATTTCAATGAAGAGGGTTCTTTTAGAAGATCAAAAAGCAATCACTACACCACGTTGTGGTTTTGCGTAGGTAAGAACGGTTCTTGCAAACCCGTAGCAGCCACGTAAAACTTGCAACAACAATTAGAGGACGTCTAACTTGTTTTTGCAGGGTATGTTGTGATGTGATATGGCCAATTACATGATGAGATATATGTGATGTATGAGATGATCATGTGTTGTATAGAATATCACGACTTGCATGTCGATGAGTACGGCAACTGGCAGGAGCCATAGAGTTGTCTTTAATTATTTTTGCCGTTTTGCTTTACTTTATCGCTATGTGTTAGCAATAGTCGTGGAAGCAACAGTCGGCGCGACAACCTCATGGCGACACGTTGATGGAGATCAAGATGATGGAGATCATGGTGTCATGCTGGTGACGATGGAGATCATGCCGGTGCTTTGGAGATGGAGATCAAAAGCACGAGTTCATGCATGGCCATATCATGTCACTTATGATTTGCATGTGATGTTAATCCTTTTATGCATCTTATTTTGCTTAGGACGACGGTAGCATTATAAGGTGATCCCTCACTTAAATTTGAAGATCAATTGTGTTCTTCCCGAGTGTGCACCGTTGCGAAAGTTCGTCGTTTCGAGACACGCCGTGATGATCGGGTGTGATAGACTCTACGTTCGCATACAACGGGTGTAAGCCATGTTGCACGTGCGGAACACTCGGGTTAAACTTGACGAGCCTAGCATGTACAGACATGGCCTCGGAACACAAGAGACCGAAAGGTCGAACATGAGTCATATAGTAGATATGATCAACATGAAGATGTTCACCATTGAAACCACCTCAACTCACGTGATGATCGGACTTGAGTTGGTGGATTTGGATCATGTTACGCTCGAATGACCGGAGGGATGTCAATTTGAGTGGGAGTTTTTTAAGTAATATGATTAACTAAACTCATTATCTTGAACAGTAGTCTAAGTTGTCTTTGCAATATTTATGTTGTAGATCATGGCTCGCGCAGTAGCACCCCTGAATTTTAATGCGTTCCTAGAGAAAGCTAAGTTGAAAGATGATGGAAGTAACTTTGTGGACTGGGCCCGTAATCTAAGGATTATCCTTACGGCTTCCCAGAAGGCTTATGTCCTTGATGCACCGCTTGGTGATCCACCCGCTCCAGTTGAGTCTCTAGACGTTGTGAACGCCTGGCAGGCTCGTTCTGAAGATTACTCAATAGTTCAATGTGCAATATTGTATGGCTTAGAACCGGGACTTCAAAGACGTTTTGAACGTCATGGAGCATATGAGATGTTCCAGGAGTTGAAGTTTATCTTTCAGAAGAATGCCCGGATCGAGAGATATGAGATCTCCGATAAGTTCTATGCTTGCATGCAAGATGGAGGAGAACGGGTCTATCAGTGATCACGTACTCAGAATGTCTGGGTACTCCACCCGTCTGGCTGAATTGGGGATGCCCCTTCCGCCAGAGGCTATCACTGACAGAGTTCTTCAATCATTGCCACCTAGCTACAAGAGCTTCGTGTTGAACTATAACATTCACGGGATGAATAAGTCAGTCGCCGAGCTGTTTGCGATGCTGAAAGCCGCTGAGTCTGAAATTCAGAAGGAGCATCAAGTGTTGATGGTCAATAAAACCACTAGTTTCAAGAAAAATGGCAAGGGTAAGAAGGGTAACTACAAGAAGAGTGGCAAAACCGTTGCTCCTCTCGTGAAGAAACCCAAGGCTGGACCCAAACCAGAAACTATGTGCTTTCATTGCAAGGTAACTGGACACTGGAAGCGAAACTGCCCCAAGTATTTGGCTGACAAGAAGACGGCCAACAACAAACAAGGTATATATGATATACATGTTATTGATGTGTACCTTACCAACTCTCGTTGTAGTGCCTGGGTATTTGATACCGGTGCGGTTGCTCATATTTGCAACTCAAAACAGGAACTGCGGAATAGACGGAGGCTGGCAAAGGACGAAGTGACGATGCGCGTGGGAAATGGTTCCAAGGTTGATGTGATCGCCGTCGGCACGCTCGCTCTTCGATTACCATCGGGATTAGTGATGAACCTGAATAATTGTTATTTAGTGCCTGCGTTAAGCATGAACATTATATCTGGATCTTGTTTATTGCGAGACGGTTACTCGATTAAATCAGAGAATAATGGTTGTTCTATTTATATGAGTAATATCTTTTATGGTCATGCACCCAATGTAAGGGGTTTATTCTTATTGAATCTCGATAGTAATGATACACATGTTCATAACATTGATGCCAAAAGATGTAGGATTGATAATGATAATACCACTTTCTTGTGGCACTGCCATTTAGGTCATATTGGCGTAAAACGCATGAGGAAGCTCCATGCTGATGGACTTTTGGAGTCACTTGATTTTGAATCACTTGACATATGTGAGCCATGCCTCATGGGCAAGATGACTAAAACGCCGTTCTCTGGAACAATGGAACGGGCAAGTGACTTATTGGAAATCATACATACTGATGTGTGCGGTCCGATGAGTATTGAGGCGCGCGGTGGTTATCGTTACTTTCTCACCTTCACTGATGACTTAAGTAGATATGGGTATATTTACTTAATGAAACACAAGTCTGAAACATTTGAAAAGTTCAAACAATTTCAGAGTGAAGTTGAGAATCATAGTAACAAGAAGATTAAATTCCTACGATCTGATCGAGGAGGAGAATATCTGAGTTATGAGTTTGGCAGTCACTTAAGACAATGTGGAATTGTTTCACAACTAACACCGCCTGGAACACCACAGCGTAATGGTGTGTCCGAACGTCGTAATCGAACCTTATTGGATATGGTGCGATCTATGATGTCTCTTGCCGATTTGCCACTATCGTTTTGGGGTTATGCATTAGAGACAGCTGCATTCACTTTAAATAGGGCACCATCGAAATCCGTTGAGACGACGCCATATGAACTTTGGTTTGGCAAGAAGCCAAAGCTGTCGTTTCTTAAAGTTTGGGGATGTGATGCTTATGTCAAAAAGCTTCAGCCTGAAAAACTGGAACCCAAAGCGGAGAAATGCGTCTTCATAGGATACCCAAAAGAGACAGTTGGGTATACCTTCTACCTCAGATCCGAAGGCAAAGTGTTTGTCGCTAAAAACGGAACGTTTCTTGAGAAAGAGTTTCTCTCGAAAGAATTGAGTGGGAGGAAGATAGAACTTGATGAGGTTGTTGAACCTTTACTTCAACCGGAGAGTAGCGCAACACAGAAAGATGTTTCTGTAAAGCCTACATCAGCTGAAGAGGAAGTTAATGATGATGATCATGAAGCTTTGGATCAAGTTGCTATCGAACCTCGTAGGTCGACAAGGACGCGTACTGCTCCTGAGTGGTACGGCAACCCTGTCTTAGAAGTCATGTTGTTGGACAACGATGAACCTACGAGCTATGGAGAAGCGATGATGGGCCCGGATTCCGAGAAGTGGTTAGAGGCCATGAAATCCGAGATGGGATCCATGTATGAAAACAAAGTGTGGACTTTGGAAGTATTACCTGAAGGGCATAAGGCCATTCAGAACAAATGGATCTTTAAGAGGAATACGGACGCGGACGGTAATGTCACCGTCTATAAAGCTCGACTTGTGGCAAAGGGTTTTTCACAAGTTCAAGGAGTTGACTACGATGAGACCTTCTCACCCGTAGCGATGCTTAAGTCCGTCAGAATCATGTTAGCAATAGCTGCCTTTTTCGATTATGAAATTTGGCAGATGGATGTCAAAACAACATTCCTTAACGGTTTCCTTAAGGAAGAGTTGTATATGTAGCAACCAGAAGGTTTTGTCGATCCAGAGAATGCTGACAAAGTTTGCAAACTCCAGCGATCCATTTATGGACTGGTGCAAGCATCTCGGAGTTGGAATCTTCGCTTTGATGAGGTGATCAAAGCGTTCGAGTTTATACAAGTTTACGGAGAAGCTTGTATTTACAAGAAAGTGAGTGGGAGCTCTATAGCGTTTCTAATATTATATGTGGATGACATATTACTGATTGGAAACAATATAGAAATGTTGGAAAGCGTGAAGGAATATTTGAACAAGAGTTTTTCAATGAAGGACCTAGGAGAAGCTGCTTTCATATTAGGCATCAAGATCTATACAGATAGATCAAGACGTTTAATAGGACTTTCACAAAGCACATACCTTGATAAGATTTTGAAGAAGTTCAAAATGGATCAGTCCAAGGAGGGGTTCTTGCCTGTTTTGCAAGGTGTGAAGTTGAGTAAGACTCAATGCCCAGTGACTGCAGAAGATAGAGAAAAGATGAGTGTCATCCCCTATGCTTCAGCCATAGGCTCTATCATGTATGCAATGCTGTGCACAAGACCCGATGTCAGCCTTGCCATAAGTATGGTCGGAAGGTTTCAAAGTGATCCAGGAATGGAACACTGGACGGCGGTCAAGAATGTGCTGAAGTACCTGAAAAGGACTAAAGACATGTTTCTCGTTTATGGAGGTGATCAAGAGCTCGTCGTAAAAGGTTACGTCGATGCAAGGTTTGACACTGATCCGGATGACTCTAAGTCGCAAACCGGATACGTATTTATTCTTAATGGGGGAGCGGTTAGCTGGTGCAGTTCCAAGCAAAGCGTGGTAGCTGATTCTACATGCGAAGCGGAGTACATCGCTGCCTCGGAGGCGGCGAAGGAAGGTGTCTGGATGAAGGAGTTCATGACAGATCTTGGAGTAGTGCCTAGTGCGCTTAACCCAATGACTCTGTTTTGTGATAATACTGGTGCCATTGCTCTAGCCAAGGAACCAAGATTTCACAAGAGGACCAGACACATAAAGTGACGTTTCAATTCCATCCGCGATTACATCAAGGAGGACGACATAAATATTTGCAAAGTACACACGGATCTGAATGTTGCAGATCCGATGACTAAACCTCTTCCAAGGGCTAAACATGAACAACACCAGAACTGTATGGGTGTTCGATTCATTACAATGTAAATCACATAGTGATGTGAACTAGATTATTGACTCTAGTGCAAGTGGGAGACTGTTGGAAATATGCCCTAGAGGCAATAATAAATTGGTTATTATTATATTTCCTTGTTCATGATAATCGTTTATTATCCATGCTATAATTGTATTGATTGGAAACTCAAATACATGTGTGGGTACATAGACAACACTGTGTCCCTAGTAAGCCTCTAGTTGACTAGCTCGTTGATCAAAAGATGGAGAAGGTTTCCTAGCCATGGACATGAGATGTCATTTGATAACGGGATCACATCATTAGGAGAATGATGTAATGGACAAGACCCAAACTACGAACGTAGCATATGATCGTGTCAGTTTATTGCTATTGTTTTCTGCATGTCAAGTATCTGTTCCTATGACCATGAGATCATGCAACTCCCTGACAACGGAGGAGTACCTTGTGTGTATCAAACGTCGCAACGTAACTGGGTGACTATAAAGGTGCTCTACAGGTATCTCCGAGGGTGTCTGTTGGGTTGGCATGGATCAAGACTGGGATTTGTTACTCCGTGTGACGGAGAGGTATCTCAGGGCCCACTCGGTAATACAACATCACAATGAGCCTTGCAAGCAATGTGACTAAAGTGTTAGCCACGAGATCTTGTATTACGGAACGAGTAAAGAGACTTGCCGGTAACGAGATTGAACTAGGTATAGAGATACCGACGATCGAATCTCGGGCAAGTAACATACCGAAGAACAAAGGGAACAGCATACGGGATTAACTGAATCCTTGACATAGAGGTTCGACCGATATAGATCTTCGTAGAATATGTAGGAGCCAATATGGGCATCCAGGTCCCGCTATTGGTTATTGACCGTAGAGGTGTCTCGGTCATGTCTACATAGTTCTCGAACCCGCAGGGTCTACACACTTAACGTTTGGTGACGATTAGTATAGTTGAGTTATTGTGTTGGTGACCGAAGGTTGTTCGGAGTCCCGGATAAGATCCCGGACATGACGAGGATCTCCGGAAGAGTCCGGAGGTAAAGATTGATATATGTGATAATAGTGTTTTGATTTCCGGAAGGGTTCCGGAATTCACCGGAAGGGGTTCCGGATGTTTACCGAAATGTTCGGGTGCAGCAACACTTTATATGGGCCAAAGGGGTAAAGCCCACGAGGTATTGGAAAGTGCAAAAGGAAGTTTTGCTGCTGCCTTAAGCGGTACTACCGCTGGTAAGGCAGTACTACCGCGTAAGCGGTACTACCGCTCGTGTGAAGCGGTATTACCGCTCGTGTGAAGCGGTACTACCGCTCAAGCGGTACTACCGCTCGTGAGCGGTACTACCGCTTGTGCGCGGTACTGCAGGGATCCGAGTTGGACTCTTTCCCTGCGGGCCAAACCGACCTTGTGCGAGCAAAACCGACCTGGAGGAGGCTTTTACTCCAAGTTTAGACCCCAAGGCTCAACATATAAATAGAGGGGCAGGGCTAGCACACGGGACACATCAAGATTTCCCAAGCCGTGTGCCGGCAACCCTAACCCTCTAGTTCTCCTGTCATAATCTCCGTAGTGCTTGGCGAAGCCCTGCAGAGATTGTTCCTCACCACCATCACCACGCTGTCGTGCTGCCGGAACTCATCTACTACTTCACCATCGCTCGCTGGATCGAGGAGGTGAAGGCGTCATCAAGCCGTACGTGTGTTGAACGCGGAGGTGCCATCCGTTCGGCACTAGTTCGTGATCGGTTCGAGGGACGACTTGCGATTTGGATCGCGGAGACGTTCGACTACATCAACCGCGTTTCTTAACGCTTCCGCTTAGCGATCTACAAGGGTATGTAGATTCACTCTCCCTCTCGTAGATGCTCATCACCATGGATAGATCTTGTGTGTGCGTAGGAAATTTTTTGTTTCCCATGCAACGTTCCCCAACACCCATACCAACAAGTAAAATCATGATTATGAAGTAAAATGGCAGAAAATCTAACAGTGAAGTCTTTGTTGCAATATGAACTACTAGCTCATAGCAAATTGTCATTGACCCCAAGAAGCGCATACCGTATCATGGAGATAGGCGGACATAATTCAAATAAGCAGTAACAAGAATCATCAAAAATATGCACCAATCTGTAGCAGTGTATACTTAACAAATCTTTGAAAATATGCACCATCATCGTACTACCATCGAGTAATATGTGAAACTATAACTGATCCTCCTTCCATCATTACAAATTTCCTGATGGACTGTTTGTGTGCTCGAATTGTAGTTTTTAATTAGGCATCAGCAAATACATATACACAGTCATCATCATATTATCCCAACAAACCAAAATATGCATATGCTTATGTAAATAAACTTTTTTTACAGCTAGCAGTGGGGGTTCATTTTCCAGTGAGAAGGACTTGATAGCATCTCTCAAGCAAGATGATAGCATAGTGAAGACTATGTCGATGAGCAAGATATGCTGGCCAACAGCCACCCTTTTCTCTTACTTGCTAGGAAAGTGTTTACTCATTACTACCCATACGAACAAGTAAAACCATGATTATGCAATACATTTTCAGAATATCCAACTGTGAAATTACTTGTTGCCATATGACCTACTAGTTGACAACAAATCAGCGTATACTCGAAACATGCATGCACACACGCAAGTGTGAGATTTTAACTTGGGCGGTGCTGCTAGATCGGAAAAAGACAGTCAGTTAGAGATGCGTAGGGCAGGGAAGATCAATCTTACCTTGCGAAGTGGTAGCAGATGGGGCTGGAGTAGACTCGTTCGAAGCTGGCACCACCGGAGCTTGGGGTGGCGCGGCCAGGGATTGGGGAGAAGAGGTGAGGTGCCGTAGTCGGACCTTGTTGTCGACGAAGCAGCGGACAATGGTCGCCCGAGTAGTGGGGAGTGCGTAGCCTCCCGGATCCGGCCGATTTGGTGACGACGGGGGCGGACAAGGTGACAGCGGCGCAAACCCTAGCCGTCGCCCTCCAAGTCGCCTCTCTGTCTCTGTCTGTGGATAGAACGAAAGGTGGTGGGATTGGGAATGCGGGGTGGGGTTGGGGGCATCGCTCGCTCTCTCTGCGCCTACCACTTGTCCCGGCCCACAATAGCAACGAAACTTTGGGCCGGATCAGCTGCAGATTTGGCAGCTTACCGATTCTGGCCAGACATAAAATAACAGCAGGACCAGGCCAGTAGGACCACCACATGTGTGCTTTTGATGAAACCCTAAAAATACAGTGCTGTTGATATTGCATGTGCATGTGTGTTCCAGTACACCAATTGATCTTGCATTTTTTTAGCACTCCACAATATATATGTATATAAATGAATAAAATAGGGAACCGATAAAATGGTAAACTATTAGATGTGAGGTTAAAATATTTGAAAAAAAATGAAGAATTAAATAGTATGCATTTTATGGTTAAATATAATATTTTTACCATTTTTGCAATAACTGGGATAATTAAAATATTCATCAGCATTTTCAAAAAAATAAACCGCAAAAGACTACTTATGCCAACCAGAACTTCTTCAGGGTTTCAATTATTCTTCTGCTTTTTGGCATGTTGGTTCTCATCACGCTTTCTTCGGACCTTCTCTTTGGCTGACAAATTCCTGAGATGTTGGGCTAGCGCCTTGTGTTTCGCCCACACACCAGGATTAATTTGGTACCCATTGGCAACGCCTTCGGCGTGCTCAAGAATAGTAATGAAAGCCGGGTCCAGATATTTGCCACAGAAGGAGCATCGATACGCCATACGCTTAAGCACGTTGCACTGTCCATTATGCAATTGTTCAAGGGTTTTTTGAGTCTGTGCATCCATCTCTCCTTTCGAAATGTCCACATAATCTTCAGAATAAGGCTGGAAGTTAAAATTATGTATGATATAAGCTGCACCATTATTTATACAGTACCTAATAGTCCCTACGTTCCATACTATGGTGCCTATAAATTATTTTTAAAAGACATATTTATTAACTTTGACAAATTAAGAAGAAAAAAGCAATATCAAATCCATATGAAAGCGTAAATCATATGATGTACTTTTGTTTATATTTTTCTCAATAAACTTGGACAACCTTTATGATGTCTGACTTTTAGAAGAAAACTAAAGGCACTAAATTGTACAGTGGGTGAACCATTAATTTCTAAACGATTGATTGAATAAATAATGATCAATATGTACTGATGATCAACAATATTTAGTGCTAGATTCTATTATGCCAATTCAACAACATATTGATGGTTTAATGATTAACCTAACCTTAAACTTGAAGACAGATCTAGGGTTAAAAAAATAAAAAATTACCGTAACGGCATTCCAGTCCATGTCGTGCATCTGCTGCTCCTTGTGATCGACGACGGGGTCGTGCACCTCCTCGTGGACATGATGATTCTCTGGGTCGGACACTGAGTAATCCAAAGCTTTGTCGTGGGGATCCTAATCCATGCCATGGACGACGGCGTCGGTGATTGGCCCCGCACGTCCACGATCGGTCACGACGGCGTCCATGACAGGCCACGCATGTCCATGGTCACGATCTGTCACGATGGCCACTCGATCTCCACGAGTGGACTTCATATCCGGCGGCAGGGAGGCGGGCGTGTGAGCGGTGGCGATGGTTTTAGAGCGTACCCTAGTGGGGGAGATGCGGGGAGTAATTGGTAGTTACCAACTTTAGCGGTAATATTGACTAACCAAAAAGGCCAGAGGGATTGGTTGGACAAAAAAAATGATTGCATTATTTTCCGTCTGATGAAATAGACAAAGCAAAAAAATCTGACATTAAATGTTTTAAACTATTTACATAATTGATTACACATACTACTATTTATCAGTCTTGGGGCATCTCCAACGATGACCCGCAAATTCGCTCCGACATCCATCCGCGGACCGGGGGGGGGGGGGGGGGGGGGGACCAGTCCGCGGACACTGATGCGGGAGCCGGGCATCAAAAGGTAGCCGCATATGTCCGGTTACATTTCAAATGAAATTCAACGAAATTGAAGAAATTTGATTCAAACTCAAACAAAGGCCCAAAATATGTCCTAAGTCAATCCAAAATATCAGTTAGTTCTAACTAAATGATATTTTGGTTAGACTATGCCCTTGAGAGCCGCGGACGGTTGCGGGCGGTTTGAGGGTCGGCGTTGGAGATGCCCTTACATAAGGTTTCGGTATATTGAATTATTATATTAAACAAAAAGAAAGTGGAGCCCTTGCATACCCGTCGTGTACATCTACACGATGCAATCCAAATACGATACCGGGGTGGGGTTGGGGATTGAAAATTTTGTACATAAACCCTAGTGCTCAAAACTTGTGAAACATGAGATCAAATTGTCATCAAGTGATCTAAAAAGATCAAACTGAGAAAGATGTGTATGCAGAGGCCATTCTAGTATATATCTTGGATCAAGACTTTGTGATCATCATGTAGCCCCGCCACAACCAACACGATGGTCCCCGTGGCCATCTAGACCCCACAACATGCACCCTTGGCCGCCTAGACCGTCAAGCCATGCATTGATATCGTCATATCTCGCATGCATTTGCGATGCTAGCAATGTCATCACGTGGTGTCAAAATCTAACAAGCGTGTGACAATAATTTGATGAAACAACAACAAAATACTAAAGCAACAGTATTTTAATCCTAGGTTGCTATAAGAGAAGCATAGATTTCCATCTACCAAGCTGATTGCAGCTCAAGGCTACAATTGCATTGCACTGGTACGTTAGATATAGTCGGCATAGGGTACTGCTTAACATAGTTCACCATAAAGTCTCGCCAACATACCACAAACTAAGGTACAACTTAACATAGTTCAGAACCATCCATATATACCAAACCGCATAGTATTGCTGCACATAGTTCAACCATAACAGTTCACCAACATAGCATAGATTAGGGTAGTACCAAAAGTGCTTCAATTCTAGGTGCAAGGGTGCGCACTTCCCTAAAGCCTCGCCAAGTACTCGGCGTACGCGGCATGCTTCACCCTGAAAGAATGGCCATTCTTGAGGGAGCCTGTGGCTGTTCCGATTGCATGCTGAATAGCACTCTGCAGGGTGCCATTAATCAACTTGTTGCAGAATGGGCATCCGTAGCCCCTCCGATACTTAGGCCTGACGCCCTTGTCATGCTTCCCACTGTCGAGCTCCCTCCTGATGCGCCTCCTGTAGATCTTCTGGCCTTCTTCGTCGCTGTCGACGTCATCAGATAGTATCTACATATAGCAAAAAATGGGGCGTAAGTATATTTAATAATGAGAATTCAGCAGGCACAGAGTTTATGAAGCATAATATAAAAGATGACAGCGTAAACCTGAAACCCTAAATGATCTTGATGAAAGGAGTGCATTATTTATTAGGTGCTACATAAACAACTAACTGGGATACTATATAGTAAAAAATAATGAAGATCAACCATACATGTATGTTCCAAGCACCCAACACAGATACCATGTCGATGAGAGCACACAACTTAGTGCAACAAAATTCACTCATGACGTAAAAATGCATGGACTGATGATGTACCATGGCAGAGCTGCATATAGATGTACTGATGCAAAAAATGATTTATAACGTACATGCATGAGTTGCTGATGTGCCACTGGTTCATGACTAGGTAAAATAGGTAGTGAGTTGTATCTATTTAGCAATAGAGGAAAAGAGAGTCGTCTCTAAAACAGTGAAAAACCAACTATATATGTATTCTCCAAGCGTCCAACACACCTTATTGCGCACTGATATATTTGCTTGTCATGTTGTAAAATTTGACAACCATATCCAGCTAATGTTTTCTGGTTCTCTATCTTAAAAATACCGCCATTTTTCTATCTCAGCGATGTCGTTAGGTATAAAAATAAGACAATTCTATTGCTATAAAAATAGCTATAAAAATAAGACCATTCTGTTGCTTTCATTCATCCAGTTTAGTGTCATAAAAGAGCCACCCTGTATCTAGTAACATATAGATTTTTTGTGGTTAGGATCATGGATATTGAAAGTCCCCATGTTATCGTCGTGGCAGATTCCCTTGTGGATAAGCCAGCCATCAATGGTCGTGAACTATTCAACATTCTAGGTAAAGTAGTTATTATGAATTCTGACAATAAGCGGTCCAAAATTTAGTATTTGCAAAAAAACTAATATAAGACAACTCAAGTAAACCATTGATGATATGAAATTTCTTTCTGCATTAGCCACTGCTTAGAGATAATCAATGTTTAAAATCATTAGTACAATCACTTAAGTAAATCATTAAAACCAAAGATCCAGTGAACATAGAACAAAAGCAGAAAATCATATACTCAACATTTTAAGACCTTATTTGCCTTGTGCATAAAGCATGCTCAGAGCAAATCAATCTTTATGTTATTATGACAATCATCTGCATACGCAATTCAGTCCAGCTACCAATTAGTATTAGCACAATCACCAACCCTAGCCGGACTATTAGCTGAATAATTTATATATATAAAAAGAAGACCTATACAGGGCTCAACACATGTAACCTAGGTAGTTACCTAACGCATCTACATAATCTACATAGGGATTTCATCGATTAAAGAAAATAAGAAACCCTGGCATTCCCCAAAAATAGAGAAAGGGACTAACCAGAGAAAACCTAGGATGTTACAAAAAAGAGAGAGGAGATAGATGACTAACATCTTCTTCGTCGTCGTTGCCGGCGACCACAGGCTCGGGAAGAGGAGGCAACACCCACGGGAGAGGAGCAACCGGCTGCGGCAGAGGAGTGACCTGCTCCGGCTGAGGAGGCACCTGCTCCGGCTCAGGAGCCGGAGGAGCTACTACCTGTTCCAGATTATTAGCAGAATAATTTATATAGATCAAAAAATGATATATACATGGCTCAACACATGCAACATAGCTAGACAGTTGCGGATCCGGGATTTCACACTTGGGTGTTCAAAAATTTATATTGGAAACTAAAACCACGATAATTATTTTCAAACGGAGGGAGTAATATCTAAAATGTTCATGTGAAAAGAATTTTTTTCCATCATAATGACAGCACTGACATGAATGACAGAAAATAAAGATTATTTACTACATGACCATACAGTATGACATTTTCATACACAAGGCATGCTGTTGTTATCCTTTACTTGCAGAAAAATATTCTGCTCAAAATATGCATCCAAAAAGTATATTTCAAGTAGGGATGATAACAGGGCGTAAATGTTACACCCTATGCTAATTGGGCTCCAGGAATCAAGCAATTGGTGTTGAGAAAATTGACCACCAAAATTTATGTCTGTTGGATTAAGCGTTAGAGGCTAGTTTTATACGAATTGACATGAAGTTTAGTGAACAAACTATACCACTTTTAGTCCATTTACCAAGCATACACCATTATCAGGGAATGGAAAACACAAATAATGGATGCGCATGGGCACAGACACACGTGGATCCGCCCTGAACCTAACTGATCTACAGAATCTAGGTAGGGATTTCATGGACTAAAGAAAAACAGAAACCCTAGCCTTCCCCAAAAATAGAGAAAAGGACTGGCAAGAGAAAATCTAGGATATTACCAAAAATGGGAGCTAGATGTCGACCACGGGCCCGGCCAGTGGAGTCAGCGGCTGCGGCAGAGGAGTCACCTGCTCCGGCTGAGGAGCCACCTGCTCCGGATGAAGACCCTGGACGGCGGCGAGGACGTCAAACCCGCCCTGCTGCCGGCTCGAACCCTCGCCGGCGGCGACCTCCATGTTCTGCTTCCTATGGGGCTTGAATGCTTCGACCGCCAGGGCGTCGGCCCCGGCATCGCCCCTCCCTCCCATGGTATGCCTGGGCATCTCGACGGCGGAGGTGTAGCGGCGGGAAGGGTGCACGGCGAGAAGTGAGACGCCGGAGGAGAAAACCCTCTTTTCTAGCTTCTTCTCGATTTGTGGATGGGGAAGAGGAATCTGGCGGCCGAGGATTAGATTAATAGAGGAGAAGCGGAGCGGCCGGCTCGGTATCCATTAATTAGCCTCTGGCTAGTCAAACACAGCTTGTGCCACGTTCACACGACCCGTGCGTTGTTCGTTCACACCATCCCGTCTGGCGCATCATAATGCAACTGCCCATTAAAACAAAAGTCCCGATCGTGCACTGCCAAGATTTTTTTTTCGGAAGTGCACAGCCAGGATTTAGGAGTATAATGCAACTTACCTTAGGTGTAACGCAACTGCTCACTCATACACAGAACAAAATCATACAGTGGGACAACTGCATTTGTTGTCTTGTTGCATGTGCACGTGTCTAGTTTTATATTTTTTGGAAAATATGCTGTAAAACTTTACAAACAATGCAATGGCAAATGAATGTGACAAAACTTCAACATTCACTAGTTGTCATCGACTTTGCTTGATTTACAAACAATTGAATTGTTGTTTCAATATGTTAATAATTCCTAAATATTGAATTTCAGCATGCACCTAACACATGGCGGTTAGTTCAAATTTGACTCATCCAATCTCCGTCGGCGACCGCGCGGATTCGTCTGCCATATGCCCGCTGTCCGGTACCGGGGAGGGGAATGTGAATCCACGCAATGCCATGCAGTTCGTCTGGACCCATATCATGCACCCCTAGCCAACTGGGCCGAAAAATGCGCCGCTAGCCTCCTCGATCCAAACCACGCGCTAGTGTGCACCATGGGCAAAGATGCTCGGCTGGACACGTACGTTTGCTGGCGCTAGTGCATGATGGCGGACCTCGGTGTGCACGACGTGTAGCCGCGTGTCGCTTACGCCAGCACCCAGCTCAAGCATCCTCCCGTTTAGAATCATATGCTGCACCCCGAAAAAGAGCTTAACACGGGACTTTCACCCCGATTCCCAGCTATGTTTTCATGTGGCCGCGGTCTAGACCTTGAATTTCCGAGGCTACCACCCTGTGCACCCTAGCCAGCATGACACACTGCATGAACCTAGAGCTACCGCATGTGCCGACAACATGCACCACTACACCTAAGGGTCCACCCAAAGAACTATCCGCATTATCTACTTTTTTTTTGCCAAAACAAGTAAGGTTTTTTTTTGCCCAAAAATATCAAGGTTTCTGTTAAATAATAATATCATTAATTACAGATTATAAGGTGCATTTTTTGTAACCCCACAAAATTCCTTCCTTCCCTCGAAAAAAAAATCCTTGTTGACCCTCTCACCATCACGTTCACGATGCCTCACCCTATAATCTAGGAGAGGTCGATCCAATCTCCCCACGGGGGCTAACTTCCATGCAGTAGCTATTTTTGGTTGGTTGCAAATTTATCTACAAAATGGTTTATGATGGGAAAATCACCTTCTTCTTTTTTTCCTTCCAAAAAAGATATGTGACAAAAAAACATGGACCAAAATCGTAGGAGGCAAGGTGGGACACGTGCACATGTTTTTTTTCTCCTAGAAGTGCACTTGTTGGCAATTTGCATGTGCTCGTGTCAAGTTTCAATTTTTCTTGAAAATATGTTGTACAACTTTACATGGACGATTGAATTGTTGTTTCAATATGTTAGTAATTCCTAAATATCGAATATCAGAGAGAGGCATTCATGTAAAGACGCGGTTGGACCTTTGGTGTTGTCAAGACTCGAGACTGGTCGCGAGAGAGACATGATGTCTACTACACAACTTATTCTTGTAGACTCGTGTTGGGCCTCCAAGCGCAGAGTTTTGTAGGACAGTAGCAATTTTCCCTCAAGTGGATGACCTAAGGTTTATCAATCTGTGGGAGGCGTAGGATGAAGATGGTCTCTCTCAAACAACCCTGCAATCAAATACAAGAAATCTCTTGTGTCCCCAACACATCAAATACAATGGTAAATTGTATAAGTGCACTAGTTCGGCGAAGAGATGGTGATACAAGTGTAGTATGGATAGTAGATATAGGTTTTTGTAATCTGAAAAATAAAAAACAGCAAGGTAGCAATTGATAAAACGGAGCACAAACGGTATTGCAATGCTTGAAAACAAGGCCTAGGGTTCATACTTTCACTAGTGCAATCTCTCAACAATGCTAACGTAATTGGATCATATAACAATCCCTCAACGTGCGACAAAGAATCACTCTAAAGTTCCTATTAGCGGAGAACATAAGATAGAAATTGTTGTAGGGTACGAAACCACCTCAAAGTTATCCTTTCCGATCAATCTATTGAGCTATCCCTATAAGTGTCACAAATGGTCCTAGAGTTCGTACTAAAATAACACCATATCATACGCATCAATCAACCCAAATGTCACCTAGATACTTCAACGTCACCACAAGTATCCGTGAGTTGATTATTCGATATGCATCAAACAACTTCAGATTCATAATTTTCAATCCACACAAAGAACTTCAAAGAGTGCCCCAAGATTTCTACTGGAGAAAGTAGGACGAAAACGTGCATCAACCCCTATGCATAGATTACCCCAATGTCACCTCGGGAATCCGCGAGTTGAGTGCCAAAACATATATGAAGTCAATCAATATAATACCCCATTGTCACCACGGGTATTCATATGCAAGACATACATCAAGTGTTCTCAAATCCATAAAAGTATTCAATCCGATAATAGTGAAACCTCAAAGGTAAAAACTCAATTCATCACAATAAGATAGAGAGGGAGAAACACCATATGATCCAACTATATTAACAAAGCTTGCGGTACATCAAGATCATGCCAAATCAAGAACACGAGAGAGAGAGAGAGAGAGAGAGAGAGATTAAACACATAGCTACTAGTAGATACCCTCAGCCTGAGGGTGAACTACTCCCTCCTCGTCATGGAGACCGCCGGGATGATGAAGATGGCCTCCGGTGATTATTTCCCCCTCCGGCAGGGTGCTGGAACGGGCCTCCAGATGGTATTTCTAAGGTACAGAGGTTTGTGGCGGCGTAGTCCAAGTTCTAGGGTTATTTCTGGGGGTTTCTCTATTTATAGGATTTTTCAGCGTTGGAATCACGTCAAGATGGGCTAAGATGGGTCCACGAGGCACCACGGCATGCCACCCCCCTGGCGCGCCGTGGTGGCTTGTGAGCACCTCGTGAGGCTTCTGGTCCTTCCACGAAGCTTAGGGGTTTCTTTTGGTCCAAAAAAATCGTCAAAAAGTTTCAGCTCGTTTGGAGAACTTTTATTTCTGCACAAAAAACAACACCACGGTAGTTCTGCTGAAAACAGCGTCAGTCCGGATTAGTTCTAATCAAATCATACCAAAACCATATAGAATTGTTATAAATATGGCATGAATACTTCATAAATTATAGATACGTTGGAGACGTATGAGCATCCCCAAGCTTAATTCCTGCTCGTCCTCGAGTAGGTAAAAGATAAAAGAAATAATTTATGAAGTGTGAATGCTAGCATAGTGCATAAGTTTGATCAATGATAATTCCAATCACTTTTTTCTAGCATCATTATATATCATAAACAGTAGCTCATCTCATAAAACTTCTCATGATCAAGTAGCAAGCTATTCACATGTTAAAGTATAGACCATAAACTTTCTTGAAAACTAACAAACTATGTTTTCAGTCATCAAACAATTGGAATTCATCTTATTTTCAGGAAGGGTCTATGTAAGAGCTTTGATTCAGCAAATTCCACATACTCAACTATCATTTAGTCTTCCATGATTGCTGACACTCAAAGCATATTTTTAGAACAAACTGTTTCAGTCAAACACATAGGAAGATAGGGGCTTAATGTTTTGCCTCCCAGATTATTTATCTCATGGATAATGTCAACAATAATAACTCATGATCACCTATATTCAACTGGATATATGTGCCTGGATCATTCCCTTCCACATGATGCTAGCCCACTAGAGAATAAATAGAGCGGAATAGGGATGAACATTACTGACTCTTGCATAAAAGTAAATACAGAAAAGTAAATACAGAAAATTAAAAGATAGGCCCTTCGTAGAGGGAAGCAGAGGTTGTCATGCGCTTTTTATTTTTGGATGTGCAATCTCTTAATGGGAAGGAACGTCACTTTATATTGGCCCTTGTGATAGCAACCTTTATTATGCAGTTCGTCGCTTTTATTTCTTCACCATCACAAGTTCGTACAAGGCTTATTTTCCCTTCCAATAAAAGATCTTACATATTTAGGAGCAATTTTTATTACTTTTTGCACCGATGACAACTTACTTGACGGATCTTATTCAATCCATAGGTAGATATAGTGGACTCTCATGGCAAGAAACTGGGTTTAAGTGTTTTTGGATGCACAAGTAGTATCTCTACTTAGTACGAATTTTTGGCTAGCAAAAGATCCTATGCAAGCACCACATGTTAGAGGATCCATGACAATATAACTTCTATGTGAATATAAACAAACATAACTCATTACGTTGTCTTCCTTGTCCAACGTCAACTACTTGATCAAGCTTGAAAATAATTAATGGGGGCTCACAATCATAGAAGATGTCCAAGATAGTATATTTATATGTGAAATTTCTCTTCCTTCAAAATTATTTCATGAATTGTTCAAGTGACCAATGCTATGTTTGTTAACTTTCAATAAATTTTACCACTTATACCTCTTGTATGTGAAGTCACTACTCCCCATGGGACAAGCATATGAAGCATATAAATTTCAACTTTATGATATTCAATTCATTTCAACAATTCACTCGTAGGATATAAGTGAAGCACAAGAGTAAATGACAAACTACTCCAAAAAGATATAAGTAAAGACCAAATGAGTAGTTAAGTAAATAGGTAGCTTTGTGAGGACTCTCTCTCATTTAAAAATTTCAGATCTTAAGTATTTTATTCAAACAGCAAAGAAAACAAAATAAAATGACAGTCCAAAAATAGCACATCTCATGTGAAGAAGCAAAAACTTAGGCTCAACCAAGACTAACCGATAATTGTTGATGAAGAAAGGTGGGATGCCTACCGGGGCATCCCCAAGCTTAGATGCTTGAGACTTCTTGAATTATTAACTTGGGATGCCTTGGGCATCCCCAAGCTTGAGCTCTTGTGTCTCCTTAATTCCTCTCATATCACGGTTTCTCTAAATCTGAAAAACTTCATCCACATAAAACTCAACAAGAACTCGTGAGATAAGTTAGTATAAATCAATGCAAAACCTTATCATTACGTACTGTAGCAAATCACTAAAATTATAATTTAACATTGCATACTAAATGCCTCTGAATATTTAATACTCCTATCCACAAATAGAAACATGAAACAAGCAAACATATGCAAACAATGAAGCTATAGCAGCAATCTGCCCAAACAGAACAGTCTGTAAAGGGGGATTTAAAATTCATACTTCCCTATCTCCAAAAATTCTGAAAAATTACCACGTGACAGAGAACTCATGCATGCTTACTGTGTAAAAATTTCAGATTTTTATCATGTCCTGAATATTCAGGAATATTCTGGACATAATAGAAAACTTTCTGTTTTCAAACAGCAACACATGAACTTGCAAACTGAGCGTGGTAAAGGCTATAATTGGCATTTTATTGAACTAAAAGATAAAAAACATGATTATTGATAACATCAATCAAATATCAATAGAAGAAAATGACGCTCCAAGAAAAACTCATATTATGTGATGAATAAAAATATAGCTCCGAGTGAGGTTACCGATAGTGTTGAAGACGAAAGAGGGGATACCTTCCGGGGCAACCCCAAGCTTAGACGCTTGAGTCTTCCTTGAATATTACCTTGGGTTGCCTTGGGAATCCCCAAGCTTAGGGTCTTGCCTCTCCTTATTCTCCTCATATCGTTATCTCACCCAAAACTTGAAAACTTCAATCACACAAAACTTAACGGATCTTGTGAGATAGGTTAGTATGATAGAAATAAATCATCCACTTAGGTACTGTCAAGACAAGTTTCATAATTGTTCTCACATAATGCCTACTATATTATATCATTTCCACAATTTATATTACTCAATATAAGCTATGGAAATACTAAAACATGCAAACTATGCATTGAAAACAGAATCTGTCAAAAACAGAACAGCATGTAGTGAGCGGTTTAAAAACCATACTTCTGTACCTCCAAAAATTCTGAAAAATTAGGATAACGTAAAAAATTTGTAAGCCAATACTTTATTAAAATTTCAGAATTTTCTCACGCTCCAGTACAGAATAGAAATTCCAGCACTGGACGCAAATGTTTCTATTTTTGCACAGGATCAAATCAACAAGTATCCACACTATCCCAAAGGCTTTACTTGGCACATTATTGAAAGAAAACATATTAAACATGATTACTACAGTAGCTTAATCATGTGGACACACAAAAACAGTAGGGGTAAATATTGGGTTGTCTCCCAACAAGCGCTTTTCTTTAATGCCTTTTAGCTAGGCATGATGATTTCAATGATGCTCGCATAAAAGTAAAGAATTGAAACACAAAGAGAGCATCATGAAGCATATGACAAGCACATTTCAGCCTAAACCACTTCCTATGCATAGGGATTTTGTTAGAAAACAATTTATGGGAGCAAGAATCAACTAGCATAGGAAGGCAAAACAAGTATAGCTTCAAAACTTTCAACACATAGAGAGGAAACTTGATATTATTGCAACTCCTACAAGCATATGTTCCTCCCTCATAATAATTTTTAGTGGCATCATGAATAAATTCAACAATATAACTATCACATAAAGCATTCTTTTCATGATCCACATGCATAGAAAATTTATTACTCTCCACACAAGCAAATTTCTTCTCATTCATAATAGTGGGAGCAAACTCAACAAAATAACTATCATGTGATACTTGATTGGAATAATCCAATTGAAAATAAAAATCATGATGACAAGTTTCATTGTTATCATTATTATTTATAGCATACATGTCTTCGCAATAATCATCACAGATAGCAACTTTGTTATGATAGTCAATTGAAACCCCTTCCAAAATACTGGAATCATCACTAAATAAATTCATGACCTCTCTAAATCCACCTTTATCAATATAATCATCATAAATAGGAGACATACTTTCATCATAATAAATTTTCTCATCAAAACTTGGGGGACTAAAAATATCATCTTCATCAAACATAGCATCCCCAAGCTTGTAGCTTTGCATATCATTAGCATCATGGATATTCAAAGAATTCATACTAGCAACATTGCAATCATGCTCATCATTCAAATATTTTATGAAAAACATTTTATTGAATTCTTCTTCTATCAATTGAGCACAATTTTCCGCTCCATCATTTTCAAGAAAGACATTATAAAGATGAATAATATGAGGCAACCTCATTTCCATTTTTTTTGTAGTTTTCGTTTATAAACCAAACTAGAGATAAAACAAGAAACTAAAAGTTTCAATTCCAAGATTTATAGATATACCTTCAAGCACTCACCTCCCCGGCAACGGCGCCAGAAAAGAGCTTGATGTCTACTACACAACTTATTCTTGTAGACTCGTGTTGGGCCTCCAAGCGCAGAGTTTTGTAGGACAGTAGCAATTTTCCCTCAAGTGGATGACCTAAGGTTTATCAATCCGTGGGAGGCGTAGGATGAAGATGGTCTCTCTCAAACAACCCTGCAATCAAATACAACAAATCTCTTGTGTCCCCAACACACCAAATACAATGGTAAATTGTATAGGTGCACTAGTTCGGCGAAGAGATGGTGATACAAGTGTAGTATGGATAGTAGATATAGGTTTCTGTAATCTGAAAAATAAAAAACAGCAAGGTAGCAATTGATAAAACGGAGCACAAACGGTATTGCAATGCTTGAAAACAAGGCCTAGGGTTCATACTTTCACTAGTGCAATCTCTAAACAATGCTAACATAATTGGATCATATAACTATCCCTCAACGTGCGACAAAGAATCACTCCAAAGTTCCTATTAGCGGAGAACATAAGATAGAAATTGTTGTAGGGTATGAAACCACCTCAAAGTTATCCTTTCCGATCAATCTATTGAGCCATCCCTATAAGTGTCACAAACGGCCCTAGAGTTCGTCCTAAAATAACACCATATGATACGCATCAACCAACCCTAATGTCACCTAGATACTTCAATGTCACCACAAGTATCCGTGAGTTGATTATTCGATATGCATCAAACAACTTCAGATTCATAATATTCAATCCACACAAAGGACTTCAAAGAGTGCCCCAAGATTTCTACCGGAGAAAGTAGGACGAAAACATGCATCAACCCCTATGCATAGATTACCCCAATGTCACCTCGGGAATCCGCGAGTTGAGTGCCAAAACATATATCAAGTGAATCAATATAATACCCCATTGTCACAACGGGTATTCATATGCGAGACATACATCAAGTGTTCTCAAATCCATAAAAGTATTCAATCCGATAATAGTGAAACCTCAAAGGTAAAAACTCAATTCATCACAACAAGATAGAGAGGGAGAAACACCATATGATCCAACTATATTAATAAAGCTCGCAGTACATTGCTACTTGTGATCTGCGTTGGTTTTTATCCCCGAAGAGGAGAGGATGATGCAGTACAGTAGAGATAAGTATTTCCCTCAGTTATGAAACCAAGGTTATCAATCCAGTAGGAGAATCACACAACACCTGCACACAAACAACAAATCCTTGCACCCAATGCAAACAAGGGGTTGTCAATCCCTTGACGGTTAATTGCAAGATTAAATTGTATGGTGATAGATAGATAGATTGAACTAAATTATAAAATAAAATAAATAAAGTAAAAGTGCAGCAAGGTATTTTTAGGATTTTTAATATATGATTTGGATAGACCCGGGGGCCATAGTTTTCACAAGAGGCTTCTCTCATAAAAATAGCATACGGTGGGTGAACAAATTACAGTTGGGCAATTGATAGAAAAGCAAATAATCATGCCGATATCAAAGGTAATGATCATGTATATATACATCACGTCCAAGACAATTAGACCTACTCCTGCCTGCATGTACTACTATTACTCCACACATCGACCGCTATCCAACATGGATCTAGTGTATTAAGTCCATAAAGAACGGAGTAACGCCTTAAGGAAGATGACATGATGTAGACAAAGTAAACTCATGTATGAATAAACCCCATCTTTTTACCCTTAATAGCAATGATACATACGTGTCATGTCCCTTTCTGTCACTGGGATTGAGCACCGCAAGATCGAACCCATTACAAAGCACCTCTCCCATTGCAAGACAAATCAATCTAGTTGGCCAAACCAAATCAATAGATCGGAGAGAAATACGAGGCTATAATAATCATGCATAAAAGAGTTCAGAAAAGACTCAAATAATATTCATGGATAATCTGATCATAAACTCACAATTCATCGGATCCCAACAAACACACCGCAAAAAGTGATTACATCGGATAGAACTCCAAGAACATCGAGGAGAACATTGTATTGAAGATCAAAAAGAGAGAAGAAGCCATCTAGCTACTAACTATGGACCCGAAGGTCTGTGGTAAACTACTCACGCATCATCGGAAGGGCAGCAAGGTTGATGGAGAGCCCCTCCGTGATCGATTCCCCCTCCGGCGGAGTGCCGGAAAAGGCCTCCAGATGGGATCTCTCGAGAACAGAAGCTTGCGGCGGCAGAAAAAGTATTTCGTGGACTCCTCTGTTGGTTTCCCGATTTTAGAGAATTTATAGTGGTGGAATTAGGTCAAAAGTGGCAGAGGTGGGCCCATGAGGCACCAGGGCGCGCCACCCCCCCTGGGGCGCGCCCTGGTGGCTCGTGGCCACCTCCTCTGTCTTCTGGCCCTCTCCCGAAGCTTCTAGTGTCTCTTATGTCCAGAAAAAAATCTCCAAAAAGTTTCGTGGCATTTGGACTTCGTTTGGTACTGATATTCTGGAAAACCAAAAACAGGCAAAAAACAGCAACTGGCACTTGGCACTAAGTTAATAGGTTAGTCCCAAAAAATGATATATAATTGCTGTAAATGTACATAAAAACATCCAAGATTGATAATATAATAGCATGGAACAATAAAAAATTATAGATACGTTGGAGACGTATCATACATCAAGATCATGCCAAATCAAGAACACGAGAGAGAGAGATTAAACACATAGCTACTAGTACATACCCTCAGCCCCGAGGGTGAACTACTCCCTCCTCGTCATGGAGACCGCCGGGATGATGAAGATGGCCTCCGGTGATGATTTCCCCCTCTGGCAGGGTGCCGGAACGGGGCTCCAGATGGTATTTCGAAGGTACAGAGGCTTGCGGCGGCGTAGTCCAAGTTCTAGGGTTATTTCTGGGGGTTTCTCTATTTATATGATTTTTCAGCGTTGGAATCACGTCAAGATGGGCCCACGAGGCACCATGGCATGCCACCCCCCCGGCGCGCCGTGGTGGCTTGTGAGCACCGCGTGAGGCTTCTGGTCCTTCCACGAAGCTTCGGGGGTCACTTTTGGTCCAAAAAAAATCGTCAAAAAGTTTCAGCTCATTTGGAGAACTTTTATTTCTGCACAAAAAACAACACCACAGTAGTTCTGCTGAAAACAGCGTCAGTCCGGGTTAGTTCTAATCAAATCATACCAAAACCATATAGAATTGTTATAAATATGGCATGAATACTTCATAAATTATATATACATTGGAGGCGTATCAAGACATTCGTACAGAGAGAGGCATTCATGTACACCTAGTATCAATGGTAGAGGCGTTTCGCTGTGCGCCACATCCAACGCTTTGCAAAAATTCTTATCTCAAACTGAAACTTGCAAAAGAGGGCTCCCCCCCTCCGATTTCATATACCAAACCATCAGTCATGGAACCAACATCCTCTTTTTCATAGAGATCAAGGTACTTCCACATTCAAACTAATACTAGAAATTCAAAGGATCAACTTAATACATTAACAACACATGGGGATGTAGCCAGAAATCCAACGACTAGAGACAAAAGGAGGAACAAAAACTGGAAGAACAAGGATCAGCCAGCAGCAGTGCCATCAGCCTCCCAACCTCACAACTCCAGGTCTCCAGCCTTGTGAACTCCAGGTTTTTTCCTGCAAAACACAAATGACAATGTTGCTATTACAGATTAGGACTGGGTGAAAACTACAGTAATGCAGAAACAGTTACAATGACTAGCAGTGTTGACATGATGGTTACAGCAAGCAAACAAATTCCATTGGCACAAATTCAGAGGAAGCATGGATTTGACAAAACCATGCTCACAAGTTGCAACTTTCTGTTAATAGCAAACAGTTATATTAACATGACCACTTTAGAGCAAGATTTTACCATGCAACATAAACTTGTCATGGCAACAAAAGACATGTAATGAAAGTACTGACAACATAGTGCAAATCATGTTTAGGAAGCATGGCCAAAGTAGCTATAGTTTAGTGGGAACCATCAAGCAAATTTGCAAAGTTTTATAACTGACAGATTTATACTTATTGAGATGCACAGAGTTAAAATGATGGCATGTTGGAGGCAAGAAATAAATATTCTACAAGGCTTGTAATGGTATCAAATTGTACATCATGCTAGTAAAAATCATGGAGAACAATACATCCAACATGAGTATCTCCATAGGAGTTACAGATCCATGGCTACCATCAAGACAAAATGCAATGTTTTAAATCAGACTGACGACTTGGTGAAAACAAGCACATTCATTTCAGCAACATTCACATGGCATGTTTCATGGTTGGTTCAGTGGCTTATCATGTGTATCATGGCATGGAAATATTTTTAGCAGCAAGTAGGCATGAAAATGCTCCAAACACATGTACAAAGTTTCACCATATGATGCATGGATTAAATCACACAAAAATGACAAAATGGCAAGTTATGCAAATATTCTCCAAAACTCATCAAAATGACAAAACTAATACCACAGATGGATGCAGATATGCTACTCCACAAAGCCCAAAATCATAGCATATACTCTAGGATCCTATCATTCCTACTACTCCACAGAGCCCAAAACATAGCAGATATGCCCACCCACCCAATTTTCTTATCTTCTTTTGGAAATCTATTAATCCAATTTTCTTATCTTCTTTGGAAACTTAGTTAGCCAAATTAAGTTTGATTCAGTAATCAAGGGACAAATTCAGTTAACTAAACAAAAAAATCAGTTAACTTAACAAATTCAGTTAACTTAACACACAGAATTCTGCCTAGGGTTCATATACATAAAAATCTAGCACTAAAAGACTACATTTTTTCCTAGGGTTCATATACATCAAATTCTAGCACTTGAATACTACAAATTTTGCTTAGGGTTCATAATTCTGCCTAGGGTTCATATACATCCTAATCCAGCCCCCTAAGCATGTAGTCAAACCTTCATGCAAATTATTCAGATTAAAATCACATCCTTCCCCTCCCCATTCAATGACATCTAGCGTCCCCTCTCTGAACTATTATCATCACTAGCACTAACCATGGGCAGAAGGAATATTAGGAGTGGCGAAGCTTACTCATAACCCTACTACTCCTCGGCCGTAGACAGCCACCCCATGAGACAAGTGGAACGGCGACGGAACCGTGGAGAATGGCGGGGAAGCGACGTCGGCACATATGTGTTCCTCCTCCTGCGGTTGCTCGACGAAGACTCCTCTGGCACATGTCGTTTCCATGGCAAGATCTCAAGCGGCACCATGGCGAGTCTCGGTTCTCCCTCCTCTAGATGCTCGATCTTGGAGCGATAGTGCCACCACCTCTCCCTCGCGGCCGGCCTCGAGGAATCCGACTTCTCCATGGCCCAGAGGAGGTACTCGATGTAGTTGTGATGCAATACTTGGATCTCATCCTTCTCTCTCTGTAACAGATATGGGCGCATGGACCGCACCGTGGCCACTATCTTCCCTTGGTGGGCAAACCAAGAGACGATCTCCCTCAGCCTGCGTAGCTTGACCTCGTCGCCTCCGGCGATCTGCACAATGACGTTCTCCATAGTCGTGGCAAACCTGACCTTCATCTGCGCGATCTCGTCCTCCATGGAGGTTTTGGCTTGGATGGAAGAGGGGGTTGGATGTGGAAGAGGGGACGAGCGTCGTTGCTATTGCAATGGCAGTGGAGAGGAGCGGCGGTGGATTTGGAATGCAGGAGGAGAGGGAGGAGAGGGTTGCGGTTTTAATGACAATGGAATAGGAGAGGGCCGTGGGCGGCGGTTCTGCATTGGAGGAGAGGGGTGGCGCGCTGACTGGATAAGCGAGCCCACATTGTGATCAGTACCGCCCGAGAAAAACAGTTACCCAGATTCTCGCTGCCCCACGAGAAAGACGTGCACCGATCGAAAAATCCTGAATTCTTTGAATTTTTACGTCTAAAGTACCTAAAATATCATAGCATCTCAATAATATCACAAAACTTAACTGTTGCGTGGTGGTAACCAACTACTCCCCTAATAGAGAGATCGCTGGTTTGAGCCCCCTTCTTTGCACAATTTTTTGTGTGTTTATTTTCCACAATACGTACGTGAAAAAATAAAGTCCCAGCAAGAGTCGACCTCATTGCGCGTGCGTAGACGTTGAACCATTCAGATACTATCACTTTAGTGAGCAATACCGGTTCAAGCCTTATCTATATCTAGTTTAAAAGGATTTGAATTCAAAATTCAATTATAAATTTCATCCCAATAAGGTGCGGTAGTTCTTGCCTTCTCGGTAACAAATAATCTCGCCGTCCCCACCACGAGAAAATTCGTCCATTCGGAATCCAATGCCTTGCCCCACACAACTTAGTACTTTCCAGTACTTTTTGGTGAGTACTACCTAGTACTTTTTATTTTTACACCGTTAGATCAAGAGGAACAGACGGCCTCTAAATACGCCAACCACCCTAAAACTTGTACGCTTCCCCGCCATTATCCACGGTTCCCTCGCCGTTCTCCTCGTCTCATATGCAACGTCATATACCAAACGACCATATGCAACAACCAAATGCAACGTCATAATGACCATTGAAGAGATGGCAGGGTTCAAGGCAAATCAGTCTAGTTACAAATAACTTAAGTAGCCCAGTCCTAGATAATGGCATAACAGACTACTATATATTGGCAGGGGTGGCGCGTGGATGCAGCACGATCCATGCTTTTAGGTCTTCACCCTCCCCAATATGTTGGCCAACTCAGCAGCTTTTGCCTTAAGATGCCGCCTCTTTCTGTAAGCTGCAATTGCTGTGGTTTTGGAATGCTGGTTCTCTTTCTTGCAGAACGGGCATTTATAGCACCCGTTACGCCGGTACACAATCTTTGCAGCCACGAGCCACTTGAAGATTTTCCTTCTGAAAGCTTCCCTCAGCGGTAGGTAGTTGTCCCATTGCTCCGAATCTGCAATCAACTATTAGCAGGAAAGAAATCCATGTCAGCGAATTGAACATTATATCAAAGCCAGGCATAAAATGGGTTGTTTTTTCTTTGCACTGGTTTCCTATAAGTTTGGTTATATGAAAGACAGACATAAAATGGAATACAAAAGACCCATTCATCTAAATTTGCAAACCCTATGACTGATGACCGTATGATTAATCAAAAAAACAAACAGTAGGATTATCTGTATGAATAGCGAGGAATAAATAGAGAGCAATTTCTAGGGTTAACCTCGAGAAGGCAAATTCTAGGGTTAATCTCTGCAGACACTAACCGATTTGTCGTTGTTGGTGATGTCTTCGACCAGCTGCGGCTGCGAATCGTCAACGGCGGCAACGACGTCCTTGTCGACCAGTTCCTGCATGGGGTCCACATCCACCGCACGGAGCGCACCAGCCGCGCCCCCTACTCCAGCAGGTAGGATCATCCTCACCGGCAAGAATGTTGGCGTTGGGCGGCGGCGACTGGTGCGGCAAACACGTGTGTGGATAGGCAGAGGCGATCGAACGCTGGACGCGGGAGCGAGATTTGGGGAGTGAAAATTCAATTTGTTCGGGAGGGAGAGGTCAAGGCCGTGCACCCTTCGTCACTTTTTTCAAAAATAAATAAACTCCTTCGTCACTTGAGAATAAATAATAAAGTGAGAACAACTAAATAGGAGGGACAGTTGGCACATTTAATTTCATGTGGCATCTAGATTTTTTGTTCAACCCTAGCTATGTTGTACCATTTAGGCAAAATTAATGGATTAATGTTTTTATTTCTCATCATGTGTAAGAGATATGCAAATGTACTCATGAAGCCAAGAATTCAAAATGACAAGTTCCTCTTTACCCAGAAAAAAAACATAAATTAGTGTTAATTTAATGACAACTAAGACATGATAAACAATTTAATGACAACTAAGACATGCAAAAGACTTTGATATAAATTAGCGTTAATTGGATATGATTTAGGTTTACTACTACAATGATTGTTATAGTGTAAGTGTGTTAATTTTTTTCGAGGTAAGTGTGTTAAATAGGTCCAGCATATTGATATTCAAGGTGCACCTAGCCCACACGAGCGTTCATACGCACATATCTCCACGATCGTGTCACATTCAGTTGGCTCGGATCGATAAGGGTTCATTATGTGGGCCCTTATGGCTACTGCAGCCCGGTGTGGGTTTTGACAGCTATATGCGCATATTGTGGGCCATAGCATCAACTGTCTAGCATGGTTGAGGGCTAGATGGCTAATAAGTGTGCATGCGTCATGTGTACATTGTCAAGGTTGACCGGTGGGTGTCTACGTGGCCAAGTGTGCATGCATGATGTGGGTCCAGTAGGCGTGTCGTGCACGGGGACAGGCCTTGGTTTCTAGGGCTCACATCACGCGGCCCCGAGTTTTGAGGAAAAACAAGGAACGGGCCCTGCACTCCCTTCACAGGCCGGACGCATTCCCTCTCGATGGCTAGATCCGGCATGTGATATGGCCCCGTTTCCACACAGCCTGTGTCAGGGCTTATGCATGCCGCTCTCGATGTTTTAACACACCCTCCATGGGTCGTATGATGACATCGCGCTGGGTCCCGTAAATTTTCGACCCCTCACGAATTTGCATGGATTATAACGGCAGCAGACAGGGCATCATAGCCCTAGAGAACAGCGCCGAGGGCACCACTCCCTTTGGTAGCACATGACACATATACGGAGCAAAGAGCTTAACATGGGGCTTTCATCCCATTCCCTGCTCTGATTTCATGTGGACGCGGTGTAGATCTTGAATTTTCGAGGTTATAACACAAGAAATGCGGTAAATGTCCCGATTATGGTAGGGGAGGGGGGTGGCGCGAAAGGCCAAGCAATAAACTACCCCCATAATTTAGTTTTAGTTTTCTGTCAAGACAAACAAGTTTTTTCTGAATAAGGATTTTTAGCACTTTTTAATAAGGGTTTTATAATTTCACATTAAAATGTAATTTTTTTTCCTTGTACAAAGTTGTTGTAAACGGACAAAACTCCTCCTTGAGCCTCTCACCATCACGTTCACCTTGACCTCACCCTAAAATCAAGGAGGTGTCGATCGAATCTCCCCACGGGGGGGGGGGGGGGGGGCAACCTCCACGCAGTAGCTAAATATGGTTAGTTGAGATTTTCTCCCCAAGTCGTTTTTTGAGGGGGAAATCACCTTCTTCTTTTTTTCCTCCAATATATGTGGCGAAAAACATGGAACACAAATCGTGGGAGGCACGGTGGAACAAGTGCACCTGTTTTTTTTTCCTCCAAAAGTGCACTTGTTGGCAAATTGCATGTGAACGTGTCATGTTTCACAATTTTTTTGGAGCACATGTTTCACATTTTCTTGAAAACATGTTGTACACCTATACAAACAATTGAATTATTGTTATTATTTTTTAATAATTCCAAAATATTGAATTTCAGCATGCACCTACCCCATGAAGGTTAGTTCAAATTTGTCTCATCCAAGCTCCGCCGGCGAACGCGCGGATTCTTCTACCATACGCGTGCTGCTCCGGCGTCCCATACCGAAGAGGGGAATCTGGATGCTATGCGATCCGATTCATATCGACCCATATCATGCACCCCTAGCCAACCGGGCCGACAATGCACCGCCAACCAGCTCGATCCGAGCCAAAGATGCTCGACTCGACACGTTTGCTGGCACTAGTGCATGATGGCGGATCTGGATGTGCAAGACATGTAGCCGCATGTCGCTTTGACATGCTTGGCCCATCGAGGGAAGGGACTCGCCGGAGACCCAAGGAACCGAGGTGGAGTCAAGCGTGCATGGATGGCGTGCGTCAAGTTAGCTAACGGTGCATGGTTTGAGTATAGGTGGCTAGGTGTGCATGGCTGGGGGGCTACATGGCTAATAAGTGTGCATGCGTCATGTGTACATTGTCAAATGCGTTCCCTCTCGGTAGCTAGATCGAATCCATGCACCCCGCCGTCTAGACCCACGTGGAGAAGCACTTAGGCACAAGACCCACACCACTTACACCAGCCCCCGAACCATGCATCCCCGCCGTGTGGACTCATACGTGGCCAAGTGTGCATGCATGGTGTGGGTCCAGTAGGCATGCGGTGCATGGGACGGGCCATATTACTAGGGCTCACATCACGCGACACTGAGTTTTGAGGCAAAACAAGGAACGGACCCCGCGCTCCCTTCACAGGCCGGACGCATTCCCTCTCGATGGCTAGATCCGGCATGGATATGTCCCCGTTTCCA
This sequence comes from Elymus sibiricus, assembly GCA_039707655.1. Taxonomy (NCBI): domain Eukaryota; kingdom Viridiplantae; phylum Streptophyta; class Magnoliopsida; order Poales; family Poaceae; genus Elymus; species Elymus sibiricus. The sequence goes on from CM077674.1 coordinate 32,085,625, forward strand.
CACAGCCTACGCGAGGGCTTATGCATGCCGCTCTCGATGTTTTACCACACCCTCCAGGGGTCGTATGATGACATCGCGCTGGGTCCCGTGAATTTTTGACCCCTCGCGAATTTGCATGGATTATAACGGCAGCAGACGGGCATCATAGCCATAGAGAACGGCGCCGAGGACACCCTCCCTTTGGTAGCACATGGCTCATATATTATATGAACAAAAGAGCATAACGTAAGGCTTTCATCCCATTCCCTGCTATGATTTCATGCGGACGCGGTCTAGATCTTGAATTTTCGTGGTTATAACACTAGAAATGCGGTAAATGTCCCGATTATGGCTGGGAGGGGGTGGCGCGAAAGGCCAGGCAATAAACTACCCCATAATTTAGTTTTATTTTTCTGTCAAGACAAACAAGTTTTTTCTGAATAAGGATTTTTAGCACATTTTAATAAGGATTTTATAATTTCACATTATAATGTATTTTTTTTTCTTGTACAAAGTTGTTGTAAACGCACAAAACTCCTCTTTGAGCCTCTCACCATCACGTTCACCTTGACCTCACCCTAAAATCAAGGACGTGTTGATCGAATCTCCTCACGGGGGGGGGGGCAACCTCCATGCAGTAGCTAAATATGGTTAGTTGAGATTTTCTCCCTGATACGTCTCCAACGTATCTATAATTTTTCATTGTTCCATGCTATTATATTATCAATCTTCGATGTTTTTATATACATTTATAGCAATTATATATCATTTTTTGGGACTAACCTATTAACTTAGTGCCCAGTGCCAGTTGCTGTTTTTTGCCTGTTTTTGGTTTTCCAGAATATCAGTACCAAACGAAGTTCAAATGCCACGAAACTTTTTGGAGATTTTTTTCTGGACATAACAAACACTAGAAGCTTCGGGAGAAGACGAGAATATGAAGCAGTGGCCCACGAGGCAGCACGGCGCGCCCCAGGGGGGGCGCCCTGGTGGCTCGTGGGGCCCACACAGCTCCGTTTGGCCTAATTCCTCCACTATAAATTCTCTAAAATCGGGAAACCAATAGAGGAGTCCACGAAATACTTTTTCCGCTGCCGCAAGCTTCTGTTCTCGACAGATCCCATCTGGGGGCCTTTTCCGACACTCTGCTGGAGGGGGATTCGACCACGGAGGGGCTCTCCATCAACCTTGCTGCCCTTCCGATGATGCGTGAGTATTTTACCACAGACATTCGGGTCCATACTTAGTAGCTAGATGGCTTCTTCTCTCTTTTTGATCTTCAATACAATGTTCTCTTCGATGTTCTTGGAGTTCTATCCGATGTAATCACTTTTTGCGGTGTGTTTGTTGGGATTCGATGAATTGTGAGTTTATGATCAAATTATCCATGAATATTATTTGAGTCTTCTCTGAACTCTTTTATGCATGATTATTATAGCTTCATACTTCTTTCCGATCTATTGATTTGGTTTGGCCAACTAGATTGATTTATCTTGCAATGGGAGAGGTGCTTTGTAATGGGTTCGATCTTGCGGTGCTCAATCCCAGTGACAGAAAGGGACATGAAAGGTATGTATCATTGCTATTAAGGGTAAAAAGATGGGGTTTATTCATATGTGTGTTTACTTTGTCTACATCATGTCATCTTGCTTAAGGCGTTACTCCGTTCTTTATGGACTTAATACACTAGATGCATGTTGGATAGCGGTCGATGTGTGGAGTAATAGTAGTAGATGCTGGCAGGAGTCGGTCTACTTGTCTCGGACGTGATGCCTATATACATGATCATTGCCTTGGATATCGTCATGATTATTTGCTTTTCTATCAATTACCCAATAGTAATTTGTTTACCCACCGTACGCTATTTTTCTGAGAGAAGCCTCTAGTGAAAACTATGGCCCCCGGGTCTACGTTTATCATATATTAAAAATCCTAAAATTACCTTGCTACACTTTTACTTTATTTATTTTATTTCGTATTTTAGTGCGATCTATCTATCTATCACCCTACAATTTAATCTTGCAATTAACCGCCAAGGGATTGACAACCCCTTGTTTGCGTTGGGTGCAAGGATTTGTTGTTTGTGTGCAGGTACTGCTAACGAGGTGTTGCGTGATTCTCCTACTGGATTGATAACCTTGGTTTCATAACTGAGTGAAATACTTATCTCTACTGTACTGCATCATCCTCTCCTCTTCGGGGATAAAGACCAACGCAGATCACAAGTAGCAGGAAGAATTTCTGGCGCCGTTGCCGGGGAGACATCATCAACATCTATCAAGCACCTTCGCATAAATTGTCATCTCCTTGCATTTATTTTATTTGCCTCTTGTTTTCATCTATCCCAATTCTAAATTATTTTTTTACAAAAATACAAAAACATTTTCTTATTTGCTTCTTTACTTGATTGCTATCTTCATTGCGTAGTCTCGATGTCTCAAGAAAATACAAAATTGTGTGATTTTTCTAATACTAATAATAATGATTTTATTAGTACTCCAATTGCTCCTCCCACTGCTAATGCAGTGACTTGTGATATTAATGCCACTTTGCTAAATCTTGTTATGAAAGAACAATTTTCTGGTAGTCCTAATGAAAATGCTGCATCCCATCTTAACACTTTCGTAGAATTGTGTGATATGCAAAAGAAAAAGGATGTGGATAATGATATTGTGAAATTAAAATATTTCCCATTCTCACTGAGGGATCATGCAAAAATTTGGTTTTCATCTTTACCACGAAATAGTATCGATTCTTGGGATAGGTGTAAAGATGCTTTTATTACTAAGTATTTTCCTCCCGCGAAAATTATTTCCCTTAGAAATAAAATTATGAAATTCAAGCAACTTGATCATGAACATGTTGCCCATTCTTGGGAAAGGATGAAATTAATGATAAGAAATTGCCCTACTCATGGTTTAAATTTGTGGATGATCATACAAAAATTTTATGCGGGATTAAATTTTGTCTCTAGAAATCTTTAGATTCCGCCGCAGGTGGTACTTTTATGGAAATTACATTGGGAGAAGCTAATAAATTGCTTGATAATATTATGGCAAATTATTCACAATGGCATACTGAAAGAGTTCCCACTAGTAAAAAAGTGAATTCGGTTGAAGAAATTAGTGCTTTGAGTGATAAAGTTGATGCCCTTATGAAATTGGTTGCTAGTAAAAATTCTCATATTGATCCTAATGATGTGCCATTGTCCACTTTGATTGAGCAAAATAATGATGCTATTGATGTGAATTTTGTCTCTAGAAGTAATGTCAACAACAATGCTTATAGGGGTAATTTCAATGCTAGACCGTTTCCTGGAAATTCCTCTAATAATTATGGCAATCCTTATGGTAATTCTTATAATAATAATAATAATAGGATGCCTTCTGATCTTGAAAGTAATATTAAAGAATTTATTAATGCTCAAAAAGTTTTCAACACTACGATAGAAGAAAAATTGAGTAAACTTGATGATATGTCTAGGAGCATTGATAGAATTATTCATGATGTGGAAAATGTTAAGACTAAAATTTTGGCCACCAAAAATTGATATTATTGAATCAATTAAAGCTTTATATGTCTCCATGGATGAGAGTAAGAAAAGAACCGCTATGCTAAAAGCTAGGCGAGAATTTTTAGAAAAAGCGATTCCTCCCGGTTTTTATCGTAGTAATGATGAGGATATTAAAATGATTGGTGTTTCATCTATTGATTCTTTGTTTAGCAATATAAAACTTGATGAAAAGGGGACTGAAGAAGAGTCAACTTTAAGTAGAAGGCGTTCCCATAATTCGGAGGGTGAAAATCTTAATGAAAAAATTGATAAAAGTGGGTTTGGAGAGGTAAAAACTTTAAATAGCGATGTGCCCACTCTCTTGGATTACAAGGACTTTAATTATGATATTTGTTCTTTGATTGAGTGTATTTCTTTGTTACAATCCATACTAAATTCACCCAATGCTTGTGAGCAAAATAAGGCTTTTACTAAACACATCGTAGAAGCGATGATGAAAGCATTAGAAGAAAAGCTAGAGCTAGAAATTTTGATTCCTAGAAAATTATATGATGAGTGGGAACCTACCATTAAAGTTAAAATTAAAAATTATGAGTGCAATGCTTTATGTGATTTGGGTGCTAGCGTTTCCACAATTCCAAAATCCCTATGTGATGTGGTAGGTTTTACCAATATAGATGAATGTTCTCTTAATTTGCATCTTGCGGATTCCACTATTAAAAAGCCTTTGGGTAGAATTAATGATGTTGTTATTCTTGCAAATAGGAACTGTGTGCCCATTGATTTTATAGTACTTGACATTGAATGCAATCCTTCTTGCCCCATAATACTTGGTAGACCGTTCTTACGAACTATAGGTGCCGTTATTGACATGAAAGAAGGGAATATTAAATTTCAGTTTCCACTAAAGAAGGGTATGGAACACTTCCCTAGGAAATAATTAAAGCACCATATGAATCCATTATGAGGGCCACTTATGGAATCAACTTGAAGGATGACAATACTTGAAACTATGCATTATGCCTAGCTAGGGGCATAAAACAATAGCACTTGTTGGGAGGCAACCCAATGAATAAAATAAATATTTAGCTTTTTATTTATGTTCTTGTGTGTTTACACAATTATTCAACTGTTATGATTGTGTTTTTGTGTTTTAATTAGTGTTTGTGCCAACTAATGCCTTTGGGATGATTTGGAAGATAATATAATTGATGCTGTTTGGAAAACAGAAAGTTTTACGTCCAGTGCTGGAATTTTGGTTCTGTACTGTAGCGTCAGAAAAATCTGAATTTTTTTACACAGTATTGTTATATTAATTGCCCACGTTGTCCTATTTTTTCAGATTTTTTGGAGTTACAGAAGTATGGCTTTTAAATAGATTTCTACAGACTGTTCTGTTTTTGACAGATTCTGTTTTTGATGCGTTGCTTGCTTGTTTTGATGAAACTATGGATTGTATCGGGGGGTATAAGCCATGGAGAAGTTAGAATACAGTAGGTATAATGCAAAAATAAAATATGAATGGGTTTTCAGCAGTACTTAAAGTAGTGATTTGTTTGGTTATACTAACGGATCTCATGAAGGTTTTGTTGAGTTTTGTGTGATTGAAGTTTTCAAGTTTTGGGTGAGATCACGATGGATGAAGGAATAAGGAGTGGCAAGAGCCTAAGCTTGGGGATGCCCAAGGCACCCCAAGGTAATATTCAAGGAAGACTCAAGCGTCTAAGCTTGGGGATGCCCCGGAAGGCATCCCCTCTTTCTTCTACCAACCATCGGTAATTTTACTTGGAGCTATATTTTTATTCATCACATGATATGTGTTTTGCTTGGAGCATCGTGTATTATATGAGTCTTTGCTTTGTTTGCTTTTTAGTTTGTCATAATCATCCTTGCTGAACACACCTATTTGAGAGAACCACACGTTTATCATGATTTGTTAGAATACTCTATGTGCTTCACTTAAATTTTTTGAGCTAGGCAGTTGCTCTAGTGCTTCACTTAAATCTTTTTTAGCACGGTGGTGGCTAAATTTTGAAGAAATATTTGAACTCTCATGCTTCACTTATATATTTTTGAGAGTTGATAAGATTAAAATTTTGAAGAAATATTTGCACTCTCATGCTTCACTTATATCTTTTTGAGAGTTGATAATAGTAATGGTAATTTGCACAAGATATGAATTTGTCCCAAAGTGATGAATATTCAAGAGGGATATAATAAAAACTTTCATATAGATCATTGGATATGATGAGTGTGATTCCTTGCAATAGTATTGCGATATGGAGATGATAATATGTGAGTCATGTTAGTGAGTAATTGTGATTTAGAAAGAATATTGGTGTTAAGGTTTGTGATTCCCTATGCATGCACGTAAAGTCAATAGTTATGCAACGAAATTATATCCTACTTATGGTGCATTATTCGGTGTTAGTTATGTTCAATGCATGTTTATGACCATTTTCGCTTTTTGGTTGGTCGCTTCTCAATCTATTAGCTAGCCTTCATTTGTACTAAGCGGGAATACTGCTTGTGCATCCAAACTCCTTAAACCCAAGCTGTGCCAAATGAGTCAACCATACCTACCTATATGCGGTATTTCCATGCCGTTCTAAGTAAATTTGCGTGTGCCAACTCTAATTTTCAAAATAATTTTCCGATTTGTGTGATTGTACCGCTCATGAGGCAGAAGGGGGTAGCCAATATTTTCCATGCTAGGTGGGTTATTCTCACGATGAGTGTTTATTCACTTGTCATTGCACGAGAGAGTGGCAGGTAATAGGGATGCCCTGTCCTGAAATGAAATGAAAAAAAATTATATGATGATAATATTAAATTCTTTGGAAAGTGTTGGTATGGAGGGCACCCGTGGATACGGCTAGCCATGGATTGTGAAAGAATGGTGGAAAGGAAAGAAACTTTATTTTCTGTTTGGGAACCGCCTATAATGTGTCTAGCATGGAAGATATTGGAAATTCTCGTTCGTTTTCGTTGACAGGAAAAGCATGCCTCCCAAAATGATTTTATCTCTCTAATTTAAGCCTTGAGCTCTGGCACATTTGCAAATCTCTACTTCCCTCTGCAAAGGGCCTATCTATTTACTTTTATGCAATTTTTATTTTTATTTTGAGTCTTCATCTTCTCTTATAAAGCACCAACTAGAGAGCACTATTTTCATACTTGTGCATTGGATGTAGCTAATATGGAGTGTGTTTCATGAATGGATCAATGATTGAGCATAATGGGCTAGGGATAACTTTCTTTAGCGTTCATATTTTGAAAAGCATGGTTGCTTGTTAGTATGCTTGAGTATTTATGTCTTCATGTCAAACTATAGACTATTGCTTTGAATCATTCAATTCCAAATGTCCATGCAAGTAAAGAAAAGAATATATGATGAATATGATGGGTAGCATTCCACATCAAAAATTCTGTTTTTATCATTTACCTACTCGAGGACGAGCAGGAATTAAGCTTGGGAATGCTGATACGTCTCCAACGTATCTATAATTTTTGATTGTTCCATGCTATTATATTATCAATCTTGAATGTTTTTATATACATTTACATCAATTATATATCATTTTTTGGGACTAACCTATTAACTTAGTGCCCAGTGCTAGTTGCTGTTTTTTGCCTGTTTTTGGTTTTCTAGAATATCAGTACCAAACGAAGTCCAAATGCCACGAAACTTTTTGGAGATTTTTTTTTCTTGACAAAACAAACACTAGAAGCTTCGGGAGGAGACGAGAAGATGAAGCAGTGGCCCACGAGGCACCACGGTGCGCCCTAGGGGGGGCGCGCCCTGGTGGCTCGTGGTGCCCACACAGCTCCGATTGACCTAATTCCTCCACTATAAATTCTCTAAAATCGGGAAACCAACAGAGGAGTCCACGAAATACTTTTTCTGCCACCGCAAGCTTCTGTTCTTGAGAGATCCCATCTGGGGGCCTTTTTCGGCACTCCGCTGGAGGGGGATTCGATCATGGAGGGGCTCTCCATCAACCTTGCTGCCCTTCCGATGATGCGTGAGTAGTTTACCACAGACCTTCGGGTCCATAGTTAGTAGCTAGATGGCTTCTTCTCTCTTTTTGATCTTCAATACAATGTTCTCTTCGATGTTCTTGGAGTTCTATCCGATGTAATCACTTTTTGCGGTGTGTTTGTTGGCATCCGATGAATTGTGAGTTTATGATCAAATTATCCATGACTATTATTTGAGTCTTCTCTGAACACTTTTATGCATGATTATTATAGGTTCGTATTTCTCTCCGATCTATTGATTTGGTTTGGCCAACTAGATTGATTTATCTTGCAATGGGAGAGGTGCTTTGTAATGGGTTCGATCTCGCGGTGCTCAATCCCAGTGACAGAAGGGGACATGACACGTATGTATCGTTGCTATTCAGGGTAAAAAGATGGGGTTTATTCAGATGTTAGTTTACTTTGTCTACATCATGTCATCTTGCTTAAGGCGTTACTCCGTTCTTTATGGACTTAATACACTAGATGCATGCTGGATAGCGGTCGATGTGTGGAGTAATAGTAGTAGATGCAGGAGTCGGTCTACTTGTCTCGGACGTGATGCCTATATACATGATCATTTCCTTGGATATCGTCATGATTATTTTCTTTTCTATCAACTGCCCAACAGTAATTTGTTTACCCACCGTATGCTATTTTTATGAGAGAAGCCTCTAGTGAAAACTATGGCCCCCGGGTCTACATTTATCATATATTAAAAATCCTAAAAATACCTTGCTGCACTTTTAATTTATTTATTTAATTTTATATTTTAGTGTGATCTATCTATCTATCACCATACAATTTAATCTTGCAATTAACCGCCAAGGGATTGACAACCCCTTGTTTGCGTTGGGTGCAAGGATTTGTTGTTTGTGTGCAGGTGCTGCTAACGAGGTGTTGCGTGATTCTCCTACTGGATTGATAACCTTGGTTTCATAACTGAGGGAAATACTTATGTCTACTGGAGTGTATCATCCTCTCCTCTTCGGGGATAAAAACCAACGCAGATCACAAGTAGCACTCCCCAAGTCATTTTTTGAGGGGGAAATCACCTTCTTCTTTTTTTCCTCCAATATATGTGGTGAAAAACATGGAACACAAATCGTGGGAGGCACGGTGGAACAAGTGCACCAGTTTTTTTCCTCCGAAAGTGCAATTGTTGGCAAATTGCATGTGAACGTGTCATGTTTCGCATTTTTTTTGGAGCACATGTTTCACATTTTCTTGAAAACATGTTGTACACCTACACAAACAATTGAATTATTGTTATTATTTGTTAGTAATTCCTAAATATTGAATTTCAGCATGCACCTACCCCATGAAGGTTAGTTCAAATTTGTCTCATCCAAGCTCCGCCGACGTACGCGCGGATTCTTCTACCATACGCGTGCTGCTCCGGCATCCGATACCGAAGAGGGGAATCTGGATGGGATGCAATCCGATTCATATTGACCCATATCATGCACTCCTAGCCAACCGGGCCGACAATGCACCACTAGCCAGCTCGATCGGAACCAAAGATGCTCGACTCAACATGTTTGCTGGCACTAGTGCATGATGGCGGATCTCGATGTGCAAGACGTGTAGCTGCGTGTCACTTTGACATGCTTGGCCCACCGAGGGAAGGGACTCACCGGAGACCCAATGAACCGAGGTGGGGTCAAGGATGGATGGATGGTGTGCGTCAAGTTGGCTAACGGTGCACGGTTTGAGTATAGGTGGCTAGGTGTGCATGGCTGGGGGCTACATGGCTAATAAGTGTGCATGCGTCATGTGTACATTGTCAAACGCGTTCCCTCTCGGTAGCTAGATCGAAACCATGCACCCCGCCGTCTAGACCCACGTGGAGCAGCACTTAAGCACAAGATCCACACCACTTACACCAGCCCCCGAACCATGCATCCCCGCCGTGTGGACTCATACGTGGCCAAGTGTGCATGCATGGTGTGGGTCCAGTAGGCATGCGGTGCATGGGACGGGCCATATTACTAGGGCTCACATCACGCGACATCAAGTTTTGAGGCAAAACAAGGAACGGACCCGCGCTCCCTTCACAGGCCGGACGCATTCCCTCTCGATGCCTAGATCCAGCATGGATATGTCCCCGTTTCCACACAGCCTACGCGAGGGCTTATGCATGCCGCTCTCGATGCTTTACCACACCCTCCAGGGGTCGTATGATGACATCGTGCTGGGTCCCATGAATTTTCGACCCCTCGCGAATTTGCATGGATTATAACGGCAGCAGACGGGCATCATAGCCATAGAGAACGGCGCCGAGGACACCCCTCCCTTTGGTAGCACATGGCACATATATTATATGGACCAAAGAGCATAACGTGGGGCTTTCATCCCATTCCCCACTATGATTTCATGTGGACGCGTTTTAAATCTTCAATTTTCAAGGTTATAACACTAGAAATGCGGTAAATGTCCCGATTATGGCAGGGGAGGGGGTGGCGCGAAAGGCCAGGCAATAAACTACCCCCATAATTTAGTTTTATTTTTCTGTCAAGACAAACAAGTTTTTTCTGAATAAGGATTTTTAGCACTTTTTAATAATGATTTTATAATTTCACATTATAAGATGCATTTTTTTTCTTGTCCCCTTCGTGACTTGAGGAAATTTTCCGGCCAAATTTCCCCCCAAATATCTCGCCCGGCGAGCACAAACCCTAACTCCCGTCGCCCTCAACCTTTCCTGCTCACCGACCCCTTGGTCCTCGCCGCCGCGCCCGTCATCTCCCTCAACCACCATCCTTCCCGCCACCTGCAACAACCGGCGAGCGCGGCTCTGAAGAGGCCATCCTGCCGGCCCGGTCAGTCGCCCGCCCCGCCTTGTCCGCCCCCGTCCCGCCGGCGCTGTAACCCTCCACCCCACCGGCCCCCGACGCGGCCATCTCGACGACCCCTGCCTTCCTCGGCCGGCCCCGACGCGCCCACCCTGCAGGCCGCAGCGGTCCTTCCACCGATGCCTGGGTCTCTCCTCCCCCTGTTTTTGCTCAATATTTCTGTGATTGGCTACTGTGATTGCTCAATATAACCGTGATTGCTCAGTATAACTGTGAATGGCTAATGTGATTGTTCAGTATGACTGTGATCGCTCAATATATATGTGAATGGGTAATGTGATTGCTCAATAAAACTATGAATTGCTACTGGTTTTGCTCAATATAACTGTCAATGGCTACTGTGATTGCTCAAATATAACTGTGAATTGCTCCTGTGATTGCCCAATATAACTGTGAATCGGTACTTTGAATGCTCAATTGGCTATATGATTTTGTTCCCCTGTGCTGCTGCCTGATCAGTTGATGGATCTTGTAAGTTCATTTTCTCGAATATGACAGACAAGTGGGCTAATTGAGTTGGTTACCCTGACGATCCTTCGTCATTCCAGAATATATTTTCTTTTGTTTTTCCAGGAACAGAGTGTTGAATGCAAATGTATGTAGATGGGATTTGTTCAAGGTGTGCATGTGTACATGGGCTGGGCCGAGTAATAGCACTAGTAGATTTTATTTTTTGATAGGATTTTTCTCAGATATTACTACTCAGTCTTAGACAGTACCTCAGTCGTGCGGTAGAGGAGGGGGAGTCAATGCTGCGGGTCGACGCTTGGGACGAGCCCATGCTGCCGGTCGACGATCAGGAGAAGGACATGTCTGAAGAAGCCGTGGTGCAGTGGGCACGTGCTGCATTGTGGGGTTATGAGGACTGGAGGGCGAGCAACCCCTACAGTTTAAGTGTATGATTGTTGATTACTGATGTAGTACCTTTGTTGATTATACTGTATGATTGTTTATTACTGTGTTTACATTCTCTACAAGCCCTTTTCTGCAATTCTCATCCTTTGATTTTCTTCATTTTATTTTGTTTACACAGTTGGTGTGCATAACCTGTCGATAGGACTGCAATAGGACCGATGCCACTGGTCTGACATTTACCATCAGGCTAGATGGGGACACTTCAGCTTTGGTATAAATAAGCATGTCAATTTTTACTTGTATTTTGTTTGTTCCCCTTTACTTTCAAGATCAACAAAATGTAGGAACTAAATGGTAATTAAATTTTACATCTACAGATCGTGCCATGCTACGCATGACACCAATTCAGCGCCATCCCGGGTAGTTCATTGCTTTTTCAAGCGAGTGGAAGTCGCACCTATGAATTTGAGGTGCACAAAGGGAATTCTAGGGCGATCATCGGTGGTGACAACTGGCGGAGGTTTGTCGAAGACTTCGACCTGCGAGAAGGCGACCTTGTCTCCTTCGATTTGACCGAAGACATTCCTAGGGTGTACTTCCGCAACCTGCCAAGGGCAGGCGATCAAAACGAAGAGCATAAAGACCCTATAGAATCAGCTGTCATAACGAAGGGAATTAATCTGACGGAGCAAGAGGAGCTGAATCTACATGACCTTTTGGCAATGAAGAAAGGTTATGTAGGTGCATTTTTTGTCCACCGCTTCACCAAGTCGAACATCGCAGGAAAGACGATGGTATGTTTTTGGTGTATTATTATTTTGTATGCAATTTTCTTTTCTTTTTTCTTGGAGAGAAAGATTAATGCTATGCTATTCTACCTGGAAATACTGAATACACTTATGTGTGTTTTGCATATCCTTTTGTTTCCCATATATGTAGATGTAGCTGAAGATCCTTTTGTTTACAGTTCCTTCACATATATGATATTTTTTTCTTCCTATGATGGTGCATACAGAGATTACCGACGAAAGTTGTCGACACCCTGAAGACCCAAGGAGATGGGGAGATACCGGGAGATGGGCTTGCTGGCATTGGTCTGGGCGAGGACAGTTTCAGGCCGGTCAAGTACCACAAGTGTGATGATGGCCGCATCATCTTCGGCAAGGGATGGAGTGATTTTATCGACAGTGAAGAGCTCAAGATTCCTAAAGCCGTTCTTTTCGGTTTCAAGACCACCACCCGTGAAGATCTTCAGATCAAGGTGGTTATGAACATCCTGACCGATGAGCCACAAATGTAGTACGACAACGCAAGAGTGTCTATATTGCAAATGAAGGTGGAAAACAAAGAGGTGCTGATGTTGGGAGCAAAGCTGCTAGATCGAGTAGAAGGTGAATTCTACAAATCATCGCAAGTGTGGAGGCACAGCGTACTGCGGTGTCGCCTGGCCATCTCTCAGCTATATTTTCAGTCCTCTACCGTAGTTCTATCTTTTGGACCTTGATGTTAAGTCTAGCTGGTCTTGCTACCATGTGTGATTTGTGCTGCCAGTTGATGACTTTAGTTTCTAGCTATAGTTTGTATTTGGGGCGTAAAAGACAATCTGGTTTCTGTTAATGCAAAATCTCAGGGGGTGACCCTTCTTTTGATTAAAAAAAATAACTTTCTCTATGCAACTCAAGTTGACAACAGTGTTTATGAAAAATCTGAAAGAATCTTTTGGTAAAATTAGCTATTGCCTATATGTGATGCTACATTGACAATAGTATTCATTTATGGTTGTTTTCATGAACCCTAACTGAAAAGCATGTTGTTGATTTGCTATACATTCTGAATCATACCTAGCAAAATTGAAACAAAATAAACGTCCTATCTTACCATGCTTCATGTTTATCGTGGATCAAATTAGGGAAGACAAAAAACAAATCGATGATTCAGAGGCACATAACCAGACAGCAATAAAAGGATGATTCAACTTGCGGGAAATTTGAATTTACAACTTAGTAGCAGTATAATAATGTTTACAAACTATCAGCTAGATTAACAGAAACATGATAGGTTGACTAAATCTTTCTTCCGGACCTCCTTGACCGCCTAGATGGTTGGACGGGGATGGGCTCGCACAGCCTCGCAAACCCCTTCTGGAAGTTGACCAATCGCCTGTATACATCGTACGTGGCATACGCGTCCATGGAAGCATAATAGATGTTCTTCAAGGGCAGGGGCTCTTCCGCCCATATCTCGTGGTCATCTTGTGTCATACCATCCTTCATCTTCTTGAAATTGTGGTGGATGAGCGAACCAGCGTAGTCAGCCAAGCCATCCTTCAACTTGAACTTCTCTAGTCAGGCACTCTCCACTTACTCTGGATATCCACAAAGTTTCCTACCAACAGGCCAACACGGCGAAGCTTATCCCAGTCATTATTAATGTCCACCCCAGCAAAGGCGTACTCCTTGTCGAGCAGGAAGGCGGCCAGTGAGCCGCAGTGCTCATCAGCAATGCTTATCTGGTACACGAGGACGTAGACGCCGACGCATAACTGGACCACGGCAGTCTTCAGCGTCGAACCTCGAGGCCAGGTGTACTCCACATCCAGTCCAACTATCTTCAGGTCGTCCTTCTGCAGCCAGTACTTGAATCTGCCAATGCAGTACTCAACACAGCTGGCCTTGTTCGTGTACTTCACAGCAAGTTCGGTGTTGCCATCTGCCCTGACAGCGTAATCTTTCACGAACGTCATGCCGAAGGACTGTGATTGATGAAATCAGTATAAGACATGAAGCATGAGAAGAACATTGATAACAGAAAGCCGAGATGAATATGACGGCAGATAGTACATACTAATTCTGACGCTATTGAAAATTTATCTAAACAAGTGCATCAACAATTTAAACTAAACATGTACTCCCTCTGCAAAGAAATTTAAGATCTTTTAGATCACTAAAGTAGTGAACTAAAAGATGTTATATTTCTTTACAGAAGGAGTATCTGTGAATTAAGAATCAAAAAATCTGATGCTGTTGAAATTTTATCTAAATAACTGCATCAACAATCAAGAATGAACATCTATCTATGAATTCAGAATCAAAAATTCACAAGCTGTTGAAAATAAATATAAACAAGTGTATCAACACTCAACAACATGTAGCAGGAACAACAGTTTGCATGAACAATCAAAATTGAGACATTGTCTTCTTTTTCAGCACAGTTCTCATATAGCAGGAACAACAGTCTGATTGATTTCTTGCTTAGATTGATGTGTTCATCGCTCATGTAGATGAATCATTGTGCACAAACTAAAGAAGCAGCACAACAAGAAATTGGCAAGAAGAAGAAGGCCATCATATGTTCTGGTGCTGGAGAACTACAAACGAAATTGACAGCAAGAAAAACTCACTGATCCAGAAGCCAGATTGTTGGGCGAGTGGGCGACGCAGAGGAAGTCGAGTGGACGCAGAGGCAGAGGAACCGTCGGAGAGAGTCGTGGCAGTAAGGACGAAGCGCCCTCGTGCATGCCCGTTATAATAGAGTTGTGGCACTCCTCCCGGCAGATGGACTCCTCCCGCCTGTTGGACTCCTCGATTTCCCTTTTTTGGACGGGGGGACTCCTCGCTTTCCTTTCATTTTTTTATTTGAAATGGGCTCCCACCATTATAATAGGTCCATATAAGCAGAAAAGGCCCAAACACTTCACGGTTGCGATTACATTACGTGATCTAAAACTACCTCTTCGTGAGATCTCTACGTGATGTAAAACTACCTCTTCGTATCGTTCGTTTACGGTATATCCCAATATTTCCTTGTGGTCGGTTGTTAGATCATACCCCCTATAAATACAAATCCCTTGACGGCATAGATCATGTACTTGATCCGAATTACCACCCCACGCCTCGCATACCTAGCCTTGCCATGACTTCACCGCATTACCACCCCACTCCGCCCAAAGTAACTCCCAGGTCGGAGAAGCTGTAACATCCCCATGTAATATGCTACAGTGATCACCTTTTGATAATGCCAAATCACCATACTTAACAGTGCTTGATCATCATTGCATCATATCTCATTTCAGATTCCAAATCAAATTGAAATTCAAATATAAGTTGAAAATAAAAGTTGTTCCAATTTGGAAACTAAAATGTTCATTAAATAGCAAATAATCCATAACTAATTATGTTAAGAAAAACAAAATCACCTAAATTACCTAGATGACTCTAACATCATCAAAACAGTACCAAACAGCAATATTTAATACCTTTTTATTTAATTAAAATTCAAATGAAATCATATAGGCTTCAAACCTTTTTCTGGCAGTGAGTTATATTGCCTAGTATTTAAATGGACAAGGTTCATATTTTACAAAACTCAAATGGTGGCCAAACATTTTGCAAAACAGAAATGAAAGAAGAAAACAGAAAAAGAAAAAGAAAAAGGGGAAGAACTCACTGGCGTGCTGGGCTTGAGTAGCACAGTGTAAATAGGCCCGGCCCACCTCGGCCTCCTCCTTCCTCCCGCCAGGCCGAAGTCATGGCGCGGCCGAACGCGCGCGCGCGGTCCGTCGCCGATTCGCCGCGCTGTCGATCATCCAGCGGCTCCCCGCGTCGATAAAGATCCTCCTCGACCCGATGGCGAACCCTAGCCTGCCTTCTCCCCTCTCTCCCTCCTTCCCCCACCACACCCGAGCGCGGCCATGGCGTCGCCGTCGTAAATCTCGCGGCCACCGTGCCCCGATCTTCTCCGCGACGTGTCCACCGCCCTCCCCGACCTCGACTACGCCGCCTACCCCGACTGGTTGGAGCTCGGAGCCCCCACATCGACGCCGACGAGCTCGTATTCAACCTACGGGCGCCGGACTCCGCCGCCCCGATTCACCGCCGTCACACGTCCTCGTGCCCGCCTTTGCACGTCTACGGGACCCAGTGAGCACCACATCCCTCTCCCCCTCTCCCAGAGCTCTCCTCCGCGCCGTAGCCACTGCTCCATCCATGGCCGTACCAGTTGTCGCAGAGCTCGTCGCCGGCGAGTCTCCGGTGACCAAATGGTCCCGAGCTCGTGCCCTTCGTCCTCACGGCATCCCGTAGGTCTCGCCTAGCTAGTTTGCGCGCCCAAACTCGCCCCACAGCCGCGTTCCCATCCGGATCCGTAGCCGCCGGCGACCATTCCGGCCACCCCACGACCAGCCACCGTCACCGTTCGACGCGCGGCAGAGAGCCCGTTCGAACAAGCTAAACCACGGCCTCAGGGGCCCTCTGTACGCGTTTTTCGGCCGACGTCCGACGAGCGCCGCCGCGTTTGGCTCGCCGGAGCCAACTCCGGCGCGACTCCGGCCGACGCTGACCTGGCGCCGACGTGGCCGCCTCTGTGCCGCTGACTGCTGGGCCCCGCGGGCCCAGTTGACCGAGTCAACTCGGCTGACTGGGTAGCCCAGTCACTGAGAGCTGGGCCCCGCCTAATTTAATTGATTTTATAAATAAATAAAATGTTAATTATTCCGTTAATTAAATTAATTAACTAATTAGTCACTGACAGTAGGCCCCACCGCCTAATTAATCTTAATTAGTTTAATTAATCTGTAATTAGCCACTGAGTCACTGACCAGTGGGACCCACTGGTCAGGGTTGACCTGGCCCAGCCGGGTTTGACTGCTGACATCACTATGATGTCATGCTGACGTCATCCGACACTGTTTCGGATAATTCTACTTAAATAATTCCAGAAATTCAATAAAACTTTGAAAAATCATATAAAATAAACTGTAACTCGGATGAAAATAATTTATAAATGAAAAATGATCAGAAAAATATGAAAAATCCGAATATGTGGTCAAAATGCTTGACCATCACTCCTATCTAGGTGAACATGGAACTTTTGCCCGTATTCGATAAATGAATAGTGCATAACCTTAATAAAATAGATCCAAATAAATTCCTAAATTATCTAAAGCAGCTAGATAGGCATTATATCACCTCTGCATGTCATTTAGGCATGTCATGCATCGCTGTTGCATTGTTGCCTTGAATTTATTGTTTCTTCCCCCTCCTTCTCTCCTGATAGACGCCGAGACCGCCGCCGACGCAGCTGTGCACGATTACGCTCCAGACGAGCAGCCTTCCGACGACCAGCCCCTCTCAGCAGAGCTTCCAGGCAAGCAAAACCCCCTTGATCATCCAAATATCGCCCATTCCTTCTCTCTTATGCTTGCATTAGAATTGCTTCTGTTGTTATTCCGATAGCTCCTATTCTGATGCATAGCCTAATTTTGACGCCTGCTGTTATACCTACCGGTTGTCCCATGATGCGTAGTTAGCTATGCTATTGATTCATCGTTGGCCCTTCACCCTTGTCCGTTTGCCATGCTTGTTACCGGGCCGTGATCACTCCGGGTGATGATCATGGAAATGTTTACATATTGCAATACTTAAACTGTTAAAGTCGGGCTGGCCCCAAGGGTGCCCGCGAGAGAATAACATTAAAGACGGGTCGGCTCCAAGAGCACCCGCGCGTCATGTATTACCAAGTCGGAGCGACAGGGATCCTGTTCGTCTCTGCGAGTTACTAAATACGCCTAACGGATTTGGGTATTTGATCTGAGTGGGTCGTTGGCCCTATACGCACTACCACCACGTGGGATAATGGTTATGGGACCCTCTACGTCGTATGTATCAGCCGAAAGCTCTTCACACGTCACAGCTCAGAGATGCGGGCTGATTGCTGGGGTGGGTTGGTTACGTCACTGTGTATACAGTGTCGCGCCTGGGCCCTGGCCAGTCACGCAACGTGCAGGAGTGCAAAGGGCGATGGCCCAAGACCCCTTCGCACTTAGGATTTAGACCGATGTGTTGGCCTCTCTGCTGAGCCTAGGTAGGACTGCGTCGTGTCGATCACCCGAGGCCGGGTATTACCCAGCAAGTGTGTCCGGCCAGATGTGATCGAGCGTGTTGGGTAACAGTAGTGCACCCCTGCAGGGAAGTTATCTATTCGAATAGCCGTGTCCACGGTAACGGGATGCTCGGAGTTGTATCCTGATCTGCTACAACTACAAATGGATACTGATACAATGATAAACTGATACTACTGCTCTCAGGATCACTTTCTCCCAGGGTAGTCGAGGAAGGATCTCAAGGCATTACTGAAATATAACTGCTATTATGTGTTGTTATACTCTACTCCCTTCTGATGCTGCAAGAAATGCTTCAAGATGCTAGTCTTCGATAGGCTAGGCTTCTCCCCCTCTGTTCTGGCATTTCTGCAGTTTAGTCCAAAGATATAGCCCCATTCCTTTGATACCGATGCATATTTAGTATAGTTTTGATGTCAGTCTTGCGAGTACTTTGGATGAGTACTCACGGTTGCTTTGCTATCTCTTTTCCCCATACCCAGTTGCTGCGATGAGACGATGGAGCCCAGGAGCAGGAGATCCCCGGAGGTTACTACTACTACGTTGAGCCCGCCCACCAGGAGTAGTTCAGAGGCCCTAGGCAGGAGGCCTTCGCCTTTTCGATCAGTGTCGCTGTTATGCCAGCCTTCTTAAGGCAAACTTGACTAACTAGGTCTGTACCCAGATATTATTTGTTTGTATGACTTATGTATTCGGGTCCTCACGACCCCTGGTTTGTAATATGAAGATTTATGTTTAAATTTGTGTTTAGAGTTGTGTTGTGATATCTTCCCGTGAGTCTCTGATCTCGATCGTGTGCATTTGCGTGTATGATTAGTGCACGGTCGAGCCGGGGCGTCACAAGTTGGTATCAGAGCCGACTGCCTGTAGGAAGCCCCCTTCCAATTCCTTGGTCGAAGTTGAGTCTAGTCTTTGAAAAACTGTTTTACTAACATGGCTGTGTGGCTTACGGGCCGACGTCGCCAATGGGTGGTATTAGGATCTTTTATTCCTCTTCTATACTCCAGGATTCTGATCTCTCTTCTATTCGGGTTAAAATTTTACTAACTCTGACTCTAGGTTCTTGTGATCACATCCACCCGGAGCTTTGATTATCTGCAAATTACTTCCTTGAATGCACAATGCAAGAACTCACTCACTGTCATTTGACAATCTTGAATTTCCTCTATTTCAGATGGATCGCTTGTTCCCGCCGCACCCTGCAACGCAGCTTGTACTTCGCACTTGGGCTCGTGATGCGACTGGTTTTCCAGCTATCCTGATCGCCCTCCTGACCAGACTGGGCTACCATTGGTACCCCGAGTACATGGTTTATGAGGATTTCCGGGAGTTCAACCAAGAGCAGTATCATGCCGATGTTCGTATCTTTGATCAGCGGAACGACTCCGTCACCGAGTTGTACACTTTTCATGGTATCGGCGTGACGATTGATATGGCAGTCCATGACGCTGCCCATTCTGCTGTCGCACGTCTTCGTGGCGAGCATAGTCGCTTGGATGACTCCGAGTTCTGATACATCCCGTATGCCCCTACTGGAGATGATACCGGATACTACACAGCTGTCTGTGCCCCTTACGAGCGACGTCGATACGACCCGCAGGTTTTGATTCAGTGCACTCAGGCTCTGGATCGCACTGCCCGGGCTCTCGCCGTCGAGTTGTTTGCCACTCGAGCACGTCTCTACGATGCTATGACACAGTTGTTGCCAGCTGTTCGTGCAGGGATACACCCCGAGTACATCCTCTACCCGCGCAGGACTCAAATGCCGGCAGGTATTGATTGGCCTGCTGTTGGAGGTCACACACCCGCACGTGGACCTCTTCTTCCAGTTCGAGATCTAAACGTCCCTATAAGATGCCGCCGCATGAACTCCTTGAACTTAAGGAGGAAATCGACAAGTCGCTTAAAAAGGGTTTCATCCACCCCAGTTCTTCTGCTTGGGGAGCACCCTCTCTCTTCGTTAAGAAGAAGGATGGAACTAATCGTTTAGTCCAGCACTATCGGCCTATTAATCAAGCAACAATCCAGAACAAATATCCACTTCCCCGGATCTACGATCTTTATGATCAGCTTGCTGGATCCTCTGTGTTCTCTAAACTTGACTTAAGGTTGGGTTACCATCATATCCGAGTTCGTAAAGAGGATATTCCGAAGACGCCTTCGTTACCCGTTATGGTTCATACGAGTACACCGTCATGTCCTTCGGATTAACTAATGCTCCAGCAACCTTCTCCCGATTGATGAACTATATCTTCATGGACTACCTCAACAAATTCGTCGTGGTTTATTTGGATGATATCCTTATATTTTCCAAGAATGAAGAAGAGCACGCCGAACATCTTCCGCTTGTATTGGAGAAACTTCGAGAACACCAGCTGTATGCCAAGTTTTCCAAGTGTGAATTCTGGTTATCTGAGGTGACTTATCTTGGTCATGTGATTTCCAAAGATGGCATTGCTGTTAACCCAGAACGAGTTCAGGCTATTCTTGACTGGACTCCTCCGCAAACTGTCAAGCAAGTCAGAAGTTTTCTCGGTCTTGCTAGCTATTGCCGCCGTTTCATCAAGAACTTCTCCAGGATTGCAAAGCAACTGACTGATTTGCTTCACAAAGGCAAGAAGTTTGAGTGGACGGAAAAATGCCAGGAAAGTTTTCAGACACTTAAAGATAAGTTGGCATCTGCCCCAGTGCTAGCTCCCCCTGATTCCCGCAAGGACTTTCTGATATATTGCGACTCATCCCGTCAAGGATTAGGATGTGTCCTAATGCAAAAGCGCAAAGTGATTGCTTATGGCTCTCATCAATTGCGTCCTCACGAAGATAAGTATCCAACGCATGATCTCGAGTTAGTAGCAGTTATCTATGCTCTGAAGCTGTGGCGACATTACCTTCTCGGTAATCGTTGCGAGATATACATGGATCACCAAAGTCTGAAGTATCTGTATACTCAACCAGATTTGAACCTCCGTCAACAAAGATGGCTCGAGACAATAGCCGATTATGACATGGATATCTCTTATACCCCTGGCAAGGCTAATGTAATGGCCGATGCTTTGAGCCGCAAGTCTTATTGCAACAACCTCATGGTTCAGCAAGCACAACCTCTTCTCTATGAAGAAATTCGCAAGTTGAACCTTCACATTGTCCCACAGGGTCATCTCAATACCCTGGTTCTTGAACCAGACCTCGAGGACCTCAATACCCGGTTGCTGCGATCAGACGATGGAGCCCAGGAGCAGGAGATCCCCGGAGGTTACTACTACTACGTTGAGCCCGCCGACCAGGAGTAGTTCGGAGGCCCTAGGCAGGAGGCCTTCGCCTTTTCGATCAGTGTCGCTATTATGCTAGCCTTCTTAAGGCAAACTTGACTAACTATGTCTGTACCCAGATATTATTTGTTTGTATGACTTATGTATTCGGGTCCTCGCGACCCCTGGCTTGTAATATGAAGATTTATGTTTAAATTTGTGTTTAGAGTTGTGTTGTGATATCTTCCCGTGAGTCTCTGATCTCGATCGTGTGCATTTGCGTGTATGATTAGTGCACGGTCGAGCAGGGGCGTCACAGAAGCCGACGGAGACTGCGTCGGCGAATCCAAAGATAAAAGAGAAGGGCACGTCAGAGAAGCCGATGAAAGAGAAGGGCACATCGGAGAAACCGGCGAAGCCAAACATGAAAGAGAACAGCAGTGGAGCCGGTCCCTCTAAGGAACGCCATCGAGAGAATCCTCCGGTAACGAGTGAGATGCTTATAATACTCCATCCTTCCCAATATCTTGCCTTTCTCTCTCATTTAGTTACAACCATAACTAACTATCCCTGTTTTACTGGAAGGGAGATCGTGGATGCCTTCCTATCTTGTTTCTTTTTAGTCATGAATGCCTCTCTCTGTACGATGGCACAAGTAATGATCAACGTGCGGTAATGATCAATGTGCGCTAATTCGCTCAGTTTTCTTTTTAGTCGTGAATGCATTTCTCTGCTAATTCTGTTTAAAACTAGCTACTGAATTAACAAAATACGCAGTAGACAGAATACAAAGTAGTTTTGTAAGATGTTTTCTCTTTGTGTTGATTGGCCTGGTTTATACTAAACTTCTACAAATCATGGCTAGTGTTTGGAGCTAATTTGTTCACTGTGAATCTGTGAACGCTGGGCCAACTTGTGAGTTGTGCGTGTTTCAACGGTCACAATCGACATGATTTTGTAAAACATACAGAATATGTTCGTAGTCTTCTTGGCGATGGCAGTCTTTTTTTACTAATGTATATAAGGATCACATGTTTTGGTCCATGTCGTCAATTTTAGGCTGCTTGATTATGCCTAGTTGTGTTTTTGGTTGCTCCTGGAGTCACTATTATCGTCATGTTTACTGGATATCATGGTTATCATCTCTGTTTATATGCCAAAAAATTGCTACATTCTTTTCTTCAGATTATCTATAAACTGTTGTCTTCCGAACATCTGTGCAATTGTTTGCGTAAGCTTGGTGCCTGAACTTTAGTAGTGCACATACAGCAAACTCTGCTGGTTCTACTAAATATCTATACTAGTATCAGTCAGTTTGCCGAGAGAGATGAATAGCTTGTTTTTCTATGTCTGTTGCTGATGCGATGCCTTATTGTTCTTGTTATTTCTATATGGTTCAGATTATATGGCCGAGAAGCTATATGAAATTTCATGAAACTTGTTCTTGTTATTTCATGAAATTTTTGTATTGGCATATATTACATGTAGTCGGTTTTATCAGTTTTTAAATGTATACCATACTAATTCTAATCAGAATATTTGCACATTCAGGGAACTCAAGTTGCTTCTCTTCTGCAATATGAGAAGCTCATACAAGAAATAAAAACACAGCAACGGACCTACATCATGTTGATAGGACTGGGTGACCTTCTCAAGACACTGTGACGCCCCCAATTTGACCGTACGCTAATCATACACGCAGACGCGTACGACCAAGATTAGGGACTCACTAATCAATATCACAACACAACTCTAAACTCAAATAATAAGCATAAATCATCATATTACAAGCCAGGGGTCACGAGGACCCGAATACATAAGTCATACACACAAATGATATCTGAGTACAGACATAGTTAGTCAAGTTTTGCCTTAAGAAGGCTATCACAAACAACGATACAGATCGAAAAGGCGCAGGCCTCCTGCCTGGGAACCTCCTAACTACTCCTGGTCGGCTGGATCAACCCAGTAGTTAGTGCCGTCGGGACCCTCCTGGTAGTAAGCTCCGGCAGTGTCGTCTGGCTCCTGGGCTCCGTCGTCTGATGTATCATCATATAGGTATGGGGGAAAATGAATAGCAGAGCAACCGTGAGTACTCATCCAAAGTACTCGCAAGACTGACATCAGAACTATGCTAAATATGCATTGGTATCAAATGAAAAGGCTGTATCTGTGGACTATATAGCAGAAATGCCAGAAGAGAGAAAGGCCTAGCCTATCGAAGACTAGCATCTTCAAGTAGTCTTGCAGCATCAGAAGAGAGTAGATAATAGTAGCATACATGTGGATATACAACAGCAATACCCTGAGATCCTTTCTCGACTCCCTACGAGAAAGCGGTCCCGAGAGCATTATTAACAGTTTAATATGAATCGTCATCAATTTGTAGTTGTCATAGATCCGGGCACAACTCCGAGCGTCCTGTTACCGTGGACACGGCTATTCGAATAGATATCTTCCCTGCAGGGGTGCACTACTGTTACCCAACACGCTCGATTACCTCCGGCCGGATACACTTGCTGGGTAATACCCGGCCTCGGGTGATCGACACAACGCAGCCCGACCTAGAGCTTAGCAGAGAGGTCAACACGCCGGTCTAAATCCTAAGCACAAAGGGGTCTTGGGCCATCGCCCTTTGCACTCCTGCACGTTGCGAGGGTAGCCGGGGCCCAGGCGCGACACTGAATACACCAGTGACGTAACCAGCCCACCCCAACCAGCCCGCTTCTCTGAGCTGTGACGTCTGAAGAGCTTTCGGCTGATACTACGGTGTAGAGGGCCCCATTAAACCATTATCCCACGTGGTGGTAGTGCGAAATGGGCACGACGACCCACTCAGATCAAATACCCAGTTCCGCTAGGCGTATTTAGTATCGCGCGGGTGCTCTTGGAGCCGACCCGTCTTTAATGATATTCGCTCGCGGGCACCCTTGGGGCCAGCCCGACTTTACATTTCCCCGCGGGTACCTCTCGAGGTGGACCCGCCTGTAACAAAGGTCAAAGTAACCGTGTGTCCAAGTATCGAGGAGGAATCCGAGGAGTCACCCTCGATGGATTCCCACTCGAGGAGTTGCGCGACGGTAGCTTAGCGGAGGTGATGTAAGAGGAATCACCCTCGATAACACACATCCGGGAAGCTATTCTTCAGAGGCACCATCGAAAGTGAGCTAAGAGGTATCACCCTCGGCACTCGATGCCAGCTCTGCAGTGTCGAGCAATTTAGGGGGTGTGCGGTGATGTGCTGTTCTCAGCCCGTCGATCATTCGAACGGGGCACAGGTACTAAAGCGGAGCAACTACAGCAAGGGAGAGGGGCCACAGATGGTTTTCCATCCAACCTATACTAAGCAGTTTGGATAATAAGGCATGTATCAACAGCAGTTACAAGGACAGGCTATGCATCAGATTAGGATAAATCAAAATGCAGCAATTTCTAATGCAAGCAGGAGGGAGAAGGAATGGATGATATAGGCATGCGTCAAGGGGGTTTGCTTGCCTGGAAGCTCTGCTGAGAGAGGCTGATCGACAAACGGCTGCTCGTCGGGGGTGTAGTCGAACTCTGCTGGGACGACGTCGGTCTCGGCGTCTATCGAGAGAGAAGGAGGGAGAAGAAACAATAAATTTCACGGCAAAATGCAATCACTATGCATGACAAGCCTAAAATGATATGCAGATGTGTGCTACTGCCTATCTATATGATTTAGATAACTCTTGGGAATTAATAAAAATTTAATTGGATTTGTTTTATTAATGTGGTGCACTATTCATCTACTGCAAACGGTCAAAAAGTTCCATGTTCAGATAGCTAGAGGCATGTGACAGATGAATGGATGGCATATTTGGATTCGTGGCATTTTTCTGATCAACTTTCATATATAAATTATTTTCATCTGACTTACGGATTAAAAGATATGAATTTTTAAAGTTTTAAATATTTTCTGAATTTATTTTAATTATTTAATTCGAATTATCCAGAATAGTGTTTGCTGACGTCAGCATGATGTAATGCTGACGTCAGCAGTCAACAGGGGGCTGACCAGGTCAAACCCTGACCAGTGGGTCCCACCTGTCATAGACACAGGTCTAATTAACTTATTAACAGACTAATTAATCCAGTGGGGCCCATATGTCAGTGGGTAATTAGGCAAAATTAATTATTTTAATTAATCTAAAACACTAATTAAGTTTCTGACACGGGGGCCCCATATGTCATAGACACTGGGGGAGGGACCCCACATGTCAGTGGCTGGGTTGACCCAGTCAGCCGAGTTGACCGAGTCAACTCGGTCAACTGGGGCCCCCCTGGCCCACTGGCAGCCTCACTGGGGGTGGCCCCAGCCAGGCCACGTCGGCGGCGGCCGGCGATGAGCCGCCGGCGACCATTCCAGAGGCGGCGCGCACGGGAACCGGCCGGAAATCGCGCTCCGGCCACCGTTTTGCGCGTGGGAGGCGGCGTTCGAACGGGGAAAGCGAGGCGAAGCGATCTGGGGCAGTTTCGCGAGCCAATTCGGCCGGAGACGAGCGGCAGAAGCTCGCCGGCGGTGAGGTTCTACGGGCGAGCAACGGCGAGTCGCTACGGGGCACGGCGAACGGCGGGAGCTAGCGCAAAAGAACCGCGCGGAGGCGTGGAGCAGGTCCACGCACTCGCACGGCCATGACAGGGGCCATATCAACGGCGACGAGCACTACGGCGGCAGAGCATTCGGGCGGTGACGGCGACTATGGCTACGGGGTCGAATCCGCGCGCGAGAGAGAATGAAAAGGAGGGGAGGAGCTCACCGAGTGGCTACGTAAAGCCCTTGACGGCTTAGGAGCAGCAGAGGAGCTCGAAGACGGCGGGGATCGCCGGCGACCGAGAAGAAGAGGCCGCAGTCGATCCGGCAATGTGGAGGCGCAGGGCTCAAACCAGTAGCCGGAGAGGAAGGAGAGAAGGCAGGCGGAGCGAACGGGCCGGGTCTCAGGCGACGGCGACGACGACAGCGATGGCCACGAGCTCATCCATGGCGGCAGTTGCGGGTGGCTGCGCGGGAGGAAGAGGGAGAGCGAGGGGGGGGGAATTGGTGGGCGCTAGGGTTTGGGCGAGGCCGAGAGGGGCGCGGTGGTGGCCTTATCGACGACGGGGAGGCCACGGATGGGCGACACGGCGACGAACGGCGGCGGTGTCGCGCGCAGGGGGCGACAGCGCGACGAGGACGACGACCTCGCGGCGGGCTGGGCCAGCTACTGTTTCACTAAGGCCCAGCGCGCCAGTAAACGGTAAGCGTTTCTCCTTTTTCTTTTTTCATTTCTTTTCTTCCACTGTTTTGCAAATTGTTTTAGCACTAAATGAATTTTAATAAATGTGTGACTTGGCTCAAATATTACAGTGCATTATTCTCAACCACCAAAAATTGGTTTGGGTAAAACATGATTTCATTTGTAATTCTTATAAAATAAAATGATATTAAATGTTGCTGCTAGCTACTGTTTGAGGTTGATGGAGTCACTTAGGCATTTTTAGTAATGTTGTTTTACTGATCATAATTAGTTATGAATTATTTCCTATTTAATGAACATTTTAGTTTCTGGTTTTGAACAACTTTTATTTTCACTTAAGATTTAATATTGCAATTTGAGTTTGAATTTGAAATGAACCATGATGCAAATGATGATTATGCTTGACTAAACATGATGACATGGCATTTTCAACAGGGGATCACTGTAGTCATTACAAGGGGGTGTTACAGACACCTAGAATGAAAATGAGACGTCTACTGTGCCAGGTCATCGCTTATTCATATGATCCAGAGCAGGATGCCTTTATCATTAATGGGAGACCATGTAGGATCACTCTACAAGATGTAGAGCCTATAGCAGGCCTGCCCTGCATGGGGAAGAAGTACGCCCCTTCAAATCTCAACGAGACTAGGGAGTTGTGGAAGGAACTGAAAGACCCCAATGACACAAAAGTAACTTTGAAAGGATTGCTAGACAAGATGAAAGGCGACAGCACACCTAATTTTGTCAGGCCATTTGTCTTGTACACCATAGGCAAATATCTATGCCCGACAACACAGCAGTATGTGGATAGCAGATACCTTTTGATTGTTAGAAACATCGAGACCATAAAGGGCACCAATCTTGGACAGCTAATGCTTGACCATCTTATGGCCAACGTCAAGAAATTTGTAAATGGTGTAGCAAATCTGGAGGGGAACCTACCACTGCTGCAGGTAATTCGCACTAATACAATCATCAGTTACCTACCATACAGTACGTAATGCATGGCAAAGTTACTAAACTGCTTTTGTTGTCATGCAGACGTGGTACTATGAGAAGTTCAGGGTGCACCAATTGGACTCTACCATCTCGTATGCATCAAGGTTAAGACCACTGATATAGAACTGGAGTGAGGAGAAGGCACACAAGGTTGACAACATAATCAACAAAAATTATCTAGGAGTTGGAGAGGTAAAGTGTCAGTACTGTGCCTTGATTATGTACCATATATTCTGAATTATACTAATGACCCTAAACTGCAGTACGTTGAGGACCTGATGCGGCCATTCATTCCGCCAACAGATGGTACGCCGGCCAAACAGAAGACTGACGGTCAGGTAAATGAGGCACAAATATATATTATAACTTTGCAAGTACAATCGAAGTTCTATGCTTCTAAATCGTTGTAAGTTGTAGGATAAGGCACTCATCGGCCGTGTATTGGCTGATTTGAGAGAAGTTGCCTCCCTCGTGCGGGAGACCGGTGCACAACAATTCGATAGGATGTGCACCCCTGAAAAAAAAATGGATGAGTGCCTTAGGCGTACCCTTGCCTACGGCAGACGCATGGACGACCTCATCACAGAATTCAATGTAAGCATACCATTATGGTTTTCTAAATAATTTATCTCTGAAAACTCCCCAGACTAACATGTTTTTTTTGAAGAACCACCGCTATGGAATATTTGATGCTGATCACCTAGGAGTCGAGGACATACAGCTATCTGACCTGGGAGTACCTGCAGACCCAATGGAGGTCCCTGCTGAGAATGCTCCTCACCAGGGACAACAAAAGGATGACACGGAGGTCACTGCCAAAGGCAATTCGGCTAAGGGAATACAAAAAGATGACAAGGAGGCCCCCATGAAGAACGTTGGTCAAGATTTGCAGGGTGCTCCTAGTTTGCATTCGCGAAAGCATTCCAAAGCCGCCACAAGCCTTGGAGCTTCCATGGTGATACACATTTTACATTAAACTGACTTTGTTTTTAAGTTCGCGCAGATCGCTAGCTAACATATGATCTTCCACGCTCAGGATGAAGAAGACAGAGCTGTTGCTGCAGCTTGCAAGGAGAGTCGCAGGAATGTTTCAGAGCTTTATAAAGAGGTCGATGCTTCGCAGGGTGCTTCGAGTTTGGATTCGCGAAAGCCTTCCAAACTCACCCCATGCCTTGAAGCTTTCCTGGTGATGCACATTTTACATTAAACTGGTTTTGTTTTTAAGTTCGTGCAGATTGCTAGCTAACACGCGCTTTATTTCGAATCACAGGATCCTCTGGATTTGAGGCGCAGTAAGAATGTGCAAAAGGCTGAAGAAGAAAGAAGAAAACAAGTTGACGAAGATGTCAGTATTGATGAGGACAACTGTGATGATTCCTTACAAATGAGGCGAGAAAGTGTGGTTGAATCCACGCCACCAACTCATGCGAGCGGCCGGAAAAGAGTGGCATCTTCATTATTCAAGAATGAAGATTAAATTTTGTACGATAGTGAGAAGAAGAGAAAGAAAAACAAGACTGCATCGGAGTCTACCAATGATTCCAGCGACTCAAAGAATACAAAGAGGAAAAACTGGTTTAGCAATTTAAAAAATACGGCAGCTTCGGGGCTGGAGGGCCAGCTAGACAAGTTTCGACAGGAATTCGTGGCCGAAATTGTCAACACTTCAGATATTGAAAAAGAAATGGTGGTAATTGATGACATTGTTCTGCTACAGAAGCATTTGCAATGCCTCACCATGATAGATGGAGCCAAAGATGACAAATGGTTGGGTGACGAAGTAAGATATTTCCCAAATTAGTTTATCAATTTTCTTTTGTACAGTACAATTAACTTGATTTTTGTTTTAGGTGGTTGATGTTGTGATTCAGCTCATGCGTCATGATAATCCTACGGACATAAGGGACGGGCAACTGGTTTACATTGAGAGGGTGGCCGGCGTTGCTATGCTCGAAAGAGATGGTTGGGTAGACAACTGCCATGAGGACTCTTTGGCGGGCAGTCATGGAACAACAAAAGGCGACAACTACCTCAGACATGATCTGGTACCATATAACCTTGACGTAAAACACATTTCTTTTTCTTATTATTATACATGTCAATCTAATCATTTTGCTTTCCAGGTTTTCCTACCTACGAACATGGCGAACACCCACTGGTTCCTTGTGGTCGTAAACCCCAGAAGGACGGAGATTCAGATTCTTGATTCACTTTTCAGCTACGTAGAACGTACACAAGTAAATCATGTGGTGAGAATTTAAACGTCTTTCAATAAAACACAGGATTTAACATCATACCTAACTATGTGTCGTGAGCAACTTCTCATCCAATGGACTTGCAGATACGTGGGGTGGAAGCACACCTAAGAGCATCGCTGCGAATCAATGGACCACAGAGTCATGCATGGCAAGACATTAACGTGACCCAATGGCCAGTAAAGCTTGTTCATGTGCCAAGACAAGATGACACGTCAGTCAACAATATTAGCTTTTGTTTTTGTTTTTCATTGTTAATACGTGAATGGCTGCTAACAGAATTAAATGTTGCAGTTCTTCTTGTGCACTCTACATGCTGAAGAACATCGAATTCTTTACGGGAGAAGAACTGACACTGCAATATGACCAAGTACGAAGAGTAACACCTTAATTTCTGTCAATTTTTTAAACCTACAGAACGATATTAACATATCCTCCCATGCAGGCCTACATCGACGATTACAGAAGAGAGCTACCTGTTGTGCTTCTCAATTCACCCTACAACAAATTGAAATCCATGAAAAGGCTGAAGATGTACAATGCTAGCCTATCGGCTGCAGCTGTGGTTGAAGATCAATCATGAAGATGCAAGCAGTTGATTCTTTCTTAGATATGGAGTGTACACTTGGCTATAAAGCGATAGAGTAGGGTGTGGTTTGGTTTTACTCCCGACGAAGGTTTCCTAGCCATGTTCTTAGTCCATTGCGGATTAATCAAGTTGTAATACTTCATAGTACTGGTTCCAAATACTATTCTTCAAATAAATTTGGTATGAATGGAAGCACCTTCAAATATATATTTGCTTTTTACAACCAGAACTTTTGTTTCAAGGTTAGGAAAGTGGAACTGAAATCTGAATTTTATAGTTCAGTTTCGTCAGAGTCTGGACAAGATCACACCAATTACACACAGTGCACGACCGAACCTAGATGGAGTCCTTAACGGAGAAACAAAATTACACTGTGGGTTTCTTTAAATTTCCTATCGCTAATTGCAAGTGCCGTGCCATCTTGAGCAGGACCAGACATGTTTCAGTATTATCAACAAAATTTGCTCTCACATATACGAGAGGAAAAAGATATGAGCATGAGCATGCAAGATCAGATGGGCAATAAAATAGCTTCACAACGGAGAGTCGAATACTTCATGAGTGCAATCACAGCTAGGCCAGGAAATGGCACAGAACCAACAAGCGCTTGCGTTAGTACTCTGTTCAAAAAAAACAAAAACAAAAAAATTAATAACAAGAGTAAAAGCACGTAATAGATTATCTTCCTCGGTAGTTAGATGAGCGAGCGAGTTGTGGAAGAAACTGAAAGACCCCAATGACACAAAAATAACCTTGAAAGGACTGCTAGCCAAGATGAAGGAAGATAGCACACCTAATTTTGTCAAGCCATTTGTCTTGTACACTATAGGCAAATATCTATGCCCGACAACACAGCAGTATGTGGATAACAAATACCTTGGGATCATTAGAAACGTCGAGACAATAAAGAGCACCAATCTTGGACAGCTAACGCTTGACCATCTCATGGCTAGCGTCAAGAAATTTGCTAATGGTGGACCAAATCTGGAGGGGAACCTACCACTGCTACAGGTAATTCGCACTAATACAATCATCAGTTACCTAACATACATTATGTAATCTAAGACAAAGTTTGTAAACTGGTTTTATTGTCATGCAGACGTGGTACTACGAGAAGTTCAGGGTGCACCAATTGGACTCTAGCATCTCGTATGTATCAAGGTTAAGGCCGTTGATCCAGAACTGGAGTGAGGAGAAGGCACACAAGGTTGACAACATAATCAACAAAAATTATCTAGGAGTTGGAGAGGTAAAGTGTCAGTATTGTGCCTTGATTATTTACCATATATTTTGAATTATACTAACGACACTAAACTGCAGTATGTTGAGGACCTGGTGCGGCCTTTCATTCCACCAACAGATGGTACGCTGGCCAAACCGAAGACTGGCGGTCAGGTAAATGAGTTACATCAGGCACAAATATATATTGTAACATTGCAACTACTATCGCTTCTAACTGCTTCAAAGTTGCAGATTAAGGTACTCGTCGGCCGTGTATTGACTGATTTGAAAGAAGTTGGGTCCCTCGTGCGGGAGGCCGGTGCAAAACAACTCGATAGGATGTGCACCATTGAAAAGAAAATGGATGAGTGCCTTAGGCGTACCTCGTACATGTCAGACTCCTGGAGGACCTCATCAAAGAATTCAACATAAGCATAGCATTATTTTGTAAATAATCCTATTATGAGATTATTATAACTGGAAATATACGTGTAGAAGGTTTTGTCTAAATAAATTTACTATCAAAACACCCCAGACTAACATGTTTTTATGAAGAACAACCGCTATGGAATATTCCCAGGAGTGGAGGACATACATCTTTCTGACCTCGGAGCACCTTCTGACCCAATGGAGGCCCCTGCTGAGAATGGTTCTGACCAGGGAAAACAAAAGGATGTCACGGAGGTCGCTCCTAAGGACTATTCTAACCAGGGAATACAAACAGACGTCACGAAGGACCCCATGAAGAACCTTGATGAAGATTTTGTCGTACGCATGTCAATTAAATTATGATACATTCATTTTCGTTTGCCTAATAACATGTTATCTTCCACATACAGGATGAAGCATTCCAAAGAACTGCTGCAAATATCGAGGAGAATCTCAGGAATGTTTCAGAGCTAATAAAAGAGGTGGATGCTTTGCAGGGTGCTCCTAGTTTGGATTCGCGAAAGCATTCCGAAGCCACCAGAAGCCTTGAAGCTTTCCAGGTGATGCACATTTTACATTAGACTGAGTAAGAATCTGCTAAAGGCTAACACACGCTTTATTTCATGTAACAGGATCTGTTCAAGAGACGGAGTAAGCATGATGATGAAACCTTTCAAATGCAGCAAGTAAGTGTGGTTGAATCAACGCCACCAAATCATGCGAGCAGACGGAAAAGGGTGGTATCGGCATTATTTAAGGATGACAAATACGCTTTGTACGATACTGAAAAGAAAAAAAAAGGAAAAACAAGACTCCATCAGAGTCTACCAACGATTCCAAGGACACACAGATTAAAAAGAGGAAACTCGGCTCTAGCAATTTAAAAAAGAAGAGGGACAAGCTAGACGAGGTTCGACAGGATTTCGTGGCCGAACTGATCAACACTACAGATCGTGAAAAACAAATGGTGTTGGTTGATGACATTGTTGTGCTAACGAAGCATTTGCAATGCCTCACCCATAAAGATTTAGAAGAAGATGGCATATGGTTGGGTGAAGAAGTAAGATATTTCACAAATTAATTTATAAATTTTCATTTGTACAATACAATTAACTTGATTTTTGTTTTAGGTGGTTGATGATGCGATTCAGCTCATGCGTAATGATGACCCAATTGACACAAGGAACGGGCAACTGGTTTACATTGAGAGGGTGGCCGGTGTCGCTATGCTTGAAAGAGATGGTAGGATAGAGAAGTGCCACGAGGATGCTCTAGCAGGCATTCATGGAATAACAAAAGGCACCAACTACCTGAAACATGATCTGGTACTATAACCACGACGTAAAACACATTTCTTTTTCTTATTACTATACACGTTGATCTAATTATCTGTGCACTCCAGGTTTTCCTACCTACAAACACTTTAAACATCCACTGGTTCCTTGTGGTCGTAAACCTCAGAAGGAGGGAGATTCAGGTTCTTGATTCACTTTTCCACTGTATGATTCACAGAGATGTAAATCACGTGGTGAGAATTTTAACAACTTTCATTAAAACAAAGGATTTAACATCCTACCTAAGTATTAATCGTAAGCCATCTCTCATCCCATGGACTTGCAGGTATGTGGGATGGAAGCACATCTGAGAGCATCGATGTGAATCAATGCACCACAAAGCAATGTATGGGAAGACATTAACGTGACCCAATGGCCAGTACATCATGTTCGCGTGCCAAAAGCTGATGACAAGTCAGTCAACAATATAGATTTTGTTTTTGTTTTTCATTGTTAATACTTGAAATGCTGCTGACAAAATAAAATGTTGCAGTTCGTCTTGTGCACTCTACATGTTGAAGAACATCGAATTATTTACGGGAGAAGATTTGGCACTACAATATGACCAAGTACGTACAGTAACACGTATGTTTCTGACAATTTCTTAAAACGACAGAACGATACTAACATATCCTCCCATGCAGGCCTACATCGACAAATTTAGAAGAGAGCTACCTGTTGTGCTTGTCGATTCACCCTACAACAAATTGAAATACAGTAAACGGTTCAAGATGTACCATGCTATACTATTGGATGCAGCTGCGGATGAAGATGATGAAGATGCAAGCAGTTAGTCCAGTAGTAGTTCATTCTTACATGTGGAGTGTACACTTGGGTATAACGCGATAGAGTAGGGTGTGGTTGGGTTTTAGTCCCGAAGAAGGTTTCCTAGCCATGTTCTTAGTCCATTGCGGATTACTTAAGTTGTAAAACTTCAATAATATTGGTTCCAATACGTTGCTTCAAATAAATTTGGTATGTATGGGAGCACCTAGAAATCTATATTTGCTTTTTACAACCATGTGACAGTTGTTTCAAGATTAGGAGATTTGAGTTGTCAGTGTCTGGACAAGATTCAGATCAATTAAACAGTGCACAAGCAACCCTACAAGAATAATGGATTATGATTGGTTTAGTTTTACAATTTTCTGTCGGTAATTGCAAGTGTCATGCCAGATTGAGCAGGACCATGACGTAATTCAACAAAATTTGCTCTCACATATACGAGAGGAAAAAGGTATGAGCACGAGCATAGCCTCAGAAAAGAAGGTAAAATACTGCATGAGTGAACACTCAATCCCAGCTCTCCCAGGAAATGGCACTGCCAATGTCTCGTAGGCCAGGCCGCAAAGCTGATAAAACAGAGCACAGGATAACAAGAGTAAAGCACGTACCGAAGGGGGCCTGCCGGTGTTGCAACGACCATGGTGTGGCATGGCAGGGCGTGCGCTGAATTGAAGGGATCACCGGGGCAGTAGGCACCTTTAGGAGCACAGAGGGGTGGCCATGGTACATCCATCCTGCCTTAGGGAATCACATAGCATGTTGTGTCATAGCCCTGCAAAACAGACGAAAATTTACTACTTGTACAGACCTTGTCACATGTAACATAACTAAACATCAAAGAATCGTACACAACATTTTTAACAATTCAATGCTCATTCGTCTGTCTCCGTTTTTTGCGAGGATCGTTCCTCTGTCTTTCACAAGGTTAAAACATCATAATAAGAATTTACACTAATCCCATCCTCAAATGGTGGATATCCCCTTTGAATCTAATTTTTTTTAAAAACCACATGTGCAAGTCTGTCGACCCCAGTCCAGCAATTTCATATGAACAAGCGAGCATCATAAATATTTACCACATAGGCTATCAATTGTTTGTAGTACATTCCAAAATTAATAGATCATCATCTCTCCCTAACCAAAACCAAGGTATCACCTATGAGCCAAATTGAAATAATAAAGCTGAATTAGTTGTATAACTGCATCACTACTCATATCATACCCCGAAATAATTGGACATATGAAACAATCGAACATATGGAGCTCGCCATTAGTGCGAATGGAGCTCGCCGTCGAGGACGGCCGGCTCATCTTAGTCCTGCAGTACCCCGCTATTAGTGCGAACAGCATCTAGATGCCCAACCACCTTGCCCCCGGAGGACATGCAGGGCCAGAGCAAGCTGCGGCCATGGCTGAGAGGTGAGCTAGAGGACGCAAGCAACCACGGGGGAAGGGGAAAGAGGTAGCGGCTCACCTCGTCGCTATAGGCACACGCAATAGAGGACCGGGGAGGTGGGATGGCGCCGAATCATGGCCGGCGGCCACAGCCGGGAGGAAGGACAACCTCTGCTTGTGTTCTTCCGCGAAGAGGAGCCCGCGCCGACCACCTGCCAGGACGCGCCGACGGCCGCCGTCGCCGCATCAAGCAAGCCAGAGCCCAGATCGCCCCCTGCGTCGCCTCCATCGTCAGTCTGTACAGTGACCGTTGTAGACATCGCCCCTCCGGAGGTGCGAGATCGGGAGGGGATTGGGGTGGAGGGGAGGGGGCGCGCAACGTGCGGCGAGGGATCAAACCCTACCGCCGGCGAGGGATTGGGGTGGAGGGGAGGGGGCGCGACGTGCGACGAGGGATCAAACCCTACCGCCGGCGAGGGATCGGGCGAGGAGTCAAACCATAGAGACGCCGGCGGCGCAGGAGGAATGAAGTGAATAAAATCTGTACCGAAAATACCCCTAAAACTTGTACCGAAAATACCCCTTGAAAAATTGACAGGGAAAACCTGATTAGTTTAAATATATTTTTTTCTGAAAATGCCCCTCGGGCGTGTATATAATACACATGACATCACAGTATTGCATCGAATCTGGACCGTCCAATCCGGTCCGACGGACGGCCCATATCGACCGGATGTACCGTAAAAGGACTCTGCTCATTATGTTTGTATCCCCTTGATGCTTCATTTTCTGACCAATTAGCTTGCGTAATGTGATATATAAGATAGTATCCAAGTGCATGGTTAACCGACTTCGCCCTATTCTCTTTGAACTAATATCAGAGAACCAAAGTGCTTTTATTCCAGTGAGACTAACCACGCACAACTCCATTATTGCTTTCGAGTGTATTGATTATATTCAGTCCGTTGGGGATAATTCACCGGCATGTTGCGCATATAAACTGGACCTATCAAAAGCATATGACCGGGTGGACCGGATTTTCCTTGAGAAGGCCCTAGGCAAGTGTGGTTTCTATCAGAGGTGGATTTCTTGGATCATGGCTTGTGTGTCTTCAGTGAAGTATTCGGCAAAATTGAATGGAAAATTATTCGAGCCTTTCAGCCCCTCCCGCGGTCTCAGACAAGGTGATCCCTTGTCCCCGTTTTTATTTCTCTTTGTTGCTGACGCTTTATCTCGGTTGGTGAACAAAGCTATTTCGGAGGAGGGTTTCGAAGGATTTAATATTTGTCGGCGTGCACCGACGATTTCACACTTGTTATTTGCGGACGATTCACTATTGTTCTTTCAAGCCACGGAACAGCAAGCTACTATGGTGAAAGGTTTGTTGAGCACTTATGCGAGGGCAACGGGTCAACTTATAAACCCATCAAAGTGTTCCATCATTTTTTCTAGTAACTGTAATGAATTGGTATAAGTGAAGCTTTTGAACCTAAATACCTTGGGTTGCCAGTACCGGAAGGAAGCATGCACAAAGGAAGGTTTGAAACTACACAAGAAAGAATGCATAAGACCCTAGTTGACTGGAGTGAGCAGTTTATATCTATAGGTAACAAGGAGATCTTGATCAAAGCAGTAGCCTAGGCGATACCCACTTATATTATGAGTGTTTTTCGATTACCGGTGTCGGTTTGTGATGAGCTCACCAAGATGATGAGGCAGTACTGGTGGGGAGTCAACAAGGGCAGGAGGAAATTGGCGTGGTTGAGTTGGGACAAGTTGAGACTCCCAAACTGCAAGGGGGGATGGGGTTCAGGGACATTCGCGCTTTCAACCAAGCCTTGCTAGCAAAGCGGGCATGTAGATATATTGAAACCCCTGACAGCTTATGTGCTCGTTTACTGAAGGCTAAGTATTTTCCAAATGGAAGTCTCTTGGATACAATTTTCACTGGACATTCGTCGGCTATTTGGAAGGGAATATTGCATGGGCTCGACCTTGTGAAGAGAGGTCTTATCTGGAGGATTGGGACAGAGCCTCAGTCAGAACTTGGAGAGGTCCCTGGATCCCCCGGCGCGGTGACTTCCGACCTATTACTCCTAAGAGGAATTGTCGTTTCAACAGAGTATCGAACTTTCTGGACAACAATGGTGCTTGGATTATGGAACGTCTTGAGGAACATTTTTGGCCGATGGATATTACGGAGATTCTCAAAATACGGACTCCCCACGTAGCAGCAGTGACTTCATTGGATGGTTCCCCGGGGCACGTGGTATGTTTATGGTTAAGCCGGCCTATAAATTAGCAACAGAAGCTCATGACGCGGCATTCGCTGGTGGTGCGACAAGTACTAATGCTGGTGGCAGCCGCACCATATGGAGTTCTATTTGGAAGACTCAAGCTCCACTTAAGATGAGGATTATGGCGTGGTGTACGGCGACAGGTTCACTGGCAACTAATCTGGCCAAGAGTAAGCGCCATATCCCAGCTATTAGCACATGCCCGATGTGTGGAGTTGAGAGAGAGAGAGAGAGCAGTTTCCATGCTCGGCGTGTATGGGAAGGCTTACGTAAAGTCTGGCCTTTACCAGATGATTCGATGCTAGTGAACACAGGCAAGGATTGGGTGCTGCAGCTTTTGGCAAAATGTTCGGAACATGTGAGAGACCTCGTGATCATGACTATATGGCGGATTTGGCAGCTACGCAATGACAGTACGCATGGGAAGGGTGAGTGCACAATGCAGGCAACAGTTGATTACCTAGACAGCTATTATAAATCATTGAATCTTGTCAACAAGTATAGCATGGAGGAGATTATAAAGGGGAAGATGGTGAATGATGTGCACAGCCAAGTTCATACCAACAACACGAACCACACTCCGGCTAAGCTTTGGCCTCCGCCACCGGCGGGATGGGTGGCGCTCTCTGTGGACAGATCCTTCTCGGTTCAGGACAGGTGTGCGTCGGCTGGGATGGTACTTCGAAGGGAGAATGGACATTGATCTTCGTGGCCTACAGATACATCTTCAATTGTAAACACGCCTTAGAAGCGGAGATCCATGCGTTAATGCAAGGTATGGCATTGGCCATTCAGCACTCGGACAAGAATGCCATTGTCCAATCAGATTCTTCAAATGCCTTGGCCACCCTCGGGGGAGACACCTTGTCTAGATCGGCCTATAGTGATTTAGATGCTGAGATTAAAGCTCTAAGGGTTGACAGAGAGTTTGTTCCACTTAAGATTAGTAGAGTTCAAAATAGGGTAGCACGTCAATTGGCTCATTATAGCCGTACCGAGGCTTGTACTGCGGTATGGTCGAACTCAAGCACTATGTGTTGTGAGGACCCACAGCTCGTCATCGAGGAACAGGCGTGCTACGAGGACTACAAGAAGCATAGCAACAACGCTAATGAGGCCAAACCCTCCGCCGCTTGGGGGGGGGGGGGGGGGGGGGGGGGGTGATCCATATTTCCTCTGGCTCCTCCGACCCCTGTGACTCTGAGGTGAATTGGGACGAGCTCATGGAGGAATCTGAATAGTTTTAAGTATGTTATGTTATTTGGACCATCTAATTATGCCATGTATGATGTGCTACCTTTTTGTAATTATGTAATCAAGTAGTTCCAATTTGTGTTTGAAATGAAATTGTGTGGAAATTTTTTTATGGGAGTTAGTTTAGGAGTTCTTGGTAATTCAGTACTGGATTCCGAGTTTTTGGTCGATCCTGAGTTTATTAGACTGCAGTTGCAAGTTTTTGAGGGCCCTCTCGCGATCATTTTGACTTCTATTTGAGTAACCTTGCAATTTTTTATGGCAATTCAGCTTTTAGTGAGCAATTTACTGTAAAGGCAACATAAGATGGAAGCCAAAATTTACTGATTTGGTAAGAAGTACTTGCCTGAATTTTCTGTTATGGGATAGACATTGAGTTTTCTGAAGCACAAATATCTCCATTAACAAATATCTCTTGTGATACCATTGAAACTTCAGTAAATGTATATATTGTGTTCATTGGCACCTATGTAATGTAAGAACCTAGACTGGATTATTCCGCTAGACCATGAACCTGACAAGCTGTTGCAACAATTGCATAATTCCATCGCTTAATGCCCTGACTAGTTTCATTGCTTATTCTATGATGAACCATGCGCAACAAATAGTAGGGCATCTGCACCAACTACAATCGTGTTGAAACTTAAGGTACCTAGGGAATGGTAGCTTGTTAGACTGAATTAAGGAAACTGCAAGTGCCCGGGATTCAGTTAATGCTTATGTCTCTGTTCCGAGGAGAGGCATAATAGCAAGGTGGGAAACAAACAGAGTAGAGAGCTATATTTACCAAGTCAAGAACTAATGTTATTTGTCGTGACGGTTTATTAGATTGTAGAATTTTGTACTTGTCCAGGAGGTGTTCTTTTGCGATACTACATTGTGAGAACCATTGTAAGTTCATGTTCATGTGGAGATGTTTTTTATGAGTCATTATCACAATTTTTGGGCCCTGCTGCCAGGATCATTTTGACTTGTCAGTAATTCAGTTTTGGTGAGCAATTTGTTGTAAAGGCAACTGCAAATGGAGGTTGAAATCTACTGATTGGGTAAGACGTACCTGCCTGATGTTTCTGTTGCCATGGAAACTTGAGAATGACACCTGGACTGGATGATACCGCTGCTAATCCATGAACCTGATAGCTGCTGCAATAAACGAGCTGTATCCCGCTTTGCCTATCTTGATGTGGAATCTATCGTTGAGCACCCATGAATGCAGGTAGAAGGTGTTTTTTCTTAACTCTTTCCAAGCCTCAGCTTGATTGGACTTCGTCAGCTCTTGTCGTTCAGCTTCCTCTCTCCTCTCTCATCTTGTCTCTCGATAGACGGCGTTAAAAAGTAAACAGATCTAAAGCTTATCAATGAAATTTCCATTTACACGGGATCTAGGCATAATTCCCAACCCATTCTATATAGAATTGTTTTTATTCCTTCACAAAATAACATAAAAACAAACACATTCGATTCTTATAATTATAAATAGATTGATCCATATGCTCTAAATCCATATGCTTTAAATGGATAAGAGAGATATGGATTTTCCGCTCAGCTCAAATTGTATCCTTTTCCTTCTGCTTGGACACGAAAAGATATGAAATATTTGACTAAGACTGGATTTCATTCCACTTTTTCCTATTTCTGAATGGGAGCCCTAGTTTCAGCATAATAGCCTCGTTTTGAAGCGCTCCTCTTTCCTTCTCGCGAACCACGGGAGCGCCCAGCGCCCAGAAGAGCAAAGCTCATTTTCAAAACAGGGTCAAGCGACGCATTTAAAAGGGCTGGCCCGTTAAAAGGACGCTTACTCTGCGAACGAAGCCCCAAAAGACGTAGTAAAGGATCCTATCCTATTTCTTGTATTACCTTGAAATTCCATTGATTATTCCGACATGAACCATGTGTA
This sequence comes from Elymus sibiricus, assembly GCA_039707655.1. Taxonomy (NCBI): domain Eukaryota; kingdom Viridiplantae; phylum Streptophyta; class Magnoliopsida; order Poales; family Poaceae; genus Elymus; species Elymus sibiricus. The sequence continues at coordinate 32,126,708 of CM077674.1, forward strand.
ATACTAGGGCATCTACACCAAATGCAATCTTGTTGAAACCTGTAGTTAGGTACTTGACCATGTATGGTCCAGCCCGTCATATATTAGCTGTGCATTGGAATTACTTTTGGTTTTCCCAAATTATTTCCTCATTAGCAACATTTCTCTGTAGAAGTTGGCAATTATTTGAATCTATGAGAATTCTGGTGAGGGTACAACAAATGGTTCACTAGACACAATCGGGCTAAGCATTTGTATGTCGAGGATACAAATTGCCTCTTCTGTAATGAACTAGAAAGTGTTCAACACACTTTCTCTGAACGTATTGTGGGCTTGTGGCTAGGCTCGCTTGGCTATCCATACCTGACATGTTTGATATTCCTGGCCGGCCCAGTCTGCTGTATAATCCTGTTCGGATGGTGGGATATATCTTAAACGATATGCTACTCGTAACAATTTTTAGGGAGTATTCGGACCTTAAGAAATAGTGAAATCCCAATTGGAGTATTTGGACGTAATGCTGAGACAACAACTCTCCAATGAAGGGGCAAATAGAAGTATTAAAATTAAATTATTTTTCTCAACAAAGTTGTGCAAGAATGCTTCCATAATTGTAGAATATCGAAGTATGCAGTGCATGAAGTTGAAAATAGAACATAAAACGAATGAATCACAAAGTAGTACTACTGAATGTTGGAACCCAAGACGCCAAATTCATTTCATATGGCATATTCCCGGTCGGGTACTCGACCCCAGGATCCGAGAACCACCTCACGATTTTCATGGACTGCAGGTTGAGCCAGAAATATCCGACGGTTGACATATTGATGAGCACCTTAATGAGCACGGTGCCACTCCTCTCGGCGAACCACAATAGTTTTAGTTCATGCTTGACTGGCCATCGGCTAGGCGGCGGACGGCTTCCGCCCGCCTCATCTAGGAACTGCAAGATCGTCTCTGTCTCGATCATCACCCGTGGTCGTCGCTGCCACTTGCCCGTTTGCTTCGATTGCGCCCAAGCTGATATCTTGTCGCCATCCGCCGTGAGAACGATCGGGCACCCGCCTGCCGACGATGTCGCCAGGAGTTGGTGGTACCACCCGCCGCGGGAGAAGCTCTCCGGGAGCATCATCACCGTGACTTGTTCCACTCTAACATGGAGCTTGAGGACGTAGTTCCCTTTGTCAGTCAAGCACAACCAGTGTGCAGCGTCGCCGATGACCAGGGCCGTGCCGAGTGGTCGTTGCAAGTTGCTGCCTTGCAGTTTACTAACCCGGATCTTGTTGTAGTGACCCCACGCGCCATGCTCCGACGAGAAGGTCTGGAAGTGCACATTGCGGCAGTGTTGTGACAGCTCTAGGTATGCCATGACCACATGGAATTGCCGGCCGACGGCGGTCGCACCATCATCATCGTCATCACCCACGAGCAATACATAACTTGGCATTGCATCGTCTTGTTGTGTATCCACCACATCCACAGGGAAAGTCAGTTTAGATGGCAGGATCTGGCGGCGGCGGGCGGCCGGGTCCCACACGCGGAGCGATCGGGCCACGCGGGTGAGAACAAGGCCGTTGGAGGATGCGAGGGGGAAGCCCTCGACGCCGATGGCCCTGCGCAGCGTGGTGGCGTCCGCAGCAGTGGTGTCCACGAGGGACAACTGGTCCTTGCGTTGCGTGCGCCCATACTTGTACATGTGGATCAGGTGGCCTCGCAGAAGGGGGAGCACGAAGCGGTCGCCGTGCCGGAGGTGGAGGCGGCCACCGAGGCCAGTGTAGTCCTTGACGCGGCGGCGCATGTCTACGCACGTCGCGGCGCAGCGCACGAGAGTGGCCGGGTCGGTGCGCGCCGCGATGTCCACCAGCACGTCCAACGGCACCGACGCTGCCGTCTGCCGCCGCCCTCTTGCAGTCGGCGTCCGCAAGCTGGTGCCATAGCCGCCACCGCCTGCCATGGTTGATGGGTGGCTCTGGGAGGATGCTCAGTCCGGGGCAAGGCCGCAAGATTAGATCGACGTGGTTTATAAGGCATGTACAATGGTTGATAAGATAGTCTTATCTTAAGTCTTGCATGTAATTTAGAGATGACAAAAAGAATTGTCTACAATGGGTCATCTCTTAGCCTTATCTTCAATAACTAGTTATTCCTAAAAACGTGGTGAGACATATTGTGCTAAGAGATCACATCTTGTCTTCTCTTAAATAAGAGAAGGCAAAGCTTTTTTTCTGAGTTCTCTCTCCTCCACCTCATCATTTATCCTACGTGGCACTCCTAAGATAGCACCATTGTACATGCCCTAATTAGCCTATAGCTGTCTCTCCCGCATCGTGCGTAGGCGATCACTTTTCGTGGTTTGCACGTTACCTAGTCCCGGGATTAACTCTACGTCGGACTGCGCAGTTACCTAGCTAGGACCTCGATAAGGCGCTGACGTTCGGTCTGGGGTTCTCCCAGACCGAACGACTCGTTCGTACCGGACGGGAGATCGAACGTCGTTCGATCAGAGAACCCCCCCAGCCCGAACACGTCAGAAAGCCTACAGGCCTTTTTGCTATGACGAAAATAAAATTAAAATAAAGCCCACTTTTCTCAGTTTTTTTTTGCTTTGGCTAATAAAAGCCCTTTTTTGGCTGTGACTAATAAAGCCCAATGTTTTGCCATGCTATGAACAAAAATGCCATGGCCCAAAAATAAAGGAAAAAACAAAATTGAAGTGTAGAGAATGAATAACAATATACCATGGATTTATGGTAGAAAAAAAAATACAAAAAGACCCTGAAAAAAAATGGATGCCAGCAACTTTACATAAAAGCAAAAAATGAACATGGACCATGAAAAAATAAATTTCCATGACAAAAGAGAGAAAAATTGCCATGAAAAAATTAAAGTATAATGGACATGTATGTAAAAGTAAATTTGCCATGGAAAAATTGGTAATTTTTTCATGGCAAATAAATGTAAAATTTCCATGGCAAATAAAAAGTAAAAAAATTTCCATGGCAAATAACAAGTAAAAAATTTGCCATGGCAAATAAAGTTAAATATTTGCCATGGTGATACAGGTAAATTTGCCATGTCAATTAAGATAAATTTGCCATGCAAAAATAAAAGTAAAAATTGCCATGGCAATAAAAGTTAAAAATTGCCATGGCAATTTAGGTAAATTTGCCATGTCAAATAAGATAAATTTCCCATGCAAAAATAAAAAGTAAAAATTGCCATACAAAAATAACAGGTAAAAATTGCCATGGCAATTTAGTTAAATTTGCCACGTCAAATAAGATAAATTTGCGATGCAAAAATAAAAAGTTAATTTTATTGACATGATATTTTACTATATACATGAAGACACAAAAAAATGTGGATTGAAAAATTGCCATGGCAAAATAAAAAGTAAAATTTTCCGTGGCAAATGAAAATGTAAATTTGCCATGAGCAAAAGTAAAAGTAAAAAAGTTGCCATGTATGAAAAAAAAAAGTAAATTGCCATGTATGTAAAAGTAAAATTGTTATGGCAAAAACAGAAAAGGTTAATTTGGCATGGTGCTTTAGAAAGGAAAAATTGCCATTCCAAAAGAAAGGTAAAAAATTGCCATGGCAAAAACAGGGTAAAATTTGCCATGGCTATAAAGTAAAATTTGTCATGGTTATAAAACTAAATTTGCCATGGCTATAAAGTAAAACTTTCCATGGCTATAAAACTAAACTTGCCATGTTGCAAAAAGAAATAATTTCGCCATGCCGTTGTTACAAAAATTTGACATGGTCCATGCATTAGAAAATGCCATGATGCACAAACATAAATTTACCATCACAATGAACTCTATTTTGCCATCGTCCCATAAAAATAATATGCATGGCGCACGAAAAGTTGCCATGGCAAAAAATACTTTCGGATACCTATGTGTAGTAATGAAAGTTGCCATCGCAAAAATCTATTTGAATTGCCATGTTGTGAAAACATAATGTGTAAGTAGAATTTGCCAAGTTATGAATGAATTCCATGAACTTCCCACAAAATAATGCATAATTGCCATATACATCGTTTACTGTATGAAAACCTGATGGCAACTTCTATTACGATGTATGTACCAGAAAGTATTTTGCCATGGCAACTTACATGACCATGCTTACAATTACAGCATCAATTTATTTGTTATGGCAACAAATATGATGGCAACTTTATATGTTCACCACTCTAAATTTTGTCCCTAATATGAAGTAGCCATGTTATCTGAATATAAATTGCCATGTGCTATCTGAAGACAGAAAATCAAACAACAACAGCACAACGAAAAAGAAGGGATCCAAAGATAGCACAAGGGGGAGGGAGGATGGGGCGGGGACGAGCCTGCCGAGCAGGGAGGCGGCGGTGAGACAGAGGGAGACGCGCCGGGAGCCGGCCTGGCCCTGGGCGAAGCGGCGGAAGGCGGATGGGAGGTCGACGAGGCCAGAATGGATCAGCCTCACCACCGGCCAGCAGCAGCTTTGCTCAAGTCGGCGCGGCCTCGCCCGTCAGGCCTCGCGCAGGGCGTCGCCATTTGTGCCGGCGCGAAGCTCGCCTCCCCGGACGTGGGCCGGCGATGGCACACGGGAGATGTGTGGATCAGCCTCACCTCGGTCAGCATCAGCTTTGCTCAGGTGGACGCGGCCTCGCCCACCGGGCCTCGCGGCAGGGCGCCGCCGCTTGGGCCGGCGCGAAGCTCGCCTCCCCGGACGTGGGCCGGCGATGCAGATCTGTTCGCGGTTGAGGGGTTGGGGAGGCGCCAGAGATCCGTCGACGATGCAGAGGGCCGGCGGCCATGACTGCCTTGGCTCGGGAGCTCGAGGGGAGCTCCGACGAGCGGATGTGCCTCGCTATCGGGGCTGAGGAGGAGTGGTGCGAGTGAGGTAGGAGGAATGGATAAGGAAGAGGAAGAGAGTGCGGCAGGGAGAAAAAAGTGTCCGTGGCGACAGGGCTTCGTCCCGAACGACTTTGATTTGCTGACCTGTCCCCTCTGCATCTGTAAGATTCGCGCCCCTCGATCCAACGACGACAAATGCGTTCGGGACGAGAGCACCGAACGTGGAACGTTCGGCAGTTATCGTTTCCGTAACTTTACGTGGTATCTTAGGGTATATAATTCCCTTTTTTTCATTAAGAAAATATTGGATGCAATGTAATTCAAATTTCTTTTCATGTGTGTGATATTTCCTTCTTCTTTTTTTGAGAGGGGTGTGTGATATTTCCTTCGATCAGGTAGCAGTCAACCCGGCAATCCGACCCATGGGTGGCCGCGCCCATGGGCACCCGACCCGAATGGGTAGGGTATGGGTCGCCATCTTCATCCATGGGTAAGCCCGATGGGTAACCCGATTAGTCATGGGTAGGGTATGAGGTAGCAGCTACTGTAATGATTTGTTTTCGTGTTTCCGTTGACTGGAAAACTCGTTTCAACTTAATAGAACTTTCTGACTAGAAAACTAATAAAAAAATTATTTTGGGACGGCGGATCATTGATGGAAACAATCTTACGATCCTCCGTCCCAAAATATATTTTTATTAATTTTCTAGCCAAAAAATTCTATTAAGTTGCGGGGATATCTTGGGATGGAGGATCGTAAGATTATTTCTGGTGGTTATTTATAGAGCTCGAGGCCATAGACTCTTATCTTAATAGCACGCTTCTTCTTTTTTGCGGCCATATCTTAATAGCCTGTTGGTGATTTCGAACTGTCAAGGTGGCCAAGTATGATCCTGCAGGCTAATCGCATCAATGTTCAGTCGACAGTCGACACATGCCAACATCCATTAATGATCACAGTTAATTTCCAGTTGACATTGTCGAGGCGGCGGAGAATTAAAAATGTATTTTGGGACGGAGAATCGTAAGATTGTTTCCATCAACCAAACTAGTGCTTCCAACCTGATACGAATTTATTTCCATAAAAACATAACTATTTCCGCTATCATTATTACATGCATGCTTCAACCGAATAAGTGATGTGAATCTAAACAAATGAATTCTATATGTTAGGCAGGAAAGTAGTTTTTGATTCGGGTAATATATCCAGGCTATGCAAAGATCCTTTAGGAGATAGAATCCATTTTTATGTGGTAAATTCTCTCAGCTTGTTAGTATTTGCAATCTGCAAGACTACACTGTTGATAATTGTTGTTCGATTGTTGTGAATGAGATGTTCAGGAGAAGGCTGAACTCTAAACTGAATGATCAATGAAATGAGATGTGCTCCAGTGTGAGCGGTTGCTTATGCTGGTAGATAGCTGAATTTTGGTGCCATCGGGGTACCGTCCTATGGCAGGTGTCTCAATTGCGAGCACTTGCAGTGGGTTTCCCTATGGTGCTTTGGGATCGCTTCTTCCCTTTCCAGTCTGATGAACCTCTCGGTCATTGTATTTCCATTATGCATTTAATAGGAAGGGGATTAGCTTGGTTCAAAATAATCTAAACAAATGAAATTTGGCTCGCACCATAAGAAGAATTTGCTTCCATATGAACTTGGGTAAAGATATCGTTGTGTCTTCGCCAGGCTTATGGGTTACAATTTCTTGAACCATTTACTTCAAGTACTTTGTTGTGTTCCGAGAAATTATTCGATCTGTCTCTTCTGTGAAGACTTTCTGAGTACTTTCATTCTGCTACTTACTCCTGTTAAGCTCAGTACTCGTATGTTACTTTGAAATATTTCAATTTGCCTGCCGGCTTTACTTAGGCCCTGTTTGTTTGGGCTTTTGCAACTTTTCCACTTTGAACCAAAAGCCATAAAAGCTCCAAAAGCACCTATTTAGCAGCTTTTATGGCTTCTTGGCCAAAGTGGAAAAGTTGCAAAAGCAGAAGCAAAAGTCCAAACAAACAGGGCCTTAGTTGGTCTTCATTGCATGACCCTAACTTTTCCTGACTGCCCAACTGGATATACAATAACCATCCACATATTACATTATGGGAAGCCCATATATAGCCACTGAGTCTTCTTGTCCATTAGACTATGAAGTACTAACATATTATCGGAACGAGGAAGCCCTTTATTTCTTGTAACAAACAACATGAAAGTACAAGCACATTAATAAAAATTATATGGTACGCACTCGACAAAGAGTGGGTTGGGCTCCATATACAGATTCAGATGGTGAAAGCAAGTTAAGGATTGGCATCGGCAAACGCAGATCCAGCGCCGCTCCCACCACCGCTGCCACCATTTGTGCCATATCCACTGCCACTAGCGTTGGTATTAGCACGTGCCTCCGCATTACCATTTCCAGTGTAGTAGTTATTAGTTGCATCACTAGAGCCGGATCCAACACCTTTGCCCGATCCATGGCCACTAGATCCCTGACCTCCGGTCGCTTGTCCTCCACCATCGCCACCGCCGGTACCGCCAGTGCTAGAAAATCCACCAACATCACCATTTCTTCCTTCACTATACTGACCATAGCCTGCACCGAGACCCAATCCGCTCCCAGAACCATTGCCACCGTATTGGCTACTACCACCCCCTCCGCCTCCACCCTCGCCGTTTGCATGTACGCCACTGCTAGAACTCTGGCCAGACCCAGATCCAGCTCCCGAACCCGAGCCAGCACCACTCACTTCACCCCCACCCTCGCCTCCTCCATAGCCTGTTCCGTAGGTACTAGCATATCTAGCCACACTTGCAGCATTGGCTAATCCAATGCTCAAGAGAACAAGAAAACTAACAGCTACAAGTTTTGTGCCTGCCATTATGAGAGATCTTGAGGAGGTGAGTTGCTAGTAAAAGGTTCCATGTGGTTATTTAAAGAGCTTGAGGCCGTTCACTCTTCTTATCTTCATAGTAGGATGCTGTTTTAGCAGGGATATATTAATAGCATGTTGGTGGTGTAGACTTGTCAAGGATGCCAACTATGATCCTGCAGGCTAATTGCATCCACGTCCAGCCGACAAATGCAAGCATCCATTACCATTAATAATCACAGTTAACTTCCAGTTGACATGGGAGAGGACCTCGAAGTTTCCACCATTGACATTGACATCGGCATATTCCGTACATCCAATGTACCACGTTCATGGATGCATGCAGGCAAACCATGGGCAAGCCATCGATGATGTTGCCAAAGCAAGATCAGGCTCTACCGTTCATGCACTAATTAAAACTATCTGCAGATCTCGACTGTTTGTATATGCTACTCCCATGATCACAAGTGTACTTGTATGATCGTCTTGGGCATCGTCTTACAGTTAACAACGATCACACGCCACGCACAAGTGGTTGTCGTTTACGATGCCAGGCAAGAAAGCATTGGAATCAAATCAAACGATCGAGCACTTGAGAGTTCAGAATCGAAATCGGTAACAGCACATATACTATAGTACATGTACGTACGTGCCGCTGCTGCTGCAGGCAGCAGCAACACATCCGTTGAGTCACACCTTAACGTGCATAAGGTACTTCACCTTTTATCTCTGCGTATGCGTGAATCCATCTCAGTTGATCCCATCGTCTATGACTTGCTAGTATAAACTTGGCTAGCTAGCTTCATGTTTGCGTGTGTCATTGTCCATATTAGTTTGGTTGGTTGATGCGGTTAATTTGACATTTCCTTATTTCAGAATGTTCAGAATAAATGGTTTTTTTGTGTGTGTGTGTGGGGGGGGGTGTTGTTTGCTGTGCGTCATGGAACCACCCGAACATCTTTCTAGTTTTCCAAATCTAGCTCAGTTGATTAAAAATATGTTTTAGTTATTCCCTTGGCAGTTTGCATGAGTTGAAGTATAGTTCCTAACCTATAGCTAAGTTGCGCTATAAAGCTAGGAGATTAGGGCGTAATCAGGCATCGAATAAGTAAATTGAGAAACTGATCCAAACATCAAAGATGGTTGCCTTGACGGCGCGCGCAACTTTCATGTTAAGCACTTCTCTATTTGATGTGATCTTGAGGGCGCTTCCGGTCACCAAAATCAGCTCTGGGTCCCTCTTGTTTCACCCCGAAAATAGCACAAATTTTCGATAAAAGTTAATGGGAGATACAATCCACCTGAAAACCCTATAAAACACATGAAAAGGAAAATTAAAAGGTGACAATTAGTGGGATGAACATAGATAAACCTCGAGAATATTAGGGTTAAACTCAAGGAAATTAAACTACACCCATTAGTCCCCTTGGACTGCTGCCCTCACCTGTGCAACGACATCGCGCCGACGTTCCAACAGTATAACCTCCGCCTCGACATGTCCTAGCCAGCAAACCGTGAAACTCTGGTGGCACTGATGCCCAGTCCCGGACCACCGACCCCTGTTGTTGCATGCCCCTGTTGGCTATTGCCGCTCCCCACCGACGCCATGGAAGGCCTGGTAGACGGATGTGGTGCCGATGGGTTCTAGGAAATTTGTAATTACCTCATGAGCAATGTATTTTTGTTATTAATTTGAATAATTGAACTTAAATTGATCTATTTATTTATAAATTCCATTTATCTTGTAGAAATAGTGTTTAAATTCTACACGTTGTGCAACCGATCCGTATTCTATATGCTTTTACATGAGTTTAATTTTCAGTACTCACTTAGTTTTGGGCATGCCTGTTTTTGCCGAACTACCCATATTTTCAATTTTGGGGTATCCGACCGAACTACGGTTATGCTCATGGAGATGCTCTTACTTACAGGAGTTACTTTATACTACTCCCGCCGTCCCATAATATAAGACCTTATTACATCGGTTTTGCTCACAAATCAAATGTAACAAGGTCTTATATTATGGGATGGAGGGAGTAGTTTCTTGGATCTACCATCTGAAGCATTAAGAAGAGAAGAACTTTTGTGCGCACATGAAGAGGAACCGTATTGTCTTGTGGTAACTTAAAGTTGGATAGAGTGTGGATTATTTTTGTCTAGAAATCTGTACCTTTACCAACTTCGTGCGTCCTGCCTAGAGCGACCCGATCCAGAGCGCCAACCTTAATTCTTTCTCTGGTGACTGATGAGTTCCTGATCAGAGTTGGGATCGATCAGATCAGATGTACCGCTGGAAAGGATGGCATTTTGTTTCATGTACATCTTCAATTGAAATTTACCACAAACAAACAAGAGAAAGTTTAGTTATGTTGGCCACCATTAGTGACGGTCACGGGATCCAAGCAAACTGAGCAGGAACCAAGATGAACTTTTGGGCAGTTTATATTTAATGAAATCGATTAGGGGGCTCTTTGCTAGCCATGAAAAAATTTCCACTACCATTCGATGTCCCCAGAAGTTAGTAACATCAGTCCGCACGCCAAAAATTTGACCTATGCAGTTGGTGAATTCATTCCATGTTATGATGATATTACTAGGCAAGAACAAAACAGCTAGAGTGATAACAGAAACTTGATCATGTTAAAACTCTGACAACGGATAAAATAAAAACACATAAGGAATCAAATAGTACAACCAAATTTCCACAGGCTCAGTGGTGCATATCCTGGGAGCGCTAGGCCTGCAGGGAATATAGAGCCCAGCCCATGCTGGAAAGACTTTTCTCTCGAACCAGCAGCAAATTTCCACAGGCTTAGTACATCTCCAGGCAGCACGACCAAATTTGACAACAAAGATGCATGATTGCTAACCAAAGCAGTTCCAAATGACTAAACTGCAATTACACAATCAGCTCCCACATTCAAATATTGTTACTAACACAACACGCGTCGTCGGATATTCTAATAGTACGAGTTAACCACTTGTTAAATTTCATAAGAGCACCATCCTAACACTAAAACAACATGAACTTAACTACATTTGATGAACAAGATCCTAACTCTAAGACAACATAAACTTCACTAAATTTCATAAGCATCGTCCTAACTCTAAGACAACATAAACTTCACCTGTCTTGCATGGGCACAGTATTTTCCAATGCCACAACGCCTTATTGATAGCCACAAGCTGGCATCAGTAATATATATTCCTTCATACTCAAGGAACCCATATCGATATCATACTCACTCTTGTGCCCATCCACGCCATCATAGAGGCTATCTTCTTTCACGTTCATATGAACGCTCTCCGCCATGCTACTCCTTTCGTTGATGATTCTCAAAGTTGCGTACATACGTTGACGGGGTTCTTTTTCACGCGCAATCTTCTCAAACTCGCACTGACGCCCATGGAATTGTATCCCAACTGGATGCACAATTCTGGTCCCCGTGGATTCGCAGTAAAAACACCGAATTTGTGCTGTCAAGACATGAGGTAATTAATATATATTGTGTGTATGTAAAAACAATATTAACAATGAAAATCTTCTGCGGCTTGCAAGTTTCACCATGCATGGAGCCATGTTGCGTAAAGAAAGGGTGCATGGATGACCGACCTAGCTGATTTTAATCCATTACTGTTATATTATTGGCTGGGAAATTAACTACGATGGTGAAGGGATCATCCAGCTACATGCTGATCGCTGTGGCAGGCTGCTTGATGGAAAATGTTTGACTTCACTAACCTATCAGCATGGAGATATTCAAGTAAAGAAAAAGGCATTCAACCCTTTTTTTTATCTTTGACACTTTTTTTTCTGAACAATTTCATTTATGACTTTAGATGTGAGGGCTCAAGCTCATGGAATGATAAAACGCATCAAGTAACAAGATACACTCAGAAGATAAGACACAGGAAAAACATTGGCATAGGGTTGGTTATATAGCATACCAGCACATGGCGGAGGCAGAGCCACAGGGCAACAGAAGGACATGTCGCTGTCGTCGTCGTTAATTTCAGCAAAAAACAAAGTCGGAGCTCCGCCACAAGGGCTTTTGGAAGTAGCCACAAAGTTGACATGAGAGTGGCCATGGTCTTGAGGAGGCCAGGAAAAAGGGTCACAAATGATCCGATCATTCACGCCACAAATTGTATGAAGCTCGAATTTGGCATCCTGTAGTTCGACATTCAGTGAGCATAGGGCAGTGGATGAGAAATGTTAGCAATAATAACCAACAAGAAGCAGAGCAAACCTACCCCATTTGGCATCTGTTGATATTTATTCAACAGAGCTTTGACCTCCTTGGAGATAAGTGTATGCAGGTCTGCTAGCTTTGCACGGGGGTAACATTTGAGGGGGACTGGGGGAAGTTCCCTCTCACAGTCATACTCATAGGGGGATTCAGGAGGAGACAGCAACCTGGCAAGCTGCTGAACATCTTGAGGGGAGAGCTTGCCAGAGTCCGGATGCAGCAGAGACAAGGCAGACCCCAGCATCGCCTTACACGACGTGAGAAGCTTTACTTGAGCGTCTGGGTTGGGGTGACATGCTGCGGTGGCGGCGGCCAAGTAGGCTTCCTCAAGACTGGTGTCCGGGGGGGCTTGAGCGTGAACTCTGCCAAGTAGGCCAACAGCTGGTGCGTGCCTCAGCACGCCTCCCCCCATTGCAAAGACGGCGGCAGCGTGAGCGGGAGGATCAAGGTTGGGATCAGCGAGAACAAGGTTGGCATCTGCCTGGAGCAGGCAGCGCACAGCTCGATGGAAATTAGAGCGATGATAACGTGTGCATAGGAACGAGGCCATGCCATACAAGGAGCGGTTCTCCACCCGGTGGAGGCACCGTGTGCCGATCACATCCAGCTCGAGTTTCATGGCGGGTGGGAACGCAGCATCATACCAGATTGTGTTGATAATGATGTTGGATACGGGGTCGAGCGGGCCGTAGCAGTGGCCAGCCCTTATCAAGCTGCGGTGGAAGCGAGAGCCTGCCGGCAGCCGGGCAAGGGCCTGGATGTAGTACCCGTGGATGGTGTCTTGGAGCGTCCGGATAGAAAGTGGGTGTGCAGTTTCGGCATGCTGCACGGACGACGGCGAAGAGAAGCTTCTGCGAGCCGCCACGCACACCACACATCTCTTTCACGGGCCGGCCGTCCATAGTTAAGCATACCGACAAGCTTGTCTACACGGACGGAACGGCGGGATGCTTGTCGCTCGCGCAACGAGGCGAGGAGGGGCAGGGCGTCGTCTATGCGGCTGCAGATGTTGCACCAGGAGTAGACGAGGCGGTAGGGGTTGGGATGCCCGGCGGCGAGGCCGGCGCATCTGAGGGACATGTTGATGTCGTCTGGCCCAAAGTCATGTGAACTCTTGATGCCGTGGTCCAACAAGACGATGCAGGCGGCGATGAGGACGTCGGCGTTGGTGAGCCGCAGGTAGCGCACGGCCAGGCCCTCAGATAGGTTGGGGAACAGGCGGGTGAGGAAGACCACCAGGCTGTCGAGCGACCGGCGCTCTAGGTCATCCTGTGGCACAACCTCGGACGTAGTAGTAGTAGATTTATGGCTGCCCTCGCGCTCGCGCTCGCGCTTCCACTCGACGAGACTGTTGATCATGATGTCGGAGGCTGGGTCGAGGAGGCCGACGCAGAGGCCCTGCGGCCGGCGGCTGCCGCGCGGGAGCCGCTTCCGCGCCTTGTGGTAGATGGTGCGGATCTTGTGCAGCAGATGGGATCTGGACTCGGCTTCTTCCTCGGGCTGGGGGTGCCCGGAAGCGAAGTTCGGCTCGTAGACCCGGAGGCCCGGTTGGCAGGGCTTGGTGGGCACCAGCGACATCGCCGGCGGCCAAGGAGAGAGAGGGAGGGAGGGAGGGATTGGATTGGTTGTGGATCGGTTCGGCGGCGGCGGCGTTGGGAAGGATACAGCGGAAATTAATAATGCTATATACAAAAGCACCGAGGAAAACGAAAGATAAAATCTCGTTGTCACCTTAAGAACACCGCAGCCACACGGATGCTGATCGATCTCCTCCTCCGTCAGGACTTCCTTGCTTCTTCTAGAAGAGCTTTAGACGAACCTTCCCTGCAGTGCGCCGCAGCAGTGGCCATCCTTGTCCGCATATGCAACCCTCCAAGTCTCTGAGCGGCAGGGGGAGGGTTTGTGGCCGCTCGCGGTAGGTTCGCGGCGGCGTGGCCATGGCTTGGCGGCTGCCGGCTGGGATGGGGAGTCGTACAGCCGACGGAGAGAGGGACTGGGAACACAGGGATTTGTCACGATGTAGAATTGGGACTATACTATTCATCAAATAGAAAAGAATTTGGGGTCACCATGTAGAATTGGGAACCCAGACAGATCTCCGGTCAAAGCCAGTGGCCGAGCTAGACATGATCTTCAGGGGGAGCAAAACAAGATATGTATGTTTGGTCGGGCCAAAAGAGAAAGGAAAGGCAATGCTCCAAAAATACAAAGATGAACATGATTCCACGCGCACCCACGTGAATAGTAAATTTGAAAAAGATAATAGAAAAAAATTAAAAATATAAATTTTTGGTATCAAATTTGGTTGGCCATTCTACACACGTTTGAAGTTTCATGAAGTATTGACACGTGTGGTATTCTTAGTGAAGAACACACAATTAGGACTACACTATTCATCAAATAGTGTTTTTTAATATAGCTTCAACTTTGTCATTTTTGCCCAGATTTTCATGGATGTCATTTTTTCGTGAAACTTCATATGCGGGTATACTGGTTGACTGTGTATGTTAGAAAAAAATTCAAATATTTATGATTTTTTTAGTATGTTTTCGAGTTTACTATTCAATAAGGGGTGCGCGTGAAACCATGTTTACAAAATCCGCGTGCGGCAATGCTCACTCTATTCCAAATCCAAAACATAATGTGTGGTGTTATTTTTTTAAAGTTAAACCTTTTCTTGTTTGACCAAGTTTATCTACATAAACTAAAGTTAAACGTCTAAACGACCACCAAATCAGACAGGTGAGCTCGTATGTTGTCGTGTTTCATTTATTTTTCTAAACTAGCAAATATGCCCCTGCGTTGCAACCAGCAGCGCCGCACTGGCGGAGCGCTTGCTGGACGCTGCTAGAGGGCATAACAGAACGGTTTCCTAACAAGGGGATTTTTTGCGGGGGGGAGCATTTCATTTCATTTAATCATCAATGGGGTTACAATCATTTGAAATGACAATGCTAATCTCCTGGGGCTAACCAACAAGTCGTACACTGCTAACAAGGGGTTTCCATACTACTGATGCATCTCAAAGTACTAAGTTTGCAAGAAATAGAGTATCGCAAAAAAAAAAAGATTACATAATGTAGATAGAAAGAAGTCCTTCAATATGACCAAACTCGATCGTTTTATCTTTAGTGGTAACAATATAATACGTGTCTTGGCCCTTTTTGAAACCGGGTTAGAGCACCGTAAGATTGAACCCAATACAAAGCACAACTCACTCTGAAGAAAAACCCATCGAACTTGGCCAAAGAAGGTAGATGGGAGAGCATACAAAGCTATTTAATTATAGAGCAACAAAAAAAACTCAAATAGATTCAATTGATTTCAATAAACAATCTGATCATAAAGTGACAATTCATCATGTCCCAACAAACATACCACCAATTACATCGAATTGATCTCGATCAAGAATGTGAACATGTTTTGAAGATCCGAAGGAGAGAGAGCACCATCTAGCTACTACTATGGACCCCCCCTCCCCCCCCCCCCCCCCCCCCCCGGTCGGGCCACCTGTCCGTGTGGGCCCCTCGGTGCACGTCTCGATCTCTTCCGAAGCTTCCTGGCTTTCTTCTTTCCCAAAAATATCGTGTTAAATCAACAACATATTTTGACCTCCGCAGATATTGATTTCTTGCGAAACCAAAAACAAGCAGAAAACAGGAACTGACACTGTGCTCTAAATTGATAGGTTAGTCCATATAAATTGCAAAATATATAAATATATATACATAAATGATAATATAATAGAATGAAATAATAAAAAAATATAGATAAGTTTGAGACGTGTCAGCATCCCCAAGGTTAATTCCCTTGGTTTTGATTCGTCTTTTATACGGGTTATTTTTTTCAGATTTTTTTCTTTATTTATTT
The DNA here is from genome assembly GCA_039707655.1 of Elymus sibiricus. NCBI lineage: Eukaryota > Viridiplantae > Streptophyta > Magnoliopsida > Poales > Poaceae > Elymus > Elymus sibiricus. The sequence continues at coordinate 32,142,519 of CM077674.1, forward strand.
CCTTTTCCTTATCTTTTTCGTAGTAAAATTTCAACATATTTAGAAAAATATTATATATTTCAAAATTATTCAGCGTATATCACGACAATGTTCAACGTGTATTTAAATATTAAACAACGCATATGACAAAAATGTTCAATATTCATTAAAAACATTCAGAATATATTACAAAAATGTTCAATGTGTATTTTTAAATTGTTCAACATATATAAAAACATTCTATAAATATTTGAGATTTCAAAATTTAGTTTACATTTTTCGAAAATTGTTCACATTTTAAAGCTTTGTTTCAAATTTCGATTTTTTTTCATGATTTTCAAACATTATTCGCATTTTTATGATTTTTCACATTTTTCCTAAAAATATTGATTTTTTATAGAAAACAAATCTACCATTGTACTTAGTACTTTCAGTTTAATGCTGAATTTAAGACACTCTCAGTCGTCAGCTGGACTGTATACCAACGCTCCTAGCCGGCGTGAGGTCCGGAATTAGAATCCCAGGCTTCTCTGGCGAGTTTTCTTCTGTTCACCTTTTGTTTTGGTTTTTCCAGCTGTTTTTTAAGCTTTTTTTCTTTTTTGAGGGAGCTGTTTTTTAAGCTGACAGCTAGTTATTTAATAGATAAAAAATATTTGTACAATAAAAATATTAAGAAATTTAATAAAATGTTTTTGGGCCTAATCATAGCCCCAAGTCGCTACTAGGGTCAAGTCCTGGGAGTTGTGTTCGACTCGGATCGACCTCGGTCAGGAGTCCAGGAGAGGGTTCCGCAGAGTTGTGTTCGACTTTGAACCTTTGACCTTCCAGCCCCACCTGAGGCCTTCCTAACATAGGACTAGCCCGCACTTATACGAGGCGACTAAACCTATTCAAAAGAACATCATTTTCTTTCAGTCTTGTTAAGTCTGCGGCAACCTTCACCATAAGACCATCGTATACACCTTCTCTAATACTTTTTTTCGACAATACACCCCCTCTAAGACTTGTTTACACTCAGGGTGTCGCCCTGTTGGCTAGGCATGCAAGGAGCGAGTTAGCCCACTCGTCTTTGAGCCTCGACTGCCACGTGGTGCTTACAGATTTCTTCTATCACAATATGCCTCCAAGTGCTAGTCCTATATGGTCTCGTTTTTTCAAAAGTTTTTACAGCATCTACAGCCGGATACACCAAATCCGACCCCTCAAATGCACGCGGACGCACCCGGGCGCGTCCATGGACAGTGATCGGCCTTGCCTCAAAAAACTCTTCTGAGGGTGTCCCGGACTAAGGGGTCCTCGGGCTGCCGACCTATCCCTCATGGGTCGGACTGATGGGCCGCTCCTAATTCATCGAAGGGAGGCCGGACTACAGGTGACCCCGGGTTCCAGAAGGAAACGTCCGAAAACTTGGCGTCTCCTCCAAGAAAGGTTTAGCGTAGTCGGCATGTTTATCCCTAATGGCAACTGACCATATGTAACCCTAGGTACCCCTGGTGTCTATATAAACCAGAGGGTCTAGTCCGTAGAGGGCAGAACCATTACCATCGTACCCACCTAGGATTTAGTCCATCCGATCTCGAGGTAGATCAACTCTGTAATTGCCATACTCCCACATCAATACAATCAAGCAGGACGTAGGGTATTACCTCTTCGAGAGGGCCCGAACCTGGGTAATCGCTGTCTCTACGTTCATTGACTCCAAGATCCACAGTTCGGGACCCACTACACGAGATCTGCCGGTTTTAGTACCGACATTGGTGCTTTCATTGAGAGTTCCACTGTAGGATCATCAAGGATCAATGGCTCGCTTAGTCATCGGCGACGACATTCGCAGCGGGGACGTCTTTGTCCCCGGACAGCTCTTCGCGTTCGGCAGCATCGTGCTGCACGCCAACCCGACCGGCCACCTTGACCAGGTCGACGGTTTCGCCCCTGAGCAGGAGATCAGGTTTGGCAACCTGGAGTACCTCGCCGACTCTCGGGGCGATTTAATCTTCACCGGGTTCTCAGCTTTACCTGAGGAGCCTAACGATCCCGAGGCATTAACTTCGGATCTCCTCCCCGGCCCCATCACCGGGCCGGCCTTCAGTTCGGATCTGGCCTCGAGTTCGGATCCGACCTCAGCGCCCGAGAACCAGGGGTCAGCCTCGGTCGAACACGCCCCCGACGCAGGCACACCGGAGGTTAACTCCGAAGAATATCAAAGGATGGATCCGGCGGACCTCTCGCTTTTAAACAAGACGTTAGATCGGATCGAGATGATGAGCATCGCGGATGGCCCATCCTCGGTCCATGAACGGATCAGACTTGAGGCCAACCATGGGGAATTTTACGTCCCACCCACCACCCACTTAATAGCCACTGTCGAGGATTTAACCAACATGCTGGACTACGCCTCCGAGGAGGCCGGCGACATGGACGAGGATATCGACATCATGTCCTATATGGCTCCCTCCCAACACCGGAAAGTGGACCGCCACCTCCACCTACGACGTTTACATGGTCGACACCCCCAAGAAGGATGGCGACGGCGCCGCCGAGGACCAGCCCAAACGCCGACGAAAGCGATCCAGGGGACGCGAAAAGGGCAGGGAAAGTAACATAGACACAAACGCCACCGGAGATAAGGATACTCCGGACAACAAGGGGGAGCTCGACGACGACGCCACCCCCGAACAACACCGCGACGATTCTGAAGGGCATGAGGACCAGGGTAACCCCGAGGACCCCGAGGATTCCGAGGATAGCAACTACCTCCCTCCTTCCGAAGAGGAGGACAGCCTCGGACTCGAGGATTTCGTTGTCCCCGAGGACCCCCTGGACCAGGAAAGGTTCAAGCAGCAGCTCATAGCCACTGCCCGAAGCCTGAAGAAGAAGCAGCAGCAGCTAAAAGCTGAACAAGACACCCTTAATGATAGATGGACGTTGGTCTTAGCAGCCGAAGAGGGCTTCGACAATCAGCGCCAGGATCAATACAAAAGGTACCCACGACGGCGTTTGCTTCCATCATTCGAGGACGAGGCCCTTGAGCCCATACCCCCAGCCGAACTCAGGCAAACCAATCCAACGGCCCCCCTCGAGGACGGGACAGGACGGCTGGAGACACCGAATATCCACCCTTCCCCCCTCGCCGGGCAGGCAAGGAGCCGGTTCAACCGGATGACCCATATGATCTGCGGCACAACCTAAACACCAGAGGGGCACAATCAAGATCCATTTATGGATCCAGAGGACACACGCCCGCTGGACGGGACGGATACCAGGCTTGGCGCGACAGGAATGATAGAGCCCGGGAGCAGCACCGTGCTCGGATGATAACCGATCTCCGGCACGACGTGGCCCGGGTAAGGGGCGCCGCACACGCAATGTGTTTCACAGATGAGGTGATGCAGCATCAGTTCCCCGAGGGGTTTAAACCCGTAAATATAGAGCGGTATGATGGGACAACTGACCTCCATGCCATTAAATATCTGCCATTAAAACTTAAAGGACCGGCAAGGCACTGGTGGAACAGCCTACCCGAAAACTCCATCGGGAGTTGGGAGGAGCTCGAGGACGCATTCCGAGCCAACTTTCAAGGCACCTATGTTCGGCCGCCGGATGCCGATGACCTGAGCCACGTTGTTCAACAGCCCGGGGAGTCAGCTCGGCAATTCTGGAACCGGTTCTTGACTAAGAAGAACCAGATCGTCGACTGTCCGGATGCTGAGGCAATTGCCGCATTCAAGCACAGCATTCAGGACGAATAGCTCGCTCGCCAGCTCGGCCAGGATAAACCGAGAACAATGTCGGCCCTCACCTCCCTCATGACTCGCTTTTGCGCGGGTGAGGATAGCTGGTTAGCTCATAGAAGCAACCACCCCGACGACCCCGACACCTCAGAAGCCCGGGACGGGAACGAGAAACCCCGGCGCAACAAGAATAATAAGCGCCGTCACACCAACAACGGCAGCGAGGCCGATGGCGCGCAGTAAACGCCGGATTCAGCGGCTCAAAATCAGGACCGCGGAAGAAGCCCTCTAAAGGGAACAGAGACGGCCCGACTGCACTGGACAGAATCCTGTGTAACACCCCATGTATTAAGCTACAGTGATCACCTTCTGATAATGCCAAGTCACCATGCTTAACAGTGCTTGATCATCATTTGCATCATATCTCATTTCAAATTCCAATTCAAATTGAAATTCAAATTTAAAGTGAAAATAAAAGTTGTTCCAATTTGGAAACTAAAATGTTCATTAATTAGCAAATAATCCATAAGTAATTATGTTAAGAAAAACAACATCACCTAAAACCCCTAGATGAGTCTAACATCCTAGAACAGTACCAAACAACAATATTTAATCCCATTTTATTTAATAAAATTGCAAATGAAATCATATTATCTCCAAACCAATTTCTGATAGTAGTTAATATTGCATTGTAATTATTGAGCTAAGTTACATATTTTACAAAACTCAAATGGTAGCCAAACATTTTACAAAACAGAAGGAAAACAGAAAACAGAAAAATGAAAAAGAAAAACGGTAAAAACTTACTGGCGCACTGGGCTTGAGTAGCACAATGCAAATCGGCCCGGCCCACCTCAGCCTTCTCCTTCCTCCCGCCAGCCGGAAGCCATGGCGCTGGCGACGCGCACGCGCAGCCGTCCACCGCCCGGATGGCGCGCTGTCGACCATCCCGCGTCTCCCCCGAGTGGATAAGGACCCCTGCAACCCCCTGGCGAACCCGAGCCCTCTCTTCCCCCACTCTCTCGCACGATCTCGACCTCGCCCGAGCGCCTCCGTCGCCATTGCCGTCGATCCCGCGCTCCCCATCGTCCCCGCGCAGCGCCGACATGCCGTAGAGCATCGCCGCTGTGCGCTACGCCGCCTGCACCAAGCCATTGGAGCCGGGAGCCACCGCAGCGACCTCCCCGAGCTCCTGTTCATCCTACGGCCGTCGTCGCCTCGCCGTCGATTCCGTCGCCGTCGAGCCTCCCCCGCGCCCACCTAGCTCACCTGCAGGCTCACGGTGAGCCCGCGCTTCTTTCCCCTCTCTCTCCCGTGCGATCCCGACACCGTAGCCGCCGCATTTGAGATGGCCGAACCCAGCGCCGCCGCCTTGCTCGTCGCCGTGGCCATAGCCATCGCCATGCTCGCCCGAGCTCAGCTGCGAGCTCAGCAGGCCTGTAGGAGTTGTTTCCTGCCGCCCGTAGTTTTTGCCGTGCTCCAGAACGCCGGATCCGCCGTCGCCCGAAACGCTCCGCCGCTGACCTCGTCGCCGGCGTCGATTCCGGCCGTCTCCGGCGACGGCACCGCCAGCATCTGACGCGGCTCGTTTGACTCGTTCGAACGAGCCCAACCACGCTCCGTTTGGACGTCTGTAGCGCCATTCCGGCAAGCTCTCGAGGACGCCGCCGCGTTTCGACGTCGTCAGCGGCTTGCCGCCGGCCACCGCCGACGTGGCCGCACGGGGCCCACCTCTGTGCCACTGACGTGTGGGCCCGGTGGGTCCGTTGACCGGGTTGACCCAGTCAACCCTGCTGACTGGGCACCCCTGTGTCACTGACACACGGCCCCACCCCGTTTAAACATTTTTATAAATAAAAAAATGCTAATTATTCCGTTAATTAAATTAATTAAACTAATCGGTCACTGACTAATGGGGCCCACCCCCCTAATTAATCTGTAATTAGTTTAATTAATCCCTAGTTATCTACTGTGTCACTGACCAGTGGGTCCCACTGGTCAGGTTTGACCTGGCCCAGCCGGGTTTGACTCGCTGACGTCATTGTGACATCATGCTGACGTCACCTACTACAGTTTCGGATAATTCGAATTTAATAATTAAATTAATTCCAGAAATTCAGTAAAACTTTGAAAAATCATATAAAATAAACCGTAACTCGGATGAAAATAATTTATATATGAAAAATGATCAGAAAAATATGAAGAACCCGAATAAGTCATGTACACTCATGTTAGAAGCCTCTAAGTAGAAGAACATGGAACTTTTTGCCCGTATTCGATAGATGAATAGTGCATAACCTTGATAAAATAAATCCAGATAAATTCCTAAATTATCTAAAACAATTAGATAGACAATATATCACCTCTGCATATCATTTAGGCATGTTATGCATCGCTGTTGCATTGTTGCCGTGAATTTATTGTTTCTTCCCCCTCCTTCTCTCCCGATAGACGCTGAGACCGCCGCCGACGCAGATGAGTACGACTACGCTCCAGACGAGCAGCCTTCCGACGACCAGCCCCTCTCAGCAGAGCTTCCAGGCAAGGAAACCCCCTTGATCATCCAGATATCGCCTATTCTTTCCCTCTCATTCTTGCATTAGAATTGCCCCTGCTAATGTTCCAATAGTTCCTATTCTGATGCATAGCCTGGTTTTGTAACCTGTTGTTGATACTTTACCTGTTATCCTATATGCTTAGTATAGGCTGGTTAGTGATACATCAATGGCCCCACACCCTTGTCCTTGTTCCTACGCTTTTCCCCCAGTGTCTCGATCAGAGACCAACACATCACCGCACATTCCCCCTAAGTTGTTCGACTCTGCAGAGCTACCACCAAGTGCCGAGGGTGATACCTCTTATCTCACTTCCGATGATGCCTCTGTAGAATAGCTAACCGGTTGGGTGTTACCGAGGGTGATTCCTCTTTCATCACCTCCGATAAAGCTTCCGTCGTGCAACTCCTCTTGTGTGAATCTATCGAGGGTGATTCCTCTGGGTTCACCTTGACCGATACTTCGAGTGGGAATCCATCAGGGGTGATTCCTCGGATTCCTTCTCGATACTTTGGACACACGGGTATTTTGACTTTACTACTGTCATTTGATAAAGACGGGTCGGCTCCAAGAGCACCCGCGAGCCGTGTGTTACCAAGTCGGAGCGGCAGCGATCCTGTTCGTCTCTGCGAGCTGCTAAATACGCCTAACGGATTTGCGTATTTGATCTGAGTGGGTCGTTGGCCTTATACGCACTACCACCACGTGGGATAATGGTTATGGGGCCCTCTACGTCGTATGTATCAACCGAAAGTTCTTCAGATGTCACAGCTCAGAGATGCGGGCTGATTGTTGGGGTGGGCTGGTTACGTCACTGGTGTATTCAGTGTCGTGTCTGGGCCCCGACCACCCTCGCAACGTGCAGGAGTGCAAAGGGCGATGGCCCAAGACCCCTTCGCACTTAGGATTTAGACCGGCGTGCTGACCTCTCTGCTGAGCCTAGGTAGGATTGCGTCGTGTCGATCACCCGAGGCCGGGTATTACCCTGCAAGTGTGTCCGGCCAGATGTGATCGAGTGTGTTGGGTAACAGTAGTGCACCCCTGCAGGGAAGTGATCTATTCGAATAGCCGTGTCCACGGTAACAGGACGCTCGGAGTTGTATCCTGATCCACTACAACTACAAAGTGATGATGATTCAATATTAAACTGTTAATACTGCTCTCGGGATCGCTTTCTCGCAGGGAGTCGAGAAAGGATCTCAGGGTGTTGCTATTATATAACCACTATTATATGCTACTATGTTCTACTCTCTCCTGATGCTGCAAGATTGCTTCAAGATGCTAGTCTTCGATAGGCTAGGCTTCTCCCCCTCTATTCTGGCATTCTGCAGTTCAGGCCAAAGATATAGCCCCATTCCTTTGATACCGATGCATAATTAGTATAGTTCTGATGTCAGTCTTGCGAGTACTTTGTATGAGTACTCATGGTTGCTTTGCTACTTCTTTTCCCCATACCCGCTTGCTGCAATCAGAGGATGGAGTCCCGGAGCCAGACGCCACCACAGGAGACTACTACGAGGAGAGCCCCGGAGGCACATACTACTGGGTTGAGCCAGCCGACCAGGAGTAGTTCGGAGGCCCTAGGCAGGAGGCCTTCGCCTTTTCGATCAGTGTCGCTGTTTGTGCTAGCCTTCTTAAGGCAAACTTGACTAACTATGTCTGTACCCAGATATTATTTGTGTGTATGACTTATGTATTCGGGTCCTCGTGACCCCTGGTTTGTAATATGAAGATTTATGTTTAAATTTTGAGTTTAGAGTTGTGTTGTGATATCTTCCCGTGAGTCTCTGATCTCGAGCGTGCACGTTTGCGTGTATGATTAGTGCACGGTCGAGCAGGGCGTCACAAGTTGGTATTAGAGCCGACTGCCTGTAGGAAGCCCCTTCCTATTCCTTGGTCGAAGTTGAGTCTAGTCTTTCAAAAACTATTTTACTAACATGGCTGTGTGGCTTACGGGCCCACGTCGCCAATGGGTGGTATTAGGATCTTTTATTCCTCTTATATACTCTGGGATTCTGATCTCTCTTCTATTCGGGTTAAAATTTTACTAACTCTGACTCTAGGTTCTCGTGGTCATGTCCACCCGGAGCTTTGATTATCTGCAAGATACTTTCTTGAATGCACGATGCAAGAATTCACTCACTGTCATTGACAATCTTGAAATTTCCTCTGTTTCAGATGGATCGCTTGTTTCCGCCGCGCCCTGCGACACAGCTTGTACTGCGGACTTGGGCTCGTGATGCGATTGGTTTTCCAGCTATCCTGATCGCACTCCTGACCAGACTGGGCTACCGTTGGTACCCCGAGTACATGGGTTACGAGGATTTCCACGAGTTCAACCAGGAGCAGTACCATGCCGATGTTCGTATCTTTGATCAACGGAACGACTCTGTCACCGAGTTGTACACTTTTCACGGTATCGGGGTGACGATTGATATGGCAGTCCATGACGCTGCCCTTTCTGCTGTAGCACGTCTTCGTGGCGAGCATAGTCGCTTGGATAACTCCGAGTTCCGATACATCCCGTATGCCCCTGCTGGAGATGATACCGGATACTATACTGCTGTCTGTGCCCCTTACGAGCGACGTCGATACAACCCGCAGGTTTTGATTCAGTGCACTCAGGATCTGGATCGTGTCGTGGTATTGAATCCGACAATAGAAAGGGGTATTGTAAAGGAGCATGATCTATCGAGATGCATATGGGTGACACGGTGTTTTAGCGACTTCATGGCTCTCGCGGTGGAGATAACAACCCTACGTCTCGTGCTCCGGAGAGGCTTTGTTTTCTCTGAGTATCAATCCGGAGATTACAATGTGTGAGAGAGGAAGAGGAGAACGGATCTCCATGCCTGAGCTAAGTCCTGAGACTAATGGCGAGAGAGCCAAGGGAGAAGAATGAGGGCCTCCCCCTAGTCTAGTGGTGGGGGTGGCTTATATAGAGTGCACCACCCCCTCACCTCTTATGTTACAAGGTGGACCATCAATGCCATAATATCTGCCCACTACGAAACCGCCATGCTGACTATTGGTCTTCGTATGTCCAAGTGAAATCAGGTACTCCGAGTGGAATGAGTTCGTCGAGTGGAGTGCTATGCTCCGAGTGGTTGTTGCCGTCCGAGTGACTTTCAAGTTGCGGTACATCTGAACGGCGATCTAGCCCAGGGGCCCAGTACAAAGTGTACGGTGTCCATGGGTAGGGTCTTTAGGTCAGGCCTTTTACCCTACCCCCAATACATGTCGTCGTCATTAGCCCCCGAATCTGTCGAGGTTGAGCGGGTCGAGTCGAGGTGAATGCCCAGATGAGTCGAGTGCTACGGAGGCACTTATGAACTCCCTCTGGTCACCCGACGGTCTTATCTCCGCATGTTGCCTTGACGGATTCTGGACTACATGGTGTCTGAGTGAAATGAGCCCTTCGCGCGTCGGGTGGCGGACCAGACCTGAGCATTTTTGGAAGGGTTTTAAAGGTAGAGCAATTGAATTGCTGGATCCCGGATTTTGCGGGATTCGAAATCAGAGACGTGCGCGCGCAGATCGACGGAGACCGTGTGGAGAAACTTGGTGACAGTCGTTCATCTCTCGGAAGAGGCTGACCCGTGATCTGAGTATGGAAGAGTCATTAAATCTGGGCAACAAGATTGACGCATGGACGACTGCTCTCTCGGAGAGATGCCATTCTTATGCCGGAGGAACATCAATACAAGTCGGCTCTAGATCCAAACTTATGAGTTTCACGCTTTGAGTCCTAGAAGAAGGCTCAAACGGGTTCGCGGAGGAGCGTTAAACTCACCTTATAGCAAAAATTTTTGAGTGATTTGGAGCCGGTCCTGTATCGAGTAACTGATTACTCGGAATTTCCTCGCGCCTGGGCACGGAACGTTTGCTTGAGTGAAGATACTCGGAATTTTGTTCTATGGGTGCGCGATCAGCGCACCCATAGTGTGTAGCCCCCGAGACTCTGACTGATTGCTGGTAGTCGGTTGGAGTCTGTAAGATTTGTTGTACTCGAATGTTGTAGCTGGACTTGACCGAGCAGAATGTTTCTTTTTGGTTTCTCTTCCAGTGGGGGCACGCTGAGTGCACCCACTGGGTGTAGTCCCCGAGCCTCTGTCGGACTAGATGAGTTTGGCAGAGGGTTTAAGTCTTTTGATCTGGAACTGAATTAAACAGGTGAACCCTCGTGTGCTCGGCACGGTAAATGACTTCAGCCTAGAACTGTGGCGGGTCTTCATGCATTCGGAATGGATCTTCATGGGCTCGGCACGGTAAATAACTGTAATCTGGAGCTGAGTCAGTCTGATGGATCTTCTTGCGCTTGGCACAGTAAATAAGTTCAGCCTGGAACTGGGTCAATCAGGTGAATCTTTGTGCACTCGGCACGGTAAATAACTTTTAGTCTGAAATTGAGTCGATCGGATGGATCTTCATGCACTCGGCATAGTAAATAAATTTAGCCTGGGACTGGGTCAGTCAAGCAAATCCTCATGCACTTGGCACGGTAAGTAAATTCATCCTAGAACTGGGTCAAGCAGGTGAATCTTCGTGCACTCGGCACGGTAAATAACTTCGGTCTTGAAACTGCCGACTGGAGAGAAAAGTTGGACATAGCAAGGAGTACTTCTTATATTGACCGTTAGCTTTTGCTCTTGCCAACCAGACGATCGGGTTGGGACAGGGTTGGAGACGAAGAGTGAGCGTTAGGTATTGAGCATATTTTGTGAAAAAGTAGAAAGCTGAGTGAGGAACATGCCGACTGGTGGCGGCACGGTAAATAACTTCGGTCTTCAAACTGCCGACTGGAGAGAAAAGTTGGACACTGCGAGGAAAAACTTGGTGGCACTCGTATGTCTCCCGGAGGAGATAGACTAGTGGTCCGAGGTGGACGTGCCATGAAAACCCGAGTGGAGAGGCTAGCGCGTGGACTGACTCTCCGGAGAGAGGCCACTCATTATCCCGGGGGAACACCAGCACAGGCCATCTCCGAGTCCAAGTTTGTGAAACTGGCGCCTTGGAGCCAAGTGTATCCGTAGAGGAGCGCCGGTCTCACCCTTTTGCATGAAGGGGATATTTGTCCGAGTGGACGTGCTTCCCGACTGATCGGGGTATGCTGACTTCGAGGAAAAACTTGGTGGCACTAGTATGTCTCCCGGAGGAGATAGACTACTGGTCCGAGGTGGACGTGCCATGAAAACCTGAGTGGCAAGGCTAGCGCGTGGACTGACTCTCCGGAGAGAGGCCACTCATTATCCCGGGGGAACACCAGCATAGGCCATCTCTGAGTCCAAGTTTGTGAAACTGGCGCCTTGGAGCCTAGAAGAAGGGCCAAGTGTATCCGTAGAGGAGCGCCGGTCTCACCCTTTTGCATGAAAGGGGTATTTGTCCGAGTGGACGTGCTTCTCGACTGATCGGGGTATGTTGACTGCGAGGAAAAACTTGGTGGCACTCGTATGTCTCCCGGAGGAGATAGACTAGTGGTCCGAGGTGGACGTGCCATGAAAACCCGAGTGGCGAGGCTAGCGCGTGGACTGACTGTTCGGAGAGAGGCCACTCATTATCCCGGGGGAACACCAGCACAGGCCATCTCCGAGTCCAAGTTTGTGAAACTGGCGCCTTGGAGCCTAGAAGAAGGGCCAAGTGTATCCGTAGAGGAGCGCCGGTCTCACCCTTTTGCATGAAAGGGGTATTTGTCTGAGTGGACATGCTTCCCGACTGATCGGCGTATGTTGACTGCGAGGAAAAACTTGGTGGCAGTCATATGTCTCCCGGAGGAGATAGACTAGTGGTCCGAGGTGGACGTGCCATGAAAACCCGAGTGGCGAGGCTAGCGCGTGGACTAACTCTCCGGAGAGAGTCCACTCATTATCCCGGGGGAACACCAGCACAGGCCATCTCCGAGTCCAAGTTTGTGAAATTGGCGCCTTGGAGCCTAGAAGAAGGGCCACGTGTATCCATAGAGGAGCGTCATTTTCACCCTTTTGCAGTCCTGAAGATGACTCCAGGTAATGATTTGGGCGATCGTCCGAGTGGACGTGCTTCCCGACTGATCAGGGTATGTTGACTGCGAGGAAAAACTTGGTGGCACTCGTATGTCTCCCGGAGGAGATAGACTAGTGGTCCGAGTTGGACGTGCCATGAAAACTCGAGTGGCAAGGCTAGCGCGTGGACTGACTCTCTGGAGAGAGGCCACTCATTATCCCGGGGGAACACCAGCACAGGCCATCTCCGAGTCCAAGTTTGTGAAACTGACGCCTTGGAGCCTAGAAGAAGGGCCAAGTGTATCCGTAGGGGAGCGTCATTTTCACCCTTTTGCAGTCCTGAAGATGACTCCAGGTAATGATTTGGGCGATCGTCCGAGCGAATGATGCTACCCTTATAGATCTTCGGCGGACCGAGTAAGTATGTTCAAAAAAATATTCCTGACATGATCAACAGGTTGATCAAATGGGCGTAACCCCTGAGGGTGGCATAGCCCTCGGCTGTGGCGTAGCCCCCGAGTGATGCTCGCAAGAGGTAAGCTCGCTACAGAGTGTGATATGAGGTTTGATCATATGAGTAACTTGGCTATTTCCGCGTTGGGGATGTAGCCGAAGTCGTCGAAGCCATGACACGACGAAAAATGTCCTCGGAGGAGTCCGTCAGATGTTTTTGAAGCTGGTGCAACGACGAGGTCGGTGTAGCGTGGTTGCGGTGCAACAAGACCGCCGCGGCGGACGAGTCTGAGTAGCGACGAAGATGGTGCGTAGAGCGTCTGAGTGATCATGTAACTTGTCGAAGTGGCGGATCCGACTGCAGTCGTTGAAGTGAAGGATCCGACTGGTGATGAAGTACTAGACCACTCAGGAGAGTGCAATTCCAAATGAGCTGCAGCCCCCGAGTGCGGCGTAGCCCCCGAGCGTACTACAGGTTTCGACGGTGGACATGTGTCATGCCCAACATGACGACGAGGTCAATGTCGTTGACACGATGAAGAAGACTCCACGGAGGGGTCGGCTGGATGTGTCCGAAGTCAACAGAGCGACGGGTCGGTGTTGCGGTGCGTTAGGATCGGCGGACGAGTCTGAGTAGCGACGAAGATGGCGCGCAGAGGCGCCGAGTGATCGTGTAAGCTGTGCATGAAAATAGCACAAGCCAACGTAATAATTTCTTGAGGTAATTTGATGTGTGCTGAAATGATTTGTGTAAATAAAACCCATAGACACCCGCTGGGTGTGCAAGGGGCTTGCCGGTTCGGAACCAGGAAGAGTCTAAAAGAGCAAAGGATCCGATCGAATTTGTCGAAGTGAAGGATCCGACTGAACTCGTTGGAGTATTGGACCCAAATGAGGCGGAAGTGCAGTGTGTGAAGAATGACTTAGCTGTGTAATGGCGCGCGAGCGGTCGAGTGGTGAAGACGTGTTCAACCGATAGCGATTCGCAGGGCGACCGAGTGGTGAGGACGTGTCCAACAGAGTGGCGACGCGCGGGGTGGCCGAGTGGTGAGGACGTGTCCAACCGAGTGGCGACGCACGGGGCGGCCGAGTGGTGAGGACGTGTCCAACCGAGTGTCGACGCGCAGGGTGGCCGAGTGGTGAAGACGTGCCTAACCGAGTGGCGACGCGCAGGGCGACTGAGTGGTGAAGATGTGTCTCACCGAGTGGCGACGCGCGGAACGGCCGAGTGATGAAGTCGCGTCCAGCTGAGCGATGGTGCGCGGGCGGCTGAGTGATGACGACGCGTCCAGCTGAGCGATGGTGTGCGGGCGGCGGAGTGGTAAAGATGCGTATAGTTGAGCGACGGCGCGCGGGGCGGCCGAGTCGTGAGGACGTGTCCAACCGAGTGGCGACACGCGGGGCGGCTGAGTGGTGAGGACGTGTCCAGCTGAGTGGCGACGCACGGAGCGGCCTAGTCGTGAGGACGTGTCCAACCGAGTGGTGATGCGCGGGGCGGCCGAGTGGTGAGGACGTGTCCAGCTGAGTGGCGATGCACGGGGCAGCCGAGTGATAAAGATACGTCCAGCTGAGCGACGGCGCGCGGGGCGGCTGAGCGATGAAGACGCATACAGCCGAGCGATGGTGCGCGGGCGGCTGGGTGGTGAGGACGTGCCCAACAAAGTGGCGACGCACGGGGCGGCCGAGTGATGAAGACGTGTCCAGCTGAGCGACGGCGCGCGGGGCGGCTGAGTGATGAAGATGCATACAGCTGAGCAACGGTGCGCGGGGCGGCCGACAGGTGAGGACGTGTCCAACCGATGGCGATTGTCCGAGTGGCGACGCGCGGGGCGGCCGACTCAGGTAAGTTGATGAAGATGTGTCCAACCGATTGGCGACGCGTGGGGCAGCCGCGTGATAAGGACGTGTCCAACCGAGTGGCGACGCGCGGGGTGGCCGAGTGGTGAGGACGTGTCCAACCGAGTGGCGACGCGCGGGGCGGCCGAGTGGTGAGGACGTGTCCAACCGAGTGTCGACGCGCAGAGCGGCCGAGTGGTGAAGACGTGCCTAACCGAGTGGCGACGCGCAGGGCGACTGAGTGGTGAAGATGTGTCTCACCGAGTGGCGACGCGTGGAACGGCCGAGTGATGAAGACGTATACAGCTGAGCGACGGTGCGCGGGGCGGCCGACAGGTGCGGACATGTCCAGCTAAGTGGCGACGCACGGAGCGGCCGAGTGGCGAAGATGTGTCTCACCGAGTGGCGACGCGCAGAGCGGCCGAGTGGTGAGGATGTGTCTCACCGAGTGGCGACGCGCAGGGCGGCCAAGTGGCGAGGATGTGTCTCACCGAGTGGCGACGTACAGGGCGCCCGAGTGGTCAGGACGTGTCCAACCGATGGCGATTGTCCAACCGAGTGGCGACGCGCGGGGTGGCCGACTCGCTTAAGTTGATGAAGATGTGTCCAACCGATTGGCGACGCGCGGGACAGCCGCGTGATAAAGACGTGTCCAACCGAGTGGCGATGCACGAGGCGGCCGAGTACTGGTCGAATGGACGTCCCATCAGAGTACACCTCGCGGGCGGTGGCGAGGCCTGCCGGAAGGAGGAAGAGCATGGGTTCCCGGTGCACCTGGTAGGCGATGGACTTGACGCCTTGACGTGAACAAGGCCGTCGGGGGCGCCGGAGAGCAGCTCGGGATGTGGATCTCGCTGACGTCGGGGCCTCCGATGGCGGGCTCGGCGTGGTGCATCACGTCGACGGACTTGGCAGCGCTGGCAGGCACGATGAACCTGACCGTGGCGGCTCCGTCGGACAGATGCGCCGTGTGTGGAGGCATGGCCAGCTCTATCCGAGTGAATCCTGCATGTTACTCAGATATTAAGGCAACAAATTAATGCTAATTATGTGCGCTTTGGAAGAGTGGTAACAGGAAATGGTATTAGCATGCAATTATGGCTGCACCGGCCTGCACGTTTCAGTTTTGCATGCCACCAATCAAGCCTCCATTCAGCGCTGGCTGCAGTTACGGCATGCATCGGCTTCTGCGTTATGTACGCAGTTAATGGCGCGGGAGCCTAACCGATCCAGCGAACCTGCAATAGAGGATCGGGGAAAAAACTATGCAAGCATGGATGCGTTCAGCGCTAGCTGCAGTTACGGCATGCACCGGCCGCTGCGTTATGTACGCAGTTAATGGCACGGGGTTCCAAACCGATCCAGTGAACTTGCAGTCGAGAGAATCGAGGAAAAACCTATGCATGCATGGATGCGTATGGATCTGTATTAATTAGAGGAGGAGAGAGAGATTACGACCGGGTGCGGACGCCGGAGGATGAAGCCGCCGTGCGCGCGTGGTGCGGTCAACCTCCGGCTTCTGGCCGCATCGGGCCTGCATCTTCACCGAGGTGGCCATGGCTGAGCGGCTGACGCTGGAGAGAGGTCACACCGTGCGCGCTCCCTACGCCGGGCTTGAGCTTCCCACATGGAGGCCGTTGCAGAGCCGTCGACGTCGGAGTGAGGTGCCGCCGTGCGTTCTTGCCGCGCCAGGTCCCTGACCTCGTGAAAACCACCGCCGGGAAGAGGAGGAGAACGCAGCCGCTGATTGAAGAAAAAACCATCTGCATCATGGCTCGATAGACGCCACGCCCCACGGTGGGCGCCAGCTGTCATGGTATTGAATCCGACAATAGAAAGGGGTAGTGTAAAGGAGCATGATTTATCGAGATGCATATGGGCGACACGGTGTTTTAGCGAGTTCGGGCCTCTCGCGGTGGAGATAACAACCCTACGTCTCGTGCTCCGGAGAGGCTTTGTTTTCTCTGAGTATCAATCCGGAGATTACAATGTGTGAGAGAGTAAGAGGAGAACGGATCTCCATGCCTGAGCTAAGTCCTGAGACTAATGGCGAGAGAGCCAAGGGAGAAGAATGAGGGCCTCCCCCTAGTCTAGTGGTGGGGGTGGCTTATATAGAGTGCGCCACCCCCTCACCTCTTATGTTACAAGGTGGACCATCAATGCCATAATATCTGCCCACTACGAAACCGCCATGCTGACTATTGGTCTTCGTATGTCCGAGTGAAATCAGGTACTCCGAGTGGAATGAGTTCGTCGAGTGGAGTCCTATGCTCCGAGTGGTTGTTGCCGTCCGAGTGACTTTCAAGTTGCGGTACATCTGAACGGCGATCTGGCCCAGGGGCCCAGTACAAAGTGTACGGTGTCCATGGGTAGGGTCTTTAGGTCAGGCCTGTTACCCTACCCCCAATACATGTCCTCATCAGATCGCACTGCCCGGGCTCTTGCCGTCGAGTTGTTTGCCACTCGAACACGTCTCTACGATGCTATGACACAGTTGCTGCCAGCTATTCGTGCAGGGATACATCCAGAGTACATCCTTTACCCGCGCAGGACTCCGATGCCTACAGGTATTGATTGGCCTGCTGTTGGAGGTCACACACCCGCACGTGGACCTCTTCTTCCAGTTCGAGACCGGGTTCTGCATCAGAGTGCTCACGGAACGCAGGACCTTCCTGCCATGGACACTCATCGTCCGCACCTGCAGTTACCTGGTTTCAGTGGGTTTCCCCGACGTTGATGTAGACTTTGCTATGTCTTGTTGTTGTATTCCTCACCGCGTGCCTGCGCGCCGCCTAGTATGTCTAGTTGTTTAATTTCCGAACTTGTGCTGTCCACGTGTAATCGACTCTGTGTATGGATCTGTATGTCTTAATTGACTACTGTTATGTATCTATTGCACTACTTATTCGTTGTCGTGTTACATCATGTTTGTCTCTAAGACACTTGCAGTTGTTTTTACTAAACTACCCCCTGTTAAATCTTTAGCAGGATGGTTAGACCAGGTGGTCATGGTCGTGGCCGTGCTCCCGAGCAGCCACCACCGCCAGACTATATGGCAGCTATGATGCTGCAATTCGAGCTGAACCGACAGTTCATGGTTGAAATTATGGCTCAGTTTCCACACCAGAACCAGAATGCTCAGAATCAGCACCCTGCTGCAATAACTCTGCAGGAGTTTGTGCATCTTAGCCCCACTGTTTTCCGCAACTCTGAATAGCCGCTGGATGCTGATGACTGGCTCCGCGACATCACCTACGAGATGGAGTCTGCAAATGTCGCCCCCGCCAACCTTGTCACTTTTGCATCCAACTTCTTGAAGGGTGTCGCTGCTCAATGGTGGCACACCCACAAGAGTTCACTACCTGCTGGGACAGTCGTCACCTGGATCGAGTTTCAGACTGCTTTCCGCGCCCGCTACATTCGTCAGGGAGTTTCGCAACCTTACCCAGGGCAGTAAGACTGTCGAAGCTTATCAGCGGGAATTCCTTAACCTGTCCCGCTATGCTGAAGAAGACGTTGCCACAGATGCTCGCAGACAGGAGAAATTCCGCGATGGACTCCACCCAAACCTCAAGCTTGCACTCGTTGTTCATGACTTCGCCGACTTTGCCACTCTGGTGAACAAGGCTATCCAGGTTGAGACCGCTCAGATGGAACATAGGGAATCACTCAAGCTCAATCGTGACATTGGCTCATCTTCGAGCTAAGGACAAAGGCGTAAAATCTGGATTCCCAACAGCATGTATCATCCAACTACCCCTGCGCTAAGGCCTTCTTATGTGGCACCTCGTCTGCCTCCTCCACCACCGAGGCAGCCAAGAGCTCAAGCTGCTCCACCACGTGCTGCTCCTCTTCGTCCTGAAGATGGTCTGTGTTTCAAGTGTCGCCCCCCAGGTCACCTTGCCAAGGACTGCCGCCAGAATCAGAATCAGTTGGCAATTCCTCATGCTGGCCGTGGAAATGGCCGTGGCAACAACCAGACCCGCAACTATAATACTGGGTCTTCTGCTTATGGACGTGGACAGGGTTACCACGTCGATATTGAAGAAGTTCAGGATCAACCTGAAACTGTGATGGGTACCTTTCTCGTTAACTCAGTACCCGCTTGTATTTTATTTGATTCAGGAGCATCACATTCATTCGTCTCTGGAGCATTTGCATTCATGCATGGCATACAATATGAAGAAATGCATACTCCAATAGTCGTTAAAACCCTTGGAGGCCGTTGTCAAACCTCCATGATAGCACACAATGTCCCTGTTGAAATCGAAGGATTGGAATTCCTTGTTTCACCCATCATTTTAAATTCTTCCAATATGGACCTCATTCTGGGAATGGATTGGTTCAAAGCTCACATTGCTTCAATCAATTGTGCCACCAAAGTCGTCCAGCTCCTTCACCCCTCTGACGAGATAGTGAACTACACCGCCCGAATTACCCGGAATGCCGAAGGTCAGATATATGCTCTGAATGCTTTGAACGCTTCACCTCTCGAGGGAATTGAGAACGTTCCAGTCGTTCGTGAATTTCCGGACGTCTTTCCGGAAGAACTTCCCGGAATACCCCCTGTTAGAGCCGTTGAATTTGTCATCGACTTGAAACCAGGCACCACTCCTATTGCCAAGCGCCCATACAAGATGCCGCTGCATGAACTCCTTGAACTTAAGGAGGAAATTGACAAGTCACTTAAAAAGGGTTTCATCCGCCCCAGTTCTTCTGCTTGGGGAGCACTTTCTCTCTTTGTTAAGAAGAAGGATGGAACAAACCGATTGGTCCAGGACTATCGGCCTATTAACCAAGCAACAATCCAGAACAAAATCCACTACCCCAGAACAACGATATTTATGATCAACTTGCTGGATCCTCTGTGTTCTCTAAACTCGACTTAAGGTTGGGTTATCATCAGATCCGAGTTCGTAAAGAGGATATTCCGAAGACCGCTTTCGTTACTCGTTATGGATCATAAGAGTACACCGTTATGTCCTTCGGGTTAACTAATGCTCCAGGAACTTTCTCTCGATTGATGAACTATATCTTCATGGACTACCTCGACAAATTCGTCGTGGTTTATTTGGATGATATCATTATATTTTCCAAGAAGGAATAAGAACACGCCGATCATCTTCGGCTTGTATTGGCGAAACTCCGAGAACATCAACTGTATGCCAAATTTTCCAAGTGTGAATTCTGGTTATCTGAGGTGACTTATCTTGGTCATGTGATTTCCAAGGATGGCATTGCTGTTAAACTAGAACGAGTTCAGGCTATTCTTGACTGGACTCCCCCGAAGAATGTTAAGCAAGTCAGAAGTTTTCTCAGTCTCGCTAGCTATTGCCGCCATTTCGTCGAGAACTTCTCCAAGATTGCTAAGCCACTGACTGATTTGCTCCACAAAGGCAAGAAGTTTGAGTGGATGGAAAAATGCCAGGAAAGTTTTCAGACACTTAAAGATAAGTTGACATCTGCCCTAGTCTTAGCTCCCCCTGATTCCCGCAAGGATTTTGTGATATATTGCGATGCATCCCGTCAAGGATTAGGATGTGTCCTAACGCGCGAGCGCAAGGTGATTGCTTATGGCTCTCGTCAGTTGCGTCCTCACGAAGATAAGTATCCCACACATGATCTCGAGTTAGCAGCAGTTATTTATGCTCTGAAGCTGTGGCGACATTACCTTCTCGGTAATCGTTGCGAGATATTCACGGACCACCAAAGTCTGAAGTATCTGTATAGTCAACCAGATTTGAACCTCCGCCAGCAAAGATGGCTCAAGACAATAGCCGATTATGACATGGATATCTCTTATACCCCTGGCAAGGCTAATGTAATGGCCGATGCTTTGAGCCGCAAGTCTTATTGCAACAACCTCATGGTTCAGCAAGCACAACCTCTTCTCTATGAAGAACTTCGCAAGTTGAACCTTCACATTATCCCACAGTGTCATCTCAATACCCTGGTTGTTGAACCAGACCTCGAGGACCTCATCAAGCATATACAGAAAGCTGACTCTGAGGTCGAGAAGATTAAGCACGATCTCATAAAGGGAAGTTCCTCATTCTTCACTATTGATGCTGATGGCACCTTGTTCTTCAAAAATCGCTTAGTGGTACCTAGAAAGGACAACCTAGATCTGACCCTGCCCGTCATGAAAGAAGCTCATGATACACCTCTTTCAATTTACCCTGGTAGTACCAAGATGTACCAAGACATTCGACAGAGATAGTGGTGGCCTGATATGAAGCGAGACATTGCTCGTTATGTTGCTGAGCGTGACGTTTGCCGTCGCATTAAAGCAGAATATCAAAGGCCTGCTGGAACTCTGCAACCCCTTGATATTCCTGAATGGAAATGGGACAAAGTCGAAATGGATTTCATTACTGGTTTTCCCAGATCGCAGAAGGGTCATGATGCTATTTTTGTCGTCATTGACCGATTCTCAAAGGTTGCTCACTTTCTGCCAGTCAAGGAGACAATCACTACTAGTCAGTTAGCAGACTTGTATGTTTCCAGAATTGTGTCACTCCATGGTATTTCGTTGGAAATCAGCTCAGACTGTGGCAGCCTCTTTACCTCCAGATTTTGGAACAGTTTCCAAGAAGCTATGGGAACTCATCTGTCCTTCAGCACCGCTTTTCACCCCCAGTCCCAGGGAGAAGTTGAACGAGTCAATCAAGTGCTTGAAGATATACTTCGAGCTCGTGTCCTCTCATTCGGTAAGAAATGGGAGGAATCTCTCCCATATGCTGAATTCTCATACAACATTAGCTATCAGGCTAGTTTGAAGATGGCCCCATTTGAAGTTCTCTATGGACGTAAGTGCCGAACCCCTCTGAATTGGTCAGAAACTGGGGAACGGCCACTCTTCGGTCCGAACATTATTCAACAAGCTGAAGAACAAGTCCGCATTATCCGTGATCATTTGAAAGCTGCTCAGTCTCGTCAGAAGAGCAACTATGGTCGAAAACACCAGGTAATGGTCTATCAACCTGACGAGCAAGCATACCTTCGCGTCACTCCGATGAAGGGCACTCACCGTTTTGGGATCAAGGGCAAGTTAGCTCCTCGCTACATTGGCCCGTTCCATATCCTCGCCCGACGAGGAGAAGTGGCTTATCAATTGGAATTGCCGCCGAACCTTTCTCAAGTACATGATGTCTTTCAAGTGTCACAACTTCGTCGCTGCTTCAAGGATCCTATCCGAGCAGTGGATCATGAAATGCTTGAGCTGCAAGAGGATTTTCTTACCAAGAGTATCCGATCCGCATCCTTGATCAAGCTGAACGTCGAACCCGTCAGAAGGCAATCAAGTTCCTTAAAGTCCAGTGGTCAAATCATTCTGAAGAAGAAGCCACTTGGGAACGCGAAGATCGTCTTCGTGAAGAATACCCCACTCTCTTCCAGCCTACCTCTTAATTCTCGGGACGAGAATTTCTTTTAGAGGAGGAGAGTTGTAACACCCCATGTATTAAGCTACAGTGATCACCTTCTGATAATGCCAAGTCACCATGCTTAACAGTGCTTGATCATCATTTGCATCATATCTCATTTCAAATTCTAATTCAAATTGAAATTCAAATTTAAAGTGAAAATAAAAGTTGTTCCAATTTGGAAACTAAAATGTTCATTAATTAGCAAATAATCCATAACTAATTATGTTAAGAAAAACAACATCACCTAAAACCCCTAGATGAGTCTAACATCCTAAAATAGTACCAAACAGCAATATTTAATCCCATTTTATTTAATAAAATTGCAAATGAAATCATATTATCTCCAAACCAATTTCCGATAGTAGTTAATATTGCATTGTAATTATTGAGCTAAGTTACATATTTTACAAAACTCAAATGGTAGCCAAACATTTTACAAAATAGAAGGAAAACAGAAAACAGAAAAATGAAAAAGAAAAACGGTAAAAACTTACTGGTGCACTGGGCTTGACTAGCACAGTGCAAATCGGCCCGGCCCACCTCGGCCTTCTCCTTCCTCCTGCCAGGCCGAAGCCATGGCGCTGGCGACGCGCACGCGCAGCCGTCCACCGCCCGGATGGCGCGCTGTCGACCATCCCGCGTCTCCCCCAAGTGGATAAGGACCCCCGCAACCCCCTGGCGAACCCTAGCCCTCTCTTCCCCCACTCCCTCGCACAATCTCGACCTTGCCCGAGCACCTCCGTCGCCATTGCCATCGATCCCGCGCTCCCCGTCGTCCCCGCGCAGCACCGACATACTGTAGAGCATCGCCGCTATCCGCTACGCCGCCTGCACCAAGCCATTGGAGCCGGGAGCCACCGCAGCGACCTTCCCGAGCTCCGGCCTGTTCATCCTACGGCCATCGTCGCCTCGCCATCGATTCCGTCGCCGTCGAGCCTTCCCCACGCCCACCTAGCTCACCTGCAGGCTCACGGTGAGCCCGCGCTTCTTTCCCCTCTCTCTCACGTGTGATACCGACACCGTAGCCGCCGCATTTGAGATGGCCGAACCCAGCGCCGCCGCCTTGCTCGTCGCCGTGGCCACAGCCATCGCCATGCTCGCCCGAGCTCGGCTGCGAGCTCAGCAAGCCTGTAGGAGTTGTTTGCCGCCGCACGTAGCTTTTGCCGTGCTCCAGAACGCCGGATCCGCCGTCGCGCGAAACGCTCCGCCGCTGACCTCATCGCCGGCGTCGATTCCGGCCGTCTCTGGCGACGGAACCGCCACCATCCGACGCGGCTCGTTCGACTCGTTCGAATGAGCCCTGCCATGCTTCGTTTGGACGTCTGTAGCGCCATTCCGGCAAGCTCCCGAGGACACCGCCGCGTTTCGACGTCTTTGGCGGCTTGCTGCCGGCCACCGCCGACGTGGCCGCACGGGGCCCACCTCTGTGCCACTGACGTGTGGGCCCGGTAGGTCCGTTGACCGGGTTGACCCAGTCAACCCTGCTGACTGGGCACCCCTGTGTCACTGACACGCGGGCCCCACCCCGTTCAAACATTTTTATAAATAAAAAAATGCTAATTATTCCGTTAATTAAATTAATTAAACTAATCAGTCACTGACTAAAGTGGCCCACGCCCTAATTAATCTGTAATTAGTTTAATTAATCCCTAGTTATCTACTGTGTCACTGACCAGTGGGTCCCACTGGTCAGGTTTGACCTGGCCCAGCCGGGTTTGACTCGCTGACGTCATTGTGACGTCATGCTGACGTCACCTACTACAGTTTCGGATAATTCGAATTTAATAATTTAATTAATTCCAGAAATTCAGTAAAACTTTGAAAAATCATATAAAATAAACCGTAACTCGGATGAAAATAATTTATATATGAAAAATGATCAGAAAAATATGAAGAACCCGAATAAGTCATGTACACTCATGTTAGAAGCCTCTAAGTAGAAGAACATGGAACTTTTTGCCCGTATTCGATAGATGAATAGTGCATAACCTTGATAAAATAAATCCAGATAAATTCCTAAATTATCTAAAACAATTAGATAGACAATATATCACCTCTGCATATCATTTAGGCATGTTATGCATCGCTGTTGCATTGTTGCCGTGAATTTATTGTTTCTTCCCCCTCCTTCTCTCCCGATAGACGCTGAGACCGCCGCCGACGCAGATGAGTACGACTACGCTCCAGACGAGCAGCCTTCCGACGACCAGCCCCTCTCAGCAGAGCTTCCAGGCAAGGAAACCCCCTTGATCATCCAGATATCGCCTATTCTTTCCCTCTCATTCTTGCATTAGAATTGCCCCTGCTAATGTTCCAATAGTTCCTATTCTGATGCATAGCCTGGTTTTGTAACCTGTTGTTGATACTTTACCTGTTATCCTATATGCTTAGTATAGGCTGGTTAGTGATACATCAATGGCCCCACACCCTTGTCCTTGTTGCTACGCTTTTCCCCCAGTGTCTCGATCAGAGACCAACACATCACCGCACATTCCCCCTAAGTTGTTCGACTCTGCAGAGCTACCACCAAGTGCCGAGGGTGATACCTCTTATCTCACTTCCGATGATGCCTCTGTAGAATAGCTAACCGGTTGGGTGTTACCGAGGGTGATTCCTCTTTCATCACCTCCGATAAAGCTTCCGTCGTGCAACTCCTCTTGTGTGAATCTATCGAGGGTGATTCCTCTGGGTTCACCTTGACCGATACTTCGAGTGGGAATCCATCAGGGGTGATTCCTCGGATTCCTTCTCGATACTTTGGACACACGGGTATTTTGACTTTACTACTGTCATTTGATAAAGACGGGTCGGCTCCAAGAGCACCCGCGAGCCGTGTGTTACCAAGTCGGAGCGGCAGCGATCCTGTTCGTCTCTGCGAGCTGCTAAATACGCCTAACGGATTTGCGTATTTGATCTGAGTGGGTCGTTGGCCTTATACGCACTACCACCACGTGGGATAATGGTTATGGGGCCCTCTACGTCGTATGTATCAACCGAAAGTTCTTCAGATGTCACAGCTCAGAGATGCGGGCTGATTGTTGGGGTGGGCTGGTTACGTCACTGGTGTATTCAGTGTCGTGTCTGGGCCCCGACCACCCTCGCAACGTGCAGGAGTGCAAAGGGCGATGGCCCAAGACCCCTTCGCACTTAGGATTTAGACCGGCGTGCTGACCTCTCTGCTGAGCCTAGGTAGGATTGCGTCGTGTCGATCACCCGAGGCCGGGTATTACCCTGCAAGTGTGTCCGGCCAGATGTGATCGAGTGTGTTGGGTAACAGTAGTGCACCCCTGCAGGGAAGTGATCTATTCGAATAGCCGTGTCCACGGTAACAGGACGCTCGGAGTTGTATCCTGATCCACTACAACTACAAAGTGATGATGATTCAATATTAAACTGTTAATACTGCTCTCGGGATCGCTTTCTCGCAGGGAGTCGAGAAAGGATCTCAGGGTGTTGCTATTATATAACCACTATTATATGCTACTATGTTCTACTCTCTCCTGATGCTGCAAGATTGCTTCAAGATGCTAGTCTTCGATAGGCTAGGCTTCTCCCCCTCTATTCTGGCATTCTGCAGTTCAGGCCAAAGATATAGCCCCATTCCTTTGATACCGATGCATAATTAGTATAGTTCTGATGTCAGTCTTGCGAGTACTTTGTATGAGTACTCATGGTTGCTTTGCTACTTCTTTTCCCCATACCCGCTTGCTGCAATCAGAGGATGGAGTCCCGGAGCCAGACGCCACCACAGGAGACTACTACGAGGAGAGCCCCGGAGGCACATACTACTGGGTTGAGCCAGCCGACCAGGAGTAGTTCGGAGGCCCTAGGCAGGAGGCCTTCGCCTTTTCGATCAGTGTCGCTGTTTGTGCTAGCCTTCTTAAGGCAAACTTGACTAACTATGTCTGTACCCAGATATTATTTGTGTGTATGACTTATGTATTCGGGTCCTCGTGACCCCTGGTTTGTAATATGAAGATTTATGTTTAAATTTTGAGTTTAGAGTTGTGTTGTGATATCTTCCCGTGAGTCTCTGATCTCGAGCGTGCACGTTTGCGTGTATGATTAGTGCACGGTCGAGCAGGGGCGTCACGTCCAGGATAGGCCCTGCCAGATCCACGGTACCCCGGACAAGCCCGCCAACCACACCAACCGTAACTGTTGGGTAATCAAGCAGGCCGGCAAGCTTACAGCCGAGGAACAGGGCAAGGGTCCCCGCAGCGAGGACGACGACGAACCTCGCGGGCCGAACAACGGCGGCCAAAAGCAGTTCCCTCCCAAGGTGAAAACCGTGAACATGATTTACGTCACGCATATACCCAAGAAGGAGCGGAAACATGCACATCGGGATGTCTACGCCCTAGAGCCGGTGGTCCCAAAATACAACCCATGGTAGGCTTGCCCGATCACTTTCGACCGTCGAGACCATCCGACTAGTATCCATCATGGAGGAACGGCGGCTCTGGTACTCGACCCCATCGTGGATGGATATCACCTCACCAGAGTCCTTATGGACGGAGGCAGCAGCTTCAATCTGATTTATTCAGATACAGTGAGGAAAATGGAAATCGATCCGTCAAGGATCAAACCTAGCAAAACCACCTTTAAAGGCGTAATCCCAGGCGTCGAGGCACGCTGCTCGAGATCCGTGACCTTGGAAGTAGTCTTCGGTTCGCCCGACAACTTCCGCAGCGAAGATTTAATCTTCGACATCATTCCTTTCCCAGTGGTTACCACACACTCCTCAGCCGGACAGCGTTCACCCGCTTCAATGCCGTTCCGCACTACGCATATCTGAAGCTCAAAATGCCAGGACCAAAGGGTGTTATTACCGTTAACGGCAACACCGAGCGCTCGCTCCGAACCGAGGAACATACAGCGGCTCTAGCCGCCGAAGTCCAGGCCGCCGCTGAAGCGTCGAAGGCCCAGTCTACCATCAAGACGCCGGACGCGCGCAAATGCACCCGAGCTACGGCCTCGATCCCAGAGCACCCCCGCGCTCACCCTAAATAGGGATACGCGCCCCATAGCATGACCTATCCGGCCGTGAAATACGTACCTCGGGTACACAATTTCTCACTTAAAATTCCATGGACAGCTGTGGGGGCAAACGCTACAGGGGCCAACAGCTCGGTTCAGCTGAGCCATGGCCAAGGATGTTCTCGGATCAACATCGACAACAGGCACCAACTAGGGCCTGATCAGCGTTAAGCTGATACCTTACAGCGACTTCTCAAAACCCTTTCTCAAGGGCACGTCCGCCGACCACTACCGCTTCCGCCATACATACAAGTGATGACTTCAATCGCACGGAAGCTTCATCCGGAGCGAAGCCGCAGACGTGCGGCAGGGCGTGATACGTCTCCAATGTATCTATAATTTTTGATTGTTCCATGCTATTATATTATCAATCTTGGATGTTTTTATATACATTTACAGCAATTATATATCATTTTTGGGACTAACCTATTAACTTAGTGCCCAGTGCCAGTTGCTGTTTTTGGTTTTCCAGAATATCAGTACCAAACGAAGTCCAAATGCCATGAAACTTTTTGGAGAATTTTTTTTGGACATAAGAGACACTAGAAGCTTTGGGAGAGGGCCAGAAGACAGAGGAGGTGGCCACGAGCCACCAGGGCGCACCCCAGGGGGTGGCGCGCCCTGGTGCCTCGTGGGCCCACTCTGCCCCTTTTGACCTAATTACACCACTATAAATTCTCTAAAATCGGGAAACCAACAGAGGATTCCACGAAATACTTTTTCCGCCGCCGCAAGCTTCTGTTCTTGAGAGATCCCATCTGGAGGCCTTTTCCGGCACTCCGTCGGAGGGGGAATCGATCACAGAGGGGCTCTCCATCAACCTTGCTGCCCTTCCGATGATGCGTGAGTAGTTTACCACAGACCTTCGGGTCCATAGGTAGTAGCTAGATGGCTTCTTCTCTCTTTTTGATCTTCAATACAATGTTCTCCTCGATGTTCTTGGAGTTCTATCCGATGTAATCACTTTTTGCGGTGTGTTTGTTGGGATCCGGTGAATTGTGAGTTTATGATCAGATTATCCATGAATATTATTTGAGTCTTCTCTGAACTCTTTTATGCATGATTATTATAGCCTCGTATTTCTCTCCGATCTATTGATTTGGTTTGGCCAACTAGATTGATTTGTCTAGCAATGGGAGAGGTGCTTTGTAATGGGTTCGATCTTGCGGTGCTCAAACCCAGTGACAGAAAGGAACATGACACGTACGTATCGTTGCTATTAAGGGTAAAAAGATGAGGTTTATTCATACGTGAGTTTACTTTGTCTACATCATGTCATCTTGCTTAAGGCGTTACTCCGTTCTTTATGGACTTAATACACTAGATGCATGCTGGATAGCGGTCGATGTGTGGACTAATAGTAGTAGATGCAGGCAGGAGTCGGTCTACTTGGATCGGATGTGATGCCTATATACATGATCATTGCCTTGGATATCGTCATGATTATTTGCATTTCTATCAATTGCCCAACAGTAATTTGTTCACCCACCGTATGCCATTTTTATGAGAGAAGCCTCTTGTGAAAACTATGGCCCCCGGGTCTATCCAAATCATATATTAAAAATCCTAAAAATACCTTGCTGCACTTTTACTTTATTTATTTTATTTTATATTTTAGTTCAATCTATGTATCTATCACCATACAATTTAATCTTGCAATTAACCGCCAAGGGATTGACAACCCCTTGTTTGCGTTGGGTGCAAGGATTTGTTGTTTGTGTGCAGGTACTGCTAACGAGGTGTTGCGTGATTCTCCTACTGGATTGATAACCTTGGTTTCATAACTAAGGGAAATACTTATCTCTACTGTACTGCATCATCCTCTCCTCTTCGGGGATAAAAACCAACGCAGATCACAAGTAGCAGGATGAATTTCTGGCGCCGTTGCCGGGGAGACATCATCAAGATCTATCAAGTACCTTCGCATAAACTTTCATCTCCTTGCATTTATTTTATTTGCCTCTCGTTTTCATCTCCCCCACTTCTAAATTTTGTTTTTTACAAAAATACAAAAATATTTTCCGTTTGCCTTTTTCTTGTTTGCTTCTTTGCTTGATTGCTATCTTGATTGCGTAGTCACGATGTCTCAAGAAAATACAAAATTGTGTGATTTTTCTAATACTAATAATAATGATTTTATTAGTACTCCGATTTCTCCTCCCGCCGCTAGTGCAGAGACTGGTGATATTAATGCCACTTTGCTAAATCTTGTTATGAAAGAACAATTTTCTGGTAGTCCTAATGAAGATGCTGCGTCCCATCTTAACACTTGAGTAGAATTGTGTGATATGCAAAATAAAAAAGATGTGAATAATGATATTGTGAAATTAAAATTATTCCCGTTCTCATCGAGGGATCGTGCAAAAATTTGGTTTTCACCTTTATCATGAAATAGTATCGATTCTTGGGATAGGTGTAAAGATGCTTTTATTACCAAGTATTTTCCTCCCATGAAAATTATTTCTCTTAGAAATCAAATTATGAATTTTAAACAACTTGATCATGAACATGTTGCCCAATCTTGGGAAAGGATGAAATTAATGATAAAAATTTCCCTACTCATGGTTTAAATTTGTGGATGACCATACAAAAAATTTATGCAGGATTAAGTTTCGTTTCTAGAAATCTTTTAGATACCGCTGTGGGTGGTACTTTTATGGAAATTACATTGGGAGAAGCTACTAAATTTCTTGATAATATTATGGCAAATTATTCACAATGGCATACTGAAAGAGTTCCCACTAGTAAAAAAGTGAATTCGGTTGAAGAAATTAGTATTTTGAGTGATAAAGTTGATGCGCTTATGAAATTGGTTGGTAGTAAAAATGCTCATATTGATCCTAATGATGTGCCATTATCCACTTTGATTTAGCAAAATAATGATGCTATTGATGTGAATTTTGTCTCTAGAAGTAATTTCATCAACAATGCTTATAGGGGTAATTTCAATGCTAGACCGTTTCCTGGAAATTCCTCTAGTAATTTTGGCAATCCTTATGGTAAATCTTATAATAATAATAATAATAATAATAGGATTCCCTCTGATCTTGAAAGTAATATTAAAGAATTTATTAATGCTCAAAAAGTTTTCAACACTACGATAGAAGAAAAATAGAGTAAACTTGATGATATGTCTAGGAGCATTGATAGAATTACTCATGATGTGGAGAATCTTAAGACTAAAATTATACCACCTAAAATTGATATTAATGAATCAATTAAAGCTTTATATGTCTCCATGGATGAGAGTAAGAAAAGAACCGCCATGCTAAAAGCTAAACGAGAATTTTTAGAAAAAGCGATTCCTCCCGGTTTTTATCGTAGTAATGATGAGGATATTAAAATGATTGGTGTTTCATCTATTGATTCTTTGTTTAGCAATATAAAGCTTGATGAAAATGGGACTGAAGAAGAGTCAACTTTAAGTAGAAGGTGTTCCCATAATTCGGAGGGTGAAAATCTTAATGAAAAAATTGATAAAAGTGGGTCTGGAGAGGTAAAAACTTTAACTAGCGATGTGCCCACTCTCTTGGATTACAAAGACTTTAATTATGATAGTTGTTGTTTGATTGAGTGTATTTCTTTGTTACAATCCATGCTAAATTCACCCAACACTTATGAGCAAAATAAGGCTTTTACTAAACACATCGTAGAAGCAATGATGAAAGCGTTAGAAGAAAAGCTAGAACTAGAAATTTCAATTCCTTGAAAATTATATGATGAGTGGGAACCTACCATTAAAGTTAAAATAAAAAATTATGAGTGCAATGCTTTATGTGATTTGGGTGCTAGCGTTTCCACAATTCCAAAATCTCTATGTGATGTGCTAGGTTTTACCAATATAGATGAATGTTCTCTTAATTTGCATCTTGCGGATTCCACTATTAAAAAGCCTTTGGGTAGAATTAATGATGTTCTAATTCTTGCAAATAGGAACTATGTGCCCGTTGATTTTATAGTACTTGACATTGAATGCAATCCTTCTTGCCCCATAATACTTGGTAGACCGTTCTTACGAACTATAGGTGCCGTTATTGACATGAAAGAAGGGAATATTAAATTTCAGTTTCCACTAAGGAAGGGTATGGAACACTTCCCTAGTAAAAGAATTAAAGCACCATATGAATCCATTATGAGGGCCACTTATGGAATCAACTTGAAGGATGACAATACTTGAAACTATGCATTATGCCTAGCTAGGGGCATAAAGCAATAGCGCTTGTTGGGAGGCAACCCAATTAATAAAATAAATTTTTACTATTTATTTATGTTCTTGTGTGTTTACACAATTATGCTACTGTTATGATTGTGTTTTTGTGTTTTAATTAGTGTTTGTGCCAAGTAAAGCCTTTGGGATGATTTGGAAGATAGTATAATTGATGCTATTTGGAAAACAGAAAGTTTTGCGTCCAGTGCTGGAATTTTGGTTCTGTACTGGAGCGTCAAAAAATCTGAAATTTTTAAACAGTATTGGTGTATGAATTTCCCACGTTTTCCTAATTTTTCAGAATTTTTAGAGTTACAGAAGTATGGGTTTTAAATAGATTTCTACAGACTGTTCTGTTTTTGACAGATTCTGTTTTTGATGCGTTGCTTGCTTGTTTTGATGAAACTATGGATTGTATCGGGGGGGTATAAGCCATGGAGAAGTTAGAATACAGTAGGTATAATGCAAAAATAAAATATGAATGGGTTTGCAACAGTACTTAAAGTAGTGATTTATTTGTTATACTAACGGATCTCACGAAGGTTTTGTTGAGTTTTGTGTGATTGAAGTTTTCAAGTTTTGGGTGAGATCACGATGGATGAAGGAATAAGGAGCGGCAAGAGCCTAAGCTTGGGGATGACCAAGCCACCCCAAGGTAATATTCAAGGAAGACTCAACCGTCTAAGCTTGGGGATGCCCCGGAAAGCATCCCCTCTTTCTTCTACCAACCATCGGTAATGTTACTTGGAGCTATATTTTTATTCGTCACATGATATGTGTTTTGCTTGGAGCGTCGTGTATTATATGAGTCTTTTATTTTGTTGCTTTTTATTTTGTCACATTCATCCTTGCTGAACACACCTATTTGAGAGAGCCACACGATTATCATGATTTGTTAGAATACTCTATGTGCTTCACTTAAAAAAAATTGAGCTAGGCAGTTGCTCTAGTGCTCCACTTAAATCTTTTTGAGCACAGCGGTGGCTATATTTTGAAGAAATATTTGAACTCTCGTGCTTCACTTATATTATTTTGAGAGTTGATAAGATTAAAATTTTGAAGAAATATTTGCACTCTCATGCTTCACTTATATCTTTTTGAGAGTTGATAATAGTAATGGTAATTTGCACAAGATATGAATTTGGTCCCAAAGTGATGAATATTCAAGAGGGAAATAATAAAAACTTTCATATAGATCATTGGATATGATAAGTGTGATTCCTTGCAATAGTTTTGCGGTATGGAGATGATAATATGTGAGTCATGTTAGTGACTAATTGTGATTAAGTAAAAATATTGGTGTTAAGGTTTGTGATTCCCTATGCATGCACGTAAAGTCAATAGTTATGCAACGAAATTATATCCTACTTATGGTGCATTATTCGGTGTTAGTTATGTTCAATGCAGGTTTATGACCGTTTTCGCTTTTTGGTTGGTTGCTTCTCAATCTATTTGCTAGCCTTCATTTGTACTAAGCGGGAATACTGCTTGTGCATCCAAACTCCTTAAACCCAAGTTGTGCCAAATGAGTCCACCATATCTACCTATATGGGGCATTTCCATGCCGTTCCAAGTAAATTTGCGTGTGCCAACTCTAATTTTCAAAATAATTTTCCATTTTGTGTGCCCGTACCGCTCATGAAGCGGCAGGGGGTGGCCAATATTTTCCATGCTAGGTGTGTTATTCTCACGATGAGTGTTTAATCACTTGTCATTGCATGAGAGAGTGGCTGGTAATAGGGATGCCCAGTCCCATAATGAATCAAAAATTAATAACAATAAAATTCCTTGGAAAGTGTTGGTATGGAGGGCACCCGTGGATACGGCTAGCCATGGACTGTGAAAGAATGGTGGAAAGGAAATAAATTTTACTTTCTATTTGGGAACCGCCTATGATGTGTCTAGCATGGAAGATATTGGGAATTCTCGGTCGTTTTCGTTGACAGGAAAAGCATGCCTCTCAAAACAATTTTATCTTTCCAATTTAAGCTTTGAGCTCTGGCACATTTGCAAATCTCTGCTTCCCTCTACGAAGGGCCTATCTATTTACTTTTATGCAATTTTTATTTTTATTTTGAGTCCATCTTCTCTTATAAAGCACCAACTAGAGAGCACTATTGTCATACTTGTGCATTGTGTGTAGCTAATATGGAGTGTGTTTCATGAATGGATCAACGATTGAGCATAATGGGCTAGGGATAACTTTCTTTAACGATGATATTTTAAAAGACATGGTTGCTTGTTAGTATGCTTGAGTATTTATGTCTTCATGTCAAACTATAGACTATTGCTTTCAATCATTCAAGTCCAAATGTCCATGCAAGTAAAGAAAAGAATATGTGTTGAATATGATCGGTAGCATTCCACATCAAAAATTCTGGTTTTATCATTTACCTAATCGAGGACGAGCAGGAATTAAGCTTGGGGATGCTGATACATCTCCAACGTATCTATAATTTTTTATTGTTCCATGCTATTATATTATCAATCTTGGATGTTTTTATATATATTTACAGCAATTATATATCATTTTTGGGACTAACCTATTAACTTAGTGCCCAGTGCCAGTTGCTGTTTTTTGCCTGTTTTTGGTTTTCTAGATATCAGTACCAAACGAAGTCCAAATGCCACGAAACTTTTTGGAGATTTTTTTTTCTGGACATAAGAGATACTAGAAGCTTTGGGAGAGGGCCAGAAGACAGAGGAGGTGGCCACGAGCCACCAGGGCGTGCCCTAGGGGGGTGGCGCGCCCTGGTGCCTCGTGGGCCCACCTCTGCCCCTTTTGACCTAATTCCACCACTATAAATTCTCTAAAATCGGGAAACCAATAGAGGAGTCCACGAAATACTTTTTTCACCTCCGCAAGCTTCTGTTCTCGAGAGATCCCATCTGGAGGCCTTTTCCGGCACTCCGCCAGAGGGGGAATCGATCACGGAGGGGCTCTCCATCAACCTTGCTGCCCTTCCGATGATGCGTGAGTAGTTTACCACAGACCTGCGGGTCCATAGTTAGTAGCTAGATGGCTTCTTCTCTCTTTTTGATCTTCAATACAATGTTCTCCTCGATGTTCTTGGAGTTCTATCCGATGTAATCACTTTTTGCGGTGTGTTTGTTGGGATCCGATGAATTGTGAGTTTATGATCAGATTATCCATGTATTTTTTGAGTCTTCTCTGAACTCTTTTATGAATGATTATTATAGCCTTGTATTTCTTTCCGATCTATTGATTTAGTTTGGCCAACTAGATTGATTTGTCTTGCAATGGGAGAGGTGCTTTGTAATGAGTTCGATCTTGCGGTGCTCAATCCCAGTGACAGAAAGGGACATGACACGTATGTATCATTACTATTAAGGGTAAAAAGATGGGGTTTATTCATACGTGAGTTTACTTTGTCTACATCATGTCATCTTGCTTAAGGCGTTACTCCGTTCTTTATGGACTTAATACACTAGATGCATGCTGGATAGCGGTCGATGTGTGGACTAATAGTAGTAGATGCAGGCAGGAGTCGGTCTACTTGTCTCGGACGTGATGCCTATATACATGATCATTGCCTTGGATATCGTCATGATTATTTGCTTTTCTATCAATTGCCCGACAGTAATTTGTTCACCCACCGTATGCTATTTTTATGAGAGAAGCCTCTAGTGAAAACTATGGCCCCCGGGTCTATCCAAATCAAATATTAAAAATCCTAAAAATACCTTGCTGCACTTTTACTCTATTTATTTTATTTTATATTTTAGTTCAATCTATGTATCTATCACCATACAATTTAATCTTGCAATTAACCGCCAAGGGATTGACAACCCCTTGTTTGCGTTGGGTGCAAGGATTTGTTGTTTGTGTGCAGGTACTGCTAACGAGGTGTTGCGTGATTCTCCTACTGGATTGATAACCTTGGTTTCATAACTGAGGGAAATACTTATCTCTATTGTACTGCATCATCCTCTCCTCTTCGGGGATAAAAACCAACGCAGATCACAAGTAGCAGGGCGCAGTAGGGTCGTCAAACCACTCATGGAGGCCCTGTGTAAACCTTTCCTCTAAATGTATTTCTTTTTTCAAGTATCTTTTAAAAGTTACTTTGGCAGTTCGGATTGTGCGGTTGGACATCACAAATTCAAAGGAAATAAAGACCAATTCTTCTTCGGTCATATTGCAGTCACTTGTGTTGCGTATTCCTTTCCGCTTTTAGGCCGAAGTAAACTATTATGATACGTTCCTTTTTAGATGTGATAAGCTAATAGACCGGGGGCTCGACCATAGATCTTGCCCCAAACATCATTCCGGCACCAATTTCATTACATGTGCTCGGCGTCATGGATATTGCATTATATGCATCGGTTCCGAATTATGTCTTTGGTTAATAGTTGGGTTGCCCGGCTCCTGTGTTTGCCCTCTTACGTTCCGCATTGTTTGGCTAGGAGGGTAAAGGGAGAACCACTACGATTATACTTCTAGCTAGCCTGGTTAAGTACCACAGTGGAGAAAGCCAAAAACTGACTGTCATAATAAGCGAGAACTGGTCGGCGATCCGATGACAGGTGTTAAACTAAAAATCGATGGAGGTTAGTCCGTGTCAAATGAAGGGTTCGCTATTACAGGGACCAAGTGATAGTAGTATCTACCTCGGCAAGTCCGGATATCACATATACTGGGGGCTAGTCACTATCCCCCGCAGTCAAGCTCCTATGGCTAAGTGAAAGCGCTAAAGCCGTATAGTCCGATTGCCTTGTTTTCCTCACACACAACCGCCTCCGGGCACCGAGACGTCGGCTAAGGGTTAAAGTGTTAAGGAAAAACACCCCTTGCAGTATCTGCAAGGGGGTTGAAGCCGACGACTGGTAACTTTCAGTTTAAAACGGCCGCACAAGAGTCAAAATAAACACTCAAGGCATTATACTTATAGCCGACCAGTTGCATTTTCAACAAACAAAAGTTTCAACTTTCCGAATACAAGGAAAACAAATTCATTCATACATCACATCTTTCGAACACTGGGCCTCTATCGCCCGAGCACCATCCATCACGATGGGAAAGTACTGCTCGGGGCGCCTGTGCTCCTTTCCAGGGGGCGGAGGTCCGGTGGCCATCTCGGCTGGCTTGATCTTCGGCCAATGTACCATGGTCTTGCCAAAGGCCATCCGAGCTCCCTCAATACATGCGGAGCGCTTCCAGGCATCAACCCGGGGTGTGGCGTCATACAGCTTCTGCACCAAGCCAAAGTAGCTGCTCGGCAGCGGCTCCGAAGGCCATAGCTTGACGCAGAGGTCCTTCATTACCGGCTCCGCCATCTGATGCAACTCCATCAGCTGCTTCATCTGGTTGTTGAGGAGGGGAGGGTATTCGGGGCCTTGAAACTGTGCCCACAATAGCCTCTGCTCGGCTCGACCCTCCTGGGCGGCAAAGTACCTAGCCGCGTCGGACGCACTCCTCGGGAGGTCTGCAAAAGCGCCTGGGGAACGCCACACTCGTGTGAGCAAAGCGAACCTGTTACCACCAAAGACACTTTTGCAGCAAGTATGGCTTACCATCCGCAATAAGTTTAACTTGGCGGAGTTCCTCCTGGTAGCCTCGCACCTCCGCCCGCGCTTCCTTAGCCGCCGATCCCAGAGAGGTTAGCTCGGCGGCCTGCTCCTTATTCTTCTACTCAAGGACCTCACATTTTGTGATGGCATCCTTGAGCTCTTGCTGCACTTCAGACACTCTGGCCTCGTGCTTCTGGCTAGCGGTCTTCACCGCAGCCAGTTCGGTGGCTGCCTGTTCGGCTGCAGTCTTCTGCTCCGCGGCTTCCTGTTGAGCTTTCCTCAGCTCGGCCTTGAGGTTCTCGACCTCTGCGGCAGCAGGTGCAGTCATATCAGCTGCATCCCATTTAGATTAACTTCTTAAAATTTACTTAAACCACTAAAGTAAAACAGTTTTGTTCGGACTTGCCTTGCGCCTCATCGAACCGCTTATTCAGCAGACCAAGGTCGTCCTCAGAGCTCATGAGCTTCCGATTCAGCTCGGCAAACTCCTCTGCGTTGGCAGTGCTACTTGTAGCTTGCGTTGGTATTATCCCCGAAGAGGAAGGGATGATGCAGCACAGCAGAGGTAAGTATTTCCCTCAGTTATGAAACCAAGGTTATCAATCCAGTAGGAGAACCACGCAACACCTCGTTAGCAGTACCTGCACACAAACAACAAATCCTTGCACCCAACGCAAACGAGGGGTTGTCAATCCCTCGGCGGTCAATTGCAAGATTAAATTGTATGTGATAGATAGATAGATTGAAACAAAAATACAAAATAAAATAAAAAAAGAAAAGTGCAGCAATATTTTTAGGGTTTTAGTAATATGATTTAGGTAGACCCGGGGGCCATTTTTTTCACTAGAGGCTTCTCTCAAGAAAATAGCATACGGTGGGTAGACAAATTACTGTTGGGCAATTGATAGAAAAGCAAATAATCATGACGATGTCCAAGGCAATGATCATGAATATAGGCATCATGTCCGAGACAAGTAGACCGACTCCTGCCTGCATCTAGTACTATTACTTCACACATCGACCGCTATCCACCATGCATCTAGTGTATTAAGTCCATAAAAGAGCGGAGTAACGCCTTAAGAACGATGACATGATGTAGACAAGATAAACTCACGTATGAATAAATGAAACATCTCCAACGTATCTATAATTTATGAAGTATTCATGCCATGTTTATTATAGTTTTGTATGATTTTGGTGCACTTTGATATGGCTTTTATATGATTTTCATGGACTAGCATATTGACCTACTGCCCAGTGCCAGTTGCTGTTTTCTGCTTGTTTTTTGTTTTCCATAAAATCTATATCAAATGAAGCCCAAATGCAGCAAAACTTTTTGACGATTTTTTCTGGAACATAAGAGACACTAGAAGCTTCGGGAGGTGGCCAGAAGACCCACAGGGGCTCCACGGGCCACCAGGGTGCGCCACCCCCCCCCCAGGCGCGCCCTGGTGCCTCGTGGGCCCCCTGTGGCCCTTCTTCACGTGATTCCAACGCCAAAAAATCATATATATTCAGAAACCCCCGAAAGTTAACCTAGATGAGTTTTTATGCCGCCGCAAGCTTCTGTACCAAGGAGATCCCATCTGGAGCCCTTTTTCGGCACCCTGCTGGAGGGGGGAATCATCGCCGGAGGCCATCTTCATCATCCCGGCGGTCTCCATGACGAGGAGGGAGTAGTTCACCCTCGGGGCTGAGGGTACGCACTAGTAGCTATGTGTTTGATCTCTCTCTCTCGTGTTCTTGATTTGGCATGATCTTGATGTATCGCGAGCTTTGTTAATATAGTTGGATCATATGGTGTTTCTTCCCTCTCTACCTCCTTGTGATGAATTGAATCTTTCCCTTTGAGGTTTCGTTATTGTCGGATTGAGTATTTCAGATTTGAGAACACTTGATGTATGTCTTGCATATGAATACCTGTGGTGATAATGGGGTATTATATTGATTCACTTGATATATGTTTTGG
The DNA here is from genome assembly GCA_039707655.1 of Elymus sibiricus. Lineage (NCBI taxonomy): Eukaryota > Viridiplantae > Streptophyta > Magnoliopsida > Poales > Poaceae > Elymus > Elymus sibiricus. Next base: position 32,181,226 of record CM077674.1, read on the forward strand.
CACTCAACTCGCGGATTCTCGTGGTGACATTGGGGTAATCTATGCATAGGGGTTGATGCACGTTTTCATTATCTTTTCTCCGATAGAAACTTTGGGGTGCTCCTTGCAGTTCTTTGTGTGGATTGAATATTATGATTATGAAGTTGTTTGATGCAGATCGTATAATCAACTCACGGATACTTGTGGTGACATTGGAGTATCTAGGTGACATTAGAGTTGGTTGATGTGTATCATATGGTGTTATTTTAGTATGAACTCTAGGGCTGTTTGTGACAATTATAGGAATGGCTCAATAGATCGATCAGAAAGGATAATTTTGAGGTGGTTTCGTACCTTACAAACAATTTCTATCTTATGTTCTCCGCTAATAGGAACTTGGGAGTGATTCTTTATTGCACGTTGAGGGATGGTTATATGATCCAATTATATTAGCATTGTTGAGAGATTGCACTAGTGAAAGTATGAACCCTAGGCCTTGTTCTCAAGCATTGCAATACCGTTTGTGCTCACTTTTGTTACTTGCTACCTTGCTGTTTTTATATTTTCAGATTACAAAAACCTATATCTACTATCCATACTACACTTTTATCACCATCTCTTTGCCGAACTAGTGCACCTATACAATTTACCATTGTATTGGGTGTGTTGGGGACACAAGAGATTTCTTGTATTTGGTTGCAGGGTTGTTTGAGAGATACCATCTTCAACCTACGCCTCCCACGGATTGATAAACCTTAGGTCATCCACTTGAGGGAAAATTGCTACTGTCCTACAAAACTCTGCGCTTGGAGGCCCAACACGAGTCTACAAGAATAAGTTGTGTAGTAGACATCAATAAACCCCATCTTTTTACCCTTAATAGCAACGATACATACGTGTCATGTCCCTTTCTGTCACTGGGATTGAGCACCGGAAGATCGAACCCATTACAAAGCACCTCTTCCCATGGCAAGATAAATCAATCTAGTTGGCCAAACCAAATCAATAGATCGGAGAATAAATACGAAGCTATAATAATCATGCATAAAAGAGATCAGAGAAGACTCAAATAATATTCATGGATAATCTGATCATAAACTCACAATTCATCGGATCCCAAAAAACACACCGCAAAAAGTGATTACATTGGATAGAACTCCAAGAACATCGTGGAGAACATTGTATTGAAGATCAAAAAGAGAGAAGAAGCCATCTAGCTACTAACTATGGACCCGAAGGTCTGTGGTAAACTACTCACGCATCATCGGAAGGGCAGCAAGGTTGATGTAGAGCCCCTCCGTGATCGATTCTCCCTCCGGCGGAGTACCGGAGAAGGCCTCCAGATGGGATCTCTCGAGAACAGAAACTTGTGGCGGCGAAAAAAGTATTTCGTGGACTCCCCTGAGGGTTTCTGGTTTTTTGGGAATTTATAGTGGTGGAATTAGGTCAAACGGAGCTCTGTGGGCCCCACGAGGTACCAGGGCATGCCTCCCCCCCCAGGCGCACCCTGGTGCCTCATGGGCTCCCCCTAGGGCTTCTGGCCTCCTCCCAAAGCTTCTAGTGTTTATCTTGTCCAAAAAAATCTCCAAAAAGTTTCGTGGCACTTGGACTTCGTTTGGTATTGATTTTCTGTAAAACAAAAACAGGGCAGAAAACAGCAACTGGCACTGGGCACTAAGTTAATAGGTTAGTCTCCAAAAATGATATATAATTGTTGTAAATGCATACCAAAACATCCAAGATTGATAATATAACAGCATGGAACAATAAAAAATTATAGATACGTTGGAGACGTATCAGCATCCCCAAGCTTAATTCCTGCTCGTCCTCGAGTAGGTAAATGATAAAAACAGAATTTTTGATGTGGAATGCTGCCTATCATATTCATCACATATTCTTTTCTTTTATAGCATGGACATTGGACTTCAATGATTCAAAGCAATAGTCTATAATTTGACGTGAAGATATAAATACTCAAGCATGCTAACAAGCAACCATGTCTTTCAAAATATCAACGCTAAAGAAAGTTATCCCTAGCCCATTATGCTCAATCATTGATCCATTCATGAAACACACTCAAGTATTAGCTACATCCAATGCACAAGTATGACAATAGTGCTCTCTAGTTGGTGCTTTATAAGAGAAGATGGAGACTCAAATAAAAATAAAAATTGCATAAAACTAAATAGATAGGCCCTTCGCAGAGGGAAGCAGAGATTTGTCAAATGTGCCAGAGCTCAAGGCTGAAATTAAAGAGATAAAATTGTTTTGAGAGGCATGCTTTTCCTGTCAACGAAAACGACCGAGAATTCCCAATATTTTCCATGCTAGACACATCATAGGCGGTTCCCAAACAGAAAGTAAAGTTTATTTCCTTTCCACCTTTCTTTCACAATCCATGGCTAGCCGTATCCACGGGTGCTCTCCAAACCAACACTTTCCAAGGAATTTTGTTGTTATTAATTTTTGATTCATTATGGGACTGGGCATCCCTATTACCAACCATTCTCTCGTGCAATGACCAGTGAATAAACACTCATCGTGAGAATAACACACCTAGCATGGAAAATAATGGCCACCCCCTGCCGCTTCATGAGCGGTACGGGCACACAAAACGGAAAAATTATTTTGAAAATTAGAGTTGGCACACGCAAATTTACTTGGAACGGCATTGAAATACCGCATATAGGTAGATATAGTGGACTCATTTGGCACAACTTGGGTTTAAGGATTTTGGATACACAAGCAGTATTTCCGCTTAGTACAAATGAAGGCTAGCAAATAGATTGAGAAGCAACCAACCAAAAAACGAAAACGGTCATAAACATGCATTGAACATAACTAACACCGAATAATGCACCATAAGTAGGATATAATTTCGTTGCATAACTATTGACTTGATGTGCATGCATAGGGAATCACAAACCTTAACACTAATATTCTTACTAAATCACAATTACTCACTAACATGACTCACATATTATCATTTCCATATCGCAAAACTATTGCAAGGAATCACACTTATCATATCCACTGATCTATATGAAAGTTTTTATTATATCCCTCTTGAATATTCATCACTTTGGGACCAAATTCATATCTTGTGCAAATTACCGTTACTATTATCAACTCTCAAAATAATATAAGTGAAGCATGAGAATTTATTTCTTCAAAATTTTAATCAACTCTCAAAATAATATAAGTGAAGCATGAGAATTTATTTCTTCAAAATATAGCCACCACCGTGCTCAAAAAGATTTAAGTGAAGCACTAGAGCAACTGCCTAGCTCAAAAAATTTAAGTGAAGCACATAGAGTATTCTAACAAATGATGATAAACGTGTGGCTCTCTCAAGATAGGTGTGTTCTGCAAGGATGATTGTAACAAACTAAAAAGCAAACAAAGCAAAGACTCATATAATACAAGACGCTCCAAGTAAAACACATATCATGTGACGAATAAAAATATAGCTCTAAGTAAAATTACCGATGGTTGGTAGAAGAAAGAGGGGATGCCTTCCGGGGCATCCCCAAGCTTAGACGCTTGAGTCTTCCTTGAATATTACCTTGGGGTGCCTCGGGCATCCCCAAGCTTAGGCTCTTAATACTCCTTATTCCTTCATCCATCGTGATCTCACCCAAAACTTGAAAACTTCAATCACACAAAACTCAACAAAACCTTCGTGAGATCCGTTAGTATAACAAAATAAATCACTACTTTAAGTACTGTTGCAAACCCATTCTTATTTTATTTTTGCATTATACCTACTGTACTCTAACTTCACCATGGCTTATACCCCCCGATACAATCCATAGATTCATCAAAACAAGCAAGTAGTGCATCAAAAACAGAATCTGTCAAAAACAGAACAGTCTGTAGCAATCTATTTAAAAGACATACTTTTGTAACTCCAAAAATTCTGAAAAATTAGGACAACGTGGGAAATTAATATACCAATACTTTTTAAAAATTTCTGATTTTTCTGACTCTCCAGTACAGAAACAAAATTCCAGCACTGGACGCAAAACTTTCTGTTTTCCAAACAGCATCAATTATACTGTCTTCCAAATCATCCTAAAGGCTTTACTTGGCACAAACACTAATTAAAAACATAAAAACACAATCATAACAGTAGCATAAATATGAAAACACACAATAAGGAAAAATCAAAGATAACTATTGGGTTGTCTCCCAACAAGCTCTTTCTTTATAGCCACTAAGATAGGCTTGAGATCTTAATGATGCTCACGTCAAAGACAATAATTGAAGCACAAAGAGAGCATCATAAAACATGCAACAAACATATTTAAGTCTAACATACTTCCTATGCATAGGCATTTTATAAGTAAACAAATTATCAAGACAAGCAACACCTAGCATATGCATATAAAGAGAATGAAACATTAATAATTCCAACACAAAGAGAGATAATTTAGTGACATGAAGATTTCTATAACCAAATTTTCCTGTCTCATAATAATTACATGTACGATCATAATCAAATTCAACAATATAACTATCATATAAAATATTCTCTTCATGATCCACATGCATAAATTTTTTATACTCTTCCAAAATAGTGGGATTGACATCAACTAAAGTCATGACCTCTACAAACCCACTTTCAATATTATTGCAAACATTATTATCAATAATATATTCATCATGAGGATTAAATAAATTTTCAAGATCATAAGAAGCATTATCAACCCAATCATGATCATTGCAATAAGTAGTGGATATGACAAAACTATCATCCCCAAGCTTGTGGTTTTGCATATCATTAGCACAATTGACACTAATAGAATTTATACTAACATCATTGCAACCATTCTTTTCATTGAAGGAGCTATCATGAATCACTTTATAAATTTCTTCTTTCAGCACTTCATCATAATTTTCAGATTCATGATTTTCAAGCAAAACTTCATAGAAGAAATCAAGTGCACTCAACTCACTAGCTATTGGTTCAACATAATTGGGTCTTTTGAAAAGACTAGCAAGTGGATGAGGATCCATATCAATAGATTTTTAGCAAGCGAAGATGCAAGCAAATAGAAGGCACATGGCAACACAAGGAAAGATACCAAACAAGAAAAAGGCAAATGGAAAATATTTTTGTATTTTTGTACAAACTTTTTTGAAGTGGGGGAGATGAAAACGAGAGGCAAATGCAAATAAAGTAAATAAAGTAAATGCAAGGAGATGAGAGTTTTATGTGTAGGTACTTGATAGATGTTGATGATGTCTCCCCGGCAACGGCGCCAGAAATTCTTCCTGCTACTTGTAGCTTGCGTTGGTATTATCCCCGAAGAGGAAGGGATGATGCAGCACAGCAGAGGTAAGTATTTCCCTCAGTTATGAAACCAAGGTTATCAATCCAGTAGGAGAACCACGCAACACCTTGTTAGCAGTACCTGCACACAAACAACAAATCCTTGCACCCAACGCAAACGAGGGGTTGTCAATCCCTCGGCGGTCAATTGCAAGATTAAATTGTATGTGATAGATAGATAGATAGAAACAAAAATACAAAATAAAATAAAAAAAGAAAAGTGCAGCAATATTTTTAGGGTTTTAGTAATATGATTTAGGTAGACCCGGGGGGCATAGTTTTCACTAGAGGCTTCTCTCAAGAAAATAGCATAAGGTGGGTAGACAAATTACTGTTGGGCAATTGATAGAAAAGCAAATAATCATGACGATATCCAAGGCAATGATCATGTATATAGGCATCACGCCCGAGACAAGTAGACCGACTCCTGCCTGCATCTACTACTATTACTCCACACATCGACCGCTATCCACCATGCATCTAGTGTATTAAGTCCAGAAAAGAATGGAGTAACACCTTAAGAACGATGACATGATGTAGACAAGATAAAATCACGTATGAATAAACCCCATCTTTTTACCCTTAATAGCAATGATACATACGTGTCATGTCCCTTTCTGTCACTGGGATTGAGCACCGCAAGATCGAACCCATTACAAAGCACCTCTTCCCATGGCAAGATAAATCAATCTAGTTGGCCAAACCAAATCAATAGATCAGAGAGGAAATACGAAGCTATAATAATCATGCATAAAGGAGATCAGAGAAGACTCAAATAATATTCATGGATAATCTGATCATAAACTCACAATTCATCTGATCCCAACAAACACACCGCAAAAAGTGATTACATCGGATAGAACTCCAAGAACATCGAGGAGAACATTGTATTGAAGATCCAAAAGAGAAAAGAAGCCATCTAGCTACTAACTATGGACCCGAAGGTCTATGGTAAACTACTCACGCATCATCGGAAGGGCAGCAAGGTTGATGTAGAGCCCCTCCGTGATCGATTCCCCCTCCGGCGGAGTACCGGAGAAGGTCTCGAGATGGGATCTCTCGAGAACAGAAACTTGTGGCGGCGGAAAAAATATTTTCTGGACTCCCCTGAGGGTTTCTGATTTTTTGGGAATTTATAGTGGTGGAATTAGGTCAAACGGAGCTCTGTGGGCCCCCACAAGGTACCAGGGCGTGCCTGCCCCCCAGGCGCGCCCTGGTGCCTCATGGGCACCCCCTGGGGCTTTTGGCCTCCTCCCGAAGCTTCTAGTGTTTATCTTGTCCAGTAAAAAATCTCCAAAAAGTTTCGTGGCATTTGGACTTCATTTGGTATTGATTTTCTGTAAAACAAAAATAGGGCAGAAAACAGCAACTGGCACTGGGCACTAAGTTAATAGGTTAGTCTCCAAAAATGATATATAATTACTGTAAATGCATATAAAAACATCCAAGATTGATAATATAACAGCATGGAACAATCAAAAATTATAGATACGTTGGAGACGTATCAGGCAGCTGCAGCCGATGACGACGCCTGCACATTAGACTCCCGAGTTATTGATTTTCGATCCTCTGACCTGCTTTTTCAATCCAGCCAGAGTCTCGGGGGCTACTGCTCAATTTGCTATCATCTACATCTCGACCAGTTATTCGACCCCCGCCTAAGTTTTTCAAACTCATCCAGGGCTCGGGGGCTGCTGTGTATGAGGTTACATATTCATATGAAAGAAATTTTCTAAGGAAAAGGCATTACATGGCCTACCTTGAAGCCTGTTAGGAGGCCGCCAAAGGCCTCCTTCAGTCCGTTGTCCACGGACCGAAGACTTTGCAACACCGCGCCCATCAGGACACGGTGCTCTTCAGCGATAGAGGAGCTGGTTAAAGCTTCCTCCATCTCATCCGGCCACCCAGTCGAAATCCGCCCTGAAGCAGGCGAGGGTGGCGGGGCCACCTCAGCCCCTCCCTCTATGGAGACCGGGATGGTTGGCTCCGAGTGCCTTAGCGGCTCCGGAACCACTTTCGAGGAGAGCTCGGATTGTCCAGGCTCCCCCCCTTCGTTCACCAGAAGGGTTCTCCCCTCCTGGTCTTCGGTGGCCGAGGTATGCACCTCGGCCATGACAGCGTCGCCTCCTCCCCCTGTGTGTGGCACGGGAGGGGTCCTCCTTGACAAAACCTCCTCGGCCTCCTCGACGATCGGGGGAGGCGAGGCGCGCGATTCGGTCCCACTCTCCGCCAGCGCGGCTGGTGATATGTCCATTTTGCATCATGTTTTACTACTGTTATTTATAATGTTTTTAATCAATATAATACTTTGTGGAGCAATTCTAATGCCTTTTCTATCTTAATATGCAAGATTTACACAAGGAGGGAGATTGCCGGCAGCTGGAATTCTGGACCTGAAAAAGCTATGTCAGAGATACCTATTCTGCACATCTCCAAATGAGCTGAAATTTTACGGAGATTTATTTTGGAATAAATAAAAAATACTGGAGCAAAGAAGTACCAGAGGGGGCCACCCAGGTGCCCACGAGGCACCAGGGCGCGCCACCCCCCCACAGGCGCACCCTGGTGGCTCGTGGGGCCCCTGGCCAGCCTCCGGTGCCCATTTTCTGGTATATAAGCCCATTTGTCCTCGAAAAAATATAGAGAAGACTTTTGGGATGGGGCGCCACCGTCTCGAGGCGGAACTTGGGCAGGAGCACTTTTGCTCTCCGGGGGAGCGATTCCGCCGGGGATACTTCCCTCCGGGAGGGGGAAATCGTCGCCATCGACATCACCAACGATCCTCTCATCGTGGGAGGACCAATCTTCATCAACATCTTCAACAGGACCATCTCATCTCAAACCCTAGTTCATCTCTTGTATTCAATCTTTGTCTCAAAACCTCAGATTGGTACCTGTGGGTTGCTAGTAGTGTTGATTACATCTTGTAGTTCATGCTAGTTGGTTTATTTGGTGGAAGATTATATGTTCAGATCTATTATGCTATTCAATACCCCTCTGATCTTGAACATGAATATGATTTGTGAGTAGTTACTTTTGTTCTTGAGGACATGGGAGAAGTCTTGTCATAAGTAATCATGTGAATTTGGTATTCGTTCGATATTTTGATGATATGTATGTTGTTGATTCTCTTTGTGGTGTCATGTGAACGTCGACTACATGACACTTCACCATCTTTGGGCCTAAGGGAATGCATTGTGGAGTAGTAATTAGATGATGGGTTGCTAGAGTGACAGAAGCTTAAACCCTAGTTTATGCGCTATTCCGTAAGGGGCTGATCTGGGTCCATATGTTTAATGCTATGGTTAGATTTATCTTAATTCTTCTTTCGTAGTTGCGGATGCTTGCGAGAGGGGTTAATCATAAGTGGGAGGATTATTCAAGTAAGAACAGAACCCAAGCACCGGTCCACCCACATATCAAATTATCAAAGTAGCGAACGCAAATTGAATAAACATGATGAAAGTGACTAGATGAAATTCCCATGTGTCCTCGAGAACGCTTTGCTTATTATAAGAGATCGTTCCGGCTTGTCCTTTGCTATAAAAAGGATTGGGCCACCTTGCTGAACTCTTTGTTACTATTGTTACTTGTCACTTGTGACAAATTATCTTGCTATCAAACTACTCGTTACCGATAATTTCAGTGCCTGCAGAAAATACGTTGCTGAAAACCGCTTGTCATTTCCTTCTGCTCCTCGTTGGGTTTGACACTCTTACTTATCGAAAGGACTATGATTGATCCCCTAAACTTGTGGGTCATCAATACTCTTTTCTGGCGCCGTTGCTGGGGAGTGAAGCGCCTTTGGTGAGTGGAATTTGGTAAGGAAACATTTATATTACGTGCTGAAATTTATTGTCACTTGTCACTATGGAAAGTAATCCTTTGAGGGGTTTGTTCGGGGCATCTTCACCTCGACCGGAAGCACAAATAGTTGCTCATCAACCTACTGCACCTACTAAAAATATTTATTATGGGATTCCTTTGGGTATGATAGAGAAACTGCTAGCTAATCCTTATCCAGGAGATGGAACAATACATCCTGATATGCACCTGATCTATGTGGATGAAATTTGTGGATTGTTTAAGCTTGCAGGTTTATCCGGAGATGGAGTCAAGAAGAAAGTATTCCATTTATCTTTGGAGGGAAAGGCATTGACATGGTATAGGCTATGTGATGATACTGATACATGGGACTGGAACCAGTTGAAGCTGGAATTCCACCAGAAATTTTATCCTATGAACTTGGTTCATCGCGATCGGAATTATATATATAATTTTTGGCCTCGTGAAGGAGAAAGCATCGCTCAAGCTTGGGGGAGGCTTAAGTACATGATGTATACATGCCCCAATCATGAGCTCTCAAGAGAAATTATCTTACAGAATTTTTATGCTCGGCTTTCTCATGATGATCAAACCATGAGCGATTCTTCTTCCACTGGCTCCTTTATGAAGAAAACTATTGAATTCAGATGGGATCTTCTGGAAAGAATTAAACGCAACTCTGAAGATTGGGAACTTGACAAAGGTAATGAGTCAGGTATAATACTTGAGTTCGATTGTGTTAAATCTTTTATGAATACCGATGCTTTTCACAAGTTTAGCACTAAATATGGACTTGACTCTGAGATAGTAGCCTCCTTTTGTGAATCATTTGCTACTCATGTTGATCTCCCTAAGGAGAAGTGGTTTAAATATCATCCCCCTGTTAAAGAAAATATAGAGGAACCAGTTAGTGTTAAAGAAGAAACAATTATTTACCATGTTGATCCAGTTGTGCCTACTGCTTACATTGAGAAACCACCTTTTCCTGTTAGGATTAAGGAACATGCTAAAGTTTCAACTGTGGCTAACAAAAGTAATATTAGAGCACCTAGACCCTCTGAACAAATTAAAGTTGAACCTAATGTTGCCATGGTTAAAGATCTCTTGGTCGATAATTTAGATGGGCACGTTATTTACTTCTGTGATGAAGTAGCTAGAATTGCTACACCAGATCATAAAGATAAAAACAGACCTGTGGTAGGCATGCCTGTTGTCTCTGTTAAAATAGGAGATCATCGTTATCATGGCTTATGTGATTTGGGTGCTAGTGTGAGTGCTATTTCGTTTACCTTATATCAAGAAATTATGAATGATATTGCACCTATTGAAATAGAGGACATTGATGTTACCATTAAGCTTGCAAACAGAGATACCATTACGCCGCTTGGGATCGTTAGAGATGTTGAAGTCTTGTGTGGAAAAATAAAATACCTGATATGTCTCCAACGTATTTATAATTTTTGATTGTTCCATGCTGTTATATTATCAATCTTGGATGTTTTTATAATCATTTACAGCAATTATATATCATTTTTGGAGACTAACCTATTAACTTAGTGCCCAGTGCCAGTTTCCGTTTTCTGCCCTGTTTTTGTTTTACAGAAAATCAATACCAAACGAAGTCCAAATGCCACAAAACTTTTTGGAGATTTTTTTCTGGACAAGATAAACACTAGAAGCTTCGGGAGGAGGCCAGAAGACCCTAGAGGGGGCCACGATGTGACGCCCCTGCTTGACCGTGCACTAATCATACACGCAAACGTGCACGCTCGAGATCAGAGACTCACGGGAAGATATCACAACACAAATCTAAACTCAAATTTAAACATAAATCTTCATATTACAACCCAGGGGTCGTGAGGACCTGAATACATAAGTCATACAAACAATTAATATCTGGGTACAGACATAGTTAGCCAAGTTTGCCTTAAGAAGGCTAACACAAACAGCGACACTAATCGAAAAGGCGAAGGCCTCCTGCCTAGGGCCTCCGAACTACTCCTGGTCGGTTGGCTAAACCCAGTAGTACGTGCCTCCAGGGCTCTCCTGGTAGTAGGCTCCTGCGGTGGCGTCTGGCTTCGGGACTCCGTCGTCTGATTGCAGTAAACGGGTGTGGGGAAAAGAAGCAGCAAAGCAACCATGAGTACTCATCCAAAGTACTCGCAAGTCTGACATCAGAACTATACTAAGTATGCATCAGTATCGAATGAATGGGGCTATATCTTTGGACTGAACTGCACAATGCCAGAATAGAGGGGGAGAAGCCTAGCCTATCGAAGACTTGCATCTTGAAGCAATCTTGCAGCATCAGAAGAGAGTACAACACAGTAGCATATAATAGTGGTTATATGATAGCAACGCCCTGAGATCCTTTCTCGACTCCCTGCGAGAAAGCGATCCCTAGAGCAGTATTAACAGTTTAATAGTGAATCAACATCAGTTTGTAGTTGTAGTGGATCAGGATACAACTCCGAGCGTCCTGTTACCATGGACACGGCTATTCGAATAGATCACTTCCCTGCAGGGGTGCACTACTGTTACCCAACACGCTCGATTACATCTGGCCGGACACACTTGCTGATTAATGCCCGGCCTCGGGTAATCGACACGACGCAGTCCTACCTAGGCTCAGCTGAGAGGTTAGCACGCCGGTCTAAATCCTAAGTGCGAAGGGGTCTTGGGCCCATCGCCCTCTGCACTCCTGTACATTGCGTGACTGGCCGGGGCCCAGGCGCGACACTGTATACACAGTGACGTAACCAGCCCACCCCAGCAATCAACCTGCATCTCTGAGCTGTGACGTCTGAAGAGCTTTCGGCTGATACATACGACGTAGAGGGTCCCATAACCATTATCCCACGTGGTGGTAGTGCGTATAGGGCCAACGACCCACTCAGATCAAATACCCAAATCCATTAGGCGTATTTAGTAGCTCGCAGAGACGAACAGGATTCCTGTCGCTCCGACTTGGTAACACACGGCTCGCGGGTGCTCTTGGAGCCGACCCGTCTGTATCAAATGACAGTAGTAAATTCAAAGTACCCGTGTGTCCAAAGTATCGAGAAGGAATCCGAGGAATCACCCTTGATGGATTCCCACTCGAAGTAACGGTCAAGGTGAACCCGGAGGAATCACCCTCGATGGATTCACACAAGAGGAATTGCACGAAGGAAGCTTAATCGGAGGTGATGAAAGAGGAATCACCCTCGGTAACCCACAACCGGATAGCTATTCTGCAGAGGCATCATCGGAAGTGAGATAAGAGGTATCACCCTCGGCACTCGGTGGTAACTCTGCATAGTCAAACAACTTAGAGGGGAATGTGCGGTGATGTGTTGATCTCTGACCGTCGATCATACTGATCGAGTCTCCGGTGGAAATGCGTGGCAACAAGGACAAGGATGTGGGGCCATTGATGTATCACTAACCAGCCTATACTAAGCATATAGGATAATAGGTAAAGTATCAACAACAGGTTACAAAATCAGGCTGTGCATCAGAATAGGAACTATTGGAACAGTAGCAGGGGCAATTCTAATGCAAGAATAACAGGGAAAGAATAGGCGATATCTGGATGATCAAGGGGGTTTACTTGCCTGGAAGCTCTGCTGAGAGGGGCTGGTCGTCTGAAGGCTGCTCGTCCGGAGCGTAGTCCTACTCAGCTGCGTCGGCGGCGGTCTCGGCGTCTATCGGGAGAGAAAGAGGGGGAAGAAACAATAAATTCATGGCAACAATGCAACAGCGATGTATGACCTGCCTACATGATATGCAGAGGTGATATAATGCCTCTCCAATTGTTTTAGTTAATTTAGGAATTTATTTGAAATTATTTTGTTAAGGTCATGCACTATTCATTTATCGAAAATAGCAAAAAGTTCCATGTTCATCTAGATAGGAGTGATGGTCAAGCATTTTGACCACATATTCGGATTCTTCATATTTTTCTGATCATTTTTCATATATAAATTATTTTCATCCGAGTTACAGTTTAATTTATATGATTTTTCAAAGTTTTAATTATTTTCTGGAATTTCTGAGATTAATTAATTCGAATTATCCAAAACAGTAGCCAGTGATGTCAGCATGACATCAGTAGTCAACAGACCAGCTGACCAGTCAAACCTGGCCAGTGGGTCCCACTAGTCAGTGACCCAGTGGCAAATTACAGATTAATTAAACTAATTAATGATTAATTAGAGGGTGGGTCCTACTGTCAGTGACTAATTAACTAAATGATTTAATTAACAGATTAATTAACGGTTTATTTAATTTTTAAAACGTTTTAATTACGCGGGTCCCGCATGTCAGTGAGACTGGGCTGCCCAGTCAGCACCGTTGACTGGTCAACCCAGTCAATGGGCCAGTGGGGCCCGCTGGCAGCGTCCCAGGGGTGGGCCCTGGTCGTAGCACGTTGGCGCCGTCGCCGGAGTTACTCCGGCGACCAATTTTCATGGCGGCGCGCATGGGAGGGGGGCCGGCTTTCGTCCATAGCGGGCCAAATCGAGCACGGGAGGGCGCGTTCGAACATGCCGATGAAGGAGTGTCGAACGGTGAGGGTGGCTGGTCGCGGGGTTGCCCGAGTGGAGCGCTACGACGTCGCTGGCGGCGATGGCGTTCGGGCGGAGGCGGAGCAGAGGCAGCAGCGCGCTAGCGAGCAAATGGAGCGGATGGGAAGGGCCTACGCGATGCGGTGAGCTCAACGGGCACGGCCGCGTGACCATTTGGTCACCGGAAGCTCGCCGGCGACGAGCTCCCGCGGCGATGGGCTCGGCCAAGAAGAATGCGGCGGCTACGGCTACGATCTACGCGCGGGAACAGAGGGGAAAAGAAGGAGAGCTCACTGTAAGCCTGTAGAGGTGCAAAGCTTGCTCGGGGAGGGCTCGACGGCGGCGAATCGAGGCGGCGAAGTACGGTGGCCGAACCTTGAAGAAGAGGTCGTGGGCGTCGCGGTGGGGCTTGTCCGGTCGAACGGATGGGCACAGGCGAAGTAGTCGACGACGGCGAGCGCCCGGGCAGTGCGATCTAGAGCCTGAGTGCACTGAATCAAAACCTGCGGGTCGTATCGATGTCGCTCGTAAGGGGCACAGACAGCTGTGTAGTATCCGGTATCATCTCCAGCTGGGGCATACGGGATGTATCGAAACTCGGAGTCATCCAAGCGACTATGCTCGCCACGAAGACGTGCGACAGCAGAATGGGTAGCGTCATGGACTGCCATATCAATTGTCACGCCGATACCGTGAAAAGTGTGCAACTCCGTGACGGAGTCGTTCCGCTGATCAAAGATACGAACATCGGCATGGTACTGCTCCTGGTTGAACTCGCGGTAATCCTCGTAAACCATGTACTCGGGGTACGAACGGTAGCCCAGTCTGGTCAGGAGGGCGATCAGGATAGCTGGAAAACCAGTCGCATCAGGAGCCCAAGTCCAAAGTACAAGCTACGTCACAGGGCGCGGCGGAAACAAGCGATCCATCTGAAACAGAGGAAATTCAAGATTGTCAAAGGACAGTGAGTGCATTCTTGCATCGTGCATTCAAGGAAGTAATTTGCAGATAATCAAAGCTCTGGGTGGACGTGATCACGAGAACCTAGAGTCAGAGTTAGTAAAAAATTTAACCCGAACAGAAGAGAGAATAGAATCCCAGAGTAAGGAAAAGGAATAAAAGATCCTAATACCACCCATTGGCGATGTGGGCCCGTAAGCCACACAGCCATGTTAGTAAAACAGTTTTTTTTCAAAGACTAGACTCGACTTCGACCAAGGAATTGGAAGGGGGCTTCCTACAGGCAGTCGGCTCTGATACCAACTTGTGATGCCCCTGCTCGACCGTGCACTAATCATACACGCAAACGTGCACGCTCGAGATCAGAGACTCACGGGAAGATATCACAACACAACTCTAAACTCAAATTTAAACATAAATCTTCATATTACAACCTAGGGGTCGCGAGGACCCGAATACATAAGTCATACAAACAATTAATATTTGGGTACAGACATAGTTAGCCAAGTTTGCCTTAAGAAGGCTAACACAAATAGCGACACTAATCGAAAAGGCGAAGGCCTCCTACCTAGGGCCTCCGAACTACTCCTGGTTGGCTGGCTCAACCCAGTAGTACGTGCCTCCGGGGCTCTCCTGGTAGTAGGCTCCTGCGGTGGCGTCTGGCTCCGAGACTCCGTCGTCTGACTGTAGTAAACGGGTGTGGGGAAAATAAGTAGCAAAGCAACCATGAGTACTCATCCAAAGTACTCGCAAGTCTGACATCAGAACTATGCTAAGTATGCATCAGTATCAAAGGAATGGGGCTATATCTTTGGACTAAACTGCAGAATGCCAGAATAGAGGGGGAGAAGCCTAACCTATCGAAGACTAGCATCTTGAAGCAATCTTGCAGCATCAGAAGAGAGTAGAACACAGTAGCATATAATAGTGGTTATATGATACCAACGCCCCGAGATCCTTTCTCGACTCCCTGCGAGAAAGCGATCCCTAGAGCAGTATTAACACTTTAATAGTGAATCAGCATCTGTTTGTAGTTGTAGTGGATCAGGATACAACTCCGAGAGTCCTGTTACCGTGGACACGGCTATTCGAACAGATCACTTCCCTGCAGGGGTGCACTACTGTTACCCAACACGCTCGATTACATCTGGTCAGACACACTTGCTGGGTAAAGCCCGGCCTCGGGTAATCGACACGACGCAGTCCTACCTAGGCTCAGCAGAGAGGTCAGAACACCGGTCTGAATCCTAAGTGCGAGGGGGTCTTGGGCCCATCGCCCTCTACACTCCTGCACGTTGTGTGACTGGCCGGGGCCCAGCCGCGACACTGTATACACAGTGACGTAACTAGCCCATCCCAGCAATCAGCCCGCATCTCTAAGTTGTGACGTCTGAAGAGCTTTCGGCTGATACATACGACGTAGAGGGTCCCATAACCATTATCCCACGTGGTGGTAGTGCGTATAGGGCCAACGACCCACTCAGATCAAATACCCAAATCCATTAGGCGTATTTAGTAGCTCGCAGAGACGAACAGGATTCCTGTCGCTCCGACTTGGTAACACACGGCTCGCGGGTGCTCTTGGAGCCGACCCGTCTTTATCAAATGACAGTAGTAAAGTCAAAGTACCCGTGTGTCCAAAGTATCGAGAAGGAATCCGAGGAATCACCCTTGATGGATTCCCACTCGAAGTAACGGTCAAGGAGAACCCGGAGGAATCACCCTTGATGGATTCACACAGGAGGAGTTGCACGACAGAAGCTTAATCGGAGGTGATGAAAGAGGAATCACCCTCGGTAACCCACAACCGGATAGATATTCTATAGAGGCATCATCGGAAGTGAGATAAGAGGTATCACCCTCGGCACTCGGTGGTAACTCTGCAGAGTCAAACAACTTAGAGGGGAATGTGCGGTGATGTGTTGATCTCTCACCATCGATCATACTGATCGAGTCTCCGGTGGAAATGCGTGGCAACAAGGACAAGGATGTGGGGCCATTGATGTATCACTAACCAGCCTATACTAAGCATATAGGATAATAGGTAAAGTATCAACAACAGGTTACAAAACCAGGCTATGCATCAGAATAGGAACTATTGGAACAGTAGCAGGGGCAATTCTAATGCAAGAATAACAGGGATAGAATAGGCGATATCTGGATGATCAATGGGGTTTGCTTGCCTGGAAGCTCTGCTAAGAGGGGCTGGTCGTCTGAAGGCTGCTCGTCCGGAGCGTAGTCGTACTCAGCTGCGTCGGCGGCGGACTCGGTGTCTATCGGGAGAGAAGGAGGGGGAAGAAACAATAATTTCATGGCAACAATGCAACAGCGATGTATGACCTGCCTACATGATATGCAGAGGTGATATAATGCCTCTCCAATTGTTTTAGTTAATTTAGTAATTTATTTTAAATTATTTTATTAAGGTCATGCACTATTCATTTATCGAAAACAGGCAAAAAGTTCCATGTTCATCTAGATAGGAGTGATGGTCAAGCATTTTGACCACATATTCAGATTCTTCATATTTTTCTGATCATTTTTCATATATAAATTATTTTCATCCGAGTTACGGTTTAATTTATATGATTTTTCAAAGTTTTAATCATTTTCTGGAATTTCTGAGATTAATTAATTCGAAATATCCAAAACAGTAGCCAGTGATGTCAGCATGACGTCAGCATGGCGTCAGCAGTCAACAGACCAGCTGACCAGTCAAACCTGGCCAGTGGGTCCCACTGGTCAGTGACACAGTGGCAAATTACAGATTAATTAGAGGGTGGGTCCTACTGTCAGTGACTAATTAACTAAATGATTTAATTAACAGATTAATTAACGGTTTATTTAATTTTAAAAACGTTTTAATTACGCGGGTCCCGCATGTCAGTGTGACTGGGCTGCCCAGTCAGCACCGTTGACTGGTCAACCCAGTCAACGTGGCCAGTGGGGCCCGCTGGCAGCATCCCAGGGGTGGGCCCTGGTCGTGCCACGTCGGCGCCGTCGCCGGAGTTACTCCGGCGACCAATTTTCACGGTGGCGCACATGGGAGGGGGTCGGGTTTCGTCCATAGCGCGCCAAATCAAGCGCGGGAGGGCGCGTTCGAACATGCCGATGACAGCGCGTCGAACGGTGGGGGTGGCTGGTCGCGGGGTGCCTGGAGTGGAGCGCTACGACGTCGCCGGTGGCGATAGCGTTCGGGCGGAGGCGGAGCAGAGGCAGCAGCGGATGGGGAGGGCCTACGCGATGCGGTGAGCTCAACGGGCACGGCCGCCTGACCATTTGGTCACCGGAAGCTCGCCGGCGACAAACTCTCGCGGCGATGGGATCGGCCAAGAAGAATGCGGCGGCTACGGCTACGATCTACGCGCGGGAACAGAGGGGAAAAGAAGGAGAGCTCACTGGGAGCATGTAGAGGTGCAAAGCTTGCTCGGGGAGGGCTCGACGGCGGCGAATCGAGGCGGCGAAGTCCGGTGGCCGAAGCTTGAAGAAGAGGTCGTGGGCGTCGCGGTGGGGCTTGTCCGGTCGAACGGATGGGCGCAGGCGAAGTAGTTGACGACGGCGAGCGCGATGGACACGTCGGAGAGGCGAACGGGGCTCAGTTGCCGCGCTAGGTCTCGGCCATGGCGACGGCGACGTTCGGCTTGTCGCGGGGAGGGAGAATGCGAGCGAGAGAGGGGGATCTGAGGGGGCTAGGGTTTCGGGGGGAAAGAGAGAGGCTCGGGGGTGGCCTTATCCACTCGGGGGAGCCGCGGGATGACCGACAGCGAGGCCATCGGCGTTCGGGCGCGCGCGCGCCGACACGCATGCGGGAGGAGGGAGATGACCTCCTGGTGGGCTGTGCTGTGCACTGTGCACTCACGGCCCACCAGCATAGTAAGCCTTTACCGTTTTTCTTTTTCATTTTTCTGTTTCTGTCTTTATTTCTGTTTTGTAAATTGTTGGGCCACTAAATGACCTTCGTAAAATAGGTGACTTGGCTCAATAAATCCTAGGCAATAATTATCACTGCCAGAAAAAGGTTTGGAGAGAAAAAGATCTCATTTGAATTTTTGTTAAATGAATGGGCAATTTAAATTGCTGTTTTGGTACTGTTTCATGTTGTTAGAGTCATCTATGGAATTTAGATGATGTTGTTTTCCTTAACATAATTAGTTATGGATTATTTGCTAGTTAATGAACATTTTAGTTTCCAAATTGGAACAACTTTTATTTTCAATTTATATTTAAATTTCAATTTGAGTTCGAATTTGAAATGAGATATGATGCAAATGATGATCAAGCACTGTTAAACATGGTGACTTGGCATTATCAAAAGTTGATCACTGTAGCTTAATACATGTGGATGTTAGAATTCTCCTCCTCTAAAAGAAATTCTCGTCCCGAGAATTAAGAGGTAGGCTGAAAGAAGGCGGGGTATTCTTCACGAAGACGATCCTCGCGTTCCCAAGTGGCTTCATCTTCAGAATGATTCGACCACTGAACTTTAAGGAACTTGATTGCCTTCTGACGGGTTCGTCGTTCAGCTTGATCGAGAATGCGGATCGGATACTCTTGATAAGATAGATCTTCTCACAATTCAAGCATTTCATGATCCACTGCTCGGATAGGATCCTTGAAGCAGCGACGGAGTTGCGACACATGGAAAACATCGTGAACTTCAGAGAGGTTCGGTGGCAATTCCAATTGATAGGCCACTTCTCCATGTCTGGCGAGGATACGGAACAGACCAATGTAATGAGGAGCTAACTTGCCTTTGATCCCAAAACGGTGAGTGCCCTTCATCGGAGTGACACGAAGGTAAGCTTGTTCGCCAGGTTGATAGACCATTACCTGGTGTTTTCGATCATAGTTGCTCTTCTGACGAGACTCAGCAGCTTTCAAATGTTCACGGACAAATGCAGACTTGTTCTTCAGCTTGTTGGATAATAACCGGATAGAAGAGTTGTCATTCCCCAGTTTCTGACCAATTCAGCGGGGTTCGATACTTACGACCATATAGAACTTCAAAGGGTGCCATCTTCAGACTAGCCTGATAGCTATTGTTGTATGAGAATTCAGCATATGGGAGAGATTCCTCCCATTTCTTACCGAATGAGATGACACAAGCTCGAAGCATATCTTCAAGCACTTGATTGACTCGTTCAACTTGTCCCTGGAACTAGGGGTGAAAAGCGGTGCTGAAAGACAGATGAGTTCCCATAGCTTCTTGGAAACTGTTCCAAAACCTTGAGGTAAAGAGGCTGCCACGATCTGAACTGATCTCCAACGGAACACCGTGGAGTGACATGATTCTGGAAACATACAAGTCTACTAACTGACTAGCAGTGATTGTCTCCTTGACTGGCAGAAAGTGAGCAACCTTTGAGAATCGGTCAATGACGACAAAAATAGCATCATGACCCTTCTGCGATCTGGGAAAACTAGAAATGAAATCCATTTCGACTATGTCCCATTTCCATTCAGGAATATCAAGGGGTTGCAGAGTTCCAGCAGGCCTTTGATGTTCTACTTTAATGTGACGGCAAACGTCACACTCAGCAACATAACGCGCAATGTCTCGCTTCATATCCGGCCACCAATACCTCTGTCGAATGTCTTGGTACATCTTGGTACTACCAGGGTGAATAGAAAGAGGCGTATCATGAGCTTCTTTCATGACGCGCGGGGTCAGATCCAGGTTGTCCTTTCTAGGAACCACTAAGCGATTTTTGAAGAACAAGGTGCCATCAGCATCAATAGTGAAGAACGAGGGCCTTCCCCTTTTGAGATTGCGCTTAATCTTCTCGACCTCAGAGTCAGCTTTCTATATATGCTTGATGAGGTCCTTGAGGTCTGGTTCAACAACTAGGGTATTGAGATGACCCTATGGGACAATGTGAAGGTTCAACTTGCGAAGTTCTTCATAGAGAAGAGGTCGTGCTTGCTGAACCATGAGGTTGTTGCAATAAGACTTGCGACTCAAAGCATCGGCCATTACATTAGCCTTGCCAAGGGTATAAGAAATAGCCATGTCATAGTCAGCTATTATCTCGAGCCATCTTTGCTGGCGGAGGTTCAAATCTGGTTGAGTATACAGATACTTCAGACTTTGGTGGTCCGTGTATATCTCGCAACGATTACCGAAAAGGTAATGTCGCCACAGCTTCAGAGCATAAATAACTGCTGCTAACTCGAGATCATGCGTTGGATACTTATCTTCATGAGGACGCAATTGACGAGAGCCATAAGCAATCACTTTGCGCTCTTGCATTAGGACACAGCCTAATCCTTGACGGGATGCATCACAATATATCACAAAGTCCTTGCGGGAATCAGGGGGAGCTAGCACTGGGGCAGATGTCAACTTATCTTTAATTGTCTGAAAACTTTCCTGGCATTTTTCTGTCCACTCAAACTTCTTGCCTTTGTGAAGCAAATCAGTCAGTGGCTTAGCAATCTTGGAGAAGTTCTCGACGAAACGGCGGCAATAGCTAGCAAGACCGAGAAAACTTCTGACTTGCTTAACATTCTTCGGGGGAGTCCAGTCAAGAATAGCCTGAACTCGTTCTGGGTTAACAGCAATGCCATCTTTGGAAATCACATGACCAAGATAAGTCACCTCAGATAACCAGAATTCACACTTAGAGTATTTGGCATATAGCTGGTGTTCTCGAAGTTTCTCCAATACAAGGCGAAGATGTTCGGCATGTTCTTCTTCATTATTGGAAAATATAAGGATATCATCCAAATAAACCACGACGAATTTGTCGAGGTAGTCCATGAAGATATAGTTCATCAATCAAGAGAAGGTTGCTAGAGCATTAGTTAACCCGAAGGACATAACGGTGTACTCGTATGATCCATAACGAGTAACGAAAGTGGTCTTCGGAATATCCTCTTTATGAACTCGGATCTGATGATAACCCAACCTTAAGTCGAGTTTAGAGAACACAGAGGATCCAGCAAGTTGATCATAAAGATCATTGATCCGGGGACGTGGATATTTGTTCTGGATTGTTGCTTGGTTAATAGGCCGATAGTCCTATACCAATCGGTTTGTTCCATCTTTCTTCTTAACAAAGAGAGAAGGTGCTCCCCAAGCAGAAGAACTGGGGCGGATGAAACCCTTTTTAAGTGACTTGTCGATTTCCTCCTTAAGTTCAAGGAGTTCATGCGGCGGCATCTTGTATGGGCGCTTGGCAATAGGAGTGGTGCCTGGTTTCAAGTCGATGACGAATTCAACGGCTCTAACAGGGGGTATCCCTGGAAGTTCTTCTGGAAAGACATCCGGAAATTCGTGAACGACTGGAACGTTTTCAATTCCCTCAAGAGGTGAAGCGTTCAAAGCATTCAGAGCATATATCTGAGCTTTGGCATTCTGGGTAATTCGGGCGGTGTAGTTCACTATCTCGTCGAAGGGGTGAAGGAGTTGGACGACTTTAGTGGCACAATTGATCGAAGCAATGTGAGATTTCAACCAATCCATTCCCAGAATGAGGTCTATCATGGAAGATTTCAAGATGATGGGTGAAACAAGGAATTCAATTCCTTCGATGTCAACAGGGACATTGTGAGCCAGCATAGAGGTGTGACAATGACCTCCAGGGGTACGGACAACTATTGGTAGGTTCATCTTTTCAAATGCAATGTCATGTGATAATGCAAATGCTTCTGACATGAATGAATGCGATGCTCCTGAATCAAATAAAACAGAAGCGGGTACTGAGTTAACGAGAAGGGTACCCATCACATTGGCAGGTTGATCCTGAACTTCTTTGATATCAATGTTGTAAGCCTGTCCACGTCCATAAGCAGAAGACCCAGTATTATAGTTGCAGGTCTGGTTGTTGCCACGGCCATTTCCACGGCCAGTGGGAGGAAGTGCCAACTGATTCTGACTCTGGCGGCAGTCTTTAGCAAGGTGACCTGGGCAGCGACACTTGAAACACAGACCATCTTCAGGACGAAGAGGAGCAGCACGTGGTGGAGCAGCTTGAGCTCTTGGCTGCCTCGGTGGCGGAGGAGGCAGACGGGGTGCCACATAGGAAGGCCTCAGCGTAGGGGCAGTTGGACAATACATGCTGTTAGGAATCCAGATTTTACGCCTTTGTCCTGAGCTCGAAGATGAGCCAAGGTCACGTTGGCACTTTTGTGACTCCTTGTGCTCCATCTGAGCGGTCTCAACCTGGATAGCCTTATTCACCAGGGTGGCGAAGTCGGCGAAGTCATGAACAGCAAGTGCAAGCTTGAGGTTTGGGTGGAGTCCATCGCGGAACTTCTCCTGTCTGTGAGCATCTGTGGCAACATCTTCTTCAGCATAGCAGGACAGGTTAAGGAATTCCCGCTGATAAGCTTCAACAGTCTTACTGCCCTAAGTGAGGTTGCAAAACTCTCTTTTCTTTCGGTCCATGATTCCCTGAGGAATGTAATGGGCACGAAAAGTAGTCTGGAACTCGATCCAAGTAACGACTGTCCCAGCAGGTAGCGAACTCCTATGGGTGTGCCACCATTGAGCAGCGGCACCCTTCAAGAAGTAGGACGCGAAGGTGACAAAGTTGGCGGGGGCGACATTGGCAGACTCCATCTCGTAGGTGATGTCGCGAAGCCAGTCATCAGCATCCAGTGGTTGTTCAGAGTTATGGAAAATAGTAGGGCTGAGACGCATAAACTCCTGCAGAGTTATTGCGGCAGGTTGCTGATTCTGAGCATTCTGGTTCTGGTGCGGAAACTGAGCCATGATCCTAACCATGAACTGGCGGTTCAGCTCGAATTGCTGCATCATCGCTGCCATATAGTCTGGCGGTGGTGGCTGCTCGGGAGCACGGCCACGACCACGACCACCTGGTCTAACCATCCTGCTAAAGATTTAACAGGGGTAGTTTAGTAAAAACAACTGCAAGTGTCTTAGAGACGAACATGATGTAACACGACAATGAATAAGTAGTGCAATAGATACATAACAGTAATCAATTAAGACATACAGATCCATACACAAAGTCGATTACACGCGGACAGCACAAGTTCGGAAATTAAACAGCTAGACATACTAGGCGGCGCGCAGGCACGCGGTGAGGAATACAACAACGAGACATAGCAAAGGCTACATCGACGTCAGGGAAAACCACTGAAACCAGGTAACTGCAGGTGCGGACGATGAGTGTCCATGGTAGGAAGGTCCTGCGCTCCGTGAGCACTCTGATTCAGAACCCGATCTCGAACGGGAAGAAGAGGTCCATGTGCGGGTGTGTGACCTCCAACAGCAGGCCAATCAATGCCTGTAGGCATCTTAGTTCTGCGCGGGTAAAGGATGTACTCTGGATGTATCCCTGCATGTACAGCTGGCAGCAACTGTGTCATAGCATCGTAGAGACGTGCTCGAGTGGCAAACAACTCGACGGCAAGAGCCCGGGCAGTGCGATCTAGAGCCTGAGTGCACTGAATCAAAACTTGCGGGTCGTATCGATGTCGCTCGTAAGGGGCACAGACAGCTGTGTAGTATCCGGTATCATCTCCAGCTGGGGCATACGGGATGTATCGGAACTCGGAGTCATCCAAGCGACTATGCTCGCCACGAAGACATGCGACAGCAGAATGGGTAGCGTCATGGACTGCCATATCAATCGTCACGCCGATACCGTGAAAAGTGTGCAACTCCGTGACGGAGTCGTTCCGCTGATCAAAGATACGAACATCGGCATGGTACTGCTCCTGGTTGAACTCACGGTAATCCTCGTAAACCATGTACTCGGGGTACGAACGGTAGCCCAGTCTGGTCAGGAGGGCGATCAGGATAGCTGGAAAACCAGTCGCATCACGAGCCCAAGTCCAAACTACAAGCTACGTCGCAGGGCGCGGCGGAAACAAGCGATCCATCTGAAACAGAGGAAATTCAAGATTGTCAAAGGACAGTGAGTGCATTCTTGCATCGTGCATTCAAGGAAGTAATTTGCAGATAATCAAAGCTCTGGGTGGACGTGATCACGAGAACCTAGAGTCAGAGTTAGTAAAAAATTTAACCCGAACAGAAGAGAGAATAGAATCCCAGAGTAAGGAAGAGGAATAAAAGATCCTAATACCACCCATTGGCGATGTGGGCCCGTAAGCCACACAGCCATGTTAGTAAAACAGTTTTTTTTCAAAGACTAGACTCGACTTCGACCAAGGAATTGGAAGGGGGCTTCCTACAGGCAGTCGGCTCTGATACCAACTTGTGATGCCCCTGCTCGACCGTGCACTAATCATACACGCAAACGTGCACGCTCGAGATCAGAGACTCATGGGAAGATATCACAACACAACTCTAAACTCAAATTTAAAAAAAATCGTCATATTACAACCTAGGGGTCGCGAGGACCCGAATACATAAGTCATACAAACAATTAATATTTGGGTACAGACATAGTTAGCCAAGTTTGCCTTAAGAAGCCTAACACAAATAGCGACACTAATCGAAAAGGCGAAGGCCTCCTACCTAGGGCCTCCGAACTACTCCTGGTCGGCTGGCTCAACCCAGTAGTACGTGCCTCCGGGGCTCTCCTGGTAGTAGGCTCCTGCGGTGGCGTCTGGCTCCGGGACTCCGTCGTCTGATTACAGTAAACGGGTGTGGGGAAAAGAAGTAGCAAAGCAACCATGAGTACTCATCCAAAGTACTCGCAAGTCTGACATCAGAACTATGCTAAATATGCATCAGTATCAAAGGAATGGGGCTATATCTTTGGACTAAACTGCAGAATGCCAGAATAGAGGGGGAGAAGCCTAGCCTATCGAAGACTAGCATCTTGAAGCAATCTTGCAGCATCAGAAGAGAGTAGAACACAGTAGCATATAATAGTGGTTATATGATAGCAACGCCCCGAGATCCTTTCTCGACTCCCTGCGAGAAAGCGATCCCTAGAGCAGTATTAACAGTTTAATAGTGAATCAGCATCAGTTTGTAGTTGTAGTGGATCAGGATACAACTCCGAGCGTCCTGTTACCGTGGACACGGCTATTCGAATAGATCACTTCCCTGCAGGGGTGCACTACTGTTACCCAACACACTCGATTACATCTGGCCGGACACACTTGCTGGGTAAAGCCCGGCCTCGGGTAATCGACACGACGCAGTCCTACCTAGGCTCAGCAGAGAGGTCAGATAACCGGTCTAAATCCTAAGTGCGGAGGGGTCTTGGGCCCATCGCCCTCTACACTCCTGCACGTTGTGTGACTGGCCGGGGCCCAGCCGTGACACTGTATACACAGTGACGTAACTAGCCCATCCCGGCAATCAGCCCGCATCTCTAAGCTATGACGTCTGAAGAGCTTTCGGCTGATACATACGACGTAGAGGGTCCCATAACCATTATCCCACGTGGTGGTAGTGCGTATAGGGCCAACGACCCACTCAGATCAAATACCCAAATCCATTAGGCGTATTTAGTAGCTCGCAGAGACGAACAGGATTCCTGTCGCTCCGACTTGGTAACACACGGCTCGCGGGTGCTCTTGGAGCTGACCCGTCTTTATCAAATGACAGTAGTAAAGTCAAAGTACCCGTGTGTCCAAAGTATCGAGAAGGAATCCGAGGAATCACCCTTGATGGATTCCCACTCGAAGTAACGGTCAAGGTGAACCCGGAGGAATCACCCTTGATGGATTCACACAGGAGGAGTTGCACGACGGAAGCTTAATCGGAGGTGATGAAAGAGGAATCACCCTCGGTAACCCACAACCGGATAGCTATTCTACAGAGGCATCATCAGAAGTGAGATAACAGGTATCACCCTCGGCACTCGGTGGTAACTCTGCAGAGTCAAACAACTTAGAGGGGAATGTGCGGTGATGTGTTGATCTCTCACCATCGATCATACTGATCGAGTCTCCGGTGGAAATGCGTGGCAGCAAGGACAAGGATGTGGGGCCATTGATGTATCACTAACCAGCCTATACTAAGCATATAGGATAATAGGTAAAGTATCAACAACAGGTTACAAAACCAGGCTATGCATCAGAATAGGAACTATTGGAACAGTAGCAGGGGCAATTCTAATGCAAGAATAACAGGGAAAGAATAGGCGATATCTGGTTGATTAAGGGGGTTTGCTTGCCTGGAAGCTCTGCTAAGAGGGGCTGGTCGTCTGAAGGCTGCTCGTCCGGAGCGTAGTCGTACTCAGCTGCGTCGGCGGCGGACTCGGTGTCTATCGGGAGAGAAGGAGGGGGAAGAAACAATAATTTCATGGCAACAATGCAACAGCGATGTATGACCTGCCTACATGATATGCAGAGGTGATATAATGCCTCTCCAATTGTTTTAGTTAATTTAGTAATTTATTTTAAATTATTTTATTAAGGTCATGCACTATTCATTTATCAAAAACAGGCAAAAAGTTCCATGTTCATCTAGATAGGAGTGATGGTCAAGCATTTTGACCACATATTCGGATTCTTCATATTTTTCTGATCATTTTTCATATATAAATTATTTTCATCCGAGTTACGGTTTAATTTATATGATTTTTCAAAGTTTTAATTAATTAATTTGAATTATCCAAAACAGTAGCCAGTGATGTCAGCATGGCGTCAGCAGTCAACAGACCAGTTGACCAGTCAAACCTGGCCAGTGGGTCCCACTGGTCAGTGACACAGTGGCAAATTACAGATTAATTAGAGGGTGGGTCCTACTGTCAGTGACTAATTAACTAAATGATTTAATTAACAGATTAATTAACGGTTTATTTAATTTTAAAAACGTTTTAATTACGCGGGTCCCGCATGTCAGTGTGACTGGGCTGCCCAGTCAGCACCGTTGACTGGTCAACCCAGTCAACGGGGCCAGTGGGGCCCGCTGGCAGTATCCCAGGGGTCGGCCCTGGTCATGCCACGTCGGCGCCGTCGCCGGAGTTACTCCGGCGACCAATTTTCACGGTGGCGCACATGGGAGGGGGTCGGGTTTCGTCCATAGCGCGCCAAATCGAGCGCGGGAGGGCGCGTTCGAACATGCCGATGACAGCGCGTCGAACGGTGGGGGTGGCTGGTCGCGGGGTGGCTGGAGTGGAGCGCTACGACGTCGCCGGTGGCGATAGCGTTCGGGCGGAGGCGGAGCAGAGGCAGCAGCGCGCTAGCGAGCAAACGGAGCGGATGGGGAGGGCCTACGCGATGCGGTGAGCTCAACGGGCACGGCCGCGTGACCATTTGGTCACCGGAAGCTCGCCGGCGACGAGCTCCCGCGGCGATGGGCTCGGCCAAGAAGAATGCGGCGGCTACGGCTACGATCTACGCGCGGGAACAGAGGGGAAAAGAAGGAGAGCTCACTGGGAGCATGTAGAGGTGCAAAGCTTGCTCGGGGAGGGCTCGACGGCGGCGAATCGAGGCGGCGAAGTCCGGTGGCCGAAGCTTGAAGAAGAGGTCGTGGGCGTCGCGGTGGGGCTTGTCCGGTCGAACGGATGGGCGCAGGCGAAGTAGTCGACGACGGCGAGTGCGATGGACACGTCGGAGAGGCGAACGGGGCTCGGTTGCCGCGCTAGGTCTCGGCCATGGCGACGGCGACGTTCGGCTTGTCGCGGGGAGGGAGAATGCGAGCGAGAGAGGGGGATCTGAGGGGGCTAGGGTTTCGGGGGGAAAGAGAGAGGCTCGGGGGTGGCCTTATCCACTCGGGGGAGCCGCGGGATGACCGACAGCGAGGCCATCAGCGTTCGGGCGCGCGCGCGCGCCGACATGCATGCGGGAGGAGGGAGATGACCTCCTGGTGGGCTGGGATGTGCACTGTGCACTCACAGCCCACCAGCATAGTAAGCCTTTACCGTTTTTCTTTTTCATTTTTCTGTTTCTGTCTTTATTTCTGTTTTGTAAATTGTTGGGCCACTAAATGACCTTCGTAAAATAGGTGACTTGGCTCTATAAATCCTAGGCAATAATTATCACTGCCATAAAAAGGTTTGGAGAGAAAAAGATCTCATTTGAATTTTTGTTAAATGAATGGGCAATTTAAATTGCTGTTTTGGTACTGTTTCATGTTGTTAGAGTCATCTATGGAATTTAGATTATGTTGTTTTCCTTAGCATAATTAGTTATGGATTATTTTCTAGTTAATGAACATTTTAGTTTCCAAATTGGAACAACTTTTATTTTCAATTTATATTTGAATTTCAATTTGAGTTCGAATTTGAAATGAGATATGATGCAAATGATGATCAAGCACTGTTAATCATGGTGACTTGGCATTATCAAAAGTTGATCACTGTAGCTTAATACATGGGGATGTTACAATTCTCCTCCTCTAAAAGAAATTCTCGTCCCGAGAATTAAGAGGTAGGCTGAAAGAAGGCGGGGTATTCTTCACGAAGACGATCCTCGCGTTCCCAAGTGGCTTCATCTTCAGAATGATTCGACCACTGAACTTTAAGGAACTTGATTGCCTTCTGACGGGTTCGTCGTTCGGCTTGATCGAGAATGCGGATCGGATACTCTTGATAAGATAGATCTTCTCACAATTCAAGCATTTCATGATCCACTGCTCGGATAGGATCCTTGAAGCAGCGACGGAGTTGCGACACATGGAAAACATCGTGAACTTGAGAGAGGTTCGGTGGCAATTCCAATTGATAGGCCACTTCTCCATGTCTGGCGAGGATACGGAACAGACCAATGTAATGAGGAGCTAACTTGCCTTTGATCCCAA
Source organism: Elymus sibiricus (assembly GCA_039707655.1). Taxonomy (NCBI): domain Eukaryota; kingdom Viridiplantae; phylum Streptophyta; class Magnoliopsida; order Poales; family Poaceae; genus Elymus; species Elymus sibiricus. The sequence goes on from CM077674.1 coordinate 32,210,507, forward strand.
AACGGTGAGTGCCCTTCATCGGAGTGACACGAAGGTAAGCTTGTTCGCCAGGTTGATAGACCATTACCTGGTGTTTTCGATCATAGTTGCTCTTCTGACGAGACTCAGCGGCTTTCAAATGTTCATGAACAAATGCAGACTTGTTCTTCAGCTTGTTGGATAATATCCGGACAGAAGAGTTGCCGTTCCCCAGTTTCTGACCAATTCAGCGGGGTTCGACACTTACGACCATATAGAACTTCAAAGGGTGCCATTTTCAGACTAGCCTGATAGCTATTGTTGTATGAGAATTCAGCATATGGGAGAGATTCCTCCCATTTCTTACCGAATGAGATGACACAAGCTCGAAGCATATCTTCAAGCACTTGATTGACTCGTTCAACTTGTCCCTGGGACTAGGGGTGAAAAGTGGTGCTGAAAGACAGATGAGTTCCCATAGCTTCTTGGAAACTGTTCCAAAACCTTGAGGTAAAGAGGCTGCCACGATCTGAACTGATCTCCAACGGAACACCGTGGAGTGACATGATTCTGGAAACATACAAGTCTACTAACTGACTAGCAGTGATTGTCTCCTTGACTGGCAGAAAGTGAGCAACCTTTGAGAATCGGTCAATGACGACAAAAATAGCATCATGACCCATCTGGGATCTGGGAAAACCAGAAATGAAATCCATTTTGACTTTGTCCCATTTCCATTCAGGAATATCAAGGGGTTGCAGAGTTCCAGTAGGCCTTTGATGTTCTGCTTTAATGCGAGGGCAAACGTCACACTCAACAACATAACGTGCAATGTCTCGCTTCATATCCGGCCACCAATACCTCTGTCGAATGTCTTTGTACATCTTGGTACTACCAGGGTGAATTGAAAGAGGCGTATCACGAGCTTCTTTCATGACGCACGGGGTCAGATCCAGGTTGTCCTTTCTAGGAACCACTAAGCAATTTTTGAAGAACAAGGTGCCATCAGCATCAATATTGAAGAACGAGGGCCTTCCCCTTTTGAGATCGCACTTAATCTTCTCGACCTCAGAGTCAGCTTTCTGTATATGCTTGATGAGGTCCTCGAGGTCTAGTTCAACAACCAGGGTATTGAGATGACCCGGGGGGGCAGGCGCGCCCTGGTGCATCATGGCGCCCATAGAGGTCTGTTTGACCTAATTCCTCCACTATAAATTCCCAAAAATCAGAAACCCTCAGGGGAGTCCACGAAATACTTTTTCCGCCGCCGCAAGTTTTTGTTCCGGAGAGATCCCATCTGGAGGCCTTCTCCGGTACTCCGCCGGAGGGGGAATCGATCACAGAGGGGTTCTACATCAACCTTGCTGCCCTTCCGATGATGCGTGAGTAGTTTACCACAGACCTTCGGGTCCATAGGCAGTAGCTAGATGGCTTCTTCTCTCTTTTTTATCGTCAATACAATGTTCTCCTCGATGTTCTTGGAGTTCTATCCGATGTAATCACTTTTTGCGGTGTGTTTGTTGGGATCCGATGAATTGTGAGTTTATGATCAGATTATCCATGAATATATTTGAGTCTTTGCTGCACTCTTTTATGCATGATTATTATAGCCTCGTATTTCTTCTCCGATCTGTTGATTTGGTTTGGCCAACTAGATTGATTTATCTTGCCATGGGAAGAGGTGCTTTGTAACGGGTTTGATCTTGCAGTGCTCAATCCCAGTGACAGAAAGGGACATGACACGTATCTATCATTTCTATTAAGCGTAAAAAGATGGGGTTTATTCATACGTGAGTTTATCTTGTCTACATCATGTCATCGTTCTTAAGGCGTTACTCCGTTCTTTATGGACTTAATACATTAGATGCATGCTGGATAGCGGTCGATGTGTGGAGTAATAGTAGTAGATGTAGGCAGGAGTCGGTCTACTTGTATTGGACGTGATGCCTATATACATGATCATTGCATTGGATATCGTCATGATTATTTGCTTTTCTATCAATTGCCCAACAGTAATTTGTCTACCCACCGTATGCTATTTTCTCGAGAGAAGCCTCTAGTGAAAACTATGGCCCCCGGGTCTATCTAAATCATATTACTAAAACCCTAAAAAGATTGCTGCCATTTTCTTTTATTTATTTTATTTTGTATTTTTGTTTCAATCTAACTATCTATCACATACAATTTATTCTTGCAATTAACCGCCGAGAGATTGACAACCTCTCGTTTGCGTTGGGTGCAAGGATTTGTTGTTTGTGTGCAGGTGCTGCTAACGAGGTGTTGCGTGATTCTCCTACTGGTTCGATAACCTTGGTTTCATAACTGAGGGAAATACTTATCTCTGCTGTGCTGCATCATCCCTTCCTCTTCGGGGAAATACCAACGCAAGCTACAAGTAGTAGGAAGAATTTCTCGCGCCGTTGCCGGGGAGACATCATCAACATCTATCAAGTACCTTTGCACAAACTCTCATCTCCTTGCATTTACTTTATTTGCCTCTCGTTTTCATCTCCCCCACTTCTAAAACGTTTTTACAAAAATACAAAAATATTTTCCGTTTGCCTTTTTCTTGTTTGCTTGTTGGTTTGCTTGCTTGTTTTGCCTTCATGACTCGAAAACAGAAAAGAAACAAGAAAATTAAAGATGGATCCTCATCCTCATGCTAATCTTTTTAAAAGATCCAGTTATGATGAACCAATAGCTAGTGATTTGAGTGCACTGGATTATCTTTATGAAGTTTTGCTTGAAATTCGTGAATCTGAAAATTGTGATGAAGTGTTAAAAGAAGAAATTTATAAAGTGATTCACGATAGCTCCTTGAATGAAAAGCATGACTGCAATGATGTTATTATAAATTCTATTACTGTCAATTGTGTTAATGATATGCAAAACCCCAAGCTTGGGGATGTTAATTTTGCTATGTCCACTACTTATTGTAATGATCATAATTGGGGTGATGCTTCTTGTGATCTTGAAAATTTATTTAAGGCTCGTGATGAATATGATATTGATAATAGTATTTGCAATAATATTGAAAGTGGGCTTGGAAGAGTTTCAACTTTAGGTAATGACGATCCCACTACTTTGGAGAATGATCAATCTTATGAAATTTTTGATAAAAGTGGGCTTGGAGAGGTCATAACTTTATTTGATGATAATCCAACTATTTTAGAAGAGTGTCAACTTTGCATGCATGCGGATCATGTAGAGAATATGTTATGTGATAGCTATATTGTTGAATTTGAATGTGATCCCACACGTAATTATTATGGGAGAGGGAAATATGGTTGTAGAAATTCTCATGTTACTAAATTACATCTTTTCATTTTGAGATTGCTATTGTTTCCTTCTTCTTCTATGCATGTGCTAGATATTTCATGTCTTGATAATTTGTTTGCTTATAAAATGCCTATGCATAGGAAGTATGTTAGACTTAAAAGTGATTTTCACATGCTATGATGCTCTCTTCGTGTTCCATTCTTCTCTTTAATGTGAGCATCATTAAAATTATCACTGCCTAGCTAAAAGGGGCATAAAACAATAGCGCTTGTTGGGAGGCAACCCAATGAAAAAAAAAATCTGTTATTGTGTGTTTTCACAATTATGCTACTGGTATGATTGTGTTTTTGTGTTTTTAATTAGTGTTTGTGCCAAGTAAAACCTTTAGGATGATTTGGAAGATAGTATAATTGATGATGTTTGGAAAACAGAAAGTTTTGTGTCCAGTGCCCGAATTTTGTTTTTGTACTGGAGCGGCAGAAAAATCTGAACTTTTTACACCGTATTGGTATATGAATTGCCCACGTTGTCCTAATTTTTCAGAATTTTTGGAGTTACAGAAGTATGGCTTTCAAATAGATTGGTACAGACTGTTCTGTTTTTGACAGATTCTGTTTTTGATGCACTACTTGCTTGTTTTGATGAATCTATGGATTGTATCAGGGGGTATAAGCCATGGTGAAATTAGACTACAGTAGGTATAATGCAAAAATAAAATATGAATGGGTTTGCAATAGTACTTAAAGTAGTGATTTATTTTGTTATACTAACGGATCTCACGAAGGTTTTGTTGAGTTTTGTGTGATTGAAGTTTTCAAGTTTTGGGTGAGATCACGATGGATGAAGGAATAAGGAGTAGCAAAAGCCTAAGCTTGGGGATTCCCGAGGCACCCCAAGGTAATATTCTAGGAAGACTCAAGAGTCTAAGATTGGGGATGCCCCGGAAGGCATCCCCTCTTTCTTCTACCAACCATCGGTAATTTTACTTGGAGCTATATTTTTATTCGTCACATGATATGAGTTTTGCTTGGAGCGTCTTGTATTATTTGAGTCTTTGCTTTGTTTGCTTTTTAGTTTGTCACAATCATCTTTGCTGAACACACCTATCTTGAGAGAGCCACACGATCATCATCATTTGTTAGAATACTCTATGTGCTTCACTTCAATTTTTTGAGCTAGGCAGTTGCTCTAGTGCTTCACTTAAATCCTTTTGAGCACGGTGGTGGCTATATTTTGAAGAAATAAACTCTCATGCTTCACTTATATTATTTTGAGAGTTGGTTAAAATTTTGAAGAAATGAATTCTCATGTTTCACTTATATTATTTTGAGAATTGATAAGATTGAAATTTTGAAGAAATATTTGCACTCTCATGCTTCACTTATATCTTTTTGAGAGTTGATGATAGTAACGGTAATTTGCACAAGATATGAATTTGGTCCCAAAGTGATGAATATTCAAGAGGGATATAATAAAAACTTTCATATAGATCATTGGATATGATAAGTTTGGTTCCTTGCAATAGTTTTGCGATATGGAAATGATAATATGTGAGTCATGTTAGTAAGTAATTGTGGTTTAGTAAGAATATTACTGTTAAGGTTTGTGATTCCCTATGCATGCACATTAAGTCAATAGTTATGCAATGAAATTATATCCTACTTATGGTGCATTATTCGGTGTTAGTTATGTTCAATGCATGTTCATGACCATTTTCGTTTTTTGGTTGGTTGCTTCTCAATCTATTTGCTAGCCTTCATTTGTACTAAGCAGAAATACTGCTTGTGCATCCAAAATCCTGAAACCCAAGTTGTGCCAAATGAGTCCACTATATCTACCTATATGCAGTATTTCAATGCCGTTCCAAGTAAATTTGCGTGTGCCAACTCTAATTTTCAAAATAATTTTTCCATTTTGTGTGCCTGTACCGCTCATGAAGCGGCAGGGGGTGGCCATTATTTTCCATGCTAGGTGTGTTATTCTCACGATGAGTGTTTATTCACTTGTCATTGCACGAGAGGATGGTTGGTAATAGGGATGCCCAGTCCCACAATGAAATCAAAATTAATAACAACAAAATTCCTTGGAAAGTGTTGGTTTGGAGGGCACCCGTGGATATGGCTAGCCATGGATTGTGAAAGAATGGTGGAAAGGAAATAAACTTTACTTTCTGTTTGGGAACCACCTATGATGGGTCTAGCGTGGAAAATATTGGGAACTCTCGGTCATTTTCGTTGACAGGAAAAGGATGCCTCTCAAAATATTTTTACCTCTTTAATTTCAGCTTTGAGCTCAGGCACATTTGACAAATCTCTGCTTCCCTCTGCGAAGGGCCTATCTATTTACTTGTATGCAATTTTTATTTTTACATTGAGTCTCCATCTTCTCTTACAAAAGCACCAACTAGAGAGCACTATTGTCATACTTGTGCATTGGATGTAGCTAATATTTGAGTGTGTTTCATGAATGGATCAATGATTGAGCATAATGGGCTAGGGATAACTTTCTTTAGCGTTGATATTTTGAAAGACATGGTTGCTTGTTAGCTTGCTTGAGTATTTATATTTTCATGTCAAATTATAGATTATTGCTTTGAATCATTCAAGTCCAATGTCCATGCTACAAAAGAAAAGAATATGTGATGAATATGTTAGGCAGCATTCCACATCAAAAATTCTGTTTTTATCATTTACCTACTCGAGGACGAGCAGGAATTAAGCTTGGGGATGTTGATACGTCTCCAACGTATCTATAATTTTTGATTGTTCCATGCTATTATATTATCAATCTTGGATGTTTTTATAATCATTTACAGCAATTATATATCATTTTTGGAGACTAACCTATTAACTTAGTGCCCAGTGCCAGTTGTTGTTTTCTGCACTGTTTTTGTTTTACAGAAAATCAATACCAAACGAAGTCCAAATGCCACGAAACTTTTTGGAGATTTGTTTCTGGACAAGATAAACACTAGAAGCGTTGGGAAGAGGCCAGAAGACCCTGGAGGGGGCCACGAGCCACCAGGGCGCGCCTGGGGGGGGCAGGCGCGCCCTGGTGCCTTGTGGGGCCCACAGAGCTCCGTTTGACCTAATTCCTCCACTATAAATTCCCAAAAAATCAGAAACCCTCAGGGGAGTCCACGAAATACTTTTTCCGCCGTCGCAAGTTTCTGTTCCAAAGAGATCCCATCTGGAGGCCTTCTCCGGTACTCCGCCGGAGGGGCAATCGATCACAGAGGGGTTCTGCATCAACCTTGCTGCCCTTCCGATGATGCGTGAGTAGTTTACCACAGACCTTCGGGTCCATAGGCAGTAGCTAGATGGCTTCTTCTGTCTTTTTTATCTTCAATACAATGTTCTCCTCGATGTTCTTGGAGTTCTATCCGATGTAATCACTTTTTGCGGTGTGTTTGTTGGGATCCGATGAATTGTGAGTTTATGATCAGATTATCCATGAATATATTTGAGTATTTGCTGCACTCTTTTATGCATGATTATTATAGCCTCGTATTTCTTCTCCGATCTATTGATTTGGTTTGGCCAACTACATTGATTTATCTTGCCATGGGAAGAGGTGCTTTGTAATGGGTTCGATCTTGCGGTGCTCAATCCCAGTGACAGAAAGGGACATGACACGTATGTATCGTTGCTATTAAGGGTAAAAAGATGGGGTTTATTCATATGTGAGTTTATCTTGTCAACATTTTGTCATCATTCTTAAGGCGTTACTCCATTCTTTATGGACTTAGTACACTAGATGCATGCTGGATAGCGGTCGATGTGTGGAGTAATAGTAGTAGATGCAGGCAGGAGTCGTTCTACTTGTATGGGACGTGATGCCTATATACATGATCATTGCCTTGGATATCGTCATGATTATTTGCTTTTCTATCAATTGCCCAACAGTAATTTGTCTACCCACCGTATGCTATTTTCTCGAGAGAAGCCTCTAGTGAAAACTATGGCCCCCGGGTCTATCTAAATCATATTACTAAAACCCTAAAAATATTGCTGCCATTTTGTTTTATTTATTTTATTTTGTATTTTTGTTTCAATCTATCTATCTATCACATACAATATAATCTTGCAATTAACCACCGAGAGATTGATAACCTCTCGTTTGCGTTGGGTGCAAGGATTTGTTGTTTGTGTGCAGGTGCTGCTAACGAGGTGTTGCGTGATTCTCCTACTGGTTCGATAACCTTGGTTTCATAACTGAGGGAAATACTTATCTCTACTGTGCTGCATCATCCCTACCTCTTCGGGGAAATACCAACGCAAGCTACAAGTAGCAATACCCTACTAATTTTCTAGTCCTTTGTTCTCCACAAGATAATTTTTGTCACATTATATTTGGTAGACCTTTCTTGAACACTATTAATGCCAAGATTGATTGCGCTAAAGAAACTGTTAGTGTTAATTTTGGTGATACATCTCATGAGTTTAATTTCTCTAAGTTTCGTAAACAACCTCATGATAAAGAATTGCCTAGTAAAGATGAAATTATTGGTCTAGCTTCTATTGTCGTACCTCCTACTGATCCGTTAGAACAATATTTGCTAGACCATGAAAATGATATGCATATGAATGAAAGAAATGAAATAGATAAGATGTTCTTTGATCAACCACCTATCCTTAAACACAATTTGCCTATTGAAACTCTTGGAGGCCCCCCTCCACCTAAGGGTGACCCTGTATTTGAACTAAAACAATTGCCTGATACATTGAAATATGCTTATCTAGATGAAAAAAAGATATATCCTGTTATTATTAGTGCTAACCTTTCAGAGCATGAAGAAAAGAGATTACTAAAAACTCTGAGGAAGCACCGTGCCGCTATTGGATATACTCTTGATGATCTTAAGGGCATTAGTCCCACTCTATGTCAGTTGTCGACCACCAACGACGATTAAATCCTAAGATGAAAGAGGTGGTGAGAACTGAAATATTAAAACTTCTGGAAGCAGGTATAATCTACCCCATAGCTGATAGTAGATGGGTAAGTCCCGTTCATTGTGTCCCTAAGAAAGGAGGTATCACCGTTGTTCCTAATGATAAAAATGAACTCATTCCACAAAGAATTGTAACTGGTTATAGGATGGTAATTGATTTTAGAAAGTTAAACAAAGCCACTAGAAAAGATCATTACCCCTTACCTTTTATTGATCAAATGTTAGAAAGATTGTCTAAGCATACACACTTTTGCTTTCTTGATGGATATTCTGGTTTCTCTCAAATACCTGTATCACAAGCCGACCAAGAGAAAACCACCTTTACTTGTCCTTTTGGAACTTATGCTTATAGACGTATGCCTTTTGGTTTATGCAATGCACCTGCCACCTTTCAAAGATGTATGACTGCTATATTCTCTGACTTTTGTGAAAAGATTGTTGAGGTTTTCATGGATGATTTTTCCATTTACGGAACTTCTTTTGATGATTGCTTAAGCAACCTTGATCAAGTTTTGTAGAGATGTGAACAAACTAATCTTGTCTTGAATTGGGAGAAGTGCCACTTTATAGTGAATGAAAGTATTGTCTTGGGGCATAAATTTTCTGAACAAGGTACTGAAGTAGATAAGGCTAGAGTTGATGCAATTGAGAAAATGCCATGTCCTAAAGATATTAAAGGTATAAGAAGTTTCCTTGGTCATGCTGGTTTCTATAGAAGGTTTATTTAAGACTTCTCTAAAATTTCTAGGCCTTTTACTAATCTCTTGCAAAAAGATGTTCCATTTGTTTTTGATGATGATTGTGTAGAAGCCTTTGAAACACTTAAGAAAGCCTTAACCTCTGCACCTATTGTTCAACCACCTGATTGGAACTTGCCTTTTGAAATTATGTGTGATGCTAGTGATTATGTTGTTGGTGCTGTTCTAGGACAAAGAGTTGATAAGAAATTAAATGTTATCCATTATGCTAGTAAAACTCTGGACAGTGCTCAAAGAAATTATACTACTACTGAGAAAGAATTTCTAGCAGTTGTGTTTGCATGTGATAAATTCAGATCTTACATAGTTGCTTCTAAAGTAATTGTTCACACCGATCATCTGCTATTAAATATCTTATGGAAAAGAAAGATGCCAAACCTAGACTCATTAGGTGGGTTCTATTGCTACAAACATTTGACTTGCATATTATTGATAGAAAGGGAGCTGAGAATCCTGTAGCAGATAATTTGTCTAGAATGGAACATGTTCTTGATGAACCACTTCCTATTAATGATGATTTTCCTGATGAACAATTAGCTGTCATAAATGCTTCTCGTAATAACCCTTGGTATGCAGACTATGCTAATTATATTGTTGCTAAATTCATACCACCTAGTTTCACATACCAACAAAAGAAAAAGTTCTTCTTCGATTTAAGACATTACTTTTGGGATGACCCACACCTTTATAAAGAAGGGGTAGATGGTATTATTAGACGTTGTATACCTGAGCATGAACAGGAACAAATCCTACGGAAGTGTCATTCCGAGGCTTACGGAGGACACCATGCGGGAGACCGAGCTGCACACAAGGTATTACAATCTGGTTTTTATTGTCCTACTCTTTTCAAGGATGCTCGTAAGTTTGTCTTATCTTGTGATGAATGTCAAAGAATTGGTAATGTTGGTAGACGTCAGGAAATGCCTATGAATTATTCACTTGTTATTGAACCATTTGATGTTTGGGGATTTGATTTCATGGAACCTTTTCCTAAATCCAATGGGTATACACATATTTTAGTTGCTGTTGATTACGTTACTAAGTGGGTAGAAGCTATTCCAACTATTAGTGCTGATCATAACACTTCTATTAAAATGCTTAAGGAAGTTATATTTCTGAGGTTCGGAGTCCCTAGATATTTAATGACTGATGGTGGTTCACATTTTATTCATGGTGCATTCCGTAAATTGCTTGCTAAATATGATGTCAACCATAGAATTGCATCTCCCTATCACCCTCAATCTAGTGGTCAAGTTGAATTGAGCAATAGAGAAATAAAATTGATTTTGCAAAAGACCGTTAATAGATCTAGAAAGAATTGGTCTAAAAAACTTGACGATGCATTATGGGCTTATAGAACTGCTTATAAAAATCCTATGGGTATGTCTCCTTATAAAATGGTTTATGGAAAAGCATGTCATTTACCTCTTGAGTTAGAACATAAAGCTTATTGGGCAATTAAGGAACTTAATTATGATTTTAAACTTTCCAGAGAAAAGAGGTTATTTGATATTAGCTCGTTAGATGAATGGAGAACCCAAGCTTGTGAAAATGCCAAATTGTTTAAAGAAAAAGTTAAAAGGTGGCATGACAAAAGAATTCAAAAACGGGAATTCAATGTCGGTGATCATGTTCTATTGTACAATTCTCATTTGAGATTCTTTGTAGGAAAACTTCTCTCTAAATGGGAAGGACCGTATATCATCGAAGAAGTTTATCGCTCCGGAGCCATCAAAATAAACAACTCCGAAGGCAATAATCCGAGAGTGGTGAATGGGCAAAGAATTAAGCACTATATTTCAGGTACTCCTATTAATGTTGAAACTAATATTATTGAAACAATTACACCAGAGGAATACATAAGAGTGACCTTCCAAAACAGTCCAGAACACTGAAAAGGAAGAGGTACGTGATACGGTAAGTAAACCGACTCCAAAAATTCCATAAAAATACTTTCTGTCAGTTTTGGAATATTAGAAAAAATACAAAAATAAGAAACAGCCGAGGGGACCCTCGAGGTGCACATGAGGCACCAGGGCACGCCACCCCCCTTGGTGGTTACACCACTATAAATTCTCTAAAATCGGGAAACCAACAGGGGAGTCCACGAAATACTTTTTCCACCGCCGCAAGTTTCTGTTCTCGAGAGATCCCATCTCGAGGCCTTTTCCGGCACTCCGCCGGAGGGGGAATCGATCACGGAGGGGCTCTCCATCGACCTTGCTGCCCTTCCGATGATGCGTGAGTAGTTTACCACAGACCTTCGGGTCCATAGTTAGTAGCTAGATGGCTTTTTCTCACTTTTTGATCTTCAATACAATGTTCTCCTCGATGTTCTTGGAGTTCTATCCGATGTAATCACTTTTTGCGGTGTGTTTGTTGGGATCCGATGAATTGTGAGTTTATGATCAGATTATCCATGAATATATTTGAGTATTTGCTGCACTCTTTTATGCATGATTATTATAGCCTCGTATTTCTTCTCCGATCTATTGATTTGGTTTGGCCAACTACATTGATTTATCTTGCCATGGGAAGAGGTGCTTTGTAATGGGTTCGATCTTGCGGTGCTCAATCCCAGTGACAGAAAGGGACATGACACGTATGTATCGTTGCTATTAAGGGTAAAAATATGGGGTTTATTCATATGTGAGTTTATCTTGTCTACATCATGTCATCTTGCTTAAAGCGTTACTCCGTTCTTTATGGACTTAATACACTAGATGCATGCTGGATAGCGGTCGATGTGTGGAGTAATAGTAGTAGCTGCAGGCAGGAGTCGGTCTACTTGTCTCGGACGTGATGCCTATATACATGATCATTGCCTTGGATATCGTCATGATTATTTGCTTTTCTATCAATTGCCCAACAGTAATTTGTTCACCCATCGTATGCTATTTTTATGAGAGAAGCCTCTAGTGAAAACTATGGCCCCCGGGTCTATCCAAATTATATATTAAAAATCCTAAAAATACCTTGCTGCACTTTTACTTTATTTCTTTTATTTTATATTTTAGTGCGATCTATCTATCTATCACCATACAATTTAATCTTGCAATTAACCGCCAAGGGATTGACAACCCCTTGTTTGCGTTGGGTGCAAGGATTTGTTGTTTGTGTGCAGGTACTGCTAACGAGGTGTTGCGTGATTCTCCTACTAGATTGATAACCTTGGTTTCATAACTGAGGGAAATACTTATCTCTACTGTACTGCATCATCCTCTCCTCTTCGGGGATAAAAACCAACGTAGATCACAAGTAGCAGGAAGAATTTCTGGCGCCGTTGCCGGGGAGACATCATCAACATCTATCAAGTACCTTCGTATAAACTTTCATCTCCTTGCATTTATTTTATTTGCCTCTCATTTTCATCTCCCCTACTTCTAAAATTTTTTACAAAAATATAAAAATATTTTCCATTTGCCTTTTTGCTTGTTTGCTATCTTTGCTTGTGTTGCCATGTGCCTTCTATTTGCTTGCATCTTCACTTGCTAAAAATCTATTGATATGGATCCTCATCCACTTGCTAATCTTTTCAAAAGACCCAATTATGATGAACCAATTGCTAGTGAGTTGAGTGCACTTGATTATCTCTATGAAGTTTTGCTTGAAAATCATGAATCTGAAAATTGTGATGAAGTGTTAGAAGAAGAAATTTATAAAGTGATTCATGATAGCTCCTTGATTGAAAAGCATGATTGCAATGATGTCACTATAAATTCTATTAATGTGAATTGTGCTAATGATATGCAAAGCTACAAGTTTGGGGATGATGATTTTGTTATGTCCACTACTTATTGCAATGATCATGATTGGGGTGATGGTGCTTCTTATGATCTTGAAAATTTATATAAGCCTCCTGATGAATATGTTATTGATAATAAAATTTGCAATATTATTAAAAGTGGGTTTGAAAGAGCGTCAACTTTAGGTAATAATGATCCCACTACTTTGGAGAGTGTTCAATCTTATGAAATTTTTGATAAAAGTGGGTTTGGAGAGGTCATGACTTTAGTTGATGTTAATCCCACTATCTTGGAAGATTATAAAACTTTTATGCATGTGGATCATGAAGAGAATATTTTATATGATAGCTATATTGTTGAATTTGACTATGATCCTACATGTAATTACTATGAGAGAGGAAAATATGGTTGTAGAAATTTTCATGTTACTCAATTACCTCTCTTGAAGTTCAAATTATTAATGCTCCATTCTTCCTATTTGCATATGCTTGAAATTGCTTGTCTTGATAATTTGTTTTCTTATAAAATTCCTATGCATAGGAAGTATGTTAGACTTAAATGTGTTTTTCACATGCTACATGATGCTCTCTTTGTGTTTCAATTATTATCTTTCTTGTGAGCATCAATAAAATCTCAAGCCTATCTTAATGGCTATAAAGAAAAGCGCTTGTTGGGAGGCAACCCAATGAATAAAATTAATTTTTTCTTTTTATTTCTGTTCTTGTGTGTTTACAAAATTATGCTACTGTTATGATTGTGTTTTTTATGTTTTAATTAGTGTTTGTGCCAAGTAATGCCTTTGGGATGATTTGGAAGATAGTATAATTGATGCTGTTTGGAAAACAGAAAGTTTTGCGTCCAGTGCTGGAATTTTAATTCTGTACTGGAGCGTCAGAAAAATCTGAAGTCTTTACACAGTAATCGTATATGAATTGCCCACGTTGTCCTAATTTTTCAGAATTTTTGGTGTTCCAGACGTATAGCTTTTAAATAGATCTTTACAGACTGTTCTGTTTTAGACAGATTCTGTTTTTGTTGCATAGTTTGCTTATTTTGATGAATCTATGGATCGTATCGGGGGGTATGAGTCATGGAGAAGTTGGATTACAGTAACATTATGCCAATATTAAATATGAATCAATTTACTACAGTACTTAGAGTTAAGTATTTATTTGTTATACTAACGGATCTCACGAAGGTTTTGTTGAGTTTTGTGTGATTGAAGTTTTCAAGTTTTGGGTGAGATCACGATAGATGAAGGAATAAGGAGTGGCAAGAACCTAAGCTTGGGGATGCCCAAGGCACCCCAAGGTAATATTCAAGGAAGACTCAAGCGCCTAAGCTTGGGGATGCCCCGGAAGGCATCCCCTCCTTCTTCTACCAACTATCGGTAATTTTACTTGGAGCTATATTTTTATTCATCACATGATATGTGTTTTACTTCGAGCATCATGTATTATATGATTCTTTGCTTTGTTTGCTTTTTAGTTTGTCACAATCATCTTTGCTGGACACACCCATTTGAGAGAGCGACGCGTTTATCATGATTTGTTAGAATACTCTATGTGCTTCACTTAAATTTTTTGAGCTAGGCAGTAGCTCTAGTGCTTCACTTAAATCTTTTTGAGCACGGCGGTGGCTATATTTTGAAGAAATATTTAAACTCTCATGCTTCACTTATATTATTTTGAGAGTTGATAAGATTAAATTTTGAATAAATATTTGCGCTCTCATGCTTCACTTATATCTTTTTGAGAGTTGATAATAGTAATGGTAATTTGCACAAGATATGAATTTGGTCCCAAAGTGATGAATATTCAAGAGGGATATAATAAAAACTTTCATGAAAGATCATTGGATATGATAAGTTTGATTCCTTGCAATAGTTTTGCGATATGGAGATGATAATATGTGAGTCATGTTAGTGAGTAATTATGATTAAGTAAGAATATTGGTGTTAAGGTTTGTGATTCCCTATGCATGCACATTAAGTCAATAGATATGCAACGAAATTATATCCTACTTATGGTGCATTATTCGGTGTTAGTTATGTTCAATGCATGTTTATGACCGTTTTCGCTTTTTGGTTGGTTGCTTCTCAATCTATTTGCTAGCCTTCATTTGTACTAAGCGGGAATACTGCTTGTGCATCCAAACTCCTTAAACCCAAGTTGTGCCAAATGAGTCCACCATACCTACCTATATGCGGTATTTCCATGCCGTTCCAAGTAAATTTGCATGTGCCAACTCTAGTTTTTCTAAATAATTTTCCATTTTGTGTGCCCGTACCGCTCATGAAGCGGCAAGGGGTGGCCAATATTTTCCATGCTAGGTGTGTTATTCTCACGATGAGTGTTTATTCACTTGTCATTGCACGAGAGAGTGGCCGGTAATAGGGATGCCCAGTCCCGAAATGAAAAAATTTAATATGATGATAATAACAAATTCCTTGGAAAGTGTTGGTATGGAGGGCACCCATGGATACGGCTAGCCATGGATTGTGAAAGAATGGTGGAAAGGAAATAAACTTTATTTTCTGTTTGGGAACCGCCTATAATGTGTCTAGCATGGAAGATATTGGGAATTCTCTGTCGTTTTCGTTGACAGGAAAAGCATGCCTCTCAAAATAATTTTATCTCTCTAATTTGAGCCTTGAGCTCTGGCACATTTGCAAATCTCTGCTTCCCTCTGCGAAGGGCCTATCTATTTACTTTTATGCAAATTTTTATTTTTATTTTCAGTCTCCATCTTCTCTTACAAAGCACCAACTAGAGAGCACTATTGTCATACTTGTGCATTGGATGTAGCTAATATGGAGTGTGTTTCATGAATGGATCAATCATTGAGCATAATGGGCCAGGGATAACTTTCTTTAGCGTTGATATTTTGAAAGACATGGTTGCTTGTTAGTATGCTTGACTATTTATGTCTTCATGTCAAACTATAGACTATTGCTTTGAATCATTCAAGTCCAAATGTCCATGCAAATAAAGAAAGGAATATATGATGAATATGATAGGTAGCATTCCACATCAAAAATTCTGTTTTTATCATTTACCTACTCGAGGACGAGCAGGAATTAAGCTTGGGGATGCTGATAAGTCTCCAACGTATCCATAATTTTTGATTGTTCCATGCTATTATATTATCAATCTTGGATGTTTTTATATACATTTACAGCAATTATATATCATTTTTTGGGACTAACCTATTAACTTAGTGCCCTGTGCCAGTTGTTGTTTTTTGCCTGTGTTTTGGTTTTCCAGAATATCAGTACCAAACGAAGTCCAAATGCCACAAAACTATTTGGAAATTTTTTTCTGGACATAAGAGACACTAGAAGCTTCGAGAGGAGGCCAGAAGCCAGAGGAGGTGGCCACGAGCCACCAGGGCGCGCCTGGGGGGGCAGGCGCGCCCTGGTGCCTCATGGGCCCACCTCTGTCCCTTTTGACCTAATTCCACCACTATAAATTCTCTAAAATCGGGAAACCAACAGGGGAGTCCACGAAATACTTTTTTCGCCGCCGCAAGCTTCTGTTCTCAAGAGATCCCATCTAGAGGCCTTTTCCGGCACTCCGCCGGAGGGGGAATCGATCACGGAGGGGCTCTCCATCAACCTTGCTGCCCTTCAGATGATGCGTGAGTAGTTTACCATAGACCTTCGGGTCCATAGTTAGTAGCTAGATGGCTTCTTCTCTCTTTTTGATCTTCAATACAATGTTCTCCTCGATGTTCTTGGAGTTCTATCCGATGTAATCACTTTTTGCGGTGTGTTTGTTGGGATCCGATGAATTGTGAGTTTATGGTCAGATTATCCATGAATATTATTTGAGTCTCCTCTAAACTTTTTTATGCATGATTATTATAGCTTCGTATTTCTCTCCTATCTATTGATTTGGTTTGGCCAACTAGATTGATTTATCTTGCAATGGGGGAGGTGCTTTGTAATGGGTTCGATCTTGCGGTGCTCAATCCCAGTAACAGAAAGGGACATGACACGTATGTATCGTTGCTATTAAGGGTAAAAACATGGGGTTTATTCATACGTGAGTTTACTTTGTCTACATCATGTCATCTTGCTTAAGGCGTTACTCCGTTCTTTATGGACTTAATACACTAGATGCATGATGGATAGCGGTCGATGTGTGGAGTAATATTAGTAGATGCAGGCAGGAGTCGGTCTACTTGTCTCGGACATGATGCCTATATACATGATCATTGCCTTGGATATCATCACGATTATTTGCTTTTCTATCAATTGCCCAACAGTAATTTGTTCACCCATCGTATGCTATTTTTATGAGAGAAGCCTCTAGTGAAAACTATGGCCCCCGGGTCTATCCAAATTATATATTAAAAATCCTAAAAATACCTTGCTGCACTTTTATTTTATTTTATATTTTAGTGTGATCTATCTATCTATCACCATACAATTTAATCTTGCAATTAACCGCCAAGGGATTGACAACCCCTTGTTTGCGTTGGGTGCAAGGATTTGTTGTTTGTATGCAGGTACTGCTAACGAGGTGTTGCGTGATTCTCCTACTGGATTGATAACCTTAGTTTCATAACAGAGGGAAATACTTATCTCTACTGTACTGCATCATCCTCTCCTCTTCGGGGATAAAAACCAACGCAAATCACAAGTAGCAGTCATCATCCCCTACCTACCGGAGGTGATGAAACACCCTCAAGCCATTGAGATGCATGAGGGGGTGCTTCACATCCGGGATGTTCAAGGACCCAAGAAGACCGGGAGCGTGGAGGCCAGGCTCGAAGCGGTGGAGCAGGAGATTTTCAAGTGCCAAGGGATGGTGGAACGTGGACTCACCGCCAACCACTCCATGATCACGGAATGCACCCACGATCACAAGGTGGATGGCCAATCAATGGGGGACATCATCTTCAAGCTCAATGAACGAATTGACTATCTCCAGGGCCAAATCTATGATCTTTAAAACCAAAATTGTGAGTATGAGGCAAAATTCAAAGGTATGAGTTTAGCTGCAAGTTTCAGGACTCCGGAGACTCGTTCATCCTTTTATGATGGGGAACCTATGCCATGGAAGCCGGAGGACAAGCCCATCACACCATCATCACCATCATCACCGAAGAAAGAAACTTGAGCATATTGGTATGGGCACTCCCCTTGGCTTGTGCCAAGCTTGGGGGAGGTGCCCCGGTATCGTATCACCATCACTTTTATTACCTTTACCTATTTTTAGTTTGATCCTTAGTTATTTCATGATCTAGTTGAATAAAAGTGTAGTATGATCTATTTTTGAGTGTCAGTTTCGTGATCTATCTATCTATGTAATCGAGTTGAGAGCTATATAATAAAGAGTAGTTTGAGTTTTTGCTTCTTTACTTTTATGTTTCAATCCTAGCAATAAAAATAATGAAAAAGATCATATGCTAATCTTATGGAAAGTAATGACAGTACATAAAGAAAAGTATAAGTGGTAAAATTTATTGAAAGTTAACAAACATAGCATTGGTCAATGATGCAATTCATGAAAAAATTAATAAGGGAAGAGAAGATTCACATGCAAATATACTATCTTGGACATCTTTTATGATTGTGAGACCCCATTAAGTATTTTATGTCAAATTGTTGACATTGGACAAGGAAGACAACGTAATGAATTATGTTTGCTTATATTCACATAGAAGTTATATTGTCATAGATCCTCCAACATGTGGTGCTTGCCCAATATCTTTGCTAGCCAAAAATCCGCACCAAGTAGAGATACTACTTGTGCATCAAAAACCCTTAAACCCAGTTTCATATCATGAGAGTCCACTATATCTACCTATGGACTGAATAAGATCCTTCAAGTAAGTTGTCATCGGTGCAAAAAAACAATAAAAATTGCCTCTAAATATGTATGAACTTTTATTGTAAGGGAAAATAAGCTTTGTACGAACTTGTGATGGTAAAGAAATAAAAGCGACAGACTGCATAATAAAGGTTGCTATCACAAGGGGCAATATAAAGTGACGTTCCTTTGCATTAAGAGATTGTGCATCCAACAACAAAAAGTGCATGACAACCTCTGCTTCCCTCTGCGAAGGGTCTATCTTTTACTTTTATGTATTTACTTTTTATGTAAGAGTCAATAGTGTTCTCCTCTATTCCTTTTTATTTTTTTCTTTTGCAAGCATCATGTGGTGGGGAAGATCTAGGCACATATATCCAGTTGGATATGAGTGATCATGAGTTATTATTGTTGACATTACCCTTGAGGTGAATAAGTTGGGAGGCAAAATTATAAGCCACTATCTTTCTATGTGTCTGGCTGAAAGTTTTTACTCCATATATATGTTGTGAGTGTTAGCAATCATAGAAGACTAAATGATGGTTGAGTATGTGGACTTGCTAAAAAGCTCCTACATGAGACCCTTCCTGAAAATATGATGAATTGCAATTGCATTGTTGACTAAGAACATAGTTTGTTAGTTTTCAAGAGAGTTTATGCCTTATACTTCGTTGTTGTGGTGAATTGTTACTTGCTCATGAGAAGTTCTATGATAATAAATATTGCTGTTATAATAATGGTCATGATGCTACTATGTCCGTATTTTGTTTTTATCGACACCGCTCTCTCTAAACATGTGAAAATGATTATCGATATCGGCTTTCGCTTGAGGACATGCGAGGTCTAAGCTTGGGGGAGTTGATACGTCCATTTTCCATCATGTTTTACTACTATTATTTATAATGTTTTTAATCAATATAACACTTTGTGGAGCAATTCTAATGCCTTTTCTCTCTTAATATGCAAGATTTACACAAGGAGGGAGATTGCCGGCAGCTGGAATTCTGGACCTGAAAAAGCTATGTCAGAGATACCTATTCTGCACATCTCCAAATGAGCTGAAATTTTACGGAGATTTATTTTGGAATAAATAAAAAATACTGGAGCAAAGAAGTACCAGAGGGGGCCACCCAGGTGCCCACGAGGCACCAGGGCGCGCCACCCCCCCCCCCCCCAGGCGCGCCCTGGTGGCTCGTGGGGCCCCTGGCCAGCCTCTGGTCCCCATTTTCTGGTATATAAGCCCATTCGCCCTAGAAAAAATATAGAGAAGACTTTTGGGACGGGGCGCCGCCGTCTCGAGGCGGAACTTGGGCAGGAGCACTTTTGCTCTCCGGCGGAGCGATTCCGCCGGGGATACTTCCCTCCGGGAGGGGGAAATTGTCGCCATCAACATCACCAACGATCCTCTCATCGTGGGAGGACCAATCTTCATCAACATCTTCAACATCATCATCTCATCTCAAACCCTAGTTCATCTCTTGTATTCAATCTTTGTCTCAAAACCTCAAATTGGTACCTGTGGGTTGCTAGTAGTGTTGATTACATCTTGTAGTTGATGCTAGCTGGTTTATTTGGTGGAAGATTATATGTTCAGATCTATTATGCTATTCAATACCCCTCTAATCTTGAACATGAATATGATTTGTGAGTAGTTACTTTTGTTCTTGAGGACATGGGAGAAGTCTTGTCATAAGTAATCATGTGAATTTGGTATTCGTTCCATATTTTGATGATATGTATGTTGTTGATTCTCTTAGTAGTGTCATGTGAACGTCGACTACATGACACTTCACCATCTTTGGGCCTAAGGGAATGCATTGTGGAGTAGTAATTAGATGATGGGTTGCTAGAGTGACAGAAGCTTAAACCCTAGTTTATGCGCTATTCTGTAAGGGGCTGATTTGGATCCATATGTTTAATGCTATGGTTAGATTTATCTTAATTCTTCTTTCGTAGTTGCGGATGCTTGCGAGAGGGGTTAATCATAAGTGGGAGGCTTGTTCAAGTAAGAACAGCACCCAAGCACCGGTCCACCCACATATCAAATTATCAAAGTAGCGAACGCGAATCGAACAAACATGGTGAAAGTGACTAGATGAAATTCCCATGTGTCCTCGAGAACGCTTTGCTTATTATAAGAGATCGTTCCGGCTTGTCCTTTGCTATAAAAAGGATTGGGCCACCTTGCTGCACTCTTTGTTACTATTGTTACTTGTCACTTGTGACAAATTATCTTGCTATCAAACTACTCATTACCGATAATTTCAGTGCCTGCACAAAATACCTTGCTGAAAATCGCTTGTCATTTCCTTCTGCTCCTCGTTGGGTTCGACACTCTTACTTATCGAAAGGACTACGATTGATCCCCTAAACTTGTGGGTCATCAGCTGGCGGAGAGTCCCCCTCCGAAACTCGATCGGTAGGGAGGTCGCGCGGCAGGCTGCAAAGTTAGAAGCAGGCGCGCGATTAATAGCCTACTTAGTTCGGCTAAAAGTGCATAGGTGTATCTCAGGATACGTACCTTCGGGCCCGCGGTTTGACCCTGGGGGTCCTCTGAGGAACCTCTTCGGTAGCCTCGGAGTCCTCGGCGGAAGCCGAGCTGTTGTTGGACAGGGCCACCTTGGCCCTGCATGGTCTTTTAGGGGCAGGAGGGAGCTGATCCTCTTCGGCGTCTTCGGACGCCGCCCTCTTCCTTGTTCGGGAGGAATCACGTTCCTCTCGATCCTCGTCCTGCTCCTTCTCCCCCTCAAGGGAAGAGGGGGCATGGGTGTCCTCGGATCTAGTGTCCAGCGGTCCGCAGGGACGGAGCCCTTCTCTGGCCTCCTTCCTCTTCTCCTTCTTCTTCTCCTTCTTCTCCGGCGCCTCATACGGCTCCTCGGCCAGCATGGCCGTCAGTAAGGGCGTCCTGGGGCCTTCGGGCAGCGGGGCCGGGCTGTCGATTCGCTCGGCCTTCTTCAGCCAGCTCTGTGGATGGGAGAAAAGGGAGTTGAGTACTTTGTCAAAAAAGAACATCCGAACATAAAAGTAAAATTTATCATACCTCGCGAGGGGGGTTCGCGGCATCGAGACCGATGTCTTCCTCCTCGGCCGGCCAGTCCTTCTGCGGCTTGAATAGCACCTTCCACAGCTGAGCGTGGGAAGTGCGGTAGAAGCTGCGCACGGTGGCGGGGTCTTCGGGCTTGTAGACCCACATGGGGGAGGCTCGGTCTTGAAACGGAAGGATGCGGCGGTAGAGCATGATCTGAATCACGTTGGGCAGCTCGACCCCCCGCTCTATCATCTTGGATATCCGGCTTTGCAGCAACGCCACCTCCTTGTTTGACCCCCAGTCGAGGCCCTTCTTGGTCCCGGATACCAACCTCGTGGGGGGTCCGGATCTGAAGGCGGGGATCGCCGCCCAGTCCGTGCTCCGCGGCTCTGTGATGTAGAACCACTCTTTCTGCCAGATCTTGACGGTTTCGATGAAGGTGCCCTCCGGCCATTCAACCCGGGGGAGCTTGCTGACCATCCCCCCCCCCCCCCCCCCCGCAGTCCGCCTGCTGGCCGTTGACGATCTTCGGCTTGACATTAAACACCTTCAACCACAAGCCAAAGTGTGGCCGGACCCGAAGAAAGGCCTCGCAGATGATGATGAAGGCCGAGATATGTAGGAAGGAGTTCGGGGCAAGATCATGGAAATCTAGCCCATAGAAAAACATCAAACCCCTAACGAAGGGGTGGAGGGGAAAACCTAGTCCCCGGATAAAGTGAGGAAGGAATACCACCCTCTCGCCAGGCCTCGGTGTAGGGATGACCTGACCCGCCTCGGGAGCGCGGTGAGCGACGTCAGCAGGAAGGTAACCCGCGTTCTTCAGCTCCAGGATGGCGCTCTCGGTGACGATGGAGGCCTCCCACTTGCCCTTAGATCCAGAGCCGGCCATGGCCGGGTGGAGGAGATGGTCGGGGAGGTTCTTGGGGGGGGAACGGATCTGGGTGCTGGAGCTCAGAGGATTGGGGAAGCAAATGGCGCGGAAGGAAGTGAGAGCGTGCGAAGGAGGTGATGGTTGCCCCCCTTTTTATGGGCACCGTAAAACCAATGGTCCTTTTACTGTGCTGCTGGCCTCGCCATTTCCTTGTATAATCGTGGGATAGCGCAAATCATTGATCATATCCCTTAAAAATAGGGCACGATCTCCATATTGATGGGACGAGACAATGGATAAACCGCCTCAAACCGCGAAACAAGTTTTCATAACTGGCTTGTGGTCGTAGCAGGATGTGACCCTTCGGCGAAAGTTGTCAGATGGGGTCACTGTTCACACTTGAACGACTAGCCTTCGGGGCTAAGTTACATATATACTTTGGAAACTAAATCCGGGAAACATATGGCCAGGAATCGCCAAGCAACCCTCGACAACTTGATTCAGAGGGATTGCGGGCTTGACGCGGATACCACAGAAGGGAAGGAACTGGTCCACAAAGCCGATGCGATTCTCGCATACCCCGGCTTCGAAGACTAGTTCGGGGGCTACTGAGGGTGTCCCGGACTAAGGGGTCCTTGGGCTGCCAACCTATCTCTCATGGGCCGGACTGATGGGCCGCTCCTAATTCATCGAAGGGAGGCCGGACTACAGGTGACCCCGGGTTCCAGAAGGAAACCTCGGAAGACTTGGCGTCTCCTCCAAGAAAGGTTTAGCGTAGTTGGAATGTTTATCCCTAATGGCAACCGACCATATGTAACCCTAGGTACCCCTGGTGTCTATATAAACCAGAGGGTCTAGTCCGTAGAGGGCAGAACCATTACCATCGTACCCACCTAGGGTTTAGTCCATCCGATCTCGAGGTAGATCAACTTTGTAATTGCCATACTCCCACATCAATACAATCAAGCAGGACGTAGCGTATTACCTCTTCGAGAGGGCCCGAACCTGGGTAATCGCTGTCTCTACGTTCATTGTTATCCATTGACTCCAAGATCCACAGTTCAGGACCCACTACCCGAGATCTGCCGGTTTTAGTACCGACATCTTCCACAACTGGATACCTCAAATAAGAAATCTCAAATGCATACAATTACATGCAACGTGAAACCTAATCTAAGCAGAGCTCGTCCACCTCCGTTGTGCCCATGTCTGGTGGCCGGCTGCGCCCCTTGAAGTGTTTATCCGAACGCCGGCGAGGTATAGTAGGACATGGGACACGCACCGGCTAACGGGACTCAAGACGCCGCCATCTCCAGGCCCTACTCTTCCTCGTCAGAGTCCGGAGCCTTGACGGTGCCAGCCGATGTGAAGTCCACGACGGATCCGTCGTCGTCGGAGGCCATGTACAGCACGACGTGGCTGCGGCGCCCGGGGTTGCAGGCGATCAGTTGAGGTGCCGGACAGTACGACTCCGCCTTGCCGACGTCTGCCGCGGCCTCTGCCTTGCGCGGCGGGCACTTTGTGCCATACAATCAGCGGACGGGCACGGATGGCCTTGTTGGCCGGCATGGTAGATGGTCATCCTCTGAGAAAAACCAGTACTACATCGTATGTGCTACATACATTCATTCAACCGAAGGAGATGTTTATTACCATGTGGCCTATGTGGTAAGCAGTCCAAACTTGATAAAAAAAAATACATTTAATACACAACCAATATGAATCTAAAGATTCAAACTTGTGCACAGCAAACAGTATAATTTAGCAATCCTTCCATCCATCTATAAATGTCCATCTACACACCCACTTTTTGTCCACGATTCATTTATTTATGGTAATTTTAAAGATATTTATTGGTTGGCTATTTGCTCCAATTTTATTTACTACTCCCTCCGTCCCATAATGTAAGACTTTTTTAACACTAGGCTAGTAAAATTGTCTTAAATTATAAGACTAGTAAAATTGTCTTAAATTATAAGACGGAGGGATTATATTTCAGCGCGCGCTTCTCATCACTGCTATGGAGTGGCCTGAACTTCGTTGGCCTTGTTCTGGACAAGCTCCCACGCGTCCTGGACGTGGCGCATCTCAGTCATGACCGCGCCCACGGCCATACAGATTACAAACTTGTTGTCCACCACAAAGTGTGTCATGAAGGCCCGCCCGCTAGCGTTCATAGCCACGAGTAGCTTGCGGTTCATGGCCTCCATGGCATCGTGGCCTTCTTGCCTTGGGCAGAGGCCGAATGTCACGAGGGAGAATCTCCTCGGCACGACCACCTCGAACCGCTCGTCAGCCTCCAACATCCGTTCAAACCACTTGGCCATGTCAACGTGCCTCCGTATGTATGCCCGCATGCCCGCCACGCCGTAGCGGCGCAAGACCACCCACAACTTCATGGCACGGAATGGGTGTGACAATGCGATCTGCCAGTCCTTGTAGTCGACAACCTCTGCTGCACCTTCCCCACCGACGTTGTTGAGGTATTCTGGATTGCTAGACAGTGCGGAGGTCAGCAAGGCTGGGCTCACCACCCACAGGCAACAGCAGTTCATGTTGGTGAGGAACCATTTGTGGGGATTCATGCTCACGGAATCCACGAGCTCAGCGCCATCAATGTAATCCTTGAACTCGGGGCAGATCAACGCGCTACCGGCATAGGCGGCGTCGATGTATAGCCACATGCCGTACTGTCGCGCCACCTCCCCGAGATCACGCACAGGGTCTACCGCGCCGAGCCCTGTCGTGCCAACGGTTGCGCATAGGTATAGCGGCACGAGACCGCTGGCCACGTCAGCCTTCACCGCGTCACGGACACTGTCGGCGGTGAGGCCATAGGCTGACGCCGCTGACGTTGGGATGACACGGAAGTTGGACGGCGGGATTCCTACGATCCTCCACTAGTAGAAAAACTACTTTATGTGAGATACATTAGTCCCGGTTTGTAAACGGACCGGCACTAATGTGACCATTAGTGCCGGTTCCAACGGCTAGGCGAGCGGGCATCATTAGTCCCGGTTCGTGTTGAACCTCTAGTACCAGTTCGTGCCACGAACCGGGACTAAAGCGGTGGTGGCAGGCTGGTGTCAGGCTGGGGCCCCACCAGTCCCTTTAGTCCCGGTTCGTGGCACGAACCGGTACTAGAAGCTCACATTTAGTCCCGGTTCGTGCCACGAACCGGGACTAAAGAGGTGGTGGCAGGCTGGTGTCAGGCTGGGGCCCCACCAGTCCCTTTAGTCCCGGTTCGTGGCACGAACCGGTACTAGAAGCTCACATTTAGTCCAGGTTTGTGTCATGAACCGGGACTAAAGGTTTTCCTATATAAACCCTTCGTCCAGCCCGCGATCGAGCTCTCTGTTCTTCCCCTTTTCCTCTCCTCTCTGTTCTTCCCCAAAGCTCGAGCTCATCCTTCATTTTGCCCAAAAATTGTCAAGATTTGAAGGCCCCCCATCCATCCAAGTGATCACAAAGGTTAGCAACTTTGTCCTTTCATCTCTCATTGGTAGATTAGCTCTTGCAATGCTCTATAAGTATAGTGATTTGTGGGTTTTAGTTTGGGAGTAATTATATGTGGTAGTTTATTTGATTTATATGCAATTTGAGCTCAAATTAACTCTTAGTTTGCATATGTAGGTGTGGTTTACTTAGTGCCTTCCCGTCCCCGTCCTAACCACCGTCGATCGCCCGCACCGTCCCGTCGCCGGCACCACCTTGGTGAGCCTCTTGTTCTTATCTTTTTTATAAAAAAAACTCATGTTTGTGTGATTTAGATATATAGTTACTTGTATAATTTTCTTACCCGTACGTTGTTTGTTATACATAGTGCCATGACTTTGATATCCGTCCCCGTCGGCCCTCGTCCGGTTTATGATTCGGATGTGGTATATTCTCTTTTATAACTATTTGTTGCATTTCGTGTTTATGACAAATTATGCCCATCAAGTTGACATAGATATTTTTATCTAGGAGGTATGTGAACCGGAAATTCCAACCGACCCTCTTGTCGAGAGGTTAAATTTAGTTGAAAAAGAAAACGAGTATTTGAAAGAAAAATTGAAAAGAATTGAAGAAGAGAAGATGAAACTGGAGTTGTATGTTGCCGATGTCGTCGATGATCACAAGATCAAGATGGATGCAATGCGCTTGAAGATTAGAAAATTTAAAAAAAATGCCATTGATAGTGAGGCTTGGTATCACTATGCTGTTGGATCAATTGTTACCTTAGTTGCGATCTTGATCGCATTTGTTGTTGCATTTAAATGCTTTAGCTAGAGAGTTTGTATGTTGTTTTATGAGAACAAGTGTGTATAAACTTTATGTATGAACTTGTATTAATTTGGTCTTTTCGGTGTTGTGTAATGAAGATGAGCCGACAATGGATGTACGATGACCGATGCTCTCCCCAGTTCATTAATGGCGTGCGTACTTTTCTGGTTGCGGCTGAGGCAAACAAGCGGGCGGATGGTTTTATGTATTGTCCATGTGCTGGCTGTAAGAATGATCGAAATTACTCTAACTCAAGAACCATTCACGTCCACCTGTTTGAGTCCGGTTTCATGTCCGACTATAACCGTTGGACCAAGCACGGAGAAAGAGGGGTCCTAATGGAAGAGAATGAAGAAGAAGAGGATGACGACAGCTATCCTGGCCATGGGTTCCCTGAATACGATGGTACAACAATGGGGGAAGAAGCTGAGCCGACAATGCGGGAAGAAGCTGAAGAAGAGGCATCAGATGAGCCCGCTGATGATCTTGGTCGGGCCATTGCCGATGCAAAGAGAAACTACGCAAGTTAAAAGGAGAAGCTGAAGTTGCAGCGCATGTTAGAGGATCACAAGAAATTGTTGTACCCAAATTGCGAAGATGACAAGAAAAAGCTGGGTACCACACTAGAATTGCTGCAATGGAAGGCAGAGAATGGTGTATCTGACAAGGGATTTGAAAAGTTGCTGATAATGTTAAAGAAGAAGCTTCCAAAGGACAACGAATTGCCCGACAGTACGTACGAAGCAAAGAAGGTTGTCTGCCCTCTAGGATTAGAGGTGCAGAAGATACATGCATGCCCTAATGACTGCATCCTCTACCGCGGTGAGTACGAGGATTTGAATGCATGCCCGGTATGCGGTGCATTGCGCTATAAGATCAGCCACGATGACCCTGGTGATGTTGAGGGCGAGCGCCCCAGGAAGAAGATTCCTGCCAAGGTGATGTGGTATGCTCCTATAATACCACGGTTGAAACGTTTGTTCCAAAACAAAGAGCATGCCAAGTTGATGCGATGGCACAAAGAAGACCGTAAGAAAGACGGGAAGTTGAGAGTACCCGCTGACGGATCGCAGTGGAGAAAAATCGAGAAAAAGTGGAAGGACTTTGCAGATGACGCAAGGAACGTATGGTTTGGTTTAAGTGCAGATGGCATTAATCCTTTTGGGGAGCAGAGCAGCAATCATAGCACATGGCCTGTGACTCTATGTATCTATAACCTTCCTCCTTGGTTGTGCATGAAGCGGAAGTTCATTATGATGCCAGTGCTCATACAAGGCCCCAAGCAACCCGGCAACGACATTGATGTGTACCTAAGGCCATTAGTTGAAGAACTTTTAGAGCTGTGGAGTATAGAAGGTGTACGTGCGTGGGATGAGCACAAACAGCAGGAATTTGACCTGCGAGCGTTGCTGTTTGTAACCATCAATGATTGGCCTGCTCTCAGTAACCTTTCAGGACAGCCAAAGAAGGGATACCACGCATGCACGCACTGTTTAGATGATACCGACAGTATATATTTGGATAAATGTAAGAAGAATGTGTACCTGGGACATCGTCGATTTCTTCCGAGCAGGCATCCCGTAAGAAAGAAAGGCAAGCATTTTAAATGTGAGGCAGATCACCGGAACAAGCCTCGCCACCGTACTGGTGATGATATACTTGATATGGTCAAGGATTTAAAAGTAATCTTTGGAAAGGGTCCTGGCGGACAATCTGTTCCGAATGACGCTGACGGACGCGCACCCATGTGGAAGAAGAAATCTATATTTTGGGACCTACCCTATTGGAAAGACCTAGAGGTCCGCTCTGCAATCGACGTGATGCACGTGACGAAGAATCTTTGCGTGAACCTGCTAGGCTTCTTGGGCGTGTATGGGATGACAAAAGATACACCGGAGGCACGGAAGGACCAGCAACGTATGCACGGAAAAGACGGCATGGATCCAAAGCAGTATCAGGGTCATGCCAGCTACGCTCTTACCAAAGAAGAGAAGGAAATCTTCTTCGAATGCCTGCTCAGTATGAAGGTCCCGTCTGGCTTCTCGTCGAATATAAAGGGAATAATAAATATGGCAGAGAAAAAGTTCCAGAACCTAAAGTCTCATGACTGTCACGTGATTATGACGCAACTGCTTCCGGTTGCATTGAGGGGGCTTCTACCGGAAAACGTTCGATTAGCCATTGTGAAGCTATGTGCATTCCTCAATGCAATCTCTCAGAAGGTAATCGATCCAGAAATCATACCAAGGTTAGAGAATGATTTGGTGCAATGTCTTGTCAGTTTCGAGTTGGTGTTCCCACCATCCTTCTTCAATATCATGACGCACGTCCTAGTTCACCTAGTCGAAGAGATTGCCATTCTGGGTCCTGTATTTCTACACAATATGTTCCCCTTTGAGAGGTTCATGGGAGTCTTAAAGAAATATGTTCATAACCGTGCTAGGCCAGAAGGAAGCATCTCCAAGGGCCATGAAACAGAGGAGGTCATTGAGTTTTGTGTTGACTTTATTCCTGACCTTAAGCCGATTGGTGTTCCTGAATCGCGGCATGAGGGCAGACTGGGTGGAAAAGGCACGCTAGGAAAGAATTCAGTAATATGCCATGACGGGCATTCTTGGGCGCAAGCACACTACACAGTTCTACAAAGTTCCGCCTTGGTGGCTCCGTATATCGAGGAACACAAGAATATTCTACGCTCCAAACACCCGGAGCAGTCTGACGACTGGATTACACATGAACAAACGGGGACTTTCGCCGGTTGGTTGCAGACACGTCTCATGCATGACGACACTGTTGCAGATGAGCTGTACTTGCTGTCCAAGTTACCATCTTTGACTATATTGACTTTCAAAGGGTATGAGATAAATGGGAATACATTTTACACGATCGCCCAAGATAAAAAGAGCACCAACCAAAACAGTGGTGTCCGCTTTGGTGCGGCAAACACCAATAGACCAAAGGACACATATTATGGTTACATAGAGGAGATATGGGAACTTGACTATGGACGTGGTTTGAAGGTCCCTTTGTTTCGGTGCAAATGGGTCAATCTGACAGGAGGCGGGGTAAAGGAAGACCCGCAGTACGGAATGACAACAGTGGATCTCAACAATCTTGGGTACGCAGATGAACCATTCGTCCTAGCCAATGATGTGGCGCAGGTTTTCTATGTGAAGGACATGTCTACCAAGCCGAGAAAAAGAAAAGATAAGGAAGCGAATACATCATACGATGAGCCAAAGCGCCACATAGTTCTTTCAGGGAAAAGAAACATCGTGGGAGTGGAGGACAAGACAGACATGTCAGAAGATTATGAAAAGTTTCATGAAATTGCTCCCTTCACAGTGAATATTGACCCGAGCATCCAGTTAAACGATGAAGATTGTCCATGGTTACGGCGCAAAGGGACACACGCGAAGAAAAAGTTTTATACCCAAAGATCCCACTCTGGGATGTGACCGGCTTCACTGTCATCACTTTCTTTTCTAGTGAGTTTCCGGACTTATATATATCTGGAAAGTCCCACTTCGGACAAACCGGAGGGAATCTTTGTAATAGTTAGGGTACTTATGTGTTTTGGCATTTGAAACGCGAAGAACTGGATGCACTTCGTGTACAAAATGGACAATCTCTTTCCAAGTATCAGGCTTTCGGACGAAAACTCATCTGTTACAAAGGCATTTCATTTTTTTAAACTTATTTCAACTCCAGACTTTTTGTGCATTCAGTATGCACCATTCAAAGCCACGTCATCAATTTTCAACCCTTTCTAACTTCATTTGCTATTTTTCATGCATTTACTGATTTTTTTTTGAGCTAAATGACCCTGAAATTGAAAAGCACTACAAATGAACTCTGAAAAGGTTGAAAGTTGGCATGGTATCATCATTTCACCCACATAGCATGTGCTAAAAAGTTGAGAGGGTTACGGCAAAAACTGGATGCACTTCATGTACAAAATGGACAATCTCATTCGAAGTATCAGGCTTTCGGACGAAAACTAATCTGTTACAAAGGCATTTCATTTTTTTTAAACTTATTTCAACTCTAGACTTTTTGTGCGTTCAGTATGCACCATTCAAATCCACGTCATCAATTTTCAACCCTTTCTAACTTCATTTGCTATTTTTCATGCATTTACTGATTTTTTTTTGAGCTAAATGACCCTGAAATTGAAAAGAACTACAAATGAACTTTGAAAAGGTTGAAAGTTGCAATGGTATCATCATTTCACCCACATAGCATGTGCTAAAAAGTTGAGAGGGTTACGGCAAAAACTGGATGCACTTCGTGTACAAAATGGACAATCTCTTTCGAAGTATTAGAGTTTCGGACGAAAACCCATCTGTTACAAAGGCATTTCATTTTTTTAAATAACCTAAGAATTACCAAATTGAATATAATGATAAAACACAGTAATATTAAACAGCATAAAAAAGAATCACTGAAAAATCTATTTTTAAAGTAAAGTTATTCAGAAACTAGTGATTCACACAAATTTCAAATAATTCAAATTTAAACTATTCAAATTTGAAAACTACTGGCACTAACAGAAAGTTTATAATTTTTTGTGACCTAAAGCAAAAAGATTCACAAAGAAACTCTAAATAAAGCAAAAAACAACTCAGAAACAAAAAAAATAAAGCAGAAAACAAAAAAAATTAAAAAAAGCCCGCCTACTGGGCCCCACGGCCTGCATACGACTAGAAACCCAACCTGTAGTTGGGCCAGGATGCAGGCCCGCAAGGCCCAGTAAGCCCAACAGGGCAGCACAGGTTCAATAGGCCCACAAAGGCCTGCTTAGAGAGGAGCTCGACACGGTAGCCGCGGCGGGGCTTATAAACCGCTGCGAGCTCCTCTCAACTAGCGAGGTGGGACTAAACATTCGACACGGGAAGCCAGGCCTTTAGTCCCGGTTGGTGGCTCCAACCGGGACTAAAGACCCCCCTTTAGTCGCGGTTGGAGCCACCAACCAGGACTAAAGGCCTGGCTTCCCGCCGCTTGGCCTGGCCAAAATTCACCTTTAGTCCCGGTTGGTGGCTCCAACCGGGACTAAAGGTCTCCGCATATAAATACAACACTTAAAAATTTTGTGCAGTTCTCTGCTTCTTCGACCACACTACAGAGGAGATCGCCGCGCCGCCAGGCTGCAACCGTACGCGCCTGCCCCGACGCCGTCTCGCCTCCCCCGACGCCGGAGCTCGTCGCCGCCCGCGCCTCCTCGCCGATCCCCGACGCCGGACGCGCCCTCCTCCCCGAGCCCCGACGCCGCCCGCGCCCGCTCCTCCCCGAGCTCCTCGCCGCGCCGCCTGCCCCGACGCCGTCGCCGCCCCCGACTCGCCTCGCCTCGCCGTCGCCCCGCTATGAGCTCCTTTCCTCCCTCTCCCCCCTCTCCCTCGCCCCCTGCCGCCATGGCCGCCCCTCCCCGAGAGCCCACACACACACACATGCATGCATGAACACACACACACACACACACATTTCTTAAGTTAGATGATTTATATGTATTTTTGTATGTTTTAGTATATATGTATAGCAATTTTGACATTTTTCAGAAGAATTTTGACATTTGTTTTTCACTAGATGATTAGATGTATAGAAAAAAGTTGAGGAATTTTGACATTTGAGGAATTAATTAGTATAATGTATGTATAGAAATTTTGAGGAATTTTGACATTTGAGGAATTTTGACATTTTGATCCAATGTATAGAAATTAGTATATATATATATGTATGTATACAATGTATAGAAAAAAGTTGAGGAATTTTGACATTTTGATCCAATGTATAGAAATTAGTATATATATATATGTATGTATACAATGTATAGAAAAAAGTTGAGGAATTTTGACATTTGATCCAATGTATAGCAATTAGTATATCTATGTATACAATGTATAGAAAACATTTGAGGAATTTTGACCAAGCATAGAAAAAATTTGCATAGAAAAAAGTTGCATATTTTAATGTTGTATTTGCAAAAGTTTGTTATGTATTTGCAAAATCAAGTGAAAAAGAATTACAAAAATCACAATCAAGCATTTAAAAAATGTTAAATTTGCATAGAATTTGTTCTCGACGTCAACGATGCCCGGCCCGCATCCTCGTCGTCGACTCGTTCGCGACGACGTCCTGCTTTAGAGGCGCCACGTTCGGGACTGGGCTCCGCCGGGCTGGCACTGGGAGGTGCTACCTTCAGGGGCGCGCAGCTTGGTGAGGAACCCGGCCCCGGGTCCCGTCGTCGACCCGGAGCTTCTTTGGTGGCGTTCGCGTGGGCCACTTTCAGTGCGGAGGCAGCCGGCCCCGCCGGAGGTGGTACGTCGCCGTGTCAGGGAGGAGGACGAGCACGTCCGTCGCTACATGGATGCGTTGGACGTCAGGTTCTCCAATACCTGGCAGGTTCTTCAGGGATCTCACCCGAGCTATGATCCTGTGATGGTTCCTTCTCTTTGGGTGTCCACCGCCCGCGCCTCAGGAACCGCGAGTGAACTAGATTCTTCGATAATATTTGATCTGTATTAGCTAGTGATGTTATATATATATGATAATATTCGAGATGTATTAGTGATAATACTCGAGATGTATTCGAGATTAAATTCGAGACGATGTATTCGAGATTATATTATTCGATAATATTCGAGACGATGTATTCGAGATTATATTCGATGATGCATATTATCTGGATTATTCGAGATGCATATTATCTACTATGATTTAGATTTTCCTTATTGATTGCATGCATTCTAATTTGAATACTAAATTGTTTTATCTTTCTTCTGGATTAGTTAAATAAAAGCTATGGACAATACCGGCAGAGAAGGAGAAGCGGCTCTGTTCGACATCATACGCTCCCCGAGCCCAGATGATCATGATGACGGCTCGCAATATCTGAACCCTTCGGGTGAGGGTATGATGTTTGATGAAGACGAACGAATAGATGAAGGCGACAACAATGATGACGAAGGAAATGTTCTTCAAATAACAAAGACCGGCGAGCTAGAGGTATATTTATTATATAAGCCATCCGGTGATCATTACATGTATTAATTGATTTGTATATATTAACGAATCAATCTTTCTTCTTTTAGCCCTCCGGATCGAGCAAATCTTCTACAAGCGGCAGGGCAGTTCGAGGCCTGGCCAAAAGGTTGCAGGCTGGCGTAAAGTACAACATCGATGCCATCAAATCAAATGTCGAACCGCTTGAACCTAAGAAGAATGCGACCAAGTTCACTCGTCAATGCGGAGTTATTGTCAGGGACCAAATCCTGATCTCCGTTCAAGAATGGAAAAAGCCAGCAAAGGG
This sequence comes from Elymus sibiricus, assembly GCA_039707655.1. NCBI lineage: Eukaryota > Viridiplantae > Streptophyta > Magnoliopsida > Poales > Poaceae > Elymus > Elymus sibiricus. The sequence goes on from CM077674.1 coordinate 32,244,492, forward strand.
AGATCCAGGAGTTACTTTTGTCGACGAAAGACAAAAGATCTGCTTTGGGAATCGCTCATGTCACATTTCACCCTACCAGATCATTTGACAGATGCAGATCTGGCGAAAGTCAGGAAGAGTGCTCTTAAGAAGATGGCGATAGCATTCAACAACCACAAGAAAAATATATGGGCCGCGTACGTCAGAGCAGGAAAGCGGACTCCAGAATTCAATGGAACACTGGAGAAGGCAAAAGATCACTGGGACGATTTCGTGAAGTTCAAGGAATCGGAACTAGCTCAGGAACGGTCGAGACAAAACAAGATTAATGCTGCGAAAAAGAAGTGGCACCATACTCTGGGGCCAGGTGGCTACCAGGTGACCCTGCCTAAGTGGGATCTCGCTGAACAAAAGATGATGGATGCAGGGGTCACTCCAGTTACATTGGACTGGCCCCCCAGGAGCAGGACTTGGTTTTATGCGCATGGGGGGAAGTTGGACCCAGAGACAGGGCTGATTATGGAGCGGGCAAGTCTTAAAAAAGCTCAGAACGATTTACTTGTTGCAATAGAAGAAGCTCGAACGGGGGTGTTCACGCCCAACAGACAGAACGACGAGCTTACGCGCGCCCTGAAGAATCCTGAACACCCGGGAAGAACACGAGGCAAAGGCGTTGTTCCGTGGTTTGAGGGGTTTGCGGATTGGAACGCCGATTACAGAAGCCGTGCGAGAAAGAAGCAGCAGGAGGAGCAGAAGAGGAAGCTGGAGGAGGAGAAGAGGAAGGAGGAAGCACTCCACCTTCAAGGCCTATACTCTAGTCACTTGGAGTTGGAACGCGCTTTCAAGCGGCAGCAGGAGCAGATCGACTCACTTAGCCAGGAAAGGGCGTCTCAGCGGCAGCAGAAGCAGATCGATCCAGCATTGCATAGCACCGTCCCATCTATGCCGAGAAGCAGCGTGGGTTCCACCCCGGCCGATGATGCACTACTTGCTAGATACCCTGTGGATGATATCAAAGATAGGACTACTTGTGAGCTACACATGAAAGTGAAGAACCTATCCATGAAGGTGGCGGACGGCTATGCTTTAACAAATCCCCCTGAAGCATCCTTCCATTGCAATCCGATTCCAGCTGGCTATGCTCGTGTCGGGGTTGATGAAGTGATGTCAGGATATTACGAGCTACTGCTTGACATTCCTGGAGGTGACGAGGAGAGCACACTGGGAGAGGCCATACATCGTATCATTCTATGGAAAAAGGATTGCATCGTCTTTCCAAGGCCACTGACTCCTGCTGCAACAAGTTTGCCACCGCGTCAGCCGACTCCTGCTCCTCCAAGTCCGCCGCCGCGTCAGTCGACTCCTCCGCCGGTACCGCGTCAGCCGACTCCTCCTCCTCCAAGCCCGGCACCGCGTCAGCCGTCTCCGCCGGCACCGCGTCAGCCGACTCCTCCTCCTCCAAGTCCGGCACTGCGTCAGCCGTCTCCGCCGTCTCAGCGGGCTCCGCCGCCTAGGCAACAGCGGAAGAGAGGCGCCGCAGCTACGGCAGCTAGCGGTACAACAGGCAAGAAATACAAATATGGTCCAAGCCTCAAGCCTCTTCCGAAATTGCCTTACTACCTGACTGAGGAGGAAACCACAGCCGAAGTGGCTGCCCAATTGAAGGCCCATTTTGGACCAAAACCGCCCCCGCCGCCAAAGGAGAAAGTACGTGAGGATGTCATACAACACTTTATTGATATTGCTCAACCAGCTGTCAAGCATACGGACTCAGACTATGAGCGTTGTATCAAGAAGTTATATCAGGCACAACAAAAGAAGGAGTCGAGCTCGAGCTCGAGCCAAGCAGTTGGCAAAAAAAGCGGGAAAACTGTTCCCCAGCTGGGAGAACAGGCAGTGCAATCGATCCCCCCGCTCATTGTACAAACACATGTGAGTACCGCCCATCAGCTGGTAATAACCGACGATCATAAAAGGCAGGCTAAAGAGGCCAGTCTCACTGTTGAACAACTCCTAGGCACCGAGGAACTCCCCGTGTTTAAAGAGGAGGAACTAAGATGGAAATATGTCCGCGGCCAACCTCTGGTCAAGCCTGAGCAGGTCCCGCTTCTACCAACGAGAATGTACAATTTGCATAAGTGGTACATGATAGAAGCAGCAAAGACCGATCGAGAGTCCCTCATGGTGAAAGTCAAGGAAGAGCATTACTTCCATGCAAAAGATTTGTGGGTTGAGTTTGAAGAGATGTTTCAGTTATTCAATCAAGACGCACTCGACAAATCTATCGTCAGTTGCTATTGTCTGTAAGTGATTTCTTTCTGTAATTTAAGTCTCTAGCTAGCTGTGCTCGTTCATTACCTGTAATTATCCTCACTATATTCTTTTCTGTGGTATTATGCAAAATGAAGATGTATGAAATGAAAAAAGCTGGACGCTATGGCATTGGGTTCATTGACCCAAATACGATTAATCAAAAGACATGGTCAATTGAATGGTCGAGAGAAGACACAGAGATCAGCTTGCTAGAGTTTTTGAAGCGACTAAACACCCAACCAGAAATACTACTTCCTTACAACTTCGGGTGAGTGTTACTATATCTTGTACTACAAATTCTATTTTTGCTTACTAGATGTTAATAAGTGTAGTTGATGAGTTATGCACATGCCCGCTTAATTATACAAACATGTGCGCATGCAGTTTCCACTGGATCTTGTTAATCATTGAAGTTGACAAGGGAAAAGTTCAAGTACTGGACTCACTATAAAAAGAGCCATCCGAATACGAAATCATGAGGGGGATGGTCGACAGGTAATTTCAATCATTATCGCACTATGTCGGCCTCTTTAGTTCATTTCCTGATATCAACTAATTAATAACTCTTTTATTCATTTTCTTTGCCGGCGGGCAGGGCTTGGCAAAAGTTCATCAAAGAGGTCCCCGGCGAATGGAAACAACAGCTGAAATGGGTGCGACCCAAGGTAATTAAGTAGTACTCCCTCCGTCCGAAAAAGCTTGTCTCTGAAATGGATGTATCTAGCACCAAGTTAGTGCAGAATCGGCCTATAGTGCCGGTTCGTAAGGGCCTTTAGTCCCGGTTCAGGAACCGGCACTAAAGGGTGGGGACTAAAGCCCCCCCCCCCCCCCTTTAGTCCCGGTTCAACACGGCCCGGGACCAAAGGCCCACCACGTGGCACGAGCCAGCGCTGGGGGCTGGGGGACCTTTAGTCCCGGTTGGTAACACCAACCGGGACTAAAAGGCACCACGTGGCACGAGCCCGCGCCGGGGGCTTGGTGGCCTTTAGTCCCGGTTGGTAATACCAACCGGGACTAAAAGGTATAGGGGTTTAGGGGTTTATGGTTTATTTTTCCTTTTAATTTTGTGTTTTCCATTTAATTCTTTTTCATTTCAAACATATTTTACGCTACTACATACTGTACACGTTATGCATATATATATAAATAGAATTTCTCGTAGAACCGATCATATATATATCATCGAATTTCTCGTACGACCATTCACATACACATATATATATACAATTTGGTATATACAATTTCTCCTACAATTTGCGGATCATTACATGCAGGCATTACAGCTTGTAATGGTATTCTCCTTTGGGATCTATGACCTGGTCGAGCAAAAATCCCGCTATTTCCTCTTGAATTGCTCGTACGCGATCCGTTGGTAGGAGCTTGCCCCGCATCTCAAACAGCTTTAAAGAAGGAGATCAAGATGAATATATTAGTTGTCTGTATATATATTAGATCATGATAAAAAAAATTGTGGATAGTGTTCTGGCAAACGTACCCAAAGTTGTCTTTCAGATATTTCCATTTCGGACGTCATCATGCGAATGGTCTCGCAAACGTAGTATGCGCATAAATTATTCCCCGGCGCCTGGCTCAGCCACTTTACGAGAATAAAATTCAATCAGATAATAATTAATCAAGCATGATAATGGTATTGAAACTAGAATTAATCAAGCTAGCTAGTACTCCCTCCGTCCGAAAAAGCTTGTCCCAAGCTTGTGCCTCAAATGGATGTATCTAGCACTAACTTGGTGCTAGATACATCCATTTCAGAGACAAGCTTTTTCGGACGGAGGGAGTACTACTTAATTACCTTGGGTCGCACCTATTTCAGCTGTTGTTTCCATTCTCCGGGGACCTCTTTGATGAACTTTTGCCAAGCCCTGCCCGCTGGCAAAGAAAATGAATAAAAGGGTTATTAATTAGTTGATATCAGGAAATGAACTAAAGAGGCCGACATAGTGCGATAATGATTGAAATTACCTGTCGACCATCCCCCTCATGATTTCGTATTCGGATGGCTCTTTTTATAGTGAGTCCAGTACTTGAACTTTTCCCTTGTCAACTTCAATGATTAACAAGATCCAGTGGAAACTGCATGCGCACATGTTTGTATAATTAAGCGGGCATGTGCATAACTCATCAACTACACTTATTAACATCTAGTAAGCAAAAATAGAATTTGTAGTACAAGATATAGTAACGCTCACCCGAAGTTGTAAGGAAGTAGTATTTCTGGTTGGGTGTTTAGTCGCTTCAAAAACTCTAGCAAGCTGATCTCTGTGTCTTCTCTCGACCATTCAATTGACCATGTCTTTTGATTAATCGTATTTGGGTCAATGAACCCAATGCCATAGCGTCCAGCTTTTTTCATTTCATACATCTTCATTTTGCATAATACCACAGAAAAGAATATAGTGAGGATAATTACAGGTAATGAACGAGCACAGCTAGCTAGAGACTTAAATTACAGAAAGAAATCACTTACAGACAATAGCAACTGACGATAGATTTGTCGAGTGCGTCTTGATTGAATAACTGAAACATCTCTTCAAACTCAACCCACAAATCTTTTGCATGGAAGTAATGCTCTTCCTTGACTTTCACCATGAGGGACTCTCGATCGGTCTTTGCTGCTTCTATCATGTACCACTTATGCAAATTGTACATTCTCGTTGGTAGAAGCGTGACCTGCTCAGGCTTGACCAGAGGTTGGCCGCGGACATATTTCCATCTTAGTTCCTCCTCTTTAAACACGGGGAGTTCCTCGGTGCCTAGGAGTTGTTCAACAGTGAGACTGGCCTCTTTAGCCTGCCTTTTATGATCGTCGGTTATTACCAGCTGATGGGCGGTACTCACATGTGTTTGTACAATGAGCGGGGGGATCGATTGCACTGCCTGTTCTCCCAGCTGGGGAACAGTTTTCCCGCTTTTTTTGCCAACTGCTTGGCTCGAGCTCGAGCTCGACTCCTTCTTTTGTTGTGCCTGATATAACTTCTTGATACAGCGCTCATAGTCTGAGTCCGTATGCTTGACAGCCGGTTGAGCATTATCAATAAAGTGTTGTATGACATCCTCACGTACTTTCTCCTTTGGCGGCGGGGGCGGTTTTGGTCCAAAATGGGCCTTCAATTGGGCAGCCACTTCGGCTGTGGTTTCCTCCTCAGTCAGGTGGTAAGGCAATTTCGGAAGAGGCTTGAGGCTTGGACCATATTTGTATTTCTTGCCTGTTGTACCGCTAGCCGCCGTAGCTGCGGCGCCTCTCTTCAGCTGTTGACTAGGCGGCGGAGCCCGCTGAGACGGCGGAGACGGCTGACGCAGTGCCGGACTTGGAGGAGGAGGAGCCGGCTGACGCGGTGCCGGCGGAGACGGTTGACGCGGTGCCGGCGGAGACGGCTGACGCGGTGCCGGGCTTGGAGGAGGAGGAGTCGGCTGACGCGGTACCGGCGGAGGAGTCGACTGACGCGGCGGCGGACTTGGAGGAGCAGGAGTCGGCTGACGCGGTGGCGGACTTGTTGCAGCAGGAGTCAGTGGCCTTGGAAAGACGATGCAATCCTTTTTCCATAGAATGATATGATGTATGGCCTCTCCCAGTGTGCTCTCCTCGTCACCTCCAGGAATGTCAAGCAGTAGCTCGTAATATCCTGACATCACTTCATCAACCCCGACACGAGCATAGCCAGCTGGAATCGGATTGCAATGGAAGGTTGCTTCAGGGGGATTTGTTAAAGCATAGCCGTCCGCCACCTTCATGGATAGGTTCTTCACTTTCATGTGTAGCTCACAAGTAGTCCTATCTTTGATATCATCCATAGGGTATCTAGCCAGCAGTGCATCATCGGCCGGGGTGGAACCCACGCTGCTTCTCGGCATAGATGGGACGGTGCTATCCAATGCTGGATCGATCTACTCCTGCTGCCGCTGAGACGCCCTTTCCTGGCTAAGTGAGTCGATCTGCTCCTGCTGCCGCTTGAAAGCGCGTTCCAACTCCAAGTGACTAGAGTATAGGCCTTGAAGGAGGAGTGCTTCCTCCTTCCTCTTCTCCTCCTCCAGCTTCCTCTTCTGCTCCTCCTGCTGCTTCTTTCTCGCACGGCTTCTGTAATCGGCGTTCCAATCCGCAAACCCCTCAAACCACGGAACAACGCCTTTGCCTCGTGTTCTTCCCGGGTGTTCAGGATTCTTCAGGGCGCGCGTAAGCTCGTCGTTCTGTCTGTTGGGCGTGAACACCCCCGTTCGAGCTTCTTCTATTGCAACAAGTAAATCGTCCTGAGCTTTTTTAAGACTTGCCCGCTCCATAATCAGCCCTGTCTCTGGGTCCAACTTCCCCCCATGCGCATAAAACCAAGTCCTGCACCTGGGGGGCCAGTCCAATGTAACTGGAGTGACCCCTGCATCCATCATCTTTTGCTCAGCGAGATCCCACTTAGGAAGGGCCACCTGGTAGCCACCTGGCCCCAGAGTATGGTGCCACTTCTTTTTCGCAGCATTACTCTTGTTTTGTCTCGACCGTTCCTGAGCTAGTTCCGATTCCTTGAACTTCACGAAATCGTCCCAGTGATCTTTTGCCTTCTCCAATGTTCCATTGAATTCTGGAGTCCGCTTTCCTGCTCTGACGTACGCGGCCCATATATTTTTCTTGTGGTTGTTGAATGCTATCGCCATCTTCTTAAGAGCACTCTTCCTGACTTTCGCCAGATCTGCATCTGTCAAATGATCTGGTAGGGTGAAATGTGACATGAGCGATTCCCAAAGCAGATCTTTTGCTCTTTCGTCGACAAAAGTAACTCCTGGATCTCCCTTTGCTGGCTTTTTCCATTCTTGAACGGAGATCGGGATTTGGTCCCTGACAATAACTCCGCATTGACGAGTGAACTTGGTCGCATTCTTCTTAGGTTCAAGCGGTTCGCCATTTGATTTGATGGCATCGATGTTGTACTTTACGCCAGCCTATAACCTTTTGGCCGGGCCTCGAACTGCCCTGCCGCTTGTAGAAGATTTGCTCGATCCGGAAGGCTAAAAGAAGAAAGATCGATTCGTTAATATATACAAATCAATTAATACATGTAATGATCACCGGATGGCTTATATAATAAATATACCTCTAGCTCGCCGGTCTTTGTTATTTGAAGAACATTTCCTTCGTCATCATTGTTGTCGCCTTCATCTATTCGTTCGTCTTCATCAAACATCATACCCTCACCCGAAGGGTTCAGATATTGCGAGCCGTCATCATGATCATCTGGGCTCGGGGAGCGTCTGATGTCGAACAGAGCCGCTTCTCCTTCTCTGCCGGTATTGTCCATAGCTTTTATTTAACTAATCCAGAAGAAAGATAAAACAATTTAGTATTCAAATTAGAATGCATGCAATCAATAAGGAAATACTGAATCATAGTAGATAATATGCATCTCGAATAATCCAGATAATATGCATCATCGAATATAATCTCGAATACATCGTCTCGAATATTATCGAATAATATAATCTCGAATACATCGTCTCGAATATAATCTCGAATACATCTCGAGTATTATCACTAATACATCTCGAATATTATCATATATATATAACATCACTAGCTAATACAGATCGAATATTATCGAAGAATCTAGTTCACTCGCGGTTCCTGAGGCGCGGGCGGTGGAGACCCAAAGAGAAGGAACCATCACAGGATCATAGCTCGGGTGAGATCCCTGAAGAACATGCCAGGTATTGGAGAACCTGACGTCCAACGCATCCATGTAGCGACGGACGTGCTCGTCCTCCTCCCTGACACGGCGACGTACCACCTCCGGCGGGGCCGGCTGCCTCCGCACTGAAAGTGGCCCACGCGAACGCCACCAAAGAAGCTCCGGGTCGACGACGGGACCCGGGGCCGGGTTCCTCACCAAGCTGCGCGCCCCTGAAGGTAGCACCTCCCAGTGCCAGCCCGGCGGAGCCCAGTCCCGAACGTGGCACCTCTGAAGCAGGACGTCGTCGCGAACGAGTCGACGACGAGGATGTGGGCCGGGCATCGTTGACGTCGAGAACAAATTCTATGCAAATTTAACATTTTTTAAATGCTTGATTGTGATTTTTGTAATTCTTTTTCACTTGATTTTGCAAATACATAACAAACTTTTGCAAATACAACATTAAAATATGCATCTTTTTTCTATGCAAATTTTTTCTATGCTTGGTCAAAATTCCTCAAATGTTTTCTATACATTGTATACATAGATATACTAATTGCTATACATTGGATCAAATGTCAAAATTCCTCAACTTTTTTCTATACATTGTATACATACATATATATATACTAATTTCTATACATTGGATCAAAATGTCAAAATTCCTCAACTTTTTTCTATACATTGTATACATACATATATATATACTAATTTCTATACATTGGATCAAAATGTCAAAATTCCTCAAATGTCAAAATTCCTCAAAATTTCTATACATACATTATACTAATTAATTCCTCAAATGTCAAAATTCCTCAACTTTTTTCTATACATCTAATCATCTAGTGAAAAAAAAATGTCAAAATTCTTCTGAAAAATGTCAAAATTGCTATACATATATACTAAAACATACAAAAATACATATAAATCATCTAACTTAAGAAATGTGTGTGTGTGTGTGTGTGTGTGTTCATGCATGTGTGTGTGTGTGTGTGGGCTCTCGGGGAGGGGCGGCCATGGCGGCAGGGGGTGAGGGAGAGGGGGGAGAGGGAGGAAAGGAGCTCACAGCGGGGCGACGGCGAGGCGAGGCGAGTCGGGGGCGGCGACGGCGTCGGGGCAGGCGGCGCGGCGAGGAGCTCGGGGAGGAGCGGGCGCGGGCGGCGTCGGGGCTCGGGGAGGAGGGCGCGTCCGGCGTCGGGGGTCGGCGAGGAGGCGCGGGCGGCGACGAGCTCCGGCGTCGGGGGAGGCGAGACGGCGTCGGGGCAGGCGCGTACGGCGGCAGCCTGGCGGCGCGGCGATCTCCTCTGTAGTGTGGTCGAAGAAGCAGAGAACTGCACAAAAATGTTAAGTGTTGTATATATATGCGGAGACCTTTAGTCCCGGTTGGAGCCACCAACCGGGACTAAAGGTGAATTTTGGCCAGGCCAAGCGGCGGGAAGCCAGGCCTTTAGTCCCGGTTGGTGGCTCCAACCACGACTAAAGGGGGGTCTTTAGTCCCGGTTGGAGCCACCAACCGGGACTAAAGGCCTGGCTTCCCGTGTCGAATGTTTAGTCCCACCTCGCTAGTTGAGAGGAGCTCGCAGCGGTTTATAAGCCCCGCCGCGGCTACCGTGTCGAGCTCCTCTCTAAGCAGGCCTTTGTGGGCCTATTGAACCTGTGCTGCCCTGTTGGGCTTACTGGGCCTTGCGGGCCTGCATCCTGGCCCAACTACAGGTTGGGTTTCTAGTCGTATGCAGGCCGTGGGGCCCAGTAGGCGGGCTTTTTTTAATTTTTTTTGTTTTCTGCTTTATTTTTATTTTTTTGTTTCTGAGTTGTTTTTTGCTTTATTTAGAGTTTCTTTGTGAATCTTTTTGCTTTAGGTCACAAAAAATTATAAACTTTCTGTTAGTGCCAGTAGTTTTCAAATTTGAATAGTTTAAATTTGAATTATTTGAAATTTGTGTGAATCACTAGTTTCTGAATAACTTTACTTTAAAAATGGACTTTTCAGTGATTCTTTTTTCTGCTGTTTAATATTAGTATGTTTTATCATTATATTCAATTTGGTAATTCTTAGGTTATTTAAAAAAATGAAATGTCTTTGTAACAGATGGGTTTTCGTCCGAAACTCTGATACTTCGAAAGAGATTGTCCATTTTGTACACGAAGTGCATCCAGTTTTTGCCGTAACCCTCTCAACTTTTTAGCACATGCTATGTGGGTGAAATGATGATACCATTGCAACTTTCAACCTTTTCAAAGTTCATTTGTAGTGCTTTTCAATTTCAGGGTCATTTAGCTCAAAAAAAATCAGTAAATGCATGAAAAATAGCAAATGAAGTTAGAAAGGGTTGAAAATTGATGACGTGGCTTTGAATGGTGCATACTGAACGCACAAAAAGTCTGGAGTTGAAATAAGTTTAAAAAAATGAAATGCCTTTGTAACAGATGAGTTTTCGTCCGAAAGCCTGATACTTCGAATGAGATTGTCCATTTTGTACATGAAGTGCATCCAGTTTTTGCCGTAACCCTCTCAACTTTTTAGCACATGCTATGTGGGTGAAATGATGATACCATGCCAACTTTCAACCTTTTCAGAGATCATTTGTAGTGCTTTTCAATTTCAGGGTCATTTAGCTCAAAAAAAATCAGTAAATGCATGAAAAATAGCAAATGAAGTTAGAAAGGGTTGAAAATTGATGACGTGGCTTTGAATGGTGCATACTGAACGCACAAAAAGTCTGGAGTTGAAATAAGTTTAAAAAAATAAAATGCCTTTGTAACAGATGAGTTTTCGTCCGAAAGCCTGATACTTCGAAAGAGATTGTCCATTTTGTACACGAAGTGCATCCAGTTCTTCGCGTTTCAAATGCCAAAACACATAAGTACCCTAACTATTACAAAGATTCCCTCCGGTTTGTCCGAAGTGGGACTTTCCAGATATATAAGTCCGGAAACTCACTAGAGAAGAAAGTGATGACAGTGAAGCCGGTCACATCCCAGAGTGGGATCTTTGGGTATAAAACGTTTTCTTCGCGTGTGTCCCTTTGCGCCGTAACCATGGACAATCTTCATCGTTTAACTGGATGCTCGGGTCAATATTCACTGTGAAGGGAGCAATTTCATGAAACTTTTCATAATCTTCTGACATGTCTGTCTTGTCCTCCAGTCCCACGATGTTTCTTTTCCCTGAAAGAACTATGTGGCGCTTTGGCTCATCGTATGATGTATTCGCTTCCTTATCTTTTCTTTTTCTCGGCTTGGTAGACATGTCCTTCACATAGAAAACCTGCGCCACATCATTGGCTAGGACGAATGGTTCGTCTGCGTACCCAAGATTGTTGAGATCCACTGTTGTCATTCCGTACTGCGGGTCTTCCTTTACCCCGCCTCCTGTCAGATTGACCCATTTGCACCGAAACAAAGGGACCTTCAAACCACGTCCATAGTCAAGTTCCCATATCTCCTCTATGTAACCATAATATGTGTCCTTTGGTCTATTGGTGTTTGCTGCATCAAAGCGGACACCACTGTTTTGGTTGGTGCTCTTTTTATCTTGGGCGATCGTGTAAAATGTATTCCCATTTATCGTGTACCCTTTGAAAGTCAATATAGTCGAAGATGGTAACTTGGACAGCAAGTACAGCTCATCTGCAACAGTGTCGTCATGCATGAGACGTGTCTGCAACCAACCGGCGAAAGTCCCCGTTTGTTCATGTGTAATCCAGTCGTCAGACTGCTCCGGGTGTTTGGAGCGTAGAATATTCTTGTGTTCCTCGATATACGGAGCCACCAAGGCGGAACTTTGTAGAACTGTGTAGTGTGCTTGCGCCCAAGAATGCCCGTCATGGCATATTACTGAATTCTTTCCTAGCGTGCCTTTTCCACCCAGTCTGCCCTCATGCCGCGATTCAGGAACATCAATCGGCTTAAGGTCAGGAATAAAGTCAACACAAAACTCAATGACCTCCTCTGTTTCATGGCCCTTGGAGATGCTTCCTTCTGGCCTAGCACGGTTATGAACATATTTCTTTAAGACTCCCATGAACCTCTCAAAGGGGAACATATTGTGTAGAAATACAGGACCCAGAATGGCAATCTCTTCGACTAGGTGAACTAGGATGTGCGTCATGATATTGAAGAAGGATGGTGGGAACACCAACTCGAAATTGACAAGACATTGCACCAAATCATTCTCTAACCTTGGTATGATTTCTGGATCGATTACCTTCTGAGAGATTGCATTGAGGAATGCACATAGCTTCACAATGGCTAATCGAACGTTTTCCGGTAGAAGCCCCCTCAATGCAACCGGAAGCAGTTGCGTCATAATCACGTGGCAGTCTTGAGACTTTAGGTTCTGGAACTTTTTCTCTGCCATATTTATTATTCCCTTTGTATTCGACGAGAAGCCAGACGGGACCTTCATACTGAGCAGGCATTCGAAGAAGATTTCCTTCTCTTCTTTGGTAAGAGCGTAGCTGGCATGACCCTGATACTGCTTTGGATCCATGCCGTCTTTTCCGTGCATACGTTGCTGGTCCTCCCGTGCCTCCGGTGTATCTTTTGTCTTCCCATACACGCCCAAAAAGCCAAGCAGGTTCACGCAAAGATTCTTCGTCACGTGCATCACGTCGATTGCAAAGCGGACCTCTAGGTCTTTCCAATAGGGTAGGTCCCAAAATATAGATTTCTTCTTCCACATGGGTGCGCGTCTGTCAGCGTCATTCGGAACAGATTGTCCGCCAGCACCCTTTCCAAAGATTACTTTTAAATCCTTGACCATATCAAGTATATCATCACCAGTACGGTGGCGAGGCTTCTTCCGGTGATCTGCCTCACCTTTGAAATGCTTGCCTTTCTTTCTTACGGGATGCCTGCTCGAAAGAAATCGATGATGTCCCAGGTACACATTCTTCTTACATTTATCCAAATATATACTGTCGGTATCATCTAAACAGTGCGTGCATGCGTGGTATCCCTTGTTTGTCTGTCCTGAAAGGTTACTAAGAGTAGGCCAATCATTGATGGTTACAAACAGCAACGCTCGCAGGTCAAATTCCTGCTGTTTGTGCTCATCCCACGCACGTACACCTTCTATACTCCACAGCTCTAAAAGTTCTTCAACTAATGGCCTTAGGTACACATCAATGTCGTTGCCGGGTTGCTTGGGGCCTTGGATGAGCACTGGACTTCCGCTTCATGCACAACCAAGGAGGAAGGTTATAGATACATAGAGTCACAGGCCATGTGCTATGATTGCTGCTCTGCTCCCCAAAAGGATTAATGCCATCTGCACTTAAACCAAACCATACTTTCCTTGCGTCATCTGCAAAGTCCTTCCACTTTCTCTCGATTTTTCTCCACTGCGATCCGTCAGCGGGTACTCTCAACTTCCCGTCTTTCTTACGGTCTTCTTTGTGCCATCGCATCAACTTGGCATGCTCTTTGTTTTGGAACAAACGTTTCAACCGTGGTATTATAGGAGCATACCACATCACCTTGGCAGGAATCTTCTTCCTGGGGCGCTCGCCCTCAACATCACCAGGGTCATCGTGGCTGATCTTATAGCGCAATGCACCGCATACCGGGCATGCATTCAAATCCTCGTACTCACCGCGGTAGAGGATGCAGTCATTAGGGCATGCATGTATCTTCTGCACCTCTAATCCTAGAGGGCAGACAACCTTCTTTGCTTCGTACGTACTGTCGGGCAATTCGTTGTCCTTTGGAAGCTTCTTCTTTAACATTATCAGCAACTTTTCAAATCCCTTGTTAGATACACCATTCTCTGCCTTCCATTGCAGCAATTCCAGTGTGGTACCCAGCTTTTTCTTGTCATCTTCGCAATTTGGGTACAACAATTTCTTGTGATCCTCTAACATGCGCTGCAACTTCAGCTTCTCCTTTTCACTTGCGCAGTTTCTCTTTGCATCGGCAATGGCCTGACCAAGATCATCAGCGGGCTCATCTGATGCCTCTTCTTCAGCTTCTTCCCGCATTGCCGGCTCAGCTTCTTCCCCCATTGTTGTACCATCGTATTCAGGGAACCCATGGCCAGGATAGCTGTCGTCATCCTCTTCTTCTTCATTCTCTTCCATTAGGACCCCTCTTTCTCCGTGCTTGGTCTAACAGTTATAGCCGGACATGAAACCGGACTCAAACAGGTGGACGTGAATGGTTCTTGAGTTAGAGTAATTTCGATCATTCTTACAGCCAGCACATGGACAATACATAAAACCATCCGCCCGCTTGTTTGCCTCAGCCGCAACCAGAAAAGTACGCACACCATTAATGAACTGGGGAGAGCATCGGTCATCGTACATCCATTGTCGGCTCATCTTCATTACACAACACCGAAAAGACCAAATTAATACAAGTTCATACATAAAGTTCATACACACTTGTTCTCATAAAACAACATACAAACTCTCTAGCTAAAGCATTTAAATGCAACAACAAATGCGATCAAGATCGCAACTAAGGTAACAATTGATCCAACAGCATAGTGATACCAAGCCTCACTATCAATGGCATTTTTTTAAAATTTTCTAATCTTCAAGCGCATTGCATCCATCTTGATCTTGTGATCATCGACGACATCGGCAACATACAACTCCAGTTTCATCTTCTCTTCTTCAATTCTTTTCAATTTTTCTTTCAAATACTCGTTTTCTTTTTCAACTAAATTTAACCTCTCGACAAGAGGGTCGGTTAGAATTTCTGGTTCACATACCTCCTAGATAAAAATATCTATGTCAACTTGATGGGCATAATTTGTCATAAACACGAAATGCAACAAATAGTTATAAAAGAGAATATACCACATCCGAATCATAAACCGGACGAGGGCCGACGGGGACGGATATCAAAGTCATGGCACTATGTATAACAAACAACGTACAGGTAAGAAAATTATACAAGTAACTATATATCTAAATCACACAAACATGATTTTTTTTTATAAAAAAGATAAGAACAAGAGGCTCACCAAGGTGGTGCTGGCGACGGGACGGTGCGGGCGATCGACGGTGGTTAGGACGGGGACGGGAAGGCACTAAGTAAACCACACCTACATATGCAAACTAAGAGTTAATTTGAGCTCAAATTGCATATAAATCAAATAAACTACCACATATAATTACTCCCAAACTAAAACCCACAAATCACTATACTTATAGAGCATTGCAAGAGCTAATCTACCAATGAGAGATGAAAGGACAAAGTTGCTAACCTTTGTGATCACTTGGATGGATGGGGGGCCTTCAAATCTTGACAAATTTTGGGCAAAATGAAGGATGAGCTCGAGCTTTGGGGAAGAACAGAGAGGAGAGGAAAAGGGGAAGAACAGAGAGCTCGATCGCGGGCTGGACGAAGGGTTTATATAGGAAAACCTTTAGTCCCGGTTCATGACACAAACCGGGACTAAATGTGAGCTTCTAGTACCGGTTCGTGCCACGAACCGGGACTAAAGGGACTGGTGGGGCCCCAGCCTGCCACCACCTCTTTAGTCCCGGTTCATGGCACGAACCGGGACTAAATGTGAGCTTCTAGTACCGGTTCGTGCCACGAACCGGGACTAAAGGGACTGGTGGGGCCCCAGCCTGACACCAGTCTGCCACCACCTCTTTAGTCCCGGTTCGTGGCACGAACCGGTACTAGAGGTTCAACACGAACCGGGACTAATGATGCCCGCTCGCCTAGCCGTTGGAACCGGCACTAATGGTCACATTAGTGCCGGTCCGTTTACAAACCGGGACTAATGTATCTCACGTAAAGTAGTTTTTCTACTAGTGCAACCAGCCTGGCCATCCAGTCCACCACCACGCCCTCGAGCTCGGTCGCGGCCGGTGATGCAGCCCACATGAACGGTAAGACATTGAGACCGGTGGAGAGCATTTGGCCGGCGAACCCAGCCGTGCTCGCATTCATCGGGTAGTATGCGAAGAAGTTGGGGCTTTGCCAGTGTGTCAGTCCCGGGACGATGTGTCGCCGTACGTCCTCGAGTATTATGTCCACCGGCTCACCGTCCTCGGGCGGTGCGTCGGGTAGAACCATGCGGAGGCGCCCTGGCTCAGCGTCGGGCCGCACAGGGTAGCTCTCGATGTCGCGGTAGTAGACTTGGAGGAAGTCGACCACCGCTCGGGACTCAGGCGGCGAACGTCGAGGCGTCCAGTGGCAATAGGGCGTCAGCTGCTGCGCTTCCCATGGCGTACGTTTTGCAATGGTAGTAGGCGCGTCGTGTGTGTACTATCCACATGTGGCTGCTATAACTGGTGGATTGGCAATCCCTTATATAGGAGTAGGTCATGTTCCCACGCGAACGATCTGCTAACCCAGAGATTCCTTGGTATTAATTAAAAATGCAGACATCCTGGAATCAAAACATTAAAAGCTGCTATGCAGTATTGATTATATGTCCGGGCATGAATAGTTATATTTTATTGGCTAGATGGCACTTTCGATAGCAATTTATAGCAATTATTTGATCAACAATATTGCCAGTAGTAGGTGAAATGCTCGGGAGCTCCCTTAATACGGATGCAAATTTGGAACCTTGAGGGCACCCTCTGACCCTCTTTATATTTCAATCAAATGAACTAACTTTTCAAAATTGGTGTGAATTCTGAAACTTCAGTTCATTTAGTTAAACTAAGAAGGGTCAGAGGGTATCCTAAAGGTTTCAAATTTGCATACCTATCTCCCTCACCGATGTCTAGACCTCCATATAACCTCTTGATCCACGCCGGTTTTGGGGTTTGTACAATGTTTCTTTTATATTCTTGGGTATTATCTGTCATTTTTCTCATAAAAGCTTGGCGGGCCAACTACACATGTGTCGATCTGTACCCGCAACTCCCAACCTCCAACTCCCAACAACAACGGCATTGACTCAAAAAATAAAAGAAAAATACAATACCCGCATTTAGCTTTCAACACACACCACGCTACCCATGTTGTTCTTCCTTTGCACTTGCTTCATCTTTTTGCAAACTTATGTAGCTCTCCCCCGTCGCCACCTCCGGCTGAAGCCGAGCCTTATGTAGCTCTCCTCCAGCATCATGCGCGTGCAGGAGCCCCAGCGTGACACACAACATCCAAGTGGAGTCAAGGTGCAGCATTGAGGCCCCAGGTCAAGGCTAGACAATACCCTCGATGCGCCCAGCTCCTCCTGGCCACCGAGGTGGCTCGCCATGACGTGGAAGAGGGAGTATAGCACACTCACCTGCACGCGTAGGTCCCGCGCGCTTGACACCACCATGGTGTCCACCATGGTCGGGACTAGCAGCCTATGTGGGAGGAGGCAGAGCGACCATGAGAGGAGAGCTGCAGCAGCAACATGCGCCTCTACAGGACCGACCGGGCCGTTGTCGCCGCCAAGCTCCAGAGGAGGAGCTAAAGGACTTTGTTGTGTCGTTGCCTTCGTCATTGACTCCGGCAGACAACATGCATGGTGGGCCACGTCATCGGCATTTCTCTGCCATGTCATCGCCTGAAAGTGGGCCATACATGTCAGTTTCAGCATACAAACCAATCCAAACGTGCTAAGTGACCGATCAGTGTGATTTGCAAAAAGATTATGTTTGCGCAGTGCAATCTAAAAAAAATTAGAAAACTCTCTTTTCTGCAAATGAAGCCATAAATGTAGTGGTTCCGTGCAATTAACTCAATGGTTGCATGAAAACTTCGTCAAACAAGAACAATTTTGCTTGTGCTACCATTCAATTTTGCTTGGCAGAGAGCAGTTGGTACGAATGATACAACATAATTACATGAGCTGTGCGCCAAAAATTGCCCCCCGAATTAGAGAATTCAATCAAGTTATAATTATTACTAGGCAAGAACAAAACAGCTAGAACGACAACGGAAACTGGGTCTGTTAAACTTGTGGCAACGGATAAACCCGTAGCAAATCGAATAATACGACCAAATTGCTGCAGGTGCATCAGCGCGCTGATGCACGACCAACTCAAAAATAAACAAAGATGCCGCAAACTGTGACTGCTAACTGAAGCAGTTAATTATTAGCATTACTAACACATTACATACATCATTCAAATACCATTACTAACACATTTGGTAAAAAAAACACCTTATAGATGCCTGATGCTCTTTCCAGCTTTATGCCTAGAGTGCCGCAAGTGACCAGATCGGCGGCACCAACCTTGTACCGCTGGAAAGGTTGGCAATGCTGGCAGGTAGATTTCGCTTCAAATACATCTTCAAACCAAGTTTACCCTATAAACTGGAGAAAATGTAGCTATTTTAGGCAGCCATTCGCAACAATCATGCGCTGAAAGCTCAAAAAACAAGATGAAACATTTCAAGCCTCCACAACTGCAGATAAATAAATTGAAGGATTGCTAATGAGGCACAGGGTTGACGTCAAGTCATGACCAATTCTGCAGTACCATCCGATATCCCCAGCAGCTGCAGCCACGAACAAAGATGCAGCACCATGTGATTGCTAACTGAAGGAGTTACATAGTTCAGATTAAACTGCAGTTCCCACACTCAAATAGCATCACTAACACACATCATTCAAATACCATTACTAACACACATCATACGATATTCTAATAGTACAATAACCACTTGTTAGATTTTTACGAGCAGTATCCTACCTCTAAGACAACATAAACTTGTCTTGCATAGTCACAGAACTACACTTCATACTCACTTGTTAGATTTCACAGAACTCTATCTAGATTTCAAATAATATTTGTCGGATACTCATGGACCCCAGATCCACACTCTTGTGCCCATCCAAGTCATCATAGAGGCTATCTTCTTTCTCCCCGCCATAAACGTTCTCTGCCAAGCGGCGCCTATTGTTGATGATTTGTGAGTTGCTAGTATGGTGCCCTCCATGGAGGAACATAGTCACCATTACGGGGGTCTTTTCCGCAGGCCATCTTCTCAAACTCCGACTCACGCCCATGGAAGTCTATACCGACTGGATGCACAATTCTGGTCCCCATGTACTCACAGTAAAGACACCGAATTTGTGCTGCCAAGACATGAGATAATTAATATATATTGAAGGTTACATCATAAACTGCGTGTGCGTAGAAAAATATCAAAAATGAAATGCTCAGCAATTTTCATTTTTCAAGCTTCGCCAAACACGGAGCCTTAGAATGTTGACATAAACCATGCATCATGCCAATAGAAGGGTGCATGGATGGCCGGCATAGCTGCTTTTAAACCATTATTATTTTGTTGGACAGGAAATGAGTACGGTGGTGAAGGGATCATTCAGCTACATGTTGATCACTATGGCAGGCTGCTTGATCAAAATGTTTGACTTAACTAACCTGTAAACATGGAGATATTCAAGTAAAGGCATTCAATTTTGTTTATCCTCGACACTTCTTTTTCTTGAATGATCCCCTTTTATTTTTTACTCGGGATAAGGGGGTTTAGGCTGACGGAATAATAAAACAGTCAAGTGGTCAGTTACAGTAAAGATGCATCATGGTGCTTTGAACTCTGCATATAACATTTACAACAAGATATACTAGATAGGACACGGAAAAAAAATTGGTATATGGTTGGTTACAGCATACCAGCACATGGCGGAGGCAGAGCAACAGGGCAACAGAAGGACTCGTTGTCTTGGTCATTATTGCTAATTTCAGCAAAAAACAAAGTCGGAGCACCACCACAAGGGCTTTTGGGAGTAGCCACAAAATTGACGTGAGAGTAGCCATACTTAGGAGGAAAGGAAGTAGGGCCACAGACACGATCATTCACACCACAAATCGTATGAAGCTTGAATTTGGGATCCTGTAATTCGACATTTGGTGAGCATATACCAGTAGATGAGAAATGTTAGCAATAACCAACAGCAAGCACATCAAACCTACCCCATTTGGCATCTGAGCATATGCATTCAGCAGAGCATTGACCTTCTTGGAGATTCTTGTATACATGCCTGCTAGCTTTGCACGGGGGTAAACTGTGAGGGGGAGTGGGAGAAATGCCCTCTCGCAGTCATGGGCAGATTCGGGACAGAGCAACATGGCAAGCCGCTTAACATCTTGAGAAGAGAGCTTGTCAGAGCCCTGCTGCAGCAGAGGTAAGGCAGACCCCAGCATCGCCTTACACGAAGTGAGAAGCTTTACTTGGGCGTCCAGGTTGGGGTGAAAGGCTGCGGTCGCGGCAGCCAAGAAGGCTTCCTCGAGACTGGTGTCCGGGGGGTCTTGAGCTTCAACAACATTGCAAAGGGCGGCAGCAGCTGGTCGGCACCTCATCAGCACAGCTGCCCCCATTCTAAAGGATGGGGCAGAGCGAGCGGACGGATCAAGGTTGGGATCGGCAAGCACAAGGTCGGCATCTGCCTGGAGCAGGCATTGCACAGCTTGATGGAAATCGAAGCGATGATAACGTGTGCAGAGGAAGGAGGCCATGCCATACAAGGAGCGGTTCTCCACCCGATGGAGACCCTGCGTGCCGATCACATCCAGGTCCAGCTCGAGTTTCATGGTAGGTGGGAACACGGTGGCATACCAGGCAAGCAAAACCCCCTTGATCATAAGATATCGCCCCTTTCCTTTCTCTCTTATGCTTGCATTAGAATTGCCCCCCCTGCTACTGTTCCGATAGCTCCTATTCTGATGCATATCCTGTTGTTGTCGCCTGCTATTGATACATCGCCTGTTATCCCATTATGCTTAGTTAGGAATGATAGGTCTCATCTGTGGCCCTTCACCCTTGTCCGTATGCCATGCTTGTTACCGGGCAGTGATCACTCTGGGTGAGGATCACGGAAATGCTTACAATTCTGTCATACTTAAATTGTTAAAGTCGGGCTGGCCCCAAGGGTGCCCGCGAGAGAATAACATTAAAGACGGGTCGGCTCCAAAAGCACCCGCGAGCCCTGTGTTACCAAGTCGGAGCGACAGGAACCCTGTTCGTCTCTGCGAGTTACTAAATACGCCTAACGGATTTGGGTATTTGATCTGAGTTGGCCACTGGCCTATACGCACTACCACCACATGGGATAATGGTTTAATGGGGCCCTCTACGCCGTATGTATCAGCCGAAAGCTCTGTCAGATGTCCAGTTCAGCATTGTGGCCGGGTCGGATCGTGCCGTTGGCGCTGGTATCCACCCTGTACACAACGACCCGGAGTGCTAAGGGCGATGGCCCAGGACCCCTGAGCACTTAGGATGTAGACCGGCGGGGACCTCTCTGCTGAGTTCTAGGTAGGGCTGCGGTGTGTCGATCAGCCGAGGCCGGGCATGACCCGATAAAAGTGTGTCCGGCCAGAGTTAATCGAGCGTGTTGGGTAACAGTAGTGCACCCCTGCAGGGAAGTGATCTATTCGAATAGCCGTGTCCACGGTAACAGGACGCTCGGAGTTGTATCCTGATCTGCTACAACTACAAATGGATACTGTTACACTGTTAAACTAATACTACTGCTCTCGGGATCACTTTCTCGCAGGGTAGTCGAGAAAGTATCCCAGGGTTTTACTAAATATGTTTGATTATATATTATCTTGTTCTACTCTCTTCTGATGCTGCAAGATTGCTTCAAGATGCTAGTCTTCGATAGGCTAGGCCTCTCCCCCTCTGTTCTGGCATTTCTGTAGTTTAGTCCAAAGATATAGCCTCATTCCTTTGATACCAATGCATATTTAGTATAGTTCTGATGTCGGTCTTGCGAGTACTTTGGATGAGTACTCACGGTTGCTTTGCTACTTCTTTTCCCCTACCCGATTGCTGCGATCAGACGACGGAGCCCAGGAGCAGGAGATCCCCGGAGGCATCTACCACTACGTTGAGCTCGCCGACCAGGAGTAGTTCGGAGGCCCTAGGCAGGAGGCCTTCGCCTTTTCGATCAGTGTCGCTGTTATGCTAGCCTTCTTAAGGCATCTTGTTTAACTTTGTGTCTGTACTCAGATACTCTTGTTTCCGCTGATGTTTGTATGACATCGAGCTTTTGTATTCGAGCCCTCGAGGCCCCTGGCTTGTAATATAAAGCTTGTATTATTTTATTTTGTGTCTAGAGTTGTGTTGTGATATCTTCCCGTGAGTCCTTAGGCTTGATCGTGTGCATTTGCGTGTATGATTGGTGCACGATTAAGTCGGGGGCGTCACAGCTCGTACCTTGCATCCTACATGGCAACAACCCACTAAGATGAACATTCACAGACATTATTTATCACATGGAAATGAAGAGTGTCGGCACTAGGTGTTGCATCAGTTATTTCATAATCCTCAACCCACTTGATGCACTAGAACAAAGATCTCATGGATAATCAGTTTCACCTCAAAATTTGTGCTCCTAAGCTCCAAGTTCCAAGTGATTAATTTATTCTCATAGAACATATCATGCTCCAAAGTCTAATGTCACATGAAGCATAAATTTCAGTTCTGGTCCGCATCACCGTAGGACAGAAGAAGAAAAAGAACTTAATGAAGTGTGGCACATAATTACAAACAACGTTGGTTAGAAATATAATCATAAGTCACAACTTACATTAATATCATAATCGACATTAGACTCATAAACTTTCCACTTTATCATAAATGTGTGCTTCGTATTATTCATAAGGGGGTAAGTAGACATAAACATGATAAAAGGAGTTAGAACATTAGTGTGATTCTCATTCTTCTAAATAAGATTTGTTGCATCTTAATAGGAGAATTAACATTAGTATGATTTCATTTATTCTTCTAAATAAGACTTTTTGGATCTTAATTAAAAAAATTATCAGACTTTTTTTTTAGTTGGAAAAATTATCACACTTTTTATTGTGTGTGATATGGTCTTAGTAAGAGATGAGAGTGTGATGCATCATTTTTAGTTTCGATGAGGTCTCATTATTTCACACTCCTCTTACATCTTAATTGTACCATAAAACACCTAATAATTACGAAAGGAAAACATAAGTTGTCTCGCCTCTTAGCAAGAATAATAATTGGAGTTGACTTAATAATACATTTGAAAAACATACATAATCAGGTCATCGATTACAAAGAAATTAATTTCCTCCACTAACTAGGAGCATAAACAAAGATCATTATTAATATGAAGAATTAAGCCATCTCCAAATGCTAGTGGAATAAATCTATTAGTTAATAGTTTTGTCTTTAACCTCCTTTGCATTAGCAATGTGCATGATGGCACATGCAACTTTTGAGACCACTCCCAAGACTTAACATCATGATTAACATCCTTTAACATTAGTGTAAAAAACCATCCTTTAACATTAGTGACAAAAATGTGAGATTCCTTACATGAGACAATGATCTGTACCCTCCACCGGAGAAAGTTATATACATAAGGTCCGTCTATGCCAAAATCAAACTTTAGCATCATTAATAATGTTCGTTGCTGGAAAAAGAGGAGGCAAGTTCACGAACATCATAATAAAACATCAAGCATGAATTAACCATGCAACGAGATGAATTAAAGACATGCTTAATTGTTATTCTAATATGTATCACTGTTGGGCGGAAAATGGAAAAGAAACTTCTTTATTCATACATGACACATGAAAAATAATCAACATTGATTAGAATATCATAATATACCATTAAAACATTTGCTCATTAAATCTCTTAATCAAAATTTCTCTTTGGTTCCATTTTGACTAGAGAGACACAAAATCACATAACGACCAACAAGAACTTCGGCCAAATTAATAGCCAACATTAATATAAAGCAACAACATAATCTAACCACGTTTGCCATTAGACGTAGTGATAACTTTTGACACCAAAGTTGACACCGATAATAACATTGAACATAAGTGTCAAAACCATCATTAAAATTCTCAATGACATATAATGAAAATGACATTGGAATTAACATAAAAATACAAATATCATTGCCGCTGAGTAAACATTAAACTCGACATTCACAATGAAAATAACATTAGTGTTGACGTGAAGATATCATAACATTTTCCAAATAATAAATTTGAACATCAAATTACATGAGGATTCACCAAATAATAATATTTGGTAAATTACGACGGCCAAATAAATACAACACGTACTTTGGAAAGATTTCATAAAAATGTCATGTAATGACTAGGATATTACGTCTAGTCAGATGTACCGCTGGAAAGGTAGATCCCGTTTCAATCAAAAATACTCAAACCAAGTTTACCCTACAGACAACCATTCGCAACAATCACACGCTCAAAGCTAACTGATCAAAAACCAAGATGAAACATTTCAAGCCTCCTCAATTGTACATAAATAAATTGAAGGATTGCTAATGAGGCAAAGGGTTGACTTCGTCAAGTCATGACCAATTATTCTACAGTAACATCCGATCCGCAGCAGTTTTGCGCAAAAAATTGATCATTGCAATTAGAGAATTAGTTCCGGTTTTATATTACTAGGCAAGAATAAAAACAGCTAGAGCAATAACGGAAACTAGATCATGAAAGGATAAAACACACAGCAAATCAAATAATACAACCAAAGTTCCGCAGGCTCAGCAGTGCATATCTGGGGAGCACGAACAAAGATGCAGCACCAAGTGATTGCTAACCGAAGAAGTTACATAGTTCAGATTAAACTGCAGTTCCCATACTCAAATAGCATCACTAACAAACATCATTCAAATACCATTACTAACACACATCATAGGATATTCTAATAGTACAATAACCACTTGTTAGATTTCACGAGCACTATCCTACCTCTAAGACAACATAAACTTAACTTGTTTTGCATAGTCACAGAACTACACATCATACTCACTCTTGTGTAGATTTCACAGAACTCTAGATTTCAAATAATATTTGTCGGATACTCATGGACCCCAGATCCACACTCTTCTGCTCATCCAAGTCATCATAGAGCCTATCTTCTTTCTCCCCGGTATAAACGTTCTCTGCCAAGCGGCGCCTATTGTTGATGATTTGCGAGTTGTTGTAGTATGGTGCCCTCCATGGAGGAACATAGTCACCGTTACGGGGGTCTTTTCCGCAGGCCATCTTCTCAAACTCCGACTCACGCCCATGGAAGTCTATCCCGACTGGATGCACAATTCTAGTCCCCATGTACTCACAGTAAAGACACCGAATTTGTGCTGCCAACACATGAGGTAATTAATATTGAAGGTTACATCATAAACTACATGTGCATAGAAAAATATCAAAAATGAAATGCTCTGCAGTTTTCAAGCTTTGCCAAACATGGAGCCTTAGAATGTTGACAGAAACAATGCGTAATGCCTATAGAAACGGTGCATGGATGGCCGACATAGCTGCTTCTAAACCATTATTATTATTTTGTTGAATGAGGAAATGAGCATGGTGATGAAGGGATCATCCAGCTACATGTTGATCACTATGGCAGGCTGCTTGATCGAAATGTTTGACTTAACAAACCAATAAACATGTAGATATTCAAGTAAAGGCATTCAATTATGTTTATCCTCGACACTTCTTTTTCTTGAATAACCCCCCTTTTATTTTTTTACTCTGGATAAGAGGGTTTAGGCTGACGGAATAATAAAACAGTCAAATGGTCAGCTATGGTAAAGATGCATCATGGTGCTTCGGACTTTTCATATAAAATTTACAACAAGATATACCAGATAGGACACGGGAAAAAAAATATTGGCATATGGTTTGGTTATAGCATACCAGCACATGGCGGAGGCAGAGCAACATGGCAACAGAAGGACTCGTCGTCTTGGTCATTGTTGCTAATTTCAGCAAAAAACAAAGCCGGAGCACCACCACAAGAGCTTTTGGGAGTAGCCACGAAATTGACATGAGAGTGGCCATACTTAGGAGGAAAGGAAGTAGGGCCGCAGACACGATCATTCACACCACAAATCGTATGAAGCTCGAATTTGGGATCCTGTAATTCGACATTTAGTGAGCATATACCAGTAGATGAGAAATGTTAGCACTAACCAACAACAAGCACATCAAACCTACCCCATTTGGCATCTGAGCATATGCATTCAGCAGAGCATTGACCTTCTTGGAGATTCTTGTATACATGCCTGCTAGCTTTGCACGGGGGTAAACTGTGAGCCGGAGTGGGAGAAATGCCCTCTTGCAGTCATGAGCAGATTCGGGACACAGCAACATGGCAAGCCGCTTAACATCTTGAGAAGAGAGCCTGTCAGACCGACGATGCAGCAGACGAAAGGCAGACTTCAGCTTACACGAAGTGAGAAGCTTTACTTGGGCTTCCGGGTTGGGGTGAAAGGCTGCGGTGGCAGCGGCCAAGAGGGCTTTCTCGAGACTAGTGTCCGGGGGGTCTTGAGCTTCAACAACATTGTGAGTGGGGGCAGCAGATGGTGGGCACCTCATCAGCACAGCTGCCCCCATTCTAAAGGATGGGGCAGAGCGAGCGGACGGATCAAGGTTGGGATCGGCAAGCACAAGGTCGGCATCTGCCTGGAGCAGGCATTGCACAGCTTGATGGAAATCGAAGCGATGATAACGTGTGCAGAGGAAGGAGGCCATGCCATACAAGGAGCGGTTCTCCACCCGATGGAGACCCTGCGTGCCGATCACATCCAGGTCCAGCTCGAGTTTCATGGTAGGTGGGAACACGGTGTCATACCAGATGGTGTTAACGATGATGTTGGAGACGGGATCAAGAGGGCCGTAGCAGTAGCCGGCCTTGAGCAGGCTGCGGTGGAAGCCAGAGCCTGCTGGCAACCGGGCGAGGGCCTGGAGGTAGAACCCGTGGATGGCGTCCTGGAGCGTCCGGCTGAGCAAGCCGGTGTGCAGGTACGGGTCGCTGCAGGGATGACTGCGACGAGAAGCTGCAAGCTGCCACGCCCAGCCCAAATCTTCACAGCCCAGTGACCCCTCGTTGATCAACGTGGCGAGCTTGCTAATATTGGAGCCGGGGCAGGATGATGGTGGTCTGCGCAACCAGGCGAGGAGGTGCCGATCCTCGTCGATGCCGCCGGAGATGTTGAGCCAGGCATGAACGAGGCGGTCGGGATCAGGGTGCCCGACGGCCAGCCCGGCGCACTTGAGGGCCATGATGGGGGCCATGTGGATGACGTCTGGCTCGGACTCGTCGAACCTCTTCATGCCGTGGTCCGACACGATGATGCGTGCGGCGACGAGGGCGTCGGCGTCGGCGAGACGCAGGTAGTGCACGGCCAGGCTCTCGGCGAGGTTGGGGAACAAGCGGGTGAGGAAGGCCACCAGGACGTCAAGCGAGCGGCGCTCCAGGTCCGTTAGCACGCCCTTGCGCTTGCGCTTGGGCTTGCAGGAGATGAGATTGTTGATGACGATGTTGGAGACGGGGTCGAGGAGGCCGACGCAGAGGGCGCCGCAGCAGAATTCCACGCGGCGGCCCTGCGCCCGGTTGCGCTCGAGCTGCCTCCGCGCCTTGAGGTAGAAGGCATGGATCTTCCGCAGCAGATGAGATCTGGACTCGGCGTCTTCCTCAAGCGAGGGGTACCAGGGAGTGAAGCTCGGTTTGTAGATCCGGAGGTCCGGTTGGGAGGGTTTGGACACCAGAGCCATCGCCGGCGGCCAAGCGGAGAGGGCGATTTGATTGGTTGTGGATTTGGTCCGGTGGCGGTGGCGTTGGCGGCGGCGGCGGCGGCGGCGCGAGGAAGGGGATAGAAGAAGAAATATCTACCTCCTCGTTTGTTTGTTTGTTTGTTTCTTGTTTTTCTTTTTTTATTAGGACTACCTCCTCGTTTCTCTTACTCCGACACACAGAGGAAGTGGGGATTCTTTTCTCCGACTTCGACGCTGTGTGTGGGCTGGGCTGGGCTCTCTTCGACACGAAGAATACATTGTTCTTTTATACGGGCTGGGCTATCTGAGTGAGGCGTTTTGCATTAAAAAAAAAAGTCTGTGTGCGACCTTTTTTTTTTAGTGTAGTGAGCATCCTAGATCAGATAACTGGTAAGAAAGTCAGTAGCCGGTAGCCAGTACGATAAAAATACAACTGGATTGAAAATTGCATGGAATCAAAAAATAAAAGAAAGGGGCACTGTCGCCAAACTAGTTAGGCTTTAAAGCCCACAATATCTGCTCACCGCTTGAAATAAGATCTAGAAATCATTGAAAAATATCGGTTGGAGCATCGTACAAGCTTGCAAACCATCACCCTGATCCAGAGAGTTGGTGAAACCGGACCATGCAGCAGAACAACGCGAAAAAGATGTCGAAGTCGCCACACCAATAGACAACCAATTGTTCATTGATAGACACACCAACTGCAAAGATGCCAAGAGAGCCAGTAGATCTAGCGACATAAACTCTCACAAGCCTTTTGTTTTACGCCAGATCGGGCGTCGTCAAGGTAGGGAGAGGCAGGAGAGAATTCATTTCAACACACAACCAATGCCACCACATCGGCGATGCCGGTAGGGAAACAAAACCTAAGGAAATGGAAAAGGACTGGTCCACACTCCTCGTGCCACCGATGAGGCCGCCGACATGTCTCAAACATATCAATAATTTTTTGCATATAAATAGAAATTAAGGTTTTCGGAGGAGATGGACCCCTGGGCCTGGCCTCAAACCTGGTGGGGCCCATAGGCCTTAGGCGCACCCCTAGGTGCCCTAGGGCTGCAACCTGTGGAGCCCCTCAGGCTAGCCTCCGGTGCCCACTGGCTTATATAGACCCCATTTTCACCTCCAATTTGTCGAGAATTTTTCTACCGCCGCCACATTGTGTTTCCGAGGCGATTTTCGTTTCCAGCCCTGATCTGGTACTCTGTTGGAGGGGGGAATCCGTCTCCATCTCCATAAACCTCAACCCTCATGCTCCAAGATGAGTTGTGAGTAGTTCACCCCTTGGACTACAGATTCATGACAGTAGCCATTGATGTAATCTCTCCGTTTATATGCATTGTTTTATCAATACAATAGCCACATGAGCTGCCCTGCATGATTGTAGTTTACTAGATGATTTTGTGAAGGTGTTGTAGATCATGTGATGGATTAACTCTATATGCTTAGATTTATTTATGATTCATGTTTGATATATAGATGCATATTTATTTCCAGTTATTTGTCTATGCTTGTCCAGTTTAGATCGGTAGCCAATAGTGGAAGTGGTGTGCATTAGAAGGGTTCAAGTCATGTAGGTAATGTACCATAGTGATAGAAAATGAGAAAGGCCTACAATGAATTGTTGTCACTAAGGTTTAAGGGTTAGTAGAGGATGAATCTATACCTACTAATAAAGTAAGGTGATATTATTGCTTTCATCTCGCTTAGGTGATTTTATATTTAATATGTATATGCAAGGTATAGCTATGAGCAAGGTAGTACGTATGAATGGGTAGAGGAAGCCCCAAATTTCTTGTTATCGCATGTACTCTTTGATGTAACATTGCCACGAGATGAATAAAGTGCCATGAGGCTTTCCCTTCAAAAAAAAAATTCGGGAACCTACTTTTGGTGTCGTTTCCGATCGTTTCCGTGTGGTACGTAAAAATCGTTTCGTTTGTTCCTGGCCTACGTCTATCTATACTCGTACACTGGCCTGCGTTCCAGAAGCGAACGAAAAAGTAGTTTGTAAGTTGCCTGGGCCAGGCGAACCAACCTATGGTTGGATGGTTAGAGGGATTGTGGTATCCCTAGCCCACCAGGGTTCAAATCCTGGTACTCGCATTTATTCCTGGATTTATTTCAGGATTTCCGGCGATGTGCATTCAGTGGGAGGAGACGTTCCCGTCGACGACGAGGCGCCTATGGTGACTTCGTAAATTTCAAGATGATATGCCGGCTCAGTCATTCGGAGGTGCTCATAGGGGTAGGGTGTGCGTGTGTGCGTTCATAGGGGTGAGTGTATGCGCGTGTATATGAGCGCTTGCGTCTATACTGTGTTCAAAAAAAAAAAGTTGCCTGGGCCAGATCTTGTAGTGGGTCGCGAGCCATGGGCCTAGAAGGCAGGAAAAGAGAATTGCGCATGTCTGGATCGATCTCTCGATCTGTCCTTCCGTGGTTTCGGTCTTTTACATAAAATTCCACTAACTTATATACTACGATGAAAATTGCAAGAATCAACAAGTGAGGCATCTCTACTCCTAATGTATCTGGTAGTCTCGCCTCACTCACACATCATCCCACCACTCCTATCTTTCGCCCACCTTTCACATCACGTCACCGTGGCGTACTTGGGCCGGCCCATTAACGTCTACGTTCACGCGATCCTCCCATCACCTGCCCTCGTCCCTAGCCTGGACGCACGAGCCTCCCGAGTCCGACGCATGCCCTCGTGTCCCCGCGCCGCCGTCCTCTTCTCTCTGATCTCCTCGACCAGGGCGACTCCTCTGTGCCCCAGGCCCTGGCCGACGCCGGCGACTCCTCGTCGCTAGCCTGGACGCGCGAGCCTCCCGAGTCCGACGCCTGCCCTCGTGTCCTCGTGCCGCCGTCCTCTTCTCTCCGATCTCCTCGACCAAGGCGACTCCTCTGTGCCCCAGGCCCTGGCTGAGGCCGGCGACTCCTCGGTACTCCGGCCGCGTCGTCGCATCTGACGCCGGCCACTCCTCCGCGGCCTGACGCCCTACCGCCGCCGAGGAGGCGGCCTGCCCATGACGCCCTACCGCCATCCAGGAGACGGCCTGCCCGTGACGCCCTGCCGCCGCCCAGGAGACGGCCTGCCCTTGGAAGACAGGTATGAGCACTGCCCTTGGAAGACAGGTAAATTGAATGGTATGAGCACCAAATCGATGAGCGACATGCAGTTATAATGGATAATTTTAACAGGTTTGAGTCCCTGTTTTGACGAGGGGAAATAGAAAGTGCACTTTGCAATGTCCAACTGAACTTGCTGAATGCATTGCAAGTTCCCTTGAGTCTTCTCCATCCCGGCAAGTTCCCTTGCTGCAGGCCCATATCCAGGCTGAACACACGTCGTGCATGGGTTACAAATGCATAAAATGGAGCCACAGATTACAAATGCTCCAGCAACTGATTACAAATGGAGCCCTTGTTTCTTCTCCATCTCTATTCCTAGGAGTACTCCCTGCTCGAGCGATTTGTCGGCGCAGTGCTCGCGAAAGTTGTGATGCACCGATGAGTTCTGCATAAATATTTTGTTAAATGAAAATGCTCGACAAACCGGACAAACGCTTGTTGCCACATCATTTTTTCTTGGCCATTTTGTAAGTTCGACAGGGTTAGAAATGATAGTCTACCTAGACAAACGCTTGTCGCCACATCATTTTGTCTTGGCCATTTTGGTTCAGGAACTTGGTAGCGACAGGAGAGAAACGTCAAGAGCATCTCCAGTCCAGAGCATCTCCAGTTGTCCAAATGTATGAAACATGTTAACTTCTTTCAGGTAAAGATGGGAAATGCAAGTAGCAAGAGAAACAAACAGGGTGAGGCGACAAGCGTACCTCAACAATCTCTGGATGAACTATCTGATGTGCAGATAGATAGACAAAGGAGTGCAGGTATGTTCCAGTGTATTATATGTGTCTTAAGATTCTCCAAATTAATTAAGTATATTTCGTGGAAACACGCAGACAACCACATAGGATCAGAAGAACCTCACAGAGGAAATTTTCATGAAACCCACCCACACCCTGAAGTTCATGTCTCGAATATTGATCATCCTGACGCGATTAGTGGAGGTATGGCTACACCTCAATTAAAACTAAAGCTTATATGTTTGAATGGCGTCCAATCGATGTTATTCATTTTGTTAGCGAGTGTACTAGACTACTAGCTACGGCAGCAACTCACAGCAGCGTGCACGGCGATGCACATGGTGAGCAGGTCCAGGGGTGGCGACGTTCGCGCTAGCAGTGCATGCAGCGAGCACAGTACCTGTTGGGGATATAACCCCGTGGTAAGACCCGCCCAGGCGGGGCCGGGTCACACCAGGCGGCTCATGAGCCCAAGACCTGTAAGGTGGGCCAGAAGATGAAGGCAAGGCCGCATGGCGGCTTACCAGATGGGCCGTTGACAGAGGTCCGGAGACAGAAGTGGGCTTGAAGACCCGGGTGGCTAAGCCGCCCGGAGGCGGCTTACCTACGACGGTAAGGCGGCTTAGAGACAGAGTAGAACACGTGTGTGGGTCGGTTTATGACTCGTGTAACCCGGGGCCTTGACCTCATATATAAAGGTTAGACCCCGGGGCGGCTTAGACAAGAAACCAAGCTATCGAGAACTAGGTCAAGCAATCCGCTCCCTTGTAATGGATACTCCAATCAATACAGCACAAGCAGGACGTAGGCTTTTACCTCTACTTGAGGGGCCGAACCTGGGTAAACTCGTGTCCTTCGTCCCGATCAACCCCTTTGAGTCCACTACCATGGCGCTGGCCTCGAACCTAAGTCTTCGGACATCTGCCGTGTTAAAACCACGACAGTTGGCGCCCACCGTGGGGCCCGCGCTCGGTGGTGTTGAGTTCTCAAAGGGCTCTTTCCCAGGGATCGAGGGGTACGCGGTTGGCAGGATGACCAAGAGTCGCCGCGGCCGGCTCTACATCGACGACGCCGGCTGGGGCCCCGAGGCTGACTCCATTGAGTACGGTTTCCGGGTCCCCTTCGGCGGGATTCACGTCTTCATCGGCAAGATCGGCGGATCTGAACCCGGGCCGGACACCTGCATCGACATCGTCGAGCCGGCCCGACGCGTGCAACCCGCCCGTGCTAAACCGGGCAGGAAGCATGTCTTCGTCGGCTTCACTCAGGGCATGGATCCCGAGGGGTCCATGTCGTAGGAGGAAACTCTCATCTGCTCCGAGGATGGATCTTCGAGCGGAGAGACGGAATCAATTTACCAGCTCCACAATGGCGGGCTCGGGGGCTACGTCGAGCCTTATCCCGAGTCGGAGTTCCATGAGCCAGAGGAGTATGAGCCGTTGAACCGCGCTGCCGTCTTCATGGCCGGTACAGCGGCGGTTCATGGCAGCTCAGCCGCCGAGGCAACCGGGTCTGGGGCTGGCAGGCCACCGGCTCAGGTTCTTCTGGATCTGATGGGTGAGCTTACAACCCTGATGGCGACTGAAGTCACGGCTGAAAACCAAGCAGCCCGTAATACGGAGATCGCGAGGTTGAAGAACCAGATGACTGAGGTCCAGCAGGAGATTAATGAATTGAAGGCTCAGATGGATGCTGAGGTGGAGCGCCTTAGGGCGGACGCTTTCCGTCTTGAGCTGGAACAGCAATCAGCAGCGGCGGTTCAGCGGATGAGGCATCAATCCCGCTTGCCGGATCAGTATGAAGCAAGGAATCTTTTCAGCATGCCAGGAACGGGACAGAACGTGCCTTTGGCCGTAACCCGGACGGCGGAAGTGCCTGGAAGCCGGGCGGCGGTTCAGCATCAGCAGATTAACCCGCCCCGGCGGAACCAGGTTACGCCAACTTCTTTTCCTACACCGCCGGGCCATTATTCTAACCCGGCGGAGAACATGGTGGTGGCGGCAACCCGGCTTGCTGCTATCCCGATCCCCGACGAGTCGCCTTTCGCGGAAGAGGTGCGGAACGCTGTTGGATACCTGCGAACGGCGGTGGCCCAGCAGGAGAAGTATGCTTACAGCCGGAGTCGCGTGCACTCAACCCCCATCCCCAGTCGCAGCTACAGCCGGCGTTATGAGTCGCCGGCGGTTTCTAGCAGTGAACGACATCGGAACCCGCCGCAAGCTGACCGGGCGGCTCTGGATGCTCAGGCACTGGTGGATCGAGCGAGAGCACAGCGAGAGGCGGCGGCTCTGGCGGCAGTGGCGGCTTATCAGGAACCCACAGTCGCACCCTCCGTCTCAGCCGGAGCGGGGTTAACTTCCAGGGTTGTGGGGGTGCCGTGCTTAGTGCCGGCTTTGCGGAATGAGCGCCTGCCGAAGGATTTCAAGGGCCCTCGCAAGGTGCCCAATTACACAGCTGACCTACCTCCAGAGGCTTGGGTCGAAAGCTATGAGCTGGCCATGGAGATGTTGGATGTTAGTGATGCAGTATGTGCCAAGTATTTCATCATGATGCTGGAAGGGCCGGCTCGCACGTGGTTGAAGGGATTGCCACCCAACACCGTTACGTCCTGGGCCGAGTTGAAGGCGAAATTTATCAAAAATTTTAAAGGGACGTGCAAGCAGCCCATGACGATCGTGGATTTGGATCATTGTGTGCAACAGGTGGATGAGTCAGCCCATCATTGGGTCCGGCGGGTCTCGACCATCATCCACTCTTCAGAGCAGATCACGGTGGCTCAAGCAGTTTTGATTCTGGAGAAGAATTGTCACTTTACACCTTTGAAGCAGAAGCTTGGCCGGCTCAAGCGCACGTGTCAAGACATGGGGGAGCTCATGGCGGCTCTCACCAAATACGCAGACTCTGACAACACGAAAGACCCGGGCTCTGATGATGAAAAATCAGGTCAGGGGAAGAAGGGTAACAATGGAAAGGGTCAGCAGCAGAACGCGGCTGGAAACGGAAATTCTGGCAAGCGGAAACACCCGGACGGCGGGTCAGAACTGGTGGCGAACACCAGCGCTGGAAACAACCGTGCTAAGGGCAACGGGAACTTCAGGCAGCATTTTAACAAAGGTAAAGCTCCTTTCAACTTGGAAGCGATGCTCAATAAACCTTGTCCAGAGCATAGTCAGCCCGATAAGCCAGCAGGCCATACATGGAGGAATTGCAGCATTATGCGGCAGTTTCGAGACTACAGCCTTCAACAACATCATAACAATGGCAATGGTCCGTCCGGCGGCTCAGGGCCAGGCGGGTCAGGAGCCGGCTTTGGTCCCGGCGGTTCAGGGTCCGGTTACCAGGGTCAAGGCAATCAAGGAGGTCATCATCAACAGTCTGGCGGTAGCGGCCAGCAGCAGCATAACCAGTCGGGTTTCCAAAGCAACCCGAAGCAGCTTAGCGGGGGTCAATATCATGTTTTCACAACCATCCTTGACAAGCAAGACCAGAAGGTGCGCAAGCAGGCGGTTAATGCGGTCATGCCGGCTCTCCCGCGGTATTTGAAGTGGTCTGAGTATGACATCACTTGGAGCAGGGCGGATCACCCGCCGCGGGTTGACAACCCGGGGCAGCTAGCTTTGGTGGTTGCCCCCCAAGTAGGTGGATATGTGTTCACTAAGGTGCTTATGGATGGTGGCAGCAGCATCAACATCCTGTACTACGACACTTTCAGCCGGATGGGTTTGCTTGACAAGGATCTTAAGCCCTCTTCCATAGTGTTTCATGGTGTGGTGCCTGGCAAGTCGGCTTATCCAGTGGGCAAGATTTCTCTGGAGGTAGCTTTTGGTGATGAATACAACTACAGGGTGGAGTCCTTGTGGTTTGAGGTGGTCAAAATTAAAAGTCCATATCATGCTTTATTCGGACGGCCGGCTTATGCCAAGTTCATGGCTAGGCCTTGTTATGTCTACTTACAACTCAAGATGCCCGGGTTAAGAGGAACGATTACCGTGCATGGTGATCGGAAAACGGCTCTTGAGTGTGAGGAAGGTGATGCAGCTTATGCAGAGTCAAGTTGTGCAGAGGCAGAGCTCAAGTTTTACAAAGAGAATGTCGACCCGGAGGATATGACTCCGTTGAAGAAGCCCACTACAGAATCAGAGCCGCCCCTCAAGTTTGCGGCGGATGATACCAAGCAGGTGGATTTCACCGAGGGCGACTCATCTCAGCAGTTTACTATTGGGGCTAACATGGACCCCGCATAGGAAAGCGCGCTCATCAAATTCATCCGTGAGAATCGGGACATCTTTGCATGGAAGCCGTCTGACATGCCGGGTGTACCGAGAGAATTTGCTGAGCACCATCTTAATGTGGATCCTAAGTTCAAGCCGATCAAGCAATTCCTTCGTCGTTTCAATGAAGAGCGGCGCAAGGCTATTGGAGAAGAGGTGGCCCAGCTCTTAGCGGCAGGGTTCATCGTGGAGGTCTTTCACCCGGAGTGGTTAGCTAACCCGGTGCTAGTGCTTAAGAAGAACGGCACTTGGCGTATGTGCGTGGATTACACGGATCTTAACAAAGCCTGTCCAGTTGACCCGTTTGCTCTCCCCCGGATTGATCAGATCATTGATGCAACGGCGGGTTGCGAAAGTTTATGCTTCCTGGACGCCTATTCAGGTTATCACCAGATCAAGATGGCAGTCAAAGACCAAGAGAAGACGGCTTTCATCACGCCTTTTGGTGCTTTCTGCTACGTGTCTATGCCTTTTGGGCTCAAGAGTGCCCAGGCGACTTATCAGCGTTGTGTGCAGAACTGTCTTCACAGTCAAATTGGACGTAATGTTCATGCTTATGTGGATGATATTGTGGTCAAGTCAAGGAAGAAGGAAACTTTGCTGGACGACCTGAAGGAAACTTTCGATAACTTACGGGTTTACAAGATGATGCTTAACCCGGCCAAGTGTGTTTTTGGAGTTCCTGCAGGCAAGCTTTTGGGATTTCTGGTCTCTGAGCATGGAATTGAAGCTAACCCGGACAAGATAAAAGCGATTACTTCTTTGTCTGAGCCGGCGTGCATAAACGACGTCCAGCGCCTGGCGGGTCGGATCGCTGCGTTAAGCCGATTCATAAGCCGCCTGGGCGAGAAGGCAATCCCTTTATATCAGATGATGAAGAAAACAGACGATTTCGTCTGGAGCAAGGCGGCGGGTGAGGCGTTTGAGGCGCTTAAAAAGCAGCTGACTGAGCCGCCAGTCTTGGCCGCTCCGGCTGAGAAGGAACCCTTACTCCTCTATGTGGCGGCTAACAACAGGGCAGTCAGCGCTGCGGTTGTTGTGGAGCGCAAGGAGGCAGGGAAGGAGTATCCGGTTCAAAGGCCGGTTTACTACGTCAGCGAAGTTTTGATTGAGTCCAAGCAGCGGTACCCGCATTGGCAGAAACTGATCTATGGGGTGTTTATGGCGAATCGAAAGCTGAAGCACTATTTCCTGGGACACCCGATCACAGTGGTTAGCTCTGCCCCGCTGGGAGACATAATTCAGAACAGAGAAGCCACTGGCCGGATTGCTAAGTGGGCATTGGAGCTTGGACCTCTTAATCTGAAGTATGTGCCTCGCACGGCTGTCAAGTCTCAAGCCTTGGTGGACTTTATAAATGACTGGACGGAGTGTCAGTCGCCAAAGGAGAAGCCGGACAACACTTACTGGATGATTCACTTCGACGGGTCTAGACAGTTGGAGGGCTCGGGGGCTGGAGTTGTCTTAACTTCCCCTAAAGGCTGATGTTTCCTTGTACTAACAATGCAGCTGAGTACGAGGCTTTGCTTCATGGCCTTCGGGTGGTTAAGGAGATGAACCTAAGCCGGGTTAGATGCCTCGGCGACTCAGATCTCGTGGCTCAGCAAGTTTCAGGCATATGGGACTCCAAAGACCCACGGATGGCGGCTTATCATCAGGCGGTTGATATCATTGCAGGCCACTTCAAGGGTTACAAGGTGGATCATGTTGATCGTCGCAAGAACGAGGCGGCTGATGCATTGTCAAGACTCGGCTCTCAGCGTAAGCCGGTGCCGCCTAACGTATTCTTGGACGTGTTGTATCACCCGTCAGTTAAGCTACCTTCGGAGGAGGATCTGGCTATACCTGACCCGGAGGGGCAGTTGGTGGCGGCTCTACATGCTATTCCTGACTGGACGTTACCTTACATAGCGTACCTAACTCGCGGCGAGTTACCGGAGGACGAGACCTTGGCAAGGCAAATCATCAGACGATCTAAGTCAATGACGATAATCAATGGCGAGTTGCACAGGCGCAGCGTTACCGGCATTTTCCAATGTTGTGTTTCACCTGAGGAAGGCAAGGAAATTCTGAATGAAATTCACGCCGGAGATTGTGGTCATCATGCCGGCTCAAAATCTCTGGTGGCCAAGGCTTTTCGACATGGTTTCTTCTGGCTGACGGCTCATAAGGACGCAGAAAGCTTGGTTCTCAAGTGTGATGGCTGTCAGAAGTTCGGGCGACGTGCTCACGTACCGGCTCAGGAATTGCGCATGATCCCAATTACCTGGCCGTTCGCGGTTTGGGGGCTTGATATGGTCGGGCCCTTCAAAAGATCTAAAGATAAGAAGACCCACCTTTTGGTGGCGGTGGATAAGTTTACCAAGTGGGTAGAGGCTGAGCCGGTCAGCAAGTGTGACGCGGCTACGGCGGTTCAATTTGTCAAAAAATTAATCTACCGCTTTGGTTACCCCCACAGTATCATCACAGATAACGGCACAAACCTATCCAAGGGGGCTATGCAAGCTTTCTGTGAAACTGAACACATCCGGCTGGACGTTTCTGCTGTGGCTCATCCACAGTCCAATGGTCAAGCGGAGCGTGCTAACCAGGAGATCCTGAGAGGTATCAAGCCCCGGCTTATGGTTCCTCTACAGAGAACGCCGGGTTGTTGGGTTGAGGAGTTACCATCAGTTCTATGGAGCATCAATACAACTCCTAACAGGTCAACAGGCTATACGCCTTTCTTCATGGTTTACGGCGCAGAAGCCGTGTTACCAAGCGACATACGACATGACTCGCCACGGGTGGCGGCTTACGTTGAGGCAGACAATGAGACGGCGCGTCAGGACGCGTTGGATGCTTTGGATGAAGAGCGTGATCTGGCGGCGGCCCGATCGGCGATTTATCAACAAGACCTGCATCGTTATCACAGCCGCCGGGTCAAGACCCGGACGTTCCAAGAAGGCGACTTAGTGTTGCGCCTGATTCAAGATCAGACGGACGCACACAAGCTGTCTCCTCCATGGGAAGGGCCTTTTGTGGTTAGCAGAAATCTCGACAATGGGTCATACTATCTCATCGACGTACGGGACGAGTCACGCACTTCTGGGCAGGAGACCTACCGGCCGTGGAATATCGCCCATCTACGGCCTTACTATACTTAAGAGTCATCGACTCCCCCCCCCCATTGTATATCATCATTGTATATATCACATATATATATAATAAAGTTGGCATCCCTGCAAGCCGGGGCCTCTGCCGTTTTACGTATCTCACATGGCTTAAAGATGGATACAATCATACGATCATTTGGGGGCTTTCAACCTGCCGGGTTAAGCTTCAACCTTCTTGATCAGGCTCTTCAGCCGAAATTACAAGGTCACTTGGGGGCTTCTAACCCGCCGGGTTAAGCTTCAACCCTCTTGATCAAGCTCTTCAGCCAAGATAGCACTATCAACCGGCGGCTTACAAGATGGTATGTAATTTGATATCGTCAACAAAGATCACTAGGAGTGCAGCGAGTTATGAACTCACCTCCTTTTCTGATCTGCAAAGCCGGGTTATGCCTGCCTGTAAGTAGCTGCGCTTTGTCAGGGGTGCAGCGAGTTCTAAAACTTACCCCCTGCAAAGGCTTCTTACAGCGGCGAGGCAAACCCTTACATCTGCAAGGCCGGGTTATACCTGCCTATAAGTAGCTGCGCTTTGTCAGGGGTGCAGCGAGTTCTAAAACTTACTCCCTGCAAAGGCCTCTTACAGCGGCGAGGCAAACCCTTACATCTGCAAGGCCGGGTTATACCTGCCTGTAAGTAGCTGCGCTTTGTCAGGGGTGCAGCGAGTTCTAAAACTTACCCCCTGCAAAGGCCTCTTACAGCGGCGAGGCAAACCCTTACATCTGCAAGGCCGGGTTATACCTGCCTGCAAGTAGCTGCGCTTTGTCAGGGGTGCAGCGAGTTCTAAAACTTACCCCCCTGCAAGGGCCTCTTACAGCGGCGAGGCAAACTCTCTCATCTGCTGCGTCTCTTTCTGGTTCACTACGCTCTTGTCAGTTGTTAAGAGTTCAAAGTAGTGAGACTACCCAGAAGAACCGGCTTATGTGTTCGGAAAGAAAGGCAAGGTTATGAGATTTTACGTCTCCGGGTTAGGCTTACAACAGTACAGAACATGTTATGTCTTGTTTGTTGTTTGCAGGGTTTTATCTATAAGAACTATACAAGGATTTATACGTGCACGATGGCACGGCTCAGACAGTTAAAGTTTTTCTAAAGACTATTACAAAGCTCTCCACGAGAGCCCAAAAGGCAACAGATTAAGTTTGGCGGCTCAGACGGCCGAGTTATCAAATTTACAACGTTCAGCTTGCTGGCGGGTCATCCTGCGCCGGGTCTTCGACCTCTTCGATCTGAAGATTGTCCACGTCCCAGTTGCAGTGTGTTAGTGCTTCAAACTGGGCGTCTTCAAAGATAGGAGACGGGTCAATCTCAGGAGCGAAGAGATGCTTACGGCGGGCAAGAGTCAAGTCTCTACATTCAAAGGTTGGACAGCGCACTTTCTTGGAAGCCTCGCTGTAAGCCGCCTGGTAAGTTGACACATCAAGTTCCTCCACCAGCTTTGAGGCAAGCACCCTGGAGGCTTTTCTGCATTGAGCATAGTCTTCTGCTGTGAATTCAGAACCATCGTCCTTCCTGGATGGGAACCCGTCCATCATCTCTTCAGCAGTCAGCTCAGGAGCGAAGGCTAGGCACCGGCTTAGCGTGGCTATAGCTCCCTGCCTGGCGGCTGATCGTTTCAGCTCTTCAACCTGCTTAGGCAGCGTGGATAGCAGTTCTATAACTCCCTTCATGTACTTGGGGATGCTCTTCTCAGTCAACATTGCCTTGATGGTAAGAAGAGTCCCGCAGTAGAGTTGTTCGGCCAAGGAGTATACTGCTTTCAATTTCAGCAAGTTATCAGATGAAAACTGGCGGCTTCTCTGGCCTGCAAGACAAAGTTTGGCGTTATAAGCCGCCCTCACAAGATTTTCAACAGCAAGGAAACCGGCCAACTTTTTTGAAGTTTACCAAAAACAGCAGAAGTCATCCTAGAGATGTGGCGCTTGAGGGTTTGCAATTCTTCTGACACAGCTGTAAGCCGTCCTTCAGCATCTTCTGCGCGTTTGGTCATGGCGGCTTGGTCCGATTCAGTGTTTTTCTTGAACAGCGCAAAGTCAACTTGCGTCTTCTCAAGTTCTTGTACGGCAGTTCGATATTTATCTTCCGCCTCTGATCGGGCGGTTTGTTGTGAAGCAAGATAATCCTTCAGGCGGGTCATCTCAGATTCAGCCGCCTCCAAAACATCCTGTGGCGTACAACACATGAAAAAAGTTAAGTCATCAGGATGAGTTATTAATGAAGCAATTACGTTGCAAGTCTCAAGCAGATTGCAAGCAATATACTCGACACTTGGGGGCTAATGTGTTTTCAGTCTACCATAGAGTCCTGGCTCATCTTTTTCAAGATAAGCCGGCACTTGGGGGCTACACACGGCGCTCACAAGTCTACAAAATGAAGTTCCGGCTTATCTACATAAAGATCAACCGGCACTTGGGGGCTACTATCAGCGCTTTATAGTTCTGCCATGCAGTCCCGGATCATCTTCATGATTATCAGCCGGCCCTTGGGGGCTACAAGCGGCGCTCTTAAGGCTACAATGAAGTTCCGGCTTATATTTTTCAACATAAGCCGGCACTTGGGGGCTACATATGGCGTTTTCAAATTCATCCAAATAAAGTTCTGGCTCATCATTTCATAATGACCCGGACTTGGGGGCTATAGCTCAAGCTATAAAGTGTGTTGCAGAGGGAAGACCCGGCTTATTATTTGAAATATTAATCCGGCTCTTGGCGGCTATGGAAGGATATAAGGGAAAAGTTGGTAAAAATATTACCTCATATTTCTTCTTCATCAGGCTGACGAGCTTCAGCTCCATATTCCGGCTTGACTCCAGGCGGTTCAAAAACCCAGCGTGAAGCTCGTCAACAGTTAATTTCTCCAGCACAGGGTGTTCAAAGTTAAACGTCTCAGGCGAAGAAGCTTCAGCCTTGCCAGAGTGCCTTGACAGTACATGGGGCTCAGGAGTTTGGTGACCCGCCCCAGTTATAACAACATCTGGAAAAACTGTATCTTCAACAACCATTGAAGGGCTGGGCGGCTTAGGGTCATCCCTTGCAGGGCTTTCAGTGGCCGTGTTATGACCCGCCGGCTCTGATGGTTTGTGAGTATCTTCAGATGCATCCTTCATAATGTCAGCAGCTGGTGAAGGGGAGGTCGGCTTAGCAAACACTGGCTCTTGGGCAGTAGGGGCGGCAGTAGACCCGCCAGTCTTCCTTCGTTTCGCTTGGGCCCTGGAAGGTGCAGATGATGGTTACACATATGTCAAGAATATTAAAGCATTCGGTGCAAAGTAAAAGTACGCACTCCGGGTTGATCTTCATTGGAGGCAGCTTGGAAGCAGTTGAGTCGCCAGATGAAGGAGGAGAATCCTGAAGGCAGTTAAAACAATACAAGACAGAGTAAGGTTACAATGCAAGGTTGATTAAAGTTACGTTTCAGTTAAAGAATACCTCAGCTGGCCGTTTCCGTTGAGCCGGAGCATGTGATAACCCGGCCACGAGATCTTCAGAGCCGGCGCTCCGGGTCTGACGTCGGGAGGTGTGCTGTTGCTTTTTCAAAAGAAAATTGGGGTCTAAATGAGCAAGAGGATGAGAGAAGGGGACTTTCCGGACGACCCGCCGTACTCTGTCTTGGGGAAAGGTCTCTGAGTCAGAAATGTCAATTACCTCAGGGGCGTTTGCGTGGCTCGCCTCCGTCTCATCCTGTGAGTAGTTATTGTCAGTAAGTTGCCTAAAGAGAACGGCCAAGGGAGTCAAGTTTTACCTCCGAGTCGTCAGATTCAAGCGGCTCTGGAGTGGCGGCTTTATTCTTCTTCTGAGCCGGAGTTTTCACCTTTGGTTTCCTCACTGGCGGATTATACTTCTTTTTCCAAAAAGGGGAGTCGGCCTGTGTAAGCCGCCAGCAAAGGTTAAGAGGTGCAGGACAAATGTGACCAATTGAGGGAAGAGAGATTTACGTCTGGAGCCGGGTTCTTGGCGTAGAATGGTTTAAGACCAATTTTGTTGCAAGCCTCCTGTTTTTCACCAAGGAGTCCTTTGATGCCAGTGTTGATAT
Source organism: Elymus sibiricus (assembly GCA_039707655.1). Taxonomy (NCBI): domain Eukaryota; kingdom Viridiplantae; phylum Streptophyta; class Magnoliopsida; order Poales; family Poaceae; genus Elymus; species Elymus sibiricus. The sequence goes on from CM077674.1 coordinate 32,287,243, forward strand.
CTTCGTCAGACAAGGGAGTATTCTTGAAACAAAGAGGGTCATTGGGTTCACCCGTATATTCGCACATGAGCCGATCACGAAGACTCAGCGGCATGATTTTCCAACTTACCCAACAACGGGTTAAGTCGACACCAGTCAAGCCGTTCGCCAGTAAGGCTTTGACTTTGGCGTAAGCCGGGGCATACTTTGCTCGTTCGGCAGCAGTCATCCGTGCTGGCAGTGGGTTGTCATTTGTATAACAGAGCCGGGTTGGACGGTAACCCGGCAGGGAGTTCTCACCTTCAAGAGAGGTGTCTTTACAATAAAACCAGGTCTTGTTCCAGTCTTTGGGATGACTTGGCAAGATGGCTATGGGGTATGGCAGATCTCTCCGTCTCTGGATTGTAATGCCCCCAAGCTCTAAACTGGGCCCAGCCGCCATTTCAGTTTGCCGGTTAGCATAATGATAGTCATGGAAGATGTCAACAGACGGCTCTTCTTGCAGGTAGACTTCACTTAAGACTTGGAACTGGCAAATGTTGGTGACTGAATTTGGGCCTATGTCTTGAGGGTGGATCTTGAAGAAGCGAAGAACATCTCGAAAGAATTTTGACCCTGGAGGGCAGAACCCGCGGAGGATATGATCAGTGAATATGATAATCTCCCCTTCCTTGGGCTTAGGCCTCTTCTCTGGCCCTGGGACCCGCCAGTGTATTACATTTTTAGCCGGCAGCATGCCGGACTCAACAAAGTTAAGCAGAAGCTCTTCAGTGACTCCAGAGCTGACCCAGTCGCAGGATGATGGGGCCCTTGACATGATGGCGGGTTAGGCTACGGAAAAGCAAAGAAGATGGCGGGTTAGAACAACATCTAATGGATAAGGCAGCTATGGTCAGTATAAGGGCGGGGAGTTAAGCCGCCAAAGCGTATCAATCAATAGTCGCCAATGTTGTGGCGGGTTACATGGACTTGGCAACACTGAGAAAATGGCTAAGTGCAGATAAACAGGTTTTGCATATTGTTATTTCAGTTGCAAGATCTACAGGTGAAGGGAAAATGAAAAATATTCATGACCTAAAAATAACGGTGGGAAGACAGATCAATCTGCCCGCAGAGATAAGTGTTGTATGGACCTAAAACAGATGGGGCATTGGCCTCGGAGGAGTACCCGCAACAGATAGGCAGTACTATAGGGCATGGAGTGGTGCTCGATGCCATGATGGACGCTGACGAACAGCGATGAACACAAGAACGCAGAAGAACTCGAGAAACCCTAATGAGGGTAGATGCAGATTCAACAAGAGCCAAGGGAGATTACCTTCTGGATGCGGAGGAACCGGAGACGCTCTGGTTCAATTCAGGCTGATGCAGCGGCCGGCGATGAGCGCGACGGCGAGGACCAGTTGGCCGCGGCGGATCTCTGGAGAGAGGAGATTTCGAGCAAGGAGGAAGATGACAGCGACGACAGGGAAGGAGAGAGGGGACCACGTGTCCCTATTTATGGGCCAGAGAGGCAACAGTGCGCGCGAGAATTGAGGGGCACAGTGATTACTGACCAAATGTGGCACCTCGATTTTCGGGATGGCCTTTCAAATGAGGAGATCCGTTGCAGACGTCACGGAATCTTTTTCAGAATATTCGATATGACGTCATGGCGGGTTATAAATTGTATTTCCAGATGACAGACGTATGAAGACTCGCCGCCAAGTAAGTTGAAGATTGACATGAGCTGGCTCAAATCAACCTGGGGCCTAATGTTGGGGATATAACCCCGTGGTAAGACCCGCCCAGGCGGGGCCGGGTCACACCAGGCGGCTCGTGAGCCCAAGACCTGTAAGGTGGGCCGGAAGATGAAGGCAAGGCCGCATGGCGGCTTGCCAGATGGGTCGTTGACAGAGGTCCGGAGACAGAAGTGGGCTTGAAGACCCGGGTGGCTAAGCCGCCCGAAGGCGGCTTACCTACGACGGTAAGGCGGCTTAGAGACAGAGTAGAACACGTGTGTGGGTCGGTTTATGACTCGTGTAACCCGGGGCCTTGACCTCATATATAAAGGTTAGACCCCGGGGCGGCTTAGACAAGAAACCAAGCTATCGAGAACTAGGTCAAGCAATCCGCTCCCTTGTAATGGATACTCCAATCAATACAGCACAAGCAGGACGTAGGCTTTTACCTCTACTTGAGGGGCCGAACCTGGGTAAACTCGTGTCCTTCGTCCCGATCAACCCCTTTGAGTCCACTACCATGGCGCTGGCCTCGAACCTAAGTCTTCGGACATCTGCCGTGTTAAAACCACGACAGTACCAGTGTGCAGCAGACGCGGCAAGTGGTAGCTCAGTAGATGCGGCGACCATCGGATGGCAGATAACAAATGACCCAGTGTTTGGTTGACATTGCAACGAGTGACATACTCTTATTATTTTCCAGGTACAGAAGTGAAGATAACGTGGGATACACACACTAGAAGAGGCAAGGAAAGAGGTTTTAGGTTCTGCTTCTAAAGTGGTTTACAGATGGAAGCACTACCATGCAGTTGAGAAAAGGTTTGTTCAGATAAAGGCCAAGTCAAGGTATAGTTAGCCCGATAGTTTGATGTATTATTTGTTGATCTCGAAGTTGTCAGGTGGAGATGACATGATTTTTGTTGTTGTTCTTCTTCTTCTTCATATTGAAGTCACCAAGCTGCATTTTACATATTGATCAGGTAAAAGTTTTAACAGCAGCAGCTTTGACAACTTAGAGCTCAAAATTCGGTGAAAAAAGCATATGGTGTTGGTGCTCCTCTTTTACAGATCCGATGTTTATTCCTAGAGGTATATAATCTCTTATGTTTGAATGATCCGTAATTCCGTCTAGATATGGTCACTGCTTTTGTACCAAGTTTTTAATAGTTCACCATGTAGCACTGAATTGATTTGGTACTACACACTGGACCTCTTGAACTTCTGAACAAGCACTAGGATAGCTTTGAGTGTGAACCAATTTCTCTGAATCAATTACTAAGTAATTCATGCCACCTGAACTCTGAATAAAAATGCATAGAAGCTCATGTAGCCTGCATTGTCAGCACGTAATTCCCCATTCATTCATACAGATCCATTCAACATCAACCGAATTCAAGAGCACAGATTATATACAACTTTAACGAACACCACAAAATCAAAGAAATAAACAACCACACAGCAATCGAGAATCCACCCTATCAAAATATGGAAGCTCACCAGTGCTAGACTGTTTTGTAGCCTCACTTCAACACCTCGTGCGCCATGTGGAAGGAGGCGGAGCTCCGGCTGGATGCAGATGAGAAGGGAGACCGGGAAGATGAGACGACGAGTAGGAGTCAGCAGCGGCGCAGTGCAGCACGGTGGCCCGGGACTGGGGCATGCGGCCAAGTTGACCCGCGGCGGCGCATGCCAAAAGACGTGCGACGGCTTCTCCCTCGACCAGCTCTGCGGGAGGTAGTGCCACCCAGATCCAGATAGCGAGCTCTTCCACCCATCCAGGCCGAATCCGGCCGCCGAGGATAGCGGACCTGACGCGCGGGCTGGGTGCTTAAGCAGCGGCGAGAGAGGTCGTATGGTGGCGGAGGGATCGAGAGGAAGAGAGTGAGGCAGTGCAGTCTGCGTGCGTTTGCTTCTCTTTTTTTTCTTGAGAATTTTTTTAGAATATTTTTTATATTATATATCTCTATAACAGATAGAGAGGAGTCTCCGTCTATTTGCTATATTTCGATTTCCTGCTGAAGCCTCCAGCCCAAACTCAGGCCCTGTAATTAATTTTCAAAATAGAAAAAATTTCATGGCGCGTGGTACTTAATTTCACTGTGGTTATCGTCATTTCATTTTTGTTGGGTTAGTTTCGTATGTAACTAATTTGACTCATGCGCAATAGATTATGCTAGCATCTTTGGAAGATATATTTATCTGGTCACGTTAATCACTGGTTGGTATTATAAAGATATTTATTTGTACATGTAAATCACTGGTCGGTATTTCAACGAGTCCGGATAGATGAATACTTGAAAATCACTACATGTATTTTTTTTATTTTAATATATCAACGAAGATAATGATCAATGATAGTGTATTCATCTACCTAATTGGTTCATCCCATTTTCATAATGAGTATTTTATAATGCATATTCTTACATCTTTCACATAATATCTTCATGCTAACAACAGATATTGCTGGTGTGTAATGGTTACAATCTAAGCAAGACATTTTTTTAGTACACTTGCTCAAATACCGTGTGAATTAAGCCAAAGACAACATATGTTAAGTTGTACATGAATTTCTTAAGCATGTCAAAGTAGATATGCTACATTACTTAGTTGAATAATTGTTTTCTACACTTATCAGGTCGAATTCTAAGCTTTATACACATATTTTTTAGACGACATGAAATTTTATTGTTTTCAGAATATTATGGTTATTGTTTCATACATGTGAATTTTTATGTGCATTATGTTTACATGAAAAGAGAAAGAAAGGGACCATGGAAATGCTGGGCATCCATTTGATATCCGAACACGTCCAGACGTATGAGAAAGAAATGAGTTTCGACCTTTGAGACGACTTTAATCATTTGTTTGATTTATTTATATGCATTATAGCCCGTAGCAACGCATGAGCATTCTACTAGTTAACAGATAGAGGGTGAGATATGGGTCTGGTTCATCCAAGAGCAAAGGAAAACAAAGAAATTAATTGGCGTGCAGATTTCGTGGAAAAATAGTCAAGGAAAAAGCACGTACAGACGCAAGCGCTCATATATACGCGCGTCCACTCACCTCTATGAACGCACACACGCGCATCCTATCTCTATGAGCATCTCCGAGAGACTAGGGTGGCATGTCATCTTGAGATTTTACGAAGTCACCGTAGTCGATGGGAACGTCTCCTCCCAAAACATGTATCTTGTATGCGATTAAGCCAAAAAAGAAAAGGATTTTCCAGTGTTTCGTCAGATTTTTATCTATCAGCACGTTAAAGATTTCTCCTATGTCTTTTCATGCATTTGTGCATGCAGCAGTTGAACCATTCTTGCTCTACTACCTCCGTCCGGGTTTATTAGGCCCAACGACCAAAACGCTGCGAGGAAGGCGCATTAGATACCGATAATTGTGACCAAAACCAAGATCGCCGGTGCCGGGGACGAAACCACTTGGACCGACGAGCCCTCCACAGCTGCACGCCATGGACTTCGCACAGAAGCCGCACTGCCTCCCCTGTGGCATCATAGCCGGGAGGAATAGAAGGGGCCGCCCTTCGGCCATTAGATTCGACGGATTGCTGGAGAAGACCGGCCAGCCACCATGGGCGCCAAGGTCTCTCACATGCCACCGTCGATTGAACATCAGGTCCCCATCTGCATCTTCTCTATCTTTTCTCCTCTTGTGGGATGACAAGTAGTACAAGGAGAAGCAGGAGTACCTTCTCTTGATCAGGGAACAAGTCAAGCCACGGCAGATGCAAGAATCCGCCAAGACCAGGTACCAACAAAGATGAGAACGCCAGGAATCCCCATCGTTGCTCCATCCGCCACCGCGACGGCGAGGGAAGAACGGAAGGATTACCACCGCATCAACTCCAGATGGCACCGCGAGCTTATTAAGAGGGATTTCGCCAGATCCGGCGCCTCCCCCTTTCCTCCACCATGGAGTCGAAGAAGAAGACGGGGACGGCGACCACCGGCGGCTGCTCGCAAGCTCCGGCGGCTGGAATCCCAACGGCATAACGCCAAGACACGGCACGAGGCCAAACCACACAAAGACCATAGCTAAACTACTATATACAAGGAACTCCCGGGCGCCTCTCCCTAGCCGTCGCCGAGCGGCATCGCCGTCGGACGAGGCGCGAGATCGGGCCGGGCTGCCTGGGGCGACTCTCAAGGATACTGGTGAGTGGAGAAGAGGAAGGGAGAGGGGAAAAGACAATTACTAGTATTGTGACCAGAATCGTTCGCGCGTTTGGTTCCACTTTCCATGTTATTTAATGCTGGTGATCAAGGCCGCCAGCTATGCATGCTAATCGTGGCTGCATGACCAGTCGCAAACGCATGCACTGGCTGCTGCATGTAACGCCTCCTCGTTTTTTTTTTTGAGGGAAGTAACGCCTCCTCGTTTGTTTTTTTTTTTTTTTTTACGGGTTAACGCCTCCTCGTTTTACTTCAACGATGTGATTAAATCGGAAACAAAAGCTGCATGTAAACGCCTCGTGCTTGGTAGGGGCCTTGAATTAATGGATGCGCTTAATGCTTAGAGGCCCAATAATTCCGGACGGAGGGAGTAATTGCTAGGTTGGCTTGACAACCCGTTCATGTGAGAAGCTGGCCATGTCCATGCTGGATTTGTATACACGTGCAGACCCACGTGTTTAAATAGATTTCCTATTCGCTTGATCATCGTTGTTGTTAGCGTATGACCTAAGGGCTTCAATGAGCTTCCAAGATCCGACAAGATAAGCGAGTAGAAGAGGCTGAAAAATACTGCACAATCGGTTGGATATGTCAAACATCCCGCGACGGCAGCCGCCTGCGCATGAAGCTCCCGATCAGCATCCATTCACCCGGCGATGTTTCTGTCAGCCACGCGCGGCGATAGTAGCACTAACGCGCTGCTCAGACCCTTCCGCCAGCTCCCGCGCCACGTGGCCACATGCATCGCATTGCAACTCGCCGTGGCGCAAGCATCACACTTCAAACCATTGCACAACCGAGGTATGCTGGTCGCGCAGTTGGCTGGGCTCCTGCCCTATTACTTGATCAATTCTTGGTACCACACGGGAAGGTTCTGTTGGCACCTCAACAAAGCGCGTCAAGAGGATGTCGGCTTCTTATCGTTGTTCCTCATGCGCGCCGCCAAATGAATTGGTTATTCCCTATCCGTAGGCAAATACACATACTTAGGAAACTATGAGCTGCCATCTAGCTTTGATTGATCTGGATTAGCATAACAATGAACACACACACGCACACAACACAACAATGTTTTCTTTCTTTCACCCTCCCACACATTATCACTATTCTATTTTCTCAGTAATCTCTAACAAGCTAACAAAGGTTGTTGGCACTGTTGGGGAACGTTGCATGGAAAACAAAAAATTTCTACGCACATGCCAGATCTATCCATGGAGATGCATAGCTACGAGAGGGGGAGTGTGTCTACGTACCCTCGTAGACCGTAAGCGGAAGCGTTAGAACAACGCGGTTGATGTCGTCGAACAACTTCACGATCCAACCGACCGAGCACCGAACGTACGGCACCTCCGCGTTCAGCACACGTTCAGCTCGGTGACGTCCTCGACTTCTTGATCCAGCAAGACGGCGAGGTAGTGAATGAGTTCCGGCAGCACGACGGCGTGGTGACGGTGATGGTGATGCTATCTCCGCAGGGCTTCGCCCAAGTACTGCGAAAATATGACCGAGGGACGGAACTGTGGAGGGGGCCGCCGCACACGGCTAAGACAATGTTGTGGCTTGTTTGGGGCGCCCCCTCTCCTCTATTTATATATGTGTAGGGGCTTGGAGTAGAAGGAATAGTGCCACGTAAACAGTACCACGTGAATAGTACACCCGTGGAATTGGACTCCAAAGTCCAATCCTATTCCTACTAGGACTCTCCTTTTTTCCTTCCCTAGCTGCATGGGCTTTTGAGGACTTGGTGCGCCTGGCCCAATAAGGCCAGGGCGCCTCCCCTTAGCCCATGCCAGCCCTTGGGACGTGGTGGACCCACTTGTGGACTTCCGGACCCCTCCGGAATCCTCCGGAACCTTTTGGAAGCCTCCCGGTACAATACCGAAAAAACTGCACCTTTTTCCGGAACCCAAAATATGACTTCCCATATATAAATCTTTACCTCTCGACCATTCCGAGACTCCTCGTGACGTCCGGGATCTCATCCGGGACTCCGAACAACATTCGGTTACCAATTCACATAACTCATATAACACTATATCGTCAACGAACGTTAAGCGTGCGGACCCTACGGGTTCGGGAATGATGTTGACATGACCGAGACGCCTCTCCGGTCAATAATCAACAGCGGAACCTGGATGCCCATATTGGTTCCTACATATTCCACGAAGATCTTATCGGTCGAACCGCAATGACAACATACGTAATTCCCTTTGTCCGTCGGTATGTTACTTGCCCGAGATTCGATCGTCGGTATCTCCATACCTAGTTCAATCTCGTTACCGGCAAGTCTCTTTACTCGTTCCGTAATACATCATCCCGTAACTAACTCCTTAGTCACTTTGCTTGCAAGCTTCTTATGATGTGCATTACCGAGAGGGCCCAGAGATACCTCTCCGAAACACGGAGTGACAAATCCCAGTCTCGGTCCATGCCAACTCAACAGACACCTTCGGAGATACCTGTAGAACATCTTTATGATCACCCAGTTACGTTGTGACATTTGATAGCACACAAGGTATTCCTCCGGTATCCGGGAGTTGCATGATCTCATGGTCGGAGGAACATGTATTTGACATTCAAGAAAGCAGTAGCAATAAACAGAACGATCATATGCTAAGCTAACAGATGGGTCTTGTCCATCACATCATTCTCCTAATGATGTGATCCCGTTATCAAATGACAACTCATGTCTATGGTTAGGAAACCTTAACCATCTTTGATCAACGAGCTAGTCTAGTAGAGGCTCACTAGGGACACGGTATTTGTTTATGTATTCACACATGTATTTAAGTTTCCGGTCAATACAATTCTAGCATGAATAATAAACCTTTATCATGAACAACGAAATATAAAATAATAACAACTTTATTATTGCCTCTAGGGCATATTTCCATCAGTCTCCCACTTGCACTAGAGTCAATAATCTAGTTCACATCGCCATGTGATTAACACCCAAGAGTTCACTAGAGTCAATAATCTAGTTCACATCACCATGTGATTAACACTCAAAGAGTTCTAAGGTGTGATCATGTTTTGCTCGTGAGAGAGAATTTTTTTCAATGGGTCTGCAATATTCAGACCCATGTGTGCTTTGCAAATCCTTATGTCATACTGTAGATGCTGCTATCACGCTTTACTTGGAGCTATTCCAAATGACTGCTCCATTATACGTATCCGGTTTGCTACTCAGAGATATCCAGATTGGTGTCAAAGCTTGCATCGACGTAACCCTTTACGACGAACTCTTTATCACCTTCATAATCGAGAAACATTTCCTTAGTCCTTTAGTTACTAAGGATAATTTTGACCGCTGTCCAGTGATCCACTCCTGGATCACTCTTGTACCCCCTTTGCCAGACACGAGGCAAGGCACACATTAGGTGTGGTACACATCATGGCATACATTATAGAACCTATGGCTGAGGCATAGGGAATGACTTTCATTCTCTCTCTATCTTCTGCCGTGGTCGAGCATTGAGTCTTACTCAACTTTACACCTTACAATACAGGCAAGAACTCCTTCTTTGACTGATCCATTTTGAACTCCTTCAAAATCTTGTCAAGGTATGTACTCATTGAAAGTCTTATCAAGCGTCTTGATCTATCTCTATAGATTTTGATGCCCAATATATAAGCAGCTTCACCGAGGTCTTTCATTCAAGTATCCTTTTATGCCATCCAGAAATTCTATATCATTTCCAATCAACAATATGTCATCCACATATAATATTAGAAATGCTACAGAGATCCCACTTACTTTCTTGTAAATACAGGCTTCACCGTAAGTCTGTACAAAACCATATGCTTTGATCACCTCATCAAAGCGTATATTCCAACTCCGAGATGCTTGCACCAGTCCATAGATGGATCGCTGGAGCTTGCACACTTTGTTAGCACCCTTAGGATCAACAAAACCTTTTGGTTGCATCATATACAACTTTTCTTTGAGAAAACCATTAAGGAATGCAGTTTTGACATCCATTTGCCAGATCATAAAATGCGGCAATTGCTAACATGATTCGGACAGACTTAAGCATCGCTACGGGTGAGAAAGTCTCATCGTAGTCAACCCCTTGAACTTGTCGAAAACCTTTCGCGACAAGTCGAGCTTTGTAGACAGTGATATTACCATCAGCGTTTGTCTTCCTCTTAAAAATCCATTTATTCTCAATGGCTTGCCGATCATCGGGCAAGTCCACCAAAGTCCATACTTTGTTCTCATACATGGATCCTATCTCAGATTTCATGGCCTCAAGCCATTTGTCAGAATCTGGGCTCATCATAGCTTCTTCATAGTTCGTAGGTTCTCCGTTGTCTAACAACATGACTTCCAGAACAGGATTACCGTACCACTCTGGTGCGGAACGTACTCTGGTTGACCTATGAGGTTCAATAGTAACTTGATCCGAAGTTTCATGATCTTCATCATTATCTTCCTCTCTTATTGGTGTAGGCATCACGGGAACGGTTTTCTCTGATGAGCTACTTTCCAATTCGAGAGAAGGTACAATTACCTCATCAAGTTCTACTTTCCTCCCACTCACTTCTTTCGAGAGAAACTCCTTCTCTAGAAAGGACCCATTCTTGGCAACAAAGACCTTGCCTTCGGATCTGTGGTAGAAGGTGTACCCAATTGTTTCTTTAGGGTATCCTATGAAGACGCACTTCTCCGCTTTGGGTTCGAGCTTATCAGGTTGAAGCTTTTTCACATAAGCATCGCATCTCCAAACTTTAAAAAACGACAGCTTAGGTTTCTTGCCAAACCACAGTTCATACGGTGTCGTCTCAACGGATTTAGACGGTGCCCTATTTAACGTGAATGCAGCTGTCTCTAATGCATAACCCCAAAACGATAGTGGCAAATCGGTAAGAGACATCATAGAACGCACCATATCCAATAAAGTACGGTTACGACGTTCAGACACACCATTACGCTGTGGTGTTCCAGGTGGCGTGAGTTGTGAAACAATTCCACATTTTCTTAAATGAAGGCCAAACTCGTAACTCAAATATTCGCCTCCGTGATCGGATCGTAGAAACTTTATTTTCTTGTTACGATGATTCTCTACTTCACTCTGAAATTCTTTGAACTTTTCAAATGTTTCAGACTTGTGTTTCATCAAGTAGATATACCCATACCTACTCAAATCATCTGTGAAGGTTAGAAAATAATGATACCCGCCGCGTGCTTCAACATTCATCGGACCGCATACATCGGTATGTATTATTTCCAACATATCAGTAGCTCGCTCCATTGTTCCGGAGAACGGAGTTTTAGTCATCTTGCCCATGAGGCATGGTTCGCAAGTATCAAATGATTCATAATCAAGAGATTCCAAAAGTCCATCAGCATGGAGTTTCTTCATGCGCTTTACACCAATATGACCTAAACAGCAGTGCCACAAGTATGTTGCACTATCATTATCAACTTTGCATCTTTTGGCATCAATATTATGATGTGTATCACTACGATCGAGATTCAACAAGAATAAACCATTCACAAGGGTGCATGATCACGAGGGATATTATTCATATAAACAGAATAACCATTATTCTCTGACTTAAATGAATAACCGTCTTGCAATAAACAATATCTAGATATAATGTTTTATGCTCAACGCAAGCACCAAATAATCATTATTTAGGTTTAATACTAATCCCGAAGGTATTACGAGCGTGTCGATATTGATCATATCAATCTTGGAGACACTTCCAACACATATCGTCACCTCGCCCTCAGCTAGTCTCCGTTACTCTACAGCTCCTGCTTCAAGTTACTAATATTAGCAACTAAATCGGTAGCAAATACCCAGACGCTGCTACGAGCACTAGTGAGGTACATATCAATAACATGTATATCAAATATACCTTTGTTCACTTTGCCATCCTTCTTATCCGCCAAATACTTGGGGCAGTTCCACTTCCAGTGACCAGTTCCTTTGCAGTAGAAGCACTCAGTTTCAGGCTTGGGTCCAACTTTGGGTTTCTTCGTGGGAGCGGCAACTTGCTTGCCATTCTTCTTGAAGTTCCCCTTCTTTCCCTTGCCCTTTTTCTTGAAACTAGTGGTCTTGTTAACCATCAACACTTGATGCTCCTTCTTGATTTCTACCTCCGCCGATTTCAGCATCGCGAAGAGCTCGGGAATTGTCTTCTCCATCCCTTGCATATTATAGTTCATCACGAAGCCTTTATAGCTTGGTGGCAGTGACTGAAGAACTCTGTCAATAACACTCTCAACTGGAAGATCAATTCCCAGCTGAGTCAAGTGGTTGTGGTATCCAGACATTCTGAGTATGTGTTCACTGACAGAACTGTTCTCCTCCATCTTACAGCTGAAGAACTTGTTGGAGACTTCATATCTCTCAACCCGGGCATTAGCTTGAAATATCAATTTTAGCTCCTGGAACATCTCATATGCTCCATGGCATTCAAAACGCTTTTGTAGTCCCAGTTCTAAGCCGTAGAGCATGGCACACTGAACTATCGAGTAGTCATCAGATCGAGCCTGCCAGGCGTTCACAACGTCTGTAGCAGCTCCTGCAGCAGGTCCATCACCTAGCGGTGCATCAAGGACATAATCCTTCTGTGCAGCAATGAGGATAATCCTCAAGTTACGGACCCAGTCCGTGTAATTGCTACCATCATCTTTCAACTAAGCTTTCTGTAGGAACGTATCAAAAACAGGGGAGCTACAACGCGAGCTATTGATCTACAACATAATTTGCAAAGACTATCAGGACTAAGTTCATGATAAATTAAGTTCAATTAATCAAATTACTAATGAACTCCCACTTAAATTAACATCCCTCAAGTTAACTAAGTGATACATGATCCAAATCAACTAGCCCATGTCCGATCATCACGTGAGATGGGATAGTCATCAATGGTGAACATCTCCATGTTGATCATATCTACTATATGACTCATGTTCGACCTTTCGGTCTCTAGTGTTCCGAGACCATGTCTGTACATGCTAGGCTCGTCAAGTTTAACCCAAGTATTCTGCTTGTGTAAAACTGGCTTACACTCGTTGTATGTGAACGTAGAATCTATCACACCCGATCATCACGAGGTGCTTCGAAACGACGAACTTTAGCAACGGTGCATACTCGGGGAGAACACTTTTATCTTGAAATTTAGTGAAGGGATCATCTTATAATGCTACCGTCGTTCTAAGCAAAATAAGATGCATAAAGGATAAACATCACATGCAATCAAAATATGTGACATGATATGGCCATCATCATCTTGTGCTTTTGATCTCCATCTCCAAAGCATCGTCATGATCTCCATCGTCACCGGCTCGACACCTTGATCTCCATCGTTGCGTCGTGGTCGTCTCGCCAACTATTGCTTCTACAACTATTGCTAACGCATAGCGATAAAGTAAAGCAATTACATGGCGCTTGCATTTCATACAATAAAGAGACAACCATAAGGCTCCTGCCGGTTGCCGATAAATTACAAAACATGATCATCTCATACAATAATGTATATCACATCATGTCTTGACCATATCACATCACAGCATACCCTGCAAAAACAAGTTAGACGTCATCTACTTTGTTGTTGCAAGTTTTACGTGGCTGCTACGGGCTTCTAGCAAGAACCGTTCTTACCTACGGCACAAAACCACAACGTTGATTTATCAAGTTTGTTGTTTTAACCTTCAACAAGGACCGGCCGCAGTCAAATTTGATTCAACTAAAGTAGGAGAAACAGACACCCGCCAGCCACCTTTATGCAAAACAAGTTGCATGTCTGTCGGTGGAACCGGTCTCATGTACGTGGACATGTAAGGTTGGTCCGGCCCGCTTCATCTTACAATACCGCCGAATCAAAATAAGACATTGGTGGTAAGCAGTATGACGATCACCGCCCACAACTCTTTGTGTTCCACTCATGCATATCATCTACGCATAGACCTGGCTCATGATGCCACTGTTGGGGAACGTTGCATGGAAAACAAGAAATTTATACGCACACGCAAGATCTATCCATGGAGATGCATAGCTACGAGAGGGGGAGTGTGTCTACGTACCCTCGTAGACCGTAAGCGGAAGCGTTAGAACAGCGCGGTTGATGTCGTCGAACAACTTCATGATCCAACCGACCGAGCACCGAACGTACGGCACCTCCGCGTTCAGCACACGTTCAGCTCGGTGACGTCCTCGACTTCTTGATCCAGCAAGACGGCGAGGTAGTGGATGTTTTCCGGCAGCACGACGGCGTGGTGACGGTGATGGTGATGCTATCTCCGCAGGGCTTCGCCCAAGTACTGCGAAAATATGACCGAGGGACGGAATTGTGGAGGGGGGCGCCGCACACGGCTAAGACAATGTTGTGGCTTGTTTGGGGCGCTCCCTCTCCTCTATTTATATATGTGTAGGGGATTGGAGTAGAAGGAATAGTGCCACGTGAACAGTACCACATGAATAGTACACCCGTGGACTTGGACTCCAAAGTCCAATCCTATTCCTACTAGGACTCTCCTTTTTTCCTTCCCTAGCTGCGTGGGCTTTTGAGGACTTGGTGCGCCTGGCCCAATAAGGCCAGGGCGCCTCCCCTTAGCCCATGCCAGCCCTTGGGACGAGGTGGACCCACTTGTGGACTTCCGGACCCCTCCGGAATCCTCCGAAACCTTCTGGAAGCTTCCCGGTACAATACCGAAAAAACTGCACCTTTTTCCGGAACCCAAAATATGACTTCCCATATATAAATCTTTACCTCTCGACCATTCCGAGACTCCTCGTGACGTCCGGGATCTCATCCGGGACTCCGAACAACATTCGGTTACCAATTCACATAACTCATATAACACTATATCGTCAACGAACGTTAAGCGTGCGGACCCTACGGGTTCGGGAATGATGTAGACATGACCGAGACGCCTCTCCGGTCAATAATCAACAGCGGAACCTGGATGCCCATATTGGTTCCTACATATTCCACGAAGATCTTATCGGTCGAACCGCAATGACAACATACGTAATTCCCTTTGTCCGTCGGTATGTTACTTGCCCGAGATTCGATCGTCGGTATCTCCATACCTAGTTCAATCTCGTTACCGGCAAGTCTCTTTACTCGTTCCGTAATACATCATCCCGTAACTAACTCCTTAGTCACTTTGCTTGCAAGCTTCTTATGATGTGCATTACCGAGAGGGCCCAGAGATACCTCTCCGAAACACGGAGTGACAAATCCCAGTCTCGATCCATGCCAACTCAACAGACACCTTCGGAGATACCTTTAGAGCATCTTTAGGATCACCCAGTTATGTTGTGACGTTTGATAGCACACAAGGTATTCCTCCGGTATCCGGGAGTTGCATGATCTCATGGTCGGAGGAACATGTATTTGACATTCAAGAAAGCAGTAGCAATAAACAGAACGATCATATGCTAAGCTAACAGATGGGTCTTGTCCATCACATCATTCTCCTAATGATGTGATCCCGTTATCAAATGACAACTCATGTCTATGGTTAGGAAACCTTAACCATCTTTGATCAACGAGCTAGTCTAGTAGAGGCTCACTAGGGACACGGTATTTGTTTATGTATTCACACATGTATTTAAGTTTCCGATCAATACAATTCTAGCATGAATAATAAACCTTTATCATGAACAAGGAAATATAAAATAATAACAACTTTATTATTTCCTCTAGGGCATATTTCCATCAGGCACATGTTTTGATAAATAGCATGGAGGCAATTTATACATGATTCATCTTTCATGTTTGTTCAGTCAGATCAATTTACTTGGAAGCATACCCCCAAGTCCTGTTCAAATGATCCATCATATTTTTTGTCCACATAGTTCATTTATACGGCGGATACATAGGAATCGGTGTTTTCTCCCGTTGCAACGCACGTACATTTGTGCTAGTAATCTCCTAATCATAACGGTATGTCATTGTGCTAAATGAAATTACATGCGTTTACACTTAAGATGCATGAGAGGATCTGAGTAGCGATATTTGTGCGCTCATTCCACCATTGTTTAAACCAAATAATCCTGGAATTTTCAAAAGAATCACTCCGATATCGATACTCATGCCCAATGAATGCAAGAAATTGCTAAATCCTTTGTTTAATGTGTTTCCACTGAAAATAGACCCAAACATGGAAGAATATCATCACATAGAAGGAAACACAAAAGCATGAAGAACAAGGCAAATCAACTGGAGGCGTCAGGACGTAACCAAAAAAGAAGATGACACATGGTACGAGCGCACGGGCTCGTACCAGTGGTCGTACCGTGTGCCGTCGACACGGTGGGGTCCTCCTAAACAAATTTTATAAAGGGGGTGAGGCCAGAATCTAAACTAGAAAGCAGCCATTCGTGAAACAGAGAACCAGAAACCATCTTCCAACCCTAGCCGCCGCCATTTCCCATGTCATCTCCATAGCCACCACCACCTTCATCACCGCAGCCATTCTCTCCAAGTTAGTCATACTTGTAATCGGTGCATCGCAATCTGCAACTATTGTAAGACATATTATCAATCAATCATTCATCTTTATGTCGTCTTCAATGAGTTCTTCTTGTGATCTGATCGCGATATGTGTGAGTAATTCCTTAAGGCCATGGGTTCAGGCAAGGCCTTGCAGCCCTATGTATTTGTGCACGAGATCGCTGGCATGACTTTGCTTGATTGATGCTATTTGTATGTGCGCTTCGCAACAGAGTTGTCTATTGTCTTCTTCTCGTTCTAAGGCCCTACGGGTACCCATGATCTCGTAGATCGATCGAGGAGGTAAGAAGCGAGAATGCGTGGAACACTATTTTGAACACCGGTGACAAAAAGGATTAGTCACTAGTACACAAGCGTGCTATTAAGCCCCTCAATTGCACACTATTTGCAAGAACTATCTCACACAGTGCAATAATAAAACTGTGTGTCCCGAAAATAAACATGTGCGATCTGTAGGCCATCGCGCATGACCAAAAAATGAAAACTATGTGTAGCTACAAATCTCGGGCACATCACTTTATTGATTGGACATGCCAGTAGTGGTGGCCTCGAGTCGCGCTAGCACATTATGATGACCTCTGAGACGACCGCTCACTACTGCTGCACGTGGTGACGGTTCGAGCTAGTCAAAGTTGTCAGAACAAGGCCAAACCACCGTCCTTATCCAACGTGGGAAAGCTTAGCCTTTAAGGTAGCCTTGCGCGGGAAAATCCTCGAATCCTAGGAATAACGTGGGAAAACACCTCCAAACCGAGGTGTAATATAGAAACAACAAATGCACATGTCAATGCGCCCTAAAAAATTTAAAGGTACTCCTCGGATACCCGAGGTACAAGACACTTTGGCCGGATTCAGGCAGTTCAAAAGGAACAAGGGAAGGACTTGATGAATTAGTTTCCAAGACCGACGACCGAAGATGGAGCAGCAACTCGAAAGAACCGAGGAATGTCCTCGACTTGAAAGACCGGTTCAGGGGCTACTGATGGTGTCCTGGACTAGGGGGTGTATACCACATCATATGCCAGCCAGGTGGGCCAGGTCGAGGACCCCCGTGATAATTATTGATGGGCAACGTTCATCGGGCCCAGGAGCGTCAAGATGGAAACTTCTGAATACTTGACGTCTACTCCAAGATTTAGAGGTCGTCTACACCACGATTACCTTAGATACAACCGACCTATGTGTAAACCCTAAGCACCCTGGGTATCTATATAAACCAGGGGTAGGGCTCGTACAGGACGAACTCATATACACATGATCTCATGGTAGATCAACCTGTACTCTGTACTCCCTCGAAATCAATACAATCAAAGCAGGACGTAGGGTATTATCTCTTCGATAGAGCTCGAACCTGGGTAAAATTATGTGTCTCTGTTACCATCGCACCAAGGCTATCAGTATGGGATCCCCTACCTGAGATTTGCTGGATTTGACTCCATCAATGCCCAGACGGTTCGTATTGTCAAACTGTGTGAGATACGTTTTCCATCACATACAATTATCCTTCGGACTGTGTGTGATAGCTTAACCTTTCAGACACACACTAATAGAGAAATGGCTAGCCACAACTTTAGTTGATGGCGCCTCATTTTTAATCAACGCCACCACTATATTTTCCAAATAGTGGTGGCGTTGGCATATTTGGTACGACATCACTAAGACGATATTGGTGGCGTTGGAAAATTGTTGAACGCCACTAATATGTGGGACCAACAGTTGGTACAAGGCGTCATATAGTAGTGACATGGCATAACATGGAACGCCAACACTATTAGGTATTCTTGTGGAGTGATATGTGTTGCCACGTCACCACTATATTATTTTGTGACATTTTTATAATATTGTAGATATTGTAATTACATTGAGTCTTTTTAATATTTTTGAGCCTTTTTATTATTTTGAATCGTTTATTATTTTGAAACTTTTTAAATTTTTTAGTCCTTTTATTATTTTGAGTCTTTTATAATTTAGAGTCTTTTATTATTTTGAGTCCTTTATTATTTTGAAACCTTTTATAATTTTAAGTCTCTTTATTATTTCCAGTCATTTATCGTTTTGTGTCTTTTATAATTTTGAGTCTTTTATTATTTTTCGAAACTTTGTATCACTTTGTGTCTTTTACTATTTTGCGTCTTTTTATTATTTTGAGTCTTTTATTATTTTGAGCCTTTTATTAGTTTGAATCTTTTTATTACTTTAAGTGTTTTATTAATTTGATTCTTTTTTATTACTTTGGATCTTTTTATTACTTTGAATGTTTTTAATATTTTGAGTATTTTTGTTACTTTGAATCTTTTTTTATTTGAATCTTTTTATTACTTTGAATTTCTTTTGAGTCTTTTATTATTTAGAATCATTTTATAATTTTGATTCTTTTTATAATTTTTAGTATTTTATTATTTTGAAACTTTTTATAATTTTGAGTGTTTTATTATTTTGAATATTTGTTTATTATTTTATTGTTTTTGAGTCTTTTTTATTGATTTTTGGGCCTAGCCCAATATTTCGTCCAAGGTCCAGCCTAGCCCAACGCTGTCGGGTCAAAACATAGGTGAAACGAATCACACGGCCCGCGCGCGACCGGCCGAGGTTTCAGCCGGTCTGCTGGGTGGAAACGTTTTCCTTTACATTTCTATCTTACAAAGAAAAATGCGAACTTCACATATCAAGTGTTTTCAATGCTAGAACTTGTATTGATGTCTCACACGCACTACCACATGTGCGCATTCAAACTCCGGTATCTGCTTATTCAATTTCTGGATCTATATGGGTGTCTTATTTTAAATTCTCAATCTGTGTGGTGTCTCAATTTAAATTATGCTTATTTACATTTTTTTATTCATAACTTGCGGTGATGTTTTTTGCGCTTGATTTGTGTGAGTGCTTAAATTCTGTTGTAGTTTGATGCCTTCGAAATTATGGTCATGAACTATATTGGCTAGCGGTGAGATCTGTTATGTGGTGTATGTGGAAGCACTTGGTGGGTGTATTCAGAGCTTGAGTTGTACTTATCCAACAACCAAACACCGGAAAGTAAACTGGTATCCTCATTGGTAGGAAATAAATGAAATAGCACATGAACCAAACAATTCCTTAGGGTTACAAGATAGCACTAAGTTAAAGTCTACATGATACAAACGAGTGTCCATGGGGGCACAAAGTTGAACTCTACGACCTGATACAAACGAGTGTGCATGGGGCACCAAGTTGAACTCTAGCTACGACCTGATACAAACGAGTGCGCATGGGGCACCAAGTTGAAGTCTACGAGACCTGATACAAAGGATGCAAGACAGCTGCATGAGCTAGCTAGGATCGCTTCCCTTTCTTCCTCCTCTTCTCCTCTTTCTCCCTCTCCTCTCTCTCTCTCTTTCTCCTTCCTCCTCCTCTCTCTCTTCTCATCTCTCTCCCTCTGCTCCTTCTCCTCCCTCCTCCGCTTCTTCTCCTTCTTCCGCTTGGCCGCGGCAGAATCCTGCACTTGGGAGGAGTCTGAAACGGGCGAATCTGTCGATGGCGACCGCGACTCTCGACGCGGCTTTTCGTTCACCACCGTGACATCATCGATGTCTAGCGCGACTCCTGTTTCCAATGAAAAGTCAGGGCTAGCAATTACTAATAAATACGGGAACAAATAAGTAAACAGTGAGAAGGTGCGCATGCAATTCCAAAACAGATAGATAAACAGATAGATGAGCAGATCCAAATTATTAGATATATAAACTCACAATCCCAAACAAACTAAACCCTTAAAAGCCCAAGAACATATATGAGCAGAAGAATACTAACGGAAACTATCTTCCGATTCACCGGATGATACTTCTGGGGGCGCCATTCTCCGGCCAAGTTCTAAGCAGAGCACAAGGGGTTGGCTCGTCTCTCTCTCTCTCTCTCTCTCTCTCTCTCGGGTCGATGGTTGGATACTCCATGGAGACAAAGGTGGCATTTTATAGCCTCACATGGACCGATTGATGGGGATGTGTACTGTTGAGCATGCGGCACGTTCTTCCCTGCCGCAATGTGCATGGAAAATAAAGGGAAACGACAAAAGTCAAGGACGAGCTGATTTGATGTCAGATCAACTTCAAAGCTAGTAGAACTGTAGTACACCGCACAAGCTCTTCGGCTACTTCCTTCACTGATCTGCACCGTACCATCATGTTCTATGTTACGTTGGAAGCAGTTTTTGTTTTTATATAACACAACCTTTTTTTTCGAGGGAATTAAGGAGCTAGCTGTGAAATGTCCGGCTTCATCTTTTTGCTTCTTTCCTGTACATCCAGACCTTTATAAACGTTATAAATATACATAGTAGGTGGAAATTCCTACCATTTCACGAAAAAAACTCTCTGCATGAAAATAATTAATTTAATAATGGTTTTGTTAATTCACTCATATTAGAATTAACCAAATCTCACTCAACTGAACCACGTTTTTGGTTTTCTTGTGCATTTTTTGCATGTATTTTCATCAACTTTTTATTGTGTCTTTCTTCCTGTTGTTCATTTTCTTTTCATTGATCGATGTTGCATTTTTTGTACCATGAATAACATTTTCTCAGTTTACTCACTCCTTATATTATTATTATTTTTTGGTTAAAAAACACCCCTCGGTTGCACATCCGTCAGTCACGCGCAATCAAGTCAAGGCATCTCCAATGCTATCCCCTAAAATGGACACGCCGGAGCCGGCAATCCAACCATGCATATGCCTCAAATGTCCGTCTGTATTAACTTAAAAAATTATCGAAACTGTTGTGTAGACGAAACTACACGACATGCAGCCGACACTTATATCAGACGGTGGAGCAGTGATGCTGCCATGCATCGGACGGCGCGATCTTCAGCAACGTTCAGAATGTGTATTATTCATGCAGCTTCCGCGAAAAATACACACATATGTTGCTTCCACCAAAACACTAGACGTTCATGTTGAACTTTAAGCCAAAACACACACACGTACATGTAGCTTCCGCCAAAACACTACACATTCATTTAAACTTTCTGCCAAAACACACATGCATGTACATGTACCCTGCCAAACATCAATGGCAAGAGGTGGCATCGTGGTGGCTTTTGGTTGGTCACGTGGATATTCGGACTCCCGTAAAGCTACGACAGATTTGCTTTCGGTTTAAAGGGAAACGAACTCGCGTTGGGTGGCAAGCTACTTTCGGACGTATGCGGGCGTTTTGATGATCAAACGTTGGAGATGCCCTCGGTGCATTTCTACTTTTATAGTAGTGCCTCCTATTTGCACATCCGTCCGTACCACAGAACTAAATCGATGCGCTTTTAAAAAAACGCGCTCTTATTGCATCATCGGGCACACGCAATTAAGTCGGTGCATTTCTTTTAGTACCAACCCTAGTTGCACAATCGTAGGGCGCGCGCACACACACACATGTATATATCGAACTCTGTATCTTTCATATAAAAGATTTTGTTTATATTGTCGCAGCTAGGCGATTATGTCAACAAATTCAGTTGGTATTTTTGAATAAACATGGTTGCACTTTATATTCGTAGCACAAGGTAGCTTCAATAAGTTTACTTGAGCACAAATTTTAGTACAAACCTTCAGAACATGGTTCAAAACGTAACAGGAAAAAAAAAAACTGCTTTATCATAGTCATTTGCATCGTCCTATCTTTGCATTTTGCATGTAGTCCTAAGATGTGTGCAATAACATAGAGTACTGAATGTGTACAGGTGTGTTTCCAGTGTGACGACTTCTGCTTTATTCAATTTATTTCACGGTGTAAAAGTCCGCATGCGTGCCGCAGCAGCAGCAGCAGCTCAGCAGGCGGAAGGTTATTGCAGCTCCACGGGTGTGTTGTGCCCATCTTCTGTGCAGTTGGTACAAGGCAGCAAAGGCATTTCGTGTGGAAGTCAATCAAAGATCGTAGGCAGTCGTCCGGGACCGCGAAATCAAAGATGGTAGGCAGTCGTCGGGACCGCGTGCAGTAATGGGAAAAGTTTTTTTTGCATCTACTCATCTGATAGCAAACGTGATGTGGGCAAAGCTCTGAATTTTGTCTTTCAACTTCTTCTGGGCTTCAAGTTGTTGCAACACTACCCATGCAAAAAAAAGTCTTCCAATGGTGTTATATAAGAAAAAATGAACATCATGTCATAGTGTTAATCATGGCTGACAAAGCAGCATAATGCACTATCTAAGAGTGATTCCTCAAAAATATAGTTTCTGTCCCAACAAAAAAGTGAATACAGAATGCAGAATAGGCTCAAGAGGCCCCTGTCAAACTCTCGTATAACCAATTAGGACTTGGAGTTATGAGTTAGTGATCATATAAGTTTTGTCCGAAGTCAAATTGTTTCTATTTTGACCAAACTTATAGAAAAAATATCAACATTCATAATGCCAAATCAATATTGTTAGATTCATTATGAAATGTAGTTTCATTGTATATATATTTGGTATTGTAGATGTTGATATTTATTAAAATAAATTTGGTCAAACTTTGCAAAGCTTGATTTAGCAGAAATCTAATACGTGGAGTAAAAAGGACCGGAGTGAGTATATCATGGCTACGGATGACCAGCGTTTCTAACAAAAAGGACTTGGATCAGCTTGTACGCAGTTCGCAGTGCTTGCTACTAGGTCTATACAGCACGGACATGCAAAGTCAAGGATGCAAATGTCTCAACAACTCAGAACAGCCAGCCAGCAACTGAAACGCTCTAGTGTTAGAAAAATGTGCACGCATAGACGGGAAATGAAAAGGTTTTGATTGGACCGTTTTTTCAGAAGAACCCCTCCCATACATTAATTAATTAAAAACGTTCATACAATTATCCGTTATAGCTTTCGCCACACAGGGCGGAACACTATTAAGAAGCACACCATCACACCTACTAACAAATTAACCTAAACTTCACAATCTCGTTCGCCACCACCTTATTGGCCTTCCTGTTCATCTTGGCCATCTTGAAATTTTTCAGCATCTTACAAACACTCACCGCTTCCTATTCTCTTTTTGTACTGTCCTCTCAGGTAAAATAGATGACTTTTTATAAGTTAAATGAAAACTTTAAAATATTAGTTTAATTTTAAAAATATTATTGTAGTCTAAAAAATCACCTCTCTAAAATTTACTTGTGTAATTTATAAAGTGTTAACATATTTTAGAATGTTCATGTGGTTTTCAAAATGTGTTCACGGCTTTAAAAAATTGTTACTCCCTCCGATTCATACTGAAGTTGTACTAAGTGCGTCAATTAATTTGGATCAGAGGGAGTAATGTAATTTTTTTAAGTGTTTACCCATATTAAACAAATGCTTATGTAAATCTTTTTAATGTGTTCATGCATTTTAAAGATCCACCACCCTTAACTAGACCGCCTACAGCTTTGTGTCACCTGAACACCCATGCTTATATATAAACTTTGTCTTCTTTTTTGCTGGGATATATATAAACTTTGTAAAGAAGTGCACATTTATTTCTACCTTCATTTTCTTTAAAGAATTGACATGCTTAACTAGACCGCCTACATCTTTGTCTCACCATTCTGTACACACTCATGCATTTATATAAACTTTGTCTCGCCGTTCTGTATAAAAAAAAGTGCACATTTATTTTTATTTTCATTTTTTTACTGCCATCTGGGAAAATAATGATTTTATAAGTTAAAAGAACACTTTTAAAATAAAAAAGCTCTTTTACGGTGATTGGCGAGTTACAAATTATAATTTCATGTAACTCCAGGTCTGACCGTCAGATCTGGAAAATTCATGTAAAGATTTATTTTTCTGTAGAAAGGTAAATTAGTAATTGAGTCGTCCGTTCCCCCGTCCGCACGCACACAGGAATCCGCATAGCCGCCGCCGCACCGCTCGGTGGACATTCCACCGCGCCGGCCCCGATCCAGGCAAGCACCTCCAGTCCGCCACCCTTCTCTCGCTCCTGGCGCCAGAGATCCGGCCCGCCGCCAGTACTGCAGGCGCTCCGCCGCGGCGCGCCGAGCCGGCGGAAGCCTCCGCTTCCCCACCGCCCCCTAACTCGCCGCCGGTGACAGAGGATCGATCTCTTCACCGTACGCAGGAAACCATACTGCCTCAGTCAGCGTAGTTCCTTCCTGTTTATTGGAGCGGTTTCCCCTCGGTCATCCATCGCCCGTACTACCTCGCCGCCGGCGAGCTTCCTGCCAACTACGACTAGCTCCTCCGATCCTCATGTTCGCGCCGTGCGACCGCGGCAGTCCCATGCTCTGATTGCCACTGAACTACGCCCAACCCGCTGCTAGTTCAGAGCAATACATTTGCTGCTAGGCTCTAGTACTACTGCTCTGTTTTTTGCCTGTGCCCAAGTCTAAACATATTATGTTGATGCTTACTGTGGTGGTTAGCAGTGATATTCGTGTCTTTTCCGGCAAAAAGAATACTCATGTCTTTGGATTGTGCTCACAACTAAGCTCTCCCCTGCAACGATGATGAAAGATGTATGGTTCAGGCCTTAGCAGATCTTTGCTAAAATGTAATGCTCTTTAGTTCAGATATTAATTTCAGCACCTGATTAGGGTGATTTACCAGTTGTACAAATTCTAGGCATGCATGATTAGAGTAGCTGTGATAGTCAAAATCTGAAATCTTGCTTCCTTATGCCTAGACATGGTTAGGTAAATCCTTATTACTGAAAAATAAATAAGTATACTGAGAACAAGCTTATGACATCTGTAGATCATGGAAACATCTGCTTAGCATAATGACCTAGTCCTTCGGGTGCGTTCGTTGGTGGTGTGGTGTTATAGTTAGTATCAGCATGTGTTGCGTCACCTGCGAGTTATTTCCCCTGTTAGTACTGAAAGCTATTTAGTATATGCTGAAGAATCCCTTTGGAACTGAATGTTATTTGGTATATTTTGTTTTGTGTGTCCGTTGTATACAAAGATATTCATATGCTCATGTCCCCTTTGTACTAATGGGAAGTTCACACACAGACAATAAGAGAAAAGTAAACATCATACACTTCTGAAAATGACTTTCTTTGCTTCAATAGCTTGTAGGGCACTGCGATACTGCACAAGTGGATTCTAGGTATCAGCCATACTATTCAAGCAGCAGCTAATAGCATGCGTCGAAAAGATCTTTGGGCAGCTCAGGGATAATCTAAAAAAGGAAATATCACCTCTTCTGAGTGTTTGCATTCAGGTATACCTTCATCTCCTTTGTGATTTGGTTACGCAGACAACTGCATTGTACTACTGGATAATTTTTGTATCCATTGGAAAATTGCATGTTAGGATCCAAAATCAACATGACCAAGAAAAGCTCCAAAGCACCAGGGGTTGGTGCTCAACAGCCATCGAACTCCCATTGGGACAACATTGTCAGTTACTTAAACTTGCTTTCTTTGTGAACATAGTTGTGGAGTGTGTGCTTAAAGAATGATCAAAACAGATATAAGAACCTTTCTACTCTTACATTCTGGGAAAATACTTATGAGTTTTGCGGTTTATGTTAGTTGAAACGGACCACAGATATCAATTTACTATGAGTTTGAGTATTAATTATGATATTCACACAGTATTAATCATGCCAACCTTGTTATTGGCGCACTAACGTACTGTTAAAAAATAACAGCGTCATGTTTGATTTCCTGACAATGTTGATTTGAGAACTGCTATGGTAAATACTTCCGAGTCTGCTGCCTGAGTATCATTGACCCTGGTATGTTCCCCCACATTTCTCATAGTTTTACATGGTTCATCACCTGGGTTTGTGATCATGCTCTGTTCATTGTGGTCAATTTCAGGCGTTTCTGAGATCATCAACGCAACACCAGCTGGCCAGTAACCTGTGTACGCCATTTTCGGTGTCTTGTCTGACGTGTCATCCGATGTGTTATAGACTGTAGTTCTAGTTGGACTTGATTTGGTCTTGTGTACATCATCTGATGTGTTATAGACTGTAGTTCTAGTTGGACTTGATTTGGTCTTGTGTACATCATTTATCAGGCAATCAAGTTTCATGGGACTATGGTTTTGGATCTAAAGATGTTGTTCGTGGCTTAAATACTCTTCCTTGTGCTGCTGTCAGCAAGCATGTTTTGTTGTGATGAGTAGTTTTGTATCTGTTGCTTTTTGAAGTTGCTAGCGCTGTCTTTTGAAATGCTCCGAATCTGATGAAAAGAGTGGGCTTGGCCTGTGACTAGTAGTTTTGAGGACTCTGGATGTGCAGATGTGGAAGATCATAAAATTAGCACGCATTCTCTTCCCCATGTTTTGCTGTCATGTGTAGTTTTATCTGTGTTGCTTTTCGACGTCGTTTTGCGTTCTGTTTCACTCAGAGACTAGGATAATGGGACAGAGGTTGTAGTAAAATATTAGTGTAATTTTAAAAATATTAGTCTAGTTAAAAAATACCTATCTAAAAAAATTTGTGTAATTTATCATGTGTTTTAGAAAAAAAATCATGTAGTTTTGAAAATGTGTTCATGCTTTAAAAATAATGTAAATATAATTTTTTAAAGTCTTAATGCATTTTACGTGACTTTAAAAAATGTTAACCAATTTTTTAAATGTTCAATCCTTTAAAAAAATCATGTAGTTTAACAAAATGTTCAAGTATTTTAATAAAATATTCCTGTGTTTGTAAGAAAAACTGTTTTAAAAAAAAAGTTCATGTGTTTCTAAAAAAATGTTCATGCATCTTATAAGATTAGTACCTTGGTCCGCTTCGAAATTGGTACGGAGTACCTTCTAATGATTTACTCTCCCCGTCCCATAATATAAGAACGTTTTTCAAACTAACAAAGCTTGAAAAACGTTCTTATATTACGGGACAGAGGGAGTATCTCTTTACTGCATTTCGCAACTTAACTGAGAAATGGTTGTCTCTTGCCTGCTTTGCCGTCGAATCCGGGCACGCGTGAAGGCTCTTGATGTGTACTCCTACTTGTCAGAATTTATTTGTGTTCAGACCGCATGCGGCCCGACTTGGCAACATGATACGGGAGGAAATCTCTCGTCTGAAACGTGGTCCTCAGCTTTGGTGTCCTGCACCGTTTGCCAAAAGCGTCACACACTGGTTTGTCATGCGTCTGTACACAGCTTGTTTATTGCTATCACTGCACGTTTCTGACGAGGATTGACGCAGCTTCACTGTGTTGGTGAAGATCATTTAACTCGCCAATTCGTCATTGCTGCCCATGCCCATCCTAGGTTTATAAGCTTGTTCAAGGTGACCTGAAGTGAGATTAGTTTTGCGACAAGAGCGCAGGTGATGGAATCTTCAGTTGCAGGCAAGTGTTCATTTGATGGAAGTCAAGATCAGTACCAAGACCAATCGCTCTTGGTAGCCTGATCACTACTGTCGACGAAGACCGCTACAAGTGTTCATTTGATGGAAGTCAAGATAAATCCAGGCAACATAAGCTTAGTCCCAAACTCATTGTGCTTGTCGAGTGATTTTATTAAACCCGTTCCATTTTTCGGTAGTTACTGATCCAATCTAGTATTCATGTTGAAGAACTTACTTGAGTTTATATCATGCATATGCATTTGTCTTTTAAATTCATATCTTCTTTGCTGTCAATGCTTGATCATTCATTTCATAACGAAAATTGCTAATTGATCCCGTACTCAGGGGAGCTTTAAATTTAAAAAATTCATGTGAACTTTTTTCCCGGGTAGGTAAGATAAAGACGTATTTCATCATCAGAATTTATAGAAATGTAGCATACATCCCTATGTATGTGTGTTTTTGAGAATTTTCTAAACTTAAAAATGTGGTTTTTGATTTATTTTAAAAATAGTTTGGGCAATTTCGGGCTCCATAGAGTTCAGGAGCCAAATATCCTCACTGATTTCATAAGCCTATGCTAAGTTTATACATATTTGGACTTCCTCGAGAAGTCTGAAACTTTAGGATGTAATGTTTAGCGCATGGCCAGGAAATTTGGGATGCAACTGTGCAATGCATATTTTGTATTTAATAAAATAGAAGCACGTACGTGTTCTTAATATGACAACCACAGGATTAAACAAATTTTTATTTAGCACGTGTAATTTTGTTTTGTGGGGTAGCTATATAAGCGGCGATAGAAAATACAACACAAGGACATGTAAAAAGTTTCTAAAAAAACTTATATTATAAAACCTAGGGAAGACTAAAACCATTGTAATATTTTGCGCCTTCTGCTTTTATACACGACACTTCTCGTACGTCACATGGATTGCTTCAAAGCAATAATGACATTCTTGTAATAAATATAGGTATTAGGCCCTTGCCCTCGCAACCTCCCTTGTCACATGGCCAACCTCCTCTCTCCTCAGCAGGCCTCGCAGATGTCAAGGGGAGGGGTGTTGTGGATTCAATGGTAGGGTATCTGTAGTAGCAGTTTGGGGCTCTTCCCCGTAGTTTGGGATGCTGAGTCATCTGGCGCTTCGCCATGGTTGTTATGGCGGCTACGCTTGGGAATAAACATCATCCAAAGGATGATCAACATTATGAACAACACGAAGAAGGATGATCATCATTCATTCTTATCGTCTAAAGCCCCTGTATTTACCCACCCAAAGGCCACCTACTTACCCACCACCACACTCAAACCCAGTGGCGGAGCTAGCCGAAAATCACTAGGGGGCGAAACACAAATCATCAGTGTTTGGGGGGCCAAATGCTAAAAAAAATCTAATCTAAGCCTCCCTAAAAAAAATCTTCAGTGATTCATCCAAGGCTGGGGCCAGCGGCCCCCTGGCCCCAACATAGCTCTGCCACTGCTCAAACCCTCTCTGTCTCTCACTGTTACTCCTTTTCTACATCTCTGTTTCACCACCTCTCCATCACCATGAACCCTATCCCCAACCCCTTCCCCTGGGGCATTGGATGGAGGGTTTTCTTCCTTAGCTGCTCGTTCGATGACCGCACCAAGTTCGAGAACACCATGAAAGTGTGCTCTAACTTCACTAGCATCGACGACATGCGTAAGGAGGCAGACGCTGTGGTAAAGAAGGCGACGGCGGAGGAGTCGAAGACACTGATTCCTGACCTAGTCGAAGGCGTATGTCAGTGGACATACTGCGCTGGGCCATGGATCAGGCCGAGTCCAGCGATGCTGGTCAAAGAGCAAGATGGGCCAAGTACAGGGGGTACAGGGCTCCTTAAGACCAGCGGGCCGCATCGTTCTGGACGAAGACAATGGTGGCGCTGGAGGACGACCACGATGCGGTGAAGATGGTGGTCAGGGTGCTGGTGCCAGACGATCGTGCAAGACCCATCGTTCTGGGCAAAGACGATGAAGAGGAGATTGTGGATGGTGCAGTGGAGGTGGTGGTGGAAGACAACAAGAATGCTACCCCCCCCCCCCCCCCCCCCCCCGCCCCCACCCCGCCGCTCGAAGCGCCTCCAAGGTCGCCACGACTAGGATTGGTACTTGTAAGATAGATTTACCCCCATTCCCAACCCCCTTGTACTAAAAAAACCATCGTATGAACCCTAGAATCCATCGGTTCTGTGACGAATCGAGTGCGCAAATCCAATCCCCCAACCCCCTTTGTATTCAATCCTCTCTTAACGCTCGAATCGAGTCTGAAAATTCAATCTAGACGCGAATCGAATGCAGTGACGCTCGAATGGAGAGCTTACCGCCATTGCTGATGTCATGTCGGTGCGTTGGTGAATCCAGTTATCGACGCCTAGGATCGCCTTGCAGTCCGTCGCTCCGCTGCTCGCCGCCGCCGGTGTGAGAATGGGAAGAGGGTAGAGAGAGTGGTGAGGGTAATTATGGTGCCTCTTCGGGAAAGAACGCAACTTCTCGAGACCGTCTCCTCGCGTGCAGTCTCCGACGCCCACATTCCACGAGTTGCATCGCTCGGGCCTGGCTGTGGAAAAACGGCCCATTCAGCCGTTCCCCTGTAACCACCAGGCCCAGAGATGCTTTAAGGTTTGTGCAGGCCAGCTTTTTGATGCGACCCAACCAACCAAACGGGCCAAATCCTTCCGCGCGGGTTTGGTGAGATGGATGCGGGCATCCAACTAGTGGGTCCTAAGTGTGCAATGCCAGTGTGCCAAAAGAAAAATCAAGTGCGATGTGAACGACCTCAGCCAACGCACGCTTCGTCCAGGGACATTGGAACAGATGGTCATTAGCAGTACGGACACACTGCGAAGCAGAAGCATTCATGAGATATAGTAGTAACGTCGCAGCAGGACGTGTGCAGTCATGATTTTGCGCTGCACGACCATCCATGAGAAAATTCTGAATTCGCACGCGTCAGAAGACCTGCAGGTAAAATGGCAGGCGCCCGAGGAAGTGAATTTCCATTATACAGTAAGATATACTAGTGGTATATGATTTGATGTGTTTTACAATTTAATTAGTTGTTTTTATTAGTAGCGTCGGAACACAATTGAAAAACTAATCCATCAGAATGCCCTTTGTAGTGAACATCCGTTTGCGTAGGCAGCGCGGCGCCAGAGAAGCCTGGTTCGTATCGATTGCGTGATACTCCCTCCCACCAATTCCCAAGAGATGCATCACAGTCTTCCCATCAGAACAGGTAACCTGTGATCTTTTTTTTTTTTTTGAAAACAGGTAACCTGTGATCTGACAAGGTATAAAACACGCCCCCCGTGGGAATTGATGGAATCTTTGTGAGCATCTCTTGCTCGCATTTTTGGTGGACCAAAGCATGCAGAAGCGAGGAAGAGGCATGTGATGCGCCCATGCTTGTACCCAGAGAGGCCATCAAATCCAATATTTCTTCTTTTTTAGGGATAGTATTCAAGGTTCTCATGCTTTGGTATTTGTATATGCATATTATAAAAGCTTGGGACACAAATTAACGCTAATTATATGGTGGATCTGAATTTTTTTGATAGCTCAAGGATGTAGATATCTAT
Source organism: Elymus sibiricus (assembly GCA_039707655.1). Taxonomy (NCBI): domain Eukaryota; kingdom Viridiplantae; phylum Streptophyta; class Magnoliopsida; order Poales; family Poaceae; genus Elymus; species Elymus sibiricus. The sequence continues at coordinate 32,318,474 of CM077674.1, forward strand.
CAGGGGGCAGGAAACAAAGCGAGTTCATTAATTTTTCCGCTACAGCTTTATGCTTCACCAACATAAACCAGTCATTTAACTTACATAACATCGAGACAGATACAAAACCCAAGTATGAAACCGCCATCTCATCCCCAACTAAAATAGACCAGCAAGGTTAACTCAGCAGAGTCCCGTCACTCCCACCGGATAAAGATCCATCTGCCTTCTGTATAGCTAATCCTCATCAAACTTGATCTTCTTAGCTGAAGGTTGAACGCTCCCGATCTGCATAACCAAGAAAACATTAGCAACCAGGCAAATATCTTGTCATCACCTCACACAGCATACAATCAGAAAGAAAAACATCATCATTTAGCTAAAATGAGACAGGCAGAAAGCAAAAGCTAATATACTGTTTATCCTTTACAACCTATCTCCACAAATTACCAGCCGCATATGGCATGAAACAAAAAAAAAATGAAGCACAGCACAAAATATGATTAAGCAAAGCCTGGGATGAACATTGGTGCTATTGCATAAATTATTTATATCCAATAAGCGAATGTAGATAAGAATAAATAAGCACTACTATAATTATCAACAACCTACAAAGTAACACATGGCAAAATTGGCTCTAGAACACCACTACAATTGTGTGCCTTTTGCTCCAGGTTAATAAAAAGGTTGAAATTTGCAGGCAAATTGCTGAACTAATTCACATCTGGTTAAGTAAGACCAATTTATTAAATCAATGAACAGCATCAAATGTTACTTACAAGGGCTGGACACTCATAATCGATACCAGCAGCCTTGATTCTTTTGCGACGCTTCTCATCCCGCTTTACAATTCCTTCGAGCATCTTCTTGTGCTCTTCCACTGTTTTATCCTGGTAACACAACAGCTTATTAATCTACAGCATAAAATTTCGTGTTCCGGTTGTAGGTAGCAACAGATTACCTTACTAAGCCGCTTCCGTTCAATTGCTACCCGGTCAACTGGTATAAATCCCTTCCGCACACCTTTCCATCTAGAAGTGATACAAAATGTGGAATCAAAACGCGAGAAACAGTGACTACGTACAGCTATATGTTACAAAGTACAGGAAAACAAAACTGTAGTTATGTAAGAGTTACTACAGCCTCCGTGTTCATAAAGTACACAAAAAGAACAAGGATTCAAGAATAAATAAAGGCAAAAAAATGAAATCTAAGACAAGAACCTTGCAAGTTCATACAAGAGATTACCACCAAGCTTCAGTGGTGCATTTATCAATGCAGTGGCATATATACCGATTCATATTACTCTCACAAAACCGTTGACTCACAAGTCCTCCATTACTGCATGTTTTTTATCATCATAGTGAATTCTTGGTGTATAATTTTGTTTTTGATATTCACATATCACTCATTATAGCTATTCATATATATTTCTAACATGGCTTACAGTTTGTGTAACGCAATCAGCAAACATCACTCATTATAGCTTGCATCATTATTTTCTTTCTATGAACAGGCATAAAACCAGCTGTGCAATGCAGTGGAAACAAATAGCCTGGTAATATTTACTGAGTGTCTGTAGCCTATAGGGAAAGCATGTCACTGTAAACAGTATTCCCATGACAGAAACACAGAGTAGATAGCGTTTTCCTAAGAATATACAATATTGACCTCATTTACTGATAATTAATGTGTAGTCCTAAACAGAAGATGAATGCTATGCTTCCGTTATCAAAAAGCGAAATAAACAGAATAACCAACATAGTTGCGGTGATTACAATTTGGCATGAACTTTCTCCGGTGGGACAGGCGCAATTTGCAGAGTGTGCTCAAACAAAAGGTAGTTATTCATCTCATCAGCCACAATCTTCGCCACCTGATATACCAAGAACATGCCAGGAATTTGTAAGCAGAGAACAAACATACAGTGTGCCCTGATATATCCAAAAATACATGTGCTTACCTCAGGGTTCTCAAACTCAATGAATCCATAATGCTTAGACTTTCCTGTCTAAATATATCACCAAACACAAGTTAGATGCTTGCAGAAAACACACAAATATCAAATACCTTGTAATGCAGTATAGGATACCTTGCGGTTCCGGGCAACCCTGACCCTCTTAACAGCCCCAAACTGCTGAAAGAAACCTGCAAAAGCAACCAAACCAACAAAGACGAATATTAAGACCAGACCCCTCGCAACCGCTGCACTTCTCTAAGCTCTACTGAGGGAGACAGACCTTGCATCTGGTCCTCGTAGAAACCGTGGGGGATGTGGCCGATATACAGGACGGTGGCCGTGTTCTCCGGCTCCTCAGGTAGCTTCTTCTCCCGGATCCTCTGCTCTTTCCCCTCCAGCGGCTGCACCAATCACAACACAACATCAGGGACAAGAACAAAATGGATGTGTGGGTGTTTTTCTTTCCGTTGGGTTCGATTTGGTTCAAGGGCAAGCACACACGCACCAGGAAATCCTTGCCCTCACCGGTCTTGGGACCAGCCGAGCGGCGCGAGAGCACGCGCCTCTGGTTCCTCTTCTTGTCCCTTAACCCCATCTCGCTCAATCAAACCTCTATGAAGCTCCCTGTAATTGAAGAAGTCAGGTTATCAAATGTACTTACAATGTAACAGCTGTAGGTGAGTATGAATTATAAGATTATTACATTCCTACAGCAGGGTGTTCAATCTAGATGAATACGGAGTACCCATTACTGTGGTTTTTCACACGTTCGTTTAGCTACACTATTCTGACAAAAATTCTTGTCTGAGAGACAACTACGGCATATGCCGGACTAATTTACAACAGTATCATCGGTATATAAGTAAATGATGAATTTGGACAACGTAGAAACGCTAATAGAGCCAGTCAGTGCTGTCAACCCATTCTTATAGCTGGGTGTTTAATGTAGACGAGCAACCATTAATTTGATTTTCAACTCGAATGTTTAGCTGCACTATTCTGACACAAAATTCTTCCGGACAAGATAGAAGTACCGCGTACAATGAAAAGAAAGGCCGTATATAGAATCAATCAATCAATCAATAGAAACGTGAGCATGCTTATCGAGCAACGGGAACAAGAAAAGGAACACTTTCGTCAGGAAACATTTGGCAATATCCTCGAGTACCAAAGGAGAGCTAGGTAGCACATCTCGGACGGGTTGCATCGAGAAGAAGACACGGGGCTGGTCGACCGTTCTCTGGGTTGCATCAATGAAGAAGGCGAGGGGAAGGAAGGACGGAGGGAACTTACGGCGGAGGAGGCGAGGTCGGGGCGGCGGAGGTCCGGCGAGGCGGCGAGGCGGCGCGGAGGACGGCGGAGTTGCAGGGCAGAGGAAAAGAGGCGGAGGGTGGCCGATAGCGAGAACTAGAGGGAGGCGGTGGCGGTGGAAACCTAGAGGGTCCGGGCCAAGGGGGCGTGCGGCTGACTTAGGTCTTGAACAAATGGGCTGACGGCTCATCCAGCCCATCTCTCATCCAGCCCATCTCCTCCTAACAAATCCATACACACACATGGCTTTGTCTACCCCTCAAAAAAAACATGGCTTTGTCTCAAAAAAAAATATACACACACATGGCTGTAATTTGTCTAAAAAAAAGTACACATGGCTTTAATTAATTTCTTTTTTTTTTTGCGGGTTGGCTGTAATTAATTGCTTACCAGGCTGTCCTCAGAAAAGCAAAAACTTGCTTGGCAGGTTAAGGCTATTTTGATTCAAACGAATTATTTAGGTTTTTTTTTTTAGGATTTCAATCCTTACGAATTTTTTCAATGATGGTTGTTCTATTCGCAAGATTGGAATCCTTAGTGTTTTTTTTTCATGGGATTCATTTGTACTCTCTTTTGGAGAAAAAATTTCATCCCCGCAAACCTCTTGGTAGAATTCATGTTACTCTATTTTGGAGGAATAGTTTGGAGTAATTTTTCTGTTTTCTTCTAATATAGCAAACACTCTTACATTCAAATTTATGTAGTTTTGTAATTCTATAGGACACAAGAGGACACGACACTATATTCTTGCGTTTTTTTTCTATTTGTGCATTTTGAGGATCATGCAAATCAAAGAAGGCCTAAACCTTGTTCATGTACGGATCAGTTGGGTCACCACCGATCCATCGCAAATCTTTACCTAATATCTTTACCTAATAATAATAATAATAATAATAATAATATAATAATAATATAATAATAATAATAATAATAATAATATATATATATAATATAATTTATAATTTTTTTTTTTAATAATAATAAAGGGCTTAACGCTTCTTCCTCCCTAATTTTCGTCCGTACTGATAATTTTCGTCCGTCCGTACGTGATTTCTTGTTTTTTTTTTGGAGTAACTTATTACGTGACTTCTCGTACGTCGTTCGAGCGAGAGAGAAATCCTTCCGCTACTGTCCCAACTAAGCCCGGTACACCCAAACGAGCTAGCAAGGGCCTCAGCCCATCAAACAAATTCAGCAAACAATAGAGCATGCAGGCTGACGAGAGGAGGCAAAAAAATTCTGCCCGGTACGCCCAAATGATCTAGCATGGGCCTCAGCCGATCAAACAAATTCACCAAACAATAAAGCGTGCAGTCTGACGAGAGGAGGCAAAAAAATTCTTTCGACAAAGATCGAACTCGCAACCTGTCGTTTAGTTTAGACACAGGGCATCCAACTGAGCTAACCCATGATTCTGTGCAAAATTGAGGGTTTGGTCACCTATTACATAATCCCACCTCGCTTCCTTACACTCAAATACACCAATTTAAATAGGACTGCGAGTTGAAATCAATAAGCCGACTGGGATCAATAGGCAAGGTGGGCAAAGGAATTAAAATTGAGGCGAAAGATGGATTGATGATGACCTAATAGGGAAAAGATATGCCGGTGGTGAAATATCAAAAGAAGGAAGATGGATGGATGATGACCCTACGAGAAAAAAAGATATGCCGCTGGTGAAGAAGGAAGATGGATGGATGATGACCCTATGAGGAAAAAGATATGCCGCTGGTGAGCCGACAACGCCTGCCGCGAGAAGCGGTCATCCGGATCACCTCACCGTGAGACCACGGTTCGTACTGATCTATAATTAGTGGCGCTGAGTCTGACTTAACGTCGTCGCTTACATGCAGGTAAGTAACTTCCTGCTCTGCTCTTATATATCAAAAAGTACCTGAATTACTTGTGTTGTTCAATTGGGACGTGGACTGACTCTTGATTTTCGGTTTCAGAACTGTTTCTCCAAAAAAAAAAATTGAGAATCCAGAACTGTTTCTTCATTGAGACTGTACTTGTAATATCATAGTCACGCCATTATTCAATCAGGTAAGATCGAAAGGCCCATCCTGACTGTAAGTCAAGACTCCATCGAATCAATGATCAATTTATTGTTCATCAGTTGATCCCATACTTTAGCTCGTCTAGCTGTTGCGCTGATTATATTAAAAAATCATTATTTATCATAACGCTTTTCCATAGAATATTTGATCGGTTTATTGTTTCAGTACAATCTTTACTATCTTGCACAATACTAGATATATATTTCTAAATATGTACAAAATAACACCAAGTTATATAATTTAGTTACTATAATTATTATAAATTTCCAAAATTTTAGGGTCCCATTTTTCATTTCATTCCGGGGCCTCAAATTCGTAGAGACAGCACTGGTCACATACATGTTCATGGTGTAGAGTCAGCCAAGTGGGAGCTCTGTGGGAGCTGATGGTCAGGAGCCCACGTACCCACCTGGATTCGGTTCGATCCTTCTCTTTGTCGGACGTACTAATGCGGCAGAGTCAGCTCAAGGAAGTTTTTATTGATCCAAATTCAACAATAAAATTTTGACCGCTCTTTGTGTATCTATGGAGTGCCATATATTTGATTGATAATCTGATGAAAACTTTATAAGCCAAATGTTACATATTTAAATAGTAACATTTTCTGTTTTCTGGGACTAGCGTCGCAACCCAGCGATTTCACACCAAATGAAAGATAAGGGAGTCAGATGCAAACTGTCTGAGAGCTACAGCAGGTAAACTCTCGAATACCACGCAAACTCAAATTTATTTTATAATGTCAATTGCAACACATGGTCTATTTTGCACGTAGAATTTTCATGAACTGCGAATGTGTTTTGCAAATAGATTTGGATACACGCCAAAGTTTCTCCTATCGCAACGCACGAGCATTGATGGTTCGATGGCTACAAATGACATGGGACCGGAAAGGAGCAATGTTGGAGTTGGGGAGATAGGGTTTGGAGTTGCACGCAAGTCGCGACGAGTGGAAGGGGAGGTGTTGATAAGGTACCATTCCTGATCTCGCCTAACACAAACAAGTGGAAGGGGAGGTGTTGATAAGGTTTTGCTTGCTGTCGCTGTTACTCAAGATTTATCTGCTCGAGGCTTACTTAAAAAAGTCGCAATATTATTTCTATTCATTTACTTTTAAATTTAGTTTGTGGCATTAGGTCCAAATTTTTTAATTTCAAAATGAACTAATAAATTGAACTAAGTTGGCTTGGGACCACATATCATGTTTCAAATAGCATCCTGAAAAGACCTACCATCAATCGATCCATTGTACACCATGTTAAAACAGAGGACGTGCACATATGAAGGTCTTGAAATGCTTATCATTTTAGAGACATGTGCTATTTTGTTATCTTCCGTTGCAACGCACGGGCATTTTTTTTTTTTTTGAGGGAAAGGCCTTCATGGCTAGCTTTATTTAATTTAAACAATGCTTACATCGTCCGCTAAAAGACTGGAAATAAAAACCGGAGGTGAGTCCAACCACAAATTTGGCGGATCAACACGTCCATTTTGAGCTAGCGCATGGGCAACCATATTAGATTCACGATTACAATGCTCTAATAAGACCTTTCCGAAATCACGTAACAAGGATCGACAAGTTTCCAGTATGGGAGCTGCAACCATTGAGTGTCCAGAATTTTGCTGAAGGGCTTCTACAATGATCACACTGTCTGATTGTACCAAGATAGAGTTAGCTCCAAACGTGCTGGCAAGTTTAAGGCCCTCAACAAGAGCAGCCACTTCTGCTGAAACCACGCACGGGCATTTTTGCTAGTAAGAACTATATATAGACTTTCGAGAGAAAACCCAACTAGCAGCAAGAGAATCGAAACCATATATGTTCCATTACAATACTGACGATAACAGATGCAAGATATCCTATTACACCGACCGACGAAAAGCACAGGGCGAAACAAGTTGCGCCATCAGATCAGGTTCTTCTCATCTGATAGCAGGAACAGGCTGCACGCAGGCAAAATAGTCAGCACACCTTCGGTGACTATGTACAGAAACACTATGACGACGAGGTTGTGTATATATATCTTCTTTTTCACATCTCCATGTAAAGGTTGAAACCAGCCGAGGGGTCCCAGTCGTTGCATCTTCTGTCCTTGTTCAGCACCAGACGGCGGGATTCATTGGAGTCCTCACCTATGCGAACATGAAGGGCGACTGCTTCGGCTATGGAAGCGACTTCCTCGTCCAGCCTTTCCTGTTCCTCCTTCTTCTGCTTCTTCTTTTCCAGCTCTGAAATGATGGCAGCAGAGTTTGCGAGCAATTTCTCCAGCCGACGCCGCTTCTTCTCAGCCTGCTTCTGGCGGTCCAGTTCATCTTTCTGCTTCGAAGCGACTTCCTCGTCCAGCATTTTCTGTCCGTCTTTCTTCTTCTGCTTCTTCTTTTCCAGCTCTGAAATGATGGCAGCAGAGTTTGCGAGCGCTTTCTCAAGCCGACGCCGCTTCTTCTTTCCCTTCTTCAAGACTTTCCCTCAACCCCATGTCGCTCAAACCCCAATGTAGCTCCCTGTCGTTGAAGATGACAGGTTATCAAACGAACACAATGTAGCAACTGTAGGTGAGTATGAATCATAAGATTGCATTCTTAAAGCTAGGTGTTCAATCCAGACGAATAACCATTAATGTGGTTTTCTCCGATTTGTTTAGCTACACTATTCTGACAAAAAAAAAAAACTTCTAGGAGAGACAACTATGGCATATAATTATACACCAGACTAATTTACAACAATATCATTATTAGGTATTTAAGTAAATGATGAATCTGAACAACATAGAGCCAATAAGTGCTGTCAACCCATTATTATAGCTGGGTGTTTAATCCAGACCAACAACCATTTATGTGGTGCTTTTCGCTCATTTGTTTAGCTACGCTATTCGGACAGACACAAAAATCTGGGAGAGACATCTATGGCGTATGCCAGACTGACTAATTTACAACCATATCATCATCGCTATTCAAGTAAATGATGAATCTGCACGACACAGAAACGCCGCATAGCGTCAATCAGTAGTAGTGCCATCAAATAATCAACAGGAACGTGAGCATGCTTATCGAGTAACGGGAACAAGAAAAGGAACACTTTCTTCACTAACAATTTGGCAATATATCCTCGAGTACCAAGGAGTTAGCACATCTCCTACGGGTTGCATCGAGGATTTAGCACATCTCCTACGGCTGATGGACAGTTTTCTGGGTTGCATCGATGAAGAAGACGCGGGGAAGGAGGGATGGAGGGGACTTACGGAGGAGGAGGCGAGGTCGGGGCAGCGGCGCAGAGGACCGCGGAGTTGCAGGGCAGAGGAAGGAGGCGGAGCGTGGCCGGTAGCGAAAACCAGAGGCGGCGGCGGTGGAAACCTAGACAGTCCGGGCCTCGGGGCCGTGCGGCTGACTGAACTAATGGGCTGACGGATTAGTCCGTTTCGTTCTTTTCGGCCCATCGAGCCCATCTCCTCCTTGCTCAACCCGCACCGCTCCAGTACAACAAAGCCTTTCCCTAAAAAAAAAGTACAACAAAGCCATACACATGGTGTTCTAAAAAAAAAATACACATGGCTGTATTCCCTCAAAAAAAAAGATACACTTGTTTCAAAAAAAAAAAATTACACATTACTGTACTTGCTTGGCAGGCTGTTCTCAGAAAAGCAAAAAACTTGCTTGGCAGACTAAGGCTCCTAGATTCAAACGAATTACATAGGATTTTTAGGGGATTTGAGTCCTTGCGATGTTTTTCTATGATGGTTGTTCCATTCGCAGGATTGGAATCCTTCGTATTTTTTTCATAGGATTCTCTATTTTGGAGAAACATTTTCATCCCCGCAAACCTCTTCGTCGAATTCATGTTTCTATTTTGGAGGAATATTTTGGAGTTTTTTGTTTTAATTTTTCTTCTAATACCAAACTCTTACAACCAAGTTAATGTAGTTTTGTAATCCTATACTAGTACACAAGAGGACATGACACTATTTTTCTGCGTTTTTTGCTATTCCTGCATTTTGAGAATCATGTGATACAAAGAAGGCCTAACCTTGTTCATGTACGGATCAGTTGGCCGATTGCGGATCTAATCGCTTTGGGGCTTTTTTCATATATTTTTTTCGTTGCATGTGCATAGCGTTTTGTCTTATATAACTTTGCTAGGTGTCAGCGTGTTTTCGTGTTGGTTGTGTTCATCCTAACAATGCAGAGGCCGCGTGTATGCTCATAGTGTTTATATCTTCTTGATGCTCCATTTTGAACCAATAAAGTTCACACTTTATCGAAAAAAATGTGCTGAGTGTCACCGTCGATCCATCTATAATGCAGTACTCGGCGGAATCTATTCTGGTTCCAGTTCTTACTGGTACATAATTTTGCAGTTTTTAATACACAGATCCATCCAGTGCAATGATCAATGCATGCATGTTCCCTTCTGGGATTTCATCTGGCAACGGGAACCTTTCCTTGTGCATCAGCACAACAAAATACTCTTGGGAACAATCTTAACACTGATGATGTGGAGAGATGAGACATAAATAAATGCACTAGTGAACGAAGGCAAAAACGCAAAAAGTTGATCATTTCAGAGGCACCTTTTTATTTTGGGAGTAAACGCAAATAAGAACTATATATAGACTTTCGAGAGAAAACCCAGCTAGCAGCAAGAGAATCGAAATCATATTTGTTTCATTACAATACCGACAATAACAGACACAAAATATCCTATTACACCGACCGACGAAAACAAAAGGGCGAAACAAGTTGCGCCATCAGATTCTTCTGATAGCTGGAACAGCTGCGCGCAGGCAAAATAATCAGCACACCTTCGGTGACTATTATGTACAAGAACACTATGACGACGAGGTTGTATATATCTTCCTTTTTCATATCTCCCTGTAAAGGTTGAGCCTGTTGGTGCTGCCGAGCATCCTATTAACGACGGTCGCGGCGGCGACTCCTTGGCCTGGAGAGGATGAGTCTTCTCGGATCTGCAGCGATGAGACGGCCTGGGCAGCCATGAAGCCTGGGCAGGCGACTGTTGACTGGTGAAACGTTCCTTGGTAGTACGACGCTTTCAGGTCCCTCACTTCTCCCCAGGTTGGCAGGGAATGCGCGTTCCCCCAGTCGACCCACCTCCCCCTGGAAGCATAAGCTTGATTGGCACACATAAGTCCACTAGAGGAGTAGATATCAGCTGCGCCTTGCGTGTCCAGAGTGAAATCCAAACCAGCCGAGGGGTCCCAGTCGTTGCATCTTCTGTGCTTGTTCAGCACCAGATGGCGGGATTCATCGGAGTCCTCACCTATGAGAACATGAAGAGCAACCGCTTCGGCTATCGAAGCGCCTTCCTCGTCCAGCCTTTCCTGTTCCTCTTTCTTCTTCTGCTTCTTCTTTTCCAGCTCTGAGATGATGGCAGCAGAGTTTGCAAGCGCTTTCTCCAGCCGCCGCCTCTTCTTCTCAGCCTGCTTCTGGCGGTCCAGTTCATCTTTCGCCTGTTTCTTCTTTCCCTTCTTCAAGACTTTCCCTGCCTGATTACTCGCAGGCTTCTCCATGACCACTGTGACTGCTTCCTATTGACTACTATCTCAGCTAAACTCCTCTACCAGTTATAATTACGGAAAACCAAAATCTGCAAAGTTCATAGTTATTGGACTCCTGTCTAGATGCCTTCTTCCTAAGGGCCCGCCGATTTTACTTCCGGACCAACTAGTGCTGAAGCGGTTGGCGCAGAATGCTGCTACACCCACTCCGGTCTGAAGGAGTATCTTATCTTGCGGAAGATGCAATCCCAGAAGGAGACAACAGGGGAGAGCAGGAGCGAGAAGTAGAAAGCGCTCGCTATGTCATCAGCTGTTAAGTTTGATCCGATCTTCTCTGTGCCCAGCTGCTGACCCATCTTAGTAGCCCCCAAACTGAAGTGAAACCGCAGCCAACCAGCTCATAAGGGATCTACTACTGCAACAACAGAAGAAGATACTTCACCATGTCAAAAAAGAAGAAGATACTTCAGGTAAGAAACTGTATTCAGCACGCCTTCCCAATAAATTAGCCAAAATGTTGTACTAGGTAAGAAGCACTAAATGTTGTACTAGGTACTCTACATCATCGCCCAGGATCTAACATATCCACCCAATAAATTAGCCAAAATAACCTCACTAGACGAAGAGGGCATGAGAATCACAGAATTCACCGCATGCTGCGCTTCGCTGCGAGCCCACAAGAGTGATGTGGTTGACGAAACGAGATCTCAACTAACAAAACCTACCCGAATTCCTGGGGTATAAGATATCGTCGTTATATATACCAGAGCGGTTGAGGAGCAGGCAGATCCCCAAGGCCCTTATACCAGTAGTAATGTTGTAAGACAGAATAAACGAAACGACACGTCATATACGAAAAATGACCTACCGACAGATCAATTGTAATCAGTGAGCAAACCAGAAAAATCTGATCATTAAGGAACGATGTATCCCCATTTACGGGATCCCAATTACTCCCTGTGTTGCATAATTTATGATGTTGTTACAACCAATATGTGAGTATATCGGTTGTAATAACATGTTATATTATGGGATGGGATGGGGGGAGTAGCATCCAATTCTAAGTATTTGAATTCTCAAGTTTGTGCTGCTCTACAAAAAACGACAAACAAGACCTCATTTTTCAGGTGGAGCCTGGCAGAATCAGGTGAGAGATGAATACAGAGACTTGGAGTTTAAATTGTGCAGTCTTACTCTAACTTGCCACCAATTTGGGCGTGGCAGAAGTAAATTCAGTTTTCCTAAATAGGGTACCCAAAACGATGTACTAGTACTTTACTACATCATGACCCAGAGTCTAACATATCCACCCAATAAATTAGCGAAATAATAAGCTCACTAGACGAAGATAGCACGAGTGTATCACATAATTCACCGCGTGCTGTGCCGCGAGCACAGAGCAGTGATGCCGCCAACAAGGCGAGATCTCAGCCAACAAAAGCTACCCGAATTCCTTGATGTCCAAACCTACCATCGCTGCCACTGCCAGAGCGGCTGACGAGCAGATCCCCCAGGCTGTCGTAGGATCTAGCGCGGTGCGCTGACTCCACGGCGGGAACAAACCCCGATTCCCCCTCAGGGCACGACCAATTCGACCGAATCAGGCCTTGATTCGCCGAATTGACAGAACCTATGCACCGCAGGTCCGTTCCCTGCGCGCGATCCCGGCGACCAACCGCCAATTCCCCACAAACGCCCCTAATCCAGTCGCAAAAAAAAAAAAAAAAAAAAAAAAAAAAAAAAAAAACGCCCCTAATTGAACGCGTCGCAGCCCGCGGCATCACTCGAGTTGAGCGTCGGAGCGGCCTAATTCGCGCGGAGAAACGTCCAGATCCGGGTTAGAGCCGAGGGAGGGGGAGTGGCGGTTACCTGGCAGGAAGGCGGGGGTGGTGATGGGGTACCGCTGGGTCTGGGAGCGAGAGGAGGGATCTGGCGCTGGGCGGGGGGACGAAGGATGGGAGCAGAGGGGGGAGGGTCCTCTCTCTGGCGGAGTCGTCGTGGGGGGATGTGGATGGCTGGCTGCGCTGCTGGATCGGGGAATTCGAGGTGGATTTGATCCGGGGAGAGCGAGTCAAGTGGGACTCATCCGAGGAGAGAGAGAGAGAGAGAGAGCGGATGGGGAATTTCTCCTCCCCTTTCCTGCTTCCTTCCTTCCTTCCTAGCGAGAGAGCGAGCGAGCGGGTCTTCTCCAGGCTGCCCCGCGGGCCCGCGGTGCCGGCGCCCAGATGGCACGCGGGGCCCCCCTCGCTCGATATTCCCCTGCGCGCACGGTGCGGCTGCAAAGCGAGACCACCGGAGGGGTCCAACCGATCTGCCTGCCTGCCTGCATGATGAGTGCCGCCTTGCCTTGCCTTGCCTTTGGGCCTCTGCCTTGCTTGCGGCCGCGACAAGTCCGGGCCCTCTCGTCTCCTCTCCTGCGCTTTGTGTGCCACTGCCCACTTGGGCGTGGTGTGCCACTGCCCAGCTGCATGTACCGTCTTTTCTATTCCAACCGCATTATTGGCGGTGATGATGATGATGATGATGGTCTGTCCGTCCATAGGATGAGGAGGAGGAAGTGCCATCCTCTACCTTATCTTATCTGCAAAAAGCAGCAGCTGCTACTACTACTAGCCCTCCGTAAGAGATCACTCGTGGTGCAATAATACTGCTAGCTCCCTCCCTCATGGATGGCCGCCTTCTGCCGTACGGGTCCCATTTCAGGGACGGATTTTTTTTCTCTCCTTCTTTACTTTTGGAGCGGACATGCTGGTTCGTTTGGGGATGGTCGACGGACAGCCTTGCGCGGCCCGACCCGGCCCGGCCTAGGAAGTGCTTCTGAGAGGCGGGGGACGAATACCGTTTCTGGAAAAAGTTCATGGTTTCAAAAAATTCACGAATTTAAGCAAATAGAAAATAAAAAGACAAAAAGAAAACGAGGGAAACCAGACAGAGAAGACGCACAACAACAACAAGAAGAAAAACTAACTTCACGCACTTATTTTTGAAGGTTGAAATAAAGAGAAAAAAACTCTAATGGGCCGAGCCCAGGACCGACAGGGGTTCGCGCCGGTTTGTGAAATACACTATAATCAGCGCTTAGGGTGTCAAACAGTAGTCGGGGGACTAATTAACGGGTACATCTTGAAGGGCTCTAGCAAATGTCATTTTTTGGATTGAGATTGCGCCAAGTGGTGCGCCCAACCGTCACTGTAGGAGATATGCCCTAGAGGCAATAATAAATGTTATTGATTATCTCCCTGTTCATAATTATGTTTATGTTCCATGCTATAACTGCAATGATTCTCGAGTCTACAAATAAAACGAGGCTTGGAGGGAAACTCATGTGCACGTGTGGGATAATAAACGGTAAAATGTATTCCTAGTCAAGCCTCTATGACTGGCTCAAGTATTGCATGATGATCCTGTTTTCCTGATCATGGGCATGACTATGCCGGCAATTTTGAGGGCACAATTGTTGGTAGAACACTTGTGTTGAATCGACCCAAATTGATGTTATGCTATGAGATACATTCGTCATAAGTTAATGGTTAATAACACAGGAAGTTAATGTTTGCATAATTCCTTAGACCATGAGAGTATCGAGTTTCTTCATGCTTGCTTCATGAACTTTGGGGTTTGTTAAACGTCATCCGTAAATGGGTGGCTATTACGGCGGCTTACGGGTTCATGGAAAAGTATGTCAAGTAACTTGATAGCTCAAGATTGGGATTTGCTCCTCCGACGATGGAAAGATATCTCTGGGCCCTCTCGGTGTTACGGTATCCATCATCGTCTGGCCAGACACTTTGTGATTTGATCACAGGGATGCCGGAACACGGAAACGAGAAAAGAGAACAATACCGGTAACGAGGTAACTGGCATAGTGGACAAGGTTGTTGATCCACAGGGATGCCGATAAATCTCACCTCGGGTATTGTAACATATCGCGAAGCAACAGGAATAGCACACGGCAAATGGAGGTTCACTCGAATATTTATTCGTGTGGGTATAGGGGTCAATATGGGTGTCCACGGCTCCGATGCTGATCATTGATCGGAAAGTGTTCCGGTCATGTCTATACTTCACCGAACCTATAGGGTCACACGCTTAAGGGTCATCTATCTGCTGAATACTAGACAAGGAGTCCGAGAGAAAGTCACTGGAATAGTTTCGGAGACAACGGAAAAGTTCCGGAGAGAACACCGAAAAAGTTTCGGTAAAATCGAAAAGTTGTTTCGGATAAAACCATTGATCCAAAAAGATTTTGGCAAGCACCGGGAATGTTTTGGAGGTTACCAGATTGGTCTGGTAATTTCTAGAATTTTTCTGGAGAAAAAACCGAAAAAAGTTTTCGGAGCTGCCGGAATTGGTTAGCGGGTAAACGAAGATGGTTTTAAATTAAACCACCATACCGGAAATGTTCCGGAGCACGTCCAGATAATTTTAGAGGGTGCCGGAAATGTTCTGGGACCTTCCGGAATTTTTTCAGAAGAAATAGTTTCGGAAAACATCTTGTCCCAGCGAGAGGGGACAAGATCCCACGGATCGTGGGGGCTGTTTTTGGGCTGTTTTTGGGGGCGCCCCCTTTAGGGGACAGCCCCCTTGTGGCTGGACAAAGTGTTGGGGGGGGGGGGCCCATGGTGGGGGGCAGCCCCCATAAATGGTGGAGAGTGTTGGGAGGAAGGTGGGGCCCCATGTTGGAGCACCATGGACAAGGGAACATGTTTTTCCCTTGTTTGGTGGGAACATGTTCTCCTTGTTTTGTGGGAACATGTTTTCCCCATGTTTAGTGGGCTGAATTTTCAGCCCCCTCCACCCCTTCCACCACTATATAAGGAGGAGGAGAGGTGCTCTCCAACTCCACTCCAACTCTCTCACACAAGCCATGCATGATCTGGCATTCTCTCTCCCTCCCACGAAATAGTTTCGTAGTGCCGAAAGGCTGTCTGGGTTCCGGTGGGAACTAGTTCTGGACGGCGAAGCCCTGCCGGATAGATGACACCGTATGTGTGCAACTCTGTAGAGAGATCGTAGTTTCGGTCTTAGTTCGAGAGTGCCTCCCGAAGGGCTGTCCGTGTGACCGTCCGAGTTTTGGAGGTCCTCCCGAAGGGCTGTCCGAGTGACAGTCCGAGTTTCGGAGGTCCTCCCGAAGGGCTGTCCGCGACACCGTCCGGGGGACTGTGCGACCGCCTCCCGGAGGGCTGTCCGCGGGGCAGATGAGGGTATACATCCTCGCTGTTGGGAGGTTGTAAATCCTAGCTGCGGGGATCTGCACCGCCGATCGTCATCGACTCTACTTCCGCTGCGCTACGAGTCGGTAACGAAAAAGATCAAACCTTGTATGATGTCTCCATAGTGATCCTGGGCTGGTGTGTAGGTCGGAAATTTTTGTTTTCTGCTGCGTTCCCCTACAGTGGCATCAAGAGCCGTGCTATGCGTAGATGCAGGTTGCGATCTAGAATACATAGAGATGTATGGGTGTTGCACAATATAATTAGGTAGTAGATGAGATCTATTGCTGAAAATTATTTGTGCGGGTAGCAGATGAAGTCTGTTACCCGATGTTCTTGTTGCTTCCCTCGAATTTGCATATTTCTGATCTTGATAACAGTATGGTGGAGTTTCAATGTTCTGGCAATCCGCGATCCTGATTGATCAACGAAGTGCTAACAGTTCATTGAATTCCACCGTAGTTAAAAAGAAAGATGAAATTTTGCAGACGAAAGGGCAATGCAGATGTGATCTGCACGGGGGTCACGCGTATGACGAAGTTTAGTATGGGGCTCGAGATTTTATTATCTCGTGTTTCATACACCCTGGAATGTTAATCTAGCGACTTGGATTATCATGCTTGATGATGGACGTTGGTAGCTTCGGTTTGTTTCGAAACCTTAGAAGCCACGTAAAATAAAATTTCGCATGAACCGATTAGAGGCGTCTAACTTGGTTTTGCAGGATGGTTTGCATGTGCATGTGATGTGGTATAGCAGTGTTCATAATAATTTGATTATGTATGAGATGACTATATGATGTAAATTGATTAACATGACCTGCGTGTCATGATTCGGCATGATGGCTGGAGCCATATGATTGCACTTTAATGACCTGCGTGTCAACCTTATGTAATGCACTTATTTTATTAGCTATAGAGATAGCAATATTATCTTGTGCATCGACAAGGTGGTGGCAATCTTCGCGAAGGTGAACACCGACGCGAATGCCGGAGACGAAGAAATGAAAGACTTCTCCGTCAGAAAGGGCTATACCATATCATGCTATTATGAATTGCCTGAGATGTTTATCCCTTATGATGCACCCTTCTTGATTGCGCAGTAGTCGCTTTTTATTAGGGTGATCTCTCACTGAAATATCAAGTAGTTAGTGTTCTCCCAAGTGTAGCACCGTCACGGCACCTAACTTTTGGGGGCATTGCATGATCTCCATGGGTGCGAACGATTAGGGATGTGTGAGGCGGGTGAGTTGAGACCTCGCAGCGAGATCACTTGGTTGTCTTGACGTTCAGGCATGAAAGTCATGAGCTCGGAACACACGCATCGAAAGATGAACAAGAATCGCATAGAGATGTGATCGGCAAGTTTGCCTACCGATTGAAGTTCACGCCATGGGTGTTCATCTCGAACCGTGACGTTGAATGGATATGCGGGTCTTGAATCACTCACAATCAATTATGAGAGATATTGATTTGAGTGGGAGCGCACTATAGAATTAACTTGTTTAATTCTCAGTGCAATTAATTTTGAACACTGTCTAAGTGTGGTTTGCATAATAGTTGTAGAATAATGGCTCGCGTTTCCACCTTCCCTGTTAAAATTGAATAGCTGTTAAATATCTGGTTAAAACTTTACGGTTGGTAACGTAATGTGAGGATTGTCCTCAAGAGTACCGAGAAGGACTTTGTCCTATCGCATGCTTTTGGTATTCTCCCGCTAATGCTATGGATCATGTGACTCTCGTCCTTCGATCCAAAAACTAGAATTCCTTTTCAGTCAAATACAATATGTTTGCTTCCATGAGACCTGAACTTCGAAAGTTTGGATAGTTATGTGATATTCATGGAATCTGAAAATTATTTTCAGAGATAGACAAAGGCTAAAAGATATGAGATATCCAAAGCAATGTTTGTTTGCAAACTATTAGTAAAGGAGTTTACTATGCATAAGACTGATAAGAGAGGGATCGAGGAGAACGCCTGTCATATGATGAAAGGTGAATAAAACAACAACTTAAAGAGAAAGGAAGTGTCCGAAGGGTGTTAGTAAGACTTTCACGCCTAGGAAGTCCGGGGCTAACGCCACTCTTAAGTTGGGTGCTTCTTCTGAGAGTAGGAGAAATACTGAAAGTTAAACTGTTAGAAGTATAAAGGCAAAAGGAAAGAAGACTGGAATATCCAGCTCATGTATGAATGTCATACAAGTTTTTGATGTATAAAAGGCTGGTCAAAGATATAGTTCTTGAAAATTATGGTTAAACATGTTAATCACTAATTCTTGGGTATTGTGAGTTAATCACAAAGATACCCGCTCGATTGCATTCTGTTGCAACTCGATGTAAGAACTACTATGGCCTGAAAGACTAGCCAGGAATGAGGTTTAGATACACACAGGGAACATAGTAAATGTTACTATACCTTCCATTAGTGTATTCCCTATGTATTTACTTTCATAATTCATTTTAGAGTTTTACACTCTTGCCCATTGCATAAAGTATCTTGCAAGAAGGTTATTCATAAGAGAACTTTTGATGTTCGATGTTATGAATAACATAAGGGCCATACTTTCATTATGAATGAGATGTATGTTATGAATATTGATATTAATACATTACCTCTGTATTTACTTTCATAATTCATTTAGAGTTTCATACACTCTTGCCCATTGCATAAAGTATCTTGCAAGAAGGTTATTCATAAGAGAACTTTTGATGTTCGGTGTTATGAATAACATGAAGGGCCATGCTTCCATACAGGATGGGATGTATGCTATGAATATTGATGGTAATATGATACATCCATAATACTGACGCTAAATGTCGCAAGACTAAAAGAATACCACACAAGTGTGGCACTGCATTTGGTCACATTGGAGAAACCCGCATGGAAAATTCCATTATGATGGATTTTGAAGTCGTTTGATTTTGAATCATCTGACACTTGCAACTTTCCTCTGAAAAGTGAAGTGACTGAAATACCGTTCACAGGCCATAAGGAACGAGCAAAGAACATATTGGTGATCATACATTATGATGTGTGTAGTCCAATAAATGTTGTTGCAAGTAGTGGATTTATCTATCTTCAGAAATGACTCAAGTAGATATATGGATATTTACTTGATGAGACGTAAGTCTGGATTTTTTGAAATCATTCGAAAGGTTTTCAATACGAAGAAGAAAATATTGTAACAAGAAAATTATGTTTCTACAATTCGATTGCAGAAAGGAATATTTGAGTTACAAGTTTAGCGAATGTCTGATGAGTTGTGAAAGGGGTTTCATAACTTGCACCTCCCGGAACACCACTACAAGTGGAGAGTCCGTGTAGATGTAATCGAACCATTTATGACATGGTAAGATCAAAGATGACATAAATAAATTTGCCATTATCCCTTTTAAAGTGATGCTTTAGAGACTGCGGCTTTTACACTGAAAAGAGCTCCATCGGGTCTGTTGAAATGACGTCATGGTATGGTACGCCCAACCATGTTATATCTTTTCTTAACATTTGGAATATGGGGCTTGTGTAAAACGTTACAAACCTATTCCAAATCGGACAAGTGCTACTTTGTAGGTTATCCCAAGTCATTGGGTATTCCCCCACCACTATACCGAGGCAAATAGGTTTGCCACAAAGAACGGTATGCTTTTTGAAGATAATAGTTCTTTCAAAAGGTGAGTGGGAGGACAGTGCAACTCGACGAGATAACCAGTATCTTCGTCATCAGATCAAAGGAAAGAAACCTTGGAAGTGATTCTGGAGTTTCCTACTACGACTGATACGGAAGTCTCTACAATAAAATGTATGGACTTCAGTCGAACTTGCAGCTGAACCCCGTAGGCAAGGCTCGTGCAAACCTCTCAGGTGCGCAAACGAGATATTGTTGTTGGACAACAGTATACCTACGATACACAAGGAAGCGTTGATGGGCCCTGACTCCGGAATTGGCTAAATGCCAATACAATCCGAGATAGTTTCCATATAAATGTTTCAAGATTAAAACCTTGATACACCTTTCGGAAGACTTAGAGTCTAAACGAATATTTATGGAACTAAAAACTGATACGGATAAAAATGTTTTATCCATAAAGCTCGACTTGTTGAAATAACAAGTTCAAGGAGTTGACTGCGATGAGGTTGTTTCACCGTAGCGATGCTTGAAGTCGGTTCGGGTTGAACTAGCAATTAATACATATTTCAATCATGAGATATGAAACATGGATGACAAAGGGATTTCCATCTGATGGAAATGAAACCTAGGACTTATATGTGATACAGTCCAAAGTAATTTGTCGATCCAGAGGATGCTAGTAAGTATGCAAACTTCAGAGTTCCATCGATGGACAGAAGAGAGCAAAGTGGAGTTGGAATCTTCGTTTTTGATGAAATGGTCAAAAGAGTTTGACTTCATCAAATGGGTATCGAAGATGCTTGTGATTCAAGAAAGTAAGTGGGAGCATAATAATATTTCTAAAAACCGTGTGTACTTGACACATTGTTAATTGGAAATAAATTTCTTGACACGAATTAGGACTTCATTTGAAAATAGTTTTTCGATGAAGTGCTTAGGCTAAAATGGCCTCAATATTAGGCATGATGATCTATGGAGATAGATTTACCTAAATGGGGCTAAGCAATGAATACATATTGACAAGATGCTAAAACTTTTTAGCATTTAAAACGCCAAGGAGTGATTCTTGCCGAAGTCACATGGAAAGAGTTTTTGCAAGACTCGGTGTCCCAAAACACTGATGAGTAAAATACATGATGGAGATTCCACACACTCTTGTGTTTGGATTAATCATGTATTCCATGGTATGTAAAACCAACCAGATATGTCCAATACTCCAAAGTTGTTGCGAGTATAGATACCATAGTGATCAAAGTACTGATCATGGGACAACAGTGAAAGATGTCATTGAGTACTAGAGCAGTACTGATGACATGTTTTCTCGCAAACGGAGATCATGAAGAGTTCGTTGTAAAAGGTTACATCGATACAGTCTTCATCAATGCTCCATGCGATTTTCGATTTAAATTGAGGGTTTTGTGTGATACACAATATGGTGGCACGGTAGTTGGAAATTGTTCCAAACAAGATACTGTGGCGAATTCTATAACAAAGGCTAAGTATGTTGACGCTTGAGAAGCGACAAAGAAGTTGTTGAATCATATAGTTCATTCATGAACTTAGTATGGTTCCAAGAAGGCTTTGGTCTATGGGACACTATAGCAGATAGTTGCTCCATAGCTCAGTCTGAGGAATCAGGTTTCGACCAATGATTCACACATATGCAAAGCCAAGTCCACACAAAATATGAATTTTGTGAAAGCGTGAAAACGCGAGGATATGCAAAGATACACACGGAGCTGAAGTTGTCAGATCCGTTGGACATCAGGCTATACCACATGCGAAGCATATTTTACACCAGTATGCCATAGGTGTAAAGTGCATTAGCATTGACTAGATTATTGACTCTAGTGCAAGTGGGAGTCTGTAGGAGATATGCCCTAGAGGCAATAATAAATGTTATTGATTATCTCCCTGTTCATAATTATGTTTATGTTCCATGCTATAACTGCAATGATTCTCGAGTCTACAAATAAAACGAGGCTTGGAGGGAAACTCATGTGCACGTGTGGGATAATAAACGGTAAAATGTATTCCTAGTCAAGCCTCTATGACTGGCTCAAGTATTGCATGATGATCCTGTTTTCCTGATCATGGGCATGACTATGCCGGCAATTTTGAGGGCACAATTGTTGGTAGAACACTTGTGTTGAATCGACCCAAATTGATGTTATGCTATGAGATACATTCGTCATAAGTTAATGGTTAATAACACAGGAAGTTAATGTTTGCATAATTCCTTAGACCATGAGAGTATCGAGTTTCTTCATGCTTGCTTCATGAACTTTGGGGTTTGTTAAACGTCATCCGTAAATGGGTGGCTATTACGGCGGCTTACGGGTTCATGGAAAAGTATGTCAAGTAACTTGATAGCTCAAGATTGGGATTTGCTCCTCCGACGATGGAAAGATATCTCTGGGCCCTCTCGGTGTTACGGTATCCATCATCGTCTGGCCAGACACTTTGTGATTTGATCACAGGGATGCCGGAACACGGAAACGAGAAAAGAGAACAATACCGGTAACGAGGTAACTGGCATAGTGGACAAGGTTGTTGATCCACAGGGATGCCGATAAATCTCACCTCGGGTATTGTAACATATCGCGAAGCAACAGGAATAGCACACGGCAACTGGAGGTTCACTCGAATATTTATTCGTGTGGGTATAGGGGTCAATATGGGTGTCCACGGCTCCGATGCTGATCATTGATCGGAAAGTGTTCCGGTCATGTCTATACTTCACCGAACCTATAGGGTCACACGCTTAAGGGTCATCTATCTGCTGAATACTAGACAAGGAGTCCGAGAGAAAGTCACTGGAATAGTTTCGGAGACAACGGAAAAGTTCCGGAGAGAACACCGAAAAAGTTTCGGTAAAATCGAAAAGTTGTTTCGGATAAAACCATTGATCCAAAAAGGTTTCGGCAAGCACCGGGAATGTTTTGGAGGTTGCCAGATTGGTCTGGTAATTTCTAGAATTTTTCTGGAGAAAAAACCGAAAAAAGTTTTCGGAGCTGCCGGAATTGTTTAGCGGGTAAACGAAGATGGTTTTAAATTAAACCACCATACCGGAAATGTTCCGGAGCACGTTCAGGTAATTTTAGAGGGTGCCGGAAATGTTCTGGGACCTTCCAGAATTTTTCAGAAGAAATAGTTTCGGAAAACATCTTGTCCCAGCGAGAGGGGACAAGATCCCACGGATCGTGGGGGCTGTTTTTGGGCTGTTTTTGGGGGCGCCCCCTTTAGGGGACAGCCCCCTTGTGGCTGGACAAAGTGTTGGGGGGGGCCCCATGGTGGGGGGCAGCCCCCATAAATGGTGGAGAGTGTTGGGAGGAAGGTGGGGCCCCATGTTGGAGCACCATGGACAAGGGAACATGTTTTTCCCTTGTTTGGTGGGAACATGTTCTCCTTGTTTTGTGGGAACATGTTTTCCCCATGTTTAGTGGGCTGAATTTTCAGCCCCCTCCACCCCTTCCACCACTATATAAGGAGGAGGAGAGGTGCTCTCCAACTCCACTCCAACTCTCTCACACAAGCCATGCATGATCTGGCATTCTCTCTCCCTCCCACGAAATAGTTTCGTAGTGCCGAAAGGCTGTCTGGGTTCCGGTGGGAACTAGTTCTGGACGGCGAAGCCCTGTCGGATAGATGACACCGTATGTGTGCAACTCTGTAGAGAGATCGTAGTTTCGGTCTTAGTTCGAGAGTGCCTCCCGAAGGGCTGTCCGTGTGACCGTCCGAGTTTGGGAGGTCCTCCCGAAGGGCTGTCCGAGTGACAGTCCGAGTTTCGGAGGTCCTCCCGAAGGGCTGTCCGCGACACCGTCCGGGGGACTGTGCGACCGCCTCCCGGAGGGCTGTCCACGGGGCAGATGAGGGTATACATCCTCGCGGTTGGGAGGTTGTAAATCCTAGCTGCGGGGATCTGCACCGCCGATCGTCATCGACTCTACTTCCGCTGCGCTACGAGTCGGTAACGAAAAAGATCAAACCTTGTATGATGTCTCCATAGTGATCCTGGGCTGGTGCGTAGGTCGGAAATTTTTATTTTCTGCTGTGTTCCCTTACAGTCACCACGTCTTGCATGCTGGCGATCCCATCTGTACGCTTTTTTGGGTTTTACATGATTTTTTTTTGTTTCTTTGTGCTTTTTGGTTTTTCCTGGTTTCCCTAGGTTTTGGAGGGATAAAATTGTATTAATTTGGGAATAAGTGCTTTTCCATAAGAAGCACAATATGTGTTTCTACGAGAAGCACAACTGTGTTTCCATGAGAAGCGCAACTGTGCTTTTCGAAAAGGGGTTGCGCTTTTCTTGAAAAAGCACAGTTGTGCTTCCCCGAAAAAGAGAAAGCACAACTGTGCTTCCAAAAATACACAAACTGTGCTTCCCGCTTTCGGGTTTTTTCCGGCTATGATTTTTTTTCTTCAGTTTTCGTACCTTTTTCTATATTATTTTGTTTTCAATTTTTTCATGAAAAAGTTTGTCGAAACCTATTAACAACACTAGTAGAACGCCCATGCGTTGCCATGGGCCAACAAATGGACCAACCACGAGTCCCTCAACTTCAGCTCTTATCATTGTGTTATTATTTCGCTATGTTGTCACCCCACTTCAAATCCGCCTGGTGTTCCCTCCAAATCTATCGAATTGTTGAGTCCCATCATCCCTAACACATGGACTAACAGATGCATACGAGCCGCTTGCTTCAGCTCTACAGTGCCACCGACTTAAATTCGCATATGTTTTCTCCAAGTTCGCCAAATTGACATAGGCATTCCCATCATCCCTAACTTTGAAGGTCTTCCAACATTCGTCATCCACTCCCTCCTAAAAGTTTTGACAAATTAAAAATTTCCCCATACAATTTTGCAATGTTATACTTTAAATCCCAAATTGCTCTCGTTTTTCCTTTTTATGCATTGCATGAGAGCTGATAGTTCCACTCGTATGAACCCTCCTACCCCAGGATTAAAATCACCCATACAAAGGAAAATAGCTCAAGTTTATCATGGATGGCCGCCTTCTGCCGTACGGTCTCATTTCATGGACGGTTTTTCTTCTTATTATTATTCTTTACCTTCGAGGTGGACATGTTGGTTCGTTTGGGATGGTCGACCGACAAACTTGCACGGCCCGGCCCAGGAAGTGCTTCTGAGAGGCCGGGGCCAAATAACGTTTTTCCCACCTTTAGCGCGAGACGGAAGGGGCAACTCTTATTCAGGGGAGCAACTAATTGGGAGCTCCTATCCCGCGCCTTTAGCACCGCGGAAGGCAACTGGCGCTCACCACAGCGCTTGGTGGGCTGGCCCACGAACGCGCAGCGTGGCGGATTGTATTATAGCGTGAAAAACCAGCAAAATAGTGGCTCTGTCGAGGAATCGAACTCACTCCGTAACACTCGTCATCATCTTTGGCTAACCACTAGAGCTACTGGATTCTAGTGACTAATTGCATCGTGGATAATTTAAGAACAAATGTAGCCGCACTATTGATTGCACAGTACCGCTTACTGTATCGCTGTGATTTTTGAATAATTTGGAAACAGTTTGGAATAAAGTGATTTTTTAAAGTAATGTGAACAAAATTTGAAAGTCCACAGATTAAAAAAAACACGAACATGAAAAAAAGTTGGCCTATTCAAAAAAGTTCAGGACATTGGGAAAATCTCGCTAATTTGAGAAAAAAAATCATGAATTTGAAAAAGTTCATGGATTTGAAAAAGTTCGCAAGATCTTGAAAAAAAAGTTCGTCGATCGGAAAAAAAATCACAAAAATGAAAAAATTCAATAATTTGAAAAACAAAGTTCATGAGTTTGATAAAAAAAAAGTCACGAGTTTGGGAAAAAGTTAATGAGAAATGAAAAAAGTTCATCGATTTGAAAAAAAGTTCACAAATTTGAAAATAATTCAAGAAATTGAAAAAAGATCTACGATTTGAAGAAAGTTCATGGATTTGAAAAAGTTCATGAATTTAAGAAAATGTTGATGGATTTTAAAATATTTTCACCAGTCTGAAAAAGTTCATGATTTTAAAAAATTCGTGAGTTTGAGCAAATGGAAGAAGAAAAGGCGAATAAAACCAAAGAAAACCAGACAGAGAAGACGCGTAGCAACAACAAGACATCAAGTTTGCTTTCCTAGTAGGTTAGATCGGGTGAAAGTACACCAAGTGGTAGAGAGTTCAAATTCCACTTCACACACTTATTTTTGAAGGTTAAAATAAAGAAAAAAAATCTAATGGACCGAGCCCAGGACCGGGGGTGGGGGGTGTGCGCCGGTTTGTGAAATACACTATAATTGACCCAGAGGGCGTCAAATAGGAGTCGGGCAACTAATTAACGGGTACATCTTGAAGGGCTCCAGCAAATGTCACTTTTTTGGCCTGAGATCGCGCCAAGCGATGCGCCCAACCGTCACCATGTGTTGCATGCTAGCAATCCCATATGTACGCTTTTTTGGGTTTTACATGATCTTTTGGTTTCTTTGTGCTTTAGGTTTTTGCCTGGTTTCCCTAGGTTTTGGAGGGATAAAAGCGACGCGAGAAATCCAACATTAAAAACGGTTCGTGATTTGGATGCACGGCTAAAGAGATAAATAATTTTAAAAAATGAATCTAAAAAAGAAAAACTCCCAGATTGCGACAAGTGACGCACATGTAGTTTGCCACTTGTCAGCATCAGAGAAGGTGGAGTGACCTTTGGAAAGGGTACCCCTTAATTAGTGATTTCGCTTATTCTACGCTTCAAGCGTCAAATGGGTCCCTGGCGCTCGCTAAGTTCGTGGGTTGCGGCCCAATATTGCCAGTTCCCTCTCCCACCGCTCACTCGCTCGCTAGGGTTGCTGTTTTTTTTTCATTCACTATTTTCCTACTTTAATAACTTGGTCCTCGGCTTTTATATGGATTAAAATAATTGGTGCATCCCAAAAAAATCATGAATTCGAAAAAACTTGCTATTTTGAAAAAGTTCGTGAATTTGAAAAAAGTTCACTAATTATAAATAACAACTGTGAATTTTAAAAATTTATTGGTTTTAAAAAATATCATGAATTTAAACATAGTTTATGAATTAAAAAAACATGATTTTGAAAACTATCATGAATTTAATAAATGTATGCGAATTTCAGAAATGCCCACAAATTTTGATGCGAATTTGAAAAAGTTCGTGAATTTTTCAAATGTTCACGAATCTGAAAAATGTCCACGGATTTAAAAATTGTTCATGAATTTGAAAAAAAGTTCATAAATATTATAAAATTTGAAAAATGTTTGCATATTTGAAAAAGTTCATGAGTTTGAAAAAATAGATTTTAAATTTGGAAGACATTGCGAATTTGAAAATGTTCAAGATTTTTAAAATAGACTAAAAAGGGAAAAATCTAACCATAATGATAAAATGAAAAATGTAAAAGTTTTTAAAAAAGGAACAATTCAGACAAAAGGAAACAAAAATGAAAATCCCTAAGAAAAAATTGATGAAAACTGGCCATAAACACAAAAGAACAAAAAAGACTGAAAAACTGGCCTAGAGGCTTCCGAAAGTTTCCCAAACTAGACTAAAAGAGCAAAACTGAGTCAAAGGTCTCGAATCTTCCGAAAACAATGAACGTGGCAAGGTTTATATGGGTCGGCCTGTACGAAACATGCGTTGGCGCTGGCCCGTTAACCTACTATTTGGCGCATAGGAAACGACGACTGAAGGGCCTCCAAAACTAATAATTAAGGGGTATTCATTGCAAAGATCACATTTCTTTCCTTCGATGGTGACAAGTGGTGCATCTCATGTGCGCCATTTGTGGCATTCGGAGAATTTTGATAAGATTCTCTTCCCTTGTGGGAGGAGTTAGTGAGATTGTTTGTGCTCTTTTTTAAAATGAAATATCTCATGAACCGTGTATCCAAATTATAAACCGTTTCACCATTTTATTCTTTGCGTTGAGGTCTTAAAAAATAGATCCATGTTGATACGAATATTTTTTCAAATGAAAACCGTGCTCTCAAAGTGAACTAAGATGTGTTTCCAAATGAACTACCTTGGGCTCCCGCGGGGCGAAGCACAAGTATGCTCCCGCGAGGAAGTACATATGTGCTTCCCGTGGGAGCACAAGTGTGCTTTCCATGTGAACTAACTTTTTGTTGGCGTGAAGCACACATGTGCTGCCGTGTGGAGCATACCTACGCTACATGCGGAAGCACACGTGGAGTACACCACATGAAAGCACTGATGTGCTCCACACGAAAAGCACATCATATCCATGCCCTCGACAGATGAAAACCAAAATCAGAAGATAGAAGAAAACAACCAAAAAATGACAAGTCAAAAAAATATTCATACATTTCAAAATATATATTTGTGGTAAAATTGTTTTGTTTAGGAAAAATCTTCATACATTTCAAGAAAAATGTTCACACATTTTAAAATACGTTCATGGTATTTTTATAAGATTTGCATGGAATGTTAAAAAAATATTCATAACATATAAAAAATGTTCATGACACTAAAACAATATCCACACATTTTAAAATGGTCGAACATGTATTTACAAAAATGTTCAACGTGTCTGAAAATTGTTCAACCTGCATATGGAAAAAGTTCATATGAAAAATGTTCAACGTGTATTTAGGAAAATTTGACATATATTTGAAAACAAAAAAATGGAAAAGGCAAAAAATAAAAAGAAAGGAAAAAAAATGAACAAAATAAACAGAACAAATTAAAACAAAAACAAAAACCAATGAAAAGTTACATAGAAAAACACTAGAAAATAAAACCGTGTGAAACCTTCCCAAAACCAGAAAACCAGCCAAAACCGGGTGGGCAGTTTTGTGAACCAGTCCAGAGAAGCTTCCCAAAACCTATCGTATGACACTCGTTGGGTCGCTCGCTTCTTTCTATCTGTTAGCTAGACCGATCATTCCTTCGCACTGAGCGAGATATATCTCTACTATTAAAGAAGGGGGATCGAACGTCGTGTTGGTTCGACTTGGTTCGACCTCCCCTCGTACGTGAAAACTTCCCATCTCACCTGAAAAATCGGACCTCCTTCCCTTCCCTCCGCGCACGAAAGAAAATAAAAAGTAAAACAACCCACGACGCACGTCCCACCTCCCACCCCCTTCCCCCAAATCTCTCGCTCTCGTTCCCGTGTCTCTCCGGAGAGGAATCACCGCCTCCGACCTCCCCCCGCCTTCAGCGACCTCGAGCGGCCGCACACTGCAGCCAAGCTAGATTGGAGTGGTGGATCCGCGCCCTTACATCCCATCTCTTCTACACGGAGTCCATGAGGAGCTCGACGCGGGGAGGGCGGCGACCAGGAGCGGCGCGTAGACAGCAGCGACGAGCGACGACCCAGGTAACGCTAGCTCCACCACATCGGCCACCATTGTTGGTCTCCAGTAGTCTCTGTCAGCCCCCGCACCACGAGCCTCGCGCTGGGGAGCTGCGTACTCCTCGCATCGGTATCTGCTCTGGGCAGAGTAAGAGGGTTACTGGAGGGGTTTGCCGCGTAGTCGGTAGCCGCATGATTGAATTTTTCTGTTTTTTGTTGGGAATCGGAGTAGGTACTGCAGAACGACATCGACCTCCTCTAGCCGTCCGCGCGGACAGAGAAGCTCAACTCATTCTTCATGGTACGTCCGCATCAGATCACGTAGGATGTGGGTGAAATATGCCTTTTCCGTTCAATTGATTTTTCTCCTAGCCCCTGATTATGTGTTGTCTTTGTGTTCCTTCTCTGCATGATGTCAAGTGCCACGGCTGCTTCAACATGTAAGAGCATGATGGTCTTTTCCCCGCTTTAGTCATGTGTTCCTAGATAATACAGAGTACAACATTAATACAGTGAATTTTGGATTATTGACTTAAGCAAATTCTGGTGGGGTTGTATTAAAAAAATGGTACTGCTAGAAATAAATTCTCCTTGCTAGGTACCTTGAGACCATTGTTTGTCAGACTTAACATAGAGCATTATCATGTTTCCTTCCAGGTATATGTTTGTTCCAAAACATTCGATACCCTCAATTACGAGAACAACAAGAATAGGATGCATCTTTTGTTTGTAATTTGTTATACCCTCAATTACCTAAATATCTTTGTCCAACATTATTCTTGCAAACTGAGAAGCAGCTCATCTGTTCCTCTATGTATATGATTATGTTGATAGTTAATATTACAAAGTTAGTTCAGCTTATCTTGAAGCATGTCGCTCTCTGTCAGAAGTTAAGCATGGTCATCATTTGTGAACTGGTAGTATGGTTGATTTGATTACTCCGTTAGTCTACTGTGATACCATGTTCGTTGGCTCCACCACTGTCTTTTGGACACCATGTCCTAACTAAAAGTGCACACAAGATTACATACAAGTACATGAAAAGGTAAGATGTCAAACATTGATCAGTTGTCGTGTTGTATCAAGGGTTCATTTGATACTGTATATGGTGATGGAAATGCTTCTTTCTTTTGTTCTACCCTTTTATTTTCCCGTTAAATTGCTATGAACCAATCCATCTAATTGAACCGTTGACAAAAAAAGTTCTGA
Organism: Elymus sibiricus; assembly: GCA_039707655.1. Classification (NCBI taxonomy): domain Eukaryota; kingdom Viridiplantae; phylum Streptophyta; class Magnoliopsida; order Poales; family Poaceae; genus Elymus; species Elymus sibiricus. Next base: position 32,348,671 of record CM077674.1, read on the forward strand.
GTTTAATGCCTTTCTTTTAAGTTTTTATGTGCGCTATTAAACCTTGTCGACGGAGGCGGTGGCGACCGGCGGTGCGAAGTCGATCCTGCGCAAGGGCTTCTCTGTGCTGGTACGCTCTCCCGTCGGCTTCTTCTTGCCTTCGCTCAGGCACGCGCCGGCGCGGGTGACCCGCTGTTGACCAGCGACGAAGGTGTGCGAAGGGTCTCCAGCCGCTACAGGCTACAGCCTCAAGTTTGCTCTTCTATTCTACCTTAATCCCATCATTTTCGGTATGGACCATTCCATTCTTGTTAGTTATCAGGAGAGATCCCATCAGGCCTCATGTCTGGACAGAGAAGAGAATTTTCTACCATGGGATTTGCATCCGTGAGGTTCAGTTGGCATATTAGGAAACCCGTATATGGCCAAAAAGCACTGACCAAAAATAGATTGTGTACACTGATTACTGATTCAATTTCCATCGTTTATATTATGATATCTATTCTGCTTGGATTTTTGCAGTGGACAAAGCAAACACTTGTTGGGAGGTACTCAAAATTTGATCACTTTGTTGTAGAATCATGGTGCTAATTAAATAATCTCTTGACTGATTTTGAATCTTTGCCAATAGTTCAACATCTTTTTTTAATTACAAGGTTTAAAAGGTATCATTCAAAATCTGCAGATGATCAGTAAAGTGTCAAACCCACATCCCCTCTGCCATCTTCTAGATGAACTGCATTGTAAAAAGTGAAAATTTGTTCCTTGTTATGTTGATGTGCAGACTACATAATTGGGAAATTTTCAATAATGGGGAAACTACATTGTAAAAAGTGAATCATATTAGTAATGTCTCCCAACCCTCAAATTGTTGCGTTATATTGATCCGCAGACTACCAAATTGGAAAATTTTCAATCAGGATATGATTATGAGAATTGATGCATGATTGCAGATGGCTACCAAACTGTAAAATTTTCAACCTTCAAAAGATGTATTTTGTACGTACAAGTTTGATGCATGATTGCAGCTGCAGGTAGGTTTCGGTTTGTGAAGAGAAGTGATGACCAATAATGATTACTTTATTTTCAAATGGCGCCTGCTGTGCGCATGACAAGTGTGTGTGTGTGCCTGCACATTGAACTTATAATTATTTTTCTGAATAATGTGTCATATTTTGATTCCTGTCAAAATGACCATTGCTATTTGCTTTCTACACATCTTGTGTGTTGCTTATGGTGATAATAATTTTATTTTTCTCGGGATTTGATTATGCACTTGAAGGGTACATTACGAGCATGTAATCTTCTCTGATAATCAAAGTGCCACATAGACTACTTTATTCAGGTAGTGTACTGTCTTGTGTGCATTCATCAGAGCTATTCCACATGTTTGTACCCACCTATGCCTTTTTACACTTATATATGTGTAGCTTCTTTTAATCTTTTAAGACATTGGTTCTTGTTTTTTAAGTCTTCATGTGTGCAGAATTACTTCTGCGATGAGCCGCCATCTGGTGAGCCGGAGTGTGTGACGTCTTCTCATGGCCTACTGCCATCAATCAAGGTGGTCATCGGTCGATATCAAGCTTGACGAGTACTTACTGAAGGCTGATGTCCGCTCCCGTCGCGTCGACGGCTGAGGCCCCATCTGCATGGGAAGCTGCTATTTTTCTGATAGATTGTCAATGAGATGCTTGGATAGGAGAAAAGAAACCGGAAGAACACGAGAGATAGATGTTGAGAACCTAAATAATGCACACACATTTACATATTTCGTGTGATGGTAGGTATGTCATCGCAGTTTTCGTGTTGGTTGTCCTACTGAATGTTCCTGTCAGTCCTAACTCATCACACCGCTCTCAATTTTCGGTCATGCTTGGAGCTTTGATCTGCCACTCTACACAATCAGAAAGCATGTCTAAGGTTCAAGGTAATGTTGAAACTTGGGAGGCGATCAAATCATATGCTTTTTGGCTGTAAGAGCTTAAACTAACTATTCCAGACATCCTGGTTTGTTAAGCTTCTTTCTATTCTCAAGGAGGTCCACGCAAGATGCTCCTCCCAGTCATTTGATGGATACAGAAATAACTCTTTATCGGAGTGACCTAAAGCTTACATGTTTTGCATTAAACATACCTCTTTTGTATGTCATTTTTTTTTCTTTGAGTTTGGGAGTAGTATATATATGCTGTTTGAGAGGGTCTATTTTTTCAGAAAATAAGATTTTGTTCTTTTGTTTCTATACTCATCGGAGTTCATGCTTCTTTTCAGTTACTCCCCAAACCACCCACCCCCTCTCCCGCGACCACCCCAGTGCCTCCTTGTACACCGAACGACGCCCTCCCCCGCGGCCACCCGGTGCCGCCTCCCTCTATCCTCATCAATTTTGTGCCGCCGCGCCCAGACCTTTCGTCATGGCCGACCGGCGCCGCACCTGGATGGGGTGGTATGCCAGCGGGGAGGGGGTCGTGGTGGTCCGAGCCACGGCGATGGAGGCGGCGACGGACATCTATAAGGAGGAGAGGTGCGCGAGCTGCGGCGGTGGAGATGGCGACAGAGACAGGGAGGAGGAGGAGAGGTACGCGAGCTACGACGGTTGAGGCGGTGGCGGAGGTCCAGGATGAGGGGGAGAGGCATGCACGACAGCGTGTGCAGGGTGCTCGCTGGAATTCCCAACTCGTGGTAGCGGACAAAGGAGCGCACCATGCACCCTGGCTGTATCAACGCCTCCAACCGTACCATGACTACTCTGAGTACTGTATTAAAGAAGATTTGCAATGCCAAATAAGATATCACCTTGCCTCTTCATTTGGACTTTCGAAAACAATCAGAGGTGTCCGTGTCAGGTTTAAACTTCTGCAGTTTTGGATATTTATTTCCTTGGTTTTTGAGAATGGGAAAATTAAGAAACTTTACTGTTATTACCTGATTGCACACTTTATCCAATGGCTGTTTAGTTTATCCTGCATTTAATCAGTCAAGAAACAATGTGTTTTTTTAAACAAAATTTAGAACTTTTATATATCTCATGAGAAATGCTTCCTGTCATTCTTTGCATATAGCTCTATATAATATTGTGTTAGAAGGTTAGAGTTGTGCTTATTAGTAATTTTGTTAGATCATGTGAGTGCTGAGTTACATGATTAATCATCAGGAAAAATAAATTTCTGCAAGGAGAAGTTAGACTGACCAAAAACTGTATAGTTACTGACGAAGAACTGAAAACACTGCGAAATGAGATGGAAGAGAAACTCCAGGGCGAGCAACAACTTCGCTGAGACTTGAAGTAAGCTCTTGTTTCAACATATGTGCCATCTGTAGTTGTTATATTAAGTTGGATTACTAATACAGTTTATGTTATCAACACGACAGTATTTGATGACCTTTGCCTTGTATTTATTTTTAGGGCCTTGTATTTGCAAGTGATGAGCTCTCTCTTTTTTCCTTATGTACTTTGTCTTGTATTTGTTTTTAGGGCAATGTAGAATCCAGTAACTGCTTGATCTTTGAACATCCACCATCAGGTGTAGCAACATCTAAGAATGATGGAATAAGGGGCCACTGCAGTTACATGTGCACTACAAGGTCAAACCAATCCCAAAACCAACACCCCGACTGCCCCCGCGCCGCTCCCTCCCCGGGGCGCCATGGGCGGCGACCCCCGCCCCTCCCGCAGGCTCCCCCCACCGGCCTCCTCTCCCCCTCGCCGTCGCCGGTGGCCTCCGGCAGGCAAAGCCTGCGCGGAGCCGGCGACGGCGGGGTGTTCTCTGGCTGCTGCTCGCACGTGAGGAGGGGATCTCGCGTGCGGGTGGCGGCTGTCCGGCGCTCGGCTCCGGGGCGGCGTCCTTGCTCGCGGTGGAGGAGGTCTTCGGCGTGCGGCGCGGCGTCCGGTCGCGGTGGTGGGCGCGCCGTCGCGGTGAGCGCGGTCGCGGTCGTCGCGCGCGGTCCCAATCCGATCTGGGATCTCACGGGCGGCGGCTGGCGTGGACGGTGGAGGGAGGCTCGGCTCCTCTGATGCGCGCCCTGGAGTGGCCTTTCTGCAACGTTTCTCCGGCTAGGTGCCGTGGTGGTTCCGGCTGCTGCTACGGCTGGTCGACTGCCGATCTGGTAGCTCGTCCGGCGAGTTGGGGTGGGGTGGCGGCCCTCCCTCCCTGCTCGGGGCTCTTCTGTGGCGCTGCAGCGGCAGTGGGTCGCTGGATCTGGTCGGTTCCGGCCGGATTCGGCTCGTCGGCGTCTGGCCGGCGACGAGGATTGTGGTGGCTCCTGCTTGGTCATGGCGCGATGGCTTCGTGGGAGGTGTGCGGGTCAGCGGAGGTGCTATGCGTGGGGGCTGTGGGTGTGGGTGGTGCTCCGGGCGAAAGCTTGCCGCGCTCTTGCTGGCCGACGGCGTCGGCGTCTGTGGACGTTGTTTCACCTCCTTGGAGGCGCCGCCATGGGGTCCACCCTTCACGCACCCTTGGATCCAGTTCTTCGGGCGAAAGCCTAAGACTCAGTCGGGTCGGGCGACGGCGTCGGCATTGTCGCTTCCCTCTTTGGGGCGCCGCCTGGAAGAACTTTGGATCCCGTTTGCATGCTCCATGGGCTGGACGCTCGCGACATTGCGGTCGGCAGGTGGTTGTCCGGCGATGGGTTTGTTCTGCGCGGCTTCTTGTGTGGCAACGATGGTGGCTTCGGGCGGAGCTGGCTTGCTGATGGGTCTTGGTAGTCGGTCTCTTCCGGCGTGTTCGAGGGGTCGTCGTGCCTCGCTTTGTCTTCGTGAAGTCGGAGCTGCTAAGGAGGGGCCATTGCGGTAACGATGACACAAGACGGGTGGTCGGCTATGGCGCTGGCTCGGCGCAAGCCCAACGCTTTTCTCCTGCAATGCTCGTCGACAGAGTCAGAGCTGCCTGGTCACCGGCGCGTGTGGCTGACTGTTTGGCTTCGACCGGCGCAGGCCTCGACGTTTGTTTGTGGCGAGGGCTTCTTCGGTGATCGTCGATGGTCGAGTCGGAGTCGCCCTCATGGAGGCGTGATGACGATGACGCCGGGTTGCGTCCTCGACGACGCTTTTGTCCTCGGCGGCGTGTGTGCGTTCTTGTGTGGGTTGCCAGGTCACCCGGTGTGTCTTGTTTTTGCGGGCATGTTGTGACGGTTTTCGCTCGGTTTTCCGTTAATTAACCAGGCAATTCTCTTCTACCTTTTTTAATGAATCGGGCCCTAAGGGACCGCGTTTCAAAAACAAACTATTTACTTACAGATAGGTGGTGATGGCCCCAGATCCGAGGATGGATGTTTCATGTCACAAATAATCTGTAGGGCTCTAATACTTCTTTTTTTCTCAAAGAATTTTGCATTGTAGGATGTACTACTGAATTTCAGGATGGTGGCAGGAAGGACAAGGTGCATGATCGTGACACAGAGATGGCCGAGCGCGGGGAACTCAGGCACCAGCAAGATGTTGCGCTGTGGTTACCAGCTGCATGGACCACTATTTTGGCAGCCATTTGCACATTAACAAATTTATGTCATATAGATGAGGGTGATATAAAATTTCTTTGTCAGTAGTCATATTTTGTCATATTCAGATCTACATGTAAACATTCCAGCAAATTGTATCATACAAAACTAGGCTAAAGTGATTATTCTTGATCTTCTATGTCAGCTGGTATTTTAGAAAAATGTGTTTCTCACAAAGGGAGGAAATCATAGTAAGCATCAGCATCAACACAAGAAATAAATTTAAGATAGCTGGAATATACTGAAAATAGTCCAGAAGATCCTGATCTTACTGAGCACATAGTTCCTGGCTGGACAGTTTTTTAAAATGTTTTGCTCAAAGAAGGCAGTAGCTGACTTTGGGTTTCATCGTGTTGCTAAATTATTGTTATTCAAGTACAGTATTGTTCTAATGATATACTACCTTTGTATCACAATAAAAGACGTTCTTTAGTCTCAATCTTTACCCAAAAAACGTCTTATATTTTGATACAGAGGAAGTACATCATAAGTTCACTGCCAGGAGCATTGCCTCAAGTGGCTTGTTCTGTGTAGAAAATTTGTTTGCAAGATTTAACATAATCCAAGGACTAAGAGGGAAAATAGAGGTTGAGAGTTTTTTTTTTATGATCTCATGTTCTTGTGTATGAGCTGATATGAGGCAAAGGAAGATACTCTGTTTTTTTATGTTGGTATTTTTATAGTGAAGGTAGATACACCGTTTTTCTAGATGGGAGACACTCCTTTGCTGCAAGGGGGGATATTGTGTCACTTCTGCACCCGACGACACCTCATACATAAACACCAGGAAAACTCAGATTGGATGGCAAGGAAGTATATATAACGGTAAAGAAATAGTGACAGAGAAATGAAAGAACACATTTGTATGATAGGTTGTTTTATGAAAATTATCATGATTATGAATCCTTGGGGTTGTATTGCTACAGCCAAAGTTCATTTATTCATGCTCTACTTCTATCGATCTTGCATACATGGCTCAAACACACATGTTTGCAGTCTTTCTCATTGGATTTCCTTTGTCATTCATCTTCTGTAAATGCATGCACTTTATCTCAGTTATGTTACATAAGGAACATTGTTATGCTAAAAAAAAAAAATTCACTTGTTCTTCATCTCTCCAGGAATGATGCTATCTTCATTTACCTCTTCACCCCGTGGCAACGTACGGGCATTCAACTAGTCATTTGGTAAATTGGGAACCTCCGATTTGCCACTCACTACGGTATGATGTCGCCCCAACCGCGCAGCTGCGCCGCGACTGGGCCGGCCCATTGCTAAGTACTATAGTGAGTTATTTTTAGAGATTTTTGCTGTAATTTTCCAGTCGGGTTTCATAAAATAAGATTTTTTTAAAAAATAATTATTTTTAAATTTGTGAATATTTTTTAAAAAGCTCAAACATTTCCTGGAAAATGCGACTACTATTTTATAATTGTGAAAAATATTTTGATAATTTGAGCATTTTTAGGATTTTAAATTCTTTTAAAAAATATAAATATATTTTTAATATTTGAACATTTTTAAAAGACGACATGATTTTTGAAAATTTTAAACACTTTTAGAACATGATTTTTTTTGGATTTACAAACATTTTTTGAACATCAAGATTTTTAATTGCCAAACAATTGTGTAAAAATTGAAAAAAGCTGAAAAACCCGACACAAAGATGTAACGAAAAAAGCAGAAAACCGACACGAGACGCTATAGAATGTTCCTAAGACCGAGTAACCAGGGATTTTGTAGTATGGTAGTATGTGAAATAGGCCGGCCCAAATCGCTACCTTTCCGTGCGACTGGGTGAGTATTTGACGCAGAATGCCTCAGAGAGGAAAATCTACGTCTCGCTTACTGAGAGACGGACATACGTCTCGTCTCTATTAGAGATACAACAGGCAAATTAAACAACAAAGAACTAAATCAACACTGAGAGACATGAGATTTTAACGTAAAAAACCCCTCCAACACGAAGGGAAAAAACCACAGGCGCCAGCCAGCGAACTTCACTATATAACAGCGGTGACCTACGGAGCGGAGCGTATCAAGTCAAAGTAAGCTTTTATCTTTATACTTGATTTTGAATCACAACATAACAATCTCAAATGAGGGTCCATGGTGGGTCGAACAAGTAACTATTAGTTCACTGGTTACATTTGATCGATTGTTTCGTTCATACTTTTGTGTTTTTCTTGTTTATTCTTGTTCATATTTCGAAATATTCTAAATATTTATGTTAAAAAGTCCTTCACATTAAAAAAAAATTCCACTACGCATCAAAAAATGTTCAAGAACTATAAAAATTGTTCACGCAAACTTATGAAATGTTCATACTAACAAAAAAAAATTGTACCATTTAAAAATATTCACACGTTTAAAAGTATGTTCAAGAAATTTCGTTAAAATGTTAATGAAAAGTAAAAACTTGTTTGTTTGATTTTAAAAAAATGTTCATACCATTCAAAAGTTGTGTATGACATTAAAACAATGTTCCTTATACTCTAAAAATGTTCTTCAAATGTAAAGAAGTGTTTGCAAAATAAAAAAAAATGATCACACAATTTTTTTTTTAAAATGCTCAGAATATATGTTTGTGCCATTTTACAAAATGTTCATAATTGCTTGAGAAAACTGTCCGCGTCTTTTTTTAAAATGCTCTTGACATTTAAAAACAAAGTTCAAATGTTTGTTTAAAATTGTTAATTGTGTGCTAAAATGTTCAACATGCATTTACAAATTATTGACATTGAATAAATGTTAAACGAGAATTTGAAAAATATTCAACATGTATGTGGAAAATGTTCAAACTGTATACAAATAATGTTCAAGGTGTATTTAGAAAAAGTCGTCATTTATTTGAAAATGGAAAAGAAAAAAAAAGATAAAACAATAAGACAAAAAAACATATGAAACCTTCCCGAAATTGGGCGGAAGGTTCCTAAAACCAATCCCCACTATAGCATAGAAGGTTTCTAAAACCGCTCACAAACCCGAATGTTAGAGTTGGTAAAATCTTTAACCCGAATAGAAGAGAGATCAGAATCCTAGAGTAAAGGAGAGGAATAAAAGATCCTAATCCCATCCATTTGCGATGTGGGCCCGTAAGCCACACAACAATGTTAGTAAAATAGTTTTTCAAAGACTAGACTCAACTTCGGCCAAGGAGTTGGAAAGGGGCTTCTTACAGGCAGTCGGCTCTGATACCAACTTGTGACGCCCCCGACTCAATCGTGCACTAATCATACACGCAAATGCGCACGATCAAGATCAGAGACTCACGGGAAGATATCACAACACAACTCTAGACACAAATTAAAGTCATACAGCTTTATATTACAAGCCAGGCCACGAAGGCTCGAATACAAAGTCAATGGAAGCAACAATATCTGAGTACAGACATAATTAGACAAGTTTGCCTTAAGAAGGCTTAGCAAAACAACGACAACTAGATCGAAAAGGCGCAGGCCTCCTGCCTGGGGCCTTCTATCTACTCATGGTCGTCGGTCTCCACGTAGTAGTAGGCTCCGTCGGGGTAGTAGTAGTCGTTTGCGGGATCAGCTGACTCCGGGACTCCGTCATCTGATCGCAGCAATCGGGTAGGAGGGAAAAAGGTAGCAAAGCAATCGTGAGTACTCATCCAAAGTACTCGCAAGACTTACATCAGATCTATGCTAAGTATGCATCGGTATCAAAGGGAAGGGGTTGTATCTGTGGACTAAACTGCAGAAACGCCAGAATAGAGGGGAAGGCCTAGCCTATCGAAGACTAGCATCTTGCAGCGTCTTGCAGCAACAGAAGAGAGTAGAATAACATAACATGTAGTAACAAATATATACTAGTAACGCCCAGAGATCCTTCCTCGTCTACCCCGCGAGGAAGCGATCTCGGAGCCAACATATCAGTTTAGTGTCACAAGTACCCAGTTCTAGTTGTAGTAGATCAGGATACAACTCTGAGCGTCTTGTTACCGTGGACACGGCTATTCGAATAGATAACATCCCTGTAGGGGTGCACCAACTTACCCAACACGCTCGATTAACTCTGGCCGGACACACTTTACCGGGTTATGCCCGGCCTCGGCTGATCGACACGCCGTAGTCCTACCTAGGCTCAATAGAGAGGTCAGCACGCCAGTCTACATCCTAGGTGCGAAGGAGTCATGGGCCAATCGTCCTAAGGACTCCTGAGCGTTGCGCAACTGGCCGGGGACCAGACTCACCTCTTTATACAAGCGCAGGCGGTTACCGTCCACCCCAACAATCAACTCACATATCTGAACTATGACATCTGAAGAGCTTTCGGGAGAATCATACGACGCCGAGTGCCCATACTTATTCCCGCGTGGTGGTCAGTGCGAAAAGGCCAGAGGCCTACTCAGATCACATATCCAAACCCATTAGTGTGTTGGGAGCTCATGGAGACGATCAGTGATCCTGTCGCCCCATCTCGCGGACTTACGGCAAGGGTCAGGCCCATCCCTCTCCTGGGGCGGTCTGCCTGCCCTGCCGTGCCGCGTAATTATCTCGCGGGTACCCTCACGGTCAACCCGACTTCACATATCTCGCGGGTACCCCTCAGGGTCGACCCGGCTTTAACAAGGGACTGAGGTAAAGATAGGGGTATCCGTGTGTCCATAACATCAAGGGGGAATCCGAGGAATCACCCTCGTTGGATTCCTACTCGATGTAACCGTCAAGGTGAACTTGGATAAATCACCCTCGATGGGTTCACACTTGAGGTGTTGCACGACAGAGTCATCATCGGGAGTGGAGAGCGAGGAATCACCCTCTGTAATCCACAGCCGATTAACTACACTACAGAGATATCATCAGAAGTGAGGTAAGAGGTATCACCCTCGGCACTCGATAGTAGCTCTGCAGAGTCGTACAACTAAGGGGGTGCTAGTGGTGTGTTCGGTCTCTGCACGTCGATCACAATGATCGAGTCATCGATAGTAAAGCATGGCAACACGGACAAGGGTGTCGGGCCACTGATGGATCACTAACCAGCCTATACTAAGCATATAGGACAACAGATAAAGTATCAACAACAGGTTACCAAATCAGGCTATGCATCAGAATAGGAGCTATCGAATACAGTAGCAAAATCTAATGCAAGCACGAGAGAGAAAGAATGTGCGATATAGGAATGATCAAGGGGTTTTTACTTGCCTGGAAGCACTGCTGAAAGGGGCTGGTCGTCTGCGGCGTAGTCGTAACAAGCGGTGTCAGCGTCGGTCTCGGGGTCTACCAGAGAGAAGAGGGAGAAGAAACAGTAAATATAAAGCACACTGATACGTCTCCAACGTATCTATAATATTTGATTGTTCCATGCTATTATAGTAGCAATCTTGGATGTTTTTATATGCAATTATATATCATTTTTTGGGACTAACCTATTAACCCAGTGCCTAGTGTCAGTTGCTGTTTTCTGCTTGTTTTTGGCTTTTCAGAGAAACAGTACCAAATGAAGTCCAAATGCCACGAAACTTTTTGGAGATTTTTTTCTGGACAAAAGAAACCTGGGAAGCTTCGGGAGGAATCCAGAAGCCCCACGGGGGCTTCACAAGGCACTAGGGCGCGCCCCAGGGGGGGCGTCGTAGTACCTTGTGGGGCCCACGTGACTCCTTTTGACCTAATTCCACTTCTATAAATTCACAAATATTGGGAAACCCCTAGAGAGCCAGAAGAGAAAACCTTTCCACCGCCGCAAGCCTCTGTTCTTCCACGATCCCATCTGGAGGCCTTTTCCGGTACTCTGCCGGAGGGGGAATCAATCACGGAGGGCTTCTACATCAACCTTGCTGCCCTTCTGATGATGTGTGAGTAGTTTACCACAGACCTACGGGTCCATAGCTAGTAGCTAGATGGCTTCTTCTCTCTCTTTGATCTTCAATACAATGTTCTCCTCGATGTTCTTGGAGTTCTATCTGATGTAATCTTCTTTTGCGGTGTGTTTGTTGGGATCCGATGAATTGTGAGTTTATGATCAGATTATTCATGAGAAATATTTGAGTCTTCTCTGAACTCTTTTATGCATGATTGTTATAGCTTTGTATTTCTCTCCGATCTATCGGTTTAGTTTGGCCTACTAGATTGATTTATCTTGCAACGGGAGAGGTGCTTTGTGATGGTTTCAATCTTGCGGTGCTCAATCTCAGTGACAGAAAGGGACATAACACGTATTTGTATTGTTGCCATTAAGGATAAAAAGATGGGGTTTATTCATATTGCTTGAATTTCCTTCTCTACATCATGTCATCTTGCTTAAGGCGTTACTCTGTTTCATACTTAATACCCTAGATGCATGCTGGATAGTGGTCGATGGGTGGAGTAATAGTAGTAGATGCAGGCAGGAGTCGGTCTACTTGTCTCGGACATGATGCCTATATACATGATCATTGCCATGAATCCATCATAATTATTTGCTTTTCTATCAATTGCCCAACAGTAATTTGTTTACCCACCGTATGTTTATGTGCTCAAGAGAGAAGCCTCTAGTGAAAACTATGGTCCCCGGGTCTATCTTTATCATATAAAAAACCTAAAAATACCTTGCTGCAATTTATTTACTTTTATTTTAATTAGTAGTTTAGTTTATCTATTTACCTCGATAAGATTTAATCCTTGCAAATAACCGCTAAGAGGATTGACAACCCTCTTATTTGCGTTGGGTGCAACTGTTTGCTCTTGTGTGTGCAGGTGCGCTTAACGGAATTTTGCTTGGTTCTCCTACTGGATTGATAACCTTGGTTCTTAACTGAGGGAAATACTTATCTCTACTGTACTGCATCATCCTCTCCTCTTCGGGGAAATACCAACGCAGACTACAAGTAGCAGGAAGAATTTCTGGCGCCGTTGCCGGGGAGACATCATCAAAATTACCAAGTACCTTCGCACAAATTATCATTCACTTGCATTTACTTTATTTACCTTTTATTTGCATTTGCCTCTCGTTTTTATCTCCCCCACTTCTAAAAATATTTTACAAAAACACAAAAATATTTTGTTTACTTGTTTGCTTTGTCGCGATGTCTCAAGAAAATAAAAAAGTGTGTGACTTTTCCAATACCAATAATAATGATCTTATTAGTACTCCTTTGCTCCTCCCGCCACTAGTGCGGAGTCATGTGACATTAATGCTGCCTTGCTTAATCTTGTTATGAAAGAACAATTTTCTGGTAGTCCGAATGAAGATGCTGCATCCCATCTAAATACTTTCGTTGAACTTTGTGATATGCAAAAGAAGAAAGATGTGGATAATGATATTGTCAAATTAAAATTATTTCCGTTCTCACTACGAGATCGTGCTAAAACTTGGTTTTCATCCTTGCCTAGAAATAGTATTGATTCTTGGGATAAGTGTAAGGATGCTTTTATTACCAAATATTTTCCTCCTGCTAAGATTATTTCTTTAAGAAATCAAATTATGAATTTTAAGCAACTTGAGCATGAACATGTTGCCCAATCTTGGGAGAGAATGAAATTAATGATGAGAAATTGCCCAACTCATGGTTTGAATTTATGGATGATCATACAAAAAATTTATGCGGGACTAAACTTTGTCTCTAGAAATTTGCTAGACTCTGCCGCAGGTGGCACTTTCATGGAAATTACATTGGGAGAAGCTACAAAACTTCTTGATAATATTATGACAAATTATTCTCAATGGCACACTGAATGAACTCCAACTGGTAAGAAGGTAAATTCTGTTAAAGAAATTAATACTTTGAGTGATAAGATGGATGCTTTACTGAAATTGGTTGCTAGTAAAAATGCTCATATTGATCCTAATGATGTGCCATTGTCCACTTTGATTGAGCAAAACAATGATGCTATTGATGTGAATTTTGTCTCTAGAAATAATTTTAACAATAATGCTTATAGGGGTAATTTCAATGCTAGACCGTTTCCTGGAAATTCCTCTAATAATTATGGCAATCCTTATGGTAATTCTTACAATAATAATAATAGGATGCCCTCTGATCTTGAAAGTAATATTAAAGAATTTATTAGTTCACAAAAGAATTTCAATGCTATGATAGAAGGAAAATTGAATAGAGTTGATGAATTGGCTAGGAACATGGATAAAATTGCTCATGATGAGGAAAATCTCAAAACTAAAATTTTGCCATCTAAGCATGATATAAATGAGTCTATTAAAGCTATCTATGTCTCCATTAATGAAAGTAAAGAAAGGACCGCTAGGTTAAGAGCTAAGTGAGAATTTCTAGAAAAAACAATTTCACCCAGTTTCTATCGTAGTAATGAAGATATTAAATTGATTGGTGTTACACCTATTGAATCTTTGTTTAATAATATAAAACTTGATGAAAAAGGGACCACTACTAGGAAAAAGCTTATAGGTAGAACTTTACCAATAGCGCGTGTATGGACCACCGCGCTACTGCTACTTACCAGTAGCGCTGGGATAAAAATGCGCTGCTGGTATAACTTAGCAGCAGCGCTGGTTATGCTCGGCGGCGCTACTGTTAAGTGTGCCACACCACACCCCCAGGTCAATTCATAGTAGTAGCGCTTGTGAAACACCCAGCGCTACTGTTAGTGCCACAGCTGTAGCGCCTGTTATAGATAGCGCGCTACTGCTATTTGTTCTGCGTGTAAGCTTGTGGGCCCCTTTAGCAGTAGCGCGCGTTGCAACCCAGCGCTACAACTAGTGCAAGTACCAGTAGCGTGCGTGTATGGCCAGCGCTACTGCTATGGTCGCCAGCCAAAATATCTACCACCTTTTCCCCCCTTCTTCTCCCCTTCCTTTCTCCCCCCTCTTCTTGCACTTACTTATTGGTTCTTCCTTTCAATGCTCCCCCTCCTCCCTCTCTCTCTTCTTTGCCCCTCCACCCCCTCCATTAATGCCCTCCCTCCTCCCTCTCTCTTTTTTTGCCCCTCCACCACCTCCATTAATTAATGGCCTCCCTCCTCCATCTCTCTCTCTTTGCCCATCCACCAATCTCCACTAGCTAGCTCTCTCTCTCTCTCTCTCTCCCTATTAAGAGCTATATGTAGGTACCTCACTATCTAGATCTACTAGCTAATTAAGAAGGTGCTTGATATCCCTCTCGACACATAGGTGAGCAAAAAAAGAGTTGTGCAAGAATGGAAATATGTGTGTGTGCGATAGGACCGAAACTATATATGCGCGATATGAATATACCGAATTGTGTGTGGCATGTGAGTTTCCTATATTGTGTATTTGTTGAAATGTGGGTGACATGAGTTGCCGATGTTTTGCAGAAATGTCGATTCAATTCCGTTTCGGCGAATTTCGGGCAAACTCAATATGTCCTATGTTTAGGGAAGGTCATGTCGAATATTTGTATGAATTTGATCCATGCATGCGTACGTGGTTATAATTCTTTTGCTCCGCGCATGCAGGTAATCATGAAGGTCAATGGAAGGATGGTGGAAAGATACTAGCAATCCGCGGTGGACGACATGTATGAAAAAAGACTGAAGGATGTTTTATGTCCGTGTCGAAAATGCAAAGGAGGAGTCAGGCTCGACCCCTTTAAGGGTGGTAAATTCAAGGCGCACCTGCTCATGCATGGTTTCATGGATGGCCATGCTCGGTGGATAAGTGAAGATGATGATGATGAGGACGTCGACGGGGCAGGATGTAGGGTAACGCAGTAGAAAACAAAAAATTTCCGACCTACGCACCAGCCCAGGACCACTATGGAGACTGCATACAAGGTTTGATCATTTTTCGTTACCGACTCGTAGCGCAGCGGAAGTAGAGTCGATGACGAACGGCGGTGCAGATCCCCGCAGCTAGGATTTTACAACCTCCCAACCGCGAGGATGTATACCCTCATCTGCCCCGCGGACAGCCCTCCGGGAGGCGGTCGCACAGTCCCCCGGACGGTGTCGCGGACAGCCCTTCGGGAGGACCTCCGAAACTCGGACGGTCACACGGACAGCCCTTCGGGAGGCACTCTCGAACTAAGACCGAAACTACGATCTCTCTACAGAGTTGCACACATACGGTGTCATCTATCCGGCAGGGCTTCGCCGTCCAGAACTAGTTCCCACCGGAACCCAGACAGCCTTTCGGCTCTACGAAACTCTTTTCGTGGGAGGGAGAGAAGAAGCCAGATAATGCATGGCATGTGTATGAGAGTTGGAGTGAGGATGGAGAGCTCCTCTCCACCTCCTTATATAGTGGTGGAAGGGGTGAGGGGGGGGGGGGGGGCTGAAATTTCAGCCCACAAAACAAGCACCCACCAAACAAGGAAACATGTTCCCACCAAACATGGAGAAAACATGTTCCCTTGTCCATGGTGTTCCCCCATGGGGCCCCACCTTCCTCCCAACACTCTCCACCATTTGTGGGGGCTGCCCCCCACCATGGGGGGGTCCCCCCAACACTTTGTCCAGCCACAAGGGGGCTGTCCCCTAAAGGGGGCGCCCCCAAAAACAGCCCAAAAACAGTCCCCACGATCCGTGGGATCTTGTCCCCTCTCGCTGGGACAAGATGTTTTCCGAAACTATTTCTTCTGAAAAATTCCGGAAGGTCCCAGAACATTTCCGGCACCCTCTAAAATTATCTAGACGCGCTCCGGAACATTTCCGGTATGGTGGTTTAATTTAAAACCATCTTCGTTTACCCGGTAAACAATTCCGGCAGCTCCGAAAACCTTTTTCGGTTTTTTCTCCAAAAAAATTCTAGAAATTACCAGACCAATCTGGTAACCTCCAAAACATTCCTGGTGCTTGCCGAAACCTTTTTGGATCAATGGTTTTATCCGAAACAACTTTTCGGTTTTATCGAAACTTTTCCGGTGTTCTCTCCGGAACTTTTCCGTTGTCTCCGAAACTTTTCCAGTGACTTTCTCTCGGACTCCTTGTCTAGTATTCAGCAGATAGATGACCCTTAAGCGTGTGACCCTATAGGTTCGGTGAAGCATAGACGTGACCCGGAACCCCTTCCGATCAATGATCAACATCGGAGCCGTGGACACCCATATTGACCCCTATACCCACACGAATAAATATTCGAGTGAACCTCCAGTTGCCGTGTGCTATTCCTGTTGCTTCGCGATATGTTACAATACCCAAGGTGAGATTTATCGGCATCCCTGTGGATCAACAACCTTGTCCACTATGCCAGTTACCTCGTTACCGGTATTGTTCTCTTTTCTCGTTTCCGTGTTCCGGCATCCCTGTGATCAAATCACAAAGTGTCTGGCCAGACGATGATGGATACCGTAACACCGAGAGGGCCTGAGAATATCTCTCCACCGTCGGAGGAGCAAATCCCAATCTTGAGCTATCAAGTTACTTGACACACTTTTCCATGAACCCGTAAGCCGCCGTAATAGCCACCCATTTACGGATGACGTTTAACAAACCCCAAAGTTCATGAAGCAAGCATGAAGAAACTCGATACTCTCATCGTCTAAGGAATCATGCAAACGTTAACTTCTCTGTGTTATTAACCATAAACTTATGACGAATGTATCTCATAGCATAACATCAATCGGGTCAATTCAACACAAGTGTTCTACCAACAATTGTGCCCCCAAAATTGCCGGCATAGTCATGCCCATGATCAGGAAAACATGATCATCATGCAATACTTGAGCCAGTCATAGAGGCTTGACTAGGAATACATTTTACCGTTTATTATCCCACACGTGCACATGAGTTTCCCTCCAAGCCTCGTTTTATTTGTAGACTCGAGAATCATTGCAGTTATAGCATGGAACATAAACATAATTATGAACAGGGAGATAATCAATAACATTTATTATTGCCTCTAGGGCATATCTCCTACAGACTCCCACTTGCACTAGAGTCAATAATCTAGTCAATGCTAATGCACTTTACACCTATGGCATACTGGTGTAAAATATGCTTCGCATGTGGTATAGCCTGATGTCCAACGGATCAGACAACTTCAGCTCCGCGTGTAACTTTGCATATCCTCGCGTTTTCACGCTTTCACAAAATTCATATTTTGTGTGGACTTGGCTTTGCATATGTGTGAATCATTGGTCGAAACCTGATTCCTCAGACTGAGCTATGGAGCAACTATCTGCTATAGTGTCCCATAGACCAAAGCCTTCTTGGAACCATACTAAGTTCATGAATGAACTATATGATTCAACAACTTCTTTGTCGCTTCTCAAGCGTCAACATACTTAGCCTTTGTTATAGAATTCGCCACAGTATATTGTTTGGAACAATTTCCAACTACCGTGCCACCATATTGTGTATCACACAAAACCCTCAATTTAAATCGAAAATCGCATGGAGCATTGATGAAGACTGTATCGATGTAACCTTTTACAACGAACTCTTCATGATCTCCGTTTGCGAGAAAACATGTCATCAGTACTGCTCTAGTACTCAATGACATCTTTCACTGTTGTCCCATGATCAGTACTTTGATCACTATGGTATCTATACTCGCAACAACTTTGGAGTATTGGACATATCTGGTTGGTTTTACATACCATGGAATACATGATTAATCCAAACACAAGAGTGTGTGGAATCTCCATCATGTATTTTACTCATCAGTGTTTTGGGACACCGAGTCTTGCAAAAACTCTTTCCATGTGACTTCGGCAAGAATCACTCCTTGGCGTTTTAAATGCTAAAAAGTTTTAGCATCTTGTCAATATGTATTCATTGCTTAGCCCCATTTAGGTAAATCTATCTCCATAGATCATCATGCCTAATATTGAGGCCATTTTAGCCTAAGCACTTCATCGAAAAACTATTTTCAAATGAAGTCCTAATTCGTGTCAAGAAATTTATTTCCAATTAACAATGTGTCAAGTACACACGGTTTTTAGAAATATTATTATGCTCCCACTTACTTTCTTGAATCACAAGCATCTTCGATACCCATTTGATGAAGTCAAACTCTTTTGACCATTTCATCAAAAACGAAGATTCCAACTCCACTTTGCTCTCTTCTGTCCATCGCTGGAACTCTGAAGTTTGCATACTTACTAGCATCCTCTGGATCAACAAATTACTTTGGACTGTATCACATACAAGTCCTAGGTTTCATTCCCATCAGATGGAAATCCTTTTGTCATCCATGTTTCATATCTCATGATTGAAATATGTATTAATTGCTAGTTCAACCCGAACCGACTTCAAGCATCGCTACGGTGAGACAATATCATCGTAGTCAACTCTTTGAACTTGTTTTTGCAACAAGTCGAGCTTTATGGATAAAACATTTTTATCCGTATCAGTTTTTAGTTCCATAAATATTCGTTAGACTCTAAGCCTTCCGAAAGGTGTATCAAGATTTTAATCTTGAAACATTGATATGGAAACTATCTCAGATTGTATTGGCATTTAGCCAATTCCGGAGTCAGGGCCCATCATCGCTTCCTTGTGTATCATAGGTATACTGTTGTCTAACAACAATATGTCGTTTGCCCACCTGATAGGTTTGCACGAGCTTTGCCTACGTGGTTCAGCTGCAAGTTCGACTGAAGTCCATACATTTTATTGTAGAGACTTCCGTATCAGTCGTAGTAGGAAACTCCGGAATCACTTCCAAGGTTTCTTTCCTTTGATCTGATGACGAAGATACTGGTTATCTCGTCGAGTTGCACTGTCCTCCCACTCACCTTTTGAAAGAACTATTATCTTCAAAAAGCATACCGTTCTTTGTGGCAAACCTATTTGCCTCGGTATAGTGGTGGGGGAATACCCAATGACTTGGGATAACCTACAAAGTAGCACTTGTCTGATTTGGAATAGGTTTGTAACCTTTTACACAAGCCCCATACTCCAAATGTTAAGAAAAGATATAACATGGTTGGGCGTACCATACCATGACGTCATTTCAACAGACCCGTTGGAGCTCTTTTCAGTGTAAAAGCCGTAGTCTCTAAAGCATCACTTTAAAAGGGATAATGGCAAATTTATTTATGTCATCTTTGATCTTACCATGTCATAAATGGTTCGTTTACATCTACACGGACTCTCCACTTGTAGTGGTGTTCCAGGAGGTGCAAGTTATGAAACCCCTTTCACAACTCATCAGACATTCGCTAAACTTGTAACTCAAATATTCCTTTCTGCAATCGAATTGTAGAAACATAATTTTCTTGTTACAATATTTTCTTCTTCGTATTGAAAACCTTTCGAATGATTTCAAAAAATCCAGACTTACGTCTCATCAAGTAAATATCCATATATCTACTTGAGTCATTTCTGAAGATAGATAAATCCACTACTTGCAACAACATTTATTGGACTACACACATCATAATGTATGATCACCAATATGTTCTTTGCTCGTTCCTTATGGCCTGTGAACGGTATTTCAGTCACTTCACTTTTCAGAGGAAAGTTGCAAGTGTCAGATGATTCAAAATCAAACGACTTCAAAATCCATCATAATGGAATTTTCCATGCGGGTTTCTCCAATGTGACCAAATGCAGTGCCACACTTGTGTGGTATTCTTTTAGTCTTGCGACATTTAGCGTCAGTATTATGGATGTATCATATTATCATCAATATTCATAGCATACATCCCATCCTGTATGGAAGCATGGCCCTTCATGTTATTCATAACACCGAACATCAAAAGTTCTCTTATGAATAACCTTCTTGCAAGATACTTTATGCAATGGGCAAGAGTGTATGAAACTCTAAATGAATTATGAAAGTAAATACAGAGGTAATGTATTAATATCAATATTCATAACATACATCTCATTCATAATGAAAGTATGGCCCTTATGTTATTCATAACATCGAACATCAAAAGTTCTCTTATGAATAACCTTCTTGCAAGATACTTTATGCAATGGGCAAGAGTGTAAAACTCTAAAATGAATTATGAAAGTAAATACATAGGGAATACACTAATGGAAGGTATAGTAACATTTACTATGTTCCCTGTGTGTATCTAAACCTCATTCCTGGCTAGTCTTTCAGGCCATAGTAGTTCTTACATCGAGTTGTAACAGAATGCAATCGAGCGGGTATCTTTGTGATTAACTCACAATACCCAAGAATTAGTGATTAACATGTTTAACCATAATTTTCAAGAACTATATCTTTGACCAGCCTTTTATACATCAAAAACTTGTATGACATTCATACATGAGCTGGATATTCCAGTCTTCTTTCCTTTTGCCATTATACTTCTAACAGTTTAACTTTCAGTAATTCTCCTACTCTCAGAAGAAGCACCCAACTTAAGAGTGGCGTTAGCCCCGGACTTCCTAGGCGTAAAAATCTTACTAACACCCTTCGGACACTTCCTTTCTCTTTAAGTTGTTGTTTTATTCACCTTTCATCATATGACAGGCGTTCTCCTGGATCCCTCTCTTATCAGTCTTATGCATAGTAAACACCTTTACTAATAGTTTGCAAACAAACATTGCTTTGGATATCTCATATCTATTAGCCTTTGTCTGTCTCTGAAGATGATTTTCAGATTCCATGAATATCACATAACTATCCAAACTTTCGAAGTTCGGGTCTCATGGAAGCAAACATATTGCACTTTGACTGAAAAGGAATTCTAGCTTTTGGATCGAAGGACGAGAGTCACATGATCCATAGCATTAGCGGGAGAATACCGAAAGCATGCGATAGAACAAAGTCCTTCTCGGCACTCTAGAGGACAATCCTCACATTACGTTACCAACCGTAAAGTTTTAACCAGATATTTAACAACTATTCAATTTTAATAGGGAAGGTGGAAACGCGAGCCATTATTCTACAACTATTATGCAAACCACACTTAGACAGTGTTCAAAATTAATTGCACTGAGAATTAAACAAGTTAATTCTATAGTGCGCTCCCACTCAAATCAATATCTCTCATAATTGATTGTGAGTGATTCAAGACCCGCATATCCATTCAACGTCACGGTTCGAGATGAACACCCATGGCGTGAACTTCAATCGGTAGGCAAACTTGCCGATCACATCTCTATGCGATTCTTGTTCATCTTTCGATGCGTGTGTTCCGAGCTCATGACTTTCATGCCTGAACGTCAAGACAACCAAGTGAGCTCGCTGCGAGGTCTCAACTCACCCGCCTCACACATCCCTAATCGTTCGCACCCATGGAGATCATGCAATGCCCCGAAAAGTTAGGTGCCGTGACGGTGCTACACTTGGGAGAACACTAACTACTTGATATTTCAGTGAGAGATCACCCTAATAAAAAGCGACTACTGTGCAATCAAGAAGGGTGCATCATAAGGGATAAACATCTCAGGCAATTCATAATAGCATGATATGGTATAGCCCTTTCTGACGGAGAAGTCTCGTATTTCTTCGTCTCCGGCATTCGCGTCGGTGTTCACCTTTGCGAAGATTGCCACCACCTTGTCGATGCACAAGATAATATTGCTATCTCTATAGCTAATAAAATAAGTGCATTACATAAGGTTGACACGCAGGTCATTAAAGTGCAATCATATGGCTCCAACCATCATGCCAAATCATGACACGCAGGTCATGTTAATCAATTTACATCATATAGTCATCTCATACATAATCAAATTATTATGAACACTGCTATACCAC
Organism: Elymus sibiricus; assembly: GCA_039707655.1. Classification (NCBI taxonomy): domain Eukaryota; kingdom Viridiplantae; phylum Streptophyta; class Magnoliopsida; order Poales; family Poaceae; genus Elymus; species Elymus sibiricus. The sequence continues at coordinate 32,370,682 of CM077674.1, forward strand.
ATCACATGCACATGCAAACCATCCTGCAAAACCAAGTTAGACGCCTCTAATCGGTTCATGCGAAATTTTATTTTACGTGGCTTCTAAGGTTTCGAAACAAACCGAAGCTACCAACGTCCATCATCAAGCATGATAATCCAAGTCGCTAGATTAACATTCCAGGGTGTATGAAACACGAGATAATAAAATCTCGAGCCCCATACAAAACTTCGTCATACGCGTGACCCCCGTGCAGATCACATCTGCATTGCCCTTTCGTCTGCGAAATTTCATCTTTCTCTTTAACTACGGTGGAATTCAATGAACTGTTAGCACTTCGTTGATCAATCAGGATCGCGGATTGCTAGAACATTGAAACTCCACCATACTGTTATCAAGATCAGAAATATGCAAATTCTAGGGAAGCAACAGGAACATCGGGTAACAGATTTCATCTGCTACCCGCACAAATAATTTTCAGCAATAGATCTCATCTACTACCTAATTATATTGTGCAACACCCATACATCTCTATGTATTATAGATCGCAACCTGCATCTACGCATAGCACGGCTCTTGATGCCACTGTAGGGTAACGCAGTAGAAACAAAAAATTTCCGACCTACGCACCAGCCCAGGACCACTATGGAGACTGCATACAAGGTTTGATCATTTTTCGTTACCGACTCGTAGCGCAGCGGAAGTAGAGTCGATGACGAACGGCGGTGCAGATCCCCGCAGCTAGGATTTTACAACCTCCCAACCGCGAGGATGTATACCCTCATCTGCCCCATGGACAGCCCTCCGGGAGGCGGTCGCACAGTCCCCCGGACGGTGTCGCGGACAGCCCTTCGGGAGGACCTCCGAAACTCGGACGGTCACACGGACAGCCCTTCGGGAGGCACTCTCGAACTAAGACCGAAACTACGATCTCTCTACAGAGTTGCACACATACGGTGTCATCTATCCGGCAGGGCTTTGCCGTCCAGAACTAGTTCCCACCGGAACCCAGACAGCCTTTCGGCTCTACGAAACTCTTTTCGTGGGAGGGAGAGAAGAAGCCAGATAATGCATGGCATGTTTATGAGAGTTGGAGTGAGGATGGAGAGCTCCTCTCCACCTCCTTATATAGTGGTGGAAGGGGTGAGGGGGGGGGCTGAAATTTCAGCCCACAAAACAAGCACCCACCAAACAAGGAAACATGTTCCCACCAAACATGGAGAAAACATGTTCCCTTGTCCATGGTGTTCCCCCATGGGGCCCCACCTTCCTCCCAACACTCTCCACCATTTGTGGGGGCTGCCCCTCACCATGGGGGGGGCCCCCCAACACTTTGTCCAGCCACAAGGGGGCTGTCCCCTAAAGGGGGCGCCCCCAAAAACAGCCCAAAAACAGCCCCCACGATCCGTGGGATCTTGTCCCCTCTCGCTGGGACAAGATGTTTTCCGAAACTATTTCTTCTGAAAAATTCCGAAAGGTCCCAGAACATTTCCGGCACCCTCTAAAATTATCTGGACGCGCTCCGGAACATTTCCGGTATGGTGGTTTAATTTAAAACCATCTTCGTTTACCCGGTAAACAATTCCGGCAGCTCCGAAAACCTTTTTCGGTTTTTTCTCCAGAAAAATTCTAGAAATTACCAGACCAATCTGGCAACCTCCAAAACATTCCCGGTGCTTGCCGAAACCTTTTTGGATCAATGGTTTTATCCGAAACAACTTTTCGGTTTTACCGAAACTTTTCCGGTGTTCTCTCCGGAACTTTTCCGTTGTCTCCGAAACTTTTCCAGTGACTTTCTCTCGGACTCCTTGTCTAGTATTCAGCAGATAGATGACCCTTAAGCGTGTGACCCTATAGGTTCGGTGAAGCATAGACATGACCCGGAACCCCTTCCGATCAATGATCAACATCGGAGCCGTGGACACCCATATTGACCCCTATACCCACACGAATAAATATTCGAGTGAACCTCCAGTTGCCGTGTGCTATTCCTGTTGCTTCGCGATATGTTACAATACCCGAGGTGAGATTTATCGGCATCCCTGTGGATCAACAACCTTGTCCACTATGCCAGTTACCTCGTTACCGGTATTGTTCTCTTTTCTCGTTTCCGTGTTCCGGCATCCCTGTGATCAAATCACAAAGTGTCTGGCCAGACGATGATGGATACCGTAACACCGAGAGGGCCCGAGAATATCTCTCCACCGTCGGAGGAGCAAATCCCAATCTTGAGCTATCAAGTTACTTGACACACTTTTCCATGAACCCGTAAGCCGCCGTAATAGCCACCCATTTACGGATGACGTTTAACAAACCCCAAAGTTCATGAAGCAAGCATGAAGAAACTCGATACTCTCATGGTCTAAGGAATCATGCAAACGTTAACTTCTCTGTGTTATTAACCATAAACTTATGACGAATGTATCTCATAGCATAACATCAATCGGGTCGATTCAACACAAGTGTTCTACCAACAATTGTGCCCTCAAAATTGCCGGCATAGTCATGCCCATGATCAGGAAAACAGGATCATCATGCAATACTTGAGCCAGTCATAGAGGCTTGACTAGGAATACATTTTACCGTTTATTATCCCACACGTGCACATGAGTTTCCCTCCAAGCCTCGTTTTATTTGTAGACTCGAGAATCATTGCAGTTATAGCATGGAACATAAACATAATTATGAACAGGGAGATAATCAATAACATTTATTATTGCCTCTAGGGCATATCTCCTACACAGGAAATAACGACATTGGGCCAGACGAAGAGATGACCGATTATGGGCCCGAAGAAGAGGGCCATAGAAATGGTGATGGCGAAGAGGCAGTACAAGGCGGAGAAGACGCGGACACGCCGCAGCCTTCGTCGCTACTAAGTTCAGCCATGCGGGACCCGCATGTTCGAGACCTGCTTCGCAAGGAGACGACTAGCGACAGAGCTGCTTCTAGAGAGGAGGCCAAACTGGCGCAATTGGAGGTAGACTCGATGACTCCATTGTATGATGGTTGCGATCCCGAGGTGACCCGCTTGAGTTTCACGCTAGAACTTCTAAAGACGAAGGCAAAAAACAAATGGACGGATGCAAGCCTGGATGAGCTTCTGAAGTATCTAAAGAAGGTTCTTCCCGCGGGAAGCCTGTGTCCTACTAGTGTCGAGGAGGCAAAGAAAATCGTGTTCCCTGTTGATCTACCACACATTAGATATCACACATGTATCAACGATTGCATCATATATCGGAACGAGCACGCGGAAAAAACCATCTGTCCAAAGTGCAATGCTTCACGATATAAGAAGGCCGGAAAGAAAGCTCCACAGAAAGTTGTATGGTACTTTCCGATCACTCCGTGTCTGCAGCGGTATTTCGTAGATCCTAAGGAAGCAAAGCTTATGCGCTGGCACGCGGAGAGGGTGAAGCCAGATGACGGAGATGATCCGAAGCTGAGACACCTCGCAGATGCTAGCCAGTGGAGAGCATTAAACACTGAATTTAAATTTTTCGCAGATGATGCAAGGAACATCGTGCTTGGCGCTAGTACTGATGGCATGAATCCGTTTGGCAACCAGAACACCAATCATAGCACATGGCCCTGTTGGAAATATGCCCTAGAGGCAATAATAAATTGGTTATTATTATATTTCCTTGTTCATGATAATCGTTTATTATCCATGCTATAATTGTATTGATTGGAAACTCAAATACATGTGTGGGTACATAGACAACACTGTGTCCCTAGTAAGCCTCTAGTTAACTAGCTCGATGATCAAAAGATGGTGAAGGTTTCCTAGACATGGACATGAGATGTCATTTGATAACGGGATCACGTCATTAGGAGAATGATGTGATGGACAAGACCCAAACTATAAACGTAGCATATGATCGTGTCAGTTTATTGCTATTGTTTTCTGCATGTCAAGTATCTGTTCCTATGACCATGAGATCATGCAATTCACTGACACCGTAGGAGTGCCTTGTGTGTATCAAACGTCACAACGTAACTGGGTGACTATAAAGGTGCTCTACAGGTATCTCCGAGGGTGTCTGTTGGGTTGGCATGGATCAAGACTGGGATTTGTTACTCCGTGTGACGGAGAGGTATCTCAGGGCCCACTCGGTAATACAACATCACAATGAGCCTTGCAAGCAAAGTGACTAAAGAGTTATCCACAGGATCTTGTATTACGGAACGAGTAAAGAGACTTGCCGGTAACGAGATTGAACTAGGTATAGAGATACCGACGATCGAATCTCGGGCAAGTAACATACCGAAGAACAAAGGGAACATTATACGGGATTAACTGAATCCTTGACATAGAGGTTCAACCGATGAAGATCTTCGTAGAATATGTAGGAACCAATATGGGCATCCAGGTCCCGCTATTGGTTATTGGCCGTAGAGGTGTCTCGGTCATGTCTACATAGTTCTCGAACCCGCAGGGTCTACACACTTAACGTTTGGTGACGATTAGTATAGTTGAGTTATTGTGTTGGTGACCGAAGGTTGTTCGGAGTCCCGGATAAGATCCCGGATATGACAAGGATCTCCGGAAGAGTCCGGAGGTAAAGATTGATATATGTGATAATAGTGTTTTGATCTCCGGAAGGGTTCCGGAATTCACCGGAAGGGGTTCCGGGTGTTTACCGAAGTGTTCGGGTGCAGCAACACTTTATATGGGCCAAAGGGGTAAAGCCCACGAGGTATTGGAAAGTGCAAAAGGAAGTTTTGCTGCTGCCTTAAGCGGTACTACCGCTGGTAAGGCAGTACTACCGCGTAAGCGGTACTACCGTTTGTGTGAAGCGGTACTACCGCGTAAGCGGTACTACCACTTGTGTGAAGCGGTACTACCGCTCAAGCGGTATTACCGCTCGTGAGCGGTACTACCGCTTGTACGCGGTACTGCTGGAATCCGAGTGGGACTCTTTCCGTGCGGGCTAAACTGACCTTGTGCGGGCAAAACCGACCTTGTGGAGGCTTTCTCTCCAAGTTTAGACCCCAGGGCTCAACATATAAATAGAGGGGCAGGGCTAGCACACGGGACACATCAAGATTTCCCAAGCCGTGTGCCGGCAACCCTAACCCTCTAGTTCCTCCCGTCATAATCTCCGTAGTGCTTGGCGAAGCCCTGCAGAGATTGTTCCTCACCACCATCACCACGCCGTCGTGCTGCCGGAACTCATCTACTACTTCATCATCGCTCGCTGGATCGAGGAGGTGAAGGCGTCATCAAGCCGTACGTGTGTTGAACGCGGAGGTGCCGTCCGTTTGGCACTAGTTCGTGATCGGATCGAGGGACGACTTGCGATTTGGATCGCGGAGACGTTCGACTACATCAACCGCGTTTCTTAACGCTTCCGCTTAGCGATCTACAAGGGTATGTAGATTCACTCTCCCTCTCGTAGATGCTCATCACCATGGATAGATCTTGTGTGTGCGTAGGAAATTTTTTGTTTCCCATGCAACATTCCCCAACAGGCCCGTGTTTGTATGGATGTACAACCTCCCCCCTGGAAGTGCATGAAGGAAAAATACATACACATGACTATGCTTATTCAAGGGCCGAGACAACCGGGAAATGATATAAATTTGTATCTCGGGTTACTGAAAGAGGAGCTACAGACCTTATGGACAACGCCGGCCAAGACATGGGACGCAAGCAAAGGAGAGTATTTCTACATGAGAGCCGCGCTGATTACGACGGTGCACGACTATCTCGGTTACGGCTATATCTCCGGCCAGGTGTGCCACGGATATTGCGGATGCACCAGGTGCATGGATGATACAACTTCTCAGCAGCTATCGAAAGATGGCGGGTCTTCGAAAATCGTGTACATGGGGCATCGAAGATGGCTCGAGAAGGATGACCCGTGGAGAAAGCGTGGAGATCTATTCAATGGTAAGGCTGAGCATCGAGGTCCTCCACGTAAGCATAGCGGTGCCGAAATATATGAGTTATTGAAGAACTGGGAAGAGTGCCCCTCGCAGGGAAAGACAAAGAAAAAGGTGCCCGAGCCGCTGCTGAAGGTATGGAAGACGAGGTATGTTTTCTGGGACTTAGAGTACTGGCCCAAACTCGACACGCCTCATAGCCTTGATCAAATGCATATCACGAAGAATATCCTCGAGAGCTTGCTTGGAACATTGATGAACATGCCGGAGAAGACCAAGGATGGGCCAAAGGCAAGAAAAGACTTGGAATTTTTGAATATCAGGAAAGATCTCCAAATGCCCAGTAAAAAGTCGTTGGAGGAGACGGAGACGGAGTCGGAGACGGAGTCGGAGACGGAGTCGGAGACGGAAGATAGGGGAAAAAAGTAAACAAGAAGGAAGAACAATATTGCCCCCCCCTCTTGCTTCACCTTACATCCGAAGGAGGTCGATCAATTGTTCAAGTGCCTTGCCGGAATCAAAGTTAGTTCCGGATACTGTGGGAAGATTAGCAGATATCTGGACACCAAGAAAAAAAGGTTCAGCGGGATGAAGTCTCACGACTGTCACGTGATGATGACGCAGTTACTCCCGGTTGCACTTAGAGGGATTATGAACACACACGTCCGTGAGACGCTTACTGACCTATGCCACTTTTTTGATGCTATCTCTCGAAAGTCGATCAGTGTCAAGCAACTCCATAGGCTACAGGAAGAGATCGTTGTCATACTAAATGAGCTAGAGATGTACTTCCCACCCACGTTCTTTGATGTCATGGTGCATCTATGTGTCCACATCGTGGACGACATCATCGACCTAGGGCCGACATTCCTGCATAGCATGCCATTCGAGAGGATGAATGGGGTCATCAAAGGATTCGTTCGTAAGATGTCCCGTCCGGATGGAAGCATAGCCCAGGGATATCTGACCAAAGAGTGCATCTCTTTCTGCGAGAGTTATCTAGGCACCGGAGACCCTGTTGTTGGTTTGCCCGTCAGCAAGCACTGTGGAAGGCTCGAAGGCGAAGGTCATACCAATGGTCGGAGGGATGTGAATGTGTTCCGCTCGGGCCGACAAAACGACTTTGACAGGGCAAACTTAGTAGTGCTACAACACCTAGATGTGCTAGAAGATTTCGTGACACTGCACAAAGAGAACATCGCAAAGAACTACCATGACCGTGGGGTGCATAGGACGGACGCTGAAGTTATTAGAGAGCACAACTCCACTTTCTTGCGTTGGTTCAAAGCGCGAGTTCTGGCTAATCCCCCGGAAGAGGGCTGTCCGGACGGAACGCTCATATACGCCTTAGCACATGGCCCGTTGGTCAACCTCGCGACTTATCAAGCATACGATATCAACGGATACACGTTCTACACGGAGGCCAAAGATATAAATAGTGATAACCAGAACTCAGGGGTGACGATGGAAGCCATGACCGGGAACGTAATTGAAAGATATTACGGAAGGGTCGATGAGATCTGGGAGCTTGACTACTCTGGATTGCATAGCGCGACGATGTTCCGTGTCAGATGGGCTAAGAACGTACAAAGAGAAAACCGACATTTCACTACCATGTGTATACCCGACTCCGATAGTGGTACCGTCAACGCCACCGTCAAAAATGAGCCATGGGTACACGCTAAACATGTGACACAATGTTTCTTCATAACCGACCCGAGCAATCCCAGCCGTGTTGTCGTGAGGAGAGGCAAAAGGAACATCGTCAGAATGGATGGAGTCGCCAACGAGGAAGACTACGACCAGTACGGTGACCCGATGAGGGAAGATGATGCTGATGACGATGAAACATACGTCAAAAGAAGGATGAAGACTACAGTACCTACGAAAGATCGTACTCCCTGGAAAAGGAAAAGTCACGACCATGGGCTCAATTATTCGAGAACGAACAAAAGAGGAAAGAAGAAGATCAGTCTGAAGCGTCGTCGACCAAGCTGACAAACTATCATAATTTGTCTATATCTATTTTGTATACGTACTTAACACCGTTAGTGGTCAAATGTTGTAATATATATATTATGCACTAACTATATCCGGAGGGTGTGTTATTAGTCCATAAACAGACCTAACCCTAACCCCTGCTACAACTTACAACAAGGAAAGGAAAAAGAAAGAGAAAAATGAAAAAGAAAAATGAAAGAAAAAGAAAGAGAAAAAGAAAAAGAAAAATGAAAAGAAAAATGAAAAAGAGAAAGAAAAAGAAAAATGAAAAAGACTAGCAGTAACGCTTTTTATAGGACAAGCGCTATAGCTAAACTGGCCACAGAATTTAAAAAATAAAAAATAAAAAACTAGCAATAGCGCTTGTTTTCCTAAGACGCGCTATAGCTAACTTAGCTATAGCGCGTTTTTACGACCAGCGCTATAGCTAAGTTGGCTATAGCCCCGGCCCTGTCCAGCCCCCCATGCACTCCTCTCTCTCTCACTCTCACTCTCGATCCCCCTCGCGCGATCTCTCTCCCCAGCCCACGCCGCCGCCGCCGACGCACGCCGGCCGGCCTCCTCTGCCCCGGCCCCCTCTGCCCCGGCCACCCCGATGCCGACCCCCGGCTGGCCTCCTCTGCCCCGACCCCGACGCCTCACCCGCCCTCAACCCTGACGCCGGCCGGCCTCCTCTGCCCCGGCCCCCTCTGCCCCTGCCTCCTCGAAGACGAAGGCCAGGATCTTCTTCTTCCACGACAGCCGCCCCTCGAAGCTCAGGCACTCGGTTCGGCCTGATTTGAGGTACCATTCATCCATTCCCCAATTCCCCAATTTTTGATTTAGGTTTTGCGACGACGGCGATCTTCATCTTTTGAATGGGTGCACCGAGCATTAGTAGATAGATGATAGATAGAACAATTTAATGGGGAGAACAGCTAGTTGCATGAGTAAGAAATTTCGTTCGGATTAATTAAAAAAAATGTTGATGTTACTGTTGAAATCTCAAATACCAGCTGCTGTTGCTGCGAACTAGTTCTTTGGTTCACGTATTCGTCGTGATTGCCATTGGAACTAGCTTTCTGTAAAAAAAATGTCGACTTGCTTCCTTGTCTAATTTCAACATAAATTCTTGTTTAGCTTGTATAATTTCAAATTGCTGCTGTCCAGTGCATCTTTGCAATATATATATGGTGATGTGTAGCATTTTTTATAGCATGCATCAATTGTAGATGGTCAAGAAGATGAACAAAAGAAAAAGGATGGTTATGTTTTTGTCACACTTGCTGCAATAGTGCACTTTGCATTGGATGTTGCTGTCCAAATGAAAATGAGGATGTTGCTGTTATCTTGATGTCCATTTTAAATGAAAATGAGGATTTTTAAATGTAAATGAAAATGAGGATGTAAATGAAAATGAAAATTTTCTTGTGAGGGCTGCATCTCCGTGATTGTTAGTGAAATGCTACTTCAGCACATAGTGCTTATTGTCATTTGCAGGGAAACCGATTCCGAGTGGCCTATGTTTTGCCGGAAATGTTGATTCATTTCCATTCCGGCAAATTTCAGGCGCACTATATGTGCACTTTCTAGCATAGGTCATGCCGAAATTTTCCGTGAATTTCGGCATGACTTGTGCTAGAAAGTTGGACATATCGAGTGCTCGAGATTTGCCGCCACGGGAATGAAACGACATTCAGGCAAAACAAAGGTCACTTTTTTTTGTCATTATTCACTTTATTATATAAAGCTCGATAATTAAACGACTACGACATTGAACCCTATCTAGGAAACATGACCGACAATGATGAGGCCGGAGGTTCTCACACCCAAGAAGGACAAGCACACGCCTACCTCGACTTTCTTGCGGCTCAGGAGAAACAAGGGTGGTAGGACCCCCTTGTCATGACGGACGACGACGGTGGTGGCGCCGGCGCCGACACTGATGCCACCAACACCGACGCTGAGACGGGCCCTGATGATGTTGCTAACGACAGCACGGAAGGTGGGACCTCCCAAGCCAGTGAAGGAAAGAAGGCAAAGAGGGCACGACACCCAAATGAGCTCGGCACCGGAAGACTGGTGGTCACGGCGGTGAACCCCGGCGACTTCGAGCCTGTAGAGCCGCGGGAAGTGACAGCGTGTTACGGCAACCAACTAGCATGCATCCTACGGGATACCACTAACATCAACCCCACAAAAATATGGAAGAATGAACATTTGAAGCAGCTGCTCCTAACTAGGTTGCACGCAAGATTCCTGTTCCCCGGTCGGAATGATGACGTTGACCCATGGAAAGATGATGCCATGAAAAAAATCAACAACAAAGCCCTAGGGAAGTTCAGCAACGCATTGAGCGCCTAGAAAACTAGGGTGAAAAGGGCGATTGAAGTAGACCATGAAACCTACGCCGAGATTGTTGCAGACAATCCGACAATTACGCTAGAGGACTTTGAAAAGTTCAAGGCGACTTGCAATGAAGAAGCTGCCAAGGCCAGGTCGGAGAGAGGCAAGCAGCAGCAGGCAAAGAACATGGGGAACCACCGCCTCGAAAGTCGTGGTTACACGGGAAAGAGGCCCGTGTGGGCTAAGGAGGACGCGGAACGTGAACGTCTGGGGATCCCAGACCCCTTGGCTGAGTTCACCGACCAGCAGGAGCACGACTTCATCAGGGCTCGATTCAAGTGGGACCCCATAAAAAGATTTTTTTCACCGACGGGCTAACTAGGCAATTCACGAGATTACTGGTAATTATCCTTTTACCACCTTATATATTAGCTTCTGATCAATGAAGTCTACTACATTTTAGTCACATTCGTAAACGATTCACTCTCCATTTTGCAGAGAGAGCAACACAAGATTGCGGCCGAAAGCGACTCGTCGACTCAGTCGACTCAGTCGTCGGCGAAGTACAAGTGGGACACCCCTTTCAACTGGGCCATGAACGTAATGATGGGACACCCGCCGGGCCAGCGGCCGCAATATGGACGTGTGCACGGCGCCGGAGACGGCGCCACGTGGAAGTACTATTATGGCGAGGACCCCGAGGCCAAAAGACAGAGAAAGAAGTTAAGTCAAGTGACTATCGACGATAAGGTGGCGCGGGCGATCGAGAAAACAAAAGCTGATACAGTCTGGGAAGCGGTAGCTGCCTGTAGAAATGATATGGCAGCTGCCTTTACAAGCTTGATTCCAAGTGTGGTCAGCTGGTTGCAACAAAATCCAAACGCGGCACCAACTGATTTTCCCATGCCCAGCTACACCGGGAGCAACTCAATGAACACCGCACCCACACCCGTACCTGATATGGCAACCGCACCCGCACCCGCACCTACTCCAGCACCTGCTCCCACACCCTCTCACAGCAGCCCTAGCTCCGTCTCTGGCTTGAATGCCGGGCCGTCGACATTGGCTGAGCTCGATGCCCTCACGGTAAATATGCTTCACACCCTCATCAACACAACTAATTAATCTTCAGCTCCCGTTCTTTTTGGATCTCTGACGCCGCACACGTACATGTCTTCGTAGGCCGACTCCACTCCGTGCACCCTCCTTTACCACATGAAGGGCGGGTTCGTGGATGTGGGGAAGGGTACTATAGTGAAGCCCAAGGATCGATTGTTCCACAGCCGGCAGATGCCTGATAATGCCTTAAGGGTCTCTGTGGCGAGTGTGAAAGCGGGCTACGAGGGTTTTCCTCGTCCCATAAAAACCGGTGGAGAGGATGACGAGACCCCCACGCAGCTTGGCCAATGTAAAAATTGGCTGATCCTGTGGCCGAAGAATCTTCTTCGTGTGGAGGTGGCCAGGAGCACACCAACGGGACCTCATCAGGAAGCAGGTATGACCACAACCCCACCTACACAACTACAACAACCATCGTCTGTGCTGCTGGGTGAGATCGAGAGACACGAGGAAGGAGGGCTAACCGTTCCGGCGGATGATGACATCGGCCCCATGGAAGAGGATATGGATCATGACATGGAGGTGGATGACCCTCTCCAGTATCTCAATACCGGCTTTGACCACGAAGTAACGATGAGTCAACCATATGAGATGCATGGTGTACCAGAGACGAAACATCCTCGGGAGTGCAAGAAGTCTTTGTTCATGCAATCCTCGCAGGACACGCCTCCAGATGCCGGTTCCACCCAAGCTCAACTAATTAGCCAGAGGCGTTCAATGCTGAGCCCGAAAACACTAGGGGCGGTGGTCAGGGAGGGTCTGACAGACCCACCAGCACCTGAGCCCACCAAGAAGAAGCAGAGGAAGAAACCGATGAGAAAAGGCAATAAAGCTGCCAATGTTGCTTCTAGCAGCCAGCCGCCTCCGCAGACCAGGGTTGACAGTGTACCGATGAAACATGCGCCATTACTCCATGTCGTGGGAAAGCCAATGGTACCGGCGGATGCGCTAGCTGCCATAACAGGGGATCTCAGGAGACTCCATGACCATGTGCTGTCGACAGAGAGAAGCCTCCTCGCCTCGGATGATCCAGGATACCCACTTTATACGGTTAGGGTGCTGTGCAGTGGCAAGATGTACGTCAGCACATGCCCCGCGGACCTTTTCTTCCTGCGATTTGATTACATCTTCGAGATGTTTCAAATGAGGAGACTCGATTTTACGTTCGTCCGCCTGTATGCGCTGCACATGAACTACATCGTCAGGAGAGAGCAAATCACTGGTCTTGCGGTCGCGGACCCATACTACATGCATGAGGGCTTCTTGTCAATCAACGAAGCCAACCGTCAATATGCGAGGGAGTACATCGAAGAATTCTTGGTCATGAATAAGGACAAAGAAAAGATTCTCCTACCTTATCATCCCGGGTAAGTCATCCGCGGATAGCCACTATAACACATACATCCTTTCATGCATTTCAATAATTACTTTGCACGCATGGAGGCTAACTTGATCATGTATTTTGCGCAGTGGGGGGGGGGGTGCCGTTCTCATCATTCTTTACCCGCGTTTCTCCCACGCTCTATATTTGGACCCAACGAAGAACATAGAGAAGAAAGATTACACACACATAAAGTATGTTCTGGACAGAGCTCTCATGGGCTTCAGCATGCGGGGTGGCTACATCCAAGTCAAAAAAACAAGTAAGGCCAGGCTGTGTTTCGGCCATAAGACTGACTTCTGTTGCCTCCAGCGACCGGCAACAAGTGAGAATGATGGATTCTACGTCATCCATCTAATGATGGAGTACAGAAGGGATGTGCAATCACTTTGCATGACATCTTCATCCGGCGATGCCCATATCCGGAGATGGGCCGAAGCCTTTGGAACCGTGCCGGATAATCAACTTCGAAATGATTTCTACCAGATCCAGCAGGAAATTGCGTCCATCATCATGAAAGACGTCCTCGAAGAGAATGGGATGTTCTACAACGGCCCAATATCACGAGCTGACGTCCGAACCCGCATAGCCCTACAGCGTCAGGACATGACGCCTTTCACTAAGCTTGGGTGCATCCTCCCGGATATGGCCGGATGGGAAGAGTGCACTGCTTGAAGACAATGTGTCTGTTTAGTTAGTTGTTACTTTCTGTACGACGAAACTTTTGAATGTCTCTGTACGACGAAACTATTAGATGTAAATGCTGCTGCGCTAGTTAATTAGTTTTGGTACGATGAATTTCGTTAACTATGTTTACTATACGTTGCTTCTATTTCATAATTGTTTCTCTCCACAGGCCGACGTAACTTACGCTGCATATTATATATCGTTGAATTCGCTTGATGATATATGTGCATCTCTGACAGGTATATAGATCAACGATGGCGAGGAAGTGGTATGCCGTGTATGTAGGGCATGTTCCGGGTGTGTACGATGAGTGGCCGGAGTGTTAGGCCCAAGTGTACCGCTTCCCGGGCGGAAGCCAGAAAGGGTTTGATAGCAGAATGGAAGCCGAAGCTAGTTACTTGAGATTCATAGCGCAACAGAGGATTCAGAACCGGCGCCGTAAAAACTACTACATAATCCCGCTTTTGCTCATCGTGATCGCTCTTCTCTTCTATGCGATCATATCATAGTCTACATAGATGATGAAACATGAGTATGTGACCATGTTGTTGCATGTATTCGAGACTTCTAATAACTTGTATCGCTATTTTGAGACATGTGTTCGCCGATGAATGATGATGATGATATGAGATGAGACTTTTAATAACTTTTGCTTATCGATGCCGACGATTAGACAATATAAGGTCTTACATCTTTTTCAACGAATATGCATGTTGTTATTGTATAAAAGCTGTATCTGTTTAAATACAGCATAAAAACACAGAAAAAAACATAAAACATTAGCAGTGGCGCGGGGCCAAGGTTTACCAGCAGCGCGCTTTTAACAGTAGCGCTTTTCTTATACACGCGCTGCAGATAAGTAGTAGTAGCGCTTGCTGAAAGCACGCTACTGCTAAGTTAATTTACCAGTAGCGCTGGTCTAAAAGAGCGCTACTGCTAAAAATTAGCTGTAGCGTCGTACCAGTAGCGCGTGTACCAGCGCTACTAGTAGCTATAAATCCAGCGCTACTGGTAAGGTTTTCCCTAGTAGTGGACTGAAGAAGAGTCAACTTTAGAAAGAAGGAGTCCCACTTGTTTGGAGGGCGATAATCTTGATCATAAAAATGAAAAAAGTGGGTTTGGAGAGGTTAAAACTTTAAATAGTAATGCACCCACTACTTTGGATTACAAGGACTTTAATTATGATAGTTGTTCTTTAATTGAGTGTATTTCCTTGTTGCATTCCATGATTAATTCACCAAATGCATATGAACAAAATAAAGCTTTCACTAAACATATTGCAGAAGCCATGATGAAAGCACATGAAGAAAAACTTGAGTTGGAAGTATCAATTCCTAGAAAATTACAAGATGAATGGGAACCCACTATTAAAGTAAAAATTAAAGATTATGAATGTAATGCTCTTTGTGATCTTGGTGCTAGCGTTTCCACTATACCAAAGTCTTTGTGTGATGTGCTAGGTCTCACTGATTTGGATCCTTGTTCCCTTAATTTGCATCTTGCGGATTCCCCTATTAAAAAGCCATTGGGTAGGATAAATGATGTGCTTATTCTTGCAAATAGAAATTATGTGCCCATGGACTTTATTGTTCTTGACATTGAATGCAATCCTTCTTGCCCCATAATACTTGGTAGGCCTTTTCTTCGAACTATTGGTGCTATTATTGATATGAAAGAAGGTAATCTAAGATTTCAATTTCCACTAAAGAAAGGGATGGAACACTTCCCTAGGAAGAGAATTAAAGCACCATATGAATCCATTATGAGGGCCACCTATGGAATCAATTTGAAGGATGCCAACACTTGAAACTATGCATTATGCCTAGCTAGGGGCATAAAACAATAACACTTGTTGGGAGGCAACCCAATGAATAAAAATAAATTTTTGCTTTTACCTACTATTTTTGAGTGTTTGCATGATTATATCTTCTGTTATGATTATGTTTTTATGTTTTAATTAGTGTTTGTGCCAAGTAATGCCTTTGGGATGATTTGGAAGATAGTATAATTGATGTTGTTTGGAAAACAGAAAGTTTTGCGTCCAGTGATGAAATTTTAATTCTGTACTGGAGCATCAGAAAAATCTGAAATGTTTACACAGTATTGGTATATGAACTGCTCACGTTTTCCTAATTTTTAAGAATTTTTGGAGTTACAGAAGTATGGCTTTTAAATAGATCTTTACAGACTGTTCTGTTTTAGACAGATTCTGTTTTTGTTGCATAGTTTGCTTATTTTGATGAATCTATGGATCGTATCGGGGGGTATGAGTCATGGAGAAGTTGGAGTACAGTAGCATTATGACAATATTAAATATGAATCAATTTACTACAGTACCTAAAGTGTAAGATTTGTTTGTTATACTAACGGATCTCACGAGGTTTCTGTTGAGTTTTGTGTGCTGAAGTTTTCAAGTTTTGGGTGAGACTACGATGGACAAAGGAATAAGGAGTGGCAAGAGCCTAAGCTTGGGGATGCCCAAGGCATCCCAAGGTAATATTCAAGGAATACTCAAGCGTCTAAACTTGGGGAGGCCTCGGAAGGCATCCCCTCTTTCGTCTACAATCTATCGGTAACTCACTTGGAGCTATATTTTTATTCATCACATGATATGTGTTTTACTTGGAGCGTCTTGTGAAATAGTTTGTTTGCTTTTTAGTTTGTCACAATCATCTTTGCTGAACACACCTTTTTGAGAGGGACACACATTATTCGTAATTTGTTAGAATACTCTATGTGCTTCACTTATATCTTTTGAGCTAGGCAGTTGCTCTAGTGCTTCACTTATATCTTTTAGAGCATGACGGTGATGATATTTTAAAGAAATAGTTGCACTCTCATGCTTCACTTATATATTTTTGAGAGTCTCATGATAGCAATGCTAATATGCACGGGTTATGAATTTGGTCCTGATATGATAGGTATTCAAGAGGGATATAATAAAAACTTTCATGTAGATCACTGAATATGATAAATTTGATTCCTTGCAATAGTTTTGCGATATTAAGATGGTAATATGTGGGAGGTATTAGTAGATAATTGTGGTTTAGTAAGAATAATTGTGTTAAGGTTTGTGATTCCCGAAGCATGCACGTATGGTCTGTCGTTATGCTAAGAAGTTGGAGCATGAATTATTATTGATTGACTTCCTTTGTGTGGTGGTCGGGGCGCGCGATGGTTAACTCCTACCAACCTCCCCCCTAGGGGCATCCATAGTAGTACTTTGCTTCGAGGGCTAATAAACTTTCGCAATAAGTATGTGAGTTCTTTATGACTAATGTGAGTCCATGGATTATACGCACTCTCACCCTTCCGCAATTTGCTAGCCTCTTTGGTACCTTGCATTGCCCTTTCTCACATCGAGAGTTGGTGCAAACTTCGCCGGTGCATCCAAACCCTGTGATATGATACGCTCTATCACACATAAGCCTCTTTATATCTTCCTCAAAACAGCCACCATACCTACCTATCATGGCATTTCCATAGCCATTCCGAGATATATTGCCATGCAACTTCCACCATTCTGTTTTTTTATGACACACATCTTCATTGTCATATTGCTTTGCATGATCATATAGCTGACATAGTATTTGTGGCTCAGCCACCGTTCATCATTTTCATACATGTTACGCTAGCATCATTGCACATCCTGGTACACTGCCAGAGGCATTCATATAGAGTCATATTTTTGTTCTAGTATCGAGTTGTAATTTTGAGTTGTAAGTAAATAGAGGTGTGATGATCATCATTATTAGAGCATTGTCCCAGTGAGGAAAGGATGATGGTGCTATGATTCCCCCACAAGTCGTGATGAGACTCCGGACGAAAAAAAAGAGGCGAAAAAGAGCCATGAAAACAGGGAAAAATATTTAAAAAAGAAAAAAAGGAAAAAAAGAAGAAAGAAAAAATATAAATGGGAGAAAAAGAGAGAAGGGGCAATGTTACTATCTTTTTCCACACTTGTGCTTTAGAGTAGCACCATGTTTTTCATATAGAGAGTCTCCTATTTTGTCACTTTCATATACTAGTGGGAATTTTTCATTATAGAACTTGGCTTGTATATTCTCATGATGGGCTTCCTCAAATGCCCGAGGTCTTCATGAGCAAGCAAGTTGGATGCACACCCACTTAGTTTTCATGTTGAGCTTTCATACACTTATAGCTCTTAGTGCATCCGTTGCATGGAAATCCCTACTCCTCGCATTGACATCAATTGATGGGCATCTGCATAGCCCGTTGATTGGCCTCGTTGATGTGAGACTTTCTCCATTTTTGACTTCTCCTATTTATCTCTATCACCATACTCTATTCCACCCATAGTGCTATATCCATGGCTTGCGCTCATGTATTGCGTGGGAGTTGAAAAAGCTGAAGCGCATTAAAAAGTATGAACCAATTGCTTGGCTAAAACCGGGGTTGTTCATGATAAATACTTTGTGTGAAGAAGATGGAGCATGACAGGATTATATGATTTTGTAGGGATAACATTTTTTAGCATTTTTATTTTGAAAGACATGATTGTTTGCTAGTATGCCTGAGTATTGATGTCTTTATATCAAATTATAGACTATTGCTTTGAATCATTTGGATCTTATTATTCATACCGTAAGAGACAGATTCCATGATGAAACATGATAGGTAGCATTCCACATCAAAAATTCTGTTTTTATCATTTACCAACTCGGGGACGAGCAGGAATTAAGCTTGGGGATGCTTGATACGTCTCCAACGTATCTATAATTTTTTATTATTCCATGCTATTATAGTTTCAATCTTGGATGTTTTTATATGCAATTGTATGCAATTATATATCATTTTTTGGGACTAACCTATTAACCCAGTGCCTAGTGCCAGTTGCTCTTTTCTGCTTGTTTTTGGCTTTTCAGAGAAACATTACCAAATGAAGTCCAAATGCCACGAAACTTTTTGGAGATTTTTTTCTGGACAAAAGAAACCTGGGAAGCTTCGGGAGGAGGCCAGAAGCCCCACGGGGGCTTCACAAGGCACTAGGGCGCGCCCCGGGGGGGGGGGGCGCCGTAGTACCTTATGGGGCCCATGTGACTCCTTTTGACCTAATTCCACTTCTATAAATTCACAAATATTGGGAAACCCCCAGAGAGCCAGAAGAGAAAACCTTTCCACCGCCGCAAGCCTCTGTTCTTCCATGATCCCATCTGGAGGCCTTTTCCGGTACTCTGCCGGAGGGGGAATCGATCACGGAGGGCTTCTACATCAACCTTGCTGCCCTTCTGATGATGTGTGAGTAGTTTACCACAGACCTACGGGTCCATAGCTAGTAGCTAGATGGCTTCTTCTCTCTCTTTGATCTTCAATACAATGTTCTCCTCGATGTTCTTGGAGTTCTATCTGATGTAATCTTCTTTTGCGGTGTGTTTGTTGGGATCCGATGAATTGTGAGTTTATGATCAGATTATTCATGAGAAATATTTGAGTCTTCTCTGAACTCTTTTATGCATGATTGTTATAGCTTTGTATTTCTCTCCGATCTATCGGTTTAGTTTGGCCTACTAGATTGATTTATCTTGCAATGGGAGAGGTGCTTTGTGATGGGTTCAATATTGCGGTGCTCAATCCCAGTGACAGAAAGGGACATGCCACGTATTTGTATTGTTTCCATTAAGGATAAAAAGATGGGGTTTATTCATATTGCTTGAATTTGCTTCTCTACATCATGTCATCTTGCTTAAGGCTTTACTCTGTTTCATACTTAATACCCTAGATGCATGCTGGATAGCGGTCGATGGGTGGAGTAATAGTAGTAGATGCAGGCAGGAGTCGGTCTACTTGTCTTGGACGTGATGCCTATATACATGATCATTGCCATGAATCCGTCATAATTATTTGCTTTTCTATCAATTGCCCAACAGTAATTTGTTTACCCCCCGTATGTTTTTGTGCTCAAGAGAGAAGCCTCTAGTGAAAACTATGGTCCCCGGGTCTATCTTTATCATATAAAAAACCTAAAAATACCTTGCTGCAATTTATTTAATTTTATTTTAATTAGTAGTTTAGTTTATCTATTTACCTTGATAAGATTTAATCCTTGCAAATAACCGCTAAGAGGATTGACAACCCTCGTATTTGCGTTGGGTGTAAGTGATTGCTCTTGTGTGTGCAGGTGTGCTTAACAGAATTTTGCTTGGTTCTCCTACTGGATTGATAACCTTGGTTCTTAACTGAGGGAAATAATTATCTCTACTGTACTGCATCATCCTCTCCTCTTCGGGGAAATACCAACGCAGACTACAAGTAGCACACACAGATGCATCACAAAGCATGACATGGCAATATGCTGTGCTAGGGATGACCTAATGCAGTGCTAAGTGTTATAGGCGGAGCAGGAAAATATCTGGGAATATTTTCCCGGCTTTAGGCATTTATCGGACAGACGGTCCGAAGGGGAAGGTTCCATATTTGCAGTGTTGGAGGCATGCGACAGGTATGTGGATGGCATATTTAGATTTGTCTTATTTTTCTGATCATTTTTTATATATAAATTATTTTCATCCGAGTTACGGTTTAATTTCTACGATTTTCCAAAGTTTTAACTATATTCTGAAAATCCTGGAATTTAATTTAATTTGAATTTTAAACAGTGCAGGAACCTTTTACACCCACTGTGGGCTAGCCACAGTGGATGACAGGTGGAGCCAGGGGCCCAGTCAACACCCAGTCAGCAGTTAACTGGGTTGACTGTTGACCTGACCCAGCTGACAGGTGGGACCCTGGTGTCATACACAGGAGTTAATCTAATATAATTAGTTAAACTAATTTACTAGGTGGGACCCCACTGTCAGTGACTTAACTAATTTCCTGATTAAGTTTAATTAGCAAAACAGTGATTAAGCGAGTGGGGCCTACATGTCAGTGACTGGGGCTGCACAGTCAGCACGCTGACCCGGTCAACGGAGTCAACGGGGCCCACGGGACCCACTGGCAGTGACCCAGGGGTGGGCCCCAGGCAATGCCAGGTCAGCGGCGCCGGCGTCTCGCCGCCGGTGACCCAAAAACACGGCGGAGGCCTCGGGCCTCGTCGGGATTTGGCCGTGGAGGGCCATTTGGAGCGAGGCTAGGCGCGTTCGAACGAGCGGTCGATGCCGCGTCAAACGGCGGTGGTGGCAGGGGCGGAGATGGTGCGTAGCGACAACGGCGACCACCGAGGCGGACGCCAGAGTTCAGGCCTCGACGGATCCGAGCATAGAGAGCACGGGGAGGCACCTGCGTGTGCTTGTTGGGCTCCTGGAAGCACCAGGAGCACGATGCCGTGCCCGGTCGGGAGCCGTGATGGCTGTGGCCGCGATGGCGAGGCGAGGCAACAGCGGCGAGCTCGGGCACGACGGCTACGGGCGACGGGAGGCAGCGCTAAGGGAGGGGAAAGGAGCGGTAGCTCACCGGGTGGCACACGATGGCCGTTGGGGGATTAGGAGCTGCAGACGGCACCGGAGTCGAAGAAGAACGCCGGCGGGTCCAGAGGAAGAAGACGACGGCGTTCTGGCGATGCAGGGGCTCCGGGCTTGGTCTCGTGGGCGAGTAAGGCGTAGCAGTCGACGGCGGAGCTTGTGGGCATGTCGGTGCGGCGTGGGGAGGCCGGTGGCTACGTGGGCGGCGAGGCCATGGCAACGGTGGCGCTCGGGTGAGGTGGAGACGAGAGGGAGAGGAGCGAGCGAGGGGGATAAGGACCGGCGCGAGTCCCTGGGGGCCGCGGTGGCATTCTTATCCATCCCGCGGCGCCTGTAGCGACGCAGACAGCGAGCTGGCTCAGCAGAGACGGCGCCCGGCTCGGTCGCGTTCGACAGGTGGAGGAGGGAGGAGGGAGACGACGGGGAGCGGGCTGGGCCGGCTGGGCCAGGCACTGTGCACTAAGGCCCAGTGCACAGTGGCCTTTCTCTTTTCTTTTTCTGATTCTTTTTTGTTTTCTTTATTCCTTTCTGTTTTGCATTTCTTTTTTGTATCAAATGAGTTTTGTAAATATGGAACTTGGCCACATATTTACATTGCAATATTTGGCACTGTCACAAAAAGTTTGGGAGGTATTTGAATTTGTTTGAATTTCTCATAATTGGAAGAGCATTTAAATATGCTGATTTGGCACTGTTTTAATTGCTAGAGCCCAATTAAGCAAGTAAGTGATGTTGTTTTCCTTGACAAATAATTGTTATGGAATATTTGCTAAATGATGGACTATTTTGCAACCATGTTTGTGAAACTTTAAATTTCCCTTGCAATTTGAATTGATTTCAGTGGTGGAGTTTGAAATGAGATATGAATCCAATATGATCAAGCACTGCAAAGCAAGTGACTTAGCACAATCCTGAAGGATCACTGTAGCATAATACATGGGGGTGTTACAGAGTCATATTTTTGTTCTAGTATCGAGTTGTAATATTGAGCTGTAAGTAAATAAAAGTGTGATGATCATCATTATTAGAGCATTGTCCCAGTGAGGAAAGGATGATGGAGACCATGATTCCCCCACAAGTCGAGATGAGACTCCGGACGAAAAAAAAGAGGCCAAAAAGAGACCATGAAAAAAAATGAGAGAAAAAAAGAGAAGGGGCAATGTTACTATCCTTTTTCCACACTTGTGCTTCAGAGTAGCACCATGTTTTTCATATAGAGAGTCTCCTATTTTGTCACTTTCATATACTAGTGGGAATTTTTCATTATAGAACTTGGCTTGTATATTCCGATGATGGGCTTAGTCAAATGCCTGAGGTCTTCATGAGCAAGCAAGTTGGATGCACACCCACTTAGTTTTCATGTTGAGCTTTCATACACTTATAGCTCTTAGTGCATCCGTTGCATGGCAATCCCTACTCCTCGCATTGACATCAATTGATGGGTATCTCCATAGCCCGTTGATTAGCCTCATCGATGTGAGACTATCTTCTTATTTTTGACTTCTCTTATTTATCTCTACCACCACACTCTATTCCACCCATAGTGCTATATCCATGGTGTTGGGGATGTTTACCAGCATGGAGACCCGGCAGGGTGTTAACCCGACTAAAACACGAGCTTAGCGGGTCAACTCACCGCGGGGTTGACGACTCTGTGTGGGCCGGCTTAACGAGGCCTGGTAAAGATAGGCCAGCTTAAACAGTGGGCCGGCTCACGACAAGATAGATGACAAGAAGACCGTCTTGGAGAACAAGTAGGAAAGAGTAGGAGGCGGGTCAGAGAACGACCCGGACTCTCATGTAATCTAGGGTTCCACCTGCATATATAAAGGGGAACACCTATACGAAAAAGCCTAAGTTGCAATCTTCTCGAGAGCTAGACTAGCAAATCCGCATCCTTGTAACCAAGATCTACAACAATATAATCAAGCAGGACATAGCTTTTACCTCCACCGTGAGGGACCGAACCTGGGTAACCCGGCGTCTTTTCGTTCTCAATCAACCCCGTTAAGCTTCCACACTTGTGCGATGGCCCCATCTTTAAGTCCTTTCACAAGGGCATCTGTCGTGTTAAAACCACGACACTTGGCGCCCACCGTGGGGCTTTTGCACGGTGGAGTTGAGGTCTTAGCGGGATCTCTCCCAGGGTTCGGGAAGTACGCGGTTGGCATGATGACCAAGAGCCGCCGAGGGAAGTTCTACATCGACGATTCATACTGGGGCCCCGACGCAGACTCAGTCGAGTATGGGTACCGGGTCCCCTTCGGCAAGATTCACACCTTCATTGGCGTGGTCGGTGAGCCGGCCGCTGGGTTGGAGAATATCGCCGGTGTCGAGTCGGCACACCGTGCTGGTCAGCACCGGGCGAGACCCGGCCCGTGTCAAGCCGGCCCAAGCCATGTCTTCATGGGTTTCACCCAAGGGGTGGCCTTGTCAGAGAACTCCCTGTCTCAGGACGACACACTCATCCAATCTGACGGTGAGTCCTCGATGGGAGAAACCGAGTCAATCCTTCCTATGCACGCTGGGGGGCTCGGGCACGCCAATGGCGTCTTTCCAGAGAGGTCGGATCCGCCTCGCTTCGCGGCGGTGTACATGGCGGGAAGGCAAGATCCGGAGTGAGACCCAGCCAATCCAGCGGCGGGGCAGAATAACATCCTTGCCGGCTCAGGAGGAGCCGGCGCGTCGGCCACCGGCTCTCAGAAAACCGGGACTCAGGCGCTCGCGGACTTGATGACTACGCTGGCAGCCCTGTTGGCCGAGCCGGTCACCGCAGAGAACGCGGCGGCGCGTAACACGGAGATCACAAAGTGTCGCGAGCAGATGGCCAAGATCCAAGAGGACATCAACGCGGAGAACGCTCGTTTGATGCAGGAACAGGCCCAGATTGCCGATGAGAGGCAGTGCTTGGAAGAAGAGGTACATTACCTGAACCGCCGTCAGGCCGAGTCGGAGCTCGTTCACAGGAGGCGTCATCAGAGCCGGCTTCCGGCTAGCCTTGAGCCAACTCAGCTTTTCACCACACCGCCGGCTCCGACGAACCCGGGGGCTGGAGTCATAGCCACGGGAGAGCCGCCTTTGCAACAGCCGGTCCAGCAGCGGGAGCCGGCACAGCATCGCACGCCGGAGCGGCAGCAGCAGTCACCGTCTCGCCGATTCCAGACCCCAATTGGACACTACTCTAACCCGGTGGATAACGTGCTAGCAGCGACCCACAACTTGGCAGCTATTCCGATCGAGGGGGACGGCCCAATTCAGACCGAGGCCAGGAACGCCATTGCGATGCTCAAAACAGCCGTGGTGCAGCAAGCCAACTATTCGCATAGCCAGCACCGGCTTCACTCGACCCCTCATCAGAGCCGCACCAGGAGTCAGCGCCCTGGGTCGCCAGCGGTCTCCAGGAGCGCACACCGTAGGAGAGCCGCCCAGCCGCTGGCGGAGCAGCGCCAGCCCGGGATCCCGCAAGACGTTGCAGACGCTGCTCGGATTCTGCGGGCTTGGGAGTAAGCAAACGCGCGTGCAGGGCACAACCCGCCGGCGTGAGCTGACCCGGCGCTGGATGTCAACCCGCCGCCGAATGTTAACTCGCCCGTTGCGACCCAGATAGACGGCCGACTCGGGAGCTCTTCTAGCCACATGATTGGAACTCCCTGTTTGGTACCAGCGCCGCGAGAAGCGCGCATTCCCCCCGATTTCAAAGGGCCTCGCAAGGTCCCTAATTATACAGCGAATCTGGAACCCACCGAGTGGATCGAGAGTTATGAGCTGGCAATGGACTTGTTGGGCGCAAGTGAGTCAGTATGCGCGCGTTACCTCCCTCTGATGCTGGAAGGCCCTGCACGCACCTGGATGAAAAATCTACCGGCGAATTCTGTCAACACATGGCAGGAACTGAAGGAGCGCTTCATCAAGAATTTCCAGGGAACCTGTAAAAGGCCAACCATGATTGTTGATCTTGACCGTTGTGTCCAGCGCGAGGATGAGTCGGCACATCACAGGGCTCGCCGGGTGGCGGAAGTCATACATAGTTCAGACAGCATCTCGGCGGCTCAGGTAGTGCTCGTTCTAGAGCAAACGTGCAAGTTCCAGCCCCTGGTCCAGAAGCTTGGGCGACTCAAGCGAAAGGTCCAGGACATGGGAGACCTCATGGATGTCTTAACCCGGTATGCGGAGTCAGATAACACCAAGGATCCACTGTCGGACGAGGAGAAGTCTGACAAGGGGAAGAAGGCTGGTGGCAAGGGTCAGCAGCATAACAACAGTAATGGTCAGAACAACAATAGTGGTAAACGTAAGGGTCATGACGGTAGTTCCGATCTGGTGGCAAACACAAACACAGAGAATAAAGGTCAACGGCAGAATGATGGTTCGAGGAGGCAGTCTGGAAATCGCCCTCTCACTTACGAGGAAGCTCTCAAGGCTCCTTGTCCGAAGCATAGTTATAATGGTAAGCCGTCCAGTCACTCCTAGGAAAATTGCTATCTCATGCAAGAGTTTGCCAAACGCGTCTTCTAGAATCATCATAATGGAGGCGGCGCGGGCGGACCACCCGCCAGCCAGGGACCCGGCTTCTCGGGCGCCGGCTTACAAGGGCCCTTCGCGGGACCCGGCTTCCAAGGGAACAGTGGTCAAGGCGGCGGGTTCCAGGGGGCTGGTAACGCTGGAGGCGGCAATCAGCGAAACAACCAGGGAAATCAGCATCAGGCTGGTGCAGCAGGGTTTCAGAGTAACCCGAAATAGCTAAATAGCGGCCAGTATCACGTTTTCACCACTAGCACCTGCAAACGGGATCGGAACGTACAACGATGAGCTGCCCACGTGGTTGAGCCGGCGGCTCCTTACTACCTCAATTGGTCTGAGCAGCCAGTTACGTGGAGCAGGGAAGATCACCCTGTCCTTGTCGATCACCCTGGCCACCTGGCTCTGGTGGTTGCACCGCAAGTCGGTGGTTACACCCTGACTAAGGTACTCATGGACGGAGGCAGCAGCATCAACATTCTGTATTATGACACGTTCAGGCGGATGAATCTGTCCGATAAGCAGTTAAATCCATCCTCTACAGTCTTTCACAGCATTGTTCCTGGCAAGTCGGCCTATCCCATGGGAAGAATTTCCCTGGAGGTGGCCTTTGGCACAGAGGATAACTGGCGTTCTGAGTTCCTGTCTTTTGAGGTGGTTAAGCTTTAGAGCCCATACCACGCCTTATTTGGCCGGCCGGCTTACGCGCGGTTCATGGCGCGGCCATGTTACATCTACCTGAAGATGAAGATGCCAGGACCGAGGGGAACAATCACAGTGGAAGAAAACCGCAAGATTGCACTCGAGTGCGAGGAAGGAGATGCCGCTTATGCTGAGTCGGCTTGCGCTGCGGAGGAGTTGCGGTATTACAAGGACAATGTTGACCCGACTGACAGGACATCCCTGAAGAAGCCCACTATGGAGTCAGACCCCCTGCTCAAGTTTAAGTCAGCCAGAGACACAAAGGAAGTTGATTTCACCACAGGCAATTCTTCTGAGCAGTTCACCATCGGGGCGAATATGGATCCCAAATAGGAAAGCGCGCTCATCGAGTTCATCCGTGAGAATCGGGACATCTTTGCATGGAAACCTTCTGACATGCCAGGTGTACCGAGAGAACTCGCTGAGCACTCCCTTAATGTGGATCCCAAGTTCAAGCCAGTTCGCCAGTATCTCCGTTGTTTTAATGAGGAAAGGCGGAAAGCTATTGGTGAAGAAGTGGCCCGGCTCCTAGCTGCCGGGTTCATCATCGAAGTCTTCCATCCTGAATGGCTAGCTAACCCAGTGCTTGTTTTGAAGAAAAACGGGACCTGGCGGATGTGTGTTGATTATACAGACCTGAACAAGGCTTGTCCTAGTGACCCTTTTGCTTTGTCCTGTATTGACCAGATCATTGATGCTACAGCTGGTTGTGAGAGCTTATGTTTCCTGGATGCTTACTCTGGCTATCATCAGATCAAAATGAAGTTGGAAGACCAGGAAAAGACGGCTTTCATCACACCCTTTGGGGCCTTCTGCTATACAACCATGCCGTTTGGTCTGAAGTGTGCACAGGCGACTTACCAGCGTTGTGTCCAGAGCTGTTTTCACAAACAGATTGGACGAAATGTACATGCTTATGTTGATGACATTGTGGTCAAATCCCAGAAGAAAGAAACTCTGCTGGAGGATCTCAAGGAAATGTTTAACAACCTCCGCATCTACCAGATGAAGCTTAACCCGGAGAAGTGTGTTTTTGGTGTCCCTGCAGGAAAACTTCTGGGATTTCTTGTTTCCGAGCTTGGAATTGAGGCTAACCCGGAAAAGACTAAGGCAATCACAACTCTGGTTAAGCCGGCCAGACTGAACGATGTGCAAAGGCTGACTGGGCAGGTCGCAGCATTAAGCCGGTTCATAAGCCGGCTTGGAGAAAAGGCCATTCCGTTGTACCAGTTGCTTAAGAAATCAGATGACTTTGTCTGGAGCGATGCTGCAGATCAGGCTTTTGAGGCCCTCAAGAAACAGTTATCTGAGCTGCTAGTCCTTGCTGCCCCTTGGGAGAAGGAGCCGATGTTGCTATATATTGCTGCTAACAACAAGGCTATAAGTGTGGCAGTCGTGGTAGAGCGCAAGGAAGATGGTAAGGAGTATCCAGTCCAGCACCCTGTGTATTATGTCAGTGAGGTATTAACCGAGTCCAAGCAGCGGTATCCACATTGGCAGAAGCTGGTCTACGGAGTATTTATGGCTAGCTGCAAGCTGAAGCATTACTTCCACGAGCATCCGATCACCGTGGTCAGCTCAGCACCTCTTGGGGATATAATCTAGAACCGGGAGGCGACAGGCCGGGTTGCTAAGTGGGCTATCGAGCTCGGTCTGCACCATCTCAAATACGTGCCTCGCACAGCAATCAAATCTCAGGCGTTGGTGGACTTTATTAATGATTGGATAGAGTTGCAGGCTCCCGAGGAGAAGCCCGACACAACATACTGGTCCATACACCTTGACGGCTCAAGGCAGCTTGAAGGCTCAGAGGCTGGAGTTGTGATTACTTCCCCACGAGGAGACAAATTCTGTTATGTTTTGAGACTTATGTTCCCCTGTACTAACAATGCAGCGGAATATGAGGCTTTACTTCATGGGCTCCGGGTCGCCAAGGAGATGAACCTGAGCCGGGTCAGGTGTTTGGGCGACTCAGACTTGGTGGCCCAGCAGGTTTCTGGTACTTGGGACTCCAGGGATCCCCTTATGGCGGCTTATCGGCACGCGGTCACGAATATTGCTGGACACTTCAAAGGTTATCAAGTTGATCACATTGATCGCAGGCAGAACGAGGCAGCAGACGCATTCTCTCGCTTGGGCTCGCAACGCAAGCCGGTGCCACCCAATGTGTTCCTAGACGTTCTGCACAACCCGTCTGCCAAGTTACCAGCAGAGGAGGACTTAGCTGTTCCTGGCCCGTAGGCGGCTCTTGTGGCTGCTGTTCACGCAATCCCTGATTGGACGGTCCCCTACTTGTCTTACCTAAGCCGGGGAGAACTGCCAACAGAGGAACTGCTTGCTTGGCAGATTATTAGACGATCCAAGTCTATGACTATTGTCAATGGCGAGTTGCACCGACGAAGCGTCATTGGTGTTTTTCAGCGTTGTGTTTCACCTGAGGAAGGCCGCGCAATTCTCAATGAGATTCACTCTGGCGATTGTGGACACCATGCTAGCTCAAGGTCACTAGTCGCAAAGGCTTTCCCGCACGGTTTTTACTGGCTCACGGCTCATGCTGACGCAGAAGACATTGTCCGTAAGTGTGATGGTTGCCAGAAATATGCTCGCCAGGCCCATGTGCCGGCTCAAGAATTACGGATCATCCTGATCACTTGGTCGTTCGCGGTCTGGGCGCTTGACATGGTGGGGCCCTTCAAACGTTCTAAGAACAAACATACACACCTACTGGTGGCTGTGGACAAGTTTACCAAGTGGGTGGAAGTAGAGACGGTCAGTAACTGCGACGCGGCTACAGCTGTCAAGTTTCTGAAAAAGCTGATATTCCGATTTGGCTACCCACACAGCATCATTACAGACAATGGGACCAATCTGTCCAAGGGAGCCATGGAACAGTTCTGTCAACAAGAGCACATCTGGCTTGATCTAGTGTAGGTGGCGCATCCTCAGTCCAACGGACAGGCAGAAAGGGCCAATCAGGAATTGCTGCACGGTATCAAGCCCCGGCTCATGGTGCCTTTGCAGCGCACGCCGGGTTGCTGGGAAGAAGAGTTACCTTCGGTGCTTTGGAGCATACGAACTACTCCCAATAGGTCAACAGGCTATACGCCGTTTTTCCTCGTCTATGGTGCAGAAGCCGTGCTTCCAAGCGATATTCGTCATGACTCCCCTCGAGTGGTGGCTTATGTGGAATCAGATAATGAGCTGGCTTGCCAAGACGCTCTTGATGCTCTGGAGGAAGAGCGTGACCTTGCTGCATCCAGATCAGCAAGACCTACGTCGCTATCATAGCCATAGAGTTCGAAGCCGTACTTTTCAGGAAGGTGACTTAGTACTCCGTCTGATACAGGACCAGACAGGCATGCATAAGCTTTCACCACCTTGGGAAGGGCGCTTTGTGGTGAGCAAGAATCTCAACAACGGGTCATATTACCTGATTGATATACGGGAAGGAGACAAGTCACGTACTTCTGAGGAGGAAACAAGCCGGCCGTGGAACATTGCCCAGCTCCGGCCATACTAGACCTAAGTCTTTGACTAGGTTACATCTTTGTACATACCTTCTATCATGTATATACCTCTTACGATCAAATAAAATAGCGACCAACAGCACTGCATAAAAGTGTTGTTTTGCTTCAACTTTGGTGTGCTGGATCTTTATTTATTGATCTTGGTTACTTGGGGGCTTCCAACTCAATTGAGTTTAGCTTACAAAACCCTTTTAACCTGGCGAGATGCCACAAAGTTGGTTAAACCTGCCTGTTAGTAAGATGCTACTCCCTGAATAACGACCCGGCATACGCCTGATGAGTCAATCACATAGGTGACCCTGAATTCATCAGAGTTAAAACGACCGATTGGTTGTGTGAGAGCCGGATTTCAGAGAGCGAGGACAAACCAACAGGCCAAAGTGCCAGCTTCATGAAAGCACATTCTGGCTTGCGCTTCTTAAGCCAGCCGTTTCAAGCATATTCCGACTTACGATTATTCTACATGCATACATCCATGCATATCATCTCTGCATACATACATTCATGCATATCATCTCTGCATACATACATCCGGGCATAACATTTGCTTAGTTCCATTTATGTATTTGATTCATTGCAAACAGTAACAAAGATTACTCGTTTATGTGATCTCATCAATAGCCATTACATGCAATTGTTATTGTTTCAACAGAGTCACTATTGCACAAAACCGGTTCTCGAAGCCCAAAGGAGGATTTACATGTTACTCTATTGCAAAAGCCGGTTCTCGAAGGCTAACAGAAGGATCACAGAAGCACCAAGTGTTTGTAGAGGCAATACAAAAGCACAGTGCACGATGGGTCTAGCACCAGTCAAAGGTGTTACGCTATGCTATTACAAGCCGTCCGTTAACTGCGGCCATGACAAAAATTTACAAGTTCTGCCTCCCCGAAAATAAGCCGGCGCCCTATGCGGCCGGGTCGGAGCTGGCGCCGGCACCTGATGTAGCACCCTGTGCTAGCTCTTCGTGGTCGTCGTCATCCTCCGCTTCTTCGCTTGAGTCGCCGGTCGACCACTGAATTGTGCGCAATGCTTCAAACAGGGCATCGGTGGATATCAGAGAAGAAGGGTCCACTTCAGGAGTGAAGGATGTCTTACGTGTCTGGGTTAGGGCCACCGGCTCATGATTTGGTGGCTCTATCCACTCCTTATCTTTCGAATAGGGCGCCTGGTACCGGGTCAGGTCTGCCTCTTCTGCGATTTCGGTGGCTGCAACCCGGGTTGCTTTAATGCAGCGTTGAAAATCCTTCTTGGTGAATGGCGAGTCATCCACGTTGAACTCTGGGTATCCGCCTACGATTTGAGCCGGATCGAGCTCTGGCACGTATGCCTTAGCTCAGGCAAGTGCAGCTAGAGCCCCAGAGCGGCAGCATGCTTTCTTCCAGTGCTCAAACCATCTGGGTACAACTGACAGCTCTCTCAGCATATCGGCAATTAGTTGTGGTGGCGACTTGGTGTTTTTGACGGCCATAATGCATTGCGAGCCGCCTATGTACAGTTGTTCCACGAAGGTGTATACTGCCTTCAATTTCACCACTGGTTGCTGTAGCAGCAGTTGATTCTTGCGACCTGCAAGGGAAGTATACGGATCAGTTCAGCCGGCTCAGTCTGGTAAGCCAGCCCAGTTGACTCATTCTCATCGTTTTACTTACCAAAGATGGCCCGGGACATGGCTGTGATCTGGTTCTTCAGAGGGGTCAGTTCTTGCGTTACCGGCTCTAGCTTAGCTTCGGCCTCTTCAGCACGCGTGGCTAGGGCATCTCTTGCGGCCTCCGTTTCTTGCAAGGTGGCCCTTACAATGGCCAGCGATTTGTTGGCTTTGGCCACGGCTTCTTCATATTCTTGGCGCAATTTTTTCTCCTTCTTGGCCTCCTTTCGGAAGTCGGCGGCCTGGACTTCTACTTGGTCTAGCATTTCCTGCAGAGCAGACTGTTATACAAAGTATACACATGACCCGGGTTGCCCTAAAGAACAACCCGGCCCATGGGGGCTACATGTTATCGAGCTTCACAACCCGTAAGGCAAGTTCCATGCAGCTGCAAGCACTCTACATGGCACTTGGGGGCTAATTCCTAAATTGATCTACCCGGCTTACAAGTTATAAAGACCCACTCGCCATGAATCGTGAGCCGGCCCTTGGGGACACCGATTGAAGTTATGCATACAAGTTTCCTTTTTTGAAGTCCCGGGTCATCATTCCATAATGACCCGGCCCTTGGGGGCTACATATATATATGGTACAAAATGAAGGGTGCAAGCTTACCTCATATTTCCGCTTCAGTGAAGTGATCATGGTGATCTCCGTGTCCCGGCTTTCCGACAGCCGGGTCAGCACGGCCTGGTGCAAGGTATTGTTGTCTTGGTCTTCAAATGAAGAAAAATTCAGAGCCGTCTTTCCCTTGTCCTTCGAGGCCGGCTCAGGCTTGGCAGGGATTTTGGCAAGAGCGGTGGAAGCCTCCAGAGTTGTTTGCTGTTCTCCAGTTACCACCATGTCCTCCTGAGCCGGTGCCACGGGCGGCTCTTTGGGCTGTTCTTCGGCTGGATTCTCTCTTTCCTGGATAACAGGCGAAGGAGGGTGAGCCGGGCTGGTGGTGTCTTGAGCCGGTGGGCTGTTCTGGACTGCCTGCTCATCTTGGCTGACCAAGATGGCCTCTTTCTCCCCTTGAGTGCCAGGTTGAATGACCGGGTCAGATGACCCGGCAGGCGCTTTCTTTTTGATAGCCTTGGCCCTGTACAAAAGACAGGAAGTCATTCAGTTGAAGAGGGAAAAACAAAAGGAACTGTTATATGTCACAAGTATTAGCTTACCCAAGGTTGATGTTGAAAGCCGGCGCTTGCGTGGCGCTTGACTCGCCAGAGAAGTGGGACGTCTGATATGCCGAGTCATTTAAACATAGGGGCTCTTTGAAATGACCAGCTAGAGGAAAAGAGGGAGTTGGACTGAGAAGCACCTCTGCCCGTGCTCTACGGGATGGCGGCTCGTATGGGAGCCTGCCACTTAATTCGCCTTCGCTCCTCCGGGTCTTCCTTTTGGAGGTGCCAGCTTGCTGTGTTTTCTTCAAAACAAATTGGGGATCCAAATGAGCGTCCTGGTGTGAAAAAGGGACCTTACGGACGGCAACCCGGGGCTTCCTTCGAACCTTGCGCATCACAGCCCGGGTTTTCTTCCGAATAGGTCTAGGAGAGTCAGAATCAGAGGAGATCAAGGTTACCTCTGGCTCGTTGGTGTGGCTAATTTCGGTTTCGTCCTGAAGAGAAGGGGCGTCACAAAGTTGAATAAAAAGACGGCCAAGCGAGTCAAGTTCTACCTCATTTTGGGCAGCTGGCTCATCTACATCGGCCGGCTCATCTTGCTGCTCCACTGAGGCTGGGGCGGCTTGTCGAGGTTTCTTCCTCTTCCAAAACTTGTCGTCTGCCTGCATTTGTGACAAGTAGGTAGTTAAGAATGAGATGAGGAGGGCGAGTTAAGAATAGCATAAGAGGATACAAGTACTTACAGAAGGCACAGGGTTTGTCAAGCAGAAGGGTGCTAGCCCGGTTTTGTTGCACTTCTCTTGAGGTTCTCCCAGTAGTCTTTTGGTGGCTTTATTGATGTCACTCACAGATAAATTGACTTGGCTGAAGCGTTGAACATCAGCCGGCTCACCAGTATAGTTACACATCAAGTTGCCCCTCTGGCTAAAGGGCTGGATTCGTCAGCTTACCCAACACCGGGTCAGGTCGACCCTGGTAAGGCCATTGGCAACCAAGGCCCTTATCTTCGAATAAATAGGGGCAATTTGCTTGCATTCCTCTGTTGATGGCCAACCCGGAAAGGCCACCATTGCGTCAAGCCGGTCCAGTCTGTAACCCGGCAGGGGGTTTTCATTTTGAGGGGCAGTGCTTTTGCAGTAGAACCAGGTCTTGTTCCAGGCCTTGGGATGGCTCGCCAGCTTGGCCTCAGGAAAAGGAGTGTTTCTTCGCCTCTGAATAGAGACGCCGCCAAATTCTATGCTGGGGCCATCAGTGAACTCAGTCTGATGGTTGATGTAGAAAAACTCTCGGAAAAGGAGGACAGTTGGAGCTGTTTGAAGATATACTTCGCAGAAAACTTCAAATTGGCATAAATTTGTGATTGAGTTGGGGCCAAGATCCTGTGGTCGGAGGTCGAAAAAGTTAAGGACGTCACGGAAGAATTTTGACCCGGGCGGCCGAAATCCCTTATGAAGATGATCTGCGAAGACCACTACTTCGTTCTGCCTAGGCTGGGGGTGCTTTCTTCTTCAGGCGCCCGCCAGCTGATTGTTGCTTGAGCCGGTAAGAGGCCTTGCCCCACGAGCTCGTTCAGCATCAGGGTTGAGACCTGCGATCTGACCCAGTTGCAGGATTTGTCAGTCTTGGGGGCCATGGCGACTTCGGATTTAAACTGCAGGACAATAATGATAAGCTGGCTGGTTAAGCTCATGAGGTGTAACCTGGCAAAGTAATGAGGCGATCATGGTTGCTAAAGGTTATGACCCGGGTTATATAAGTCACCGAAAGCAATAATAAGCCGGCGTGACAATGAGCCG
The DNA here is from genome assembly GCA_039707655.1 of Elymus sibiricus. Lineage (NCBI taxonomy): Eukaryota > Viridiplantae > Streptophyta > Magnoliopsida > Poales > Poaceae > Elymus > Elymus sibiricus. Next base: position 32,404,781 of record CM077674.1, read on the forward strand.
GCGCTAGTGGTGCAGCAGTGTTTTGGATTTTCCCTAAGTGTTGAGTTAGCTGTGAACAAGAATCTAACGGAGTAGTTGAAATTGCGGATCTGAAAATACCACAGAAAAGAAATTTTAAAAGACCTAAGCATGGATGGTTACTAGGGCCCGTGGTCAATGCAAGTCTGTGAAGGCCAACATAGAGATTTAGATGCGAAAAATGGTATTACTGCAGTAAATAAAATGCCTACACGGATCATCTCATTGATTTTGGATCTACTAAATGAGAGGAGAAGGATGAACATGAAGAACACTGATGAACTATAGAGAATGGGCGCCATAGATCTAGAAAAGCAAGGGTTTGGACGTACCTGATTGCGGCGAATGCGGCAGCGGTGCTTTTGATGAGCTCCGGCGACGATGGGGCGACGGAGAAGGCGCGGTCGAGGTTGTCGGAGAGCTTGAGGGCGGCGGCGCTTCGGGTCTGACAAGCGCGGGCGCGAGGAAGAAGAAGAGCCCAAGGTAAAACGCGCTAGTGGGGAATGAGTTGGCCTCTTATAGATGCAGTAAAAGTTAAAACGGCGGGGGCGCAACCCCATGCGGCGCAGTAATTTTCGGCTGCGGGCTCCTCGATTCTCGCGCCTGACAAGACGATACATACCCACTCAAAGATTCGAGGTGATGTCATCCCAGATTTTGCGGAAGTGGATTCTGACGTCATGAGGGAAAAAGAGCTGAAAATGTCTAAGTCTGAACCTGAAGAGGAAACCCGTCGATCCATTTAACCCGGCAAATTGAGCTGGCCTAGGACGGTGTTCTAAAAGGCTGTCTTGGAGAGTATTACTAATGTTTTGCTTTTTTCAGGTTGAAGTTTAACGTGAATAAATTCAAGTCAAACTGAGGGCTAATGTTGGGGATGTTTACCAGCATGGAGACCCGGCAGGGTGTTAACCCGGCCAAAACGCGAGCTTAGCAGGTCAACTCACCGCGGGGTTGACAACTCTGTGTGGGCCGGCTTAACGAGGCCTGGTAAAGATAGGCCGGCTTAAACAGTGGGCCGGCTCATGACAAGATAGATGACAAGAAGACCGTCTTGGAGAACAAGTAGGAAAGAGTAGGAGGCAGGTCAGAGAACGACCCGGACTCTCATGTAATCTAGGGTTCCACCTGCATATATAAAGGGGAACACCTATACGAAAAAGACTAAGTTGCAATCTCCTCGAGAGCTAGGCTAGCAAATCCGCATCCTTGTAATTGAGATCTATAGCAATATAATCAAGCAGGACATAGGCTTTTACCTCCACCGTGAGGGGCCGAACCTGGGTAACCCGTCGTCTTCTCGTTCTCAATCAACCCCGTTAAGCTTCCACACTTGTGCGATGGCCCCATCTTTAAGTCCTTTCACAAGGGCATCTGCCGTGTTAAAACCACGACACATGGCTTGCGCTCATGTATTGCGTGGGAGTTGAAAAAGCAGAAGCGCGTTAAAAAGTATGAACCAATTGCTCGGCTTGTCATCGGGGTAGTGCATGATAAATACTTTGTGTTAAGAAGATGGAGCATGACAGGATTGTATGATTTTGTAGGGATAATGTTCTTTAGCATTTTTATGTTGAAAGACTTGATTGTTTGCTAGTATGCCTGAGTATTGATGTCTTTATATCAAATTATAGACTATTGCTTTGAATCATTTGGATCTTATTATTCATACCGTAAGAGAGAGATTACATGATGAAACATGATAGGTAGCATTCCACATCAAAAATTCTGTTTTTAACATTTACCTACTTGAGGACGAGCAGGAATTAAGCTTGGGGATGCTTGATACGTCTCCAACGTATCTATAATTTTTGATTGTTCCATGCTATTATAGTATCAATCTTGGATGTTTTATATGCAATTATATGCCATTATATATCATTTTTTGGGACTAACCTATTAACCCAGTGCCCAGTGCCAGTTGCTGTTTTCTGCTTGTTTTTGCCCTTTCAGAAAATCATTATCAAAAAGTGTCCAAACGAGAAAAAAACTTTGGATTAATTTTTTCTAGACCAGAAGAGACCCAGGAAGCTTCGGGAGAAGACCAGAAGAGCCACGAGGAGGCGGCAAGCTATAAATTCCAACGCTTGTGGGCCCCTCGTGGTACCTCTTGACCGAATTCCAACGCTATAAATTCCCAAATATTCCAAAACCAACAGAGAGACAGAAGAGAAACCTTTCCTCTGCCGCAAGCCTCTGTTCTTCCGTGATCCCATCTGGAGGCCTTTTCCGGTACTCTGTCGGAGGGGGAATCGATCACGGAGGGCTTCTTCATCAACTTTGCTGCGCTTTTGATGATGTGTGAGTAGTTTGCTACAGACCTACGGGTCCATAGCTAGTAGCAAGATGGCTTCTTCACTCTCTTTGATCTTCAATACCATGTTCTCCTCGATGTTCTTGGAGTTCTATCCGATGTAATCTTCTTTTGACCTAATTCCACTTCTATAAATTCACAAATATTGGGAAACCCCCAGAGAGCCAGAAGAGAAAACCTTTCCACCACCGCAAGCCTCTGTTCTTCCATGATCCCATCTAGAGGCCTTTTCCGGTACTCTGCCGGAGGGGGAATCGATCACGGAGGGCTTCTACATCAACCTTGCTGCCCTTCTGATGATGTGTGAGTAGTTTACCACAGACCTACGGGTCCATAGCTAGTAGCTAGATGGCTTCTTCTCTCTCTTTGATCTTCAATACAATGTTCTCCTCGATGTTCTTGGAGTTCTATCTGATGTAATCTTCTTTTGCGGTGTTTTTGTTGGGATCCGATGAATTGTGAGTTTATGATCAGATTATTCATGAGAAATATTTGAGTCTTCTCTGAACTCTTTTATGCATGATTATTATAGCTTTGTATTTCTCTCCGATCTATCGATTTGGTTTGGAATACTAGATTGATTTATCTTGCAATGGGAGAGGTGCTTTGTGATGTGTTCAATCTTGCGGTGCTCAATCCCAGTGACAGAAGGGGACATGACACGTATTTGTATTGTTGCCATTAAGAATAAAAAGATGGGGTTTAATCATATTGCTTGAGTTTAATTTGTCTACATCATGTCATCTTGCTTAAGGCGTTATTCTGTTTCATACTTAATACCCTAGATGCATGCTGGATAGCGGTCGATGGGTGGAGTAATAGTAGTAGAAGCAGGCAGGAGTCGGTCTACTTGTCTCGGACGTGATGCCTATATACATGATCATTGCCATGAATCCGTCATAACTATTTGCTTTTCTATCAATTGCCCAACAGTAATTTGTTTACCCACCGTATGCTATGTGTTCCAGAGAGAAGCCTCTAGTGAAAACCATGCCCCCCGGTCTACTTTATCATATATTAAAAAACTAAAAATACCTTGCTGCAATTTATTTACTTTTATTTTATTTAGTATTTTAATTTATCTATTTAACTCTATAAGATTTAATACTTGCAAATAACCGCTAAGAGGATTGACAACCCTCTTATTTGCGTTGGCTGCATGTAGGGGAACGCGACAGAAAACAAAAAAAATCGGTACAGCGAGCACGCCCAGGATCACTATTGAGATGCATACAAGGTTTGGATCTGATCGTTACCGACTCGTAGCGCAACGGAAGTAGAGTTGTTGAAGATCGTCGGTGCAGATCCCCGTAGCTAAGATTTACAACCTCCCAACCATGAGGATGTACTCCCTCGTCTGCTCTTCGGACAGTCCCTCGGACAGCCCTTCGGGAGGCGTTCGGACAGTCCCCCGGACGGTGTCACAGACAGCCCTTCGGGAGGCACTCACAGAAACTCAGACGGTCACTCGGACAGCCCTTCGGGAGGCACTCTCGAACAGCCCCTCGGGCAAAAAGATCGAACCTACGACCTCTCTACGGGGTTGCACACATACGGTGTCAGCTATCCGGCAGGGCTTCGCTGTCCAGAACTAGTTCCCACCGGAACCCAGACAGCCTTTCGGCTCTACGAAACTATTTTGTGTGAGGGAGAGAAGAAGCCAGATCATTTCATGGCATAATGTATGAGAGAAAGAGTGAGTTTGGGCAGCCCCCTCCACCCCTATTTATAGGCCAAGCCCAAGGGGTAGAGGACACTTTGAAATACCAAAATGCCCTCAAAGGTGGCTTCCCAAATAAGCTACCAAATAGTGTTTCCACTATTCATGAAAATATTTTTTCGTGACCGTTAAATCCGAAAATATTTCTGTAGGTCCAGAATATTTCCAGTACCCACTAAAACAATTCTGAACGCATTCCGAAACATTTCCGGATCAATGATTGTCATCAGCGAAAAGCAAACAAGAATGCGTTTTCACTATTCATGAAGACAATTTTTCGCGACTGAAAAATCCGAAATTATTTCTGTAGGTCTTAGAACATTTCTAGTACCCACTAAAATAATTTTGGACACGTTTCGAAACAATTCCGGATCAGTGATTTTGATCAGCGAAAAGCAACCAAAGCGGTTCCGGCAGCTCCGAAACATTTCCGGTTTTTTCCCCGGAAAAATCCCAGAAGTTCCCAGAACAATTCTAACACCCTCCAAGAATTTCTAGGCGTGTGCCGAAACCATTTTGACTTAATGGTATACTCCGAAACAACTTTTCGGTTTTACCGAAACTATTCCGGTGTTCTCTCTCCGGAACTCTTCCGTCGTCTCCGAAACTTTTCCGGTGACTTTCTCTCAGACTCCCTGTCTAGAATTCAGCACATAGATGACCCTTAAGCGTGTGACCCTATAGGTTCGGTGAAGTATAGACATGACCAGTAGACTTTCCGATCAATGATCAATAGCGGAACCGTGGACACCCATATTGATCCCTATACCCACACGAATAAATATTAGAGTGAACCTCTAGTTGCCGTGTGCTATTCCTGTTGCTTCGTGATATGTTACAAACACCCTAGTTGAGATTTATCGGCATCCCCGTGGATCAACACTTGTCCACAATGCCAGTTATCTCGTTACCGGTTTTGTTCTCTTTTCTCGTTCCCGTGTTCCGGCATCCCTGTGATCAAATCACAATGTGTCTGGCCAGACGATGATGGATACCGTAACACCGAGAGGGCCCAAAGAATATCTCTCCATTGTCGGAGGAGCAAATCCAAATCTTGAGCTATCAAGTCCCTTGACATACTTTCCCATGAACCCGTAAGTCGCCGTAATAGTCACCCAGTTACGGATGACGTTTAACAAACCCCAAAGGTCATGAAGCAAGCATGAAGAAACTCGATACTCTCATGGTCTAAGGAATTATGCAAATGTTAGCTTTCTCTGTGTTATTAACCATTAACTTGTGATGAATGTATCTCATAGCATAACATCAATTCGGGTCGATTCAACACAAGTGTTCTCCTAACAATGTTTCCTCAAAGTTGCCGGCATAGTCATGCCCATGATCAGGAAAACAGAACCATCATGCAACACTTGAGCTAGTCTTAGAGGCCAGACTAGGAATGCATTTTACAGTTTATTATTCCACACGTGCATATGAGTTTGCCTCCGAGCCTCGTGGTTATTGCAGACTCGAGAACCATTGCAGTTATAGCACGGAATATAAACATAATTATGAGCATGGAGATAAATAATAACATTTATTATTGCCTCTAGGGCATATCTCCTACAGACTCCCACTTGCACTAGAGCCAATAATCTAGTCAATGCTAATGCACTTTACACCTATGGCATACCGGTGTAAAATATGCTTCGCTTGTGGTATAGTCTTTGTCTAATGGACCTGAGAACTTCATGGCCATGTGTATCTTTGCATATCCTCGCGTTTTCACGCTTTCAAAAAATTCATATTTTGTGTGGACTTGGCTTTGTATATATGTGAATCACTGGTCGAACCTTGATTCCTCAGACTGAGCTATGGAGCAACTATCTACAATAGTGTCCCATTGACCAAAGCCATCTTGGAACCATACTAAGTTCATGAATGAACTATATGATTCAACATATTCTTTGCACTTCCAAAGCGTCAACATACTTAGCCTTTGTTATAGAATTCGCCACAGTAGCCTGTTTGGAACAATTTTCAACTACTGTGCCACCATATCGTGTATTACACAACAGCCTTAACTTAAATCGAAAATCGCATGGAGCATTGATGAAGACTGCATCGATGTAACCTTTTACAACGAAGTCTTCATAATCTCCGCTTGCGAGAAAACATGTCATGAGTGCTATTCTAGTACTCAATGACATCTTTCACTGTTGTCCCATGATCAGTACTTTGATCACTTTGGTATCTATACTCGCAACTGCTTGGGAGTACCGGACATATCTGGTTGTTTTACATACCATGGAATACATGATTAATCCAAACAAGAAAGTGTGTGGAATCTCCATCATGTATTTTGCTCATCAGTGTTTTGGGACACCGAGTGTTGCAAAACTCTTTCCATGTGACTTCGGCAAGAATCACTCCTTGGCGTTTTAATGTTAAAACATTTTAACATCTTGTCAATATGTATTTTTGGCTTTAGCCTAATAGCCCATATTTATCTCCATAGATAAATATGCCTAATATTGAGGCTACCTAGCCCAAGCACTTCATCGAAAAACTATTTTTCAATGAAGTCCTAATTCGTGTCAAGAAATTTATATTATTTCCAATCAACAATGTGTAAAGCACACAAGTTTTAGAAATATTATTATGCTCCCACTTACTTTCTTGTAACAACAAGCATCTTCGCTATCCATTGATAAAATCAAACTCTTTTGACTATTTCATCAAAACGAAGATTCCAACTCCTTTTTGCTCTCTTCTGTCCATTGCTAGAACTTTTAAGTTTGCACACTCACTAGCATCCTCTGGATCGACAAAATACTTTGGACTGTATCACATACAAGTCCTAGTTTGTATTCCCATTTCATGGAAATTCTTTCATCATCCATGTTTCATATCTCATGATTGAAATATGTATTAATTGCTAGTTTAACCCGAACCGACTTTAAGCATCGCTACGATGAGACAACCTCATCGTAGTCAACTCCTTGAACTTGTTTATTGCAACAAGTCGAGCTTTATGGATAAAACATTTTATCCACATCAGTTTATAGTTGCATTAATGTTCGTTAGACTCTAAGTCTTCCGAAGGGTTCATCAAGATTTAATCTTGAATCATTTATATGGAAACTATCTCGGATTGTATTGGCATTTAGCCAATTCCGGAGTCAGGGCCCATCAACGTTTCCTTGATTATCGTAGGTATACTGTTGTCTAACAACAATATCTCGTTTGTGCACCTGAGAGGTTTGCACGAGTTTTGCCTACGTGGTTCAGCTGCAAGTTCGACCAAAGTCCATACATTTTATTGTAGAGGCTTCCGTATCAGTCGTAGGAGGAAACTTTGGAATTGCTTCCGCGGTTTCTTTCCTTTGTCATGATAACAAAGATACTGTTATCTCGTTGAGTTGCACTGTCCTCCCACTCACCTTTTTGCAAGAAACATTTTCTTTCAAAATGATACCGTTCTTTGTGGCAAACTTTTGCCTCGGTATAGTGAGGGAGGAATACCCAATAATTTGGGATAATCTACAAAGTAGCACTTGTCTGATTTGGAATAGGTATGTAAATATTTTACACAATCCCCATATTCCAAATGTTAAGAAAAGACATAACATGGTTGGGGTTACCATACCATGGTGTTATTTCAACAGATCCGATGGCGCTCTTTTCATTGTAAAAGCTGCAGTCTCTAAAGCATTACTTTAAAAGGGATAATGGCAAATTGATTTATGTCATCTTTGATCTTACCATGTCATAAATGGTTTGATTACATCTTCACGGACATTCCACTCACAGTGGTGCTCCGGGAGGTGTAAGTTATGAAACTCTTTTCACAACTCATCAGACATTCGCTAAACTTGTAACTCAAAATTTCTTTCCGCAATCCAATTGCAGAAACATAATTTTCTTGTTACAATAATTTCTTCTTCATTTTGAAAACCTTTTGAAAGATTTCAAAAGATCCAGACTTACGTCTCATCAAGTAAATATCCATATATCTACTTGAGTCATTTCAGAAGATAGACAAATCCACTGCCAGCAACAACATTTATCAGACTACACACCTCATGATGTATGATCACCAATCAGTTCTATGCTCGTTCCTTATGGCATGTGAACGGTATTTCAGTCACTTCACTTTTCAGGGGAAAGTTGCAAGTGTCAGATGATTCATAATCAAACGACTTCAAAATCCATCATTATGGAATTTCTCCATGCGGGTTTCTCCAATGTGACCAAATGCAGTGCCACACATGTGTGGTATTCTTTTAGGCTTGTGACATTTAGCGTCAGTGTTATGGATGTATCATATTACCATCAATATTCATAACATACATCTCATCCATGATGGAAGTATGGCCCTTATGTTATTCATAATATTGAACAACAATTGTTCTTTTATGAACAACACTCTTGCAACAAACATTATGCAAATGGGCTAGAGTGTATAAAACTCTAAAATGAATTATGAAAGTAAATACAGAGGTAATGTATTATTATCAATATTCATAACATACATCTCATTCATAACGAAAGTATGGCCCTTATGTTATTCATAACACCGAACATCAAAAGTTCTCTTATGAACAACCTTCTTGCAAGATACTTTATGCAATGGGCTAGAGTGTATGAAACTCCAAAAATGAATTATGAAAATAAATACATAGGTAATACACCGATGGAAGGTATAGTAACATTTACTATGTTCCCAGCGCGTATCTAAACCTCATTCCCGGCAAGTCTTGTAGGCCATAGTAGTTCTTGCATCGAGTCGCAACAGAATGCAATCGAGCGGGTATCTCTGTGATCAACTCACAATACCCAAGAATTAGTGATTAACATGTTTAATCATAATTCCCAAGAACTATTTCTTTGACCAGCCTTCTATACATCAATAGCTTGTATGACTTTCATACATGAGCTGGATATTCCAGTCTTCTCTCTTTTTGCCTTTATACTTCTAACAGTTTTACTTCCAATATTTCTCCTCCTCTCAGAAGAAGCACCCAACTTTGAGAGTGGCATCAGCCTCGGACTTCCTAGGCGCGTAAGTTTCACTAACACCCTTCGGACACTTCCTTTCTCTTTAAGTTGTTGTTTTATTCACCTTCATATCATGACAGGCGTTCTTCTAGATCCCTCTTGTATTAGTCTAATGCATAGTAAACACATTTACTAATAGTTTGCAAACAAACATTGATTTGGATATCTCATATCTTTTAGCCTTTGTTTGCATCTGAAAATATTTTTCTGTTCCATGAATATCATATAACTATCCCAAATTTTTGAAGTTCGGGTCTCATGGAAGCAAACATATTGCACTTGACCGTAACGGAATTCTAGCTTTTGGATCGAAGGACGAGAGTCACATCATCCATAGCATTAGCGGCAGAACACCGAAAGCATGTGATAGGACAAAGTCCTTCTCGGCACTCTTGAGGACAATTCTCACATTATGTTACCAACCGTAAAGTTTTAACCAGATATTTAACAGCTTATTCAATTTTAACAGGGAAAGTGGAAACGTGAGCCATTCTTCTATAACTATTATGCATATAACACTTATACAATGTTCATAATTAATTGCACAGAGAATTAAACAAGTTAATTCTACAGTGCGCTCCCACTCAAATCAATATCTCTCATAATTGATTGTGAGTGATACAAGACCCAAATTTCAATTCAACGCCAAGGATGCATCCATCTCAAGTGACGAGAATTTCATTTGGTAGGCCAACTTGCCAATCACATCTCTATGTGACTCTTGTTCATCTTTCGATGGGCGTGTTCCGAGCTCAGGACGATCCTCCGGAACATCAAGACAACCAAGTGATCTTGCTGCGAGGTCTCAACTCACCCGCCTCACACTTCTCTAATCGTTCGTACCCATGCATCCATGTGATACCCTGAAGAGATAGGTGCCGTGACGGTGCTACACTTGGGAGAACACTAACTACTTGATATTTTTAGTGAGAGATCACCCTAATAAAAAGCGACTACCGCGCAATCAAAAGGGTGCATCATAAGCGATAAACATCTCAGGCAATGCATAATAGCATGATATGGTATAGCCCTTTCTGACTGAGAAGTCTTTAGTTTCTTCGTCTTCGGCATTCGCGTCGGTGTTCACCTTCGCGAAGATTGCCACCACCTTGTCGATGCACCAGATAATATTGCTATCTTTATAGCTAATAAAATAAGTGCATTACATAAGGTTGACACGCAGGTCATTAAAGTGACAATCATATGGCTCCAGCCATCATGACGAATCATGACACACAGGTCATGTTAATTTACATTATATAGTCATCTCATACATAATCAAATTAAAATGAGAACAGCTATACCACATCACATGCACATCCTGCAAAACCAAGTTAGACGCCTCTAATCGGTTTATGCAAAATTTTATTTGACGTGGCTTCTAAGGTTTCGAAACAATTCTAAGCTACCAACGTTCATCATCAAGTATAATTATTCAAGTCGCTAGATTAACTTCGCGGGGTGTATGAAACACGACATAATAAAATCTTGAGCCCCATACTGAACTTCGTCATACGCATGACCCCCGTGAAGATCATATCTGCATTACCCTTTTGTCTGCGAAATTTCAACTTTCTTTTAACTATGGTGGAATTCAACGAACTGTAAGCACTTCGTTGATCAATCAGGATCGCAGATTGCCAGAACTTTGAAACTCCACCATGCCGATATCAAGATTAGAAATACGCAAATTTTAGGGAAGCAACAAGAACATCGGGTAACAGATTTCATCTGCTACCCGCACAAATAATTTTCAGCAATAGAACTCATCTACTACAAAATTATATTGTGCAACACCCATACATCTCTATGTATTCTAGATCGTAACCTGCATCTACGCATAGCACGGCTCATGATGCCACTATAGGGGAATGCGAAAGAAAATAAAAAAATTCGGTACAGCGAGCATGCCCAGGATCACTATGGAGATGCATACAAGGTTTGGATCTGATCGTTACCGACTCGTAGCGCAGCGGAAGTAGAGTCGATGAAGATCGTCGATGCAGATCCCCGCAGCTAGAATTTACAACCTCCCAACCGCGAGGATGTACTCCCTCGTCTACTCTTCGGACAGTCCCTCGGACAGCCCTTCGGGAGGTGGTCGGACAGTCCCCCGGACGGTGTCACGGACAGCCCTTCGGGAGGCACTCACAGAAACTCGGACGGTCACTCGGACAGCCCTTCGGGAGGCACTCTCGAACAGCCCCTCGGGCAAAAAGATCGAACCTACGACCTCTCTACGGGGTTGCACACATAGTGTCAGCTATCCGGCAGGGCTTCACCGTCCAGAACTAGTTCCCACCGGAACCCAGACAGCCTTTCGGCTCTACGAAACTATTTCGTGTGAAGGAGAGAAGAAGCCAGATCATTGCATGGCATAATGTATGAGAGAAAAAGTGAGTTTGGGCAGACCCCTCCACCCCTATTTATAGGCCAAGCCCAAGGGGTAGAGGACACTTGGAAATACCAAAATGCCCTCAAAGGTGGCTTCCCAAAGAAGCTACCAAATAGTGTTTTCACTATTCATGAAAATATTTTTTCGCGACCGTTAAATCCAAAAATATTTCTGTAGGTCCAGAACATTTCCAGTACCCACTAAAACAATTCTGGACGCGTTCCGAAACATTTCCGGATCAATGATTTTCATCAGCGAAAAGCAAACAAGAATGCGTTTTCACTATTCATGATGACAATTTTTCGCGACTGATAAATCCGAAAATATTTCTGTAGGTCTTAGAACATTTCTAGTACCCACTAGAATAATTTTGGACGCGTTCCGAAACAATTCCGGATCAGTGATTTTCATCAGCGAAAAGCAACCAAAGCAGTTCCGGCAGCTCCGGAACATTTCCTGTTTTTTCCTCGAAAAAATCCCAGAAGTTCCCAGAACAATTCTGGCACCCTCCAAGAATTTCCAGGCATGTGCCGAAACCATTTTGACTTAATGGTATACTCCGAAACAACTTTTCCGTTTTACCGAAACTATTCCGGTGTTCTCTCTCCGGAACTCTTCCGTCGTCTCCGAAACTTTTCCGGTGACTTTCTCTCAGACTCCCTGTCTAGAATTCAGTAGATAGATGACCCTTAAGCGTGTGACCCTATAAGTTCGGTGAAGTATAGACATGACCGGAACACTTTCCGATCAATGATCAATAGCGTAACCGTGGACACCCATATTGATCCCTATACCCACACGAATAAATATTCGAGTGAACCTCCTGTTGCCGTGTGCTATTCCTGTTGCTTCGCGATATGTTACGAACACCCGAGGTGAGATTTATCGGCATCCCCGTGGATCAACACTTGTCCACAATGCCAGTTACCTCGTTACCGGTTTTGTTCTCTTTTCTCGTTCCCGTGTTCCGGCATCCCTGTGATCAAATCACAATGTGTCTGGCCAGACGATGATGGATACCGTAACACCGAGAGGGCCCAAAGAATATCTCTCCATCGTCGGAGGAGCAAATCCCAATCTTGAGCTATCAAGTCCCTTGACATACTTTCCCATGAACCCGTAAGCCACCGTAATAGGCACCCAGTTACGGATGACGTTTAACAAACCCCAAAGTTCATGAAGCAAGCATGAAGAAATTCGATACTCTCATGGTCTAAGGAATTATGCAAACGTTAACTTTCTCTGTGTTATTAACTATTAACTTGTGACAAATGTATCTCATAGCATAACATCAATTCGGGTCGATTCAACACAAGTGTTCTCCTAACAATGTGTCCTCAAAGTTGCCGGCATAGTCATGCCCATGATCAGGAAAACAGAACCATCATGCAACACTTGAGCTAGTCTTAGAGGCCAGACTAGGAATGCATTTTACCGTTTATTATTCCACACGTGCATATGAGTTTGCCTCCGAGCCTCGTGGTTATTGCAGACTCGAGAACCATTGCGGTTGTAGCACGGAATATAAACATAATTATGAGCATGGAGATAAATAATAACATTTATTATTGCCTCTAGGGCATATATCCTATAGTGCAAGTGTTTGCTCTTTTGTGTGCAGGTGCGCTTAACGGAATTTTGCTTGGTTCTCCTACTGAATTGATAACCTTGGTTCTTAACTGAGGTAAATACTTATCTCTACTGTACTGCATCATCCTCTCCTCTTCGGGGAAATACCAAAGCAGACTACAAGTAGCATCCAACAGAACATGATCAGATACTGCAACGACAAGTGCGGCATCGTCCAGCCCGTGCTGCCGCGGGAGAAGGCAGTCCCAAGCAGCTAGTTCCACGTCGACCTCAGCAACATGGAAAACCTCTACCTCGTCAGCTTCAGGACCCCGACGGGGTTTTATGGGAGTTCGGCAAGGAGGGCGGGACCTGAGTCATCGCCGGCTTCGGCGACCGGTACCAGGACCTCATCGGCCAGAAGGGGCTGGACGCAGTCATGCTAGGCTGTGTCCAAATGGCCGCGGCTGTCGATGTCCTGGCAAAGCATGGCACCACGAACGTGTAGGGGAACACGACAGAAAACAAAAAATTTCGGTACAGCGAGCACGCCCAGGACCACTATGGAGACTGCATACAGGGTTTGATCTGATCCGTACCGACTCGAAGCGTAGCGGAAGAAGAGTCGGTGTAGATCGTCAGTGCAGATCCCCGCAGCTAGGATTTACAACCTCCCAACCGCGAGGATCTACTCCCTCATCGGACAGCCCTTCGGGAGGCGGTCGGACAGTCCCCCAGACGATGTCGCAGACAGCCCTTCGGGAGGACCCTCGAAACTCGGACGGTCACTCGGACAGCCCTTCGGGAGTACCCTCGAAACTCTGACGGTCACTCGGACAGCCGTTCGGGAGGCACTCTTGAACTAAGACCGAAACTACGATCTCTCTACAGAGTTGCACACATACGGTGTCAGCTATCCGGTAGGGCTTCGCCGTTCAGAACTAGTTCCTGCCGGAACCCAGACAGCCTTTCGGCTCTACGAAACTATTTCGCTGGGAGGGAGAGAGAGAGAGAGAGCCAGACGAGCATGGCATGTGTATGAGAGCAAGGATGATCTTTGGAGAGCACCCCTCCACCTCTATTTATAGGAAAGCCAAGGGGTAAAGTTGGCATTCAAAAATACCAAAAGTACCCCCACTTTATGTCTTTACATAAAAGAATAAAACAAGAAAGGAAGGCAAGTGGAGCTCCAAGGAGCTCCACCTCCCTTGGCCGGCCACTCTTGGGGGCCCCCCATGAGGGGGCTTCCTTGGCTCCCAAGTCCTTCTAGAAGCCTTTTGGAAAATATCCCAAAAGGTGCTTTCCAAAAAATATCCATAAAGCACTTTCACTATTCACGAAGACATTTTTCTGCGTCCGTTAAATCCCAAATTATTTCTGTGTGTCTAGAATAATTCCAGTACCCACTAAAACAATTTTGAACGCATTCCGAAACAATTTTGGAACAATGTTTTTCTTCAGAGAAAAGCTAACATTGCGGTTCCAGCTGCTCCGGAACATTTCTGGTTTTTCTCTCTGGAAAAATTCCAGAAGTTACCAGAAATATTCTGGCACCCTCCAAGAATTTCTAGACATGTGCCGGAACCAATATGACTTAATGGAATACCCTGAAACAACTTTTCAGTTTCACCGAAACTATTCCGGTGTTCTCTCCGGAACGTTTCCGTTTCGTCCGAAACTTTTTCGGTGATTTTCTCTCAGACTCCCCGTCTAGTATTCAACAGATAGATGACCCTTAAGTGTGTGACTCTATAGGTTCGGTGAAGTATAGACATGACCCGGAACACTTTCCGATCAATGATCAACATCGGAGCCGTGGACACCCATATTGACCCCTATACCCACACGAATGAATATTCGAGTGAACCTCCAGTTGCCGTGTGCTATTCCTGTTGCCTCACGATATATTACAAACACCCAAGGTGAGATTTATTGCATCCCTGTGGATCAACAACTTGTCCACCATGCAAGTTACCTCGTTACCGGTTTTGTTCTCTTTTCTCGTTTCCGTGTTCCGGCATCCCAGTGATCAAATCACAATTTGTCTGGCCAGACGATGATGGATACCGTAACACCGAGAGGGCCCGAGAATATCTCTCCATCGTCGGAGGTGCAAATCCCAATCTTGAGCTATCTTGTTACTTGCCATACTTTTCCGTGAACCCGTAAGCCACCGTAATAGCCACCCATTTACGGATTACGTTTAACAAACCCCAAAGTTCACAAAGCAAGTACGAAGGAACTCGATACTCTCATGGTCTAAGGAATTATGCAAACATTAACTATCTCTATGTTATTAACCATTAACTTGTGAGAAATGTATCTCATAGCATAACATCAATTTGGGTCGATTCAACACAAGTGTTCTACTAACATTGTGTGGCACCCCGGCTCAGAGGGACCGGAACGCCCCGTATTCCAGCCCAGAAATGTCTTCTGGAATACGGCACTGCTTGGCATAGAACAAATCAGATTTTATTACAGGAGATAAAGGTACAAAGGTTTGCTATTACAAAGGTTACACAGCACGGCGACACTACGCCTGCTAGGGTAGCTCTATGCTAGTAGCGGACCAACTCGTAGCAACGGAACGACGACGATGGTGGTGAACTCCACTCCGCAGGGACTCTGGCTGGGACACGGCCTAGCTCGCATGAACAGAAACCATGACAAGAAATCAATCACAGCATCACCTGCAAACTGGCATGATAAGCCAGGTGAGTACTTTGAATGTACTCGCAAGCTCACAACAACCAAAAGCATCAAGGCAAAACAACACATAGCATTTACAAGTTTACTTATTACTAACAACTATGAGGCGGAAGTAAATATTGCTCAAGTAATAAGGTAAGAATAGAATCACTGATGAACCATCATTTTGGTTCGCAAGGAACCATCTCACTCTTGGCTACCTGGCCAAGCAACATATCCACTCGATCACTTCGTGATCGATACATCCTCGTAACCACCACATGATCACCTCATAATCTGATGATCAACCTCATCATCATCGAAAGCCTGCCAAACTGTACTTGCTCACATACAACTATAAATCATAATATAAGTCATTCCGTCATCGTGAGTGTTGATCGAACGGTGTGACCTACAACGAACTGTGTCCATGACCGAGGAGGCGGCTATCGATAGTTTATACACTCTGCAGAGGTTAGTACACTGTACCCACACCACGGAACTCATGGCCTCGTGCTCCCATTCGGGTGGACCAACGACATTCCGACAAAACCAATCTATTGCATGACACTCTCCCGGCCACTCCCGACAAATTCCCCTTTGGGCTATGTCCTGGGTGGCCCCTGATGTCACCTCGCGACATCCGCCACCTCTGTGGCTGCCACCGTCGTGGCCAACACAAAAATCTTGTCCCACACGGGGACCCCCGGGTACAACACAACTTGGGCACACAAGGTTATGACCGCCTACCGGGCCAGGGCAGCGCGAGCACATAACCTTCCCTAGTTGGAGGCACCGGCGAGAGGCATGACAATAGACCGAATTAGGGCCTCCCCATCCAGGCAAGTGTGGCTGCACTGGTGAGCTCGATTCGGTGGCACCTGACCAACGGAATGACGGAATTTATCCCCAAGGTAAGTATGTGATAGAACTATTACTCCAATATTACATATCAACTTGTGATTCAAATCAAAGCAATATCCATCCAAAATCGAAAGCATAAAATATCCATATCATTAACACAATATTCCATATGACTATGAAATAAACATGACTACTGCTACTAGTAATCCCGAAGTAACACGTCATTCTCACTCTTCAAAATAAGTCCTAGAGATCCAAGCATCATCATGGCAGTAACAAACTCACATATATCCAATCATAATGCCATGAATAAATCATTTCTAAATAATGCAATATTATGCAACTTTAATTCAAATAAACCATGCATTGCATTGCAATCATGCAAATGGAGGGTGTGGCTTGCCTTGCTCCAGAAGGGAGGGGAAGAGCTCCTGGTCTTCACCAACACACCACAAACACTCTGAAAATATTTTGCAAGCATTTAAGAATATACCATAAAGCAAATACTTCTGTCCAGAAATTCTAGACAGAAGATA
The DNA here is from genome assembly GCA_039707655.1 of Elymus sibiricus. NCBI lineage: Eukaryota > Viridiplantae > Streptophyta > Magnoliopsida > Poales > Poaceae > Elymus > Elymus sibiricus. The sequence continues at coordinate 32,421,889 of CM077674.1, forward strand.
AAAATACCAAACTCTACCAGAAAATAGAGGAGAACAACAGAAAAATAATGCAAAAAGAACCAGTCCATTTGGACTTGTAGTTTAGGAGTTATTCAAGGTCAAAGTTTGAGTCAAACTGGATTTAAAATGAATTTCTGGAAATTTCAGAGGGGCTGACGTCGAAGGCGTAAAGTGGGGTTGACGCCTCCACTTAAAACGCTTCGGCGGGAGCGGGTGAGGCTGACGGGTGGGGTCACCCTGTCAGATTTAAAGAGAGAGGAGGGGGAACAGAGAGGAGGCGGCTCACCGGCGGCCGTTCGCCGGCGTAGAGACATCGGCGGAGCTGGGAGAGGACGGGGATGGAACGGGCACTCGACGGCGCACCCGCCTATACCCGTGGCTCATCAAATGATGGCCGGACGACGTCGTTCCCTTCGTCTCCAGCGGCGGTGGGCTTCGGGCATCGTCGAACTCGGCGATTCCGGCGACGAATGGCTCGGGATAAAGGCTGAGGAGGGCGAGGGGGGCGAGAGGAGCTCGATGGTGGGTTCAGCTGAGGCTGGGGTGGCTCGGAGTGAGCTCGAGCGGAAGTGGGCCGAGCGGCGGAGTGTTGGCCGGAGAGGAGGAAGGAGAGGGCTCCGGCTCGAGTGAGAGGCTTTGGGGGTCGATTTGGTGAGTGGGAGGAGGAGTGGTGAAGCAAACCGCGGTCGAGGACGACTTAAATAGGCGGGGGAGGAGATTCAAGACCGGATGCCGCCGCGACCATACGGGCGAGCTTCGGCGAGATTTTTGGGCACGCGTGCGAGCTTTGTGGCGATGGGGGAGAGGCTGAGCGTTGGGCCACGACGCGGGATGGCAGAAAGCTACGCGGGATGGCAGGACACGCGCGGTCGGCCACAAGCGCACTGCGCGCGCATGCGCGGCAATGGCAGAGCCGCCGTGGCGCGAGGAGAGGGAAGGGATGGGCGAGGGGATCAGCCGGACAGGTGGACGCCGGAGAGGGAGTGCGGCGCCCTTGGACGCGCGGACGCAGCCGAGCAGAAGCAGCCCGCAGCTCGGCGACACCCAGAGCGCGCTCGCTGCATGCAGAGCACGCGCGACCGCGTGGCCACAGTGCGGTCACCGCGTACACGGCCGCGGGAAGGGCACGCAGGCAAGGCACACCATGTCCACAGCGTTGTCCACCCATCCTATAGTCTCCCTGATAAGATAGATCAATAAAAAGGGCTGTGGGCAGATGGGATGCATCAAGGAATTGTTACTGCAGTCAACTATGGTTGGATGTTGTGGTCAAATTACTTGACCATAGGACCAGAGGGGATGTCTCCAGGGTTTAGGATAGGAAGGACTACAGTACTATGAGTTTTGAGGTGGTTTGGATAAGATTTGAAGATAGATGCTTAACAACTGCCAAAACATCACAGAAACTGGATCAGGAAGATGCACTCATATGGAGTGTGGGTTTTAGCTGAAATCTGGTATAAGATGATGATTTGGGACCATGCAGATACTGGCAAAATTTCATGCCATTTGGAAATACCTAGATGGCACTTCCTTCACAAAGGTCCCTTCTGCACAGAACCTTGAGAGAATTTTGCAGAGCAAAAGGCTAGGAAAACTGATATGAAATTTTGCAAGCACCAAGGATATATGGATATTTAGGTCCTTGATTAATTTTAGAATTTTTGAAGCAATATACAAGGTAGTTGCTTCATAAACTGAAAGTTTAACCAGCACCAAAGATTGGAAAGTGTGCTCACATAGATGATTGGACAGGGCTGAAATTTGGTGTAGTGGAATCATTTGAGCATATGAAGGGCCTGGAAAAATTTCAACTCATTTGGATACACCTAGCTAGTACTTCCTTCACAAAGCTTCTCTTTTGACAGAAACTTTGGGAATTTGCTGGGGAAGATTCACTAGGCAAATGGAGCTGAATTTTTCTATGTGGTAATTATGTGGATAGGAAAGAGTGCTAAAATTTTTTGAGAGCAATCAGGAAAATATAAATAGCACTTCCTTCATAAAGTGCCCAACTGGGCAGAATGGAAAAGGAATATTTCTGAATTATTTTTGAACTAGGCAAGGAAGGGTTTGGACATATTTGGGGAATATATGATCCAAAGAATTTATGAGAATTTTATGGGAATTTTTGGGATGACAGAAATATAGGTTGCTTCACAACCTAGGTCAGATAGTGTTATTCCTTTAATCAGAAAAGGAATATTCCTTAAGAAAAGAATTCTGGAAATGGGTTAGAATGGAAATACCATGATCTTGGGAAAGATACACATATTCAAAGAGGAAGAAATGATGACCTCCCAGGTTTCAAGTCCATAGAACTGCTTCAGAAGGAAAACCAGAGCAAGAATCAAATAAAACCAAAAAAAAGAAAGGGCCAAAAATCGGGGTGTTACAAACCTACCCCCCTTACAAAAATCTCGTCCTTGAGATTTGGTTGCTCAGGGAACAAATATGAATATGACTTAAGGAAACCGTTTCCAACTCGGGAGTCCTTTCTCCTTTGTATATTGTTCCCTTAGAATTACCCATGATCGGACTTTCGGCCTCTGAGGCGACTGGCTTCATTGAGTCTTTCCTCTTACGTCAAACTTTATGCTGTTTAGGTCTGCTGATTATAGCTTGAGAATAAGTTTCCTGTGCACCTGAAACCTTTGTATCTCTTCCATTGGTTTGTTCAAATAAAGGGGTGTCTTCTGGGTGCAAACATGGTTGAGTATCATAGTTGTTCTGTTAACGAGATCCAACTACCTGATACTGCAGCATCGGGATTCGTCTCTTCGTCTGAGCTTGCAATTGTAACATCTCGAGTCTGGGCTGACGGTAGCGTTGCCGGGAAAATATTTCTCGTGTCCAGTTGTCCTTGTACTCGGTTCTACCAGTGAGAGCACCTGATCTGGGCTGGTGCTCGGCGTGTGTCTTACCCATTTTGTTGGTATTGTCATCCGTGTTAATGGATCGTGAGATATTGTAACACAGTTACTGGAGTCACATGCTGAACCGATGAAGGAGTCTTGCATCTGATGAGACAGACTTGGATATATCACACTGACCCTTCTAAACATGCATAACCGGACAAACAGGTTATCGGGAGGCCTTTATGGAACAGGGTGGGCTTCTAAGTGCACATCCATGTTGATCTTTATGGAACCATGGGCTCAATCTGACTTGGGTACCTGGACTATTGTCGGTTGTGCGGTAATGGTCATATTTCTGCTGTTAGACTCACTCCTTGTTGTTCAATACTTTCTTTGTCGAAACCCCTTGCAGAAAGAGCTTGGCCTTATTTATTCATCCCCAGTTCTTTTTGTGACCATAGTTGTTGTAGGTGCAATCATCATACTTCGTGCTTGCGCATGAACCGAGTCCTCATAAGCATACCATATAGTTGTACAGAGTGTGCTGAACTGGCCGATTAGACAATACTGTAACAAAAATCCATGATACCCCCCTTCCGGTGCCGAGAAACGGACCTTTGTAGTTGCTGTTAAAACTGTCGTTTCAAGCTTGTCCGCCTCACCATCTGTTGAGATGCACTTCTGACTCTTGCCTCTTCTGACATGAATTATGGAGTTGTTGCATCCTGGCCTTCCTTTTGGTAGGTTTATGCTGACAGAGTGATATCCTTGTATACGTGACTTGCATGATCTGGGGTGCAGGCTCCTCATTCATATGAAAATCTGGGGTTATAAACAAGGTTCTCGGAGCAGACATATGTCCTGACTGACTTCTGTCAACACTGTTGCGGACCGAATTCTGAAGCTGCCCTATACTGCCAGCTCATTGTGTCATATCATGTAGCGGTACTGATGGCGGTGTGTAGTACTGTACTGAAAAAAACTGGGTTACTTGCTGAAGAAGGCTGGATACCTTACACTGGAAACGTTGGCCATGGTAGCTTGCTGGAGAAGGCTGGGTTCCGTATTTGAGAAGCTTCTCCTCTGGTCGCTTACTGAGGAAGATTCACTGCCTTAGGACGGAAGCTTTCACCGAGGTAGCTTGTAGTGGAAGACCGGGTGACTTGGGCAGGAAGCTGTTCATATGTTGTGCAGAGAGAACTTGAGGAGACTTGCATCATAAGCTTCTTCCGGTACCGTGTGGAGGAAGGCTAAGCTCCTTGCACTAGAAGATCCATACTGTGATCCGCGGGCTGAATACGGTATATATATACCCCTAACGAAAAGAATTGCTTGACTGTCCTTCTTGTTGTAGGTTGGCCTTATATCCCCTTCTGCCTTTCTTTCGTAGTACAACATATTGCAAATCCCACCTGTGGCTGAAACAAAATTTTATATATACTCATTCCTTCGCTGGAAAACAGATTGTTAACCTTGCACCTGACTCGTCTTCCTGCTGGTTTGTTCATTGCTGCTGTAAAGGTTGCACAACTGATGTAAACTTGATGTTGATAATAAACCCAGGCTATCATTTATCTTCCCCATATATTGCGGTCAACTGAGATTACCATACTGTTTAGATGAGCTTCCAAATAACTAAGATCCTCATTTCTTCTTCGGGTCCGAAGGTGATTGTTGAGCAACTTTCATAAGAGGGGAAAAATAAAGTAACCCCAAAGGCCCAAAAGAAGCAACAAACAAAACAATTCAATCGAAAAACGGCACATAACAGTCATACAAGCATCCATAAGTAACACTGCATTCCTTACTACTCGATACACATCACAACATGCATGCTACTACAACTGATGCAACATGAGCTATTCTGGTCCTAATGTACTATGAACAAACTAAAGCTGGGTAGTTGGCGAAGCGGCTGGTGGAGGGGTGGGTGAAGCAGTTGATGCAGGAGGAGCAGGGTTCGAGGAAGGAGGCAACTGGCGTGGAGCCATTGCAGCACCGAGCAAGTGTCTGGCCCGGGTCGCGTCCCGAACTAGCTCCGCAATCAGCATATACTCGGCCGTCATGAAACGAGACATGGCGGGGATGGCCACATCATCATTAGGGTGAGTAGATGGGAACCTGACTCGCCTGGGGTTCTCGGCTATGGTGGGGTAGTAGGAGTAAGCACGGTTTTCTTGCAACACCAGCTCTTGATGACGAAGACCCGTGATTCCTGCCAGGGCTGCGAGTTGAACTGGGCGATCTGGAGTGGCACCATATCCACCATGGAATCTGTTGGAACATCTTCCAATAGGGATCCTGGCTTCTAGAAAAACATGGGCAAAATACTCCAGTAATCTGCCCCCAAGCTGAACCTCAAACACTTGGTACCGCGACATCTCTCCATTCGGATAGAGACTATGCCACACATCATGGAGCAGGGACGCGAAGGTGAGCGGTGCAGGGGCTGCGTTGTATTCAATAGGAACGGTGGCCATCTACACTCATGGAACAGATGGTCAGAAGAGAACGGAATCTATATGCATGTTATGCAACAACCAAGTGCAGGAATCAAATGCAACAAACAATCAGGATTCTATACTACCGGTTTCTAACGCTTGGGCTGACTAGGGCGTCCTACAGCCAAACCTGGCTCTGATACCAACAGTTGTGGCACCCCGGCTCAAAGGGACCGGAACGCCCCGTATTCCAGCCCAGAAATGTCTTCTGGAATACGACACTGCTTGGCATAGAACAAATCAGCTTTTATTACAGGAGATAAAGGTACAAAGGTTTGCTATTACAAAGGTTACACAGCACGGCGACACTACGCCTGCTAGGGTAGATCTATGCTAGCAGCGGACCAACTCGTAGCAGCGGAACGACGACGATGGTGGTGAACTCCACTCCGCAGGGACTCTGGCTGGGACACGGCCTAGCTCGCACGAATGGAAACCACGACAAGCAATCAATCACAGCATCACCTGCAAACTGGCATGATAAGCCAGGTGAGTACTTTGAATGTACTCGCAAGCTCACAACAACCAAAAGCATCAAGGCAAAACAACACATAGCATTTACAAGTTTAATTATTACTAACTACTATAAGGCAGAAGTAAATATTGCTCAAGTAATAAGGTAAGAATAGAATCACTGATGAACCATCATTTTGGTTCGCAAGGAACCATCTCACTCTTGGCTACCTGGCCAAGCAACATATCCACTCGATCACTTCGTGATCGATACATCCTCGTGACCACCACATGATCACCTCATAATCTGATGATCAACCTCATCATCATCGAAAGCCTGCCAATCTGTTACTTGCTCACATACAACTATAAATCATAATATAAGTCATTCTGTCATCGTGAGTGTTGATCAAACGGCGTGACCTACAACGAACTGTGTCCATGACCGAGGACGCGGCTATCGATAGTTTATACACTCTGCAGAGGTTAGTACACTGTACCCACACCACGGAACTCATGGCCTCGTGCTCCCATTCGGGTGGACCAACGACATTCCGACAAAACCAATCTATTGCATGACACTCTCCCGGCCACTCCCGACAAACTCCCCTTTGGGCTATGTCCTGGGTGGCCCCTGATGTCACCTCGCGACATCCGCCACCTCTGTGGCTGCCACCGTCGTGGCCAACACAAAAATCTTGTCCCACACGGGGACCCCCGGGTACAACACAACTTGGGCACACAAGGTTATGACCGCCTACCGGGCCAGGGAAGCGCGAGCATATAACCTTCCCTAGTTGGAGGCACCGGCGAGAGGCATGACAATAGACCGAATTAGGGCCTCCCCATCTAGGCAAGTGTGGCTGCACTGTTGAGCTCGATTCGGTGGCACCTGACCAACGGAATGACGGAATTTATCCCCAAGGTAAGTATGTGATAGAACTGTTACTCCAATGTTACATATCAACTTGTGATTCAAATCAAAGCAATATCCATCCAAAATCCAAAGCATAAAATATCCATATCATTAACACAATATTCCTTGTGACTATGAAATAAACATGACTACTGCTACTAGTAATCCCGAAGTAACACGTCATTCTCACTCTTCAAAATAAGTCCTAGAGATCCAAGCATCATCATGGCAGTAACAAACTCACATATATCCAATCATAATGCCATGAATAAATCATTTCTAAATAATGCAATATTATGCAACTTTAATTCAAATAAACCATGCATTGCATTGCAATCATGTAAATGGAGGGTGTGGCTTGCCTTGCTCCAGAAGGGAAGGGAAGAGCTCCTGGTCTTCACCAACACACCACAAACACTCTGAAAATATTTTGCAAGCATTTAAGAATATACCATAAAGCAAATACTTCTGTCCAAAAATTCTAGACAGAAGATAAAAATACCAAACTCTACCAGAAAATAGAGGAGAACAACAGAAAAATAATGCAAAAAGAATCAGTCCATTTGGACTTGTAGTTTAGGAGTTATTCAAGGTCAAAGTTTGAGTCAAACTGGAATTAAATTGAATTTCTGGAAATTTCAGAGGGGCTGGCGTCGAAGGCGTAAAGTGGGGTTGACGCCTCCACTTAAAACGCTTCGGCGGGGGCGGGTGAGGCTGACGGGTGGGGTCACCCCGTCAGATTTGAAGAGAGAGGAGGGGTAATAGAGAGGAGGCGGCTCACCGGCGGCCGTTCGCCGGCGTAGAGACGTCGGCGGAGCTCGGAGAGGGCGGGGATGGAACGGGCACTCGACGGCGCACCCGCCTGTACCCGTGGCTCATCAAATGATGGCCGGACGACGTCGTTCCCTTCGTCTCCGGCGGCGGTGGGCTTCGGGCATCGTCGAACTCGGCGATTCCAGCGACGAATGGCTCGGGATGAAGGCTGAGGAGGGCGAGGGGGGCGAGAGGAGCTCGATGGTGGGCTCAGCTGAGGCTGGGCTGGCTCGGAGTGAGCTCGAGGAGAAGAGGGCCGAGCGGCGGAGTGTTGGCCGGAGAGGAGGAAGGAGGGGGCTCCGGCTCGAGTGAGAGGCTTTGGGGGTCGATTTGGTGAGTGGGAGGAGGAGTGGTGAAGCAAACCGCAGTCGAGGACGACTTAAATAGGCGGGGGAGGAGATTCCAGACCGGATTCCAGACGCGGGATGGCAGAAAGCTACGCGGGATGGCAGGGCACGCGCGGTCGGCCAGTAGTGCACTGCGCGCGTGTGCACGGCGATGGCAGAGCCGCCGCGGCGCGAGGAGAGGGAAGGGAGGAGGGGGCGAGGGGATCAGCCGGACAGGTGGACGCCGGAGAGGGAGTGCAGCGCCCTCGGACGCGCGGACGCAGCCGAGCAGAAGCAGCCCGCAGCTCGGCGACACCCAGAGCGCGCTCGCTGCATGCAGAGCACGCGCGACCGCGTGGCCACAGTGCGGTCACCGCATACACGGCCGCGGGGATGGCACGCAGGCAAGGCACACCATGTCCACAGCGGTGTCCACCCATCCTATAGTCTCCCTGATAAGATGGATCGATAAAAAGGGTTGTGGGCAGATGGGATGCATGAAGGAATTGTTACTGCAGTCAACTGTGGTTGGATGTTGTGGTCAAATTACTTGACCATAGGACGAGAGGGGATGTCTCCAGGGTTTAGGATAGGAAGGACTACAGTACTGTGAGTTTTGAGGTGGTTTGGATAAGATTTGAAGATAGAGGCTTAACAACTACCAAAACATCACAGAAACTGGATCAGGAAGATGCACTCATATGGAGTGTGGGTTTTAGCTGAAATATGGTATAAGATGATGATTTGGGAATATGCAGATACTGGCAAAATTTCATGCCATTTGGAAATACCTAGATGTTACTTCCTTCACAAAGGTCCCTTCTGCACAGAACCTTGGGAGAATTTTGCAGAGCAAAAGGCTAGGCAAACTGATATGAAATTTGGCAAGCACCAAGGATATATGGATATTTAGGTCCTGGATTAATTTCAGAATTTTTGAAGCAATATACAAGGTAGTTGCTTCATAAACTGAAAGTTTAACCAGCACCAAAGATTGGAAAGTGTGCTCACATAGATGATTGGACAGGGCTGAAATTTGGTGTAGTGGAATCATTTGAGCATATGAAGGGCCTGGAAAAATTTCAACTCATTTGGATACTCCTAGCTAGTACTTCCTTCACAAAGCTTCTCTTTTGACAGAAACTTTGGGAATTTGCTGGGGAAGATTCACTAGGCAAATGGAGCTGAATTTTGCCATGTGGTAATTATGTGGATAGGAAAGAGTGCTCAAAAAGTTTGAGAGCAATCAGGAAAATATAAATAGCACTTCCTTCATAAAGTGCCAAACTGGACAGAATGGAAAAGGAATATTTCTGAATTATTATTGAACTAGGCAAGGAAGGGTTTGGACATATTTGGGGAATATATGATCCAAAGAATTTATGAGAATTTTATGGGAATTTTTGGGATGACAGAAATATAGGTTACTTCACAACCTAGGTCAGATAGTGTTATTCCTTTAATCAGAAAAGGAATATTCCTTAAGAAAAGAATTCTGGAAATGGGTTAGAATGGAAATACCATGATCTTGGGAAAGATACACATATTGAAAGAGGAAGAAATGATGACCTCCCAGGTTTCAAGTCCATAGAACTGCTTCAGAAGGAAAACCAGAGCATGAATAAAATAAAACCAAAAAAAAGGGCCAAAAATCGGGGTGTTACACATTGTGCCCTCAAAATTGCCGGCATAGACATGCCCATGATCAGGAAAACAGGATCATCATGCAATACTTGAGCCAGTCTTAGAGGCATGACCAGGAATACATTTATCGTTTATTATACCACACGTGCACATGAGTTTCCCTCCGAGCCTCGTGGATATTGCAGACTCGAGAATCATTGCAGTTATAGCATGAAACATAAACATTCATTACAAACTCGGAGATACAAAATAACTGTTATTACTGGCTCTAGGGCATATCTCCTACAGACTCCCACTTGCACTAGAGTCATAATCCAGTTACATGGCTTCCCTAACACCAATGGCAATCCGGTGCTGTTCATGCTTTGCTCGTGGTAGAGGCTTTGTCATCGGGTCCGACACGTTCAGATCCGTGTGAACTTTGTGTACTTTCACTAAACCCGCTTCGACATGATGTCGAATGAGTTTATATTTGCGTTCAATATGTCTTGTCTTATGGTGCGAACTTGGCTCCCTTGCCTGAGCCACGGCGCCATTATTATCACAATACATCTCCACCGGGTCCAGAGCACTTGGAACCACACCAAGGTCTTCAAGAAATTGCTTGATCCATACCACCTCCTTGGAGGCTTCTGAAGCAGAAACATATTCCGCCTCCGTCGTAGAATCCGCCACAGTCTTTTGTTTGGAATTTTTCCAATCAACTGCACCACCGTTCAATATGAAAACATAGCCTAATTGAGATTTCAAGTCATCTGGGTCAGTCATGATGCCTGCATCAGTGTAACCACTTACAATGAGCTCTTCATCACCTCCGTACACAAGGAGTAAATCCTTGGTCCTTCTGAGGTACTTAAGAATACCCTTGACTGCGGCCCAGTGTTCCAATCCTGGATCACTTTGGTACCGGCTGCTAACACTTAGCGCATAGGAAACGTCCGGTCTTGTACATAGCATGGCATACATAATAGAACCAACTGCCGAGGCATATGGAACATCATTCATTTGTACTCGCTCATCGAGAGTCCGAGGACACTGATTCTTGCAAAGCACTGTGCCAGGTGACATGGGGAGTAGGCCTTTCTTGGAGTTCTCCATGTTGAACCTTTTCAACACCTTGTCAATGTACGTGCTTTGGCTAAGCGCTATTAGGCGTCTTGATCTATCTCTATAGATTCTGATGCCCAATACATATGCCGCTTCGCCTAAGTCTTTCATTGAAAAACTCTTCTTCAATGAGTCTTTTATTTCGTTAAAAAAATTCACATCATTTCCAATCAACAATATGTCATCCACATACAAGATTAGAAATGCTTTTGCGCTCCCACAAAACTTCTTGTAAACACAAGATTCTTCGTCATTCCTAATGAAGCCAAACTGTTTGACTACTTCATCAAAACGAATGTTCCAGCTCCTTGATGCTTGCTTCAGACCATAAATGGCTTTCTGAAGTTTGCATACCTTTCTAGCATCCTTATGAACGACAAAACCTTCTAGCTGTATCATGTATACATCCTCTTTGAGGTTTCCATTTAGGAAAGCCGTTTTGACGTCCATCTGCCATATTTCATAATCGAAATAAGCAGCAATCGCTAGTAATATCAGAACAGACCTAAGCATAGCTACGGGCGAGGAAGTCTCGTCGTAGTCCACTCCTGGAACTTGCGTGAACCCTTTCGCGACAAGTCTAGCTTTGTGGATAGTAATGTTACCATCCGCGTCCGTCTTTCTTTTGAAAATCCATTTACAACCAATGGGCTTTACGCCTTCTGGAAGTTCTTCCAAGTTCCAAACTTGGTTTTCGTACCTGGATTCCATTTCGGATTTCATGGCCTTGTGCCATTCCATTGAGCTGGGCCCCGCCATCGCTTCCTTGTAGTGCGCAGGTTCATCGCCTTCAAGAATGAAGATTTCGTTATGAAACCACTCAGGTGGCTGGATAGCCCTACCTGATCTGCGCGGTTCAGTTACAACATTGTTTGAAGTTTCCGCATCACATGCGACAACTTCCGGTTCGGTTGTAGGGATAATTAGCGGAATCTCTTCCTGTTCTTTAGCCATATCAACGACTGCCGAAGATTCACTAATCTCATTAAGTTGTACAGTCCTCCCACTCACTTCTTTAGCGAGAAACTCTTTCTCGAGAAAGACTCCGTGTTTTGCAACAAACACTTTGTTCTCGGAGGTGTGGTAGAAAGAATACCCAACTGTTTCCTTGGGATAACCTACAAAGTAACATTTGTCTGATCTGGGATCAAGTTTGCTTGGCTGTAAATGCTTTACGTATGCCTCACAACCCCAAATTTTGAGAAACGACAGGTTGGGTTTCTTCCCATGCCATATCTCATATGGTGTCGTCTCAACAGACGCGCCCTTGCCCTACTTTGGCTTGCCTTTCTTTTTGAAACTGGCGGTTTTATTCACAAGCAACACTTGCTTGCGACTTTTCCGCAGTCCTCCTTCCGCAGTTTTCAGCATGGCGAGCACCTCTTCCGGTGTTTTCTCCATCCCACTCATGTTTTAGTTCATGACAAAACCGTCGTAAGACGGGGGGAGTGAAGAAAGCATCATGTCCATCATATGGCCAGGCGGAATTGGAAATTCCAGGGTTTTAAGCCTTTCAGCATAGCCAATCATTTTGACTACGTGTTCGCCAACTGAACTGCCCTCAGCCATCTTGCAATCCATCACGGCCTTCATGATATCAAATCGTTCAGACCGTGCGGTTTCCTTGTACAGAGCATCCAATTCCCGGATCATATCACGGGGTTTATGGAATTCAAAACGTTTTTGAAGCCCTACACTCATGCAAGCTAGCATGAGGCACTGCACTAAGTTGTGATCATCATCCTTAGTGGCCCGGACATTTTGTTCATCTTCCGGGGCAGTGGCCGCCGGTTTAGCTGGAAGAGCATTTTCAAGCACATAAATTTTCTTAGCGCTCCTGAGGACAATCCTCAGGTTACGGACCCAGTCCGCATAGTTGTTTCTAGTAGCAGCTAACTTATCTTTCTCTAACATCGGGCCTAAGTTGAACACGGTGTTGCGAGCCATTTGATCTACAACGGAAAACACAAGTTTCACTTAGACTTTGTTCATAATGATTTTGGCACTAGTGAATAAACAATTTTATTCTACAGTGCACTCCCACTCAAATCAATATCTCTCAAAATTGATTATGAGTGATTCAAGATCCGTGTCTTGATTGTTCGCCATTGGTGTAACACCACTGATGACGAAAATCTTAACCGGTAGGCCAACTTGCCAATCACATCTCTATGTGACTCTTGTTCATCTTTCGATGTGTGTGTTCCGAGCTCATGACGGTCATGCCTGAACGTCAAGACAACCAAGTGATCTCGCTGCGAGGTCTCAACTCACCCGCCTCACACTTCTCTAATCGTTCGTACCCGTGTGACACGGCGCACCCCGAAAAGATAGGTGCCGTGACGGTGCTACACTTGGGAGAACACTATCTACTTGATATTTTTAGTGAGAGATCACCCTAATAAAAAGCGATTACCGCGCAATCAAAAGGGTGCATCGAAGGGATAAACATCTCAGGCAATTCATAATAGCATGATATGGTATAGCCCTTTCTGACGGAGAAGTCAAGTATTTCTTCGTCTTCGGCATTTGCGTCGGTGTTCACCTTCGCGAAGATTGCCACCACCTTGTCGATGCACCAGATAATATTGCTATCTCTATAGCTAATAAAATAAGTGCATTACTTAAGGTTGACACGCAGGTCATTAAAGTGACAATCATATGGCTCCAGCCATCATGCCGAATCATGACACGCAGGTCATGTTAATAAATTTACATCATATAGTCATCTCATACATAATCGAATTAATATAAGCACTGCTATACCACATCATATGCTCATCCTGCAAAACCAAGTTAGACACCTCTAATCGGTTTATGAAAAAAATTATTTTACGTGGCTTCTAAGGTTTTGACTTAAACCATAGCTACCAACGTATTATCATCAAGTATGATTATTCAAGTCGCTAGATTAACATCGCGGGGTGTATGAAACACGAGATAATTAAATCTCGAGCCCCATACTAAACTTCGTCATACGCATGACCCCCGTGCAGATCATATATGCATTGCCCTTTCATCTGCGAATTTCATCTTTCTTTTGACTATGGCGGAACCCAAAGAACTGATAGCACTTCGTTGATCAATCAGGATCGCAGATTGCCAGAACTTTGTCAAATTCCACCATGCTGTCTCGAGATCAGAAATACGCAAATTCTAGGGAAGCAACAAGAACATCGGGTAACAGATTTCATCTGTCACCCGCATAAATAATTTTCAGCAATAGATCTCATCTACTCCAAAATTATATTATGCAATACCCATACATCTCCATGTATTCTACATCGTAACCTGCATCTACGCATAGCACGGCTCATGATGCCACTGTAGGGGAACGCGACAGAAAACAAAAAAATTCGGTACAGCGAGCACGCCTAGGACCACTATGGAGACTGTAGGAGATATGCCCTAGAGGCAATAATAAATGTTATTGTTTATCTCCATGATCATGATTATGTTTATGTTCCATGCTATAACTGCTATGGTTCTCGAGTCTACAATAACCACGAGGCTCGAAGGAAGACTCATATGCACGTGTGGAATAATAAACGGTAAAATGTATTCCTAGTTATGCCTCTAAGACTAGCTCAAGTGTTGCATGATGGTCCTGTTTTCCTGATCATGGGCATGTCTATGCCGGCAACTTTGAGTGCACAATGTTAGGAGAACACTTGTGTTGAACCGACCCGAATTGATGTTATGCTATGAGATACATTCGTCACAAGTTAATGGTTAATAACACAGAGAAAGTTAACGTTTGCATAATTCCTTAGACCATGAGAGTATCGAGTTTCTTCATGCTTGCTTCATGAACTTTGGGGTTTGTTAAACGTCATCCGTAAATGGGTGGCTATTACGGCGGCTTACGGGTTCATGGAAAAGTATGTCAAGTAACTTGTTAGCTCAAGATTGGGATTTTCTCCTCCGACGATGGAGAGATATTCTCGGGCCCTCTCGGTGTTACGGTATCCATCATCGTCTGGCCAGACATAAGTGTGATTTGATCACGGGGATGCCGGAACACGGAAACGAGTAAAGAGAACAAAACCGGTAACGAGGTAACTTGCATAGTGGACAAGTTGTTGATCCACGGGGATGCAATGTTTCTCACCTCGGGTATTTGTAACATATCGCGAAGCAACAGGAATAGCACACGGCAACTGGAGGTTCACTCGAATATTCATTCGTGTGGGTATAGGGGTCAATATGGGTGTCCACGGCTTCGATGTTGATCATTGATCGGAAAGAGTTCCGGTCATGTCTATACTTCACCGAACCTATAGGGTCACACGCTTAAGGGTCATCTATCTGCCGAATACTAGACAGGGAGTCTGAGAGAAAGTCACCGGAAAAGTTTCGGAGACAGCGGAAAAGTTCCGGAGAGAGCGCACCGGAATAGTTTCGGTAAAACTGGAAAGTTGTTTCAGGGTATACCATTAAATCAAAATGGTTTCGGCACATGCCTGGAAATTCTTGGAGGGTGCCAGAATTGTTCTGGTAACTTCGGGGATTTTTCCGGAGGAAAAACCGGAAATGTTCCGGAGCAGCCGGAACCGCTGTGGTAGCTTTTCGCTGAAGAAAAACATTGTTCCAAAATTGTTTTGGAATGTGTTCAAAATTGTTTTAGTGGGTACTGGAATTGTTCTAGGCACACAGAAATAATTTGGGATTTAACGGACGCAGAAAAATGTCTTCGTGAATAGTGAAAGTGCTTTTTGGATTACTTTTTGGAAAGCCACTCTTTTAGGCTTTTGCTCAAAAGATCTTTGGGGATGACATGGATGGATAGGAACCCCTTTGGGGGGACCCACTAGGGGGTGGCCGGCCACATGAGGGGCTCCTCCATGGAGCCCCACTTGTCCCATGGCTTCACCTTTATGCCCTAGTGAAGGACTTCATTCATGTGCATTTTGGGTTTTATTGTAAAACCACCCTACCCCTTGGCTTTCCTATAAATAGAGGTGGAGAGGAGCTCTCCACACTCATCCCTTGCTCTCATACAAATGCCATGCTCGTCTGGCTCTCTCTCTCTCTCTCCCTCCCACGAAAAGAGTTTCGTAGAGCCGAAAGGCTGTCTGGGTTCCGGTGGGAACTAGTTCTGGACGGCGAAGCCCTGCCGGATAGATGACACCGTCTGTGTGCAACTCTGTAGAGAGATCGTAGTTTCGGTCTTAGTTCGAGAGTGCCTCCCGAAGGGCTGTCCGAATGACTGTCCGAGTTTCGAGGGTCCTCCCGAAGGGCTGTCCGAGTGACCGTCCGAGTTGCGAAGGTCCTCCTGGAGGGCTGTCCGAGGGGCAGTCGAGGGAGTACATCCTTGCGGTTGGGAGGTTATAAATCCTAGCTGCGGGGATCTGCACCGCTGTTCGTCATCGACTCTACTTCCGCTGCACTACGAATCGGTAACGAAAAGATTGAAACCTTGTATGCAGTCTTCATAGTGGTCCTGGGCTGGTGCGTAGGTCAGAAATTTTTTGTTTTCTGCTGCGTTCCGCTACAGTGGCATCAAGAGCCATGCAATGCGTAGATGCAGGTTACGATCTAGAATACATAGAGATGTATGGGTGTTGCAGAATATAATTTGCAGTAGATGAGTTCTACTGCTGATAATTATTTGTGCGGGTAGCAGATGAAATCTGTTACCCGATGTTCTTGGTTTCCCTGGAATTTGCATATTTCTGATGTTGATAACAGCATGGTGGAATTTCAAAGTTCTGGCAATCCGCGATCCTGATTGATCAATGAAGTGCTAACAGTTCATTGAATTCCACCATAGTTAAAAAGAAAGATGAAATTTCGCAGACGAAAGGGCAATGCAGATATGATCTGCACGGGGGTCATGCGTATGACGAAGTTTAGTATGGGGCTCGAGATTTTATTATCTCGTGTTTCATACACCCCGTAAAGTTAATCTAGCGACTTGAATAATCATACTTGATGATGGACGTGGGTAGCTGCGGTTTGTTCGAAACCTTAGAAGCCACGTAAAATGAAATTTTGCATAAACTGATTAGAGGCGTCAAACTTGGTTTTGCAGGATGGTTTGCATGTGCATATGATGTGGTATAGCAGTGCTCATATTAATTTGATTATGTATGAGATGACTTTATAATGTAAATTAAACATGACCTACGTGTCATGATTCGGCATGATGGCTGGAGCCATATGATTGTCACTTTAATGACCTGCGTGTCAACCTTTTGTAATGCACTTATTTTATTGGCTATAGAGATAGCAATATTATCTGGTGCATCGACAAGGTGGTGGCAATCTTCGCAAAGGTGAACACCGACGCGAATGCCGAAGACGAAGAAATACAAGACTTCTCCGTCAGAAAGGGCTATACCATATCATGCTATTATGAATTGCCTGAGATGTTTATCCCTTATGATGCACCCTTCTTGATTGCGTGGTAGTCGCTTTTTATTAGGGTGATCTCTCATTTAAAATATCAAATTAGTCAGTGTTCACCCAAGTGTAGCACCGTCTGAAATTCGTATCTTTTCAGGGTGCGCCATGTACACATGAGCACGAACGAATCGAGAGGAATGAGGCGCGTGAGGTCAGACCTCGCAGCAAGATCACTTGGTTGTCTTTGATGTTCAGGCAGGAGAGTCCTGAGCTCGGAACAGGCCCATCGAAAGATGAACAAGAATCACATAGAGATGTGATCGGCAAGTTGGCCTACCAATTGACATTTGCGTCATCAGTGATGAACCCGTCAATGGCGTCGAATTGAAATACGGATCTTGTATCACTCACAATCAATTTTGAGAGATATTGATTTGAGTGGGAGCGCACTGTAGAATTAACTTGTTTAATTCTCTGTGCAATTAAATATGAACTTTGTCTAAGTGAAATTTGCATAATAGTTGTAGAATAATGGCTCGCGTTTCCACCTTCCCTGTTAAAATTGAATAAGCTGTTAAATATCTGGTTAAAACTTTACGGTTGGTAACGTAATGTGAGGATTGTCCTCAAGAGTGCCGAGAAGGACTTTGCCCTATCGCATGCTTCCGGTATTCTCCCGCTAATGCTATGGATGATGAGACTCTCGTCCTTCGATCCAAAAGCTAGAATTCCGTTACGGTTAAGTGCAATATGTTTGCTTCCATGAGACCCGAACTTCAAAAGTTTGGGATAGCTATGTGATATTCATGGAACTGAAAATCATTTTTAGACACAAACAAAGGCTAAAAGATATGTGATATCCAAAGCAATGTTTGTTTTGCAAACTATTAGTAAAAGTGTTTACTATGCATTTAACTAATAACAGAGGGATCCAGTAGAACGCCTGTCATATGATGATGGTCAATAAAACAACAACTTAAGAGAAAGGAAATGTCCGAAGGGTGTTAGTATGACTTACACACCTAGGAAGTCCGGGGCTGACGCACTCTTCAAGTCGGTGCTTCTTCTGAGAGTAGGAGAATTATTGGAAGTAAAACTGTTATAAGTATAAAGGTAAAAAGAGGGAAGACTGGAATGTCCAGCTCATGTATGAATGTCATACAAGTTATAGATGTATAGAAGGCTGGTCAAAGAAATAGTTCTTGGGAATTGTGATTAAACTGTTAGTCCGTAATTCTTGGGTATTGTGAGTTGATCACAAAGATACCCGCTCGATTGCATTCTGCTGCGACTCGATGCAAGAACTACTACGGCCTAAAAGACTTGCCGGAGTGAGGTTTAGATATGCGCTAAGAACATAGTAAAAGTTGCTATACTCGGTACATTACCTATGTATTTATTTTCATAATTCATTTTAGAGTTTTTATACACTCTAGCCCATTACATAAGGTATCTTGCAAGAAGGTTGTTCATAAGAGAACTTTTGATGTTCGGTGTTATGAATAACATAAGGGCCATACTTTCATTATGAATGAGATGTATGTTATGAATATTGATAATAATACATTACCTCTGTATTTACTTTCATAATTCATTTTAGAGTTTTACACACTCTAGCCCATTTGCATAATGATTGTTACAAGAGTGTTGTTCACAAAAGAACAATTGTTGTTCAGTATTATGAATAACATAAGGGCCATACTTCCATCATGGATGGGATATATGTTATGAATATTGATGGTAATATGATACATCCATAACACTGACGCTAAATGTCGCAAGACTAAAAGAATACCACACATGTGTGGCACTGCATTTGGTCACATTGGAGAAACCCGCATGGAGAAATTCCATAATGATGGATTTTGAAGTCGTTTGATTATGAATCATCTGACACTTGCAACTTTCCTCCGAAAAGTGAAGGGACTGAAATACCGTTCACAGGCCATAAGGAACGAGCAACGAACATATTTGTGATCATACATTTTGATGTATGTAGTCCGATAAATGTTGTTGCTAGCAGTGGATTTATCTATCTTCAGAAATGACTCAAGTAGATATATGGATATTTACTTGATGAGACATAAGTTTGGATCTTTTGAAATCATTCATAAGGTTTTCAAAAATGAAGTAGAAATTATTGTAACAAGAAAAATATGTTTCTGCAAACTAGATTGCCGAAAGAAATTTTTGAGTTACAAGTTTAGCGAATGTCTGATGAGTTGTGAAAAGAGTTTCATAACTTACACCTCCCAGAACTCCACTGTGAGTGGTACATCCGTGAAGATGTATTCAAACCATTTGTGACATGGTAAGATCAAAGATGACATAAATCAATTTGCCATTATCCCTTTTAAAAGTAATGCTTTAGAGACTGCGGCTTTTACACTGAAAAGAGCACCATCAGGTCTGTTGAAATGATGCCATGGTATGGTACGCCCAACCATGCTTTGTCTTTTCTTAACATTTGGAATATGGGGCTTGTGTAAAATATTTACAAACCTATTCCAAATCAGACAAGTACTACTTTGTAGGTTATCCCAAGTAATTGGGAATTCCTCCACCACTATACCGAGGAAAAAGGTTTGCCACAAAGAACGGTATGATTTTGTAGAAAATGGTTCTTACAAAAAGGTGAGTGGGAGGACAGTGCAACTCGACGAGATAACAGTATCTTCGTCATCAGTTCAAAGGAAAGAAACCTTGGAAGTAATTCCAGAGTTTCCTACTGCGACTGATACGGAAGCCTCTACATGAGATGTATGGACTTCGGTCGAACTTGCAACTGAACCACGTAGGCAAATCTCGTGTAAACCTCTCAGGTGCGCAAGCGAGATATTGTTGTCAGACAACAGTATACCTATGATACACAAGGAAGCATTGATGGGCCCTGACTCCGGAATTGGCTAAATGCCAATATAATCTAAGATAGTTTCCATAAATGATTCAAGATTATATCTTGATAAACCCTTCGGAAGACTTAGAGTCTAACGAACATTAATGGAACTATAAACTGATGTGGATAAAATGTTTTATCCATAAAGCTCGACTTGTTGAAAAAACAAATTCAAGGAGTTGACTACGATGAGATTGTCTCACCGTAGCGATGCTTAAAATCGGTTCGGGTTAAACTAGCAATTAATACATATTTCAAATCATGAGATATGAAACATGGATGCCAAAAGGATTTCCATGGAATGGAAATACAAACTAGGACTTGTATGTGATACAGTCCAAAGTATTTTGTCAATCCAGAGGATGCTAGTAAGTATGCAAACTTCAGAGTTCCAGCAATGGACAGAAGAGAGCAAAATGGAGTTGGAATCTTCGTTTTGATGAAATAGTCAAACGAGTTTGATTTCATCAATGGATAACGAAGATGCTTGTGGTTTCAAGAAAGTAAGTGGGATCATAATAATATTTCTAAAACTTTGTGTGCTTGACACACTGTTGATTGGAAATTTCTTGACACGAATTAGGACTTCATTGAAAATAATTTTTCGATGAAGTGCTTAGGCTAAATAGCCTTGATATTAGGCATATTTATCTACGAGATAGAATTGCCTAATAGGCTAAGCCAAAAATACATATTGACAAGATGCTAAAACAGTTTAGCATAAGAACGCCAAGGAGTGATTCTTGCCGAAGTCACATGGAAAGAGTTTTGCAAGACTCGGTATCCCAAAACACTGATGAGCAAAATACATGATGGAGATTCCACACATTTTCGTGTTTGGATAAATCATGTATTCCATGGTATGTAAAACAAACAGATATGTCCGATACTCCCAAGCTGTTGCGAGTATAGATACCAAAGTGATCAGAGTACTGATCATGGGACAACAGTGAAAAATGTCATTGAGTACTAAAGTAGCACTGATGACATGTTTTCTCGCAAGCAGAGATTATGAAGTGCTCATTGTAAGTAATTACATCGATACAGTCTTCATCAATGCTCCATGCGATTTTCGATTTAAGTTAAGGGTTTTTTGTGTAACACACAATATGGTGGCATGGTAGTTGGAAATTGTTCCAAACAGGATACTGTGGCGAATTCTATAACAAAGGCTAAGTATGTTGACGCTTTGGAAGCGACAAACAAGATGTTGAATCATATAGTTCATTCATGAACTTAGTATGGTTCCAAGATGGCTTTGGTCAATGGGACACTATTGCAGATAGTTGATCCATAGCTCAGTCTGAGGAATCAAGTTTTGACCTGTGATTCACATATACAAACACAAGTCCACACAAAATATGAATTTTGTGAAAGCGTGAAAACGCGAGGACATGCAAAGATACACACGGAACTGAAGTTGTCAGATCCGTTGGACATCAGGCTATACCACATGTGAAGCATTTTTACACCGGTCTGTCATAGGTGTAAAATGCATTAGCATTAACTAGATTATTGACTCTAGTGCAAGTGGGAGTCTGTAGGAGATATGCCCTAGAGGCAATAATAAATGTTATTGTTTATCTCCATGATCATGATTATGTTTATGTTCCATGCTATAACTGCTATGGTTCTCGAGTCTACAATAACCACGAGGCTCGAAGGAAGACTCATATGCACGTGTGGAATAATAAATGGTAAAATGTATTCCTAGTTATGCCTCTAAGACTAGCTCAAGTGTTGCATGATGGTCCTGTTTTCCTGATCATGGGCATGTCTATGCCGGCAACTTTGAGGGCACAATGTTAGGAGAACACTTGTGTTGAATCGACCCGAATTGATGTTATGCTATGAGATACATTCGTCACAAGTTAATGGTTAATAACACAGAGAAAGTTAACGTTTGCATAATTCCTTAGACTATGAGAGTATCGAGTTTCTTCATGCTTGCTTCATGAACTTTGGGGTTTGTTAAACGTCATCCGTAAATGGGTGGCTATTACGGCAGCTTACGGGTTCATGGAAAAGTATGTCAAGTAACTTGATAGCTCAAGATGGGGATTTGCTCCTCCGACGATGGAGAGATATTCTCGGGCCCTCTCGGTGTTACGGTATCCATCATCGTCTGGCCAGACACAAGTGTGATTTGATCACAGGGATGTCGGAACACGGAAACGAGAAAAGAGAACAAAACCAGTAACGAGGTAACTGGCATTGTGGACAAGTGTTGATCCACGGGGATGCCGATGTTTCTCACCTCGGGTATTTGTAACATATCGTGAAGCAACAGGAATAGCACACGGCAACTGGAGGTTCACTCGAATATTTATTCGTGTGGGTATAGGGGTCAATATGGGTGTCCACGGCTCCGATGTTGATCATTGATCGGAAAGAGTTCCGGTCATGTCTATGCTTCACCGAACCTATAGGGTCACACGCTTAAGGGTCATCTATCTGCTGAATACTAGACAGGGAGTCTGAGAGAAAATCACCGGAAAAGTTTCGGACGAAACAGAAACGTTCCGGAGAGAACACCGGAATAGTTTCGGTGAAACTAAAAAGTTGTTTCAGGGTATTCCATTAAGTCATATTGCTTCCGGCACACGCCAGGAAATTCTTGGAGGGTGCCAGAATTGTTCTGGTAACTTCTGGGATTTTTCCGGAGGAAAAACCGGAAATGTTCCGGAGCAGCCGGAACCGCTATGGTAGCTTTTCGCTGAAGAAAAACATTGTTCCGGAATTGTTTTGGAATGCGTTCAAAATTGTTTTAGTGGGTACTAGAATTGTTCTAGGCACACAGAAATAATTTGGGATTTAACGGACGCAGAAAAATGTCTTCGTGAATAGTGAAAGTGCTTTTTGGATTACTTTTTGGAAAGCCACTCTTTTAGGCTTTTGCTCAAAAGATCTTTGGGGATGACATGGATGGATAGGAACCCCTTTGGGGGGACCCACTAGGGGGTGGCCGGCCACATGAGGGGCTCCTCCATGGAGCCCCACTTGTCCCATGGTTCACCTTTATGCCCTTGTGAAGGACTTCATTCATGTGCATTTTGGGTTTTATTGTAAAACCACCCTACCCCATGGCTTTCCTATAAATAGAGGTGGAGAGGAGCTCTCCACACTCATCCCTAGCTCTCATACAAATGCCATGCTCGTCTGGCTCTCTCTCTCTCTCCCTCCCACGAAAAGAGTTTCGTAGAGCCGAAAGGATGTCTGGGTTCCGGTGGGAACTAGTTCTGGACGGCGAAACCCTGCCGGATAGATCACACCGTATGTGTGCAACTATGTAGAGAGATCGTAGTTTCGGTCTTAGTTCGAGAGTGCCTCCCGAAGGGCTGTCCGAATGACTGTCCAAGTTTCGAGGGTCCTCCCGAAGGGCTGTCCGAGTGACCGTCCGAGTTGCGAAGGTCCTCCCGGAGGGCTATCCGTGACACCGTCCGAGGGACTGTCTGACTGCCTCCCGGAGGGCTGTCCGAGGGGCAGTCGAGTGAGTACATCCTCGCGGTTGGGAGGTTGTAAATCCTAGCTGCGGGGATCTGCACCGCTGTTCGTCATCGACTCTAATTCCGATGCGCTACGAGTCGGTAACGAAAAGATCGAAACCTTGTATGCAGTCTTCATAGTGGTCCTGGGCTGGTGCGTAGGTCGGAAAGTTTTTATTTTCTGCTGCGTTCCCCTACAGAGACTGCATACAGGGTTTGATCTGATCCGTACTGACTCGAAGCGCAGCGGAAGAAGAGTCGGTGTAGATCGTCGGTGCAGATCCCCGCAGCTAGGATTTACAACCTCCCAAACGCGAGGATGTACTCCCTCGTCGGACAGCCCTTCGGGAGGCGGTCGGACAATCCCCCAGACGATGTCGTGGACAGCCCTTCGGGAGGACCCTCGAAACTCGGACGGTCACTCGGACAGCCCTTCGGGAGTACCCTCGAAACTCTGACGGTCACTCGGACAGCCCTTCGGGAGGCACTCTCGAACTAAGACCGAAACTACGATCTCTCAACAGAGTTGCACACATACGGTGTCAGCTATCCGGCAGGGCTTCGCCGTCCAGAACTAGTTCCTGCCGGAACCCAGACAGCCTTTCGGCTCTATGAAACTCTTTCGCTGGGAGGGACAGAGAGAGAGCCAGACAAGCATGGCATGTGTATGAGAGCAAGGATGATCTTTGGAGAGCACCCCTCCACCTCTATTTATAGGAATGCCAAGGGGTAAAGTTGGCATTCAAAAATACCAAAAGTACCCCCACTTTATGTCTTTACATAAAAGAATAAAGCAAAAAAGGATGGCAAGTGGAGCTCCAAGGAGCTCCACCTCCCTTGGCCGGACACTCTTGGGGGTCCCCCCATGAGGGGGCTTCCTTGGCTCCCAAGTCCTTCTAGAAGCCTTTTGGAAAATATCCCAAAAGGTGCTTTCCAAAAAATATCCATAAAGCACTTTCACTATTCACGAAGACATTTTTCTGCGTCCGTTAAATCCCAAATTATTTCTGTGTGTCTAGAATAATTCCAGTACCCACTAAAACAATTTTGAACGCATTCCGAAACAATTTCGGAACAATGTTTTTCTTCAGCGAAAAGCTACCATTGCGGTTCCGGCTGCTCCGGAACATTTCCGGTTTTTCTCTCTGGAAAAATTCCAGAAGTTACCAGAAAAATTCTGGCACCCTCCAAGAATTTCCTGGCGTGTGCCGGAACCAATATGACTTAATGGAATACCCTGAAACAACTTTTCAGTTTCACCGAAACTATTCCGATGTTCTCTCCGGAACGTTTCCGTTTCGTCCGAAACTTTTTCGGTGATTTTCTCTCAGACTCCCCATCTAGTATTCAGCAGATAGATGACCCTTAAGCGTGTGACCCTATAGGTTAGGTGAAGTATAGACATGACCCAGAACACTTTCCGATCAATGATCAACATCGGAGCCGTGGACACCCATATTGACCCCTATACCCACACGAATGAATATTCGAGTGAACCTCCAGTTGCCGTGTGCTATTCCTGTTGCTTCACGATATATTATAAACACTCGTGGTGAGATTTATTGCATCCTCGTGGATCAACAACTTGTCCACCATGCAAGTTACCTAGTTACCGGTTTTGTTCTCTTTTCTCGTTTCCGTGTTCCGGCATCCCAGTGATCAAATCACAATGTGTCTGGCTAGACGATGATGGATACCGGAACACCGAGAGGGCCCGAGAATATCTCTCCAACGTCGGAGGAGCAAATCCCAATCTTGAGCTATCTTGTTACTTGCCATACTTTTCCGTGAACCCGTAAGCCGCCGTAATAGCCACCCATTTACGGATGACGTTTAACAAACCCCAAAGTTCACAAAGCAAGTACGGAGGAACTCGATACTCTCATGGTCTAAGGAATTATGCAAACATTAACTATCTTCGTGTTATTAACCATTAATTTGTGACGAATGTATCTCATAGCACAACATCAATTTGGGTCGATTCAACACAAGTGTTCTACTAACATTGTGCCCTCAAAATTGCCGGCATAGACATGCCCATGATCAGGAAAACAGGATCATCATGCAATACTTGAGCCAGTCTTAGAGGCATGACCAGGAATACATTTTACCGTTTATTATACCACACGTGCACATGAGTTTCCCTCCGAGCCTCGTGGATTGCAGACTCGAGAATCATTGCAGTTATAGCATAGAACATAAACATTCATTACAAACTCGGAGATACAAAATAACTGTTATTACTGCCTCTAGGGCATATCTCCTACAGAACGTACTTGAGGAGGAGGAGCTACTACAGGGAGTCAATGCCGACCCATACGCCGTGCCCAAAACCATGCCACCGAAGCTGGTGATCATGGTATGCGAGGGGCTGCGGTTCCTCACCGTCTCCGGCAGGGTGGACAAGGAGTTCGACATGGCGGAGGTGACAATCACCGAGATAGAGGGGAAACAGGTGAATAAATGTGATAGGATCTCGGCGGCGGTGTTCAAGTAGGTCGACGACCTGACTGCTGAGTTTCCCGACCGTCGTGCTCGTCATGATCAAAATAAGGAGTAGCACGGGTGAGAACAAGAACGAGCCATGATCATCATTATAACATAAATAATATATTAGTGGTTGTGCTAAAATTGATTTGTCTAGAAAAATTGTTCATACATTTCCGAAAAAATGTTCATACATTTTAAAATACGTTCATTGTATTTTTTATAAATTTTGCATGGGATGTTAAAAAATATTCATAACATATAAAAAATGTTCATGACACTAAAAAGATAGCCACACATTTTTTTAAATGTTCATGTCATTTTTCAAAAATTTCAACGCTGGTTTAAAAATGTTTGCTGCGTATTATAAAATGTTTGATGAGCATTTGACAAATGTTCGACCATGTATTTACAAAAATGTTCAACGTGTGTCTGAAACGTGTTTAACCTGTATATGAGAAATGTTTATGAGAAAAATGTTCAACGTGTATTCCGGAAAATTCGACATATATTCAAAAACAGAAAAGGGGGAAAAGGAGAAGGGCAAAAAATAAAAAAGAAAGGGAAGTAAATGAAAAAAAATAGAAACCAAAATAAAAA
The DNA here is from genome assembly GCA_039707655.1 of Elymus sibiricus. Taxonomy (NCBI): domain Eukaryota; kingdom Viridiplantae; phylum Streptophyta; class Magnoliopsida; order Poales; family Poaceae; genus Elymus; species Elymus sibiricus. The sequence continues at coordinate 32,448,323 of CM077674.1, forward strand.
CAAAAAAAGCATATAGAGAAAAACACTGAAAAGAAAACCGCGTGCAACCTTCCCCAAACTAGAAAAACGGCCAAAACCAGGTGGAAGGTTTTGTGAACCGGTCCAGAGAAGCTTCCAAAACCGCTCGTATAGCACTTATTGGGTCGGCCCGCTTCTTTCGATCTGTACACCAGACCGGTCATTCTCTCGCAATAAGCGAGAGTATCATTTGGTAACTTGGGAACCTCCTATTTGCGGCTCACTATCGCAGGATGTCGCCCCAACCACACAACGGAGCCGAGATTGTAGCCAGTAACAGTACTATAGCGAGTTATTTTTAGAGATTTTTGCTGTAATTTTTTATTTGGGTTTTAGAAAAACAAGATTTTTTTTCATAGAAAGGATTTTTTTTCTAAATATTGAGAACATTCCTTTTAAAAACGTTTGTGAACATTTTTTCAAAAAGCTCAAACATTTTCTAAAACTTCTGTGAACATTTTCAGGAAAATGCAACTATTGTTTCAAATTGTGAACAATGTTTTGGAGTTCTGAACATTTTTAGGAATTCTTAATGACTTAAACAAATATAAATATATTTATCATATTTGAACATTTTTAAAAGGCACGAGCTTGAAATTTGTGAACACTTTTAGAACATGATTTCTCTATTTTTTGATCGTCAAGATTTTATTTAAATTGCCAAACAATTTTTGAAAAATTTAAAAAATTCTGAAAAAACCGACACAAAGAAGCAACAAAAAAGAAGAAAGCCGACACGAGGCGCTACCTTTTTTGTAGTATGGTAGCGTGCAAAATGGGCCGGCCCAGATCGCTACCTTTTTTGTGCGATTGGGCGAGTAACCAGAAAATAGTTGCCTCAATATTTGCCTCATCGTCGGCTCAGCTTCGGCGACCGGTACCAGGACCTCATCGGCCAGAAGGGGCTGCACGCCGTCACGCTAGGCCGTGTCCAGATGGCCGCGGCCTTCGACGTCCTGGCGAAACATGGCACCACCAACGCACTCGAGGAGCAGCACCTGCTGCTGCTGCAGGGAGTCCACGCCGACCCGTACGCCGTGCCCAAGACCATGCTAGCGAAGCTGGTGATCATGGTGTGCGAGGGACTGCGGTTCCTCACCGTCTCCGGCAGGGTGGACAAGAAGTTCGACATGGCGGAGGTGACAATCACCGAGATAGAGGGGAAACATGTGAATAAATGGGATAGGATCTCGGCGGCGGTGTTCAAGTGGGCCGACGACCCGACTGCTGAGTCCCCCGACCTAGAGGCATTGGATGTCAACAATAAAACAGATGCGGAACGCATCGTCGTGCTCGTCAAGGATCAAACTAAGCCTAAGGAATAGCACGGGTGAGAACAAGAACGAGCCCTGATCATTATAAACATCAATAATACTTCCTTCATCCCAAAATAAGTGTCGCTGATTTAATACAACTTTAGTATAAAGTTGTACTAAGTCAGGGACACTTATTTTGGGACGGAGGGAGTATATGAGTTGTTGTTCGTATCAGTTGTGGTCTTATTTGTACTTGTAGTATTATACTACTATGTGTTATGTGCATGTGTGTGTGTGTATGCATCTATAGAAAATAAATACACCCGGCGTGGTGCATGTTCTTGTTTCATGGTGGCTTGCCACCTTACCTGTATCCCTCTACTGGACTATATCGGTATATCAAAATAAATAGAGACGTATATCTGGTTCACATACTGAAATTGTTATAGCTTTGCGGACATGGACGCCAAGCTATCACCATGAGCTGTTTGCAACTTACAAAGAAAATGTGTCGGAACCTGACTTCGATCGCCTTGAACTTCTGGTAGGGTGTAGCGAATGGTGAAAAGAAAGTGCACTGGATCGCGTGGGAAAAGATGTGCACAAGTAAGAAGAAAAAGGGTATGGGGTTTAGAGATATGAAGGCTTTCAACCAAGTTTTGCTGGCCAAGAGAGCGTGGAGGATTTTGCGGGTCCCTTACTCTCTGTGTACATGGGTCCTCAAAGCTAGGTATTTTCCGGAGGCTCTATCCTTAATGCAACATGTTCAGCTGGTGGTTCATACACATTTCGTTGTATTTTTGCATGGACGAGAACTACTGTTGGATGGCCTTATTTGGAGAATCGGCGATGGTACTCAGGTTGAGATTCATCATGACAACTGGATACCCAGGAGAGGTAGTCTTCGCCCACTGGGCCAAGAATTCGTTCAAGGAATCACACGTGTCTGCGATCTACGGCGACTGGACCGACAGCTACGGCGACTTCATCCGTGAATAAATGGGATAGGATCTCGCCGGCGGTGCTCAAGTGGGCCGACGACCCGACTGCTGAGTTCCCTGGAGGCGTTGGACGTCAACAATAAAACGGACGCAGAACACATCATCGTGCTCGTCAAGGATCAAACTAAGGAGTAGCACGAGTGAGAACAAGAATGAGCCCTGGTCATTATAACATCAATAATGTACTTTCTTCATCTAAAAATAAGTGTCGCTGATTTGACACTTATTTTTGGACGGAGGGAGTATGTGAGTTGTTGTTCGTAGCAGTGGTGGTCTTATTGTACTTGTAGTATTATACTACTGTCTGTTATGTGCATGTGTGTGTGTGTATGCATCTATAAAATAAGTACACCCGGCATGGTGTATGTAACACCCCTAGGGGTTAACTACAGTAACCACATGCTAATCATGCCATGTCATCTAATTTTACTAAACCAAAATGCCACTAGTCTCAAATCAAACTTAAATTTAAATTCAAATATAAGTCAAATTATTATTTCCTCAAACATGAAAAGTAAAGTGTTCATATTTTTGCAAATAATCACTAAGTAATTGACAAATATAAACCAACATTAATTGAATTAATAAAATGCCCTTAACCAATATAAAATAGTGCCAATTCAGCTCATTTAATTCCTTTTTCATTTAAACAAAATTCAAATGAAATTATAATGCCCTCAAACTTTTTGTGGCAGTACTAGACATTGCCTGATATTTGAATTGGCTACTTGCACATTTTACAAAAGTCTTTTGGAGCAAAAAGAAAACGCAAAACAGAAGAAAGAAAGAAAGCAGAAAAAGAAAAAGAGAAATGAAAGTGGGCACTGTGCTAGTGGGCTTAAGTCCTACAATGCGATTCGGCCCGGCCTGGCTAGGCCTTCTCCTTCCTCTCGCTGGCCAGAAGCCATGGCGCTGGCCGACGCGCGCACGGCCGTCCAGGCTGCGGATGGCGCGCTGTCGTTCATCCCGCAACTCCCCGCGATGTATAAGGACCCCACTGACCGCCTAGACGCAACCCTAATTCCTTTCCCCTCTCCCTCGCTCGATTCCAAGCTCGCCCGGACGGACCCGAGGATGCCGTCGCCGTTCACCGCGCTCACCGAGCTCCCCGCGCCGCTCCGGCATGTCCAGGAGGACAGTCGTCGTCGTCCACTTTGCCTGCGCCTACTGGAACGAGCCGGGAGGCCCCCATTCGTCGCCATCGCCGCCATCTTCGCCGCCTCTGCCCGGAGCTTCCCGCCGTCGATCCGCTCGACTGTGACTTCCCCGCACCCCACCGAGCACGGCATCAACCTCAGTGAGCACCCGCGCGTCGTTTCCCCCTCCCCTTGCTCGCTTTGGTCATCCCTAGCGCCATTTGCCGCATGGCCGAACTCCGGCCGCAGCTGGACGTCGTCGTGGACGTCGTTCCGGTGCCCCCCAGCCCGTGCACGTAGGATAGAGCGATGCGGCGCTCTGCGCCCGTTCGTTTGGTGCCCACGGGCGACCAAATGGTTGCCGGAGTCGGCCGAGAGGTCGTCGCCGGCGCGCACGGCTATCGCCGGCGCTAACCTCGCTGACGTGGCCCGCCATTAGGGCCTAACCCCACTGACAGCCGGGCCCCACGCGGCCTAATTAACCCTACCTAAAATTGTTAGTTTAGTTAAATAAACTGACATGTGGGACCCACAGACACTATTCAAACGGATAGGGTTTACACAGTCAGCGTGCTGACTCAGCACTGGACCCACATGTCAGCCTCTGCTGACTGGGTGCTGACTGGGCAGTTGACTTAGTCAACTGGCCCCACCTGTCAGCCACTGTGTACACTGTGCTGGGTGCATTTAGCATTTTGCTATTTAATTCCGAATTAAAATTAATTCCAGAAAATCCAGAAAATGATTAAAACTTTGAAAAATCATATAAAATAAACCGTAACTCGGATGAAAATAATTTATATATGAAAAACGATCAGAAAAATATGACGAATCCGAATATCCTACCCACATACCTGCCACACCCCTCTAACATACTGAACATGGAACCGTCCCCTCCGGTTTAATATACCGATAATCACCCGGAGCTGGGAGAACACTCCCGGATAATTTCCCGCTCCGACTAACTCGCGTAGTGCTACATTAGAACACCACCAGCACTGCATGTTGACATGTCATGCATCTCTGTTGCATTGTTCGCCGTGTATTTATTGTTTCTTCCCCCCTCCTTCTCTCCCGATAGACCCCGAGACTGCCAACGACACTGCTGAGTACGACTACGTCGTCGACGACCAGACCCCTTCAGCTGAGCTTCCAGGCAAGCAAAACCCCCTTGATCATCAGATATCGCCTACTCTTTCTCTCTATTGCTTGCATTAGAATTGCTTTTGTTGTTGCTCCGATAGCTCCTATTCTGATGCATAGCCTGATTTCGTCGCCTGCTGTTGATACCTACCTGCTGTCCCATGATGCTTAGCTAGCTTTTGCTATTGATCCATCTGTGACCCTTCACCCTTGTCCGTTTGCCATGCATGTTATCGGGCCATGATCACTCTGGGTGATGATCACGGAAATTTTTACATATTGCAATACTTTAAACTGTTCAAGTCGGGCCGGCTCTAAGAGTGCCCGCGAGTGAATAATATTAAAGACGGGTCGGCTCCAAGAGCACCCGCGAGTGATATTATGGCGGAACGACAGGGCAGGCGGAGACCACCTAGGAGAGAGGTGGGCCTGGTCGTTGCTCGTGGTCCGTGTGTTACCAAGTCGGAGCGACAGAGATCATGTTCATCTCTGCGAGTTACTAAACACGCCTAACGGATTTGGGTATTTGATATGAGTTGGCCGCTGGCCATATACGCACTACCACCACGTGGGATAATGGTTATGGGACCCTCTACGTCGTATGTATCACCCGAAAGTTATTCAGATGTCACAGCTCAGAGATGCGGGCTGATTGTTGGGGTGGGCTGGTTACGTCCCTTGTGTATACAGTGTCGCGCCTGGGCCCCGACCACCCACGCAACGTGCATGAGTGCAAAGGGCGATGGCCCAAGACCCCTTCGCACTTAGGATTTAGACCGGCGTGCTGACCTCTCTGCTGAGCCTAGGTAGGACTGCGTCGTGTCAATTACCCGAGGCCGGGCATTACCCAGCAAGTGTGTCCGGCCAGATGTGATCGAGCGTGTTGGGTAACAGTAGTGCACCCCTGCAGGGAAGTTATCTATTCGAATAGCCGTGTCCACGGTAACAGGACGCTCAGAGTTGTATCTTGATCTGCTACAACTACAAATGGATACTGCACAATGTTAAACTGATACTACTGCTCTCGGGACCACTTTCTCGCAGGGTAGTTGAGGAAGGATCCCAGGGCAATACTAAAATATGATTGATTATATATTATCTTGTTCTACTCTCTTCTGATGCTGCAAGATTGCTTCAAGATGCTAGTCTTCGATAGGCTAGGCCTTTCCCCCTCTGTTCTGGCATTTCTGCAGTTTAGTCCAAAGATATAGCCCCATTCTTTTGATACCGATGCATACTTAGTATAGTTCTGATGTCATTCTTGCGAGTACTTTGGATGAGTACTCACGGTTGCTTTGCTATCTCTTTTTCCCCATACTCGGTTGCTGCGATCAGACGACGGAGCCTAGGAGCAGGAGATCCCCGGAGGCAGCTACTACTAAGTTGAGTCCGCCGACCAGGAGTAGTTCGGAGGCCCTAGGCAGGAGGCCATCGCCTTTTCGATCAGTGTCGTTGTTTGTGCTAGCCTTCTTAAGGCAACTTGACTAACTATGTCTGTACCCAGATATTATTTGTGTGTATGACTTATGTATTCGGGTCCTCGTGACCCCTGGCTTGTAATATGAAGACTTACGTTTAAATTTGAGTTTAGAGTTGTGTTGTGATATCTTCCCGTGAGTCTCTGATCTCGATCGTGTGCATTTGCGTGTATGATTAGTGCACGGTCGAGCAGGGGCGTCACAGTGTATGTTCTTGTTCCATGGTGACTTGTCACCTTACCAGTATGCTGTAGTGGACTATATCGGTATATCTAAAAAAGTAAGGACGTATTTGGTTGACATACTAAGTTTGTTATACTTTGTCATGCCATAATAAGGCAAATTTGACTGAGTTGGCCTCCTGTTGATTTGCAGACATATTTGTGGCAAGATTCCTTTCACGCAAATTAGATCCAACATGTCATTGACTCGAAAGTGCGTCAAGATTACTTCAAGTGTGACACCAATTTTTCTCGCCTAACCTTAGGCATGTGCGAAAAAAAAGACAAATAATCATAGACTTACGCACCTAAGCGCACGGGATCAGCCTACGAGGACTAGTACCCTTATCTACCCCTCTGTAGGGGAACGCAGCAGAAAACAAAAAAATTCCGACCTACGCACCAGCCCCGGACCACTATGGAGACTGCATACAAGGTTTGATCTTTTCGTTACCGACTCGTAGTGCAGTGGAAGTAGAGTCGATGACGATCGGCGGTGCAGATCCCCGCAGCTAGGATTTACAACCTCCCAACCGCGAGGATGTACTCCCTCGTCAGCTCACCGGACGGATCTCCGGGCAGCCCTACGGGAGGCCTTGGGACAGTCCCTCAGATAGTCCCACCAGACAGATCCTCGGACAACCCTTCGGGAGGCCTCTGGACAGTCCCTCGGATAGTCCCACCGGACGAATCCTCGGACAGCCCTTCAGGAGGCCTCTGGACAGTCCCTCGGATAGTCCCACTGGACGGATCCTCGGACAGCCCTCCGGGAGGCCTCATGGACAGCCCTTCGGGAGGACCCCCGAAACTCGGACAGTAACTCGGACAGCCCTTCGGGAGGACCCTCGAACAGCCCCTCGGGCAAAAGATCGAAACTACGACCTCTCTACGGGGTTACACACATACGGTGTCATCTATCCGGCAGGACTTCGCCGTCCAGAACTAGTTCCCACCGGAACCCAGACAGCCTTTCGGCTCTACGAAACTCTTTTCGTGGGAGGGAGAGAGAAGCCAGACAAGTCAAATGGCATGTGTATGTTGAGATAGAGTGAGTTTTGGGCAGCCCCCTCCACCCCTATTTATAGGCAAAGCCCAAGGGGTAGAGGACCAAAATTCCCTCAAAAAGTCCTTCTAGAAGCCTTTTGGTAAAAGCCCTAAAAGGTGGCTTTCCATAAAGTAACCCAAAAAGCACTTTCACTATTCACGAAGACATTTTTCTGCGTCCGTTAAATCCCAAATTATTTCTGTGTGCCTAGAACAATTCCAGTACCCACTAAAACAATTTTAAACGCATTCCGAAACAATTCCAGAACAATGTTTTTCTTCAGCGAAAAGCTACCATAGCGGTTCCGGCTGCTCCGGAACATTTCCGGTTTTTTCTCCGGAAAAATCCCAGAAGTTCCCAGAACAATTCTGGCACCCTCTAAGAATTTCCAGGTGTGTGCCGAAACCAATTTGACTTAATGGTATACCCTGAAACAACTTTTCAGTTTTACCAAAATATTCCTGTGTTCTCTCTCCGGAATTTTTCCGTTGTCTCCGAAACTTTTCCGGTGACTTTTTCTCAGACTCCCTGTCTAGTATTCAATAGATAGATGACCCTTAAGCGTGTGACCCTGTAGGTTCGGTGAAGTATAGACATGACCGGAACTCTTTCCGATCAATGATCAACATCGGAGCCGTGGACACCCATATTGACCCCTATACCCACACGAATAAATATTCGAGTGAACCTCCAGTTGCCGTGTGCTATTCCTGTTGCTTCGTGATATGTTACAAATACCCGAGGTGAGATTTATCGGCATCCCCGTGGATCAACAACTTGTCCACTGTTCCAGTTACCTCGTTACCGGTTTTGTTCTCTTTTCTCGTTTCCGCGTTCCGGCATCCCTGTGATCAAATCACCCTGTGTCTGGCCAGACGATGATGGATACCGTAACACCGAGAGGGCCCGTGAATATCTCTCCATCGCCGGAGGAGCAAATCCCAATCTTGAGCTATCAAGTCCCTTGTCATACTTTCCCATGAACCCGTAAGCTGCCGTAATAGCCACCCAGTTACGGATGACGTTTAACAAACCCCAAAGTTCATGAATCAAGCATGAAGGAACTCGACACTCTCATGGTCTAAGGAATTATGCAAACGTTAACTTCTCTGTGTTATTAACCATTAACTTGTGACGAATGTATCTCATAGCATAACATCAATTCGGGTCGATTCAACCACAAGTGTTCTACTAACATTGTGCCCTCAAAGTTGCCGGCATAGTCATGCCCATGATTAGGAAAACATAACCATCATGCAACACTTGAGCAAGTCTTAGAGGCCAGACTAGGAATACATTTTACCGTTTATTATTCCACACGTGCATATGAGTCTTCCTCCGAGCCTCGTGGTTATTGCAGACTCGAGAACCATAGCAGTTATAGCATGGAACATAAACATAATTATGAACATGGAGATAAATAATAGCATTTATTATTGCCTCTAGGGCATATCTCCTACAGACTCCCACTTGCACTAGAGTCAATAATCTAGTCAATGCTAAAAAACTTTACACCTATGGCATACCGGTGTAAAATATGCTTCGCTTGTGGTATAGCCTGATGTCCAACGGATCTGACAACTTCAGTTCCGTGTGTATCTCTGCGTATCCTCGCATTTTCACGCTTTCACAAAATTCATATTTTGTGTGGACTTGGCTTTGTATATATGTGAATCACTAGTCAAAGCTTGATTCCTCAGACTGAGCTATGGAGCAACTATCTTCAATAGTGATCCATTGACCAAAGCCATCTTGGAACCATACTAAATTCATGAATGAACTGTACGATTCAACATCTTGCATGTCGCTTTGAAAGCGGCAACATACTTAGCCTTTGTTATAGAATTCGCCACAGTAACCTGTTTGGAACAATTTCCAAACACCGTGCCACCTTATCGTGTATTACACAAAAAACCCTTAACTTAAATCGAAAATCGCATGGACCATTGATGAAGAATGTATCGATGTAACAACTTTACAACGAGCACTTCATAATCTCTGCTTGCGAGAAAACATGTCATCAGTGCTACTCTAGTACACAATGGCATTTTTCACTGTTGTCCTATGATCAGTACTTTGATCACTTTGGTATCCATACTCGCAACTCCTTGGGAGTATCAGACATATATGGTTGTCTTACATACCATGGAATACATGATTAATCCAAACACTAAAGTGTGTGGAATCTCCATCATGTATTTTGCTCATCAGTGTTTTGGGACACCGAGTCTTGCAAAAACTCTTTCCATGTGACTTCAGCAAGAATCACTCCTTGGCGTTTTAATGCTAAATTGTTTTAGCATCTTGTCAATATGTATTTTTGGCTTTAGCCCTATTAGGCAATTTTATCTCGTAGATAAATATGCCTAATATCAAGGCTATTTAGCCCAAGCACTTCATCAAAAAACTATTTTCAATGAAGTCCTAATTCGTGTCAAGAAATTTATTTTATTTCCAATCAACAATGTGTCAAGCACACAAGGTTTTGAGAAATATTATTATGCTCCCACTTAATTTCTTGTTTCCACAAGCATCTTCGCTATTCTTTGATGAAATCAAACTCTTTTGACCATTTCATCAAAACGAAGATTCCAACTCCATTTTGCTCTCTTCTGTCCATTGCTGGAACTTTGAAGTTTGCATACTTACTAGCATCCTCTGGATTGACAAAATACCTTGGACTGTATCACATGCAAGTCCTAGGTTGTATTTCCATCTCATGGAAATCCTTTTGGCATCCATGTAACATATCTCAAGATTGAAATATGTATTAATTGCTAGTTTAACCCGAACCGACTTTAAGCATCGCTACGGAGAGACAAGCTCGCCGTAGTTAATTCCTTGAATTTGTTATAAGCAACAAGTCGAGCTTTATGGATAAAACATTTTCATCCGTATCAGTTTATAGTTCCATCAATACTCGTTAGACTCTAAGTCTTTCGAAAGGGGTATCAAGATATGATCTTGAATCATTTATGGAAACTATCTCGGATTGTATTGGCATTTAGCCAATTCCGGAGTCAGGGCCCATCAACGCTTCCTTGTGTATCGTAGGTATACTATTGTCTAACAACAATATCTCGCTTGCGCACCTGAGAGGTTTGCACGAGTTTTGCCTACGTGGTTCAGTTGCAAGTTCGACCGAAGTCCATACATCTCATGTAGAGGCTTCCGTATCAGTCGCAGTAGGAAACTCTGGAATTACTTACAAGGTTTCTTTTCTTTGAACTAATGACAAAGATACTGTTATCTCGTCGAGTTGCACTGTCCTCCCACTCACCCTTTTGCAAGAATTTTTTTTTTCAAAATCATACCGTTCTTTGTGGAAAACTTTTGCCTCGGTACAGTGAGGGAGGAATGCCCAATTACTTGGGATAACCAACAAAATAGCACTTGTCTGATTTGGAATAGGTTTGTAAACATTTTACACAAGCCCCATATTCCAAATGTTTAAGACAAGATAAAACATGGTTGGGCGTACCATACCATGGCGTCATTTCAACAGACCTGATGGAGCTCTTTCCAGTGTAAAAGCTGCAGTCTCTAAAGCATTACTTTAAAAGGGATAATGGCAAATTGATTTATGTCATGTTTGATCTTACCATGTCATAAATGTTTGATTACATCTTCACGGACATTCCACTCACAGTGGTGTTCCGGGAAGTGTAAGTTATGAAACTCTTTTCACAACTCATCAGACATTCGCTAAACTTGTAACTCAAATATTCCTTTCCGCAATCAAATTGCAGAAACATAATTTTCTTGTTACAATAATTTCTACTTCATATTGAAAACATTTCGAATGATTTCAAAAGATCCAGACTTATGTCTCATCAAGCAAATATCCACATATCTACTTGAGTCATTTTGAAGATAGACAAATCCACTGCTAGCAATAACCTTTATCGGACTACATACATCAAAATGTATGATCACCAATAAGTTCGTTGCTCGTTCCTTATGGCCTGTGAACAGTATTTCAGTCACTTCACTTTTCGGAGGAAAGTTGCAAGTGTCAGATGATTGATAATCAAATGACTTCAAAATCCATCATAATGGAATTTCTCCATGCGGGTTTCTCCAATGTGACCAAATGCAGTGCCACACATGTGTGGTATTCTCTTAGTCTTGCAACATTTAGCGTCAGTGTTATGGATGTATCATATTACCATCAATATTCATAACATACATCCCATCCACGATGGAAGCATGGCCCTTATGTTATGTAGGAGATATGCCCTAGAGGCAATAATAAATGTTATTGATTATCTCCCTGTTCATAATTATGTTTATGTTCCATGCTATAACTGCTATGGTTCTCGAGTCTACAATAACCACGAGGCTCGGAGGAAGACTCATATGCACGTGTGGAATAATAAACGGTAAAATGTATTCCTAGTCTGGCCTCTAAGACTGGCTCAAGTATTGCATGATGATCCTGTTTTCCTGATCATGGGCATGGCTATGCCGGCAATTTTGAGGGCGCAATGTTGGTAGAACACTTGTGTTGAATCGACCCGGATTGATGTTATGCTATGAGATATTTTCGTCACAAGTTTATGGTTAATAACACAGAGATGGTTAACGTTTGCATGATTCCTTAGACCATGAGAGTATCGAGTTTCTTCATGCTTGCTTCATGAACTTTGGGGTTTGTTAAACGTCATCCGTAAATGGGTGGCTATTACGGCAGCTTACGGGTTCATGGAAAAGTATGTTAAGTAACTTGATAGCTCAAGATTGGGATTTGCTCCTCCGACGATGGAGAGATATCTCTGGGCCCTCTCGGTGTTACGGTATCCATCATCGTCTGGCCAGACACTTTGTGATTTGATCACGGGGATGCCGGAACACGGGAACGAGAAAAGAGAACAATACCGGCAACGAGGAAACTAGCATAGTGGACAAGTTGTTGATCCACGAGGATGCCTACATGTCTCACCTCGGGTAATTGTAACATATCGCGAAGCAACAGGAATAGCACACGGCAACTGGAGGTTCACTCGAATATTCATTCGTGTGGGTATAGGGGTCAATATGGGTGTCCACGGCTCCGATGTTGATCATTGATCGGAAGGGGTTCCGGGTCATGTCTATACTTCACCGAACCTATAGGGTCACACGCTTAAGGGTCATCTATCTGTTGAATACTAGACAAGGAGTCCGAGAGAAAGTCACTGAAAAGGTTTCGGAGACAACGGAAAAGTTCCGGAGAGAACACCGGAAAAGTTTCGGTAAAACCGAAAAGTTGTTTCGGATAAAACCATTGATCCAAAAAGGTTTCGGCAAGCACCGGGAATGTTTTGGAGGTTGCCACATTGGTCTGGTAATTTCTGGAATTTTTCTGGAGAAAAAACCAAAAAATAAGTTTCGGAGCTGCCGGAATTATTTACTGGGTAAACGAAGATGGTTTTAAATTAAACCACCATACCGGAAATGTTCCGGAGCGTGTCCAGATAATTTTAGAGGGTGCCGGAATTTTTCAGGAGTAATAGTCGCGGAAAACATCTTGTCCCAGCGTGAGGGGACAAGATCCCACGTTACGTGGGGGCTGTTTTGGGCTGTTTTTGGGGGCGCCCCCTTTAGGGGGCAGCCCCCTTGTGGCTGGACAAAGTGTTGGGGGGGCCCCATGGTGGGGGGAAGCCCCCACAAATGGTGGAGAGTGTTGGGAGGAAGGTGGGGCCCCATGGGGAACACCATGGACAAGGGAACATGTTTTCTCCATGTTTGGTGGGAACATGTTTTCCTTGTTTGGTGGGTGCATGTTTTGTGGGCTGAATTTCAGCCCCCCCTCACCCCTTCCACCACTATATAAGGAGGTGGAGAGGAGCTCTCCATACTCACTCCAACTCTCTCACACAAGCCATGCATGATCTGGCATTCTCTCTCCCTCCCAGCGAAATAGTTTCGTAGAGCCGAAAGGCTGTCTAGGTTCCGGTGGGAACTAGTTCTGGACGGCGAAGCCCTGCGAGATAGATGACACCATATGTGTGCAACCCCGTAGAGAGGTCGTAGTTTCGATCTTTTGCCCGAGGGGCTGTTCGTGTGTCCTCCCGGAGGGCTGTCCGAGTTTCCGTTCGAGTTTCAGGGTTGTCCGTGACATCGTCCGAGGGACTGTCCGACCGCCTCCCAAAGGGCTGTCCGACGAGGGAGTACATCCTCGCGGTTGGGAGGTTGTAAATCCTAGCTGCGGGGATCTGCACCAACGATCTCCACCGACTCTTCTTCCGCTGCGCTTCGAGTCGGTACGGATCAGATCAAACCTTGTATGCAGTCTCCATAGTGGTCCTGGGCGTGCTCGCTATACCGGAAAATTTTATTTTCTGCTGCGTTCCCCTATAGTGGCATCAAGAGCCAGGCTATGCGTAGATGCATGTTATGATCTAGAATACATGAGATGTATGGGTATTGCATATTATAATTTTGTAGTAGATGAGATCTATTACTGAAAATTATTTGTGCAGGTAGCAGATGAAATCTGTTACCCGATGTTTCTGTTGCTTCCCGTGAATTTGCGTAGTCCTGATCTTGACGGCATGGTGGAATCTCACAAAGTTCTGGCAATCCGCGATCCTTTCATGCTGCTCCTGAGTATGCTGATTGACAGATCAACGAAGTGCTAACAGTTCTTTGGGTTCCACCATAGTTAAAGAAAGATGGATGTTTCGCAGACGAAAGGGCAATGCAGATATGATCTGCACGGGGGTCACGCGTATGACGAAGTTTAGTATGGGGCTCGAGATTTTACTATCTCGTGTTTCATACACCCTGGAAAGTTAATCTAGCAACTTGAATTATCATACTTGATGATGAACGTAGGTAGCTGCGGTTTGAGTCAAAACCTTAGAAGCCACGTAAAATAAAATTTTCTATAAACCGATTAGAGGCGTCTAACTTGGTTTTGCAGGATGGTTTGCATGTGATGTGGTATAGCAGGTCTCATATTAATTTGATTATGTATGAGATGACTATATGATGTAATTAACATGACCTGCGTGTCATGATTCGGCATGATGGCTGGAGCCATATGATTGCACTTTAATGACCTGCGTGTCAACCTTATGTAGTGCACTTATTTTATTAGCTATAGAGATAGCAATATTATCTGGTGCATCGACAAGGTGGAGGCAATCTTCGCGAAGGTGTAAACCGACGCGAATGCCGAAGACGAAGAAATACTTGACTTCTCCGTCAGAAGGGGCTATACCATATCATGCTATTATGAATTGCCTGAGATGTTTATCCCTCTTGATGCACCCTTCTTGATTGCGCAGTAGTCGCTTTTTATTAGGGTGATCTCTCACTTAAAATATCAAGTAGTTAGTGTTCTCCCAAGTGTAGCACCGTCACGGCACCTATCTCTTCGGGGCATCACATGATCTCCATGGGTGCGAACGATTAGAGAAGTGTGAGGCGGGTGAGTTGAGACCTCGCAGCGAGATCACTTGGTTGTCTTGACGTTCAGGCAGGACAATCCTGAGCTCGGAACACACGCATCGAAAGATGAACAAGAATCACATAGAGATGTGATCGGCAAGTTTGCCTACCGATTGAAGTTCGCGCCATTTGAGTTCATCTCGAACCGTGGCGTTGAATTGAAATGCGGATCTTGAATCACTCACGATCAATTATGAGAGATATTGATTTGAGTGGGAGCGCACTTTAGAATTAATTCTTTTAATTCTTAGTGCAAATTAATTATGGACACTGTCTAAGTGTGATTTGCGTAATAGTTGTCGAAGAATGGCTCGCGTTTCCACCTTCCCTGTTAAAATTGAATAAGCTGTTAAATATCTGGTTAAAACTTTACGGTTGGTAACGTAATGTGAGGATTGTCCTCAAGAGTGCCGAGAAGGACTTGTCCTATCGCATGCTTTCGGTATTCTCCCGCTAATGCTATGGATCATGAGACTCTCGTCCATCGATCCAAAAGCTAGAATTCCGTTTCAGTCAAGTGCAATATGTTTGCTTCCATGAGACCCGAACTTCGAAAGTTTGGATAGTTATGTGATATTCATGGAATCTGAAAATCATTTTCAGAGACAGACAAAGGCTAAAAGATATGAGATATCCAAAGCAATGTTTGTTTGCAAACTATTAGTAAAGGAGTTTACTATGCATTAGACTGATAAGAGAGGGATCCAGAAGAACGCCTATCATATGATGAAAGGTGAATAAAACAAACAACTTAAAGAGAAAGGAAGTGTCCGAAGGGTGTTAGTAAGACTTTCACGCCTGGGAAGTCCGGGGCTAACGCCACTCTTAAGTTGGGTGCTTCTTCTGAGAGTAGGAGAAATACTGAAAGTTAAACTGTTAGAAGTATAAAGGCAAAAGGAAAGAAGAGTGGAATATCCAGCTCATGTATGAATGTCATACAAGTTTTTGATGTTTAGAAGGCTGGTCAAAGATATAGTTCTTGGGAATTATGGTTAAACATGTTAATCACTAATTCTTGGGTATTGTGAGTTAATCACAAAGATACCCGCTCGATTGCATTCTGTTGCAACTCGATGTAAGAACTACTATGGCCTGAAAGACTAGCCAGGCATGAGGTTTAGATACACGTAGGGAACATAGTAAATGTTACTATGCCTTCCATCGGTGTATTCCCTATGTATTTATTTTCATAATTCATTTTAGAGTTTCACACTCTAGCCCTTTGCATAAAGTATCTTGCAAGAAGGTTGTTCATAAGAGAACTTTTGATGTTCGGTGTTATGAATAACATGAGGGCCATACTTTCATTATGAATGAGATGTATGTTATGAATATTGATAATAATACATAACCTCTATGTTTACTTTCATAATTCATTTTAGAGTTTCATACACTCTAGCCCATTGCACAATGTGTGTTGCAAAAGAGTTGTTCATAAAAACAACAATTGTTGTTCAATATTATGAATAACATGAAGGGACATGCTTCCATCCTAGATGGGATGTATGTTATGAATATTGATGGAAATATGATACATCCATAACACTGACGCTAAATGTCGCAAGACTAAAAGAATACCACACAAGTGTGGCACTGCATTTGGTCACATTGGAGAAACCCGCATGGAAAATTCCATTATGATGGATTTTGAAGTCGTTTGATTTTGAATCATCTGACACTTGCAACTTTCCTCTGAAAAGTGAAGTGACTGAAATACCATTCACAGGCCATAAGGAACGAGCATAGAACATGTTGGTGGTCATACATTATGATGTGTGTAGTCCAATAAATGTTATTGCAAGTAGTGGATTTATCTATCTTCAGAAATGACTCAAGTAGATATATGGATATTTACTTGATGAGATGTAAGTCTGGATCTTTTGAAATCATTCGAAAGGTTTTCAAAATGAAGAAGAAAATATTGTAACAAGAAAATTATGTTTCTACAATTCGATTGCAGAAAGGAATATTTGAGTTACAAGTTTAGCGAATGTCTGATGAGTTGTGAAAGGGGTTTCATAACTTGCACCTCCCGGAACACCACTGCAAATGGAAAGTCCGTGAAGATGTAATCGAACCATTTATGACATGGTAAGATCAAAGATGACATAAATAGATTTGCCATTATCCCTTTTAAAGAGTAATGCTTTAGAGACTGCGGCTTTTACACTGAAAAGAGATCCAACGGGTCTGTTGAAATGACGCCATGGTATGGTACGCCCAACCATGTTATATCTTTTCTTAACATTTGGAATATGGGGCTTGTGTAAAAGGTTACAAACCTATTCCAAATCAGACAAGTGCTACTTTGTAAGGTTATCCCAAGTCATTGGGTATTCCCCCACCACTATACCGAGGCAAAGGATTTTGCCGCAAAACGGTATGCTTTTAAAGAGAATAGTTCTTACAAAAGGTGAGTGGGAGGACAGTGCAACTCGACGAGATAACCAGTATCTTCGTCATCAGGTCAAAGGAAAGGAACCTTGGAAGTGATTCCGGAGTTTCCTACTGCGACTGATACGGAAGTCTCTACAATAAAATGTAGGACTTCAGTCGAACTTGCAGCTGAACCACGTAGGCAAAGCTCGTGCAAACCTATCAGGTGCGCAAACGAGATATTGTTGTTAGACAACAGTATACCTACAATACACAAGGAAGCGTTGATGGGCCCTGACTCCAGAATTGGCTAAATGCCAATACAATCCGAGATAGTTTCCATATAAGTGATTCAAGATTAAAATCTTGATACACCTTTCGGAAGACTTAGAGTCTAACGGATATTTATGGAACTAAAAACTGATACGGATAAAATGTTTTATCCATAAAGCTTGACTTGTTGCAATAACAAGTTCAAGGAGTTGACTACGTTGAGATTGTCTCACCGTAGCGATGCTTAAAGTCGGTTCGGGTTGAACTAGCAATTAATACATATTTCAATCATGAGATATGAAACATGGATGACAAAAGGATTTCCATCTGATGGAAATGAAACCTAGGACTTGTATGTGATACAGTCCAAAGTAATTTGTCGATCCAGAAGATGCTAGTAAGTATGCAAACTTCAGAGTTCCAGCAATGGACAGAAGAGAGCAAAGTGGAGTTGGAATCTTCGTTTTTGATGGAATGGTCAAAAGGGTTTGACTTCATCAAATGGGTATTGAAGATGCTTGTGATTCAAGAAAGTAAGTGGGAGCATGATAATATTTCTAAAAACCTTGTGTACTTGACACATTGTTAATTGGAAATAAATTTCTTGACACGAATTATGACTTCATTTGAAAATAGTTTTTCGATGAAGTGCTTAGGCTAAATAGCCTCAATATTAGGCATGATGATCTATGGAGATAGATTTACCTAATAGGGCTAAGCTATGAATACATATTGACAAGATGCTAAAACTTTTTAGCATTTAAAACGCCAAGGAGTGATTCTTGCCGAAGTCACATGGAAAGAGTTTTTGCAAGACTCGGTGTCCCAAAACACTGATGAGTAAAATACATGATGGAGATTCCACACACTCTTGTGTTTGGATTAATCATGTATTCCATGGTATGTAAAACAACCAGATATGTCCGATACTCCAAAAGTTGTTGCGAGTATGGATACCAAAGTGATCAAAGTACTAATCATAGGACAACAGTGAAAGATGTCATTGAGTACTAGAGTAGTAGTGATGACATGTTTTCTCGCAAGCAGAGATTATGAAGTGCTCATTGTAAGTAATTACATCGATACAGTCTTCATCAATGCTCCATGCGATTTTCGATTTAAGTTAAGGGTTTTTGTGTAATACACAATATGATGGCACGGTAGTTGGAAATTGTTCCAAACAAGATACTGTGGCGAATTTTATAACAAAGGCTAAGTATGTTGACGCTTAAGAAGCGACAAAGATGTTGTTGAATCATATAGTTCATTCATGAACTTAGTATGGTTCCAAGATGGCTTTGGTCTATGGGACACTATTGCAGATAGTTTCTCCATAGCTCAGTCTGAGGAATCAGGTTTCGACCAATGATTCACACATATGCAAAGCCAAGTCCACACAAAATATGAATTTTGTGAAAGCATGAAAACGCGAGGATATGCAAAGTTACACACGGAGCTGAAGTCGTCAGATCCGTTGGACATCAGGCTATACCACATGCGAAGCATTTTTTTACACCAGTATGCCATAGGTGTAAAGTGCATTAGCATTGACTAGATTATTGACTCTAGTGCAAGTGGGAGTCTGTAGGAGATATGCCCTAGAGGCAATAATAAATGTTATTGATTATCTCCCTGTTCATAATTATGTTTATGTTCCATGCTATAACTGCTATGGTTCTCGAGTCTACAATAACCACGAGGCTCGGAGGAAGACTCATATGCACGTGTGGAATAATAAACGGTAAAATGTATTCCTAGTCTGGCCTCTAAGACTGGCTCAAGTATTGCATGATGATCCTGTTTTCCTGATCATGGGCATGGCTATGCCGGAATTTTGAGGGCGCAATGTTGGTAGAACACTTGTGTTGAATCGACCCGGATTGATCTTATGCTATGAGATATTTTCGTCACAAGTTTATGGTTAATAACACAAAGATGGTTAACGTTTGCATGATTCCTTAGACCATGAGAGTATCAAGTTTCTTCATGCTTGCTTCTTGAACTTTGGGGTTTGTTAAACGTCATCCGTAAATGGGTGGCTATTACGGCAGCTTACGGGTTCATGGAAAAGTATGTTAAGTAACTTGATAGCTCAAGATTGGGATTTGCTCCTCCGACGATGGAGAGATATCTTTGGGCCCTCCCGGTGTTACGGTATCCATCATCGTCTGGCCAGACACTTTGTGATTTGATCACGGGGATGCCGGAACACGGGAACGAGAAAAGAGAACAATACCGGCAACGAGGAAACTAGCATAGTGGACAAGTTGTTGATCCACGAGGATGCCTACATGTCTCACCTCGGGTAATTGTAACATATCGCGAAGCAACAGGAATAGCACACGGCAACTGGAGGTTCACTCGAATATTCATTCGTGTGGGTATAGGGGTTAATATGGGTGTCCACGGCTCCGATGTTGATCATTGATCGGAAGGGGTTCCGGGTCATGTATATACTTCACCGAACCTATAGGGTCACATGCTTAAGGGTCATCTATCTGTTGAATACTAGACAATGAGTCCGAGAGAAAGTCACTGAAAAGGTTTCGGAGACAACGGAAAAGTTCCGGAGAGAACACCGGAAAAGTTTCAGTAAAACCGAAAATTTGTTTCGGATAAAACCATTGATCCAAAAAGGTTTCGGCAAGCACCGGGAATGTTTTGGAGGTTGCCACATTGGTCTGGTAATTTCTGGAATTTTTCCGGAGAAAAAACCGAAAAATAAGTTTCGGAGCTGCCGGAATTATTTACTGGGTAAACGAAGATGATTTTAAATTAAACCACCATACCGGAAATGTTCCGGAGCGTGTCCAGATAATTTTAGAGGGTGCCGAAATTTTTCAAGAGTAATAGTCGCGGAAAACATCTTGTCCCAGCGTGAGGGGACAAGATCCCACGTTACGTGGGGGCTGTTTTGGGCTGTTTTTGGGGGCGCCCCCTTTAGGGGGCAGCCCCCTTGTGGCTGGACAAAGTGTTGGGGGGGGCCCCCATGGTGGGGGGCAGCCCCCACAAATGGTGGAGAGTGTTGGGAGGAAGGTGGGGCCCCATGGGGAACACCATGGACAAGGGAACATGTTTTCTCCATGTTTGGTGGGAACATGTTTTCCTTGTTTGGTGGGTGCATGTTTTGTGGGCTGAATTTGTAGGGTAACGCAGTAGAAAACAAAAAATTTCTGACCTACGCACCAGCCCAGGACCACTATGGAGACTGCATATAAGGTTTGATCTTTTTCGTTACCGACTCGTAGCGCAGCGGAAGTAGAGTCGATGACGAACGGCGGTGCAGATCCCCGCAGCTAGGATTTTACAACCTCCCAACCGCGAGGATGTATACCCTCATCTGCCCCGCGGACAGCCCTCCAGGAGGCGGTCGCACAGTCCCCCGGACGGAGTCACGGACAGCCCTTCGGGAGGACCTCCGAAACTCGGACTGTCACTCGGACAGCCCGGACCTCCAAAACTCGGACGGTCACACGGACAGCCCTTCGGGAGGCACTCTCGAACTAAGACCGAAACTACGATCTCTCTACAGAGTTGCACACATACGGTGTCATCTATCCGGCAGGGCTTCGCCGTCCAGAACTAGTTCCTGCCGGAACCCAGACAGCCTTTCGGCTCTACGAAACTATTTCGCTGGGAGGGAGAGAAGAATGCCAGATCATGCATGGCTTTGTGTATGAGAGCAAGAGTGTGTGAGATGGCAGCCCACTCACCTCCTATTTATAAGAAAACCAAGGGGTAGGGTGGTTTTACAATAAAACCCAAAAAACCCCATGCACTAGCTCACACATGAGGGTGTTAAGTGCAAAATGGGATGCCATGTGGAGCTCCATGGAGGAGCTGCACATGTGAACGTCCCACCTTCATGGGGGCCCCCCAAAGGGGGTTCCTTGATCCCCAAGCCCTTCTAGAAGCCTTTTGGGAAAAGCCCCAAAAGGTGGCTTTCCAATAAATATCCCAAAAAGCACTTTCACTATTCACGACGACATTTTTCAGCGTCTGATCGAACTGAAAATATTCATGTGGGCTTAGAACAATTCTAGTACCCACCAAAATAATTTTCAACGCGAGCCGGAACAATTCCGGTTTAGTGATTTCATCTGCGAAAAGCATCTGAAGCGGTTTCGGCAGCTCCGGAACATTTCCGGTTTTCATCCCGGAAAATTCCAGAAAGTTTCCAGAATGATTCTGGCACCCTCCAAGAATTATCAGGCATGTGCCAAAACCAATTTGACTTTATGGTATCCTCTGAAACAACTTTTCAGTTTCACCGGAACTCATCCGGTGACCTCTCTGCGGAACTTTTCCGCTGTCCGAAACTTTTCCGGCGTCCGAAACTTTTTCGGTGATTTTCTCTCAGACTCCCTGTCTAGTATTCAGCAGATAGATGACCCTTAAGCGTGTGACCCTATAGGTTCGGTGAAGCATAGACATGACCCGGAACCCCTTCCGATCAATGATCAACATCGGAGCCGTGGCCACCCATATCGATCCCTATACCCACACGAATAAATATTCGAGTGAACCTCCAGTTGCCGTGAGCTATTCCTGTTGCTTCGCGATATGTTACAAATACCCGAGGTGAGAAACATCGGCATCCTCGTGGATCAACACTTGTCCACAATGCCAGTTACCTCGTTGCCGGTTTTTGTTCTCTTTTCTCGTTCCCGTGTTCCGGCATCCCTGTGATCGAATCACCCTGTGTCTGGCCAGACGATGATGGATACCGTAACACCGAGAGGGCCCAGAGATATCTCTCCATCGTCGGAGGAGCAAATCCCAATCTTGAGCTATCAAGTTACTTGACATACTTTTCCATGAACCCGTAAGCCGCCGTAATAGCCACCCATTTACGGATGACGTTTAACAAACCCCAAAGTTCATGAAGCAAGCATGAAGAAACTCGATACTCTCATGGTCTAAGGAATCATGCAAACATTAACCATCTCTGTGTTATTAACCATTAACTAATGACGAATGTATCTCATAGCATAACATCAATTCGGGTCGATTCAACACAAGTGTTCTACCAACAATTGTGCCCTCAAAATTGTCGGCATAGTCATGCCCATGATCAGGAAAACAGGATCATCATGCAATACTTGAGCCAGTCATAGAGGCTTGACTAGGAATACTTTTTACCGTTTATTATCCCACACGTGCACATGAGTTTCCCTCCAAGCCTCGTTTTATTTGCAGACTCTAGAATCATTGCAGTTATAGCATGGAACATAAACATAATTATGAACAGGGAGATAATCAATAACATTTATTATTGCCTCTAGGGCATATCTCCAACAGACTCCCACTTGCACTAGAGTCAATAATCTAGTCAATGCTAATGCACTTTACACCTATGGCATACTGGTGTAAAATATGCTTCGCATGTGGTATAGCCTGATGTCCAACGGATCTGACGACTTCAGCTCCGTGTGTAACTTTGCATATCCCCGCGTTTTCACGCTTTCACAAAATTCATATTTTGTGTGGACTTGGCTTTGCATATGTGTGAATCATTGGTCGAAACCTGATTCCTCAGACTGAGCTATGGAGCAACTATCTGCAATAGTGTCCCATAGACCAAAGCCATCTTGGAATCATACTAAGTTCATGAATGAACTATATGATTCAACAACTTCTTTATCGCTTCTAAAGCGTCAACATACTTAGCCTTTGTTATAGAATTCGCCACAGTATCTTGTTTGGAACAATTTCCAACTACCGTGCCACCATATTGTGTATTACACAAAACCCTTAACTTAAATCGAAAATCGCATGGAGCATAGATGAAGACTGTATCGATGTAACCTTTTACAACGAACTCTTCATGATCTCCGCTTGCGAGAAAACATGTCATCAGTACTGCTCTAGTACTCAATGACATATTTCACTGTTGTCCCATGATCAGTACTTTGATCACTTTGGTATCTATACTCGCAACAACTTTGGAGTATTGGACATATCTGGTTGTTTTACATACCATGGAATACATGATTAATCCAAACACAAGAGTGTGTGGAATCACCATCATGTATTTTTGCTCATCTGTGTTTTGAGACACCGAGTCTTGCAAAACTCTTCCCATGTGACTTCGGCAAGAATCACTCCTTGGCGTTTTAAATGCTAAAAGGTTTTAGCACCTTGTCAATATGTATTCATTGCTTAGCCCCATTAGGTAAATCTATCTCCATAGATCATCATGCCTAATATTGAGGCTATTTAGCCTAAGCACTTCATCGAAAAACTATTTTCAAATGAAGTCCTAATTCATGTCAAGAAATTTATTTCCAATTAACAGTGTGTCAAGTACACAAGGTTTTTAGAAATATTATTATGCTCCCACTTACTTTCTTGAATCACAAGCATCTTCGATACCCATTTGATGAAGTCAAAAACCCTTTTGACCATTCCATCAAAAACGAAGATTCCAACTCCACTTTGCTCTCTTCTGTCCATCGCTGGAACTCTGAAGTTTGCATACTTACTAGCATCCTCTGGATCGACAAATTACTTTGGACTATATCACATACAAGTCCTAGGTTTCATTCCCATCAGATGGAAATCCTTTTGTCATCCATGTTTCATATCTCATGACTGAAATATGTATTAATTGCTAGTTCAACCCGAACCGACTTCAAGCATCGCTACGGTGAGACAATCTCATCGTAGTCAACTCTTTGAACTTGTTTTTGCAACAAGTCGAGCTTTATGGATAAAACATTTTTATCCGTATCAGTTTTTAGTTCCATAAATATCCGTTAGACTCTAAGCCTTCCGAAAGGTGTATCAAGATTTTAATCTTGAAACATTGATATGGAAACTATCTCAGATTGTATTGGCATTTAGCCAATTCCGGAGTCAGGGCCCATCATCGCTTCCTTATGTATCGTAGGTATACTGTTGTCCAACAACAATATCTCATTTGCGCACCTGAGAGGTTTGCACGAGCCTTGCCTACGTGGTTCAGCTGCAAGTTCGACTGAAGTCCATACATTTTATTGTAGAGACTTCCGTATCAGTCGCAGTAGGAAACTCCGGAATCACTTCCAAGGTTTCTTTCCTTTGATCTGATGACGAAGATACTGGTTATCTCGTCGAGTTGCACTGTCCTCCCACTCGCCTTTTGTAAGAACTATTCTCTTTAAAAGCATACCGTTTTGCGGCAAAATCCTTTGCCTCGGTATAGTGGTGGGGAATACCCAATGACTTGGGATAACCTTACAAAGTAGCACTTGCCTGATTTGAAATAGGTTTGTAACCTTTTACACAAGCCCCATATTCCAAATGTTAAGAAAAGATATAACATGGTTGGGCGTACCATACCATGGCATCATTTCAACAGACCCGATGGAGCTCTTTTCAGTGTAAAAGCCGCAGTCTCTAAAGCATCACTCTTTTAAAAGGGGTAATGGCAAATTTATTTATGTCATCTTTGATCTTACCATATCATGAATGGTTCGATTACATCTACACAGACTCTCCACTTGCAGTGGTGTTCCGGGAGGTGCAAGTTATGAAACCCCTTTCACAACTCATCAGACATTCGCTAAACTTGTAACTCAAATATTCCTTTCTGCAATCGAATTGTAGAAACATAATTTTCTTGTTACAATAACTTCTACTTCATTTTTGAAAACCTTATGAATGAATTCAAAAGATCCAGACTTACGTCTCAACAAGTAAATATCCATATATCTACTTGAGTCATTTCTGAAGATAGATAACTCCACTACTTGCAACAACATTTATTGGACTACACACATCATAATGTATGATCACCAATATGTTCTTTGCTCGTTCCTTATGGTCTGTGAACGGTATTTCAGTCACTTCACTTTTCAGAGGAAAGTTGCAAGTGTCAGATGATTCAAACTCAAACGACATCAAAATCCATCACAATGGAATTTTCCATGCGGGTTTCTCCAATGTGACCAAATGCAGTGCCACACTTGTGTGGTATTCTTTTAGTCTTGCGACATTTAGCGTCAGTGTTATGGATGTATCATATTTCCATCAATATTCATAACATACATCCCATCTTGTATGGAAGCATGGCCCTTCATGTTATTCATAACACCGAACATCAAAAGTTCTCTTATGAATAACCTTCTTGCAAAATACCTTATGCAAAGGGCTAGAGTGTGTAAAACTCTAAAATGATTTATGAAAGTAAATACAGAGGTAATGTATTATTATCAATATTCATAACATACTTCTCATTCATAATGAAAGTATGGCCCTTTTGTTATTCATAACTCCGAACATTAAAAGTTCTCTTATGAACAACCTTCTTGCAAGATACTTTATGCAATGGGCTAGAGTGTGTAAAACTCTAAAATGATTTATGAAAGTAAATACATCGGGAATACACCTATGGAAGGCATAGTAACATTTACTATGTTCCCTGCGTGTATCTAAACCTCATTCCTGGCTAGTCTTTCAGGCCATAGTAGTTCTTACATCAAGTTGCAACAGAATGCAATCGAGCGGGTATCTTTGTGATTAACTCACAATACCCAAGAATTAGTGATTAACATGTTTAACCATAATTCCCAAGAACTATATCTTTGACCAGCCTTCTATACATCAAAAACCTGTATGACATTCATACATGAGCTGGATATTCCAGTCTCCTTTCCTTTTGCCTTTATACTTCTAATAGTTTTAACTTTCAGTATTTCTTCTACTCTCAGAAGAAGCACCCAACTTAAGAGTGGCGTTAGCCCCGGACTTCCTAGGCGTGAAAGTTTCACTAACACCCTTCGGACACTTCCTTTCTCTTTAAGTTGTCGTTTTATTCACCATCATCATATGACAGGCGTTCTTCTGGATCCCCTCTTATCAGTCAAATGCCTAGTAAACACTTTTACTAATAGTTTGCAAACAAACATGGCTTTAGATATCTCATATCTTTCAGCCTTTGTTTGTATCTGAAAATTAATTTTCAGTTCCATGAATATCACATAACTATCCCACAACTTTCGAAGTTCGGGTCTCATGGAAGCAAACATATTTCACTTGACCGTAACGGAATTTTAGCTTTTGGATCGAAGGACGAGAGTCATATCATCCATAGCATTAGCGGGAGAATACCGAAAGTATGCGATAGGACAAAGTCCTTCTCGGCACTCTTGAGGACAATCCTCACATTACGTTTCCAACCGTAAAGTTTTAACCAGATATTTAACAGCTATTCAATTTTAATAGGGAAGGTGGAAACGCGAGCCATTATTCTACTTATTATGCAAATCACACTTAGACAGTGTTCAAGATTAATTGCACTGAGAATTAAACAAGGTAATTCTACAGTGCGCTCCCACTCAAATCAATATCTCTCATAATTGATTGTGAGTGATTCAAGATCCAAATTTCAATTCAACGCCAAGGATGCATCCATCTCAAGTGACGAGAATTTCATTTGGTAGGCCAACTTGCCAATCACATCTCTATGTGATTCTTGTTCATCTTTCGATGCGTGTGTTCCGAGCTCATGACTTTCATGCCTGAACGTCAAGACAACCAAGTGATCTTGCTGCGAGGTCTCAACTCACCCGCCTCACACATGTCTAATCGTTCGTACCCATGCATCCATGTGATACCCCGAAAAGAAAAGTGTCGTGACGGTGCTACACTTGGGAGAACACTAACTACTTGATATTTTTGTGAGAGATCACCCTAATAAAAGCGACTACCGCGCAATCAAAAGGGTGCATCATAAGGGATAAACATCTCAGGCAATTCATAATAGCATGATATGGTATAGCCCTTTCTGACGGAGAAGTCTTGTATTTCTTCGTCTCCGGCATTCGCGTCGGTGTTCACCTTTGCGAATATTGCCACCACCTTGTCGATGCACCAGATAATATTGCTATCTCTATAGCTAATAAAATAAGTGCATTACTGAAGGTTGACACGCAGGTCATTAAAGTGACAATCATATGGCTCCAGCCATCATGCCGAATCATGACACGCAGGTCATGTTAATCAATTTACATTATATAGTCATCTCATACATAATCAAATTATAATGAGCACTGCTATACCACATCACATGCACATGCAAACCATCCTGCAAAACCAAGTTAGACGCCTCTAATCGGTTCATGCAAAATTTTATTTTTCGTGGCTTCTAAGGTTTCGAAACAAACCGAAGCTACCAACGTCCATCATCAAGCATGATAATCCAAGTCGCTTGATTAACATTGCGGGGTGTATGAAACACGAGATAATAAAATCTCGAGCCCCATACTAAACTTCGTCATACGCGTGACCCCCGTGCAGATCATATCTGCATTGCCCTTTCGTCTGTGAAATTTCATCTTTCTTTTTAACTACGGTGGAATTCAATGAACTGTTAGCACTTCGTTGATCAATCAGGATCGCGGATTGCCAGAACATTGAAACTCCACCATACTGTTATCAAGATCAGAAATATGCAAATTCCAGGGAAGCAACAAGAACATCGGGTAACAGATTTCATCTGCTACCCGCACAAATAATTTTCAGTAATAGAACTCATCTACTACCTAATTATATTGTGCAACACCCATACATCTCTATGTATTCTAGATCGCAACCTGCATCTACGCATAGCACGGCTCTTGATGCCACTGTAGGGTAACGCAGTAGAAAACAAAAAATTTCTGACCTACGCACCAGCCCAGGACCACTATGGAGACTGCATATAAGGTTTGATCTTTTTCGTTACCGACTCGTAGCGCAGCGGAAGTAGAGTCGATGACGAACGGCGGTGCAGATCCCCGCAGCTAGGATTTTACAACCTCCCAACCGCGAGGATGTATACCCTCATCTGCCCCGCGGACAGCCCTCCAGGAGGCGGTCGCACAGTCCCCCGGACGGAGTCACGGACAGCCCTTCGGGAGGACCTCCGAAACTCGGACTGTCACTCGGACAGCCCTTCGGGAGGACCTCCAAAACTCGGACGGTCACACGGACAGCCCTTCGGGAGGCACTCTCGAACTAAGACCGAAACTACGATCTCTCTACAGAGTTGCACACATACGGTGTCATCTATCCGGCAGGGCTTCGCCGTCCAGAACTAGTTCCTGCCGGAACCCAGACAGCCTTTCGGCTCTACGAAACTATTTCGCTGGGAGGGAGAGAAGAATGCCAGATCATGCATGGCTTTGTGTATGAGAGCAAGAGTGTGTGAGATGGCAGCCCACTCACCTCCTATTTATAGGAAAACCAAGGGGTAGGGTGGTTTTACAATAAAACCCAAAAACCCCCATGCACTAGCTCACACATGAGGGTGTTAAGTGCAAAATGGGATGCCATGTGGAGCTCCATGGAGGAGCTGCACATGTGAACGTCCCACCTTCATGGGGGCCCCCCAAAGGGGGTTCCTTGATCCCCAAGCCCTTCTAGAAGCCTTTTGGGAAAAGCCCCAAAAGGTGGCTTTCCAATAAATATCCCAAAAAGCACTTTCACTATTCACGACGACATTTTTCAGCGTCTGATCGAACTGAAAATATTCATGTGGGCTTAGAACAATTCTAGTACCCACCAAAATAATTTTCAACGCGAGCCGGAACAATTCCGGTTTAGTGATTTCATCTGCGAAAAGCATCTGAAGCGGTTTCGGCAGCTCCGGAACATTTCCGGTTTTCATCCCGGAAAATTCCAGAAAGTTTCCAGAATGATTCTGGCACCCTCCAAGAATTATCAGGCATGTGCCAAAACCAATTTGACTTTATGGTATCCTCTGAAACAACTTTTCAGTTTCACCGGAACTCATCCGGTGACCTCTCTGCGGAACTTTTCCGCTGTCCGAAACTTTTCCGGCGTCCGAAACTTTTTCGGTGATTTTCTCTCAGACTCCCTGTCTAGTATTCAGCAGATAGACGACCCTTAAGCGTGTGACCCTATAGGTTCGGTGAAGCATAGACATGACCCGGAACCCCTTCCGATCAATGATCAACATCGGAGCCGTGGACACCCATATCGATCCCTATACCCACACGAATAAATATTCGAGTGAACCTCCAGTTGCCGTGAGCTATTCCTGTTGCTTCGCGATATGTTACAAATACCCGAGGTGAGAAACATCGGCATCCTCGTGGATCAACACTTGTCCACAATGCCAGTTACCTCGTTGCCGGTTTTTGTTCTCTTTTCTCGTTCCCGTGTTCCGGCATCCCTGTGATCGAATCACCCTGTGTCTGGCCAGACGATGATGGATACCGTAACACCGAGAGGGCCCAGAGATATCTCTCCATCGTCGGAGGAGCAAATCCCAATCTTGAGCTATCAAGTTACTTGACATACTTTTCCATGAACCCGTAAGCCGCCGTAATAGCCACCCATTTACGGATGACGTTTAACAAACCCCAAAGTTCATGAAGCAAGCATGAAGAAACTCGATACTCTCATGGTCTAAGGAATCATGCAAACATTAACCATCTCTGTGTTATTAACCATTAACTAATGACGAATGTATCTCATAGCATAACATCAATTCGGGTCGATTCAACTCAAGTGTTCTACCAACAATTGTGCCCTCAAAATTGCCGGCATAGTCATGCCCATGATCAGGAAAACAGGATCATCATGCAATACTTGAGCCAGTCATAGAGGCTTGACTAGGAATACTTTTTACCGTTTATTATCCCACACGTGCACATGAGTTTCCCTCCAAGCCTCGTTTTATTTGCAGACTCGAGAATCATTGCAGTTATAGCATGGAACATAAACATAATTATGAACAGGGAGATAATCAATAACATTTATTATTGCCTCTAGGGCATATCTCCTACAGAATTTCAGCCCCCCCTCACCCCTTCCACCACTATATAAGGAGGTGGAGAGGAGCTCTCCATACTCACTCCAACTCTCTCACACAAGCCATGATCTGGCATTCTCTCTCCCTCCCAGCGAAATAGTTTCGTAGAGCCGAAAGGCTGTCTGGGTTCCGGTGGGAACTAGTTCTGGACGGCGAAGCCCTGCCGGATAGATGACACCGTATGTGTGCAACCCCATAGAGAAGTCGTAGTTTCGATCTTTTGCCCGAGGGGCTGTTCGTGTGTCCTCCCGGAGGGCTGTCCGAGTTTCCGTTCGAGTTTCAGGGCTGTCCGTGACATCGTCCGAGGGACTGTCCGACCGCCTCCCGAAGGGCTGTCCGACGAGGGAGTACATCCTCGCGGTTGGGAGGTTGTAAATCCTAGCTGCGGGGATCTGCACCAACGATCTCCACCGACTCTTCTTCCGCTGCGCTTCGAGTCGGTACGGATCAGATCAAACCTTGTATGCAGTCTCCATAGTGGTCCTGGGCGTGCTCGCTATACCGGAAAATTTTATTTTCTGCTGCGTTCCCCTACATGTTACTCATGATACTGAACAACAATTGTTCTTTTATGAACAACACTCTTGCAACAAACATTATGCAAAAGGGCTAGAGTGTATAAAACTCTAAAATGAATTATGAAAGTAAATACAGAGGTAATGTATTATTATCAATATTCATAACATACATCTCATTCATAATGAAAGTATGGCCCTTATGTTATTCATAACACCGAACATCAAAAGTTCTCTTATGAACAACCTTCTTGCAACATACCTTATGCAATGGGCTAGAGTGTATGAAAACTCCAAAATGAATTATGAAAATAAATACATAGGTAATACACCGATGGAAGGCATAGCAACTTTTACTATGTTCCCAACATGTATTTTAAACCTCATTTCCGGCTAGTCTTTTAGGCCGTAGTAGTTCTTGCATCGAATTGCAATGGAATGCAATCGAGCGGGTATCTCTGTGATCAACTCACAATACCCAAGAATCAGTGATTAACATGTTTAATCATAATTCCCAAGAATTATATCTTTGACCAGCCTTCTATACATCAATAACTTGTATGACATTCATACATGAGCTGGATATTCCAGTCTTCTCTCTTTTTGCCTTTATACTTCTAACGGTTTTACTTCCAGTATTTCTCCTACTCTTATCAGTCAAATGCCCAGTAAACACTTTATTAATAGTTTGCAAAACAAACATTGCTTTGGATATCTCATATCTTTTAGCCTTTGTTTGTGTCTGAAAAATAATTTTCAGTTCCATGAATATCACATAACTATCCAAACTTTCGAAGTTCGGGTCTCATGGAAGCAAACATATTGCACTTGGCCGTAACCGAATTCTAGCTTTTGGATCGAAGGACGAGAGTCACATCATCCATAGCTTTAGCAGGAGAATACCGAAAGCATGCGATAGGACAAAGTCCTTCTTGGCACTCTTGAGGACAATCCTCACATTACGTTACCAACCGTAAAGTTTTAACCAGATATTTAACAGCTTATTCAATTTTAATATGGAAGGTGGAAACGCGAGCCATTCTTCTATAACTATTATGCAAATAACACTTAGACAGTGTTCATAATTAATTGCACTAAGAATTAAAAGAATTAATCCTAAAGTGCGCTCCCACTCAAATCAATATCTCTCATAATTGACTGTGAGTGATTCAAGATCCATATTTCAATTCAACGCCAAGGATGCATCCATCTCAAGTGACGAGAATTGCAATTGGTAGGCCAACTTGCCAATCACATCTCTATGTGACTCTTGTTCATCTTTCGATGCGTGTGTTCCGAGCTCATGACTTTCATGCCTGAACGTCAATACAACCAAGTGATCTCGCTGCGAGGTCTCAACTCACCCGCCTCACACTTCTCTAATTGTTCGTACCCATGCATCCATGTGATACCCTGAAGAGATAGGTGCCGTGACGGTGCTACACTTGGGAGAACACTAACTACTTGATATTTAAGTGAGAGATCACCCTAATAAAAAGCGACTACCGCGCAATCAAGAAGGGTGCATCATAAGGGATAAACATCTCAGGCAATTCATAATAGCCTGATATGGTATAGCCCTTTCTGACGGAGAAGTCTTCCATTTCTTCGTCATCGGCATTCGCGTCGGTGTTCACCTTCGCGAAGATTGCCACCACCTTGTCGATGCATCAGATAATATTGCTATCTCTATAGCTAATAAAATAATGCATTTACAACAAGGTTGACACGCAGGTCATTTAAAGTGACAATCATATGGCTCCAGCCATCATGCCGAATCATGACACGCAGGTCATGTTAGTAAATTTACATCATATAGTCATCTCATACATAATCAAATTATTATGAGCACCGCTATACCACATCACATGCACATCTTATGTCATCCTGCAAAACCAAGTTAGACGCATCTAATCGGTTTATGCAAAATATGTTTTACGTGGTTTCTATGGTTTCGAAGCAAACCGAAGCTACCAACGTCCATCATCGAGTATGATTATTCAAGTCGCTAGATTAACTTTGCGGGGTGTATGAAACACGAGATAATAAAATCTCGAGCCCCATACTGAACTTCGTCATACGCATGCCCCCGTGCAGATCATATCTGCATTGCCCTTTAGTCTGCGAAACATCCATCTTTCTTTAACTAAAGTGGAACCCAAAGAACTGTTAGCACTTCGTTAATCTGTCAATCAGCATACTCAGGAGCAGCATGAAAGGATCGCGGATTGCCAGAACTTTGTCAGATTCCACAATGCTGTCAAGATCAGGACTACGCAAATTCAAGGGAAGCAACAGGAACATCGGGTAACAGATTTCATCTGCTATCCGCACAAATAATTTTAGCAATAGAACTCATCTACTACAAAATTATATTGTGCAACACCCATACATCTCATGTATTCTAGATCGCAACCTGCATCTACGCATAGCACGGCTCATGATGCCACTGTAGGGGAACGCAGCAGAAAACAAAAAATTTCCGACCTACGCACCAGCCCAGGACCACTATGCATGGAGACTGCATACAAGGTTTGATCTTTTCGTTACCGACTCGTAGCGCAGCGGAAGTAGAGTCGATGACGATCGGCGGTGCAGATCCCCGTAGCTAGGATTTACAATCTCCCAACCGCGAGGATGTACTCCCTCGTCGGCTCACCGGACGGATCTCCGGGCAGCCCTTCGGGAGGCCTCGGGACAGTCACTCAGATAGTCCCACCGGACGGATCCTCGGACAACTCTTCGGGAGGCCTCTGGACAGTCCCTCGGATAGTCCCACCGGACGGATCCTCGGACAGCCCTTCAGGAGGCCTCTGGACAGTCCCTCGGATAGTCCCACTGGACGGATCCTCGGACAGCCCTCCGGGAGGCCTCATGGACAGCCCTTTGGGAGGACCCCCGAAACTCGGACAGTAACTCGAACAGCCCTTCGGGAGGACCCTCGAACAGCCCCTCAGGCAAAAGATCGAAACTACGACCTCTCTACGGGGTTGCACACATACGGTGTCATCTATCCGGTAGGACTTCGCCGTCCAGAACTAGTTCCCACCGGAACCCAGACAGCCTTTCGGCTCTACGAAACTCTTTTCGTGGGAGGGAGAGAGAAGCCAGACAAGTCAAATGGCATGTGTATGTTGAGATAGAGTGAGTTTTGGGCAGCCCCCTCCACCCCTATTTATAGGCAAAGCCCAAGGGGTAGAGGACCAAAATGCCCTCAAAAAGTCCTTCTAGAAGCCTTTTGGTAAAAGCCCTAAAAGGTGGCTTTCCATAAAGTAACCCAAAAAGCACTTTCACTATTCACGAAGACATTTTTCTGCGTCCGTTAAATCCCAAATTATTTCTGTGTGCCTAGAACAATTCCAGTACCCACTAAAACAATTTTAAACGCATTCCGAAACAATTCCAGAACAATGTTTTTCTTCAGCGAAAAGCTACCATAGCGGTTCCGGCTGCTCCGGAACATTTCCGGTTTTTTCTCCGGAAAAATCCCAGAAGTTCCCAGAACAATTCTGGCACCCTCTAAGAATTTCCAGGTGTGTGCCGAAACCAATTTTACTTAATGGTATACCCTGAAACAACTTTTCAGTTTTACCAAAATATTCCTGTGTTCTCTCTCCGGAATTTTTCCGTTGTCTCCGAAACTTTTCCGGTGACTTTTTCTCAGACTCCCTGTCTAGTATTCAATAGATAGATGACCCTTAAGCGTGTGACCCTATAGGTTCGGTGAAGTATAGACATGACCGGAACTCTTTCCGATCAATGATCAACATCGGAGCCGTGGACACCCATATTGACCCCTATACCCCCACGAATAAATATTCGAGTGAACCTCCAGTTGCCGTGTGCTATTCCTGTTGCTTCGCGATATGTTACAAATACCTGAGGTGAGATTTATCGGCATCCCCGTGGATCAACAACTTGTCCACTGTGCCAGTTACCTCGTTTCCGGTTTTGTTCTCTTTTCTCGTTTCCGCATTCCGGCATCCCTGTGATCAAATCACCCTGTGTCTGGCTAGACGATGATGGATACCGTAACACCGAGAGGGCCCGTGAATATCTCTCCATCGCCGGAGGAGCAAATCCCAATCTTGAGCTATCAAGTCCCTTGTCATACTTTCCCATGAACCCGTAAGCTGCCGTAATAGCCACCCAGTTACGGATGACGTTTAACAAACCCCAAAGTTCATGAATGAAGCATGAAGGAACTCGACACTCTCATGGTCTAAGGAATTATGCAAACGTTAACTTCTCTGTGTTATTAACCATTAACTTGTGACGAATGTATCTCATAGCATAACATCAATTCGGGTCGATTCAACCACAAGTGTTCTACTAACATTGTGCCCTCAAAGTTGCCGGCATAGTCATACCCATGATTAGGAAAACATAACCATCATGCAACACTCTAGCAAGTCTTAGAGGCCAGACTAGGAATACATTTTACCGTTTATTATTCCACACGTGCATATGAGTCTTCCTCCGAGCCTCGTGGTTATTGCAGACTCGAGAACCATAGCAGTTATAGCATGGAACATAAACATAATTATGAACATGGAGATAAATAATAGCATTTATTATTGCCTCTAGGGCATATCTCCTACACCCTCCCCCCTCCCTCAAATTTCACGTTGGGCCCCATCTCCTGATTTTATCTCCAACTCAACCTCCGTAAATCCCTCGTAGATGGAGCATCGCTCAACAAAGAGTGGCAAATCATAGCAAGCTTAGTGTATGAAATAAACATAAACCCATGCAGTTTAGAGTTTGTAAAGGTTGGTGATGTATAAAGTAGTTCTAGAATATAGCCATGATATGTTGTTTTACGGCGAAACATACTTTATTTCATCATGGATAATCATGTCATTTACAAGTAGAAATAAAGTCTGGGCTTTAGAATCCCAGACATGACAAAATCTAGAGCTAAAATCACCTTCAACTAAACAGTTCGACACCCCGTTCGCCTCCCTATTGCAGTGCAGGAAAATGCTGGTGTTGAAGTCCCGAGAGACTTGATAACAGTCGGCATATATCGCCACTTTTGGTCCAAAACGGTTCAAAGGTTCTCCAATAGATTCAATAACTGCCGCGTAATCGAACTCTGCTATGACCTTTTTACACCCCTGATATTGTGCCACGGTCAGTCCGTTCTTAGAGCTATGGCATCTACTGCTCTCACACAAGTAACGTGTGGTACATACCAAACTGTTGTTGCGATAAACTTCCCTATTGCATCTCGTAGTATAGCTCCCTAATGAACCTGGCATCGTTTCAGAATGTCTGTTGCAATCCATGGTTCAGTAAGAAACTTTAGGATCTCAACCATTTATAGATGTCTTGTGACCCAAGTTCATCCAAGTCGACTATCAATATGTATGTGAAAAATTTCTTCATCATAATGAAACCATTGAGATGCTGCCAACACATGTGTGAGCACCACTGTGTGGCTCTTTTACAATGAGCTTATGCAAGGAATTATATACAAAATATATTATACACCCGCTCATGAAAAAAATATAAAACTGGAAGGCCACAAGACTCCAGTGGGCCAACCCATCTAGGCGTTGTATACTTGGAGTGGACGTTTGGTCGACACCCCTCGTGGTAGGCGGGGAATATGATCCACTGCTTCAGGGGTGCTTTCTGGCGGTTCCTATTTAATGCATAGGTCGACGGTTGTCAACCAAACGCGTAGCCCCCCTTGGTCGCTAGCGAATTTTGGCCGACCTAAGTAATGCAGGCTCCCTCATCCGGCTTTTAGGGATGCTCGACCGTTTTTGTGTGTGTGTTTTTCTTTCGGGTTTTTCATTTTGGTTGTTTCTTTACTTTTTTCTTTCCGTTTTCCTTTTTGTTTTCTACATCTAATTTTGTTTCTTTTCTCTTTTTCCTTTTCTTTTTCTTTTTTAATTTTTATTGCTTTTGTATTCTTTTTCATTTTGTAAACATCATTCAAATTTGTAAAGATTTTTTGAAATTGTGAACAGTTCCTGAAATCACTAGAATTATTTCGAATTTGCGAACATTTTTTACAAATTGGCAAACATTTTTCTAAAATCTTGAGCTTTTTTTAATTCACGAATATTATTTTGAAAATAGTGACATATTTTGAATCGTCAAACATTTTTTCGAAATTGAGGAACGATTTTTTAAATTCACAATCATTTGTTTTTGTTTCATGAATTCATTTTCATTTATGAACATTTCTTCAAATGGATGAAGATTTTTGAATGAACAAACATGTTTTGAAATTTTAGAACATTTTTTCTAATTGAAAAAAACGAATCTTTGGAATTTTAAAAAAAACTTGAATATTTTCTGAATTCATGAAGATTTTATGAAATCCCAAATATTTTTTTAATTCATGAATATTTTTAAAATTCATTCACTGTTTTTAAAATAAAAATATTTTTGAAATCCCTATCAGTTTTTTCGAATTTGGGATTCCTGAACAGTTCTCAAAGTAAAAAAAAAACAAAAAAAAGGAATGAAAGAAAAAAAAACTGAAGCGCCTAGGCTAAAACATGGGCCGGCCCAAAATGACCAGATGTGTGTTGCGCGAAAGCTATATCTCACTCTGCGCAACATGGAAGCAGGTCTTGCCGGAACGATTTCCTGCATGCAACAGTATTGAGCCAGCCCATATTCGAGCATTCGTCGCTCGCTTGCATTTTTTTTTTGAGCCGGAATACTCTCTATTCCATTAACCAGAACGGCCAGCCAAATCGCTGGCAATAAACGCATGAACAAAGTCTGGAGCCCCATCCAGCCAAAAGGCTGAGGATGCATGGCTCATACGTGCACCGTGAGCAGCTAGAGAATCAGCTACATTATTACAGCCCCTTGGGCAAAAAAAATCTCAAAAAAGGAAAAGTTTAAACTAGCAAATACTTTAATCTCTCTGAGGACAATAACGATGGAAGAGCGGTCCTGGTCCGTCCCTTTGATTGCATGCATGAGAATACTGGAATCCGTCTCGACGATCACCGACGCCATACCCAGCTATTGTGCAGCTTGCAAGCTCTTCAGACAAGCCACGGCTTCAGAATGCTACTTCGCTGCTTGCTACAGTTTTCTCTGTTTTCTTTTTTCCTTTTTCGTTTTATTTCTTTTTTTCTTTTTTTTTCTTTCTTCACCAGTTTTATGGTTTTCTGTTTTTTCAATATTTTCACTGCTGTTTCTATCTAGGTTTTAACCTTTTTTTCCTTCGTTTTTCTTTGTTTCTTTCTCCATTTTCAATGGTTTTTTCCTTCTGTGCTCTATTTTCTTTATTTTTCTTCAGATTTCATTGTTTGTTTTTTCGCATTCATCAGTTTTCTTTGTGTTTTGTTTTTTTATTTCTTGGTAATCAATGTTTTTATTCTTTTGCATTGCTTTTCTTCATTTCTACATTTCTCTTTTCGGTTTTCATTGTTTTTTCCTTCTCTTTTTGTATAGAACACAAATATTTTTATACACGTTTAACATTTTTTCCAAATACATGAAACATTTTTTGTATACATATGAAACTTTTGTTCTGTACACATTGAGCATTTTTTAAAATACATGATTAACATTTTTTCAAACATATATTTTGATGTCAGCTTTTCACATACACATTTCACATTTTTGTAATACATCACGAACAATTTTTATATACATGTTTAACATTTTTCAAATACAGGAACTACATGTTAGAAAACTTACTTTTTTATATCTACTTTTGTCCATACACATTGTACATTTTTTGTATACACCATGACCATTTTTTATATACATGTTTAACATTTTCTAATTAAATAATTATAAATTTTTAACTAATATTTTTTTGTCTACTTTTTCTATAAACGTTGTTCCTTTTTCTATACATCAGGAATATTTTTTATATACACCTTTAATATTTTTTAAATACTTGATTAACATTATATAAAACATATATATTTTGTTGTCTACTTTATTCCTTACAAAATTTAAATTTTGTGTATATATCAGGTTCATATTTTTGATACACATTTAACATTTCCCAAATAGATGATTAACATTTTTGAAAACTAATACTTTTTATGTCTACTTTTCCTATTAACAATTTATATTTTCTGTATACATCCGGAACATTTTTTATATGCACATTTAATATATATTTTCATATATATGTATCGTTGTTTAATTTTTTTCATACATATTGTACAATTTTCATATACATTACAAACGTTTTTATATACATGTTTAATATTTTTCAAATACACAATTAACATTTTCAATTTTGTATATAATGTGATTTTTATAATGTATATATTCAGAATATTTCAAAATAAAAGCAAAAGTTAAATAATAAAGAAAAAACAAATGCAGAAATGTGAAAAAAAAAGAAACAAAGTTAAAGGTCAATGGTCCGCGCTGAACCGGCCCATTCCCGCGCACTTGATGCGAGCGCTCGTACAGGTTTGCGCTAAGCGAGGTATATGGGTGCGCTATTGGTGCATATTCGCCGATGGGCGCCCATGTGTCTCAAAAAATCACTAATTAAGGAGTACTTTTTGCAATGGTCATTCGAAACTCCTCAGGTTGCGACAAGTGACGCGCAACCTGGGAGTTCTCCCTTTTTCGTAGATTCCTTTATTCAAACGTTTTATCTCTTAAATCGTACGTCCAAATCTCGAACTGATTTCACCGATTTAATTCCTCGTGTTGAGATTTTCCAAACTAGATCCCATGTTGATAGGTTTCGACAAAAAAAATTCACGAAAAAACCGGATGACAAAAAACCTGAACCGGAAGCACATTTTTTTCCACTTCCCCTTTCCTAAGAGGCACAGCTCAGCCTCTCATGGACGCAAATATGTGCCTCCACGAGAAGCAAATATGTGTCTCTCGCGGAACTGTGCCTGTCGCAGAAGCAAATCTATGTACACTTTTTTCCTTCTCCGAGAGGCACAACTGTGCCTGTCGCAGAAGCAAATATGTGCCTCAATGAGAAGTAAATATGTGCCTCTCACGAAAGAAAAGAAAAAGTATTTTTTTCCTATTCCAAGAGGCACAGCGAAATTAAACCTGTGCCTCCACGAGAAGTAAATCTATGTCTCTCGCGGTAGCAGAAAAATATAAAGAAAATGCGTTATTTTTATCTTTTTCGAGTGGCACAGTTCTGCCTCTCGCGGAAGCAAATCTGTGCCTCCACGAGAAGTAAGTCTGTGTCTCTCGCGTTAGAAAAAAATGTATTTTTCCTTTTTTCGAGAGCTTGTGGGAGCAGCGATTTTTTTTCGCGCCAAAAAATTGTTTTTTTGTTCAAAACCTAAGGAAAACCGAGGGAAACAGTAAAGCCGGTTTTTTTTAAAAAATCATCTAAAAGCCAAAAACGCGTAAAAAAATAAAATCCGAAGGAAGCACCCAGCACGCAACATGTGGCGGAGGCTGAGAGCGTGCTAAGTGGCGCGCTCCCAGCCCTCCGAAAGTGACCCTTGCGGTGACTTCCCAAAGAGTAATCCTTGATTAGTTGCTCCCCTATGTCTCGCATTACACGAAATACGCAAATTCTAGGGAAGCAACAAGAACATCGGGTAACAGACTTCATCTGCTACCCGCATAAATAATTTTCAACAATAGATCTCATCTACTCCAAAATTGTATTATGCAATACCCATACATCTCCATGTATTCTAGATCGTAATCTGCATCTACGCATAGCACGGCTCATGATGCCACTGTAGGGGAACGTGACAGAAAACAAAAAATTTCGGTACAGCGAGCATGCCCAGGACCACTATGGAGATGTCATACAAGGTTTGATCTGATCCGTACCGACTCGAAACGCAGCGGAAGAAGAGTCGGTGTAGATCGTCGGTGCAGATCCCCGCAGCTAGGATT
Source organism: Elymus sibiricus (assembly GCA_039707655.1). Lineage (NCBI taxonomy): Eukaryota > Viridiplantae > Streptophyta > Magnoliopsida > Poales > Poaceae > Elymus > Elymus sibiricus. The sequence continues at coordinate 32,488,861 of CM077674.1, forward strand.
TACAACCTCCCAACCGCGAGGATGTACTCCCTCGCCGGACAGCCCTTCGGGAGGCGGTCGGACAGTCCCTCGGACGATGTCGCGGACAGCCCTTCGGGAGGACCCTCGAAACCCGAACGGGAACTCAGACAGCCCTTCGGGAGGACACCCGAAACTCGAACGGTAACTCGGACAGCCCTTCAGGAGAACACTCGAACAGCCCCTCGCGCAAAAGATCGAAACTACGAACTCTCTACGGGGTTGCACACATACGGTGTCAGCTATCCGGCAGAGCTTCGCCGTCCAGAGCTAGTTCCTGCCGGAACCCAGACAGCCTTTCGGCTCTACGAAACTATTTCGTGAGAGGGAGAGAGAGAGAGCCAGACGAGCATGGCATATGTATGAGAGCAATGATGAGGTTTGGAGAGCACCCCTCCACCTCTATTTATAGGAAAGCCAAGGGGTAAAGTTGGCATACAAAAATACCAAAAGTACCCCCACTTTATGTCTCACATAAAAGAATAAAAGGGAAAAGGGGTGCCATGTGGAGCTCCATGGAGGAGCACCACCTTGGCCGGCCACCTCTAGGGGCCACCCCACATGGGGGTGCCTTGCTCCCCAATCCCTTCTAGAAGCCTTTTTGGGAAATATCCCAAAAGGTGACTTTCCAAAATAATATCCATTAAGTGATTTTTACTATTCACGGAACCAATTTTCCGCGACCGTTAAATCCGAAAATATTTCTGTGGGTCTTCGAATAATTCCAGTACCCACACAAATGATTTTGGACGCGTTCCGAAACAATTTCGGATTAGTAAATTTCATTTGCGAAAAGCAACCAAATCGGTTCCGGCAGCTCCGGAACATTTCCGGTTTTTATCCCGGAAAATTCCCAGATGTTTCCAGAACACTTCTGGCATCCTCCAAGAATTTCCAGGCGTGTGCCGAAACCAATTTGACTTAATGGAATACCCTGAAACAACTTTTCAGTTTCACCGAAACTATTCCGGTGTTCTCTCCGGAACGTTTCCGTTTCGTCCGAAACTTTTTCGGTGATTTTCTCTCAGACTCCCTGTCTAGTATTCAGCAGATAGATGACCCTTAAGCATGTGACCCTATAGGTTCGGTGAAGTATATACATGACCCGGAACACTTTCCGATCAATGATCAACATCGGAGCCGTGGACACCCATATTGACCCCTATACCCACACGAATGAATATTCGAGTGAACCTCCAGTTGCCGTGTGCTATTCCTGTTGCTTCACGATATATTACAAACACCCGAGGTGAGATTTATTGCATCCCCGTGGATCAACAACTTGTCCACCATGCAAGTTACCTCGTTACCGGTTTTGTTCTCTTTTCTCATTTCCGTGTTCTGGCATCCCAGTGATCAAATCACAAAGTGTCTGGCCAGACGATGATGGATACCGTAACACCGAGAGGGCCCGAGAATATCTCTCCATCGTCGGAGGAGCAAATCCCAATCTTGAGCTATCTCGTTTCTTGCCATACTTTTCCGTGAACCCGTAAGCCGCCATAATAGCCACCCATTTACGGATGACGTTTAACAAACCCCAAAGTTCACGAAGCAAGTACGAAGGAACTCGATACTCTCATGGTCTAAGGAATTATGCATACATTAACTATCTCTGTGTTATTTACCATTAACTTGTGACGAATGTATCTCATAGCATAACATCAATTCGGGTCGATTCAACACAAGTGTTCTACTAACATTGTGCCCTCAAAATTGCCGGCATAGACATGCCCATGATCAAGAAAACAGGATCATCATGCAATACTTGAGCCAGTCTTAGAGGCAAGACTAGGAATACATTTTACCGTTTATTATACCACACGTGCACATGAGTTTCCCTCCGAGCCTCGTGGTTGTTGTAGACTCGAGAATCATTGCAGTTATAGCATGGAACATAAACATTCATTACAAACTCGGAGATACAAAATAACTGTTATTACTGCCTCTAGGGCATATCTCCTACAGACTCCCACTTGCACTAGAGTCATAATCCAGTTACATGGCTTCCCTAACACCAATGGCTATCCGGTGCTGCTCATGCTTTGCTCGTGGTAGAGGCTTTGTCATCGGGTCTGACACGTTCAGATCCGTGTGAACTTTGTGTACTTTCACTAAACCCGCTTCGACATGATGTCGAATGAGTTTATATTTGCGTTCAATATGTCTTGTCTTATGGTGCGAACTTGGCTCCCTTGCCTGAGCCACGGCGCCACTATTATCACAATAGATCTCCACCGGGTCCAGAGCACTTGGAACCACACCAAGGTCTTCAAGAAATTGCTGGATCCATACCGCCTCCTTGGAGGCTTCTGAAGCAGCAACATATTCCGCCTCCGTCGTAGAATCCGCTACAGTCTTTTGTTTGGAACTTTTCCAATCAACTGCGCCGCCGTTCAATATGAAAACATAGCCTGATTGAGATTTGAAGTCATCTGGGTCAGTCATGAAGCCTGCATCAGTGTAACCACTTACAATGAGCTCTTCATCACCTCCGTACACAAGGAGTAAATCCTTGGTCCTTCTGAGGTACTTAAGAATACCCTTGACTGCGGCCCAGTGTTCCAATCCTGGATCACTTTGGTACCGGCTGCTAACACTTAGCGCATAGGAAACGTCCGGTCTTGTACATAGCATGGCATACATAATAGAACCAACTGCCAAGGCATATGGAACATCATTCATTTGTACTCGCTCATCGAGTGCCAGGTGACATGGGGAGTAGGCCTTTCTTCGAGTTCTCCATGTTGAACCTTTTCAACACCTTGTCAATGTACGTGCTTTGGCTAAGCGCTATCAGGCGTTTTAATCTATCTATATAGATTCTGATGCCCAATACATATGCCGCTTCGCCTAAGTCTTTCATTGAAAAACTCTTTTTCAACGAGTCTTTTATTTCGCTAAGAAAATTCACGTCATTTCCAATCAACAATATGTCATCCACATACAAGATTAGAAATGCTTTTGCGCTCCCACTAAACTTCTTGTAAACACAAGATTCTTTGTCATTCCTGATGAAGCCAAACTATTTGACCACTTCATCAAAACGAATGTTCCAGCTCCTTGACGCTTGCTTCAGACCATAAATGGCTTTCTGAAGTTTGCATACCTTTCCAGCATCCTTATGAACGACAAAACCTTCTGGCTGTATCATGTATACATCCTCTTTGAGATTTCCATTTAGGAAAGCCGTTTTGACGTCCATCTGCCATATTTCATAATCGAAATAAGCAGCAATTGCTAGTAATATCCGAACAGACCTAAGCATAGCTACGGGCGAGAAAGTCTCGTCGTAGTCCACTCCTGGAAACTTGCGTGAACCCTTTCGCGACAAGTCTAGCTTTGTGGATAGTAATGTTACCATCCGCGTCCGTCTTTCTTTTGAAAATCCATTTACAACCAATGGGCTTAACGCCTTCTGGAAGTTCTTCCAAGTTCCAAACTTGGTTTTCGTACATGGATTCCATCTCGGATTTCATGGCGTTGTACCATTCCCTTGAGCTGGGCCCCGCCATCGCTTCCTTGTAGTGCGCAGGTTCATCGTCTTTAAGAATGAAGATTTCGTTATGAAACCACTCAGGTGGCTGGATAGCCCTACCTGATCTGCACGGTTCAGTTACAACATTGTCTGAAGTTTCCGCATCACATGCGACAACTTCCGGCTCGGTTGTAGGGATAATTGGCGGAATTTCTTCCGGTTCCTTAGCCATATCAACGGTTGCCGAAGATTCAATAATCCCATCAAGTTGTACTGTCCTCCCACTCACTTCTTTTGCGAGAAACTCTTTCTCAAGAAATTGTCCATTTCTGGCAACAAACACTTTGTTATCGGACGGGTGGTAGAAGGAATACCCAATTGTTTCCTTGGGATAACCTACAAAGTAACATTTGTCTGATCTGGGATCGAGTTTGCTTGGCTGTAAACGCTTTACGTATGCCTCACAACCCCAAATTTTAAGATGCGACACACTAGGAATCTTCCCATGCCACATCTCATGTGGTGTCGTCTTAACAGACTTAGACGGTGCTCTGTTTAATGTATAAGCGGCAGTGAGTAGTGCGTGACCCCAAAAAGATATCGGTAGATCTGTAAGAGACATCATCGACCTTACCATGTCTAACAAGGTTCGGTTACGTCTTTCCGACACTCCGTTTCGCTGTGGAGTTCCGGGAGGCGTAAGCTGTGAAACGATTCCACGGTCACTCAGATGTTGGCCAAACTCATGACTAAGGTATTCGCCTCCGCGATCAGACCGCAGAAACTTAATCTTTTTGTCATGATGATTTTCTACCTCATTCTGAAATTCTTTGAACTTTTCAAAGGTTTCTGACTTATGCTTCATCAAGTAGATATAGCCATACCGACTTAAATCATCAGTAAAAGTCACGAAGTAGAAATATCCACCCCGTGCGGCTGTGCTCATTGGACCACATACATCACTATGTATTATTTCCAATAATTCACCCGCCCGTTCAGGATGACCCATGAACGGCGTCTTGGTCATTTTCCCCATCAAGCAAGCTTCACATGTGTCAAATGATTCAAAATCAAGGGACGGTAAAACTCCATCTTTATGGAGTCTTTGCATGCGTTTCTTTCCGATGTGGCCAAGCCGACAGTGCCACAAGTAAGTCGTGGTGGTATCAGCCTTCTTAAGGCGTTTAGCATTTACGTTAAAGACATCATTTCCACATTCAAGATTTAGTATGAAAAGGCCCCCAACAATGGGTGCAAATCCATAAAACATATCCTTACAATAAAGTGAACAACCATTGTTCTCAGACTTGTACGAATACCCATCGTGTACTAAACATGATCCGGAGATAATGTTTCTACACAATAGTGGAACAAAATAACAGTTATTTAGTTCTAAGATAAATCCTGAAGGGAGACGTAGAGGCATAATGCCGACGGCTTGAGCGGCGATCCCATTGCCGTTCCCGGCGCGCATCACGACTTCATTCTTTGCTAGTTTGCGCACCTTCTGAAGCCCCTGTATCGAGTTGCAAATGTGAGCAACCGATCCGGTATCAAATACCCAAGACTTAGAATTTTCGCTAGCAAGCAAAACGTCAATGACATTAACTTGTATAACAATTATACCTTTTCTGGTTTTCCCGGACTTCTTATCTTCCAGATACTTCTTGCAGTTTCTCTTCCAGTGTCCTGTGCCCTTGCAGTAGAAGCACTCAGTTTCATTCTTGGCTCCGCCCTTAGAGTTGCTTTGGGAGCCGGTCTTACCGGCGCCCTTGCCCTTCTTTGGCTTGCCTTTCTTTTTGAAACTGGCGGTTTTATTCACAAGCAACACTTGCTTGCGATTTTTCCACAGTCCTCCTTCCGCAGTTTTCAGCATGGCGAGCACCTCTTCCGGTGTTTTCTCCATCCCACTCATGTTGTAGTTCATGACAAAACCATCGTAAGACGGGGGGAGTGAAGAAAGCATCATGTCCATCATATGGCCAGGCGGAATTGGAAATTCCAGGGTTTTAAGCCTTTCAGCATAGCCAATCATTTTGACTACGTGTTCGCCAACTGAACTACCCTCAGCCATCTTGCATTCCATCAAGGTCTTCATGATATCAAATCGTTCAGACCTTGCGGTTTCCTTGTACAGAGCATCCAATTCCCGGATCATATCGCGGGGTTTATGGAATTTATCCTTAGTGGCCCAGACATTTTATTCATCTTTCGGGGCATCGGCCGCCGGTTTAGCTGGAAGAGCATTTTCAAGCACATACATTTTCTTAGCGCTTCTGAGGACAATCCTCAGGTTACGAACCCAGTCCGCATAGTTGTTTCCAGTCGCAGCTAACTTCTCTTTCTCTAACATCGGGCCTAAGTTGAATGCGGTGTTGCGAGCCATTTTATCTACAACGGAAAACACAAGTTTCACTTAGACTTTGTTCATAATGATTTTTTGGCACTAGTGAATAAACAATTTTATTCAAAAGTGTGCTCCCACTCAAATCAATATCTCTTAAAATTGATTATGAGTGATTCAAGATCCGAATTGTAATTCAACGCCAAGGATGTATCCATCTCAAGTGACGAGAATTTCAATTTGGTAGGCCAATTTGCCAATCACATCTCTATGTGATTCTTGTTCATCTTTCGATAGGCGTGTTCCGAGCTCAGGACGATCCTCCGGAATGTCAAGACAACCAAGTGATCTCGCTGCGATGTCTCAACTCACCACCTCACACTTCACTAATCGTTCGTACCCATGTATCCATGTGGTACCCCGAAAAGATAGGTGCCGTGACGGTGCTACACTTGGGAGAACACTAACTACTTGATATTTTTAAGTGAGAGATCACCCTAATAAAAAGCGACTACCGCGCAATCAAAAGGGTGCATCATAAGGGATAAACATCTCAGGCAATTCATAATAGCATGATATGGTATATGTTGGAAATATGCCCTAGAGGCAATAATAAATTGGTTATTATTATATTTCCTTGTTCATGATAATCGTTTATTATCCATGCTATAATTGTATTGATTGGAAACTCAAATACATGTGTGGGTACATAGACAACACTGTGTCCCTAGTAAGCCTCTAGTTAACTAGCTCGTTGATCAAAAGATGGTGAAGGTTTCCTAGCCATGGACATGAGATGTCATTTGATAACGGGATCACATCATTAGGAGAATGATGTGATGGACAAGACCCAAACTATAAACGTAGCATATGATCGTGTCAGTTTATTGCTATTGTTTTCTGCATGTCAAGTATCTGTTCCTATGACCATGAGATCATGCAACTCACTGACACCGGAGGAATACCTTGTGTGTATCAAACGTCGCAACGTAACTGGGTGACTATAAAGATGCTCTACAGGTATCTCCGAGGGTGTCTGTTGGGTTGGCATGGATCAAGACCGGGATTTGTTACTCCATGTAACGGAGAGGTATCTCAGGGCCCACTCGGTAATACAACATCACAATGAGCCTTGCAAGCAATGTGACTAAAGTGTTAGCCACGAGATCTTGTATTACGGACCGAGTAAAGAGACTTGCCGATAACGAGATTGAACTAGGTATAGAGATACCGACGATCGAATCTCGGGCAAGTAACATACCGAAGAACAAAGGGAACAGCATACGGGATTAACTGAATCCTTGACATAGAGGTTCGACCGATATAGATCTTCGTAGAATATGTAGGAACCAATATGGGCATCTAGGTCCCGCTATTGGTTATTGACCGTAGAGGTGTCTCGGTCATGTCTACATAGTTCTCGAACCCGCAGGGTCTACATACTTAACGTTTGGTGACGATTAGTATAGTTGAGTTATTGTGTTGGTGACCGAAGGTTGTTCGGAGTCCCGGATAAAATCCCGGACATGACGAGGATCTCCGGAAGAGTCCGGAGGTAAAGATTGATATATGTGATAATAGTGTTTTGATCTCCGGAAGGGTTCCGGAATTCACCCGAAGGGGTTCCGGATGTTTACCGAAGTGTTCGGGTGCAGCAACACTTTATATGGGCCAAAGGGGTAAAGCCCACGAGGTATTGGAAAGTGCAAAAGGAAGTTTTGCTGCTGCCTTAAGCGGTACTACCGCTGGTAAGGCAGTACTACCGCGTAAGCGGTACTACCGCTTGTGTGAAGCGGTACTACCGCTCATGAGCGGTACTACCGCTTGTACGCGGTACTGCTAGAATCCGAGTGGGACTCTTTCCGTGCGGGCCAAACCGACCTTGTGCGGGCAAAACCGACCTTGTGGAGGCTTTCTCTCCAAGTTTAGACCCCAGGGCTCAACATATAAATAGAGGGGCAGGGCTAGCACACGGGATACATCAAGATTTCCCAAGACGTGTGCCGGCGACCCTAACCCTCTAGTTCCTCCCGTCATAATCTCCGTAGTGCTTGGCGAAGCCCTGCAGAGATTGTTCCTCACCACCATCACCACGCCGTCGTGCTGCCAGAACTCATCCACTACTTCACCATCGCTCGCTGGATCAAGGAGGTGAAGGCGTCATCAAGCCGTACGTGTGTTGAACGCGGAGGTGCCATCCGTTCGGCGCTAGATCGTGTTTGGATCAAGGGACGACTTGCGATTTGGATCGCGAAGACGTTCGACTACATCAACCGCGTTTCTTAACGCTTCCGCTTAGCGATCTACAAGGGTATGTAGATTCACTCTCCCTCTTGTAGATGCTCATCACCATGGATAGATCTTGCGTGTGCGTAGGAAAAATTTTGTTTCCCATGCGACGTTCCCCAACAGTGGTATCAGAGCTAGGTCTATGTGTAGATGAGATCTCGAGTAGAACACAAAGGAGTTTGTGGGCGTTGATATTCAGATTGCTTCCTCCCTTGGTCTTTTCTTGTTTCGGCGGTATTGTTGGATGAAGCGGCTCGGACCAACATTACTCGTATGCTTACGAGAGACCGGTTCCATCAACTGACATATAACTTCGTTGCATAAATATGGCTGACGGGTGTCTGTCTCTCCTACTTTAGTCGGATCGGATTTGACAAAGACGGTCCTTGAGAAGGTTGAAAAGCAATTTTTGTATCACCGTTGTGGTTTTTGCGTAGGTAAGAATTGTTCTTGCTAGATACCCGTAGCAGCCACGTAAAACTTGCAACAACAATTAGAGGACGTCTAACTTGTTTTTGCAGGGTATGTTGTGATGTGATATGGCCAATTTCATGATGAGATATATGTGATGTATGAGATGATCATGTGTTGTATAGAATATCACGACTTGCATGTCGATGAGTATGGCAACTGGCAGGAGCCATAGAGTTGTCTTTAATTATTTTCGCCGTTTTGCTTTACTTTATCGCTTTGAGTTAGCAATAGTCGTGGAAGCAACAGTCGGCGCGACAACCTCATGGCGACACGTTGATGGAGATCAAGATGATGGAGATCATGGTGTCATGCCGGTGACGATGGAGATCATGCCGATGCTTTGGAGATGGAGATCAAAAGCACAAGTTCATGGCCATATCATGTCACTTATGATTTGCATGTGATGTTAATCCTTTTATGCATCTTATTTTGCTTAGGACGACGGTAGCATTATAAGGTGATCCCTCACTTAAATTTCAAGATAAAATTGTGTTCTCCCCGAGTGTGCACCGTTGCGAAAGTTCGTCGTTTCGAGACACCACGTGATGATCGGGTGTGATAGACTCTACGTTCGCATACAACGGGTGCAAGCCAGTGTTGCATGTGCGGAACACTCGAGTTAAACTTGACGAGCCTAGCATGTACAGACATGGCCTCGGAACACAAGAGACCGAAAGGTCGAACATGAGTCATATAGTAGATATGATCAACATGAAGATGTTCACCATTGAAACCACCTCAACTCACGTGATGATCGGACTTGAGTTGGTGGATTTGGATCATGTGACACTCGAATGACCGGAGGGATGTCAATTTGAGTGGGAGTTTTTTAAGTAATATGATTAACTAAACTCATTATCTTGAACAATAGTCTAAGTTGTCTTTGCTATATTTATGTTGTAGATCATGGCTCGCGCAGTAGCACCCCTGAATTTTAATGCGTTCCTAGAGAAAGCTAAGTTGAAAGATGATGGAAGTAACTTTGTCGACTGGGCCCGTAATCTAAGGATTATCCTTACGGCTTCCCAGACGGCTTATGTCCTTGATGCACCGCTTGGTGATCCACCCACTCCAGTTGAGTCTCTAGATGTTGTGAACGCCTGACAGGCTCGCTCTGATGATTACTCAATAGTTCAATGTGCAATTTTGTATGGCTTAGAACCGGGACTTCAAAGACGTTTTGAACGTCATGGAGCATATGAGATGTTCCAGGAGTTGAGGTTTATCTTTCAGAAGAATGCCCGGATCGAGAGGTATGAGACCTCCGATAAGTTCTATACTTGCAAGATGGAGGAGAACGGGTCTGTTAGTGATCACATACTCAGAATGTCTGGGTACTCCACCCGTCTGGCTGAATTAGGGATGCCCCTTCCGCCAGAGGCTATCACTTACAGAGTTCTTCAATCATTGCCACCTAGCTACAAGAGCTTCGTGTTGAACTATAACATGCACGGGATGAACAAGTCAGTCGCCGAGCTGTTTGCGATGCTGAAAGTCGCTGAGTCTGAAATTCAGAAGGAGCATCAAGTGTTGATGGTCAATAAAACCACTAGTTTCAAGTAAAATGGCAAGGGTAAGAAGGGTAACTCCAAGAAGAGTGGCAAAGCAGTTGCTCCTCCCGTGAAGAAACCCAAGGCTGGACCCAAACCAGAAATTGTGTGCTTTCATTGCAAGGGAACTGGACACTGGAAGCGGAACTGCCCCAAGTATTTGGCTGACAAGAAGGCGGCCAACAACAAACAAGGTATATATGATATACATGTTATTGATGTGTACCTTACCAGCTCTCGTTGTAGTGCCTGGGTATTTGATACCGGTGCGGTTGCTCACATTTGCAACACTAAACAGGAACTGCGGAATAGACGGAGGCTGGCAAAGGATGAAGTGATGATGCGCGTGGGAAATGGTTCCAAGGTTGATGTGATCGCCGTCGGCACGCTCGCTCTTCGATTACCATCGGGATTAGTGATGAACCTGAATAATTGTTATTTAGTGCCTGCGTTAAGCATGAACATTATATCTGGATCTTGTTTATTGCGAGACGGTTACTCATTTAAATCAGAGAATAATGGTTGTTCTATTTATATGAGTAATATCTTGTATGGTCATGCACCCGAAGTGAGGGGTTTATTCTTATTTAATCTCGATAGTAATGATACACATGTTCATAACATTGATGCCAAAAGATGTAGAATTGATAATGATAATACCACTTTCTTGTGGCACTGCCATTTAGGTCATATTGGCGTAAAACGTATGAGGAAGCTCCATGCTGATGGACTTTTGGAGTCACTTGATTTTGAATCACTTGACACATGCGAGCCATGCCTCATGGGTAAGATGACTAAAACGCCGTTCTCTGGAACAATGGAACGGGCAAGTGACTTGTTGGAAATCATACATACTGATGTGTGCGCTCCGATGAGCATTGAGGCGTGCGGTGGTTATCGTTACTTTCTCACCTTCACTGATGACTTAAGTAGATATGGGTATATTTACTTAATGAAACACAAGTCTGAAACGTTTGAAAAGTTCAAACAATTTCAGAGTGAAGTTGAGAATCATCGTAACAAGAAGATTAAATTCCTACGATCTGATCGAGGAGGAGAGTATCTGAGTTATGAGTTTGGCAGTCACTTAAGACAGTGTGGAATTGTTTCACAATTAACACCGCCTGGAACACCACAGCGTAATGGTGTGTCCGAACGTCGTAATCGAACCTTATTAGATATGGTGCGATCTATGATGTCTCTTGCTGATTTGCCACTATCGTTTTGGGGTTATGCATTAGAGACAGCTGCATTCACTTTAAATAGGGCACCATCGAAATCCGTTGAGACGATGCCATATGAACTTTGGTTTGGCAAGAAGCCAAAGCTGTCGTTTCTTAAAGTTTGGGGATGTGATGCTTATGTCAAAAAGCTTCAGCCTGAAAAGCTGGAACCCAAAGCGGAGAAATGTGTCTTCATAGGATACCCAAAAGAGATAGTTGGGTATACCTTCTACCTCAGATCCGAAGGCAAAGTGTTTGTCGCTAAAAACGGAACATTTCTTGAGAAAGAGTTTCTCTCGAAAGAATTGAGTGGGAGGAAGATAGAACTTGATGAGGTTGTTGAACCTTTACTTCAACCTGAGAGTAGCGCAGCGCAGAAAGATGTTTCTATAGAGCCTACATCAGCTGAAGAGGAAGTTGATGATGATCATAAAGCTTCAGATCAAGTTGCTATCGAACCTCGTAGGTCGACAAGGACGCGTACTGCTTCTGAGTGGTACGGCAACCCTGTCTTAGAGGTCATGTTGTTGGACAACGATGAACCTACGAGCTATGGAGAAGCGATGATGGGCCCGGATTCCGAGAAGTGGTTAGAGGCCATGAAATCCGAGATGGGATCCATGTATGAAAACAAAGTGTGGACTTTGGAAGTATTACCTGAAGGGCGTAAGGCCATTCAGAACAAATGGATCTTTAAGAGGAAGACGGACTTGGACGGTAATGTCACCGTCTATAAAGCTCGACTTGTGGCAAAGGGTTTTTCACAAGTTCAAGGAGTTGACTACGATGAGACCTTCTCACCCGTAGCGATGCTTAAGTCCGTCAGAATCATGTTAGCAATAGCTGCCTTTTTCGATTATGAAATTTGGCAGATGGATGTCAAAACAGCATTCCTTAACGGTTTCCTTAAGGAAGAGTTGTATATGATGCAACCAGAAGGTTTTGTCGATCCAGAGAATGCTGACAAAGTTTGCAAACTCCAGCGATCCATTTATGGACTGGTGCAAGCATCTCGGAGTTGGAATCTTCACTTTGATGAGGTGATCAAAGCGTTCGAGTTTATACAAGTTTACGGAGAAGCTTGTATTTACAAGAAAGTGAGTGGGAGCTCTATAGCATTTCTAATATTATATGTGGATGACATATTACTGATTGGAAACAATATAGAAATGTTGGAAAGCGTGAAGGAATATTTGAACAAGAGTTTTTCAATGAAGGACCTAGGAGAAGCTGCTTTCATATTAGGCATCAAGATCTATAGAGATAGATCAAGACGTTTAATAGGACTTTCACAAAACACATACCTTGATAAGATTTTGAAGAAGTTCAAAATGGATCAATCCAAGAAGGGGTTCTTGCCTGTTTTGCAAGGTGTGAAGTTGAGTAAGACTCAATGCCCAGTGACTGCAGAAGATAGAGAAAAGATGAGTGTCATCCCCTATGCTTCAGCCATAGGCTCTATCATGTATGCAATGCTGTGCACAAGACCCGATGTCAGCCTTGCCATAAGTATGGTCGGAAGGTTTCAAAGTGATCCAGGAATGGAACACTGGACGGCTGTCAAGAATATCCTGAAGTACATGAAAAGGACTAAGGACATGTTTCTCGTTTATGGAGGTGATCAAGAGCTCGTCGTAAAAGGTTACGTCGATGCAAGCTTTGACACTGATCCGGATGACTCTAAGTCGCAAACCGGATACGTATTTATTCTTAATGGGGGTGCGGTTAGCTGGTGCAGTTCCAAGCAAAGCGTGGTAGCTGATTCTACATGCGAAGCGGAGTACATCGCTGCCTCGGAGGCGGCGAAGGAAGGTGTCTGGATGAAGGAGTTCATGACAGATCTTGGAGTAGTGCCTAGTGCGCTTAACCCAATGACTCTGTTTTGTGATAATACTGGTGCCATTGCTCTAGCCAAGGAACCAAGATTTCACAAGAGGACCAGACACATAAAGCGACGTTTCAATTCCATCCGCGATTACATCAAGGAGGACGACATAAATATTTGCAAAGTACACACGGATCTGAATGTTGCAGATCCGATGACTAAACCTCTTCCAAGGGCTAAACATGAACAACACCAGAACTGCATGGGTGTTCGATTCATTACAATGTAAATCACATAGTGATGTGAACTAGATTATTGACTCTAGTGCAAGTGGGAGACTGTTGGAAATATGCCCTAGAGGCAATAATAAATTGGTTATTATTATATTTCCTTGTTCATGATAATCGTTTATTATCCATGCTATAATTGTATTGATTGGAAACTCAAATACATGTGTGGGTACATAGACAACACTGTGTCCCTAGTAAGCCTCTAGTTAACTAGCTCGTTGATCAAAAGATGGTGAAGGTTTCCTAGCCATGGACATGAGATGTCATTTGATAACGGGATCACATCATTAGGAGAATGATGTGATGGACAAGACCCAAACTATAAACGTAGCATATGATCGTGTCAGTTTATTGCTATTGTTTTCTGCATGTCAAGTATCTGTTCCTATGACCATGAGATCATGCAACTCACTGACACCGGAGGAATACCTTGTGTGTATCAAACGTCGCAACGTAACTGGGTGACTATAAAGATGCTCTACAGGTATCTCCGAGGGTGTCTGTTGGGTTGGCATGGATCAAGACCGGGATTTGTTACTCCATGTAACGGAGAGGTATCTCAGGGCCCACTCGGTAATACAACATCACAATGAGCCTTGCAAGCAATGTGACTAAAGTGTTAGCCACGAGATCTTGTATTACGGACCGAGTAAAGAGACTTGCCGATAACGAGATTGAACTAGGTATAGAGATACCGACGATCGAATCTCGGGCAAGTAACATACCGAAGAACAAAGGGAACAGCATACGGGATTAACTGAATCCTTGACATAGAGGTTTGACCGATATAGATCTTCGTAGAATATGTAGGAACCAATATGGGCATCCAGGTCCCGCTATTGGTTATTGACCGTAGAGGTGTCTCGGTCATGTCTACATAGTTCTCGAACCCGCAGGGTCTACACACTTAACGTTTGGTGACGATTAGTATAGTTGAGTTATTGTGTTGGTGACCGAAGGTTGTTCGGAGTCCCGGATAAAATCCCGGACATGACGAGGATCTCCGGAAGAGTCCGGAGGTAAAGATTGATATATGTGATAATAGTGTTTTGATCTACGGAAGGGTTCCGGAATTCACCGGAAGGGGTTCCGGATGTTTACCGAAGTGTTCGGGTGCAGCAACACTTTATATGGGCCAAAGGGGTAAAGCCCACGAGGTATTGGAAAGTGCAAAAGGAAGTTTTGCTGCTGCCTTAAGCGGTACTACCGCTGGTAAGGCAGTACTACCGCGTAAGCGGTACTACCGCTTGTGTGAAGCGGTACTACCGCTCAAGCGGTACTACCGCTCATGAGCGGTACTACCGCTTGTACGCGGTACTGCTGGAATCCGAGTGGGACTCTTTCCGTGCGGGCCAAACCGACCTTGTGCGGGCAAAACCGACCTTGTGGAGGCTTTCTCTCCAAGTTTAGACCCCAGGGCTCAACATATAAATAGAGGGGCAGGGCTAGCACACGGGATACATCAAGATTTCCCAAGCCGTGTGCCGGCGACCCTAACCCTCTAGTTCCTCCCGTCATAATCTCCGTAGTGCTTGGCGAAGCCCTGCAGAGATTGTTCCTCACCACCATCACCACGCCGTCGTGCTGCCGGAACTCATCCACTACTTCACCATCGCTCGCTGGATCGAGGAGGTGAAGGCGTCATCAAGCCGTACGTGTGTTGAACGCGGAGGTGCCGTCCGTTCGGCGCCAGATCGTGTTTGGATCGAGGGACGACTTGCGATTTGGATCGCGAAGACGTTCGACTACATCAACCGCATTTCTTAACGCTTTCGCTTAGCAATCTACAAGGGTATGTAGATTCACTCTCCCTCTCGTAGATGCTCATCACCATGGATAGATCTTGCGTGTGCGTAGGAAAATTTTTGTTTCCCATGCGACGTTCCCCAACAGTATAGCCCTTTCTGACGGAGAAGTCAAGTATTTCTTCGTCTTCGGCATTTGCGTCGGTGTTCACCTTCGCGAAGATTGCCACCACATTGTCGATGCACCAGATAATATTGCTATCTCTATAGCTAATAAAATAAGTGCATTACTTAAGGTTGACATGCAGGTCATTAAAGTGACAATCATATGGCTCCAGCCATCATGCCGAATCATGACACGCAGGTCATGTTAATAAATTTACATCATATAGTCATCTCATACATAATCGAATTAATATGAGCATTGCTATACCACATCACATGCACATCCTGCAAAAACAAGTTAGACGCCTCTAATCGGTTTATGCAAAAATTTATTTTACGTGGCTTCTAAGGTTTTGACTTAAACCGCAGCTACCAACGTTTTATCATCAAGTATGATTATTCAAGTCGCTAGATTAACTTTCCAGGGTGTATGAAACACGAGATAATAAAATCTCGAGCCCCATACTAAACTTCGTCATACGCATGACCCCCGTGCAGATCATATCTGCATTGCCCTTTCATCTGTGAATTTCATCTTTCTTTTGACTATGGCGGAACCCAAAGAACTGATAGCACTTCGTTGATCAATCAGGATCGCGGATTGCCAGAACTTTGTGAAATTCCACCATGCTGTCTCGAGATCAGAAATACGCAAATTCTAGGGAAGCAACAAGAACATCGGGTAACAGACTTCATCTACTACCAGCATAAATAATTTTCAGCAATAGATCTCATCTACTCCAAAATTATATTATGCAATACCCATACATCTCCATGTATTCTAGATCGTAACCTGCATCTACGCATAGCACGGCTCATGATGCCACTGTAGGGGAACACGACAGAAAACAAAAAAATTCGGTACAGCGAGCATGCCCAGGACCACTATGGAGATGTCATACAAGGTTTGATCTGATCCGTACCGACTCGAAATGCAGCGGAAGAAGAGTCGGTGTAGATCGTCGGTGCAGATCCCCGCAGCTAGGATTTACAACCTCCCAACCGCGAGGATGTACTCCCTCGCCGAACAGCCCTTCGGGAGGCGGTCGGACAGTCCCTCGGACGATGTCGCGGACAGCCCTTCGGGAGGACCCTTGAAACCCGAACGGGAACTCGGACAGCCCTTCGGGAGGACACCCGAAACTCGAACGGTAACTCGGACAGCCCTTCGGGAGGACACTCGAACAGCCCCTCGGGCAAAAGATCGAAACTACGAACTCTCTACGGGGTTGCACACATACGGTGTCAGCTATCCAGCAGGGCTTCGCCGTCCAGAGCTAGTTCCTGCCGGAACCCAGACAGCCTTTCGGCTCTACGAAACTATTTCGTGGGAGGGAGAGAGAGAGAGCCAGACGAGCATGGCATATGTATGAGAGCAAGGATGAGGTTTGGAGGGCACCCCTCCACCTCTATTTATAGGAAAGCCAAGGGGTAAAGTTGGCATACAAAAATACCAAAAGTACCCCCACTTTATGTCTCACATAAAAGAATAAAAGGGAAAAGGTGTGCCATGTGGAGCTCCATGGAGGAGCACCACCTTGGCCGGCCACCTCTAGGGGCCCCCCACATGGGGGTGCCTTGCTCCCCAATCCCTTCCAGAAGCCTTTTTGGGAAATATCCCAAAAGGTGACTTTCCAAAAAAATATCCATACAGTGATTTTTAGTATTCACGGAACCAATTTTCCGCGACCGTTAAATCCGAAAATATTTCTGTGGGTCTTAGAATAATTCCAGTACCCACACAAATGATTTTGGACGCGTTCCGAAACAATTTCGCATTAGTAAATTTCATCTGCGAAAAGCAACCAAATCGGTTCCGGCAGCTCCGGAACATTTCCGGTTTTTATCCCGGAAAATTCCCAGAAGTTTCCAGAACACTTCTGGCATCCTCCAAGAATTTCCAGGCGTGTGCCGAAACCAATTTGACTTAATGGAATACCCTGAAACAACTTTTCAGTTTCACCGAAACTATTCCGGTGTTCTCTCCGGAACGTTTCCGTTTCGTCCGAAACTTTTTCGGTGATTTTCTCTCAGACTCCCTGTCTAGTATTCAGCAGATAGATGACCCTTAAGCGTGTGACCCTATAGGTTCGGTGAAGTATAGACATGACCCGGAACACTTTCCGATCAATGATCAACATCGGAGCCGTGGACACCCATATTGACCCCTATACCCACACGAATGAATATTCGAGTGAACCTCCAGTTGCCGTGTGCTATTCCTGTTGCTTCACGATATATTACAAACACCCGAGGTGAGATTTATTGCATCCCCGTGGATCAACAACTTGTCCACCATGCAAGTTACCTCGTTACCGGTTTTGTTCTCTTTTCTCGTTTTCGTGTTCCGGCATCCCAGTGATCAAATCACAAAGTGTCTGGCCAGACGATGATGGATATCGTAACACCGAGAGGGCCCGAGAATATCTCTCCATCGTCGGAGGAGCAAATCCCAATCTTGAGCTATCTCGTTTCTTGCCATACTTTTCCGTGAACCCGTAAGCCGCCGTAATAGCCACCCATTTATGGATGACGTTTAACAAACCCCAAAGTTCACGAAGCAAGTACGAAGGAACTCGATACTCTCATGGTCTAAGGAATTATGCATACATTAACTATCTTTGTGTTATTTACCATTAACTTGTGACGAATGTATCTCATAGCATAACATCAATTCGGGTCGATTCAACACAAGTGTTCTACTAACATTGTGCCCTCAAAATTGCCGGCATAGACATGCCCATGATCAGGAAAACAGGATCACCATGCAATACTTGAGCCAGTCTTAGAGGCAAGACTAGGAATACATTTTACCGTTTATTATACCACACGTGCACATGAGTTTCCCTCCGAGCCTCGTGGTTGTTGTA
Source organism: Elymus sibiricus (assembly GCA_039707655.1). Classification (NCBI taxonomy): domain Eukaryota; kingdom Viridiplantae; phylum Streptophyta; class Magnoliopsida; order Poales; family Poaceae; genus Elymus; species Elymus sibiricus. Next base: position 32,507,132 of record CM077674.1, read on the forward strand.
GACTCTAGAATCATTGCAGTTATAGCATGGAACATAAACATTCATTACAAACTCGGAGATACAAAATAACTGTTATTACTGCCTCTAGGGCATATCTCCTACGCATCCTCGCGGTTGGGAGGTTGTAAATCCTAGCTGCGTGGATCTGCACCGTCGGTAACGGAAAGATCAAACCTTGTATGCAGTTTTCATAGTGGTCCTGGGCTGGTGCGTAGGTCGGAATTTTTTTGTTTTTTGTTGCGTTACCCTACAGTGTGTATAGGAAAAATGTGGACCATGTATTCAAAAAATGTTAATCCTGTATTTGAAACATGTTAATCAAGAATTTGAAAAATATGAAAAATGTGTATATGAAAAATAATGACCTAGGATTAAGAAAATGTATGTATTGGAAAAATGTTAGACGTGTATTACAAAAAATGTTGTTGACTTATACAGGAAATATAGAATGAAAACCAAAAGAACAATGAAAACCAAAAAATGAAAATGGAAATAAAATAAAATAAACCAGAGAAAAAGAAAATAAAAAATTAAACCGAAGATACAAATGCAAAAATAATAAAAATACAGAGAAGAAAAAAAGAAAAGAAACAAAAGAAAACAAAAAAAGAAAAAAAAACGGAGAAAACCGGCTCGAATCGCCTTTAGGAGGCCACGCCCCTACTACTTACCACGAATGGGACGCGAGCAGAGTGGCTAGCAGTGCCGGCTATCTCCCTGGAGACGAGGGGTCGATCCCTGCTTCTCCCCTTTTCCTGCTCTTTTTTACTTTAACTGTCCGCGCGCGAATGTGCCGGCCCGATTACTATAGAACCTTCAGCGAGACTTCCTACCGTCTCGCTTAATGCGAAATTTAGTCTCCGTGTTCGTCGACCTACGAAGGAGTAGGGACACGGCTATGTGTTGCCTGCAGCAACTACTTACTTTAATTGTGCGCGCACGAATGGGCCGACGCGATTACTGTAGAACCTTCATCGATACTTCCTCCCGTCTCTCTTAATGCGAGATAAAGTCTTCGTGTTTGCCGACCTACGAAAGAGTACGGACACGGCTATGTGTTGCTTGCAGTAGCTACTAGCCCAAGATCGCTTGGAGGGAGCCATTGATGGGTCAGCCCACTAAACACTCTGCCACATCAGTCTGACGTCACCAATGTATTCCTTTATTTCACATTTTTGACTTTGTTTTTTTAAATAAAATAATCTTTACATTTCGAAATATTCTAAATATTTATTACAACAAACACCTGAAGAAAAATGTTAGTCATGTATTTTGAAAATTTTAAATTTGTATAGTAAAAATGTTAATATTGTGTAAGAAATTTATTTATGTCCTTGGAATATGCCACGCATGTTAAAAAAATCTATAAGACATTTGAAAAAAAAACGTTATAAAATGTAGAAAAATGTTTGTGTAATTAAAAAAAAGTTCATGTATTTTCAAAAAACGTACACAACACATATCAAATTGTGTTCACGAGTTTCAAAATTGTGTTTGTGACATTAAAAAAAGGTATATACAATGTAAAAAATGTTTGTGTATTGTAAAAAAAATTCTGTACCATTAAATATGTATGTAATTTTTTTTTAAAGTTCAACAATTCAAAAAAAAATGCTTGCCACATTTAAAAAATGTCGATTCATTTAAAAAAAACTTTCCCTTGATTACAGAAAATGTATATTTCCATTAAAGAAACTGTATGTGACATTTTAAAGAAATATTAACGTGGTACCAAAACATATCCATGATTTTCTAGAAATATTTATACAATGTAAAAAAACAGTTTGTGTGATTTAATTAAAATGTTTATTGCCCTTTAAAAATTTATAATGTTTATTTGGAAATTGTTACCTAGTATTCAAAAACCTGTCCAAAAACAAGTATATTAAAAATGTACATTGTTTATTTGAAAAATGTGCAACAGAGAAAGAAAAACCAACGAAAAACAGTAAAAAGACAAAACAAAACAAAGCATAACGACAGAAAAAGGGAATTCGAAAAAAACCAGTAAAAACCAAAGAAAAACCAGAGAAAAAACAAAAGAATATGAAAAGGAAAAAAAGGAGTAAACCAGAGCACTGCAGGAGAATCACACAAGAGACAGGGAGCGTCTGCACTAATGGGTCGGCCCGTTTCGCTTGCCCATACGCGATTCCTAATAGGATTCCGTACGGGCGAGACATAACCCTGGCGACAAAATCCTGCTCTTACTCCACGCACACGCGCAGGGATTACAGGATAAACGTGCAACAAGCAATCGCTAGTCTGGGCCAGCCCATCTTGTGGTTACTGCCTTTCCCGTCTTCTCTCCGGTGTTACTTCATGGCTAGGCTGCAAAAAAATCACCTAGTCTTGGGCCAGTTTTTATTCTCATGAAAAAACTATTATTTCATATATTTTATTTTACTAATAAATTCAAACATTGTGGAAAGATTAAATTACTTAAGTGAAAAATTATATAGATTCACATGTATAAATCTTCATGGTATATTTCCAAAAGATATCGCATCATATCTGGAAAAAAACATTGTGTATTTGCAAAATGTTGAACTAATATTTTTTTTTCAGGAAATTAAAAAATATTGAAATATTTTTCAATAATGTTAGCAAATACAGAAAATATTTGAGGATTTAAAAAATGAACAAGAATTGATTTTTTCATGAATATGAAGAAGTCCATGAATTACAAAAACTTCACAAAACTTAAAACGTTAACTAATTTACAAAAAATATCATAAAATTGAAAGAATGATCTTCGATTAAAAAAGGTTCATTAACTTGAAACATTCCAAATATTTTTGTATTTTCAAAGTTCTTCATGAATCTAAATATGTTCATGAACTTCAAAAAAACAATTCATGGATTTGATATATTCTTCATGAACTGGGAAAAAGCATCATGAATTTGAAAATGATCATGCTTAGTAAAAATTCATGGATTGGAAAAATCATAATTTTTTAGAAAATGTTCATATTTTTTAAAAAATATAAAAAATTCTCAAAAAATAGTAAAAATATTCATGGATTTAGAAACTTTTTCAAATTCCAAAAATTACTCAACATTTTTAAAATTGTTCCCAAATTGCCAAGAGAAAAAGAAAATAATATTAAAGATAGAAAAAGGAAAAAAGAAAACCACAAGAACCAAAAAATGAAGAAAGAAAATCAACATAAAGCAAAAAAGCATATGAACGAGAAAAACACAGGAGAAGGCACACGAGGCAAACGAAGTGAACGGCCAAAATGGTCCGGCCTAAGCAGCGAGACGAGTGCGTGACTGATCTCTCTTCCGTGCAATCTGGTTGCTTCGGGAGACGATGTGGGGAGATCTGCTATACGAACGTGCGTCCATTGCATGCATGAGCAGCATACGCAAAATCCCTTCCTTTTACTCTATATATCTGTACGGGCCTCCTTTTCAGTTTTTGTTTCATGAGGGGGCCTCTCTTTGAGCTACGTCATCAGCCCCAGAGAGACATTGCACCAGATGGGCTTTGGTCGCTGGTAAGACTTGATCTTGTCAACCTCTAAAATGCAACAATTCCCTTCGGCAGGGCGTTGCCGTTGCCTTGCAGAGTAAACTAAAAACTTGGGGCCATTGTTCAGTTCACTACTTTTTTTAAGAAAAGGGTTTCCCCCAACCCAACTTTTATTAAGAGGAGGCAAACAGCTGGATAGTACAACAGTATACAGCGATCGACTGCAACTAGAGTAGCCGCAATGAAACAATTATTACACCTAAAAGGTTCAACCCTCAAAGCAAAGCCGCCACAAAAACACAAATCAGAAGGAGCAAAGAGAACAACTAGTTTTTTTAAGCAAAAAGAGATTCCAATCTGAAGTGTCTTTGTGAAGCGCCCAACAACGGATGATCTCCAGGCAATCCTAAGTAGCTCTCTCCTGTGATGACCGAAGAGTCGTAAACATCTGAGTAGTAGAGCAGCTTGAGCATCGATGCAAAGTACTTTCCATTGGTGTACAAAGGAGCTCACCATGCCCAGGATGCATTTCAGTCTTCGCCTTCAGATTCTACTCGTGGCGCATTGCGACCCGTGGGCAAGAGGTGTCCTCCCAATGTTGGCTTCCCTGAGGTGTGTGCCTAGGTGCAGATGGTTGTAACCAAAAGCACGCACTACTCCCTCCATTTAAAATTCTCTAAACTTCTACCTTTCGAGAGTCAATCTTTTAAAAGCTCGACCAAGCCCACAGGATAAAATAATGTAAACATCTAGAATATAGAGTTAAGTTCTATTAGATCCATCATTAATTATATTTCCGTACTATGTATATTTGATCGATGTTGAACATATTAGGTACATTTCTATAAACTCGGTCATCAAATATAAAGAAGTTTGACCTGGAAAAAATAAACTCGATTTTGAAACAATTAGGAAAAAGATGAGTAGAAATGAATCCGGTGGTCTATCAAAATCATGCACAAAGACAACACTGTGCCCGCGGCTTGGTCCATTTCTTTGTCCAGGTATCATCTCAATTGCGAATGTAAATGTTTAGTTCAATTGGTTTGATTCATTACTTGACCAACAAATGGTTCAATAATATATAGTTTATATTACACAAAATAGATAATGTTATATTTGCATTAAAAACAAGCATTCCCGTATACTTATGGTTTTGTAACCATGCATTGACTAGATAATGTTGAGAGGGTTGCGATCAGAACATGTTTTTTTTAGAAGAGGGCATGGATTTGATGGGACAGCCATCTCACACTTTTGAATTATCTGTCCAAATTTTTAGAACGGCTGGAGTATAATATTATCTGCATAGAGAAAATCTGTTCTTGAGAACGCTGAACGCATCTACCGACGCGGTGCATGCCCTCCTCACAGCGATCTGCGCTGGGCCCTCTCGCAGTCGAGAAAAAGCGGCCCCGCACCCCTTTAATTCTCCGGAGTAGTTTAGTGGACCGGACCACCACCGGGCGTGGATGGGGCCGCGCGCCGCTGCCACACGCGAGCCAGTCAGCCAGCCCACTTGGGAACCTGCCGCGCTCGTGGTGGTCCTTCCCCTCCTCGCTGCCGAGCCCGCACGTGTCGACCGACGGTTCGCCGTCCGTACGACCCCCACGCGCCCCGCCGTACGGACGTGGGCCGCCGGCAATGGGCGGTCGACACGTGGAGAAAAGAACGAGGGCGGGCGTCGCCGTCGTGGGTGACCGGTCCGGTCTGGCCCCTTGGGCGCCGCGAATGGGTGGACGCCAGTTTCCCAATCTGGGGAAGAGTAAACAACCGGACCACCGGGTAATGGATGGATGCACGTCGGAGTGGGACGGCAGACGATGCTCTGAGTGACGATGCTTGCCTTTTGAGGTTGCAGCTAAACCGCACACACGAACTGAAACTGGCAGCGTGTTTGGTTCCAGTGAATTAGAGACGAGGAATGGGAGTTGAGGGGTGAGGAGATTAAAAGTCCACTATTTGATTAAAGGGAATGAGAGTTAAGTAAGCCAATTCTCACCTAGTTCTTTCCGGGATACCCTGTTAATTCGTGAACAGAGTTTTATCCCACGCTAATTCCCATCATATACCAAATAAGAGAATGAAAGTAAAAATCTATTTTTCATGACTAATCCCTTCATAAACACCCTTGTGCAAACTCTCATTCCCCAGCCAAACAGGCTGTGGATTCTTTTGAGACGTCTTGCTTCAGTTTAGCTGCATGCATGCGCTCTCACCATGGTGCACCGCACGAGTTAATCAACACTAAAAGTAGGAAAATATTCCTGTGGAAATTTGGCCAGCAGAATTCCTGTGCACCGAACACAGCCTAAGTTTTTTTTTGTCTGGGATTTTTTTTTTACTTTGGTGAGTAATATGCTAGGGTTAAGGTGATAGCCTCCTTGTTTAAGTTTATTTTTGAATATAAGATTATTACTGCAAACCTTTTTTATGCAAAGGCTTCTGGTCCATCACAATAGCACATGCAGTGGAAATTAATTAATTTCTAAGTATCGTTTAGCTCATATGGTTAGGTTCTTTGTGGTGAAACCAACCCATGAGGATTCAAGTCCTAGACTTGGACCTGGCGCTCCCATTTTTCTTGATTATTCCAGGCTATCCGATGATGTTCGTTCAATGGGAGGAGAAGTTTCCGTCGGAGCCACATGTGGCAACTTCGTTAATCTTAAGATGACATGCCGGCTCGGTCTCTCAAATGTGCTCATAGTAGAGTATTCATGCGTGCGTTCATAAAGATGAGTGTGTACGTATATACGTGAGCGTCAGCTCGTGGGTTCCAATGAAATCGGCTATCAGAAAAGCATTCACAGATAGCATTATTTTAGTACGTGACAGGATGACCTATGTATCCTATTGGCGCTTGTCGTCCATGCATGGACAATTTCGTTTTTTATCTAGTACGGCATTGATTTAGTCACATGCCTTTGCATGCCTACCTGGCTACCTTGCCACAAAGGGAAACATTGATTGGTCCAAGCATGTACTATATGTATCTCTCTTGGACCAAATTGCCCCTCCATTCACTCTCTTTTATTTGCGGATGACTTATTGGTTTGTGGACACGCCACTTTGCAGGAAGCTCACACCATGGCTAATCTTATAAACCAATTTTGTGCTATTTCTGGTCAAACTCCAAACTGGTCTAAATCTGCTATTCTTTTCAGCTCTCATGTTTCTCCTAATGCTATGCAGGACATCAAGCAGATTTTCCCTGTTTCTTCTTTGGATGCAAATTTCACTCATCTTGGTCACCCGTTGATTCTTCCTGCTAAAAACAGAGTTTTTGCTTATAATTTTGTTCTAGACAAATTCTTGCAAAAATTGCCTTCTTATAAAGCCAACATGCTTTCTCATGCTGCCCGTCTTGAGCTGATTCGTTCGGTTTTCTCGGCCATTCCTGTCTACTATATGGCTAATATCTTGTTCACTAAAAAATTCATTGCTAAGCTTACGGCTATTATTAGAAATTTTTGGTGGACAGGTGTTCGACAAAATGACTCTACAAAGAGTCTTTGTCTTAGAGCATGGAAAGACATTTGCAGCTCCAAAGATGAAGGAGGTCTAGGTGTTAGGAACTTGAAGGCCATCAATGAAAGTCTGATTTTATCTGCTGCTTGGAGGTTAGCTAAAGCCCCTTCTTCTCATTTGTATCTCGTGCTTAAAGCTAAATATTTTCCTAATGCTTCCATTTGGACTGCCACCACTACTCCTCCTAAATCTGCTTTATGGGCTTCCATTCTTAAAATGTTACCTAAGCTTAAAACTCATTCTTTCTATCAAATAACGCAAGGTAACATTTCTATTTGGAGCGCTCCTTGGTGTAATAATTGGAGTTCCATTCATGAGCATCTCATTCCTCAACATGCTGGTTTTGTGTACCCTGCCTTGGTTAAGGATCTTTGGCTTCCAGGTCAAAGGATTTGGAATCAAACTCTCATCTTCTCAATTTTTCAGCAACCTTTGGCTTCCATTATTGTTCATACTTATATTGTTGATGATGAAATTCCAGATTTGTTGTGTTGGGATCTTACTCCAAATGGTATTTGTTCCTCCAAATCTGCTTATAAATTGTGTTTACAAGATATCCATGCTAATCCTAGACATGCCCCTAGTGTTGTTTCTTTGGATTTGAAAAACTTCTTAAATTATTTTGGAAACAAAAGAATATGCTTCCTAGGGTGCAAACTTTTGCATGGAGACTTTTAAGAAAAGCTTTGCCTACAGGTATGCGAGCTGGTCGTTTCTCGATTCATATTTCTCAAATGTGTTGTCGATGTGGTCAACCAGAGGATGAGTTTCATCTATTTTTCATTTGTCATTTTGCTCGTGCGGCCTGGTTTTCTTCTCCCTGGTTTCTCAAAGCTGATGTTTTAATCCAAGGCCACACTACAATGCATTCGGTGCTTATTGCTTTCATTCAAATGAATCACCCACACGGTTCCATCCCGAATATCCTAAATTTTCTGTGGTGTCTTTGGAAAGCAAGAAATGATTTTCTTTTTGATAGAAACAAAGCTCTTCCTTATCAAGTTAGCATTGCTGCTGCTTTGAATTTGGGGCCTCATGATGTTCTTTCTGGTCTTTCTACCAAGAATCAACAGGTTCAACACATTCCTGCTAGCAATCAGCTCCCCTTGCCAGGTAATTCTCTCAGGTCTGATCTTTTAGTTGTTGGGCCAAAAATTTACTCTGATGCAGCTTTCAGAACAAAAAAAGTTCCTGGCCTTCCTCGAGGAGATGTGGCTACAGGTGTTGGTATCTATATTTCTCTTCCCTCGGAGCAGGGAGAAATTAATATTCAAATTCAGGCCTCCGCTTCCTCTACATCCACTCCTTTGCAGGCTGAATCTATTGCTCTTGCTTCTGCTGCTAATATAGCCTCTCAACTCAATATTATGCATGCTACTTTTCTAACTGACTGTCTTACTCTTGCTAAATGTGCTGCTTTGGCCAACACCTTGGATCCCTCTATTCCTTGGAATATCAGAAAGGATCTTGCCAATTTTTTCAAATATTCTGCAGCTCTTAATCCTAAAGTGTTTCATATTGCTAGAGAAGTTAATGGAGTTGCCCATAACCTTGCTCACCAGGTTTTCAGAGCGATTAGGGATACTCAGATTTGTTGCTTCGCTCGTAATCACTCTTCTAATTCTTGCAATGTTGTATCCCTTCTTTCTAATTTTCAAATTCCTGGTATTAAGATTCACACAGCACTGCTACTAGCTCTTTGCTTCTTGGTTGTCTAGTTCTTCTCAGTTCAAGATGCTCTGCTTCATTTGTTCTTGTAGTATTTCAGTTGCAGGGATGGACTTCTTCAGGTGCAAGGAGACTTGTTGGTGAATCTGCAGGCTAAGTCAACGATTTTGGAGCTCAGCTGGTCTACTATCTCTATGTTCTGAGTTCTCTATCTTCTTCAGAACTTGATGCAAGCTATTGGAGCCCAATTTCACTCTGAAGCTGTTGGTCCAGCTGCTCTTGGTGCTGTTTCCATGGTGTATCTATGCTCTTTGAGTAGCAGAAGGGCAGTTCATGTCATCTTCTTTAGGCTGCCTTCTCATGTTTAGTCATGTGGTTCATCAGAAGGGTTTCTGCTCCCTTGCTGTCTTCTCCGACTTCTATTCAGCTCTTCTTTCTCAGATTCTGCAGTCTATTTTTCTCTCTCTTGTAAGCAGTTTCTGTAATCATGATGTACACTGAATTTGAGCTGAATATATTGGCACCTGTTGGTGCCTTTCTCTGTTAAAAAAAAAGTACTATATGTATATGTGTACCTAGGGTACGCTGTTAATATATGTGTATGTGTACACAGTGTAGTAGGTAGTACATTGTTAATTTTCTCTTCTTCATCCTCGCTCTAGCACACTGAAAGAAAGCAGGGCACCACATACTTAGATTTTGTTCTAGCCTCACAATGTGGCTAATTATCGCATGAAAAATATAAGAGCATCTATAGCAGATCCAATAAAAGACCCTGAACTGTAAAATAACCGCGGTTTTACGAGATCGGGCAAAAGAAACGTCCATTCTAGATCCCACAAAACGGCTTCGTCCCGATAAAATTATCCAGCCCCCCCCCCCTTAAAAAAGAGCCCTCGTACTGTAGATAACCAGTTTCGGAGGCAATTTTTACAGTGAACTGCAAACGAGAAACGGTTGACGGGAGGGAAGTTTCAGCTCCCGCGTCTTCCATCGTCGCCACCGTCCGAGGTCGATTCTGGCCATCCCCACCGCCGCCGCCGCCCTGACCACTACGGCTACAACCCGCTCTCCTACCCGCTGCGCGCCTCCCACATAGGAGACCGCTGCCGTCGACCAGCGTGCCACCCACGGAGGAGACCGCAGCCGCCTCCACGCCCGAGGGCAGCAGCGCCCCCGAGCACCACCAGCCACTGTTCTGGCCGACACCGGCTACCACCTTGCGATGCCTCACCCCTCCTTCTTCCTTCTTTCTCTCCATCTCTCTGTCTCTGTCTCTCTCTCTATGTGTGTGTGCGCGCGCGCGCCAGGGAAGGGAGCAGCCATGGCCGACGAGCTCCACCACCGCCGGACGCAAGTCACCAGCAGCACCTCCACACGCCTCCTCCTCGACTAGGCCAACCGCCCTCGGAAGCGATCTGCCCCCGATATGTATCGCCGGAGGTTCTCCAGTCGAGCGCGTTGACCAGGGTTCGGCCTCGATCGCTCGTGTGGAGAGCAGTTGAGAACAGAGGGAGGCCAGGGACCCAATTGTAATTCTATTTTTGTTTTGAGGGTGCTTTGCGCTATTCTTTAGGGACCCTCTTATAAATTTAACTACTGACAAGTCGGCTCCACATTTGTCCTGAAACGATTTTCACGGGATCTGTTCTGCCGCAGCACACATCATACCGTAAAAATGTTTTGTGATACACCCTAAAACGTTTTGCGGGACGACGACTTGCGGGATCTGCTAGAGATGCTCTAACGTGTGAGACTGCGAAGCCGAGCTTTACATCACGACCTAGTTTTTTAGTGGCACACCTAGCTTTGTACCACTCGTTGGACCATGATGGCCTGCATGCATGGGACATGCCCCCAATGTCCGGGCCTGCGGCGTGAGGCCCAAATCCTTTGTTGATTGTAGCGATTGTTGTAGCTATAGTGCTACATTGCTCGAAGGCGGCCCGAGGCCTGCTGTTGGCCTGGCTCCGCCCTTACCTGCTTGATGTTTATGGAAACACCCTCGTTGAGCACGTGTCACAAGTCGCTCGGTAGCACAATTCACTATCATATTCATAAATAGATTGGCCGAAGAAATAACCCTCAGAGAGCTAAACAAGAGCAACCATCACATCCCTTTTTTGAATAGTATGGTTGGGTATTATGTGGGTCGAACTCCTGAGGTAGGCCGATACGGTTGTGGGTCGCTTGGGCTGGGTTAATAAAGCGGGCTCCTACTCTACGAAAGCGACTATCTATTTCGGTTGGTTGGGCGACGGGTCGTGGTATAACAAGTCATTGGCCCAAGCACTCGAGGCCTGCTCGAAAAAAGGAACTGAAAGCATTGTGAAAAAAAAAAATGCTTGTGCCGACTCTTGGGAATAGTTTTTGCTCTCATGTTATCGAGACCACAGGAATCAGAAAAAACTAAAGTACCTGGCGTGATATCCCCGCAACCACTGAGATGTACATATGCGCGCCTCTACGGTCATCCGCGGCTCTCTGTTGCAACCGACTTTTATATCACTCTCTCCGCGGTCACCCTTCGCGACGCCCATCGGTCATGTCAGACATTGTTTAGGACAATAGATGGCGCAATAACCTAATCCAACCTCCCCTAAATAAACCAAATCTGATCTTTTTTAATAGTAAGAATATATGTACTAACCCAAAAATAAAACCGAATTAAGCAAGTCCTATGGTGGCAGCGGTTGCCACTTTCGTGGAACCCAATGAGGTAGCTGGGGAAAAGCAATAGGTGGAAGAGTCAAGGGTGTGGCCAATGGGGAAGGGGAGAGGGGGGGGAGGGAATCAATCGGGATGCACATGTGGATGGAGGAGTGGTGCTACGTGGTGGTGCCATGCGGCCCAACCAGGCGTTGCCATTTGTGGGGCGGCCCCCCTCCTTCCCCGTCCTCGGAACCTTTCCTTTCTGAGTAACAAAATCCCCCTCCCCCTTTTGCCTCCCCGGAAAACACATCTCCTCCCTCCACCAGATTAAGCCTGGGGCGCGGCCCGCTGCTGTGCTCCCCCTCCTCCTCCTCGTCCCTCCACCTAGATCCGTCCGTCCGTCGATCTATGGCGCCGTCGCCGCCGGCGGCGGCGGTGGCCGAGGGAGGCGAGCAGCAGCAGCAGCAGATCGTGACCGTGGCGGCGGCGGCGGCGGCCAAGAAGGGCGGCGGGAAGAGGGGCCGGCGCGAGATGCGGCGGATCGAGGACGCGACCAGCCGGCAGGTGACCTTCTCGAAGCGCCGGAGCGGGCTGCTCAAGAAGGCGTTCGAGCTGGGCGTCCTCTGCGACGCCGAGGTCGCCCTCATCGTCTTCTCCCCGCGCGGCCGCCTCTACGAGTACGCCTCCGCGCCAGAGTACGTCCGCTCGCTAACCCTAGCCCTAGATCGGTTCCTTTCCCCCGCATCCCGCTTGATTTCCGCGTTTAATCCGCCTCTATATTTAATCGTTTGGTATATCACAAGGGCACTGTCCGTACACATGAAATACACACGAGTTCCACGGTCACTCTCTCTCTCTCTCTCAGGAATTTGGTGAGCTTTTTCCCTTCGAGCTCGATCGTTTATATGGATGCAGATCGGCAGATCCTGGAAAATTAAGTAAAAATCCCGGAAATAATTTTGACACACCTTCTCAAGTATGTACTCAAATGACCTTGCTGTTTTTAGTACTTCTGGCAGAGACATGTCCACCTCTGAGCATTATTTGTTTGCTGGAAAAGTCACTTGTGCTAGCTAGCACAGCCGTGTGTTGATTTTCTTCCCAATCTAGTAATCGATCTTGTTATGACTCCAACAACCATAAAAAAGGGGAAATCTTGACAAGTCACCCTCAACTATGAACTGTTTGTGAACACATCAAGCAAGTACTACATCATATCACTGCACACACTTTGTTTCTTAGCACAAAATAATTTCCCCTTAATTAGTACTACCATTGGATATATTTTTGCTAGCAGTGGCGTAACACGCATGATCCTGGCCTGCTTTTGGTACCTGGACACGTTCGTTCGTACAAGAGCTGGCTCGGCACCCATGAGTTAAGCTTGCTGTGTGGTACGAACGGACTATATCTTGAACTGGCTGCTTCACTTTATAATGCACATATATATATATGCGCCTGTACTTGTCTGCAAACCCACCAACTATCATACCGAGATGCAAATGTTTTGCTGACAGTGCGCGTCAGCGATGTGCATCTGACTTGCATCTGACTTGCATCTGCGGACTATACCCCATACTTTAGTAACCAGATAGTACATGAAATACAGTGAACGTCTACAGTAGTTTCTGCCCCTTTTTGGGGGAAAACTAATTAGCGGCTGTGAGGAATCTGCTCAGTTTGCTATTTCTCTTCCGTGGAAAGAATGGTGATAAAATGCATGCACTTTGTTGGGATATGCATGTTATGTGTATGTGGATTGAATGGCCAACATGTTTTCTTTCTTTTTGCCTGATGAGAGAGATCCCAGCCCTTAACACTACTTAAGATAATGGTTCCGTAATAACAATATTGCTAGACTGATTTTGATCGGAACTGAAAAACCTCTAATTGCACGTGATGCTACATTGTTGAATTGTCGTGCATATGGCCATTTTTTCCCACCAGTGACATGTGCATCTTATTGTTTGTGGCAGCTCATTTGATATGCTTTTGTACTTAAAATGCAACATGGTCCTTTTTCTTTTTGATCAAACTCTCCATGTTAAATCCACTTCCCTTCTGGAATAATTCTCAATATGAAGGCTACTGTTGCTAAAATAATGTCATGTTGTTGCTACGCTGTCAAAATGTAACTAGAAATTAAACCTCAGTATAGACCTTAAATTTTTCAGTGCAACCAGGATGTACAAGCCTCCAACCTAACATGGTCTATAGGCACATGTTTATGCACCAACGATCAAAATAAAAATATATTCTCCATAAAGGAAAATCATGATCGATCTGGTCTTTTGTGTTGTTTCATTCATCATACCAACACAAAACCTTCTTGTACTAATTCCATCATCCACTCATATACTTTGTGTTATCAAATGAACTTAGAAAGTTTCTGCATGACATGATTACTATGTTTGATGAAAAATAATAATACCGAGCATATGTGGGCTATGAACTTTCACGTAATTGCTCTACATGGTGCAGGATGAACAGGAAATCAATATGTATCTTTTCAGTTAGTAGATCCAAATTATCTCTATAGTTTGTTTAGTATTTTTTTAAGTTTGTTAGGATCTTGGCCGTAGGCCACAACTTAGGTGGTGGGCATGTGATGCTTACCTCCTACTAGCATCGAGTTGGCAAATATCTCACTAATTGGCCCACTCAATAGTTCTCCCCTCTCTTTGTCAGGTGTAGTTTGGGCCGAATTCAGGGTGTAATTTTAACGGGCCATATGGGCTGAATGCTAGAGGATATACACCTATTTCTCATGGGCTGGGGGAAGATGGCCCAGGTTGGCCCCTCCGAAGCACCGCCACTAGACAACCTTCTTGTGTAGAGTTGTGTTGTAGAGGTGTAGGGGCTCAACGACGTGTAGGTGCTCAACGTATTACTTCTTACATCTTTCAGTCCCTTTCGCTCTAATCCTCCCACAAACTACTGATCATGTGACAATTTGGTATTATGCACCCCCCCCCCCCCCCCAATTTCTACCATCGGCAACAAAGGTAGTTCATGAACAAAAACAACACAACAATGTTTTTTGAATAAGTCCAGTTGCCTTGACGGAGCTGACCTTGTCCTATATTAGGAACACCTCGGGTGGGGTTGGACAATTGCAAGCTTCAAATCGTAACGCGCTCCTTAGAACCCTCTCTCAACCTCTTGGCTGACGTCGGGCCGAGTTGTAACCGACTCAACTCGAGTGCGTCTTGGGAGCTATAAATAGATCCAAGAGCCGGCCCTCCCCTTGAGTGTATCGTTTTTTTTTTGCTAAAAGGATCCATATTTACTATAAAAGTTCAGCAGAAGTATAAAGCACCTTAAACATAATAAAAATTACATCGAGGTCCCTAGACCTCCAAACGACCACTACAGCCGCCAGAATGAGCCGCTGACGCGTCCCTGTCACCGCTCCCCTATCGGAGCCAGCTTGACCTTGTTGATGACAGCCGGGAAGTCTTCGTGCACGTGCCCCTAAGGACCAACGCCTTGGAGCCACAGTCATCGTTGTTGAACCACTGAATAGATCTGAAACACCTGACACCAAATCTTGCCACACGACGATAAACCCTAACCTCACCGCCCCAAGGAGATGGCCGAAACCCATGTGGAGCTCTGTCAACTACGCCTAGACGGACAAACTCGAGAAGGATCAGAGCCCGGAAGACAAAAGTGGAAGAGCAAGCAACCCCATTCACCTGAGCGTCGCACCTGCGAGGACTAAAAAGCCCTAACCTAAACTACTAGCCGGAGCGGAGGCACCGAGATTCCCCTCCCCGCCACCGGCCTTCGGAGCAGCAGGAAGAGGGCAGGCGAATCCACGGGCTCGTCGGCAAAGCCTGGAGGGGAGATTTTGTCGTAGCCGCCAAGGGATAGGGAAGGAAACACTAGATTGAATTTTCTCCCTTGTGTTTATTAAAGCGAGGGTTATTCAAGTGAGAGTGAAGGAGAGTACATGCCCATGGGGGCCTTATATAGGGGAGGTTGCCTTGACAAATGACAAAGGGTACCCATGGTGGTGGTTCGTAGGAGGGGTAGGATGGTAAGTCTAGGTTCATGAGTCAATTAAGACTAGTTAATGGTGGAGGTGTCTGGTGCACCACTCCCACTCATCCATGCATGAATGGGCATTTGGCTCATTTTAGACTTATGATCATCTGCTTGCCTTCATTGTTGACTTTGACCTTTTTTTGCCTTCTCCTTTGACTTGTCGATCATGACAGTTTGCTTGGGCTTTCATTGACTAAATTGAGACTTGTTGACCGAGTTGGACTTTCTTGACCACCTTGGACCTTGTTGACTGGCTTTGACTTTATTTGACTAGCCATATACGACTAGCGGGACCCCTGAGTAGGATTACTTATTTTCATCAACAAGTTCCTACTTAACATGTGTTACACAAAGTGATCATTACTAGCAGCTATAAGAAACTCGTCTCGCACGAAACAGAAAGCTCTCGCCACAAGTGGATAGCCTCTCGAGAACTCACTCAGTGTTCTTTTAGCACCGCTAGTTGGAACCTACTAACAAGCACAAAAACCATTAGTAGAGGTGTTTTTTCCCGGGCGGTAGAGGGGTTAAGTGGAGTAGTGGTGCATGAGACACGCATACACAACTGGGCAGTCATCTCTGGCTAGATAAGATGGAGCATCCTCCCGGTAGCCTAAGCCCTGGCAAAGATGATATCTTGCCATTCTTTGGTCACCATTTCTCCCCTGCAACGACATGATGGAATACTGCCCCAGAGCTTCTTCAATATGGAGTTCCCATCTACATCGGCAAGGTTGACTCCCCAACATGTCTTAACCATTGCTCTCCCTTCTTTGCCAAGCAGAGCAACTTAAAAGCTAAGAAGGTGGGCATAGCCTCATTCCATTTGGTGGGTGACACCCAACACAGTACAACAAATACAAGGATGCTTGTGGCCATTCACCATGGCACCAATTCATCAAGTTTGTTAGCGGTACCCAATTTGGTCGAATGTCTCTCAGTAACACCCTTGTCAAACTCATTTCTCTCAAGCGCACCAGTAGTTGACTTCAACAAGCAGTTCAATGACCTACTTGGCCGGGTGATGTGCCTACCAACTAACCCAACAGGTGGTGATTTACACCACCAACCACCAGGAACCTCTTGAGATCAAAGTGAAGGTGGGGCTCCTGGATTCTCACCTGGAGGCGATGTGTTTGGCACAACCAGCTCTAGAGATGACCTTGGACACAAGCCATTAACCTGGGCTTTATGATGCATTCCTTCTGGTCGGATCGAGCAAGAAATAGTGAATCAGTTATGCCCCTCAATATTTCTCCCCCTTGCCTGAGTTGTGTGACAACCCTTTAACTAGCTGGAACCCCCCCCCCCCCCCCCCCCCCCTTTCCTAGTCTACTCCCACAAATTTCCCACCATTTGATGTAAACCTATTATTATGCTTGGTATCACATTATCTTCATTAGGTTCTTAGGCTTAAATTGCGAATAGGATTGCCATTAGTCATTCTTTGTATTCAATGTCATTTTTTTTCCTTTTCGAGGAGTATTTCAAGATTAAACTAAAAGTAGTAGCTTTCATTAATTAATTTGAGTTCGTTAGTAAAATTGGTATCTCTCAGTGCTCACTATTATGTAATTTAAAAACCATGCAAGGGAAAAAAAATAAATCCTTGCAAGAGAGCAGTGTGACTAATTTTAGAAAGTACCCACAAATGTTTTAGGACATTTACATGTAATCATCATATCTAAGTGGTTTCTCAGCATTTTCTCAGTCTCTTGATTTAATTGGCCCCTTATATATTCTATCTCATGATCTAGAATTTTGTTACATAGAAAATATATGTTTAGAGTTTCTAAACTAGTGTGATGAATGCAATTAATCGATATTAAACACAACATAGGCAACATAGTGTGATGACCCAGCAGGTTTAATATAAAAGGCAGTGGGAGTCTTCTCTCACTGTCATTCTCAGTTCAAAAAAAAAAACCCTTAGCTGAAAACAAATATACATATGGCTGAAATATCCCTTCCATACATTTTAGCATCTAATCCACCAACCCTAAGCTGTGTACTTCGAGGAAGTGAGTTTCGCGGACATGAATTTAGGTTCCTATTATACTGTAGTGCTTTATTATAGTTTTCCTTTAATGACAGGTATATGGCCTACAAGAGCACCCACTGCCAGAATTTAGAATTTCACCGAAATATTGGTTGGTACTAAAGTATTTTGTTTCTTGAACTTCGCACTAAGTTCAGATAGGTTCTAAATTCTGGTTTTAATATTATGAAAATTGGATTAAATTTTTCATAAAGAATTTTGAAATTCCAATATCTTCGGTGAGCATCAAAATAATTATTTATTCGCAATGTTAAACCTTGACCATTTAATTATACACACGGACGTGCACATACAACTTAATTAATTGATTGTTTTTTTGTTAACATTTGAAAATTCTCAGTTTGCAGAAAACGATTGATCGCTACCTGAACCACACAAAAGGGACATCTGCCAATGAGAAAACTGTTGAGCAACCAGCTGCTGGCGTCCAGGTGCAACTCCCTACCTTTCTAATACTACAACAATTAATCTAGATGCTATATTACATATATTTGGCTCATTATATATGATGTGTATGTGATGTATTGTATATGTATACAGATGCAGATGTGTAGATCCGAGGCTACTGCCTTGAAGCACAAGATCGACGCCATTGAGGCCTACCAGAGGTGACGACGGTGACTTGCCTGCTGAATCATCAACTATTCTTAGTACTTCCACAAGAAAACAACCATGAATATATATATATATATATATATATATATATATATGTAATCCGATCGATCCTGGGAAATAAATTACTAAATTATACACGATATGAATGCACATGCAGGAAGCTCTCTGGAGAAGGACTGGAGTCCTGTTCGGCCCATGAGCTGCAAGAGCTGGAGCTGCAGCTGGAGAAGAGCCTAAGCTGCATCCGGCAAAAGAAGGCAAGCTAGCAGAGCAGAATACACTATTCGGCTCTCCTTTTCTTTTCTACCTGAATAATTACACAATGTATTACAGTATTTATCGATCTAGTATCTCCAAATTCTAGGCTGAATCGCTGATGATAACACCTTTTGTTTCATTTTCAAGAGCAGCAACAGAAGATGCTGGATAAAATCTTGGAGCTGAAGGAGAAGGTATGCGTCAACATGTTCATCTGCCTTTAATTATGTTATTATTGCATCGAACGTTGTAAATGTGGAGAACTTGTCACCTGTATAGCTATTTAGTTAGCAGAATCTTAAAAGAATGATGTGCGAAAATTAGCATGATCAAGATAAGTGCGTACGCGACATGATGGTTATGTATGTGTATTAATACAGGAGAGAAAGCTGTTGATGGAGAACTCGGCACTCCGTGAAGAGTACAAGGCGCTGCCTCTGCTAGAGCTGGCCACTGCTGCTGCTGCTGAAAGATCGCCTGACGGTGCTGGAGCTGAAGAAGACGAGGAGGACGAGCGGCGGCGGCATTACATGGAAGTGGAGACTGAGCTGGTCATTGGAAGGCCCGGGTCGTCTAGCTAGCAGCAGTAGAAGATTGATTGATTAAATCTGCTCAATCGATCAGTCGATGAAGATCGATGCGAAAATCGATCAAATATGTTTGTCCATATATAAAATCAATTTAATTAGGTCGGTGTGGGACTGGAGCATGCTTGCAGTGCAGGTCTTATAAAAAAAAATTGGTCGCAAGATCGATCTGCATGCATGTGCTTTTATTTTCTATCCAAATTAATTTACTAATACTATATCTATGTGAAAGTTGAGCTGAATCCTGTATGTTTTGGTGGATAGTTGTTGCGATGCCAATGCTGGATGGATGAGTTTAGTTCATGTCCTAATTTGTAGATACTCCTACAGCATTGGCCCCTGATGGGCTGGCCGAATAGCGTAGTTGTAGGAAGCTTCTACCTACAGTACCGGCTTTGGGAAGCTTCCGACCAGTTTTTTCTTTTCTCATTTTTTCTGTGTTTTTCTCTACTAGTTTGTATCTGTTTTTTTTTGTTTTTCCTTTTTCCTTTTTTTCTTCATGTTTGTTATTTATTTATTCTTTCTTTTACAAATTATGCGTACAAACTTTTTACATTTTTCATGAACAACTTTTTCAGAATATTAAAAACATGTTTTAAATCATGCGGCCATTTTTTAAAAGCCATGGTTTTTTTTGAATTGTATGAACATGTTTTCAAAACCGCAAGAACAAATTGTTACATTCAGCAAACATATTTATAATGTGCAGTAAATATATAGATATACACACGCGCGCACCCCCCCCCCCCCCCCCCCCCCCCCCCCTCGCACACACACACACCATTTTGGAACAAAAATATAAGTAAGAAACAACTCATGCCTCTCGCTGGAAAAAGATAAAGAAAAATACACTGAAAGATCCCTACTGGGCTGGGCCACTACAGGCTGCCTTTGAGGTCACCTATCCTCCCGTGTTGCTAGAAGCGAGACATAGGTTTCTAAAAGAAAAGTGAGACATAGTGGCACCCATCGACTACAGTGCACATCCTGTTCTGCAGGTTTTTCCTTTTTTTAATTCTTTTTTTATATTTCAGAAATATTTTACAATATATATGAAAAACTTAACTTAGTTTGAAAAATGTTCACGAGACGCTAAAAAACTTAGTGAAATGAGAAAAAAAATAGTTAGTGCAATATTGAGAAAATTGTTCGCACCATTAAGAAAAAGGGTTCGTAACTTCGCATATAAAAACATTGTTCATGACATTTAAAAAAAAGCATGCATCATATAAAATTTAGTTCTGGGAATTTTTCAATAATGTTGGTACCATTCAAAAATATTGTTTATAGCATTTAAAAATATCTGCACATTTAGAAATGTTCATGAAATATAAAAAATTGTTCGAAACTTTTAAACAAATTGTTGTTACACATAGAAATGCTCACATGTTTAAAAGCATGTTCGTGAAAAAAATGTAAATATGTTCAAACCTTTATTTAAAAAGTGCTCAACATGTAATTGAAAAATGTTCAACATGTATATGAAAATGTTTAGCATGATTTTCAAGAAATATTCAACATGTATTTGAAAAAGCATCAACGCATTTTAAAAATGTTTCATCCGTTAAAGAGAATGTTCATGAAATATAAAAAATTGTTTGTGCAATTTTGGAAAATGTGCATGATATATTAAAAAATATTCCTACACTACTGGACGAAATGCATATTATGAATTTAAAAAATGGCAATATAAATAAAGAATAATAATGGGAAACAAAAAATTTGAAAAAAAAACAAACAAACAAAATAGAAAACTCAAATGAAAAATAGGAAAAAGGGAAAGAAAAACCACCAGAAATCCAGATTAAACCGCCAATAATAGAAACGAGAGAACCTCGCTCCCTACTGGGCCTACCCAACCCACGTCGGCCTGAGACAAGGGGACGGTAGGTCTCGCAGTAAGAGAGACATAGCATGCACGTATCATTATGATAGCTATGGGAGCTTGCAAGCCTAAATGGGTCGGCAAAACGTGCGATCCAGGGATAGGTTTATTTTTATTTACAAATGTTCTTGAAATTCATATATAATTTTGTAAATTAGTTTAAAAATAAATATATACTCCCTATGATTTAAAGCATAAGGTGTATAGATTTTTGAAAGTTAACAATATGAAAATATATTTCATGAAGAATATAATGATAATGATTTTGTACCATAGACATTGAAATTTGTGTCCATAAACTTGGTCAAATCTAGAGAAGTTTGACTTTTTGAAAAACTTAATACACCTTATATTTTGAAACAAAGGGAGTATAACTTAATACAGTACAAAACGCGTGATCATGTGTGACGAAAACCCTCGTGACGGGGAAAGAACCGTCACCTACGATCATTTTCGGTGATGATAACCGTCACAAACTAGTGCTTGCACTGGGCAGCCCTCCGGGCATCTTGGGTTATGATTTTCAGTGTCACAAGACATGTGCATATTCTGTGATGATTTTTAGTGTCACCGAAAATCTTGGAAGGGTTAGTAAAAAATTATTAATAGAGTTTTTAGAGAAGTTTAACTTTTTGAGAAAATAATACACCTTACATATTGAAACAGAGAGGGTATACCTTAATACACTACGAAAACGTGATCATTTGTGACAAAAACCCTCGTGATGGGGAATAAACCGTGACCTAAGTTCATTTTAGGTGACGGTAGCCATAACAAACTAATGCTCGCTCGGGGCAGCTCCCTAGGCATCATAGGTGTCGGTTTGGTCTGATTTTAGGTGACGGTTTTCAGTGTTGCAAGACATGTGCATATTCGGTGATGGTTTTTAGTGTCACCGAAAATCTTGGACGGGTTAGTAAAGAAAAAAAATAGAAAAAAATTGAGTATGCAAGATTCAAACCCATGACCTCACACTTTCGTACACGTTGGACTGAGAGGTGTAGGGTAACGCAGCAGAAAACAATTTTTTTTCGACCTACGCACCAGCCCAGGACCACTATGAAGACTGCATACAAGGTTTTTGATCTTTTCGTTACCGACTCGTAGCGCAGCGGAAGTAGAGTCGATGACGATCGGCGGTGCAGATCCCCGCAGCTAGGATTTACAACCTCCCAACCGCGAGGATGTACTCCCTTGTCTGCCCCTCGGACACACAAGAGCGTGTGGAATCTCCATCATGTATTTTGCTCATCAGTGTTTTGGGACACCGAGTCTTGCAAAACTCTTTCCATGTGACTTCGGCAAGAATCACTCCTTGGCGTTCTTATGCTAAACTGTTTTAGCATCTTGTCAATATGTATTTTTGGCTTAGCCTATTAGGCAATTCTATCTCGTAGATAAATATGCCTAATATCATGGCTATTTAGCCCAAACACTTCATCGAAAAACTATTTTCAATGAATTCCTAATCAACGTTGTGTCAAGCACACAAAGTTTTTAGAAATATTATCATGCTCCCACTTACTTTCTTGAAACCACAAGCATCTTCGTTATCCATTGATGAAATCAAACTCCCTTGACTATTTCATCAAAAACGAAGATTCCAACTCCATTTTGCTCTCTTCTGTCCATTGCTGGAACTCTGAAGTTTGCATACTTACTAGTATCCTCTGGATCGACAAAACACTTCGAACTGTATCACATACAAGTCCTAGTTTGTATTTCCATCTCATGGAAATCCTTTTGGCATCCATGTTTCATATCTCAAGATTGAAATATGTATTAATTGCTAGTTTAACCCGATCTGACTTTAAGCATCGCTATGGTGAGACAACCTCATCGTAATCAACTCCTTGAACTTGTTATTGCAACAAGTCGAGCTTTATGGATAAAACATTTTATCCACATCGGTTTATAGTTCCATTAATGTTCGTTGGACTCCAAGTCTTCCGAAGGGTTTATCAAGATATAATCTTGAATCATTTATGGAAACTATGTCGGATTATATTGGCATTTAGCCAATTCCGGAGTCAGGGCCCATCAACGCTTCCTTGTGTATCGTAGGTATACTGTTGTCTAACAACAATATCTTGCTTGCGCACCTGAGAGGTTTACACGAGTTTTGCCTACGTGGTTCAGTTGCAAGTTCGAACTCTTTCCATGTGACTTCGACAAGAATCACTCCTTGGCGTTCTTATGCTAAACTGTTTTAGCATCTTGTCAATATGTATTTTTGGCTTAGCCTATTAGGCAATTCTATCTCGTAGATAAATATGCCTAATATCAAGGCTATTTGGCCCAAGCACTTCATTGAAAAACTATTTTCAATGAAGTCCTAATTCGTGTCAAGAAATTTCTATTATTTCCAATCAACGTTGTGTCAAGCACACAAAGTTTTTAGAAATATTATTATGCTCCCACTTACTTTCTTGTAACCACAAGCATCTTCGTTATCCATTGATGAAATCAAACTCCTTTGACTATTTCATCAAAAACGAAGATTCCAACTCCATTTTGCTCTCTTCTGTCCATTGCTGGAACTCTGAAGTTTGCATACTTACTAGCATCCTCTGGATCGACAAAACACTTCGAACTGTATCACATACAAGTCCTAGTTTGTATTTCCATTTCATGGAAATCCTTTTGGCATCCATGTTTCATATCTCAAGATTGAAATATGTATTAATTGCTAGTTTAACCCGATCTGACTTTAAGCATCGCTATGGTGAGACAACCTCATCGTAGTCAACTCCTTGAACTTGTTATTGCAACAAGTCGAGCTTTATGGATAAAACATTTTATCCACATCAGTTTATAGTTCCATTAATGTTCGTTAGACTCCAAGTCTTCCGAAGGGTTTATCAAGATATAATCTTGAATCATTTATGGAAACTATCTCGGATTATATTGGCATTTAGCCAATTCCGGAGTCAGGGCCCATCAACGCTTCCTTGTGTATCATAGGTATACTGTTGTCTAACAACAATATCTCGCTTGCGCACCTGAGAGGTTTGCACGAGTTTTGCCTACGTGGTTCAGTTGCAAGTTCGACCGAAGTCCATACATCTCATGTAGAGGCTTCCGTATCAGTCACAGTAGGAAACTCTGGAATTACTTCCAAGGTTTCTTTCCTTTGATCTGATGACGAAGATACTGTTATCTCGTCAAGTTGCACTGTTCTCCCACTCACCTTTTTGCAAGAACCATTCTCTTTAAAAGCATACCGTTCTTGATGGCAAACCTTTTTGCCTCGGTATAGTGGTGGAGGAATTCCCAATTACTTGGGATAACCTACAAAGTAGTACTTGTCTGATTTGGAATAGGTTTGTAAATTTTTTACACAAGCCCCATATTCCAAATGTTAAGAAAAGACAAAACATGGTTGCGCGTACCATACCATGGCGTTATTTCAACAGACCTGATGTCGCTCTTTTCAGTGTAAAAGCCGCAGTCTCTAAAGCATTACTTTAAAAGGGATAATCGCAAATTGATTTATGTCATCTTTGATCTTACCATGTCATAAATGGTTTGAATACATCTTCACGGACATTCCACTCACAGTGGTGTTCCGGGAGGTGTAAGTTATGAAACTCTTTTCACAACTCATCAGACATTCGCTAAACTTGTAACTCAAATATTCCTTTCCGCAATCAAATTGCAGAAACATAATTTTCTTGTTACAATAATTTCTACTTCATATTGAAAACCTTATGAATGATTTCAAAAGATCCAGACTTACGTCTCATCAAGTAAATATCCATATATCTACTAGAGTCATTTCTGAAGATAGATAAATCCATGTAGGAGATATGCCCTAGAGGCAATAATAAATGTTATTGATTATCTCCCTGTTCATAATTATGTTTATGTTCCATGCTATAACTGCAATGATTCTCGAGTCTGCTAATAAAACGAGGCTTGGAGGGAAACTCATGTGCACGTGTGGGATAATAAACGGTAAAAAGTATTCCTAGTCAAGCCTCTATGACTGGCTCAAGTATTGCATGATGATCCTGTTTTCCTGATCATGGGCATGACTATGCCGGCAATTTTGAGGGCACAATTGTTGGTAGAACACTTGTGTTGAATCGACCCGAATTGATGTTATGCTATGAGATACATTCGTCATTAGTTAATGGTTAATAACACAGAGATGGTTAATGTTTGCATGATTCCTTAGACCATGAGAGTATCGAGTTTCTTCATGCTTGCTTCATGAACTTTGGGGTTTGTTAAACGTCATCCGTAAAAGGGTGGCTATTACGGCGGCTTACGGGTTCATGGAAAAGTATGTCAAGTAACTTGATAGCTCAAGATTGGGATTTGCTCCTCCGACGATGGAGAGATATCTCTGGGCCCTCTCGGTGTTACGGTATCCATCATCGTCTGGCCAGACACTTTGTGATTTGATCACGGGGATGCCGGAACACGGGAACGAGAAAAGAGAACAATACCGGTAACGAGGTAACTGGCATAGTGGACAAGTTGTTGATCCACTGGGATGCCTACATGTCTCACCTCGGGTATTTGTAACATATCGCGAAGCAACAGGAATAGCACACGGCAACTGGAGGTTCACTCGAATATTCATTCGTGTGGGTATAGGGGTCAATATGGGTGTCCACGGCTCCGATGTTGATCATTGATCGGAAGGGGTTCCGGGTCATGTCTATACTTCACCGAACCTATAGGGTCACACGCTTAAGGGTCATCTATCCGCTGAATACTAGACGGGGAGTCTGAGAGAAAATCACCGAAAAAGTTTCGGACGAAACGGAAACGTTCCGGAGAGGATATCGGAATAGTTCCGGTGAAACTGAAAAGTTGTTTCAGGGTATTCCATAAAGTCAAATTGGTTTCGGCACATGCCTGGAAATTATTGGAAGGTACCAGAATTGTTCCGGTAACTTCTGAGATTTTTCAGAGACAAAAACCGGAAATGTTCCGGACTGCCGGAACCGCTTTAGTTGCTTTTCACAGATGAAAATCACTAAACCGAAAAGTTGTTTCGGAGTACACCATAAAGTCAAAATGGTTTCGGCACATGCCTGATAATTCTTGGAGGGTGCCAGAATCATTCTAGAAACTTTCTGGAATTTTCCGGAATGAAAACCGGAAATGTTCCGGAGCTGCCGAAACCGCTTCAGATGCTTTTCGCAGATGAAAATCACTAAACCGGAATTGTTCCGGCTCGCGTTGAAAATTATTTGGTGGGTACTGGAAATGTTCTAAGCCCACATGAATATTTTCAGTTCGATCAGACGCTGAAAAATGTCGTCGTGAATAGTGAAAGTGCTTTTTGGGATATTTATGGAAAAGTCACCTTTTGGGATATTTTCCCAAAAAGGTTTCTAGAAGGCTTGGGGGCCAAGAAACCCTACCCCTTGGATTTCCTATAAATAGAGGTGGAGGGGCTGCCTCCACACTCACTTCCTTCTCACATACAAGTGCCATGACATTTCTGGCTTCTCTCTCCCTCCCAGCAAAATAGTTTCGTAGAGCCGAAAGGCTGTCTGGGTTCCGGTGGGAACTAGTTCTGGACGGCGAAGCCCTGCCGGATAGATGACACCGTATGTGTGCAACTCTGTAGAGAGATCGTAGTTTCGGTCTTAGTTCGAGAGTGCCTCCCGAAGGGCTGTCCGAGTGACTGTCCGAGTTTCGATGGTCCTCCCGAAGGGCTGTCCGAGTGACTGTCCGAGTTTCGATGGTCCTCCCGAAGGGCTGTCCGTGACACCGTCCGAGGGACTGTCCGACCGCCTCCCGGAGGGCTGTCCGGGGGCGGATGAGGGTATACATCCTCGCGGTTGGGAGGTTGTAAATTCTAGCTGCGGGGATCTGCACCGCCGATCGTCATCGACTCTACTTCCGCTACGCTACGAGTCGGTAACGAAACAGATCAAACCTTGTATGCAGTCTCCATAGTGATCCTGGGCTGGTACGTAGGTCGGAAATTTTTTGTTTTCTGCTGCGTTACCCTACAGTGGCATCAAGAGCCGTGCTATGCGTAGATGCTGCTTGCGATCTAGAATACATAGAGATGTATGGGTATTGCACAATATAATTAGGTAGTAGAGGAGTTCTATTACTGAAAATTATTTGTGCGGGTAGCAGATGAAATCTGTTACCCGATGTTCTTGTTGCTTCCCTGGAATTTGCATATTTCTGATCTTGATAACAGTATGGTGGAGTTTCAATGTTCTGGCAATCCGCGATCCTGATTGATCAACGAAGTGCTAACAGTTCATTGAATTCCACCGTAGTTAAAAAGAAAGATGAAATTTCGCAGACGAAAGGGCAATGCAGATATGATCTGCACGGGGGTCACGCGTATGACGAAGTTTAGTATGGGGCTCGAGATTTTATTATCTCGTGTTTCATACACCCCGCAATGTTAATCTAGCGACTTGGATTATCATGCTTGATGATGGACGTTGGTAGCTTCGGTTTGTTTCGAAACCTTAGAAGCCACGTAAAATAAAATCTTGTATAAATCGATTAGAGGCGTCTACCTTGGTTTTGCAGGATGGTTTGCATGTGCATGTGATGTGGTATAGTAGTGCTCATTATAATTTGATTATGTATGAGATGACTATATAATGTAAATTGATTAACATGACCTGCGTGTCATGATTCGGCATGATGGCTGGAGCCATATGATTGTCACTTTAATGACCTGCATGTCAACCTTCAGTAATGCACTTATTTTATTAGCTATAGAGATAGCAATATTATCTGGTGCATCGACAAGGTGGTGGCAATCTTCGCGAAGGTGAACACCGACGCGAATGCCGAAGACCAAGAAATGAAAGACTTCTCCGTCAGAAAGGGCTATACCATATCTTGCTATTATGAATTGCCTGAGATGTTTTCCCTTATGATGCACCCTTTTGATTGCGCGGTAGTCGCTTTTATTAGCGTGATCTCTCACAAAAAAATATCAAGTAGTTAGTGTTCTCCCAAGTGTAGCACCGTCACGGCACCTAACTTTTCGGGGTGTCACATGCTAACATGGGCACGAACGATTAGAGAAGTGTGAGGCGGGTGAGTTGAGACCTCGCAGCGAGATCACTTGGTTGTCTTGACGTTCAGGCATGAAAGTCATGAGCTCGGAACACACGCATCGAAAGATGAACAAGAGTCACATAGAGATGTGATTGGCAAGTTGGCCTACCGGTTGAGATTTTTCGTCATCTGTGATGCTACCATCGTGGCGAACAATCAAAAATCGGGTCTTGTATCACTCATAATCAATTTTGAGAGATATTGATTTGAGTGGGAGCGCACTGTAGAAATAACTTATTTAATTCTCGGTGCAATTAATTCTGAACACTGTCTAAAGTGTGATTTGCATAAAAGTTGTAGAATAATGGCTCGCGTTTCCACCTTCCCTATTAAAATTGAATAGCTGTTAAATATCTGGTTAAAACTTTACGGTTGGTAACGTAATGTGAGGATTGTCCTCAAGAGTGCCGAGAAGGATTTTGTCCTATCGCATGCTTTCGGTATTCTCCCGCTAATGCTATGGATCATGTGACACTCGTCCTTCGATCCAAAAAGCTAGAATTCCGTTTTCAGTCAAGTGCAATATGTTTGCTTCCATGAGACCCGAACTTCGAAAGTTTGGATAGTTATGTGATATTCATGGAATCTGAAAATCATTTTTAGAGACAGACAAAGGCTAAAAGATATGAGATATCCAAAGCAATGTTTGTTTGTAAACTATTAGTAAAGGAGTTTACTATGCATTAGACTGATAAGAGAGGGATCCAGGAGAACGCCTGTCATATGATGAAAGGTGAATAAAACAACAACTTAAAGAGAAAGGAAGTGTCCGAAGGGTGTTAGTAAGACTTTCACGCCTAGGAAGTCCAGGGCTAACGCCACTCTTAAGTTGGATACTTCTTCTGAGAGTAGGAGAAATACTGAAAGTTAAACTGTTAGAAGTATAAAGGCAAAAGGATAGAAGACTGGAATATCCAGCTCATGTATGAATGTCATACAGGTTTTTGATGTATAGAAGGCTGGTCAAAGATATAGTTCTTGGGAATTATGGTTAAACATGTTAATCACTAATTCTGGGGTATTGTGAGTTAATCACAAAGATACCCGCTCGATTGCATTCTGTTGCAACTCGATGTAAGAACTACTATGGCCTGAAAGACTAGCCAGGAATGAGGTTTAGATACACGCAGGGAACATAGTAAATGTTACCATGCCTTCCATAGGTGTATTCCCTATGTATTTACTTTCATAATTCATTTTAGAGTTTCACACTCTAGCCCTTTGCATAAGGTATCTTGCAAGAAGGTTGTTCATAAGAGAACTTTTGATGTTCGGTGTTGTGAATAACATAAGGGCCATACTTTCATTATGAATGAGACGTATGTTATGAATATTGATAATAATACATTACCTCTGGGTTTACTTTCATAATTCATTTTAGAGTTTCATACACTCTAACCCAGTGCACAATGTTTGTTGCAAAAGGGTTGTTCATAAAAGAACAATTGTTGTTCAGTATTATGAATAACATGAAGGGCCATGCTTCCATCCAAGATGGGATGTATGTTATGAATATTGATGGAAATATGATACATCCATAACACTGACGCTAAATGTCGCAAGACTAAAAGAATACCACACAAGTGTGGCACTGCATTTGGTCACATTGGAGAAACCCGCATGGAAAATTCCATTATGATGTATTTTGAAGTCGTTTGATTTTGAATCATCTGACACTTGCAACT
The DNA here is from genome assembly GCA_039707655.1 of Elymus sibiricus. Taxonomy (NCBI): domain Eukaryota; kingdom Viridiplantae; phylum Streptophyta; class Magnoliopsida; order Poales; family Poaceae; genus Elymus; species Elymus sibiricus. Next base: position 32,536,662 of record CM077674.1, read on the forward strand.
TTCCTCTGAAAAGTGAAGTGACTGAAATACCGTTCACAGGCCGTAAGGAACGAGCAAAGAACATATTGGTGATCATACATTATGATGTGTGTAGTCCAATAAATGTTGTTGCAAGTAGTGGTTTCATCTATCTTCAGAAATGACTCAAGTAGATATATGGATATATACTTGTTGAGACGTAAGTTTGGATCTTTTGAATTCATTCATAAGGTTTTCGAAAATGAAGTAGAAGTTGTTGTAACAAGAAAATTATGTTTCTACAATTCGATTGCAGAAAGGAATATTTGAGTTACAAGTTTAGCGAATGTCTGATGAGTTGTGAAAGGGGTTTCATAACTTGCACCTCCCGGAACACCACTGCAAGTGGAAAGTCCGTGAAGATGTAATCGAACCATTCATGACATGGTAAGATCAAAGATGGCATAAATAAATTTGCCATTATCCCTTTTAAAGTGATGCTTTAGAGACTGCGGCTTTTACACTGAAAAGAGCTCCATCGGGTCTGTTGAAATGACGCCATGGTATGGTACGCCCAACCATGTTATATCTTTTCTTAACATTTGGAATATGGGGCTTGTGTAAAAGGTTACAAACCTATTCCAAATCAGACAAGTGCTACTTTGTAGGTTATCCCAAGTCATTGGGTATTCCCCCACCACTATACCGAGGCAAAGGATTTTGCCACAAAACGGTATGCTTTTAAAGAGAATAGTTCTTACAAAAGGTGAGTGGGAGGACAGTGCAACTCGACGAGATAACCAGTATCTTCGTCATCAGGTCAAAGGAAAGAAACCTTGGAAGTGATTCCGGAGTTTCCTACTGCGACTGATACGGAAGTCTCTACAATAAAATGTATGGACTTCAGTCGAACTTGCAGCTGAACCGCGTAGGAAAAACTCGTGCAAACCTCTCAGGTGCGCATACGAGATATTGTTGTTAGACAACAGTATACCTACGATACACAAGGAAGCGTTGATGGGCCCTGACTCCGGAATTGGCTAAATGCCAATACAATCTGAGATAGTTCCCATATATGTGATTCGATATTAAAATCTTGATACACCTTTCGGAAGACTTAGAGTCTAACGAATATTTATGGAACTAAAAACTGATACGGATAAAATGTTTTATCCATGAAGCTCGACTTGTTGCAATAACAAGTTCAAGGAGTTGACTACGATGAGATTGTCTCACCATAGCGATGCTTGAAGTCGGTTCGGGTTGAACTGGCAATTAATACATATTTCAATCATGAGATATGAAACATGGATGACAAAAGGATTTCCATCTGATGGAAATGAAACCTAGGACTTGTATGTGATACAGTCCAAAGTAATTTGTCGATCCAGAGGATGCTAGTAAGTATGCAAACTTCAGAGTTCCAGCGATGGACAGAAGAGAGCAAAGTGGAGTTGGAATCTTCGTTTTTGATGGAATGGTCAATGGGGTTTGACTTCATCAAATGGGTATCGAAGATGCTTGTGATTCAAGAAAGTAAGTGGGAGCATAATAATATTTCTAGAAACCTTGTGTACTTGACACATTGTTAATTGGAAATAAATTTCTTGACACGAATTAGGACTTCATTTGAAAATAGTTTTTCGATGAAGTGCTTAGGCTAAATAGCCTCAATATTAGGCATGATGATCTATGGAGATAGATTTACCTAATGGGGCTAAGCTATGAATACATATTGACAAGATGCTAAAACCTTTTAGCATTGAAAACCGTCAAGGAGTGATTCTTGCCGAAGTCACATGGAAAGAGTTTTTGCAAGACTCGGTGTCCCAAAACACTGATGAGCAAAATACATGATGGTGATTCCACACACTCTTGTGTTTGGATTAATCATGTATTCCATGGTATGTAAAAACAACCAGATATGTCCAATACTCCAAAGTTGTTGCGAGTATAGATACCAAAGTGATCAAAGTACTGATCGTAGGACAACAGTGAAAGATGTCATTGAGTACTAGAGTAGTAGTGATGACATGTTTTCTCGCAAGCAGAGATTATGAAGTACTCGTTGTAAGTAATTACATCGATACAGTCTTCATCAATGCTCCATGCGATTTTCGATTTAAGTTAAGGGTTTTGTGTAATACACAATATGGTGGCACGGTAGTTGGAAATTGTTCCAAACAAGATACTGTGGCGAATTCTATAACAAAGGCTAAGTATGTTGACACTTAAGAAGTGACAAAGAAGTTGTTGAATCATATAGTTCATTCATGAACTTAGTATGGTTCCAAGATGGCTTTGGTCTATGGGACACTATTGCAGATAGTTGCTCCATAGCTCAGTCTGAGGAATCAGGTTTCGACCAATGATTCACACATATGCAAAGCCAAGTCCACACAAAATATGAATTTTGTGAAAGCGTGAAAACGCGGGGATATGCAAAGTTACACACGGAGCTGAAGTCGTCAGATCCGTTGGACATCAGGCTATACCACATGCGAAGCATATTTTACACCAGTATGCCATAGGTGTAAAGTGCATTAGCATTGACTAGATTATTGACTCTAGTGCAAGTGGGAGTCTGTAGGAGATATGCCCTAGAGGCAATAATAAATGTTATTGATTATCTCCCTGTTCATAATTATGTTTATGTTCCATGCTATAACTGCAATGATTCTCGAGTCTGCAAATAAAACGAGGCTTGGAGGGAAACTCATGTGCACGTGTGGGATAATAAACGGTAAAAAGTATTCCTAGTCAAGCCTCTATGACTGGCTCAAGTATTGCATGATGATCCTATTTTCCTGATCATGGGCATGACTATGCCGGCAATTTTGAGGGCACAATTGTTGGTAGAACACTTGTGTTGAATCAACCCGAATTGATGTTATGCTATGAGATACATTCGTCATTAGTTAATGGTTAATAACACAGAGATGGTTAATGTTTGCATGATTCCTTAGACCATGAGAGTATCGAGTTTCTTCATGCTTGCTTCATGAACTTTGGGGTTTGTTAAACGTCATCCGTAAAAGGGTGGCTATTACGGCGGCTTACGGGTTCATGGAAAAGTATGTCAAGTAACTTGATAGCTCAAGATTGGGATTTGCTCCTCCGACGATGGAGAGATATCTCTGGGCCCTCTCGGTGTTACGGTATCCATCATCGTCTGGCCAGACACTTTGTGATTTGATCACGGGGATGCCGGAACACGGGAACGAGAAAAGAGAACAATACCGGTAACGAGGTAACTGGCATAGTGGACAAGTTGTTGATCCACTGGGATGCCTACATGTCTCACCTCGGGTATTTGTAACATATCGCGAAGCAACAGGAATAGCACACGGCAACTGGAGGTTCACTCGAATATTCATTCGTGTGGGTATAGGGGTCAATATGGGTGTCCACGGCTCCGATGTTGATCATTGATCGGAAGGGGTTCCGGGTCATGTCTATACTTCACCGAACCTATAGGGTCACACGCTTAAGGGTCATCTATCCGCTGAATACTAGACGGGGAGTCTGAGAGAAAATCACCGAAAAAGTTTCGGACGAAACGGAAACGTTCCGGAGAGGATATCGGAATAGTTCCGGTGAAACTGAAAAGTTGTTTCAGAGTATTCCATAAAGTCAAATTGGTTTCGGCACATGCCTGGAAATTATTGGAAGGTACCAGAATTGTTCCGGTAACTTCTGAGATTTTTCAGAGACAAAAACCGGAAATGTTCCGGACTGCCGGAACCGCTTTAGTTGCTTTTCACAGATGAAAATCACTAAACCGAAAAGTTGTTTCGGAGTACACCATAAAGTCAAAATGGTTTCAGCACATGCCTGATAATTCTTGGAGGGTGCCAGAATCATTCTGGAAACTTTCTGGAATTTTCCGGAATGAAAACCGGAAATGTTCCGGAGCTGCCGAAACCGCTTCAGATGCTTTTCGCAGATGAAAATCACTAAACCGGAATTGTTCCGGCTCGCGTTGAAAATTATTTTGGTGGGTACTGGAAATGTTCTAAGCCCACATGAATATTTTCAGTTCGATCAGACGCTGAAAAATGTCGTCGTGAATAATGAAAGTGCTTTTTGGGATATTTATGGAAAAGTCACCTTTTGGGATATTTTCCCAAAAAGGTTTCTAGAAGGCTTGGGGGCCAAGAAACCCTACCCCTTGGATTTCCTATAAATAGAGGTGGAGGGGCTGCCTCCACACTCACTTCCTTCTCACATACAAGTGCCATGACATTTCTGGATTCTCTCTCCCTCCCAGCGAAATAGTTTCGTAGAGCCGAAAGGCTGTCTGGGTTCCGGTGGGAACTAGTTCTGGACGGCGAAGCCCTGCCGGATAGATGACACCGTATGTGTGCAACTCTGTAGAGAGATCGTAGTTTCGGTCTTAGTTCGAGAGTGCCTCCCGAAGGGCTGTCCGAGTGACTGTCCGAGTTTCGATGGTCCTCCCGAAGGGCTGTCCGAGTGACTGTCCGAGTTTCGATGGTCCTCCCGAAGGGCTGTCCGTGACACCGTCCGAGGGACTGTCCGACCGCCTCCCGGAGGGCTGTCCGGGGGCGGATGAGGGTATACATCCTCGCGGTTGGGAGGTTGTAAATCCTAGCTGCGGGGATCTGCACCGCCGATCGTCATCGACTCTACTTCCGCTACGCTACGAGTCGGTAACGAAACAGATCAAACCTTGTATGCAGTCTCCATAGTGATCCTGGGCTGGTACGTAGGTCGGAATTTTTTTTGTTTTCTGCTGCGTTACCCTACAATCCACTACTAGCAACAACATTTATCGGACTACATTCATCAAAATGTATGATTACCAATAAGTTCGTTGCTCGTTCCTTATGGCCTGTGAACGGTATTTCAGTCACTTCACTTTTCGGAGGAAAGTTGCAAGTGTCAGATGATTCATAATCAAACGACTTCAAAATCCATCATTATGGAATTTCTCCATGCGGGTTTCTCCAATGTGACCAAATGCAGTGCCACACATGTGTGGTATTCTCTTAGTCTTGCGACATTTAGCGTCAGTGTTATGGATGTATCATATTACCATCAATATTCATAACATACATCCCATCCACGATGGAAGCATGGCCCTTATGTTTTTCATGATTCCGAACAACAATTGTTCTTTCATGAATAACACTCTTGCAACAAACATTATGCAAATGGGCTAGAGTGTATAAAACTCTAAAATGATTTATGAAAGTAAATACAGAGATAATGTATTATTATCAATATTCATAACATACATCTCATTCATAATGAAAGTATGGCCCTTAAGTTCTTCATAACACCGAACATCAAAAGTTCTCTTATGAACAACCTCCTTGCAAGATACCTTATGCAATGGGCTAGAGTGTGTAAAACTCTAAAATAAATTATGAAAATAAATACATAGGTAATACACCGATGGAATGTATAGTAACATTTACTATGTTCCCAGCGCGTATCTGAACCTCACTCCGGCAAGTCTTTTAGGCCGTAGTAGTTCTTGCATCGAGTCGCAACAGAATGCAATCGAGCGGGTATGTCTGTGATCAACTCACAATACCCAAGAATCAGTGATTAACATGTTTAATCATAATTCCCAAGAACTATTTCTTTGACCAGCCTTCCATACATCTATAACTCGTATGACATTCATACATGAGCTGGATATTCCAGTCTTCACTCTTTTTGCCTTTATACTTCTAATAGTTTAACTTTAGGTATATCTCCTAATCTCAGAAGAAGCACCCAACTTTAAGAGTGGCGTTAGCCCCGGACTTCCTAGGTGTGCAAGTCATACTAACACCCTTCGGACATTTCCTTTCTCTTAAGTTGTTGTTTTATTCACCTTCATCACATGATAGGCGTTCTACTGGATCCCTTTGTTATTTGTCAAATGCATAGTAAACACTTTTACTAATAGTTTGCAAAACAAACATTGCTTTGGATATCACATATCTTTCAGCCTTTGTTTGTGTCTGAAAATGATTTTCAGTTCCAAGAATATCACATAGCTATCCCAACTTTTGAAGTTCGGGTCTCATGGAAGCAAACATATTTCACTTGACCGTAACGGAATTCTAGCTTTTGGATCGAAGGACGAGAGTCACATTATCCATAGCATTAGCGGGGGAATACCAAAAGCATGCGATAGGACAAAATCCTTCTCGGCACTTTTGAGGACAATCCTCACATTACGTTACCAACCGTAAAGTTTTAACCAGATATTTAACAGCTTATTCAATTTTAACAGGGAAGGTGGAAGCACGAGCCATTATTCTACAACTATTATGCAAAATACACTTTAGATAAAGTTCATAATTATTTGCACTGAGAATTAAACAAGTTAATTCTACAGTGCGCTCCCACTCAAATCAATATCTCTCATAATTGATTTTGAGTGATACAAGATCCAGACTTCAATTCATCGCCATAGAATCATCATCTCATGACGGGAATTTTAATCGGTAGGCCAACTTGCCGATCACATCTCTATGTGACTCTTGTTCATCTTTCGATGCGTGTGTTCCGAGCTCAGGATGATCCTGCCATGAACGTCAAGACAACCAAGTGATCTTGCTGCGAGGTCTGACCTCACCCGCCTCACACTTCCCTAATCGTTCGTACCCATGCATCCATGGCGCACCCCGAAAAGATAGGTGCCGTGACGGTGCTACACTTGGGAGAACACTAACTACTTGATATTTTAAGTGAGAGATCACCCTAATAAAAAGCGACTACCGCGCAATCAAGAAGGGTGCATCATAAGGGATAAACATCTCAGGCAATTCATAATAGCATGATATGGTATAGCCCTTTCTGACGGAGAACTCTTGTATTTCTTCGTCTTCGGCATTCGCGTCGGTGTTCACCTTCGCAATGTTTGCCACCACCTTGTCGATGCACCAGATAATATTGCTATCTCTATAGCTAATAAGATAAGTGCATTACTTAAGGTTGACACGCAGGTCATTAAAGTGACAATCATATGGCTCCAGCCATCATGCCGAATCATGACACGCAGGTCATGTTAATTTTACATCATATAGTCATCTCATACATAATCAAATTAATATGAGCACTGCTATACCACATCATATGCACATGCAAACCATCCTGCAAAACCAAGTTAGACGCCTCTAATCGGTTTATGCAAAATTTCATTTTACGTGGCTTCTAAGGTTTCGAACAAACCGCAGCTACCAACGTCCATCATCAAGTATGATTATTCAAGTCGCTAGATTAACTTTACGGGGTGTATGAAACACGAGATAATAAAATCTCGAGCCCCATACTGAACTTCGTCATACGCATGACCCCCGTGCAGATCATATCTGCATTGCCCTTTCGTCTGCGAAATTTCATCTTTCTCTCTAACTATGGTGGAATTCAATGAACTGTTAGCACTTCATTGATCAATCAGGATCGCGGATTGCCAGAACTTTGAAACTCCACCATGCTGTTATCAAGATCAGAAATATGCAAATTCCAGGGAAGCAACAAGAACATCGGGTGACAGATTTCATCTGCTACCCACACAAATAATTATCAGCAGTAGAACTCATCTACTACAAATTATATTGTGCAACACCCATACATCTCTATGTATTCTAGATCGTAACCTGCATCTACGCATAGCACGGCTCATGATGCCACTGTAGGGTAACGCAGGAGAAAACAAAATTTTTCCGACCAACGCACCAGCCCAGGACCACTATGAAGACTGCATACAAGGTTTTTGATCTTTTCGTTACCGACTCGTAGCGCAGCGGAAGTAGAGTTGATGACGATCGGCGGTGCAGATCCCCGCAACTAGGATTTACAACCTCCCAACCGCGAGGATGTACTCCCTCGACTGCCCCTCGGACAACCCTCCGGGAGGCAGTCAGACAGTCCCTCGGACGGTGTCGCGGACAGCCCTTCGGGAGGACCTTCGAAACTCGGACGGTCACTCGGACAGCCCTTCGGGAGTACCCTCGAAACTCGTACGGCCACTCGGACAGCCCTTCGGGAGGCACTCTCGAACTAAGACCGAAACTATGATCTCTCTACAGAGTTGCACACATACGGTGTCATCTATCTGGCAGGGCTTTGCCGTCCAGAACTAGTTCCTACCGGAACCCAGACAGCCTTTCGGCTCTACGAAACTATTTCGCTGGGAGGGAGAGAGATGCCAGATAAGTCTATGGCATGTGTATGAGAGCAAGGTATGAGTGTGGAGAGCACCCCCTCCACCTCTATTTATAGGAAAACCAAGGGGTAGGATGGGCACTTCCAAAAACCCAAAAATGCCCATGTATGGAATCCTCCACAAGGGCATAAAAGGGAAGTAATGGAGCAAGTGGGGCCCCATGGAGGAGCCCCTCATGTGGCTGGCCAACCCTCTTGGGGGCCCCTCAAGGGGGGTTTGTTAGCCCCCAAGTCCTTCTAGAAGCCTTTCCAAAAAGCCCTAAAAGGTGGCTTTCCATGAAGTAATCCAAAAAGCACTTTCACTATTCACGAAGACATTTTTCTGCGTCCGTTAAATCCCAAATTATTTCTGTGTGCCTAAAACAATTCCAGTACCCACTAAAACAATTTTGAACGCATTCCGAAACAATTCCGGAACAATGTTTTTCTTTAGCGAAAAAGCTACCATAGCGGTTCCGGCTGCTCCGGAACATTTCCGGTTTTTTCTCCGGAAAAATCCCAGAAGTTTCCAGAACGATTCTGGCACCCTCCAAGAATTTCCAGACATGTGCCGAAACCAATTTGACTTAATGGAATACCCTGAAACAACTTTTCAGTTTTACCGGAACTATTCCGGTGTCCTCTCCGGAACGTTTCTGTTGTGTCCGAAACTTTTCCGACGATTTTCTCTCAGACTCCCTGTCTAGTATTCAGCAGATAGATGACCCTTAAGCGTGTGACCCTATAGGTTCGGTGAAGTATAGACATGACCCGGAACACTTTCCGATCAATGATCAACATCGGAGCCGTGGACACCCATATTGACCCCTATACCCACACGAATGAATATTCGAGTGAACCTCCAGTTGCCGTGTGCTATTCCTGTTGCTTCGCGATATGTTACAAATACCCGAGGTGAGAATCATCGGCATCCCCGTGGATCAATACTTGTCCACAATGCCAGTTACCTCGTTACCGGTTTTGTTCTCTTTTCTCGTTTCCGTGTTCCGGCATCCCTGTGATCAAATCACAATGTGTCTGGCCAGACGATGGTGGATACCGTAACACCGAGAGGGCCCAGAGATATCTCTCCATTGTCGGAGGAGCAAATCCCAATCTTGAGTTATCAAGTTACTTGACATACTTTTCCATGAAACCGTAAGCCGCCGTAATAGCCACCCATTTACGGATGACGTTTAACAAACCCCAAAGTTCATGAAGCAAGCATGAAGAAACTCGATACTCTCATGGTCTAAGGAATTATGCAAACGTTAACTTTCTCCGTGTTATTAACCATTAACTTGTGACGAATGTATCTCATAGCATAACATCAATTCGGGTCGATTCAACACAAGTGTTCTCCTAACATTGTGCCCTCAAAGTTGCCGGCATAGACATGCCCACGATCAGGAAAACAGGACCATCATGCAACACTTGAGCTAGTCTTAGAGGCATGACCAGGAATACATTTTACCGTTTATTATTCCACACGTGCATATGATTCTTCCTTCGAGCCTCGTGGTTATTGTAGACTCGAGAACCATAGCAGTTATAGCATGGAACATAAACTTAATCAGGAACATGGAGATAAATAATAACATTTATTATTGCCTCTAGGGCATATCTCCTACAAGAGGTTTACGTCTGAGTTAGTGTTTGATTAGTGATAATACTTTGTGGCTCAATTCTTTTGTACTATGTCCAACGCCACTACATGTACATTTCAGTTAGATAATTATTTTGTAATATGTCCAATGGCACTACGTGTACATTTTAGTGAAATAAAAAAGAGTTACTTTGAAACTAGTCTAATTAAAAAGCGGATCCCACCTATCATGTTTTATTTCCAAAAATTTGAAGGAAAAAAATAGGTGCTTCCCGTGGGATTTGAACCTGCTCATGGGCCTCATGTGGAGAGAGGTTTCCTGTTGGGATAGTATTTGATTAGTGATAATACATGGTAGCTCAATTCTTTTGTAGTATGTCCAATGGCGCTACATGTACTGAAAAAATAAATGGAAAAACACTTTTACTTGTTCTAATTAAAAAGGATACCCACCTGTCATGTTTTATTTCAAAAAATCTGAAAAAAGTAGGTGCTACCCGTGGGATTTTTTGAACCCTAGTAATGGGCCTCATGTGGAGATACAATGCACAAGCAAAAAAGGTAGAAGGGGAAGTTCTTCAAACACAAACGAATTACAGAAATGTAAAGGTAGTGCGAAGAAATGAAACTCATAGTTTGGTGAACACATGGTGATGTGTTACCCCAGTTCAAACTGTCGGCACAGTTCTACGCTGGGTTGGAGAGGTCAAGCCACATATCTAAAGACACAAAAGTCCCTGGCTTGTTCTCCTTGAGCTTAGTTCCTCACAACTCGCCCAATTACTCATGGTAGCTCTTGAGGTGATCTCTGGACCATCACAGACTAGTTATTTGGCGAATCCACACTCTGGATGCCCTTATCCGACTCGTAACCATCTAGAGGATGCATAGTCCTCAAGCGTAAAAAGTCCAAGTTCACATTTGATCCACTTGTCTATTCACTCGGAGCAGCTAACCGCAAAAGGCTGGAGGGTTATGGGTATTTGTAGCATCAAGCGAACCCAGGTGGGGCTGATATGACAGTTGGAGGCGCAACAATGAACGTTAAGACGACACTTGGCTAACGGGCGGATTTCACACAACACACTAGACTGACTTGCAGAACAAGTCATCCAACTCCTCAGCGAAGAATTTAACTCCAATGTTAGACATAGATGCTAAATAACTTGCCTGGAAGGAGATTTCAATGTCTTAACTTAGAAGAATTATGTTTGATTGACCAGACACACGAAGACTTCAATCTCAGCTTTCACTTAGACCCCCTTGATACTACGGTCAGCCCTACGACTCAATAGAAGAAAATGAAACTAGTAAACAAAAGTCTAACAACGGCTTCATATTGCTCACCGAGCATTGCAAATTATTCAATTGTTGCACACAATTTTTTGGGGTCATTACTCTTCTCTTAAACTAAATCCTCAAGGACTTTCACTTGTGTATACTTGATACGTCTCCAACGTATCTATAATTTTTGATTGTTCCATGCTATTATAGTATCAATCTTGAATGTTTTATATGCAATTATATGCCATTATATATCATTTTTGGGACTAACCTATTAACCTAGTGCCCAGTGCCAGTTGCTGTTTTTTGGCCTGTTTTTGCCTTTTCAGAAAATCATTATCAAACGGAGTCCAAACGAAGAAAAAACTTTGGATTAATTTTTTCTAGACCAGAAGGGACCCTAGAAGCTTTGGGAGAAGACCAGACGAGTCACGAGGGTGCGACAAGCCCGGAGGGCGCGCCCAGGGGGTAGGCGCGCCCCCAGGCTTGTGGGCCCCTCGTGGCACCTCTTGACCTAATTCCAGCGCTATAAATTCCAAAATATTCCCAATATACCAGAAAGACAGAAGAGAAAAACTTTCCGCCGCCGAAAGCCTCTGTTCTTTCGCGATCCCATCTGGAGGCCTTTTCCGGTACTCTGCCGGAGGGGGAATCGATCACGAAGGGCTTCTACATCAACCTTGCTGCCCTTCCGATGATGTGTGAGTAGTTTACCACAGACCTACGGGTCCATAGATAGTAGCTAGATGGCTTCTTCTCTCTTTTTGATCTTCAATACCATGTTCTCCTCAATGTTCTTGGAGTTCTATCCGATGTAATCTTATTTTGCGGTGTGTTTGTTGGGATCCGATGAATTGTGGGTTTATGATCAGATTATTCATGAGAAATATTTGAGTCTTCTCTGAACTCTTTTATGCATGATTGTTATAGCTTTGTATTTCTCCCCGATCTATTCGTTTGGTTTGGCCAACTAGATTGATTTATCTTGCAATGGGAGAGGTGCTTTGTGATGGGTTCAATCTTGTGGTGTTCTATATCCCAGTGACAGAAAGGGACAAGACACGTATTTGTATTGTTGCCATTAAGGATAAAAAGATGGGGTTTAATCATATTGCTTGAGTTTACTTTGTCTACTGTAGGGGAACGCAGCAGAAAACAAAAAATTTCCGACCTACGCACCAGCCCAGGACCACTATGGAGACTGCATACAAGGTTTGATCTTTTCGTTACCGACTCGTAGCGCAGCGGAAGTAGAGTCGATGACGATCGGCGGTGCAGATCCCCGCAGCTAGGATTTTACAACCTCCCAACCGCGAGAATGTACTCCCTCGTCAGCTCACCGGACGGATCTCCGGGCAGCCCTTCGGGAGGCCTCGGGACAGTCCCTCGGATAGTCCCACCGGACGGATCCTCGGACAGCCCTCCGGGAGGCCTCTGGACAGTCTTTCGGATAGTCCCACCGGACGGATCCTCGGACAGCCCTCCGGGAGGCCTCTCGGACATCCCTTCGGGCGGGTCACTCGGACAGCCCTTCGGGAGGACCCCCGAAACTCGGACAGTAACTCGGACAGCCCTTCGGGAGGACCCTCGAACAGCCCCTCGGGCAAAAAGATCGAACCTACGACCTCTCTACGGGGTTGCACACATACGGTGTCATCTATCCGGCAGGGCTTCGCCGTCCAGAACTAGTTCCCACCGGAACCCAGACAGCCTTTCGGCTCTACGAAACTATTTCGCGGGGAGGGAGAGAAGAAGGCCAGATCATGCATGGCTTGTGTATGTTGAGAAAGAGTGTGTCTTTAGGCAGCCCCCTCCACCCCTATTTATAGGCCAAGCCTAAGGGTAGCTTCTCCAAGAAGCTAAGGGGAAAAATACCAAAGGCCCTCAAGGTAGCTTCTCCAAGAAGACACCCAAAAAGCACTTTCACTATTCATGGAAACATTTTTCCGTGACCGTTTAATCCGAAAATATTTCTGTGGGTCTTAGAATAATTCCAGTACCCACACAAATGATTTTGGACGCGTTCCGAAACAATTCCGGATTAGTGATTTTCATCTGCGAAAAGCAAACAAAGCGGTTCCGGCAGCTCCGGAACATTTCCGTTTTTTTTTCTCCGAAAAATCCCAGAAGTTCCCAGACCAATTCTAGAACCCTCCAAGAATTTCCAGGCGTGTGCCGAAACCATTTTGAATTAATGGTATACCCTGAAACAACTTTCCAGTTTTACCGAAACTATTCCGGTGCTCTCTCTCCGGAACTTTTCCGCTGTCTCCGAAACTTTTCCGGTGACTTTCTCTCAGACTCCCTGTCTAGTATTCGGCAGATCGATGACCCTTAAGCGTGTGACCCTATAGGTTCGGTGAAGTATAGACATGACCGGAACTCTTTCCGATCAATGATCAACATCGGAGCCGTGGACACCCATATTGACCCCTATACCCACACGAATGAATATTCAAGTGAACCTCCAGTTGCCGTGTGCTATTCCTGTTGCTTCGCGATATGTTACAAATACCCGAGGTGAGAAACATCGCATCCCCGTGGATCAACAACTTGTCCACTATGCAAGTTACCTTGTTACCGGTTTTGTTCTCTTTACTCGTTTCCGTGTTCCGGCATCCCCGTGATCAAATCACAATGTGTCTGGCCAGACGATGATGGATACCGTAACACCGAGAGGGCCCAGAGATATCTCTCCATCGTCGGAGGAGCAAATCCCAATCTTGAGCTATCAAGTTACTTAACATACTTTTCCATGAACCCGTAAGCCGCCGTAATAGCCACCCATTTATGGATGACGTTTAACAAACCCCAAAGTTCATGAAGCAAGCATGAAGAAACTCGACACTCTCATGGTCTAAGGAATTATGCAAACATTAACTTCTCTGTGTTATTAACCATTAACTTATGACGAATGAATCTCATTGCATAACATCAATCGGGTCGATTCAACACAAGTGTTCTACTAACATTGTGCCCTCAAAGTTGCCGGCATAGTCATGCCCATGATCAGGAAAACGTGATCATCATGCAACATTTGAGCCAGTCTTAGAGGCTTGACTAGGAATACTTTTTACCGTTTATTATTCCACACGTGCACATGAGTTTTCCTCAGAGCCTTTATGGATATACGGGCTCGGGAACCATAGCAGTTATAGCATGGAACATAAACATAATTATGATCATGGAGATAAATAATAACATTTGGTATTGCCTCTAGGGCATATCTCCTATAGACTCCCACTTGCACTAGAGTCAATAATCTAGTCAATTCTAATGCACATTACACCTGTGGCATACTGGTGTAAAAAATGCTTCGCATGTGATCTGACAACTTCAGTTCCGTGTGTATCTTTGCATATCCTCGCGTTTTCACGCTTTCAAAAAATTCATATTTTGTGTGGACTTGGCTTTGTATATATGTGAATCACAGGTCGAACCTGGATTCCTCAGACTGAGTTATGGAGCAACTACCTGCAGTAGTGTCCCATTGACAAAAGCCATCTTGGAACCATACTAAGTTCATGAATGAACTATATGATTCAACATCTTCTTTGTCGCTTCTAAAGCGTCAACATACTTAGCCTTTGTTATAGAATTCGCCACAGTATCCTGTTTGGAATGATTTCCAAACACCGTGCCACCATATCGTGTATTACACAAAACCCTTAACTTAAATCGAAAATCGCATGGAGTATTGATGAAGACTGTATCGATGTAATTACTTACAACGAGCACTTCATAATCTCTGCTTGCGAGAAAACATGTCATTAGTGCTACTCTAGTACTCAATGACATTTTTCACTGTTGTCCCATGATCAGTATTTTGATCACTTTGGTATCTATACTCGCAACTCCTTGGGAGTACTGGACATATCTGGTTGTTTTACATACCATGGAATACATGATTAATCCAAACACGAAAGTGTGTGGAATCTCCATCATGTATTTCGCTCATCAGTGTTTTGGGACACCGAGTCTTGCAAAAACCCTTTCCATGTGACTTCGGCAAGAATCACTCCTTGGCGTTTTAATGCTAAAATGTTTTAGCTTCTTGTCAATATGTATTTTTGGCTTTAGCCTATTAGGCAATTCTATCTCGTAGATAAATATGCCTAATGTCAAGGCTATTTAGCCCAAACACTTCATCGAAAAACTATTTTCAATGAAGTCCTAATTCGTGTCAAGAAATTTATATTATTTCCAATCAACAATGTGTCAAGCACACAAAGTTTTTAGAAATATTATTATGCTCCCACTTACTTTCTTGAAACCACAAGCATCTTCGTTATCCATTGATCAAATCAAACTCCTTTGACTATTTCATAAAAAACGAAGATTCCAACTCCATTTAGCTCTCTTTTGTCCATTGCTGGAACTCTGAAGTTTGCATACTTACTAGCATCCTCTGGATTGACAAAATACTTCGGACTGTACCACATACAAGTCCTAGTTTGCATACTTACTAGCATCCTCTGGATTGACAAAATACTTCGGAAAGAACCGTCACCTACGATCATTTTCGGTGATGATAACCGTCACAAACTAGTGCTTGCACTGGGCAGCCCTCCGGGCATCTTGGGTTATGATTTTCAGTGTCACAAGACATGTGCATATTCTGTGATGATTTTTAGTGTCACCGAAAATCTTGGAAGGGTTAGTAAAAAATTATTAATAGAGTTTTTAGAGAAGTTTAACTTTTTGAGAAAATAATACACCTTACATATTGAAACAGAGAGGGTATACCTTAATACACTACGAAAACGTGATCATTTGTGACAAAAACCCTCGTGATGGGGAATAAACCGTGACCTAAGTTCATTTTAGGTGATGGTAGCCATAACAAACTAATGCTCGCTCGGGGCAGCTCCCTAGGCATCATAGGTGTCGGTTTGGTCTGATTTTAGGTGACGGTTTTCAGTGTTGCAAGACATGTGCATATTCGGTGATAGTTTTTAGTGTCACCGAAAATCTTGGACGGGTTAGTAAAGAAAAAAAAATAGAAAAAAATTGAGTATTCAAGATTCAAACCCATGACCTCACACTTTCGTACCCGTTGGACTGAGAGCTGTAGGGTAACGCAGCAGAAAACGAAAAATTTTCGACCTACGCACCAGCCCAGGACCACTATGAAGACTGCATACAAGGTTTTTGATCTTTTCGTTACCGACTCGTAGCGCAGCGGAAGTAGAGTCGATGACGATCGGCGGTGCAGATCCCCGCAGCTAGGATTTACAACCTCCCAACCGCGAGGATGTACTCCCTTGTCTGCCCCTCGGACACACAAGAGCGTGTGGAATCTCCATCATGTATTTTGCTCATCAGTGTTTTGGGACACCGAGTCTTGCAAAACTCTTTCCATGTGACTTCAGCAAGAATCACTCCTTGGCGTTCTTATGCTAAACTGTTTTAGCATCTTGTCAATATGTATTTTTGGCTTAGCCTATTAGGCAATTCTATCTCGTAGATAAATATGCCTAATATCATGGCTATTTAGCCCAAACACTTCCTCGAAAAACTATTTTCAATGAATTCCTAATTCGTGTCAAGAAATTTCTATTATTTCCAATCAACGTTGTGTCAAGCACACAAAGTTTTTAGAAATATTATCATGCTCCCACTTACTTTCTTGAAACCACAAGCATCTTCGTTATCCATTGATGAAGTCAAACTCCTTTGACTATTTCATCAAAAACGAAGATTCCAACTCCATTTTGCTCTCTTCTGTCCATTGCTGGAACTCTGAAGTTTGCATACTTACTAGCATCCTCTGGATCGACAAAACACTTCGAACTGTATCACATACAAGTCCTAGTTTGTATTTCCATCTCATGGAAATCCTTTTGGCATCCATGTTTCATATCTCAAGATTGAAATATGTATTAATTGCTAGTTTAACCCGATCTGACTTTAAGCATCGCTATGGTGAGACAACCTCATCGTAATCTACTCCTTGAACTTGTTATTGCAACAAGTCGAGCTTTATGGATAAAACATTTTATCCACATCGGTTTATAGTTCCATTAATGTTCGTTAGACTCCAAGTCTTCCGAAGGGTTTATCAAGATATAATCTTGAATCATTTATGGAAACTATGTCGGATTATATTGGCATTTAGCCAATTCCGGAGTCAGGGCCCATCAACGCTTCCTTGTGTATCGTAGGTATACTGTTGTCTAACAACAATATCTTGCTTGCGCACCTGAGAGGTTTACACGAGTTTTGCCTACGTGGTTCAGTTGCAAGTTCGTACTCTTTCCATGTGACTTCGGCAAGAATCACTCCTTGGCGTTCTTATGCTAAACTGTTTTAGCATCTTGTCAATATGTATTTTTGGCTTAGCCTATTAGGCAATTCTATCTCGTAGATAAATATGCCTAATATCAAGGCTATTTGGCCCAAGCACTTCATTGAAAAACTATTTTCAATGAAGTCCTAATTCGTGTCAAGAAATTTCTATTATTTCCAATCAACGTTGTGTCAAGCACACAAAGTTTTTAGAAATATTATTATGCTCCCACTTACTTTCTTGTAACCACAAGCATCTTCGTTATCCATTGATGAAATCAAACTCCTTTGACTATTTCATCAAAAACGAAGATTCCAACTCCATTTTGCTCTCTTCTGTCCATTGCTGGAACTCTGAAGTTTGCATACTTACTAGCATCCTCTGGATCGACAAAACACTTCGAACTGTATCACATACAAGTCCTAGTTTGTATTTCCATTTCATGGAAATCCTTTTGGCATCCATGTTTCATATCTCAAGATTGAAATATGTATTAATTGCTAGTTTAACCCGATCTGACTTTAAGCATCGCTATGGTGAGACAACCTCATCGTAGTCAACTCCTTGAACTTGTTATTGCAACAAGTCGAGCTTTATGGATAAAACATTTTATCCACATCAGTTTATAGTTCCATTAATGTTCGTTAGACTCCAAGTCTTCCGAAGGGTTTATCAAGATATAATCTTGAATCATTTATGGAAACTATCTCGGATTATATTGGCATTTAGCCAATTCCGGAGTCAGGGCCCATCAACGCTTCCTTGTGTATCATAGGTATACTGTTGTCTAACAACAATATCTCGCTTGCGCACCTGAGAGGTTTGCACGAGTTTTGCCTACGTGGTTCAGTTGCAAGTTCGACCGAAGTCCATACATCTCATGTAGAGGCTTCCGTATCAGTCGCAGTAGGAAACTCTGGAATTACTTCCAAGGTTTCTTTCCTTTGATCTGATGACGAAGATACTGTTATCTCGTCAAGTTGCACTGTTCTCCCACTCACCTTTTTGCAAGAACCATTCTCTTTAAAAGCATACCATTCTTGATGGCAAACCTTTTTGCCTCGGTATAGTGGTGGAGGAATTCCCAATTACTTGGGATAACCTACAAAGTAGTACTTGTGTGATTTGGAATAGGTTTGTAAATTTTTTACACAAGCCCCATATTCCAAATGTTAAGAAAAGACAAAACATGGTTGCGCGTACCATACCATGGCGTTATTTCAACAGACCTGATGGCGCTCTTTTCAGTGTAAAAGCCGCAGTCTCTAAAGCATTACTTTAAAAGGGATAATCGCAAATTGATTTATGTCATCTTTGATCTTACCATGTCATAAATGGTTTGAATACATCTTCACGGACATTCCACTCGCAGTGGTGTTCCGGGAGGTGTAAGTTATGAAACTCTTTTCATAACTCATCAGACATTCGCTAAACTTGTAACTCAAATATTTCTTTCCGCAATCAAATTGCAGAAACATAATTTTCTTGTTACAATAATTTCTACTTCATATTGAAAACCTTTCGAATGATTTCAAAAGATCCAGACTTACGTCTCATCAAGTAAATATCCATATATCTACTTGAGCCATTTCTGAAGATAGATAAAATCCACTGCTAGCAACAACATTTATCGGACTACATACATCAAAATGTATGATCACCAATAAGTTCGTTGCTCGTTCCTTATGGCCTGTGAACGGTATTTCAGTCACTTCACTTTTCGGAGGAAAGTTGCAAGTGTCAGATGATTCAAAATCAAACGACTTCAAAATCCATCATTATGGAATTTCTCGATGCGGGTTTCTCCAATGTGACCAAATGCAGTGCCACACATGTGTGGTATTCTCTTAGTCTTGCGACATTTAGCGTCAGTGTTATGGATGTATCATGTTACCATCAATATTCATAACATACATCCCATCCATGATGGAAGCATGGCCCTTATGTTATTCATGATTCCGAACAACAATTGTTCTTTCATGAACAACACTCTTGCAACAAACATTATGCAAATGGGCTAGAGTATATAAAACTCTAAAATGATTTATGAAAGTAAATACAGAGGTAATGTATTATTATCAATATTCATAACATACATCTCATTCATAATGAAAGTATGGCCCTTATGTTATTCATAACACCGAACATCAAAAGTTCTCTTATGAACAACCTTCTTGCAAGATACCTTATGCAATGGGCTAGAGTGTATAAAACTCTATAATGAATTATGAAAATAAATACATAGGTAATACACCGATGGAAGGTATAGTAACTTTTACTAAGTTCCCAACAAGTATTTAAACCTCATTCCTGGCTTAGTCTTTCAGGCCATAGTAGTTCTTGCATCGAGTCGCAATAGAGTGCAATCGAGCGGGTATCTCTGTGATAAACTCACAATACCCAAGAATCAGTGATTAACATGTTTAATCATAATTCCCAAGAACTATTTATTTGACCAGCCTTCTATACATCAATAACATGTATGACTTTCATACATGAGCTTGATATTCCATTCTTCTCTCTTTTGCCTTTATACTTCTAACAGTTTCACTTTTAGTATTTCTCCTACTCTCAGAAGAAGCATCCAACTTAAGAGTGGCGTTAGCCCCGGACTTCCTAGGTGTGTAAGTCATACTAACACCCTTCAGACATTTCCTTTAAGTTGTTGCTTTATTCACCTTCATCATATGACTGGCATTCTACTGGATCCCTCTGTTATTGGTAAAATGCATAGTAAACACTTTTACTAATAGTTCGCAAAACAAACATTGCTTTGGATATCATATATCTTTTAGCCTTTGTTTGTGTCTGAAAATGATTTTCAGTTCCATGAATATCACATAGCTATCCCAAACTTTTGAAGTCCGGGTCTCATGGAAGCAAACATATTGCACTTGACCGTAACAGAATTCTAGCTTTTGGATTGAAGGACGAGAGTCACATTATCCATAGCATTAGCGGGAGAATACTAAAAGCATGCGATAAGACAAAATCCTTCTTGACACTCTTGAGGACAATCCTCACATTACGTTACCAACCGTAAAGTTTAACCAGATATTTTAACAGCTAATTCAATTTTAATAGGGAAGGTGGAAACGCGAGCCATTATTCTACAACTATTATGCAAATTACACTTTAGACAAAGTTCATAATTAATTGCACTAAGAATTAAAAGAATCAATTCTAAAGTGAGCTCCCACTCAAATCAATATCTCTCAAAATTGATTATGAGTGATTCAAGATCCACATTTCAATTCGACGCCATTGACGGGTTCATCACTGATGACGCGAATTTCAATCGGTAGGCCAACTTGCCGATCACATCTCTATGTGATTCTTGTTCATCTTTCGATGGGCGTGTTCCGAGCTCATGACGATCAAGCCAGAACGTCAAGACAACCAAGTGATCTCGCTGCGAGGTCTGACCTCACCCGCTTCACACTTCCCTAATCGTTTGTACTCATGTGTACATGGCGTACTCTGAGAAGTTAGGTGCCGTGACGGTGCTACACTTGGGAGAACACTAACTACTTGATATTTTTGTGAGAGATCACCCTAATAAAAAGCGACTACCGCGCAATCAAGAAGGGTGCATCATAAGGGATAAACATCTCAGGCAATTCATAATAGCATGATATGGTATAGCCCTTTCTGACGGAGAAGTCTTGTATTTCTTCGTCTTCGGCATTCGCGTCGGTGTTCACCTTCGCGAAGTTTGCTACCACCTTGTCGATGCACCAGATAATATTGCTATCTCTATAGCTAATAAAATAAGTGCATTACAAAAGGTTGACACGCAGGTCATTAAAGTGACAATCATATGGCTCCAGCCATCATGCCGAATCATGACACGCAGGTCATGTTAATTTACATCATATAGTCATCTCATACATAATCAAATTAATATGAGTACTGCTATACCACATCATATGCACATGCAAACCATCCTGCAAAACCAAGTTAGACGGCTCTAATCGGTTTATGCAAAATTTCATTTTACGTGGCTTCTAAGGTTTCGAACAAACCGAAGCTACCTACGTTTTATCATCAAGTATGATTATTCAAGTCGCTAGATTAACATCTCGGGGTGTATGAAACACGAGATAATTAAATCTCGAGCCCCATACTAAACTTCGTCATACGCATGACCCCCGTGCAGATCATATCTGCATTGCCCTTTCGTCTGCGAAATTTCATCTTTCTTTCTAACTATGGTGGAATTCAAAGAACTGTTAGCACTTCGTTGATCAATCAGGATCGCGGATTGCCAGAACTTTGAAACTCCACCATGCTGTTATCAAGATCAGAAATATGCAAATTCCAGGGAAGCAACAAGAACATCGGATAACAGATTTCATCTGCTACCCGCACAAATAATTTTTAGTAATAGAACTCATCTACAACAAATTATATTGTGTAATACCCATACATCTCTATGTATTCTAGATCGAAACCTGCATCTACGCATAGCACAGCTCATGATGCCACTGTAGGGGAACGCAGCAGAAAAACAAAAAATTTCCGACCTACGCACCAGCCCAGGACCACTATGGAGACTGCATACAAGGTTTGATCTTTTCGTTACCGACTCGTAGCGCAGCGGAAGTAGAGCCGATGACGATCGGCGGTGCAGATCCCCGCAGCTAGGATTTTACAACCTCCCAACCGCGAGAATGTACTCCCTCGTCAGCTCACCGGACGGATCTCCGGGCAGCCCTTCGGGAGGCCTTGGGACAGTCCCTCGGATAGTCCCACTGGACGGATCCTCGGACAGCCCTCCGGGAGGCCTCTGGACAGTCTTTCGGATAGTCCCATCGGACGGATCCTCGGACAGCCCTCCGGGAGGCCTCTGGACAGTCTTTCGGATAGTCCCACCGGACGGATCCTCGGACAGCCCTCCGGGAGGCCTCTCGGACAACCCTTCGGGCGGGTCACTCGGACAGCCCTTCGGGAGGACCCCCGAAACTCGGACAGTAACTCGGACAGCCCTTCGGGAGGACCCTCGAACAGCCCCTCGGGCAAAAAGATCGAACCTACGACCTCTCTACGGGGTTGCACACATACGGTGTCATCTATCCGGCAGGGCTTCGCCGTCCAGAACTAGTTCCCACCGGAACCCAGACAGCCTTTCGGCTCTACGAAACTATTTCGCGGGGAGGGAGAGAAGAAGGCCAGATCATGCATGGCTTGTGTATGTTGAGAAAGAGTGTGTCTTTAGGCAGCCCCCTCCACCCCTATTTATAGGCCAAGCCCAAGGGTAGCTTCTCCAAGAAGCTAAGGGGAAAAATACCAAAGGCCCTCAAGGTAGCTTCTCCAAGAAGACATCCAAAAAGCACTTTCACTATTCACGGAAACATTTTTCCGCGACCGTTTAATCCGAAAATATTTCTGTGGGTCTTAGAATAATTCCAGTACCCACACAAATGATTTTGGACGCGTTCCGAAACAATTCCGGATTAGTGATTTTCATCTGCGAAAAGCAAACAAAGCGGTTCCGGCAGCTCCGGAACATTTCTGCTTTTTTTTTCTCCGAAAAATCCCAGAAGTTCCCAGACCAATTCTGGCACCCTCCAAGAATTTCCAGGCGTGTGCCGAAACCATTTTGACTTAATGGTATACCCTGAAACAACTTTTCAGTTTTACCGAAACTATTCCGGTGCTCTCTCTCCGGAACTTTTCCGTTGTCTCCGAAACTTTTCCGGTGACTTTCTCTCAGACTCCGTGTCTAGTATTCAGCAGATAGATGACCCTTAAGCTTGTGACCCTATAGGTTCGGTGAAGTATAGACATGACCGGAACTCTTTCCGATCAATGATCAACATCGGAGCCGTGGACACCCATATTGACCCCTATACCCACACGAATGAGTATTCGAGTGAACCTCCAGTTGCCGTGTGCTATTCCTGTTGCTTCGCGATATGTTACAAATACCCGAGGTGAGAAACATCGCATCCCCGTGGATCAACAACTTGTCCACTATGCAAGTTACCTCGTTACCGGTTTTGTTCTCTTTACTCGTTTCCGTGTTCCGGCATCCCCGTGATCAAATCACAATGTGTCTGGCCAGACGATGATGGATACCGTAACACCGAGAGGGCCCAGAGATATCTCTTCATCTTCGGAGGAGCAAATCCCAATCTTGAGCTATCAAGTTACTTAACATACTTTTCCATGAACCCGTAAGCCGCCGTAATAGCCACCCATTTACGGATGACGTTTAACAAACCCCAAAGTTCATGAAGCAAGCATGAAGAAACTCGACACTCTCATGGTCTAAGGAATTATGCAAACATTAACTTCTCTGTGTTATTAACCATTAACTTATGACGAATGAATCTCATAGCATAACATCAATCGGGTCGATTCAACACAAGTGTTCTACTAACATTGTGCCCCCTCAAAGTTGCCGGCATAGTCATGCTCATGATCAGGAAAACGTGATCATCATGCAACACTTGAGCCAGTCTTAGAGGCTTGAATAGGAATACTTTTTACCGTTTATTATTCCACACGTGCACATGGGTTTTCCTCAGAGCCTTTATGGATATACGGGCTCGGGAACCATAGCAGTTATAGCATGGAACATAAACATAATTATGATCATGGAGATAAATAATAACATTTGTTATTGCCTCTAGGGCATATCTCCTACATCTACATCATATCATCTTGCTTAAGGCGTTACTCTGTTTTATACTTAATACCCTAGATGCATGCTGGATAGCGGTCGATGGGTGGAGTAATAGTAGTAGATGCAGGCAGGAGTCGGTCTACTTGTCTCGGACGTGATGCCTATATACATGATCATTGCCTTGAATATCTTCATAACTATGTGCTTTTCTATCAATTGCCCAACAGTAATTTGTTTACCCACCGTATGCTATGTGTTCGAGAGAGAAGCCTCTAGTGAAAACTATGGCCCCCGGGTCTACTTTTATCATATATTAAAATCCAAAAATACCTTGCTGCAATTTATTTACTTTTACTTTATTTTGTAATTTACTTTTCTATCTATCACTATCAGAATTAATCCTTACAAGTAACCGCTAAGGGGATTGACAACCCTCTTATTTGCGTTGGGTGCAAGTGTTTGCTTTTGTGTGTGTAGGTGCTGCTAACGAGGTTCTGTGTGGTTCGCCTACTGGATTTATAACCTTGGTTCTTAACTGAGGGAAATACTTATCTTTACTGTACTGCATCATCCTCTCCTCTTCGGGGAAATCCCAACGCAGTTCACAAGTAGCAATACTCACAAATACATTAGTTTCTTATTTTTTGTCATTAATCATCTAAAACCTCAAAGGGGCACTGATGAGTCCCTTTAGTGATCTGGTAAAGGAGCAGACATGATTCTCACCTTTTCCGCAGAGGTGACCCTGAGCTATCGAACCCACGAGAGGAAGTGCACCTTTAATACAAAGGTTTCTAGCAAGCTTTGCAAGAGTATTAAATTCCAGGTTTTGGACCCGATCGAAATCAAGTTGCACAGTTGAACACTTATAAATAAAAGTAGGCATGGGTATGAGCTCTTATTTTTACAACCATATATTTGTTGATGAGATCATCATGATATTCGTTTGTGCTCTGGAAGACATCATCAAGATGTGCTTGCAACGTATCGAAGTGGGGGATGTGTCCAAATTACGTCTTGACTGGCACGTGTCCTGCATCAAGAGTTAGTTGTCCAACCAAAGGCCCTATCCATCACGCGGGGTTGTCTCGGTAATTAAGATAAAATCAGACAAAAGCATTGGGCGTTTAATCGTCACCGTACTTAACCTAGTGTTCAGAATGGCGTTTCACTGTCTATCTGCCCTTAGCCTCTCCGTGGCTCGATCTCTGTGATCCTGGGTACCTGCAGGGACAAAGATCGCAAACGAGACAAGAGACAACTACGAAGCAATTTTATTTCACACGTACAAGACACCAAAATACTTCCCTCGATCCCTCCTGTGGAAACAAAATAAAGATAGGATTTTGTAACCCTTTGCATTTATTAGTCATTAGTAGCAACTAGTCGTCAACCCGTGCATTCGCACGGCTAGACCCACAGAAGTTAATTGTAGTTGAATTTTATCTAATAATCATTTTAACTTCAAACTGTGATCAAAGTTATGCAATGATATATTTAATTTCATTTTGCAACCTACTGGGATGGCTTGATTATTATACTTATTTGTGGTAGACATGTGAAGAAAATGTTTGATTTATCTATAGAATACAATAATCTAGATGCTTCATATTCGGTTATAGTACTACTGCGGTTGTTCCATCTTAGTAGAATCAACATCATCATGCAATAGCTTGTGTGGTTGTAAAAAAATGCAGTAGATAATTATCATCTTTTCTTCGACTAATTAATACACGAAGTCAATCTGATACTAAAATTTATCACCATATAAACTGATGCTAACATTAAATTCTTGAATAATTTAGCACTAAAAATATGCAAGACACCATGCTTGTGTAAAATAATGTTAAACTTTACCAATGTTGCTATCTTCTGATTAAATGATGTTGTGACCAAAGTCATCTTTAATGATGATAGTAACCCACAAAAGCTCAAAAATTAGTGCTGCTCCACAGATTTCTATATCGCTATGTTTATTCATGAATATAATATAGCAAGAAAGTTGTTGATTACTAATATTGTGAAAGTTGTCGGTCATCGTCAATTTTCTCTAGTCTATAAGTACAGAAGTACATATTTGCAGCAGAATTCGCAGGGTTCTGATATTAGTATAACCAAAACCATTATTCAATAGCTTGCGTTGTGGAAAATTCTTAAAATAATCATAATCTTAAAATTCCTTTGGTAAATTTGTGCTAAATTGGTACACGGATATAATTTGATGCCAATATATGAAATTTCACGAACAAATTAGCACCGACCAATTGCACATAGTATGACCACACTTTTACAGAACAGTCTTGGCAAATTGTCTAATGTAACAACCCAATCTCAAACATAAGTATATCTACATATTTTTGTATCATCGTGTTTCATCATGGATGTCAACAGAACATACTATCAAAATTAACCAAAGAAAATGACCTATTAATACATAAATGTATATATTTTCTGGTAGTTGACAATTTCATGTAACAAAGTTTGTGGTAAAACCTTCACTAATATATTTTACCTTCTCATGACATAAATCTGGGCTGCATGGCAACACCATCTATATAGAAATACATAGCCATGAGGCATGCATGTAATACATTGCCTGTTTCATTTATAATCAGCTATAAAGATAAAACAATACATCTATTGGAGAGCAAGTATACTTGATATGAGTGCCAACAAAAATCAACAGGTACGCTGGAAAAAACAATACTGCTGTTGGTATTGTTTCCATGAAATATTGCTTGTGTCCGGCTAGATGTACTGGCCGCCGACTTAATTGTACCTCCAAGTAAATAGGACTTGGCTCCGGCTGCAGGTATCTGTGTAGCGGTGCCATCTTAGATATCCGCCGGGAGAAGCTGAAGAAGACCATCAGATTTAGCGACATTAGGCAAGAGAAAAGGAGCAGAATGGCAGATGTTGACAGCGAGAAGAGAGGATTTTGGCATAGGTTGCAACTCAAATCGCACACAAAGGCACGTACATGTAGGTAAGCTGACTTCCCAAGAAGCTTGAATGATTCGGCCAGATGCGCTAGTCGGTACGTACGTAACGGCAACGGAGATCAATTTCTTCCGGCTGCCAGCACACGCACGTAAGAGACCTGCTTGATAGCAAGTTTGCAACATAATTAAGGGCGTACTTGCCAGCAGAGTCGGCCTGTGAACAGCGACCAATCCATCCAACGCGATCCGTTCGTCTGGAAAGAACGACATATACATTCTCCTGGTTGGGCGTGCACTTTATGGATCTTTGTGGCCTGAAACAGAACGCAGCCGAACATGAACATGGACATGATGTGTTTATTTATACTATCTAATAACAAATAGATCTCTTTAGACGGTGGGAGAGAGAAGAGGTGGAGGAGGATGCGCTGCCGATTTGGATTGATGTCCGCTGCGACGTGTGCTCTCTTTTCCCTTTTTTTCGTCTTCCATGCATACATGAATATACTATGTACTGATCCTCACGATTTGATTTTGAAGATGCATGCAACAGAAAGTACGGGCCATCTATCCAACAGAAGGTAGATAACTCACTTCCCTACCTTTCCAGTTACAGTTTCAGCAACTTTCTTCTCGCTGGTTGATCTTTATTGGAGGGAGAATTTGACACCATCAGATGGAGATCTCTTTGAGCAAGAGTAGCCAGAGTTGATAGAAATTACAGTGCAATTCTTGCTGCTCACATCCCTCAAGTAGCATCCACTTGAGTCTTCAGACCATCTTATCGTTGATGCCCAATTTGACAAACGAATGAGTACTCATCGCCCACCTGATTTGAGGTTTCAATGAAAAAGCAGAAACACCTTGTAAAGTTCCTGTGAGAGAACAGCAGAAGAATCCTTGTCCTTGAAAAAATGCCAGACTTTGCGTCAATTGTTTGACTGACAACTTGCACCTTACTGAACGGCGAGGTGGCACACCCGGGGGTCTCTGCGATCTGCAGCATGGAGGCGACCATAAGCGTGTACTTCCTGAAAGTGTGCACTTCTCTTTTATATTTCTGGTATAACTAAACTACAACATGGTGAAAACAGTGTTTTGTTGGCACAAAATAAGTGTACTGCGCTAGTAGACTGTGAACTTCCAAAACGCAATTCTAATCTCACTTAGGCATTTGATTCGAATAAAAAAATAATCAACCTGGCTAGCTCCCTGAGCCGTGGACGTCTCTGTCAAAGAATCAGAGGCGCCGGAGAGACCGGGGAGCCTCTGTAGGAGCAGTGCGTCCATGGCCTGGGTCTGCGATGGCGGCGTACAGCAGGAGGTTGAAGACGACGAGCCCTTGCCGCTGGCATCTCCTTGCGTCTACAGTCGCTTGACGCGGTTGGTGGTACCATTGACGGGAAGGCTGCAATATCTGATGCAGGACCTGCATTAACAGAGTATGTCATGATGCATAACCCCAGAAAATTTTGTAACTCAACAATGCAAGGATCAGATCAAAGGTCAGTTCAAATGGCTGAATCTAATAATTAAAGGAAAAAGTTGGTATGCTGTCATTCTATTAACTATGGCCAACAAAATGATCGGACATCGCGTTCTTTCTCCTTGATGTCCCTCATCCACACCAAAACTAAGTGTGCATTATGCTTCCATTGTTTTTAGAAATAACAGTGCACGATCTAGTTATGGCACCATAATCCAATATCAAAGTTCACGTGTAGATACAACAAATGCAATAATGCTTACTGAGCTCAGCTACCGAACCTAATAAATAAATGAACAATCTTGTTTGCTGTTCAGGTTCCACATAAGAGACCGCGATAAGCACAACAGAGTGAATCTTGTCGATTTTTTTCTTACCAGAGATCTTTGACTGAATCAGCATTGAGTGGATGAAAACTTCGAAGTTCAGACCACATCAAGGCTAGGGAGGAGCAGCTGATTAACATATGAGCAATAGTCTCTAATTCATCACGCAAAGGACAATGGGTAGTGTATATCGGGACCAATCAGCAGCATACATATACCAGTAGCAGCATATGAATCAATCAGCCACACCCTGATTCTCTCTTATGTTTTCACCACAACACGGCCAATAAAAAGAATATGCCTAGCGCTGGCATACAAATTAGAGAAGCAAATAATGCTTCACAGTTCTGAAAGGTATGGGAAAGAATAAAATATGATCTGATATGCCTTCAATTTACAGGAAATCTACAGCAATATACATATAGAATTGCAAATGGTTAAGATGATATGCATAAAAGGAGCAACAGTATGAAGACGGGTTATGACATTGCGAAACAATGAGGAAGTGGGGGGATAAGACAGATTGTGGTAAATTGTAGCAGTTTAATTTGGGCATGAAGATAGGTTCAGTTACCTGCATCTCTCTCTTTCTTTTTCCTTCACCATCAGTGCTCGTTCCTAGAATAGATTTGATCAGGTAGGCTGCATCCTTGCCTGCACGTGATAGGTTAACAAACTTCCTCAAGGCATAATAAGCAGTAAACATAGGTTATCCTCCTCGAAGAAAAAGGTACAACAATTGCGTCTGAATCGGATGTTTTTTTCCCCTCTTGGTGACTGACCCAAATTGAGTTGTCAATACAAATTGCATCAATGGTTACATGGAACAAATTGCGTAAACATCAATAGGTTAACACAAACTTGTAATCACTATCTGTAGCGCACTCACTAATCAAATAATAAAATACGACCAGTCGCCTAAGCTACCTAATCTATAGTTAATAAGCAAGCAGCAATTCATTCATGTTATGATGTTAATAAGTAAACCGAGGTAATTCTTTCATCTCTTTCCTCCTCCACAAGAAAAGCTCTTCTCCTCCCGTCGGCGCCGCCGCCGGTCCGCCCCATCTCCGATGGCCTCTAGGCCATGGAGGTGCGGAGGATCTCGGCCCCCCGCCGGCGGGAGGGACCCCGTTCTCGTTCTTGTTAGATTCAGCGTCTTGGTTGGGGCTGTGTGGCGGCGGCGATATCCCTTAGTAGGAATAATGTCTCCCACGTTCTATCCCCGTCCCGATGGTGTGTCTAGCATCGTCGGAGGGCGTGTGGAGGTTTGTCTCCGTCGGATCTCGCGGGATTCGGTCGGTGCTGGTCTTCGGTGGATCTGTTTGGATCTGGTCTTCGTTCGTCTTTGTTTGAGTGTTTACAGGTTTGATCCTTCTGATCTACGACTTTCTTCATCGGCGATGGTTGCTACTCTGGTGCGCTGGTCCTATGGGGCCTTAGCACGACGACTTCCCGACTATCTACTACAACAAGGTTTGCCCGGCTCCGGTGAGGGAGGGGCGATGACGGCGGCGCGCCTTCGGCTCGCTCCAGTGCCTGTAGTCGTCGCTAGGTGGTCCACGGACATGGTTGTAATTTTTATTACCTCTGTTGTTCTTTGTACTGCCATGATTGAAGATGAATAGATTGGAAGTTTCTCGCAAAAAAAAAAAAGTAAACCGAGGTAAACAGAGTTTCAACAGGGATAGGTATGACTCGGCGTTAATTGATAGAAGTGGTTCTGCAAACACATGGTTTGTGTTGAGTTGCATACTGTGTAGGACCTGATGGTAGCACATCAAAATCAAGCAAGTCAGTCATATTATTTGTTTTAAAGATCATGAACAAAATTGTAGGTCGCCTTACCTGCGTCTCTTTCTTTCTTTCTTTCTTTTCGACTGGCCATCTTTTTTGTGATTTCCGACCAGCCGTCCCTTGAGTTCTGAAAGCTATGACAAAGAATAAAACATGATGCCACATGGCTTGAATTTCCAGGAAACCTAGGGCGATATACAACTTCACATGGCTAATATGAATGATATCCATCAAGGAGCAAGGATGCAGACAAAAGCAATTTAAGAGAGATAATGACATTGTGCAAAACAGAGGAATACCAATATGATGGTTTTTTCTAGAGTCTGGGCCAAATTAAGTTGTTGCAAGACAAACAATCAATGGAGCGGTTGGCAAACTAACTGCCCCAGGAATAGGAACAAGAGCGCTTCAGCAAACAGACTCTGCTCTCGTTCAAGGAAGCCAGCAACAGCAACCTCCAGGCTACATGGGCACCATCCATGTGAGCTACCCAAGAGCGGGAGAATACCTATCAGACCTTACCTGACCTGGTCCGCAGCCGCTGCAGAGGATAACTGCCGCCTCCTCGTGGCGGCCCTGGCAGATCTCAGAGAGGGGGGGGGGGGGGGGGGGTGGACGGAGAACACGATTCAGACCTGAGAGGTCGGCGGTGGCGGCGGAATCTGTTTTGGCGGAGAAGGGAGGCCCGGCCGGCGAGGGGACGCGGCACCGCCGTCGAGGACGCCGTCCTCCATCTCCATGGCTGGCCGCCGAGGCGCAGTGGAGACAGAGACGGTCACACAGGGAGTGATTTGATTTTGTGTGCATGGTCGTTCTCGTCCACCACGGCGGCTCTCCCCTTCTCTCGGCCATGGCGTCGGCAGCTCCCAGCGCTTGTCTATGGCGCCGGCCACCTCCACCACCACAGCGCCCCTCCCCGCGCTCCGACCACGCCGTCACACACGTCCAACGCCACATCGCTGTCGCCCCTGCCAACCCCTCTAATATCTCTCGATCTCGATCTGGAAAAAAATTGTGAGGGATGCGGCGGATCCTGTCGATCTTGTGTGGATTCGGCGACCGGGGAGCGAGGACGGGCACCGCAGAGCAGGGGGTGGGGGCGCGGCGGCGGAGGAACCCTCGTTCTCATGTGGGGCAACGACGGAGTCTGGGCTGCGTACGAAACGTTTTTTTTTTCCACTTACGGTCGGACAACAGTGGACTGCGGGTTGATTACTACAAAATTTAGAGTCTTTTTTGCAAAAGTGCCACGACGGGTATGCCAGCACAAGCACTCCGTGCTTTATTATTATTATTAGGTAGAGAAAGGAGAGCAAGAATCATGTGAGTCCTGCCGCACATGGCTAGTTCATTCTACGGATGTAGATAGATCATAGTTTCTGTTTTTTTTATGGCATACAGGTTATGCTAGTCATCCTACCGATGTAGATCGATCATGGTTTTATTCGATGATTTTTTTCCTGTCGAAAGATCTACACCATAATAATTTGGTCCCACCAGATTAACGGTCCGTAAATTCTAATTAACGTGATTGTCCTCGAGCAACATAGATAGAAATCCAAACCGTAAGGAACTCAGTTGTTTAAACTGAAATAACGAGAAGGTTTTGGTTGACTTACGATCGATATGCCTAGATAGCCCTTCGCTTCTTTACCTGAAAACTGAGTATAGCTGTCGCGGTGACATGGTTATTATGCAAGTGTTAGTGAAACAAAGATAATCAACACAAATCTCTTGCTCAACTAGACAAAATAACAAAGTGAATTCTATTCCTTTTACTCTAGTTAACACTTGTTTGGCCAGAACGAACGGTAGAGATTTTCTTTCTTGAGCAATGAAAACATAAATTAGGGAGTGAAAGGAATGTAAAGACAACATGATTCTAGAGTAACTCGCTAACATACCCACGAGTTTCTCGTCATCAAGGCTCTCAAGCACTTTATTTCAATCATTGCTTGTTGAAACTTTTGTTGTCTGGTGACGGGATTATGCCAAAGAAATGATCATGCATAATTTTTCGCAGAGGCTTAATCTTGAGTACTATGGACCAATATGTTGTCTCTTTCGAGCTCTTGCGATCAGTACTCGGTTATTACCACATACACACACATTCAAGAGAAAGCTGAATAATATTCGATGTGGTGTTGCCACTACGTACGGTATAACAAACTCATAGCCGAAATCCAAGCCAAAACTCTGGTGGATCGTTCGTTGGCCAGCGGAGTTCCCAGCATAACATCAAGAATGGTGACGAAGCAACATTGATGCAGGTAAAGCATAGAGAGTGACAAGGCCATAGCACCAATGAAAAGCTGAAGTGCCATGTAAGAAATGCAAAATAGATTTTGGCATAATCTCATTAACCTTTTAACTAAGTTCCTCTGGACAACTCTATCCACAAGGGCTATTGAGTCTATTAAAGTGACACTATGGGGTTGAGTATCTCTAACATCATCTTCTCTACAATTTTTCTCAACATCCAAGTCTTTTGAGACTTTCTCTTATGCACGGTTATTCTTTGTTAACATCACTTTTTTTTAAAATTAGTCCCACGACAAGTCTCGGTTATCTAGATTAAACAGAACAAAGTTTACAAAATTATTTTAGCTACTAGAAAAAAAACTTTATTTTAACTATCAAGACTTACTCCCACTTGAATACGTCACACATACTACTACGACTACAACTATTCTAAGTAATTCAAGTGCAAAAGACGGAAGTTGTAGGACATACCTTTATGATCATGAATTTTCACGCTTCTCTTCCTTAAGATTGCATTTCTTGTTGTCCGGCGTAGATTAACTCCTCTGAAATATAAATAATAACTCAAGTGGCTGCGAAGGAGGCGACCCGGTGGCAAGGAATCGGGCACGCCTTTTAGGCTAGTTTTAATTGGGTTTTATGAACAATGTTGTTCACATCTGTGTAATATATGGATGCGAACTAGTTTTATATTAATGTCTAACTAAGGTTTAGTTTAATTAATGTTTTAACTGGATTAGTGTAACACACTAGGAGTTATCTGACAATAGGGTTTGCTGACAATGGGGACTCACAGGTCAAAGCGAGTGCCAGCCAAATGGCACGTGACTTGTATTACCGGCGTCTACTGCCAATGATGCGCTACTGATAATTTGTCGGTTAGGGGCGTTGGGTGCCAACGCCATGGATGAGACATATACAAGGGACGTGTAGGGTAAAGCAACAGAAAACAAAAAATTTCCGACCTACGCACTAGCCCAGGACCACTATGGAGACTGCATATAAGGTTTGATCTTTTTCGTTACCGACTCGTAGCGCAGCGGAAGTAGAGTCGACGACGAACGGCGGTGCAGATCCCCGCAGCAAGGATTTACAACCTCCCAACTGCGAGGATGTACTCCCTCATCTGCCCCTCGGACAGCCCTCCGGGAGGCGGTCGGACAGTCCCTCGGACGGTGTCGCGGACAGCCCTTCGGGAGGACCTTCGAAACTCGGACAGCCCTTCGGGAGGACCCTCGAAACTAAGACGGTCACTTGGACAGCCCTTCGGGAGGCACTCTCGAACTAAGACCGAAACTACGATCCCTCTACAGAGTTGCACACATACGGTGTCATCTATCCGGCAGGGCTTCGCCGTCCAGAACTAGTTCCCACCGGAACCCAGACAGCCTTTCGGCTCTACGAAAACTCTTTTCGTGTGAGGGAGAGAGAGAGCCAGACGAGCATGGCATTTGTATGTGAGCAAGGAGTGAGTGTGGAGGCAGCCCCTCCACCTCTATTTATAGGAAAAGCAAGGGGTAGGATGGGCACTTCCAAAAACCCAAAATGCCCATGAAGGAAAACTTTCCACAAGGACATAAAGGGAAGTAGTGGAGCAAGTGGGGCCCCATGAAGGAACCCACATGTGGCCGGCCATCTCTCCTTGGGGACCCCCAAAGGGGGGTTTCTTAGCCCCCAAGCCTTCTAGAAACCTTTTAGGAAAATATCCCAAAAGGTGCTTTTCCAAAAAATATCCAAAAAGCACTTTCACTATTCACGAAGACATTTTTCTGCGTCCGTTAAATCCCAAATTATTTTTGTGTGCCCAGAAAAACTCCAGTACCCACCAAAACAATTTTGAACGCATTCCAAAACAATTCTGGAACAATGTTTCTTCATCGAAAAAGCTATCATAGCGGTTCTGGCTGCTCCAGAACATTTCCGGTTTTTCCTCCGGAAAAATCCCAGAAGTTTCCAGAATGATTCTGGCACCCTCCAAGAATTTCCAGACATGTGCCGGAACCAATTTGACTTAATGGAATACCCTGAAATAACTTTTCAGTTTTACCGGAACTATTCCGGTTTCCTCTCCGGAACTTTTCCGTTTCGTCCGAAACTTTTTCGGTGTTTTTCTCTCAGACTCCCTGTCTAGTATTCAGCAGATAGATGACCCTTAAGCGTGTGACCCTATAGGTTCGGTGAAGTATAGACATGACCGGAACTCTTTCCGATCAATGATCAACATCGGAGCCGTGAACACCCATATTGACCCCTATACCCACACGAATGAATATTCGAGTGAACCTCCAGTTGCCGTGTGCTATTCCTGTTGCTTCGCGATATGTTACAAAACCCGAGGTGAGAATCATCGGCATCCCCGTGGATCAACAACTTGTCCACTATGCCAGTTACCTCGTTGCCGGTTTTGTTCTCTTTTCTCGTTTCTGTGTTTCGGCATCCCTGTGATCAAATCACATTGTGTCTGGCCAAACGACGATGGATACCGTAACACCGAGAGGGCCCAGAGATATCTCTCCATCGTCGGAGGAGCAAATCCCAATCTTGAGCTATCAAGTTACTTGACATACTTTTCCATGAACCTGTAAGCCGCCGTAATAGCCACCCATTTACGGATGACGTTTAACAAACCCCAAAGTTCATGAAGCAAGCATGAAGAAACTCGACACTCTCATGGTCTAAGGAATTATGCAAACATTAACTATCTCTGTGTTATTAACCATTAACTTATGACGAATGAATCTCATAGCATAACATCAATTCGGGTCGATTCAACACAAGTGTTCTACTAACATTGTGCCCTCAAAGTTGCCGGCATAGTCATGCCCATGATCAGGAAAACAGAACCATCATGCAACACTTGAGCTAGTCTTAGAGGCCAGACTAGGAATACATTTTACCGTTTATTATTCCACACGTGCATATGAGTTTTCCTTCAAGCCTCGTGGTTATTGCAGGCTCGAGAACCATAGCAATTATAGCATGGAACATAAACTTAATTCTGAACATGGAGATAAATAATAACATTTGTTATTACCTCTAGGGCATATCTCCTACAGGACGTTGGGGATGGACACCGGTAGTACCAGCTTACCACCGGCGCGTCATACTAGCAGTGTCGGCAGAAGGCGCCACTAATGACATTTTTCGGACACCGCTAGTAGGCACTTCAACACTAGTGTCTTGTTGTCCTTTGGAGCAACCTCACCTCAAACCGCCATCGTGGACCTCCTCGAGCAACCTCGCCCAAGCTACTGTCATTGTGCTCCTCCAGTAGCCTCGCCCAAGCCGTTGTGCGACCTGAGGCCTTCTTCAACCCACATGCTTCAAATTTGGGCTGCCAGCCCATGCTAGTTGATAGGGAATTGCGATATCAAGCCGAACGCATCTCAAAGAGGAAGACGAATGATCTGTATAGAGATACATATCGGCATAAATCGCCCACTAGCGCTACCTTTGGACAGGCCCATTAGCGGAGGTAGCCGTTCACCGAGAGGTGGTTTTGGCTGGTTTTCAGAAGTTTCTTGAACCTTCCGCCCTGTTTTGGGAAGGTTCCATAACTATTTTTGACAAGTTTTTTGATTTTCTTTCTGTTTTTTGTTTCTCCTTTTTATTTTAAAATTCATGACATTTTCAAATTTGCAAACAATTTTGAATAGTGAACCTTTTTTCAAATTTGCAAACATTCTTGAATTTGCGAACATTTTTAAAAAAATTCCAACATTTTTTTGATTACCTGAACAATTTTCAGATTCACAAACACTTTTATGACTTTACGAACATTTTTTCAAATTTTTTTGAATTCACGAACATTTTTCAAATTCACATTTTTTTGAAGTTCTAGTTTTTTCCTAATACACGAGGATTTTTAAAATAAAAAAAAACTGATCGGGATATATTTTTTAGAAGCAAAAAAAAAGAGCGTGCCCTGGGCTGGCCTATTTACTGTGCGCTGTGAGTGATCGTGATGGGACAATCGCTAAAAGCGATATATTTCACCTTGTTAGTTTGTTATTTTAGAGCAGTGCATTTTGGAGACCGAGCTCCATGGAGCTCTTTATTTTGAAAAATTCAAAATTCAAACTTTTCAATTTCAATTTTTTTTGAAAACGAATACACATGTATGCAAGGATGCAATGTGTATGTGTGAAAAATTTCAGGATGAAATAACTTGAATTGCGAGCTGCACAAAAAAGCAAAATCATGGACTTCGAGGATGAACAGTACATATGCTAAAACGCCACATATTTTGTCTTTTTTGTGTAGCTCTCATTTTAACGTATTTCGACCTGAAAATTTGCACATATGTACATTATGTATCTAGGTATATGTGTATATTTTCCACAATTTTTAAAACAAAATATTTTGAATTTTGAAAATTTTAAATTAAGGCCTCCATGGAGCTCGGTTTCCGTTTGGCATTTTCAGTTTTTTTTAGGGCTACTATATCACCTTGTTAGGTGGAGCGCGGGTTGAGGAATCACCGGATCCGGAGGAAATCCAAACAGGTCGTTAATTTTGCATGAGCTTCTCCTCCCTACAGGCCAACTGGTGCCGCTATGTGCTACCTACTGCAAGGCGTATGGCTGCCTCACCTATAGAGCGCCTGTGGTGGACCGGCCCGGTAGGACGTGGCCCGTCCTGCAGGCGTCATGCTGACATCATCCATATTATTTTTCTCCTTTTTTACTTTTATTTATATTTTAAATTAAATGCATATATTTAAAAAAAATAAATTCTCAAGAAATTAAAAAAAAAGAATTTGAAAAAATGTAAACATGGAATATAAAATTTGTTAGAGCAGTTTTAAAACAATGCTAATAACTTAAAAAGAAGTTTAAGACAATGAAAATATTCCCGTGTTTCAAAAAAAATGTATGCGATTTTTTAAAATGTGTATACAATGTAAATTTGTTTTTCATTCCATTAAAAGATGTATTTCACATTTGATGGAAAATATTCCAGCATTTCAGAAAAAATGTACGTGACATTTAAGAAAATGTTATATAGGAATGTAAAAAAAAGTTTGCATAGGAAAAAAAATGACTATTTCCATAAAAAAATATCGCGACAATTTAAGGAAAATATTCACATGTTTCCAGAAAATGTTTGTGAATTTTTCAAAAATGTCTATACAATGTAAAAAAAATGTCCACATAGTTGAAAAAAAGTTATTGTCATTTTACAAAATGTACAACATGCATTTAAAAAAAGTGTACCCTTTATTAAAAAATGTGTTCAAAACATGTATTTTTAAAAAAATTACATCATGGATTTGAAAAATGCCTAACGTGTATCAGAAAAATGTTTCACATGTCCTCTAAAAATGCAGATTTGCGTACTGAGAAAAAGTAGACATGTACTGGAAAAAAAGAAGACCGAAGAAAACAGACAAAGAAACAAAAAGAGAACGAAGAAAACCAAAAAAGAAACAATGAAAACCGAAGTAAAGCGAAGAAAGAAAAAAAAATCACTGAGAAAAACAAAGACAAATAAGGAAAAACTAAAGACATCCGGGAAAAAACAAAGGAAAAAGAAAAGAAAACGAATAGAAAATAAAGAAAAATGGTCGGGCGAACCTACAACGATAGCAATAGGTGGCAGCGACCAACCGCGCTAAATGGGTCAGCCTGCTAGTGGTCGCCTGTTTGTGATTCTTGTTAGGAATAGGCCCGGGCGAAACATAACTGCCACGCGGGCCAATCGCCTCATGTGCACCTCGAAGTCCTCCCTTCCACAACATGGTTCATCTCCTTGCACCGCTTCACAACGATGGACTACCCGTTGGTGAGTGTGACACGATAGCACACACAAATGTTGGATTTTGTGTTCCGCCGGGCACCTCCAACGCAGGGGAGCTTCTATTTGTCGATTATAGCTTTTTTTTAGGGGTGTCGATTATAGCTAAGGATAGGCCCTAAAGCATGTGGGAGGGGTTGTCGCTATCCGTGTTTTAGGCGTCAGTTGGCTCCGAAGAAAAAGTGGTCAAGAAAAAACCTGTAGCTCTTGCTAAAAAACAAGCAATCATTTTCTTGGGCAGATTGTGAAAATATATAAAAAGGTTCATGATATTATAAAATCTTCATTGATTAAAAACATATTTATGAATTTAAATAAAAGTCCACTAATTCCTAAAAATAACTGTAATTTTTATTAAAAATATGGATCTAAAAAGTGTTTATGGATTAAGAAATAATGTTCGTATTTTTAAATTTTCACAATTATTTTAGATTTTCATGAATTTTAATTTTTTTACGAATTCTAAACCATGCTCATAGCTTTAAAAAACATTCACTCATTTTAAATTTTTAAATGAATTTTATAAAATTATTGTAATATTATGTTCATTGAATTTGATTTTTGCTTGATCTATTTGAAAATGAAGAAAAATGAGAAAACTAGAAAAAAAAATAAAAAAGGAAAAATGAAACAGAAAAAAACACATTGAATAATAGTTGTAGTGATAAGCGATTTTTTTTGAGGGAGAGAGAGGTGACTAGTCAGGC
The DNA here is from genome assembly GCA_039707655.1 of Elymus sibiricus. Lineage (NCBI taxonomy): Eukaryota > Viridiplantae > Streptophyta > Magnoliopsida > Poales > Poaceae > Elymus > Elymus sibiricus. The sequence goes on from CM077674.1 coordinate 32,575,912, forward strand.
TCATGAAACCTAGCCGTCACCTGGTGATAATCCCTCCGCACGATGCCGGTGCTGACGGGAGGTCCAGATCGAGGGAGACTGTTGTGGAGGCGTTGGAGGGTTGCTGTGGGACGACGAAGGAGATGTGTGCTCAAGTGACAGTTGTTATCAAGCGGTTCGTGACATCGGCGTTGGTGAAGCCAGCGGTGACCAAAGGGATCTAGTGTTGGGACAAACCCCGGACCAGCACGCCGCTCATCTCCTCTCTCACTCGCTCAGACGAAGGTGGAAGGAGGAGCACACTGGACGCAAGTTTTTCTGGCGCACAAACGCCCCGCCTCACGAACGGCGCCTCGGCCGCACGAACGGCCTTACTTTACTGGGCACATACCTCGGCTCGGCTCATACCGTCACCGTGGCTCGGCAACACACCGGCGCACTTACAACGAGTACACGGGGGGCTTTTTATACCCAAGCTAGCTCCCATGCACACACTCACGAGCCAGCCACAATGCTCGGCGCCACTACGTGCACACACGCACTAACCGGCTTGAGGCCACTAACCCGTGCATGCATCTGCAGGAGATATGCCCTAGAGGCAGTAATAACAGTTATTTTGTATCTCCGAGTTTGTAATGAATGTTTATGTTCCATGCTATAACTGCAATGATTCTCGAGTCTGCAATAACCACGAGGCTCGGAGGGAAACTCATGTGCACGTGTGGTATAATAAACGGTAAAATGTATTCCTAGTCTTGCCTCTATGACTGGCTCAAGTATTGCATGATGATCCTGTTTTCCTGATCATGGGCATGTCTATGCCGGCAATTTTGAGGGCACAATGTTAGTAGAACACTTGTGTTGAATCGACCCGAATTGATGTTATGCTATGAGATACATTCGTCACAAGTTAATGGTTAATAACACAGAGATAGTTAATGTTTGCATAATTCCTTAGACCATGAGAGTATCGAGTTTCTTCATGCTTGCTTCATGAACTTTGGGTTTTGTTAAACGTCATCCGTAATTGGGTGGCTATTACGGCGGCTTACGGGTTCATGGAAAAGTGTGTCAAGTAACTTGATAGCTCAAGATTGGGATTTGCTCCTCCGACGATGGAGAGATATTCTCGGGCCCTCTCGGTGTTACGGTATCCATCATCGTCTGGCCAGACACATTGTGATTTGATCACTGGGATGCCGGAACACGGAAACGAGTAAAGAGAACAAAACCGGTAACGAGGTAACTTGCATAGTGGACAAGTTGTTGATCCACGGGGATGCAATAAATCTCACCTCGGGTATTTGTAATATATCGTGAAGCAACAGGAATAGCACACGGCAACTGGAGGTTCACTTGAATATTCATTCGTGTGGGTATAGGGTTCAATATGGGTGTCCACGGCTCCGATGTCGATCATTGATCGGAAAGGGTTCCGGGTCATGTCTATACTTCACCGAACCTATAGGGTCACACGCTTAAGGGTCATCTATCTGCTGAATACTAGACGGGGAGTCTGAGAGAAAATCACCGAAAAAGTTTCGGACGAAACGGAAACGTTCCGGAGAGAACACCGGAATAGTTCCGGTGAAACTGAAAAGTTGTTTCAGGGTATTCCATTAAGTCAAATTGGTTCCGGCACATGTCTGGGAATTCTTGGAGGGTGCCAGAATCGTTCTGGTAAATTCTGGAATTTTTCCGGAGAGAAAACCAAAAATGTTCCGGAGCAGCCGGAACCGCTATGATAGCTTTTCGCTGAAGAAAACATTGTTCCAAAATTGTTTCGGAACGCGTTCAAAATTGTTTGTGTGGGTACTGGAATTATTCTAGACACACAGAAATAATTTGGGATTTAACGGACGCAGAAAAATGTCTTCATGAATAGTGAAAGTGCTTTTTGGATATTTTATGGAAAGCACCTTTTGGGATATTTCCAAAAGGCCTTCTAGAAGGACTTGGGAGCCAAGGCACCCCCATGTGGGGGGGGGGGGGGGCAAGTGTGGCCGGCCAAGCATGGTGGAGCTCCTTGGAGCTCCACATGGCACCCCTTTTAGCTTTATTCTTTTTTGAAAAGGCATAAAGTGGGGGTACTTTTGGGTTTTTTGAATGCCCACTATACCCCTTGGCTATCCTATAAATAGAGGTGAGGGGGCAGCCCCAAATCTCATGCTTGCTCTCATACACATGCCATTTGACTTGTCTGGCTTCTCTCTCCCTCCCACGAAATAGTTTCGTAGAGCCGAAAGGCTGTCTGGGTTCCAGCAGGAACTAGTTCTGGACGGCGAAGCCCTGCCGGATAGCTGACACCGTATGTGTGCAACCCCGTAGAGAGATTGTAGTTTCGATCTTTTGCCCGAGGGGCTGTTCGAGTGTCCTCCCGAAGGGCTGTCCGAGTTTCGGTTCGAGTTTCGAGGGTCCTCCTGAAGGGCTGTCCGCGACATCGTCCGAGGGACTGTCCGACCGCCTCCCGAAGGGCTGTCCGGCGAGGGAGTACATCCTTGCGGTTGGGAGGTTGTAAATCCTAGCTGCAGGGATCTACACCGACGATCTACACTGACTCTTCTTCCGCTGCGCTTCGAGTCGGTACGGATCAGATCAAAACTTGTATGCAGTCTCCATAGTGATCCTGGGCGTGCTCGCTATACCAATTTTTTTTTATTTTCTGTCGTGTTCCCCTACAGTGGCATCATGAGCCGTGCTATGCGTAGATGCAGGTTACGATCTAGAATACATGGAGATGTATGGGTATTGCATAATATAATTTTGGAGTAGATGAGATCTATTGCTGAAAATTATTTATGCGGGTGACAGATGAAATCTGTTGCCCGATGTTCTTGTTGCTTCCCTAGAATTTGCGTATTTCTGATCTCGAGACAGCATGGTAGAATTTCACAAAGTTCTGGCAATCCGCGATCCTGATTGATCAACGAAGTGCTATCAGTTCTTTGGGTTCTGCCATAATCAAAAGAAAGATGAAATTCACAGATGAAAGGGCAATGCAGATATGATCTGCACGGGGGTCATGCATATGACGAAGTTTAGTATGGGGCTCGAGATTTTATTATCTCGTGTTTCATACACCCTGGAAAGTTAATTTAGCGACTTGAATAATCATACTTGATGATAAAACGTTGGTAGCTGCGGTTTAAGTCAAAACCTTAGAAGCCACGTAAAATAAAATTTTGCATAAACCGATTAGAGGCGTCTAACTTGGTTTTGCAGGATGTTTATCCCTTATGATGCACCCTTTTGATTGCGCAGTAGTCGCTTTTTATTAGGGTGATCTCTCACTTAAAAAATTATCAAAGTAGTTAGTGTTCACCCAAGTGTAGCACCGTCTGAAATTCGTATCTTTTCGGGGTGCGCCATGTACACATGAGCATGAATGAATCGAGAGGAATGAGGCGGGTGAGGTCAGACCTCGCAGCAAGATCACTTGGTTGTCTTTGACGTTCAGGCATGAGAGTCCTGAGCTCGGAACACGCCCATCGAAAGATGAACAAGAATCACATAGAGATGTGATCGGCAAGTTGGCCTACCGATTGAAATTCGCGTCATCAGTGATGAACCCGTCAATGGCGTTGAATTGAAATGTGGATCTTGAATCACTCATAATCAATTTTGAGAGATATTGATTTGAGTGGGAGCGCACTTTAGAATAAAACTGTTTATTCACTAGTGCCAAAATCATTATAAACAAAGTCTAAGTGAAACTTGTGTTTTCCGTTGTAGATCAAATGGCTCGCAACACCGCGTTCAACTTAGGTCCGATGTTAGAGAAAGAGAAGTTAGCTGCGACTGGAAATAACTATGTGGACTGGGTCCGTAACCTGAGGATTGTCCTCAGGAGCGCTAGGAAAATGTATGTGCTTGAAACTGCTCTTCCAGCTAAACCGGCGGTAGATGCCCCGGAAGATGAGCAGAAAGTCTGGGCCACTAAGGATGATGATCATAACTTAGTGCAGTGCCTCATACTAGCTTGCATGAGTCCAGGGCTTCAAAAACGTTTTGAATTCCATAAACCCCGCGATATGATCCGGGAATTAGATGCCCTGTACAAGGAAACCGCAAGGTCTGAACGATTTGATATCATGAAGGCCTTGATGGAATGCAAGATGGCTGAGGGTAGTTCAGTTGGCGAACACGTAGTCAAAATGATTGGCTATGCTGAAAGGCTTAAAACCCTTGAGTTTCCACTTCCACCTGACCATATGATGGACATGCTACTTTCTTCACTCCCCCCTTCTTACGACGGTTTTATCATGAACTACAACATGAGTGGGATGGAGAAGACACCGGAAGAGGTGCTCGCCATGTTAAAAACTACGGAAGGAGGACTGCGGAAAAATCGCAAGCAAGTGTTGCTTGTGAATAAAACCGCCAGTTTCAAAAAGAAAGGCAAGCCAAAGAAGGGCAAGGGCGCCGGTAAGACCGGCTCCCAAAGCAACTCTAAGGGCGGAGCCAAGAATGAAACTGAGTGCTTCTACAGCAAGGGCACATGACAATGGAAGAGAAACTGCAAGAAGTATCTGGAAGATGAAGTCCGGGAAAACCGGAAAAGGTATAATTGTTATACAAGTTAATTTCATTGACGTTTTGCTTGCTAGCGAAAATTCTAAGTCCTGGGTATTTGATACCAGATCGGTTGCTCACATTTGCAACTCGATACAGGGACTTCAGAAGGTGTGCAAACTAGCAAAGAATGAAGTCGTGATGCGCGTCGGGAACGGCGCTGGGATCGCCGCTCAAGCCGTCGGCATTATGCCTCTACGTCTCCCTTCAGGATTTATCTTAGAACTAAATAACTGTTATTTTGTTCCACTGTTGTGTAGAAACATTATCTCCAGATCATGTTTAGTACACGATGGGTATTCGTACAAGTCTGAGAACAATGGTTGTTCACTTTATTGTAAGGATATGTTTTATGGATTTGCACCCATTGTTGGGGGCCTTTTCATTCTAAATCTTGAATGTGGAAATGATGTCTTTAACGTGAATGCTAAACGCCTTAAGAAGGCTGATACCACCACCACTTTCATGTGGCACTGTCGGCTTGGCCACATCGGAAAGAAACGCATGCCAAGACTCCATAAAGATGGAGTTTTACCGTCCCTTGATTTTGAATCATTTGACACATGTGAAGCTTGCTTGATGGGGAAAATGACCAAGACGCCGTTCACGGGTCATCCTGAACGAGCGGATGAATTATTGGAAATAATACATAGTGATGTATGTGGTCCAATGAACACAGCCGCACGGGGTGGGTATTTCTACTTCGTGACTTTTACTGATGATTTAAGTCGGTATGGCTATATCTACTTAATGAAGCATAAGTCGGAAACCTTTGAAAAGTTCAAAGAATTTCAGAATGAGGTAGAAAATCATCGTGACAAAAAGATTAAGTTTCTGCGGTCTGATCGCGGAGGTGAATACCTTAGTCATGAGTTTGGCCAACATCTGAGTGATCGTGGAATCGTTTCACAACTTACGCCTCCCGGAACTCCACAGAGAAACGGAGTGTCGGAACGACGTAACCGAACCTTGTTAGACATGGTAAGGTTGATGATGTCTCTTACAGATCTACCGATATCTTTTTGGGGTCACGCACTAGAAACTGCCGCTCACACACTAAACAGAGCACCGTCTAAGTCTGTTGAGACGACACCATACGAGTTATGGAACGGAAAAAAACCCGGTTTGTCGCATCTCAGAATTTGGGGTTGTGGGGTATACGTAAAACGTTTACAACCTACCATACTCGATCCCAGATCAGACAAATGTTACTTTGTAGGTTATCCCAAGGAAACAATTGGGTATTCCTTCTACCACCCGTCCGATAACAAAGTGTTTGTTGCCAGAAATGGACAATTTCTTGAGAAAGAGTTTCTCGCAAAAGAAGTGAGTGAGAGGACAGTACAACTTGATGAGATTATTGAATCTTCGGCAACCATTGATAGGGCTGAGGAACCAGAAGTAATTCCGCAAAACATCCCAACAACCGAGCCGGAAGTTGTCGCATGTGATGCGGAAACTTCAGACAATGTTGTAACTGAACCGCGCAGATCAGGTAGGGCTATCCAGCCACCTGAATGGTTTCACAAAAGAAATCTTCATTCTTGAAGACAATGAACCTGCGCACTACAAGGAAGCGATGGCGGGGCCCAGCTCAAAGGAATGACACAAGGCCATGAAATCCGAGATGGAATCCATGTACGAAAACCAAGTTTGGAACTTGGAAGAACTTCCTGAAGGTGTAAAGCCCATTGGTTGTAAATGGATTTTCAAAAGAAAGACGGACGCGGATGGTAACATTACTATCCACAAAGCTAGACTTGTCGCGAAAGGGTTCACGCAAGTTCCAGGAGTGGACTACGACGAGACTTTCTCGCCCGTAGCTATGCTTAGGTCTGTTCGGATATTACTAGCAATTGCTGCTTATTTCGATTATGAAATATGGCAGATGGACGTCAAAACGGCTTTCCTAAATGGAAACCTCAAAGACGATGTATACATGATACAGCCAGAAGGTTTTGTCGTTCATAAGGATACTGGAAAGGTATGCAAACTTCAGAAAGCCATTTATGGTCTGAAGCAAGCGTCAAGGAGCTGGAACATTCATTTTGATGAAGTAGTCAAATAGTTTGGCTTCATCAGGAATGACGAAGAATCTTGTGTTTACAAGAAGTTTAGTGGGAGCGCAAAAGCATTTGTAATCTTGTATGTGGATGACATATTGTTGATTGGAAATGACGTGAATTTTCTTAACGAAATAAAAGACTCATTGAAGAAGAGTTTTTCAATGAAAGACTTAGGCGAAGCGGCATATGTATTGGGCATTAGGATCTATAGAGATAGATCAAGACGCCTAATAGCGCTTAGCCAAAGCACGTACATTGACAAGGTGTTGAAAAGGTTCAACATGGAGAACTCCAAGAAAGGACTACTCCCCATGTCACCTGGCACAGTGCTTTGCAAGAATTAGTGTCCTCGGACTCTCGATGAGCGAGTACAAATGAATGATGTTCCATATGCCTCGGCAGTTGGTTCTATTATGTATGCCATGCTATGTACAAGACCGGACGTTTCCTATGCGCTAAGTGTTAGCAGCCGGTACCAAAGTGATCCAGGATTGGAACACTAGGCCGCAGTCAAGGGTATTCTTAAGTACCTCAGAAGGACCAATGATTTACTGCTTGTGTACGGAGGTGATGAAGAGCTCATTGTAAGTGGTTACACTGATGCAGGCTTCATGACTGACCCAGATGACTTTAAATCTCAGTCAGGCTATGTTTTCATATTGAACGGCGGCGCAGTTGATTGGAAAAGTTCCAAACAAAAGACTGTAGAGGATTCTACGACGGAGGCGGAATATGTTGCTTCAGAAGCCTCCAAGGAGGCAGTATGGATCAAGCAATTTCTTGAAGACCTTGGTGTGGTTCCAAGTGCTCTGGACCCGGTGGAGATCTATTGTGATAATAGTGGCGCCGTGGCTCAGGCAAGGGAGCCAAGTTCACACCATAAGACAAGACATATTGAACGCAAATATAAACTCATTCGACATCCTGTCGAAGCGGGTTTAGTGAAAGTACGCAAAGTTCACACGGATCTGAACGTATCAGACCCGATAACGAAGCCTCTACCACGAGCAAAGCATGAGTAGCACCGGACATCCATTGGTGTTAGGGAAGCCATGTAACTGGATTATGACTCTAGTGCAAGTGGGAGTCTGTAGGAGATATGCCCTAGAGGCAGTAATAACAATTATTTTGTATCTCCGAGTTTAAATGAATGTTTATGTTCCATGCTATAACTGCAATGATTCTCGAGTCTGCAATAACCACGAGTCTCGGAGGGAAACTCATGTGCACGTGTGGTATAATAAACGGTAAAATGTATTCCTAGTCTTGCCTCTATGACTGGCTCAAGTATTGCATGATGATCCTGTTTTCCTGATCATGGGCATGTCTATGCCGGCAATTTTGAGGGCACAATGTTAGTAGAACACTTTTGTTGAATCGACCCGAATTGATGTTTTGCTATGAGATACATTCGTCACAAGTTAATGGTTAATAACACAGAGATAGTTAATGTTTGCATAATTCCTTAGACCATGAGAGTATCGAGTTTCTTCATGCTTGCTTCATGAACTTTGGGGTTTGTTAAACGTCATCCGTAATTGGGTGGCTATTACGGCGGCTTACGGGTTCATGGAAAAGTGTGTCAAGTAACTTGATAGCTCAAGATTGGGATTTGCTCCTCCGACGATGGAGAGATATTCTCGGGCCCTCTCGGTGTTACGGTATCCATCATCGTCTGGCCAGACACATTGTGATTTGATCACTGGGATGCCGGAACACGGACACGAGTAAAGAGAACAAAACCGGTAACGAGGTAACTTGCATAGTGGACAAGTTGTTGATCCACGGGGATGCAATAAATCTCACCACGGGTATTTGTAATATATCGTGAAGCAACAGGAATAGCACACGGCAACTGGAGGTTCACTCGAATATTCATTCGTGTGGGTATAGGGGTCAATATGGGTGTCCACGGCTCCGATGTTGATCATTGATCGGAAATGGTTCCGGGTCATGTCTATACTTCACCGAACCTATAGGGTCACACGCTTAAGGGTCATGTATCTGCTGAATACTAGACGGGGAGTCTGAGAGAAAATCACCGAAAAAGTTTCGGACGAAACGGAAACGTTCCGGAGAGAACACCGGAATAGTTCCGGTGAAACTGAAAAGTTGTTTCAGGGTATTCCATTAAGTCAAATTGGTTCCGGCACATGTCTGGAAATTCTTGGAGGGTGCCAGAATCGTTCTGGTAAATTCTGGAATTTTTCCGGAGAGAAAACCGAAAATGTTCCGGAGCAGCCGGAACCGCTATGATAGCTTTTCGCTGAAGAAAACATTGTTCCGAAATTGTTTCGGAACGCGTTCAAAATTGTTTGTGTGGGTATTGGAATTATTCTAGGCACACGGATATAATTTGGGATTCAACTGACGCAGAAAAATGTCTTCATGAATAGTGAAAGTGCTTTTTGGATATTTTATGGAAAGCACCTTTTGGGATATTTCCAAAAGGCCTTCTAGAAGGACTTGGGAGCCAAGGCACCCCCATGTGGGGGGGGGGGCAAGTGTGGCCGGCCAAGCATGGTGGAGCTCCTTGGAGCTCCACATGGCACCCCTTTTAGCTTTATTATTTTTTGAAAAGGCATAAAGTGGGGGTACTTTTGGGTTTTTTGAATGCCCACTATACCCCTTGGCTATCCTATAAATAGAGGGAGGGGGCAGCCCCAAATCTCATGCTTGCTCTCATACACATGCCATTTGACTTGTCTGGCTTCTCTCTCCCTCCCACGAAATAGTTTCGTAGAGCCGAAAGGCTGTCTGGGTTCCGGCAGGAACTAGTTCTGGACGGCGAAGCCCTGCCGGATAGCTGACACCGTATGTGTGCAACCCCGTAGAGAGATTGTAGTTTCGATCTTTTGCCCGAGGGGCTGTTCGAGTGTCCTCCCGAAGGGCTGTCCGAGTTTCGGTTCGAGTTTCGAGGGTCCTCCCGAAGGGCTGTCCGCGACATCGTCCGAGGGACTGTCCGACCGCCTCCCGAAGGGCTGTCCGGCGAGGGAGTACAACCTTGCGGTTGGGAGGTTGTAAATCCTAGCTACAGGGATCTGCACCGACGATCTACACCGACTCTTCTTCCGCAGCGCTTCGAGTCGGTACGGATCAGATCAAACCTTGTATGCAGTCTCCATAGTGATCCTGGGCGTGCTCGCTGTACCGAATTTTTTTGTTTTCTGTCGCGTTCCCCTACAGCATCCACTAACAAAACCACTACATGCACGTGCGCCTACGCGAGCCTCCGCTGCGCGCGCACGCTTCGGACTCACGCGCCATCCCGGGCACACACACGTACGCACGCACACCCCTTCGTGGCTTATTTCTAACACTCTCTCCCTAAGCCATGATTGTAGGAGATATGCCCTAGAGACAGTAATAACAGTTATTTTGTATCTCCGAGTTTGTAATGAATGTTTATGTTTCATGTGCTATAACTGCAATGATTCTCGAGTCTACAATAACCACGAGGCTCGGAGGGAAACTCATGTGCACGTGTGGTATAATAAACGGTAAAATGTATTCCTAGTCTTGCCTCTAAGACTGGGTCAAGTATTGCATGATGATCCTGTTTTCCTGATCATGGGCATGTCTATGCCAGCAATTTTGAGGGCACAATGTTAGGAGAACACTTGTGTTGAATCGACCCGAATTGATGTTATGCTATGAGATACATTCGTCACAAGTTAATGGTTAATAACACAGAGATAGTTAGTGTTTGCATAATTCCTTAAACCATGAGTGTATCGAGTTCCTTCGTACTTGCTTCGTGAACTTTGGGGTTTGTTAAACGTCATCCGTAACTGGGTGGCTATTACGGCGGCTTACGGGTTCACGGAAAAGTATGACCAGAAACGAGATAGCTCAAGATTGAGATTTGCTCCTCCGACGATGGAGAGATATTCTCGGGCCCTCTCGGTGTTACGGTATCCATCATCGTCTGGCCAGACACATTGTGATTTGATCACTGGGATGCCGGAACACGAAAACGAGAAAAGAGAACAAAACCGGTAATGAGGTAACTTGCATGGTGGACAAGTTGTTGATCCACGGGGATGCAATAAATCTCACCTCGGGTGTTTGTAATATATCATGAAGCAACAGGAATAGCACACGACAACTGGAGGTTCACTCGAATATTTATTCGTGTGGGTATAGGGGTCAATATGGGTGTCCACGGCTCCGATATTGATCATTGATCGGAAAGTGTTCCGGGTCATGTCTGTACTTCACCGAACCTATAGGGTCACATGCTTAAGGGTCATCTATCTGCTGAATACTAGACGGGGAGTCTGAGAGAAAATCACAGGAAAAGTTTCGGACACAACGGAAACGTTCTGGAGAGGACACCGAAATAGTTCCGGTAAAACTGAAAAGTTGTTTCAGGGGATACCATTAAGTCAAATTGGTTTCGGCACACGCCTGGAAATTCTTGGAGGATGCCAGAAGTGTTCTGGAAACTTCTGGGAATTTTCCGGGATAAAAACCGGAAATGTTCCGGAGCTGCCGGGACCGATTTGGTTGCTTTTCGCAGATGAAATTTACTAATCCGAAATTGTTTCGGAACGCGTCCAAAATCTTTTGTGTGGGTACTGAAATTATTCTAAGACCCACAGAAATATTTTCGGATTTAACGGTCGCGGAAAATTGGTTCCATGAATAGTAAAAATTACTTTATGGATATTTTTTTGGAAAGCCACCTTTTGGGATATTTCCCAAAAGGCTTCTAGACGGGATTGGGGAGCAAGGAACCCCCATGTGGGGGGACCCCCTAGAGGTGGCTAGCCAAGGTGGGGCTCCTCCATGGAGCTCCACATGCCACACCTTTTTCCCTTTTATTCTTTTATGTGAGACATAAAGTGGGGGTACTTTTGGTATTTTTGTATGCCAACTTTACCCCTTGGCTTTCCTATAAATAGAGGTGGAGGGGTGCTCTCCAAACCTCATCCTTGCTCTCATACACATGCCATGCTCGTCTGGCTCTCTCTCTCTCTCCCTCCCACGAAATAGTTTCGTAGAGCCGAAAGGCTGTCTGGCTTCCGGTAGGAACTAGTTCTGGACGGCGAAGCCCTGCCGGATAGCTGACACCGTATGTGTGCAACCCCGTAGAGAGGTCGTAGTTTCGATCTTTTGCCCGAGGGGCTGTTCGAGTGTCCTCCCGAAGGGTTGTCCGAGTTACCGTTCGGTTTTCGAGGGTCCTCCCGAAGGGCTGTCCGAGTTACCGTTCGAGTTTCGAGGGTCCTCCCGAAGGGCTGTCCGCGACATCGTCCGAGGGACTGTCCGACCGCCTCCCGAAGGGCTGTCGGGCGAGGGAGTACATCCTCGCGGTTGGGAGGTTGTAAATCCTAGCTGCGGGGATCTGCACTGACGATCTACACCGACTCTTCTTCCGCTGCGCTACGAGTCGGTATGGATCAGATCAAACCCTGTATGACATCTCCATAGTGGTCCTACGCGTGCTCGCTATACTGAATTTTTTTTGTTTTCTGTTGCGTTCCCCTACAGTGGCATCATGAGCCGTGCTATGCGTAGATGCAGGTTATGATCTAGAATACATGGAGATGTATGGGTATTGCATAATATAATTTTGGAGTAGATGAGATCTATTGCTGAAAATTATTTATGTGGGTAGCAGATGAAATCTGTTGCCCGATGTTCTTGTTGCTTCCCTAGAATTTGCGTATTTCTGATCTCGAGACATCATGGTGGAATTTGACAAAGTTCTGGCAATCCGCGATCCTGATTGATCAACGAAGTACTATCAGTTCTTTGGGTTCCGCCATAGTCAAAAGAAAGATGAAATTCGCAGATGAAAGGGCAATGCAGATATGATCTGCACGGGGGTCATACGTATGACAAAGTTTAGTATGGGGCTCGAGATTTTATTATCTCATGTTTCATACACCCTGAGATGTTAATCTAGCGACTTGAATAATCATACTTGATGATAAAAAGTTGGTAGCTGCGGTTTAAGTCAAGACCTTAGAAGCCACGTAAAATAAAATTATGCATAAACCGATTAGAGGCGTCTAACTTGGTTTTCGAGAATGTGCATGTGATGTGGTATAGCAATGCTCATATTAATTCGATTATGTATGAGATGACTATATGATGTAAATTTACTAACATGACCTGCGTGTCATGATTCGGCATGATGGTTGGAGCCATGTGATTGTCATTTTAATGACCCGCGTGTCAACCTTAAGTAATGCACTTATTTTATTAGCTATAGAGATAGCAATATTATCTGGTGCATCGACAAGGTGGTGGCAATCTTCGCGAAGGTGAACACCGACGCAAATGCCGAAGACGAAGAAATTAAAGACTTCTCCGTCAGAAGGGGCTATACCATATCATGCTATTATGAATTGCCTGAGATGTTTATCCCTTATGTTGCACGCTTCTTGATTGCACGGTAGTCGCTTTTTATTAGGATGATCTCTCACTTAAAAATATCAAAGTAGTTAGTGTTCACCCAAGCGTAGCACCGTCTGAAATTCGTATCTTTTCGGGGTGCGCCATGTCCATATGGGTACGAACGAATTGAGAGGAATGAGGCGGGTGAGGTCAGACCTCGTAGCAAGATCACTTGGTTGTCTTTGACGTTCAGGCAGGATAGTCCTGAGCTCGGAACACACCCATCGAAAGATGAACAAAAGTCACATAGAGATGTGATCGGCAAGTTTGCCTACCGTTTGGAATTCTCGTCATCAGTGATGTCCACATCAATGGCGTTGAATTAAAATGTGGATTTTAAATCACTCATAATCAATTTTGAGAGATATTGATTTGAGTGGGAGCGCACTTTAGAATAAAATTGTTTATTCACTAGTGCCAAAAATCATTATGAACAAAGTCTAAGTGAAACTTGTGTTTTCCGTTGTAGATCAAATGGCTCGCAACACCGCGTTCAACTTAGGCCCGATGTTAGAGAAAGAGAAGTTAGCTGCGATTGGAAACAACTATGCGGATTGGGTCCGTAACCTGAGGATTGTCCTCAGGAGCGCTAAGAAAATGTATGTGCTTGAAAATGCTCTTCCAGCTAAACTGGCGGCAGATGCCCCGGAAGATGAACAAAATGTCTGGGCCACTAAGGATGATGATCACAACTTAGTGCAGTGCCTCATGCTAGCTTGCATGAGTGCAGGGCTTCAAAAACGTTTTGAATTCCATAAACCCCGTGAAATGATCCGGGAATTGGATGCTCTGTACAAGGAAACCGCACGGTCTGAACGATTTGATATCATGAAGGCCGTGATGGATTGCAAGATGGCTGAGGGCAGTTCAGTTGGCGAACACATAGTCAAAATGATTGGCTATGCTGAAAGGCTTAAAACCCTGGAATTTCCAATTCCGCCTGGCCATATGATGGACATGATTCTTTCATCACTCCCCCCGTCTTACGACGGCTTTGTCATGAATTACAACATGAGTGGGATGGAGAAGACACCGGAATAGGTGCTCGCCATGCTGAAAACTGCGGAAGGAGGACTGCGGAAAAATCGCAAGCAAGTGTTGCTTGTGAATAAAACCGCCAGTTTCAAAAAGAAAGGCAAGCCAAAGAAGGGCAAGGGCGCCGGTAAGACCGGCTCCCAAAGCAACTCTAAGGGAGGAGCCAAGAATGAAACTGAGTGCTTCTACTGCAAGGGCACAGGACACTGGAAGAGAAACTGCAAGAAGTATCTGGAAGATAAGAAGTCCGGGAAAACCGGAAAAGGTATAATTGTTATACAAGTTAATGTCATTGACGTTTTGCTTGCTAGCGAAAATTCTATGTCTTGGGTATTTGATACCGGATCGGTTGCTCACATTTGCAACTCGATACAGTGACTTCAGAAGGTGCGCAAGCTAGCAAAGAATGAAGTCGTGATGCACGTCGGGAATGGTGCTGGGATCGCCGCTCAAGCCGTCGGCATTATGCCTCTACGTCTCCCTTCAGGATTTATCTTAGAACTAAATAACTGTTATTTTGTTCCACTATTGTGTAGAAACATTATCTCCGGATCATGTTTAGTACACGATGGGTATTCGTAGAAGTCTGAGAGCAATGGTTGTTCACTTTATTGTAAGGATATGTTTTATGGATTTGCACCCATTGTTGGGGGCCTTTTCATACTAAATCTTGAATGTGGAAATGATGTCTTTAACGTGAATGCTAAACGCCTTAAGAAGGCTGATACCACCACCACTTTCATGTGGCACTGTCGCCTTGGCCACATCGGAAAGAAACGCATGCAAAGACTTCATAAAGATGGAGTTTTACCTTCCTTTGATTTTGAATCATTTGACACATGTGAAGCTTGCTTGATGGGAAAAATGACCAAGACGCCGTTCACGGGTCATCCCGAACGGGCGAGTGAATTATTGGAAATAATACATAGTGATGTATGTGGTCCAATGAGCACAATCGCATGGGGTGGGTATTTCTACTTCGTGACTTTTACTGATGATTTGAGTAGGTATGGATATATCTACTTGATGAAGCATAAGTCGGAAACCTTTGAAAAGTTCAAAGAATTTCAGAATGAGGTAGAAAATCATCGTAACAAAAGGATTAAGTTTTTGCGGTCTGATCGCGGGGGTGAATACCTTAGTCATGAGTTTGGCCAACATCTGAGTGACCGTGGAATCGTTTCACAGCTTACG
Organism: Elymus sibiricus; assembly: GCA_039707655.1. Taxonomy (NCBI): domain Eukaryota; kingdom Viridiplantae; phylum Streptophyta; class Magnoliopsida; order Poales; family Poaceae; genus Elymus; species Elymus sibiricus. The sequence continues at coordinate 32,591,163 of CM077674.1, forward strand.
CCTCCCGGAACTCCACAGCAAAACGAAATATCGGAACGACGTAACCGAACCTTGTTAGACATGGTAAGGTCGATGATGTCTCTTACAGATCTACCGATATCTTTTTGGGGTCACGCACTACTCACTGCAGCTCACACATTAAAAAAAGCACCGTCTAAGTATGTTGAGATGACTCCATACGAGTTATGGCATGGGAAGAAACCCAATTTGTCACATCTCAAAATCTGGGGTAGTGAAGCTTATGTAAAACGTTTACAACCAAGCAAACTCGATCCTAGATCAGACAAATGTTACTTTGTAGGTTATCCCAAGGAAACAGTTGGGTATTCTTTCTACCAACCCTCCGAGTGCAAAGTGTTTGTCGCTAAAAACGGAGTTTTTCTCGAGAAAGAGTTTCTCGCTAAAGAAGTGAGTGGGAGGACAGTACAACTTGATGAGATTAGTGAATCTTCGGCAACCGTTGATATGGCTAAGGAACCGGAAGAAATTCCGCTAATTATCCCTACAACCGATCCGGAAGTTGTCGCATGTGATGCGGAAACTTTAGACAATGTTGTAACTGAACCGCGCAAATCAGGTAGGGCTATCTAGCCACCTGAGTGGTTTCATAACAAAATCTTCATTCTTGAAGACGATGAACCTGTGCACTACAAGGAAGCAATGGTGGGGCCCAGCTCAAAGGAATGGAACAAAGCCATGAAATCCGAAATGGAATCCATGTACGAAAACCAAGTTTGGAACTTGGAAGAACTTCCAGAAGGCGTAAAGCCCATTGGTTGTAAATGGATTTTCAAAAGAAAGACGGACGCGGATGGTAACATTACTATCCACAAAGCTAGACTTGTCGCGAAAGGGTTCACGCAAGTTCCAGGAGTGGACTACGACGACACTTTCTTGCCCGTAGCTATGCTTAGGTCTGTGTATGGATCAAGAAATTTCTTGAAGACCTTGGTGTGGTTCCAAGTGCTCTGGACCCGGTGGAGATCTATTGTGATAATAGTGGCGCCGTGGCTCAGGCAAGGGAGCCAAGTTCACACCATAAGACAAGACATATTGAACGCAAATATAAACTCATTCGACATCCTGTCGAAGCGGGTTTAGTGAAAGTACGCAAAGTTCACACGGATCTGAACGTATCAGACCCGATAACGAAGCCTCTACCACGAGCAAAGCATGAGCAGCACCGGACAGCCATTGGTGTTAGGGAAGCCATGTAACTGGATTATGACTCTAGTGCAAGTGGGAGTCTGTAGGAGATATGCCCTAGAGGCAGTAATAACAGTTATTTTGTATCTCCGAGTTTAAATGAATGTTTATGTTCCATGCTATAACTGCAATGATTCTCGAGTCTGCAATAACCACGAGTCTCGGAGGGAAACTCATGTGCACGTGTGGTATAATAAACGGTAAAATGTATTCCTAGTCTTGCCTCTATGACTGGCTCAAGTATTGCATGATGATCCTGTTTTCCTGATCATGGGCATGTCTATGCCGGCAATTTTGAGGGCACAATGTTAGTAGAACACTTGTGTTGAATCGACCCGAATTGATGTTTTGCTATGAGATACATTCGTCACAAGTTAATGGTTAATAACACAGAGATAGTTAATGTTTGCATAATTCCTTAGACCATGAGAGTATCGAGTTTCTTCATGCTTGCTTCATGAACTTTGGGGTTTGTTAAACGTCATCCGTAATTGAGTGGCTATTACGGCGGCTTACGGGTTCATGGAAAAGTGTGTCAAGTAACTTGATAGCTCAAGATTGGGATTTGCTCCTCCGACGATGGAGAGATATTCTCGGGCCCTCTCGGTGTTACGGTATCCATCATCGTCTGGCCAGACACATTGTGATTTGATCACTGGGATGCCGGAACACGGACACGAGTAAAGAGAACAAAACCGGTAACGAGGTAACTTGCATAGTGGACAAGTTGTTGATCCACGGGGATGCAATAAATCTCACCTCGGGTATTTGTAATATATCGTGAAGAAACAGGAATAGCACACGGCAACTGGAGGTTCACTCGAATATTCATTCGTGTGGGTATAGGGGTCAATATGGGTGTCCACGGCTCCGATGTTGATCATTGATCGGAAAGGGTTCCGGGTCATGTCTATACTTCACCGAACCTATAGGGTCACATGCTTAAGGGTCATCTATCTGCTGAATACTAGATGGGGAGTCTGAGAGAAAATCACCGAAAAAGTTTCGGACGAAACGGAAACGTTCCGGAGAGAACACCGGAATAGTTCCGGTGAAACTGAAAAGTTGTTTCAGGGTATTCCATTAAGTCAAATTGGTTCCGGCACATGTCTGGAAATTCTTAGAGGGTGCCAGAATCGTTCTGGTAAATTCTGGAATTTTTCCGGAGAGAAAACCGAAAATGTTCCGGAGCAGCCGGAACCGCTATGATAGCTTTTCGCTGAAGAAAACATTGTTCCGAAATTGTTTCGGAACGCGTTCAAAATTGTTTGTGTGGGTACTGGAATTATTCTAGGCACACAGATATAATTTGGGATTCAACTGACGCAGAAAAATGTCTTCATGAATAGTGAAAGTGCTTTTTGGATATTTTATGGAAAGCACCTTTTGGGATATTTCCAAAAGGCCTTCTAGAAGGACTTGGGAGCCAAGGCACCCCCATGTGGGGGGGGGGGGGGGGCCCAAGTGTGGCCGGCCAAGCATGGTGGAGCTCCTTGGAGCTCCACATGGCACCCCTTTTAGCTTTATTATTTTTTGAAAAGGCATAAAGTGGGGGTACTTTTGGGTTTTTTGAATGCCCACTATACCCCTTGGCTATCCTATAAATAGAGGGGAGGGGGAAGCCCCAAATCTCATGCTTGCTCTCATACACATGCCATTTGACTTGTCTGGCTTCTCTCTCCCTCCCACGAAATAGTTTCGTAGAGCCGAAAGGCTGTTTGGGTTCCGGCAGGAACTAGTTCAGGACGGCGAAGCCCTGCCGGATAGCTGACACCGTATGTGTGCAACCCCGTAGAGAGATTGTAGTTTCGATCTTTTGCCCGAGGGGCTGTTCGAGTGTCCTCCCGAAGGGCTGTCCGAGTTTCGGTTCGAGTTTCGAGGGTCCTCCCGAAGGGCTGTCCGCGACATCGTCCGAGGGACTGTCCGACCGCCTCCCGAAGGGCTATCCGGCGAGGGAGTACAACCTTGCGGTTGGAAGGTTGTAAATCCTAGCTATAGGGATCTGCACCGACGATCTACACCGACTCTTCTTCCGCAGCGCTTCGAGTCGGTACGGATCAGATCAAACCTTGTATGCAGTCTCCATAGTGATCCTGGGCGTGCTCGCTGTACCGATTTTTTTTGTTTTCTGTCACGTTCCCCTACAGCATCCACTAACAAAACCACTACATGCACGTGCGCCTACGCGAGCCTCCGCTGCGCGCGCACGCTTCGGACTCACGCGCCATCCCGGGCACACACACGTACGCACGCACACCCCTTCGTGGCTTATTTCTAACACTCTCTCCCTAAGCCATGATTGTAGGAGATATGCCCTAGAGACAGTAATAACAGTTATTTTGTATCTCCGAGTTTGTAATGAATGTTTATGTTTCATGTGCTATAACTGCAATGATTCTCGAGTCTACAATAACCACGAGGCTCGGAGGGAAACTCACGTGCACGTGTGGTATAATAAACGGTAAAATGTATTCCTAGTCTTGCCTCTAAGACTGGGTCAAGTATTGCATGATGATCCTGTTTTCCTGATCATGGGCATGTCTATGCCAGCAATTTTGAGGGCACAATGTTAGGAGAACACTTGTGTTGAATCGAGCCGAATTGATGTTATGCTATGAGATACATTCGTCACAAGTTAATGGTTAATAACACAGAGATAGTTAGTGTTTGCATAATTCCTTAAACCATGAATGTATCGAGTTCCTTCGTACTTGCTTCGTGAACTTTGGGGTTTGTTAAACGTCATCCGTAACTGGGTGGCTATTACGGCGGCTTACGGGTTCACGGAAAAGTATGACCAGAAACGAGATAGCTCAAGATTGAGATTTGCTCCTCCGACAATGGAGAGATATTCTCGGGCCCTCTCGGTGTTACGGTATCCATCATCGTCTGGCCAGACACATTGTGATTTGATCACTGGGATGCCGGAACACGAAAACGAGAAAAGAGAACAAAACCGGTAATGAGGTAACTTGCATGGTGGACAAGTTGTTGATCCACGGGGATGCAATAAATCTCACCTCGGGTGTTTGTAATATATCATGAAGCAACAGGAATAGCACACGACAACTGGAGGTTCACTCGAATATTTATTCGTGTGGGTATAGGGGTCAATATGGGTGTCCACGGCTCCGATATTGATCATTGATCGGAAAGTGTTCCGGGTCATGTCTGTACTTCACCGAACCTATAGTGTCACACGCTTAAGGGTCATCTATCTGCTGAATACTAGACGGGGAGTCTGAGAGAAAATCACCGGAAAAGTTTCGGACACAACGGAAACGTTCCGGAGAGGACACCGAAATAGTTCCGGTAAAACTGAAAAGTTGTTTCAGGGGATACCATTAAGTCAAATTGGTTTCGGCACATGCCTGGAAATTCTTGGAGGATGCCAGAAGTGTTCTGGAAACTTCTGGGAATTTTCCGGGATAAAAACCGGAAATGTTCCGGAGCTGCCGGAACCGATTTGGTTGCTTTTCGCAGATGAAATTTACTAAGCCGAAATTGTTTCGGAACGCGTCCAAAATCATTTGTGTGGGTACTGAAATTATTCTAAGACCCACAGAAATATTTTCGAATTTAACGGTCGCGGAAAATTGGTTCCGTGAATAGTAAAAATTACTTTATGGATATTTTTTTCGAAAGCCACCTTTTGGGATATTTCCCAAAAGGCTTCTAGACGGGATTGGGGAGCAAGGAACCCCCATGTGGGGGGACCCCCTAGAGGTGGCTAGCCATGGTGGGGCTCCTCCATGGAGCTCCACATGCCACACCTTTTTCCCTTTTATTCTTTTATGTGAGACATAAAGTGGGGGTACTTTTGGTATTTTTGTATGCCAACTTTACCCCTTGGCTTTCCTATAAATAGAGGTGTAGGGGTGCTCTCCAAACCTCATCCTTGCTCTCATACACATGCCATGCTCGTCTGGCTCTCTCTCTCTCTCTCCCTCCCACGAAATAGTTTCGTAGAGCCGAAAGGCTGTCTGGCTTCCGGTAGTTACTAGTTCTGGATGGCGAAGCCCTGCCGGATAGCTGACACCGTATGTGTGCAACCCCGTAGAGAGGTCGTAGTTTCGATCTTTTGCCCGAGGGGCTGTTCGAGTGTCCTCCCGAAGGGCTGTCCGAGTTACCGTTCGGTTTTCGAGGGTCCTCCCGAAGGGCTGTCCGAGTTACCGTTCGAGTTTCGAGGGTCCTCCCGAAGGGCTGTCCGCGACATCGTCCGAGGGACTGTCCGACCGCCTCCCGAAGGGCTGTCGGGCGAGGGAGTACATCCTCGCGGTTGGGAGGTTGTAAATCCTAGCTGCGGGGATCTGCACTGACGATCTACACCGACTCTTCTTCCGCTGCGCTACGAGTCGGTACGGATCAGATCAAACCCTGTATGACATCTCCATAGTGGTCCTGCGCGTGCTCGCTGTACCGAATTTTTTTTGTTTTCTGTTGCGTTCCCCTACAGTGGCATCATGAGCCGTGCTATGCGTAGATGCAGGTTATGATCTAGAATACATGGAGATGTATGGGTATTGCATAATATAATTTTGGAGTAGATGAGATCTATTGCTGAAAATTATTTATGTGGGTAGCAGATGAAATGTGTTGCCCGATGTTCTTGTTGCTTCCCTAGAATTTGCGTATTTCTGATCTCGAGACATCATGGTGGAATTTGACAAAGTTCTGGCAATCCACGATCCTGATTGATCAACGAAGTACTATCAGTTCTTTGGGTTCCGCCATAGTCAAAAGAAAGATGAAATTCGCAGATGAAAGGGCAATGCAGATATGATCTGCACGGGGGTCATGCGTATGACAAAGTTTAGTATGGGGCTCGAGATTTTATTATCTCATGTTTCATACACCCTGAGATGTTAATCTAGCGACTTGAATAATCATACTTGATGATAAAACGTTGGTAGCTGCGGTTTAAGTCAAGACCTTAGAAGCCACGTAAAATAAAATTATGCATAAACCGATTAGAGGCGTGTAACTTGGTTTTCGAGAATGTGCATGTGATGTGGTATAGCAATGCTCATATTAATTCGATTATGTATGAGATGACTATATGATGTAAATTTACTAACATAACCTGCGTGTCATGATTCGGCATGATGGTTGGAGCCATGTGATTGTCATTTTAATGACCCGCGTGTCAACCTTAAGTAATGCACTTATTTTATTAGCTATAGAGATAGCAATATTATATGGTGCATCGACAAGGTGGTGGCAATCTTCGCGAAGGTGAACACCGACGCAAATGCCGAAGAGGAAGAAATTAAAGACTTCTCCGTCAGAAGGGGCTATACCATATCATGCTATTATGAATTGCCTAAGATGTTTATCCCTTATGTTGCACGCTTCTTGATTGCGCGGTAGTCGCTTTTTATTAGGATGATCTCTCACTTAAAAATATCAAAGTAGTTAGTGTTCACCCAAGTGTAGCACCGTTTGAAATTCGTATCTTTTCGGGGTGCGCCATGTCCATATGGGTACGAACGAATTGAGAGGAATGAGGCGGGTGAGGTCAGACCTCGCAGCAAGATCACTTGGTTGTCTTTGACGTTCAGGCAGGATAGTCCTGAGCTCGGAACACACCCATCGAAAGATGAACAAAAGTCACATAGAGATGTGATCGGCAAGTTTGCCTACCGATTGGAATTCTCGTCATCAGTGATGTCCACATCAATGGCGTTGAATTAAAATGTGGATTTTAAATCACTCATAATCAATTTTGAGAGATATTGATTTGAGTGGGAGCGCACTTTAGAATAAAATTGTTTATTCACTAGTGCCAAAAATCATTATGAACAAAGTCTAAGTGAAACTTGTGTTTTCCGTTGTAGATCAAATGGCTCACAACACCGCGTTCAACTTAGGCCCGATGTTAGAGAAAGAGAAGTTAGCTACGACTGGAAACAACTATGCGGATTGGGTCCGTAACCTGAGGATTGTCCTCAGGAGCGCTAAGAAAATGTATGTGCTTGAAAATGCTCTTCCAGCTAAACTGGCGGCAGATGCCCCGGAAGATGAACAAAATGTCTGGGCCACTAAGGATGATGATCACAACTTAGTGCAGTGCCTCATGCTAGCTTGCATGAGTGCAGGGCTTCAAAAACGTTTTGAATTCCATAAACCCCGTGAAATGATCCGGGAATTGGATGCTCTGTACAAGGAAACCGCACGGTCTGAACGATTTGATATCATGAAGGCCGTGATGGATTGCAAGATGGCTGAGGGCAGTTCAGTTGGCGAACACATAGTCAAAATGATTGGCTATGCTGAAAGGCTTAAAACCCTGGAATTTCCAATTCCGCCTGGCCATATGATGGACATGATGCTTTCATCACTCCCCCCGTCTTACGACGGCTTTGTCATGAATTACAACATGAGTGGGATGGAGAAGACACCGGAAGAGGTGCTCGCCATGCTGAAAACTGCGGAAGGAGGACTGCGGAAAAATCGCAAGCAAGTGTTGCTTGTGAATAAAACCGCCAGTTTCAAAAAGAAAGGCAAGCCAAAGAAGGGCAAGGGCGCCGGTAAGACCGGCTCCCAAAGCAACTCTAAAGGCGGAGCCAAGAATGAAACTGAGTGCTTCTACTGCAAGGGCACATGACACTGGAAGAGAAACTGCAAGAAGTATCTGGAAGATAAGAAGTCCGGGAAAACCGGAAAAGGTATAATTGTTATACAAGTTAATGTCATTGACGTTTTGCTTGCTAGCGAAAATTCTAAGTCTTGGGTATTTGATACTGGATCGGTTGCTCACATTTGCAACTCGATACAGGGACTTCAGAAGGTGCGCAAGCTAGCAAAGAATGAAGTCGTGATGCACGTCGGGAATGGTGCTGGGATCGCCGCTCAAGCCGTCGGCATTATGCCTCTACGTCTCCCTTCAGGATTTATCTTAGAACTAAATAACTGTTATTTTGTTCCACTATTGTGTAGAAACATTATCTCCGGATCATGTTTAGTACACGATGGGTATTCGTAGAAGTCTGAAAGCAATGGTTGTTCACTTTATTGTAAGGATATGTTTTATGGATTTGCACCCATTGTTGGGGGCCTTTTCATACTAAATCTTGAATGTGGAAATGATGTCTTTAACGTGAATGCTAAATGCCTTAAGAAGGCTGATACCACCACCACTTTCATGTGGCACTGTTGCCTTGGCCACATCGGAAAGAAACGCATGCAAAGACTCCATAAAGATGGAGTTTTACTGTCCTTTGATTTTGAATCATTTGACACATGTGAAGCTTGCTTGATGGCAAAAATGACCAAGACGCCGTTCACGGGTCATCCCGAACGGGCGAGTGAATTATTGGAAATAATACATAGTGATGTATGTGGTCCAATGAGCACAATCGCATGGGGTGGGTATTTCTACTTCGTGACTTTTACTGATGATTTGAGTAGGTATGGATATATCTACTTGATGAAGCATAAGTCGGAAACCTTTGAAAAGTTCAAAGAATTTCAGAATGAGGTAGAAAATCATCGTAACAAAAGGATTAAGTTTTTGCGGTCTGATCGCGGGGGCGAATACCTTAGTCATGAGTTTGGCCAACATCTGAGTGACCGTGGAGTCGTTTCACAGCTTACGCCTCCCGGAACTCCACAGCAAAACGAAATGTCGGAACGACGTAACCGAACCTTGTTAGACATGGTAAGGTCGATGATGTCTCTTACAGATCTACCGATATCTTTTTGGGGTCACGCACTACTCACTGCAGCTCACACATTAAAAAAAGCACCGTCTAAGTATGTTGAGATGACTCCATACGAGTTATGGCATGGGAAGAAACCCAATTTGTCACATCTCAAAATCTGGGGTAGTGAAGCTTATGTAAAACGTTTACAACCAAGCAAACTCGATCCTAGATCAGACAAATGTTACTTTGTAGGTTATCCCAAGGAAACAGTTGGGTATTCTTTCTACCAACCCTCCGAGTGCAAAGTGTTTGTCGCTAAAAACGGAGTTTTTCTCGAGAAAGAGTTTCTCGCTAAAGAAGTGAGTGGGAGGACAGTACAACTTGATGAGATTAGTGAATCTTCGGCAACCGTTGATATGGCTAAGGAACCGGAAGAAATTCTGCTAATTATCCCTACAACCGATCCGGAAGTTGTCGCATGTGATGCGGAAACTTTAGACAATGTTGTAACTGAACCGCGCAAATCAGGTAGGGCTATCCAGCCACCTGAGTGGTTTCATAACAAAATCTTCATTCTTGAAGACGATGAACCTGTGCACTACAAGGAAGCAATGGCGGGGCCCAGCTCAAAGGAATGGCACAAGGCCATGAAATCCCAAATGGAATCCATGTACGAAAACCAAGTTTGGAACTTGGAAGAACTTCCAGAAGGCGTAAAGCCCATTGGTTGTAAATGGATTTTCAATACAAAGACAGACGCGGATGGTAACATTACTATCCACAAAGCTAGACTTGTCGCGAAAGGGTTCACGCAAGTTCCAGGAGTGGACTACGACGACACTTTCTCGCCCGTAGCTATGCTTAGGTCTGTGTATGGATCAAGAAATTTCTTGAAGACCTTGGTGTGGTTCCAAGTGCTCTGGACCCGGTGGAGATCTATTGTGATAATAGTGGCGCCATGGCTCAGGCAAGGGAGCCAAGTTCACACCATAAGACAAGACATATTGAACGCAAATATAAACTCATTCGACATCCTGTCGAAGCGGGTTTAGTGAAAGTACGCAAAGTTCACACGGATCTGAACGTATCAGACCCGATAACGAAGCCTCTACCACGAGCAAAGCATGAGCAGCACCGGACAGCCATTGGTGTTAGGGAAGCCATGTAACTGGATTATGACTCTAGTGCAAGTGGGAGTCTGTAGGAGATATGCCCTAGAGGCAGTAATAACAGTTATTTTGTATCTCCGAGTTTAAATGAATGTTTATGTTCCATGCTATAACTGCAATGATTCTCGAGTCTGCAATAACCACGAGTCTCGGAGGGAAACTCATGTGCACGTGTGGTATAATAAACGGTAAAATGTATTCCTAGTCTTGCCTCTATGACTGGCTCAAGTATTGCATGATGATCCTGTTTTCCTGATCATGGGCATGTCTATGCCGGCAATTTTGAGGGCACAATGTTAGTAGAACACTTGTGTTGAATCGACCCGAATTGATGTTTTGCTATGAGATACATTCGTCACAAGTTAATGGTTAATAACACAGAGATAGTTAATGTTTGCATAATTCCTTAGACCATGAGAGTATCGAGTTTCTTCATGCTTGCTTCATGAACTTTGGGGTTTGTTAAACGTCATCCGTAATTGAGTGGCTATTACGGCGGCTTACGGGTTCATGGAAAAGTGTGTCAAGTAACTTGATAGCTCAAGATTGGGATTTGCTCCTCCGATGATGGAGAGATATTCTCGGGCCCTCTCGGTGTTACGGTATCCATCATCGTCTGGCCAGACACATTGTGATTTGATCACTGGGATGCCGGAACACGGACACGAGTAAAGAGAACAAAACCGGTAACGAGGTAACTTGCATAGTGGACAAGTTGTTGATCCACGGGGATGCAATAAATATCACCTCGGGTATTTGTAATATATCGTGAAGAAACAGGAATAGCACACGGCAACTGGAGGTTCACTCGAATATTCATTCGTGTGGGTATAGGGGTCAATATGGGTGTCCACGGCTCCGATGTTGATCATTGATCGGAAAGGGTTCCGGGTCATGTCTATACTTCACCGAACCTATAGGGTCACACGCTTAAGGGTCATCTATCTGCTGAATACTAGATGGGGAGTCTGAGAGAAAATCACCGAAAAAGTTTCGGACGAAACGGAAACGTTCCGGAGAGAACACCGGAATAGTTCCGGTGAAACTGAAAAGTTGTTTCAGGGTATTCCATTAAGCCAAATTGGTTCCGGCACATGTCTGGAAATTCTTGGAGGGTGCCAGAATCGTTCTGGTAAATTCTGGAATTTTTCCGGAGAGAAAACCGAAAATGTTCCGGAGCAGCCGGAACCGCTATGATAGCTTTTCGCTGAAGAAAACATTGTTCCGAAATTGTTTCGGAACGCGTTCAAAATTGTTTGTGTGGGTACTGGAATTATTCTAGGCACACAGATATAATTTGGGATTCAACTGACGCAGAAAAATGTCTTCATGAATAGTGAAAGTGCTTTTTGGATATTTTATGGAAAGCACCTTTTGGGATATTTCCAAAAGGCCTTCTAGAAGGACTTGGGAGCCAAGGCACCCCCATGTGGGGGGGGGGCCCAAGTGTGGCCGGCCAAGCATGGTGGAGCTCCTTGGAGCTCCACATGGCACCCCTTTTAGCTTTATTATTTTTTGAAAAGGCATAAAGTGGGGGTACTTTTGGGTTTTTTGAATGCCCACTATACCCCTTGGCTATCCTATAAATAGAGGGGAGGGGGCAGCCCCAAATCTCATGCTTGCTCTCATACACATGCCATTTGACTTGTCTGGCTTCTCTCTCCCTCCCACGAAATAGTTTCGTAGAGCCGAAAGGCTGTCTGGGTTCCGGCAGGAACTAGTTCTGGACGGCGAAGCCCTGCCGGATAGCTGACACCGTATGTGTGCAACCCCGTAGAGAGATTGTAGTTTCAATCTTTTGCCAGAGGGGCTGTTCGAGTGTCCTCCCGAAGGGCTGTCCGAGTTTCGGTTCGAGTTTCGAGGGTCCTCCCGAAGGGCTGTCCGCGACATCGTCCGAGGGACTGTCCGACCGCCTCCCGAAGGGCTGTCCGACGAGGGAGTACATCCTCACGGTTGGGATGTTGTAAATCCTAGCTGCGGGGATCTGCACCGACGATCTACACCGACTCTTCTTCCGCAGCGCTTCGAGTCGGTACGGATCAGATCAAACCTTGTATGCAGTCTCCATAGTGATCCTGGGCGTGCTCGTTGTACCGATTTTTTTTGTTTTCTGTCGCGTTCCCCTACAGCATCCACTAACAAAACCACTACATGCACGTGCGCCTACGCGAGCCTCCGCTACGCGCGCACGCTTCGGACTCACGCGCCATCCCGGGCACACACACGTACGCACGCACACCCCTTCGTGGCTTATTTCTAACACTCTCTCCCTAAGCCATGATTGTAGGAGATATGCCCTAGAGACAGTAATAACAGTTATTTTGTATCTCCGAGTTTGTAATGAATGTTTATGTTTCATGTGCTATAACTGCAATGATTCTCGAGTCTACAATAACCACGAGGCTCCGAGGGAAACTCATGTGCTCGTGTGGTATAATAAACGGTAAATTGTATTCCTAGTCTTGCCTCTAAGACTGGGTCAAGTATTGCATGATGATCCTGTTTTCCTGATCATGGGCATGTCTATGCCAGCAATTTTGAGGGCACAATGTTAGGAGAACACTTGTGTTGAATCGACCCGAATTGATGTTATGCTATGAGATACATTCGTCACAAGTTAATGGTTAATAACACAGAGATAGTTAGTGTTTGCATAATTCCTTAAACCATGAGTGTATCGAGTTCCTTCGTACTTGCTTCGTGAACTTTGGGGTTTGTTAAACGTCATCCGTAACTGGGTGGCTATTACGGCGGCTTACGGGTTCACGGAAAAGTATGACCAGAAACGAGATAGCTCAAGATTGAGATTTGCTCCTCCGACGATGGAGAGATATTCTCGGGCCCTCTCGGTGTTACGGTATCCATCATCGTCTGGCCAGACACATTGTGATTTGATCACTGGGATGCCGGAACACGAAAACGAGAAAAGAGAACAAAACCGGTAATGAGGTAACTTGCATGGTGGACAAGTTGTTGAACCACGGGGATGCAATAAATCTCACCTCGGGTGTTTGTAATATATCATGAAGCAACAGGAATAGCACACGACAACTGGAGGTTCACTCGAATATTTATTCGTGTGGGTATAGGGGTCAATATGGGTGTCCACGACTCCGATATTGATCATTGATCGGAAAGTGTTCCGGGTCATGTCTGTACTTCACCGAACCTATAGGGTCACACGCTTAAGGGTCATCTATCTGCGGAATACTAGACGGGGAGTCTGAGAGAAAATCACCGGAAAAGTTTCGGACACAACGGAAACGTTCCGGAGAGGACACCGAAATAGTTCCGGTAAAACTGAAAAGTTGTTTCAGGGGATACCATTAAGTCAAATTGGTTTCGGCACATGCCTGGAAATTCTTGGAGGATGGCAGAAGTGTTCTGGAAACTTCTGGGAATTTTCCGGGATAAAAACCGGAAATGTTCCGGAGCTGCCGGAACCGATTTGGTTGCTTTTCGCAGATGAAATTTACTAATCCGAAATTGTTTCGGAACGCGTCCAAAATCATTTGTGTGGGTACTGAAATTATTCTAAGACCCACAGAAATATTTTCGGATTTAACGGTCGCGGAAAATTGGTTCCGTGAATAGTAAAAATTACTTTATGGATATTTTTTTCGAAAGCCACCTTTTGGGATATTTCCCAAAAGGCTTCAGACGGGATTGGGGAGCAAGGAACCCCCATGTGGGGGGACCCCCTAGAGGTGGCTAGCCATGGTGGGGCTCCTCCATGGAGCTCCACATGCCACACCTTTTTCCCTTTTATTCTTTTATGTGAGACATAAAGTGGGGGTACTTTTGGTATTTTTGTATGCCAACTTTACCCCTTGGCTTTCCTATGAATAGAGGTGGAGGGGTGCTCTCCAAACCTCATCCTTGCTCTCATACACATGCCATGCTCGTCTGGCTCTCTCTCTCTCTCCCTCCCACGAAATAGTTTCGTAGAGCCGAAAGGCTGTCTGGCTTCCGGTAGGAACTAGTTCTGGACGGCGAAGCCCTGCCGGATAGCTGACACCGTATGTGTGCAACCCCGTAGAGAGGTCGTAGTTTCGATCTTTTGCCCGAGGGGCTGTTCGAGTGTCCTCCCGAAGGGCTGTCCGAGTTACCGTTCGGTTTTCGAGGGTCCACCCGAAGGGCTGTCCGAGTTACCGTTCAAGTTTCGAGGGTCCTCCCGAAGGGCTGTCCGCGACATCGTCCGAGGGACTGTCCGACCGCCTCCCGAAGGGCTTTCGGGCGAGGGAGTACATCCTCGCGGTTGGGAGGTTGTAAATCCTAGCTGCGGGGATCTGCACTGACGATCTACACCGACTCTTCTTCCGCTGCGCTACGAGTCGGTACGGATCAGATCAAACCCTGTATGACATCTCCATACTGGTCCTGCGCGTGCTCGCTGTACCGAATTGTTTTTGTTTTCTGTTGCGTTCCCCTACAGTGGCATCATGAGCCGTGCTATGCGTAGATGCAGGTTATGATCTAGAATACATGGAGATGTATGGGTATTGCATAATATAATTTTGGAGTAGATGAGATCTATTGCTGAAAATTATTTATGTGGGTAGCAGATGAAATCTGTTGCCCGATGTTCTTGTTGCTTCCCTAGAATTTGCGTATTTCTGATCTCGAGACATCATGGTGGAATTTGACAAAGTTCTGGCAATCCGCGATCCTGATTCATCAACGAAGTACTATCAGTTCTTTGGGTTCCGCCATAGTCAAAAGAAAGATGAAATTCGCAGATGAAAGGGCAATGCAGATATGATCTGCACGGGGGTCATGCGTATGACAAAGTTTAGTATGGGGCTCGAGATTTTATTATCTCATGTTTCATACACCCTGAGATGTTAATCTAGCGACTTGAATAATCATACTTGATGATAAAACGTTGGTAGCTGCGGTTTAAGTCAAGACCTTAGAAGCCACGTAAAATAAAATTATGCATAAACCGATTAGAGGCGTCTAACTTGGTTTTCGAGAATGTGCATGTGATGTGGTATAGCAATGCTCATATTAATTCGATTATGTATGAGATGACTATATGATGTAAATTTACTAACATGACCTGCGTGTCATGATTCGGCATGATGGTTGGAGCCATGTGATTGTCATTTTAATGACCCGCGTGTCAACCTTAATTAATGCACTTATTTTATTAGCTATAGAGATAGCAATATTATCTGGTGCATCGACAAGGTGGTGGCAATCTTCGCGAAGGTGAACACCGACGCAAATGCCGAAGACGAAGAAATTAAAGACTTCTCCGTCAGAAGGGGCTATACCATATCATGCTATTATGAATTGCCTGAGATGTTTATCCCTTATGTTGCACGCTTCTTGATTGCGCGGTAGTCGCTTTTTATTAGGATGATCTCTCACTTAAAAATATCAAAGTAGTTAGTGTTCACCCAAGTGTAGCACCGTCTGAAATTCGTATCTTTTCGGGGTGCGCCATGTCCATATGGGTACGAACGAATTGAGAGGAATGAGGCGGGTGAGGTCAGACCTCGCAGCAAGATCACTTGGTTGTCTTTGACGTTCAGGCAGGATAGTCCTGAGCTCGGAACACACCCATCGAAAGATGAACAAAAGTCACATAGAGATGTGATCGGCAAGTTTGCCTACCGATTGGAATTCTCGTCATCAGTGATGTCCACATCAATGGCGTTGAATTAAAATGTGGATTTTAAATCACTCATAATCAATTTTGAGAGATATTGATTTGAGTGGGAGCGCACTTTAGAATAAAATTGTTTATTCACTAGTGCCAAAAATCATTATGAACAAAGTCTAAGTGAAACTTGTGTTTTCCGTTGTAGATCAAATGGCTCACAACACCGCGTTCAACTTAGGCCCGATGTTAGAGAAAGAGAAGTTAGCTACGACTGGAAACAACTATGCGGATTGGGTCCGTAACCTGAGGATTGTCCTCAGGAGCGCTAAGAAAATGTATGTGCTTGAAAATGCTCTTCCAGCTAAACTGGCGGCAGATGCCCCGGAAGATGAACAAAATGTCTGGGCCACTAAGGATGATGATCACAACTTAGTGCAGTGCCTCATGCTAGCTTGCATGAGTGCAGGGCTTCAAAAACGTTTTGAATTCCATAAACCCCGTGAAATGATCCGGGAATTGGATGCTCTGTACAAGGAAACCGCACGGTCTGAACGATTTGATATCATGAAGGCCGTGATGGATTGCAAGATGGCTGAGGGCAGTTCAGTTGGCGAACACATAGTCAAAATGATTGGCTATGCTGAAAGGCTTAAAACCCTGGAATTTCCAATTCCGCCTGGCCATATGATGGACATGATGCTTTCATCACTCCCCCCGTCTTACGACGGCTTTGTCATGAATTACAACATGAGTGGGATGGAGAAGACACCGGAAGAGGTGCTCGCCATGCTGAAAACTGCGGAAGGAGGACTGCGGAAAAATTGCAAGCAAGAGTTGCTTGTGAATAAAACCGCCAGTTTCAAAAAGAAAGGCAAGCCAAAGAAGGGCAAGGGCGCCGGTAAGACCGGCTCCCAAAGCAACTCTAAGGGCGGAGCCAAGAATGAAACTGAGTGCTTCTACTGCAAGGGCACAGGACACTGGAAGAGAAACTGCAAGAAGTATCTGGAAGATAAGAAGTCCGGGAAAACCGGAAAAGGTATAATTGTTATACAAGTTAATGTCATTGACGTTTTGCTTGCTAGCGAAAATTCTAAGTCTTGGGTATTTGATACCGGATCGGTTGCTCACATTTGCAACTCGATACAGTGACTTCAGAAGGTGCGCAAGCTAGCAAAGAATGAAGTCGTGATGCACGTCGGGAATGGTGCTGGGATCGCCGCTCAAGCCGTCGGCATTATGCCTCTACGTCTCCCTTCAGGATTTATCTTAGAACTAAATAACTGTTATTTTGTTCCACTATTGTGTAGAAACATTATCTCCGGATCATGTTTAGTACACGATGGGTATTCGTAGAAGTCTGAGAGCAATGGTTGTTCACTTTATTGTAAGGATATGTTTTATGGATTTGCACCCATTGTTGGGGGCCTTTTCATACTAAATCTTGAATGTGGAAATGATGTCTTTAACGTGAATGCTAAACGCCTTAAGAAGGCTGATACCACCACCACTTTCATGTGGCACTGTCGCCTTGGCCACATCGGAAAGAAACGCATGCAAAGACTCCATAAAGATGGAGTTTTACCGTCCTTTGATTTTGAATCATTTGACACATGTGAAGCTTGCTTGATGGGAAAAATGACCAAGACGCCGTTCACGGGTCATCCCGAACGGGCGAGTGAATTATTGGAAATAATACATAGTGATGTATGTGGTCCAATGAGCACAATCGCATGGGTTGGGTATTTCTACTTCGTGACTTTTACTGATGATTTGAGTAGGTATGGATATATCTACTTGATGAAGCATAAGTCGGAAACCTTTGAAAAGTTCAAAGAATTTCAGAATGAGGTAGAAAATCATCGTAACAAAAGGATTAAGTTTTTGCGGTCTGATCGCGGGGGCGAATACCTTAGTCATGAGTTTGGCCAACATCTGAGTGACCGTGGAATCGTTTCACAGCTTACGCCTCCCGGAACTCCACAGCAAAACGAAATGTCGGAACGACGTAACCGAACCTTGTTAGACATGGTAAGGTCGATGATGTCTCTTACAGATCTACCGATATCTTTTTGGGGTCACGCACTACTCACTGCAGCTCACACATTAAAAAAAGCACCGTCTAAGTATGTTGAGATGACTCCATACGAGTTATGGCATGGGAAGAAACCCAATTTGTCACATCTCAAAATCTGGGGTAGTGAAGCTTATGTAAAACATTTACAACCAAGCAAACTCGATCCTAGATCAGACAAATGTTACTTTGTAGGTTATCCCAAGGAAACAGTTGGGTATTCTTTCTACCAACCCTCCGAGTGCAAAGTGTTTGTCGCTAAAAACGGAGTTTTTCTCGAGAAAGAGTTTCTCGCTAAAGAAGTGAGTGGGAGGACAGTACAACTTGATGAGATTAGTGAATCTTCGGCAACCGTTGATATGGCTAAGGAACCGGAAGAAATTCCGCTAATTATCCCTACAACCGATCCGGAAGTTGTCGCATGTGATGCGGAAGCTTTAGACAATGTTGTAACTGAGCCGCGCAAATCAGGTAGGGCTATCCAGCCACCTGAGTGGTTTCATAACAAAATCTTCATTCTTGAAGACGATGAACCTGTGCACTACAAGGAAGCAATGGCGGGGCCCAGCTCAAAGGAATGGCACAAGGCCATGAAATCCGAAATGGAATCCATGTACGAAAACCAAGTTTGGAACTTGGAAGAACTTCCAGAAGGCGTAAAGCCCATTGGTTGTAAATCGATTTTCAAAAGAAAGACGGACGCGGATGGTAACATTACTATCCACAAAGCTAGACTTGTCGCGAAAGGGTTCACGCAAGTTCCATGAGTGGATATTACTAGCAATTGCTGCTTATTTCGATTATGAAATATGGCAGATGGACGTCAAAACGGCTTTCCTAAATGGAAACCTCAAAGAGGATGTATACATGATACAGCCAGAAGGTTTTGTCATTCATTAGGATGCTGGAAAGGTATGCAAGCTTCAGAAAGCCATTTATGGTCTGAAGCAAGCGTCAAGGAGCTGGAACATTCGTTTTGATGAAGTAGTCAAAGAGTTTGGCTTCATCAGGAATGACGAAGAATCTTGTGTTTACAAGAAGTTTAGTGGGAGCGTAAAAGCATTTCTAATCTTGTATGTGGATGACATATTGTTGATTGGAAATGACGTGAATTTTCTTAGCGAAATAAAAGACTCATTGAAGAAGAGTTTTTCAATGAAAGACTTAGGCGAAGCGGCATATGTATTGGGCATCAGAATCTATAGAGATAGATCAAGACGCCTAATAGCACTTAGCCAAAGCACGTACATTGACAAGGTGTTGAAAAGGTTCAACATGGAGAACTCCAAGAAAGGCCTACTCCCCATGTCACCTGGCACAAGAATCAGTGTCCTCGTACTCTCGATGAGCGAGTAGAAATGAATGATGTTCCATATGCCTCGGCAGTTGGTTCTATTATGTATGCCATGCTATGTACAAGACCGGACGTTTCCTATGCACTAAGTGTTAGCAGCCGGTACCAAAGTGATCCAGGATTGGAACACTGGGCCGCAGTCAAGGGTATTCTTAAGTACCTCAGAAGGACCAAGGATTTACTCCTTGTGTATGGAGGTGATGAAGAGCTCATTGTAAGTGGTTACAGTGATGCAGGCTTCATGACAGACCCAGACGACTTCAAATCTCACTCAGGCTATGTTTTCATATTGAACGGCGGCGCAGTTGATTGGAAAAGTTCAAAACAAAAGACTGTGGCGGATTCTACGACGGAGACGGAATATGTTGCAGCTTCAGAAGCCTCCAAGGAGGCGGTATGGATCAAGCAATTTCTTGAAGACCTTGGTGTGGTTCCAAGTGCTCTGGACCCGGTGGAGATCTATTGAGATAATAGTGGCGCCGTGGCTCAGGCAAGGGAGCCAAATTCGCACCATAAGACAAGACATATTGAACGCAAATATAAACTCATTCGATATCATGTCGAAGCGGGTTTAGTGAAAGTACGCAAAGTTCACACGGATCTGAACGTGTCAGACCCGATGACAAAGCCTCTACCACGAGCAAAGCATGAGCAGCACCGGATAGCCATTGGTGTTAGGGAAGCCATGTAACTGGATTATGACTCTAGTGCAAGTGGGAGTCTGTAGGAGATATGCCCTAGAGACAGTAATAACATTTATTTTGTATCTCCGAGTTTGTAATGAATGTTTATGTTCCATGCTATAACTGCAATGATTCTCGAGTCTACAATAACCACGAGGCTCGGAGGGAAACTCATGTGCACGTGTGGTATAATAAACGGTAAAATGTATTCCTAGTCTTGCCTCTAAGACTGGCTCAAGTATTGCATGATGATCCTGGTTTCCTAATCATGGGCATGTCTATGCCAGTAATTTTGAGGGTACAATGTTAGGAGAACACTTGTGTTGAATTGACCCGACTTGATGTTATGCTATGAGATACATTCGTCACAAGTTAATGGTTAATAACACAGAGATAGTTAATGTTTGCATAATTCCTTAGACCATGAGAGTATCGAGTTCCTTCATACTTGCTTCGTGAACTTTGGGGTTTGTTAAACGTCATCCGTAACTGGGTGGCTATTACGGCGGTTTACGGGTTCACGGAAAAGTATGACCAGAAACGAGATAGCTCAAGATTGGGATTTGCTCCTCCGGCGATGGAGAGATATTCTTGGGCCCTCTCGGTGTTACGGTATCCATCGTCGTCTGGCCAGACACATTGTGATTTGATCACTGTGATGACGGAACACGGAAACGAGAAAAGAGAACAAAACCGGTAGCGAGGTAACTTGCATGGTGGACAAGTTGTTGATCCACGGGGATGCAATAAATCTCACCTCGGGTGTTTGTAATATATCGTGAAGCAACAGGAATAGCACACGGCAACTGGAGGTTCACTCGAATATTCATTCGTGTGGGTATAGGGGTCAATATGGGTGTCCACGGCTCCGATGTTGATCATTGATCGGAAAGTGTTCCGGGTCATGTCTATACTTCGCCGAACCTATAGGGTCACACGCTTAAGGGTCATCTATCTGCTGAATACTAGACGGGGAGTCTGAGAGAAAATCACCGGACAAGTTTCGGACACAACGGAAACGTTCCGGAGAGGACACCGGAATAGTTCCGGTAAAACTGAAAAGTTGTTTCAGGGGATACCATTAAGTCAAATTGGTTTCAGCACACGCCTGAAAATTCTTGGAGGATGCCAGAAGTGTTCTGGAAACTTCTGGGAATTTTCCGGGATAAAAACCGGAAATGTTCCGGAGCTGCTGGAACCGATTTGGTTGCTTTTCGCAGATGAAATTTACTAATCCGAAATTGTTTCGGAACGCGTCCAAAATCATTTGTGTGGGTACTGGAATTATTCTAAGACCCACAGAAATATTTTCGGATTTAACGGTCGCGGAAAATTGGTTCCGTGAATAGTAAAAATCACTTTATGGATTTTTTTTTGGAAAGCCACCTTTTGGGATATTTCTCAAAAGGCTTCTAGAAGTGATTGGGGAGCAAGGAACTCCCTTGTGGGGGGACCCCCTAGAGGTGGTCGGCCAAGGTGGGGCTCCTCCATGGAGCTTCACATGCCACACCTTTTTCCCTTTTATTCTTTTATGTGAGACATAAAGTGGGGGTACTTTTGGTATTTTTGTATGCCAACTTTACCCTTGGCTTTCCTATAAATAGAGGTGGAGGGGTGCTCTCCAAACCTCATCCTTGCTCTCATACACATGCCATGCTCGTCTGGCTCTCCCTCTCTCCCTCCCACTAAATAGTTTCGTAGAGCCGAAAGGCTGTCTGGGTTCCGGCAGGAACTAGTTCTGGACGGCGAAGCCCTGCCGGATAGCTGATACCGTATGTGTGCAACCCCGTAGAGAGGTCATTGTTTCGATCTTTTGCCCGAGGGGCTGTTCGAGTGTCCTCTCGAAGGGCTGTCCGAGTTACCGTTCGGTTTTCGAGGGTCCTCCCGAAGGGCTGTCCGAGTTACCGTTCGAGTTTCGAGGGTCCTCCCGAAGGGCTGTCCGCGACATCGTCCGAGGGACTGTCCGACCGCCTCCCGAAGGGCTGTCCGACGAGGGAGTACATCCTCACGGTTGGGATGTTGTAAATCCTAGTTGCGGGGATCTGCACCGACGATCTACACCGACTCTTCTTCCGCTGCGCTACGAGTCGGTACAGATCAGATCAAACCCTGTATGACATCTGCATAGTGGTCCTGGGCGTGCTCGCTGTACCGAAATTTTTTGTTTTCTGTTGCGCTCCCCTACAATGATCTCGCCGTCGCCGGAGTTGTTGCAGCTCCCGTCGTTGTCGTCGTCACGGCCACGGACTCGACCTGGCGCACTGACGCCGGTCGCCACGGCCACGGACTCGACCTGGCGCACCGACGCCGGTCGCCACCGTGCTTGCCGCATGCCGCCACCGTGCCGCCGAAGCCTTCACGTCCGTCGCGCTCGTCGCGGACTCACCGTGCGCCGCCTCCGTGTCCGCCATGACCGCCGCAGCGCCGCGCACCTCCATAGGCCGACACACGGCCCGGAGCTTCATCGCGCAGCCGCCGGCGAACACCGCCACCGCCGGCATGCCTCCGGCAAGGGGAACGAGGCCCAAGATAACCAAGCTCATGATACCAATTGTTGGGACAAACCCCGGACCAGCTCGCCGCTCATCTCCTCTCTCACTCGCTCAGACGAAGGTGGAAGGAGGAGCACACTGGACGCAAGTTTTTCCGGCGCACAAACGCCCCGCCGCACGAACGGCCTTACTTTACTGGGCACATACCCCGGCTCGGCTCATACCGTCACCGTGGCTCGGCAACACACCGGCGCACTTACAACGAGTACATGGGGGGCTTTTTATACCCAAGCTAGCTCCCATGCACACACTCACGAGCCAGCCACAATGCTCGGCGCCACTACGCGCACACACGCACTAACCGGCTTGAGGCCATGCATCCACTAACAAAACCACTACATGCACGTGCGCCTACGCGAGCCTCCGCTGCGCGCGCACGCTTCGGACTCACGCGCCATCCCGGGCACACACACGTACGGCTGGATCATCGGAGAAGAGGGCGTCGATGCACGGTTCTAGACGACGAGGAGCTCGACACCAGACCCGGTCCTGCCGTACATCAGCAGGGTGATTTTTTTCCAGATTTTCTTTAAGGAGTCTTCGTGCTTGGTGTGGGGCGATGAAGCGGTCGTGTTGCCCCAGGGTAGGAATAATGTTGTCCCCGCCCTATCCCTTTAGCGTTGGTGTGCTTTTCGCTGCCGGAGGGCGTGTGGAGCTGCATCTCCGGCGGGTCGTTCAGGATCCAGTCGGTTTAAGTTTCTAGTGGATCTGTCTGGATTCAGCCGGCTTTCGTGGTCCTCGTGATTTTTCGAGTTTCTACATGCCTTTATATGTGTTTTTTTCTCCGATGCTAGTTTGCGTTGGTGTTTCCTATTTGGCGCTTCAGGCGCCCATTAGTATGCATCTTGCAAACAGACGCATACACCCCCTCCGCGCTAGGCCGACCCATCTACCTTTCTTTCCCGATTTTTAAAACGCAAAAAAGCGCATCAAGGTACACTGCAGTAACCAGCACACCACCTAGCCCGATCTGAAAACTTATATAATTTTCCATCTTTTCTTCTTTCTTCTTCCCTTTTTCCTTATTCCTAATTTCTTTTTTCATTTTTTGTTTTCTATTTTTTCTTTTTTCATCGTCCTGGTTCGATGAATTTTTTTCAAATTCGTGAACTATTTCTTCAAATCGATGATTTTTTTTATCAAAATTGATTTTTTTTTCAAATTTGATGAACTTTTATTATGGATCTAGTGGTCATGGATCTGGCAAAGGTGCTGGATCCGGCTCTAGTGATGCAACTAATAACTACTACAATGGAAATGACAATGCAAATGCAAATTCATATGGCAGCGGTGATGGTAATGGATATGACACAAATGGTGAGAGCGCTAGCGGCAACTATGCTGGATCAGGGTTCGGTGATGTCCACCCGTAACATGCTTCATCATGTTAATCTATATATGGAGCCCAACCTGCTCTCTATTGAGTGGTCACCAATGTAATTTATTTTCATTTTATTGCACTTTTCTTGCTGTTTGTTACAAGAAATAAAAGGCCTCATCATCCTGATAAGGTTAGTGATGTAACGGATAAGAATATTGTGTGACTGTGGGCTTCCTAGAATGAATATGTCGATGGTTACTATATATCTAGTTATATATATCCACCATTTCGAAGTAGTCAAATTGTATGGATTACTAAGTATTAGTTTTCATGTGCGCAAACCGGAAGTAAGAGCATTGATGGCTCCATTTTTTTTTGAGAAACACATTACATACGCATATGCTCACATACACTCATCCCTTTGAACACGCATGCAGACCCTACCCCTATGAGCACCTCCGAGAGACCGAGCCAGCGGATCTTGAGATTGACAAAGACACCAAATGCGCCTGCATATTGACGGGAACGTCGCCTCCAACTAAAAGGATTTTTTTTGCCAAGAACAACACGAAATTCATTCCCGTGTGAAACTTCATACATGAGTAGAATACTCGACCATTTTCACCACAAAAACGTTTCAGAATTGATTGTTTATATTTTCTAAAATTAAAATGCTTTAGCGGTAGCACCTAAAACCATGTCCCAAGAATCTACTTATGTTCATATTGTGGATTAAATTATTGTTATATATTTTTGCCGAAAGTGCCATGTTACCAATAAGGTTTCAATATTTGTGGCACACACATTGGCTTGTGGTACATAACTTTCAAAAGTCTCATATAATTAATACCTCTCAATTACATGTGTGCTCATATGGTATGCATGTGATGTGACATCTCAACTTTATTTAAACATAAAGTATGATTCTAATTAGTTAGCACTCAATTATATTTTAAGGTGATTGCCATGTCAAATCATCCACGCCCAATTTCATGGAATAAATGTTCCACGACAGATTACGTCTACTTGTGGTCATCCTATTGATTAACTAATTGTTATATATTGCTACCAATAGTGCCATGTAACCACGCGATAAGGTTTCAATATTCGTGGGGCGCACATTACATTAATTTTTGTCTTACATAACTTTCAAAAGCATCATATAATTAAAATCATATCTGAATGATAGTATAATTAATAGTTCCATTTGATGCCGTCTTTTCAGTCGTTAACTGAACATTTTGGATCAGCTCCCAAAGATTTATGAACTGATCAATGTCCTCCGAAGACACAACTCGTTGCAGTCCCTTCATCCATCTTCCTTCAGCCAACGAGTTTTTTTGGCGCGCTAGGCAAAACATCCTTGGGGCAATCTCCTTTGGGGCCTGACCCAGCAACCATTTATCCTTCCAAAAATGAGCTATGGAACCATCACCGATGGTAATTGTGGTGCAAACAGCAAACAGTTGTCTATCGATCATGTCACAGGGAACAGTTGTCCCTTTCCAGGGTTTGTCCTCCTCTTGCCATTCGTTCCACAACCATCTTAGCCTCAGCGATGTTCCAAAACTCCTAATATCCTTTATACCCAGTCCACCATTTTGTTTGGGGGCACATAAAGCTTTCCAATTGACCAGTCATTTCCCCCATTTCCCTTTTCGTCCGCGTTCCACAAGAAATTCCTTCTGATCTTGTTTAGCCACTTATCAGCCCAGACATTTGTAGCGAAGTTTGTCAGAAAATACGTTGCCACGGTAGTGATCACCAAGTTGACTAGAAGCAGCCTCCCTGGCCTCTTGTGATCAGTTTACCTTTCCAAGGCTTTAACCTTCTAGACGCTTTGTCCAGAAGCGGTTGGATTTTCACTCCGCGTAGCTTTCTGATGCTCAGTGGTAGCCCTATGTACTTGCATAGTAGATTAGCACTATTTCCTCCAAAAGCCTCTAGGACCACCTCTAAATTTATTCCATCACATCTGATGGGATATGTAGTGCACTTGTGTATATTCACCTTCAGCCCCGACATCTCTCCAAAACATTGCAGGATATATTTTAGGGCCTTGACCTCTCCTTTTATTGGATTGCCAAAAAACCACAGTGTTATCTGCGTAGAAACTCACTCTAATCTTGGCTGCTTTTGTGGTGGGTGGAGTTAGAATCCCTCTCTGTGTTGCCATGTCAAGCAGCACTAGTAGAAAACAGGGCATCAGTCCCGGTTTCAGAGGGCCTTTAGTCCCGGTTCTGCAACCGGGACTGAACAATCGGGACTAAAGGCCCCCACTTTTAGTCCCGGTTGGGTTACGAACCGGGACTAAAGGAGCTCCACGTGGCCGCTGTGGGGCGCCCAGGCAGGAGGACCTTTAGTCCCGGTTGGTAACACCGACCGGGACTAAAGGATCTCCACGTGGTCGCTGCGCAGCGCTCAGGCAGGAGGACCTTTAGTCCCGGTTGGTAACACCAACCGGGACTAAAAGGCCGCCACGCGTCAGCCCCTGCCAATCGCTGTTTTTTTTTGAAAGGAGGGGTTTAGGGTTTAGGGGTTTTGGAGGGTTTAGGGGTTTCATATTGTGTTTCCCCCTTTTCTTTTTGTGTTTACCATTCAATTCTTTTACATTTAGGGTTTTCGTTTTTATTTTACGTTTTCCATTCAACTCGACGCTAGCTACTACATATAGCAATGAAGGAACCATTACACGAATCGTCATGAATATAGAGAGAAGTGACCTCTCTTTCTCCGTGCTTGGTCGAACAACAAGTTTTCGTATATTTATTCGACGCTACTACGTATAGTACACGTTTATGCATATATACAATGTAACATCTCTTACGATCCCTAATATCTAATTACCAAAATCGCATTGCCACTCCCGATGGAATTCTCCGTCTGTAGGTATGACATGGTCAACAAAGAATCCCGCCAATTCCACTTGAATTGCTCGTATGCGATCAGTTGTTACGAGTTCGTCCCGCTTCCGCTTGATCTAATTTAAAGAAGGGGGTCAATATATATATATATATATATATATATATATATATATATATATATATATATATATATATATATATATATATATATATATATATATATATATATGAATGAAACTCAACACAATTGATGGTAATAAAATAAAAATGTGAATATTGTTTACATACTTCAATTTGTTCTTCAGATCTGCCCCGCTCAGAGGTCTTGTGGCGAATGTACTCGCAAACGTAGTATCCACATAAATTATTCCCGGGTTCCTGCCACAAGAACTTTACGAGAATAGAGTTCAATCAAAATGATAATCAAGCATGATAATGGTATTGAAACTAGAATCAATGAGAGATGCGCGGAACTAGCTAGTACTACTTACTTTGGGTTGTGAAAATCGCAGCTCCTTTTTCCATTCACCCCTAACCTTGTTAGTGAACTTTTTCCAAACCCTGCCCGGCAAAGAAAATGATTACTTGATATCAGGAAATGAACGAAAGTTGCCGATACGGTGCGATAATGATTGAACTTACTTCTGGAGCATTTGACTCATGTCCGCCCACTCCTTAGCCTCTTTACGTCTCGAGTCCAAGACAACTACTAGTCCCGCATCAAGCTGAATGGCTAGCAGAATAAAGTGGAACCTGCGCACGCATAACTCATCAATTACACTTAACCTCGAGTAAGCGAAACAGAATGTGCACAAGACAGTAACACTCACTTGAAGTTGTAAGGAAATAGTATTTCCCTTTTGTTTTCTTGTCCAAGTAACGCATTTAGCAAGTATTTCTCTGTATCATCGGGGCTTTTTTGTACCATATATTCATTTACGGTATTTGGGTTAATAAACCCAATGTCATAGATTTTTCCTCTGCATTCGCGGATCTTCAATCTGCATAATATAGTGTGAGGATAATTATACATGCAATGAACGAGCTGAGCTAGAGACTTAATTACAGAAAAAATACTTACAGACAATAGCAACTGATGATAGCTTTGTCGAGGGCGGCTTGATTGTATAACTGAAATAATTCTTCAAATTTAATGTACAACGCCTCGACTCCATTGAAGTAGTGCTCATCTTTAATTCCCACTAAGATACTATTGGTCCCTTCCTTGCAGGCTTTCAAGTACCAGTTATGCAATGTTCGCATCATCGTTGATAGACGCGGGAGCTGCTCAGGTCTGACGAGAGGCTTCCCGTGCTCGTATCTATAGGCTACCTCAGCCATTTCGAACTGTACCTCATCGCCTAAGTAATCAGCAAGAGTGTAACCAGGATGAGCGGCCGCTACGCCCGGATCATTGGCGATATCGGGAAACACCTTGAGCGGGGGGCACGATTGTTTTTCCTGTTCGCCGAGCTGGGGAATTGTTTTCCCACTTCTTGCAGCACTGCTAGTACTTCCCGACATTTTCGCTTCATGAAATGTCTTTACAATACAGCGGTCATAGTGTGAGAGCGGCGGAGGAGATGGTGGGCGCTGAAGGGCATCCAGACAGCGCTTCGCTTTTACCGGATCTATTTTCTCCTTTGGATCTGGACGTTTCGGTGCAAGCTGGCGTTTCACATCGGCAGCCACGAACTCGTCGGTTTCCTCCTCAGTCATGTCGTATGGTAACTTGGGAGGAGCCTTCTTGACGCTTGGACCTGCTCTGGATTTCTTCGTTGTTGTACTGCTAGCCGCCGGAGCGGCGGCGGGTCTCTTCCGCCGTTGTTGGGAGGAGCCTTCTTGACGCGGCGGAGGAGGCGGAGTCCGCTGAGGCGGCGGAGACAGCTGAGGCGGCGGAGGATTCTGCTGAGGGGCCTCCTCCGGCGGAGTCCGCTGACGCGGCGGAGACAGCTGAGGCGGCGGAGGATTCTGCTGAGGGGCCTCCTCCGGCGGAGTCCGCTGACGCGGCGGAGACAGCTGAGGCGGCAGAGTGTGCTGATGTGGCGGAGACGACTGAGGCAGCGGAGATAGAGCTGGACAGTGAGGAGTCTGCTGAGGGGCCTCCTCCGGCTGAGTCTGCTGAAGCGGCGTCCATTGTGGAAGCACGATGTATTCCTTTCTCCATAGAATGGTAGTCCTTACGGCATCTACCAGATGAGTCTCCCCTTCACCTGTAGGGTACTCAAGCTCCAGCCCCTCGAATCCGTTGGTAACTTCATCCACCCCGACAATAGCATAGCCATCTAGAATCGGATTGCAATGGAAAGTTCCATCAGCTCTAGGAGGTAAGACATAGCCGACCGCCACCTTCAAGGTTAGGTTGATGCATTTCGCCATTAGCTCACAATGTTCCCTCTCCGTGATATCATCCACGGGGTAGCGAGGAGCTGTGATATCAGGCCGAACAAGCAAACTGGAAGCCACGCTGCTTTTCCGCTGAGATGGTGGGGTAGCTTCGTGGGCAGTATCGAATGAAGGATCTTCGTGCTGCTGAGATGGTGTGCTGGTAGCTCGCTGGCTGTTAAGTGCCTCTATTAACGCTAATCTTTCTTCTACCTTCTGCAGCCGGTCTACATCCTCTTTCTTCTTTCTCCCTCGGCTTCTATAAGTGTCTCTGCTGTCGGGAAACCCATCCTTCCACGGAACGGAGCCTGATGTGCCTCGTGTTCGTCCAGGGTGTTCAGGATTCCCGAGGGCGCGTGACAGCACGTCCTTCTCTCTGTCGGGATGGAACCTCCCTTCCTGCACGTCCTTGATTGCTTCCTGAATCTTTATGACGGGTGTTTGAAGTTGGTCTTTCGTGTAAACACACTTCCCTGTTTCTGGGTCCAAAGTTCCCCCATGCCCGAAGAACCAAGTCCTTGCCCGTTCGGGCCAGTTCAATGTCGCTGGTTGGATCCCTTTAGCAAGCAGGTCGTTCTCAGCTTTCTCCCACTTAGGCTGGGCAGCCTTGTAGCCACCTGACCCCGTAACGTGGTGATATTCCTTCTTTGCAGCATTTTGCTTATTCATCAGTGACCTGTTCTTAGCTTTCTCCGATTTCTTGTACGCCACAAATGCGGGCCAGTGACCTTTTATCTTCGCATATTGACCGGTGAATTCTGGAGTCTTGTCTTTCTGGACAAACTGTTCGTTCAATCTTTTCTTCCAGTTCTTGAATTGTTCTGCCATCTTCATAAGAGCCCATTTTTTGACTTTTCGCTGTATAACTGGGTTATTTGGATCCTCCTCTGGCGGTAGGCTGAAATTTAGCAAGAGCGAGTTCCAAAGCTCATCTTTGCATCTATCGTTGACATAAGAAACTCCATCGTCCTTCTTCTTATTCCATTCTTGGATGCTGATCGGGACGCTGCCCCTAACAATAACTCCGCACTGATATATAAATTGGTCTTGGGTCCACTTGGGAACAGTCGGTTTGCCATCTGGATCGACTTCTTCGATCATGAACCTTTCATTCTCGCCCAACCTTTTCTTCGGGACTCGTCTCCTTATAGAAGTTTGGCTCGATCCGGAGGGCTAAAAGAAGAAAGAAGCGTTAATATATGTACATACAAAACAATTAATGCATCTAGTCAGCAGAGGCTTAATTAATATATATACCTCGCCGGACTTTGCAACAGTTAAGGCTCCAACACCGGCGGAGCCGTCATCTTCTCCCTCCTCCATTCGATCACCGGAGCCGTCATCTTCTCTCTCCTCCATTCGACCATCGGAGTCGTTGAGAAACTATGAGGTGATGATATCATCATCATCTCTGTCGCGGATTATTTCCTCCAACGCCTCTTCTTGTTCTAAGTCTCTGCCGTGTTCCATAGTTTCTGCAAATATTACAACATGGCAATATACAACCATGAGAGATGGATTAGTGGCAAACATAGACCTAATCACAACAAGGAATCATATGCATATGAGCAATTAATGGATTAGTGGATTATCGGGGTTATGTTTTAACGACCCCCTCCCCCCTCATGTCGAAGTTATACCAAAATTATCGGGGTTATGTTTTAACGACCCCCCCCCCTCATGTCGAAGTTACGACGATATTTGTACAAGATTTATACACAAGATGAATACAAAATGAATACAAGATTTATACACAAGATGAATACACAACTCAACAAATGAACCAACCATCATCCTATGAACAAAACTCAACATACAACAAATAATGGACACCTTTTGTCGAACAGCGGAGGGACGATCAGGGACCAACTCCACGGAGATGCAACACCACAACCTGTAATTCCACGGAGATTCAAATGACCCCTAGATCAATGGCAATCATCATGATCAAGTTGACAAGTATTAACAGATTTTCAGACTTAGTGATATTTGCATAGAGTGGGAATGCAAAACAGTAACATCATGATGAAGTAAGCACTCATCATATGCAAATTTTAACATTTGTTTCTCTATCTAAAAAAACCAATTTTTTTTTCTCTTCCATCTCATCTCATCTTCACAAAACATCTATCATATCTATCACATTGAGTATATGTATCTAAAAACCTAGTAAAACTACACAAAACAAACAAAAAAATTCAGCCATCTCCATCTCATCTCATCCATCTCATCTCATCTCAATGAACAAAAATTTATATTACACATGAAAATATCACAAATGAAATGACTTTGATCATGAATAATGCTATAAAAAATGACTTTGATCATGAATAATATCAATGACTTTGAGATCATGAATTAATAATGCTATAAAAATGACTTTGATCATGAATGTACATGTAATACATGGCAAAACATGCTTACTGAACTAATTCAAATGACCCCTAGATCAATGGCAATCATCATGATCAAGTTGACAAGTATTAACAGATTTTCAGACTTAGTGATATTTGCATAGAGTGGCAGAAAACAGATTCATGATGCAACCTTTGAGGCAAGTAAAATATATGCTATAGCAGTTTTTCATGGCAACAAATAGCATGGCAAGCATGTACTAATTACCCTCAACAAAATACCCTTACTGATCATGATCCAAAGATGCACAGATTTGTTGCAAACCTCAAGGCATGCACTCTAAATTCTTCCAATAATTTTTCTGTCACTTCTAAATTATCCCTCAAGTCATTCTCACATTCTAGGACAGCATCCACAACCTCTCCTATCCACAAAAATATTTTTCTCATATTTAATAAATTCCCAAGTTGGAATTTATATTTATCCTAGTTTCTTTGGTTTACAAAGGAACCATATTTTCTATAATTCTTCTGCACCCACAAAAAATTATCCTAGCTACTAGGTAGTACCCACAACCCATTTCACCAAAAACTTTGGGTTCCACAGTTCAAAATTTTCAAATTCCATCCAGTTCAAATTTGGACAAGATTCAAACTCCATGATCAAAACCCAATTTAAACTGTTCAAAAAATTCTGAAACTTTGCCAGACTCTCTTTTATTCATCAACACCTCACCACAAAAATTTCCTAAAATTCCTAAAATCCCTAGCACCCTCTGGCATTTCATCCCACACATGGTGGGCGTACTGTTCACTGCTGTCAAAAATTCAGTTAACTGAATTTGTTCAGAGAGAGGGAGAAGAGTCGCCGGAGCGCGGGCGGCGGCGTCGGGGCGCGGGGGGGGGGGAGGAGGAGGAGGGGAATGGCGCGGCGGCTTACAGTGTGTTGCAGGGGAGCGGGGGACGGCGTCGGGGCAGGGCTCGGCGACGGCGGCGTCGGGGCAGGGCTCGGCGACGGCGACGGCGGGGCAGGGCGCGGCGAGGGCGTCGGCGAGGGGGGGGGCGGCTCGGAGGCGACGGCGATCTCCGGCGCAGCAGCCTGGCGGCGTCGTGCTGTGGTTCGGCGTCGGGGGAGAGAATGGGAGAAAATTTCCTAAGTGCTGCTTATATAGCACGAGCTTTAGTCCCGGTTGGTGGCTCCAACCGGGACTAAAGGCCCCCCTTTAGTCCCGGTCCGAGCCACCAACCGGGACTAAAGGTGAATTTTCACCAGCCGAAAGGGCACGAAACCAAACCCTTTAGTCCCGGTTGGTGGCTCGGACCGGGACTAAAGGGGGGCCTTTAGTCCCGGTTGGAGCCACCAACCGGGACTAAAGGGTTGGTCCTAGCTGCGGTGGGAGTTTAGTCCCACCTCGCCAAGCGAGAGGCGCTCGCAGCGGTTTATAAGCCCGCCTGCGGCTACCGTCCCGAGCTCCTCTCTAAAGCAGGCAGTACATGCCTAACGTTCTCTCTGCCCTGTGGGGCCTACTTGCCCTGCGGGCCTGCATCCTGGCCCATATAGTTGGGTTTCTAGTCGTATGTAGGCCGTGGTGGCCTAGTAGGCGGGCATTTTTTTATTTTTTGCATATACTTTTTAGTCCCGGTTGGTGGCTCCAACTGGGACTAAATGTCTTTTCCAGTTTTTTTTGTTTTTTGCTTTTTTTTTTTCTTTTGTTACTACTTACAGCCAAATATTTAGAGTTTTTGAGTGAATCTTTTTGGTTTAGGTCACAAAAATTATAAACTTTCTGTTAGTGCCAGTAGTTTTCAAATTTGAATAGTTTAAATTTGAATTCTTTGAAATTTGTGTGAATCACTAGTTTGTGAATAACTTTACTTTAAAAATAGATTTTTGAGTGATTCTTTTTCCTGCTGTTTAATATTAGTGTGTTTTATCAGTATGTTCAATTTGGTAATTTTTAGGTTATTGTAAATAGGTGTTTTAATCAAAAACAGATTATGTTTAGCTCTTTTAGTTTTATAGCTCAAAAAATTCATTAAATGCATGAAAAATAGCGAATGAAGTCAGAAAGGGATGAAAATTGATGATGTGGCTTTGAATGGTGCATGTTGAATGCACAAAAAGTCTGGAGTTGAAATAAGTTTAAAAAAAATGAAATGCCTTTGTAACAGATGAGTTTTCGTCCGAAACCCTGATACTTCGAAAGAGATTGTCCAGTTTGTACACGAAGTGCATCCAGTTTTTGCTGTAACCCTCTCAACTTTTTAGCACATGCTATGTGGGTGAAATGATGATACCATGCCAAGTTTCAACCTTTTCAGAGTTCATTTGTAGTGCTTTTTCAATTTCAGGGTCATTTAGCTCAAAAAAATCAATAAATGCATGAAAAATAGCAAATGAAGTCAGAAAGGGTTGAAAATTGATGACGTGGCTTTGAATGGTGCATATTGAACGCACAAAAAGTTTGGAGTTAAAATAAGTTTATAAAAATAAAATGCCTTTGTAACAGATGAGTTTTCGTCCGAAACCCTGATACTTCGAAAGAGATTGTCCAGTTTGTACACGAAGTGCATTCAGTTTTTGCCGTAACCCTCTCAACTTTTTAGCACATGCCATGTGGATGAAATGATGATACCATGCCAAGTTTCAACCTTTTCAGAGTTCATTTGTAGTGCTTTTCAATTTCAGGGTCATTTAGCTCAAAAAAATCAATAAATGCATGAAAAATAGCGTTCCTTCGCGTTTCAAATGCCAAAACACATATATACCCTAACTATTACAAAGATTCCCTCCGGTTTGTCCGAAGTGGCACTTTCCAGCTATAAGTCCGGAAACTCACACTAGAGAGAAAGTGATGGCGGTGAAGCCGGTCACATCCCAGAGTGGGATCTTGGGGTATAAAACTATTTCTTCGCGTGTGTCCCTTGCTTATTGCGCCGTAACCATGGATAATCTTCATCATTTAACAGGATGCTTGGGTCAGTCTTCACTCTGAAGGGAGAAATTTCATGAAACTTTTCATAATCTTCTGACATGTCTGTCTTGTCCTCCACTCCCACGATGTTTCTTTTCCCTGAAAGAACTATGTGGCGCTTTGGCTCATCATATGATGTATTCGCTTCCTTATCTTTTCTTTTTCTCGGTTTGATAGACATGTCCTTCACATAGAAAACCTGCGCCACATCATTGGCTAGGACGAATGGTTCGTCTGTGTACCCAAGATTGTTGAGATCCACTGTTGTCATTCCGTACTGCGGGTCTACCTGTACCCCGCCTCCTGACAGATTGACCCATTTGCACCGAAACAAAGGGACCTTAAAATCACGTCCATAGTCAAGTTCCCATATCTCCTCTATGTAACCATAATATGTGTCCTTTGCCCTATTGGTGTTTGCTGCATCAAAGCGGACACCACTGTTTTGGTTGGTGCTCTTTTTATCTTGGGCGATCGTGTAAAATGTATTTCCATTTATCTCGTACCCTTGGAAAGTCAATACAGTCGAAGATGGTGTCCTGGCCAACAAGTACAGCTCATCTCCAACAGTGGTGTTACCCATGAGATGTGTTTGCAACCAACCGCCGAAAGTCCCCATGTGTTCACGTGTAATCCAGTCGTCAGACTGCTCCGGGTGTTTGGAGTGTAGAATATTCTTGTGTTCATTGATATACGGGGCCACCAAGGTAGAATTTTGTAGAACTATGTAGTGTGCTTGCACCCAAGAATGCCTGTCCCTACATATTATTGCTTTCGGTCCTAGCGTGCCTTTTCCACCCAGTCTCCCCTCATGCCGCGATTCAGGAACACCAATCAGCTTAAGGTCAGGAATAAAGTCAACACAAAACTCAATGACCTCCTCTGTTTGATGGCCCGTGGAGATGCTTCCTTCTGGCCTAGCACGGTTACGAACATATTTCTTTAAGACTCCCATGAACCTCTCAAAGGGGAACATATTGTGTAGAAATACAGGACCCAGAATGGCAATCTCGTCGACTAGGTGAACTAGGACGTGCGTCATAATATTGAAGAAGGATGGTGGGAACACCAACTCGAAACTGACAAGACATTGGACCAAATCATTCTGTAACCTTGGTAGGATTTCTAGATCGATTACCTTCTAAGAAATTGCATTGAGGAATGCACATAGCTTCACAATGGCTAATCGAACATTTTCTGGTAGAAGCCCCCTCAATGCAACCGGAAGCAGTTGCGTCATAATCACGTGGCAGTCATGAGACTTTAGGTTCTGGAATTTTTTCTCTGCCATATTTATTATTCCCTTTATATTCGACGAGAAGCCAGACGGGGCCTTGATACTGAGCAGGCATTCAAAAAAGATTTCCTTCTCTGCTTTGGTAAGAGCGTAGCTGGCAGGACCTTGATACTGCTTTTGATGCATGCCGTCTTTTTCGTTCATACGTTGTTGGTCCTCCCGTGCCTCCGGTGTATCTTTTGTCTTCCCATACACACCCAAGAAGCCTAGCAGGTTCACGCAAAGATTCTTCATCACGTGCATCACGTCGATTGCAGAGCGGACCTCTAGGTCTTTCCAATAGGGTAGGTCCCAAAATATAGATTTCTTCTTCAACATGGCTGCGTGTCCGTCAGCGTCATTCGGAACAGATTGTCCGCCAGGACCCTTTCCTAAGATTACTTGTAAATCCTGGACCATATCAAGTATATCATCACCAGTACGGAGGACAGGCTTCTTCCGGTGATCTGCCTCACCTTTGAAATGCTTGCCTTTCTTTCTTAAGGCATGCTTGGTCGAAAGAAATCGATGATGTCCCAGGTACACATTCTTCTTGCATTTGTCCAAATATATACTTTCAGTCTCATTTAAACAGTGCGTGCATGCGTTGTATCCCTTGTTTGTCTGTCCTGAAAGGTTACTAAGAGCAGGCCAATCATTGATGGTTACAAACAGCAACGCTCGTATGTCAAATTCCTGCTGTTTGTGCTCATCCCACACACGTACACCTTTTATGTCCCACAGCTGTAAAAGTTCTTCAACTAATGGCCTTAGGTACACATCAATGTCGTTGCCGGGTTGCTTAGGGCCTTGGATGAGCACTGGCATCATAATGAACTTCCGCTTCATGCACAACCAAGGAGGAAGGTTATAGATACGTAGAGTCACGGGCCAGGTGCTATGATTGCTGCTCTGCTCCCCAAAAGGATTAATGTCATCTGCACTTAAACCAAACCATAAGTTCCTTGCGTCACCTGCAAAGTCCGGCCACTTTCTCTCGATTTTTCTCCACTGCGACCCATCAGCGGGTACTCTCAACTTCCCGTCTTTCTTACTGTCTTCTTTGTGCCATCGCAACAACTTGGCATGCTCTTTGTTTCTGAACAGACGTTTCAACCGTGGTATTATAGGAGCATACCACATCACCTTGGCAGGAACCCTCTTCCTGGGGCGCTCGCCCTCAACATCACCAGGGTCATCTCGTCTGATCTT
This sequence comes from Elymus sibiricus, assembly GCA_039707655.1. Taxonomy (NCBI): domain Eukaryota; kingdom Viridiplantae; phylum Streptophyta; class Magnoliopsida; order Poales; family Poaceae; genus Elymus; species Elymus sibiricus. The sequence continues at coordinate 32,627,842 of CM077674.1, forward strand.
ATACCGCAATGCACCGCATACCGGGCATGCATTCAAATTCCCGTACTCCTCACCGCGGTAGAGGATGCAGTCATTAGGGCATGCATGTATCTTCTGCACCTCTAATCCTAGAGGGCAGAGAACCTTCTTTGCTTCGTACGTACTGTCAGGCAATTCGTTATCCTTTGGAAGCTTCTTCTTCACTATTTTCAGTAGCTTCCCAAATCCATTGTCAGATACACCATTCTCTGCCTTCCATTGCAGCAATTCCAGTGCGGTACCGAGCTTTGTGTTGCCATCTTCGCAATTTGGGTACAACCCTTTTTTGTGATCCTCTAACATGCGATCGAACTTCAACTTCTCCCTTTCACTTTGGCATTCTCTCTGTGCATCAACAATGACCCGGCAAAGATCATCATCGGGCACATCTGGTGCCTCTTGATCTTCAGCTTCCCCCGTTGCAGTATCACCGTATTCAGGGAACATAGGATAGTTGTCATCATCCTCTTCTTCTTCGTTGTCTTCCATCATAACCCCTCTTTCTCCGTGCTTGGTCCAAACATTATAGTGTGGCATGAAACCCTTCTCAAGCAGGTGGAAGTGAAGGGTTTTCGACGAAGAGTAATCCTTCGTATTCCCACAGACAGTACATGGACAATACATAAAACCATTCTGCTTGTTTGCCTCAGCCACTTCGAGAAAATTATGCAAGCCCGTAATGTACTCGGATGTGCGTCGGTCACCGTACATCCATTGCCGGTTCAGCTGCGTGCATTATATAATTAAGTGTATCAAAAACCATTACAGAACATCATGAATAGAGAAATGACCAAATTAATACAAGTTCATCATCACATTAAAACCAAAGTACAGTAGTGATCAAATGTTATTACTGAAAAAATAAATACATAAAGTTCATACATAGTTCTCATAGAACAACATACAGCTCTCTACACATGTGCAAACTAAGAAGTTAATTTGAGCTCACCACGGTGGTGTCGGCGACGAGATCGGCGCGGGCGATCGACGGCGGTGAGGACGGGGACGGGGACGGGACGGCACCCTACACATGTGCAAACTAAGAAGTTAATTTGAGCTCAAATTGTGCATCTAAATCAAATAAACTCACACATACACTCCTCCACTAAAACCCACAAACCACACTACTTCTAGAGCATTTGAAATGAGCTAAACTAGCAGTGAGAGATGAAAGGATGAAGTTGCTAACCTTTTTAGAACACTTGGATAGTTGGTGCACCGCTAAACCTAGACAAATCTTGGGGAAAATGGAGCTTGGAGGTCGAGCTTGGAGGAAGAACAGAGGAGAAAGCTTAAGTGTGGCTCCGGCATTTCATCGAACACCTCATGTGCATATATAGGCAAAAAAAGAGTAGCCCACACCTCCACCCTTCCACGGCCAAAAAACAGAGGAGATGGGGGGGGGGGTCGATATATATAGGCAAAACTTTAGTCCCGGTTTGTGTCTAAAACCGGGACTAATGGCCTACCCTTTAGTCCCGGTTCCAGACACCAACCGGGACTAAAGGGGTTGCGCCAGGAGCGAGGCCCTTTAGTCCCGGTTGGTGGCTGGAACCGGGACTAAAGGTCCTAGCCGAACCGGGACTGGTGCCTGCCGAGGCCCGGCCGGCGTCCTGGCCGCTCGAACCGGGACTGATGCACGCATTAGTCCCGGTTCGTAAGTCGACCGGGACTGTTGCTCTGATTTGGCAAAAACCAATGCCCTGTTTTCTACTAGTGCAGTCTTTATAGTGGATCCATTGCCAAGATAAAGAGCATTGGAGACAAGGGGTCCCCTTGCCTCAAGCCTCCCATGTGGCGGAAGGGCTTCCTTGGGATTCCGTTCAGAAGGACCCTCGAAGTTGAAGATGCCAAAATCAAGGAGATCAAATCACACCATCTCTGACCGAATCCAAAGGCCTTCATTACATTCAGCATGTATGGCTAGCCAATGGAATCGAAAGCTTTTGCAATGTCGAGCTTCAAGAATATAAGTTGTTGTTCCTTCTTGTGAGCCTCTTTAATGACACTGTTTACATACATGAAGTTGTCCTGGATGCACCTCTTTTTAATGAACGCACTTTGACACGGGGATATAAGATCTTTTAGGTATAGTGCCAACCTACTTGCCAAAACTTTGCAAAGAATTTTTGCCGTGCTGTGGATTAAGCTTATAGGTCTAAAGTCACATGGCAGACTAGAGCCCTCCTTTTGGGGATCAGAACCAAGTTGGCAGTGTTAACTAGATGTCAACAATTTCCCCTAAGCTGGTGAATTTGACTAAGAGCTCGCAAAAGGTCCTCCTTTCCAATATCCTAGCAGCTCCTGTAAAAAGCACCAATGTATCCGTCTGGCACAGGTGCCCTCTCAGCATGACAAGCAAAAACAGCCTCTTTTATCTCTTCCAGCGAGAAGGCCTCATCAAGAGTATGCAGATCAAGGCATGGCAATTGCACTCTGTCCCAGATCAAGAGTATGCAGATCAAGGCATGGCAATTGCACTCTGTCCCAGTTAAACTCCCGGTAGGTCTATAGGGGGGGGGGTGTGCCCATCAACGAGGTGAAGTGGTCCAACAATTTTTTTCTGCTTTTGCTCATGATTTGTTGTATATCCAGCGGGTCCAGATAAGGTGGCAATATGATTTTTCCAATGCCTCCCGTTGGCTCTCAGGTGCAAGAATTTTGTGTTTGCATCTTCATCTCTCATCTCTGTCAATCTGGATCTCTGCTTCCACATCATTCTATCGGTTGCAGCAAAACCCAGGAGTCTGGCTTTCAGGTGTTGTCTCAACTCTCTCTCTCTCTCTCTCTCTCTCTCTCTCTCTCTCTCTCATCAGTCAGGTTCCTTTAAGGAGTCAGAATCCAAGAGGCCATTGCAAAACACATCTAGAGTTATGTTCCAACATCCATGAAAAATAATAAAATATATACATATACTCAACCTGCCGCTAACAAGTCATAAAGTCCATATTCCATACACATGCATAGACAATACTAGTAGTACATACTCATTCCGACAAGGCGACACTATACATATATACAAGAAAAAGAATAATAATTCGGCCGTATGATAAAGTGTGAAACAATTAACGTGACGAGTCTTTCTTGAGAATCCTGACTCCCTTCCAGCGAGACTCCATGCAGCCGGAGTCGTGGTTCTGTGCGTACACGCCGAACTTGAAATAGTGCGAGTCGCCGCCGCGGCCGTGGACGTGCAGCCTCTGCTGGCCGTCGATGTACACGGTGAGCGTCGACGCCTCCACGTCATGGACCACGTTCAGCCGGAACCACCTGTCATAGATTGCGTCCTCAACGATCTGCCGGTCGTAGTACCGCAGCACGCCGTCATAGACGTGCAGCATGAGCGTGGTGGCCGTCTCGCCGGCGCCGAACACCTGCATGATGGACACCCCCGTCGTGCCGGAGGGGACGTACCCGTAGCCTTCAAACTGCCACACGCCGGAGCTGTAGTCGTATCCCTGCAGGTAGAAGCAACCGGCAGTAAGATCACCGAATCTTTATTACTCCTAAACACATGACGAGTAGTGATGATAAACTTACTGCCATCCTGATCTCAGTTCTTGGGCTGGTATGGCTCTGGCGGGCATGGGGCTTGTCTGAGGAGAGCACCCACAGCTTCCGCACGGTGCCGTCGAAACTGTACCGGGCGCCGCTCGCCTCGTCAAACGGCCGCTGCAGCACAAAGTTGCTCTCGCCGAGTCTCACCGCCGTGAACCCATCAGCCGGGTCGGCGGTTTTGGGTGCCCGAGCCCCCCTCGCCGCCGAAACGCATGACGACGTCGCCAAGAAGACAAGGCACACTGATCCAAGAGAGTGCGTGAGGGGCCATGTGTGTATGCGTGTGTATGCTTGTGTGATGGATTGCAACTAATCCAGCTCTCTGCCGTTTATATAGTGTTACTCTTACTTTGGAGAAGCTGCGAGCTGAAATAATAGTATATTCTTGATGGTGACACTTAAGAGGATTTGCCGGACCAACTGATCATCATTATATCTATATCTATACATAATCTATATCTATATCTATATCTATATCTATATCTATACCTACTATTAAAGTACGGAGTGCTTCTGCCCGTACGTCATTGCAATTGCCCCTGAAGTTGCAAAATATTACCCACCAATGCCACCTATAAGTTATAAAAAACGTTCCACACAGAAAAATCCGGACTGGGCCGGCCTATGTAAGAATCTCCTATACTGCGCCCTGCACGCTAGAAAAAGACACAGCTCGCCTGGGCCGGCCCATATATGGGTGACCAATTTTCAATTTTGGGTTTTTCTTTTCCGTCGTTTTTTTTCTACTTTAAATAATTTAGAATTTCATTTTTTTTACAAAACTAAAAAAACGAAAATTTTAAAATAATATTTAATAATTCATAAATATTTGTGGCTTCATAATTTTTTTTGCGTTTTTTTAAATATTATTAAATTTCTAATAAATGTCCGGGAAATAAAAATACGTTCATGAGTTTTTCTAAAAAAGTTCATGTATTAAAAAATGTTTTGACATTTCATAAAATTTCGCCAATTCAAAAATATCCATGTATTAAAAAATAGCATAAAATAAAACTGTTCATAAATTAAAATATATAGTTTATTGAGCAAATTTTCTAATAAATGTCCGGGAAATAAAAATACGTTCATGAGTTTTTCTAAAAAATTTCATGTATTAAAAAATGTTTTGACATTTCACAAAATTTCGCCAATTCAAAAATATCCATGTATTAAAAAATAGCATAAAATAAAACTGTTCATAAATTAAAATATATAGTTTATTTCTTCACAAAATACATGTTGATTCAAAAATATCATGCAGTTCAAAAAATGTTCATTAATTTAGAAATTTGTTTCATCAAATCCCAAAAAAATGTTAGTCGATTCTAGAAATGTTCGCCGATTAAATAAAAATGTTTCAAAAAATGTTTGTAAATAGTATAATATGTTCATGAATTCAAAAAACATTCTTGATTTTACAAAATGTTTGCGAATTTAAAAAATGTTCACAATTTCAATTATGTTCACGAGTTTAAAAAAATGTTCATTATTTTTAAAAATTATTCACGATTTCACAAAAATAAGAGTGATAGTGTATATCGATGATATAGTAAAATGTGATCATTGTCATTCGAGATTAAGATTTTTTTCTCGCGTTGCAACGCACGGGCATGTTTGCTAGTCTTTACCTAATAATAAAGCACGGAGTGTTTCTGTCGGCTCACCGTCGTCGCCCCTTTTTACGAAAAAGTCCTTATGTTTTTTGTTTATTGAACCCGCAGTACACGTTTAAGTCGCGGCCGAACCGTTATTTTGCATTTTCTCAGAAAACCCCCTGACATTTCAGGTAATCAACCCGCCGTCCATATTTAAGTCAGCCGAATCGTTTTTTTTGTTTTAACAGAAAACCCCCTGACTTTTCGATTAATCAATCCGCAGTTTATCTAAAACAAAATTATCTATATCTTTTAAACCGTAACTCCGATTTTAACATGTTATATATGAAATTTGATTAGAAAAATATGTAGAATCTAAATATGATGTTATTTTTAACTGTTAAATATTTTTAAAATATTATTTTTGGTGCACACTTAATCTATAGTGCACGGTCCATTGTTCTTTCGTACCGGCGGTGATTCGAATTGCAAATAAACACCCATTAAAACCAGATTGAGAGGAAAGAAAACATCGATAACCACGCATGCACAACTCTGAAAAACCTCGTGGGGAAAAACAACATATTTCTCTTCTTATTCCAAGCGAGTGTGCGTGCGCGCGCGCGAGATAGAGATGCCTTAGGACTGACCACATTCAAACTCGTTTTCGTTATGTGAGCACTGAGGCCACTGTCGGCAACACAAATGTGATGCCATGTGAAAATAAAGGACGTGGACCTATTAGGGTATTGAGTCATGGTTATTCGGTTAAGAGCGTGTGTTATTTTCTCTCCCGTTGCAACGCACGGGCTCTTTTGCTAATAATAATAAAGCAAATTGGGTTTCTGGTCGTCCGTCATGGCATTTTTCAGAAAAGTCCTTCTATTTCAGAGAATTCAACCCGCAGTCCTGTTTTAAGTAAAAACGAATCGTTTTTTCGTATTTTATACAAAAGCCCCTGTGTTTTCTTGAAATCAACCCGCAGTCCGGATTTAAGTCACACCCGAACCGTTATTTTACATTTTTCGAAAACCACCCTGATCTTTTACGTAATTCATCCGCGGATCATATTTAAGTCAAACAAATGTTTTTCTAAATCATCCATATCTTTTAAACCGTAACTCCGATTTGAACATGTTATATATGAAATTTGATTAGAAAAATATGTAGAATATGAATATGAGATTATTTTTACCTGTTAAGTGTTTTTAAATATTATTTTAAAAGATATTTAAGTCAAACAAATGATTTTCTAAATTATCCGTATCTTTTAAACCGTAACTCCGATTTTAACATGTTATATATGAAATTTGATTAGAAAAATGTGTGAAATCTGAATATGATTTTTATTTTACCTATTAAATATTTTTTAAATATTGTTTTGAAAGCAAACTTATAATTTATAGCGCACGATCCATTTTTCTTTCGTACCGGCGGCGAGGGTGAGAAGGAGGATAAGCGGCAACACAAATATGATGTCTCGCTAAAATAAAGGAGATGGACCTGTTGTGGTCTTGAGTGATGGTTGTTGGGTTAAGAGCGTGTGTTATGTTTTCTCTCCCGTTGCAACGCACGGGCTCTTTTGCTAGTAAATATTAATTAATTATAAGTGTAACGTATACGATCCAATTTAGTGCGCTATAATTTAAGAGGATTGACTGGCCATCTCGGCTTCTTTGCTAATTTGCTTTGCTTTGTTTTGTTTTGAATTAAAGCTGGCAAATCTGTGCACTCATACACGGACTAAATGTAGTTGTTTTGTCTATGATGTGACGGTGTTACACGTTGTTGGGTGCTCCGCTCTGTTCTCGTTACAGAGCCTTGGAGTTACACCCCCGTCTGAATCTGATCGCCAATACCAAGAATAAGCATATATACAAAAATGATCTACAAGAACGTGTATCGTGGTTCAGAAGACAATATTTTCTTCGAGCGTGCACAAAAAGTTACGTTAGCTTCTCTTAGTAGGATATAATTGCTAATTCCAAAGAGATGTGTGGAAGGAAAAAGGTTCTAAGGCAACGATATACTTATAACTAATAGAAGCCAATTTCAAACGGTTGTACGTTAAAGAAATTGGCTTCTATTTATTTTTTTCCCCGTAGAGGGCGCTTTTTGCTGACTTATTATGTAGCATCAAGTGTATACAAACATAATAAGTAGACACTTGGCTTCAAAACTAGATCGTGTGGATTTATTTGAAGAGCAACTTACTTTGTCAAAAAATAGATGTTTAGCATTAACCTGCTTTTGTTCACAAACCGGTAGGTAGACCATCTGTTATGATATGTACGTTCTAAGAGCTAGTATCAGAAGATCATAAAAAATATTGCATACACATTTAAGAGTTTTCCTCATATTTTTCAAATGCAAAATAGTGTGAGGAAAAGTAACTTATAATGCAACTTGTATTTTATCGTACCACGTTGTTTGGATCAAACTAGTTGATGCGGGACGCCGCTGAAACGATCTTTCACGGTGCCAAAGAACTCACAAGGAGCAACAACTATCTCTCTCAAGTGGCAAAGAATAAGAGGAAACACTCTCAAATATATTGCAGCGGATAACTAGCTTGGTTTACAAGGACGCAACCCGTACCATGAAACTTGTGAACCTATGTAGAATCACAAGAGGGAACCACGAGGATCCTATATGAATTGAGGACAGGCCCTCCAATCCACACACACGAGCTAACACTCAACGATACTAGTGCCCTTAGCACAACACAATCCTCACCGGCTGTTCTACAAACATAAACTCAGAAATCTCATCCCCCTCTTCACATGGAACAGCTGGGGAGTATTTACACTAGAAGCACCTACTAGTTAGGTGTGAAAACAACTCAAAATGAAGGGTAAATTCGTGAGCTCCAAGCAGTAGCAGGAGCAAACTTGTTGAGCCTCGCGCTGTAATTAATTCCTGGACAGCTTGCATGGGAACTTGCACAACTTTTGACTCAAGACCTCAAATGATGCACTGTTTTTTTTTTGAATGAAAGCTGACTTCAAACACCATCTTATGCAGCCTCTAAAACGTGCTAGACCCTTCCAGAATTAATTAGGTTTAGGTGGGAAGTTGCAGCTGGAAATCTGATGTGTCATTTCTCCCAAAATGGACACCGGAAGCTTCCCAACTAAGATAATGGTTTTGCCCATGTCTTCCTTTGGCTGCTCTAATGGTTTATCATTTGTGCTAGCATGAACCTCATTCTTTGATGCCTTGGTCATGTTCTGGTCCTCATCATCCTCCCTTCCTTCAAACAAAACCGTCCTCGGTTTTGAGGTATTTTTTTTGGGCTTCTTCACTTGTAGGAATTGCTCAACCTTGAGTGCTTGATCTACCATAGGTTTCAAGACATGGTTCACTCCTTGATGCATGAAGGAATACTTGTTTGACCTCCCATGGTGAGTAGCATTGTGGTCAAACTGCCACGGCCTTCCCAAAAGAAGATGACATGCGTGCATTGGCACCACATCACAAACTACCTTGTCCACATAACTTCCCACTGAAAATTGCACCCTAGCACGATGTGTAATCTTCAGCTTACCAACACCATTCAACCACTTCACATAATATGGTTGGAGCTGCCTCCATGTTGATATTCCAAGAGCATGCACAAGATCACTACTAATGATGTTGTTGTAGCTGCCTCCATCGATGACTACCTTGCAGTTTTTGCCCTTGATCTTGCAAACGGATTGGAACACATTTTGTCGCTGGCCCTTCTCAACAATAGGAGCATCATCATGAGCCACTTTGCGAACCATTAGATTAACGCCATCTCCTCCATCTGAACTCAGAGGTGCTCCGGTCTCAAAAGTGCAATATTTTGCATCTCTCTTCTCAGATTCAGATTTGTCACTTGAGTCATCGGTGACATATCCATCATTTGTGAGCAGCACCTTCTTCAAATTAGGACAATCCTTCTTGAAGTGACCTCTACCCTTGCATGTATGGCACTGAGTATTACTAATGCGAGTGGCAGGAGTATTGGAAGATTCAACCTTTGATGCATTAGCTTATTTTGTAGTCATCTTGTTGTGTGAGCGAAAATCTGCAGCAACACTTCCATCTACTTCTCGCTGAACTGAACCTCTCCAAGTGCTTGATGTGTAGGTTTGGCTGCGATTTTGGTGATGCTTCAGCTGCTGCTCTACACGAATAGCTTGATGCACAAGTTCTTGCAAATCTTGATATGTAACCATCTCTATCCTTTCTTGCACATCTTCATTCAGCCCATGAAAGAATCTTGACATTGTGGCCTCCTCTGGCTCATTCACCGCTGTCCTAATCGTCAAAATCTCCATCTCTTTATAGTACTCATCAACACTAGAGTTACCTTGGCACAACCGTTGGAGTCGATTGTACAAGGTTCTTGTGAAATGTTCAGGAACAAAACGCCTCTGTAACAGATTTTTCATTTGCACCCATGTCTCCGGACGACCTCCAGCACGGTACAATTGGTTTCACCAAATCAAAGCATATCCAGTAAACTCAATGGATGCATACCGTACCTTCTTCTCCTCCGTGTAGCGGTGGCTATCAAAGATCTGATCCACACGGATCTTCCACTCCAAGTAATCATCGGGCTCACTTTTCCCATTGAACGATGGTATGGTGAGTTTGAATTTACCAATCCCATCATCTTCATGGTCACGATGAGCACGCCCATGACCTCTTTCTCCCATGACAAAGCCTTCTTGGCCTTCTCCACGACGATCATGATGAGCACGTCGTGGTCGAGGCTCGTAGTAGTTTCGAGCATCATTGGAGTGGTCACTCCAATGCTCTCCATGGTGGTCTTGCTGTATGGGGAGTTGTCGATGTCGACCCCGTGCAGCAAGCCCATCTCGTGGTGGAGACGGTGGAGCCCAAATAGCACCTCGCTGGTCGTGGCGAGCACGCCGAGGTGGTGCAACGTAGTAGCTATGGGCATCGCCGGAGTAGACGTGGATGTGCTCTCCATGCCCCTCCTCAAGATGGCGTTGGCCCTGCTGTTCGGGGAGTTGTCGATGTCGACCCCGTGCAGCAAGCCTATCTCGACGGAGTTCCTCGGTGAGGGAGTCGATTCTCCGGCCAAGGTTGGTCTCCACGGCCGATATGCGCCTCTCCACCTTGTTCAACACATACTCTCGTGTATCCTCTAATGCCAACACATAGGCGGGCTGCAAGCTAGGATCATACATGGGAAGTGGCAGCTCCTCCTCCATGAGGCGCCCACCTCCATGCACACCATCAACACTGCTGGACCTCCTCGAACCCATGGCAACTTATCAAGAACAAAATCAGCAAGAGAGAAAATAGCACCGTGAACAACCTAAAGCTCTGATGCCAAGATGATGCGGGACGCCACTGAAACGATCTTTCACGGTGCCAAAGAACTCACAAGGAGCAACAACTATCTCTCTCAAGTGGCAAAGAACAAGAGGAAACACTCTCAAATATATTGCAGCGGATAACTAGCTTGGTTTACAAGGACGCAACCCGAACCATGAAACTTGTGAACCTATGTAGAATCACAAGAGGGAACCACGAGGATCCTATATGAATTGAGGACAGGCCCTCCAACCCACACACACACGAGCTAACACTCAACGATACTAGTGCTCTTAGCACAACACAACCCTCACCGGCTGTTCTACAAACATAAACTCAGAAATCTCATCCCCCTCTTCACATGGAACAGCTGGGGAGTACTTATACTAGAAGCACCTACTAGTTAGGTGTGAAAACAACTCAAAATGAAGGGTAAATTCGTGAGCTCCAAGCAGTAGCAGGAGCAAACTTGTTGAGCCTCGCGCTGTAATTAATTCCTGGACAGCTTGCATGGGAACTTGCATAACTTTTGACTCAAGACCTCAAATGATGCACCGTTTTTTTTTGAATGAAAGCTGACTTCAAACACCATCTTATGCAGCCTCTAAAACGTGCTAGACCCTTCCAGAATTAATTAGGTTTAGGTGGGAAGTTGCAGCTGGAAATCTGATGTGTCATTTCTCCCAAAATGGGCACCGGAAGTTTCCCAACTAAGATAATGGTTTTGCCCATGTCTTCCTTTGGCTGCTCTAATGGTTTATCATTTGTGCTAGCATGAACCTCATTCTTTGATGCCTTGGTCATGTTCTGGTCCTCATCACTAGTGCATGTCCAAAAAACTACGCAAAGCATCTTAAATGATATGCAAACAGCTATATTTTTACCACCAACTAGATCTCCCGTGTAGAGGACAATAAGGAATATATTAAAGTGGATTACCTTTCAGTGTTACCTCTTCAATTAATGTTTGTAGGTTTTTGAATATATGATATGATTAAAATTTAATTAGAGCATGTGTGGTGTTAAAATATAGAAAAATCATTTCTCGCTATTTTTTTGAGATCATCTTTTCTTATGTACAGTTAAAATGAGCGAAACTCTAACATAAAAAACATTGAAAAGGATCCCTTTTTACGAAAGGAAGAAAGTATTGACGTGTCTAGCTAACACAAGCACGCTCTCTCAAGTATCGATCATAACCCATTTGATCCAGTATATTATTAAAACAAGAGGCAAGCGAGCCACGTCAATCCTCCACATAAGCTATGTTACCCTATGCATCGACCTAATGGTGGGTCCTAACTATAAGGGTTCATAACTCAATCTAAAATACAACAAAATTATATTAGCAATTGAAGCTGAGAGGAAGCGGTTACTAATCCTAGGTTGCTTGCTGTCCAGTTCGGACATGGTGTGCTTGTAATGACATCATCAATAACATCAGCAACTAGGCGCTTTGCATGTATATATTTTTCTTCCATATATTGTTTTCTAACCATGCTAAAAAAAGGCAACGTACATCTCTTGTTTGGACAAGGTGTTCATGTCAAATGATGTCATGTATGATGTCAGCAACTAGGAACCTCTTTCAAAGTTCTTCTAGGAAAATCATATGTCTGGTTTAACCGTTACGAGAAATTAGACCTGATCCTGAATTCTAGATTGAGTTTTGTCTTGTTTTTTGGTTGAGATTGATATTTTGTTGACTTCAATAGAAAGTACATTCCAATTAAATGTTTTTATACCTATTATGTAGCACTTTTTCCAGAAACATCATACACTCTAGAGTACATATGTGTAACGAGATGCTAGCATTGAAACACTACGGCAGAAGTCTTTCAAGGCAGATAATGCACCTTGCCCTATGAATTTTCTGCATCAGAATGAACTTTCCTTGCAGATGCACACAATGAGTGGTGCATATGTATCTTTAAGTTTGCAGTGCTTGAGTCAGAGTCGGGCAATCGATGCAGACCACAAGAACATGCTCCGAAGGCCATGAGTGGTCCAAGAGAATAACAACTTACACAATGAAAGGACATAGACAAAACGAAAATCCATAGGAGCTCACGAGCTCGCCTACTCACGGAATCGCTAGGCACACGTTCTTTTCGGGATATGCTCCCCAGCAGGTATTTCATCTGTATAGGTGGATCGGAAGACACACGAATCAGACCGTATGGCACATGGCTGGTCCCACGTCCATACTGGACGACCGTTAAGGGAACGACGGCGTCGGGGTTACTGCCGTGCACCACTAGTGCGCGACTTTGAAAGCAAAACAACACGTAACGTTACGTGTGCACGGCAGCACCCTCGGTGGGGGTCACTATGTGATTAATAAATTATAGTATTACCACAAAAGGAAGCTGCAGATTAGATATTTGCAATTTTTCTATTTTTTCTTCTTCTCTTTCCCATTTTAAAAAAACATGTTGACATGTTTTTCAAATAAAAATTGAACATTTTTTAGATGTACTCTAAACATTTTCCGAATACATGTTGAACATTTGACAAATGCAAGTTGAATATTTTTGAAATACATGGTGAATATTTTTAAACGTTGAAATTTTTTCAAAGACATGTCAAATATGCTTCTAAATACACGATGAATATTTTTAAAATCTCCTGAACATTTCATAGGATACACGCCGACATTTTCAAACTACATGGTGAAAATGTGTTGAACACACTTTTCTTTCCCAAAAATAAAACAAACATACACTAAATACATGGTGAACATTTTGTAAGACATACATTGAAAAAAATCAGATACACCACCATGATCATTTTCTAAAACACATGATGAGCATTTCTCTTTTTCTTTTTTCCATTTCTTTCTTGAAAAAATACACACATTTTATGATACATGCACAAGCACATTATAATACATGAAAAACATTTTCTTAATGCGTGATGATTCTTTTTTAAATGCGCAACAAATATTTAGTACATGATTTTTTTAAAGATATATCATGCACATTTTTAAATACACGGTGACTATTTTTTAAATGCATGTTGAACATGTTTTGATACACAATGAACACTTTTAAATATATGGTAAAAGGTTTTGAATTACACTACGAACAATTTTTATAAAATTCAATGAGTTTATTTAATACATGAGGACTAGTTTTTAACTTGCCAATGAACACTTCATAAAAATTGTTCACACATTAAAAAATGTTCATGTGATCATGAAAAGTCGTAACGCAAGATGAACATTTTCATATTAGATGATGAACATGGCTGAATTACACTATGAATACTTTTTAGTGCACGACAAACAAGTTTAAAATAAATGATATTTTTTTAACACGTTGAACCCTCTTTAACAAAGATATAATTTGTATTTTCAAATACATATGAACCCTTTTTTTATCCACGAACATTTTTTTTGACATATGTGAACATTTTATATTTTTTAGCACATGTATTTTACCCAAAAGAATAAAGAATCACTCGCCGGTGGGGCTCATCACTGCTGATATCAAGGAGTTGGCGTCGTTCTTCTCGTCTGTTCGCTTTAGTCATGTAAATTGTTTGTCAAATGTCGCGGCACATATTCTAGCTAGATCATCTAAGTCCTCTAGCGACTCTATTTTTCATGTAATCCCAGATTGTATTCAGGAGACACTCTCTCTTTATTGTCCTTGATCAATAAAGCGCGATATTTCTCAATAAAAAAAGAATAAAAAATAAAATCAAAAGGAAACCGAATAGAAAAATTGCGCTCGCTCCACTAGCCTTTTTTAACTAAGTGTGTTGATAACTTTTTCTGTTTTAGAGGAAGTGTGTTTCTAGCCTTTTTTACTCACGAAATAGCAGTGCCCCCCATCATGTGCTAAACAGCCCACCGAGATGATCAGTCACGGCACCGTCAGCGCATCCTCCTGTACCGACGAAACATTTCGTTAGCTCTCCGTTACCACACCCCAGGCCGTTATTTCCTTATACGGGCCCTTCCTTTTCCGCTATAAAAAACTCAGCCGTATTTGTATGACCATTAAATGCCATCTCAACATCAAGCTGTTTCATTGGACCACGTAGCAGGAGCAAACGAGCTCGTCCGTTCCATCGCCGTTCTCACTCCGATGAAAAAAGTACACTGCATTCGGATATCCAATTCTTTTTTTTTAAGGGAACATAAGGTATTTTATTACAGTAACCTGCTGGTTAAATCACCAGCTACAGAGTTCCTTACAACATTAGGGAATTGGCCTAACCAGATTTCATAAGTGCCATTCCCTAAACTAGCTCCATGCGCAGCTAAGGCATGCGCTGCATTATTACAAGACCTTGGACACACATGAAGATTTACATTATCAAAACCGACTCTCATTTGAAATTTTATCTTCTGGAACAGAGCTCCCAATGGCGCTAGGTCGTAGTCCTGACTTGAGATTGCTTGTTTCAGTTCCATGGAGTCCGTCTCAAAGATGGCTTGGTGACACCCCATATTGATTGTTGCATTAATTGCATTTAGTAGTGCTGATATTGTAAAATGGGGGGCACTGCTATTTCGTGAGTAAAAAAGGCTAGAAACACACTTCCTCTAAAACAGAAAAAGTTATCAACACACTTAGTTAAAAAAGGCTAGTGGAGCGAGCGCAATTTTTCTATTCGGTTTCCTTTAGATTTTATTTTTTATTCTTTTTTTATTGAGAAATATCGCGCTTTATTGATCAAGGACAATAAAGAGAGAGTGTCTCCTGAATACAATTCTGAGCGCAGGCTTAGCTGCTCCTGAAATCGTGCCCGTTTGCTCGCGTGCGGATGTGTGTCCTCGAAGGTAGTATTCTCAGACGTATTCCACCCGTATGGGATTTAAACAATGTGATGGGCCAAGGCGCATTAATTGCGACGGCAGGCGTTACAATGCAAGTGGAACAGAGTGCAGACGCGCGGCTCAGTGTTTTCCCTGAGCCAGCCTAGCCAAACCAACACACATGCACGGGCTTATTTAAAACACACACACACACACACACACACACACACACACGGGCTGCCGTCCAGTTAATGAGACGGCCATTCACTCCTTATTAACGCTCAAGGCTGGCATTCCTCCAGTAGGTTTTCAAACTTAAACATTTATAGTAAGCCAGCAGTTCAAAATTTGAATCCCACGGCGCACAGCACACACATGCACAGGACAGGAGCAAGATTTGTTTTCACATCAGGCCGTGACATGTGCCTCGTTCTCTGCATGCAAGACCACCATGACATGGAAGAACATCAATGCATGCAAGCCGCAGATCATTCTACAGAGGTGCCAACAGCAAGCTCATCAGAAACATTTGTCATCTGCATCTTGGCATCAGTTCTACAGAAGTCAATCAAGTATTTGATCAGGTTCAAAGAGATTTTACTCTACGTTTACAAGGGGTACACAGTTCATGCGCTCGAGGTACAAGCCTGGAGCATCTATCTATTATATATATAAAGTAATTAACGGGTTAATCAGAATCAGAAGCAAAAGAAATAGTCTAGAAAATTCCATGTTAATCAGAAAATACTAGCCCTTGATCTAGTGGGTCTCTTAAAATTATGAGTATATAACCGTTTGCTATACGTAAAATATACCGTTTGACATGCACCAGTTAATAATATATAGTTAAGTGCCCGTGCGTTACTACGGGGCAAAACAACAATAATAATATAATTTTCCTATTAAATGATTGATAATATTTTAGATACTGACTAATTCTCTTATAAGTAACTGATCCAACTATAGAATTTGCACCTAGTTTATTTTTTAGTTATTTCTCTAATATTGTAAACCCATGGTAGAAAGTCATGTATTATAAAACGAGGACAATATATGGATATTTATTCAACGATCATTACAGTTTGCAAAACCCCATGCCAACCATGATTTCGACCACAGACAAAACTGACACCTTGTGATCCCTTCCCCCTCTGTAGTTACCACCATGCAAACCTTCATTTCTCTCGTCTTCTCTGCATGCCTCCTTATCTAACTGTGTCCTAGAAAGACACCATCTTCCTCATATCATTCCTCTTCTACCGCTGTGACCACAAATATACGAAATGATGAGATCAAATCAGATATGGTTGATCAATAGACGTTCACCAAAATATTGCCAACAACAACTGTTGTTTCGACATCTTGAAATAATGCAAATAATTTCCATATACACAAAACAGAAAGGAAACACATAAGTAGAAATTACAAATGAAAATAACAGAGGTTCCTAAGCCTATCCCTCGTACAATATTCTTTATTTCGAGAAAACGCTAAGCTTGTGTCTCAATCCATTGATAGAAATAAATGGTCTTATAATACAGAGTGGTAGAGCATACAAACCATCTGAGCGGGACGCTTCTTGGTGAGTTTTCAGATAAAGTAAATTAATATCATTTGTCTGACAGCACATCACACCTCGATGTCTGAATGAGTCATTATGAACTCCCCAAGGGAAGGGTCAAGCGTGAAGCCGTTGACACCATTTCTAGTGTTCAGGACAAGCTGCAGAAAATAACGTACACAAGCCAATTCAGATATTCACACACGATTTATCTTGCTTGTGGAGCATGAATTGAGGAGGATTGATTAATTACCAATTCAGATACAGATCTTTCGCCACACCATATGCCCAACCAAGGGAGCACAGATCATGTACTACCAAAGATCTGTGGGGCGAAAGAAAGGATGTAAGTAAAGGAATAAACCATGCAGCATATATGTCTTCTTGCTTTGAGAAGAGCAACGGAAGTCAGAAAGTGACTCCATCTTCTTCCTAATTGTGCGGTCCGTTCAACTTTTTTTAGCGGTGAAATTACTTCTGCGCATACTGTTCCGATGGAGATGCTGCAGCCAATGTTGGAGGAGCCATCCAGGGGATCAAAGCAGACACAGTACCTGATGGGAAATGAAGAGCTACACATTTCATCAGAAACAACACAGAGCATACGGAGGAGTGGAAGTTTTTTACACACTTTCCACGGAGCTTTGGGTCCACAGACGTAGCCTCCTCGCCTCCTCGGACAGAAGAACACACTGCATATATGAGGTCGTTCGCAGCGTGGAGTGCCACCAAACAGAATGGAACCAACGATCTTGTTCAAAAATAAAAAGAACTGAGACGCGAGAAGATTCATACCATGCGGCTACTGCTGACAAGGGCATTGACGAACACCTCATTGGATAACACGTCCAGCTTCCTCTGCTCCTCCACTTGAAGAACCCACACCAAAGCAAATAGGCAATCATCATCATACCACCATTCTCACGGAAGAACAACTGTGATGAAGAGAAGAAACAAGACGAATGGCTTACCTGGAAGTTGGTCTCGCTTGAGAAGCCGATGAGCTTGGCGAGGCCGGCCTTGTTGACGGCGGAGGCGACGAACTTGCAGCTGAGGACGATGTGGGAGAGGAGGATGGTGAGGCCGCCGCGCGACTCCGGGTGCCTGCTCTGCTCGTTCAGCACATGCCGCGTGATGGTCATCAGGTCCGTCCGGAAAGCGTCCGCCGCATGGTCCATCTCGTTCGGCCGGCCATGGACGATCCTCTCTGTCTCTTGCCGTTCGGCGTTCGCTTAGCCCGGACAGAGTTCGTGTTGCTTGCAACACAGACCCCCCCTCCTCTACCTCTCCCCGGTTCCCATCCCGCATCCTCCGCCTCCCGCGGCTCAAGGGGGAGTTCTCGCCTCGGACGCCACTGCTCCTTTGGAACCCACGACAGTTGCCGCCTCGTCTACGTCTCCACCGCGTCACCCCGCGCTGGAGCCGGACAACCACCTATTCCACCCGCCTCTCCTCTATCTCGAACCTGGCGCTGGTTGACCCCTCCGGTGTCGCAGACTTCAGCCCCGCTGGACGACAGGAGGCAGCGGGAGGAAGGGGACGGGAGGCACCAGATGAGGAGTCTGGATCGGGAGCGAGGGGAACGCACGGGATCTGCCAGCACTGCCGATGTTCTCCTTCCTCTCTCATATCTCTCGCTCTCTCTTCGACGGTGGGGGAAGGCATGGGATGGGAGGCATCCCCTTCCTCTAGATGAAGACGGCACCCGGGAATGGATCGTGTGTGGGGCTGGGGCGGCGAGTACAAGGGGCCGCAATTTTACTCGAGAGAGAGATGAGATCGGGGACGAGGGGTTGGAAGAGATGGGACGTGGGACGTGGGACGTGGGAGGAATTGGTGCTTTTTTTTGCGTCGTGGAAGGGGAAAGAGAGTACGGAGAAATCGGTGGGAGGGGAACACATACTCCCTCCGTCCTTCAAAGAGTATACTTCCAATTTTGTTGGAGGGTTAAACTATCTCAAAGTTTGACCGAGTTTGTGCAAAAATATATCAATGTTTGTGAAACCAAATAGGTATATGATGAAAATATATTTTATCACGAATCTAATGCTACTAATTCTATGGCATAAATGTTGGTGTATTATTGTATAAATACGGTCAAATATAAAAAAGTTTGACTTTCCAACAACGTTGGAAGTACACTCTTTCAAGGACGGAGGGAGTAGGAGGGAAGGGAAGGTCGAACCATCACGACAACGAAAAAATCGGTGGGAGGACGTGGGTGGAAACAAAATTCGGTGGGAGGACGTGGGTGGGAAGGTATCGAGCGATAGCTGGGGCAGGGTGGAAGGAGGTCGAACCATCACGACGTTCGATCCCCCTTTAATAGTAGAGATAACTAGCTATTCCTAAAAACGTGGTGAGACATATTGTGCTAAGAGATCATCTCTTAAATAAGAAAAGACAAGTCTTTTCTTATAAGTTCTCTCTCCTCCACGTCAGCATTTATCCTATGTGGCACTCCTAAGATAGCACCATTGTACATGCCCTTAGAAGCTACACACAACTTGCGGAGCTGCCGCCACAGGTTGCCCTAGCGTGCGAACAAGAGGCCCTAGCTGTCTACGCTCAGCAGCTGCGTGATGGTGTTTCAGGGACGCGTACGTTGCGAAGCTGGCGTCAAGCGTCTTCATGATCTCTCGGGCGGCGGCGTTGGCGGACGAGGCCACAACGACATAGACCTTGCCAGGCTACAGGTACATGAGCGGCATGGCGAGTATTGTCTGCCAAGCTCCAAGACACATACCTCGCCAAGCTGCAAGGTTCGGTTCCAATTTGTGGCAGCAAGCTGGAGCATTTCCTGCACCTCCAAGGTTGTGTCCCATTGGATGTTCAACGTGTCCCAACAGGTAACACTGAATCCATTATTTTTGCGTTTTGGATTTGTGTTATTTTTTCTTTTCTAAATAGTGATGTTTTGCATATCTTTCTAAAAAAATAATGCCACTCGATTTGCACACACGCCGGACACACATTTTTTCTTAATTTATTTTTCTTCTTTTTTATGACAAAATTATGTGGTCAAAGTAATACAAACACATAATACTTTTTTTTAATGGGAAAAGCTTCTAAACAGCCGGCTGATTTTCTTGAGGAAATCAGCCACCTCGCTCAGGCGCCACGCGTCATATGGTTCCACGCGTACGCTCTCCCTGGACCCCTGAGTCGGGTGCTGGGTCGGGGAGTTGTTTGACGTCGGGTGCTGGGCACTGGTGCTGTAGGCGACGCCACTTACTACGGAGTGCTGGGCTAATGCCGCGATGCAGGGCGACGTCCACTCCTATGTAGGGACGACCATGACGAGTTGACGACCGCCAACGTGCTAGTGCTGCAGGGCCGCACGCCGAGGTTGTGTTATGCTGCAAGCTGGACTGCTGGTGCTTCTGCAACAGTGGCGACGCTACAACGATGGCGGCGGTGCTGCTGCGAACATGCGACGATCTGCGAGCTCGGCCCCAGGTTGCAACATCGCCACTATTGCGGGGAGGCACTGGTGCCGCACAGCAAACTCGACGCTACATTGCCGGTTTTTTCGGAAACATCGCCAGTGCCGCAGCAACAATGTCATCGTTGTTGTGCCGCAGCAATTGCAACACCAGTGATGCGGTGCTGGAGTTCGACGGTGACCGGTGGAGATATTGTGCGGCGACGACCGCAATACCGATGGCGCTGTGGTGGCATCGTGCAAAGTCAACTTTGTTTTGTGGCGCTAACTGCAATACCATGTTTGCTGTGCGGCAGCGATGGCAACACCGGCGACGTTGCAATGGAGTCTGATGGTGATGTTGTGCGGCGACGACCGCAACACCGGCGACACTGCAGTGGCATCGTACAACGCCGGCGACGTTGCAATGAAGTCTGATGGTGATGTTGTGCGGTGACAATCGCAACACCAGCGGTGACGCTGCAATGAAGTCTGATGGTGATGTTGTGCGGCGACAATCGCAACACCAGCGGCGACGCTGCAATGGAGTCCGATGGTGATGTTGTGCGGCGACGACCGCAACACCAGCGGCGATGCTGCAATGGAGTCCGATGGTCATGTTGTGCGGCCACGACTGCAACACCAGCGGCGACGCTGCAATGGATCCGCATACCGTCCTTCGTCAAAGCGCTTCTGCAACAGGGACTGTGTTTCTGAAACATATACGGTGTTGCAATGGTTTACGACGGGTCTATATTTTGCAACAAAATCTCTGTTGTGAAAATTTTCTGCAATAAGACCTCAGTTGCAAAAAAAAATTGCAACAAAATCTCAGTTGCAAAAAAAAATTGCAACAAAAAAGCTGTTGCAAAAAATTTCTGCAACAAGACCTATGTTGCAGAAATAATTCCGCAACAAGACCCATGTTGCAGTGATGAAGACACGCTCGGCTCGCACGATGCGAGTAGCGAGCCGGCCAATGCGCGTCGGGCTGATCCGATTAGAGCGCTTAGGCCTCGATACCCGAGGTAAATAAAAATAATCCAAGCCGTCCTACTCCTATGGATCACACGGCTGGTAAGGCGGCGGATGTTTCTTAATTTTCAGCCGGCTGACGCGTAGTGCAGCCCTTTTTTAATACAACCACTTTTTGCATGCATTATGTTTCGTGAAGACACACTCGAGTGTACATCGGCTGGGAGCGTTGTCACAGACACCAATATATTTGACAGCCCAAATATGAGCAAAGAAAAAAAGGAACCAACCTTTTTTTTAGGGGAAGGAACCAACCTAGTAGAAAACAAGACAACAGACAAAAAGAGGTTGTGGGCAGCAACTAATTAAGGAGCGCTCCTTCGGAAGCCTCCCCAACGATCACTTGGGTTGGGCTGAGAGCGCGTCACGCGCCAAGTGACACGCTCTGGACGCTTCCTCAGGAATTTTTTTTTCCACACGACTTTTTAAACAGTCCCCCCCCCCCCCCCCCCCCCCCCGGCCCCTTTTTTTGTTTTCCACCGGTCTTTCTTAGCTTTTGGACGAAAAAAATCGGAAACAATTTTTTTTGCATGAAAAAACTTTTTTTTTGCTTTTGCGAGAGGCACGTTCTCGAAAACAGAAAAAAATATGTTTTCTTTTCTTTCCTTCCGCGAGAGGCACGGTTTTGCTTCCACGAGAGGCACGGTTTTACTTTCGCGAGAGGCACGTTTTTTTCCTTCCACGAGAGGCACGGTTTTGCTTCCGCGGAGAGTCACGGTTTTGCTTTCGCGAGAGGCACGGCCGTGCCTCTCGGAAACGGAAAAAAACGTGTTTTCTTTTTTTCTTCCTTCCGCGAGAGGCACAGTTTTGCTTTCGCGAGAGGCACGGCTGTGCCTCTCGGGAAGGGAAAAAAAAGTGCTCCCGGTTCGGTTTTTTCATCCGGTTTTTTTCGTGAATTTTTTTCCGTTAAAACCTATCAACATGGGATCTAGTTTTTGAAGATCTCGACGCGAGGAATCCGATGGTGAAAACGGTTCGGGATTTGGACGCACTGCTTAAGAGATAAAATATTTTGAATAAACGGATCTATGAAAAAAGGGAAAACTCACATGTTGCGACAAGCGGCGCGCATGCAGTGCGCCGTTTGTCGTAAACCTGGGGGTGGGAGTGATCTTTGGAAGGAGTACTTCTCAATTAGTAATTTTGGAGGTTGCCCACGTACAAGCAACAAGAAAAACAGGCCAACAAGAGACAAGCAATTTGAGAGAACAAAACAAAGGACAAAAGCAGCCCACTTAAAAAGACAAAAAAAAAAACAAAGGACAAACAAAAAAGCTCGGACATGACAAACCAGCCCAAAGAAAAACAAACGAACGAGAAGGAAAATTGATCTAGGCATCGGGCCTGTACCTGGACGCTGGCATCAGCCGACTGAGACTTCCACTGAGTCCTAGACATATCCTTTTTCTTTTCTTTCCTATTTTTTTTCTGTTCTTCAATTTTCTTTGTTTCTTTCATGGGTTTCTTTGTTTTTTCTTGTTTGCTTCTTGGTTTTTATTGCTTTCATTCTTTTGTATTGGTTTTCTTTGGCGTCCATTTTCTTTTTTTCTTTCTTTGTTTCTGTTGTCAAGGTTTCTTTTTTTATCAACATATGCCAACGTTTTTTAGTACCAATTCTACATTTTTTGTGCATATCATATACAAATTTTATATACACGTTTAACATTATTGAAATATATCATTAACATAGCAAAAGACAAAAGACGAGGGGGGCAGTTACTGTTTAGGAGAGGCGAAAAGAAGGCGTCGTTGTTCCCTGCATCTGCCGCCGGCCAGGCCGCGGGCTCCCTCCCTCTCCGGCCGTCGCTCCAGCGACGGGAGAGTGGAGGAGCCCTGGATCTATGGTTCTGCGTGTAGATACTAGGGTAGGCGTTCTTGGTAGCGCTGCGGAGGTAGTGGTCGCGGCATTGCGGCAGAATAAGTTTGCTGGAGCTCTTTCCCCATTACGGCGATGTCGCGTGCAGCGGAGTCGTCGAGCTTCCAGTGTCGTGAACTCCTAGATCCGTCGATCTGGTGAGTATAGGTACCAAAGGTGCGGTTTTCGTGGTGGAGGTGATGGCCGGCTAGTGGATTTAGGGTCTCTCGATCCAATGAATTCAGGTACATGACATCAGGATGATATGTGTCGGTATCATACATGTTTCAAGGTTCTGGCTAAGCCCTTCTTGTTGCAACATATCCTGACGCTTTGGCGTATGCAGGAACTCGGAGTACTCCTGCTCCCCGACCTCCGTCTTGTGTAGTCCGATGGGGGACTTGGATATTGATTTGTGTGCCGAATGAGGAGGTTTGCGGAGTGTACTCCGGTAGACATATTCCGCTACGAGATATTGAGTGCTGGCCATTCTTTGGGGGTGCTGGTGGAGGTGTGGTGTGGTGCTGGCGGCTCGCACTAGCCGCCTCTGTTGCTTGTACAGGAGTTTCCCGAGGATTCTAGAGTTGTGTTGTCGTCAGCGTGGTCAAGCGATGGCCGGCCTACCTTTCCTTCCGCCGTGCAGCTCCTTCAGGACTGAGGTTGAAGACTTCCCGTCCGCACTTATTCCGGCTGCAGATTTCCAAGGTCACACCGGCTTTAGAGGGAGCGGCGGCAACGGTAGTGGCGGCGCGCCGGCAGCCCGTGATGGTTGGAGGGGCGAGTTGGTTCGCCAAGGACCAGTGTGCAATTTCCTTGTATGTTGGGGTGCTTTGCACCACTGTTTTTTCAATATAACTCTGTGGTCCTTTCCGCAAAAAAAGAACAAATTGAACAATAATTTTTTTATTAATATTTTCCATACACATTGTACATTTTTTGGTATATATCTAATAGATTTTTATATACGAGTTTAACATTTTGCAAATACAGGTCAACATTTTCTGAATCCATGATCAACATTGTTCAATACACTGCAAACATTTTTTTAATGGCAATAAACATATCGTAAGACACAATATAAATTTTTTGTATACTTGAGGACCATTTTTTATACATATTTAGCATTGCTTGAAAACATGATCAACATTTTTTAAGACACGTTGTATCTATATTTAAAAATAATAATCTTATACATGACAAACATTTTTTCTATACACTATTAACTTTTTTAAGTGCTTGATTAATTTCAAATGTTTGATTAACGTTTTTCAAAAACTTGATTAACATATTTTTTCAAATGCTTGATTAACATTTTTTTATATACGTGATCAACATTTTTCTTAAACATTTTTTATTTTTTGTATACATTTTTCGTATATATGAGAAACATTTTCCCAATACACATTTAACATTTTTAAACACAATGATCAACATTTTTTCATACACATTGTTTTAGTTTTGTATATATTTTTCGTATACATGTCAAACATTTTTTCTATACACAATTCAAAAAATTCAAATGCTTGATTAATATTTTGCAAATACATGATTAAGATTTTTGAAATGCTTGACTAACATGTTTCAAATGCTTGATTAACATTTTATTTAAATATATTATTAACATTTTTTCATAAACATTGTATATTTTTTGTATACATTTTTCGTATACGTGCGCAACATTTTCTCTATACACATTTAACATATTTCAAATGCTTGGGTAAACATTTTACAAATTGTTTTATGGAATGTGTTTTTAATACATATGGAATATTTGGAAGTTTAAAGAAAATAAAGACAAGAATTAAAAAACATAAAACGTGAAGAAACAGAAGAAAAAACGGGGCAGTGGTCTGTGGCCTCCCGCGCTGGGCCAGACCACTTAGTGAGGCGCCTGACGCGAGCACAACCTATGTCTCGTTATAAGCGAGATATAAGCCATTCGAGTACTTGTAGTCACCGACCGACCTCCACGTTGGGCCCATCCCTCCAAAGCAGGCCTATGGCCCAACAATGGTGATTGAGTCTGCTAACACTGTGGCAGTACCGTTCAACGGGTATTCCCTAAATGATAATCGGTACATGGCGCACACCCCGTTACACTAGGTCAAGTTAGCCGGCTGGTCCATTTGTTTTTTTGGTTCTTTTTTTTTTTGCGTTTCCACCTGGGATTTCAACGTTTTGTTTTTTCCTTTTTATATCTTTTTGAAATTGCAAGATCCATTTTCAAACCCATGAACTTTTATCCAAAATCAATGTATTTTGTTTCAAATTTGATGATTTTTTTTTTTCAAAATTGATGAACGTATTTAAAAATTCGATGAACTTTTTTTGAATCGATGAACTTTTTCGAATTTGATGAATGTTTTTTCAAATACGATGAACTTTTTACAATTCTTGTTAACTTTTTTCAAAAATTTGATGAACTTTTTTTCAAACTCGATAAACTTTTTTCTAATTCGATGAAAATTTTCGAATTTGATCAATTTTTTAGAAAAAATGTGAACATTTTTAAAAGTTTGATGTACTTTTTTCAAAATCTATGATGTTTTTTGCCTAATTCACGAACTCTTTTTCAAAATCCGTGAACATTATTGAATTCACATTTTTTTTCAACTTTTATGGTTTTTTGAATTTTTTTAACAGCAACGGATGAGCAGTCAAGTGGTCAACCGTTGACCGGCAAACAAAACGAACAATCGATTTTGCAACAGAGCGCTACTCGCATTATTGGGCCGTCCCATGAAATAGCATGCGTGAGCGTTGTTATGGCTAAATGGTGCTGAAGGCGCCCAATAGGAGCTCACATGTTCAACCGCCTGGGATATATGTCGCCCGTATCAATTCGTAATAGGAATTGCCAACGCGAGACATCTAGTGGGCTGGCCAGTAGCAAGGTTTCGTTCGCTGCGAGCTACAGGTTTGTCTAGGTCCGGTTTTCTATGTTTCTATTTTTTTTAGTTGTTTTCTCATCGGTTTTCTTCAATTTTTTTATTTAGCTTTGGCTTATTTGTTTTCTCTTGATTCTTTCTAGTTTTTTCCTTTTCTTTGTTTTTTTTCTTTCATTTTTATTTCTTTATCGATTTTTATTGGTTTTCCTTTTTTCCACACATGTCTTCTTTTCTCTCAGTATACAATGTACATTTTTAGAGCACACGTGAAACAGTTTTATGATACACTTTGGGCATTTCCCAAATATATGATGTACATTTTTTAATAATGAACACTTTTTCAAATACACAGTAACATTTTTAATAATGAACACTTTTTCAAATACACAGTAACCTTATTTTAATGTAAGAAAATGTTTGTTTACCTACGGGGACATTTGTTTTACATTGTATAAACATTTTTTTAATGTCACAAATAGATTATTGAATAACTAGAAATTTTCTTTAAATGTCATGTACATTTTTTATTGGTACGAAACATTTTTTATAGTACGCAAACATTTTTTTTCAATTTTAAGCAAAATTTTGAAATGTCTGCAAGACATTTCTGAAACTCGTGAACATTAATTTTCAATGGTATGTACATTTTTTAGAATGTATGAAACATGTTGAATTATGTGAACAATTTTTAAATATGTATTGAACAAATTTGTAATACACACTGAACAATTTGTATAATACACACTGAACATTTTTGTGATATATGACGAACAATATTTAAATATGTATTGAACATTTTATATATATATGCTGAATAATATTTAAATAGATATTGAAGATTTTTGTGATATACGATAAACAATTTTATAGTACACAATGAACATTGTTGTGATATACGCTCAACAATATTTAAATAAACATTAATTATTTTGTTGACATACACTGACCAATTTTAAAGTGCACAATGAACATTTGTTGAAAATATGTTCAACATTTTCTCAATATTGGGTGAATGTATAATGAACATTTTTGTATATAAACACACAATGATTTCTGTATAATACAAGAAAAAAATAAAAACAGGAGAATAAATGAAAGGAAAATTAAATAGCAACAGAAACAGAAAAAAGAAAAGAAAAATAAAGAAACAGAAAAGAAAAGAAAAAGCAGAGCCACCATGGGCCGGCCCAAACTGGGGCATCGGGAGCCAAGTTTCAATGAAGCCGCTCTGACGCCGCTCAAAAAAAATAAAGAATGCAAGCGGGGTGTAGCCGCGACCCTCCAATTCAGGAGAGCTCATATACGGCGCTGCAGGCGCCCGTTCGCGCTCCTGGTGCTCGAAGACGACGTGAGTGGGCCGGCCCAGGAAACGCGCAGAGGAGCGAACGCAAAAAACAGCAAAAATATAGCTCTCAGCAAGTTTCGAACTCACGCACATCCAGATCATGTACGAGTCCCACTAGCTAGTCGAGTTACTTGCCGTTAGTGAATAGTAACAGCGGCAACTGCGTAATAACAAATGTCGCCGTGGTATTTTATTACATAGAACCATCCATCTATTGCATCGCTTAATTTTTTTGAATTATTTGTTAAAATTGATATATTTGAAAATATTCAAGGATTTTGAAAAAAAAATCATTTTTGAAGAAAAGTTCACAAACCTGAAAAAAGTTCATTGATTTTCAAAAAAAAGTTCATCCAATTTTAAAAAGTTCATCAAAATTGAAAAAAATTCATCAAACTTGAAAAAAGTTCATAGGATTTGAAAAAAAATTCATCGGATTTGAAAAAAGTTCATCGAATTTGAATTTTTTTCACCAAATTTAAAAATAAGTTCATCGATTTTCGAAAAAGTTAACCAAATTTGAAAAAAGTTCATCGATTTTAAAAAAAAGTTCATCAATTTTCAAAAAAAATTCATTGAATTTAGCAAAAGAAAAAAAGAAAAAGAATAAAAACCGAACAAAAAGAAAAATGAAAAATAGAAAAAGAAAAACAGAAAAAGAAAAAGAGATACGAAGAAAAGAGTGAAGAAGATATAACTAAGGACATGAGGTGAGGTTGGTGGGGTGGTTAGTGCACTCAACGAACGACGAGGAGGTCGCTGACTCGAATACCATCGGTCGCACTTTCATTTTTTTTCTTTATATAACAGAAAGAAAGGGGAAGATGGGCCAAGCCCAACTAGCCGCGCCCTTCAGCCCCCGTTTGTGAACGAGGATCCACCCCAATTCAGCGCGTAGTGTGACAACAGTTGCCGAAATCTGCTCTCTCCCATCGCTTGAATAGTAAGTGGACTGGCCCATTATGCACTAGCTTTAACGTTTGTTTTCTGGGAAAGTGTTTAACTCAACCGGCTGATATGTCGCGAGTGTAAGCCGCGTCTAACGTTTGACACGTGTCCTAGTGGGGGACCCGCACATCGCAACTCCCACCACCTCGTCCTTATCCCAATTCCCAACCGAGAATCACTCACCACACGTGTCTTCTCTCCCCGTGCACCACGCGTTGACGACAACCCACGCTATCTCTTGAATCTCGCCGGCGCTACAAGGCCCTGGATGCGCCGCTCACGCCAGCGCTCACCGGCACTGCAACTGGAGAATCTCGTCGGGGCGGTGCTGCGACCAGCGGCCGCATCCACCCTGAGGCTGCTGCAATCCCGTGTCAAAACGATGGCTGATGTCATCGACGTTGCAACTGTAGGAGATATGCCCTAGAGGCAATAACAAATGTTATTATTTATCTCCGTGTTCATAATTAAGTTTATGTTCCATGCTATAACTGCTATGGTTCTCGAGTCTGCAATAACCACGAGGCTCGAAGGAAGACTCATATGCACGTGTGGAATAATAAACGGTAAAATGTATTCCTAGTCTGGCCTCTAAGACTAGCTCAAGTGTTGCTCGATGGTTCTGTTTTCCTGATCATGGGCATGACTATGCCGGCAACTTTGAGGGCACAATGTTAGTAGAACACTTGTGTTGAATCGACCCGATTGATGTTATGCTATGAGATTCATTCGTCATAAGTTAATGGTTAATAACACAGAGAAGTTAATGTTTGCATAATTCCTTAGACCATGAGAGTGTCGAGTTTCTTCATGCTTGCTTCATGAACTTTGGGGTTTGTTAAACGTCATCCGTAAATGGGTGGCTATTACGGCGGCTTACGGGTTCATGGAAAAGTATGTCAAGTAACTTGATAGCTCAAGATTGGGATTTGCTCCTCCGACGATGGAGATATATTCTCGGTCCCTCTCGGTGTTACGGTATCCATCATCATCTGGCTAGACACAAGTGTGATTTGATCACAGGGATGCCGGAACACGGATACGAGAAAAGAGAACAAAACCGGTAACGAGGTAACTTGCATAGTGGACAAGTTTTTGATCCACGGGGATGCGATGTTTCTCACCTCGGGTATTTGTAACATATCGCGAAGCAACAGGAATAGCACACGGCAACTGGAGGTTCACTCGAATATTCATTCGTGTGGGTATAGGGGTCAATATGGGTGTCCACGGCTCCGATGTTGATCATTGATCGGAAAGAGTTCCGGTCATGTCTATACTTCACCGAACCTATAGGGTCACACGCTTAAGGGTCATCTATCTGCTGAATACTAGACGGGGAGTCTGAGAGAAAATCACCGAAAAAGTTTCGGATGAAACGGAAACGTTCCGGAGAGGATATCGGAATAGTTCCGGTGAAACTGAAAAGTTGTTTCAGGGTATTCCATTAAGTCAAATTGGTTCTGGCACACGCCTGGAAATTCTTGGAGGATGCCAGAAGTGTTCTGGTAACTTCTGGGAATTTTCCGGGATGAAAACCGGAAATGTTGCGGAGCAGACGGAACCGATTTGGTTGCTTTTCGCTGAAGAAAAATTGTTCCGAAATTGTTTCGGAATGCATTCAAAATTATTTTGGTGGGT
Organism: Elymus sibiricus; assembly: GCA_039707655.1. Taxonomy (NCBI): domain Eukaryota; kingdom Viridiplantae; phylum Streptophyta; class Magnoliopsida; order Poales; family Poaceae; genus Elymus; species Elymus sibiricus. The sequence goes on from CM077674.1 coordinate 32,657,794, forward strand.
ACTGGAATTGTTCTAGGCACACAGAAATAATTTGGGTTTTAACGGACGCAGAAAAATGTCTTCGTGAATAGTGAAAGTGCTTTTTGGATATTTTTTTTGGAAAGCACCTTTTGGGATATTTCCCAAAAGGCTTCTAGAGGACTTGGGAGCCAAGGAAGCTCCCCATGTGGGGGGCCCCCCTTGAAGTGGCCGGCCACATGTGGTGCTCATGCATGGGGCCCCACTTGTCCCATGGGTTCACCTTTATGCCCTTGTGAAGGACTTCCTTCATGTGCATTTTGGGTTTTATTGTAAAACCACCCTACCCCTTGCTTTTCCTATAAATAGAGGTGGAGGGGCTGCCTCCACACTCACTCCTTCTCACATACAAGTGCCATGACATTTCTGGCTTCTCTCTCCCTCCCAGCGAAATAGTTTCGTAGAGCCAAAAGGCTGTCTAGTTTCCGGCAGGAACTAGTTCTGGACGGCGAAGCCCTGCCGGATAGATGACACCGTATGTGTGCAACTCTGTAGAGAGATCGTAGTTTCGGTCTTAGTTCGAGAGTGCCTCCCGAAGGGCTGTCCAAGTGATCGTCCGAGTTTCGAGGGTCCTCCCGAAGGGCTGTCCGAGTGACCGTCCGAGTTTCGAAGGTCCTCCCGAAGGGCTGTCCGCGACACCGTCCGGGGGACTATCCGACCGCCTCCCGGAGGGCTGTCCGAGGGGCAGATGAGGGAGTACATCCTCGCGGTTGGGAGGTTGTAAATCCTAGCTGCGGGGATCTGCACCGCCGATCATCATCGACTCTACTTCCGCTGCGCTACGAGTCGGTAACGAAACAGATCAAACCTTGTATGCAGTCTCCATAGTGTTCCTGGGCTGGTGCGTAGGTCGGAAATTTTTTGTTTTCTGCTGCGTTACCCTACAGTGGCATCATGAGCCGTGCTATGCGTAGATGAAGGTTGCGATCTAGAATACATGAGATGTATGGGTGTTGCACAATATAATTAGGTAGTAGATGAGTTCTATTGCTGAAAATTATTTGTGCGGGTAGCAGATGAAATCTGTTACCTGATGTTCTTGTTGCTTCCCTGGAATTTGCATATTTCTGATCTTGATAACGGTATGGTGGAGTTTCAAAGTTCTGGCAATCCGCGATCCTGATTGATCAACGAAGTGCTAACAGTTCTTTGAATTCCACCGTAGTTAAAAAGAAAGATGAAATTTCACAGACGAAAGGGCAATGCAGATATGATCTGCACGGGGGTCATGCGTATGACGAAGTTGTAGGGTTACGCAGCAGAAAACAAAAATTTTCCGACCTACGCACCAGCCCAGGACCACTATGGAGACTGCATACAAGGTTTGATCATTTTCGTTACCGACTCGTAGCGCAGCGGAAGTAGAGTCGATGACGAATGGCGGTGCAGATCCCCGCAGCTAGGATTTTACAACCTCCCAACCGCGAGGATGTATACCCTCATCTGCCCCGCGGACAGCCCTCCGGGAGGCGGTCGCACAGTCCCCCGGACGGTGTCGCGGACAGCCCTTCGGGAGGACCTCCGAAACTCGGACTGTCACTCGGACAGCCCTTCGAGAGTACCTCCAAAACTCGGACGGTCACACGGACAGCCCTTCGGGAGGCACTCTCGAACTAAGACCGAAACTACGATCTCTCTACAGAGTTGCACACATACGGTGTCATCTATCCGGCAGGGCTTCGCCGTCCAGAACTAGTTCCTGCCGGAACCCAGACAACCTTTCGGCTCTACGAAACTATTTCGCTGGGAGGGAGAGAGAATGCCAGATCATGCATGGCTTGTGTATGAGAGTAAGGATGTGTCTTATGGCAGCCCACACACCTCCTATTTATAGGAAACCCAAGGGGTAGGGTGGTTTTACAAGAAAACCCAAAACCCACATGGAAAGGAGTCCTTCCCAAGGACCTAAAAGGTGAAACCAAGGAACAAGGGGGACTCCATGAAGGAGTCCACCATGTGGCCGGCCACACCCTCATGTGGGGCCCCAAAATTGGCCCCTATCCATCCATGTCATCCCCAAGATCTTTTGGAGCAAAGCCCCAAAAGGTGGCTTTCCAAAAATATCCCAAAAAGCACTTTCACTATTCACGACGACATTTTTCAGCGTCTGATCGAACTGAAAATATTCATGTGGGCTTAGAACAATTCTAGTACCCACCAAAATAATTTTCAACGCGAGCCGGAACAATTCCGGTTTAGTGATTTCATCTGCGAAAAGCATCTGAAGCAGTTTCGGCAGCTCCGGAACATTTCCGGTTTTCATCCCGGAAAATTCCAGAAAGTTTCCAGAATGATTCTGGCACCCTCCAAGAATTATCAGGCATGTGCCAAAACCAATTTGACTTTATGGTATCCTCTGAAACAACTTTTCAGTTTCACCGGAACTCATCCGGTGACCTCTCTGCGGAACTTTTCCGCTGTCCGAAACTTTTCCGGCGTCCGAAACTTTTTCGGTGATTTTCTCTCAGACTCCCTGTCTAGTATTCAGCAGATAGATGACCCTTAAGCGTGTGACCCTATAGGTTCGGTGAAGCATAGACATGACCCGGAACCCCTTCCGATCAATGATCAACATCGGAGCCGTGGACACCCATATCGATCCCTATACCCACACGAATAAATATTCGAGTGAACCTCCAGTTGCCGTGAGCTATTCCTGTTGCTTCGCGATATGTTACAATTACCCGAGGTGAGAAACATCGGCATCCTCATGGATCAACACTTGTCCACAATGCCAGTTACCTCGTTGCCGGTATTGTTCTCTTTTCTCGTTCTCGTGTTCCGGCATCCCTGTGATCAAATCACCCTGTGTCTGGCCAGACGATGATGGATACCGTAACACCGAGAGGGCCCAGAGATATCTCTCCATCGTCGGAGGAGCAAATCCCAATCTTGAGCTATCAAGTTACTTGACATACTTTTCCATGAACCCGTAAGCCGCCGTAATAGCCACCCATTTACGGATGACGTTTAACAAACCCCAAAGTTCATGAAGCAAGCATGAAGAAACTCGATACTCTCATGGTCTAAGGAATTATGCAAACATTAACTTCCTGTGTTATTAACCATTAACTTATGACGAATGTATCTCATAGCATAACATCAATTTGGGTCGATTCAACACAAGTGTTCTACCAACAATTGTGCCCTCAAAATTGCCGGCATAGTCATGCCCATGATCAGGAAAACAGGATCATCATGCAATACTTGAGCCAGTCATAGAGGCTTGACTAGGAATACATTTTACCGTTTATTATCCCACACGTGCACATGAGTTTCCCTCCAAGCCTCGTTTTATTTGTAGACTCGAGAATCATTGCAGTTATAGCATGGAACATAAACATAATTATGAACAGGGAGATAATCAATAACATTTATTATTGCCTCTAGGGCATATCTCCTACAGACTCCCACTTGCACTAGAGTCAATAATCTAGTCAATGCTAATGCACTTTACACCTATGGCATACTGGTGTAAAATATGCTTCGCATGTGGTATAGCCTGATGTCCAACGAATCTGACAACTTCAGCTCCGTGTGTAACTTTGCATATCCTCGCGTTTTCACGCTTTCACAAAATTCATATTTTGTGTGGACTTGGCTTTGCATATGTGTGAATCATTGGTCGAAACCTGATTCCTCAGACTGAGCTATGGAGCAACTATCTGCTATAGTGTCCCATAGACCAAAGCCTTCTTGGAACCATACTAAGTTCATGAATGAACTATATGATTCAACAACTTCTTTGTCGCTTCTCAAGCGTCAACATACTTAGCCTTTGTTATAGAATTCGCCACAGTATCTTGTTTGGAACAATTTCCAACTACCGTGCCACCATATTGTGTATCACACAAAACCCTCAATTTAAATCGAAAATCGCATGGAGCATTGATGAAGACTGTATCGATGTAACCTTTTACAACGAACTCTTCATGATCTCCGTTTGCGAGAAAACATGTCATCAGTACTGCTCTAGTACTCAATGACATCTTTCACTGTTGTCCCATGATCAGTACTTTGATCACTATGGTATCTATACTCGCAACAACTTTGGAGTATTGGACATATCTAGTTGGTTTTACATACCATGGAATACATGATTAATCCAAACACAAGAGTGTGTGGAATCTCCATCATGTATTTTACTCATCAGTGTTTTGGGACACCGAGTCTTGCAAAAACTCTTTCCATGTGACTTCGGCAAGAATCACTCCTTGGCGTTTTAAATGCTAAAAAGTTTTAGCATCTTGTCAATATGTATTCATTGCTTAGCCCCATTAGGTAAATCTATCTCCATAGATCATCATGCCTAATATTGAGGCCATTTAGCCTAAGCACTTCATCGAAAAAACTATTTTCAAATGAAGTCCTAATTCGTGTCAAGAAATTTATTTCCAATTAACAATGTGTCAAGTACACACGGTTTTTAGAAATATTATTATGCTCCCACTTACTTTCTTGAATCACAAGCATCTTCGATACCCATTTGATGAAGTCAAACTCTTTTGACCATTTCATCAAAAACGAAGATTCCAACTCCACTTTGCTCTCTTCTGTCCATCGCTGGAACTCTGAAGTTTGCATACTTACTAGCATCCTCTGGATCGACAAATTACTTTGGACTGTATCACATATAAGTCCTAGGTTTCATTTCCATCAGATGGAAGTCCCTTTGTCATCCATGTTTCATATCTCATGATTGAAATATGTATTAATTGCTAGTTCAACCCGAACCGACTTCAAGCATCGCTACGGTGAAACAACCTCATCGCAGTCAACTCCTTGAACTTGTTATTTCAACAAGTCGAGCTTTATGTATAAAACATTTTTATCCGTATCAGTTTTTAGTTCCATAAATATTCGTTTAGACTCTAAGTCTTCCGAAAGGTGTATCAAGATTTTAATCTTGAAACATTTATATGGAAACTATCTCGGATTGTATTGGCATTTAGCCAATTCCGGAGTCAGGGCCCATCAACGCTTCCTTGTGTATCGTAGGTATACTGTTGTCCAACAACAATATCTCGTTTGCGCACCTGAGAGGTTTGCACGAGCCTTGCCTACGGGGTTCAGCTGCAAGTTCGACTGAAGTCCATACATTTTATTGTAGAGACTTCCGTATCAGTCGTAGTAGGAAACTCCGGAATCACTTCCAAGGTTTCTTTCCTTTGATCTGATGACGAAGATACTGGTTATCTCGTCGAGTTGCACTGTCCTCCCACTCACCTTTTGAAAGAACTATTATCTTCAAAAAGCATACCGTTCTTTGTGGCAAACCTATTTGCCTCGGTATAGTGGTGGGGGAATACCCAATTACTTGGGATAACCTTACAAAGTAGCACTTGTCTGATTTGGAATAGGTTTGTAACCTTTTACACAAGCCCCATATTCCAAATGTTAAGAAAAGATATAACATGGTTGGGCGTACCATACCATGGCGTCATTTCAACAGACCTGATGGAGCTCTTTTCAGTGTAAAAGCCGCAGTCTCTAAAGCATCACTTTAAAAGGGATAATGGCAAATTTATTTATGTCATCTTTGATCTTACCATGTCATAAATGGTTCGATTACATCTACACGGACTCTCCACTTGTAGTAGTGTTCCGGGAGGTGCAAGTTATGAAACCCCTTTCACAACTCATCAGACATTCGCTAAACTTGTAACTCAAATATTCCTTTCTGCAATCGAATTGTAGAAACATAATTTTCTTGTTACAATATTTTCTTCTTCGTATTGAAAACCTTTCGAATGGTTTCAAAAAATCCAGACTTACGTCTCATCAAGTAAATATCCATATATCTACTTGAGTCATTTCTGAAGATAGATAAATCCACTACTTGCAACAACATTTATTGGACTACACACATCATAATGTATGATCACCAATATGTTCTTTGCTCGTTCCTTATGGCCTGTGAACGGTATTTCAGTCACTTCACTTTTCAGAGGAAAGTTGCAAGTGTCAGATGATTCAAAATCAAACGACTTCAAAATCCATCATAATGGAATTTTCCATGCGGGTTTCTCCAATGTGACCAAATGTAGTGCCACACTTGTGTGGTATTCTTTTAGTCTTGCGACATTTAGCATCAGTGTTATGGATGTATCATATTACCATCAATATTCATAGCATACATCCCATCCTGTATGGAAGCATGGCCCTTCATGTTATTCATAACACCGAACATCAAAAGTTCTCTTATGAATAACCTTCTTGCAAAATACCTTATGCAAAGGGCTAGAGTGTATGAAACTCTAAATGAATTATGAAAGTAAATACAGAGGTAATGTATTAATATCAATATTCATAACATACATCTCATTCATAATGAAAGTATGGCCCTTATGTTATTCATAACATCGAACATCAAAAGTTCTCTTATGAATAACCTTCTTGCAAGATACTTTATGCAATGGGCAAGAGTGTAAAACTCTAAAATGAATTATGAAAGTAAATACATAGGGAATACACTAATGGAAGGTATAGTAACATTTACTATGTTCCTTGTGTGTATCTAAACCTCATTCCTGGCTAGTCTTTCAGGCCATAGTAGTTCTTACATCGAGTTGCAACAGAATGCAATCGAGCGGGTATCTTTGTGATTAACTCACAATACCCAAGAATTAGTGATTAACATGTTTAACCATAATTTTCAAGAACTATATTTTTGACCAGCCTTTTATAAATCAAAAACTTGTATGACATTCATACATGAGCTGGATATTCCAGTCTTCTTTCCTTTTGCCTTTATACTTCTAACAGTTTAACTTTCAGTATTTCTCCTACTCTCAGAAGAAGCACCCAACTTAAGAGTGGTGTTAGCCCCGGACTTCCTAGGCGTGAAAGTCTTACTAACACCCTTCGGACACTTCCTTTCTCTTTAAGTTGTTGTTTTATTCACCTTTCATCATATGACAGGCGTTCTCCTGGATCCCTCTCTTATCAGTCTTATGCATAGTAAACTCCTTTACTAATAGTTTGCAAACAAACATTGCTTTGGATATCTCATATCTTTTAGCCTTTGTCTATCTCTGAAAATAATTTTCAGATTCCATGAATATCACATAACTATCCAAACTTTCGAAGTTCGGGTCTTATGGAAGCAAACATATTGTATTTGACTGAAAAGGAATTCTAGCTTTTGGATCGAAGGACGAGAGTCACATGATCCATAGCATTAGCGGGAGAATACCAAAAGCATGCGATAGGACAAAGTCCTTCTCGGCACTCTTGAGGACAATCCTCACATTATGTTACCAACCGTAAAGTTTTAACCAGATATTTAACAGCTATTCAATTTTAACAGGGAAGGTGGAAACGCGAGCCATTATTCTACAACTATTATGCAAACCACACTTAGACAGTGTTCAAAATTAATTGCACTGAGAATTAAACAAGTTAATTCTATAGTGCGCTCCCACTCAAATCAATATCTCTCATAATTGATTGTGAGTGATTCAAGACCCGCATATCCATTCAACGTCACGGTTCGAGATGAACACCCATGGCGTGAACTTCAATCGGTAGGCAAACTTGCCGATCACATCTCTATGCGATTCTTGTTCATCTTTCGATGCGTGTGTTCCGAGCTCATGACTTTCATGCCTGAACGTCAAGACAACCAAGTGATCTCGCTGCGAGGTCTCAACTCACCCGCCTCACACATCCCTAATCGTTCGCACCCATGGAGATCATGCAATGCCCCGAAAAGTTAGGTGCCGTGACGGTGCTACACTTGGGAGAACACTAACTACTTGATATTTCAGTGAGAGATCACCCTAATAAAAAGCGACTACTGCGCAATCAAGAAGGGTGCATCATAAGGGATAAACATCTCAGGCAATTCATAATAGCATGATATGGTATAGCCCTTTCTGACGGAGAAGTCTTTCATTTCTTCGTCTCCGGCATTCGCGTCGGTGTTCACCTTCGCGAAGATTGCCACCACCTTGTCGATGCACCAGATAATATTGCTATCTCTATAGCTAATAAAATAAGTGCATTACATAAGGTTGACACGCAGGTCATTAAAGTGCAATCATATGGCTCCAGCCATCATGCCGAATCATGACACGCAGGTCATGTTAATCAATTTACATCATATAGTCATCTCATACATAATCAAATTATTATGAACACTGCTATACCACATCACATGCACATGCAAACCATCCTGCAAAACCAAGTTAGACGCCTCTAATCGGTTCATGCGAAATTTTATTTTACGTGGCTTCTAAGGTTTCGAAACAAACCGAAGCTACCAACGTCCATCATCAAGCATGATAATCCAAGTCGCTAGATTAACATTCCAGGGTGTATGAAACACGAGATAATAAAATCTCGAGCCCCATACTAAACTTCGTCATACGCGTGACCCCCGTGCAGATCACATCTGCATTGCCCTTTCGTCTGCAAAATTTCATCTTTCTTTTTAACTACGGTGGAATTCAATGAACTGTTAGCACTTCGTTGATCAATCAGGATCGCGGATTGCCAGAACATTGAAACTCCACCATACTGTTATGAAGATCAGAAATATGCAAATTCGAGGGAAGCAACAAGAACATCGGGTAACAGACTTCATCTGCTACCCGCACAAATAATTTTCAGCAATAGATCTCATCTACTACCTAATTATATTGTGCAACACCCATACATCTCTATGTATTCTAGATCGCAACCTGCATCTACGCATAGCACGGCTCTTGATGCCACTGTAGGGTTACGCAGCAGAAAACAAAAATTTTCCGACCTACGCACCAGCCCAGGACCACTATGGAGACTGCATACAAGGTTTGATCATTTTCGTTACCGACTCGTAGCGCAGCGGAAGTAGAGTCGATGACGAACGGCGGTGCAGATCCCCGCAGCTAGGATTTTACAACCTCCCAACCGCGAGGATGTATACCCTCATCTGCCCCGCGGACAGCCCTCCGGGAGGCGGTCGCACAGTCCCCCGGACGGTGTCGCGGACAGCCCTTCGGGAGGACCTCCGAAACTCGGACTGTCACTCGGACAGCCCTTCGGGAAGACCTCCAAAACTCGGACGGTCACACGGACAGCCCTTCGGGAGGCACTCTCGAACTAAGACCGAAACTACGATCTCTCTACAGAGTTGCACACATACGGTGTCATCTATCCGGCAGGGCTTCGCCGTCCAGAACTAGTTCCTGCCGGAACCCAGACAGCCTTTCGGCTCTACGAAACTATTTCGCTGGGAGGGAGAGAGAATGCCAGATCATGCATGGCTTGTGTATGAGAGTAAGAATGTGTCTTATGGCAGCCCACACACCTCCTATTTATAGGAAACCCAAGGGGTAGGGTGGTTTTACAAGAAAACCCAAAACCCTCATGGAAAGGAGTCCTTCCCAAGGACCTAAAAGGTGAAACCAAGGAACAAGGGGGACTCCATGAAGGAGTCCACCATGTGGCCGGCCACACCCTCATGTGGGGCCCCAAAATTGGCCCCTATCCATCCATGTCATCCCCAAGATCTTTTGGAGCAAAGCCCCAAAAGGTGGCTTTCCAAAAATATCCCAAAAAGCACTTTCACTATTCACGACGACATTTTTCAGCGTCTGATCGAACTGAAAATATTCATGTGGGCTTAGAACAATTCTAGTACCCACCAAAATAATTTTCAACGCGAGCCGGAACAATTCCGGTTTAGTGATTTCATCTGCGAAAAGCATCTGAAGCGGTTTCGGCAGCTCCGGAACATTTCCGGTTTTCATCCCGGAAAATTCCAGAAAGTTTCCAGAATGATTCTGGCACCCTCCAAGAATTATCAGGCATGTGCCAAAACCAATTTGACTTTATGGTATCCTCTGAAACAACTTTTCAGTTTCACTGGAACTCATCCGGTGACCTCTCTGCGGAACTTTTCCGCTGTCCGAAACTTTTCCGGCGTCCGAAACTTTTTCGGTGATTTTCTCTCAGACTCCCTGTCTAGTATTCAGCAGATAGATGACCCTTAAGCGTGTGACCCTATAGGTTCGGTGAAGCATAGACATGACCCGGAACCCCTTCCGATCAATGATCAACATCGGAGCCGTGGACACCCATATCGATCCCTATACCCATACGAATAAATATTCGAGTGAACCTCCAGTTGCCGTGAGCTATTCCTGTTGCTTCGCGATATGTTACAATTACCCGAGGTGAGAAACATCGGCATCCTCATGGATCAACACTTGTCCACAATGCCAGTTACCTCGTTGCCGGTATTGTTCTCTTTTCTCGTTCCCGTGTTCCGGCATCCCTGTGATCAAATCACCCTGTGTCTGGCCAGACGATGATGGATACCGTAACACCGAGAGGGCCCAGAGATATCTCTCCATCGTCGGAGGAGCAAATCCCAATCTTGAGCTATCAAGTTACTTGACATACTTTTCCATGAACCCGTAAGCCGCCGTAATAGCCACCCATTTACGGATGACGTTTAACAAACCCCAAAGTTCATGAAGCAAGCATGAAGAAACTCGATACTCTCATGGTCTAAGGAATTATGCAAACATTAACTTCCTGTGTTATTAACCATTAACTTATGACGAATGTATCTCATAGCATAACATCAATTTGGGTCGATTCAACACAAGTGTTCTACCAACAATTGTGCCCTCAAAATTGCCGACATAGTCATGCCCATGATCAGGAAAACAGGATCATCATGCAATACTTGAGCCAGTCATAGAGGCTTGACTAGGAATACATTTTACCGTTTATTATCCCACACATGCACATGAGTTTCCCTCCAAGCCTCGTTTTATTTGTAGACTCGAGAATCATTGCAGTTATAGCATGGAACATAAACATAATTATGAACAGGGAGATAATCAATAACATTTATTATTGCCTCTAGGGCATATCTCCTACAGAAGTTTAGTATGGGGCTTGAGATTTAATTATCTCGTGTTTCATACACCCCGAGATGTTAATCTAGCGACTTGAATGATCATACTTGACGATGGACGTAGGTAGCTTCGGTTTGTTTCGAAACCTTAGAAGCCACGTAAAATAAAATTTTGCATAAACCGATTAGAGGCGTCTAACTTGGTTTTGCAGGATGGTTTGCATGTACATATGATGTGGTATAGCAGTGCTTATATTAATTTGATTATGTATGAGATGACTATATGATGTAAATTAACATGACCTGCGTGTCATGATTCGGCATGATGGCTGGAGCCATATGATTGTCACTTTAATGACCTGCGTGTCAACCTTTTGTAATGCACTTATTTTATTAGCTATAGAGATAGCTATATTATCTGGTGCATCGACAAGGTGGTGGCAAACTTCGCGAAGGTGAACACCGACGCGAATGCAAAAGACGAAGAAATACAAGACTTCTCCGTCAGAAAGGGCTATACCATATCATGCTATTATGAATTGCCTGATATGTTAATCCCTTATGATGCACCCTTCTTGATTGCGTGGTAGTCGCTTTTTATTAGGGTGATCTCTCACAAAAATATCAAGTAGTTAGTGTTCTCCCAAGTGTAGCACCGTCACGGCACCTATCTCTTCGGGGTATCACATGGATGCATGGGTACGAACGATTAGAGAAGTGTGAGGCGGGTGAGTTGAGACCTCGCAGCGAGATCACTTGGTTGTCTTGACGTTCAGGCATGAAAGTCATGAGCTCGGAACACACGCATCGAAAGATGAACAAGAGTCACATAGAGATGTGATTGGCAAGTTGGCCTACCGATTGCAATTCTCGTCACTTGAGATGGATGCATCCTTGGCGTTGAATTATAATATGGGTCTTGAATCACTCACAATCAATTATGAGAGATATTGATTTGAGTGGGAGCGCACTTTAGAATTAATTCTTTTAATTCTTAGTGCAATTAATTATGAACCTTGTCTAAGTGAAAATTTGCATAATAGTTGTAGAATAATGGCTCGCGTTTTCACCTTCCCTATTAAAATTGAATAAGCTGTTAAATATCTGGTTAAAACTTTACGGTTGGTAACGTAATGTGAGGATTGTCCTCAAAGGTGCCGAGAAGGACTTTGTCCTATCGCATGTTTTTAGTATTCTCCCGCTAATGCTATGGATAATGTGACTCTCGTCCTTCGATCCAAAAGCTAGAATTCCGTTACGGTCAAGTGCAATATGTTTGCTTCCATGAAACCCGAACTTCAAAAGTTTAGGGATAGCTATGTGATATTCATGGAACTGAAAATCATTTTCAGACACAAACAAATGCTAAAAGATATGGGATATCCAAAGCAATGTTTGTTTTGCAAACTGTTATTAAAAGGGTTTACTATGCATTTGACCAATAACAGAGGGATCCAGTAGAACGCCTGTCATATGATGAAGGTGAATAAAATAACAACTTAAAGGAAATGTCCAAAGGGTGTTAGTGAGACTTACACGCCTAGGAAATCCGGGGCTAACGCCACTCTTAAGTTGGATGCTTCTTCTGAGAGTAGAAGAAATACTAAAAGTTAAACTGTTAGAAGTATAAAGGCAAAAAGAGAGAAGACTGGAATATCCAGCTCATGTATGAAAGTCATACAAGTTATTGATGTATAGAAGGCTGGTCAAAGAAATAGTTCTTGGGAATTATGATTAAACATGTTAATCACTGATTCTTGGGTATTGTGAGTTAATCACAGAGATACCCGCTCAATTGCTTTCCGTTGCAATTCGATGCAAGAACTACTATGGCCTAAAAGACTGGCCGGAGTGAGGTTCAGATACGCGCTGGGAACTTAGTAAAAGTTACTATACATTCCATCGGTGTATTACCCATGTATTTATTTTCATAATTCATTTAGAGTTTTACACACTCTAGCCCATTGCATAAGGTATCTTGCAAGAAGGTTGTTCATAAGAGAACTTTTGATGTTCGATGTTATGAATAACTTAAGGGCCATATTTTCATTATGAATGAGATGTATGTTATGAATATTGATAATAATACATTACCTCTGTATTTACTTTCATAAATCATTTTAGAGTTTTAAACACTCTAGCCCATTTGCATAATGTTTGTTGCAAGAGTGTTGTTCATGAAAGAACAATTGTTGTTCGGAATCATGAATAACATAAGGGCCATGCTTCCATCGTGGATGGGATGTATGTTATGAATATTGATAGTAATATGATACATCCATAACACTGATGCTAAATGTCACAAGACTAAAAGAATACCACACATGTGTGGCACTGCATTTGGTCACATTGGAGAAACCCGCATGGAAAATTCTATTATGATGGATTTTGAAGACATTTGATTTTGAATCATCTGACACTTGCAACTTCCCTCCGAAAAGTGAAGTGACTGAAATACCATTCACAGGCCATAAGGAACGAGCAACGAACATATTGGTGATCATACATTTTGATGTATGTAGTCCGATAAAGGTTATTGCTAGCAGTGGATTTGTCTATCTTCAAAATGACTCAAGTAGATATATGGATATTTACTTGATGAGACGTAAGTCTAGATCTTTTGAAATCATTCATAAGGTTTTCAACATGAAGTAGAAATTATTGTAACAAGAAAGATTATGTTTCTGCAAACTAGATTGCAGAAAGGAATATCTGAGTTACAAGTTTAGCGAATGTCTGATGAGTTGTGAAAAGAGTTTCATAACTTACACCTCCCGGAACACCACTGCGAGTGGAATGTCCGTGAAGATGTATTCAAACCATTTATGACATGGTAAGATCAAAGATGACATAAATCAATTTGCCATTATCCCTTTTAAAGTAATGCTTTAGAGACTACGGCTTTTACACTGAAAAGAGCGCCATCAGGTCTGTTGAAATGACACCATGGTATGGTACGCCCAACCATGCTTGGTCTTTTCTTAACATTTGGAATATGGGGCTTGTGTAAAATATTTACAAACCTATTCCAAATCAGAAAAGTGCTATTTTGTAGGTTATCCCAAGTTTGGGAAATTCCTCCACCACTATACCAAGGCAAAAGGTTTGCCACCGAGAACGGTATGCTTTTAAAGAGAATGGTTCTTGCAAAAAGGTGAGTGGGAGAACATTGCAACTCGACGAGATAAACAGTATCTTCGTCATCAGATCAAAGGAAAGGAACCTTGGAAGTAATTCAAGAGTTTCCTACTGCGACTGATACGGAAGTCTCTACAATAAAATGTATGGACTTCGGTCGAACTTGCAGCTGAACCACGTAGGCAAAACTCGTGCAAACCTCTCAGGTGCGCAAGCGAGATATTGTTGTTAGACAACAGTATACCTACGATACACAAGGAAGCGTTGATGGGCCCTGACTCCGGAATTGGCTAAATGTCAATATAATCCGAGATAGTTTCCATAAATGATTCAAGATTATATCTTGATAAACCCTTCGGAAGACTTAGAGTCTAACGAACATTAATGGAACTATAAACTGATTTGGATAAAATGTTTTATCCATAAAGCTCGACTTGTTGCAATAACAAGTTCAAGGAGTTGACTACGATGAGGTTCTCTCACCGTAGCGATGCTTAAAGTCAGATCGGGTTAAACTAGCAATTAATACATATTTCAATCTTGAGATATGATACATGGATGCCAAAAGGATTTCCATATGATGGAAATGCAACCTAGGACTTGTATGTGGTACAGTCCGAAGTATTTTGTCAATCCAGAGGATGCTAGTAAGTATGCAAACTTCAGAGTTCCAGCAATGGACAGAAGAGAGCAAAATGGAGTTGGAATTTTCGTTTTTGATGAAATAGTCAAGAGTTTGATTTCATCAATGGATAACGAAGATGCTTGTGGTTTCAAGAAAGTAAGTGGGAGCATAATAAATATTTCTAAAAACTTTGTGTGCTTGACACATTGTTGATTGGAAATTTCTTGACACGAATTAGGACTTCATTGAAAATAGTTTTTCGATGAAGTGCTTGGGCTAAATAGCCTTGACATTAGGCATATTTATCTACAAGATAGAATTGCCTAATAGGCTAAAGCCAAAAATACATATTGACAAGATGCTAAAACTTTTTAGCATTAAAACGCCAAGGAGTGATTCTTGCCGAAGTCACATGGAAAGGGTTTTTGCAAGACTCGGTATCTCAAAACACTAATGAGCGAAATACATGATGGAGATTCCACACACTTTCGTGTTTGGATTAATCATGTATTCCATGGTATGTAAAACAACCAGATATGTCCAATACTCCAAAGCTGTTGCGGGTATAGATACCAAAATGATCAAAGTACTGATCATGGGACAACAGTGAAAAATGTCATTAAGTACTAAAGTAGCACTGATGACATATTTTCTCGCAAGCAGAGATTATGAAGTGCTCGTTGTAAGTGATTACATTGATACAGTCTTCATCAATGCTCCATGCGATTTTCGATTTAAGTTAAGGGTTTTGTGTGATACACAATATGGTGGCACGGTGTTTGGAAATCGTTTCTAAACAGGTTACTGTGGCGAATTCTATAACTAAGGCTAAGTATGTTGCCACTTTCAAAGTGACATAGAAGATGTTGAATCATATAGTTCATTCATGAACTTAGTATGGTTCCAAGATGGCTTTGGTCAATGGGACACTATTACAGATAGTTGCTCCATAGCTCAGTCTGAGGAATCAGGTTTCGACCAATGATTCACATATATACAAAGCCAAGTCCACACAAAATATGAATTTTGTGAAAGCGTGAAAACGCGAGGATATGCAAAGATACACACGGAACTGAAGTTGTTAGATCCGTTGGACATCAGGCTATACCACATGCGGAGCATTTTTTCACCGGTATGCCACAGGTGTAATGTGCATTAGCATTGACTAGATTATTGACTCTAGTGCAAGTGGGAGTCTGTAGGAGATATGCCCTAGAGGCAATAACAAATGTTATTATTTATCTCCGTGTTCATAATTAAGTTTATGTTCCATGCTATAACTGCTATGGTTCTCGAGTCTGCAATAACCACGAGGCTCGAAGGAAGACTCATATGCACGTGTGGAATAATAAACGGTAAAATGTATTCCTAGTATGGCCTCTAAGACTAGTTCAAGTGTTGCATGATGGTTCTGTTTTCCTGATCATGGGCATGACTATGCCGGCAACTTTGAGGGCACAATGTTAGTAGAACACTTGTGTTGAATCGACCCGATTGATGTTATGCTATGAGATTCATTCGTCATAAGTTAATGGTTAATAACACAGAGAAGTTAATGTTTGCATAATTCCTTAGACCATGAGAGTGTCGAGTTTCTTCATGCTTGCTTCATGAACTTTGGGGTTTGTTAAACGTCATCCGTAAATGGGTGGCTATTACGGCGGCTTACGGGTTCATGGAAAAGTATGTCAAGTAACTTGATAGCTCAAGATTGGGATTTGCTCCTCTGACGATGGAGAGATATTCTCGGGCCCTCTCGGTGTTACGGTATCCATCATCGTCTGGCCAGACACAAGTGTGATTTGATCACAGGGATGCCGGAACACGGATACGAGAAAAAGAGAACAAAACCGGTAATGAGGTAACTTGCATAGTGGACAAGTTGTTGATCCACGGGGATGCGTTGTTTCTCACCTCGGGTATTTGTAACATATCGCGAAGCAACAGGAATAGCACACGGCAACTGGAGGTTCACTCGAATATTCATTCGTGTGGGTATAGGGGTCAATATGGGTATAGATACCAAAATGATCAAAGTACTGATGATGGGACAACAGTGAAAAATGTCATTAAGTACTAAAGTAGCACTGATGACATGTTTTCTCGCAAGCAGAGATTATGAAGTGCTCGTTGTAAGTGATTACATCGATACAGTCTTCATCAATGCTCCATGCGATTTTCGATTTAAGTTAAGGGTTTTGTGTGATACACAATATGGGGGCACGGTGTTTGGAAATCGTTTCTAAACAGGTTACTGTGGCGAATTCTATAACTAAGGCTAAGTATGTTGCCACTTTCAAAGCGACATAGAAGATGTTGAATCATATAGTTCATTCATGAACTTAGTATGGTTCCAAGATGGCTTTGGTCAATGGGACACTATTACAGATAGTTGCTCCATAGCTCTGTCTGAGGAATCAGGTTTCGACCAATGGGACACTATTACATGGCGTTGCGTGTCGGCCGGTGGAGCTGCAGTGCAACTCGCCGGTGGGTGGCGGAGCTGCAGTGCAACGGGCGTGGCGCTGCGTGTCGAACGGCGGAGCTGCAGTGCAACACACCGGTGGGCGGTGGAGGTGCAGTGCAACGGGCGGTCTGCCGATGAAGGGTGCGACTGCTCGTTTTCATCTTGCCGTGTTGACCAATCGAACAGTTGGCTAGGACCCGACTGATTTGTCCAGAAAATCAGTCGGTTGATTTGTAACAGGCGCCTTGTTTTCCGGTCCTTTTCCAGTTTGTTTTTTTATTCAGCTAGTTTAATATTAAAACACTTTATAATTTATTTTTTAAATCAGGTATTTAACAAAATGTTTATGAATGACAGAAATGTTCGTGAACTAAAAACATATTCACAAATTTTAAAAAGTTCGCAAATTTGAAAATAATTTCTGGCAATTTAAAAATATTCATGATTTTAAAATCATTCATGAATTGGAAAAATATTTGTGATTTAAAAAAATGTTCATGGATAAGAAAAATGTTAGTGATTTCTAATTTGTTTTTGGAATTCAAAAATCATTCGTGAATTCTAGAAATGTACATGAATTTGAAAATTGAATTCGAGAATGTTCATGAATTTGAAAGTGATTTCAAAAAATGTTCACAAAAATGAAACATGTTCGCAATTTCTAAGAATGTTCAAAAATTTAAATACTTTTTAAGAATTTGAAAAGTTTGGAATATTAAAAATATCAATGATATATAAAAAGGGAAATGCTGTCGTTCAACTGGCCGATTTCCATCTGTTCAACGCGACGCGTGTCTTAAGTTGGGACCATCAACCACTATAGCAAGCGGTTCCTTTTTGTCCTCATCTCCGCAAGCGAATGGATAAGAAGGTCACAAGCGCCTGGGCGCAGGGGTTGCTCCCTTCGCGAATGCCGGGTAGCCGTAGACGAGACCGGGCACCGGCGTCGCTGCTGTCGCCAGTCGCCGTCTACTGGGCAACTGTAGACGAGGTCGGGCACGGGCGCCGCTGCCGTCGCCAGTCAGCGTCTGCTGGGCAGTCGTAGATGAGGTCAGGTGCGGGAGCCGCTACAGTACCGCTGCCGGCGACGGTCGGCGCCTGCTGGGCAGTCGTGCCTCCGCTGACCTCCTCTGTGTCGTCCCCGACCATCACCGGCCGCCTCCCTGTTGCAATTGCAATGTCGGAGTTGCAAGCGGCGACGACGAACAATAGTTGTGCTCCTACGACATGAATCGGTAACATGTGGCGACGTTTTTGCACACCATCTTCATTGCAAAATTTTCTGCAACATTACCTATGTTGATAAAAAAATCCGCAACATCAGTTATGTTGCAAAAAATAAAGACCAATTTTTTTTTGCAACATTACCTATGTTTCAAAAGTTTTTCCGCAACATCACATATGTTGCAAAAAAGCGAAGCCCAAAATTATTTCTGAAACATGACAAATGTTGCAAATATTTTACCGCAACACAACTTCTGTTACAAATATTTCTGCAACAATATCTCTATTGCAAATGATTTAAGTAACATGACTTTTGTTGCAAAAGAAGAGGACAAGCTGGGTCGCTAGCTTGTGCCAGATCTGACGGCTCGCGAGGCGGCGGATCTTTTTAAAAGATCAACCGGCTGACGCGTAGCACGCCCCATAAAAAAATTAAATTCCAAACATTCTTGAATTCAAAAAATATTTGACAAAATGAAAAACATATATTTTAAAAAATGTTCATGAATTTTAAAAATGTTTACGAACTCAAAAATTGTGATTGAATTTAAAAAATCATGAATTAAAAAATATCGATGAATTTAAAAATGTTAGCATATTTGAAGATGTTCATAAATTTAAAAAGTGAAAATAAAAATGAAAAACAAGAAATAAAGAAAAGAAAATAAAATACCAGAAAGAAAAAGAATGAAAATACAAAAAAAGAAAAGAAAAACCAGTCAACAAAAAACTAATGGAAACACATAGCAAAACAAAGCAAAACTGGGCTGCCCAATACCATGTGTGCGCTTGGAGGAAGCCGTCGTTTGGTCTCTAACCAACGACCTAGGTGGAAAATAGGAATTGTCTTATCCTTCAGTGCACGAAATATAAAAGGCCAGATCATCTGTAATGGATAGATTTGAAAAGTTAAATATCGTTCGTTTTTTGGCATGTTATACACTTTACGCACCCTCCTGCACTTGGTATAAAAATAGAGTGTGATGGCCAAGGGGCTAGGGTCTATGGGGTCTTCTACCAGGGCCGCCTTGATTGCAGCCTGCTACAAGCCACTTGACATGAGTGACTTCTGTTTGCACTCGGATTCCTCATTGTGCTCCTTCACCAAATGGGACACCCAATATTTAATATGATCCTCCTATGTATAGCTCGAACCCAACCCAAGAGAGACCCAAGCTCGAAATCCAGGGAATCAAGAACCTCAGTGGTCTGTGAGTTCCACCTTGAGGTTAATGACATTCTTCTCGACGAGACATGGAAACAACTCATCTAGCACACACCTATGTTGTTTCCTCCTGTGATTCTCTACCTATGAAAGATGAACCAGACCAGGCTACATCATCATACCTTGTACAAATATGGTATTTATACAAGTAGAGGTATATACAATTTGTCGACAACTGCCCACTGTACGGGGGTTCTAGTGCGGTAGCAAAGCTGCAGAGGGGAGGGTAGTAGGCTAGGCAAAGTGTAATCATCGTTGCACCCAAAATTGCATGCTAGTCGAGCACTTAACCTATCCACCTATGCGAATCATTACAAACTAAGAAACCCTTTTCTGTTTTATGCGGGTCGTCGCAAACTGAAAACTCCAACCATGCATTTTCTTGGTACCATTATGTATATCACTAAAAATTCCTGACGTAATGTGAGACAATTATGCTGATCACCAAACAACTGATAATATGTAGTCCCTCCATTCCAAAATACTTGTCGTTGCTTTAGCTAAAATTCAAACTAAAAACATAATAATTATTTTGGAACAAAGGGAGTAGGAAACATAAATGAATCGTCTTGATAACCGTTTGAATAAGTAGATGAAGCTATCGGGTATTGATGTAAAGAACCAAGCCAAATTTAAACCAGTGGTACAAATCGAGGCTAATTTTAATTTGCTCTTTGAGAAGGTCCACACACACACAAACTCGAGATTGGATTTAAGTAAACACATGATTGAATTATTTTTTATAATATGACATCCATTAGTGGAATTGACCAGTGACCACATGGTCAAGAACTGAGCTAGTGGAGTACGAAATTAGCAAAAGCTATCACAAGTGAAGCTTATTTGGCCGAATAAGTAAATTTACCGGTTCCGGTAGCTACCGGTGAAATGCCCACCAATAAAATGTTGCCAGCTACCTTTGTGTTGGCCAAGTATCCAATGTATTCCACTGCTTTCCCACTTTACCAACTTCGTATTTCTGGTCAGCCCCAGGCCCCACCACGTCACACAACCTGACACGTTTTGAGCCATCATTGCAGTATCCCGCAGGTTGAAACAATTGTCGTTTTATCCAATGTGCTTAGCCATTTGCTAAGTATTTATTACACCTAATAAAATGCAATTAAGCATTTTGAAATGTTGAAACAAATCTGTATCAACAATAAGTAATCGTGACACTTCGAAAAACCATATATTAATTATTTCAACAATTTCAATTGGTTAAGAAAAATATTTCAAATATTTCACCAAAAATTAAGGTCAATACCTTTAAAGAACTAATTTCAATTATTTCAAAAACATAATTTCATAAAAGTTTAAAACTAATTTCAATTCTTTGCAAAAAAAGTGATTCTAGTAATTTCAAAGGCGATTTCAAGTCCTTGAAATACCATATTTCAACTATTTTAAACCTAAGTTCATTAATTTGAAGTGATTTCAATTCTTACAAGAGAACACAAATTTCAAATTTTCATTTGAAGTCTTTCAAATAACAAGTTTCAATTATTTGAAAAACTAATTTCACAAAATCGATTTCAATTCTTCAAAAATTAATTTCACACATTTCACAAAATCGATTTCAATTACTCAAAAACTACAAGACTGTTGGAAATATGCCCTAGAGGCAATAATAAATTGGTTATTATTATATTTCCTTGTTCATGATAATCGTTTATTGTCCATGCTATAATTGTATTGATTGGAAACTCAAATACATGTGTGGGTACATAGACAACACTGTGTCCCTAGTAAGCCTCTAGTTGACTAGCTCGTTGATCAAAGATGGTTAAGGTTTCCTAGCCATTGACATGAGATGTCATTTGATAACGGGATCACATCATTAGGAGAATGATGTGATGGACAAGACCCAAACTGTAAACGTAGCATTTGATCGTGTCAGTTTATTGCTATTGTTTTCTGCATGTCAAGTATCTATTCCTTTGACCATGAGATCATGCAACTCACTGACACCGGAGGAATACCTTGTGTGTATCAAACGTCGCAACGTAACTGGGTGACTATAAATGTGCTCTACAGGTATCTCCGAGGGTGTCTGTTGGGTTGGCATGGATCAAGACTGGGATTTGTTACTCCGTATGACGGAGAGGTATCTCAGGGCCCACTCGGTAATACAACATCACATTGAGCCTTGCAAGCAAAGTGACTAAAGAGTTAGCCAAAGGATCTTGTATTACGGAATGAGTAAAGAGACTTGCCGGTAACGAGATTGAACTAGGTATAGAGATACCGACGATCGAATCTCGGGCAAGTAACATACCGAAGAACAAAGGGAACAGCATACGGGATTAACTGAATCCTTGACATAGAGGTTCGACCGATAAAAGATCTTCGTAGAATATGTAGGAGCCAATATGGGCATCCAGGTCCCGCTATTGGTTATTGGCCGTAGAGGTGTCTCGGTCATGTCTACATAGTTCTCGAACCCGCAGGGTCTACACACTTAACGTTTGGTGACGATTAGTATAATTGAGTTATTATGTTGGTGACCGAAAGTTGTTCGGAGTCCCGGATAAGATCCCGGACATGACGAGGATCTCCGGAATAGTCTGGAGGTAAAGATTGATATATGTGATAATAGTGTTTTGATCTCAGGAAGGGTTCCGGAGTTCACCGGAAGGGGTTCCGGATGTTTACCGAAGTGTTCGGGTGCAGCAACACTTTATATGGGCCAAAGGGATAAAGCCCACGAGGTATTGGAAAGTGCAAAAGTAGTTTTGCTGCCGTGTAAGCGGTACTACCGCTTGGTGAAGCGGTACTACCGCCCGAGCGGTACTACCGCTTGTGTGAAGCGGTACTACCGCCCAAGCGGTACTACCGCTTGTGCGCGGCTGTGCACGGTTCGGCAGGGATCCGAGTTGGACTCTTTTCCTGCGGGCCAAACCGACCTTGTGCGGGCAAAACTGACCTGGAGGAGGCTTTTACTCCAAGTTTAGACCCCAAGGCTCAACATATAAATAGAGGGGCAGGGCTAGCACACGGGACACATCAAGATTTCCCCAAGCCGTGTGCGGCAACCCTAACCCTCTAGTTCCTCCGTCATAATCTCCGTAGCGCTTGGCGAAGCCCTGCAGAGATTGTTCCTCACCACCATCACCACGCCGTCGTGCTGCTGGAACTCAACCACTACTTCATCATCGCTCGCTGGATCGAGGAGGTGAAGGCGTCATCAAGCCGTACGTGTGTTGAACGCGGAGGTGCCGTCCGTTCGGCGCTAGTTCGTGATCGGATCGAGGGACGACTTGCGATTTGGATCGCGGAGACGTTCGACTACATCAACCGCGTTTCTTAAACGCTTCCGCTTAGCGATCTACAAGGGTATGTAGATTCACTCTCCCTCTCATAGATGCTCATCACCATGGATAGATCTTGTATGTGCGTAGGAAAATTTTTGTTTCCCATGCAACGTTACCCAACAGTGGCATCATGAGCCAGGTCTATGCGTAGATGAGATCTCGAGTAGAACACAAACGAGTTGTGGGCGTGGGTGTATACATATTGCTTGCCGCTACTAGTTGATATTTGATTCGGCGGTACTGTGAGATGAAGCGGCCCGGACCGACATTACGCGTACACTTACGCGAGACAGGTTCCTTCAACTAACATGTAACTTCGTTGCATAAAGATGGCTAGCGGGTGTCTGTCTCTCTCACTTTAGTTGAATCGATTTCAATGAAGAGGGTTCTTTTAGAAGATCAAAAAGCAATCACTACACCACGTTGTGGTTTTGCGTAGGTAAGAACGGTTCTTGCAAACCCGTAGCAGCCACGTAAAATTTGCAACAACAATTAGAGGACGTCTAACTTGTTTTTGCAGGGTATGATGTGATATGATATGGCCAATTACATGATGAGATATATGTGATGTATGAGATGATCATGTGTTGTATAGAATATCACGACTTGCATGTCGATGAATACGGCAACTGGCAGGAGCCATAGAGTTGTCTTTAATTATTGTATGACCTGCGTGTCAATCATTAAGCGCTATGTAATGCTTTACTTTATCGCTAAACGTTAGCAATAGTCGTGGAAGCAACAGTCGGCGCGACAACCTTATGGCGACACGTTGATGGAGATCAAGATGATGGAGATCATGGTGTCATGCCGGTGACGATGGAGATCATGCCGGTGCTTTGGAGATGGAGATCAAAAGCACAAGTTCATGGCCATATCATGTCACTTATGATTTGCATGTGATGTTAATCCTTTTATGCATCTTATTTTGCTTAGGACGACGGTAGCATTATAAGGTGATCCCTCACTTAAATTTCAAGATAAATTGTGTTCTCCCCAAGTGTGCACCGTTGCGAAAGTTCGTCGTTTCGAGACACGCCGTGATGATCGGGTGTGATAGACTCTACGTTCGCATACAACGGGTGCAAGCCATGTTGCACGTGCGGAACACTCGGGTTAAACTTGACGAGCCTAGCATGTACAGACATGGCCTCGGAACACAAGAGACCGAAAGGTCGAACATGAGTCATATAGTAGATATGATCAACATGAAGATGTTCACCATTGAAACCACCTCAACTCACGTGATGATCGGACTTGAGTTGGTGGATTTGGATCATGTTACACTCGAATGACCGGAGGGATGTCAATTTGAGTGGGAGTTTTTAAGTAATATGATTAACTAAACTCATTATCTAAGAACAATAGTCTAAGTTGTCTTTGCTATATTTATGTTGTAGATCATGGCTCGCGCAGTAGCACCCCTGAATTTTAATGCGTTCCTAGAGAAAGCTAAGTTGAAAGATGATGGAAGTAACTTTGTGGACTGGGCCCGTAATCTAAGGATTATCCTTACGGCTTCCCAGAAGGCTTATGTCCTTGATGCACCGCTTGGTGATCCACCCGCTCCAGTTGAGTCTCTAGACGTTGTGAACGCCTGGCAGGCTCGTTCTGATGATTACTCAATAGTTCAATGTGCAATGTTGTATGGCTTAGAACCGGGACTTCAAAGACGTTTTGAACGTCATGGAGCATATGAGATGTTCCAGGAGTTGAAGTTTATCTTTCAGAAGAATGCCCGGATCGAGAGATATGAGATCTCCGATAAATTCTATGCTTGCAAGATGGAGGAGAACGGGTCTATCAGTGATCACGTGCTCAGAATGTCTGGGTACTCTACCCGTCTGGCTGAATTGGGGATGCCCCTTCCGCCAGAGGCTATCACTGATAGAGTTCTTCAATCATTGCCACCTAGCTACAAGAGCTTCGTGTTGAACTATAACATGCACGGGATGAACAAGTCAGTCGCCGAGCTGTTTGCGATGCTGAAAGCCGCTGAGTCTGAAATTCAGAAGGAGCATCAAGTGTTGATGGTCAATAAAACCACTAGTTTCAAGAAAAATGGCAAGGGTAAGAAGGGTAACTCCAAGCAGAGTGGCAAAGCAGTTGCTCCTCTCGTGAAGAAACCCAAGGCTGGACCCAAACCAGAAACTGTGTGTTTTCATTGCAAGGGAACTGGACACTGGAAGCGGAATTGCCCCAAGTATTTGGCTGACAAGAAGGCGGCCAACAACAAACAAGGTATATATGATATACATGTTATTGATGTGTACCTTACCAACTCTCGTTGTAGTGCCTGGGTATTTGATACCGGTGCGGTTGCTCATATTTGCAACTCAAAACAGGAACTGCGGAATAGACGGAGGCTGGCAAAGGACGAAGTGACGATGCGCGTGGGAAATGGTTCCAAGGTTGATGTGATCGCCGTCGGCACGCTCGCTCTTCGATTACCGTCGGGATTAGTGATGAACCTAAATAAGTGTTATTTGGTGCCTGCGTTAAGCATGAACATTATATCTGGATCTTGTTTATTGCGAGACGGTTACTCATTTAAATCAGAGAATAATGGTTGTTCTATTTATATGAGTAATATCTTTTATGGTCATGCACCCAATGTGAGGGGTTTATTCTTATTGAATCTCGATAGTAATGATACACATGTTCATAACATTGATGCCAAAAGATGTAGAATTGATAATGATAATACCACTTTCTTGTGGCACTGCCGTTTAGGTCATATTGGCGTAAAACGCATGAAGAAGCTCCATGCTGATGGACTTTTGGAGTCACTTGATTTTGAATCACTTGACACATGTGAGCCATGCCTCATGGGCAAGATGACTAAAATGCCGTTCTCTGGAACAATGGAACGGGCAAGTGACTTATTGGAAATCATACATACTGATGTGTGCGGTCCGATGAGTATTGAGGCGCGCGGTGGTTATCGTTACTTTCTCACCTTCACTGATGACTTAAGTAGATATGGGTATATTTACTTAATGAAACACAAGTCTGAAACATTTGAAAAGTTCAAACAATTTTAGAGTGAAATTGAGAATCATCGTAACAAGAAGATTAAATTCCTACGATCTGATCGAGGAGGAGAATATCTGAGTTATGAGTTTGGCAGTCACTTAAGACAGTGTGGAATTGTTTCACAATTAACACCGCCTGGAACACCACAGCGTAATGGTGTGTCCGAACGTCGTAATCAAACCCTATTGGATATGGTGCGATCTATGATGTCTCTTGCCGATTTGCCACTATCGTTTTGGGGGTATGCATTAGAGACAGCTGCATTCACTTTAAATAGGGCACCATCGAAATCCGTTGAGACGACGCCATATGAACTTTGGTTTGGCAAGAAGCTAAAGCTGTCGTTTCTTAAAGTTTGGGGATGTGATGCTTATGTCAAAAAGCTTCAGCCTGAAAAGCTGGAACCCAAAGCGGAGAAATGCGTCTTCATAGGATACCCAAAAGAGACAGTTGGGTATACCTTCTATCTCAGATCCGAAGGCAAAGTGTTTGTCGCTAAAAACGGAACATTTCTTGAGAAAGAGTTTCTCTCGAAAGAATTGAGTGGGAGGAAGATAGAACTTGATGAGGTTGTTGAACCTTTACTTCAACCTAAGAGTAGCACAACGTAGAAAGTTGTTTCTGTGGAGCCTACATTAGCTGAAGCGGAAGTTAATGATGATGATCATGAAGCTTTGGATCAAGTTGCTATCGAACCTCGTAGGTCGACAAGGACGCGTACTGCTCCTGAGTGGTACGGCAACCCTGTCTTAGAGGTCATGTTGTTAGACAACGATGAACCTACGAGCTATGGAGAAGCGATGATGGGCCCGGATTCCGAGAAGTGGTTAGAGGCCATGAAATCCGAGATGGGATCCATGTATGAAAACAAAGTATGGACTTTGGAAGTATTACCTGAAGGGCGTAAGGCCATTCAGAACAAATGGATCTTTAAGAGGAAGACGGACGCGGACGGTAATGTCACCGTCTATAAAGCTCGACTTGTGGCAAAGGGTTTTTCACAAGTTCAAGGAGTTGACTACGATGAGACCTTCTCACCCGTAGCGATGCTTAAATCCGTCAGAATCATGTTAGCAATAGCTACCTTTTTCGATTATGAAATTTGGCAGATGGATGTCAAAACAGCGTTCCTTAACGGTTTCCTTAAGGAAGAGTTGTATATGATGCAACCAGAAGGTTTTGTCGATCCAGAGAATGCTGACAAAATTTGCAAACTCCAGCGATCCATTTATGGACTGGTGCAAGCATCTCGGAGTTGGAATCTTCGTTTTGATGAGGTGATCAAAACGTTCGAGTTTATACAAGTTTACGGAGAAGCTTGTATTTACAAGAAAGTGAGTGGGAGCTCTATAGCGTTTCTAATATTATATGTGGATGACATATTGCTGATTGGAAACAATATAGAAATGCTGGAAAGCGTAAAGGAATATTTGAATAAGAGTTTTTCAATGAAGGACCTAGGAGAAGCTGCTTTCATATTAGGCATCAAGATCTATAGAGATAGATCAAGACGCTTAATAGGACTTTCACAAAGCACATACCTTGATAAGATTTTGAAGAAGTTCAAAATGGATCAGTCCAAGAAGGGGTTCTTGCCTGTTTTGCAAGGTGTGAAGTTGAGTAAGACTCAATGCCCAGTGACTGCAGAAGATAGAGAAAAGATGAGTGTCATCCCCTATGCTTCAGCCATAGGCTCTATTATGTATGCAATGCTGTGCACAAGACCCGATGTCAGCCTTGCCATAAGTATGGTCGGAAGGTTTCAAAGTGATCCAGGAATGGAACACTGGACGGCGGTCAAGAATATCCTGAAGTACCTGAAAAGGACTAAGGACATGTTTCTCGTTTATGGAGGTGATCAAGAGCTCGTCGTAAAGGGTTACGTCGATGCAAGCTTTGACACTGATCCGGATGACTCTAAGTCTCAAACCGGATACGTATTTTCTTAATGGGGGTGCGGTTAGCTGGTGCAGTTCCAAGCAAAGCGTGGTAGCTGATTCTACATGCGAAGCGGAGTACATCGCTGCCTCGGAGGCGGCGAAGGAAGGTGTCTGGATGAAGGAGTTCATGACAGATCTTGAAGTAGTGCCTAGTGCGCTTAACTCAATGATTCTGTTTTGTGATAACACTGGTGCCATTGCTCTAGCCAAGGAACCAAGATTTCACAAGAGGACCAGACACATAAAGCGACGTTTCAATTCCATCCGCGATTACATCAAGGAGGACGACATAAATATTTGCAAAGTACACACGGATCTAAATGTTGCAGATCCGATGACTAAACCTCTTCCAAGGGCTAAACATGAACAACACCAGAACTGCATGGGTGTTCGATTCATTACAATGTAAATCACATAGTGATGTGAACTAGATTATTGACTCTAGTGCAAGTGGGAGACTGTTGGAAATATGCCCTAGAGGCAATAATAAATTGGTTATTATTATATTTCCTTGTTCATGATAATCGTTTATTGTCCATGCTATAATTGTATTGATTGGAAACTCAAATACATGTGTGGGTACATAGACAACACTGTGTCCCTAGTAAGCCTCTAGTTGACTAGCTCGTTGATCAAAGATGGTTAAGGTTTCCTAGCCATTGACATGAGATGTCATTTGATAACGGGATCACATCATTAGGAGAATGATGTGATGGACAAGACCCAAACTGTAAACGTAGCATTTGATCGTGTCAGTTTATTGCTATTGTTTTCTGCATGTCAAGTATCTGTTCCTTTGACCATGAGATCATGCAACTCACTGACACCGGAGGAATACCTTGTGTGTATCAAACGTCGCAACGTAACTGGGTGACTATAAAGGTGCTCTACAGGTATCTCCGAGGGTGTCTGTTGGGTTGGCATGGATCAAGACTGGGATTTGTTACTCCGTATGACGGAGAGGTATCTCAGGGCCCACTCGGTAATACAACATCACATTGAGCCTTGCAAGCAAAGTGACTAAAGAGTTAGCCACAGGATCTTGTATTACGGAACGAGTAAAGAGACTTGCCGGTAACGAGATTGAACTAGGTATAGAGATACCGACTATCGAATCTCGGGCAAGTAACATACCGAAGAACAAAGGGAACAGCATACGGGATTAACTGAATCCTTGACATAGAGGTTCGACCGATAAAAGATCTTCGTAGAATATGTAGGAGCCAATATGGGCATCCAGGTCCCGCTATTGGTTATTGGCCGTAGAGGTGTCTCGGTCATGTCTACATAGTTCTCGAACCCGCAGGGTCTACACACTTAACGTTTGGTGATGATTAGTATAATTGAGTTATTATGTTGGTGACCGAAAGTTGTTCGGAGTCCCGGATAAGATCCCGGACATGACGAGGATCTCCGGAATAGTCTGGAGGTAAAGATTGATATATGTGATAATAGTGTTTTGATCTCAGGAAGGGTTCCGGAGTTCACCGGAAGGGGTTCCGGATGTTTACCGAAGTGTTCGGGTGCAGCAACACTTTATATGGGCCAAAGGGATAAAGCCCACGAGGTATTGGAAAGTGCAAAAGTAGTTTTGCTGCCGTGTAAGCGGTACTACCGCTTGGTGAAGCGGTACTACCGCCCGAGCGGTACTACCGCTTGTGTGAAGCGGTACTACCGCCCAAGCGGTACTACCGCTTGTGAGCGGTACTACCGCTTGTGCGCGGCTGTGCACGGTTCGGCAGGGATCCGAGTTGGACTCTTTTCCTGCGGGCCAAACCGACCTTGTGCGGGCAAAACCGACCTGGAGGAGGCTTTTACTCCAAGTTTAGACCCCAAGGCTCAACATATAAATAGAGGGGCAGGGCTAGCACACGGGACACATCAAGATTTCCCCAAGCCGTGTGCGGCAACCCTAACCCTCTAGTTCCTCCGTCATAATCTCCGTAGCGCTTGGCGAAGCCCTGCAGAGATTGTTCCTCACCACCATCACCACGCCGTCGTGCTGCTGGAACTCAACCACTACTTCATCATCGCTCGCTGGATCGAGGAGGTGAAGGCGTCATCAAGCCGTACGTGTGTTGAACGCGGAGGTGCCGTCCGTTCGGCGCTAGTTCGTGATCGGATCGAGGGACGACTTGCGATTTGGATCGCGGAGACGTTCGACTACATCAACCGCGTTTCTTAAACACTTCCGCTTAGCGATCTACAAGGGTATGTAGATTCACTCTCCCTCTCGTAGATGCTCATCACCATGGATAGATCTTGTATGTGCGTAGGAATTTTTTTGTTTCCCATGCAACGTTACCCAACAAAGACAATTGTTTCAAAAAAGTAACTTCACTTATTTTTTTCAAGAAATTGATTGCGGTTCTTTCTGAAGTTTAATTCAACTCCTTGAAAAATTATATTTCAATTATTTTCACTTATTTTCAGGAATTATTTGTTTCACTCATTAGAGATTTCATATATCACCTTTTTAGTTATTTTTTCTAAACTATCTTTCAACTATTTGAAGAACTGACTATATATATTTGAAAATAATAATTTCCATCATTTCAAACAATCTGGTTTCAAATAATTCCAATACCAAATTCAATTATTTCAAAGGACATATTCCAATTATTTCAAAAATTCCAAAAATTGAATTTAGTTTCACTAACATCTTTATCAATGCTATTATTTTCACACATTTCAATAACCCATTTCAGTTCTCTTAGAGTACCTATTTCAATTATTTTTTTAAAAAGCCACTTCAAGTTTTTGTCAAAAAATGATTTCAATTATTTGAAACTACCGACTTCAATTCCTTCAAAGGCTTATTTCAATATTTTAAACGACGAATTTCACATATTTCAAAAGATTCAAGGGGGAAGTGAAATATTTCACTAGCAATTTGACATATTTCATGATATAAGGCATGTCACGAAAGTCATATTTCATTTTCAGTTTGAGTAATTTAACTTCCAAAATGAGTGAAATCAGTAACATATTTCCAAATTTCATAAGCAAGTGCACATATTTATCAAAAGGTAAAAACTATTTCACATTTCACCAGAATCACTTTCGCAGTGCATATTTCACATATCACAAATCCAATATTGGTTACACAAAATTTGTGTGGTGTACTGAACCAAAATCGTAACATGGTTTCACATAACATATTTTGCATATCGCATATCACAAACCAAGATCAATCACAAAACCAAACATGGTTTATTTTATTTTGACATTGAACCAATATCACACACTGAAATAATATTCAAAACATGGGAACCATTCGCAGCCCAGAATCCAATCAATGCTCTCAAATCTTCAGAGGAGAATAGTCATCTATCTGGGTAAGAAACTAAAATCAAACAAAATAAAAACAAGATCTAGAAGAACAGAGAGGGTAGGTTTCAGCTTACCAGCGGTGCAGTGCTGGATGGCGGATCCAAGAGAGGTCGCACGCGGAGAGGAGCTCACCATAGTTGGGGAAACCACGCGGTCAAAGACTCCCTCGGTCCCCCTCCGACAGGGGAACCAGCGGTGATCAAGGATGAAGGATCGCCGTCGTCAAGCCACCTTGGGCTCGTGCATCGCCACCAGCTAGCCACCTTGGGCTCTCACCGAGGTCTGACGGAGAGGCCGCGTCGTCGACGAGAGGCGCGGTGGTCAGGCACTCGGCTGCCCGATCTCGCCTGATCTGGACACCAGCGCACGGCCGGCGTGGTCTCGTGCTTTGTGACGCCCCCGACTTAATCGTGCACTAATCATACACGCAAATGCACACGATCAAGCCTAAGGACTCACTTGAAGATATCACAACACAACTCTAAACACAAATAAAGTCATACAAGCTTTATATTACAAGCCAGGGCCTCGAGGGCTCGAATACATAAGCTCGATGTCATACAAGCATCAGCAGAAGCATCAGGTATCTGAGTACAGACACAAAGTTAAACAGATAGGCCTTTAAGAAGGCGGGGCAAAATAAAAACACTGGATC
Organism: Elymus sibiricus; assembly: GCA_039707655.1. Lineage (NCBI taxonomy): Eukaryota > Viridiplantae > Streptophyta > Magnoliopsida > Poales > Poaceae > Elymus > Elymus sibiricus. The sequence goes on from CM077674.1 coordinate 32,689,624, forward strand.
GAAAGGCGCAGGCCTCCTGCCTGGGAGCCTCCGAACTACTCCTAGTCGACTGGCTCAACGTAGTAGTAGTGACCTCCGGGACTCTCCTGGTAGTAGTCTCCTACGATGGCGTCTGGCTCCTGGACTCCGTCGTCTGATCACATCATTTGGGTATGGGGAAAATGTTGGGGAACGTCGCATGGGAAACAAAAATTTTCCTACGCACACGCAAGATATATCCATGGTGATGAGCATCTACGAGAGGGAGAGTGAATCTACATACCCTTGTAGATCGCTAAGCAGAAGCGTTAAGAAACACGGTTGATGTAGTCGATCCAAATCGCAAGTCATCCCTCGATCCAAACACGATCTAGCGCCGAACGGACGGCACCTCCGCGTTCAACACACGTACGGCTTGATGACGCCTTCACCTCCTCGATCCAGCGAGCGATGGTGAAGTAGTAGATGAGTTCCGGCGGCACGATGGCGTGGTGATGGTGGTGAGGAACAATCTCTGCAGGGCTTCGCCAAGCACTACGGAGATTATGACGGGAGGAACTAGAGGGTTAGGGTTGCCGGCACACGGCTTGGGAAATCTTGATATATCCCATGTGCTAGCCCTGCCCCTCTATTTATATGTTGAGCCCTGGGGTCTAAACTTGGAGAGAAAGCCTCCACAAGGTCGGTTTTGCCCGCACAAGGTCGGTTTGGCCCGCACGGAAAGAGTCCCACTCGGATTCCAGCAGTACCGCGTACAAGAGGTAGTACCGCTTCACACAAGCGGTAGTACCGCTTACGCGGTAGTATTGCCTTACAAGCGGTATTACCGCTTAAGGCAGCAGCAAAACTTCCTTTTGCACTTTCCAATACCTCGTGGGCTTTACCCCTTTGGCCAATATAAAGTGTTGCTGCACCCGAACACTTCGGTAAACATCCGGAACCCCTTCCGGTGAATTCCGGAACTCTTCCGGAGATCAAAACACTATTATCACATATATCAAACTTTACCTCCGGACTCTTCCGGAGATCCTCGTCATGTCCGGGATCTTATCCGGGACTCCGAACAACCTTCGGTCACCAACACAATAACTCAACTATACTAATCGTCACCAAACGTTAAGTGTGTAGACCCTGCGGGTTCGAGAACTATGTAGATATGACCGAGACACCTCTACGGTCAATAACCAATAGCGGGACCTGGATGCCCATATTGGTTCCTACATATTCTATGAAGATCTATATCGGTCGAACCTCTATGTCAAGGATTCAGTTAATCCCGTATGTTGTTCCCTTTGTTCTTCGGTATGTTACTTGCCCGAGATTCGATCATCGGTATCTCTATACCTAGTTCAATCTCATTATCGGCAAGTCTCTTTACTCGTTCCGTAATACAAGATCTCGTGGCTAACACTTTAGTCACATTGCTTGCAAGGCTCATTGTGATGTTGTATTACCGAGTGGGCCCTGAGATACCTCTCCGTCATACGGAGTAACAAATCCCAGTCTTGATCCATGCCAACCCAACAGACACCCTCGGAGATACCTGTAGAGCATCTTTATAGTCACCCAGTTACGTTGCGACGTTTGATACACACAAGGTATTCCTCCGGTGTTAGTGAGTTGCATGATCTCATGGTCATAGGAACAGATACTTGACATGCAGAAAACAATAGCAATAAACTGACACGATCATATGCTACGTTTATAGTTTGGGTCTTGTCCATCACATCATTCTCCTAATGATGTGATCCCGTTATCAAATGACATCTCATGTCCATGGCTAGGAAACCTTAACCATCTTTGATCAACGAGCTAGTTAACGAGAGGCATACTAGGGACACAGTGTTTTCTATGTACCCACACATGTATTTGAGTTTCCAATCAATACAATTATAGCATGGATAATAAACGATTATCACGAACAAGGAAATATAATAATAACCAATTTATTATTGCCTCTAGGGCATATTTCCAACAGTCTCCCACTTGCACTAGAGTCAATAATCTAGTTCACATCACTATGTGATTTACATTGTAATGAATCGAACACCCATGCAGTTCTGGTGTTGTTCATGTTTAGCCCTTGGAAGAGGTTTAGTCATCGGATCTGCAACATTCAGATCCGTGTGTACTTTGCAAATATTTATGTCGTCCTCCTTGATGTAATCGCGGATGGAATTGAAACGTCGCTTTATGTGTCTGGTCCTCTTGTGAAATCTTGGTTCCTTGGCTAGAGCAATGGCACCAGTATTATCACAAATCAGAGTCATTGGGTTAAGCGCACTAGGCACTACTCCAAGATCTGTCATGAACTCCTTCATCCAGACACCTTCCTTCGCCGCCTCCGAGGCAGCGATGTACTCCGCTTCGCATGTAGAATCAGCTACCACGCTTTGCTTGGAACTGCACCAGCTAACCGCACCCCCATTAAGAATAAATACGTATCCGGTTTGCGACTTAGAGTCATCCGGATCAGTGTCAAAGCTTGCATCAACGTAACCCTTTACGACGAGCTCTTGATCACCTCCATAAACGAGAAACATGTCCTTAGTCCTTTTCAGGTACTTCAGGATATTCTTGACCGCCGTCCAGTGTTCCATTCCTGGATCACTTTGAAACCTTCCGACCATACTTATGGCAAGGCTGACATCGGGTCTTGTGCACAGCATTGCATACATGATAGAGCCTATGGCTGAAGCATAGGGGATGACACTCATCTTTTCTCTATCTTCTGTAGTCACTGGGCATTGAGTCTTACTCAACTTCACACCTTGCAAAACAGGCAAGAACCCCTTCTTGGACTGATCCATTTTGAACTTCTTCAAAATCTTATCAAGGTATGTGCTTTGTGAAAGTCCTATTAAACGTCTTGATCTATCTCTATAGATCTTGATGCCTAATATGAAAGCAGCTTCTCCTAGGTCCTTCATTGAAAAACTTTTGTTCAAATATTCCTTCACGCTTTCCAACATTTCTATATTGTTTCCAATCAGTAATATGCCATCCACATATAATATTAGAAACACTATAGAGCTCCCACTCACTTTCTTGTAAATACAAGCTTCTCCGTAAACTTGTATAAACTCGAACGCTTTGATCACCTCATCAAAGCGAAGATTCCAACTCCGAGATGCTTGCACCAGTCCATAAATGGATCGCTGGAGTTTGCAAACTTTGTCAGCATTCTCTGGATCGACAAAACCTTCTGGTTGCATCATATACAACTCTTCCTTAAGGAAACCGTTAAGGAACGCTGTTTTGACATCCATCTGCCAAATTTCATAATCGAAAAAGGCAGCTATTGCTAACATGATTCTGACGGACTTAAGCATCGCTACGGGTGAGAAGGTCTCATCGTAGTAAACTCCTTGAACTTGTGAAAAACCCTTTGCCACAAGTCGAGCTTTATAGACGGTGACATTACCGTCCGCGTCCATCTTCCTCTTAAAGATCCATTTGTTCTGAATGGCCTTACGCCCTTCAGGTAATACTTCCAAAGTCCATACTTTGTTTTCATACATGGATCCCATCTCGGATTTCATGGCCTCTAACCACTTCTCGGAATCCGGGCCCATCATCGCTTCTCCATAGCTCGTAGGTTCATCGTTGTCTAACAACATGACTTCTAAGACAGGGTTGCCGTACCACTCAGGAGCAGTACGCGTCCTTGTCGACCTACGAGGTTCAATAGCAACTTGATTCGAAGCTTCATGATCATCATCATTAACTTCCTTCTCAACTGATGTAGGCTCTATAGAAACATCTTTCTGTACTGTGCTACTCTCAGGTTGAAGTAAAGGTTCAACAACCTCATCAAGTTCTATCTTCCTCCCACTCAATTCTTTCGAGAGAAACTCTTTCTCAAGAAATGTTCCGTTTTTAGCGACAAACACTTTGCCTTCGGATCTGAGGTAGAAGGTATACCCAACTGTCTCTTTTGGGTATCCTATGAAGACGCATTTCTCCGCTTTGGGTTCCAGCTTTTCAGGCTGAAGCTTTTTGACATAAGCATCACATCCCCAAACTTTAAGAAACGACAGCTTTGGCTTCTTGCCAAACCAAAGTTCATATGGCGTCGTCTCAACGGATTTCGATGGTGCCCTATTTAAAGTGAATGCAGCTGTCTCTAATGCATAACCCCAAAACGATAGTGGCAAATCGGCAAGAGACATCATAGATCGCACCATATCCAATAAGGTTCGATTACGACGTTCGGACACACCATTACGCTGTGGTGTTCCAGGCGGTGTCAGTTGTGAAACAATTCCACATTGTCTTAAGTGACTGCCAAACTCATAACTCAGATATTCTCCTCCTGGATCAGATCGTAGGAATTTAATCTTCTTGTTACGATGATTCTCAACTTCACTCTGAAATTGTTTGAACTTTTCAAACGTTTCAGACTTGTGTTTCATTAAGTAAATATACCCATATCTACTTAAGTCATCAGTGAAGGTGAGAAAGTAACGATAACCACCGCGTGCCTCAATGCTCATCGGACCGCACACATCAGTATGTATGATTTCCAACAAGTCACTTGCCCGTTCCATTGTTCCAGAGAACGACATTTTAGTCATCTTGCCCATGAGACATGGCTCACATGTGTTAAGTGATTCAAAATCAAGTGACTCCAAAAGTCCATCAGCATGGAGCTTCCTCATGCATTTTATGCCAATATGACCTAAACGGCAGTGCCACAAGAAAGTGGTATTATCATTATCAATTCTACATCTTTTGGCATCAATGTTATGAACATGTGTATCATTACTATCGAGATTCAATAAGAATAAACCCCTCACTTCGGGTGCATGACCATAAAAGATATTACTCATATAAATAGAACAACCATTATTCTCTGATTTAAATGAGTAACCGTCTCGCAATAAACAAGATCCAGATATAATGTTCATGCTTAACGCATGCACCAAATAACATTTATTCAGGTTCATCACTAATCCCGATGGTAATCGAAGAGCGAGCGTGCCGACGGCGATCACATCAACCTTGGAACCATTTCCCACGCGCATCGTCACTTCGTCCTTTGCCAGCCTCCGTCTATTCCGCAGTTCCTGTTTTGAGTTGCAAATATGAGCAACCGCACCGGTATCAAATACCCAGGCACTACAACGAGAGTTGGTAAGGTACACATCAATAACATGTATATCATATATACCTTGTTCGTTGTTGGCCGCCTTCTTGTCAGCCAAATACTTGGGGCAATTCCGCTTCCAGTGTCCAGTTCCCTTGCAATGAAAGCACACAGTTTCTGGTTTGGGTCCAGCCTTGGGTTTCTTCATGGGAGGAGCAACTGCTTTGCCACTCTTCTTGGAGTTACCCTTCTTACCCTTGCCATTCTTCTTGAAACTAGTGGTTTTATTGACCATCAACACTTGATGCTCCTTCTGAATCTCAGACTCAGCGACTTTCAGCATCGCAAACAGCTCGGCGACTGACTTGTTCATCCCGTGCATGTTATAGTTCAACACGAAGCTCTTGTAGCTAGGTGGCAATGATTGAAGAACTCTATCAGTGATAGCCTCTGGCGGAAGGGGCATCCCCAATTCAGCCAGACGGGTGGAGTACCCAAACATTCTGAGTATGTGATCACTAACAGACCCGTTCTCCTCCATCTTGCAAGCATAGAACTTATCGGAGGTCTCATACCTCTCGATCCGGGCATTCTTCTGAAAGATAAACCTCAACTCCTGGAACATCTCATATGCTCCATGACGTTCAAAACGTCTTTGAAGTCCCGGTTCTAAGCCATACAAAATTGCACATTGAACTATTGAGTAATCATCAGAGCGAGCCTGCCAGGCGTTCACAACGTCTAGAGACTCAACTGGAGCGGGTGGATCACCAAGCGGTGCATCAAGGACATAAGCCTTCTGGGAAGCCGTAAGGATAATCCTTAGATTACGGGCCCAGTCCACAAAGTTAATTCCATCATCTTTCAACTTAGCTTTCTCTAGGAACGCATTAAAATTCAGGGGTGCTACTGTGCGAGCCATGATCTACAACATAAATATAGCAAAGACAACTTAGACTATTGTTAAGATAATGAGTTTAGTTAATCATATTACTTAAAAAACTCCCACTCAAACTGACATCCCTCCGGTCATTCGAGTGTCACATGATCCAAATCCACCAACTCAAGTCCGATCATCACGTGAGTTGAGGTGATTTCAATGGTGAACATCTTCATGTTGATCATATCTACTATATGACTCATGTTCGACCTTTCGGTCTCTTGTGTTCCGAGGCCATGTCTGTACATGCTAGGCTCGTCAAGTTTAACCCGAGTGTTCCGCACGTGCAACACTGGCTTGCACCCGTTGTATGCGAACGTAGAGTCTATCACACCCGATCATCACGTGGTGTCTCGAAACGACGAACTTTCGCAACAGTGCACACTCGGGGAGAACACAATTTTATCTTGAAATTTAAGTGAGGGATCACCTTATAATGCTACCGTCCTCCTAAGCAAAATAAGATGCATAAAAGGATTAACATCACATGCAAATCATAAGTGACATGATATGGCCATGAACTTGTGCTTTTGATCTCCATCTCCAAAGCACCGGCATGATCTCCATCGTCACCGGCATGACACCATGATCTCCATCATCTTGATCTCCATCAACGTGTCGCCATGAGGTTGTCGCGCCGACTATTGCTACCACGACCAATGTTGAGGAAATCGTTAACTGGTAGCTGCTCGCTCGGCTTGGGAGTAGCGATTAATCGCTGAATCGGCCTATTAACTCGATTAATCGGTCGACCATTAATCGGTGTAATTCTGAAATCAATAGAAGCAAGTTTTGTACAGACAAAAAAATCTACATTGCAAATATGAAGCAAATGCCACCATTTTATTTTCTCAATGCATGACAAACCTTTATACAACAACAATCATCCATGTGGGCGTAAAAATCATCAACAAACATGTATACAACAACAATTGGCTGATTTTCGCCAGAGACGCAACTCTGAGAGATGGTGGTCAGGTGATGGCGACAAACATATGAAAGGTGACAGCGGTCGCGCATGGTGTTTGAACAGGTTGGTTGCCAGAGGTGGCATGTCGCGAAGAAGGAGGGGAAGTGGTGGCACATAGAGGGAGAAGAGAAAGCGGCGACACACAAGGGAGGAGGGGAAGCGACGGTGCGTCGACGTGGACCTGACCAGCCGCCATCTAGTTTGGGAGGGGATGAGAGGAGTGGGAGGGGCGGGTGGAGGGCTAAATCTTAGCTCTTTAGGAGCGGGAGGGGCTGGGAGGGGTTATGTGCCAAATAATCAGGCTTTGGTTGCCCACGAGTCAGCGGGCCAACAAGGATTAATCGGCATGACAACCGGTTAATTGGTCTAACACACCATTTAATCAGTATGACAAACCATTTAATCGGTACGACATACCATTTAATCGGCCTAGCAAGTTAACGCGGTGAATAGATGCTATTCGATTCGGCCACCCAATGAGTAGTGATTAACTGGCCAATTAACTGATTAATCGAATGAATTCTTGAACAATGACCACGACTATTGCTAACTCATAGCGATAAAGTAAAGCAAAACGGTGAAAATAATTAAAGACAACTCTATGGCTCCTGCCAGTTGCCGTATTCATCGACATGCAAGTCGTGATATTCTATACAACACATGATCATCTCATACATCACATATATCTCATCATGTAATTGGCCATATCACATCACAACATACCCTGCAAAAACAAGTTAGACGTCCTCTAATTGTTGTTGCAAGTTTTACGTGGCTGCTACGGGTATCTAGCAAGAACAATTCTTACCTACGCAAAAACCACAACGGTGATACAAAAATTGCTTTTCAACCTTCTCAAGGACCGCCTTTGTCAAATCCGATCCGACTAAAGTAGGAGAGACAGACACCCGCCAGCCATCTTTATGCAACGAAGTTACATGTCAGTTGATGGAACCGGTCTCTCGTAAGCGTACGAGTAATGTTGGTCCGAGCCGCTTCATCCCACAATACCGCCGAAACAAGAAAAGACCAAGGGAGGAAGCAATCTGAATATCAACGCCCACAAACTCCTTTGTGTTCTACTCGAGATCTCATCTACACATAGACCTAGCTCTGATGCCACTGTTGGGGAATGTCGCATGGGAAACAAAAATTTTCCTACGCACACGCAAGATCTATCCATGGTGATGAGCATCTACGAGAGGGAGAGTGAATCTACATACCCTTGTAGATCGCTAAGCGGAAGCGTTAAGAAACGCGGTTGATGTAGTCGAACGTCTTCGCGATCCAAATCGCAAGTCGTCCCTCGATCCAAACACGATCTAGCGCCGAACGGACGGCACCTCCGCGTTCAACACACGTACGGCTTGATGACGCCTTCACCTCCTCGATCCAGCGAGCGATGGTGAAGTAGTAGATGAGTTCCGGCAGCACGACGGCGTGGTGATGGTGGTGAGGAACAATCTCTGCAGGGCTTCGCCAAGCACTATGGAGATTATGACGGGAGGAACTAGAGGGTTAGGGTTGCCGGCACACGGCTTGGGAAATCTTGATATATCCCGTGTGCTAGCCCTGCCCCTCTATTTATATGTTGAGCCCTGGTGTCTAAACTTGGAGAGAAAGCCTCCACAAGGTCGGTTTTGCCCGCACAAGGTCGGTTTGGCCAGCACGGAAAGAGTCCCACTCGGATTCCAGCAGTACCGCGTACAAGCGGTAGTACCGCTCACGAGCGGTAGTACCGCTTGAGCGGTAGTACCGCTTCACACAAGCGGTAGTACCGCATACATGGTAGTACTGCCTTACAAGCGGTAGTACCGCTTAAGGCAGTAGCAAAACTTCCTTTTGCACTTTCCAATACCTCGTGGGCTTTACCCCTTTGCCCATATAAAGTGTTGCTGCACCCGAACACTTCGGTAAACATCCGGAACCCCTTCCGGTGAATTCCGGAACTCTTCTGGAGATCAAAACACTATTATCACATATATCAAACTTTACCTACGGACTCCTCCGGAGATCCTCGTCATGTCCGGGATCTTATCCGGGACTCCGAACAACCTTCGGTCACCAACACAATAACTCAACTATACTAATCGTCACCAAACGTTAAGTGTGTAGACCCTGCGGGTTCGAGAACTATGTAGATATGACCGAGACACCTCTACGGTCAATAACCAATAGCGGGACCTGGATGCCCATATTGGTTCCTACATATTCTACGAAGATCTATATCGGTCGAACCTCTATGTCAAGGATTCAGTTAATCCCGTATATTGTTCCCTTTGTTCTTCGGTATGTTACTTGCTCGAGATTCGATCGTCGGTATCTCTATACCCAGTTCAATCTCGTTATCGGCAAGTCTCTTTACTCGTTCCGTAATACAAGATCTCGTGGCTAACACTTTAGTCACTTTAGTCACTAGCTCGTTGCAAGGCTCATGGTTATGGGAACCTCTCCGTCATATGGAGTAACAAATCCCAGTCTTGATCCATGCCAACCCAACAGACACCCTCGGAGATACCTGTAGAGCATCTTTATAGTCACCCAGTTACGTTGCGACGTTTGATACACACAAGGTATTCCTCCGGTGTCAGTGAGTTGCATGATCTCATGGTCATAGGAACAGATACTTGACATGCAGAAAACAATAGCAATAAACTGACACGATCATATGCTACGTTTATAGTTTGGGTCTTGTCCATCACATCATTCTCCTAATGATGTGATCCCGTTATCAAATGACATCTCATGTCCATGGCTAGGAAACCTTAACCATCTTTCATCAACGAGCTAGTTAACTAGAGGCATACTAGGGACACAGTGTTGTCTATGTACCCACACATGTATTTGAGTTTGCAATCAATACAATTATAGCATGGATAATAAACGGTTATCACGAACAAGGAAATATAATAACAACCAATTTATTATTGCCTCTAGGGCATATTTCCAACAGAAAAAGGGAAGCAAAGCAACCGTGAGTACTCATCCAAAGTACTCAGCAAGACTGACATCAGATCTATACTAAATATGCATCGGTATCAAAGGAATGGGGCTATATATTTGGACTGAACTGTAGAATGCCAGAATAGAGGGGGAGTGGCCTAGCCTATCGAAGACTAGCATCTTGAAGCAATCTTGGAGCATTAGAAGAGAGCAGAGTAGCATATTTAAATTTAACAAGCATGTTGAAGCAAGCCCACAGATCCTTCCTCGACTCCCTGCGAGAAAGCGATCCCGGAGCTTATAATTAATTAACATGTATCCAGTTCAAATAGTGGTAGATCGGGATACAACACTGAGCGTCCTGTTACTGTGGACACGGCTATTCGAATAGATAACTTCCCTGCAGGGGTGCACTACTGTTACCCAACACGCTCGATCACATCTGGCCGCACACACTTGCTGGGTAATGCCCGGCCTCGGGTGATTGACACGACGCAGTCCTACCTAGGCTCAGCAGAGAGGTCAGCACGCCGATCTAAATCCTAAGTGCGAAGGGGTCTTGGGCCTTTGCCCTTTGCACTCCTGCACGTTGCGAGACTGGCCGGGGCCCAGGCGCGACACTGTATACACAAGTGATGTAATCAGCCCACCCCAACAATCAGCCCGCATCTCTGAGCTGTGACGTCTGAAGAGCTTTCGGCTGATACATACGACGTAGAGGGTCCCATAACCATTATCCCACGTGGTGGTAGTGCGTATAGGGCCAACGACCCACTCAGATCAAATACCCAAATCCGTTAGGCGTATTTAGTAACTCACAGAGACGAACAAACTACCTGTCGCTCCGACTTGGTAACACACGGATCACGATCAGGGTGGTCTCCGCCTGCCCTGTCGTTCCGCCACAAAAATCTCTCGCGGGTGCCCTCCTGGCAAACCCGACTTCATATTTCCCCGCGGGTACCCCTCGGGGTCGACCCGCCTGTAACAAAGGTCAAAGTAACCGTGTGTCCAAAGTATCGAGAAGGAATCCGAGGAATCACCCTCGATGGATTCCCACTCGAGGAGTTGCACGACGGAAGCTTTATCGGAAGTGATGAAAGAGGAATCACCCTCGGTAACCCACAACCGGATAGCTATTCTACAGAGGCATCATCGAAAGTGAGATAAGAGGTATCATCCTCGGCACTCGATGCCAGCTCTACAGAGTCGAGCAACTTAGGGGGGAGTGCGGTGATGTGTTGTTCTCAACCCGTTCGATCACATCGATCTGGTACAGATACTAAAGCGGGGCAACTACAGGAAGGAAGAGGGGCCACAGATGGTTTACCATCCAACCTAAACTAGCATTTTAGATAACAGGCAGGTATCAATAACAGGTTACAAAACCATGCTATGCATCAGAATAGGATAAAGCAAAGCAGTAGCAATTTCTAATGCAAGCAGGAGGGAGAAGGAATAGGTGATATTGGCATGCGTCAAGGGGGTTGCTTGCCTGGAAGCTCTGCTGAGAGAGGCTGGTTATCGGAAGGCTGCTCGTCCGGAGCGTAGTCGTACCCGGTGTCGTCGGCAGTCGCGGGGTCTATCGGAAGAGAAGGAGGGGGAGGAAACAGAATAAATAATGGAGCACACAATTGCAACAATATGCATGACAGGTCTATATGACATGCAGGGGTGATCTACTGCCTATCTAATTGCTTTAGATAATTTAGAAATTTATTTGGATTTATTTTATTAAAGTGATGCACTATTCATTTATCGAAATCGGGCAAAACGTTCCATGTTCGGTATGTTAGAGGGGTGTGGCAGCTATGTGGGTAGCATATTCGGATTCTTCATATTTTTATGATCATTTTTCATATATAAATTATTTTCATCCGAATTACGGTTTAATTTATATGATTTTTCAAAGTTTTAAACATTTTCTGGAATTTCTGAAATTATTTAATTTATTAAAATCCGAATTATCCAGAATAGTGTTAGGTGATGTCAGCATGACGTAGGAGTGACGTCAGCAGTCAACTCTGGCTGACCAGAGTCAAACCTGACCAGTGGGTCCCACTGGTCAGTGACTGTGCTAATTAAGAGTGATTAATTTAACTAAAATAACCTAATTAACTAGCGGGACCCACATGTCAGTGTCTATACTAATTATAATTTAGTCTAAATTTAAATCAGTTTTAATTAAACGGGTGGGGCCCGTATGTCAGTGACAGTGGGCAATTAGACTAATTAAATTAGGTTAATTAGCTAATGGGGTCCACAATATGGCAGTGTCACAGGGGGTTAATTAGTGTTAATCTAATTGCTACAGTGCAGTGGACCCATATGTCAGTGTAATATTTTAATCCAACCATTATTTAACAGAGGGGCCCAGTGGTCAGCAGCCGATTAGCTCTAACTAAACGTAATTAGCACTTAAACTAGACACTAACGCGTGGGGCTAGTGAACAGTGCTTGCCGGCGTTTAAACGCCGGTGGCCATAGTACACGGCGGACGCCCGCCAGATTCGCGCTCCGGCGACCAAAACGCGCGTGGCTAGCACCGTTCGAACGCCCGCAGTGAGGCGCATCGAGTGGTGGTACGGGTGTGAACAAAAGGTCACCGGGGTGAAGCCGGCAACGACATCCCGCGGCGCCCAATGGCGGTGCTCGACCAACTCAAGCCTACGGCGAACGGGGAGGAGCAAGAGGAGGTCAGAGAGGTCCGGGAGCTCACAGTGAGCTCAATGCGGTGGTCGGAGGGGCAGGGGAGGCGCCGGAGCGACGGCATTCGGAGCGGATCGACGGTGGCCGAGGCGGTGGGGAACGACTCGATGGCGGCGATTCGGGGCGGCTCCAGTTGAATGGGCGCCCGTAGAGGAGGCAGTAGTCCACGGCGGTCCCGTTGAACAGCAACAGGAGGCGCGGGGTGGCCGGTGGCGACAACAACGGGAAGGCGCGGCGACGACAGCGTGTAGGAGCTCGGGAGAGAGAGCGAGAGGGGGCACGAGGGGAAATACGGAGGGGCTAGGGTTCGAGGGGGGCCGAGGTGGTCCTTATCCACCTCCGCGGCTCGCCGGATGCCCGACGTGTGCGGCATCGGCGGCGTGTCGGCGCGCGCAGTCGACACCGGGGAGAGAGAGAGCGAGAGGTTAGGGGAGGTGTTGTGCTGGGCTGGGCCTTGCACTGTAGTCATAAGACCCAAATGCACAGTGGTTGCCTATTCTTTTCCTTTTCTTTTTCTGCCTATTCAATTCCATTCTGTTTTGCAAAATGTTAGGCCCCAAAATTACTTTTGTAAAATATGGAGTTGTGCCACATAATTACTTTGTAATATTTAGCACTGCTAGAAAAAGGTTTGGTGATTAAAAGACTTTATTTGAATTTTGGTTAAATGAAAATGGATTAAAGGAAGTTGTTTTGGTACTGTGTTAAATAGATTAGGTGCATTATAATAATTCAAATTATTGTTCTATTATTTTTAAAATAGCTTTGGGAATATTTGCAATATCATGAACTATTTTGTTTAATTATTTGAAGAAGTTTTTGTTTGACTTACATTTTAAATTTGATTTGAAGTTGGATTATTTCTTTAATTGCATTTTAATTATAATAATCATGATGACATGGCATTGATCATGTGGGATTACTGTAGCTAACCACTGGGGGTGTTACAAATCTCCTCCACTAAAAGAAATCTCGTCCCGAGATTTTAAGAGGTAAAGTAAGGGGGAAAGACTTGGTTACGAAATTTCTAACGAGTCTCCTCGGTCTTGGTGGCTCTTCTCGAAGAGGTTGGTCTATCACATTGATGTCTTCATTGCTCTGCATCAGTGCATTGTGATGAGGTTTTCATCCTTTCTTCTGAATCTTCATCGTACTTACGAAAAGGTTTCAAGGGAGAACTATATTGTTGGGGAACGTTGCTTGGAAAACAAAAAAAAATTTACGCACACGCAAGATCTATCCATGGAGATGCATAGCTACGAGAGGGGGAGTGTGTCTACGTACCCTCATAGATCGTAAGCGGAAGCGTTAGAACAACGCGGTTGATGTCGTCGAACAACTTCACGATCCAACCGACCGAGTACCGAACGTACGGCACCTCCGCGTTCAGCACACGTTCAGCTCGGTGACGTCCTCGACTTGTTGATCCAGCAAGACGGCGAGGTAGTGGATGAGTTATGGCAGCACGACGGCGTGGTGACGGTGATGGTAATGCTATCTCCGTAGGGCTTCGCCCAAGCACTGCGAAAATATGACCGAGGGACGGAACTGTGGAGGGGGGGCGCCGCACACGGCTAAGACAATGTTGTGTCTCCTTTGGGGCGCCCCCTATCCTCTATTTATATATGTGTAGGGGCTTGGAGTAGAAGGAATAGTGCCACGTCAACAATAACCGTGAATAGTACACACGTGGACTTGGACTCCAAAGTCCAATCCTATTTCTACTAGGACTCTCCCTTCTTTCCTTCCCTAGCTGCGTGGGCTTTTGAGGACTTGGTGCGCCTAGCCCAATAAGGCCAGGGCGCCTCCCCTTAGCCCATGCCAGCCCTTGGGACGTGGTGGACTCACTTGTGGACTTCCGGACCCCTCTGGAATCCTCCGGAACCTTCTGGAAGCTTCCCGGTACAATACCGAAAAAACTGCACTTTTTTTCCGGAACCCAAAATATGAGTTCCCATATATAAATCTTTACCTCTCGACCATTCCGAGACTCCTCATGACGTCCGGGATCTCATCCGGGACTCCGAACAACATTCGGTTACCAATTCACATAACTCATATAACACTATATCGTCAACGAACGTTAAGCGTGCGGACCCTACGGGTTCGGGAATGATGTAGACATGACCAAGACGCCTCTCCGGTCAATAACCAATAGTGGAACCTGGATGCCCATATTGGTTCCTACATATTCCACGAAGATCTTATCGGTCGAACCGCAATGACAACATACGTAATTCCCTTTGTCCGTCGGTATGTTACTTGCCCGAGATTCGATCGTCGGTATCTCCATACCTAGTTCAATCTCGTTACCGGCAAGTCTCTTTACTCGTTCCGTAATACATCATCCCGTAACTAACTCCTTAGTCACTTTGCTTGCAAGCTTCTTATGATGTGCATTACCGAGAGGGCCCAGAGATACCTCTCCGAAACTCGGAGTGACAAATCCCAGTCTCGATCCATGCCAACTCAACGGACACCTTCGGAGATACCTGTAGAGCATCTTTATGATCACCCAGTTACGTTGTGACATTTGATAGCACACAAGGTATTCCTCCGGTATCCGGGAGTTGCATGATCTCATGGTCTGAGGAACATGTATTTGACATTCAAGAAAGCAGTAGCAATAAACAGAACGATCATATGCTAAGCTAACGGATGGGTCTTGTCCATCACATCATTCTCCTAATGATGTGATCCCGTTATCAAATGACAACTCATGTCTATGGTTAGGAAACCTTAACCATCTTTGATCAACAAGCTAGTCTAGTAGAGGCTCACTAGGGACACGGTATTTGTTTATGTATTCACACATGTATTTAAGTTTCCGGTCAATACAATTCCAGCATGAATAATAAACCTTTATCATGAACAAGGAAATATAAAATAATAAAAACTTTATTATTGCCTCTAGGGCATATTTCCATCATATATGAGGAGGGATGTCTGACAAGGACTGGCAACCGGTAGTTATCTCAGGGAATGAGGCACAAGGTATCTCTCGAGTTGAAACTCAGGAAAATCATCGAGAGCAATATAATAAGGCGAAAGAAGTTTCAAACGGATAGGCAATCATTTAATACGGGAATAACACTGCATATGATACCGGAATGGAATGCATTATGGAAGTTGGCTCGTGGGAATACATATGAAGCCAAGTCCAAAGAATAAACTTTGGGAACAAGGATGTACAGGAGAGTCAGGTTTCGTTCCTGTGGAACTGTAGTTAGGGTGGATCAAGAAATAAGAAGGCTGGTGACATCTTGTACAATCATGATACAAGGCTTGTCAGAGAACAGCTTGTCCACTATGTTGGCAACAGCGTCGGTACCTAGGGCGAGGGACGAAGAGAACCATTTTCCTGCTCGTTGAAACGAGGCGGACCGACAGGCAAAGTTCTCGTCCATAGATGGTTACCGAAAGGTTAATAGCAATAGTAACAGTGTTTTTCTGACTGAGTTGTACACTGAGGTGTTTACATACGCAGGGAATTATTACTGCTTAGATCATATAGATCATAAGAAAGGTTAAACAAACCAATGGAAAGGAAAATGTGTTTATCAGATTTAGACAAACCAATGGAAAGGAAAATCTGATCACTCACGAGTGTTAGGTGCATAACCTACGCAAGGACAAGCAGAGCATGATATCCATGACAGGGTAGCAGGTAGATAACTATTTTGGTAAAAGGGGGAGGAAAATCATGATATTATCCATACAACGGTGTATCGATAATAGACCAAGAAACATTTGGCATTGCGCTTCCAATGTTCCTTTTGATATTCGGAATACCACAGTTATGCTTCGAGGTAGCAATAATATGGTGTTTCAAGTAAGGGGTTGTGAAGATCACAAGAAATCCACAAGGAACAATTCCAGGAATAGCCAGGAACTCGAGGTATAACCAAGACATGATCAAGCTTGTGCTGGAATTAAGGCAAGGATGTTGTCGATGGCAACGCAAATTATTGAGGGGCAAAGATGGTAATTCTCGTCATGAATTCAATTCACATTTTGGAAGGAGTCAGATTGTTGACGAAGATCACAACACATTTTATCGAAATGTTACATGAAGATGTAATTGAACAGCGACGACATCAAACAAAGGAATGGTGAAGTGGAAAGTTATTGGATCCACAGATAAGATGCAACTCAGAATCGGCATTGCTTTTCAAGACAAACAACATGATGTTGAAAACTCGACGTAAGCTTTGCTCACGGTCTGGAGAATTCGTGCGCCCAAGAAGGACGCGGTAGCACGGTCTAAGGTAGCATGATAAGGATGTAGCTGACAGGCTAGCAATGACAAAATTGAATATTAAACTTCCCAGCAACAAATTACTAGGAGTAATGAGCTACAGTGTGGTTTCGAGTCACTTGTCAGAGTTCTCAAGTGATGGACAATGCAAACCTGCGGAGTGACTAATACGGGAGAAGTATTATTCCAACAAGAATTCATAAATGGTAGTGCGATGTCATGATGTCCTCAAGATACCAGAGGGTAATATTCAAGGGTGGAACAGAATAGAAACTGATCTGGATCGTTGAGCTGCGGGCAACAGATAGTTTAACTTTGTCGAAAAATAAACGAGGAACGGGAATGAATTCCTTTCAGATATATCGAATAAGGACAGCATGGTCGGAACCATAACAGCAGTGGATCAAATTTAATGATACCGGAAGAGTTATACAAATGAAAAAATATGTTGCAAGAAGCTTCCGTGACGGTCCACATCGTTTCCATGGGCATGAACACCGGGTTCAAGGTCGACTCCCACTTCTTCAACGCATAACCTTTCATTCACTTCTCGCTTTCGATGAAGTTGTAGTGTTGAAATTTTATCTGGCGTAACACCAATAGAGTATGACATGTAAAAGTTTCCGGGTTCACATAGATGACAGAAACATAGATACAACCAATCGGGGCATTTTTAAGTATCTATACAACACATGATAGAAAGAAAGGATACAAGCTCGAAAGCAAAAGCACAGATAACAAAAGCAGAGGATACAATTCGCCAAAGGCATTATGTATTAGGGGAATAACTCAGAAGGTTCAAATTTACAAAGCAACTATCGGGTAACAACCCACCAAAGTGATCATATCCGTTAAATAATGGCTCCATATTAGAGTCCATCGAGAGAAGAAATGAGGAAAAGACATCGGGTTATGGAAACATCGGAATAACCCAAAGTATCAACTACAAAGGGATTGCAATTCCCTAAAGTGAGGAATGAGAAGCAAACCATCTGGGCAAAAGGACAAGTAAGTTGAATAGACTTAGATGGACAATTGATCAATGCTTGATTGGCCGAGAACCAGCTCATGTCCGTAATGACGTCTGAGTCGGAAGGGTAATTTCTAGGAATCAATTGATGATTGCGAGTATTCGCACACATGTTGAATCAGTAGGATCATAATGACAATCACAAAGGATTTTAACGAAGATTGTCGAACACCTGGATTTTAGCACAAGTGTAAGTAGGCGACAAGAAATTTCAACGGCAGCAGGACACATAAGCTTTTCGAAAAATCGGATAGTATTTCAGGGCATCTTGTAATAACAAGAGCAATTGGGGATGAATGTATGAACGACAAGGTTGTGTAGTTATCCACGGGTATTTATCGGTGGTAGGGAACTGTAAAAGCAGTGGGCACAAGGGTCTCGGGAAACATTGAAGAGTATCTTCGGAATCTCCTGATGAATCAAGCGGTCATCTAGAATGAAGGGCTCTCCGGGAGGAAGTAATTACGAGAACCTAAAGTTAGAGTTAGTAAAATCTTTTAACCCGAAAAGAAGAGAGATCAGAGTCCCAGAGTAAAGAAGAGGAATAAAAGATCCTAATACCACCCATTGGCGACGTGGGCCCGTAAGCCACACAGCCATGTTAGTAAAAATAGTTTTTGGAAGACTAGACTCAACTTCGACCAAGGAATCGGAAGGGGGCTTCCTACAGGCAGTCGGCTCTGATACCAACTTGTGACGCCCCCGACTTAATCGTGCACTAATCATACACGCAAATGCACACGATTAAGCCTAAGGACTCACTTGAAGATATCACAACACAACTCTAAACACAAATAAAGTCATACAAGCTTTATATTACAAGCCAGGGCCTCGAGGGCTCGAATACATAAGCTTGATGTCATACAAGCATCAGCGGAAGCATCAGGTATCTGAGTACAGACACAAAGTTAAACAGATAGGCCTTTAAGAAGGCAGGGCAAAATAAAAACACTGGATCGAAAGGCGCAGGCCTCCTGCCTGGGAGCCTCCGAACTACTCCTGGTCGACGGGCTCAACGTAGTAGTAGTGACCTCCGGGACTCTCCTGGCAGTAGTCTCCTACGATGGCGTCTGGCTCCTGGACTCCGTCGTCTGATCACATCATTCAGGTATGGGGAAAAAAGGGAAGCAAAGCAACCGTGAGTACTCATCCAAAGTACTGAGCAAGACTGACATCAGATCTATACTAAATATGCATCGGTATCAAAGGAATGGGGCTATATCTTTGGACTGAACTGCAGAATGCCAGAATAGAAGGGGAGAAGCCTAGCCTATCGAAGACTAGCATCTTGAAGCAATCTTGCAGCATTAGAAGAGAGCAGAGTAGCATATTTAAATTTAACAAGCATGTTGAAGCAAGCCCAGAGATCCTTCCTCGACTCCCTGCGAGAAAGCGATCCCGGAGCTTATAATTAATTAACATGTATCCAGTTCAAATAGTGGTAGATCGGGATACAACACTGAGCGTCCTGTTACCGTGGACACGGCTATTAGAATAGATAACTTCCCTGCAGGGGTGCACTATTGTTACCCAACACGCTCGATCACATCTGGCCGCACACACTTGCTGGGTAATGCCCGGCCTCGGGTGAGTGACACGACGCAGTCCTACCTAGGCTCAGCAGAGAGGTCAGCACACCGGTCTAAATCCTAAGTGCGAAGGGGTCTTGGGCCATCGCCCTTTGCACTCCTGCACGTTGCGAGACTGGCCGGGGCCCAGGCGCGTCACTGTATACACAAGTGACGTAACCAGCCCACCCCAACAATCAGCCCGCATCTCTGAGCTATGACGTCTGAAGAGCTTTCGGCTGATACATACGACGTAGAGGTTCCCATAACCATTATCCCACGTGGTGGTAGTGCGTATAGGGCCAACGACCCACTCAGATCAAATACCCAAATCCGTTAGGCGTATTTAGTAACTCGCAGAGACGAACAGACTACCTGTCGCTCCGACTTGGTAACACACGGATCACGATCAGGGTGGTCTCCGCCTGCCCTGTCGTTCCGCCACAAAAATCTCTCGCGGGTGCCCTCCTGGCAAACCCGACTTCATATTTCCCCGTGGGTACCCCTCGGGGTCGACCCGCCTGTAACAAAGGTCAAAGTAACCGTGTGTCCAAAGTATCGAGAAGGAATCCGAGGAATCACCCTCGATGGATTCCCACTCGAGGAGTTGCACGACGGAAGCTTTATCGGAAGTGATGAAAGAGGAATCACCCTCGGTAACCCACAACCGGATAGCTATTCTACAGAGGCATCATCGAAAGTGAGATAAGAGGTATCACCCTCGGCACTCGATGCCAGCTCTGCAGAGTCGAGCAACTTAGGGGGGAGTGCGGTGATGTGCTGTTCTCAACCCGTTCGATCACATCGATCTGGTATAGATACTAAAGCGGGGCAACTACAGCAAGGAAGAGGGGCCAAAGATGGTTTACCATCCAACCTAAACTAGCATTTTGGATAACAGGCAGGTATCAATAACAGGTTACAAAACCAGGCTATGCATCAGAATAGGATAAAGCAAAGCAGTAGCAATTTCTAATGCAAGCAGGAGGGAGAAGGAATAGGTGATATTGGCATGCGTCAAGGGGGGTTGCTTGCCTGGAAGCTCTGCTAAGAGAGGCTGGTCGTCGGAAGGCTGCTCGTCCGGAGCGTAGTCGTACCCGGTGTCGTCGGCAGTCGCGGGGTCTATCGGAAGAGAAGGAGGGGGAGGAAACAGAATAAATAATGGAGCACACAATTACAACAATATGCATGACAGGTCTATATGACATGCAGGGGTCATCTACTGCCTATCTAACTGCTTTAGATAATTTAGGAATTTATTTGGATTTATTTTATTAAAGTCATGCACTATTCATTTATCGAAATCGGGAAAAATTCCATGTTCGGTTTGTTAGAGGGGTGTGGCAGGTATGTGGGTAGCATATTCGGATTCTTCATATTTTTCTGATCATTTTTCATATATAAATTATTTTCATCCGAGTTACGGTTTAATTTATATGATTTTTCAAAGTTTTAAACATTTTCTGGAATTTCTGAAATTATTTAATTTATTAAAATCCGAATTATCCAGAATAGTGTTAGGTGACATGAGTATGACGTAGGAGTGACGTCAGCAGTCAACTCTGGCTGCCCAGAGTCAAACCTGACCAGTGGGTCCCACTGGTCAGTGACTGTGCTAATTAAGAGTGATTAATTTAACTAAAATAACCTAATTAACTAGCGGGACCCACATGTCAGTGTCTATACTAATTATAATTTAGTTTAAATTTAAATCAGTTTTAATTAAACGGGTGGGGCCCGTATGTCAGTGACAGTGGGCAATTAGACTAATTAAATTAGGTTAATTAGCTAATGGGGTCCACATGGCAGTGTCATAGGGGGTTAATTAGTGTTAATCTAATTGCTACAGTGCAGTGGACCCATATGTCAGTGTAATATTTTAATCCAACCGTTATTTAACAGAGGGGCCCAGTGGTCAGCGGCTGATTAGCTCTAACTAAACGTAATTAGCACTTAAACTAAACACTGACGCATGGGGCCAGTGAACAGTGCCTGCCGGCGTTTAAACGCCGATGGCCACAGTACACGGCGGACGTCCGCCGGATTCGCGCTCCGGCGACCAAAACGCGCGTGGCTAGCACCGTTCGAACGCCCGCAGTGAGGCGCATCGAGTGGTGGTACGGGTGTGACCAAAAGGTCACCGGGGTGACGCCGGCGACGACATCCCACGGCGCCCGACGGCGGTGCTCGACCAACTCGAGCCTACGGGGAACGGGGAGGAGCAAAAGGAGG
Source organism: Elymus sibiricus (assembly GCA_039707655.1). Classification (NCBI taxonomy): domain Eukaryota; kingdom Viridiplantae; phylum Streptophyta; class Magnoliopsida; order Poales; family Poaceae; genus Elymus; species Elymus sibiricus. The sequence goes on from CM077674.1 coordinate 32,711,342, forward strand.
TCAGAGAGGTCCGGGAGCTCACAGTGAGCTCAATGCGGTGGTCGGAGGGGCAGGGGAGGCGCCGGAGCAGCGGCATTCGGAGCGGATCGACGGTGGCCGATGCGGTGGGGAACGACTCGATGACGGCGATTCGGGGCGGCTCCAGTTGAATGGGCGCCCGTAGAGGAGGCAGTAGTCCACGGCGGTCCCGTTGAACAGCAGCAGGAGGCGCGGGGTGGCCGGTGGCGACAACAACGGGAAGGCGCGGCGACGACAGCGTGGAGGAGCTCGGGAGAGAGAGCGAGAGAGGGCGCGAGGGGAAATACGGAGGGGCTAGGGTTCGAGGGGGGCCGAGGTGGTCCTTATCCACCTCCGCGGCTCGCCGGATGCCCGACGCGTGCGGCATCGGCGACGTGTCGGCGTGCGCAGTCGACACCGGGGAGAGAGAGAGCGAGAAGTTAGGGGAGGTGTTGTGCTGGGCTGGGCCTTGCACTGTAGTCATAAGACCCAAATGCACAGTGGTTGCCTATTCTTTTCCTTTTCTTTTTCTGCCTATTCAATTCCATTCTGTTTTGTAAAATGTTAGGCCCCAAAATTACTTTTGTAAAATATGGAGTTGTGCCACATAATTACTTTGTAATATTTAGCACTGCCAGAAAAATGTTTGGTGATTAAAATACTTTATTTGAATTTTGGTTAAATGAAAATGGATTAAAGGAAGCTGTTTTGGTACTGTGTTAAATAGATTAGGTGCATTATAATAATTCAAATTATGTTGGTATTATTTTTATAATAGCTTTGGGAATATTTGCAATATTATGAACTATTTTGTTTAATTATTTGAAGAAGTTTTTGTTTGACTTACATTTTAAATTTGATTTGAAGTTGGATTATTTCTTTAATTGCATTTTAATTATAATAATCATGATGTCATGGCATTGTGGGATTACTGTAGCTAACCACTGGGGGTGTTACAGCCCAACCATGGATCCATTGTCGGCCGGCGTGATTCGGCATCGCTCCCGCCGGTTATTGTTGTATCTCACGGGAGAAAAGACGCGGGAGGGGGGGGGGGGGGGGGGGCGAGAGAGGGAGAGAGGCGAAACTGACGGGAGAGAGAACAGGGTGGAGCCGTGCAGGATATTTAGTTGGTTATGGGTCCCACGTTTATATTGCGTCGGTATTCCCTTTGGTATGACAGAAATAGGTGATTCCTACGTGGCATCCTCACCCATCTTGATGCGTGGATGGATGTTGGATTTCTTACCAGCACCTACCGGAACCGGTAAAAACGACTTGGCGCTTATTTTTGTATTCTCTTTGAGATAGCTTGCCACATGCCATGTGGCCGCAGTGTATATCAATCTCACATCGAACCTCTCGGCCCCCGGGTCGCCTCCATGGGCGACAAGGGTGGCGGGCCCCCTCCCTAGACTTCCTACCACCCCTTCTCCCTCTTCCCTCCTTGCGGCTGATGGAGGACGCCATGAGCGAAGCTCGCGCATCTAACGGCGGCTGCAGGACCCTGGTGCCGTTCATCCTCTCTTCGCGGGCGCATAGGATTCGAGTGTGCGGCAACGCAGCCATCCACGACAAGGGCTAGCACGCCGGCATTGTTGAGGCTGCTCGGCGGCTAGAGGACCCCCTGTCAAGATCTGGAGGGGTGTCAAGATCTCGAGGGGCCAGCTCTGACGGGGTGCTAGCTGCAACTCCCTCTCGAGGTGCTGGCTGGTAGGAGGCCAACAGCGCGAGCCTGGGCGCCGTTGCAGGGGTTGGGTGCTATCCATCTGCCTGAGGCTGGCTCTCCATGTATGTGGGCCGGTTTTTGTTTGTTGGGCAGCCATGGTCGATCTACCTTGGTCGGCAGCGCCCTACTATGGCCTTCCTCGACCATGTCTCGTGGTGGGAACTAGCTAGTAGGTTTGGATGTGCTTGCTTCCCCTCTACTGGGTGGTGTCCGCGCGTTATGGCGCCGAGAAGGATGCTGGAGCAACATCCTCGGGTGGTGAACTATTCAATTGGCTCTCCCGCGAGGCATGTGGTGCTAGTGGTGTTTACACTTCTTGGCCGTGTGGGCGGTGATGGGTGTAGCAGCATATGGCCATGGCTCTTTCTCTTCTTGAGGCAATGGTGGAATCCAAATCTACTTCCGAAGGTCTGGACTTTGCCATGGCAGACCTTCCTCCAGGGTGGGCTCGATGACCCATGTGCCTTGTAGTGGCACAGGTGAGCTACCGAGTGAAAGCTCCGCATTTGGCGCCAACAACCAGGAGGGTACGCCGTGTGTGAATAGATGGACATGGATTTTTACCTCAAACCCAGGCTCGAATAGGAGAACCGCGGTGACGTCCTCAAGAGGGAATTGGTACCCGTGGGGCGTCGTGGAGCTCAGGTGGCCTTAGTTTGTGGCATGTCATTGTGTTAGGCCCTCCTATGCTCATGCTCGGCAGTGTAGTCATGTAGTTTTTTTTTGTGGACTTGTCCGTTTTTACTGCAATTTCTGTTGTCAGGTTATCTCTTGATCTGCCCTGTAAGAAGACTTCCTCACTACCTATCGGTGAGATTTCTTGCAATAATAATCATAGGGCAGCATACACATAGAAGATCAGATTGGGATCACACAACGCAAACATTTACCCTGGTTTAGGCTCCTTGAGATGAGGTAATACACTACTCCTGCATGTATGATTGGAATTGATGGTTGTCTTGCAAGAGAGATTTGCGTTAAGCATAGCGACTTGACCCTCTCGGGGGGGCCCTACCTCCCCTTATATAGGTGGAGAGGGGTAGGGTTACATGAGCCCAGGTCAGTTCAGATATATGGCTTGTACCCCAAGTAGATGATGTCTAAGGTACATGTCTAGTACTCCAAGTAAACGATGCACCCCGAGCAGGCCACCCCCCGGGTAGCAGGTCTGGGCTGATGTCTGGCTTGGTGGGCCTACTTCTAGTCTGCTTCGGCCGACTCGTGCAGTCGGTCCGAGGGTCTTTGTTGACTACTTGATTTTTTTTCCGTCCTTTGTAGACAATGGGGCACGATTAGTACACCCTCCTATCCTCGGGCCGACTCGCGGAATCAGGCAGAGGGTCTTATGATGGATGGTAGCCGCTTGAGTTGGGCGCAGCTAGGTGAAGCCCCCGAGCCGGAGGCTGTGAGACGGAGCTCTCGAGCCGGATGCGGCAAGGTGGATACTGGCATAACCCTCAAGCCAGATGATGGATCCCTCGAGTAAGACGCGGTGGAGCCCGACGGAGCCCCCGAGCTGGATGCTGTGAGGTGGATCGCTCAAGCACGAGGCGGAGCCCTTTTGCCGGGGCTGCAGGATCCACATTGCCAGATCCAGCAGCTCCAGACAGGGCCAAGGGTCATCCAAAAGGCCCGCCGCACTCCAGTCCTGGGAGTTCCACTTGGGCATCGTCTCTAGCTAACAGATCGCTGGCCGCCGGCCACAAGGTTCCCTCCCATGCCGCCCCGCCACGGCCGCCATCCGCCATGTGCCCCGCCATGGAAAATCACCGCACGCCCATGCACCGGGAAGCATGATTTCTCTAATCATTTTCAACTTGGACTATTTATTTTTGTGCTAGATTGTAGGCCTCACAGATTTACACAAGAGCCCTCTCAGGAAGAGATGCTCCTAATTTTTTTCAAAATATCATGTCATGTTTATGTATCACCAAGTGGTTGGGTTGTGAATTATTCTGCTGAAGGAGATCTGAAATTTGTCGCACGAGCCAGGTTGGGAAAATTATTCTCCTAAATTTGTGTTAGCTAGTATACAAAGTTACAAACAACTTGTCTTTACCGAATTTCCTTCCATATAGGCATATATTTAATACTTCGTTTCCTAGGATATTCCACATAATTTGTGCTCTCTCTAAAGAATGTAAAAGTCTTGAGCATGCATAATTCACTAAATGCACAACCTTCGACCACATGTTAGGCAGATTTTAACCTATTTGACTTCCAAATTTACACTTATGAGGACAATATCAAGACAATATTCGTTGTAAGACTTATTTTATAAAATCAAGAAATTCGTTGCACATATTCATTTTTTTACATGTTCCCGTAAAGATTGCAGAAACTATTGTCACAATCTTGCAATTTTACCAATGGAGGCAGTGATCTTACTTGTCTGGCAGTGCTATACTGCTCATTTGTGGGAGCAGTATTGGTCAACTACGACCCTTGGGGTGTACCCATAAAACAGGATGACGGTTGCATTTTATTACCCTCTCAGGTGTTGCAGCTTCCTATTTTCATCTGAATATTTGTTCGTGAGAAAAGAAATATTCTGAATAATCGCCTAAACCTATGTTGCTTTGATGGTGCCCATCGTAAGGGATTGAATGAGGTTCTGGCCATGGTTGTTGTTCTTATTATATATTTTTTGCAAGATAAGAGAGTGTTATAAAACTATATTTATCTATTAGGTAAATCAAACTAAACATACATTTATTTTTTATTTATCTGAGACATACGGAAATGTTGTGGAATGAACCAAGATTTCTATAGATCTACTGCGATTGCAAAATAGAGACTGAATGATATTTATTTTTGAAATATTTTGTTTTGAGAGAAATTTGTAATAACACTAAAGTACTTAACAAAAATCAGAAAAGTAGCCAACAACAGTATACTATGATCACACAAATTTTGAAACTGATAATAATCTCTTGCGAGTAACATCCAGTAAGCTTCCATCTTTGTCCATCACTAGGTTAACACCAATCTCACTCATGCAACTCTTGGTGCAATCAATTTCTCCCTTAACTGCATATAAATAAATTATCAAAATATTCAGAAATTTAGAACACGCATACATATTTAACAGTGTCATCTAACATAAATGATAACAATCAGTAATTCTGAATTTCTTGTACTTATGATTTTTACAAGAAACGTAATGAATACTAGCTCAGAAGTCGCCTAAATCTGACAGGAAGTTAAATTTTACTTGAGCCCTGCATTCTGAAAAAGTTCAGGCTACACTGTGAACCTATCATACTCCAGTAGAGGGAGCTATCAGGTTTCGGATTAAGGAGCAGATAATGAAAGCTCTTAATGATTAGTAAAATTGTCGTTCAGCGGTGCTCAATCCCTTTTTTCTGTTATTTGGAGCCAATTAAGTAACACAGAATGTGTTTCATGCTTGGAGAACAGTACATGTAATTTCTAATTGCTTCATCCTTTACATGATAAAGTTACTTCACAAATTAGTGTAAAAAGAATTGTAATACCATCATACTGAAATCTGCTGCACAAGGACGTTGTAAAGCATCTTTACTGAAAATTTAAACATGTATTTGTAGTGCGTAGAACGACATCAATGCCAAGATCATGTGTAGGTCCCAGGAAACTATACCATACTAGAAAATGAAATAGCTGGTACGTACCTTCTATAGAAAATTATATATTAACACAAGGAAAACAAAAGCTTACATTTTTGTGATTTGAAGACCCATTAATCCATTTGACTACCTGCATGGTTGTTCAGATAAAACAAAATAATGTTAAAATGTTACATAGACGCACACACATGGTACAGGTGTTAGTAAAAAAATTGCAGCAACGCTCTTGCCAAGGAAAGACACACACGAAAGGAGGTGAAGGGAGCCGAGAGAGACATCACAGCGACGGGGCACGGTGGCAGCAAGGATGATGAGCTCAGATTAGGGTAGCAGAGGGAGCTAACAGTGATCATGAGGGTGGCTGATAGACATTGGCCCTCGAGAAGCAATTAGCCCAACAGTTTCGGTTGAAAATGCATCCCGAATTAAAAGAACATGGATGTGAATGGTCTTTATGTTACTCCCCTTGAAACTAAACGGTAAGATGGGACTAATACTCCCCCCCCCCCCCTATAGTAGTAAAATGTACCGTAAAAAGGCTCTATACAAAAGATTTTTGTGATGGAATGGGGTGCAAGGGTACAGGAAAAATGGTGAAATTTTGAAAGGGACAATGAAACAAAAATATCCATGCATGCAAATATAGAGAACAGTACGTACCTAGTGCTTCGTAAGGTTTTCTAATTCCTCCATAGTTAGCCCATGAATCGTCCCGTCTGTCACTACACCACCTCCACCTGATGTGCCAGCTGTTTCAGAACTAGTGTTGCCCCAGTTGAAAAAAACACTGCCAAGGTTTTGAGGCTGCATTGCACTGGTCTGACCAGCAGAAGCATCTCCACGCATTCCATGTTGTACTGGTGGTGCTAGGTTGGACGGCAATGATGCACTTACCATGCTTCCACTTGTTATAACTCCACCGCGACCACCATTACCATTACCATAATTATTATCATTAGAATTACCATGAGGATAACCATAAGATTTATTATTGCCATTACCAAAATGATGATCATAATCATTAGCACTGACAGTACCATAATGATGATCATAACCATTTATGTCGCCAATGCCATTACCATGATGATAACCATGACTATAAGCAGCACCTCCACCAAGATTAGTTGTGTGGTTCCCATTTCCAAGAGCGCCATAGTCAACTTGTGATGCACCACCGCTTAGCCAGCTGGTTTGGTTAATATCTCTTGCTCCTTGGGATCTCATATGGAATCTGTAACTTCCCTCACTTTCTTGAGATTCCGAATAGTTCATGGAAGTACTATTAGAATGTGATGGCCTAGAGCTTGGCATAGTTGATAGCCTGCCAGTACGGCAGTCACTTCTGTATTTCTGAAATTTCAAATATTGTGAAAACATCAATAAATGGGTGCTTGATTACTAGGGTATCATTTCTGATAATTTATGTCATGATCATATAAATTGGATCTGATAGTTGGTTTCAGATTGAAGAAACATCAACTAGGTAGTCTAAATCTTACCTGCAGATGGCTACTGACTTGAGCTGTAGTTACATATATACCGTCAATCTCCAAAAATTCTCTTATATTGTTTGGCGTGTCGTCTGTATTAGAAAAGAAAAAATATATAACAAGTGGCCAGAGCTTAGAAAGATAGAAAAATCACAAACATGTGCATTATTTATTTCATGTCTATCATACTAAGTTCACCCTAAAAATTCCCTTGACTATCCATGCCAATTGTAAGAAGAAAGCATCTAAATGATCAAAGCTGGGCAAATAATTCAAATAAAGCATGCAACGAGTATTACATATGTGAAGGGATCATAGTTTTAAATAGCGCACTATCTCGGCGCTGTAATTGCACTATAGCATTTGGTGGGGCATCACGCTAAGCCATTTAGCACTATTTAGCTCATTTAGCGCGCTATATCTTAATTTGTTTTAATAAAATTAAAATATTAAAATTTTCAATGTGAAACTAAAATATTAAAATTTCAGCAACATATACAAGCGTTCATAGAATCACAATATCATTTCGTTTATAATGTGATATAGAGGTAAATATGTATGTTATGTATTATCATATTTATCTATATTTGTCCAAATACAGGCTTCAAAAATGACAAATATATAGAATCAATGAATTTTTTATGCATTAATGGAATTGCAAATGATAAGTTATACATGGGGAAAAATTTAAAACTTTTCTGTTAAAAAATGAATAAATCCTGTCAATATAAGATAATTTAGCTTGCACATGGGGTAATTAAAGGGTCAAAATGTTCTACATGAACTAGACTTATTTCATATTTGAGTCAACTGATTTTGCCTAGGTGTGTTTGTGATAGATATTCTCGAAATGTATAGCTAATTAGCTATAAAGTTTTTGGACATTCTCTCTCTCCCCTCTCTCTCTCTCACTCTCCCTTCCTTTCTCTCCTCTCTCCTCTCTTTCTCCTCTCTCTCTCTCTCTCTCTCTCTCTCTCTCTCCTTACAATAGCTATGTGCAAAATCCATTTGCAGGCATAAACCCCAAACGAAGTAATCCGCCCTAAATCTCTATCAAACATACACAAATGCAACTTTTTTGCTAACTCCATTGTGCCTCCACTACCCCCCCCCCCCCCCTCTCCGTGAACCATCAGGCAATTTGTAGTGCTAAAATCAATGCTTTGCCATATTGGGGATGGCACCTCTCAAATGCAAGTTGCCTGGCCGGCTAACGCCAGCCTGTCAAATCTTTTTAGACGGAGCCACTTATGTGTTTAGGTGTGGTCTAGAAGGACGAACGCATAAGGTAACAAGATTGAGGAGATTGGTTGATTACAACCCTACTTATATTTAAAAAAAATGGTTGATCTTAAAGATGTATCTATTTTTGGGTGAGGGGGCATTCAACCATTCTAGTCTTGGTACTCATATATGGTATAAATTATGTGTTCACCGCTCATCACTCAATATCTAGAAGTCGGAGAATAGATATTACAATCTCGACTCCCTTTTCAGTGAAGAAAGTAGGATAAGTATGGCAGTTTCCCAAGCTCACCCATGGGGATTTATCGCCATTATCGACCTAGGCGAGGAAGAGAACATATAAGCTTTTTATGAGCAACTGAACTGGCATAGGCAACACGAGAGGCTTTTTGAGGCCTACATACCATCACACGATCTCCATAACCCATGGTTTAATGTAATGCCTCCTAAAGTATCTCATATGTGAACATTTAGGATTTGTCGAAACCAATGCATAGTTCTTGTTAGATGAATCTACTTGTGATATTAGACGTAGTTCGAAGGTGGAAGCATGGTTTCCATGAGATAGAGGACAAAGTTCATAGCAATTCTTGCTCAATTATAACCATCGATGGATCTTGAAGAGGTATATATTTTAAACAAGAATATATTGAACTAATGGCACGTCATGTTTCCACCCAAACATGGTCGAATTTTGAGTGTTTATATCTAAACGCTCTCTATGACAGACATGGAGGATAGACATTGGAGACCCCGCTCCCATGGCAATGAAGAAAGTATTATATATAGGGTAGCTGCCCCGGCTCACATCAAGGGTTGACTTAGGCAAGGATTGGCACTTTAAGAAGTTCTAAAATGGCATGTAAACTAGAACATAAATGACTTCCCAATATAAGTGAACCATGGTATGATATCACGTGCCCCTGCCTTTATTCGATGTAATGCTATCTGCCACCTCTCATTTACAACTGTTGGAGCCATGCTGAAGCCAACAAGTTGAGTAGTTTTAGAAAAACCTCGTCATGAGATTTGACATGCCCCAAATGTGGGAACATAGGGGCAAAATGATGGAAGGGAAAAGTTCATATCATTTATGTATGCATTCTTATAAAATGGTAGATCTTAACAAGACATCCATTTCTTGTGAATGATAGTATATTATTGATAACTCATGGTAGCACATACACATGGTATATAACTGAGCGTACTCTGACCAACACTTTCTGTGGAAAAGTTGGATGAAATATAATGAAGCCTCGATGGGCTTTTCAATGAACAAAGTGGCGCAAGCAAGGAAGCTGCCTTTGCTCACTCCAAGGGTATCACTTGTATTGTCGATATAAGTGATGAAGAGGTCGTAGATGCGTTATAAGTTGTCAGACTAGTGTAATTGTGGTAACATGGGTCACCACATTTAGTGTTCTAGCTAGGACTTTATTTGACATAATGATGTCCATTGTTCTCATGCATGATACATGCCTGCTGAGGCCAATGTGTTAAAGCTTTTTAATTTGACTAAATAATTTACAGTAAGGTCATGCATTACAACATTGCAGAAATATTTTGTATGTAATCTTCATTATTTATATGTCATTTTATTGTTGATGTCATTACACAAAAAACTTTGACTGGCAATTATGTCACTACATATTGGCTTAGCATAGAAAACATTATTTTACTTGGTAAGCTAGTAAGGCATGGACAATTGAGACAATTTAAGGAAAATAGGTGAGAAAAATTGGCAAAACTGGAAAAGGGGGTGGGGTGGGATGTTGAAATAAACAAACATAAGACAAAACCTTATGTATTTTTTAAGTAGGATATCTATTTGTATGTTTAGTCATAGTTTGGACATAGGAATGTATGATAATGAAATAGATGGGCAAAGTTCATACCATTTTCATATCTATTCAAATATATTGGATGGTAAGTGGTGTATATTTTTATTGATATGTTCTAGCTATATTATTAGTACCTCATAGTACCACCGAAATATGGTAGGAAGTTCGTATTCGTTACAAAGTGATTGCCTCGTCAAGGTGGGGGAAGATAGTAGAGGTTTGATAGAGACTTTTAATTGAATAAAGCTAGGATAACCAAGTCAACTTTCATAAGTTACCAATCTAGCATAGCCTTGGTAAGCCTTGGTAGCCCAGCTTACCTCAAGTGTGTCATTGCAATTGTCGTTGTAAGTCATAGACACTTTCATAAGTTACCAATCTAGCATAGCCTTGGTAACATTAGTGGCTTAATGATATTTTAAGACCATTGGATTGTATACTTGGACATTTTAGTCCTTTATTTGATGTAACTTGCTCATTGACTCCCATGTGGGCGAGCCTCCTAGTCGAAGCTAGTGAGTTGAATGTTTTTAGTGAAGCCAATCATCTGTTTATTCATGGTTTGACCGAGTTGGAGAAATTCGGTAGCAATTCTTCTGCTATTCCAATTGATGGCCGAGTTGTAATAAATGTATATTATTAGTTCTGAATGTACTCGATGAATTGTATAATGGATTGCATTCACCCAACAAAGTTTTCCATGACAAAGCCAGATGATAGAGATTGGATTATTAAATTCCATTGCAATAAACATACTAGGACAAAACTAGGATGTTGTGTAGGCTTTCCCCGAGGAGATCAAGCCAATGTCAACTTAGGCGAGTACAAGGTCATAGGAAATTTTAGAAGCTACGGAACATGAGTAATTAACCATCACACACTAGTAATATCTCGAGATATACGAACTTAAACATGTATGACATAATGTACTACAAGATTTCCTCGATGTACTGACACCTGTTGACTCTCATGCATGAACCATTTGGGGCCATGCTGATTGTAACACATCGAATACTTTTGGAGGAAGCTACTTGAGTTGGTGGAATGGGCCTCCGAGTGTGGATATATGGGCAACTAGATTAAGGGTCAAAGTTCATATATAATAGTAGTGTACTCCAAGTGAAGGTGTATCCTTAAGAGATATCTATTTTAGGTGAGAATGTACTAGACTTCTGGTACCTTATAGTACCATCTAAAATATGTAGAAAACTGTGTGTGTTTTTAAATGATGGGTCCATGCTGAGTAAAATATATTGAATCCTTGGAACCTAAATTATGTGTATAGAAATGCTCTAAAAGTGGAATTATATGGGCTGCAAGACTTTGGGAGGAGTATTCATAACAATGGTACATCTATAAATCCAAGACATATCTTGAAGAGATATCTGATTTAGGTATTGAAAGCTGGTACTTCGTGGCACCACCCAAAGGTGGTAAGAAAACTCATGTTAATTATTAGCAAACAAATAGTCGCCCAACAAAAGTATAGACAGTCAAACTCAACACGTCTGCCACTATATAGAATTTCCCATGTCCCTTCATATACTCCTTATGTGTGTGAGCCAAACTCAATGGTATCACCATAGAATCAATAACCACCTTTGAGGTGTGCTCATGGAGCTACACCTTCCCACACTTGCCCAGGTTCCACCGTGGCATGGTTCATTGCTGCTCGTGCTCACTGGTCTGGTAATATTGGGGTTGATAGGCGGTGCCGCACGACATCATCGTGTTCAAATTTATTGTTCCTATATTGCCTTCAAGAACATCTTTGTGTTGTTTTGCAAGCTCAAGTCTATCCAATGGCGATATTCGCTGCATTGTGATGAGTTTACTATTCTAGGTGTGGTCTCTTGCATTATCTTTGATCTTCGATCTTCGATGGTACATGCGAAGCACCTCCCTACACCGCATGTGATTGTTCTTGTGGTGGTGGCTGCCATGTTCATCGTCTAGGCAATGCTTCATCATGCACAACCTCGGCCCCCCCTTAATTTTATCCATTTGTAAAGTTTTAACATCTGCATGCTTTTATTATGAGATTTTTTACCATACCCCCTCGTTGATTTATCAGGGCAATATAGAACTTTCCTATTTTTCATAGCAAACAAATTTCTTTGTTTGTAGGGGCCCAATGGGCAATATTTCAGCCTATATTATACATACACGGACAAAACCTCAATCTCCTCTTTTCATCCTCCACGTGCTAGTTTGCTCTATTCATTTAGCTCCCACTGTGCTCGTCTAGTCGCCCTTCCCCCCGCAATGTCGCACGTCTGCGATCCAGTCGATGTCATAGGCTGGCACATCCATCACATCGCAACCGCGTTGCAAGTTCATGACCTTGTTATTGATTAGGGGTACAATTATCTAAGCCCTACGTGTATTATTGTAATGTAGATAATGTGTGGTATTAAAAATTTCTTCCAGGTGACAGCTACCACAACTACCACCAAGCCATCATTGAATTTCAAGCATGCATTAATATACAACTAAAATATTGAATTTGAATTGAACATAGCCAATCTACAAAGGGGAACACTAAATTTTCCAATGTATAAATTATCCAGCAATTCGATCCTATGCTTACTAACAAGTCAATGGATGAATCGAGCTCATGATCCTAGACATCGTCGTTGAGCGTGTCGCTTGTCATGTTGATGCAGGTGTAGCAGGTCCTTTGCAGTAGCCACGTAGCAGCTCCATTGAATTCACCACCAAAGAGGCCAATGGGCACCAAGAGTGGTGACGACACTATGAACCACGTCATGGCGGTCACAGCTCCCTTGGCACATGTCACCTACGTCGTCCCCATGTGTCATTGCGGGGATGAGATACTTTCTGTGTAGCCTCCTCCTTGATGATGGCGAGCTCCTCATCTACGAAAAAGAGGCAACCCGCTATCAAACCTAAGAAGTAGACTGGGTGTGTCACCTCGATCAGTTAGCGGGCCAAAAACTAGGATCTTCCAAAACTGCCCTCAAATTACGTATACTGCTTGCAACGAACGAGCAGTGCTCCCTCTACTTTTAACCCAATTCCACCAACATACATCGCATTGGGAAGTTCGATCTCCATGATTGAATGGCATATCTGTAGGAGATATGCCCAGAAAACAAAAAATTTCCGACCTACGCACCAGCCCAGGACCACTATGGAGACTGCATACAAGGTTTGATCTTTTTCGTTACCGACTCGTAGCGCAGCGGAAGTAGAGTCGATGACAATCGGCGGTGCAGATCCCCACAACTAGGATTTACAACCTCCCAACCGCGAGAATGTACTCCCTCATCTGCCCCTCGGACAGCTCTCCGGGAGGCGGTCGGACAGTCCCTCGGACGGTGTCGTGGACAGCCCTTTGGGAGGACCTTCAAAACTCAGACAGTCACTCGGACAGCCCTTCGGGAGGACCCTCGAAACTAGGACGGTCACTTGGACAGCCCTTAGGGAGGCACTCTCGAACTAAGACCAAAACTACGATCTCTCTACAGAGTTATACACATACAGTGGCATCATGAGCCGTGTTATGCGTAGATGCAGGTTACGATCTAGAATACATAGAGATGTATGGGTGTTGCACAATATAATTTGTAGTAGATGAGTTCTACTGCTGATAATTATTTGTGCGGGTAGCAGATGAAATCTGTTACCCGATGTTCTTGTTGCTTCCTTGGAATTTGCATATTTCTGATCTTGATAACAGCATGGTGGAATTTCAAAGTTCTGGCAATCCGCGATCCTGATTGATCAACGAAGTGCTAACAGTTCGTTGAATTCCACCATCGTTAGAAAGAAAGATGAAATTTCGTAGACGAAAGGGCAATGCAGATATGATCTGCACGGGGGTCATGCGTATGACGAAGTTCAGTATGGGGCTCGAGATTTTATTATCTCGTGTTTCATACACCCCGCGATGTTAATCTAGCGACTTGAATAATCATACTTGATGATAAAACGTTGGTAGCTGCGGTTTATTCGAAACCTTAGAAGCCACGTAAAATGAAATTATGCATAAACCGATTAGAGGCGTCTAACTTGGTTTTGCAGGATGGTTTGCATGTGCATATGATGTGGTATAGCAGTGCTCATATTAATTCGATTATGTATGAGATGACTATATGATGTAAATTAACATGACCTGCGTGTCATGATTCGGCATGATGGCTGGAGCCATATGATTGTCACTTTAATGACCTGCGTGTCAACCTTAAGTAATGCACTTATTTTTATTAGCTATAGAGATAGCAATATTATCTGGTGCATCGACAAGGTGGTGGCAAACTTCGCGAAGGTGAACACCGACGCGAATGCCGAAGACGAAGAAATACAAGACTTCTCCGTCAGAAAGGGCTATACCATATCATGCTATTATGAATTGCGTGAGATGTTTATCCCTTATGATGCACCCTTCTTGATTGCGCGGTAGTCGCTTTTTATTAGGGTGATCTCTCACAAAAATATCAAGTAGTTAGTGTTCACCCAAGTGTAGCACCGTCACGGCACCTATCTTTTCGGGGTGCGCCGTGTCACACGGGTACGAACGATTAGAGAAGTGTGAGGCGGGTGAGTTGAGACCTCGCAGCGAGATCACTTGGTTGTCTTGACGTTCAGGCATGACCGTCATGAGCTCGGAACACACGCATCGAAAGATGAACAAGAATCGCATAGAGATGTGATTGGCAAGTTGGCCTACCGGTTGAGATTTTCATCATCAGTGGTGTTACACCAATGGCGAACAATTGAAATGCGGGTCTTGTATCACTCACAATCAATTATGAGAGATATTGATTTGAGTGGGAGCGCACTATAGAATTAACTTGTTTAATTCTCAGTGCAATTAATTATGAACTTTGTCTAAAGTAAAATTTGCATAATAGTTGTAGAATAATGGCTCGCGTTTCCACCTTCCCTATTAAAATTGAATAGCTGTTTAGTATCTGGTTAAAACTTTACGGTTGGTAACGTAATGTGAGGATTGTCCTCAAGAGTGCCGAGAAGGACTTTGTCCTATCGCATGCTTTTAGTATTCTACCGCTAATGCTATGGATAATGTGACTCTCGTTCGTCGATCCAAAAGCTAAAATTCCGTTACGGTCAAGTGCAATATGTTTGCTTTCATGAGACCCGAACTTCAAAAGTTTGGGATAGCTATGTGATATTCATGGAACTGAAAGTCATTTTCAGACACAAACAAAGGCTAAAAGATATGTGATATCCAAAGCAATGTTTGTTTTGCAAACTATTAGTAAAAGTGTTTACTATGCATTTGACTAATAACAGAGGGATCCAGTAGAACGCCTGTCATATGATGATGGTGAATAAAATAACAACTTAAGAGAAAGGAAATGTCCGAAGGGTGTTAGTATGACTTACACACCTAGGAAGTCCGGGGCTAACACCACTCTTAAAGTTGGGTGCTTCTTCTGAGAGTAGGAGAAATACTAAAAGTTAAACTATTAGAAGTATAAAGGCAAAAAGAGTGAAGACTGGAATATCCAGCTCATGTATGAATGTCATACGAGTTATTGATGTATAGAAAGGCTGGTCAAAAGAAATAGTTCTTGGGAATTATGATTAAAACATGTTAATCACTGATTCTTGGGTATTGTGAGTTGATCACAGAGATACCCGCTCGATTGCATTCTGTTGCGACTCGATGCAAGAACTACTATGGCCTAAAAGACTTGCCGGAGTGAGGTTTAGATACGCGCTGGGAATATAGTAAATGTTACTATACCTTCCATCGGTGTATTTGTGTCTGTATTTATTTTCATAATTCATTTAGAGTTTTTACACACTCTAGCCCATTGCATAAGGTATCTTGCAAGGAGGTTGTTCATAAGAGAACTTTTGATGTTCGGTGTTATGAATAACTTAAGGGCCATACTTTCATTATGAATGAGATGTATGTTATGAATATTGATAATAGTACATTACCTCTGTATTTACTTTCATAAATCATTTTAGAGTTTTATACACTCTAGCCCATTTGCATAATGTTTGTTGCAAGAGTGTTGTTCATGAAAGAACAATTGTTGTTCGGAATCATGAAAAACATAAGGGCCATGCTTCCATCGTGGATGGGATGTATGTTATGAATATTGATGGTAATATGATACATCCATAACACTGACGCTAAATGTCGCAAGACTAAGAGAATACCACACATGTGTGGCACTGCATTTGGTCACATTGGAGAAACCCGCATGGAGAAATTCCATAATGATGGATTTTAAAGTCGTTTGATTATGAATCATCTGACACTTGCAACTTTCCTCCGAAAAGTGAAGTGACTGAAATACCGTTCACAGGCCATAAGGAACGAGCAACGAACTTTTTGGTGATCATACATTTTGATGTATGTAGTCCGATAAATGTTGTTGCTAGCAGTGGATTTATCTATCTTCAGAAATGACTCAAGTGGATATATGGATATTTACTTGATGAGACGTAAGTCTGGATCTTTTAAAATCATTCATGAGATTTTCAAAATGAAGTAGAAATTATTGTAACAAGAAAATTATGTTTCTGCAATTGGATTGTGGAAAGAAATATTTGAGTTACAAGTTTAGCGAATGTCTGATGAGTTGTGAAAAGAGTTTCATAACTTACACCTCCCGGAACACCACTGTGAGTGGAATGTCTGTGAAGATGTATTCAAACCATTTATGACATGGTAAGATCAAAGATGACATAAATCAATTTGCCATTATCACTTTTAAAGGTAATGCTTTCGAGACTGCGGCTTTTACACTGAAAAGAGCACCATCAGGTCTGTTGAAATGACGCCATGGTATGGTACGTCCAACCATGTTACATCTTTTCTTAAACATTTGGAATATGGGGCTTGTGTAAAAGGTTACAAACCTATTCCAAATCAGACAAGAGCTACTTTGTAGGTTATCCCAAGATGTTGGGTATTCCCCCACCACGATACCGAGGCAACAGGTTTTGCCACAAAACGGTATGCTTTTTAAAGAGAATGGTTCTTGCAAAAAGGTGAGTGGGAGAACAGTGCGACTCGACGAGATAACAGTATCTTCGTCATCAGATCAAAGGAAAGGAACCTTGGAAGTGATTCCATAGTTTCCTACCGCGACTGATACGGAAGCCTCTACATTAGATGTATGGACTTCGATCGAACTTGCAGCTGAACGATGTAGGCAAAACTCGTGCAAACCTCTCAGGTGCGCAAGCGAGATATTGTTGTTAGACAACAGTATACCTACGATACACAAGGAAGCGTTGATGGGCCCTGACTCCGGAATTGGCTAAATGCCAATACAATCTGAGATAGTTTCCATATAAGTGATTCAAGAATAAAATCTTGTTACACCTTTCGGAAGACTTAGAGTCTAACGAATATTTATGGAACTGTAAACTGATGTGGATAAAATGTTTTATCCATAAAGCTCGACTTGTTGCAATAACAAGTTCAAGGAGTTGACTACGATGAGATTGTCTCACCGTAGCGATGCTAAAAGTCGGTTCGGGTTGAACTAGCAATTAATACATATTTCAACATGAGATATGAAACATGGATGCCAAAAGGATTTCCATCTGATGGAAATACAACCTAGGACTTGTATGTGATACAGTCCAAAGTATTTTGTCGATCCAGAGGATGCTAGTAAGTATGCAAACTTCAGAGTTCCAGCGATGGACAGAAGATAGCAAAAGGGAGTTGGAATCTTCAATTTTGATGAAACAGTCAAAGGAGTTTGATTTCATCAATGGATAACGAAGATGCTTGTGGTTTCAAGAAAGTAAGTGGGATCATAATAATATTTCTAAAAACTTTGTGTGCTTGACACATTGTTGATTGGAAATAATATAAATTTCTTGACACGAATTAGGACTTCATTGAAAACAGTTTTCGATGAAGTGCTTAGGCTAAATAGCCTTGACATTAGGCATATTTATCTACGAGATAGAATTGCCTATAATAGGCTAAAGCCAAAAATGCATATTGACAAGATGCTAAAACGTTTTAGCATTAAAACGCCAAGGAGTGATTCTTGCCGAAGTCACATGGAAAGAGTTTTGCAAGACTCGGTGTCCCAAAACACTGATGAGCAAAATACATGATGGAGATTCCACACACTCTCATGTTTGGATTAATCATGTATTCCATGGTATGTAAAACAACCAGATATGTCCAGTACTCCCAAGGAGTTGCGAGTATAGATACCAAAGTGATCAAAGTACTGATCAAGGGACAACAGTGAAAGATGTCATTAAGTACTAAAGTAGCATTGATGACATGTTTTCTCGCAAGCGGAGATTATGAAGTGCTCGTTGTAAGTAATTACGTCGATACAATCTTCATCAATCCTCCATGCGATTTTCGATTTAAGTTAAGGGTTTTGTGTGTAATACACAATATGGTGGCACCGTGTTTGGAAATCGTTCCAAACAGTTTACTGTGGCGAATTCTATAACTAAGGCTAAGTATGTTGCCGCTTTCAAAGCGACATAGAAGATGTTGAATTATACAGTTCGTTCAAGAACTTAGTATGATTCCAAGAAGGCTTTGGTCAATGGAACACTATTGAAGATAGTTGATCCATAGCTCAGTCTGAGAAATCAAGGTTTGACCAGTGATTCACATATATACGAAGCCAAGTCCACACAAAATATGAATTTTGTGAAAGCGTGAAAATGCGAGGACATGCAAAGATACACACGGAACTGAAGTTGTCAGATCCGTTGGACATCAGGCTATACCACATGCGAAGCATTTTTACACCGGTATGCCACAGGTGTAATGTGCATTAGCATTGACTAGATTATTGACTCTAGTGCAAGTGGGAGTCTGTAGGAGATATGCCCTAGAGGCAATAACAAATGTTATTATTTATCTCCATGTTCATTATTATGTTTATGTTCCATGCTATAACTGCTATGGTTCTCGAGTCTACAATAATCACGAGGCTCGAAGGAAGACTCATATGCACGTGTGGAATAATAAACGGTAAAATGTATTCCTAGTTTGGCCTCTAAGACTAGCTCAAGTGTTGCATGATGGTTCTGTTTTCCTGATCATGGGCATGACTATGCCGGCAACTTTGAGGGCACAATGTTAGGAGAACACTTGTGTTGAATCGACCCGATTGATGTTATGCTATGAGATTCATTCATCACAAGTTAATGGTTAATAACACAGAGAAGTTAATGTTTGCATAATTCCTTAGACCATGAGAGTGTCGAGTTTCTTCATGCTTGCTTCATGAACTTTGGGGTTTGTTAAACGTCATCCGTAAATGGGTGGCTATTACGGCGGCTTACGGGTTCATGGAAAAGTATGTCAAGTAACTTGATAGCTCAAGATTGGGATTTGCTCCTCCGACGATGGAGAGATATCTCTGGGCCCTCTCGGTGTTACGGTATCCACCATCGTCTGGCCAGACACATTGTGATTTGATCACAGGGATGCCGAAACACGGAAACGAGAAAAGAGAACAAAACCGGTAACGAGGTAACTTGCATGGTGGACAAGTTGTTGATCCACGGGGATGCAATAAATCTCACCTCGGGTGTTTGTAAAATATCGCGAAGCAACAGGAATAGCACACGGCAACTGGAGGTTCACTCGAATATTTATTCGTGTGGGTATAGGGGTCAATATGGGTGTCCATGGCTCCGATGTTGATCATTGATCGGAAAGAGTTCCGGTCATGTCTATACTTCACCGAACCTATAGGGTCACACGCTTAAGGGTCATCTATCTGCTGAATACTAGACAGGGAGTCTGAGAGAAAATCACCGAAAAAGTTTTGGACGAAACGGAAACGTTCCGGAGAGAACACCGGAATAGTTCCGGTGAAACTGAAAAGTTGTTTCAGGGTATTCCATTAAGTCAAATTGGTTCTGGCACACGCCCGGAAATTCTTGGAGGATGCCAGAAGTGTTCTGGAAACTTCTGGGAATTTTCCGGGACAAAACCGGAAATGTTCTGGAGCAGCCGGAACCGCTTTGGTTGCTTTTCGCTGAAGAAACATTGTTCCGAAATTGTTTCGGAATGCGTTCAAAATTGTTTTGGTAGGTGCTAGAATTATTCTAGGCACACAGAAATAATTTGGGTTTTAACGGACGCAGAAAAATGTCTTCGTGAATAGTGAAAAGCACTTTTTTGGCTGATTTGCAAATGGGGTTTTTCTTCTAGAAGAAAACCACTTTTGGTGTGTGAAAGGGAGGTGGAGCGCCCCAAAGGGGCTGGAAATTTTGGCCATGGCATGGGGGGGCCCTCCTTGAGGTGTCCTTCCACCTCATGGTGGATATGTTCTACACACCCTTATGTGGCATGTGGTGGAAAGATCCTAGGAAGAGGGCTCCTTGCTCCTCCTATAAATAGAGGTGGAGAGGGCTCTCCAAAATCAGATCATGTTTGCTCTCATACACATGCCATAGACTTGTCTGGATTCTCTCTCCCTCCCAGCGAAATAGTTTTGTAGAGCCGAAAGGCTGTCTGGGTTCCGGTAGGAACTAGTTCTGGACGGCGAAGCCCTGCCAGATAGATGACACCGTATGTGTGCAACTCTATAGAGAGATCGTAGTTTCGGTCTTAGTTCGAGAGTGCTTCCCGAAGGGCTATCCAAGTGATCGTCCTAGTTTCGAGGGTCCTCCCGAAGGGCTGTCCGAGTGACTGTCTGAGTTTCGAAGGTCCTCCCGACGGGCTGTCCGCGACACCGTCCGAGGGACTGTCCGACCGCCTCCCAGAGGGCTGTCTGAGGGGCAGATGAGGGAGTACGTCCTCGCAGTTAGGAGGTTGTAAATCCTAGCTGCGGGGATCTGCACCGCCGATCGTCATCGACTCTACTTCCGCTGCGCTACGAGTCGGTAACGAAAAAGATCAAACCTTGTATGCAGTCTCCATAGTGGTCCTGGGCTGGTGCGTAGGTCGGAATTTTTTTGTTTTCTGCTGCGTTACCCTACAATATATTCATTATAGGGTACCATAAAAGAGCACTATATTGTAAGGTCACAACCTATGTATCCTGACCAGTGACCTCCTCAAAGAGATGGCAAGGGTCTTGTGTTGTAATGCCTTTGAAGTAATATATTCTTGGGATCCTTTCTACCTTGTGATTGTCTTGAAAAACTAGTCTCTTGTGGCTTGCAAGAAGAGATCACTAACACATATAATTAGACATGCCTTATTTGAGAATTAGAGTAGTCCATATAAATAATTGAACTTTTAATTTAACAAAAGATATTCAATATGATTTTTTTTGAAAGGTCACTAGAGGGAAAGCCCAAATGAACATTTTCATTAGCCGTAATCGTGGCAGAACATCAGAGCTACAGGGTTTTAGGCTGTTGACAAGGGAGCAACAGCCAAGGCAATGAACGGTGCACTAGGGCAAGGCAGCGAAGCACTGTACCCAAAATTCTAAGATCAATTAATATAGCATACGTGAGCATCACAACAGACACAACAGGACATCGATGTTGATGTTGCCCACAACAATAGAAAAGGGAGCAGGCTGGTTGTGGAACACCTGGCGTTTCGGCTCTCCCAAATGTTCCAGAGGATGGCAAGGCAGACTGTGGAGTATAGGCAAGGGTGATCCGTGAGGTCGAGGGTGCTGACAAGGCACACCACCTCCACTGTGGTGGCAATAGGCACGTCCAGTGCCCAAAGGGCATGGGCGTGGATGCATGCCTGAAGCATGCGCTTCAGGGCTTCTTCACCATCGCAGAAGACATATGCTACAGTGGAAATATTGTGGTGGTGGAGATGGGCAGTCGCTGATGATGGCAGAACCAAAGGAAGAACTTACATTTCGGGGGTGTAGCTGCCCTAGATCATGGGGGCGATGGTGTCCACAACATGCATCACCATGCTAAACTGATACACCACATGTGCCATGAACGAGGCACCGGAGGGGCGCATGATGCGGCGATCTGGCCGACACCCTAGATGAGTGTGACATCTTCCCCAACTCATCATGCAGGCTGCCAATCTTGGTGTGCAGGACCACGGAGAGACTAGGCAGTAGGTGGTCTTCAATGCACAGGAGGACAACCGCAATGCATGATTTGGGGCGGATGGAGTGCGAGAAGAGAACGGGGAAACGAGACTCCAGAGTCTCTTCACCGCACCAGAAAGCCATGCGCTTCACGTCTCCAAGGCTTGTAGATCTACATCCAGACGATCTTGCACTTGGCACTAGGTACACTGGTGTCCTTTTCCTAGAAAATTGATTGGTACCTCCTCACGAAGGCGGCATGCGTGCCCTCAATAACCTGCAGCGACCCACAATGTAGGTAGGTAGGGCGGTGAGGATGGTGTCGATAAAGTACCCTTGCGGGCAGAGGAAAGCGGTGTGCCACACCACCCAGTGAGCAATTTGTCTACATGGGCAATGAGAGGGACGATGAAAGTGCAACTAATCCCCGGGTGGTTTTGCTAATTAATAACAACATATATGTCATTGAACTAATGCCTATTCAGATATCATTTTAGGAAAGTTCAATGTAGGCATGGCAAGGACATGTGATTGGACCCCTCAGAATGCAAAGGACATACATTGGCAAAAGCTCCAAGGATCTACATTTTTGGTTAAGTAATCAAAGATCACATTGAGTCCATAGGAAAGCCCATACTATTAAAAGGGGATGAGGTTGTGATCATGAGTCATTTGCTCAAGTGCTTGAAGATATTTCTCCAAAAACCCTCAACCACAATCTCACAATCCAATCTGTCCAAAACCCTAAAGTCATTCTCGGTCCCACCAAAACAGACCCATCTGGACGCACCGAGATACACTAGACAGAGCCACAGCCTAAACCCTAGAAACTCGGTTCCACTGAGATGGCATTCGGTCCCACCGAAGTGCACTGGCAAATCTGTACCATTCATTTCGGAATTACCAAGTGAAACCGATCGGAATTACGAAAACAATGCAAGTGCTTAGGTCATCACATATCGGAGCCACCGAGTGGATTCATCACCGAAACGTCTAGCATTCGAATCTTTTACACTGGCCGGTCTCACCGAGATTTACTTTCGGTGTCACCGAGTTGTGCATAAAGTTTGTAACGGCTAGATCTTTTGTGATGGCTATAAATACCCTACCCACACCACCTACTCTCAGAGAGAGCAACCAGGACAAAACTACACTTCCCATATCCATTTTCTAAGAGAGAAGCACCTACACTTGTGTTGAGATCAAGGCATTCCACTCCAACCATTTGAACCTTAATTTCTAGTCCCCTCAAGTTGCTTTCCACTCCAATCCTTCTCCCACCACCATGCCAAATCTGTGAGAGAGTGATTGCTTGTTGGGGAACTATCTTTTGAAGCACAAGAGCAAGGAGTTCATCATCAACAACAACATCTATTACTTTTTGGAGAGTGGTGTCTCCTAGATTGGTTAGGTGTCACTTGGGAGCCTTCAAAGCTTGTGGAGTTGAACCAAGGAGTTTGTAAGGGCAAGGAGATCGCCTACTTCGTGAAGATCTACCCCGAGTGAGGCTAGCCCTTCGTGGGCGTAAGCCATGATGGAATAGACAAGGTTGCTTCTTCGTGGACCCTTCGTGGGTTGAGCCCTCCGTGGACTTGCGCAGCCGTTACCCACTGTGGGTTGAAGTCTCCATCAACATGGATGTATGATAGCACCACCTATCGGAACCATGCCAAAAATCATTGTGTCTTCATTGCGTTTGATATCTCCGATCCCCACTTTTACGTTCATATGCAAAGTCTTTACTTTCCACTACCTACTATCTAGACTTGCATGTGTAGGGTGTTGCTTGACTTGTGATTGTTGCTAAAACTTGCCTACAACTAAAATTGGGAAAAGGCTAGGTTTTTATTTGGTCAGGTAGTCTAATCACCCCCCCTCTAGACCTACTGTTGATCCTACAGACGAGGTCGATGATCCTGAGCTTGTGGTGGAGAGTGGAGGCCCAAGTACTGTTGCGGGAAGCTGGACACTAGACAACCAAACACCAAGGCCAATTGTTCGGCAATCTCTGATGCGACGTTGAGAGGAACGAACATGCACTTGGAAAAGTTGAGGGTGAGGCCAGTGATTGTCATGAAGGTGTTGTCCACATATAGCAGCACTGGGCACGACAATAAGGGGACGAGGGGGTGTTTGGCGTCCACCGTCGGCACCAATGGCGAGGATGAGGCGCTGGAGAACATATGCAACTAGGATGAAGAGGTAGGAAACAAGGGATCCCTTGACGGAGCCCTTTTCGGTAGGCAATCCAATTGCCGGGGACACCGTTGAGCATGACTACAGACCGGCTCGACGTGTTGAGGTCCTAAACCCACCTTCGCAAGTAGGAAGGGAAACCACTGGTACCACCCAAGACATGGATCTAATGCTTTTTGAAGTGAAGTGAGCACCACCGCTGATGCGCTGTACTTATGGAAGCATTGCACGAGCTCTGCGGTGACGATGGAATTTTCAAAGATGCATCGCCCACGCAGAAAGCATGTCTGCTCAAAATGCACAAGGAAAGGAATGAGCGGCTCCTGGTGAGACAACATGACTCACGACAACATCTTCGAGGGGGGCAGTTTTATGAGATATGGCAAAAATTTGTCGGAGAGGTGGGAGCGTCCACCTTGAGCAGGAGGGCGATGAAGGATATGTTGATCTTGGATAATCAGCCTCGTGGTTGTAGAACCATTTTGTGAGAGCGATAAGATTTGGGGGAAGTGCCCCTAGGCCTGCTTGAGAAAAATCGGACAATACCCATCAGGGCCTGGCGTAGTCCCAGGCTTCATTCCAAAGACAACTGCCTTGAGCTCAAAGGCAGAGAGCGGATACACGAGCAACACCGCCTGGAAGGCATCCAAGAGAGTGTGTGCCATGAAGAGCTGGAGGTTGTTGTTGTTGCCGTGCACCGACGTCTTCATGCCCGGGAGAGGATGGTAAAAGTCATGAAGGGTGCATTTCGTGTCCCGACGGGCACGGTGCTTAACCCCATTACGATTGAGGCAGGTGATCTGATTGTAGCGAAATCGAGCAGATTCACGGGCATGGAAGAGGTTCGAGTTCCCATCTCCGAGCTTGCAAAAGCATGGGGGAAAAGGGAGTGTTGCACAAGGGAGAGAGCAAGAGGAATTTAGGGTTAGGGATACCATGTTTCTCCTCCAGGCGATCGAGGAAAAGGGTCGTGATGTGGCAGTTCTTGACGATGGCATCGGGGTATTTTGAGATGCTTTAACAAATCTTGAGCCCACTCCGGATCCTCTTAAGATGCAACACAAGACAATTGTTCGGCTGCAGGTCAGGAGCGCTGCCGCAGTGGCAGCAGCGGCAACCACATTTAAAACAAGGAGCCCAACCCATTGCCCACTAAACCTGAAGATGGTAGTAGTGATGAGGACGATAGGGATGTGCCCGAAGACGTGAGAAGGGATGGAGGTGACGGTAGAGTCCGGCATGATCGAGCACCAACTGTTGTTCACAAGGAACATATCCATCTTGACGAGCGGGGCGCCGGGGGGGGGGGGGGGGGGGGGGACTCGTGATTTCATCAAGTGTAGATCCGGTTGAGGAGAGGTAGCTCGACTAAAGCAGTTGCCTCGATGTAGTCATTGAAGAGGAGGGCGTCGGTGCGCATTGAAGTTGTCATTTTTCCGCACTTCAGGGTCACAGACAAAGTTAAAATCGCCCACCAAGGCCCACGTCTGCCAATGGCATTGCCCATTGTGGCAATATTCTCTAAAAACACTCCTCTCTCCTGCCCATTGCATGGGCCGTATGCGTTGGTGATAGAGAAACAGACCCGAGATGTGGGGTAGGAAAAATCCGCCGAGATGAACCCGGTCCTTTAGTTGATAAAACTAGGCCGGAGGCCGGGTCATCCCTGGTGGCGCCGACGCTAGCGCGACTTGGCCCACAACAAAACCAGGCATCATGTGATCTTCCACCACAGCTCGGTTGGCATGGCGTGGCACGACGGTGGAGAAGAAGAAGCAGCATCCAGGTTAGAGGAGGCTGGGAGCAAGGGTTGTACGGCGACGGGGATGGGAAAGCCAGGCATGTTGGGGAAAACACGAAGGACGGAACCTTGCAGGTCGCCCTCTTGTGCCAAGAGCAACGACGGCAAATGCAGAAAATGGGGTCTCGACAATCTTTGACATGGTGGCGCGGGGAGAGGGAGCGGCCATAGAGGCTAGAGACCTCCGCGTGTTGATAGACTTTGGGATAGGAGCGAGGCCCTTGAGTAGGGATGGTCGGGGACAGGAAGAGGCAATCTATGTGTAGGTGCGGGAGAGGTTTTTTTTTATATAGTGGAGGTAACAAACATGTTGACCGAGGCTGGTCCAGGAGCATGCGGTGCACAGGAGGAGGTGAGGTGGCATGTGGTGGAGTGGATGACTCACGTGGGCCAGGGGCAGGGTCTTGGAATGTGAGGGGGGGGACCACATTAATGTAGACGAGACGGGATGGGGTAGGTCGCGGTAGTTGTCTCTCCTGGTCGCCACAACACTCGGGTCTTGGTGGTTCCCAGGCATCAGGGGGATCCAGAGCAGCACTGCAACCGTTGCCAAGCAACCGCCCAACTGCCACAGACCTAGGAGCAAATGGCCCACTCCTGGAAGTGGAGCCCAATCCCTATGGCACTGGTGTAGTTTGAACAGGGGATGCACGATGGCCAAGGATGAGTGGAAGCAGAGGAGGATATGACTATGGCGTAGATCGTCGTGGGAGAGAATGAAATCTGCCACCGTGGGGGTGGCAACAGCTATTTGGAAGACAAATCCACCACAAGAAGTCGTGAAAATCGGTGCGAGGTAAGCCAATCGAGAATGTCTGTGCAACGACGAGCAATGGGAGGTTGCGGTGGTCAAAGCAGGGGAAGGGAAAGGGCTAGAGCATGACCGGGGCGTCAAAACTAGATGGGCCAACGAGGGGGAGCAGATGCTCCCGAACGAACCCCTGGAAGGCAGGTGCCGACCGGGCCGGTGAGCGCAAGTGGCCGGTCAGACGACCAAGGAGGGATGGAATGGGTAGTGAAGCCAACGCGAGTGGAGTGGGGGATGTGGTGAGGGCCCAGGGAGCAAGGGAAGCGCTGAGTGCACATGCGGCGGGAGTGGAGGGGGGAGGGGGGACGACGGGGTGTCGCAACCCAAGTCGATAGAGCTACCTAAACAGAACCATCCACTCGTCCCATATACATATGTCATCGATTCAATATGAGTTACCACAGTAAGCCTAGTAATGAAATAATTATGGTCATCCAACCAAGCCCGAATATATTCGAACCTACAATCCCATACTACTCATATGCATCACATGCATAGAAGCTATCTTACAGAAAAGAGAACACTCTCGAGCTACTCGTGATCCTATCACCTGGTCCCTACCCCAAGAGTGACCACTCGGATGTCAGCAAGTTTGGCCACATGTGTCTATCTAGTAGTACTACGTTAGTAAAACATGTAGTGAGCACCCAATTATTAAGAATAAACTATGTAGTATGATGCATTTATTAACAACAAAAGAGCTAAGCATGGAGAAAGAAAATGTGGTCCACAGGTAGGTATCCTGTAGTTGACCATGCATGCATTTCGCATGTATCTCACGCACCTCCTGTTGTCTTTAGCTGGGTGACCGCATTGACGAACAATTCATGCACCTCTGGAGTCCACTCGAATTTCTTCTTCTTTGTGGTCCCCAGCTGCAGGCCGCCCTCGGAGCCCCCCTTGCCCTTGTTGGAATCGTTCACTCCTTGCCCTCTCTTCCTCGATGTGCCATCCACATGGACGCCCTGGCTGCGGCGAGGGTTAGGGTTCGCCGTGGCTGCGCCGGCGGCTCTGCGCCTCCACCGCAAGACGTGCTGCCAGATGATGTATATCTGCATGTCACGTAGGGGCTTGTCCACCAAGTAGCAAGCGCCTTCCTGCTTTCCCCTGCTCCTCGTCTCCATGGTCTCGTCGCCCGAGAACACTGCACAAAATCAGCAGGCACATCTATCAGATCGATCTATCAAGCTACAAACAAGCTAGAACATGGAGAAATGTGTGACATGTTCGATGGAGGACTTACCGAGGACGACGGGGTAACGTTTCCCGATGCGCTTGAGGAGGCCCAAGCCGTCCATCCCTCGCCCCCGGGTCTGCGCGACTGTCATGATGAAGTCAATCCCATCCGGGTTCTTCTCCACCTCTTTCAGCGCATCTGCGGGCGAGGTGCTGGCCGTCACTGCACGGAGGCGGCCGTCGGTCAGAACACAAAGAGCAAACTGCGGCCAAGAGATCCAAGATTAACGGACCGGACGACGTACCTACGTAGCCGCAGCGCCGAAGCATCTGCGTCAAGGTCTGGAGGTAGACGGGATCGTCGTCCACGGCAAGGACCTTCAGCCCCTCCGTCTCCATCAATTCCGCGGTGGCCATGTCCTGGTCGCCGTTCGCCATCGCCGCCGCGCGCTCCGGTCACACGACGCGTCAAACTCGTGCCCGTCAGGGCTGAGCGTGCTTTGGCCTAGAGAGTGAGGAGCGTTGTGAGAGTGAGGAGCGTGCTGTGGCCTAGAAAAAGTAGAGCGTTCAGAGCGTGCTGAGAGTCGAGGGCGCCCAAATAAGCAGACACGTGTATGCTCTACCAGTCATCTGCATTGATACCTGCCACTGCCAGCATGAAGAGACAAAACTTTACAGCAGCATCAGCATGAAGAGACAAAACCTTACAGCAGCACCATGAATGCTAGCTAGCATGCACAATTGCACAGCCGTTACTAGAGTCGAACACGTAAAGCATGCACCCAACTATCTGTATTACTAGTATTATTATTATTACACAATTAAAGCAAAAGCAAAAAAAAGGCACGTGGTGCATCCATGAACACTAAAATATCTACACTATTAATTTTTTGTATTAATCGGCCAAGATTTTTAAGTGATACAAAACCTACATTAACCATGGTCCGGACACGTGCCTCCAAGAAATGCTTTGGCATAATTTTAAAAAAAATGCCTGGGCATACCCCGCATACCGCCTACAAAAAAGAAAAAAAAACTGAAAGCTAAGTTTGTATTGTCGCGTCCTTTCATCGAAAATGTGTTGCATCTCTGATCAAACCGATGCCATGTGATAGGAGAAGACAACGGGGAATCCTTCAAGCGGGAGAAGTCCGATGTGTGTGCTACAGGACCCACGATTCATGATCGAGATCTCACGAAAAATGTCCGGTCTTGCGGATGATAGAAACCCCTAGAGGCACGAACTAGTGATGCGGGCAGGAAACAATGAGACAAAAACTATATCTTCAAGATGGAAGCACTTTAAGCGTAAAGCACCCAACCGTCTTTATAAGTATTATGATTACATAATTAAAACAAAAGCAAAAGAAGCCACGTGGTGCATCCACATACACTAAAATATCTACACTATTAAATAATTGTATTAATCAGCCAAGATTGAAAAGATAGGAAATTCCTCAGTATACCCTCAAAAAAATTGAAAATTCGAGATTGTATTGTCCCGTCCTTTCTTCCAGAATGTGCCGCAACTCCAGTCAAACCGGTGCCATGTGAGAGAAGAAGACCACAGGGAATCCTTCGAGCCGGAGAAGTCCAATGTGCTTGTGCTACAAGACCCACGTTTCGTGATCGATATCACACGAAGCATGTCCGGTCCTGCAGATGATAGACCCCCAGAGGCAGGAACCTTGGGATGTAGGCAGGAAACGATGAGACGAAAACAATATCTTTGAGAAGGAAGCACTTTAAGCGTAAAGCACCCAACCATATGTACTAATATTATTTTACATAATACTAAGAAAAGCAAAAGAAGCGACATGATACATCCACATGCACTAAAATATCCACATGGCAAGATTTAAAAGATACGAAAGCTACATTAACCATGGTCCGTGCCTAAAAGCTATCAATTATTCATTGGAGTATTTTTTGACAAATCTGGCCCTTTTCAGCAACTTCAACCGCATCTGGCCCCTGGGCAAAACTAATTCGGAATCTGGCCCCTGGGGTCGGCGCCACACCGCATGGCGTCGAAGTTGTACATCTCGGCGCCATACTAACCGGCGCCGAGATGTACATGTTCGGCGCCATATTTGTGTGGCGCCGAGCAAATCTGACCCCTAGGGTTCCTGTGGGCCCTCTGGGGTCGGCGCCAAGTAACATGGCGCCGAAATGTACAACTTCGGCGCCATGTTACTTGGCGCCGACCCCAGGGGCCAGATTCCGAATTAGTTTTGCCCAGGGGCCAGATGCGGTTGAAGTTGCTGAAAAGGGCCAGATTTGTCAAAAAATACTTCA
This sequence comes from Elymus sibiricus, assembly GCA_039707655.1. Classification (NCBI taxonomy): domain Eukaryota; kingdom Viridiplantae; phylum Streptophyta; class Magnoliopsida; order Poales; family Poaceae; genus Elymus; species Elymus sibiricus. The sequence goes on from CM077674.1 coordinate 32,741,503, forward strand.
TTGGACGGTAAAAATGCCCCCCCCCCCCCCCCCCCAAACACACACACACACACACATAGAGAGAGAGATAAACACATTTTTTTTACTTATATCATCCAAGATTTAAAAGATACTGTAGAAAAGGAATATTAACTGGTCCGTGCCTAAAAGCAATTATTTATTCACTGGACGGTAAGAATGCTTAGTCCCACCCCTGAAAAAAAAAATTTGAATGGTATTTTCGTCCACCACATTTCTAATTAATATTGGTTGGGTATTTGGCTTGCTAATTAGCTAGTTAGATTATTTTTGTACTGGAATTTCGGAGCCTCCATCCATTTGCAAATCTAGATGCTGATTGAAATCCAAAACCTACATTTGGAATCATTTCCCCATAGAGAAATATGCTCATTACCATTCCATGGTGGACTGCTAGCTACTCGTGTATGTGGGTGCTGGTACGGCCAGCTGGAATGTCACCCGTCCCATGGATTAGGAATAGGCCAGAGTGAAATCTGGTTGGCATTCATACTTTTTCTGGTTCGACGCACACATGCCTAATCAGATTGATTGTAAGGCAACAAAATCGAGATTATATTGTCACATTCTTTCTTTCAAAATGTGTTGCGTCTCCGGTCAAACCAGTGCCATGTGAGAGGAGAAAACCATGGGGAATCCTTCCAGCAGGAGAAGTCGAATGTGCTTGTGATGCACGACCCACATTTCGTGATCGAGATCATACAAAGGATGTCCGGTCTTGCGGATGATAGAGTCCTACAGGCAGGCACCCAGTGATGTGGTCAGGAAACAATGAGACAAAAACGATTTCTAGAGGGTCGGGCCGATGCCGTTAAACTGGTCACCTTTCCTCCCCACCTCCGGCAACACCGCCAGCAGGAGTGGGGGGACGGAAGGGGTTTGTCCGCTCATAGATATAGGGTTGTTTTGGTTTTGTGGTCATTCTGAAGCTCTGGGCCAGTGTGTCCGAGCTCCTTCTAGGAAAAGATAGATCCCTTCTCTGGTTGCCATCCATGGCCGGCGGCGGCTGTAAGTGGGCGTTTGGTGAGAGCTCTACGTTAAAAGTCGTGTTTATCCCTGAATTGCGTGTGGCCCCTCTACTCTTCTTCACATCAAGATTTTACCATAATGGTGAAGGAGGACATGGGAGAAGCAAAGAGTTCGTCATTGTCGTTAGGGGGTTGGATCTCACCATCGATAGTGTTGTGGCGACGCTACGACGCCCATGTCGGTGGTCGAACCCCGGCTTCCACTGTCTCGCCATCTCTTTCTGGACGAAGTCCGAACCTTCTTCTTCCTCCCAGTTGTGCTGCCAAAGGTGAGGCAGATCAACTTCTGCCCAGTGTTCATTACTTCTTCTTCTCCGGAGAAATAGAGGCCGCCACTATCCAAGTGGTTTCATCCCCGAAGCCATTGAGGTAGGATCTGCGTCGGAGCTGAAATTGACCCAATTATGATTTGCTTTCTCTGTTTGGGGTTACACATGGACTTGTTTGTAAATTTATTTTACCTTCGGGCCATGTTGTAAACTGCCTTGTATCTCTGTACTACAAGTAATGCAATGCAGTTTCTAGCCCCTTCCAGGCCCTTTGTTAAGAAAAGAAATAATTTCCATGAGATTAAGTACTAGAAGCGCACTACTTGGCACGTTCATCTATTTGACAAAACTACCTACAGGCTTGGTCTGCCTCATGAGATTATGGTGTCGAGACGAACTGATATGTGGAATTTCTAACAATCACTTTGATGACTTTCTGTTATGTTCTTATTCTGTTTTATATGTTGGGATTTGTTTTCCAAATTCAGTTTTTTGGAACTTTTGAAAATTCGTGCTGGGATTTGGCGCGAATTGCACAATTCTACTTGTTGTGCTTGTTTCTTTCCTTGCTCTTGGGCCAATTCTCTATCAGTATGGTGTTCTCATTTGTGGTCCGTTTTTTCTAATTCTTCTGTTGTTTCTTTCGTTTCAGCCCATGAAAATGAGTTCACATGGCCCATGGCGACGACTCTGACCATTTTATTTGCACTGCCGTTGGCCGCAGCGTCATCCAGCGAGATCATCATCATGGGTGTCGACTAGCGTCTACTGCTGAGCTACACCCCCTCGTCGTCGTACACCATGAGAGCCCCTCGTCATTCTACACTGGCCGCCCTCATCGCCATTGCTGGCAGACGTGCATAGCTTCTTCCACTTGAGCAGCTGCTACAGCCGCATGATGTCCCGGATATTCTTGCTCGTCTGGGCGGTCACACTACAGCCTTACCTTACAGATTGTCAGTTGCCTCTCGGTGTGAGCTGCAGCAGCATGCTCATCGCGAGTCTTTTCTTTAGCATTTAGTTTTTTATTACTTTTAGCCGTTATTATGAGAGGTGAAGGGAATCTGGCAGGACCAAGCGGGTAAAATCAGGGGCATGTGCCAAACTCTAAACTAGGTCCACCTCACAAAAAAATTATGCATTGTTATTTTTTTGTCGCTTAGCTAATACATTGTGTAAACAAGGTGTCTTATTCAGAACCATCACGAGAAGAATATGCAGTGTATTCTTTGTAGAGAGGCGCTCCGATGGTAGAACAAGTTATCGTTGACGTATATGATGCAGGTAGGCATCGAACTAACAGCTGCACGGGCTAGGATGCGGCAATTTCTATTCCCAGCGTAATGCCGGGGGTGTCGAGCAAATGCGCAACCCCTGGCATGTACATGGGCTGACCCACTCGGGTCTAGTGTCGCTTTCCCTTCCAGTTTTGGCAATTTTTCAGAATGTTTCTTTCATTTTATTTTTCTTCACCTTTTATGTGTATTTTTCTGCCTTTTTCCTTTTTTATTTTAGTTTTCTTTTTCCATTTCTTTTATATTTTTATACATTTATATTTGTGAATATTTATTCCAATTCATAATTTGTTTAGAAAATTAGTTAACTTTATAAAATTCATGACCATTTTCACATTAGTGAACATTTTTAATTCTTGAACAATTTTCAAATTTCTGACTATTTTTTTCATTCATAAACTTTTAATATTTCACAAAACAAAGCCCTAAACATTTTTAAACTTTTTTGGCCATTTAAAAAAATATGTGAACATTTTTTAGATTTGCAAAGAAAATTGTAAATCTTGAATATTTTTATAATTAATAATATAAAAATTCATTATTTTCATTTTCCCACTTTTTGAAAATAATTTCGATAAAAAATAAAAACTTACTCACGTCCCACACGGACGGGCGTTTGGTCCGCTACATACTGGCTACAAAAAATGAAACAGTGCATATGGGAACAAAGAGAGTTTTTTTGCAGAGAGCAATCGGTGAACGAACAAATGGGCTAGGTGGACGAAGGCCAACATCCATCGTAGAGAGATGAGAGCTGCGCATTTGCGAGTTGTTGAGACAAGAGATGCGAATTGCAAAGGTCAGTCCCATCTCCCCATGTTCCGACAAGTGGCACATTGCATGTGCGCCTCTTGTCGTAACTTGAGAGTTTTTTCCTTTTTTCGTAGAATCGTTTATTTAAAATGTTTTATCTCTTAAACCGTGCGTCCAAATCTTGAACCGTTTTCACCGTTAGATTTCTCGCGTCGAGATCTTCAAAACTAGAACCCCATATTGATAGGTTTTATCGAACTTTTTTCACGAAAAAAATCAAACGAAAAAAAACGAGCGAAAAAACCGTGCCTCTCGCAGAAGGAAAAAAACACGTTTTTTTTCGTTTCTGAGTGCCTCTCGCGGAAGCAAAAATAATTGAAAACGCGTTTTTTCCCGTTTCCGAGAGGCACGACCGTGCCTCTCGCGAAAGGAAAAAAATGAAAACGCGTTTTTTCCGTTTTCGAGAGGCACGGCCGTGCCTCTCGCGAAAGCAAATTCGTGCCTCTCGCAAAAGCAAAACCGTGCCTCTCGCGGAAGGAAAACTAAAATGAAAACGCATTTTTTTCGTTTCCGAGAGGCACGGCCGTGCCTCTCGCGGAAGCAAAAAAAAAAAACGTTTTTCGTGCAAAAAGAAAATTGTAACATCCCCATGTATTAAGCTACAGTGATCACCTCTTGATCATGCCAAGTCACCATGTATAACAGTACTTGATCATCATTTGAGTCATATCTCATTTCAAATTCCAACTCAAATTAAAAATTCAAATATAAAGTAAAAATAAAAGTTGTTCAAATTTGGAAACTAAATAGTTCATAATTTTGGAAATATTCCATTGTAAATAATGTTTAGGAAAACAACATCACCTAAATTCCCTAAGTGACTCTAACATCCAAAAACAGTACAAAAACAGTAGCATTTAAACCCCTTTCATTTAATTAAAATTCAAATGTAGTCATTTTTCCTCCAACCCTTTTTCTGGCAGTGATAAATATTGCATAGTATTTAATTGGACAAGACTCATATTTTACAAAAGTGAATTAGTGCTAAAAGAATTACAAAACAGAAAACAGAAAATAAAAAGAAAAGAGAAACGGCCTACTGTCCAGCTGGGCTGTGAGTGTACAGTGCACAGCCCAGCCCAGCCAGCGCCTTCTCCCACCTCTGTTTCGCTGTCGCCCCCTGCGCGCACGCGCCCGCGCCTGCAGCCAGGCCCCCCCTCCTCGCGCTCGACAGCGCGCTCCCGCGCCCGCTCCTGGTGGATAAGGGCAGAGCCCCGCGCCCCCCTGAGTCCCCCTTGCCTCACTCCTCCCCTTCCCTCGCTTTCTCCCTTCCGTCCCGAGTGCCGCCATGGCCGTACCGCCGTGAAGCACGCGGCCACTGACCTCCCCACGCCACCGCGACGTGTCCACGAGTTCCGTCGGCCACCGCTGCTTCGCCTGCACCTCCAGGTCGACGCCGGGGAGCACCAACGCCGCCACCAGCTTCCTCTCCTTCCTCGGATTGCCGCCAACATCCGACAACTAATCCGGCGCCAGCGAGCCTCCCCCGAGCCCACTGAGGACATCTGCAGGCGCCCAGTGAGCTCCCATTCTTCCCCCCCTCTCCCATGTCCGTCTCCGTGGCCGTAGACGCCGTCCTCTTCGTAACCGAGCCCGCCTCCGCGTGAGCTCATCGCCGGCAGCCTTCTGGTGACCATATGGTCACGCGCCGCTGCCCGTTAAGCTCGCAAGCACGCGTAGGGCCTTGCTAGCGCAAAAACGCGCACGTTTGCATGCTCTACGCCGCGCCCGCGCCGCCACCAAACGTCGCCGCTGCCTGCCGTCATCGCCGGCGCGAACTCTGGCCCCCGCAGCCCCCGCCGCCACCTCCATTGGATGCGCAAGACTGCCCGCAGCCGAACGAGCCCAACCACGGCCCCGGAGAACCTCTGTAGCCGTTTTCCGGCCAAATCCGGCGAGCCCCCGCCGCGAAACGGCTCGCCGGCGATGTTCCGGTCGCCGGCGCTGACCTGGCGCCACGTGGCCCCCCCTGTGTTGATGACATGTGGGCCCGGTGGGTCCAGTTGACTGGGTTGACCCAGTCAACTGTGCTGACTGGACAGCCCAGCCACTGACATGCGGGCCCCACACTAATTAAAATGTTTTTATAAATAATAAAATTGCTAATTAATCTGTTAATTAAATATGTTAAATAAACAATCACTGATAGTGGGGTCCCACCTGTTAATTAACCTAATTAGCTAAATTAACCTCTGTTAAGTTAAATCAGTCACTGACCAGTGGGACCCACTGGTCAGGTTTGACCCTGGCCAGCTCAGTTGACCGATGACGTCACCCTCACGTCATGCTGACGTCACAGGTCACTGTTTTGGATAATTCGAATTTAATAATTAAAACAATTCCAGAAATTCAATAAAACTTTGAAAAATCATACAAAATAAACCGTAACTCGGATGAAAATAATTTATATATGAAAAATGATCAGAAAAATATGACGAATCCGAATATGCCACCCACATACCTGCCACACCCCTCTAACATGATGAACATGGAACTTTCCCCTCCGGATCGTTTGTCCGATAATCACACGGAGCTGGGAGAACACTCCCGGATATTTTCCCGCTCCGACCAAAATACCTAGCACTGCATTAGAACACCCCTAGCACTGCATGTTGACATGTCATGCATCCCTGTTGCATTGTTTGCCGTGTATTTATTGTTTCTTCCCCCACCTTCTCTCCCGATAGACCCCGAGACTGCCGACTACACTGCTGAGTACGACTACGTCGACGACGACCAGACCCCTTCAGCAGAGCTTCCAGGCAAGCAAAACCCCCTTGATCATCCAGATATCGCCTACTCTTTCTCCCTATTGCTTGCATTAGAATTGCTTCTGTTGATATTCTGATAGCTCCTATTCTGATGCATAGCCTGATTTCGTCGCCTGCTATTGATACCTTACCTGCTATCCTATGATGCTTAGTTAGGTATGCTATGTTTCATTAGTTGGCCCTTCACCCTTGTCCGTTTGCCAGGCTTGTTATCGAGCCGTGATCACTCTGGGTGATGATCACGGAAATGTTACATTACTGCAATACTTTAAACTGTTAAAGTCGGGCCGGCTCCAAGAGTGCCCGCGAGATAATGAAACAAGACGGGTTGAACCCAAGGGTACCCGCGAGTGATATTGTGGCGGAACGACAGGGCAGGCGGAGACCACCTAGGAGAGAGGTGGGCCTGGTCCTTGGTCGTAGTCCGTGGATTACCAAGTCAGAGCGACAGGAACCATGTTCGTCTCCGCGAGTTACTAAACACGCCTAACGGATTTGGGTATTTGATCTGAGTTGGCCGCTGGCCTATACGCACTACCACCACGCGGATAATGGTTTAATGGGGCCCTCTACGTCATACGTTCCTTCCGAAAGCGATCCAGATGTCACAGTTCAGAGATGCGGGCTGATTGTTGGGGTGAGCTGGTTACGTTTGTTGGTGTTTCCACAGTCGCGCTTGGGCCCCGGCCAGTCTCGCAACGTGCAGGAGTGCAGAGGGCGATGGGCCCAAGACCCCTTCGCACTTAGGATTTAGACTGGCGTGTTGACCTCTCTAGAGAGTCTAGGTTGGTCTACGGCGTGTCGATTACCCGAGGCCAGGTATTACCCAGCAAGTGTGTCCGGCCAGATGTAATCGAGCGTGTTGGGTAACAGTAGTGCACCCCTGCAGGGAAGTGATCTATTCGAATAGCCGTGTCCACGGTAACAGGACGCTCAGCGTTGTATCCTGATCTACTACAACTATGAATGGATACTGTTACAATGATAAACTGTTACTACTGCTCTCGGGATCACTTTCTCGCAGGGTAGCCGAGGAAGGATCTCAGGGCATTGCTAATATATACTTATTATTATATGCTGCTGTGTTCTATTCTCTTCGGATGCTGCAAGGTTGTTTCAAGATGCTAGCCTTCGATAGGCTAGGCCTTTCCCCCTCTGTTCTGGCATTTCTACAGTTTAGTCCAAAGATATAGCCCCATCCCTTTGATACCGATGCATACTTAGTATAGTTCTGATGTAAGTCTTGCGAGTACTTTGGATGAGTACTCACAGTTGCTTTGCTACCTCTTTTTCCCCTACCCGGTTGTTGCGATCAGACAACGGAGTCCAGGAGCAGGAGATCCCCGGAGGCACCTACTACTACGTTGAGCCCGCCGACCAGGAGTAGTTCGGAGGCCCTAGGCAGGAGGCCTTCGCCTTTTCGATCAGTGTCGATGTTATGCTAGCCTTCTTAAGGCAAACTTGACTAACTACGTCTGTACCCAGATAATATTTGTTTGTATGACTTATGTATTCGGGTCCTCGTGACCCCTGGTTTGTAATATGAAGATTTATGTTTAAATTTGTGTTTAGAGTTGTGTTGTGATATCTTCCCGTGAGTCTCTGATCTCGATCGTGCACGTTTGCGTGTATGATTAGTGCACGGTCGAGCAGGGGCGTCACAAGCTGGTATCAGAGCCGACTGCCTCTATGTCAGGGAAATATCTTTGGGTGAAACCTGCCCATTCAGGGCCGGGTCTCGAGGAGTAAAACCATGAAGGGCCAGGTGGGCCATAGAGTCTTCTATGGAGGCCCAGAAGGAGAGCCGCCCAATGAGGGGCCGGCCCAAGACCCGCCGAGAGAGGCGGTAAGTGCAAACCGCCTAAGGGTATAACTTAGGAAACAAGTAAGGGGAGTTGGGCTCGGATTGTTATCCCGGCCCGGACTCTTATGTGAGCCCCGGGGCCCCGCCTGTATATAAAGGGGAGCCCCCGGGGATAGAAGGGGGGGGGAATCTTTCGAGAGCTAGGGCTAGACAAGTCTCAAAACCCTTGTAATCAAGATCTTCAAATACATCTAGCAGGAGTAGGCTTTACCTCCTCGAGAGGGGCCGAACTTGGGTAAATCTTGCCTTCCGTGTTCCTCGTTTGACCCCTTCGATCTGCTACTTACGCGATGGCTTCGAGATTAAGTCCTATGAGGACATCTGCCGTGAAAATACCACGACAGTTGGCGCCCACCGTGGGGCTATTGCATGGTGGTGTTGAGTATTCGAAGGGTCCTCCCCGAGGACTCGAGGGATACGTGATTGGCCGGATGACCAGGAGTCGGCGCGGCAATCTGCTCGTCGACGACTCAGACTGGGGCCCCGAGGCCGACTCTCTGGAGTACGGTTTCCGGGTCCCCTTTGGCGGAATTCATGTTTTCATTGGGAAGGCTGGCGGTTCTAAGCCAGTCACCTCCACGGAGGTCGTTGAGACGGCCCGCCGCGCGCAACCCGCCGTGGCGAGAGCCGCCCCTCGGCTTCCGGCTCCTGTGCACGCCGGCGGATCTGGATCTGGGCCGGATATCTTCGCCAACACCTTCAAGCCGGTCCAGGACACGCAGCCCGCCAGGCAGAGGCACGTCTTCATTGGCTTCACTCAAGGGGTGGAGTACTCTGGATCGTCGGCTTCCACAGAAGGCTCGGCGACTTACGATGATGGTGGCTATTCCTCTGGTGGAGAGTCGCTTTATTCTCTTCATCAGGAGGGTCTTGGGGGCTTTCAGCAGAACTCGCCGTCGCAGGATTCTTTAGGCCCGCCCGCTCGCCCTGTTGTCTACATGGCAGGGGCGGCTGACATGCCAGACCCGGCGGCAGATGCTGGAACTTCTAATGCGATGCCAAGAGTCTCGCCAGCGCAGGCCCTGGTGGGGCTGGCGACCACGTTGACGACATTGATGGCCACACAGGTTACAGCGGAGAATCAAGCAGAGCTCAATGCGGAAATCGCCAGGATCAAGGGTCAGATGGTGCAGGCTCAGGCTAGCATTGATGCGGAGAACGTCCGTCTGGCGACTCGTGAACGAGAGATACAGGAAGAGACGGCGCGTTTGCAACAGGAGAATTATCATCTGGAGCAACGCCGGGCAGAGTCTGATGCGGTTCATCACCGACGACACCGGAGCCGCTATATCTCCAATATTGAAGGTCAGGCCCTGCAGTTCAGCACCCCACTAGGGGAACGCATTCGCGGTCCTGCAACAGGAACTCCCCAGAGGTCGCCAGACCCAGAAGCCCGCCACTTGGCGGGTCGTGAAGAGCCGCCACGGGTTGAGCCTAATTTACGCCGAGAGGCGCCGATGCTTACGGCGCAAGGGCATTTTACGAACCCTGTGGATAACCTTTATGCGGCCATTACCGCGCTGGCGCGACTTCCAATCAATGGAAACACGCCCCTGGAGATTGAGGCTCGCAACGCAATCGAGAAGCTGAAAACCGCTGTGGTCCAGCAAGCAAATTATTCTTACAGCCGGGAGCGACTGCATTCCACACCTGCTCCTAACAGAAGCCGCACTAGAAGCCGCCATGCTGAAAGTCCTGCAGTGTCTAGCACCCGCCATCATCGGGGTGCGCCTGGGGGCTTGCCATATTCACCAAATTCTATGGTCCCGGGGCACAGAGTACATGAGACTCACGCGGCACACACGGCGGCTCTCGCGGCAGATCAGACAGCGGCGCAGGCGGCGGCTCTCGCCGCTCAGGAGGCGGCTCTCGCACCAGTCGTGACTACAACAGTCACCCCAACAGGAAGATCCATTGGAGTGCCTTGCTTGAGCCCGGCTCTCCGCAGCGCGCCCCTGCCCCGAGATTTCAAAGGCCCGCGGAAGGTGTCCAGTTATACACCAGACCAGAACCCGGCACAGTGGATAGAAAGTTATGAGTTGGCCATGGATATGCAGGGAGTCAGCGATGAGGCTTGTGCAAGATACTTCACCATGATGTTGGAAGGAGCAGCGCGGACATGGCTGAAGAATTTGCCCCCGAATTCCATCAACACATGGGTCGAGTTAAGGGAACGTTTTATCAAAAACTTCCAAGGTACCTGCAAGCGTCCAAAGACTATCATTGATCTTCAGCATTGTGTTCAGCGGCAGGGAGAGTCGGCTCACCATTGGGTCGGCCGAGTTGCGGAGATTATTCATTCTTCAGACAACATCTCTGCCCCTCAGGCAGTTTTGGTGCTGGAGAAGGCCTGCCACTATGAGCCTCTCACGCAGAAGTTAGGGCGGCTCAAACGGAGTGTCAAAGATATGGGGGAGCTCATGAATGCTCTCACCAAGTATGCCGAGTCTGATCCTACAAAGGACCCAGGAGTTGATGAGCCAGAGGTTCCTGATCCGAAGGGTAAAAAGCCTGTTGGTGGCAAAAGTCAGCAGCAGAACAATGATAAGAAGCGTAAGGGCCCAGAAGCCGGGTCAGAGCTGGTTGCTAATACAAATGCAGGTACAAAATTTCAGAAGGGTGGTCCTGATAACAGAGCTTTAAAGCCACAAAATTTTGAGGAGTTCCTGAAGGGGCCATGCCCAAAACACGGCACTAAAGAGCGTCCAGCCAAGCATACCTGGGAACAGTGCCATATAATGGATGCTTTTGCTCGGCGTTTCCAGAACCCGCCAGGTGGTGGGGGTGGAGGATACGGACCGGGTTCCGGGCCCGGGTTCGGACCACCTGGTGGAGGCTCGCCTGGCGGTTTCAGCAACAGTCACACCACCCGGGCGGGTCTGGTGGCGGCTTCCAGGGGAATAGCAGCGGTCAGCAGTTTCAAGGGAATCAATACAACAATGGCCAGCATTTTCAGCAGATCCCGCAGAACAACAATCAGCAACAACAGAATAATCAGACCGGGTTTCAGAGCAATCCTAAGCAGTTAAGTAGTGGACAGTATCATGTGTTTACTACATGTGCAGATAAAAGGGATCGCAAGGTCAGGAGACGTTCTGTTAATGCGGTAGAGCCGGCAGTTCCAGAATATCTAAAGTGGTCAGAGATGCCGATTACTTGGAGCAGGGAGGATCACCCGCCCAGAATTGATAATCCGGGTCACCTGGCGCTTGTGGTAGCACCCCAGGTGGGAGGCTATGCTCTCACCAAGGTTCTGATGGATGGCGGAAGTAGTATCAATATTTTGTATTATGACACTTTCCGGCGTATGGGGTTGACGGAGAAAAACCTTACACCATCCAGCACAGTTTTTCATGGAATTATACCTGGCAAGTCAGCATACCCTGTTGGAAGGATCAAGTTGAATGTGGCTTTTGGGACGTCAGAGGATAATTCCAGATGCGAGTCATTGTCATTTGAGGTGGTCAGGATCAAGAGTCCCTATCATGCTCTCTTTGGGCGGCCTGCTTATGCCAAGTTCATGGCTAGGCCTTGTTATATTTATCTCAAGCTCAAGATGCCGGGTCCCAAGGGTCCAATCACAATTCATGGAAACCGGAAAGTCGCCATAGAATGTGAAGAAGGGGATGCCGCGTATGCCGAGGCGGCTTGTGCCACGGAGGAGCTCAAAATCTACGCCAGCAATGTAGACCCGGCGGATATGACGCCTCTCAAGAAGCCCTCTATAGAGGGAGAGCCGGCTCTCAAATTTCAGGCTCACAGAGATACTAAGGAAGTGGAGTTTACCCCTGGCGACTCTTCTGCTAAGTTCACTATCGGGTCTGATATGGATCCCAAATAGGAAAGCGCGCTCGTCGAGTTTATCCGTGAGAATCGGGACATCTTTGCATGGAAACCTTCTGACATGCCGGGTGTACCGAGAAAACTCGCCGAGCACCGCCTTAATGTGGATCCTAAGTTCAAGCCTGTCAAACAGTATCTTCGTCGTTTCAATGAGGAGAGACGCAAGGCTATTGGGGAAGAGTTAGCCCGGCTTCTGGCAGCCGGGTTTATCATAGAGGTTTTACACCCGGAGTGGTTGGCTAACCCGGTGTTGGTTCTGAAGAAAAATGGAACTTGGCGTATGTGTATTGATTATACGGATCTTAACAAAGCTTGTCCAGCTGATCCATTTGCTCTCCCTCGCATTGACCAAATTATTGATGCTACAGCGGGGTGTGAGAGGTTATGTTTCCTGGATGCATACTCTGGTTATCATCAGATCAAGATGGCAGTGGAGGACCAAGAGAAGACGGCCTTCATTACCCCTTTTGGCGCCTTCTGCTATGTTTCTATGCCTTTTGGGCTCAAGAGTGCCCAGGCGACTTACCAGCGTTGTGTGCAAAATTGCTTCCACGGGCAGATTGGTCGCAACGTGCATGCTTATGTGGATGATATTGTGGTCAAGTCAGCTAAGAAAGCAGCTTTACTGGAGGATCTCAAGGAAACCTTTGACAATCTCAGGATTTATCAGATGAAGCTTAACCCAGATAAATGCGTTTTTGGTGTTCCTGCAGGAAAGCTCCTGGGTTTCATGGTTTCTGAGCGTGGAATTGAAGCTAACCCGGAGAAAATCAAGGCCATCACCTCTCTGGCCGAGCCTAAGTGTATCAATGATGTCCAGCGCTTGGCGGGTCGCGTGGCGGCTCTGAGTCATTTCATAAGCCGCCTGGGGGAGAAAGCTATTCCTCTGTATCAGCTGTTGAAGAAAGCAGATGAGTTCAAGTGGACGAAAGCCGCCGCAGAAGCTTTTGAGGCTTTAAAGAAGCAGCTGGCAGAGCCGCCCATACTGGCAGCTCCTGTCACCAAGGAACCAATGCTCCTGTATATTGCAGCAAATAACAAAGCTGTTAGTGTTGCAATGGTGGTGGAAAGAAAGGAGGCAAACCGGGAGTATCCTGTCCAGAGGCCGGTCTACTATGTTAGTGAGGTCCTGACTTTGTCCAAGCAGCGTTACCCACACTGGCAGAAGCTGGTTTTTGGAGTATTCATGGCAAGCCGGAAGCTGAGGCATTATTTTCTAGAGCATCCTATCACAGTGGTCTCTTCAGCTCCTTTGGGGGATATAATTCATAACAGAGAGGCTACAGGCAGGATTGCAAAGTGGGCCATTGAACTTGGACCCCATGATATCAGATATGTACCTCGAACAGCTATAAAGTCTCAGGCTTTAGTGGACTTCATCAATGACTGGACAAAGCTTCAAGCCCCGAAAGAAAAGGCAGACAATACATATTGGACCATACATTTTGATGGGTCTAGGCAGCTGGAAGGCTCGGGGGCTGGAGTTATAATATCTTCCCCTCGAGGTGACAAGTTTTGCTATGTTTTACGGCTTATGTTTCCTTGCACTAACAACGCTGCGGAGTATGAGGCCCTTCTCCATGGGCTTCGGATTGCAAAGGAGATGAATCTCAGCCGGGTTAGGTGCCTGGGCGACTCTGATCTGGTGGCACAGCAAGTTTCAGGGACTTGGGATTCTAAAGACCCGCTCATGGCGGCTTACAGACAAGCTGTTACTAATGTGGCTGGTTGCTTCAAAGGTTATCAGGTGGATCACATTGATCGGCGGCAGAACGAGGCGGCTGATGCCTTGTCACGACTTGGATCACAGCGAAAGCCGGTGCCTCCGAATGTTTTCCTGGATGTGCTCCATAACCCGTCAGTTAAGTTGCCAACGGAGGAGGACCTTGCTGTCCCAGACCCGGAGGCCCAGCTGGTGGCGGCTCTCCATGGAATCCCGGATTGGACTGTCCCATACTTGGATTATCTGACTCGAGGCGTCCTGCCGGCTGATGAAATCGAAGCCTGTCTAATCGTGAGAAGGTCCAAATCTATGACCATTGTCAATGGCGAGTTACACCACAGAAGTGCCACAGGCGTCTTTCAGCGTTGTGTATCACCTGATGAAGGCCGGAATATTCTCAATGAGATACACTCTGGTGACTGTAGTCATCATGCCGGCTCTAAGTCATTGGTGGCGAAGGCTTTCCGCCACGGTTTCTTTTGGCTCACAGCTCATGCTGATGCGAAGAATATAGTTAGGAAGTGTGACGGCTGTCAGAGGTTTGCCCGCCAAGCTCATGTGCCGGCTCAGGAACTTCGGATGATCCCTGTCACATGGCCCTTTGCGGTCTGGGGGCTAGATATGGTGGGGCCTTTCAAAGCTTCTAGTGACAAAAAGACTCATCTCTTGGTGGCGGTTGACAAGTTTACCAAGTGGGTGGAGGCAGAGCCCATCAGTAATTTGGATGCAGAGACGGCTGTTAAGTTTGTCAAAAAGTTAATCTTCCGTTTCGGATACCCGCACAGCATCATTACTGACAACGGCACGAACCTTTCAAAAGGCGCCATGAAGCAGTTTTGTGATCAGGAGCATATCAGACTTGATGTGGCGGCTGTTGCGCACCCGCAATCTAATGGGCAAGCTGAACGCGCCAATCAGGAGATCCTTCGTGGTATAAAACCCCGGCTTATGGTTCCTCTTCAGCGCACACCCGGCTGTTGGGTAGAAGAACTTCCCTCCGTCTTATGGAGCATACGAACAACTCCCAACAGATCGACGGGTTTCACGCCTTTCTTCATGGTTTATGGAGCAGAGGCCGTCTTACCGAGCGACATCCGCCACGACTCGCCCCGGGTCTCAGCATACGTTGAAGAGGACAATGAGTTGGCTCGTCAAGACTCTCTAGATGCCTTGGAAGAGGAGCGGGACTTGGCAGCCGCCCGATCTGCTATCTACCAGCAGGACCTGCGTCGCTATCATAGCCGTAGGATCAGAAGCCGGACTTTCCAGGAAGGGGACTTGGTGCTTCGTTTAATTCAAGACCAGTCAGGCATGCATAAGCTTTCGCCTCCCTGGGAAGGGCCCTTCGTTGTCAGCAAAAATCTTTATAACGGGTCTTATTATCTGATTGATCTCCGGCCTGGAAAGGAGTCTCGAACATCTGAAGAAGAGACCAGCAGGCCCTGGAACATAGCTCATCTAAGACCCTACTACACCTAGAGTTCCGGCTCTGGGGATCATGTACATACCTCTCATGTATATATTATCAATAATGAATAAAAGCTGGAGGCCCTGAAACTCGGTGTATCTGTCGTTTTCCATCCATCATATGGAGGACCCTGCACTTAGTCGAATAAAAAAGACCCATATGGGCTGTGCTTACTGGTAATCCAGAAGCCTTCACCATCTTGGGACCTTCCACCCTATGGGCCGAACTTACTGGTAGTCCAGAAGTCGCCACCATATTGGGTTAAAGTCCTAATAAACGGGTCGGGTTACTGGTAATCCAGAACCTTCATCCGTGTACAGGCACCCAATAAGCGGGTCGTGTTACTGGTAGTCCAGAACCTTCATCCGTGTACGGGCTTAAAAGACTCAGATGGGATGATGCTTACTGGTAATCCAGAAGCCTTCACCATCCTGGGACCTTCAACCCTTATGAGGCTGAACTTACTGGTAATCCAGAAGTCGCCATATTGGGTTAAAGTCCTAATAAGCGGGTCGTGTTACTGGTAATCCAGGACCTTCATCCGTGTACAGGCACCTAATAAACAGGTCGCGTTACTGGTAATCCAGAACCTTCATCCGTGTACGGGGGAAAAAACTTAGATGTGACGATGCTACTGGTAATCCAGAAGCCTTCACCATCTTAAAATCAATAACCTTATGGGCCGAACTTCATGGAAGTCGCCACCATACGGGAAGAAAAGAACTGGTTTGGTTGGGGTTATTGGTAATCCAAGAGCCGCCATCATACTGGGGGCTTTCGCATCCTTTCTTACGTCTTTACAAGTTTGACAAAACTTTCTTGAGATTTATTGCCTTTGCGAGTCTTACGATTTTTATGAACTGTTCTAAAAGTTCGTATTTGGCCAAGAGCCGCCAGTTTATTGCGCTGTTTACAGCATGTTTATGCAAGTTTGCTGGTTATAAGCCGCCATGACTAATTAGTTTTTGGTTAAATACTTGTTTCAAATGATGCATACCTCTTATCAAAGTATTATGATTATCTTGATATTTGGCTAAGAGCCGCCAGCGTCCACGAAGGATTCAATTTCTTTCAGAAGCAGCCAGAGTAATTTTTTATAAGGAAGCTTCATGCCAAGGTATTAGGCTTGCTTCCCAAGGAAGCCAGTGTGCATTTAAAAGCAAGAGGCCAAGATCTTTCTAAAGTCTATTACAAAAGGCCACTAGAGGGAATTTTAGAATCATGGTTCAGATCATATATTACAAGAGGTTCGGCAGCTGGCGACTTTCAAGGTTCCAGCTTTACTCCTGGGTCTTGTCGCCTCCGGCTCGGTCCGCGTCTGCTAAAGGATTTATCTGGTCATGATCAGCATCCCAGTCAACGTCGGCAAAAGCCTCGAATATCTCTTCAGCATCTATAAGGTTTGAAGAGTCAATAGCAGGAGCGAATTCGTCCTTACGGCCTTTAGGAGATAATGTGAGAGGCGGCAGAGGGTCGAGTTTTCCTTCTTTCCATCTTCGCCATAAGACGGTTGAACTCTTGCAAGCTTCATTTCTTTCACCAACAGACTTGCGGGGATGAAAGTTTCTTTCCTCAGAGCGTTGTAAGTCGCCTGATCGATCTTTTTCCCTTTGTAAGTTTCGGGAAAGCCGCCAACAAGAGTCTGCAGCTCCAAGTCCTCATAATGAGCTTTTGCGCGGGCCATAGTGTGCATCGTGGCGATACGGGCGCTGGATTCCTTCACAAACTTCAGTTGAGCAGGAAGAGTTGACAAGGCCTCCAGAACTCCCTTTATGGCGGAAGGTTTTTCCTTCCCATAAAAAGCAGCATGGATTGCGCGACGGCTTCCAGTATAAAGTTGCTCGAGGAAAGTTTAAGCTGCTTTGAGCTGTGTGGCTGGATCCTTCTCCAGCTTATTGCTTCTGGGACCTGCAAAGAAAACGTCAGAATTTAAAAATTATTTAGGAGACTTGTGTAAAAAGCTTCAGGAAATCTGGCGGCTTACCGAAGATTGCATGGCTCATTTGACGGATGTGAAGTTTAAGGCCGCCGAGCTCTGCAGAGATAGGCAGAAGGCGTTTTTCAGCTTCTTCGGCGCGTTGAACAAGAAGGTGTTTCTCTTTCGCATGTTCAGAGGTCAGGGTGACCAACTTGGCGGCTGCCTCAGACGCAGCCTTTTCTAAGGATGTAACCCGCTCTTCTGCGGCGGCTCTCATTTCCTGTTCAGATTTCAGTTTCCTCTGAGAGTCGGCCAGCTGGGTCTCTAATGAAGACAATTGAGCCTGAAAGAAAAAGGAAGGATCAAATTACTTATGCAGATAAAGTTCCATACCGATTACAAGTAATCCACATGGCACTTGGGGGCTAATGCAAACCCGAAGTTTTTACAAAGAATTTTTTTCTGAAACCCATGAGGTTCTTTTAACTACATGTGGTTCTTTGATCTAAGACCCGGCTGTTTCAAGAAGACAGCCGGCTCTTGGGGACTACATGTGGTTCTTTGCTCTATTTAAAACACATGTGGTTCTTTGTTCTAAGACCCGGCTGTTTCAAGAAGACAGCCGGTTCTTGTGGACTACATGTGGTTCTTTGTTGTATTTAAAACGCATGTGGTTCTTTGCTTTAAGACCCGGCTGTTTCAAGAAGACAGCCGGTTCTTGGGGACTACATGTGTACATTTACGCATTTTTAAAATATAAATTGGTAAACCTCCATAAAACTATGAAATCAGTAATATGCAGGTTTGGGCGACTAATAAGGGTTATGAATAAAAATGATGTTTATCTCACCTTTGGTTTATTAACCAAGGTTTTGGCGATCTCCTGACTCTCAAATAATCGAGTCTGAAGAGCTTCATGAAGGCCATCTAAATCAGCATTCTCTAAGGAGGAGAGGTTTAACTTGTCTTTCCCTTGAGAAGACATGGCTTCAAGGGAAGATTTGCCCAAAGCCGCCGGCGAGTCTGCGGCGGTGGCAATAGCAGCAGCAACAGTACCCTCCTCAATATTGTGCGAGGGCGGAATAACAGCGGCTTCTGAAAGTCGCACTTCCTGAATCGGTGAAGATATCGTTGCATCCGGCTGTTGGTCGATGTTATCAGCCGGTGCTTCCATCTCTGGCTCTAAAGATACCTGAATTTCTAGAGGGTCATTGGTTATTTCTTCAGAGTCCTTGGCTGGGTCTCCGGAGCCCGCCGGAGGTGAAGAGGAAGTTGAGGGCTTCAGTCTCTTGGAGGTAACTCTGCATATTTATTGAGATTTGAAATAAACTGATAGCTTTGAGATCACACAAGGGTGTGATAATAAGAGCGATCATAATCTTACCCTGGTTTGATAACGAAATCCTCTGGCGACTCTGAGGCGTCATCAGAGTTAGATGAAACCTGATAGTCCGAATCAGAGGGATTAAGCGGATGTTTAAACAAACCAGCTTTAGGGAGCAGAGGTGTTGGATGGAGAAGCACCTCACGCGGGCGCTTATGAGAGTCGCTTTTATTAACGACAGAACCGCTGGCGCCAGTGTTAGAGCCGCCACAATCAGATTGGAGAAAGGCGGCATGCTGAATTGTTTTTAACGAATAGTTGGGATCCAGGCGAGCAAAAGGATGTGAGAAAGGATATTTCCTCGCAGTAATTCTGGGTTTCCTAGAAAAATGATTGTTGAACGGAGTGGAAGTTACCTCAGTTTCTCCCTGTTCGTCTTCTTCTTCTTCACCCTGGAAGGTGTCAAGGTAAAATTATTAAGCATAAGCCAATAATGAAAAGGAAAAAGGTGGGTGTAAATTATGAACTTGCCGATGTTTCATCTTTGGAGGATTCTAAGACAGCAGGATCCGCGTCCAAAGGGTTGATGGTCTCCTTCTTTTTCTTTCCTCCTCGAGAGCCGGCCTGTTTGCCCGGCTTCTGGCCTTTGGGTTCTTTTTCTTTCACCTGTGGCCGAGCTTCCCAAAAGGGATCATCATCCTGAAAGTTGCAAGGGGTAAGCCTCAAGAATGTAAACAATAAAACAGAAGCCTAAAGGAGATTTGCTTACAGCCGGTGGTGGATTGGCTTCAGTGAAGGGCTTCAGAGAAAACTCGCCAGTATAGTCGCCGGGTAAGTTGACGATTATCCTCATCTGTTTCACCACGTCTGACACAGGAGCAGGCGTATTATTATACCTCTGAGGATCTTCTAAACCGGAGTATTCATACATCTGCCGGTCTCGAAGGCTCAATGGCTGGATCCTCCAGGAAAGCCAGCAAAGGATCAAGTCAGCTCCTGTAAGACCATTGGCCATCAAAGCGGCTATCTTGTCCATCAGAGGCTGAAGCTGGATCCGTTCTGTTTCTGTGGGCCTGGGAGGATATTCTTTTTTATGATCCAGGCGGTCAGGTCTAAAACCCGGCAATGGGTGTTGCCCTTCAGGCACCTTGGTCTTCACGTAAAACCAAGTCTCCGGCATGCCCTTTGGGTGGCTCAAGAGCTCAGCACTAGGAAAATAAGTAAACCGCCGTCTCTGAAAGGATATGCCGCCAAGCTCTTGATGGCGGCCTCCGGCGACTTCAGTTTGCTTGTTCACATAGAATAAATTTCGGAATAACAAGATCGTTGGCTCTATCCGAAGATAAGCTTCACAAACTACTACGAAAGAGCTTATATTAACAATAGAGTTGGAGCCAAGGTCTTGAGGATGCAGACCATAGAAGTGTAAAAGGTCTCGGAAAAATTTAGAGCCGGGTGGATCAAACCCTCTCTCAATGTGATCGGTAAAAATAATGACTTCCCCCTCCTTCGGCTTGGGAGGACAGTCCTTCTTGGAGACCCGGCAGTTTTCTGTTTTGGATAGGAGACCGTTGTCTATGAGTCTTGTGACATGTTTGGTGGTAACCGCGGAGCGAACCCAGTTGCATTCTATTGCTTTCTTTGTCATCCTAGTAAATGAGGAAAAGGACCTGAAAAGGGTATTTATAAGGGGGCGAGATTTAAGGATCTACAGTAATCCGACGCCCCGATTTTCGCGCCTAATGAATTCATTTGAGATATTGGTGATGTCATGGAAAGATTCGTTCTGGAGATTCGGTGACGTCACAAGAAGAGCAGGACTGAAGGAAAGGCAGTTGAAATATTCAGAAGAGGCGGGTTCTGCTGAAGACTCGCCAAAATATCAAGGTTAAGTTTGAAAAGGACGAGGTTGTCTGGAACCAGTTCAAGCCAACCTGAGGGCTAATGTCAGGGAAATATCTTTGGGTGAAACCCGCCCGTTCAGGGCCGGGTCTCGAGGAGTAAAACCATGAAGGGCCAGGTGGGCCGTAGAGTCTTCTATGGAGGCCCAGAAGGAGAGCCGCCCAATGAGGGGCCGGCCCAAGACCCGCCGAGAGAGGCGGTAAGTGCAAACCGCCTAAGGGTATAACTTAGGAAACAAGTAAGGGGAGTTGGGCTCGGATTGTTATCCCGGCCCGGACTCTTATGTGAGCCCCGGGGCCCCGCCTGTATATAAAGGGGAGCCCCCGGGGATAGAAGGGGGGGGGAATCTTTCGAGAGCTAGGGCTAGACAAGTCTCAAAACCCTTGTAATCAAGATCTTCAAATACATCTAGCAGGAGTAGGCTTTACCTCCTCGAGAGGGGCCGAACCTGGGTAAATCTTGCCTTCCGTGTTCCTCGTTTAACCCCTTCGATCTGCTACTTACGCGATGGCTTCGAGATTAAGTCCTATGAGGACATCTGCCGTGAAAATACCACGACACTCTAGGAAGCCCCTTTCCAACTCCTTGGCCGAAGTTGAGTCTAGTCTTTGAAAAACTGTTTTACTAACATTGTTGTTTGGCTTACGGGCCCACATCGCAAAGGGGTGGTATTAGGATCTTTTATTCCTCTCCTTTACTCTGGGATTCTGATCTCTCTTATTTTCGGGTTAAATGATTTTGCTAACTCTAACATTAGGTTCTCGTGGTCACATTCACCCGGAGAGCTGGATTATCTGCAATCGTTCCTTTCAAAGTTACCTTATGCTTCTCACACTGTCTCATGACATTTTGCACTCCCTTGTTTCAGATGCGTCCCGCAAGATAGCTCGTACGCCACACTATGGCTATTGATGCGACTGGGTTCCCTGCTATCCTGGTCGACCTCTTGACCAGGCTGGGATATCGCTGGTACCCCGAGTACACTGTTTACGAGGATTACCGAGAGATCAATCAGGAGCAGTACCACACTGTGGTCCGTATCTTTGATCGGCAAAACCACTCCATCACTGAGTTGCACACCTTTCACGGTGTTGGACTGACTGTTGATATGGCCGTACATGATGCTGCCTATACTGCTATTTCCCGTCTCCGTGGAGAGCATAGCCGCTTGGAGGAGACTGGTTTCAGATATATCCCGTATGCTCCCGCTGGGGATGAGAGTGGATACTACACTGCTGTTTGTACACCTTACGTGCCGCGTCGTTATGACCCGCAGGTTCTGGTTCAGTACACTCAGACTTTGGATCGCACTGCCCGAGCTCTTGCTGCCGAGTTGCACGCCACTCGTGCTCGTCTTTACGACGCTCTGACACAGTTGCTGCCAGCAGTCAGTGCACGGATGCACTCAGAGTACATTCTTTACCCGTGCAGGACGGAGATGCCACCAGGACTTGAGTGGCCTGCTGTTGGAGGACTTACTCCTCCACGTGGTCCTCTTCTTCCAGTTCGGGACCAGGTTCTCCATCAGAGTGTTCATGGAGCACAGTATCCTTATATCGAGGGTACCCTGCGTCGTCACCTGCAGTTGCCTGGTTTCAGTGGTTTTCTCCGACGTTGATGTAGCTATCGCTATGTCCCGTTGTTGTATCCCTCCACCGCGTGCCTGCGTGCCGCCTAGTGTGTCTAGCCTTCTTTTCCGTTGTCGTAACGCTGGCCTGTAACCGAACTTATGTATGGACCTGTATGTCGTGTTGGACTATGGTGATGTATCTATCGCACTTCCTTTTTGTTGTGCGTATTACTTCATGAATGATTCCTTACACCTGCAAATACTCATTGCTAAACTACCCCCTGTTGAATTTTAGCAGGATGGTTAGGCCAGGTGCTCGTGGTCGTGGTCGTGGCCGTGCTGCCAACGATCCACCCCCGTCAGACTATATGGCAGCTATGATGCAGCAATTCGAGCTGAACCGCCAGTTCATGGTTGGAATCATGGCTCAGTTTCCACACCAGAACCAGAATGCTCGGAATCAGCAACATGCTCCAATAACTCTGCAGGAGTTTGTGCGCCTCAACCCTACTGTTTTTCGTAACTCAGAACAGCCACTGGATGCTGATGACTGGCTTCGCGACATCACCTTTGAGATGGACTCTGCCAATGTCGCCCCTGCCAACCTAGTCACCTTCGCGTCCTACTTTTTGAAGGGTCCCGCTGCTCAATGGTGGGACACCCACAGGCGTTCACTACCTATTGGGACAGTCGTTACCTGTATCGAGTTTCAGACTGCTTTCCGTGCCCGTTACATTCCTCAGGGAATCATGGACCGGAAGAGAAGAGAGTTTTGCAACCTCACTCAGGGCAGTAAGACTGTCGAAGCTTATCAGCGGGAATTCCTTGACCTATCCCGCTATGCTGAAGAAGACATTGCCACTGATGCCCGCAGACAGCAAAAGTTCCGTGACGGACTTCATCCAGACCTCAAGCTTGCACTTGTTGTTCATGACTTCACCAACTTCGCCACCCTGGTGAACAAGGCTATCCAGGTTGAGACCGCTCAGATGGAGCACACGGAGTCACAGAAGCGCCAACGTGACGTTGGCTCATCTTCGAGCTCAGCACAAAGGCGTCGAATTTGGATTCCCCACAGCATGTATCATTCAGCTGCCCCTGCGCTAAGGCCTTCCTATGCGGCACCCCGTCTGCCTCCTCCACCACCGAGGCAGCCGAGAGCTCAAGCTGCTCCACCAAATGCTGCTGCTCTTTGTCCTGAAGATGGACTGTGTTTCAAGTGTCGCCGCCCAGGTCACCGTGCCAAGGACTGCCGCCAGAATCAGAATCAGTTAGCACTTCCTCCTACTGGCCGTGGAAATGGCCGTGGTAACAACCAGACCCGCAACTATAATACCGGGTCTTCTGCTTATGGTCGTGTACATGCTTATCATGTTGATATTGAAGAAGTTCAGGATCAACCCGCTACTGTGATGGGTACCCTCCTCATTAACTCAGTACCCGCAACTGTTTTATTTGATTCAGGAGCATCACATTCATTCGTCTCTGGAGCATTTGCATTCATGCATGGCATACAATACGAAAAGATGCATACTCCATTAGTCGTTAGTACTGCCGGGGCCCATTGTCATGCAGACATGATGGCACATAACGTCACCGTCGAAATTGAAGGATTAGAATTCCTTGCCTCCCCATCGTTCTGAAGTCTTCCACCATAGACCTCATTCTGGGAATGGATTGGTTGAAAGCTCATATTGCTTCGATCAATTGTGCCACCAAAGTCGTCCAACTCCTTCACCCCTCCAACGAGATAGTGAACTACACCGCCCGAGTTATCCGGAATGCCGAAGCTTAGATATATGCTCTGACTGCTTTGAACGCTTCACCTCTTGAGGGAATTGAGAACGTTCCAGTCGTTCGTGATTTTCCAAATGTCTTTCCAGAAGAACTTCCAGGAATACTCCCGGTTAGAGCTGTCGAGTTCGTTATTGACTTAAAACCAGGCACTACCCCTATTGCTAAGCGTCCCTACAAGATGCCACCGCATGAACTCCTTGAACTTAAGGAGGAGATCGACAAATCGCTTCGTAAAGGCTTCATTCGTCCAAGTTCCTCTGCTTGGGGAGCACCTTCTCTCTTTGTTAAGAAGAAGGATGGAACGAACCATTTGGTCCAGGACTATCGGCCTATTAACCAAGCAACAATCCAGAACAAATATCCACTTCCCCGGATCAATGATCTTTATGATCAACTTGCTGGATCCTCTGTGTTCTCTAAACTCGACTTAAGGTTGGGTTACCATCATATCCGAGTTCGTAAAGAGGATATTCCGAAGACCGCCTTCGTTACCCGTTATGGATCATACGAGTACACCGTCATGTCCTTCGGGTTAACTAATGCTCCAGCAACCTTCTCTCGATTGATGAACTATATCTTCATGGACTACCTCGACAAATTCGTCATGGTTTATTTGGATGATATCCTTATATATTCCAAGAATGAAGAAGAACACGCCGAACATCTTCGGCTTGTATTGGAGAAACTCCGAGAACACCAGCTATATGCCAAATTTTCCAAATGTGAATTCTGGTTATCTGAGGTGACCTATCTAGGTCATGTGATTTCCAAAGATGGCATTGCTGTTAACCCAGAACGAGTTCAGGCTATTCTTGACTGGACTCCTCCGCAAACTGTCAAGCAAGTCAGAAGTTTTCTCGGTCTCGCCAGCTATTACCGCCGTTTCATCGAGAACTTCTCCAAGATTGCAAAGCCACTGACTGATTTGCTCCACAAAGGCAAGAAGTTTGAGTGGACGGAAAAGTGCCAAGAAAGTTTTCAGACACTTAAAGACAAGTTGACCTCTGCCCCAGTGCTAGTACCCCCGGATTCCCGAAAGGACTTCGTGATCTACTGTGATGCGTCTCGTCAAGGATTAGGCTGTGTCCTAATGCAAGAGCGCAAGGTGATTGCCTATGGCTCTCGCCAGTTGCGTCCTCACAAAGATAAGTATCCAACACATGATGTCGAGTTAGCAGCAGTTATCTATGCTCTGAAGCTATGGCGACATTACCTTCTCGGTAATCGTTGCGAAATATACATGGACCACCAAAGTCTGAAGTATCTGTATACTCAACCAGATTTAAACCTCCGTCAACAAAGGTGGCTCGAGACTATAGCTGACTATGACATGGATATTTCCTATACCCCTGGCAAGGCTAATGTAATGGCCGATGCTTTGAGCCGCAAGTCTTATTGCAACAACCTCATGGTTCAGCAAGCACAACCCCTTCTCTATGAAGAACTTCGCAAGTTGAAACTTCACATTGTTCCTCAGGGTTATCTCAATACCCTGGTTGTTGAACCGGACCTCGAGCGCAACATCAAGACAAGGCAGAAATATGACTCTGAAGTCGAGAATATTAAGAACTACCTCTCCAAGGGAAATTCTTCGTTCTACAGTGTTGATGATGATGGTGCCTTGTTCTTCAAAGGCCGCCTAGTGGTCCCCAAAAAGCACAATCTGGACTCTCGCTCGGATGTCATGAAAGAAGCACATGACACACCTTTGTCTATTCATCCTGGTAGTACTAAGATGTACCAAGACCTTCGTCAGCGGCACTGGTGGCCTGATATGAAGCGAGACATTGCTCGTTATGTTGCTGAGTGTGATGTTTGCCGTCGCATCAAAGCAGAACATCAAAGGCCTGCTGGAACTCTGCAACCCCTTGCTATTCCTGAATGAAAATGGGACAAAGTGGAAATGGATTTCATCACTGGTTTTCCCAGATCGCAGAAGGGTCATGATGCTATTTTTGTCGTCATTGACCGATTCTCAAGGGTTGCTCACTTTCTGCCAGTCAAGGAGACAATCACTGCTAGCCAGTTAGCAGACTTGTATGTTTCCAGAATTGTGTCACTACACGGTGTTCCGTTGGAGATCAATTCAGACCGTGGCAGCCTCTTTACCTCAAGGTTTTGGAACAATTTTCAAGAAGCTATGGGAACTCATCTGTCCTTCAGCACCGCTTTTCACCCCCAGTCCCAGGGTCAAGTTGAACGAGTCAATCAAGTGCTTGAAGATATGCTTCGAGCTTGTGTCATCTCATTCGGTAAGAAGTGGGAGGAATCTCTCCCGTATGCTGAATTCTCATACAACAATAGCTATCAGGCTAGTTTGAAGATGGCACCCTTTGAAGTTTTATATGGACGTAAGTGCCGAACCCCTCTGAATTGGTTAGAAACTGGGGAACGACTACTCTTCGGTCCGGATATTATCCAACAAGCTGAAGAACAAGTCCGCATTGTCCGTGAACATTTGAAAACTGCTCAGTCTCGTCAGAAGAGCAATTATGACCGAAAAAACCAGGTAATGGTTTATCAACCTGGCGAACAAGCTTACCTTCGCGTCACTCCCATGACGGGCACTCATCGATTTGGAATCAAGGGCAAGTTAGCTCCTCGCTACATTGGCCCGTTCCGTATCCTCGCCAGACGTGGAGAAGTGGCCTATCAATTGGAATTGCCGCCGAACCTCTCCCAAGTTCAAGATGTCTTTCATGTGTCACAACTTCGTCGCTGTTTCAAGGATCCTATCCAAGCAGTGGATCATGAAATGCTTGAGCTGCGAGAGAATCTATCTTATCAAGAATATCCGATCCGCATTCTTGATCAAGCTGAACGTCGAACCCGTCAGAAGGCAATCAAGTTCCTTAAAGTTCAGTGGTCGAATCATTCTGAAGATGAAGCCACGTGGGAACGCGAAAATTGTCTTTGTGAAGAATACCCCGCTCTCTTTCAGCCTACCTCTTAATTCTCGGGACGAGAATTTCTTTTAGAGGAGGAGAATTGTAACATCCCCATGTATTAAGCTACAGTGATCACCTCTTGATCATGCCAAGTACCATGTATAACAGTGCTTGATCATCATTTGAGTCATATCTCATTTCAAATTCCAATTTGGAAACTAAATAGTTCATAATTTTAGAAATATTCCATTGTAAATAATGTTCAGGAAAACAACATCACCTAAATTCCCTAAGTGACTCTAACATCCAAAAACAGTACCAAAACAGTAGCATTTAAACCACTTTCATTTAATTAAAATTCAAATGTAGTCATTTTTTCCTCCAACCCTTTTTCTAGCAGTGATAAATATTGCATAGTATTTAATTGGACAAGACTCATATTTTACAAAAGTGAATTAGTGCTAAAAGAATTACAAAAAGAAACAAAAACAGAAAATAGAAAATAAAAAGAAAAAGAGAAACGGCCTACTGTACTGCTGGGCTGTGAATGCACAGTGCACAGCCCAGCCCAGCCAGCGCCTTCTCCCACATCTGTCTCGCTATCGCCCCCTGCGCGCACGCACCCGCGCCCGCAGCCAGGCCCCCCCTCCTCGCGCTCGACAGCGCACTCCCGCGCCCACTCCTGGTGGATAAGGGCAGAGTGATGTCTACTACACAACTTGTTCTTGTAGACTCGTGTTGGGCCTCCAAGCGCAGAGGTTTGTAGGACAGTAGCAGTTTTCCCTCAAGTGGATGACCTAAGGTTTATCAATCCGTAGGAGGCGTAGGTTGAAGATGGTATCTCTCAAGCAACCCTGCAACCAAATACAAGAAATCTCTTGTGTCCCCAACACACCCAATACAATGGTAAATTGTATAGCTGCACTAGTTCGGCGAAGAGATGGTGATAAAAGTGTAGTATGGATAGTAGATATAGGTTTTTGTAATCTGAAAATATAAAAACAGAAAGGTAACAAAAAGTAAACGGGCATAAAAACGGTATTGCAATGCTTAGAAACAAGGCCTAGGGTTCATACTTTCACTAGTGCGATCTCCCAACATTGTTGACATAGTTGAATCATATGTAAATCCCTCACGTGCGACAAAGAGTTCACTCCAAAGTCACAAATAGCGGAGAACAAACGAAGAAATTGTTGTAGGGTACGAAACCACCTCAAAGTTATCCTTCCCGATCAATCTTTTGAGCCATCCCCATTAATTGTCATGAACAGCCCTAGAGTTCGTACTAGAATAACACCTTAAGATACACATCAACCAAAACCCTAATGTCACCTAGGCACTCCAATGTCACCACGAGTACCCACGGGTTTGATTATACGATATGCATCACACAATCTCAGATCCATCTATTCAAACCAACACAAAGAACTTCAAAGAGTGCCCCAAAGTTTCTACCGGAAAGTCAAGACGAAAACGTGTGCCAACCCTTATGCATAAATCCCCAAGGTCACGGAACCCGCAAGTTGATCACCAAAACATACATCAAGTGACTCAAGTGAATATCCCATTGTCACCACAGATATCCATATGCAAGACATACATCAAGTGTTCTCAAATCCTTAAAGACTCAATCCGATAAGAAAACTTCAAAGGGAAAACTCAATTCATCACAAGAAGATAGAGAGGGGAAAACTCCATATGATTCATCTATATCAACAAAGTTCGCGATACATCAAGATCGTGCCATCTCAAGAACAAGAGAGAGAGGAAGATCAAACACATAGCTACTGGTACAAACCCTCAGCCCCGAGGGTGAACTACTCCCTCCTCGTCATGGAGACCGCCGGGATGATGAAGATGGCCTCCGGTGATGCCTTCCCCCCCTCCGGCAGGGTGCCGGAAAAGGGCTGTAGATGGGATCTCTCTGGTACAGAGGCTTGCGGTGTCATAAAAACTCATCTAGGTTAACTTTCGGGGGTTTCTAAATATATATGATTTTTTGGGGTTGGAATCACGCGAAGATGGGCCACAGGGGGCCCACGAGGCACCAGGGCGCGCCGGGGGGGGTGGCGCGCCCTGGTGGCTCGTGGAGCCCCTGTGGGTCTTCTGGCCTCCTCCCGAAGCTTCTAGTGTTTATCTTGGCCAATAAAAAATCTCCAAAAAGTTTCGTGGCATTTGGACTTCGTTTGGTATTGATTTTCTGTAAAACAAAAACAGGGCGGAAAACAGCAACTGGCACTGGGCACTAGGTCAATATGTTAGTCCATGAAAATCATATAAAAGCCATATAAAAGTGCACCAAAACCATACAAAACTATAACAAACATGGCATGAATATTTCATAAATTATAGATACGTTGGAGACGTATCACAGAGCCCCGCGCCCCCCTGAGTCCCCCTCGCCTCACTCCTCCCCTTCCCTCGCTCTCTCCCTTCCGTCCCGAGCGCCGCCATGGCCGTACCCCCGTGAAGCACGCGACCACTGACCTTCCCACGCCACCGTGACGTGTCCACAAGCTCAGTCAGCCACCGCTGCTTCTCCTGCACCTCCAGGTCGACGCCGGGGAGCACCAACGCCGCCGCTAGCTTCCTCTCCTTCCTCGGATCGCCGCCACCATCCGACGACGAATCCGGCGCCAGCGAGCCTCCCCCGAGCCCACTGAGCACATCTGCAGGCGCCCAGTGAGCTCCCCTTCTTCCCCCCCCCCTCTCCCCTGTCCGTCTCCGTGGCCATAGATGCCGTCCTCGTCGTGGCCGAGCCCGCCTCCGCGTGAGCTCGTCGCCGGCAGCCTTCCGGCGACCATATGGTCACGCGCCGCTGCCCGTTAAGCTCGCAAGCACGCGTAGGGCCTCGCTAGCGCAAAAACGCGCCCGTTTGCATGCTCTACGCCACGCCCGCACCACCACCGAACGTCACCGCCGCCTGCCGTCATCGCCGGCGCCAACTCCGGCCCCCGCAGCCACCGCCATTGGATGCGCGAGACCGCCCGCAGCCGAACGAGCCCAACCGCGGCCCCGGAGACCCTCTGTAGCCGTTTTCCGGCCAAGTCCGGCGAGCCCCCGCCGCGAAACGGCTCGCCGGCGATGTTCCGCTCGCCGGCGCTGACCTGGCGCCACGTGCCCCCCTGTGTCGATGACATGTGGGCCCGGTGGGTCCAGTTGACTGGGCTGTGCTGACTGGGCAGCCCAGCCACTGACATGCGGGCCCCACACTAATTAAAATGTTTTTATTAATAATAAAATTGCTAATTAATCTGTTAATTAAATCTGTTAAATAAACAGTCACTGAAAGTGGGGTCCCACCTGTTAATTAACCTTATTAGCTAAATTAACCTCTGTTAAGTTAAATCAGTCACTGACCAGTGGGACCCACTGGTCAGGTTTGACCATGACCAGCTCAGTTCACCGATGATGTCACCCTGATGTCATGCTGACGTCACATGTCACTGTTTTGGATAATTCAAATTTAATAATTAAAACAATTCTAGAAATTCAATAAAACTTTGAAAAATCATATAAAATAAACTGTAACTCGGATGAAAATAATTTATATATGAAAAATGATCAGAAAAATATGACGAATCCGAATATGCCACCCACATACCTGCCACACCCCTCTAACATGATGAACATGGAACTTTCCCCTCCGGATCGTCTGTCCGATAATCACCCGGAGCTGGGAGAACACTTCCGGATATTTTCCCGCTCCGACCAAAATACCTAGCACTGCATTAGAACACCCCTAGCACTGCATGTTGACATGTCATGCATCCCTGTTGCATTGTTTGCCGTGTATTTATTGTTTCTTGCCCCTCCTTCTCTCCCGATAGACCCCGAGACTACCGACGACACTGCTGAGTACGACTACGTCGACGATGACCAGACCCCTTCAGCAGAGCTTCTAGGCAAGCAAAACCCCCTTGATCATCCAGATATCGCCTACTCTTTCTCCCTATTGCTTGCATTAGAATTGCTTCTGTTGATATTCCGATAGCTCCTATTCTGATGCATAGCCTGATTTCGTCGCCTGCTATTGATACCTTACCTGCTATCCTATGATGCTTAGTTAGGTATGCTATGTTTCATTAGTTGGCCCGTCACCCTTGTCCGTTTGCCAGGCTTGTTATCGAGCCGTGATCACTCTGGGTGATGATCACGGAAATGTTACATTACTGCAATACTTTAAACTGTTAAAGTCGGGCCGGCTCCAAGAGTGCCCGCGAGATAATGAAACAAGACGGGTTGAACCCAAGGGTACCCGCGAGTGATATTGTGGCGGAACGACAGGGCAGGCGAAGACCACCTAAGAGAGAGGTGGGCCTGGTCCTTGGTCGTAGTCAGTGGATTACCAAGTCGAAGCGACATGAACCCTGTTCGTCTCCGCGAGTTACTAAACACGCCTAACGGATTTGGGTATTTGATCTGAGTTGGCCGCTGGCCTATACGCACTACCACCACGCGGGATAATGGTTTAATGGGGCCCTCTACGTCGTACGTTCCTTCCGAAAGCGATCCAGATGTCACGATTTAGAGATGCGGGCTGATTGTTGGGGCGAGCTAGTTACGTCTGTTGGTGTTTCCACAGTCGCGCTTGGGCCCCGGCCAGTCTCGCAACGTGCAGGAGTGCAGAGGGCGATGGGCCCAAGACCCCTTCGCATTCAGGATTTAGACCGGCGTGTTGACCTCTCTGGAGAGTCTAGGTTGGTCTACGGCGTGTCGATTACCCGAGGCCGGGTATTACCTAGCAAGTGTGTCCGGCCAGATGTAATCGAGCGTGTTGGGTAACAGTAGTGCACCCCTCCAGGGAAGTGATCTATTCGAATAGCCGTGTCCACTGTAACAGGACGCTCGGAGTTGTATCCTGATCTACTACAACTATGAATGGATACTGTTACAATGATAAACTGTTACTACTGCTCTCGGGATCACTTTCTCGCAGGGTAGCCGAGGAAGGATCTCAGGGCATTGCTAATATATACTTATTATTATATGCTGCTATGTTCTATTCTTTTCTGATGCTGCAAGATTGCTTCAAGATGCTAGTCTTCGATAGGCTAGGCCTTTCCCCCTCTATTCTAGCATTTCTGCAGTTTAGTCCAAAGATGTAGCCCCATCCCTTTGATACCGATGCATACTTAGTATAGTTCTGATGTAAGTCTTGCGAGTACTTTGGATGATTACTCACGGTTGCTTTGCTACCTCTTTTTCCCCTACCTGGTTGTTGCGATCAAACGACGGAGTCCAGGAGCAGGAGATCCCCGGAGGCACCTACTACTACGTTGAGCCCGCCGACCAGGAGTAGTTCGGAGGCCCTAGGAAGGAGGCCTTAGCCTTTTCGATCAGTGTCGCTGTTATGCTAGCCTTCTTAAGGCAAACTTGACTAACTACGTCTGTACCCAGATAATATTTGTTTGTATGACTTATGTATTCGGTTCCTCGTGACCCCTGGTTTGTAATATGAAGATTTATGTTTAAATTTATGTTTAGAGTTGTGTTGTGATATCTTCCCGTGAGTCTCTGATCTCGATCGTGCACGTTTGCGTGTATGATTAGTGCACGGTCGAGCAGGGGCGTCACAAAAATCAAAAAAAAATTGGTCCAAAAGCTAAGAAAGACCGGTGAAAAATCGAAAAGCCAAAAAAAAACCATCTAAAAAGCCAAAAATACGTGTGAAAAAAAAAACAAAATCCGAAGAGAACGCTCAGAGCCTGACACGTGGTGGCGGCTGAACTCTCAGCCCACCCCTAGGTGACCCTTGAGGGGCTCCCGAAGGAATGCTCGTCAATTAGTTAATCTCCAAGAGATGCCTCGCCTGAAGGGAGGCATGAGATGGGCCGGCCCAAGTGCGCGGAAGGCCAGATAATCGTTTTGTTTTTGTTTTACTTCCAAGTTTTATGTTTTTTTTGCTTTTTTTACTTCTTTTTATGCTTCCAAATATTATAAATGAATATAATACAAAAATCAACTTACATTAAACATTTTAAAAAATATTTTTCATGTACAAAAATAATTTATACAAAAAAACAAAGTGCATGCAATTTTTTTGATCATGGATTTAAAAAATGTTAATTAATCATTTGGAAAAAATGTTAATCTCATATTTGAAAATTTTCAATCAGGCATTTTATTTTTTTTAAATATATATAGAAAAAATATCACCATGTATTAAAAAATATTAATCATGTACTTAAAAAATGTTAATCCAGCATTTCAAAATTTTAAATGTATCTAGAAAAATGTTGACCATGTACTAAAAAAAATGTTAATCTTGTATATGAAAAATATTAATCATGCATTTGAAAAATGTTAAATGACTATGGGAAAAAATGTTGACCATGTATTTAAAAAATGTTAATCTTGTTTTGAAAAAAATGTGAAACGTGTATTAAAAATATATTAGCTATATACCAAAAATGTACAATGTGTATGGAAAAAAATAGATATAAAACTAAAAAATTTGAAAAAAAATGTAATCATGTATTTGAAAAATGTTTATGTGTATATAAAAAAATTCTCCTGTATACGAGAAGTATTGAAGGTGTACCCAAAAAAAGTTAACTTGTGTTGCAAAAAAAATTAAAATTGACAAAGAAATAAAAATAAAAAGTGAAAAAAGAAAATCCAAGTATAACAAAGAAAGATAGAAAACCCGAAGAAAACCATATTTATAAAGAAGAAGAAAAATAAAACTTGAAAAAACCCGGTGAAAAGACAAAAGGTACCAAAGAAAAAACGAAAAAAAAACCAGACCAGTGCAACTATTGTACAGGAAAGAAAAAAGAACAATCCATAGAACGAGGGAGCGACCGAGCGAGAAAACGCATTACTGGGTCGGCCCATACTTGTGGACTCTTCAAGCGAGACGAAGGTTATACTTGCTCTAAGCGAGATAAAGCTCCCGCGCTTATTAGTCGCCTACTTCGGAACGCTTTGGAGGAATGCAGCACAACAAGCCCAACACGAGAGCTCCCGTGCGGCAGTTTATGTAGGCCGGTCCAAGAAATGCGCGCTGGTGCCTGGCGAGTGAACTGTTCGATCGCTCTACCCCTAAAAAAAATGTTCGGTCCCTCGGTCCACCATCATTCGCCTCCATGGTTGACTTTAAAACAACATATGGATATGAAAGAAATGGGTTGACTTTGAAAAAAAATGATATGAAAATAAATGTCGGCAAATTTAAAAATAGTCACCAGTTCATGAATTTACAAAAAATTGTGATTTTGAAAAAAGTTCACGGATTGGAACGTTCATGGGATTTGATAAAGTTTGCGGATTCTTACAGGTTTGGAAAAAGTTTCATGAATTTCCAAAAGTTTGTGAGTTTGAAAAAATTTCATTCATTTATTGAACATTCATGGGAGTTGAAAGAAGTTCACGCATTCCAAAATAGTTCATGGATTTGAAAACAATTCACAGGTTCAAAAAAAGTTCACGCACTGGAAAAAAGTTCGCGTGTGTGAAAAAAGTTCATGGATTTGCAAAAAAAATCACGAGATTGGAAAAAGTTCACGGATTGGAAAAAGTTCATGGGATTCAAAAAAAGTTCACGGATCTGAAAAAAAAGTTCATGGGTTTGAAAAAAGGTTCATGAATTTGAATAAAGTTCGCAAGTTTGAAAAAAGTTCACAGATTTGGAAAAGCGTTAATGGATTTAAGAAAAAGTTCATGAATTTGAAAAAAAATACATTCTGGAATTAGCAGATAAAAAAATTCATAAATTTGAAATTGCTCACAGTTTCAATCACTCAGCTCATTCGACTAGTAGATGGACCGGTCAACCATTGACTGGTTGACTCTTTCAAAAAAGTCATGTAATTGAGAAAAATCAAAATTATAAACAGAAAAATGTTCATGGATTCAAAAACAGTTCAGTAACACAAGAATGTTACCAAATTTGAAAAAAACAGCAAATTGAAAAATGTACGCGGATTAAAAAAAATCACGAAAGGAAAGTTCACAAAGTCATAAAATTTGCGAATTTGAAAAATGTCTGGAAAAAAAAAGATCATGGATTCAGAAAAATATCATAGTTTCTAAAAAAAGGTTCACAAACTCAAAAAAATGTTTTTGAATTTGAGAAAGGATCACGGATGCAAAAAAATATCATGAATTCAAAAAAAGGTGCACAAATTCAAAAAATGTTTTTGAACTTGAGAAAAGCTTGTGAATTCAAAAAAGTTCATGAATTTGAAAAACATTCAAGAATTGTAAAAAATTGTGAAAAGGTTCGCAAATTTGAGAGAATGTTCAGAAATTATTTTTAAAATGTATTAACAGAAAGTTTGAAGATTGAATTTTTTTTATAAAATTAAAATGAGACACTGAAAAATAAAATTAAAAAATTAACAGAAAAGGAAAATAAAAAAAATAATATAAAAAAAATAGAAGGGAAAAACAAAAAAACCAAGAAAAACCGAATTATACTAGATATACACTTAACCCGAGAAGCAGGCGAAAGCCGGATGGAACCGGGCTACAGCGTACACACACGTGGGGGCAAAACGAGAATGAAAGAACCATAACTGTACGCCGTTGAAAACACGAACTGGCAGGAGGTACATGGGACATTTGACCTATGGTTCCAGGATCCAACACTCGAGGGTTCCAGGATCGATGGGCATGTGTCCTATGGGTTGTGAAGTGAAGTTCTAGGAAAAGTCGGGGGCCCTCCAAACTTTAGGCCCTATGTGGCCGCACGGGCTACACACCCCTAGGCCCGGGGTAGTCTGGGTTATTTTTCTTTTATGGTTTCAGTCCATTTCTTAATTGTCAATCTGTTTTTAGCTTCCATTATAATGACCAGTTATGGTTGATTGGTCCAAAAACTGAATGATAAAATCGTCTGGGTGATAGGTAGTCACTCTCTAAATATATAACGAAATTATCCCAATTCGCAGAATTATAAGTATTTATTGTAAAACTGGATCTTCATCTACACTAGCAGCGAGATTATGTAGCAGGTGATGAATTGATCGCTCATCTCATTGTTAATTATCAACAAAGTAAATGCCAGCATTGTCTTTGTTGGGCCATGGTCTTCTGGAATACCATTACTAGTTTTTTTCTTCTATAGAAGCTCTCGAACTCATCTGGATTTCTTGAAGTGCCCATATTGCTCTTAGTCAAATTATCAACGGATCATCTATACGAAGAATGTTTTTCTCAAAAAAAAAAACTATACGAAGAATGTTCTAACTTCATGAGAAAAGATAAATGTTCCGGTTTCATGAGAAAAAATGTTCCATGTCCACCAGAAAATGTTACAATAAAAATGAAATAACTTACAGTACATTAAATTTCTTCTACAAATAATATATAAATAAAATAAAAATAAAGAAATGGGTGTATTTGGCCTCTTCGGCTGACATCTATTATATATTAAAAGTACTTAACAAGCTAACCAGAAAAAGAATAATTAAGCTCAAAAATCCCTTCAAAGACAAGTGGTTTATGATATATAAAAATTAGAGAGGGAGCTCTCTTTTTTAAAAACAAAACTAAAAAATCTCAAGAAAAACTAGAAACATCCAGCCATTAATTTAGTGCATCCTCAATTAAACGAGTGAAATGCACCACTAGTCCAAAAATTGAGTTCATGGACTAGTGATGCATTTCACTCCAATTAAACGATAAACAATAGCCATTGGATCTTCTTTTGACCAAAACTAACCCCCACGCTCCAGCAGTAACCTGAAAAGAAAAACAGTTTTCTCCCTACGACTCTTCTCTACTGTACGCCACCTCTCTTCCTCTCTTATCCTCCTGCTGTTATACCACAAATACTTTGAGCATCATAAAAACAAGTTTATAGAAAATAAAAATAAAGAAACGGTGTATTGGGCCTCTTGGGTTAACATGGTAAAGAAACAAATCCAGATGGGCTAACTTCTTATGCCCAACTTGAGCCATCATCATCATATGGGTGGGGCACCACAATTTGTAGCCCGGGCGGCTCTTGTGCTTCCTCTCTCTATGTTTTAATTACGTTCTCCGTTCGTATGGTTATATTGAAAAATATATCTTATGATTGTATGAAGCGCATGAGGTAACAAATAATTCTGCTGTAGCACTTAGCTCCTTTCAGGCCTCTTTTGGTTTGTAGGAATTTTATAGGAATTGTATAGGATAAGATTTTTGAAGGAAAATTTTCTTTGTAGCTCTTTGGTTTGTAGG
Organism: Elymus sibiricus; assembly: GCA_039707655.1. Classification (NCBI taxonomy): domain Eukaryota; kingdom Viridiplantae; phylum Streptophyta; class Magnoliopsida; order Poales; family Poaceae; genus Elymus; species Elymus sibiricus. Next base: position 32,778,167 of record CM077674.1, read on the forward strand.
AATAGATTCCTATTTCTATGTAGGATAGGAATTAGTCCTTCTCATTTCAAAGAAAAAAACGTTAGCCTAGATGAAAAAGTTACTATCCTATGCATTAAATGACATTTATTTCCCTACAAAAATTGAGATACATGTCATCACACTTTTTATGATTTTTCTATTCTTACGATATTCCTATTCTATGATCCCAAGGACGCCTTAACGTGTACATGACCAGGTACCACTTGGATGACAGGGCGACAACTGTGGTTACGTCGTTCTTTGAGAAAATCACTCGCACTGTTTCTTTCAACCTATCAGCATCAAACGCTGCTCCGCTGCTTTCAAATGACGGCCATTCTACAGAGATAGACCACAAGTTTCTTGCTTGCGCTAGCACATGACAGCACGAGCAGAGCAGCTGTAGCCGTCACACGAGGAGCCGTGGCTATCAGGTTGTTTCCTCTAGAGAGAATACTCCCAAAGATCGACATCGACGTGTACTGTGCTGCTCCCTGCTGTCGTCTTCCGACCCTTCGACTCTGCGCACAAACGAAAAGGGCTTGAGTCTGATTGTTGCAAGTTTGTAAAAATGTACTGTACACATTATTGTTGTAGGGCCAGCTTCTCATGTCTTTATTGTATGATTAGCGGTTAGCACACTATCTAGTGTACGGCTTTGACGTTGACCTAACAATCACCAGCAGTACCTCCCGTGTGACTGTGAACGATCCCGCTGAAGATATCTCTTTGTGTCTTCTGATTTAAGCATCTATTTTTTTCGTATGGCTAGTCTTCTCACTAAGACCATGAGAAAATATGATTCTTACCACAACAGCCCTGTCTCTTCCGGAAATTCGCAGGGGCACCCGAGTGCGGGGGCACTCACCTGCCAAGTCCCGCTGCCCGCGCGTTTTGCGTCGTGATTCGCGCAGTAGTTTAATTCCACACGAGGGCATAGTAAGTTTTAAGCTTTAACGTTTGAAACTTACGGTTTTTTGCATCTAAAATGCAAAGTTTTAACCAGTTTCAGAGATACAATTTTAAGCAATTTTTTCGTTTGGTCGTAGACACAAAATAATGGATTTTTATCTGTCGCTCGTACTAAGTTTCAAGCAATGAAACTTAACATTTTTTTTTTCAAAAGTCGTCCAAATATATTCAAAATGGATCTTATTTGAAAGCGCTGGCCACGAGAAACACGAATATGAAAACATAAGTTAATTTAAAATTTTCATTTAAAAGATATAAAACTTTGAAAATCGGAAGCTAAAATAAAAAGCGGACATCAGGGACATGACTGCCTCCGCACTTGCATGCCACAAATCCTCTCCCCTGTCTCTTCAAGGCATTTAGCATCAAGGCTTTTTCAGGGACTACACAGAATGTGTATTACTCTTTGTTCTCTCGTGCGCGCAGCCAACTTCTACATGCGCATGCTGGATTAGCACTCCAAGCCTCCGCTCTGATTTATTTTCTCAGTGTGCTCGTGTGTGCATGTGGTTTCCTGTTCTCCATGTTTGTGTGTGTGTGTGGCTGATTGGTTGCGGTTAGCAACTTTCAATTAGTTAGAGCAAGTACAGTAACATGATATAGTCGGGCTGTAAGACTTCAAATAATATTTTTGTTGAGTTGGACGAGAGAGAAAAGAAGTGGGCTACATATTAACAGCCAACTGCAACACGTGCTTTTAGAGACTTTGTGAGAGAGTAAGATGGATCATGTATTAATAAAGTAGTATGTATTTATATCTAATTATTATACTTGCCGGCTATAAGTTTGGCTATTTATGACGTGGCCACATCATATAGCCAGCAACTGACTGTACTACTAACCATGCTCTTAGATCTGTGCATGATTGTAGTTTGCAACTTTGGAATTATTTAGATCTCCTCCATGTACCTTTTGTTTTTGTTGGGCGACCCATGTGCGTATGCTTGCACATGCATGATGCTTGATATTTGTTCTCTGGTCAGCGTGAAAAAAATCAGAACTGATATTTTTGATGTGTGGGAAGAAACGTGCCTTGGCTTTGGGCTGGGCCTCGGGCTTATATATCGAGTTAGAGAATTGCGTACGAGTGAAGTTTGGAGCTTCGGGCCAGGCTTGGGCTGACCGCAGTTTTGCAAGCCCAACCTGAAACCAGCCCGGCCCAAGGATTATTCAGTTTTGCTTCTCCTCCCTCTCTTTGCCATGCAGGCTGCCGGTTTCTCCGTATCTTTCACCCCCGTAAAGGATCTCTAAAGCCCCATCTCTCCCCCACCAAAAATGCTACACATACGGACTGTTTACAGGACAGCTACGGACCTTCCTTAACTTCTTTTCACTGCCCCCTGATTTTCACCCGGGTGGGGCCCGGCCCTCACCCTTAATCCAATTAAAACATGCCAACTCAAGAATCAGCCTGTAAACTTAAGTAAACGTCCGTACGTGTAGCATTTCTCCTCCCCCACACTTCCCCTCTTTGGGATCCTCCTATCCGTCGTCCAACCTATGAGATCCATAGCAGCTCTTGAGTGTTCAGTAGATACACACTATATATACATACATAACGTTCGTTGTGTATCACACTCTTGAGCTAATAAAGCACCATGAAAATTCATCAATTTGTAACTCACAAAAAAAAAATCATCAATTTGTACCTAAGTAAATTACGGGTCAGAAATGATAAGAGTTAGCCACCAACCGAATAGTGCTTGAGGTGACCATGGCCTCACACCTAGAGTAGGCGAGTGGACGGACAAACAGCCCCTATCTTGGAATTGTGCAAATTGTCTGCATCCTAAATTCTGTTGCGTGCGAGTCCTACGGACCATACGTGTATGAGGTGCCACCCCTTTGGACTTTCTTGGCTGCCGTTTCGTCTAGGATTACGCCTGCTGACCAACTCGATCATCTTCTCTTGATAAAGGCATGGCACCGGCACCGATGCTGCCAACCGCATGCTAGAACCGCACGGCTGGGTTTCAGTGAGATAGAACCTTTGATCAGGCCTCACCAGTCTCTGGTGGCATGGCGGCCCTGCAGCTGGCCGCTCTCCTTGTGCTGCTCCTCGCGCTGTGGCGTCTCGTGTGGCGGCCGCGCGCCATGGCGCGGTCGTTCGCCAGGCAGGGGGTCCGAGGTCCGCCCTACACGTTCCTGGCTGGGTCCTTGCCGGAGGCGAAGCGGCTGCTGATCGCTGGCCGGAGAGGCGTGCCGCCCCTGGACGCCGGGTGCCACGACATCATGCCCATCCTGCTCCCGCAGTTCCATAGATGGGTCGCTGATTATGGTAAAGTACTAACTGTAAACGGCTACTTTTCATTTTCTTTAGATTAAAATTGATAGCTACATATGCCCATATTTCTCGAGGAACTGAATTTTTCCATATAATATGATCCTACAAGCTAGGATTGAAATGGTTGGTCGTGGCACATCGATCTAGTTGCAACATTATCCTTAATTAGTCATATTTTAATTAATTCTCGAATATAGTATTCATAAATTTTTTTTCGTTCAGGCAGAACGTTCCTGTTCTGGATCGGGCCGATCCCCGCCATCTTCTCCATCGACCTGCAGCTGATAAAGCAAGTGCTCACAGACAGGACGGGCCTGTATCAGAAGGACTTCATGATCCCCGTGCTTAAATCCCTCTTTGGCAACGGCGTCATATTGATAAACGGCGACGACTGGAAGCGGCACCGGAAAGTAGTCCTTCCTGCTTTCAACCATGAGAAGATCAAGGTTAGAGCGTGGCTAATAGTATAGTCAGGTGGTAGCTATTAACTGCACAAAAAAGGGTGATAATTATTAAATAACATTAAGGTTGATTACAAGGTTCGCTATTAGATTAGTCTTAGTTATACTTGCGCTTATAGATTTCTCCTGTAAATGCACCTGAGGTGTGAGCATTATTAGTGTTGTAACACTACACCAGTTAGTTGGCTGATGATTTACCCCGTGTGTAGAGCATGTCGGCGGTGACGGCAGAGGTCACAAGGAAGATGATGCAGCAATGGCACGAGAAGATACACCAAAGCAACAGCGACAAGAAAGCAGCTGAGATAGACATGATCCACGCCTTCAATGACCTGACTGCCAAGATCAACGGCCGCGTTGCCTTCGGCACAAGCCACCAGGATGTCGAGGAGGTCATCGTCTTGATGCGGGAGATGCAAAAGATCGCCACTGCGGCCATGCTGGATGCTCCAATACTCTGGTAGAGTGCTATTTGCTTATGCACTGGCTCTGAATCTAAGCTCATGACATTAACGAGGTTAATCTTGTGTCGTTCACTTCAGGTATCTGCCGACTCAGCGTAACTTGCACGTTCGACTTCTGAACAAACAGCTGAGAAGCAAGATCATGTCGATCATGCAGGCACGGCTGGCCGCAGATGGAGCCAAATATGGTAGAGAAGACACCGGCGGCTGCGGGGACGACCTGCTCGGGCTGCTGTTAGAGGCGTGGACGCCGCACCGGCAAGGGAGCGGCGGCGATACGCTGACAGCCGACGAGGTGATTGATGAGTGCAAAACCTTCTTTGCGGCAGGGCAGGAAACCACGGCCACCCTCCTCGTCTGGGCCATGTTCCTGCTCGCCGTGCATCCCCAGTGGCAGGACAAGGTCAGGGAAGAGGTCCTCAGGGAGTTCCCCGGCGGGGACCGCGACGATGTGATACCCAATGCCGATATTCTCGCCAAACTTAAGCTGGTGCGTACATTTCAACTCTCAATTTCATTTTTCATATATTTTCGTATCAATATATTGGGTATCATAAATGTTCATATTGTTTCTACAAGGTTGGTCAAAGTTTACAAAATTTAGCTTTTGAAAAATATTGTATGTAGTGTAATTTTGCAAAGTGGGAATAACTAATGTGAGCTAGCACTGTGCCTTTTTACTTATGCAGCTACACATGGTATTGCTCGAGACATCGCGTCTCTACCCTCCGGTCGTGTACATACAACGGAGGGCGGCCTCGGACGCCATCCTCGGAGGCATCAAGATACCCCAGGGAACAATCATATCAATCCCCATCGGCATGCTACATCGAGACAAGGAAGTTTGGGGCCCCGACGCCGACGAGTTCAACCCCATAAGGTTCGAGCAGGGCGTCACAAAGGCTGCCAAAGACTCCAAGGCGCTCTTGTCTTTCTCTCTAGGCCCGAGAGTATGCACTGGTCAGAACTTTGGCATCGTGCAAGTGCAGGTTGTCATGGCGATGATCCTCAGCAAGTTCTCCATCTCCCTCTCCCCGGAGTATGTTCACAAGCCAAAGTATCTTCTGTCTTTGACACCCAGGCTTGGGATGCCTCTCATTTTGAGGAATCTACTATAGATAGGTGAGAAAGATTGCAAAATTAAGCTCATTGTAGCACATGAGAGTAAAATCATTGTTGTTTAAGTGTCTTGGTTATGGTGCGACATTCTACACAATCGATTTGGAGATGTATGTAATTCTGCATAGAGAGAGCATATAAATTTGGAGTAATAGACGAATCTATTTCGCTACAAATACGAGCAAGAAGATCAAGATACATGTAGTTGTGATGTTACTGGTGGTACCGTGGCCGTCCCTGCTTGACCAGCGTAACCTTGAGACTGCATCCATCCATAAACATTTTGCCAAAAGCATCCACAGCATCTTGCGGATGAGCATGCACCGTCGACATGGTTACGAAACCGACACCCTGGGAGCACTTGGTATCTTTGTGGTAGAGTACCTCGACGCTAGACACTTTGCCGAGCTTGCTGAAAAAAAGTTCCAACTGGGAGCTATTCACCGTGAGAGGCAAATTACGGACCATCACTCTAAAACAAGGCTCGTAATGTTTCGAGATGTGAATAATGCTTGCTAGACTAGTAACTGGAGCCGTCTTCTGCTGCTTGTGCTTCACTTCTAGAACTTCGCATCTCTTAGTGGTTTCCTGATCCAACAAAATCGTAGATAATTTTTAGCACTTATTCAGTTAAAGGTGCTTAAGTTCAAGGTTAAACTCTCTTACACACGGTTGTACATTAACTTGATGTGACCACAAAATTAATGAAAGATTCTACTATCCAAAAAGATCAATTTGAACTCTTTTACTAGTGTAGTATACCTGAATTGGAGCAATAGCGGGTTGCGGGACGAGCCACGTGCACTTCTCGTTGTCCCATCCTGGTGGTAGCCCGAAATCAGTCTTGGCGTTGAGGAAGTTGTACCTGAAAACGCCAGAATGTCCAGGCGGGAAGGCCTTACATAGACCCTTACTGTTGTTGTAGACGAAATAGGCGCAGCCCCCATGGCTGCCCAGCCGCGAGGCGTCTATGGCGAAGCTATTGGGTGACCCCAAAAACAACACACGATCCGCCAGGCTATGCTCATCTTTTCTCACCCACCGCATCCTCCCTTGCGCCGACGATGACTCCTCTAGCTTTTGCACGAACACCCATAGGGCATGAACCTTGCGGGTACCTTCCTTGCACGAAATATTGTATGAGGTGCGAACCGATGCCCATAGAAGCTCGCCACGGGACTCGAAGACGTAGCTGTCCTTGCACTCGTATTCGCCAGGGACCAACAAGTCACCGGCGACGGCAATGTCTGGCGTGATGACCTGCAAGATACTACCGGCCCCTATAGTGACCAGGATCCTGCCTCCGTGGTACGCAGCACGGCACTCCAAGTGCTTGACGTTGTCAAAAGTCCTCTCGATGAGCTTCCACTTTGCGTCCCCGGGGCGCAGGGCCGGTCCTAAGATTTTAGGGGCCCGGGGCGAAAACAAAACCGGGGGCCCTTTATGCATCATGCATGTTTTGATATTTTTAAACACGGGTTACTCTTAACTTTTTATCGATGGAGTGCAAAACCAGCATGTCGACTTAGTTTTGTGATTTACTGAATATGATTATATTAATTCTATCTTACTTTAAATTTTGCCAAGGAAGTTGCACGCACTGTATATTTCATATACAGTTTGCCACACACAAATTTTTTTTTTTGAACGGCTCCTTATCGCGCAGCTAGAATTACTTTATAATTTACAACGCTAAAATTAATTTAGCCACCTAAATAAATTAAATCAACCATGCATTCTCTAATTAATTCATCTCAGCTATTAGTATCATTAATCCATGGATCCTAGTAGTCATTCTCTCCCATTGTCTTTCATCGACCACCAACACAGCCAGATTCATTAATCAGAAGGCCGGACAACTACAACCTACTCTTCTCCGCTAATTCACCAGCTACTCCTATCTAACAGAACCTAGATAGCTCTTGGATGATGAATCAAGAAGATGCTTACCTATTCTGTTGTTCAAAACTGGGCTATTGTTACTCCTGTCCGACGAACATGAAATCACCCGAGCCACCGTTGAAGGAGGAAGCATCGGTGAGGCCTCCGCGGGAGGACGCTGTGGCGGCGGGAGTCATGCGTGATGTGTGCTTGAGGGATTGATTTGCGGCTAGGTCGATCGCTGATATTGTTGTGTGTAGGCCTACACGTGGGAAACTGAAATTCCACTAATTCAGGGAATCGTTGATTTACTTGCCCACTACTGCACCTTCACGTACAAGGCATGTTACACCTAAATTAGCGCAGGGTCATTTTTTTTTTGACGGGCCTAATACACAAAGCACATATACGTGGGGGCCCTATCTTTCAGGGGCCCGGGGCGGCCGCCCCCCTGCCCCCCCATCAGGGCCGGGCCTGCCGGGGCGCAAGAGAGCAGCCGTGAACATGGCCCTGATGGCATCATCGTAACTTTTTTTTTTTTTTTTTTTGCGGGCTGGCATCATCGTAGCTGACGTGGGTGATGCTGCTGCTGTAGAGTAGGATCGTGCCGTCGCCGTAGATAATGCCCTGGGGATTATTCTTGTCCCACTGGCTGCGGAGGTTGTACGGGAGACGAGGCATGTCATGGGTGGCTTCTCCTGTGAGAGGGTCGTGTAGAGGCTAGGGCGGGGATGTTTGGCGGTGAGGTATCTGACGGCGGTGGCGCTGCACATCAGGTACCCCGGCGGCGGGGACGGCAGCATCGACCGGTAGCTGGACTTGGAGAAGATGCACCTGAATCGAAGGGAGTTCGAATCTTTGCCGTCCGCCGCCAGGAGCCACGGCAGGAACTGTGTCGTCGTCGTCCGGGACGACTGCGGCTGTGCGTCGCGTGAGGCCCGCCATGGCTTGCAGACAGCATGGAAGCGGACGAAGTCGACGGCGTCGTCCAGCCACGCGGCGATCTCGCACACCAAGTCCGGCAGGAGGTCCGCCCACCGCGTCTGATCCATGGCAGCTGCTGGATGGTGGAGAGGTAGTCGATCTATCTAGGGCGTTCGTTGGTTTGCTGCTGGATATATATAGTATGCAGAACTATGGGCCTGTCACGACTTCCTAACTTCAATATATGTAGGTATAAAGTTATAGACACGCACGTTAACAAAATTCGAGATAAAATTGTAGATATGCAACTTTTGAGTTGTGAACGGACTATTCTCTATGAAAAATATGGCATGCACTACTCGTTGACCTGTTGATCTTTTGCACAGATCAGCCAGCTGGCGAGTCCTTGGATCAGCACGATTGAGCGGCTCCCTTGCAGCATGGCGCATGTTGCGATGCTTTGCAACACGACGCATATTGCAAAGACTTTTGCAACACGGCACAAGTTGCGAAGCCTTTTTTGCAGAACCCGATGACCGCCTCTTTGCAACAAGCACGGACGGCGATGGTTGTGATCATTGTTGCATCGCTCCTTTGCAACACCGCGCATGATGCGAAGGTCAGCTACGAAGCGGTGGTTAGGTTTGCAACTACGGCAGCAGATGGGTCATGTTGTGGTGTGGTGGTCCGAGGAGGGGAGTGCGGGGTCGCGACACCGCTGCAGCTGTCGCAGCATCGGACTTTTGTCCTATTCAATGTATGTACGTAATGAATGGATTTTGTCTATGAAAAAAATATTCATGTGTTCCAGATAAAAATATTTTATATATGACAAAAAATATTTACGCAACTTATTACAATTATTTCGGTAGATAACATGTAAAATCTCTTTCCTTGAGATATGCCTAGCCGTGTATAAAAATTCATGTATGCGTATCAAATGGTATATTCATGTATGCTAGATAAAATATTATCTCAAGTTCTAAAATTTATTTCAACACAAGAAATTGTCCGAGGTTATCTTTAAAATATGCTTTGGTTTATATAAAAAAATGTTCATGTATGTCTATTCATGCCAAGGTCATCTAGGTGTATCTAGGTGGGATGATCATCTTCTTCATCCCTTGTTGGGGATCTAGGTGTATGCTCTGTACCAAATTTTCTCTAAATTCAATGAAATGCTGCGCTGACAGCTTTTTCTATTCATAACAATTTGAAATTTTGTTTTTCCATATAACATACAAAGAAGATAAATAATTAACTTTAGTGTTTTCAAACCTGCAAAAAAATAGAGAGAGAAGGGGATGAGGAGGCGGAGGGGAACAGGGGATGAGGGTTTGGGGTGCGACTATTGTCTCCCTAGCGAGACATAGTGCAGCCTCGCCTCAAGCAGCGCCCAGAAGAGCCAGCCCAGCGGGGAACGCATGCCTTCAGCGTTTTTTTATTTTGTTTTTTGCTCACTTTTGCTTAGTTTTTTGCTTTAATTTAATACTTTCGCTTAGACTTCCAAATATTGTAAATATATATATTACAAAAAATACTTTACATAAAACCTTTTTAAAATGTTAATCAAGCATTTGAAAATGTCAAATGTGTATAAAAATATGATTCTCATGTATACAAAAAAAATACAATGTGTATGAAAAGAGTTATCATTTTTTTAAAATGTTAATCAAGCCATTTGAAAAATGTTAATCAAGTATTTGAAAAATGTTAATCAAGCATTTGAAATTGTTGAAAGTGTATAGAAAAAATGTTTCTCATGTATACAAAAAATGGTTACAAAAAATATACAATGTGTATTAATTTATAAACAAAAATCTTACAAAATTTTAATCATGTACTTGAATTTTTTTAATCATGAGAAAAATGTTTCTTATGTAAACAAACAATATTCAATCTGTATGAAAAAAGTAGACATCAAAATATATATCTAAAGGGCAGCCCGGTGCACGTAGCTCCGGCTTGCGCAGGGTCCGGGGCAACAACTTTACCGCTGCGCCAAGGCTCTCCAGTCTGTTAGAGGCCCGCTAGTGCTGTCTATTACATTCGGTCGGTGGGTTGTAATAGACAGCACTGGCGGGCCTAACTTTGGGCCTATCAGTGGCGAGTCTGTTAGAGTAACCACTTACGGGTAAGGTTGCCTCAGAACAAAAAAAAACTTACGGGTAAGGGCTGCATTAGTGGAGAGAATACTACTACTACTGACGGGGTTAATGCCCCCATCAGTGGAGGCCGATCAACAAAGGGTTCTTTATCCCTAAAAAACAAAGGGTTCTTTTTTCCCTCAAAAAAAAAAAAAAACAAAGGGTTCTTTTCCTTCCCCAAAAAAACAAAGGGTCCTTTTCCAGTAGTGTCATTATTCTCTTTTGATCGTTTGTCTATAGAGAGCTAACAACCTTCGTTTACCTCTTTTCTCTGTGAGGCTTCCCTTCTCCTCTTTTCTTTTTTTAAAAGGGGAATATATTAATATCGTGAAGATACTAATTACACCCAGTCTCTGCACCAACAAGATGTCACAAAGACATCCATGATACACACAGCCCGACAAGAAAACAAAAAAGAACGGCAAAAAAGAACCAAGGCCTTGCCACAGTGATCAACTTCTCTCAGCCGCAGCACACAAACCACCACCAAAGACAACACCCGAAAAACATAAAAGGTCTCCAAAAATGACGCATTCAAGAAGGAAACAGTGCACAAGCGCCGTCGTCGCCCGATTCAAGATCATAGGTTTTCACCCTGGAGAAAGACCACGCTCTCAAAACAATACCTTCAACAAGGCAATTGCCAAGCACAACCAATGAAGGCCAGACCTTAGGTTTTCACCCTGAAAGTCACGACTCGGCACCCGATGAGCACCACCAAAAATGAAATCCTCCAGTGTTGTTGCCCCCACTTGTCACTGCTGCTTCTGAAAGTTATCAAATACCTGGCTGACTCCATCGCCTCCAAAGCCCCATCCGCCTTACTAATCCTCTCAGCCATCATGACTTTCTCTGCAGTTGTCTGTGCCATGGAAATCGAGATACCGACATGTCCCATGGTGTCAACAACTAGCAGAGCTTCGTGCTACGCCCTCATGAAACCGCGTAGGCTGATATGGACGCACACGACCGGATTCTATCCGATCCAGATATCCTCGGGCAAGATCTCCGGCAGTAGTTCCGGAACACGTCGATGGCCAGATCGAGGAGGACCGCTCATGCAGATCGTTGCTGTGATGTGATAAGAGCATAAGACCCCCACCACACTGCTGCCTCCACCACGCCGACGCCATCGCCGCCACGGCGGAGGACACCGGCCCGCGCTACCCACAGCCCGAGCACCACCATCGACGGATCCACGGGCAAGCCGCCAGATCCACGGTGATCAGCCCCAGTACCGCCCCGACCAACCCCGGAGTAGGGAGGAGGCCAGATCCGCACGGATCCGATCCCCCAGGGATGGGCAGCGGCTAGCGCCGCGTGAGCCAGCACCAGCGACCCCAGGACGAGAAGCCGCAGGTCGCCAATGCCTGAGACGCGAGAGGCGCGACGCCGCTCCAGTCCGATCAGAGCCGCCCTCCGCCCGACGCCGCGTCGCCAGGAGTTCCCCTTCTCTTGGAAGACGCCGCCCGCCACAGAAGAGGCCCCGCCGCCACCTGCGGGAGGCGCCAGCTACGGCGAGGAGGTGGATGGGGAGGAGAGGCAGCCGGAGGTCGGGGCGATCTAAGCGCCGCCCGAGTCGCTCCTGGGGAGGGAGCGACGGAGGGCCTTTCTCGACTTGGTTTCTCCTCTTTTCTATGTTACCTCTCCCAAAATTTCCATCTTCATGCTCTTGTTCTCCATGGGCGTATATTTAAGACCATCCTGCCCCAATCCATTTTCAGCCTAACCCTGGCCCGTCCTTGACCAAGATAACTTCTGCAGCTAAAACCAACCCATTGAAAGCATTGAGCCAAAAAAAAGAAAGTGCATCATCCTAATGGGCGTGCATCATAACGATTGTGACGAGGCCGATGCATTGTGAATGTTTTGATCTTCTTGTAGTAGATTACCACAGTGCTGGACACTTTGCCATGCTTGATGGAGAACAGTAGCAACCGGGAGTTCTTCCCCATGAGAGGTAGATTACACTTTGCCATGCTTGGTGAAGAACAATAGCGACTCAGAGTTCTTCACCATGAGAGGCAGATTACACACCAACACCTAGAAACTAGGCGCGTAATGTCTCTCGATGTGAATGATACATTTTGGACCAGTGATTGTTTGCTCTACGTTCCATATTGCTGACTGAAAACGGTTCTACAGTGGTGAACAAGAAGACCCTTAAGGCATTTTCGTTTTCACCGTTAAATTAGACCAACCCATTTTTTATATCATTGCCATGTTGCCAAAAAACAAACACAAACAGACAATGTTTTTCCATAACTAAACATAGTATAATACTCCACTTGTTTGTGTACGACACGGCAGGTCACCATCCATCGTAACATTGTCTATGTGAATACATCAGACATCACGATTGTCTTGTGGTATAATCAAATATTCTCTCCACATCATTCATCACTGTGATTGAAATCTCTCCGCACCATTATTTCCAAAAGCATAAGGTCGACGATGTCGACGTGGAAACGCCGTCGACCAATTAAGATATGCACCCTTCATCTACCTTGTGCTGCACTATATAGGCGAAATCAGATTATGCTGGCGGTACCTTCACCACATGCTTGATACACCAAAACGCTAACGCGCCACACACGATCATGGACTACGACTGCTTCGAGGCCTGCCTCGACCTCGTGTTTCGCCTAGTCGTCCCCGTCAGCATCAGCATCATAAACACAGCTTCGATCGTCGACTTACTCGTCAATCTACTATCAGATCCTATTGACAACATGGTCGGCATCATCGCGGTCTCCATCTACCTGCTTGTCTGGCTCATCGCCTGTGTAATAATCGGCCACACCTTCTTCGGCGAGCCCTTCGCATGGTCGGAGTTGTGGCAGTGTTTTGCCAAGATTCTCCCCATGGGGTACATCCGCAGGGTTGGCCGTATGCTCTCCCTACCGTGCAGGTGGGAACGTGCTGCACATTCCAAGCTGCAGTCCTTGAGTGGTGGCGCTGATTCCGTTCGTCTGCTGCAAGTGGAGGTGCAAATGAATAATCACTCAGAAGTGCTTCCCCAGGAAGCGACGGCGCATGGTAGTGAGGCTACTGCGGACGACATCCCAGCGTGAGGCGGTGGTCGGTGGAACCACAAGACTGCAGCTTAAGGAGATCGAGACGAGATTGGCAACTCAAACATACAGGTCTTCTCTTCTCAACCACACGAAACAATGATAAGCAGTGGCGTAGCTGTAGGGTGGCCAGGGTGGTCCATGGACCACCCTGGAATTTGGCCCATTACTTTAGTATACTTCCCTGAAAAAAAATGTTTAGTACTTCTCTGGAAAAAAAAAGGGAAACATATCCGGGCCGAACTCAGGTCTCAGCCCATGTACATGCGAAGCATTGGCTCGTTTCTTTAGTCTCCTCGTACGCGTGTATGTACGCTGATCGTTCCGACTCCCCATCGTCTCCTTCTCCTCTGGTCTCTGGAAGTCTGAAACCCTAGCGCCATCGCCCCGCGCAAGGCCGGCACTCCGGCAAGGCACCCGCCGACGGCGACGGACAGGTAGCCGGCGAAGTATGCGCGTCCCGGCGGCCGACGAAGGAAACGCGCACGCACGCATAGGTACACCCCCATTAGGCTGCGCACTAGTTGTTTTCTTTTCTACTCCAATCAGAGTAAGATTTCTGTTCTTCACTAATTCAAAGTACAATTTCCTTTTGCTATGAAGATTTGAACGAGTTGCTCAGAGTGCAAGCTTTAAAGATTTTTGCAATTGATAATTTGTCAATTGAACCGATTAAATCATTAGGGCTTTGTTCCAAGTTCCAACTGAGTTAATGAATTAATTTTTTTTGTAGAACTCTTGCAAAAATGAAGAGGACAGGAGACATTTGGATGATTGCCTAGTCACATACATTGAGCGAGATGCTTTTTTCAAAGTGAATGAAGATGATATAATTGAGACTTTCATGGTCTTGAGAAGGCGGTATCCCGACAAATAAGGTGTGTGTTATTTTACGCGAATGTAAGACTTGAACATGAATTTTAATATGCTTTGAAAGACCTTATTGATATGTGCTTTGGATATATTCTGTGTGCATATGTTGGTTTGTTAAATTTGTGGTGTAAATCTTTTTTGTGCCAATTGGACCACCCAGTTGACATAAAATCCTGGCTACGCCACTGATGATAAGGTACCAATTGCAAACAGTGATCATACTGTATGATACATAAGACTACCTGCTCCAGCTTCCAGTTACATACCTTACAAATTAATCGAGTGCAAGTTATATCGAAGAGCATTAGAACTTACTGCTAACAGCTACTTGGGGATACGCAGCTCGCTCGCTGCCCTTCCTCGGTGGTATTCTTCTTCATGAAGTATTTCTGTCAGGAAGGAAATAACTAAGTATCAGAACATCAAACAGGATAACAAAGACAGCAGGCTAGCACAGGGATAGTCAGGTACGGGTATGATGTGCGATCAAAAGTTAAAACAATTCATTTGTTCCTAGAAAAAATTAACTAAATGCCTTCAAATGAATCAAATCCCACACATGCATATGCCCACTATACAGTTTGCAGTTCAGTGAAATAAATCTCTGATCCTAGAAGGACAAATGCCACACAAGAAAAGAGAATTTGCTGTGATATATCTGAATCAGGGATCATGCATAAAGCGATAAACTCAAGCTTACCAGCATAAAGCATACAATTCACTGAAATTCTAAGTAAGCAACATCATTCTTCAACATAACAGAATTTTTTGAAAAACTCAAGCCTTAACAGTCTCATACATCATTACTTGAGGTTCACAATTCAAAAGTAGGAAGCTAACCCATAAGCCCAGCATTGATTTTGAGAAATAGAAACCTAAAATTTCAGGCTTGATGGGTTTGTGAAAATATTTCAGGACAAGATGATAACAAGGCAAGCCTTGATTCAGCTTTACATATACAAGATGTTTCGTACTTCTATACACCCAATTGGTAGTTCAGAAAACAGTGGTACAGCAGAACAAGTTCGGGAATCATGCCGTCGGGTGCCAACACAAGATTTAACCAAAGTAACCATTCTACGGAATCACCTGCCATAGCCGGATGTTTTTTTTTTCGAAACGGAGGCAAAGAGTACCTCAGCGATGCCCACAAGCGGAATCAAACTCCGGACACGCAGGAGACAAGCTTTCGCCCGGGTCAACCTCTCGAGCCCCGCACAGCACGCATCAGCAAGTCCACCATCGAGCCGCCACAGCCAAATCCTGCCGGATCTGACCACCTTCTCCCCAGGCCACCATACTGAACCTCCACAACCACTGCCACCCACTGTCGCACCACACGCCGCTGAAAGCACACACACACAGGCAGCCGCCCTACAGATCGTTGCACCTGGCCAGGACGCCGCCGAGGAGCACACTCGCTGACGCGCCAGGATCGCACAACGCAGATGAGCCCAGCCCCGACCTTCTTCTTGATTAGCCCACCAATGAGCCCTTGGGGCCAGATCCGGCCGGATCAAGCCCTTCCTCCAACTCCTCGGCAGGCTGCTGCCCAGCCACCCCTCCACGGCAGATTTGAAGATGGTAAATAAGATGCATAACAAGGGTGTACTCACGCTAATTTATCATCTTTGATTATTTGTTCCTACTGCAAATATCAGGGACAAACTCAACCTGCTATAACAATAGATCATTACCCATTGTAAACCACTCTAGTGAAGTATGACTTGCTCTTGGTTGGTTGCTCTAATGTATGAAGTTCTGATTGAATGCAGCTTAGTGGTTACTTCTCGTATGTTCATCCGCTCCCTTGGTATCAGGTGCGTACAAGAAAGAGCGACTTGCATGAGCGATAATAAGCATTTGTAGGCCGCATTTTCTGTCCCCGTATCCGCTTGGATATATCCCTTGCATTCTCTATTGAGACGAGCATCAATGATATGTAGTATCTGATCTGGATAGTTCCTCTCCACGAAGTTGACCATGCTAAGTTAATTCTCAAACAAAGGATCCGTTGGTCTTTTGCCAATCAGCATCTCTAGGAGTACTATTCCAAAACTGTACACATCTCCACGGATTGACACCTGGCCACTTTGAGCATACTCTGCAAAGATATAAAATTGCAGTAATTAGTACAGTATGTCATTTAATGTTAGTGCAAATAACAGATGACCCTACAGAAAAGGAAGTGTGAGAATTACTATACCAGGAGCTATGTACCCTATTGTTCCCTTCAGTCCGACAGAGGTATTTGAACTTGAATGTCCAACTAGGCTTGCAATACCGAAATCTCCCAAATAGGCATTCATACCATCATCAAGAAGAATATTTGTTGGTTTCAAATCACAGTGTACAATCTGCCTTTCACAATCATGGTGCAAGTAAGCCAATGCATCCGCTATACCAACAGCTATGCTTGCTCTTTGAGCTAGGCTCAAACATTTCGAAGAACTACCAGAAAATTTGTTATGCAACCATGTGTCCAAATTCCCATTAGGCATGAACTCATAAATTGCCTACCAAAAGAAAGTACAAATTTGTATGTTCCTTCTGATGTCTTCTTCATGGTCACAAGGTACGTCAACATCACTAGTGACGTGAAACCAAGTATTGGAATCAACGCTCTGACCAAATAGTACTATGTTTTTGATCTCCGAGCAACACCATGACATAAGGGCATATGTAGGCCCATTATACCTCCACAGAGTTCCCAATTGCCACCAAGTGAGACGGCCGTAACATTTCCAAATACTCCTTCTCTTGGTATTGCACCTTGTAGACTATTATTAGAGAGATCGAGTTGGGTCAGGAACGCCAGACTACTGAGTTCTATAGGGATGAATCCTGACAAAATATTATGGGAAAGATTGAGCACGCTCAAGCTTTTTAGACTACTTAAGGACTTGGGAATGTTTCCGGTGAGAAAATTTCCGTCCATTAGGAGGATCTGCAACTCCTGATATTCGCTCAAAGTGCTAGGGATTTCCCCGGTAAGTTTGTTCGACGAAATTTGTAGGTCGACAAGTTGCTTAAGATTGCTAATCTCCGTTGGTATTGGACCTTCTAAATTATTGTACGATACTATAAAATTGGTCATTGTGGAGACAGGACTAAATAACTCTTTAGGAATATGCCCATTTAGATTGTTCCGACTAAGATTCAATACTGATAGAAATGGAAGGTTTCCTAAACTGGGTGGTATGGGGCCGTCAAAATTATTTCCATACAGGAAGAGCTCCGTCATATGAATAAGGCCACCAATGGAGGATGGAATCGGCCCAGCAAAGCTATTATCTGAAAGGCTTAACGCTCCTAGGTTCCTTAACTTTCCAATCCATGATCCAACTTGACCGGATAGATTGTTTTGAGCTAGTATCAGCATAGTTAAGCCAGCCAGGTTCCCAATGCTCTCTGGAACTGTCCCTGATAAGTTGTTTTTATCTAATCCTAGAACTGCAAGATTTGGCGTCAGATTTCCGATTGAGTTGGGTATGGCTCCTTGCAGCTGATTATCATATAACGAGAGCAAGTGCAGAGATCTAGAATTGCTCGATGCGCCCAAGAATTCCCAGCTTTTCCTGTCATTTGCTTCAAGCCTGTTTCTCTCAAGTCTTAAAGTATCCAGCTTAAGGGCCAGTTCTTTTGGTGGCTTCTAAAATAAGCTGGAATAAGCTGCCCCCTACTCAGCTTATTCTAAAAGCCCAACCAAATTTATTTTTTTAGAAGCCTATTAATTGAGACCTGACTAGTAGGCTTCTAAAAAAATATTTGTGGTTGGGCTTCTAGAATAAGCTAGGTAGGGGGCAGCTTATTCTAGAAGCCCAAAAAAGCCACCAAAAGAACTGGCCCTAATAAGCCTCCCCAGGGAACTACGTACTTGGCCACTGAAATTGTTGGATGAGAAATCTATAAATTGGAGGTACTGAACATTACCTAGGAGTCTGGGATTTGACCTTGAAACATGTTATTGTACAAGTAAATTTCAGAGAGGTTAGGAAGAGTATCGCCAATGTTAGATGGCAACTCCATGCGTAGAAAATTCAAACGCAGATCCAGAGTTTCAAGAGTAGAATGATTTAAAATTGTTGTTGGGATTCTACCGGTAAGACTATTGCCCCCTAGTTTCAGTAGTACCAGATTTGATAATTGTCCAAGCTCTTCGGGAATGCTCCCTTGGAGCTGATTAACTGCTAGAGAGATTTTCCCTAGAAGGGTGATGTTTTGCAGGCTTGATGGAATGGTGCCGGTGAAATTATTTCCAGAAAGGCTCAAACCCAAAAGGCTGGAGAGTAAACCAATTTTATGGGGGATCAAACCTGTTAGCGAGTTTAAAGAAAGGTCTAGGTACTGCAAGTTGGAGCAATTTGTAAGTGCATCAGGATCAAACCCCTGCAGCATGTTTTTTTCCAGGAGAAGAAACTGCAGCCTACGTAGGTTGTTAAGAGTGGGCAACTGACCAAAGAAGTGGTTTGAACGGAGGTCGAGACTTCTAAGGAAGGTTAAATTTCCAAGAGAGGGAGCAATCTGGCCTTGCAAGTTTTGGCCGGTGAGGTTGAGCGCCGTGACGCGCCCTGCGTGCTTCAGGCTGCAGTTGACGCCCTCCCACTGGCAATGAGGGATGCTTGTGTTCCAAGAGCTTAAGGTTTGCCTTGGATCACTGGTGATGGCTCGTTTGAAATCTAGCAACGAGAGCATGTCCGTGGTGTTACCAGGAACCGTCGAGCATCGGGTGTTGCCAATTCCATCAGAAATGAGCAGCAATGACAATAGTAGAAGCATGGCCATTTCCACCGTTTGATTGGCAGACACAATTACCTGCGAAGTAAAAAAGACTGAACACTCTGGCGGAGATAAATTGTCTTAAATTACTCTGATGATCGATGAAAGTTTACGATCCAATCAGAGAAAAAAGTTTAATACCCATCTAAGTTCGTCTGCTGATAGCCACACAAGTGATTAGAGCACAGAGACAATTAAGACAAAGCCAACAGCAAGATATATAAAAGCCAAAATGGAAGTTAAGCAGTACCGATCAGGAGGGCAGAGTTGGGCACCTCTTCTCAGACAGATCGTGGTAAACGGCACCCTTTCTTGCAAGAAGTTGAGTTGGAACATTGGATGCTCAGCTGGATGAGGTCCCAGGGGTTTAAGAACACACTTACAGTTACAGCGTCATCACACCACACGTGACACGTCTGAAAATCTCATGCCTTATCTTAAGCTTGACCACAGATGGAGCAAAGACTTCCTCGAGTCCGCCAACCTTGTCAGTTACCGTGGGTTCCAGCTTTTATCTCCTAACTGCCACTGCCGTCCCTGCCTGAGCTGGACAGATCATTGTGGCTTGTTCTGCTCGATATTTTTCAGCAGGAGTCGGACAGAGATCCTCCATATCTGTGTACTACGACATGTCTTGGTGTGGAATGGTTCACTGGTCCAAGATTCTTGTTTTCAGTTGTGGCTGGCTTGCAGAATGATTGTGTGGAGGACATGGCTAGTTTCTCTGTGTCTCCTGGATAGAGTATATGTTAGAGCTGGCCAAGTAGACTTGTATGTATTTTTAGAAAGGAGGCGCTTGCCCGGCTTTAGCGAACTGAAACCCTTAAAGCGTTTACAACGGAAGTAGTACTAAACAAATTAAAGGTTCGATACAGACCCGAAGGGCCAAAGGCACGAAGCCACACTAATACTTGTATGTATTTAATTGACAACAACAGAACATGGAGATGCCCTGTCTTCCAGGTTAATTTGTGCTGATGGTGAATACCCTTTTATACCATTCCAATAAGAACACAATTCTACATTCACGGCTTGTCTTCTAAACCACACAAAACACGGATAAGATATCGGTTGCAGACAGTATTCCTAATATACATAGGGGTACATGCTCCAGCTTCCAGTTACATGGCTTTCTAACTGATCCAGTGCAAGTTATACTGAAGATCATTAGAACTACTACTCGCAGCTACTTGAGGAAATGCAGGTCGCTCGCTGCTCTTCCTCGACGGCAACCTTTTTCTTCACGTGTCTATCATTCCTGTTTCAAAGGCCAGTAAGGAGATAATTAAGGAATATCAAATGGATAACCCAAGACAAGTGGCAGGTACAACGATAGTCAAGTACGAGTATTATGTGCGCCCAAAAGTCAAAATAATCCGTTTGTTCCTAGAAAAAAAAATACCAAACATGCATATTCCCACTATACAGTTTGCAGTGCAGTGAAACAAACCTCTGATCATAGAAGGACAAATGCCACACAAGCAAAAAGTACCCACTGCTAGCTTGTATTGTCCACTGATATAAATATAAAAGGAAAACTTACAGTGATATATCTGGATCCAGAATCATGCATAAAATCAGCGTAGTCACGTAACATAAACGATCAGCTAAAATTTAAGCACAATAGAGTTGCTTCAACATAACAGAAATTTTAAAAACACAAGTATTAACAGTCATAAATCATCACTTGCGGTTCACAGTTCAAATGTAGGAAGCTAACCCATAACCACAGCAGAAAATGAAGCTAAAATTTCAGGCTTGATGGGTTTGTGAAAATATTTCAAGACAAGATGATAACAAGGCACGGCCTGTTTCAGCTCTTATATGTAAACAATGTTTTGTACTTTTATACGTCCAGTTGGTAGTTCAGAAAACAGTGATACAGCAGAACAAGTTCGGGAATCATGCCATCTGGTGCCAACATGAGCTTTAACAAAAGTAACATAGCCAGATACTTTCAGTATATGACTAACGAACAGCAACAGCACCTGACATGGGCAATGTAGCTCTGTAGCTAATATCGAGTCCATACAGCTTCACTAAACTTAAAACCGATGGCAAGCTGGTCGTAAGGATGGCAATATATCGGCCAATGCAGACTTACAAAGAAGCAGGAATTGACACAAGAGCTGAAGTAATGTTTTATAGTGTTGAGAAAGTAAGAGCAGCACAATGTCCTTTCAAAATCATGTTACAGAAAGCATCCCAAATGACGCTGAACTAGTATTCATAACATGTTACACTTATACCAAACAGTTTGATGGTTGATGAACTACGGTTAAGAGTGACAGAGTATCACAAATGCAGCAATGCCAATCGTTTATAACAACTAATCGATTATGATGGTGTATTAGTCAAAGCTACAAATTTCATCTTGAAATCACATGGCAAAACAAAGTAGAAAAATAGATAAGAGATTTGCACAAGGTACATTGGCAAATCTATGTAGCCTCACAAGAGCACTGTTTATAAAAATTGTCTAAAGGGCAAAAGGCATACCTTGCAGGACAATCCTTCAATGCAGGGAATGCAGGAGGCCAGATCATCTTAAAAGGATAAATAGACTGAAGCACATATTGTTCAGTTTTTGTCATCTCATACACTTTATGCAGTGTCCTGCACTTGATATCCAGATAGAGTACACACTGACCCATCATCAAGAACACAAACTCAGCGTTCTCCCCCGCCTGTTTTATCTCAAGACGAGCAGTATACTCATCCTCAACCGTGCAATCTGACATGCTCAACTTAGCACACATCTCACGCAAACAGATGGTGTCCAGCAGCAACCAGTTGTCCCCCATGTGGAGCCAAATGCAAAGTTGAAGCTCCTTCGCCTGGATGAGATATAAACCAGAAGCATCATGGCCCCGTGACAACATGGTGTCTCTAATGCCATACTCCAACCCTTCTGGGAGCTGAATTGTGGAGAAACTTGAGTCCTTCAAATCCAAGACGATAATTTCTCCTGGGTGGGACGCGATATAAATTTTATTGTCAACCAGCACAGCTTTTAGTTTATATTTCAGATGATACTTGTCAATGGCCAAGGTATGATGTGTGCGCCAGACACCATGTTGCAACATAGACACATGCACCGTATATTTCGTTCTCTTAGATATGATCAACAAATAAAAGTAGGACAAGTCGCCACCTTCTTCTTTGGAGAGGAGGCCGTTGAAAATGAAGAAATCGCCGTCCTGGTGTAAGGGTTCAGGAAATGGTGGGATGGTGGCCATGCCTCTCTCCGCACACAGTGGGCGTTGCACTCCAAGCGTGGATCCAGCTCTGTCATAGCGCGCAATGAATACGCTGCCGTTCCAGCAGTCCATGATGTTAGTATATTCACTCTGGTAGGCATCCAGGCCAAAGCACCCGCGGCAGATTACGGCAGCGAGCTCTGGAGGCTGAGGCAGCATTGGGATAAAGCACGGAACAGTCTTCCTCCTCCAGTAGTCAACGTAGAAGCCGAGGAGGCGAGGTGGGTGCAGCTTGCAGAAACGGCTGAGGAAGGCAGGGTCCGAGGCGTGCTGAAGCCAGCGCTTGCAGACGAGGGCGGCTCGGACAAGGCTGGTGGGGAAGGCGAGACGGACGATGATCTCCGCGAGGAGGTTGTCGTCGTCGAGCACCTTTGATACACTGGCAGACACCGCCATCACCGCCGCTGCCTCCTGGCTTTCCATGTTAGCTGATGGCTGTGTGGGTTTGGGGAACAGACGCACAGCGAGGACAGGGGATTAGTGACTGGAGTTAGGAAAAATAGATTAAACAACAATATTGCACTAAAAACAATGGCCGGTGGATCTTAATCCGGACTAAAATACTCCATGGCTAGTGGATCTGATTAATCAAACAGCTTGCATTAAAGAACGGCTAGTGAATCTGAGTTGGGACTAAAATACTCCATGGCCAGTAAATCCGATTTAGGGCTGAAACACTCCATAAGGTCAGTGAATCCGGTCAGCGGCTAATGAAAACACTACGAGGGAGCAATGGTCCGGAATTCAAACCAGCAGATGCAAGAAGACATCATCAATCGATCTGGAAATCCATGGATCCTGCGGGAAACCCTAGGTCCTAGCTGCAGAGGATGTGTACCTCAGTCGGCCAAATCGTTCCGGCGGGAAGCCCCAGCTTCAAGGGGACACCGCTCCCTGGCCGTGCGTGCCCCTCGCGCCGTCGGAAGGTGTTGCCGTCTGCGTCGGGCGAGGTGGGGCGGCGGAGAAGCGACGGGGAGGTTTCCTCTTTTCGGCAGAGTGAACGAAAGAAAAAAAAAATATTGTTTATGTTTAACAGCAACACATTTTCTTTTCTTTTTTGAAAGAAAAAAGACACAGCTTCTCGAGCTAAGTAAGAGCCTGTTCGGATCCTCCCCAGCTTTCAACTCCACGAACCCCACACTTAGAGTTGGGCCGAATGTTTTAGCTCCAAGAAGCTAAGAGCATCTCCAGCCGCCCCCCAACAGGCCCCCGGCCCTTTTTTTATCACCGACGCCCAAAAAATGGTCCAGTCGCGCCCCCAGGACGCCGAATTTCGCCGGTTTGGGCCAAAATTACAACCGGCGAACCCAAGCGGAACCCAGCGCACCGGGGGGTGCCTGGGGGCGCCGGGGGAAAGGAATTTGGCGCGAAAACAAACCGCGCGGAATTCCTCTCGTGTGGACCCGCCGAGTCAGCGACTGTGCGTCGCTGAGAGCCTTCGTCGTCCTCATCACCTTGGCTCTCACGCCGGTGCGCAGTAATGGCGCGCCGGTGCGCAGTAAATGGCGAGCCGACGCGCGTCCCGCCCTTTCCCGCCACGCGTACACACCGCTCCCGCCCTTCTCCCCGCTATAAAAGCCGTGCCTCGCCGCCCATCTCCCCGTCCCTCTCGCCTCCACCGCCGGAAACTCCCCCCCGAGGCCATGGCGGAAAGATTCCCCGGCGACGGAGCGGCGGCCAACGGCTTCGGCCGCCGGTGGCTGCACGAGTGGGAGGCACGCCTTCTCCACGAGGCGAACTACCCGACGCCGCCCGACATGCGCGTGCCGGGCGCATGGCGGCTGAGCGCTGGCGGCGTCCCCGTGCCCCCGCCGCCCTCCGACGCGGAGCGCCACGCCGAGATCGCGCGGATCCGGGAGTCCTTGCCGGAGGAGGCGCGCCAGCAGCAGAGGTACTCCCCCGACAACCAGCCCCTGTGGACGACGTATTTCCAGCGCCGCCACGCCGACCAGCTGTCGTCCACCAACGGCGCTCCGACGCCGAGGGGGCGCCACAACTCCGACGGCCGCCGTCGATGGTGGGGCGTCCCCGGGCGCACGCTCCACGCCATCCTCGAGCACATCGAGGGAGGCAACGAGCCGCCATTGGAGTACCCGGCGCCGTTGTTCTCGCGCCGGAGCGGGAGCTCGTGGCTGCCGAGGCGCATGGTGGGGTCGTCATGCTCCCGCTCCTCCGGTGCGGCGACGCCGCGCGTCGCCGTCAAGCGGGGCCCCAGGAGACGCCGCTCGTCGCCGTCAAGCGGGAGCCCCAGGAGACGCCGCTCCGCCGGCGTAGCCGCGGCGGCAACCTCGTCATAAACGAGGGCCGCTGCCACCCTTCCCCTCCCCACGGCCACCTTCGCCTGGTCAAGCCGAAGACGGCGACGGCCGTGGTCAAGCAGGAGCACGCGGCGATGGCCGCCGACCTCGACGCCGGCCTCAAATGGTCGCGCGACGACTACGTGAGGGAGGAGATGGAGCGCCAGCGCCACGCTCTGGAGGAAATCACCGAGCGTCGCCGCGGCCGCGACGAGGGCGGCGTCATCGTCCTCTCCGACAGCGACAAGGAGGCGACCGCGCTGACCAACCCCGTCCGCAGCGGCGATCCAGGGCAAAGGCTGCAGCAAGGACGGTGGCGTGGAGGACGAGCCACCGAGCGAGGACGACGGCGACGACGGCGACTACACCATCTTCTACAACCTCCTCAGCATGAACTAGGCTTGGGGCGGCGAAGGCGACGTAGTTTTTTTTAAGGTTTTTATGTATGTTTTCAAATTTGTATAAATATGAATGAAACCGCCTATATTTCTTCCAAAATTGAGTAATTTTCGTCGAATTTGGGCCGACTTTGTGTTTGAAATCGGCGGCTGGGGGGCGAACTTGGGGTGGCGGTTGGGAACCCGAGCCCCCCCATGGTGAAAATATCGCCGGTTAGACCCCAGGAGGCGCTATTTCAAGCCCTTGGGGGGCCGAACGGCTGGAGATGCTCTAAATCCGAGAAGCTGAGGCTGACCGCAGTGCAAAAATGCGAAGCATGGAAGGCTGGTTCCAGCCGGCCCGTCATGGCATTTAGCCAGGCCAGCGATGCTGCCAGCCCATGGTGGCGACGGAGATGCCAGCGATGATGCCGAACACGAATTCCTTCACTCCTTGGAGTAAGAAGCTGCACTGAGAAGCTGGAATTGGAGAGTTTCGGGAGTTGGGAGGAGTTCCGAACACGCCCTAACACACACAATCCTCCTTTCAACGCATTTGATGACATTTATGATAGGTGGGCCCCACATGGTAGTCACAATGGGATAAAAACGTATGAGCACAGTTAGCAAGTCGTACCAGAGTGTGTGGTAGCTGACGTGGACGATTTTCGAGGGTGGATGTGTGGAGCATTGCGAGCAAGGGAGGGTGGGGGATGTTGAGGCCTCCGAATTTGCATGATGCCTCCCTATAGAGAAAGAAGATGTCGTCACGACAGTCCACGCGGAGCACAACAAAGAAGACGTGCATGTAGTCGTATGAGTAGCTCTTGTTGTCATGCGACGTGTCCATGTAGGACAACACGACAAGTGAGATGAAGGTGATAAACTTGGTGGTGGGAGACCTTAGCGTGAGGAAGTCAATCCCGTTGTCATTGGGTTCGACGAGAATGGCGAAGTTGGTGGTGCCAAGGTCGACGAGCCTTTACTTGAGGTCAAGGAGCATGGATGTCAAGGTTGGCGCCCCCTATTGCAACTGCACCCGCATCACTTCTCAGGGGTAGCCAGGGCCCTATGACGAGAGTGGTCGAGGCGGTCGTGGACGATGAACTCCATGATGTGGGCCTACTCTAGTCCAGTGGCATGGAGGACCTTATGGTGTGGAGCTTGATGTGCTTGGAGTGGCGCACGGTTAAGAAAAACTAGATGATAGAGAGGGAGACACCAAAGCACGACAAGGAAACCATAAAAAAAAAGGCACAATAAAGGACACTATTGTAGTTAACTGTGTGGCAACGTGGACTTGGAGATGGTCAACCAAGAGGCGGTGGTGTAGCCCCATGGTAGTGCATGCTATCAAACATCCTAAAAAATTACCGGCCAACTGCCAATGTCCACGGGCTATTTTCCTCATACACATAGGGTACTCTTATCATTCCATCTATCGATCCCGTTTGATAGTTGGACGATTTTTTTAAAATATTAGTACTTTTAGCAAAATTTCATATCCATATCAAACTGAAAACTTGCAAAAGTATGTACTCCTCTTCGTTGCCCCCACAAAAAGAAAAGGCTGCAACTAGAGAGTAAGCCCATGCAAGCATCGTCTTCACCGCCGCTGTGGAGCTTTTCTGGTCGAACCCTCGCGGCATCAAGACCGTATCGGTGACAAGAAACCATTCAGATGAAGAATAGCTTGAACCCTGAATTTCATCTTTCAATCTACACTGACTGTCGCAAGGTCACATCGCCCTCGATGAGAATTTTTTTAACTACACCCACCATCTACTCATCTAGGTCTTGCCTACATTGTCCCTCGTACTATTCCTTTCACTAGACACGCGCACCATGAACCGTGTCATTTGCGAATGTGAAACAGATGTTACCAACTTCGGCAATAACAACAATATGACGAGTGTGCGCCATGCCGCAAGTTAGACTTCCGTTTTTTTTTCTCTTTCATGATTTGATAAATAATTTTTCAGAAACAATAATTTTGATTAAAAAAATATAGAATTGTTGCAAAATAAAGAGGACAAGAGACAATGTCATCTCTTTCATTGATGTGTGCTTTGTAAAATATATACAAGTTTGTTGGCATGTTATATTTGTGCTAAAAATGTATCAATTGGGTCACCCTGATTCAAAATCGGATTTGCTATTTTACAGTCGAGTGTTTTCCAATTCATTGTCATTCAAATCTATCTCCATCCGTTCTCGCGCAGAGATTCACGCTGGGTCCTGTGGTTTTCGGGCTCGTTTTCTTTGTCAGGCGCGGTTTTGTTTCTGTCTCAGCCCGTTACCGCCGCCCCGGCCCAACACTGTTTTGTTTTTGTCCTTTTTGAATTTTGGGTGCCTTTTCCCCTTTTCATTTGGGCGGCTCTATTTCGATAAGGCTGAGAGGAGAGAGCTCGAGCGGCGGAGAGAGCTCGAGGAGGCGATTCCTTCAGTTCATGTCGATTCCGAGATATCCCACCACTCGATCTTGCATTCTCCTCCCTTTCTCTTCGATCCCCGGCTGCCACGGTTGGTTGTTCTTGTCTTTCTCCCTCCCCCGTGTGATTTGGGTCGTGTTGTTGTAGGTTTTGTTGCCCTTTGTAGTCCGCCATGATTTCTTCTGTTAGTTCTAGGTTTTCGGGTGTAGGCGCTGGTGGGTGGCTGTTCAAGGTCATCTGATGGTTGTGGTCGTCTTCACCCTTCCCTCGTTGAAGTTCTCCCCAGTCTAGTGCTTGATTTGTTTCCTTTGCTGTAGATGTAGAAGTAGGCGAAGCTGTAGTTGTAGCGGTGAATATCCCTCGTGTTTTTGTTGCAGATGGTAGTTGTAGGTGCATGGATGTAGCGGTGGATTCGATTCCCTTGTTGATTTTCATTTCTGCTAGGCTGGGTGTCTGTTCCGCCTGCCATTTTGTTGTTAGATGTAGTTTGATTCTGCTGGCTCGTGCGATGCTAATGGTGTATCCTTCGTCTGAATTTGTTTGCCCTTCTAGTTTGATTTTTGCTCGGCCCTTGTGATGTAGATGTAGCTGCTTTTTGATTCAGTTACCTGCTCAAATATTGTTTCTGATGTGTTGGCCCCTGATGTGTTTCCTGTATTGGTTCATGTTGCTGTTGTAGTTCCTGAATTTGTTCAGTTACCTGCTGGTAGGTTAGATGTAGGTGTCTAGTTTCCCTGGTTTAGGGTTTTCTCAGTGTATCAGATTTAATGAGTTAGCTCTGCTTTATTCCTGTGTCTATATGGTTTTCCGGTGCATTTCGCTGGGTGTATTTCACTGTAATCCCCATGTGTTTTTTAGCCCTGTGTTGGTTCAGTAGGTGTTTCCCTTATTTTGTAAGTGTTAGATCATCTCAATGAATTTGTGTGTACTAGCCCTGTAGTGCTGATGTATTTTAGTGTAAGCCCAGGATTTTTTGATGTATTTTTCAGTGTAATATACGCCAGAATTATAGTGCAATTTATCCCATATTTTGAGTGTATTTGTCAGTGTAATATACCCCATGCTTCTTTATTGTAATTACAGTGTAATATACCCTAGAATTATAGTGTAATTTAGCCCATATTTTCAGTGTAATCCCCATGATTAATTTTCTGTATTTACAGTGTATTAGAGTGTATACACTGTAATTTTCCCCATAATTACAGTGTAACCCTCATGCTTCTTATATGTAATTACAGTGTAATCTTCCCATAATTACAGTGTAAATTTTCCCATAATTTTCAGTGTAGCCCTGATGCTTCTTATATGTAATTACAGTATAAAATCTCCCCTAATTACAGTGTAAATCTTCCTATAATTTCAGTGTAACCCTCATGCTTTCCATACTTTCTATTTTTTGAAATTTGAGGTTCATTCTTGTTGTATATTCTTTGTGTCGATGCGGTGCAGTTCTTGTGATCTATGTATCTATATTTGAGTCGTCCACTGCTGTATTTGCGGTGCAGTATTTGTGTTTTCGTTGTAGTTGTAAGGAGGTACTATCTGGTTGTTGTGTATCAGTTTTTGCTTTTTACAATGGTATTTAATTGTTTGAATTACATTGTAATACCACTGATTTACTCTATTTTATACCCTAGATTTGCAGTGTAATATACCCTAGATTTATGTTGTAATATACCCCGAATTACACTGTAATTTGCCCGGTTTACTGTGTAATTTACCTCAGAGTTTCACTGTATTTTGAGTGATACTCGCACTATACTCTGTAAGTTACACTGTAATTTGCCCAGATTTACGCTGTAATACCCCTAGATTTACTTTTGTAATTTACCTTTGAATTGCCCACTGTAATTCATGTGCTATTTTCACTGCAATATACCCCATATTTACACTATATTATCTTCAGTTTTTGTCAGTGTAATTCCTGTGCTTTTTCTATATAATTTGCCTAGATTACTGTGTAATTTGCCTCAGAGTTTGACTGTATTTACTCTGGTTTTGAGTGATACTCGCACTGTAAGTTACACTGTGTCATGCCAGATGTATGATTGATATTTACACTGTAGTTCCACAGTTTAGTTTTTCGCGTAATATGCCTCAGATTTACCCTGTAATTTCACTGATTTGTTTGCACTATAATATGACGGATATGCTCTGCAATTTTCAGCTCCCTTACAGTGTATTTTTACTGAGATTTACATTGTAATTCAGCCACATTACTATGTAATTTTCAGCTTCTTTACTCTGTATATGTTTTTCATTTCTTTCTTTTCATGTGTCATGTAATCTGTTTTTTAGGTTTAGTTTAATGGGGAGGCTACGAAAAGTCTCTCACGAGGATGTTCCGCTAGTCTCCTCTATTAAGAGTGCTGATTCTTTGAATGATCCTTTTGTGCCTAACGACTTTGCAGAAGATGGTTCTAATGCTATGTCTTTGGTAGTTATTTGTGTCTTATTCTCTAGTTTTATTTTCTTCTTTATTCTCTCTTTCAGTTTATTAATTTTTGTGTCTGTTGTTTGTACCTTTTTTTTCAGTAACTTTTTGGTGATGGTGGAGGGTTTGACAAAGCTCTTTTCGAGTTCTATGTGAACCATGTGAGTTTTTCTATTCTAGTTCTAATTCATGTATTGTTTTTCTGATGATTTATCTGTTTATTTGGATTGATGCTTGTATTTTTTGTTTTTCCAGAAGGAATGTGGTTAGTCCCTCTTTTGTCTTGACTTTATTCTCTGTTCTTCTCTATTTGGTTGCACATCTCATGGAATTTGGGTGGGGTTTGCCCCAATGTATCTTCATTTATTTGTAATTTAATGTAATTCTCCTTTTGTTTTTCCGAGGCAGAAACGATCTTCTGATTTCCCCGTTTTTCAACATTCACTAGATATTCTGGAAAGTTTTTCTCAGGTGTTGTGCAACCAAATAGAGAAGAACAGTCAACAAGTATTCTTCTTCTTCCATCATGTCAGCAATTATTTTTGAGAGATTTTTCTGAACCTGTGGATTGTCTCTTGGATGATCTTCCTCTTTCCTCCACCAAGTTTTTGCATATGTTCTTCCCCCTTGCTTCTCTCCAGGTACTTGCCCCTCTGCCATGCCTCTCCGTTTTGTTTCGGTTCTTTGTTCTTCTCTCTCCCCCTCTCCCATGGCACCTCCTAGATGAGTTCTGGTAGTAGAGTTTGGGCCCTTGCGTGGGATGCAACATGCAAGTTGAAGAAGGGTCTTGGGAGTCGCCAGCTGTTTCCTGATTCGTTCTTTTTCTTTGTCAGGTACTTTGTGGTCCAGGAAAGGGAAATGAGCGTGGGCGACCGATCCAGGGGGGTTTTGTTTTGGTTAGTTAGAACCGGGTCAGATTTTTAGCCTGACCCTTTTTTTGGGCATACAAACATACAATTGTCGTAGGTTTTTGGAGATACAGATGTCAACATTTGATTTGTTAGGAAATTTGAATGATATCTAATTGTAAATCAGTCAAATGCTAAATAGACAGTCCCTTCAAAATCCTAAGCTACGCCACTGCAGAGTTGACGATGCGGCGAACTTATTAGGTCAAACGAGATCGCTGCCAACATACACCGGTCGTCTTCTTCCTGCACCCGGGATATATGTGTTGGAACAAATAATTAATCAGTAAAAAACATTTGCAAAAACATTTGCAAAAGTTGCCTCGTGTCTGAAAATTCTACTCTCCCTTTTGTACTGCAGATGTTAATGCATTATTTAAGATGGAAACAGAAAATCAGGTCCCTACTCTCGCAATAATTATAATGTACAGATTATCATGATTAAAATGCTAAACATCCATGAAAAACATGCTAAACATTCAAAATAGTATTGTGAGCCGCAATCAAGAAAAGTTTGGAAAAAAAAGCAGGCAGGCAGGCACACTTTAGAAAGGGCAAACAAATTCAACTGCAGTAATACATCATATCGACAAAAGGGTGAAATAATACATCATATTGACATGCAATAGAATGCTTATATGTTTACAACACATAGAAGAACAGAAAGCGCTTCCATGGATGAAACAATCTCTCACTCTGTATATCTTAATGACTTAATCCCTAGCTCTTTCTAGCCTATAGCTGAGGCTGTGAGGCCCACATTCAGTAGCAGCAATTCACCATTTCATCCTGAGAAATTCAGAATTATTTTTTATCTCACATAAACATTTGGGGCCTAGGAAATGCATCAAAACACAACTCGCCCAAGCTAAGTTTATCTGCCCAAATCTGCTCATACCATGGGATATATGGGAATGGATCCTCCCGTCACATAACACCCTAATTCCTACTTAATCAATCCACTAAATATAGTTATAATAAAGACCGTCCGAACTACTACCAGCTACTATAGGAAATGCATCTCATTACTACAGCTCTTGCATGGTGGCTGCTTCATAGATACCATCCTGTTGGGACATACCCTGGACCAGCTCTCTCTCTCTCTCACTCGCACAGACGAAGGTGGAAGAAGGAGCACACAGATTTTTCCGGCGCACAAACGCCTCGCCGCACGAACGGCCTTACTTTACTGGACATATACCCCGGCTCGGCAACATACCGGCGTACAACCAGTACACAGGGGAGGGATTTATACGCGGGCTCACACAGGGCCGGCCGCCACACTCGGCCACGCACGCACTAACTAACCCACGCATGCACTACTAGCTAACTACATGCACGCGTGACCCGGCCACCACAACCGGCCACTAACTCACGGCCGGCAAATCAGCTAACTACTGACGCGACGCACGCACACACGCACGCCGGTCACAACGCACATCCTGACTAGTTGATCTACTAACCAACTAACTACATGCATCAAGATTAGTACTAACATGCAGCTCCTCCACGCTACGAACATGAGCACGGACTCACGCCGGCACACACACATGCACGGACACGCGTGCACACACCCCCGTGCCCACCACGGACCAGACTTGGCGCGCCGACGCCGGTCACCACCGCACAGGCACGGGCATGGCTTATTGCCAACACATCCAAAAGCCTCCTGACATCTTTCGTCACATGGCATTTCTGTTTCAAGCAAGACAGAACAGAAGTCAGGATGGACATAAATTAAGCACATAAAATCAAATGGGAACCAAGATATACAAGTGGCTTGTAAAACAATGGTTAACTATCATGTGCCTTGTGCTCAAAACCTAATAAAAGCTCCAGGAATTCATGTTAAATGCCATCATACCAGAAAGCGCGCATATCTTACATTATACGGTTCAGAGTCCAGTAATACAAAGCTTTGATTATGTAAGTAGAAATGGCACACGAGCGCAAATTACCTGCTGTTAACTTGGATTATTCACTCGTCTCTTGTGCCATATCAAAGGAAATATTATGTTGTGATATATCTGAACAAGTAATCATGCATAAGCCCCAGCCTGCCTGCATATAGTATTCGATCCGCTATTCATTTAAGATTTGATTATTAGAATCGCATACATAATAGCTTGAGCATCACAGTCACAGTTTAAAGGTACGATGCTAACCCATAAGTACAGCAGAAAATAACCCATGATTGATTTTGAGAAATAGGAAGCCAAAGTTTCAGACTGACAAATACTATGTAACTAGTTTGAGTTCTGCTATCGGCGCTCCTGTCATAACCTGACACCTCCTGCTATCGGCGCTCTGTAGCTAGTTTGAGTTCATATAAATATTACCATCTTCACTAAAAGTATAACCAACTACAACCTAGTATTACAGATGAAAATATATTGCGCAACACGGACTACCCATAGCAACACATAAACGATATTTTTGTTTCAGACTGCAGACGAAGTAAGAGCAGCACAGCATCCTTTCAAAATCATCTTAGAGAAAGCATTTCAATGATGTTGAACTAGTTCTCTAAAATGACGTATGGAACCAATCATATACCTGACAACATTCTACAATCATACCAAACTGTGAGACGAAGGATGCACATCGCAATACTATGTAACCTCAGCCAAGAGAAGAGCACTATACAGATCATCTGAAGGATAGAAAACAAACCTCGTAGGATCATCCTTGAGCGCAGGGAATTTGGGGGGCCAGATCATCATAAAAGGATGGATAGGATCAGAAGGTTCATCTTCTGACCATATACGCAGTGTCCTGCACTTGATATCCAGATAGAGCAAGCATCGACCAATCATCAAGAACATAAACTCAGCATTGTCCCCCACCTCCCTTATCCAAATTGGAGGATTTTGTTCATCGTCAATAATGCGATCCGACATCCTCAAATTAGCAACCATGTCATGCAAACAAATGGTGTCCACCAGTGACCAGTTGTCCCCCTTGCAGAGCCAGATACGAAGCTGAAATTCCTTCAGCATGATGAGATATACACTAGAAGCATCATCGGCCCGTGACAACTTGGTGTTTAAACAGCCATACTTCACCCCTTGTGGGAACTTAATTGCGGAGAAGCTTGTGGTTGACAAATCCAATAAAAGAACGCCACTCCAGGCACTCTTGTCTTGGACAAAGAAATATATTTTATTGTTGACAAGCATAAGTTTACTGTCATATAGCGGAGAAGAGGTTTTTGTCGTGGCCGAGGTATGCATACGCCATACACCATCTTGCAACACATAGACACGCACATTGAAATATTTTGTGTGCATGGTATACTCCATTGACACATACAAGTAGAAAAGCGTGTCGCCTTCTTCTTTGGAGAGGACTGCATCACGAGTGTCATCTATGGAGTAAATATTGTCGCGCTGCGGGAACGGTGGGACGATGGACATGCTTCTCTTAGGGCATAGTGGACGGTGCACTCGAAGAGTGACTCCTCTTGCTCCTATGCCTCTGGTGAAGACACATCCATTCCGGAAATCCTTGATCCGTATACCGCGATCTAACGCACCGCCATAGAGGGCGTAGCTTGCCACACGGCGGATGACGTCGGCGAGCTCCGGGGGATACGGCGACGGCATGGGGAAGAACCCTGCCCCACGATAGAAGCCAAGGAGGCGAGGAGGGTGCAGCTTACGAAAATTACAGAGGAAGGCTGGACCAGAGACATGGTGGAGCCAGCGCCTGCACACAAGGGCGGCACGGACGAGGGTGGTGGGGAAGCCGAGGCGGAGGAGAATCTCGATGAGGAGGTCGTCGTCGTCGAGCACCTTCCATACGGCTGCGGACGACACTGCCGGCGGCTTCCTCTCGCCTGTCACACCTTGCCACACTTGGCATGCCTGTGAGCAGGCCCCACCTGCAGGTGGTGTGTGTGTGTGTGTTTTGGGTTTAAAAGCTGGTCGTCTGTGGCAGCGAGGGACATGCGTATGGAACTAGCCTGTATCCCACCTACTCCTTCCTCTGCAATACAGCTTCTTCCTCCCCAAGTCTCCTCCTCCTCCCTCTAAAATCCTCACCTACTCCAGATCTCAATCTCCCTCCTCTCTGGTTCGTTACAGTTGGTATTCAGAGCCAAAATCTGCCCAAAATTTTTCTCCCTCGCTGTTGGTTGCACATCGGTAACATCCACCGCGCCGGTGTGAGTTGCTCCGGCAAGCACACCCGAAATCCGTCGCGGGGTTCGATCTTTTCCGTGCGAGGCGACGGCGCCCCAAAAGGCTTCGGCAGCGACGCGGCAAGTGCTAGCCGCCATGAATGAGGGCAACAGCAACATCACCAAGATGCTCGAGGCGCTTCTCTCCAAGGTGGACGAGCAGAAGGCCACGCACGACAAGCAGATCGAGATGCAGGCCTCCTTCAATGCGCAGATCACGCAGGAGGTTCGCGGGCTCGCCAAGCAGATCGATCTGACCCAGGCGGACGTCGACGCGACGCGCAAGACGGTTGATGGCTCGGCGTCTCCTGCGGGCTCGGTCACCACCCTGGTTCACCAGACCGCGGCGCAGCAACAACCACCGCCTCCGCCTCCTCCACCATCGCCGCGCGTGAACCCCGATACGGGCCGCCCGTCTTCCTCCCACGCACGCCTCGGTGATCATCGCCCGCCGCTCATCCCGGTTCCTCCGAACGGCGGATTCCTCGCGGCGGCGACCATCACTTCACCGACCACGGGCTACAACAACGGTGAGTACCACAAGCCCCTGAAGCACGACTTCCCTAGGTTCGATGGCACCGCTCCCTACCTGTGGCTCGATCGCTGCCTGGCATACTTCGAGCTCTACAAGGTCGCGTCACACAACTGGGTGCCCACCGCGGCTCTGTACATCGACGGCCAGGTCGCGCACTGGCTGCAGGCATTTCGTCAAACACATCGCGGCATCACGTGGGAGCTGTTCACTGCCGCGGTGTTGGAGGAATTCGGCACCGACGAGTTCGAGGTGGTCATGCACAAGCTGCTGCAGCTGCGGCAGACCGGCACCGTCACCGAGTACCGTGCGGCCTTCGACGAGCAGATGTACCACTTACTGGCGCTCGATCCGTCCATCAACACCAAGTTCTTCATCACGCAGTTCCTGTTAGGGTTGAAGGACGAGTTAAGGGCCGCGCATCGTCTCCAAGCACCATCCAGCATCACGCGCGCCTCGGTGTTGGCCCGCATCCAGGAGGAAGAGCTGGGCACGACAAGAGCACGTCCATGCATCACGCCATCGGGACGGCCTCCATCGACGACCGCGCCTCAACAACCACGAGCCGCTGCCCCGAACCGCGCACAAGGGGATGACTACACGCGCGAGCGGCAGCTCCGCGACTTCCGCCGCGCCAACAACCTATGTTTCAAGTGCGGCGAACGCTACTCGCGAGAGCACCGCTGCGCCCCGCCTGCCCAGCTGCTCACCATCCACGTGGGGGACCACGGCGAGGTCCTCTCCGACGACACCATCCACGCGCTTGGAGCTCCTGGACGACCCGGGCCCGGGCGCCCCACCGCCCACTCCGGCCGCGGACGCGCCAGAGTGCTGCCTCCTCTCGTCCCAGGCGCTCAATGGCACGGACTCTGCTACCACCATCCGTTTGCGTGCTCTGGTGGGGAATCAAGTGATGCTGCTCCTGCTCGACTCCGGCAGTACTCACAGTTTTGTGAACAAATCCTTCGTCGAACGCATCGGCGTCGCCACGGAGGAGATGGCGCCAGTGGACGTGCGTGTCGCTAACGACGATCGTCTCGCCTGCAACCGCATCGTGCCTGAGCTCAAGTGGTGGATGCAGGGGCACACATTCTCCACGCCCATGCACGAGCTGGAGATCGGGGCGTACGACGGCATCCTGGGGATGGACTGGCTCGCCCAACATAGTACGATGACGTGCCACTGGCAGGACAAATGGGTCAAGTTCAAGCACGAGGGCGACGAGGTCACCCTCCGGGGCATTCAAACGAAGGCTACCACGACACTCAAGGCGGTCGAACCAGACGAGCTCCGCAAGCTGATCGCGGGCAATGATGTCTGGGCCATGGCCATGGTGGACACCTGCGGGCACTCGCCACCGCCACCCCGCAAGCGTGCCAGCAACACGCCCCTCAGTGATCTGCTCGAGGAATTCGCCGACATCTTCGCGGCACCGCTTGGTCTCCCTCCTCACCGCCAGTACGACCATGTCGTCACGCTGGTGGAGGGCGCGGTCCCCGCGAACACGCGCCCCTATCGGTACTCTCCGCTCCAGAAGGACGAGATCGAGCGGCAAGTCAAGGAAATGCTCGACGCCGGCGTGATCACGCACAACGTCAGCCCGTACGCGGCTCCGGTGTTGCTGGTCAAGAAGAAAGATGGCACGTGGCGGTTCTGCGTCGACTACCGCCGGCTGAACGACGCCACCATTGAAAACAAGTTCCCTCTGCCCATCGTCGACGAGCTCCTCGACGAGCTGGCCGGCGCGGCCGTCTTCTCCAAACTGGATCTCCGCGCGGGGTACCATCAAATCAGGATGCGCGAAGAGGATGAATCCAAGACCGCGTTCAAGACACATCACGGGCATTCCCAATTCGGCGTCATGCCGTTCGGACTGACGAACGCACCGGCTACTTTCCAGTGCCTCATGAACGCGATCTTCAGTAAGTATGTGCGCAAGTTCGTTATCATCTTTTTGGATGACATTCTCGTCTTCAGCGAAACCATGGAAGAACATCTGGAGCACCTGCACATCGTCTTCGAGCTCCTCCGCGCGCACCAGCTGTTCGTCAAGGAGGCCAAGTGCAGCTTCGCCGTTGACCACATCGACTACATCGGACATGTGATCTCCAAGGAGGGCGTCGCCACGGACAAGGAGAAGACGCAGGCCATGGAGCAGTGGCCGACGCCGACGAACGCCACGGAGCTGCGCGGGTTCCTGGGCCTCACTGGCTATTACAGGAAATTCGTGCCGTGCTACGGCATCATCGCCAAGCCCCTGACGCAGCTCCTCACCAAAAAGGGTTTCGCGTGGAACGAGCAAGCACAAGGGGCATTCGACATGCTCAAGACGGCGATGACAACTACGCCTGTGCTCGCCCTGCCCAACTTCAACAAGCCCTTTGCGGTCGAGACGGACGCCTGCGACACAGGCGTCGGCGCGGTGCTCGTCCAGGAAGGCCACCCTGTCGCTTTCTTCAGCAAGGCGCTCGGCGTCCGCAACTAGAAGCTCTCGACGTACGAGAAGGAGTTCTTG
Organism: Elymus sibiricus; assembly: GCA_039707655.1. NCBI lineage: Eukaryota > Viridiplantae > Streptophyta > Magnoliopsida > Poales > Poaceae > Elymus > Elymus sibiricus. The sequence continues at coordinate 32,816,080 of CM077674.1, forward strand.
GCGGTAATGATGGCAATCAACAAGTGGCGCCTCTACCTGCAGCGCAGCCCCTTCGACATTCTCACCGATCACAAGTCGCTCTGCAATTTGGGCGAGCAGCACCTGGAGACAGAGTTGCAGCACAAGGCCATGGCAAAGCTGGTCGGCATGCAATTCCGGTTTCAGTACAAGCGCGGGCTGGATAACGGCGCCGTGGACGCCCTGTCGCGTGTCGGCAAGCAACTCGATCTCGCCGCGCTCTCGGCGTGCCAGCTGGCATGGGTTCAGGAGGTGCTCAACTCCTACTCCACCGATCCCGACGCACAAGATCGCCTTCAAAAGCTCGCCATCACCAGCCCCGACGACGACGGATACGAGCTCCACCATGGTGTCATCCGCCGCGGCGGCCGCTTGTGGATCGGCAACAACACCGCGCTCCGCACCAAGCTAATTGCCGTGCTCCACAACAGCACGGTCGGCAGTCACTCGGGCTCCACCGCGACGTACCAACGCGTGCGCAAGCACTTCGACTGGCGCGGCCTCAAGCGCGACGTCGAGGAGTTTGTGCAGCAGTGCTCGACCTGTCAGTAGGCCAAGCACGAGCACTCCAAGCCGGCGGGACTCCTGGCACCCCTACCAATTCCGACAGCGCCATGGGAGGACCTCACGATGGATTTCGTGGAGGGACTGCCAGCATCCGAGGGCTTCGACACGATCATGGTCGTGGTGGACCGCTTCACCAAGTTCGCCCACTTCATCCCTCTGTGCCACCCCTTCCATGCGACGCAAGTGGCGTGGGCATTCTGGGACAATGTGGTCAAGCTCCACGGCATCCCGGCATCGATCGTTTCCGACCGCGACAAGGTGTTCACTAGCAATCTCTGGCGGGAACTGCTCGCCGGCGCTGGCACAAAACTGCTCTACTCCACGGCGTATCATCCACAGACGGACGGCCAGAGCGAGCGCGTCAACCAATGCATGGAGATGTATCTCCGATGCGCAGTGCATGACACCCCGCGCAAGTGGCGTCGCTGGCTCCCCATGGCGGAGTTCTGGTACAACTCGACCTTCCACTCCTCGCTCAATTGTACTCCCTTCAAGGCGCTGTACGGCAAGGAAGCCAACCTGGGCGCGATGGCGGCATGGCCCGACGACGCACCCACCGGCGAGGACATGGACTGGGCGGCGCACACCGCACACATTCGAGCGCAGCTGGAACGCGCTCAGTGGCGCTTCAAGAAACAAGCCGACCACAACCGCACGGAGCGCCAATTCCAGGTGGGCGAACAAGTACTCCTGAAGCTCCAACCTTACGTCCAGCAATCTGTCGTCAGTCGACCCTGCGCCAAGCTCGCATTCAAGTTCTTTGGGCCATACACCGTCGTCGAGAAGATCGGACCCATGGCGTACAAGCTCGATCTACAGGAGTCAAGCCGCGCGCACCCCGTCTTTCACGTCTCCCAGTTGAAGCCGTTCACGCCGGTGTACGCGGAGCTGCCTCGGGTCCCAGATTTATCCACCGCGACGACAGAACCCACGTGCATCCTGGAGCGGCGCATGATGAAGCATGGCAACGCGGCAATTGTGCAGATCAAGGTACAGTGGGGCGACGGCTCCCCTCCGGCGACGACATGGGAGGATTACGAGGTTCTCCGGCAGCGTTTTCCAGCGGCACCAATCTGGGAAGACGACGACGCAAGTACTCAAGAGGGTGCTCAGTCTTTAGGGAGGGAGAATGTCACACCTTGCCACACTTGGCAAGTGTGACTTGGCATGCCTGCGAGCGGGCCCCACCTGCAGGTGGTGTGTGTGTGTTTTGGGTTTAAAAGCTGGCCGTCTGTGGCAGCGAGGGACATGCGTATGGAACTAGCCTGTATCCCACCTACTCCTTCCTCTGCAATACAACTTCTTCCTCCCCAAGTCTCCTCCTCCTCCCTCTGAAATCCTCACCTACTCCAGATCTCGATCTCCCTCCTCTCTGGTTCGTTACATCGCCGTCCATGTTGTGACTTGTGATGATATCTGTGGGTTTGGGAAACAATGTAGAACAGGGCATTAGTACCGCCGGCTGAATTTAGGCAACAGAATAACCTACGGTTTGCACTAAGCAATGGCTAGTGAATTCCAATTAGGACCAGAAATCGGACTAAAATACTCTATGGTTAGCGAATCTGATTAATCAACAATCGACATTCAGCAATGGCTAGTGATTCTGATTTGGGGGTAAAAACACTCCAAGGGTTCGGAATCTTATTGCATCAAACACTCAGTACAGATCATGGGGCTGATGAGAACACTCCGAGGAACACAATCATGGAGGCATCCATGAATCGATCTGAAAATAAGTACATGGGTCCAGCGGGAAACCCTAGCTGCGAAGGAGGAGTACCTCAGTCCAGGTTGGTCCGGCGGGACACCTCTCCCCGGCCGTCCGCGCCCCTCGCGCCGTCGGAAGGTGTCGCCGTCGAGCGGGATGGAGAGGCGGAGAAGCGATGGGCACGACACCAGGAGTCGGGGAGTGCCGATCTGATTTTTTTTCATATGGGACATATACACCCGATATGAAATTTTTTTTAGTAATTTTACGAAAAGTCAAAAAATTCTGAAAATATTTTTGAAATAAACTTGACCTTCCATTGTACTCGTGAGAAAAATTCCACAAAAAGAAAATCCCCCTATGACTTCTTTTCAAAAAAGACAAATTTTTGTCCAAAATAGTGTGAATAGTGACCTATAATAGCAAATAAATTTTGTCTTTTTCGCTATGAAATCAACGTTGGTTCTTTTTTCGTGAAAATTTATATACTAGTGCAAAAGTAAGTCAAGTTTATTCTAAAAATATTTCTAAACTATTTTGACATTTTGTTTAACTACTAAAAAAAATCACCATATAGGGTGTATATACAACCAGGTTCCGAAGTGTATTTCCCGACCTGTTCTGTTCTATGGTCGGGAAAAGAATATGGAAAGTTGGAAACCGAAAAAAAAACATAACAACAAAAAAGACGGAGTGCGAACCAACCTGTGATTATCCTCAAAAAAAAACTGTGATTGAGTTCCAACTTTTCGCTCGCGAACCGCCTCGCACATGCGATCAGGAGGCTGCCTCCTTTCTTTGCCAGCGTGGCTGCGGGCCCCTTCGGCTGCCACTCCGGCGGCCCGACGGGCTGAGGACCCCGGCAACTTTGCTCTAGCTACTAGATAGGATAGGGTTAGTTTTTCTCAGAGGTGTTGCAATGGTGGTGGAATCAACGCTGCGTCAGAATAAATTGGCTCCGCTTCTTCCCCACCCTGGTGATGCTTCAATTGGCAGCGCCGGTAAGCATGTAGCCTCCGTGCCTCGTCGGACTTTGGTTTCAACGATGTTAGGTTGTTTGTATCGTTTCTATGTGTTGTTTTTATCGTTTTGTCTTGGTTTTCTATGTGCATTTCTCATGTGCATGTGAAATATATATTTTTTTTATACATGTTAGATATTTTTTAAATATGCAGTTATCATGTTTTAAAACAAATATTCTTTATGGTTATATTTTTTGTATACATCAAGAACATTTTTTATACATGTTTAACATTTTTTAATACATGATTAGCATTTTTAAACACTAATATTTCTTTTCAAATACCTGTTTGATGTCTACTTTTTTCATCAACATTGTACATTTTCATATTCATATGAAACATTTATTTGATATACATTTAATATTTTCCAAATTCATGATTAAAACATTTTTGATATGTCACGCTCATTTTTTTATATACGCGAACTTTCTAAAAATGTCACAAACAATTTTTATGCTAATAGAAAATTTCATATATATATTTGAAACATTTATTTTATATATGTTTAACATTTTTTCCAAATATATAATTAACTTTTTTACAGTGTACATACAGTTTTCGAAACACATGAACAATTTTTAAATGTAACAAAAAAATATGCTATCAACATTTTTCATATACATTTGAAACATTTAATTTATAGACGTTTAACTTTTTTCAAATTCATGAACATTTTTAGAATGTCACAACATTTTTTGTATATGCTATCAACATTTTTCATATACACTTGAAACATTTATTTTATAAACGTTTAAAAAAAATTCAAATATATGATTTTTTGGTAATGTCACATACTTTTTTTGAAATTCATGAACTTTTTAAAATGTCACACATTTTTTAATATTGTATCAGCATTTTTAAAATTAAGCAACAATTGTTTTACATTATGTTAACGTTTTTTGAATTCACGATTTTAATTTAATATTTTTGTTATGTTTTTAAATATATTTATTGACAATATTTTAGACAATAATAATAAAAAATAGAAAAACGAACAAAGGAAAAAACAGGAGAGAAGACCAACTTACCTTGTACCTACCGATGCCTGCCCATTTGAGACGCCCTGACGCGCGAACGGTTGTTACAACTCGCGTCAGGTGATGTATAGTCGCGCCCTCTTATATGGGGAGCTCCTATTTCTCGCGTTACGCGAGGGTAGTCGCCCGACTCGCTGAACGGAACCTCTAGTGGGCCGGCCCACGCGTGGGGGAAACTATTGTTTCCTGTTTTATTTTAATTTTTAAATTTTTTTCGTGTTTTGCTTTCTTTTTTTATTTTTATTTGTAATTTAAATTATTCTAAATATTTATATTAGAAACACAAATCTTCAACAAATATTTCAAAAATGTTGAACAAGTATTTAAAAAATGTTGAATAATTATTGGAAAAATGTTGAATAAGTATTTGAAAAATGTTGAATAAGTATTTGAAAAAAAATGTTGAACAAGTATTTGAAAAAATGTTGATCATGTATATAAAAATGTTGAACAAGTATTCACAAAATGTTGGACAAGTAAGTAAAAAATGTTGAACAAGTATTTGAAACATGTTGAAAAATTATTTGAAAATTTTTTTGAACAAGTGTTTGAAAAATGTTGAAGGAAGTATTTGAAAAAAAAATTGAAGAAGTATTTGAAAAATGTAATCAGGCTCTAAAAATGTTGAACAAGAATTTTAAAAATGTTGAACAAGTATTTGAAAATGTTGAATAAGTATTCAAAATGTTGAACAGTTATTTGGAAAATGTTGCAGCAACCAGTTGTCCCCCATGTGGAGCCAAATGCAAAGTTGAAGCTCCTTCGCCTGGATGAGATATAAACCAGAAGCATCATGGCCCCGTGACAACATGGTGTCTCTAATGCCATACTCCAACCCTTCTGGGAGCTGAATTGTGGAGAAACTTGAGTCCTTCAAATCCAAGACGATAATTTCTCCTGGGTGGGACGCGATATAAATTTTATTGTCAACCAGCACAGCTTTTAGTTTATATTTCAGATGATACTTGTCAATGGCCAAGGTATGATGTGTGCGCCAGACACCATGTTGCAACATAGACACATGCACCGTATATTTCGTTCTCTTAGATATGATCAACAAATAAAAGTAGGACAAGTCGCCACCTTCTTCTTTGGAGAGGAGGCCGTTGAAAATGAAGAAATCGCCGTCCTGGTGTAAGGGTTCAGGAAATGGTGGGATGGTGGCCATGCCTCTCTCCGCACACAGTGGGCGTTGCACTCCAAGCGTGGATCCAGCTCTGTCATAGCGCGCAATGAATACGCTGCCGTTCCAGCAGTCCATGATGTTAGTATATTCACTCTGGTAGGCATCCAGGCCAAAGCACCCGCGGCAGATTACGGCAGCGAGCTCTGGAGGCTGAGGCAGCATTGGGATAAAGCACGGAACAGTCTTCCTCCTCCAGTAGTCAACGTAGAAGCCGAGGAGGCGAGGTGGGTGCAGCTTGCAGAAACGGCTGAGGAAGGCAGGGTCCGAGGCGTGCTGAAGCCAGCGCTTGCAGACGAGGGCGGCTCGGACAAGGCTGGTGGGGAAGGCGAGACGGACGATGATCTCCGCGAGGAGGTTGTCGTCGTCGAGCACCTTTGATACACTGGCAGACACCGCCATCACCGCCGCTGCCTCCTGGCTTTCCATGTTAGCTGATGGCTGTGTGGGTTTGGGGAACAGACGCACAGCGAGGACAGGGGATTAGTGACTGGAGTTAGGAAAAATAGATTAAACAACAATATTGCACTAAAAACAATGGCCGGTGGATCTTAATCCGGACTAAAATACTCCATGGCTAGTGGATCTGATTAATCAAACAGCTTGCATTAAAGAACGGCTAGTGAATCTGAGTTGGGACTAAAATACTCCATGGCCAGTAAATCCGATTTAGGGCTGAAACACTCCATAAGGTCAGTGAATCCGGTCAGCGGCTAATGAAAACACTACGAGGGAGCAATGGTCCGGAATTCAAACCAGCAGATGCAAGAAGACATCATCAATCGATCTGGAAATCCATGGATCCTGCGGGAAACCCTAGGTCCTAGCTGCAGAGGATGTGTACCTCAGTCGGCCAAATCGTTCCGGCGGGAAGCCCCAGCTTCAAGGGGACACCGCTCCCTGGCCGTGCGTGCCCCTCGCGCCGTCGGAAGGTGTTGCCGTCTGCGTCGGGCGAGGTGGGGCGGCGGAGAAGCGACGGGGAGGTTTCCTCTTTTCGGCAGAGTGAACGAAAGAAAAAAAAAATATTGTTTATGTTTAACAGCAACACATTTTCTTTTCTTTTTTGAAAGAAAAAAGACACAGCTTCTCGAGCTAAGTAAGAGCCTGTTCGGATCCTCCCCAGCTTTCAACTCCACGAACCCCACACTTAGAGTTGGGCCGAATGTTTTAGCTCCAAGAAGCTAAGAGCATCTCCAGCCGCCCCCCAACAGGCCCCCGGCCCTTTTTTTATCACCGACGCCCAAAAAATGGTCCAGTCGCGCCCCCAGGACGCCGAATTTCGCCGGTTTGGGCCAAAATTACAACCGGCGAACCCAAGCGGAACCCAGCGCACCGGGGGGTGCCTGGGGGCGCCGGGGGAAAGGAATTTGGCGCGAAAACAAACCGCGCGGAATTCCTCTCGTGTGGACCCGCCGAGTCAGCGACTGTGCGTCGCTGAGAGCCTTCGTCGTCCTCATCACCTTGGCTCTCACGCCGGTGCGCAGTAATGGCGCGCCGGTGCGCAGTAAATGGCGAGCCGACGCGCGTCCCGCCCTTTCCCGCCACGCGTACACACCGCTCCCGCCCTTCTCCCCGCTATAAAAGCCGTGCCTCGCCGCCCATCTCCCCGTCCCTCTCGCCTCCACCGCCGGAAACTCCCCCCCGAGGCCATGGCGGAAAGATTCCCCGGCGACGGAGCGGCGGCCAACGGCTTCGGCCGCCGGTGGCTGCACGAGTGGGAGGCACGCCTTCTCCACGAGGCGAACTACCCGACGCCGCCCGACATGCGCGTGCCGGGCGCATGGCGGCTGAGCGCTGGCGGCGTCCCCGTGCCCCCGCCGCCCTCCGACGCGGAGCGCCACGCCGAGATCGCGCGGATCCGGGAGTCCTTGCCGGAGGAGGCGCGCCAGCAGCAGAGGTACTCCCCCGACAACCAGCCCCTGTGGACGACGTATTTCCAGCGCCGCCACGCCGACCAGCTGTCGTCCACCAACGGCGCTCCGACGCCGAGGGGGCGCCACAACTCCGACGGCCGCCGTCGATGGTGGGGCGTCCCCGGGCGCACGCTCCACGCCATCCTCGAGCACATCGAGGGAGGCAACGAGCCGCCATTGGAGTACCCGGCGCCGTTGTTCTCGCGCCGGAGCGGGAGCTCGTGGCTGCCGAGGCGCATGGTGGGGTCGTCATGCTCCCGCTCCTCCGGTGCGGCGACGCCGCGCGTCGCCGTCAAGCGGGGCCCCAGGAGACGCCGCTCGTCGCCGTCAAGCGGGAGCCCCAGGAGACGCCGCTCCGCCGGCGTAGCCGCGGCGGCAACCTCGTCATAAACGAGGGCCGCTGCCACCCTTCCCCTCCCCACGGCCACCTTCGCCTGGTCAAGCCGAAGACGGCGACGGCCGTGGTCAAGCAGGAGCACGCGGCGATGGCCGCCGACCTCGACGCCGGCCTCAAATGGTCGCGCGACGACTACGTGAGGGAGGAGATGGAGCGCCAGCGCCACGCTCTGGAGGAAATCACCGAGCGTCGCCGCGGCCGCGACGAGGGCGGCGTCATCGTCCTCTCCGACAGCGACAAGGAGGCGACCGCGCTGACCAACCCCGTCCGCAGCGGCGATCCAGGGCAAAGGCTGCAGCAAGGACGGTGGCGTGGAGGACGAGCCACCGAGCGAGGACGACGGCGACGACGGCGACTACACCATCTTCTACAACCTCCTCAGCATGAACTAGGCTTGGGGCGGCGAAGGCGACGTAGTTTTTTTTAAGGTTTTTATGTATGTTTTCAAATTTGTATAAATATGAATGAAACCGCCTATATTTCTTCCAAAATTGAGTAATTTTCGTCGAATTTGGGCCGACTTTGTGTTTGAAATCGGCGGCTGGGGGGCGAACTTGGGGTGGCGGTTGGGAACCCGAGCCCCCCCATGGTGAAAATATCGCCGGTTAGACCCCAGGAGGCGCTATTTCAAGCCCTTGGGGGGCCGAACGGCTGGAGATGCTCTAAATCCGAGAAGCTGAGGCTGACCGCAGTGCAAAAATGCGAAGCATGGAAGGCTGGTTCCAGCCGGCCCGTCATGGCATTTAGCCAGGCCAGCGATGCTGCCAGCCCATGGTGGCGACGGAGATGCCAGCGATGATGCCGAACACGAATTCCTTCACTCCTTGGAGTAAGAAGCTGCACTGAGAAGCTGGAATTGGAGAGTTTCGGGAGTTGGGAGGAGTTCCGAACACGCCCTAACACACACAATCCTCCTTTCAACGCATTTGATGACATTTATGATAGGTGGGCCCCACATGGTAGTCACAATGGGATAAAAACGTATGAGCACAGTTAGCAAGTCGTACCAGAGTGTGTGGTAGCTGACGTGGACGATTTTCGAGGGTGGATGTGTGGAGCATTGCGAGCAAGGGAGGGTGGGGGATGTTGAGGCCTCCGAATTTGCATGATGCCTCCCTATAGAGAAAGAAGATGTCGTCACGACAGTCCACGCGGAGCACAACAAAGAAGACGTGCATGTAGTCGTATGAGTAGCTCTTGTTGTCATGCGACGTGTCCATGTAGGACAACACGACAAGTGAGATGAAGGTGATAAACTTGGTGGTGGGAGACCTTAGCGTGAGGAAGTCAATCCCGTTGTCATTGGGTTCGACGAGAATGGCGAAGTTGGTGGTGCCAAGGTCGACGAGCCTTTACTTGAGGTCAAGGAGCATGGATGTCAAGGTTGGCGCCCCCTATTGCAACTGCACCCGCATCACTTCTCAGGGGTAGCCAGGGCCCTATGACGAGAGTGGTCGAGGCGGTCGTGGACGATGAACTCCATGATGTGGGCCTACTCTAGTCCAGTGGCATGGAGGACCTTATGGTGTGGAGCTTGATGTGCTTGGAGTGGCGCACGGTTAAGAAAAACTAGATGATAGAGAGGGAGACACCAAAGCACGACAAGGAAACCATAAAAAAAAGGCACAATAAAGGACACTATTGTAGTTAACTGTGTGGCAACGTGGACTTGGAGATGGTCAACCAAGAGGCGGTGGTGTAGCCCCATGGTAGTGCATGCTATCAAACATCCTAAAAAATTACCGGCCAACTGCCAATGTCCACGGGCTATTTTCCTCATACACATAGGGTACTCTTATCATTCCATCTATCGATCCCGTTTGATAGTTGGACGATTTTTTTAAAATATTAGTACTTTTAGCAAAATTTCATATCCATATCAAACTGAAAACTTGCAAAAGTATGTACTCCTCTTCGTTGCCCCCACAAAAAGAAAAGGCTGCAACTAGAGAGTAAGCCCATGCAAGCATCGTCTTCACCGCCGCTGTGGAGCTTTTCTGGTCGAACCCTCGCGGCATCAAGACCGTATCGGTGACAAGAAACCATTCAGATGAAGAATAGCTTGAACCCTGAATTTCATCTTTCAATCTACACTGACTGTCGCAAGGTCACATCGCCCTCGATGAGAATTTTTTTAACTACACCCACCATCTACTCATCTAGGTCTTGCCTACATTGTCCCTCGTACTATTCCTTTCACTAGACACGCGCACCATGAACCGTGTCATTTGCGAATGTGAAACAGATGTTACCAACTTCGGCAATAACAACAATATGACGAGTGTGCGCCATGCCGCAAGTTAGACTTCCGTTTTTTTTTCTCTTTCATGATTTGATAAATAATTTTTCAGAAACAATAATTTTGATTAAAAAAATATAGAATTGTTGCAAAATAAAGAGGACAAGAGACAATGTCATCTCTTTCATTGATGTGTGCTTTGTAAAATATATACAAGTTTGTTGGCATGTTATATTTGTGCTAAAAATGTATCAATTGGGTCACCCTGATTCAAAATCGGATTTGCTATTTTACAGTCGAGTGTTTTCCAATTCATTGTCATTCAAATCTATCTCCATCCGTTCTCGCGCAGAGATTCACGCTGGGTCCTGTGGTTTTCGGGCTCGTTTTCTTTGTCAGGCGCGGTTTTGTTTCTGTCTCAGCCCGTTACCGCCGCCCCGGCCCAACACTGTTTTGTTTTTGTCCTTTTTGAATTTTGGGTGCCTTTTCCCCTTTTCATTTGGGCGGCTCTATTTCGATAAGGCTGAGAGGAGAGAGCTCGAGCGGCGGAGAGAGCTCGAGGAGGCGATTCCTTCAGTTCATGTCGATTCCGAGATATCCCACCACTCGATCTTGCATTCTCCTCCCTTTCTCTTCGATCCCCGGCTGCCACGGTTGGTTGTTCTTGTCTTTCTCCCTCCCCCGTGTGATTTGGGTCGTGTTGTTGTAGGTTTTGTTGCCCTTTGTAGTCCGCCATGATTTCTTCTGTTAGTTCTAGGTTTTCGGGTGTAGGCGCTGGTGGGTGGCTGTTCAAGGTCATCTGATGGTTGTGGTCGTCTTCACCCTTCCCTCGTTGAAGTTCTCCCCAGTCTAGTGCTTGATTTGTTTCCTTTGCTGTAGATGTAGAAGTAGGCGAAGCTGTAGTTGTAGCGGTGAATATCCCTCGTGTTTTTGTTGCAGATGGTAGTTGTAGGTGCATGGATGTAGCGGTGGATTCGATTCCCTTGTTGATTTTCATTTCTGCTAGGCTGGGTGTCTGTTCCGCCTGCCATTTTGTTGTTAGATGTAGTTTGATTCTGCTGGCTCGTGCGATGCTAATGGTGTATCCTTCGTCTGAATTTGTTTGCCCTTCTAGTTTGATTTTTGCTCGGCCCTTGTGATGTAGATGTAGCTGCTTTTTGATTCAGTTACCTGCTCAAATATTGTTTCTGATGTGTTGGCCCCTGATGTGTTTCCTGTATTGGTTCATGTTGCTGTTGTAGTTCCTGAATTTGTTCAGTTACCTGCTGGTAGGTTAGATGTAGGTGTCTAGTTTCCCTGGTTTAGGGTTTTCTCAGTGTATCAGATTTAATGAGTTAGCTCTGCTTTATTCCTGTGTCTATATGGTTTTCCGGTGCATTTCGCTGGGTGTATTTCACTGTAATCCCCATGTGTTTTTTAGCCCTGTGTTGGTTCAGTAGGTGTTTCCCTTATTTTGTAAGTGTTAGATCATCTCAATGAATTTGTGTGTACTAGCCCTGTAGTGCTGATGTATTTTAGTGTAAGCCCAGGATTTTTTGATGTATTTTTCAGTGTAATATACGCCAGAATTATAGTGCAATTTATCCCATATTTTGAGTGTATTTGTCAGTGTAATATACCCCATGCTTCTTTATTGTAATTACAGTGTAATATACCCTAGAATTATAGTGTAATTTAGCCCATATTTTCAGTGTAATCCCCATGATTAATTTTCTGTATTTACAGTGTATTAGAGTGTATACACTGTAATTTTCCCCATAATTACAGTGTAACCCTCATGCTTCTTATATGTAATTACAGTGTAATCTTCCCATAATTACAGTGTAAATTTTCCCATAATTTTCAGTGTAGCCCTGATGCTTCTTATATGTAATTACAGTATAAAATCTCCCCTAATTACAGTGTAAATCTTCCTATAATTTCAGTGTAACCCTCATGCTTTCCATACTTTCTATTTTTTGAAATTTGAGGTTCATTCTTGTTGTATATTCTTTGTGTCGATGCGGTGCAGTTCTTGTGATCTATGTATCTATATTTGAGTCGTCCACTGCTGTATTTGCGGTGCAGTATTTGTGTTTTCGTTGTAGTTGTAAGGAGGTACTATCTGGTTGTTGTGTATCAGTTTTTGCTTTTTACAATGGTATTTAATTGTTTGAATTACATTGTAATACCACTGATTTACTCTATTTTATACCCTAGATTTGCAGTGTAATATACCCTAGATTTATGTTGTAATATACCCCGAATTACACTGTAATTTGCCCGGTTTACTGTGTAATTTACCTCAGAGTTTCACTGTATTTTGAGTGATACTCGCACTATACTCTGTAAGTTACACTGTAATTTGCCCAGATTTACGCTGTAATACCCCTAGATTTACTTTTGTAATTTACCTTTGAATTGCCCACTGTAATTCATGTGCTATTTTCACTGCAATATACCCCATATTTACACTATATTATCTTCAGTTTTTGTCAGTGTAATTCCTGTGCTTTTTCTATATAATTTGCCTAGATTACTGTGTAATTTGCCTCAGAGTTTGACTGTATTTACTCTGGTTTTGAGTGATACTCGCACTGTAAGTTACACTGTGTCATGCCAGATGTATGATTGATATTTACACTGTAGTTCCACAGTTTAGTTTTTCGCGTAATATGCCTCAGATTTACCCTGTAATTTCACTGATTTGTTTGCACTATAATATGACGGATATGCTCTGCAATTTTCAGCTCCCTTACAGTGTATTTTTACTGAGATTTACATTGTAATTCAGCCACATTACTATGTAATTTTCAGCTTCTTTACTCTGTATATGTTTTTCATTTCTTTCTTTTCATGTGTCATGTAATCTGTTTTTTAGGTTTAGTTTAATGGGGAGGCTACGAAAAGTCTCTCACGAGGATGTTCCGCTAGTCTCCTCTATTAAGAGTGCTGATTCTTTGAATGATCCTTTTGTGCCTAACGACTTTGCAGAAGATGGTTCTAATGCTATGTCTTTGGTAGTTATTTGTGTCTTATTCTCTAGTTTTATTTTCTTCTTTATTCTCTCTTTCAGTTTATTAATTTTTGTGTCTGTTGTTTGTACCTTTTTTTTCAGTAACTTTTTGGTGATGGTGGAGGGTTTGACAAAGCTCTTTTCGAGTTCTATGTGAACCATGTGAGTTTTTCTATTCTAGTTCTAATTCATGTATTGTTTTTCTGATGATTTATCTGTTTATTTGGATTGATGCTTGTATTTTTTGTTTTTCCAGAAGGAATGTGGTTAGTCCCTCTTTTGTCTTGACTTTATTCTCTGTTCTTCTCTATTTGGTTGCACATCTCATGGAATTTGGGTGGGGTTTGCCCCAATGTATCTTCATTTATTTGTAATTTAATGTAATTCTCCTTTTGTTTTTCCGAGGCAGAAACGATCTTCTGATTTCCCCGTTTTTCAACATTCACTAGATATTCTGGAAAGTTTTTCTCAGGTGTTGTGCAACCAAATAGAGAAGAACAGTCAACAAGTATTCTTCTTCTTCCATCATGTCAGCAATTATTTTTGAGAGATTTTTCTGAACCTGTGGATTGTCTCTTGGATGATCTTCCTCTTTCCTCCACCAAGTTTTTGCATATGTTCTTCCCCCTTGCTTCTCTCCAGGTACTTGCCCCTCTGCCATGCCTCTCCGTTTTGTTTCGGTTCTTTGTTCTTCTCTCTCCCCCTCTCCCATGGCACCTCCTAGATGAGTTCTGGTAGTAGAGTTTGGGCCCTTGCGTGGGATGCAACATGCAAGTTGAAGAAGGGTCTTGGGAGTCGCCAGCTGTTTCCTGATTCGTTCTTTTTCTTTGTCAGGTACTTTGTGGTCCAGGAAAGGGAAATGAGCGTGGGCGACCGATCCAGGGGGGTTTTGTTTTGGTTAGTTAGAACCGGGTCAGATTTTTAGCCTGACCCTTTTTTTGGGCATACAAACATACAATTGTCGTAGGTTTTTGGAGATACAGATGTCAACATTTGATTTGTTAGGAAATTTGAATGATATCTAATTGTAAATCAGTCAAATGCTAAATAGACAGTCCCTTCAAAATCCTAAGCTACGCCACTGCAGAGTTGACGATGCGGCGAACTTATTAGGTCAAACGAGATCGCTGCCAACATACACCGGTCGTCTTCTTCCTGCACCCGGGATATATGTGTTGGAACAAATAATTAATCAGTAAAAAACATTTGCAAAAACATTTGCAAAAGTTGCCTCGTGTCTGAAAATTCTACTCTCCCTTTTGTACTGCAGATGTTAATGCATTATTTAAGATGGAAACAGAAAATCAGGTCCCTACTCTCGCAATAATTATAATGTACAGATTATCATGATTAAAATGCTAAACATCCATGAAAAACATGCTAAACATTCAAAATAGTATTGTGAGCCGCAATCAAGAAAAGTTTGGAAAAAAAAGCAGGCAGGCAGGCACACTTTAGAAAGGGCAAACAAATTCAACTGCAGTAATACATCATATCGACAAAAGGGTGAAATAATACATCATATTGACATGCAATAGAATGCTTATATGTTTACAACACATAGAAGAACAGAAAGCGCTTCCATGGATGAAACAATCTCTCACTCTGTATATCTTAATGACTTAATCCCTAGCTCTTTCTAGCCTATAGCTGAGGCTGTGAGGCCCACATTCAGTAGCAGCAATTCACCATTTCATCCTGAGAAATTCAGAATTATTTTTTATCTCACATAAACATTTGGGGCCTAGGAAATGCATCAAAACACAACTCGCCCAAGCTAAGTTTATCTGCCCAAATCTGCTCATACCATGGGATATATGGGAATGGATCCTCCCGTCACATAACACCCTAATTCCTACTTAATCAATCCACTAAATATAGTTATAATAAAGACCGTCCGAACTACTACCAGCTACTATAGGAAATGCATCTCATTACTACAGCTCTTGCATGGTGGCTGCTTCATAGATACCATCCTGTTGGGACATACCCTGGACCAGCTCTCTCTCTCTCTCACTCGCACAGACGAAGGTGGAAGAAGGAGCACACAGATTTTTCCGGCGCACAAACGCCTCGCCGCACGAACGGCCTTACTTTACTGGACATATACCCCGGCTCGGCAACATACCGGCGTACAACCAGTACACAGGGGAGGGATTTATACGCGGGCTCACACAGGGCCGGCCGCCACACTCGGCCACGCACGCACTAACTAACCCACGCATGCACTACTAGCTAACTACATGCACGCGTGACCCGGCCACCACAACCGGCCACTAACTCACGGCCGGCAAATCAGCTAACTACTGACGCGACGCACGCACACACGCACGCCGGTCACAACGCACATCCTGACTAGTTGATCTACTAACCAACTAACTACATGCATCAAGATTAGTACTAACATGCAGCTCCTCCACGCTACGAACATGAGCACGGACTCACGCCGGCACACACACATGCACGGACACGCGTGCACACACCCCCGTGCCCACCACGGACCAGACTTGGCGCGCCGACGCCGGTCACCACCGCACAGGCACGGGCATGGCTTATTGCCAACACATCCAAAAGCCTCCTGACATCTTTCGTCACATGGCATTTCTGTTTCAAGCAAGACAGAACAGAAGTCAGGATGGACATAAATTAAGCACATAAAATCAAATGGGAACCAAGATATACAAGTGGCTTGTAAAACAATGGTTAACTATCATGTGCCTTGTGCTCAAAACCTAATAAAAGCTCCAGGAATTCATGTTAAATGCCATCATACCAGAAAGCGCGCATATCTTACATTATACGGTTCAGAGTCCAGTAATACAAAGCTTTGATTATGTAAGTAGAAATGGCACACGAGCGCAAATTACCTGCTGTTAACTTGGATTATTCACTCGTCTCTTGTGCCATATCAAAGGAAATATTATGTTGTGATATATCTGAACAAGTAATCATGCATAAGCCCCAGCCTGCCTGCATATAGTATTCGATCCGCTATTCATTTAAGATTTGATTATTAGAATCGCATACATAATAGCTTGAGCATCACAGTCACAGTTTAAAGGTACGATGCTAACCCATAAGTACAGCAGAAAATAACCCATGATTGATTTTGAGAAATAGGAAGCCAAAGTTTCAGACTGACAAATACTATGTAACTAGTTTGAGTTCTGCTATCGGCGCTCCTGTCATAACCTGACACCTCCTGCTATCGGCGCTCTGTAGCTAGTTTGAGTTCATATAAATATTACCATCTTCACTAAAAGTATAACCAACTACAACCTAGTATTACAGATGAAAATATATTGCGCA
This sequence comes from Elymus sibiricus, assembly GCA_039707655.1. Classification (NCBI taxonomy): domain Eukaryota; kingdom Viridiplantae; phylum Streptophyta; class Magnoliopsida; order Poales; family Poaceae; genus Elymus; species Elymus sibiricus. Next base: position 32,832,471 of record CM077674.1, read on the forward strand.
ACACGGACTACCCATAGCAACACATAAACGATATTTTTGTTTCAGACTGCAGACGAAGTAAGAGCAGCACAGCATCCTTTCAAAATCATCTTAGAGAAAGCATTTCAATGATGTTGAACTAGTTCTCTAAAATGACGTATGGAACCAATCATATACCTGACAACATTCTACAATCATACCAAACTGTGAGACGAAGGATGCACATCGCAATACTATGTAACCTCAGCCAAGAGAAGAGCACTATACAGATCATCTGAAGGATAGAAAACAAACCTCGTAGGATCATCCTTGAGCGCAGGGAATTTGGGGGGCCAGATCATCATAAAAGGATGGATAGGATCAGAAGGTTCATCTTCTGACCATATACGCAGTGTCCTGCACTTGATATCCAGATAGAGCAAGCATCGACCAATCATCAAGAACATAAACTCAGCATTGTCCCCCACCTCCCTTATCCAAATTGGAGGATTTTGTTCATCGTCAATAATGCGATCCGACATCCTCAAATTAGCAACCATGTCATGCAAACAAATGGTGTCCACCAGTGACCAGTTGTCCCCCTTGCAGAGCCAGATACGAAGCTGAAATTCCTTCAGCATGATGAGATATACACTAGAAGCATCATCGGCCCGTGACAACTTGGTGTTTAAACAGCCATACTTCACCCCTTGTGGGAACTTAATTGCGGAGAAGCTTGTGGTTGACAAATCCAATAAAAGAACGCCACTCCAGGCACTCTTGTCTTGGACAAAGAAATATATTTTATTGTTGACAAGCATAAGTTTACTGTCATATAGCGGAGAAGAGGTTTTTGTCGTGGCCGAGGTATGCATACGCCATACACCATCTTGCAACACATAGACACGCACATTGAAATATTTTGTGTGCATGGTATACTCCATTGACACATACAAGTAGAAAAGCGTGTCGCCTTCTTCTTTGGAGAGGACTGCATCACGAGTGTCATCTATGGAGTAAATATTGTCGCGCTGCGGGAACGGTGGGACGATGGACATGCTTCTCTTAGGGCATAGTGGACGGTGCACTCGAAGAGTGACTCCTCTTGCTCCTATGCCTCTGGTGAAGACACATCCATTCCGGAAATCCTTGATCCGTATACCGCGATCTAACGCACCGCCATAGAGGGCGTAGCTTGCCACACGGCGGATGACGTCGGCGAGCTCCGGGGGATACGGCGACGGCATGGGGAAGAACCCTGCCCCACGATAGAAGCCAAGGAGGCGAGGAGGGTGCAGCTTACGAAAATTACAGAGGAAGGCTGGACCAGAGACATGGTGGAGCCAGCGCCTGCACACAAGGGCGGCACGGACGAGGGTGGTGGGGAAGCCGAGGCGGAGGAGAATCTCGATGAGGAGGTCGTCGTCGTCGAGCACCTTCCATACGGCTGCGGACGACACTGCCGGCGGCTTCCTCTCGCCTGTCACACCTTGCCACACTTGGCATGCCTGTGAGCAGGCCCCACCTGCAGGTGGTGTGTGTGTGTGTGTTTTGGGTTTAAAAGCTGGTCGTCTGTGGCAGCGAGGGACATGCGTATGGAACTAGCCTGTATCCCACCTACTCCTTCCTCTGCAATACAGCTTCTTCCTCCCCAAGTCTCCTCCTCCTCCCTCTAAAATCCTCACCTACTCCAGATCTCAATCTCCCTCCTCTCTGGTTCGTTACAGTTGGTATTCAGAGCCAAAATCTGCCCAAAATTTTTCTCCCTCGCTGTTGGTTGCACATCGGTAACATCCACCGCGCCGGTGTGAGTTGCTCCGGCAAGCACACCCGAAATCCGTCGCGGGGTTCGATCTTTTCCGTGCGAGGCGACGGCGCCCCAAAAGGCTTCGGCAGCGACGCGGCAAGTGCTAGCCGCCATGAATGAGGGCAACAGCAACATCACCAAGATGCTCGAGGCGCTTCTCTCCAAGGTGGACGAGCAGAAGGCCACGCACGACAAGCAGATCGAGATGCAGGCCTCCTTCAATGCGCAGATCACGCAGGAGGTTCGCGGGCTCGCCAAGCAGATCGATCTGACCCAGGCGGACGTCGACGCGACGCGCAAGACGGTTGATGGCTCGGCGTCTCCTGCGGGCTCGGTCACCACCCTGGTTCACCAGACCGCGGCGCAGCAACAACCACCGCCTCCGCCTCCTCCACCATCGCCGCGCGTGAACCCCGATACGGGCCGCCCGTCTTCCTCCCACGCACGCCTCGGTGATCATCGCCCGCCGCTCATCCCGGTTCCTCCGAACGGCGGATTCCTCGCGGCGGCGACCATCACTTCACCGACCACGGGCTACAACAACGGTGAGTACCACAAGCCCCTGAAGCACGACTTCCCTAGGTTCGATGGCACCGCTCCCTACCTGTGGCTCGATCGCTGCCTGGCATACTTCGAGCTCTACAAGGTCGCGTCACACAACTGGGTGCCCACCGCGGCTCTGTACATCGACGGCCAGGTCGCGCACTGGCTGCAGGCATTTCGTCAAACACATCGCGGCATCACGTGGGAGCTGTTCACTGCCGCGGTGTTGGAGGAATTCGGCACCGACGAGTTCGAGGTGGTCATGCACAAGCTGCTGCAGCTGCGGCAGACCGGCACCGTCACCGAGTACCGTGCGGCCTTCGACGAGCAGATGTACCACTTACTGGCGCTCGATCCGTCCATCAACACCAAGTTCTTCATCACGCAGTTCCTGTTAGGGTTGAAGGACGAGTTAAGGGCCGCGCATCGTCTCCAAGCACCATCCAGCATCACGCGCGCCTCGGTGTTGGCCCGCATCCAGGAGGAAGAGCTGGGCACGACAAGAGCACGTCCATGCATCACGCCATCGGGACGGCCTCCATCGACGACCGCGCCTCAACAACCACGAGCCGCTGCCCCGAACCGCGCACAAGGGGATGACTACACGCGCGAGCGGCAGCTCCGCGACTTCCGCCGCGCCAACAACCTATGTTTCAAGTGCGGCGAACGCTACTCGCGAGAGCACCGCTGCGCCCCGCCTGCCCAGCTGCTCACCATCCACGTGGGGGACCACGGCGAGGTCCTCTCCGACGACACCATCCACGCGCTTGGAGCTCCTGGACGACCCGGGCCCGGGCGCCCCACCGCCCACTCCGGCCGCGGACGCGCCAGAGTGCTGCCTCCTCTCGTCCCAGGCGCTCAATGGCACGGACTCTGCTACCACCATCCGTTTGCGTGCTCTGGTGGGGAATCAAGTGATGCTGCTCCTGCTCGACTCCGGCAGTACTCACAGTTTTGTGAACAAATCCTTCGTCGAACGCATCGGCGTCGCCACGGAGGAGATGGCGCCAGTGGACGTGCGTGTCGCTAACGACGATCGTCTCGCCTGCAACCGCATCGTGCCTGAGCTCAAGTGGTGGATGCAGGGGCACACATTCTCCACGCCCATGCACGAGCTGGAGATCGGGGCGTACGACGGCATCCTGGGGATGGACTGGCTCGCCCAACATAGTACGATGACGTGCCACTGGCAGGACAAATGGGTCAAGTTCAAGCACGAGGGCGACGAGGTCACCCTCCGGGGCATTCAAACGAAGGCTACCACGACACTCAAGGCGGTCGAACCAGACGAGCTCCGCAAGCTGATCGCGGGCAATGATGTCTGGGCCATGGCCATGGTGGACACCTGCGGGCACTCGCCACCGCCACCCCGCAAGCGTGCCAGCAACACGCCCCTCAGTGATCTGCTCGAGGAATTTGCCGACATCTTCGCGGCACCGCTTGGTCTCCCTCCTCACCGCCAGTACGACCATGTCGTCACGCTGGTGGAGGGCGCGGTCCCCGCGAACACGCGCCCCTATCGGTACTCTCCGCTCCAGAAGGACGAGATCGAGCGGCAAGTCAAGGAAATGCTCGACGCCGGCGTGATCACGCACAACGTCAGCCCGTACGCGGCTCCGGTGTTGCTGGTCAAGAAGAAAGATGGCACGTGGCGGTTCTGCGTCGACTACCGCCGGCTGAACGACGCCACCATTGAAAACAAGTTCCCTCTGCCCATCGTCGACGAGCTCCTCGACGAGCTGGCCGGCGCGGCCGTCTTCTCCAAACTGGATCTCCGCGCGGGGTACCATCAAATCAGGATGCGCGAAGAGGATGAATCCAAGACCGCGTTCAAGACACATCACGGGCATTCCCAATTCGGCGTCATGCCGTTCGGACTGACGAACGCACCGGCTACTTTCCAGTGCCTCATGAACGCGATCTTCAGTAAGTATGTGCGCAAGTTCGTTATCATCTTTTTGGATGACATTCTCGTCTTCAGCGAAACCATGGAAGAACATCTGGAGCACCTGCACATCGTCTTCGAGCTCCTCCGCGCGCACCAGCTGTTCGTCAAGGAGGCCAAGTGCAGCTTCGCCGTTGACCACATCGACTACATCGGACATGTGATCTCCAAGGAGGGCGTCGCCACGGACAAGGAGAAGACGCAGGCCATGGAGCAGTGGCCGACGCCGACGAACGCCACGGAGCTGCGCGGGTTCCTGGGCCTCACTGGCTATTACAGGAAATTCGTGCCGTGCTACGGCATCATCGCCAAGCCCCTGACGCAGCTCCTCACCAAAAAGGGTTTCGCGTGGAACGAGCAAGCACAAGGGGCATTCGACATGCTCAAGACGGCGATGACAACTACGCCTGTGCTCGCCCTGCCCAACTTCAACAAGCCCTTTGCGGTCGAGACGGACGCCTGCGACACAGGCGTCGGCGCGGTGCTCGTCCAGGAAGGCCACCCTGTCGCTTTCTTCAGCAAGGCGCTCGGCGTCCGCAACTAGAAGCTCTCGACGTACGAGAAGGAGTTCTTGGCGGTAATGATGGCAATCAACAAGTGGCGCCTCTACCTGCAGCGCAGCCCCTTCGACATTCTCACCGATCACAAGTCGCTCTGCAATTTGGGCGAGCAGCACCTGGAGACAGAGTTGCAGCACAAGGCCATGGCAAAGCTGGTCGGCATGCAATTCCGGTTTCAGTACAAGCGCGGGCTGGATAACGGCGCCGTGGACGCCCTGTCGCGTGTCGGCAAGCAACTCGATCTCGCCGCGCTCTCGGCGTGCCAGCTGGCATGGGTTCAGGAGGTGCTCAACTCCTACTCCACCGATCCCGACGCACAAGATCGCCTTCAAAAGCTCGCCATCACCAGCCCCGACGACGACGGATACGAGCTCCACCATGGTGTCATCCGCCGCGGCGGCCGCTTGTGGATCGGCAACAACACCGCGCTCCGCACCAAGCTAATTGCCGTGCTCCACAACAGCACGGTCGGCAGTCACTCGGGCTCCACCGCGACGTACCAACGCGTGCGCAAGCACTTCGACTGGCGCGGCCTCAAGCGCGACGTCGAGGAGTTTGTGCAGCAGTGCTCGACCTGTCAGTAGGCCAAGCACGAGCACTCCAAGCCGGCGGGACTCCTGGCACCCCTACCAATTCCGACAGCGCCATGGGAGGACCTCACGATGGATTTCGTGGAGGGACTGCCAGCATCCGAGGGCTTCGACACGATCATGGTCGTGGTGGACCGCTTCACCAAGTTCGCCCACTTCATCCCTCTGTGCCACCCCTTCCATGCGACGCAAGTGGCGTGGGCATTCTGGGACAATGTGGTCAAGCTCCACGGCATCCCGGCATCGATCGTTTCCGACCGCGACAAGGTGTTCACTAGCAATCTCTGGCGGGAACTGCTCGCCGGCGCTGGCACAAAACTGCTCTACTCCACGGCGTATCATCCACAGACGGACGGCCAGAGCGAGCGCGTCAACCAATGCATGGAGATGTATCTCCGATGCGCAGTGCATGACACCCCGCGCAAGTGGCGTCGCTGGCTCCCCATGGCGGAGTTCTGGTACAACTCGACCTTCCACTCCTCGCTCAATTGTACTCCCTTCAAGGCGCTGTACGGCAAGGAAGCCAACCTGGGCGCGATGGCGGCATGGCCCGACGACGCACCCACCGGCGAGGACATGGACTGGGCGGCGCACACCGCACACATTCGAGCGCAGCTGGAACGCGCTCAGCGGCGCTTCAAGAAACAAGCCGACCACAACCGCACGGAGCGCCAATTCCAGGTGGGCGAACAAGTACTCCTGAAGCTCCAACCTTACGTCCAGCAATCTGTCGTCAGTCGACCCTGCGCCAAGCTCGCATTCAAGTTCTTTGGGCCATACACCGTCGTCGAGAAGATCGGACCCATGGCGTACAAGCTCGATCTACAGGAGTCAAGCCGCGCGCACCCCGTCTTTCACGTCTCCCAGTTGAAGCCGTTCACGCCGGTGTACGCGGAGCTGCCTCGGGTCCCAGATTTATCCACCGCGACGACAGAACCCACGTGCATCCTGGAGCGGCGCATGATGAAGCATGGCAACGCGGCAATTGTGCAGATCAAGGTACAGTGGGGCGACGGCTCCCCTCCGGCGACGACATGGGAGGATTACGAGGTTCTCCGGCAGCGTTTTCCAGCGGCACCAATCTGGGAAGACGACGACGCAAGTACTCAAGAGGGTGCTCAGTCTTTAGGGAGGGAGAATGTCACACCTTGCCACACTTGGCAAGTGTGACTTGGCATGCCTGCGAGCGGGCCCCACCTGCAGGTGGTGTGTGTGTGTTTTGGGTTTAAAAGCTGGCCGTCTGTGGCAGCGAGGGACATGCGTATGGAACTAGCCTGTATCCCACCTACTCCTTCCTCTGCAATACAACTTCTTCCTCCCCAAGTCTCCTCCTCCTCCCTCTGAAATCCTCACCTACTCCAGATCTCGATCTCCCTCCTCTCTGGTTCGTTACATCGCCGTCCATGTTGTGACTTGTGATGATATCTGTGGGTTTGGGAAACAATGTAGAACAGGGCATTAGTACCGCCGGCTGAATTTAGGCAACAGAATAACCTACGGTTTGCACTAAGCAATGGCTAGTGAATTCCAATTAGGACCAGAAATCGGACTAAAATACTCTATGGTTAGCGAATCTGATTAATCAACAATCGACATTCAGCAATGGCTAGTGATTCTGATTTGGGGGTAAAAACACTCCAAGGGTTCGGAATCTTATTGCATCAAACACTCAGTACAGATCATGGGGCTGATGAGAACACTCCGAGGAACACAATCATGGAGGCATCCATGAATCGATCTGAAAATAAGTACATGGGTCCAGCGGGAAACCCTAGCTGCGAAGGAGGAGTACCTCAGTCCAGGTTGGTCCGGCGGGACACCTCTCCCCGGCCGTCCGCGCCCCTCGCGCCGTCGGAAGGTGTCGCCGTCGAGCGGGATGGAGAGGCGGAGAAGCGATGGGCACGACACCAGGAGTCGGGGAGTGCCGATCTGATTTTTTTTCATATGGGACATATACACCCGATATGAAAATTTTTTTAGTAATTTTACGAAAAGTCAAAAAATTCTGAAAATATTTTTGAAATAAACTTGACCTTCCATTGTACTCGTGAGAAAAATTCCACAAAAAGAAAATCCCCCTATGACTTCTTTTCAAAAAAGACAAATTTTTGTCCAAAATAGTGTGAATAGTGACCTATAATAGCAAATAAATTTTGTCTTTTTCGCTATGAAATCAACGTTGGTTCTTTTTTCGTGAAAATTTATATACTAGTGCAAAAGTAAGTCAAGTTTATTCTAAAAATATTTCTAAACTATTTTGACATTTTGTTTAACTACTAAAAAAAATCACCATATAGGGTGTATATACAACCAGGTTCCGAAGTGTATTTCCCGACCTGTTCTGTTCTATGGTCGGGAAAAGAATATGGAAAGTTGGAAACCGAAAAAAAAACATAACAACAAAAAAGACGGAGTGCGAACCAACCTGTGATTATCCTCAAAAAAAAACTGTGATTGAGTTCCAACTTTTCGCTCGCGAACCGCCTCGCACATGCGATCAGGAGGCTGCCTCCTTTCTTTGCCAGCGTGGCTGCGGGCCCCTTCGGCTGCCACTCCGGCGGCCCGACGGGCTGAGGACCCCGGCAACTTTGCTCTAGCTACTAGATAGGATAGGGTTAGTTTTTCTCAGAGGTGTTGCAATGGTGGTGGAATCAACGCTGCGTCAGAATAAATTGGCTCCGCTTCTTCCCCACCCTGGTGATGCTTCAATTGGCAGCGCCGGTAAGCATGTAGCCTCCGTGCCTCGTCGGACTTTGGTTTCAACGATGTTAGGTTGTTTGTATCGTTTCTATGTGTTGTTTTTATCGTTTTGTCTTGGTTTTCTATGTGCATTTCTCATGTGCATGTGAAATATATATTTTTTTTATACATGTTAGATATTTTTTAAATATGCAGTTATCATGTTTTAAAACAAATATTCTTTATGGTTATATTTTTTGTATACATCAAGAACATTTTTTATACATGTTTAACATTTTTTAATACATGATTAGCATTTTTAAACACTAATATTTCTTTTCAAATACCTGTTTGATGTCTACTTTTTTCATCAACATTGTACATTTTCATATTCATATGAAACATTTATTTGATATACATTTAATATTTTCCAAATTCATGATTAAAACATTTTTGATATGTCACGCTCATTTTTTTATATACGCGAACTTTCTAAAAATGTCACAAACAATTTTTATGCTAATAGAAAATTTCATATATATATTTGAAACATTTATTTTATATATGTTTAACATTTTTTCCAAATATATAATTAACTTTTTTACAGTGTACATACAGTTTTCGAAACACATGAACAATTTTTAAATGTAACAAAAAAATATGCTATCAACATTTTTCATATACATTTGAAACATTTAATTTATAGACGTTTAACTTTTTTCAAATTCATGAACATTTTTAGAATGTCACAACATTTTTTGTATATGCTATCAACATTTTTCATATACACTTGAAACATTTATTTTATAAACGTTTAAAAAAAATTCAAATATATGATTTTTTGGTAATGTCACATACTTTTTTTGAAATTCATGAACTTTTTAAAATGTCACACATTTTTTAATATTGTATCAGCATTTTTAAAATTAAGCAACAATTGTTTTACATTATGTTAACGTTTTTTGAATTCACGATTTTAATTTAATATTTTTGTTATGTTTTTAAATATATTTATTGACAATATTTTAGACAATAATAATAAAAAATAGAAAAACGAACAAAGGAAAAAACAGGAGAGAAGACCAACTTACCTTGTACCTACCGATGCCTGCCCATTTGAGACGCCCTGACGCGCGAACGGTTGTTACAACTCGCGTCAGGTGATGTATAGTCGCGCCCTCTTATATGGGGAGCTCCTATTTCTCGCGTTACGCGAGGGTAGTCGCCCGACTCGCTGAACGGAACCTCTAGTGGGCCGGCCCACGCGTGGGGGAAACTATTGTTTCCTGTTTTATTTTAATTTTTAAATTTTTTTCGTGTTTTGCTTTCTTTTTTTATTTTTATTTGTAATTTAAATTATTCTAAATATTTATATTAGAAACACAAATCTTCAACAAATATTTCAAAAATGTTGAACAAGTATTTAAAAAATGTTGAATAATTATTGGAAAAATGTTGAATAAGTATTTGAAAAATGTTGAATAAGTATTTGAAAAAAAATGTTGAACAAGTATTTGAAAAAATGTTGATCATGTATATAAAAATGTTGAACAAGTATTCACAAAATGTTGGACAAGTAAGTAAAAAATGTTGAACAAGTATTTGAAACATGTTGAAAAATTATTTGAAAATTTTTTTGAACAAGTGTTTGAAAAATGTTGAAGGAAGTATTTGAAAAAAAAATTGAAGAAGTATTTGAAAAATGTAATCAGGCTCTAAAAATGTTGAACAAGAATTTTAAAAATGTTGAACAAGTATTTGAAAATGTTGAATAAGTATTCAAAATGTTGAACAGTTATTTGGAAAATGTTGAATATGTATTAAAAAATGTTGAACAAGTATTTGAATTTTTTTGAATAAGTATTAAAATGTTGAACAAGTATTTGAAAAATGTTGAATAAGCGTTTGGACAATGTTGAACGTGTATACAAAAAATGTTGATCACTTATTAAAAAAATGTTTTTGGCATATACGAAAATGTAGAGTGAAAGGGAAAACAAACATAAGAAAAAAAATGAAGAAAAGAGAGAGAAAAACGGAGAAAAACAGAAAAAACTGAAAGAAAAACAAATCGAAGAAAAAAGAAAACGAAAAAACCGAAGAAAAAACGAAAAGAAAAACAGAAAAAAAATCGTGAAAACAAATTGAAAACCGGCTTTAGCCGTCTCAAGTAGAAAACCCGTCTCTTAGTAGTCGTTAGCGAGAGCCCGGCGGGGTGGCTAGCAAAGCTAGCTCTCGCCTGATAGAGCAGGGATCGAATCCTGTTCTCACATATGTATATTCTTTTCTTTTTCCAGCACGAACATGGGCCGGCCCGGTTACACGAAACGCTTCAGCGAGACTTCCCGTAGCGGTCGCTTAATGCGATAAATAGACGCTGCGCTCTTATATGATCCATGTACAGTTCTGGTCCAGAGCATCTCTAGCAGACCCCCTATAATGCCGACCCGCAAAATGCGTTTACAGTTCGCGGAAAAACGGATTTGCGGGGCGAACATGGGCCGGCCCGGTTACACGAAACGCTTCAGCGAGACTTCCCGTAACGGTCGCTTAATGCGATAAATAGACGCTGCGCTCTTATATGATCCATGTACAGTTCTGGTCCAGAGCATCTCTAGCAGACCCCGTATAATGCCGACCCGCAAAATGCGTTTACAGTTCGCGGAAAAACGGATTTGCGGGGCGAATTCGTGTGCTGCAGACCAGACCCCGTATATGAAACTGTAAAATTTGAAAAAAAGCTTCGCAGTTGATCATCATAGTACATCATAGATAGTCATACATATTTGATCATACAGACTACATCATAGTAGGGGGGGGGGGATCTGCTCGCCGTGTAGCGTACCCGAGCCTAGCTACCAAAAATGACGGGTTTGCGGCGGCGACGACGCGGCGGAGGAGGCGGAGGAGCTCACTCCTCGTCGGAGGAGTCGAGGACGATCCAGACCTTGGCCTGCTCGGCCTTCAGGAGGCGCATGTCCGCCTCCTTGGACGCATGCGCCTGCGACGCCGCGAGGCCCTGCTCGAACCAGATGTCCTCGATCTCGAGCTCGCGACGGCGGCGAGCGGCGGCCTCCTCCTCCTCCCTCGCCGAGCGCTCCATGATGACGCGCTGGAGGTGGTCCTCCTGCCCCGGGGGGAGGTAATCTTCGGGGCCGACGACGCCTCGACGCGGCGGGTCCTCGTCGGCCTCGAGCTTGACGGCCACCGGCCCGAGCTCCTCCGGCTCTCTCTTGACCGGAGTGAGCCGCGAGCTCGAGGCCCCCGTGGACGAGCTCCCCACGGCAGAGGAGCCGGAGGAGGCGCGGCGGCGGAGCGCGAGCTCTTGCTCGTACTCGTCGAGCTCGCGCCGCTCAAACGCCCGCGACGGCCGGCTCCCGTAGTTGAGCCACCTGCGCGCGCCCCGCTTGCGAGCGGCATCGGAGATGCGGCGGCGGTGGCGCTCCGTGTCATCCCCAGCGCTTCCGTAGCCGTCCATGGCTCGGGACGGCGCGCTAGGGTTTCTTTGGGCTCGCCGGTGGCGAGAAACTGGGCGGAGTGGGTGGGGGGGGGGGGGGGGAATCACGGCGGAACGGCGGCACAGACGGATAGGGTTTGACCCGTATCCGAGGCGTGGAACCGCATAAATAACGGTGCGGGGGGATTTTTCCGGGCCACAGTAAAAAAATTACGGGCCGGGCCCGGAATACGGAGTCTGTTCTGGCAAAAAAATCGGGCTGAACCCGTATACTCACCGGACTTATACGGGTTCGGCCCTTTTACAGGGTCCGCTAGAGATGCTAAGTGCTGGTGTTTCATGGGCCCGGTAGACCTCTTGTCCTTTGGGCTACTATTGACCGACGTCCTCTTTTCTACTTCAATTTTTCCCATTCATCTTGCAGTGCTTTAGCTTGATTCAAAAAATTTAGAGCCTGCGACAAGAGACGATTTTCTCTCTTGGAACAAGGCTCCTTGAGGAATACCCTACGTAGCAGCCACGACAAACAGCCTCCACACATGCATCTCTCATCAAGTCTCGGTGACTGAGCGCATGACCGGCGACTTCATCAGATTCTAAACCGCCGGTCGTTGCACTGCCTGTCAGGTACTAGCTACTTGGCCGAATGCAGTCCGCGTACTAGTATTTTTTTATTTCAAACGTATATACTAGTAGAATCTAATTAAATCTCCTAGCAACACACACCACAGGCTACATTAGATGGACGTCCAGTGACCACCGGCCGCCGTGCAGGCCATGGCATCCACGAAGCAGCCCATGAATCCGTCCACCGAAGGACGACCTCGATCTTGACCGGCAAATATGACTGGTGACTCGCGGCTGCCCACACATCTGCCGTGGAAAAACGAGCACCTCATCCATCCACACCGTACGCAGCTCTGCTCTGCGTACGTGCCCATGCCTTCTTAAGTGCACCCGACGTTGCTCCAGGAAATTACACACACACTTCGTAGCACGAATCAACCGGTCACCACCACCACCACACCATCGCCACCACCATGGCTCGCTCACCTGCCAAGTTCGTCTTGCTCCTTATGGCAGCGGCAACCTGGAGCTTCTTCCTCGTCGCCCACGCAGGCAAGCTCCAGCCGAGCTGCATAGGGCGCGAGAGGGACGCGTTGCTGGCCTTCAAGCGAGGCATCAGTGAAGACCCCTGGGATTACCTTGTGTCGTGGCGACAAGAGCGGCAAGATTGCTGCCAATGGGCAGGCATCACCTGCGACAACGCAACCAGCCATGTCGTCAAGCTTGACGTTGGCCGAAGATATGATTTGGTCGGCCAGATAAGTCCTTCCTTGCTTTCTCTGGAGCATCTAGAGTACCTCGTTCTCTCGGACACGGGACTGTGTGGGCCTGATGGTCGTGTTCCAGAGTTCTTGGGTTCTTTAAGGAACTTGAGACATCTGGACCTCTCCAACATCTGGTGTTCTGGTATGGTGCCTCCTCAGCTTGGCAACCTGTCAAAGCTGGAATACCTTGATCTATCCGGCATATATTTCAACAGTCCGCAGATGGTCTTAACAGACATCTCATGGTTAACCCGTCTACCTCTGTTGGTGCATCTTGATATGAGTTGGGTCAATCTCAGCTCAATAGCCGATTGGCCTCTTGTTGTGAATAAGATTCCATCTATGGAGTTGCTCGGTCTTTCTTACTGCTCGCTTTCAAGTGCAAACCAATCCCTCACACACCTAAACCTCACAAATCTTCAGTACCTTGATCTCTCTGCTAACTACTTTGGTCATCCAATCGCCTCCGGTTGGTTTTGGAACTTAACAGGCATCAAGGACCTCGACCTTTCTGGTACCGCTCTGTATGGTCCATTTCCTGATGCACTAGGAAATATGACGTCTCTCCAAGGACTTTATTTTGACCAGTATATTCCTATAATTGGTTACTCACCCGCCACAACTGGTAACACGGCCACAATGACAGTAGACTTGAAAAACCTATGTGATTTGGAAGTCCTATCGCTTGATGGAAGCCTCTCCTCTGGAAGCATAACAGAGTTTCTAGATAAATTGCCTAGATGTTCGTCCAACAGATTACGATACTTGAGCTTGAGCAGCAACAGTATGGTTGGAATTCTGCCAAACAGAATGGGGCACTTGACCAACTTATCTTGGTTGGACCTTTCTTACAATAACATTACTGCTATACCGCCAGGCATCGGGAATCTCTCTTATTTAAAAAAACTTGATCTTTCTAACAACCTTCTTACTGGAGCTATACCGCCAGGGTTGGGAAATTACACTAGCTTGAAGTATCTTTCTCTTTCGAGCAACCATCTTACTGGACCTATGCTGCTAGGGATAGTGAATTGCACTACATTACACTATCTTGACCTTTCTGATAACCATCTTACTGGAGTTATACTGCCATGGCTGGGGGATTGCACTAATTTGCAGCACCTTTCTGTTTCTAAGAACCTTCTTACTGGAGATATACCACCATGGTTGGGGAATTACACTAGTTTGCAGTATCTTTCTCTTTCGAGCAACCATCTTACCGAACCTATACTGCTAGGGACAACAAGTTGCACTACATTAGAAGACCTTGACCTTTCTGACAACAATATTACTGGAGTTATACCACCATGGTTGGGGAACTGCACTAGTTTGAGGCACCTTTCTCTCTCGAAGAACCATCTCACTGGACACGTCCCATCTAAGATCAGTCTGCTCGGCAATTTGACTCAACTCGACCTTAGCAACAATAATCTAGATGGTGTGATCACGGAGGAACACCTGGTTGCTCTAAAGAACTTACAACACCTGGATCTATCACACAATTCTTTCTCAGGGCATCTGCCATCAGAGTTTGGAGCTAACGGATTAGTAGAATTGGCATTATCCTCCAATTACTTCAGTGGGCATATTCCTGAATCTATTTGTATGTTGTGGAACCTACTTGTCTTGGATTTATCAGACAACCTTTTTGTGGGTGGACTTCCTCGATGTTCTCGAAAGCCTAACCTGGTTTTCCTGCTCTTAAATCACAATAAGTTTTCTGGCAAGTTCCCATCATCACTGAAGAACTACTCGAGTTTGGCATTCATGGATCTTTCAGTGAATAATTTCTATGGAACATTGCCATCGTGGATTGGAGACTTGGTATATTTGCGCTTTCTGCAGCTAAGTCACAATTTCTTGTGTGGAGATATTCCGGTGACCATCACAAATCTTAAACGTCTTCATCAGCTCAGTTTAGCAGGAAATAGTATATCTGGAGTTATACCCCGGTCTCTATCAAATTTAACAGCAATGAGCCAAAACTATACAAAGATACTTGGGGTCGGTATGTCTATATGGTACAACAACCATGTGGGTAAATTTAGAGAAGTTTGGCCTGTCGTGATGAAGCACCAAGAACTTAAGTATGGTACTGGAATTTTGCATGTGGTCGGTATGGACCTATCACTCAACTACCTAACAGGTGAAATTCCAGATGGGATAACCTCTCTCATTGGACTATTGAATCTGAACTTCTCATGGAACCAATTGAGTGGAAAAATTCCAGATAGGATTGGAGCTATGGAATCACTCGAATCACTCGACCTCTCAAGGAACAACCTTTCTGGTGAAATCCCAACAAGCTTGTCAGATTTGACTTATTTATGCTCCTTGGACCTGTCATATAACGATCTTACAGGAAGAATTCCACCGGGACGCCAACTTGACACCCTCTACTTGGAGAACCACTCCATATACATGGGCAACAATGGTCTATGTGGCCCTCCTCTTGAAAGGAATTGCTCAGGAAACAATGCACAAGAGCATGACAATCAACAGAAAATTGAGAAGGTTTCTGAGCCTGTGTTGTTTTTTTACTTTGGACTTGGGTCTGGGTTTGTGGCTGGCCTCTGGGTCATGTTTTGTACCCTACTGTTCAAAAAAGTGTGGAGAGTTGCCTATTTTCGCCTCTTTGACAAGTTGTATGACAAGGCATATGTGTTTCTGGTTGTTACCTGGGGCAGGATAAACCACAAAGAGACAACAACTTGAGTGTGGTACCCAATAAAATAATGCAAATCTGGTGATGTTTTTTCACCCTACTCCTGATGTCTATGAATAATTGAAGGTACGCATGTTAAACGATAGGCTTGTTCAGTTGTTCACGTGTCATGTACCATGCGTGTGCCTAGGCTGAAGTGTGTGGCGTGTGTGCGTGTGTATTGTTGTACAAGGTAGGTTAGTTAGGATTGATCCCTATCCTCTGTAGAGTCTGTTGTATAGCTTAACGTGAGGATCAATCCTACTATCCACCTATCTCTGTAAATCTTTGATATAATTAACATGCACGCGTCCCTGCCAATAGGCATACGCTTCCACATGGATGTTTCACCATGCCAATAGGCATACACTTGCACGTGGATGTTTCACCAGGCAAATCGTCAGCGGCGGCAGTGGTGGTCACAGCTGTAACTTCTCCAACAAGCAAGGCGGTGGCAACGGTAGTGACCGTGGTCGCAACTTCTCCAAGCCAAGCGGTCGCAGTGGCAGCGACGGAAACGGTGGTGGAGGGAACTGCGGTGGCGGCGGCAACTATAACAACAATTCCGCTGCAACCAAGGTCACCTAACTGATATGTGGCAAGGTTGGACATTCGACATGGAGTGCTAGAAAATGTTTGACTCTTCCTACCAGGGAGGGAAGGACAGTTCGACCAATGTTGTTGCTTCCTAGTACGGAGTGGATGAAAAATGGTATATGTACAGTGGAGCAACTGACTATATTACCGGTGATCTGGAGAAGCTGACTATTCAAGACCGGTACATCGGCAACAAACAAATTCATACAGCCAACGGACCGGGTATGGCTATTGACCATATTGGTCATTCATCTATTCATACTGATCGTGATCTCCATCTAAAAAATATACTCCATGTACCTAGTAAGAGTTTAATTTCTGCTAGTCGTCTTGCCATTGATAATAACACCTTTGTTGAAATTCAACCCTACTCTTCTCTTGTAAAGGATATGGAAACGAGGAAAGTCCTTCTTCGAGGCAAGGTAGGAGAGGCATGTATCCGCTCAAGCACATAGGGTCACACATCAAGAAGCAAGTTCTCAGTGCCAACAAACCTTATTCGGATAGATGGCATGGGCGTTTACGACATCTGTAGCCTATCATCGTTAGGAAAATCATTAGCCAGAATAAACACTTATGTGTTAGCACTTTCAATAATGAGTTTGTATGTGATTCTTGTCAAAAAGGAAAAAGTCACCAATTGCCTTATCCAAAATCAACAAGTGAATCGAAATTTCCATTAGAACTTATTTTCTCTCGTGTGTGGAGTTCTGCTGTTGAAACAGTAGACAGAGAAAACTTGATGTGAGTTTTATCAACGATTTTGCTAAATTCATATGGATCTACTTAATCAAACACAAGTCTGAGGTCTTTCAAAAATTTCATGACTTTTAGGATCTTGTTGAACTACAATTTGATCGGAAAATTCTTGCTCTCCAAGCAGATTGAGGACGGGAGTACGAAAACTTGAATTATTTCTTCACAAAAACCGACATCTCTCACCATGTTTCGTACCCCTATGCACATCAACAAAATGTGTCGGCCTATCCCCTCTTGCTCAAGCCTCTATGCCCTTAAAATATTGGGATGAGGCCTTCATCGGTGCAACATACTTAATCAACTGATTGCCCAACTAAGCACTAGTAGAAAACGGACCTTTTGTCCGCAGCATTAGTCCCGGTTTGGTTTTGAACCGGCACTAATGTGACCATTAGTCCCGGTTCGGAACGGGCATCATTAGTCGCGGTTCGTTCCGGACCTTTAGTCCCGGTTCGTAACACGAACCGGGACTAAAGGGGTTGTGCCAGGCTGGTGTCAGCTGGGGCCCCCACGAGCCCCTTTAGTCCCGGTTTGTATCACCAACCGGGACTAAAGGCCCCCCCCCTTTAGTCCCGGTTGGTAACACCAACCGGGACTAAAGGGGTTGAGGCTTTAGTCCCGGTTGGTGTCTCCAACCGGGACTAAAGGTTGGACCTTTAGTCCCGGTTGGAGACACCAACCGGGACTAAAGGGGTTCTGATTTTTTTTTTCTGTTTTTAGTTTCTGTTTTAAATTGCTTATATCTTTTAAGATATTTGATGTTTTTGAGTGATTCTTTTTGCATTAGATTCAAAATTTTGTCTAGTTTCTGTTTGTGCCATTAGTTTTCAAATTTGAATGGTTTAAATTTGAATTTGTTCAAATTTGCTTCAAACCCTAGATTGTGAATAACTTGAGTTTACAAATAGTTTTTAATTTAATTCTTTTTGCTCCTAGTCACGTGTTAGATTGTTGTCACAGTAAGATTTATTTGGTTATTTTTAGAATAATTTAAATTAGGATTTTAATTAAAACAATACTGTTTTGCTTATATAGTTGTTTTAGTCATTTAATTGTTGTTTTTTATTATTTTTAGTTAGTTCTTTCTGTAGATTTTAACATGTTGTAGTATGGTGCATATTGAATGCACAAAAAGTCTGGAGTTGAAATAAGTTTAAAAAAATGAAATGCCTTTGTAACAGATGGGTTTTCGTCCGAAACCTTGATACTTTGAAGGAGATGGTCCAGTTTGTACACGAAGTGCATCCAGTTTTTGCCGTAACCCTCTCAACTTTTTAGCACAAGCTATGTGGGTGAAATGATGATACCATGCCAAGTTTCAACCATTTCAGAGTTCATTTGTAGTGCTTTTCAATTTCAGGGTCATTTAGCTCAAAAAAATCATTAAATGCATGAAAATAGCAAATGAAGTTAGAAATGGTTGAAATTTGAGGATGTGGCTTTGAATGGTGCATATTGAACACACAAAAAGTCTGGAGTTGAAATAAGTTTAAAAAAACGAAATGCCCTTGTAACAGACGAGTTTTCGTCTGAAACCCTGATACTTCGAAAGAGATTGTCCATTTTGTACACGAAGTGCATCCAGTTTTTGCCGTAACCCTCTCAACTTTTTAGCACATGCTATGTGGGTGAAATGATGATACCATGCCAAGTTTCAACCTTTTCAGAGTTCATTTGTAGTGCTTTTCAATTTCAGGGTCATTTAGCTCAAAAAAATCATTAAATGCATGAAAATAGCAAATGAAGTCAGAAAGGGTTGAAATTTGAGGGCGTGGCTTCGAATGGTGCATAATGAACACACAAAAAGTCTGGAGTTGAAATAAGTTTAAAAAAATGAAATGCCTTTGTAACAGACGAGTTTTCGTCTGAAACCCTGATACTTCGAAGCCGACGGCCGCATACCTTTCTGACTTGGTTAACCTTAGTTGTGACTCTGGCTGGGACGGTGCTACCAGATGTGTAGTCGACGGTATGATTGGATGGACACCAACCCGGACTAAAGGGGTTCTGAAATTTTCAAACTCTACCCCCCCCCCCCCCCCGTGGACCGCCTTTTTTAGTTTTGTAGAAAATAAACAAAAATGATAAAATCTTCAAAAACTAAAATCCTTTGAGGTGTAGTTAGGTTTTAGTGTCTAGTTGGTATAGAAATTTTGAAATATGAATTTTGACCTTTTTTGCAAAAAAACGAAAAAAATGTAAAACGGCCATAACTTTTGCATACGACGTCGAAAAAAAAAAGTTTCATATATCAAAAAAAACTAGAGAAAAATTGGGACTCGATTTCACCGGGGTTTACCCGGTGAATTTTTCTCAGATTCTCAAAATTCCAAAAGTAAAAAAAGTTATTTCAAATCAAAAAAAATAATTTTAATAATTTTAAAAATTAATTTTATTTAAAATAAATAAATGATGTCATATTTGGATTCCTCACATTTTTCTGATAATAATGGATATATTATTTGTCGAATTTCGATTTACAGATTTAAAGATATTAATTATGTCATATTAAATGAATAAATGGCAAAAAAAATGAATAAAATAATATTATTACTTATTTTATTTTCATTGAAATTCAATATTATTAGTACTGATTTTGTTTATTTTAATAATTGTTTAGAATTCAAAAAATTAAATCATGTGACACCAAGACCTAAGGGTTAATAGGATTGATAGCTTACTATTGTCAGGAAAACAACAAGTGCAGACTTGAAAACTAGGGTCGATAGAACCTGAAAGTTAAGCGTGCTGGGGCTGGAGCAGTGAGAGGATGGGTGACCGGCCGGGAAGTTAAGCGTGCTGGGGCTGGAGCAGTGAGAGGATGGGTGACCGGCCGGGAAGTTAGACGATTTGAAATTAGAGATTAAATTGCCAAATAATTAAAAGATTTGAAAATTGGAAGAAAACTTAAAAACAAATCAAAAAAAAATTCATTTTTTTTTTCTAAAAATTCCTGACGGCCCCCGGCAAGGCAGCCCCCGGCAAGGACCTTTAGTCCCGGTTGGTGTTACCAACCGGGACTAAAGGCTCCACCTTTAGTCCCGGTTGGTAACACCAACCGGGACTAAAGGTGCTCCCTCCCCCGCCCCAGTAGCGCCACGTGGAGCCTTTAGTCCCGGTTGGTAACACCAACCGGGACTAAAGGTCCTCCCTCCCCCGCCCCAGCAGCGCCACGTGGAGCCTTTAGTCCCGGTTGGTAACACCAACCGGGACTAAAGGTCCTCCTCCCCCGCCCCAGCAGCGCCACGTGCAGCCCCTTTAGTTCCGGGCCGTGACGAACCGGGACTAAAGGGGGGGGGGGCTTTAGTCCCCCCCCCTTTAGTGCCGGTTGTAGAACCGGCACTAAAGGCCCTCCCAAACCGGGATTATAGCCCTGTTTTCCACTAGTGAAGTCATCAACATTCAAACCCCACTTGAAAGATTATTTCATGAAAAAACAAACTATTCATCTCTTCGTATCTTTGGGTGCGCATGTTGTCCTAATCTTCGCTTATACAATAACCACAAACTACAATTTCATTTCAAACAGTGTGCGTTTCTTGGGTATAGCGACTTACATAAAGGCTTCAAGTGCTTAGACATATCCACAGGACATCCAAATGCTGGTGCTTGGTTACGTGCTGAAATTCTTTTGTTATCTCCGGAGCTTTTAAATCCAACTGACCATGGGGAATAATATTTTAATGATCACTTGATTAATAGTCCTAACACTAACCCTGATGAAAATGAAAGTAGCAGTGCCAAAAATGGTGCTCCAATCTATGATTTTATGCAATAAATAACCCCAGACAATTTGTGCACAAGACACAGAGAAAATACTCCTGGGGTGCTGATCTCGGGAGATCTGGTGTAGAAGTACCTACCGTCGCAGGGACACATCCCCGTGCGGATCCCCTGACGCCTATTGCCGCCAGTCCCACACAAGCCCGTCTCCGCGTGACACATGGCGCGATCCAGCTACGTTGTCGGGCGGGACCAAAGCCCGGTTGTCTCCATGCGCCAGCTGGCAGGAGCCGGTCGGGTGCGGCTCGTCCTCTGGACTTGCTGACGTCAACGACAGCCCATAGCGGGCCCATGGCCACTTGTCTCATGCGCATGGGCCTTTCTATCCGGGTCCACGGGCACGGGATCTAAGACCAACTGACAACCCTGCACCTCGGGCGCGGGATACAAGCCCAGCCGGCAGCGCCACAGCCGAGGCAGATCGACCTGCCTCAACTGATCCTATATGTGGGGGATATTATGTGGCTATTGATTCGGTGTGGCCTTGTGCACCTACTCAAGTTCTCACGCGCTCACAAGAAGGTATATCGAAACCAAAAAATTACAAGGATGGCACGATCAGGTATGAAAAAAGTCTTTAAATTTGCAAACTTCACTGCAACCGGTGAGCCGCAGGACTTGGTAGAAGCATTAGGCAATAAAATTTGAAAAAATGCTATGGAAGTTGAATATGATGACTCATGAAAATCAAACCTGGCACTTAGTTCCTTCTAAGCAAGGGAGAATGTTATAGATTGTAAATGGGTGTATAAAATTAAAAAGAAAGATGATGGAACAATAGATAGGTACAAGGTAGACTAGTAGCTAAAGGATTTAAACAAAGTTATGGTGGATTATGAGGATAACTTCAGTGCAGTAGTTAAGGTTGCTACTATCAGACTTGTTATGGCTATTGTTGTATCCAGGGGATGGAATCTTCACCAACTGGATGTACAGAATGTATTCTTATATGGCGTTCTTGAGGACGAGGTCACAGTAGCCACCTGGATTCGAGGATGGCAGACTCCATCGACACATATAAGTAAGACAAGCCGTCGCCTTCTTCTTTGGAGAAGACCACACCCTGAGTGAAACAACTGAAGTCCCGGTATTGGAGGTGTGGGAATGGTGGAACATCGACCATGCCTCTGTCAGGGCAAAGCGGGTGGTCCACTCGAAGAGTGACCCCTGTTCCTCCTCCACCGCACCTTCGGTGGCGCAATGTGGTGAAGACGCTGCCATTCCGGCAGTTTCAGATCAAAACATTGTGGTTGCCGGCATATTCGAAGCTGTAGCTCGCCATCGTTTGGATGACGGTGGCAAGCTCTGCGGGCTGCGGCATCAGGATGAAGCGCGCGTTGTGGTAGAAGCCGGGGAAGCGGGGAGGATGCAGCTCTCGGAAATGCGGGAGGAAGTCATGGGTGGAGGCGTGGTGCAGCCAACGCCTGCAGACAGAGGCGGCGTGAACAAGGGCAGTGGGGAAGCTGCCGCGGAGGAGTATTTCAATGAGGACGTCATCGTCATCGAGCACCTTGGAGCCACTGCCGGTGGGGAATGCCACTGTGTGTCGCCACGCACACCCGATTTCTTCTCAGGTTCGGCCCTGGGAATCGGCATCCAAAAATAAAAGATGCAAATGGACTGATTTATTCAGATTGCAAATGCAGGAAATCCAACACACACAGCTAAATGCAGCAGAGCATATACAAATTACAAAGTGCACGAATTGAAATTTGGGAAGCACCGAAGTGATAGAGAGACTGGACCTTAATTACCATTGGGAAATCTCGGCAGGATCCATCTATCCCCAGCCTTAGCCCCGCGACGAGTAAACAATAAGGATCTAGCTAGGGTTTCCCACGAGAGAAGAAAAGAAACTGGGAGAGGACGGGATGGAGAAGAAAACTCACATCAAAACAGAGGAGGGGAGAAGAAGCACCAGTCGCCGGCCGCCGGGGACGGGCTCAGGTCGCCGGCCATTTCGCGGCGGCGCATCGCTTCTCCTGGTCAGGCGTCGAGGTGTTGTGTGTCGTGCTAATTTTTTTTAAACAATACACTTTTTTTTATTAATTTTCAGAAATATTACGCCGATTTTTTTTTTAAAATAATACAGCGTCGGCCTTCTGGTGGCCGATTGGATCCAGTCGGCCAGGAGGAAGCCGATTAGCAGCCTTTCGGCTATAGGGTGGCCGATTGGCCTCCTGGTGGTCGACAGGCCTCTCGGCCGCTAGGAGTGGATCCTGTTTTCTAGTTCCCGCCATATTTTCCAGCTTTCTAGTTCCCGCCATATTTTTCCCGCTTTGTAGTTCCCGCCATATTTTTTCGCTTTCTCGTTCTCGCCTATATCTCCCGCTATATTTCCCCGCTTCAGAGTTCCCGCCTATTTTTGTCTTCTCAACCTATAAAACACCCTCGGCAGTAAGGTGGGTAAGCAATCTAGTGTAGTGTCGTAGTCTCGCGAAGATGTCCGGATATCCTTTTGATCGTAGTTTTCACCCTGGTATGTCCCGATGTCTTCTGCGTTTAGCTGCCAATTTCAGGGTTGACAACATATTAGTTCCATGGGACGAACTCATCAGTAGTGACACGCTACTGAATGAGCTGGCTCACGCATTAAGTAGGTGCGGGTGGCCTTCCAGGACATTTGATGAGATACGGAAAGAACTTCTCAGGTTGCATGGAAGATGGAAGAAGCAATAGCATAAGAGTGAAGCATTCCTAAAGGCTGTAGCAGAAAATACTTATTTATGGACCCAAGACAGCGAGGACGAAGACGATATATTCATGCCGAGCACCAAGGCCAAGAGTACCGCATCGTCGAATGGCAAGAGTTCTGCATCGTCGAAGGGCAAGAGTTCTTCATCGTCGAAGGGCAAGAGTTCTGCTTCGATAGAGGATGACGATAATGACTTCATGTAGTTTTTACGTTGTATGTTGTAAGTTCAGTCCTACCTACCGTTTAATTCAGATGTAGTTGTATTCAGTTGTTTGTACTGTCTTATTGTAGGAGAAGTATGTTCTATCTAAATATGATGTTGTAGTTGGCGCACGACGTTGGATAACAGAGTAGGCATATGTCTCATACATAAGTACATAGTCATTTGTCTCATACATAGAATAAGCATAAGTCTCATACATAAGTAGATAGTCATGTCTCTACTGATAGATAGAAGCGTCACTGACGATGTCTGCCATGGCGCTCAGGCTGTGCATCAGGTGTCGACCATCCAAACCTGTGGGGTGCCCTAATGTTACGAGGAGGAATCTCAGACTCGTCCTGGTCATACTGTGTATCCTGTGTGGGGCCTGGTGGAGGAGTCGAATACATGTTCATCCACTGGGTGTGCTGCGACATGTGATCCTGTATGTTCTCCTTAGGATCTTGATCACTCCCCCACGTGGATCCGGATATGGACGCCTGATATCCGTAGGCTCCTGTAGGAGGGAACGTTAAGTCATGAAGAACTAGGTCGCCTCAATTCATATTGAAAACAATAAATATGAAGAGACATACCAGCTGGCTGTGGCTGAAACACGAAGCTCGACGTGGGACCCCAGTGCTGTGGGTGCTGCCACGTCGAACTACCAGGTTGGTCAGGAGGGGGTGGCCTGGTCATCGGCGTATGTGCTAGACGTGGACGTGGCTGATGTCGGTGCGTGGAGGGACGCTACTGCTGCTGCTGCTGAACAACATCGCTTCTCCGGGTGCTAGTGACAGCCTCGTAGACAGCTCGTATCTTGTTCTGCAGGCGTGTCACGAAGGGCTGGAGCACAGACTGGTGCTGAAGAAGAGGTCCAGACGACAGTGAACGTCCAAAGGTGGACACATCGTCGTAGAGTCCGAGTGTCAAGTCAGCCTGAAAATTGTCAGGACGATTATCAAGTATGCACGGCAAAGTACGTGACAACTAGATGCATTACATAAAGAGTATATATCTTACCGCGTATTGCCTAGAGCCCGAAATATCATAGCTCGGGTACATATCCGACGGAGTAGGGTCAGGTATCTCATCTGAGTGAGAGTGATGAACGATGCGTAACCGTGTTCCGGTCATGTACCGCTGCAAGTAGCGATGGAATTCATCGAGATCAAACTCGATATTCTCGTGCCACAGATGTGTGTTCGCAGTCTCCCATTCTGTAACGTACGGCTGAAGCCTAACTAGCCACTCAACAGTTGTCCTGTTAATCCCCTTCCTCGTGGTCCTAAAATTGTGGTGTGTGTTCAAAAATTAGCTAATGCTTCAAATGGACAATTGTGAAAGACAATGCAACATTGAATAAATAGACAGTACCTGTGGATGTGTCCTGGCACCGGGTTCTCTGTAGGGGGAGGGGCCTCTAACTGCTGAAGACCAAATTGCCTCATAACCCTCTGCTGGGCCATCTCCTCGACGAAGACATCGAAGATGATCTTAGATTTCGTCATCCTATAACATATCGCAGCACGATGCTTACTATCAATGTCCCGCTTAAGCAACCACATTCCCGTCATTCCTGCACATACAAATTTAGAACATAGTTGCACACTAAATACAAATTTCAAACATAGTTGCACACTTAATAAAATTTAGAACATATTGCCACACTTAATACAAATTTAGAACATAGTGCCACACTTAATACAAATTTAGAACATAGTGCCACACTTAATACAAATTTAGAACATAGTGCCACACTTAATACAAATTTCAACGCAGCCTAGCTTCTTCCTCTCCCTCTTACTCCTCTTCCTCCTCTCCCTCCTCTCCGTCCCCGGTTGCCTCGTCCACCCCCAGTGACGAAAGTGGGACAATTAGTGTCCCTATGGTCAATTTCGTTGCATAGAATGCATTGACTAGTCGGGCCTCCTGCTTCAGATTCATCCATATCATTTCGGATGCGCTGACACTGCCGTCTGCCTCTACTTGTACGCATATTCTCTGGGTCTGGAATGTAACGCCTTTCAGCAGGGTTGATGGTGTTGAAGTTACCCATTGATCGAAATCCCAGCAACTCACATGTCCACGTATTGAGGACAGACTCTTTCAGATAAAATGGAGACACGAACGATATTGCATCCATTCCTAGCTGCCCACAAGTAGGAAGTACATGTGAGCAAGGTAGGTGAAGCAACTTCGGTTTGTTGCACGTGCACTCACACGTTGGCTAGGCTTCATTTCCAATTTTCACCTCATGCGTCCTCAACTCATTTGCACATCCGAATTTGTTGTTAGCTAAGCGGACCTCAAACCTTCTTTCTTGATTACCGATGGCGACTACAGTGTGTGACCTAGCTTTTTCCATATTTTGGTGCATGTACTTCATGACTCTTTCACAGTAACGTGTGTTCGGGTTGTTCAAGATATGCTGCTCTGCTTTTTGACGTCTATCTTTGAAATAATTCACGGTGCCATAGAAAATACCCTCAACGATGGCTGTAAGTGGTAATGCCCGGTTTCCTCTAAGGACAAAGTTGTATGTTTCTGCGAGGTTGGTAGTCATGACACCGTACCTTGCTCCATGTGTGTCATGCAGCAAAGACCACCTCTCCAGAGGCTCATGCTCTATCCACTGCTCGAAGGTTTTAATCGACCTCCCGAGCCTTCTCCTAGTACCAGGTGGGTCAAATCCTGGCAAGTCACATAGCCCAATAGGCTCCTCCTCCACGGCCGCTGTTCCTGTTGCTAACTGTGCAGCTACTGCTTCAACATGTGCCCTCACCGCTGCATCTCTTGCAGCTTTCCTGTCCCTAACGTGTCTCTGCGTGCACACATTAAGTCTGTCACGTATCAAATTGTACTTCCATAGCTGGTTCTGCTTGCAGAGTTTTTTGAATAGATTCATCAGGCTCTTATTTCTGAACTGCAAGAAGAAATTAACCCCCAGATGGTGCATGCACCAACGGCTCTGCAAGTCCTGCCATGGAGTTTGTTCCTCATGGCCAGGGTTTGTCAGTGTCTTTATCGCACTGAGTATACCTGCATGCCTGTCATGAAGGATGCACACATTGGGCTTATCCTTCACAACTGATATTTTCAGTTGCCTGAAGAACCATGTCCAACTTTCAATGTTCTCACTCTCAACAAAAGCAAATGCGAGTGGGACTACTTGATTTTGGCCGTCTTGACCAATGGCTGTCAGGATCTGACCCTTGTACTTGCCAGTGAGAAAAGTGCCATCTACACATATCACCGGTCGGCAATGCCTGAAAGCTTCGATGCATACACCGAAAGAGAAGAACTGTCGATGTAGCACCCTCACAGTTGGGAACTCTGGCATGAAGAGGTCTTGGATATCGACATAGGTGTCAGGATTCCGCTGTTGCAGTGTGTGGAGGAGCCGGACAACAGAGTCATATGCATCGAAATAAGAACCAAATCTCCTCTGAAGGGCCGTATGCTTAGCCCTCCAAGCCTTGCCATAAGAAATTCTGTAGTTGAACCTGACGAAGTCTTTTGTCTGGATTGCCTTCACTTCCATCGCTTTGCTCTCCACTATCTCGCTGTAAAACAACCTCGCAATAAGCATGGATGAAAGGTTGGGATGATCTTGAGGGATGCAGGGAATAAGACAAATGTGATGAACTAAGTCACTGATCACCCAACTTGTGCCATACTTAGGGAGATAGCCGTGCACCCTGGCAGGACAACCTGCATTCTTGCATACCATTGTCAAGTATTTCTGACTGGACACCTTAGCTATGAAAACCCCTTGCGTGGACATTGCCCAATTTATTATTGCGTCCTTCAGAGCTTCTTTGTTGGGATACATAGCACCCATCGCAATGTTGTTCTGGTGATATTGCCAGGCAGAATCATGCCCATCGTTCACGGTCATTGCAGATGAGAAGTCATGATTCCATGATGCAGGATTCGGGACCTCCTCTGCATTTTCACTGGTACAAAACAGGGCTTTTGTCCCGGTTCCAGAGGGCCTTTAGTCCCGGTTCTGGAACCGGGACAAAACGATCGGGACTAATGCCTAAAACCTTTAGTCCCGGTTGGCCTACGAACCAGGACCAAAGGTGCTCCACGTGGCCGCTGTGGGGCGCCCAGGCAGGAGGACCTTTAGTCCCGGTTGGTAACACCAACCGGGACTAAAGGGTCTCCACGTGGCCGCTGCGCAGCACTCAGGCAGGAGGACCTTTAGTCCCGGTTGGTAACACCAACCGGGACCAAAAGGCAGCCATGCGTCAGCAGCTCGCAGGCGCTGGGGTTTTTTTTTTTTTTTTTTTGAAAGGGGGGGTTTAGGGGTTTTGGAGGGTTTAGGGGTTTCATATTGTGTTAGCTAGCTAATAGAGAGAAGTGACCTCTCTTTCTCCGTGCTTGGTCGACGCTAGCTACTACATATAGAGAGAACTCGACGCTAGCTAGTTAGCAATGAAGGAACCATTAATTACACAACATCGTCATGCATGATCAATATATAGAGAGAAGTGACCTCTCTTTCTCCGTGCTTGTTGGTCGAACAACAAGTTTTCATATATCTATTCGACGCTACTACAGATAGTACATGTTGATGCATATATCTATTCAGCAGGTTTGCAATTCCGGATGACATATTCCGTCTTTAGGAATGACGTGGTCAACAAAGAATCCCGCCAACTCCTCTTGAATTGCGCATAGGCGATCAGCTGGTAGGAGTACGTTCCACTTCTGCATGGTCTAATTTAAAGAAGGGGGGTCAATATATATATATATATATATATATATATATATATATATATATATATATATATATATATATGAATGAAATCAACACAATTGATGGTGATAAAATAAAATTATGAATATTGTTTACGTACTTCAAATTGTTGTTTAGTGAAGCCCCTCTCGGTGGTCTTTTGGTGAATGAACTCGCAAACGTAGTATCCACATAACTCAGTTCCGGGTTCCTGCCACATGCACTTTACGAGAATAGAGTTCAATCAAAATGATAATCAACCATGATAATGGTATTGAAACTAGAATCAATGAGAGATGCGCGGAACTAGTTAGTACTACTTACTCTGGGTTGTTTAAATCGCAGCTCCGGTCTCCATTCACCCTTAACCCGCGTGATGAACTTTTTCCAAACCCTGCCCGGCAAAGAAAATGATTACTTGATATCAGGAAATGAACGAAAGTTGCTGATATAGTGCGATAATGATTGAACTTACTTCTGGAGCATTTCAATCATGTCCGCATACTCCGTAGCCTCTTTACGTCTCGAGTCCAAGACAGTTACTGCTCCCTCGTCAAGCTGAATGGCTAGCAGAATAAAGTGGAACCTGCGCGCGCATAACTCATCAATTACACTTAACCTCGAGTCAGCAGAACAGAATATGCAGAAGACAGTAACACTCACTTGAAGTTGTAAGGAAAGAGTATTTCCCTTTTGTTTTGGTGTCGAAGGAACGAGCTGAGCAAGATTTTCTCAGTCTCCTCGGGGATCTTCTGTACCGACCATTCATTTACGATATTTGGGTTAATGAACCCAATGTCATAGATTTGTCCTTTTTTTAAATTCGATGATCTTCAATCTGCATAATATAGTGAGGATAATTATATACATGCAATGAATGAGCTAAGCTAGAGACTTAATTACAGAAATAATACTTACAGACAATAACAAGCCATGAGACTTTTGTCGAGGGCGGCTTGATTGTATAACTGAAAGAGTTCGTCAAATTCAACGAAGATCGAGTCGACTCCAACGAAGTCGTGCTCAACCTTAATTCCCACCAAGATACTGCCCGTCCCATCCTTGCAGGTTTCCAAGTACCATTTATGTAATGTTCGCATCATCGTTGGTAGATCTCGTTCCAGATCATCACTTCTGACGAGACGCTTCCCGTGCTGGTATTTAAAGGTGTCTACCGGCTTAGCGATTTCAAAATGTACATCATCGCCTAGGTAATCACCAAGATTGAAACCAGGAGCAACGGCCGCTACCCCCGGGGTATCGGTAAACACCGTGAGCGGGGGGCACGATTGCTTTTCCTGTTCGCCGAGCTGGGGAATTGTTTTCCCACTTCTTGCACCAGTACTGCTACTTCTCGACCGACTCATAGTTTTGTCATATGTCTTTGCAATAATGCGGTCATAGTTTGATAGCGGCGGAGGCGAAGGTGGTCGCGTAAGGGCATCCAGAGTGCGATTCGCCTTTACCGGGTCTATTTTTTCCTTCGGAGGTGGAACTTTCCATGCAAAAATGGGCCTGCACTTCGGCAGCACTGATGTCCTTGTTTTCCTCGCCAGTCCTCTCATATGGTAACTTTGGAGGAACCCTGAGGCTTGGACCAAATTTGAATTTCTTCCCACCACCTATTGTACTGCTAACCGTCGGAGCGGCGGCGGCTCTCTTCTGCCGTTGCTGACGAGGCGGAGTTCGCTGACGCGGCGGAGGAGGCGGAGATTCCTGACGCGGCGCAGGAGGCGGAGTCCGCTGACGCCGTGGAGGAGGCGAAGGAGGATTCTGCTGAGGGGCCTCCTCCGCCGGAGTCGGCTGACGCGACGGAGACAGCTGAGGCGGCGGAGACAGCTGATGCGCCGGAGACGAATGAGGCAGCGGAGTCTGCTGAGGGGCCTCCTCCGGCCGAGTCTGCCGAGGCGGCGTCCAATTTGGAAGCTTGATGTTCTCCTTTCTCCATAGGCAGGTACCACTACTGGAATCAGGGACTTTGCCATCTGCCAGCTCTTTGCCGTCTGCTGGCAGACGACAAAGAGGTTGTTTGCCGTCTGCTTTGGGAAAGCAGACGGCAAAGATCTGGCTGATGGCAAAGACACTGTTTGCCATCAGCCAGCTCGTTGCCGTCTGCCAGCGGACGGCAAAGTTTCTTTGCAGTCCGCTAGCAGACGGCAAAGAGGTGGGGTGGGGCCCAGTGGAGGCCAGTTAACTGCAACGGCCCACCCCACCTCTTTGCCGTCTGCTAGCGGACGGCAAAGAATCTTTGCCGTCTGCTAGCAGACGGCAAAGAAAATACCTACTAACGGCCCTAAAGGCCCACCCCCCCTCCACTCTCTCCACTCTCTCTGCCTCTCCCCTCCCGACCCCGACCCCACGCCGCCGCCGCACCCGCCGCCGCCCCCGACCCGCCCCGGCCCGCCGCCCGCCGCTCGCCGCCGCCGCACCCGCGACCGCCGACGCCGCCCACTGCCCCGCCCCACTGCCCCGCCCCGTGCCCGCCCGGCCGCCCCCTCGCCGCCCCGTCGCGGCCCGGACGCCGGCCAGCCCCGTCGCCGCCCCCTCGCTGGCCAACCCCTCTACCCCCCTCTGGTGAGCTCCCCCTCCTGCCCCTTTTTTTTCTGTTTTTTTTTTCTGTTTAGGTTTTAGATATTTAGACATTTAGGAGTTTAGATACTTAGATGTTTAGGTTTTTAGATATTTAGACATTTAGGTAGAAAGAAACCTAGAAGAAAGAAAAAGAAGAAAATAAAAAGGAAAAAAAGGAAAAAGAAAAAGGAAAAGAAGAAAAAATAAGAAGAAGAAGAAGAAGAAGAAGAAGAAGAAGAAGAAGAAGAAGAAAAAGAAAAAGAAGAAGAGGAGGAGGAGAAGAAAAAAGAAGAAGAAGAAGAAGAAGAAGAAGAAGAAGAAGAAGAAGAAGAAGAAGAAAAAAGAGGAGAGGAGGAGAAGAAGAAGAGGAAAAAGGAAAAAAGGAAGAAGAAGAAGAAGAAGAAGAAGAAGAAGGAAAAAAGGAAGAAAAGGAAGAAAAGGAAGAAGAGGAAGAAGAAGAAAAGGAAAAAGAGGAAAAAAAGACCCCGACACCCGGACCCCGACCCCGACACGACACCCCGACCCCGACACGACACCCCGACCCCGACACGACACCCCGACACCCCGACCCTGACTTGACACCCCGACCCCGACATGACACCCCGACACGACATCCGATACACCCCGACACCCCGACACGACACCCCGACACCACGACACCCCGACACCCCGACACCACGACAGCCCGACACCACGACACCCCCGACGCCGACACCTCTTCGGCCTCCTGTTGACCGAAAAGGTGCTCTTCGGCCTTCCAGAGGCCGACGGGGTCATATATTTCCCTATTTTGTTATGAAAAACATCATATATATTTGTGTTGATCGGGTGGATTTAAATGTGCAGTTCTTTCGTTGCTGCGAGGGTCTGGTATTCGACGACCTCCCCGTGCGTACGACGAGCTCCGCCCCTGCGTTCGTGGGTGAGCACAAATGACATCTCCTCCTCCCCCCTTCATTTGCTCTGTTCCGGTCTTCGTGCCGATGAAACTTGCTAGCTATAGGTGTCAATCATCAGTATGCGTGACCACTATGCGTCTCCCGTTCGAAAGGGTTACATCTATAAATATGCATGCATTTGCATATTTATAACCGTGATTCTTTTGAATTGTCCAACGTTATCCATGGACAGCCCGAGTATGTGTAGATTGGGTTCATTTTCCCATATGCTCTACTCCGGATCCGATGTAGAATTTCGTCAGTGCCTCCCTGTTGTTCTCCGGGTACACATCCTCTCTGCTTATTGCCGAGACGTGTATTAGGAGAACAGTGGGGAGGTGCTGCCGAAATTTTGCGTCGGATCCGGAGCCGAGCATGGGAAAACGAACCCAATCTACACATACTCGGGTGGGATTAGGACCTATCTTTACCTACTAGCGTCTAGGTTGCATGGACGTAATAAAACTGACAAACTCTATTAACTGATGAATATGGTTTGCTGAATTATGTATATATTTCTTGTGTGTCCAGTAGCTAGGCAAGATGAGTGATCGTGCGTGGATGTACACCGGTCACACTAGTCATAAAGACATGACCCATGAATGGATAAGAAAAACCAAGGTGTTTGTGAGAGCCGCATTTGCAAATGGACAGGAAACAACCTGGTGCCCCTGTGTCGAGTGCGACAACTTTCATAAGAAGTCAGAGTTTGAAATGATCAAACACCTGCAGAAGTTGGGTTTTACGCCTAATTATACGGTCTGGACATTTCATGGTGAGTCTGCCCAACGTGCCAGAGCTGAGGAGGGCCGTCGTCGCACCGACGAGCATGGTACCGGGATGGAAGACATGGTGGAAGACTTTGATGATGCTCGGGATTCGGACGATGAGATGGAGGAATCTGCAAAAGCCTTCAATGATATGTTGGAGTCTTCAAAACGTCCTCTCCACGAGCACACTGAGCTTTGTCAGCTGGATGCCATCGCACAAGTAATGGCTCTGAAGGCTCAATTCAACTTGGGCAGAGAATGCTACGACGCGATGATGACACTATTTGGACGTTTTCTACCCAAAGGCCATGTAATGCCTGCAAACCTGTACCAGTCGGACAAAATCCTCCGTGTACTTAAGATGCCCTATGAGAAGATAGATGCCTGTGAGAAAGGATGTGCCTTATTTAGGCTTGAGTATGCGGACTTGAAGTATTGTCCCGTTTGCCAGTCTTCCAGGTATGTCGAGGTAGACAACGGTATGGGTGAGAAGAGTCAGACAAAAATCCCAGTTAATGTTCTTCGGTATATGCCAATCATACTAAGACTTCAACGTCTTTTCATGGTCGAAGAGACGGCCAGACAGATGACATGGCACAAATTGGGCAAAAGAACCGAACTAGATGCAGATGGGGAGCCGATGTTGGTACACACATCGGACGCTTTTGCGTGGAAGCGCTTCGATGGAATACATCATGCTAAAGCGGCAGATCCAAGGCATCCTCGAATCGCCATAAGCACGGATGGGTTCAATGTGTTTGGTATGATGGCAGCCCAATACAGTTGTTGGCCTGTATTTGTCATTCCACTCAATCTCCCCCCCGGACAGATTATGCAAAGAAAGAACATTTTCCCGACGTTGATAATTCCGGGGCCCAACTATCCAGGGAAGAGTATGAATGTGTACATGCAGCCGCTTAAGGATGAACTGCAAGAAGCTTGGGATAATGGGATCAAGACATACGACGCCGCTACAAAAAAAACTTCCTAATGCGTGTGTGGTACATGTACTCGATGCATGACTTGCCGGCGTATGCGCTATTCGTTGGCTGGTGTGTGCATGGAAGGTTCCCGTGCCCCACATGCAAGGCAGCTCTTGAGTTTCGTCGGCTGCAGGCGGGTGGCAAGTTTTCTTGCTTCGATATGCATAGACAGTTCCTGGATCCTCGCCATAAGTTCAGAAAAGACAAGAAGAACTTCATCAAAGGTAGAG
Source organism: Elymus sibiricus (assembly GCA_039707655.1). Taxonomy (NCBI): domain Eukaryota; kingdom Viridiplantae; phylum Streptophyta; class Magnoliopsida; order Poales; family Poaceae; genus Elymus; species Elymus sibiricus. The sequence continues at coordinate 32,866,320 of CM077674.1, forward strand.
TTGTCAAAAACTCTGCACCACCTGCGTTGACAGGCCAACAGACCCTGGATCAGTTAAACTCTCTTGAGCCGGATCCAGAGCGTCCAGGGTATTTCAAGGGGTATAATTCGGAACACGCCTGGACTCACAAGACATGCTTGTGGGATCTGCCTTACTTCAAAGACCTCCTTTGCCCACACAACATCGACGTGATGCACACTGAAAAGAATGTCGGCGAGGCCCTCTTTGGTACATTGTTCGGCATAGAGGGGAAAACAAAGGATAATCCTAAGGCTAGAGTCGATCAGCAGGCTCTATGTGATAGACCACTACAAAACATGCGACAACCGAAAGGAAAGAAGAACTGGACGAAGCCAAAGGCATGGTTCAATCTTGGAAGGCCAGTTATGAGGGAAATACTCCTGTGGGTGAAAAATGAGTTGATGTTCCCCGATGGGTATGCAGCGAATCTAAAGAGGGGAGCGAGCCTTGAAAAATTGAAAATATTTGGTCTCAAGAGTCATGATTGGCACATATGGCTTGAGCGGGTAATGCCGGTGATGTTGCGTGGCTTTATCCCTGAGGATGAATGGCTAGTACTGGCAGAGCTGAGCTATTTCTTCCGTGTTCTTTGTGCGAAAGAACTATCACCTGGCTTGCTAGAAGAACTGGAAGAGTTGGCGCCGGAGTTGATCTGCAAGTTAGAGAAGATCTTTCCACCGGGCTTCTTTAATCCAATGCAGCATTTGATTTTGCATCTCCCGACCGAGGCACGATTGGGGGGGGGGCGAGCAGAATCGTTGGTGCTACGCAACTGAGAGGATGCAGAAGACGCTTCGAGAAAAATGTAAAAATAAACGTCGAATTGAAGCATCGATGGCCGAGGCATTCATTACTGAGGAGGCGGCAAACTTCGTGACAGCACACTACGAAGCCAAAAATCGTCATTTGCATAATACGAAGCCTCGGTACAATGCTGGCGACCCTAAAAAGGGTGGATCCAACCTCAGCCTATTCAAAGGGAAGCTCGCACCAGCCGGTGCTTATACTTCCTTACCGTTGGATGTCGACGAATGGCGGACCATTACGTTGTATATCTTGAACAACCTAACAGAAGTGCGGCCGTACATCGAGTAAGTTCTCGGTACATTGTTTCGCAACCTCTAATTCCTTTGAACTGCTCTTATTCCCGGATATTTGATACAGTCGATACGTCGCCGAATTCTCGTATGGAGCGGTGATCCAAAAGGTTTCCGTCGAAGAGTATGAGCTTCTGGCAATGCATGGAGGCAGCTATCCCGGTTTCATCTCTTGGTTCAAACAAACGGTAATTTCCATTAGACCATTTCATTTCTTCATCTAATTTCCGGCTAATGCAACAATCCTTTCGTATTAAACTTGTAGGCTAGTTCAGAGTCTATGGACGCCGAATTGAGACAAGTCGCAAATGGTTTTGACTATAAGGTCCGTTCATTTGACAAATACGACATCAACGGGTATCGCTTTCGTACCTATGGCAAAGAGCTATCTATGGCCGACCGAAAGTCTACAAATTGTTGTGTCTCTGCTATCGGCGAAGGAGGTACCGAGTATTATGGAAGAGTTGAAGCAATTTATGAACTTCTATTCTATGGTGCAAACCCACCGAACGTCGTAGTCTTCAAATGTTATTGGTTCCATCCGAAGGAGACTAGAAGGACTCATGAACATCTAGGGCTAGTCGAAATCAAACAAAGCACCCATTTGGATGTTCCCGATGTCTATATTACGGCTCAACAGGCGACCCAAGTTTTCTATCTACCGTGGGCCTGCCAAACTGATCCAAATCTGAATGGTTGGGATGTCGTTTATGAAGTGCCGCCACGTGTTAGACCACCTCCCCCCAATGAAGAGGATTATGAACCTCACATTAACCCAGACACATATGAAGGAGAATTCTTCCAAGAAACACGTCTTTCCAAAAAACGTTTCAAGAACCGCTCTACTTCACACCAGAACATTGAAGTAGACAGCGGCAGTGAATCCGAGCCTGAGCCGGAACAAGAAGAGCCGGAACAAGAAGAGCCGGAACAAGAAGAGGTTACTGCTGCGGATGACCTGTCAATGCTTGACCGATTACGTACAGGAGGCCTTCCACATGTTGATGCATTTATTGATGATGATGATGAGCACGTCATTACTGATAGTGATGATGATGATGATGCATTTATTGACCCCGAAGCATATATAGACGATGATGATGCATTTATTAATGATGACGATGAAGATTAATATTATAGTTCATGCCAGGTATTCAATTATTATTATGTAAATATATATTATTAATTAGTTCATGTTAGGTATTCAATTTTTTATTATGTTCATGATGATGATACACTTAAATTATATACATATTATTCATAAAAACCTTAATTAGCTCCAAAATGACCTATTTAACCTAGGATAGCTCTAAAATGACCTATACATAGCATTTATTCCTCCAAAATGACTTAATATGCTTAGGTAGCTCAAAAATGACATAATAACCTTAATTAGCTCCAAAATGACCTATTTAACCTATGATAGCTCTAAAATGACCTATACTTAGCATTTATTCCTCCAAAATGAATTTATATGCTTAGCTAGCTCAAAAATGACATAATAACCTTAATTAGCTCAAAATGACCTATTTAACATATGATAGCTCTAAAATGACCTATACTTAGCATTTATTCCTCCAAAATGAATTTATATGCTTAGCTAGCTAAAAAATGGACCTATTTAACCTTGGATAGCTCTAAAATGACCTATTTAACCTAGGATAGCTCTAAAATGACCTATACTTAGCATTTATTCCTCCAAAATGACTTAATATGCTTAGCTAGCTCAAAAATGACATAATATGCTTAAGAAATGACCTATTTAGCTCCAAAATGACTTAATATGCTTAATTAGCTCAAAAATGGCATAATTACTTATGTTAGCACAAAAATGACCTATACTTAGCTTTTTTTAGTTCATTTATGATATACTTAGCATATTTAGGTCAAAAATGGCCTATTTACCTAGGTTAGCTCTAAAATGACACAAGTAAGCAATAAGAAGAAGAACAAGAAGAGGAGAAAAATTCTAGTCTTCTTCTTCTTCTTCTTCTTCTAGTCTTCTTCTTCTAACTTTCTTCTTTCTCATTTTGCAGATTTGATTCACTTCACGGAAGCTTGCGTTCATGGAGTCCTTGTCCTTCCATTTTGTTTTGATTTTGTAGGATCAACAATGTGACACTTGCATATGTATGTATAGATGAATGAAACTTGCATATGTATGGATGAGACTTGCATATGTTTTGATTTGGTATGTGTTGGATGATCATATCCATATGGCTTGCATATTATTTGCATATGTGTTGTTTATTATGTGGTGGCTGAGACTTATTATGTGGTGGATAAGACATAATGTTTTGCCTTATTATGTGATTCTGAATATATATATATATGTGTGTGTTTGAATTTCTGTGAAAATGAATTGATATAAGAAAAAACAGAAAAAATAGTTGCTATATCGCCACTTTGCCGTCTGCTAGCAGACGGCAAAGAGGTTTGCCGTCTGTTAGCAGACGGCAAAGTGGGCACGTGGCAGCAGCCTGTGCAACCAGGGCTGGCCTATTTGGCCTCTTTGCCGTCTGCTGGCAGACGGCAAAGACCTTTGCTTCTTTGCCGTCTGCTGGCAGATGGCAAAGAGCCTACGTTGGCCCAGCTGACGCATGATGTCAGCTGACGTCAGCTGCAGCTCTTTGCCGTCTGCTGGCAGACGGCAAAGAGCGCCGTTAGCCCCCTAACGGGGCTGGCACCTTTTGTCTGCCGTCCTGGTGCTTTGCCGTCTGCCAGCAGACGGCAAAGAGGCCTTTGTCGGCAGCCGTTCAGCCGGAGTGTTGGCCGTCTGCTGGCAGACGGCAAAGGCTTTGCCGTCCGCAAAGTATGCCTTTGCCGTCTGCTATGGCAGACGGCAAAGCAGCTGATTCCTGTAGTGTACTCCTTAAGGCATTTTCCAGAAGATTATCCCCTTCACCTGTAGGGTAGTCAAGCTCCAGCCCCTCAAATCCCTCCATTATTTCATCGACCGTGACAATAGCATAGCCATGTGGAATCGGACGGCAATGGAAAGTTCCCTCAGGTCGAGGAGGAAAAACAGAGCCGACCGCCGCCTTCAAGGGCAGGTTATGGCATTTCGCAATTAGCACACAATGTTCAGCCTCTGTGATACTATCCACGGGGTAGCGAGGAGCCGTGATATCAGGTTGAAGGAGCTCCGTGGAAGCCACGCTGCTTCTCCGCTGAGATGGTGGGGTAGCTTCTGGGGCAGTGTCGAAGGAAGGATCTTCGTGCCGCTGAGATGGTTGGCCGATAGCTCGCTGGCTCTCAAGTTCCTCTAGTTTCGCTAATCTTGCACTGATCTTCTGCATTTCGCTTGCTTCCGCTTTCTTCTTTCTCTCTCGGCTTCTATAACCACCGCTGTCAGGAAACCCATACACCCACGGAACGGAGCCTGATGTGCCTCGTGTTCGTCCAGGGTGTTCAGGAATCCCGAGGGCCTGTGTCAGCTCGTCATTCTCTCTGTCGGGATGTAACCTCCCTTCATGCGCTGCTTGGATTGCTTCCGATAGCTTCTTGACGGGTATTGCAAGTTGAGATTTCGTCCAAACACACTCCCCTGTGTCTGGGTCCAAAGTTCCCCCAACCCCGAAGAACCAAGTCCTTGACCGATCTGGCCAGTGCAATGTCGCTGGTTGGACCCCTTTAGCAAGCAGGTCTTGCTCAGCTTTGTCCCACGTAGGCCGGGCTTTGCTGTAGCCACCTGACCCCGTAACATGGTGATACTTCTTCTTTGCAGCATTTAGCTTATTTGTCGCTGACCTTTGCTTGCCCTTGTCCAATTTCTTGTAGGCCACAAATGCGGGCCAGTGATCTTTTATCTTCTCATATGGACCGGTGAATGCTGGAGTCTTGTCTTTCTCGACAAATCTTTTGTTCAAATCTTTCTTCCAGTTCTTGAATAGTTCTGCCATCTTCTTAAGATCAAACGCCTTGACCTTATTCGGATCCGCGTCTGGTGGTAGGCTGAAATTTGTCATCAGCGAGGTCCAAAGATCATCTTTCTGTCTATCCTGGACATAAGAAACTTCAGGGTCCTTCTTCTTATTCCATTCTTGGATGCTGATCGGGACGATGTCCCTAATAACCACTCCGCACTGATGTATAAATGTGTCCCTGCTCCGCTTGGGAGCAATCGGTTGGCCATCTCGACCGACTTCTTCGATCGTGAACCTTTCATCCTGACGCAACCTTTTCTTTGGGCCTCGTCTCCTTACGGAAGTTTGGCTCGATCCGGAGGGCTAATTAAAAGAAGAAAGAAGCGTTAATATATGTACATACAAAACAATTAATGCATCAAGTCAGCAGAAGCTTAATTAATATATGTATATATACCTCGCCGGACTTTGCAACAGTTAAGGCTCCCTCCTCCGTTCGGTCACCGGAGCCGTCATAATCCCCTTCCTCCTCCATTCGGTCACCGGAGCCGTCATGATCTCCTTCGTCCTCCACTCGATCACCGGAGCCGTCATGATCTCCTTCCTGACCATCGATGTCGTTGAGAAACGACAAGGTGATATCACCTTCGTTGCGGATTATATCCCCCAACAACTCTTCTTTTTCTAAGTCTCTGTCCATAGTTTCTGCAAATATTACAACATGGCAATATACAACCATGAGAGATGGATTAGTGGCAAACATAGACCTAGCTAATCACAACAAGGAATCATATGCATATATGAGCAATGGATTAGTCGCAAACATCATGCAAAGTTATCTGGGGTTATACTTTCGAGAGAGGATACTTTGCGGACCGCCTCTCTCATGCATGTCCGACGTCCCCCCTCATGAAGAAGTTATCGGGGTTATGTTTTAACTACCCCCCCTCATGTCGAAGTTATCGGGGTTATGTTTTAATGGAACAGAATTTGTTAACTTGACATTAGACGTCAATAGTATTATACATAACAACAGTGCTATATGATATTATTGTTGCAACGTTATATATAAGACCCCACCTGCCACCTTCGACAAACTGGTAGGCGAGCGGACCGGGAGTAAATTTTGAATATATGAGTTGTTACTCCCTCTCTCCCATAATTAACCTTAGTAAATTTCATTATCATCATGCCCATTTAGTAAAGTTGCCTCTCCCCGATTTAGGCAAAGTAAAACTTAGTAAGATCATCATGCCCATTTAGTAAAGTTGCCTCTCCCCGATATAGAAAACCAATATGCATACATCCAGGGATCATCCATACATCATTGCTCATATATTCAAACTTAATATGAGTTTTAGCAAGATCATCATGAACAAAAATTTCTTTGAACAAAAAAAATTTCAATGTACAAATTTTTTTTGTATGAACAAAAAAAATCATGAACATTTAGTAAAGTTGCCTCTCCCCGATTTAGGCAAAGTAAAACTCAGTAAACTTAATATGAGTTTTAGCAAGATCATCATGAACTTAGTAAACTTAATATGAACAAAAAAAAGCATACATCAATGGACAAAAAAAATTCTATGAACAAAAAAAAGCATACATCAATGCATACATCCATGGATCATCCATACATCTGCATATACATACATACACCATCCATACATACATCAATGGACAAAAAAAATTCTATGAACAAAAAAAAAGTAGAGCAGGGGCGGCGGCGCGGCAAGCAGAGCAGCTGGGACGGCGGCGGCGGCGGCGGCGGGGCAGGACAGGGGCGGGGGGAAGGGGGGCTCACTGGGGGCGGCGTCGGGGCAGGGCAGGGGCGCGGGGAGCGGCGCCGGCGTCGGGGTAGGGCGCGTGTCGGGGCAGAGGGCGTCGAGGGCGTCGGCGAGGGCGTCGACGGCGAGGTGGAGCAGCCTGACGGCGAGGGCGTCGACGGCGAGGTGGAGCAGCCTGACGGCGAGGGCGTCGACGGCGAGCTCGGGCAGCCTGGCGGCGTCGTCGGGGGAACTGCAGATGGGGATTGGAAATTTCCTAAGTGTGCGCTTATATAGCCACCCCTTTAGTCCCGGTTCGAGCCACCAACCGGGACCAAAGGTAAATTTTAGCAGCCCAAAGGGCGGGAAGCAGAGACCTTTGGTCCCGGTTTGTGGCTCCAACCGGGACTAAAGGGGGGCCTTTAGTCCCGGTTGGAGCCACGAACCGGGACCAAAGGCCTGCGGCTGGCACGGCGTCGGGCGGGTGGATGTTTAGTCCCACCTCGCTAGCTGAGAGGCGTCGAGAGTGGTTTATAAGCGCGGCTGCGCCAACCCTCACGAGCTCCTCTCTTATGCAGGCCTACGGGCCTAAACGCACTCTCTCTGCCTGTGGGCCTACTGGTCCTGCTGCGGGCCTGCATCCTGGCCCAACTAACGGGTTGGGTTTCTAGTCGTATGCAGGCCGTGGTGGCCTAGTAGGCGGCATTTTTTTTTAATTTTTGTTTTTTTTTTCTTTATTTTTTTTCTTTTGTTTCTAGTCGTATGCAGGCCGTTGTGGCTAGTAGGTGGGTCTTTTTTTTATTTTTTGCATATGTTATGTTTTTAAATTTTTAATGTTATTTTTTGCATATGTTATTTTTAGTTATATAATTTTAGTTGCATAAATTTTATATAATTTTAGTTGCATAAGTTTTATTTTTTATTGATTCTTTTTAGTTGATTCCTTTTGCTATTAGAGTTTTATAAAAGCTTTTTAGTTTTCTATTAAAGTTTGTAACAAAAAATTCTTTATGAAAATTCTTTTTACTATTAAAGTTTTTAACAAATAAATACTTTGATAATTTTAGTTAATATTATTTTGATTATTTTTAGTTGATTCTTTTTGCTATTGAAAAATATTATATTTAATTGATTCTTTTTAGTTCATTCTTTTTGCTATTAGAATTTTATGAAAGGTTTTTAGTTCATTCTTTTTGCTATTAGAGTTTTATAAAAGCTTTTTGATTCATTCTTTTTGATATTAATTCATTCTTTGAGCTAAATGAACCTGAAATTGAAAAGCAGTACAAATGAACTCTGAAAAGGTTGAAAGTTGGCATGGTATCATCATTTCACCCACATAGCATGTGCTAAAAAGTTGAGAGGGTTACGGCAAAAACTGGATGCACTTCGTGTACAAAATGGACAATCTCTTTCGAAGTATCACGGTTTCGAACGAAAACTCATATGTTACAAAGGCATTTCATTTCATGACATGTAACTGCAGTGATATTCTAGATCAAAGCCATCATCAGAATAGTTGTGGAGAGAAACTCTTCACTTTTTTTCGCGTGTGTCCCTTGCTTATTGCGCCGTAACCATGGATAATCTTCATCGTTTAACAGGGTGCTTGGGTCAGCCTTCACTTTGAAGGGAGGAATTTCATGAAACTTTTCATAATCTTCAGACATGTCTGTCTTGCCCTCCACTCCCACGATGTCTCTTTTCCCTGAAAGAACTATGTGGCGCTTTGGCTCATCGTATGATGTATTCGCTTCCTTATCTTTTCTTTTTCTCGGTTTGGTAGACATGTCCTTCACATAAAAAACCTGCGCCACATCATTGGCTAGGACGAATGGTTCGTCTGTGTACCCAAGATTGTTGAGATCCACTGTTGTCATTCCGTACTGCGGGTCTACCTGTACCCCGCCTCCTGACCGATTGACCCATTTGCACCGAAACAAAGGGACCTTAAAATCATGTCCATAGTCAAGTTCCCATATGTCCACTATGTAACCATAATATGTGTCCTTTCCCCTGTTGGTTGCTGCATCAAAGCGGACACCACTATTTTGGTTGGTGCTCTTTTGAACTTGGGCGATCGTGTAAAATGTATTCCCATTTATCTCGTACCCTTGGTAAGTCAATACAGTCGAAGATGGTGTCCTGGCCAACGAGTACAGCTCATCTCCAACAATGTTGTCACCCATGAGATGTGTTTGCAACCAACTGCCGAAAGTCCTGATGTGTTCACATGGAATCCAGTCGTCACACTGCTCCGGGTGTTTGGAGCGCAGAATATTCTTGTGTTCATTGACATACGAGGTCACCAAGGTAGAATTCTGTAGAACTGTGTAGTGTGCTTGAGCCCAAGAATGCCCGTCCCTACATATTATTGAATCCGCTCCTAGCGTGCCTTTTCCAGTCAGTCTCCCCTCATACCGCGATTGAGGGAGACCAATCGGCTTAAGGTCAGGAATGAAGTCAACACAAAACCCAATGACCTCCTCTGTTTGCCGGCCCATGGAGATGCTTCCTTCTGGCCTAGCACGGTTACGAACATATTTCTTTAAGACTCCCATGAACCTCTCAAAGGGGAACATATTGTGTAGAAATACAGGACCCAGAATGGCAATCTCGTCGACTAGATGAACTAGGACGTGCGTCATGATATTGAAGAAGGATGGTGGGAACACCAGCTCGAAACTGACAAGACATTGCACCAAATCATTCTTTAACCTTGGTAGGATTTCTGGATCGATTACCTTTTGAGAGATTGCATTGAGGAATGCACATAGCTTCACAATGGCTAATCGAACGTTTTCCGGTAGAAGCCCCCTCAATGCAACCGGAAGCAGTTGCGTCATAATCACGTGGCAGTCATGAGACTTTAGGTTCTGGAACTTTTTCTCTGCCATATTTATTATTCCCTTTATATTCGACGAGAAGCCAGACGGGACCTTCATACTGAGCAGCCATTCAAAGAAGATTTCCTTCTCTTCTTTGGTAAGAGCGTAGCTGGCAGGACCTTCATACTGCTTTGGATGCATGCCGTCTTTTTCGTGCACACGTTGCTGGTCCTCCCGTGCCTCCGGTGTATCTTTTGTCTTCCCATACACGCCCAAGAAGCCTAGCAGGTTCACGCAAAGATTCTTCGTCACGTGCATCATGTCGATTGCAGAGCGGACCTCTAGGTCTTTCCAATAGGGTAGGTCCCAAAATATAGATTTCTTCTTCCACATGGGTGCGCGTCCCTCAGCGTCATTCGGAACAGATTGTCCGCCAGGACCCTTTCCAAAGATTACTTGTAAATCCTTGACCATATCAAGTATGTGATCACCAGTACGGAGGGCGGGCTTCTTCCGGTGATCTGCCTCACCTTTGAAATGCTTGCCTTTCTTTCGACATTGATGGTTGGTCGGAAGAAATCGACGATGTCCCAGGTACACATTCTTCCTGCATTTCTCCAAATATATACTTTCGGTGTCATCTAAACAGTGCGTGCATGCGTGGTATCCCTTGTTTGTCTGTCCTGAAAGGTTACTGAGAGCAGGCCAATCATTGATGGTTACAAACAGCAACGCATGTAGGTCAAATTCCTGCTGTTTGTGCTCATCCCACACACGTACACCTTTTCCATTCCACAGCTGTAAAAGTTCTTCAACTAATGGCCTTAGGTACACATCAATGTCGTTGCCGGGTTGCTTAGGGCCTTGGATGAGCACTGGCATCATAATGAACTTCCGCTTCATGCACAACCAAGGAGGAAGGTTATAGATACATAGAGTCACGGGCCAGGTGATATGATTGCTGCTCTGCTCCCCAAAAGGATTAATGCCATCTGCGCTTAACCCAAACCATACGTTCCTTGCGTCACTTGCAAAGTCCCCCCACCTTCTCTCGATTTTTCTCCACTGCGACCCGTCAGCGGGTGCTCTCAACTTCCCGTCTTTCTTACGGTCTTCTTTGTGCCATCGCATCAACTTGGCATGCTCTTTGTTTCTGAACAGACGTTTCAGCCGTGGTATTATAGGAGCATACCACATCACCTTGGCAGGAACCCTCTTCCTGGGGCGCTCGCCCTCAACATCACCAGGGTCATCTCGTCTGATCTTATACCGCAATGCACCGCATACCGGGCATGCGTTCAAATCCTCGTACTCACCGCGGTAGAGGATGCAGTCATTAGGGCATGCATGTATCTTTTGCACCTCCAATCCTAGAGGGCATAGAACCTCGGTAGAGGATACGTACTGTCGGGCAATTCGTTATCCTTTGGAAGCTTCTTCTTCATTATTTTCAGTAGCTTCCCAAATCCGTTGTCAGATACACCATTGTCTGCCTTCCATTGCAGCAATTCCAGTGTGGTACCGAGCTTTGTGTTGTCATCTTCGCAATTTGGGTACAACCCTTTTTTGTGATCCTCTAACATGCGAGCGAACTTCAACTTCTCCCTTTCACTTTGGCATTGTCTCTTTGCATCAACAATGACCCGACGAAGATCATCATCGGGCACATCGTCTGGTTCCTCTTGATCTTCAGCTTCCCCCGTTGCAGTATCACCGTATTCAAGGGGATAGTTGTCATCATCCTCTTCTTCTTCGTTGTCTTCCATCATAACCCCTCTTTCTCCGTGCTTGGTCCAAACATTATAGTGTGGCATGAAACCCTTCTCAAGCAGGTGGACGTGAAGGGTTTTCAAGTTAGAGTAATCCTTCGTATTCTCACAGACAGGGCATGGACAATACATAAAACCATTCTGCTTGTTTGCCTCAGCCACTTCGAGAAATTTATGCAGGCCCTCAAGATACTCAGAGGTGCGTCGGTCACCGTACATCCATTGCCGGTTCATCTGCGTGCATTATATAATTAAGTGTATCAAAAACCATTACAGAACATCATGAATAGAGAAGTGACCAAATTAATACAAGTTCATCATCACATTAAAACCAAAGTACAGTAGTGATCAAATGTTATTACTGAAAAAATAAATACATAAAGTTCATACATATATAGTTCTCATAGAACAACATATAGCTCTCTAGAGCATCTAATTAAAACATACATTGAAACTATGAAAAACACTTAAATGCGATCATAATCGCAACTAAGGTAACAATTGATCCAACGGCATAATGATACCAAGCCTCATTATGAATGGCATATTTTCTAATCTTTCTAATCTTCAAGCGCATTGCATCCATCTTGATCTTGTGATCATCGACGACATCGGCAACATGCAACTCCAATTCCATCTTCTCCTCCTCAATTCTTTTCAATTTTTTCTTCAAGTAATTGTTTTCTTTTTCAACTAAATTCAACCTCTCGACAAGAGGGTCGGTTGGAATTTTCGGTTCACATACCTCCTAGATAAAAACATCTATGTCACGTTGGTCGACATAATTGTCATAAACACTACATGAAACAAATCATAATAAAAGATAATATACCACATCCGAATCATAGACAGGAAGAGGGCCGACGGGGGCGGATACCAAAGTCATGGCACTATATAATAACAAACAATAATAAAATTAAGAAAATTATACAAGTATCTATCTAAATCATACAAGTAAGAATTTTTTTCTTTTAAAAAGAAGATAAGAACAAGAGGCTTACCACGGTGGTGCCGGCGACGAGATCGGCGCGGGCGATCAACGGCGGTGAGGACGGGGACGGGGACGGCACCCTACACATGTGCAGACTCTAAGAAGTTAATTTCAGCTCAAATTGTGCATCTAAATCAAAAGAACTCCCACATACACTCCTCCACTAAAACCCACAAACCACTCTACTTCTACAGCATTTGAAATGAGCTAAACTAGCAGTGAGAGATGAAACGATGAAGTTGCTAACCTTTTAGAACACTTGTGTAGTTGGTGCACCGCCAAACCTAGACAAATCTTGGGGAAAATGGAGCTTCGAGGTCGAGCTTGGAGAGGACAAAGCTTAAGTGTGGCTCGGGCATTTCATCAAACACCTCATGTGCATAGGAGGTGAGAACAGAGCAGCACAAACCTCCCACCCTTCGACGGCCAAAAAACAGAGGAGATGGGGGGGGCTGGATATATATAGGCAAAACTTTAGTCCCGGTTCGTGGCTAGAACCGGGAATAAAGGCCAACCTTTAGTCCCGGTTCCAGCCACCAACCGGGACTAAAGGGGCTGCGCCAGGAGCGAGGCCCTTTAGTCCCGGTTCGTGTCTGGAACCGGGACTAAAGGGGTCCTGCCGTGGCCCGGCCGGCACCCTGGCCTCACGAACCGGGACTGATGCACCCATTGATCCCGGTTCGTAGCAGAACCGGGACTAATGCTCTTATCTGGCCTGGACCAAAGCCCTGTTTTCTACTAGTGTTTTCTTCTTCATCCGACTCGTCAGAATCATTGGCATGACCACTATCAATATCGGTGTCTTCTTCTTCCATCAGGTTCTGCATGTGCCCATCTACCTCGTCAGCGTCCGCCTCGCCACTATAAGCCTCGCCACTGTAATAACCATCGGCATTTCCTCCTTCTACCTGACTACTCTGCCCTGGTTCATAACCATCATCTCCAGCATTTGACTGCATCCCTTCACTGCTCTGGCCAAGATCGTAGCCACCCTCGCCTTCATGTGCAGTGACCTCCTTCACGACGGGAAGCACTAAGGCAACATGATTGCATCCCCTGCGTTCACAACTTTGTAACCAGCACACCCACTGGGAGTCTCGCTCTATTGGCCTCAACTAAAAGTAAATGATTGAACTTGACTGTGTCCACAATGCATGAACACCGACGGTGTGTGTTTCAGTATTAAGCCCTAAACTTGATGTCACCCATTCTTTCAACTGACTGACTGACCATGTTTGAGGGGCGGTCAGTGGCACCTCTATGTAATCAAATTCACTCAGATCAGCTCCCGTCTCAGTTGTTTGGACAGTACCAGAACCGTAGTAAAATACGAACTTCACTACATCAGTCATCTCGGCTCACCTAAATTTTTTTCAACAGTGAAAGACAACTATTAAGCAGCATGACAAACTAAATATATTAGCACTCCTAAATAATTGACATGTACATATATTACGGAATATTACCGAACCAACTACAAATATTCACACACCTAAAAATTTGAACTCTAAATATATTACGGATATTACCGGAGCAACTACAAATATTGACAGAACTAAATATTTCACATCTAAATGTATTACGGATATTACCGGAGCAACTAAAAATACTGACACACCTAAATATTTGACATCTAAATATATTACGGATATTACCGGAGCAACTACAAATACTGACACACCTAAATATTTGACATCCACATATAGTACGGAATATTACCGGAGCAACTAAAAATATTCACACAACTAAATATTTGACATCTAAATATATTACGGATACTACCGGAGCAAATAACAATATCCGCACACCTAATATATTTCACATCCAAATATACTACCGAATACTAACGGAGCAATTACGACAGGTAAAATGTATGTTGAATTATACCCTTGAAGCGTGCGAACCAACGACGAACGGCGGACTTCAATCACCGGAACCGGAGCCGGAGACTCCACCACACCGCCGAAGCTTCACTTCCACCACACTGCCCGAGCTTCACCACTGCCACCTCCACCTTCACCGCCACCACAACCTCCTCCAATATGCTCAAAAAAAGCTCCAACAAAATGCTCACCACGACCACCACGAGCTACCCCATCAGTAGATCGAGGTTTCCCTTGCCTCCCCCAACTATCTACAACGCATCCACGGTGGCAAATCGGCAAAAAATGGCTCAGTTTGGTGTATAAATGGGAGTTTTTTCGACTGGGGAAGAGAAGAAACGAAGAACACAGAAGAAAGAACAGAGGAAGAGGAAGAGAAGGGAAGAGGAGGAAGAAAAGCGGGCGGCTGTGGGGCTGGCACCCTGTCGGCCTACGGCAGGCCGATCGGCTTGCGGGTGGCCGACAGGGCCTTGTCGGCTGGGCCCCAGCCACCGACAGCTGCGGTCGGGCCGAGTGGGAGCGCCGTGACGTGGCCTGCCCACTAGTCGGCTTCCACGTGGCCGAGTGGCCACTTGTCGGCCTAGCAGTGGCCGACTGAGGCCTGTCGGCTTACCCACGGCCGACTGAAGCCAGTCGGCTTCCCCGTGGCCGACGCTGTATTATTTAAAAAAAAAAAATCGGCGTAATATTTCTGAAAATTAATAAAAAAAATGTATTATTTAAAAAAATTAGCGTGTGTCGTGTCAGTGAGTGGAAGCGGGCTGCGGATGCGGAGCAAAGCTCAGCTTTTTCTTTTTTTGAGGGGTGAGCAAAGCTGAGCTGGTTCTGAAAAGTGTAGGGCGGCCCATCAGTTTACGGCCCGTCAAAGTTCCCGTTCTAATACTTTAGGCCCATCGCGTGAACAGCTAACGATGTCAAATATTACCAGCAATCGGACAGAATCCCTGGGTTTTCTTTTAACATGTAGTATGAACATTTTTCTTCTAAACATATCAGTTTTTTCTCTACAGTCTGAAGTGATGAACATATGTTTCGATGTAGGAACAATGCATTGCACTGTACATAAACATTTCTTTTGAAAGATGTGAATAAATATCTGTGGTCACGGACGTTTATTTCGAAATACATGAATCTCTTTAAGAGATACTACTCCACAAATAGTCTGAGCGTATTGCACAAAAATTATGTGAATTCTGTGAGAGCCTTTTTGATGAGTAGCATAAAAATTTCACCCGCAAAAAAAAAGTAGCCTAAAATTTACGGATTCTATAAGTGCCGAACGTGTCAGGTTTTTGCCAATCCCCCCGAACGCTGCAACTACCATACGAGGTCTTAGCCTGAATCACGAAACAAATCCAATGCCACGTCATTTCTCGAAGTCGTTCGGTGCGAGACGCGACCGAACCAAACGAGTACGTCTCGTCCTTAGAGCATCTCTAGCAGACCCCTTAAAGCCGCGACCCTTAAACCACTTATAAGGGCCAAGAAAAACGCGCTTTAAAAGACGAAATCGGCTGCGGCCGAACAGAGCCCGCAAAGCCGAGCGGTAAAAGAGAATATCCCCCAATATTCTCTTTTCCCGCTCGGGTTTGCGGGCTCTGTTCCGCGCGCTGCCGATTTCAGCCCTCAAACCGTAAACCCACACAAAGCAATTGACCGCGATTTTGACAAATAAAACACAAATTCCGAGAATTCAAACACAGTTTTGGGGACATTTGAACATAGTTTTCGCGCCACAACCCAAAAATCATCGCATCCATCGTCACTCATCCATCATCATCATCACAAGATGAAACCTTCACGGCCGCCACCGCCACCATTGCCACCACCACTTGCCGAACCACCTTGCTCACCGAACCTTGGCACCGCATGGCCTCTTTCGGCTAGCCTCCTCCTCTCGGAAGATCTCCAACCTTGCTATGTCATGCCATTATTTGGTGAGCTCGTCCATGTCATTTCGATTCATCATCATGATCTTGTTCTCCTCTTGAAGGAGCTTGATCATGGCTTTGTTCTCCTCGGCCATGGCTCTTCTCTCCTCAATGGCGGCCTTGCGCATGGTCTCCTCCTTGAGTAGTTGCCACTTCTCTTGCTTCTCTTGAGCCTTCTTCTCGGCCAACTCCTTCTTTGTCTACAATGTCTTGATCACCAATGCCTCATTGGACTTGACCATGGGATCTATCTTGTCCCGCAAGCTTGATGCCTCCGCTTCCCTCTTGATCTTGTCCTTGGCCTTCTTGTTTCCATCGGGCTTGTTCTTGTTTCTTGGGCCATTATCATCATCCATCTTTGTGAGTGCACCTCTCTTCGGTGGGGATTCTTTCTCAATCAATTTCCACTTCTCGCTTTCTTTAAGAAATTTCCAACAATGCTCTAGTTGAAATGGCTTGCCACTGGAAGCTTCCATGTCCTTGTACCTTTCTTGCGCAATCTTGTCCTACAAAATGAAAACAATGTCAAATTATGCAACCACTCCGACGGTTACAAATGATTTGCACAACTTGGGACGTGAAGAAAAACTCACATAATCGGATTCAACGGTACAACTTGGAGGTGCATTGCGGACTTACTCCAAGCAAGCAGCCCAATGGCTACAAATCGGCTTGATCACGTCCCAACAACCTTGAAGTGACCTAAAGGTGCGTGGCGTCTTGTTGGGATACTTTGCCATCATGCGAAAGAACTGATCCTCTATCCTTTGCCAATACCGCTTGGCGGTTTGGTCAGTGCCGGTGCACGCATCAAGAGACACCGATTCCCAAGCCTTAATCAAGATTTGATCTTCCAATTGCGTGTAGTTCTTCAATCTTGCGCGCACTTTTGTTTGCGCTTGCTCGAACGACCCCTCCTCAACCTCCTCCACCTCATCTTCTTCCTCACCGTGACCGTGCACGCCACCATCCATCTCATTGTAACCGTAATCACCGATCGGTGCTTGATCGATGTCCATGGTGTTGTCATCCAACAAGTGCACAAACTCGGCAGTCGCATCATGCAACCCGGCGCTACAATTTCGCTCAACAAGTCACGGACAAGTGCAATGGCGAAAATTGAAACAACTAGAAGAAATCGAAGTCGTCATACCTTGCGCTCATTTCGTCGAACACCTCGGGGGCGGAGGCAGCAGCGTCGTCGGCGGGCATCCTCGGGGTAGCTCTTGCCGGAGCAATCGGGGGAGGTGTTGCCGGGGTAGCTCTTGTGGTCGGCCTCTTGCGTTTCACACCCGAAACCTTGCCTTTCTTCACCGGCGCGGGCCGGACCGGATTGGCAGCGGAGGCGGCGACGGCGGCAGGTGCACGTGCTTCCCGGCGGGGGCTGCGGGAGCGCCGCCCTGGACGACGATGTTGCCCTGCCGCTTGCGGGGTTGCGCGGTGGAGCCTTGAACGGCGACGGGCGCGACATGGCCGGCGACGAGATCTGCCGGAGGGGTTGGCGCGTGAATGACATCCACGGTGACGGGCGAGGGCTGGGAGGCTTCCATTGCGGCGGCGGCGGGCGTGGGAGGGTGGTCCGGAGCGGGCGGAGGTAGAGCAACGGCAGCGGAGGGAAGGGGAAGCGGGGGCTTGCCGCGCGGAAATGTCCCTCCCGCCAAAAACCGCTGCCGATAGGGGTCAAGCTCGGGTTGGCCTCATACCCCGTGAATCTAAAGATTGAGGGCGAAGATTTGCCGTGCCCCGCAAATTTTTTAACAGGCCGCGGTTCGATACGGGGTCTGTTCGGGCCACTTTTCTGGCGCAAAACCGTAAACTGGCAGTTATTTTACGGAGTAGCGCGATATAAGAGCATCTCCAACAGGCGCGCGAAATATCCGACGCGCTGGATAAACCGCCAGTTTGGCGCGCGAGAGGCCGCGCGGCGCGTTCAAGCAGGCGTGCGAAAAAAATTGGCGCCCGCGCGGGAAAGCGTGCGCGGTAGTTTTGGCGCGCGATGCCCAGCGCGCTGGTTAAAAGCCACACGCCTGCGCCCGCCAACCGCCCCAATTTTCCTCCCGCCGCGCCTTCTTCCTCGCCTCTTCCAGCGCCCCGCCGCCGCCGCACCTTCACCCCCCGCCTCTTCCAGCGCCCCGCCATGCCGCCGCGCCCTCGGAGCAGCTCGGGCTACCGCAGTGTCCGCCTCCGCCCCTCCGGCGTGTATTACGCGGAGATCCGCTCCGGCGATACACGCCTCGGGCTCGGAACGTTCGAGGCCGCCCGCGCGTACGACGCGGCGGCGTGGCGCCTCCGGCGGCCTCGGTCGCAGATGAACTTCTCCGACGTGCGGACGCGCGAGCAGGCGCAGGATCTCGCGCCTCCCCCGCGACTAATCACCGACGAGGATCGCCACCTCCAGCGGAGGCGGGAGCGCCGCCTCCTCATCGCCGAGGCGGACGAGCACGCCATGGCGGTGTGGCCCGAACGCTTCCCGCAGGATGTCGCCGCCGAGAACAAGTTCTGGGCGCAGAGGAAGGCGAAGCGAGCCGTGCGTCGGGCGGACAAGCGTGCACAGAAGGAACTGGCGGAAGCCCGGATCGAGCTGGGACCTGCGTCGACCTGGGACGATGAAGATCCTCGGTGGCTCGACGCGTTTACGTCGCCGGACTACACCACCGAGGAGGACGAGGAGTAGTTTTATCTATTTTTATTTAGCATCATTTTATCTATTTTTATTTAGCATCGTATGAACTGGCTTGTGGTTTGGGGAACTATGCTATGAATTTGAACTATGTGTTGTTTCATATTTTTTCATATGTGTTGTTTCAAATTTTTTCCAAGCGCCGGCTGGTCGCACGCGCTAGATTTTACAGCGCCTGGTGAAGCGCTATAGCGACGCGCTAAATTTTGCAGCGCCTGGTAAAGCAACCCCTCCTGCGCGCGCTAAAACGCTATTTCGGCGCTGCAAAATTTTTTTAGCGCGCTGCGCTACCGCGCGCCTGTTGAAGATGCTCTAAGGGGTCTGCTAGAGATGCTCTTATCCTCTTCTCGTCCTATCCTTTTTCTCTTTCCACACCACCCCTCACTCTCTTCCATTCCCCTCCGCCTAGCTCCTCCATTTTCCGGCCGCCTCGATGTAGCCTCCGCGTGCCGCCGTGTGGCACCACCACACCCCGTACCCCCAACCAGTCCTGGCTACGCGCGCCTAGCACCGCCCCTGCGAGGCGGCCCGCTCCACCCCTGCGCTGACGACAACCCCGACGGCGAGTGCGTGGGGGCACTGGATTTCTACTGCGGCGGTCGGTCAGTGAGCGGAGGAGATATCCAGGATCCACTGCTGGTCGTTGGGGAAAGCCGAGCGCCGCGTGATTGGTCGGGGCGGCAGCGCTGAGGCCTGAGAGGCTCAGGCAGCGATGTGCGGTGGTGCGTCGGTTGCTAGGCCTAGCTGCGGCGCACGGTCAGTCGGCCAGAGGGGCTCGCGTGCGCGGGCGCGGCGGCGCGATACTCGGTGGGCCGAGGCCAGGCCGCCGTGCTCTGAGTCCGCTGCCGTCCAGCTCAACGAAGGAGCCGCCATTCGCGACGGGCTCCTCTATGCAGGCGGCAGGAGGATGGGCACGAGTGCTCGGCGTGGAGCTCTGACGGTGTCGACTTCTATGTCCACAGGCTTCGGGAAGGGCGGGAGGAGGAAGGAGGAGCAGAGGGCGCGGGCTGCCGAGCTCCTGCTGCTGTGTGTCCGGGGGTGGCAGCTGCAGGAACTACGTGACTGTGAGGGTTCATGGAGAGAGCATTGTTCGGCTTCTGCAGAGCGAGGTGGTCTTGGCCAGGAGTGCCGCGGTACCGGTGCGTCTGCTGGTTGGGCTGGTCCAGCTGAGAAGGTATAATTCATTGTGATTGACATGAAATACATGCATGGTTCTGTATGTGTTTGTGATTTTGTTTGATGTGACGTTCTGATTTGTCTCAGAAGCGAAATGATGGAATTGTTCATACACGGATTGTGCACTGCACGGTGTCGGTCAATGAGACGATGGACGTGCTACTGCAGCATCTTCGGCATTCGCCGGCCAAAGAGCGAGCTCTCGTTGTTGTTCTACTGATCTACTTCGATCGCACACTGGTATGTTGGCTGATCCAGCCCTACACATTTTGTTGCTGCAGCATTTCTTTGCCATTGTCATGGATCAACGAGATATAGTCTGAATAATTGTAAAATCATGTTTCCCGTGTGCTTAAGTAGTCAGGTAGTGTGACCAAGAACACATTCTGAAACTCAGTCTACAAATTATGTGTAGGGACGAATCCGATAGAACAAACAGCAGCGAATATCGAGAAGAGGCTGCCAGGACCCTCATGGAGTCTCTGAGACGCCTGCGTGATCGACGAAAACGTCGTGCCCAATACCAGGAAAGTTGTGTGTCATATGGTCCTATGACAATGAGGTGATCATTGCATTTTACGGTTTTTTTGCCATGGAAAGTAAAATATTTTTGCCACGGCCAATTAAGATGTTTTGCCTTGGCAATTTTAGAGTTCTATTAGCACGCCAACTAACACCTGCCATGGCAACTTAACATGTGTTTGCCATGCCAAGTGTAGATGTTCCCACACGTCGACCATTAATATCTCGCTATGGTTTTCTTCCAATTTCTTCTAAGGAATTCTGATCAACGGAAAAAAATCTAAGCGAAGGCACCTTTCTCTGTATGGAAAAAGTTTCGCGACGTCATTTTAGAAATTATAATTTAGGGCAAACTCAAATTATGTTTTTGCCATTTTGGAAACTCAAAATTATGTTGCCATGGCAACTCAAATTGTATTGTCGTGCCAAATTATATTTTTTTCTTTGCCATGGCAAAAATCATAATATGTTGCCATGGAAACACAATTTGTTGCCATGCATTTATCAACTTCTGTTGCCATTCCAAATTTAACTATCTACTTTGCCATGTCAACATTTACTTCTCTTTTTGCCATGACAAAATTTTACCTTCATTGCCCTGGCAATTTTTACCTTTAAATAGTTGGCAAATCTACTATTTTACATACATGGCAAATTTTACTCT
The DNA here is from genome assembly GCA_039707655.1 of Elymus sibiricus. Lineage (NCBI taxonomy): Eukaryota > Viridiplantae > Streptophyta > Magnoliopsida > Poales > Poaceae > Elymus > Elymus sibiricus. The sequence continues at coordinate 32,887,514 of CM077674.1, forward strand.
ATTTTTACCATGTCAAAATTTTACCTTCATTTTCATGTCAACTTTACTTTTAAATACATGGCAAATTTACTTGAACAGTCATGGCAATTTTTATTCTACTTTGCCATGTCAATTTTTTACTTTATTTTTGCCATGGCAAAAACTTTTACCTTTCATTGCCATGGCAAATTTACTTTGAAATACATGGTAATTTTACTTTAACATAAATGGCAAATTTTACTCTAGTCGGTCATGGCATTTTATAACATTTTTTGGCCGTGGCAAATTTACTTTATAGACCATGGCAAATTTCCTTTTTAATTGCCATGCCAAAAACAAAGAACTCCGTTGACATAAGTATTAGCCACCTCCATGGCAACTTTTAACTTTCATTTTTGTTAATGGGAATTTTTTCTCCCATGGCTTTTTTTTACCACGGCAAAATTTGCTTATAAAGATGATGGCATTTTTTGGTTTGAAACCATTGGGATTTTTTAGTAGCATCTTGTTTTCCATTTTTCTATTTTTCACGATAAATTTACTTTTGGACCATTTAAAAAAACAGAGTATGGTAAAATCTGGTCTTTATTATTCACAGCCAAAAGTGGGATTTTTCTGCTTTTTCTTGCAATGGCAACTTTACTTTTAATGACATGGCAAATTTTACTTTATTTTGCCATGGAAATTTTATCGTGAAGAGCATGGCAATTTTAATTTAAATATGATGGCAAATTTACATTTCCAGAACATGGCACTCCATTTTTGCCATGGCAAAATTTACACTATTTCTTCCATGGCAAAAATAATTTTATTCACATGGCAAATTTTAGTTTAATTTGCCATGACAATTTTTACTCTTTTTTTTCATTGCAAAATTTACTCTATTTTTTCCATGGCAAATTTCCATGCCATGTTAATTGCATGGATCATGGCAACTGTAGTTCATGGGTCATGTCATTTTATTCATAATATGTGATTGTTTTACATAGGCAATTTATCATAAAGGGCACGACATTTTTTAATTAAAATGTGATGGCAAATTTACATTTCTAGAACATAGCAAATTTTAATATGTAGCATGGTAAATTTACTTCTGTAACCATGGCAATTTTTAATTTATTTCCATGGCAAAATTTCCTCCATTTTTGCCATGGCAAAAATTACACTGTTTCTTCCATGGCAAAAATACTTATATTCACATGGCAAATTTTTAGTTCAATTTGCCATGGCAAAATTTCTTTTAATTACCATGGGAAATTTTCTTTTAATTGCCATAGCAAAAATTTCTTTTTTTGTTTTGCCATATCATTTTTTATTTTTCATTGCAATTGCAATTTTGCTTTAACATAGATGGAAAAATTTAGTTTTGTGTAATATTCATTGTATTTTTTTGGCCATGATATTTTTCGGAACATAATTTTGTTGCCATGGCAATTCTGGAAAACTTTGTAATGAAACAACATCAAATAATGATGATTTTTGCCATGCCAATTTTCTGTTTTTTAAAGACTTGGTTTTTTTTGTCACAACTAAGAAAAACAAAATTTGGGCTTTTTATTATGTTTCGCTACTGGGCTTTTTTCGTTTTCGTTTTTGCAGGGAAAAGGCCTATAGGGCGATGGGGGGAAGGTGTTCGGGATGTGGATGTTCTCGTACTGAATGAAATTGTTCGTCGTACAGGACTGCTCGTACTGAACGAAAGGTTCGGTCTGGGTGGTCCCCAGACCGAACGTTCGGCCAATATCGACGTCCAAAATTTAATATACATGAAAAAACTCTAAACCTGATTTGTAATTTGTTATTTTGATAAAATATTTTTGTTATTGCTGTAATTTGTTTTTGTTTACTATTTCTATAATAAAAATATACTCCTTTTCGAAGTTCTTCATAATAGCTTTTAAAAAAATGTCAAGAGAACCTCGGACGTCATTTGTCCATGATTTTTTGCACGCACCTAACGCACTCGAGCATCTTTGGTGCCAAGAAAATTAAAATTATTTTTCTTTTATTATCAAATTAACTGCTCATGGCGGGTGTAGATGACTAAGGCACTAAGACGTAATCCCGTAGATTTGTATGCTTTATGTCCTATACGCCTAGTGTCTACAGCTGTCAACTAGACAAATAACTCATGTATGAGGCACCATTGGCAATGGCGCGGTGTCGTAAAACACCAATATATTTGGCGCAACCCCCATTTAGAAGCTCTGAAACAACTTTGAGAAACGCCAATCCAATTTGCGCAACTCTTCGGGCAAAAGATGCAAAAAAAAAATTGAAAGGCCAGTGTGTAGGAGATATGCCCTAGAGGCAATAATAAATGTTATTGTTTATCTCCATATTCATAATTATGTTTATGTTCCATGCTATAACTGCTATGGTTCTCGAGTCTACAATAACCACGAGGCTCGGAGGAAGACTCATATGCACGTGTGGAATAATAAATGGTAAAATGTATTCCTAGTCTGGCCTCTAAGACTAGCTCAAGTGTTGCATGATGGTTCTGTTTTCCTGATCATGGGCATGATTATGCCGGCAACTTTGAGGGCACAATGTTAGTAGAACACTTGTGTTGAATCGACCCGAATTGATGTTATGCTATGAGATTCATTCGTCATAAGTTAATTGTTAATAACACAGAGATAGTCAATGTTTGCATAATTCCTTAGACCATGAGAGTGTCGAGTTTCTTCATGCTTGCTTCATGAACTTTGGGGTTTGTTAAACATCATCCGTAAATGGGTGGCTATTACGGCGGCTTACGGGTTCATGGAAAAGCATGTCAAGTAACTTGATAGCTCAAGATTGGGATTTGCTCCTCCGACGATGGAGAGATATCTCTGGGCCCTCTCGGTGTTACGGTATCCACCATCGTCTGGCCAGACACAATGTGATTTGATCACAGGGATGCCGGAACACGGAAACGAGAAAAGAGAACAAAACCGGTAACGAGGTAACTGGCATTGTGGACAACTGTTGATCCACGGGGATGCCGATGTTTCTCACCTCGGGTATTTGTAACATATCGCGAAGCAACAGGAATAGCACACGACAACTGGAGGTTCACTCGAATATTCATTCGTGTGGGTATAGGGGTCAATATGGGTGTCCACGGCTCCGATGTTGATCATTGATCGGAAAGAGTTCCGGTCATGTCTATACTTCACCGAACATATAGGGTCACACGCTTAAGGGTCATCTATCTGCTGAATACTAGACGGGGAGTCTGAGAGAAAATCACCGAAAAAGTTTCGGACGAAACGGAAACGTTCCGGAGAGGACACCGGAATAGTTCCGGTAAAACTGAAAAGTTGTTTCAGGGTATTCCATTAAGTCAAATTGGTTTCGGCACATGTCTGGAAATTCTTGGAGGGTGCCAGAATCGTTCTGGAAACTTCTGGGATTTTTCCGGAGGAAAAACCGAAAATGTCCCGGAGCAGCCAGAACCGCAATGGTAGCTTTTCGCTGAAGAAAAACGTTGTTCCGAAATTGTTTCGGAATGCGTTCAAAATTATTTTAGAGGGTACTGGAATTGTTCTAGGCACACAGAAATAATTTGGGATTTAACAGACGCAGAAAAATGTCTTCATGAATAGTGAAAGTGCTTTTTGGATATTTTTTGAAAGCACCTTTTTGGATATTTCCAAAAAGGCTTCTAGAAGGACTTGGGAGCCAAGGCACCCCATGTGGGGGGGGGGGCTCCAGGTGGCCGGCCAAGGTGGTGCTCCTTCATGGAGCTCCACATGGCAACCCTTTTCCCTTTTATTCCTTTATGTATGACATAAAGTGGGGGCACTTTTGGTATTTTTGAATACCATCTTTACCCCTTGGCTTTCCTATAAATAGAGGTGAGGGGGCTGCCCCAAAAATCATGTTTGCTCTCATACACATGCCATTTGACTTGTCTGGCTTCTCTCTCCCTCCCAGCGAAATAGTTTCGTAGAGCCGAAAGGGTGTCTGGGTTCCGGCAGGAACTAGTTCTGGACGGCGAAGCCCCGCCGGATAGATAACACCGTATGTGTGCAACTCTGTAGAGAGATCGTAGTTTCGGTCTTAGTTCGAGAGTGCCTCCCGAAGGGCTGTCCGAGTGACCGTCCGAGTTTCGAGGGTCCTCCCGAAGGGCTGTCCGAGTGACCGTCCGAGTTTCGAAGGTCCTCCCGAAGGGCTGTCTGCGACACCGTCCGAGGGACTGTCCGACCGCCTCCCGGAGGGCTGTCCGAGGGGCTGGTGTGGGAGTACATCCTCGCGGTTGGGAGGTTGTAAATCCTAGCTGCGGGGATCTGCACCGCCGATCGTCATCGACTCTACTTCCGCTGCGCTACGAGTCGGTAACGAAAAAGATCAAACCTTGTATGCAGTCTCCATAGTGGTCCTGGGCTGGTGCGTAGGTCGAAATTTTTTTGTTTTCTGCTGCGTTACCCTACAGTGGCATCATGAGCCGTGCTATGCGTAGATGCAGGTTGCGATCTAGAATACATAGAGATGTATGGGTATTGCACAATATAATTTGTAGTAGATGAGTTCTATTACTGAAAATTAATTGTGCGGGTAGCAGATGAAATCTGTTACCCGATGTTCTTGTTGCTTCCCTGGAATTTGCATATTTCTGATCTTGATAACAGCATGGTGGAGTTTCAAAGTTCTCGCAATACGCGATCCTGATTGATCAACGAAGTGCTAACAGTTCTTTGAATTCCACCATAGTTAAAAAGAAAGATGAAATTTTGCAGACGAAAGGGCAATGTAGATATGATCTGCACGGGGATCATGCGTATGACGAAGTTTAGTATGGGGCTCGAGATTTAATTATCTCGTGTTTCATACACCCCGTGATGTTAATCTAGCGACTTGAATAATCATACTTGATGATAATACGTAGGTAGCTTCGGTTTGTTTCGAAACCTTAGAAGCCACGTAAAATGAAATAATGCATAAACCGATTAGAGGCGTCTAACTTGGTTTTGCAGGATGGTTTGCATGTGCATATGATGTGGTATAGCAGTGCTCATATTAATTTGATTATGTATGAGATGACTATATGATGTAACTTAACATAACCTGCGTGTCATGATTCGGCATGATGGCTAGAGCCATATGATTGTCACTTTAATGTCCTGCGTGTCAACCTTTTGTAATGCACTTATTTTATTAGCTATAGAGATAACAATATTATCTGGTGCATCGACAAGGTGGTGACAAACTTCGCGAAGGTGAACACCGACGCGAATGCCGAAGACGAAGAAATACAAGACTTCTCCGTCAGAAAGGGCTATACCATATCATGCTATTATGAATTGCCTGAGATGTTTATCCCTTATGATGCACCCTTTTTGATTGCGCGGTAGTCGCTTTTTATTAGGGTGATCTCTCACTTAAAATATCAAGTAGTTAGTGTTCTCCCAAGTGTAGCACCGTCACAGCATCTTTCCTTTTGGGGTGCGCCATGATCTACATGGGTACGAACGATTGTACGGGTGTAAGGCGGGTGAGGTCAGACCTCGCAGCGAGATCACTTGGTTGTCTTGACGTTCATGGCAGGATCGTCCTGAGCTCGGAACACACGCATCGAAAGATGAATAAGACTCACATAGAGATGTGATCGGCAAGTTTGCCTACCGATTGAAGTTGGCGCCATCAGTGTTCATCTCGAACAATGGCGTTGAATTGAAATGCGGGTCTTGAATCACTCATAATCAATTTTGAGAGATATTGATTTGAGTGGGAGCGCACTATAGAATTAACTTGTTTAATTATCAGTGCAATTAATTATGAACTTTGTCTAAAGTGTAAATTGCATAATAGTTGTAGAATAATGGCTCGCGTTTCCACCTTCCCTGTTAAAATTGAATAGCTGTTAAATATCTGGTTAAAACTTTACGGTTGGTAACGTAATGTGAGGATTGTCCTCAAAAGTGCCGAGAAGGACTTTGTCCTATCGCATGCTTTTGGTATTCTCCCGCTAAATGCTATGGATGATGTGACTCTCGTCCTTCGATCCAAAAGCTAGAATTCCGTTACGGTCAAGTGCAATATGTTTGCTTCCATGAGACCCGAACTTCAAAAGTTTAGGGATAGCTATGTGATATTCATGGAACTGAAAATCATTTTCAGACACAAACAAAGGCTAAAAGATATGGGATATCCAAAGCAATGTTTGTTTTGCAAACTATTAGTAAAAGTGTTTACTATGCATTTAACTAATAACAGAGGGATCCAGTAGAACGCCTGTCATATGATGAAGGTGAATAAAACAACAACTTAAAGGAAATGTCCAAAGGGTGTTAGTGTGACTTACACACCTAGGAAGTCCGGGGCTAACGCCACTCTTAAGTTGAGTGCTTCTTCTGAGAGTAGCAGAAATATTGAAAGTTAAGCTGTTAGAAGTATAAAGGCAAAAAGAGAGAAGACTGGAATATCCAGCTCATGTATGAAAGTCATACAAGTTATTGATGTATGGAAGGCTGGTCAAAGAAATAGTTCTTGGGAATTATGATTAAACATGTTAATCACTGATTCTTGGGTATTGTGAGTTTATCACAGAGATACCCGCTCGATTGCACTCAGTTGCGACTCGATGCAAGAAAAACTATGGCCTGAAAGACTAGCCAGGAATGAGGTTTAAATACATGTTGGGAACTTAGTAAAAGTTACTATACCTTCTATCGGTGTATTACCTATGTATTTATTTTCATAATTCATTATAGAGTTTTACACACTCTAGCCCATTGCATAAGGTATCTTGCAAGAAGGTTGTTCATAAGAGAACTTTTAATGTTCGGTGTTATGAATAACATAAGGGCCATACTTTCATTATGAATGAGATGTATGTTATGAATATTGATAATAATACTTTACCTCTGTATTTACTTTCATAAATCATTTTAGAGTTTTATACACTCTAGCCCATTTGCATAATGTTTGTTGCAAGGGTGTTGTTCATAAAAGAACAATTGTTGTTCAGGATTATGAATAAGATAAGGGCCATACTTCCATCATCGATGGAACGTATGTTATGAATATTGATGGTAATATGATACATCCATAACACTGACGCTAAATGTCGCAAGACTAAAAGAATACAACACAAGTGTGGCACTGCATTTGGTCACATTGGAGAAACCCGCATGGAGAAATTCCATAATGATGGATTTTGTAGTCATTTGATTATGAATCATCTGACACTTGCAACTTTCCTCCGGAAAAGTGAAGTGACTAAAATACCGTTCACAGGCCATAAGGAACGATCAACGAAGTTATTGGTGATCATACATTTTGATGTATGTAGTCCGATAAATGTTGTTGCTAGCAGTGGATTTTATCTATCTTCAGAAATGACTCAAGTAGATATATGGATATTTACTTGATAAGACATAAGTCTGGATCTTTTGAAATCATTCGAAAGGTTTTAAAAAATGAAGTAGAAATTATTGTAACAAGAAAAATATGTTTCTGCAAACTAGATTGCCGAAAGGAATTTTTTGACTTACAAGTTTAGCGAATGTCTGATGAGTTGTGAAAAGAGTTTCATAACTTACACCTCCCGAAACTCTACTGTGAGTGGTACGTCCGTGAAGATGTAATCAAACCATTTATGACATGGTAAGATCAAAGATGACATAAATCAATTTGTCATTATCCCTTTCAAAAGTAATGCTTTAGAGACTACGGCTTTTACACTGAAAAGAGCACCATCAGGTCTGTTGAAATGACACCATGGTATGGTACGCCCAACCATGTTACATCTTTTCTTAAACATTTGGAATATGGGGCTTGTGTCAAAGGTTACAAACCTATTCTAAATCAGACAAGAGCTACTTTGTAGGTTATCCCAAGATGTTGGGTATTCCTCCCTCACTGTACCAAGGCAAAAGTTTGCCACAAAGAACGGTATGATTTTGAAAGAAAATGTTTCTTGCAAAAGGGTGAGTGGGAGGACAGTGCAACTCGACGAGATAACAGTATCTTCGCCATCAGATCAAAGGAAAGGAACCTTGGAAGTGATTTCAGAGTTTCCTACTGCGACTGATACGGTAGCCTCTACATGAGATGTAGGGACTTCGATCGAACTTGCAGCTGAACGACGTAGGCAAAACTCGTGCAAAACTCTCAGGTGCGCAAACGAGATATTGTTGTTAGACAACAGTATACCTACGATACACGAGGAAGCGTTGATGGGCCCTGACTCCGGAATTGGCTAAATGCCAATACAATCTGAGATAGTTTCCATATAAGTATTTCAAGATTAAAATCTTGTTACACCTTTCGAAAGACATAGAGTCTAACGAATATTTATGTAACTGTAAACTGATGTGGATAAAATGTTTTATCCATAAAGCTCGACTTGTTGCAATAACAAAGTTTAAGGAGTTGACTACGATGAGATTGTCTCACCGTAGCGATGTTAAAAGTCGGTTCGGGTTGAACTAGCAATTAATACATATTTCAACATGAGATATGAAACGTGGATGCCAAAAGGATTTCCATCTGATGGAAATGCAACCTAGGACTTGTATGTGATACAGTCCAAAGTATTTTGTCGATCCAGAGGATGCTAGTAAGTATGCAAACTTCAGAGTTCCAGCGATGGACAGAAGAGAGCAAAAGGGAGTTGGAATCTTCAATTTTGATGAAATAGTCAAAGGAGTTTGATTTCATCAATGGATAACGAAGATGCTTGTGGTTTCAAGAAAGTAAGTGGGAGCATAATAATATTTCTAAAAACTTTGTGTGCTTTACACATTGTTGATTGGAAATTATATAAATTTCTTGACACGAATTAGGACTTCATTGAAAATAGTTTTTGATGAAGTGCTTGGGCAAAATAGCCTTGACATTAGGCATATTTATCTGCGAGATAGAATTGCCTAATAGGCGAAAGCCAAAAATACATATTGACAAGATGCTAAAACTTTTTAGCATTAAAACGCCAAGGAGTGATTCTTGCCGAAGTCACATGGAAAGGGTTTTTGTAAGACTCGGTGTCCCAAAACACTGATGAGCGAAATGCATGATGGAGATTCCACACACTTTCGTGTTTGGATTAATCATGTATTCCATGGTATGTAAAACAACCAGATATGTCCGATACTCCCAAAGTTGTTTGCGAGTATAGATACCAAAGTGATCAAAGTACTGATCATGGGACAACAGTGAAAAAGGGTCATTGAGTACTAAAGTAGCACTGATGACATGTTTTCTCGCAAGCATAGATTATGAAGTGCTCGTTGTAAGTGATTACATCGATACAGTCTTCATCAATGCTCCATGCGATTTTCGATTTAAATTAAGGGTTTTGTGTAATACACGATATGGTGGCACGGTGTTTGGAAATCATTCCAAACAAGATACTGTGGCGAATTCTATAACAAAGGCTAAGTATGTTGCCGCTTTCAAAGCGACATAGAAGATGTTGAATCGTACAGTTCGTTCATGAACTTAGTATGATTCCAAGATGGCTTTGGTCAATGGAACACTATTGAAGATAGTTGCTCCATAGCTCAGTCTGAGGAATCAAGGTTTGACTAGTGATTCACATATATACGAAGCCAAGTCCACACAAAATATGAATTTTGTGAAAGCGTGAATACGCGAGGACATGCAAAGATACACACGGAACTGAAGTTGTTAGATCCGTTGGACATCAGGCTATACCACATGCGAAGCATTTTTTACACCGGTATGCCACAGGTGTAATGTGCATTAGCATTGACTAGATTATTGACTTTAGTGCAAGTGGGAGTCTGTAGGAGATATGCCCTAGAGGCAATAATAAATGTTATTGTTTATCTCCATGTTCATAATTATGTTTATGTTTCATGCTATAACTGCTATGGTTCTCGAGTCTACAATAACCACGAGGCTCGGAGGAAGACTCATATGCACGTGTGGAATAATAAACGGTAAAATGTATTCCTAGTCTGGCCTCTAAGACTAGCTCAAGTGTTGCATGATGGTTCTGTTTTCCTGATCATGGGCATGATTATGCCGGCAACTTTGAGGGCACAATGTTAGTAGAACACTTGTGTTGAATCGACCCGAATTGATGTTATGCTATGAGATTCATTTGTCATAAGTTAATGGTTAATAACACAGAGATAGTCAATGTTTGCATAATTCCTTAGACCATGAGAGTGTCGAGTTTCTTCATGCTTGCTTCATGAACTTTGGGGTTTGTTAAACGTCATCCGTAAATGGGTGGCTATTACGGCGGCTTACGGGTTCATGGAAAAGTATGTCAAGTAACTTGATAGCTCAAGATTGGGATTTGCTCCTCCGACGATGGAGAGATATCTCTGGGCCCTCTCGGTGTTACGGTATCCACCATCGTCTGGCTAGACACAATGTGATTTGATCACAGGGATGCCGGAACACGGAAACGAGAAAAGAGAACAAAACCGGTAACGAGGTAACTGGCATTGTGGACAACTGTTGATCCACGGGGATGCCGATGTTTCTCACCTCGGGTATTTGTAACATATCGCGAAGCAACAGGAATAGCACACGGCAACTGGAGGTTCACTTGAATATTCATTCGTGTGGGTATAGGGGTCAATATGGGTGTCCACGGCTCCGATGTTGATCATTGATCGGAAAGAGTTCCGGTCATGTCTATACTTCACCGAACATATAGGGTCACACGCTTAAGGGTCATTTATCTGCTGAATACTAGACGGGGAGTCTGAGAGAAAATCACCGAAAAAGTTTCGGACGAAACGGAAACGTTCCGGAGAGGACACCGGAATAGTTCCGGTAAAAATGAAAAGTTGTTTCAGGGTATTCCATTAAGTCAAATTGGTTTCGGCACATGTCTAGAAATTCTTGGAGGGTGCCAGAATCGTTCTGGAAACTTCTGGGATTTTTCCGGAGGAAAAACCGGAAATGTTCCTGAGCAGCCGGAACCGCAATGGTAGCTTTTCGCTGAAGAAAAACATTGTTCCGAAATTGTTTCAGAATGCGTTCAAAATTATTTTAGTGGGTACTGGAATTGTTCTAGGCACACAGCAATAATTTGGGATTTAACGGACGCAGAAAAATATCTTCGTGAATAGTGAAAGTGCTTTTTTGGATATTTTTTAAAAGCACATTTTTGGATATTTCCAAAAAGGCTTCTAGAAGGACTTGGGAGCCAAGGCACCCCCATGTGGGGGGGCCCCCTCAAGGTGGCCGGCCAAGGTGGTGCTCCTTCATGGAGCTCCACATGGCAACCCTTTTCCCTTTTATTCTTTTATGTATGACATAAAGTGGGGGCAGTTTTGGTATTTTTGAATACCATCTTTACCCCTTGGCTTTCCTATAAATAGAGGTGAGGGGGCTGCCCCAAAACTCATGCTTGCTATCATACACATGCCATTTGACTTGTCTGGCTTCTCTCTCCTCCCAGCGAAATAGTTTCGTAGAGCCGAAAGGCTGTCTGGGTTCCGGCAGGAACTAGTTCTGGACGGCGAAGCCCTGCCGGATAGATAACACCGTATGTGTGCAACTCTGTAGAGAGGTCGTAGTTTCGGTCTTAGTTCGAGAGTGCCTCCCGAAGGGCTGTCCGAGTGACCGTCCGAGTTTCGAAGGTCCTCCCGAAGGGCTGTCCGCGACACCGTCCGAGGGACTGTCCGACCGCCTCCCGGAGGGCTGTCCGAGGGGCTGGTTTGGGAGTACATCCTCACGGTTGGGAGGTTGTAAATCCTAGCTGCGGGGATCTGCACCGCCGATCGTCATCGACTCTACTTCCGCTGCGCTACGAGTCGGTAAAGAAAAAGATCAAACCTTGTATGCAGTCTCCATAGTGGTCCTGGGCTGGTGTGTTGGTCGGAAAATTTTTGTTTTCTGCTGCGTTACCCTACACAGTGAAGTATCAAAGTTAAAATGACAGTCAATTATAGTATAAATAATAGTACATGGTTTTCATCTGGTAATAAAAACTTGTCCGCAAAGCGAAGGGAGGAAACAGAGGTACGCACAACATGAGTACTCTTACGTACGCGCCTATGCAAGCCGATGGAGGTGATGGCCGACAGAGGGAAAAAGTCCAAAATAAACCTTGAACTTGTAGACAAAAGCTAAACTGAACCCTGAACTTGTAATCCCGGAAATTAGCACATCGAACTCTCCGATCCCGGTCTATTTTGAACCTTGAGAGCGTTTCCAAACAGGGATTTTTGACGTGCCATCTCGAATCCCAATATTGTTGTCTGCGGTCGTGACTGGGCCGGCCCAACAGACACGAAACAAGTTTTTTTTCTCTTTTTCGATTTTTGAGGGATTTATTTTTTCGTAAAACGCGAAGTAAAAATACCGAAAGGGCGCGGTCGCGATTGGGCCGGCGAACAGGCGCGAGGCGACTTTTTTTTTCTTTTTCGTAAAACACGCAGAGTTTTTTTTCGAGAGTACGCCAATGACGTACCATATTTTCATAGAAGGCAGAGAATAATATACAAGAGGCTTCCCAACTATACGAACATAGCCGGAAGCAAAACACACGACACCTACAGGTACAAATAACCTACTCTCTCACAAAACGATCAAGAACACCTGCTCCAAGCCCTGCATTCTTCCAGTCCTTAATCTCGTCCATGATGTGCTTATGCAGTTGAGTCACAGTCATGAATTGGTTCGTTCGATTGAACACCCGTGCATTCCTTTGTTTCCATAACGACAAGGCGACCGCAATGACAAAGGTGTCAAAACCTTTCTTCTCTTTTCTTGGGAAGTTCCTTCTCGCTGTGAGCCAGCAGTCGAGGAGGGAGTCGTGCATGTTGGGGCGCTGCACGTGTAGGTTGAGACAGTCTAAGCACCTAAAAAATACAAAAAAAGAGGAAGAAACAAGGATTCAAGCTTGCGACCTACCACTGCTGAATTCCTCACACTAGCCAGTAAAACCATTAGCCATTATTGCTATGATGAGAGGCCCGAACAATTAAGCCACATAGAGCAGCGCCGAATTTGAATCATTTTTTTAAGGGCAAACAAATATTGAAAACATGCAGGCCCGAACAATTTTTAAAATATACTTTTTTAAAGTGGGAACACTTTTTGAAAATTCTGAATAATAAAAAAAACAAACTTTTTTTTTAAAACACAATCAATTTTGAAAAAGTGAATACTATTTGAAACATATATTTTTTTAAAAACATGGAAACAAAATTTCAAACCTGATTTTTTTTAAATTAACAATGTAAAAACATGTTCATATAGTTTTATAAAATGTTTATGTAAAATGTGTATTTGGCAAAATGTTACCATGTCACATTTTTGAAAATTGTTTTTGGAATTTCGTAAATTATTTGCGTTAAAAAAAGTATAATCGGTATTTCAAAATTGTTCACCTTTTTTTCAAGAAATATTTCGAGATTTTTCAGGAATGTTTTCATATAGGAACGCTTATGTCAGTTTTTTCAAACGATGCGCTACGTATAATCACTAGCAGCCCTCAGGGCTACTGGCTAGGTGCGGCCTCTGCTAGTGCATTGTCCTGAGTTTGAGTCCTCATAGCACAACATTTTTTTGCGGCTGCTGGTATTTTTTGTCGCTCCTAAGACAAGCGCGGGTGCTCTTTTTTTTTTGATGGGAAGACAAGTGGGTACGTGAGTTCTAAAAGATGTGTACTGTCATGAGGAAAATGCAAAAGAGAATTTACTATCTTTACGAAAATGCAAAAAAAAAACTAAACAGAATAGAGCGAGCGAGCGACTGCGCCAATGGACCGGCCCAATTCGTCCTAATGTCCAGACAGCCCTTGCCACGTCAGCGAATACCGGCTAAATACCCCCAAGGTTTAAAATAGACCGGGATTAGAAAGTTCGGTGTGCTGATTTCCGGGATTACAAATTTAGGACTCGATTTAGTTTTCGTCTACAAGTTCAAGGTTTATTTTGAACTTTTTCTGCCGACGGAGGGACGCATGGCCGGGGGAGACACGGTGCATTGAAGCAGGGCAATGCGGTCACCAAATATTTTTGTAACGTTATAATCGATCACGGGGTGCACGGGCATGTCCTGTGCATGCTCCTGGCCCTAGCATGGCATTGGCATGGACCAGCTGATTAATTAGTTGATCGGCGCACAGTGACAATGATGCTGGGCACTGTGCATGTGTGTCCGCGCGTGTACCGTAGCGCAGCATGTGTGCGATGCATGGGTGGGCCGGCGTCGTCGTGATTCGTTAGCGTGTGCCGTCTTTTTTCTTCTTCTTTTGCGGTGACGTGCCGTTGTCTGCTAATTTTTTTTAAATAATACATTTTTTTATTAAATTTGAAAAATAATACACGGTTTTGACATATTACAGAAATAATACGGCCTCGTCCTACCGTGAGCCGACAGGAACTTGTCGGCCTACAGTGGGCCGACTGGATCCTGTCGTCCTACAGTTGGCCGACAGGTGCCGACGGAAACCCTTAACCCCTAGTCGGCCTACAGTAAGCTGATTACCCCTAGTCGGCCCATAGTAAGACGATTGGATAGCAATTAGTTCCAAATACAAATTTATCACCTAATAAAACCATATTTCGGACCAGATATTTATCCCACCACTTCTCGCTCGAGCCTGGCCTAATTTTCCACAACACTTTTCCATAATATGTTCCCGGCATTATCCTTCCCGCGAACCCTTTCCCGCCATCCTCTTTCCCGCCAACCCTTTCCCGCCATCCTCTTTCCCGCCAACCCTTCCTTTCGCGCCAACTTCTTTCCCGCCATCTTTTTTCCCGCCAACCCTTCTGTTCGCGCCATCTTCTTTCCCGCCATCTTTCTCTTCTGAACCTATAAAACCCCCTCCACAGAAAGGTTGGTAAGCAGTGCAGTGTAGTCTCGTCAAGATGTCCCATTATCCTTTCGATCGTAGTTTCCACCCAAGTATGTCGAAACGTCTTCTGAGGTTAGCCAGCAATTTGGAGATAGACAATAGGATAGTTCCATGGGACGAACTCCTCAGTAGTGACACCTTACTGAATGAGTTGGCTCACGCATTAAGTAGGTGTGGGTGGCCTGCAAGGACCTTTGAGGAGATACGAAAAGAACTTCTCAGGTTGCATGGAAGGTGGAAGAAGCAACAACATAAGGGTGAAGCATTCCTAAAGGCTGCAGCAGAACATACTTATTTATGGATCGAAGACAGCGAGGACGAAGACGATATCTTCATGCCGAGCACCAAGGCCAAGACACCCACATCGTCGAAGGACAAGAGTGCCGCATCGTCGAAGGGCAAGAGTGCCTCATCGTCGAAGGGCAAGAGTGCTGCATCGACGGAGGATGACGATGATGTCTTCATGTAGTTTGTATGCTGTATTATTTAAGCTCAGTCGTACCGTTTAATTCAGATGTACTTGTATCTTAATTATCTGTAGCAGTCTCTCCGGAAATGTAACTCGATTAACAGTGCGAATGAATAGAAATATGTCTCTCGCATACATAGGTAGAATATGTCTCTCGCATACGTAGGTAGAAATATGTCTGTCCATACATAGCTAGATATAAGTCTGTCGCATACATAGTTAGATATAAGTCACACACATACATAGGTAGAATATGTCTCTCGCATACATAGATAGATATAGTGGCACACAAGCATCAGCCACGTCGTCCGCCACGTCGTGGAGGTGGTGTTTCCGGCGTCGGCCACATATACCTGTGGGGTGCCCGAACGTTACGGGGAGGAAGCTCGGACCCGTCGTGGTCATACTGTGTTTCCTGTGTGGGAGGTGGTGCAGGAGTCGAATACATGTCCATCCACTCGTTGTGCTGCGACAAGAAATACTGTGTGTAATGCCCACCTTCAGGGTCACTATCCCACCCGGATCCGGACATAGACGCGTCATGTCCGTACCCCGACGCCATATATCCGTAGGCTCTTGCGGGAGGGAGGGAACATAAGTAATGACGAAATACGTAGTCCCAATCGATATTGAAAAGAATTATTGCGCGCGAAACATACCTGTAGGAGGAGGTTGCATCACGAAGCCCGGCGTGGGACCGTGCTGGTGTGGTCGTGGCCGAAACACGGAGCCTGACGTGGGATCCTGCTGGTGTTGCCACGCCGAACTACCAGCCTGGTCAGGAGTTGGTGGCCTGGGCGTCCACTGCTCTGCTAGACGTGGACGCGGGTCATGTCGGTGATGTGTGGGTTCTAGCTGACCAGTCGAGTGACGCGGCTGCTGCTGGTGCGTGGAGTGACGCGGGGGGCGTTGTAGGGTCTGCTGGTGAAGAACGTCCGAAGTGCGTGTGCACGTGATAGCCCGATACACAGCTCGCAGCCTTCCCTCAATGCGAGTCATCCAGTTCTGGATCTGAGGCCGATGAACCATTAGAGGCATAGACGACAGTGAACGCTGAAAGTTGGACACCTCCTCGCCAAGTCCACGAGTCAACTCAGCCTGAAATTGTCACGACGATTATTAAGTATGCACGGCAAAGTATGTAACAAGTAGATGCATTACTTAAAGAGAATATATCTTACCGCGTACTGCCTAGAGCCCGAAGTATCATAGCTCGGGTACATATCCGACGTAGTAGGGGCAGGTATCTCATCTAGGTGAGTGTGCTGAACGATGCGTAACCGTGTTCCGCTCATGTACCGCCGCAAATAGAGATTGGATTCATCGAGATCAAACCCGATATTCTCGTGCCACAGATGTGTGCTCGCAGTCTCCCATTGTGTAACGTACGGCTGCACCCTAACTAGCCACTCAGCAGCTGTCCTGTTAGTCCCCTTCCTTGTGAGCCTAAAATTATGGTGTTTGTTAAACAATTAACTAATGATTCAGTATGGACAATTGTGAAAGACAATGCAATATTGAATAAATAGACAATACCTATGGATGTCTCCTTGCAGCTGGGCCTCTGTAGGGGGAGGTATCTCCAACTGCTGAAGACCAAATTGCCTCATAACCCTCTGCTGGGCCATCTCCTCGACGAAGATATCGAAGATGATCTTCGATTTCGTCATCCAGTAATTGTTATCTCTTGTGCATAGCACAGACATACCCCCGGGGAATCTTGCATCTATCACCGCTTGCGTGTACGGCTACCAGATCACCCCAGTGTACGTATCGAACTGCTCGTTTAATGCCGTGTATGCTCGCCTGGTCTGATGACCAACATAGCGTCTCTGTGAAAAACAGAAGTTAGATTCAACCATAGTGTACACAAAGAAGATAATTATAACACCAGACATACCCTGCGACGTGTCCAACACAGACCGAAAGTAGTCATGTTGATGCCGTCAGCATCGAACATGGTATCCATAGGCTCATTAACACGTACGTCCGGTCGTCCTATGGAGAACCTCTCCCACGACCATAGTTGCAGAAATAGAGGGCATCCAAGAAGGGCTGACGTGGGTGCCGTAAGCTGGCAGGCGTTGCACATACCTCGGTATGTAGCCGCTAAGACAGTCGAACCCCAACTCCTCTGTGTGATCTGATCTGGCGTCTCAGCGCTCGCGATCTCCAGTGCAATAGGGATGTACATCGCGTTAATAGTGGTGACATGGTTCTCTGTGAACATCACCTTGCCGAGAAGCCACAGTATATATGCCTCCAGGCTGCGAGTGATCTGTGTCGCATTCAACGGGACCCTTGGATACCCCGGGAACTTCTGGATCTGTATTGAGCAAAGAGAAAGCATTAGTACATAGCGAAGGTATCTTCTGTAAAACCAGATGCCTTCAGTTAGTATGCAGCAGGGGAACTAACCTGGAAATGGAGCAACCATGCATACTTAGGTCCGTGATTGTCCGATGTCAGAGCCGGAGCATGGTCATAAATACCCGCGAAACGTTGTGCAATACCTAGCTGCCAATCAGCCGGTGCCTACAACGGTCCTATGGCATGACCTGCCAACGGTAGTCCCAGCAAAAGGGACACATCCTCCAGAGTAGGAGCCATCTCTCCCCAGCGGAAGTGAAACGTGTGGGTCTCAGGCCTCCACCGGTCCACTAAGCATGTGAGCAAAGAGGGGTCGATGGCGAGGCATTTGGAGGTATCCGTCGACTCAACCAGACGCGCAAAAGGTAAAAGGCCAGCCCATTTCAACCTGCATGTCAGGATAATTCAGTTAGTGTGTACCATTAATATACATGCTTGATGAAAATAACTAAAGCACGTACCGCTCAACCCATCCCTCGTGTATCTTTCAGTCTTCCTTTTGAGTGCGAGTGACCAGGTCCTCAAGCTTGCGCTCAGAACCTATCGCAGCACGATGCTTTCTATCAATGTCCGGATCAAGCAACCACATTCCCGCCATTCCTGCACATACAAATTTCAAACATAGTGCCACATTTAATACAAATTTCAAACATAGTGCCACACTTAATACAAATTTCAAACATAGTTCCACACTTAATACAAATTTCAAACTTAGTGTCACACTTAATACAAATTTCAAACATAGTGCCACACTTAATACAAATTTCAACATAGTTCCACAGTGAATAAAAATTTAGAACTTAGTGTCACACTTAATACAAATTTAGAACTTAATGCCACACTTAATACAAATTTCAAACATAGTGCCACACTTAATACAAATTTAGAACATAGTGCCACGCAGCCTAGCTTCTTCCTCTCCCTCTTCCTCCTCTTCCTCCTCGTCCCCGGTTGCCTCGACCACGCCCAGTACCAATGGCAGTGACGAAAGTGGGACAATTAGTCTCCCTATGGCCAAATTCATTGCATAAAATGCATTGCATAGTGGGGCCTCCTGCTTCAGATTCATCCATATCATTCCGGATGCGCTGACACTGTCGTCTACCTCTACTTGTACGCATATTCCCTGGGTCTGGAATGTACCGCCTTTCAACAGGATTAACGGTGTTGAAGTTACCCATTGAGCGAAATCCCAGCACCTCACATGTCCAGGTATTGAGGACGGACTCTTTCAGAAAATATGGAGACACAAATGAGATTGCGTCCATTCCAAGCTGCCCGCAAGCAGCAAGTACATGGGAGCATGGTAGGTGAAGCAACTTCGGTTTGTTGCATGTGCACTCACACGTTGGCCAGACTTCATTTCCAATTTTCACCTCATGCGTCCTCAGCTCATTTGCACAGCCGAATTTGTTGTTAGCTAAGCGGACCTCAAACCTTCTTTCTTGATTACCAATGGGGACTACAGTGTGTGACCTGGCTTTTTCCATCTTTTCTTCCATGTACTTCATAATCCTTTCACAGTAACGTGTGCTTGGGTTGTTCAAGATATGCTGCTCTGCTTTTTGACGTCTATCTCTGAAATACTTCACGGTGCCATAGAAAATACCCTCAACGATGGCTGTAAATGGCAATGCCCGGTTTCCTCTGAGGACAAAGTTGTATGTTTCTGCGAGGTTGGTAGTCATGACACCGTACCTTGCTCCATGTGTGTCATGCAGCAAAGACCACCTCTCCAGAGGCTCATGCTCTATCCACTGCTCAAAGGTTTTAATCGACCTCCCGAGCCTTCTCCTAGTACCAGGTGGGTCAAATCCTGGCAAGTCACAAAGCCCAACAGGCTCCTCCTCCACGGCCGTTGTTCCTGTTGCTAACTGTGCTACTACTGCTTCAACATGTGCTCTCACCGCTGCATCTCTTGCAGCTTTCCTGTCCCTAACGTGTCTCTGCGTGCACACATTAAGTCTTTCACGTATCAAATTGTACTTCCATAGCTGGTTCTGCTTGCAGAATTTTTTGAACAGATTCATCAGGCTCTTATTTCTGAACTACGAGAAGAAATTAGCCCCCAGATGGCGCATGCACCAACGGCTCTGCAAGTCCTGCCATGGAGTTTGTTCCTCAGGACCAGGGTTTGTCAGTGTCTTTATCGCACTGAGTATACCTGCATGCCTGTCATGACGGATGCACACATTGGGCTTATCCTTCACAGTTGCTATTTTCAATTGCCTGAAGAACCATGTCCAACTTTCAATGTTCTCACTCTCCACAAATGCAAATGCGAGTGGGACTACTTGATTTTGGCCGTCTTGACCAATGGCTGTCAGGATCTGACCCTTGTACTTGCCAGTGAGAAAAGTGCCATCTACACATATCACCGGTCGGCAATGCCTGAAAGCTTCGATGCATACACCGAAAGAGAAGAACAGTCGATGCAGCACCCTCACAGTTGGGAACTCTGGCATGAAGAGGTCTTGGATGTCGACATAGGTGCCAGGATTCCGGTCCTTCAGCGTGTGGAGGAGTCGGACAACTAAGTCATATGCATTGAAATAAGAACCAAATCTCCTCTCAAGCGCCCTTTGCTTAGCCCTCCAAGCCTTGCCATAAGAAATTCTGTACTTGAACCTGACGAACACTTTTGTCTGGATAGCTTTCACTTCCATCGCTTTGCTTTCCACTATCTCACTGTAAAACAACTGAGCAATAAGCGTGGATGAAAGGTTGCCATGATCTTGAGGGATGCAGGGAATAAGACATGTGTGATGAACTAGGTCACTGATCACCCAACTTGTGCCATACTTAGGGAGATAGCCGTGCACCCTGGCGGGACAATTTGCGTTGTTGCATACCATTGTCAAGTATTTCTGACTTGACACATCAGCTCTTAAAACCCTTTGTGTGGACATTGCCCATTGAATGATTGCGTCCTTCAGAGCTTCCTTGTTGGGATACATAGCACCCGTCGCAATGTTGTTCTGGTGATATTGCCAGGCAGAATCATGCCCATCGTTCACGGTCATTGCAGATGAGAAGTCATGATTCCAAGAAGCAGGATTCGGGACCTCCTCTGCATTTTCTTCTTCATCCGACTCGTCGGAATTATCGGCATGACCACTATCAATATCGGTGTCTTCTTCTTCCATGATGTTCTGCATGTGCCCATCTACCTCGTCAGCGTCCGCCTCGCCACTGTAATAACCATCGGCATTTCCTCCTTCTACCTGACTACTCTGCCCTTGTTCGTAACCATCATCTCCAATATTTGACATAGATAACATCATCCCATCACTGCTTTGCCCAGGATCGTTACCACCCTGGCCTTCAGGCGCAATTATTTCCTTCACAACGGGAAGCACTAAGGCACAAGGATTGCATCCCCTGCTTTCACAACCTTGTAACCAGCGCACCCATTGAGAGTCCCGCTCTATTGGCCTCAAATAGAAGAAAATGTTCGAACTTGACTGGGTCCACAATGCATGAACACCCACGGTGTGCGTTTCAGTATTCAGCCCTAAACATGCTGTCACCCATTCTTTCAACTGACTAAGAGACCATGTTCGAGGGTCGGTCAGTGGCACCTCTATGTGCTCAAATTCACTCAGATCAACCCCAATCTCATTTGTTTGGACATTACCCGGACCGTAGAAAAATATGAACTTCACTACATCAGACATCTCGGCTCAACTATAAAATTATTTAACATGGACAGACAACTGTTAAACAACATGACAAACTACAAATATTCGCACTCCTAAATATTTGACAAGTACATATATTACGGAATATTAACGGAGCTAAATATTGAAAGAACTTAATATATTACGGATATTACCGGAGCAACTAAAAATACTGACAGACCTAAATATTTGACATCCACATATAGTACGGAATATTACCGGAGCAATTAAAAATACTGACAGACCTAAATATTTGACATCCATATATAGTACAGAATATTACCGGAGCAACTAAAAATACTGACAGACCTAAATATTTGACATCCACATATAGTACGAAATATTACCGGAGCAAATATTCACACAACTAAATATTAGACATCTCAATATATTACGGTTACTACCGGAGCAAATAACAATATTCGCACACCTAATATACTACAGGAGCAACTACGACAGAAAAAATGTCTATTCAATTATACCCTTGAAGCGTGCGAACCAACGACGAATGGCGGCCTTCAATCACCGGAGCCGGAGCTTCACCTCCACGACACTGTCGGAGCTTCACCTCCACCAGCTCCACCTCCACCACCAACACAACCTCCACCACATCCACCAATATGCTCACCACCACCTCCACCAAAATGCTCACCACGACCACCACGAGCTACCCCATCAATAGATCGAGGTCTCCCTCGCCTCCACCAACTATCTACAATGCATCCACGGTGGAAATTCGGCAAAAAATGGGCTGATTTTGGTGTACAAAATGAAGTTTTCGAGTGGTACAGTGCCTGGCTGAAGAACACAGAAGAAGAAGAAGAAAGCACGCAGGAGGAGGAAGAAGAGAAGGGAAAGGGAAGGAGGAAAAGTCGGCTGTGGGCACCTGTCGGCGTGCTGGAAGCCGATCGGCTTACAGTAAGCCGACTAGGTGGGCCCCGGCCACCGACAAAGGGGTGCACCGCGACGTGGCTCGGCCACTCGTCAGCCTCCATTTGGCCGATTGACCACATGTCGGCCTACTGTAGGACGACAGGATCCAGTCGGCCCACTGTAGGCCGACAAGTTCCTGTCGGCCCACGGTAGGACGAGGCCGTATTATTTTTGTAATATGTCGAAACCGTGTATTATTTTTCAAATTTAATAAAAAAATGTATTATTTAAAAAAAATTAGCTCGTTGTCTCTCCTGCTTTTGCTTTGCTTTGCTGCACAGGACGTACATATGTCTCCTGTCGGCTCGGCTTGGGTCCATACTATATCCCTGGTCCTCCATACGGTGCACCCTCAAGTATGGGATCCAAGATGGCATGGCATTCAGTTCATGCAATCCGAGCTAGAGGAAGTGCTAGCTGCCAGGTCAGGACTCAGGGTGGGGCGTGCATAGCAAGCTGATGCGGATGCATGTGTTCATTAACTAGGTGCGTCCCTGCTGACACGTACCGCCCGGCTTCAATTGGTCAGCTAACCCGCCACCACACAATTCATCATGCACGCAGGGCATGCACGGACGACGGACGTACCGATGGAAGTAAAGCAACGGCCTAATGATAAACTAAAAAATGCGTACAGTGACTACAAAGTTTTCTGGCGGATTTACGGCCGATACACTGCTGCCACCGTCGGATGCAGCTGGCCAGCACTCCTACTCCATTTGATTCCAGTGTTGTCTGCATATCGGCCAGACTATGTCGTGTGCATGACCGTTCCGATGTTGCTACTCCCTCCATCTCCAAACTTAGAAAGCATTGACTCCGTGACTGAATTTATATGCCATCTTATTTTGGGACGGTAATAGTAGGTAGCAACTTGTATGGTCGAGAAACAAAGAGACAATGGGCTCCTGTCAAGAAAAAAAAAACAGGCAATGGACACTGAGTCATGCATGCATGCATGCGGGGCCGCATGACAGGTCGATTTCATTCGAGGCCCCGGAGGGTTTCATGGGCCGTGGCTAGAGGCTGACAACAACGGCTCCGACGCTCCCTGTCTATGGGCCAGCCGCCAAGCCCAGCAGACGTACAGGCCCAACCGACACGATGTGAAGTTTCAAAAAAAAAAAACCGACACGATGTGAGGAGAGAGGACAAGATGTCGAGAGAAAAAACAAGATGTCTCAGAAAATGTCCACTGAAACAAAGATGGGAAAAGAAAACATGTGTACCTAGGGTGGCTACCATCCTGTCCTCTCCTCTCGATCGCTCCTGCAGCTAGCTAGTCATCGACGACCGGTACGTGTACATAGGGTGGCTACCAGTATGTGATTCCTGATCGTTCCACGAAGCTGCCAGACTAGAAAGCAGTAGACAGTGGTACTCTGCCAGTCAGCGGTACGTCGTAGGAGCTACAACAAGCTTACAAGGAACAACAGTACTGCAAGCATGAATGGGGACTCGAGGACCTACCTACACTTCATGTACGTCCTGTGCGTGGTTTTTTTTTTTTTTTTTTTTTTTTTTTTTTTGCGAACTCTGTGCGTGGTTTACTGGCCAGAGCAACCCCAGTCGATCCCTGATGGACTTGCATTGCATAGATTACTCTACATCGGCTGACCAAGGAGCTAGAGCAAGGTATTCTACATCGTTCCAAGCAAGGCTCAGCTCAGCACATAGCGTGCGTGCGTGCATGAGCTCGGATGCATGGGTCTCGTTGCCTTGCTTGCGCACATACGTGGTTACTCGCCAACCAACATATGATGCATGTCCCCATATGAAATTGCAGGAGCACCCTGCCCTCTTGTCTTGACGAGGTTTCGTCCAATAAAAACCACTGGTTTTTTTTATATATATTGGACTAATGAAAACTGCAATTTTAGATCTATATGTGTCTGTGGACCTTCGTACAGACAGATAGATGCTATCACGTGACCGGTGGTTGGATGAAATTGAATTCTCTGCTGCCACTAGTCTAGGTCAGGCTGCACATCCTTCTCCAAGATAAGATGAAGCAGGAGGGCTCATCGTCATCTCGCTTCATCGTTTCATCAGATTGAGAAGAGAATGGTGTAGAGGAAGCAGACGAGACGGCGATGGCGTGGGCCTGACATGTCCAACGGACTGGGCCCACCGGCGTCCTCTCGCCGACGTCATACTTACTTCTTGGGCTCCACCGCACACGTCCACTCCAGCTACACACTGACAAAGTCACTCACACTAATTATACCTCTGACACATTCTAAATCAGTCGAGCTACTCGCTGTCTATGCTAAATGTCTGCTTCATCTAACTTCCAAGTATTATCGATTGATCCTCAGCTCGACTGTGTCCACCAATGCATCGAGATCTGGAATAATTACATACGTGTGCAGCAGCGGCTGGAGCGTGTGCAGGGAGAGTGAGCTAAACCTGGATTTGATATGGGCTGATGATTAGTTAGGCAGCATAATCTGTAGTACGTGTGTTTGATTACAGCATCATGATGGAGGCACGGTATATGTGCTAGCTAACTACGATGACGCACGGTATATGTACGCTTTGTACTACTAATTTGCACAGCTGCGTCACACGGCCGTCTGTCTGTACATGCATTTGAGGCGACGATCGACGAGTCTTCAGACACTAGTAGAAAACAGGGCTTTCGTTCTAGCCGGATCGGAGCAATAGTCCCGGTCGCGTTACGA
Source organism: Elymus sibiricus (assembly GCA_039707655.1). Lineage (NCBI taxonomy): Eukaryota > Viridiplantae > Streptophyta > Magnoliopsida > Poales > Poaceae > Elymus > Elymus sibiricus. Next base: position 32,912,420 of record CM077674.1, read on the forward strand.
ACCGGGACTAATGTGAGCATTAGTCCCGGTTCGAGCGGCTAGGACGCCGGCCGGGGCTCGACAGGCATCAGTCCCGGTTCGATTGGGACCTTTAGTCCCGATTTAAAGGGACCGATACCCTTTAGTCCTGGTTGGTGTCTCCAACCGGGACTAAAGGTCTGTCTTTAGTCCCGGTTTTAGACCCCAACCGGGACTAAAAGTTTGCCTATATATACCCTCGTCCCTGCCCGCCCTCTCCTCTGTTTTTTGCTCATAGAAGGTGGGAGATGTGTGCTAGTTTGTTTTCCCTTCCTATGCACAAAAGGTGTTCGATTAAATGCCTGAGAGCATGATGCCACTTGAGTTCACACAAAACAAACATGATATGAGGTGCCCGAGCCACACTTAAGCTTTCTCCTTTTTCTTGGCCGAGTCACACTTAAGCTTTCTCCTCTTTCTTGCACGAGCCACACAATCCATTATTCTCCTCTGTTCTTCCTTCAAGCTCCATTTTCCCCAAGATTTGTCTAGATTTGGCGGTGCACCAACTATCCAAGTGTTCTAAAAGGTAAGCAACTTCATCATTTCATCTCTCATTGCTAGTTTAGCTCATTTCATGCTCTAGAAGTAGAGTGATTTGTGGGTTTTGGTAGAGGAGTGTATGTGGGAGTTTATTTGATTTAGATGCAATTTGAGCTCAAATTAACTTCTTAGTTTGCAAATGTGTAGGGTGCCGTCCCGTCCCCGTCCCCGTCCTCACCGCCGTCGATCGCCCGCGCCGATCTCGTCGCCGGCACCATCGTGGTGAGCCTCTTGTTCTTATCTTTTTTTTTAAAAAAAATTCTTACTTGTATGATTTAGATAGTTACTTGTATAATTTTCTTACTTGTATTATTGTTTGTTATTATATAGTGCCATGGTTTTGATATCCGCCCCCGTCGGCTCTCGTCCGGTCTATGATTCGGATATGGTATATTATCTTTTATAACTATTTGTTTCATTTAGTGTTTATGACAATTATGCCGACAAACTTGACATAGATATTTTTATCTAGGAGGTATGTGAACCGAAAATTCCAACTGACCCTTTTGTCGAGAGGTTAAATTTAGTTGAAAAAGAAAATAATTATTTGAAAGAAAAATTGAAAAGATTGAAGAAGAGAAGATGAAATTGTAGTTGCATGTTGCCGATGTCGTCGATCTACACAAGATCCAGATGGATGCAATGCGCTTGAAGATTCGAAAGATTATAAAATATGCCATTGATAAAGAGGCTTGGTATCATTATGCTGTTGGATCAATTGTTACCTTAGTTGCGATTTTGATCGCATTTGTTGTTGCATTTAAATGTTTTACATAGTTGTATGTTAGTTTCAATGTATGACTTTATTCCTTACCTTAAGCCGATTGGTGTTCCTCAATCGCGGCATGAGGGGAGACTGAGTAGAAAAGGCACACTAGGACCGAAAGCAATAATATGTAGGGACGGGCATTCTTTCACTCAAGCACACTACACAGTTCTACAAAATTCTATCTTGGTGGCCCCGTATATCAATGAACACAAGAATATTGTACGCTCCCAACACCCGGGGCAGTCTGACGACTGGATTACACGTGCACACATGGCGACGTTCGGCGGTTGGTTGCAAACACATCTCATGAATAACACCATTGTTGTAGATCAGCTGTACTTGTTGGTCAGGACACCATCTTCGACTGTATTGACTTTCTAAGGGTACCAGATAAATGGGAATACATTTTACACGATCGCCCAAGATAAAAAGAGCACCAACCAAAACAGTGGTGTCCGCTTTGATGCAATAAACACCAATAGGGAAAATGACACATATTATGGTTACATAGAGGAGATATGGGAACTTGACTATGGACCTTCTTTTAAGGTCCCTTTGTTTCGGTGCAAATGGGTCAATCTGACAGGAGGCGGGGTAAAGGTAGACCCGCAGTACCGAATGACAACAGTGGATCTCAACAATCTTGGGTACACAGACGAACCATTCGTCCTAGCCAATGATGTGGCGCAGGTTTTCTATGTGAAGGACTTGTCTATCAAACCGAGAAAAAGAAAAGATAAGGAAACGAATACATCATACGATGAGCCAAAGCGCCACATAGTTCTTTCATGGAAAAGAAACATCGTGGGAGTGGAGGACAAGATAGACATGTCAGAAGATTATGAAAAGTTTCATGAAATTCCTCCCTTCACTGTGAAGACTGACCCAAGCATCCTGTTAAATGATGAAGATTCTTCATGGTTACGGCGCAATCATAAGCAAGGGACACACGCGAAGAAAATTTTTTATACCCCAAGATCCCACTCTGGGATGTGACCGGCTTCACCGTCATCTTTGTAAGAGTTAGGGTATATATGTGTTTTGGGTGTCCTAGGTGGACTCCGGAGCGTCGGAATTGAACCAAAAAGCTAGGGCATTTTGGCATTTGAAACATGATTTTTGAATAATTATTTATTAAGTTATGAATTTTCAATTATTCCTGTCCTTTTAGTATTTTAATTATACAGAGGAGTTAATCAATGCAATTATGTCCAAACAAAATATGAATGTCTTCTGAGCATTCCAGATAAGCCGCATCATTCATATAAGCATTCACTCTAGCAAGCACTCTAGCAATCAAAATACAATCAATGAATAAAGCAATAAAGAAAACAATAAGAAAAAGCAAATAGAAAGCAAAACAAAACTTCAAGGAAATCCGAATAAAAACTCCTAAGGGAACTGTAGGACTTAACTACAAATAACAAAAATAGTTTTTGTCGTAAATAAAACTTAGCAGCAAAGAAAAATACTAAACTAATAACTTAACAGAAAAGAAAATATAACATTATTAGGTTAACAAAAAGTATTTTATAATATTCTTCAATAGCAAAACGAATCAACTAAAATTTTCATACATTATTTTTTGTTAAAAACTTTAATAGCAAAAATAATTAAATCAAAACTAGGCATGTTTAATAGCAAAAAAGAATTAAATCAAAAGTTTTTGAATCTGTTTAAAACAAAACTAACATAATTTGGATGTTTAGTCCTAGTTGGTGGCTCCAACCGGGACTAAAGGCCTAGCCCATTCGCGCCCTTTCGGCCGCCGCCAAAATAAGCTTTAGTCCCGGTTGGAGGCACCAACCGGGACTAAAGGCCTACCTTTAGTCCCGGTTGGTGCCACCAACCGGGACTAAAGACCCTTTAGTCCCGGTTGGTGGTACCAACCGGGACTAAAGGCCCCGGTTGGTGATACCAACCGGGACTAAAGGCCTCGCGGTATTTAAACCTCCCCTTCTCCCTCCCCCAATCTTCCTCCATTCCCTCGCCCGATCGACCGCGCCCTCGATGCGCCCGCTAGCTCCCGCCGCCGGCCTCCAGGCGACGCCGTCAGGCTGCCGGCCGCTCTCCTCCACGCGCCGGCGACGTCAGGCTGCCCGCCGCCGCTCCTCCACGCGCACGCGCCCGAGCCCGTGCCGGCCCTCCTCCACGTGCGCGCCGTCAGGCTGCCCGAGCCCGCGCCGGTGCTCCTCCACGCGTGCGCCGTTAGGCTGCCCCGACGTCCGGCGTCCAGGTTCGCCTCTCCGTCCCTCAAGCATTTGCTTTTAGTTACCTACATTTTTGCTAAGTCCCTGAGATTCCAAATATCATATTGCATTCTTTTGGTGTGTGTAACTTTGTGCATGTTGGTCCTATGAACATGATTTATATATGTAAAATGTGCTACTCTTCGTGCTCTACATGATGGTGTCATTTGCATGCATAATAGAGTTCATCTTGATGTGTTAATCTACGTTGCAAAAGTGCATCCTGATGTTAAGTCTGAAAAACAGCTTATCTCATGGTTGTATATTGCCTTGATGATTCCCATGAACCTGTTGCTCCTATGTTTATGCCATGTTGTAATATTTGGGCTCCATGATATGTACATGAACCTTTTGATGCCATCATTTTAACTCTGCTCATGCATATGCCCAGTTTTTCACTAAGTCATGATCTGTTTCAGAATGTTGCATTTTGCATGGATCATAGTCAATTAATCATGATGTTTATGAACCTGGACCGTAAAGATGAATTGAAGCATGTCATCTCTACTTTAAGTGCATATCAAGTTTGTGCCCATATAGTTCCTGTAGCATGTTGTTTTGATTTACAGGATTTGTGGTGTTGCATCTCCGTGGAGTGATCGTCGACGTTGGAGCTGTTGGTCCACGATTGTCCCTCCGCTGATCGACTACATCCTCTACATCCGAGGGTGAGCTACAATTCCTAATTTGTTTTCATAGGAATTTGTTCTCGGCGACGATGCCCGGCCCGCATCCTCGTCGTCAACTCGGCGGCGATAACCAGTTTGAGAGGCGCCATGTCCGGGACTGGGCTCCGCCGGGCTGGCACTGGGAGGTGCTACCTTCCGGGGCGCGCAGCATGGTGAGGAATCGGGGTCTCGTCGTCGACCCGAAGCATCTTTGGTGGCGGTCGCGTGGGCCACTATCGGTGCAGAGGGAGCCGGCCCCCCGAGAGGGTGGTACGTCGCCGTGTCAGGGAGGAGGACGAGCACGTCCGTCGCTACATGGTTGCGTTGGCGACATCTTCTCCAATACCTGGCAGTTTCTTCAGGGATCTCACCCGAGCTATGATCCTGTGATGGTTCCTTCTCTTTGGGTGTTCACCGCCCGCGGCACAGGAACCGGGAGTCGACGTCCAGTTTGATTGGGAGAGATGTTTAGTGATATTATGTGATATTATTGTTGCATTAACTGGATTATTCGAGATGTATTAGTGATATTATATGATAATATTATTGCATTAACTGGATTATTTGAGATGTATTAGTGATATTATGTGAATTTGTTTTAATAATGTGATTTTTTTAATCGAGATGCAAATAGACATGGAAATGTGAATTTGTATTAATAATTTTTTTATAGCATTGAAATAACTTGCAAGCCTTTGCAGAAACTATGGAACACGGCAGAGACAAAGAACAAGAAGACATGTTGGGGGCAATAATCCGTGACGGAGATGATGATATCACCTCACAGTTTCTGAACGACTCCGGTGAGGGAATAGAGGGAGGAGATGACGGCTCCGATGAGGGAATGGAGGGAGAAGATGACGGCTCCGGTGTTGGAACCTTAATTATTACAAAGTCCGGCGAGGTATATTAATTAAGCCTCTGCTGACTAGATGCATTAATTGATTTGTATATACATATATTAACGCTCCTTCTTCTTTTAGCCCTCCGGATCAAGCCAATCTTCTATAAAGAAACGAGGCCCGAAAAAAGGTTGGGCGAAAATGAAAGGTTCAAGATCGAAGAAGTCCGTGAAGATGGCAAACTGATTGGTCCAGCGCGGAACGCAAACCGATTTGTAAGTCAGTGCAGAGTTATTGTTAGGGACATCATCCCGATTGTTGGGGAACGTTGCATGGAAAACAAAAAAAATTCTACGCACACGCAAGATCTATCCATGGAGATGCATAGCTACAAGAGGGGGAGTGTGTCTACGTACCCTCGTAGACCGTAAGCGGAAGCGTTAGAACAACGCGGTTGATGTCGTCGAACAACTTCACGATCCAACCGACCGAGTACCGAACGTACGGCACCTCCGCGTTCAGCACACGTTCACCTCGGTGACCTCCTCGACTTCTTGATCCAGCAAGACGGCGAGGTAGTGGATGAGTTCCGGCAGCATGACGGCGTGGTGACGGTGATGGTAATGCTATCTCCGCAGGGCTTCGCCCAAGCACTGCGAAAATATGACCGAGGGACGGAACTGTGGAGGGGGGCGCCGCACACGGCTAAGACAATGTTGTGTCTCCTTTGGGGCGCCCCCTCTCCTCTATTTATATTTGTGTAGGGGCTTGGAGTAGAAGGAATAGTGCTACGTGAACAGTAACCGTGAATAGTACACACGTGGACTTGGACTCCAAAGTCCAATCCTATTCCTACTAGGACTCTCCCTTTTTCCTTCCCTAGCTGCGTGGGCTTTTGAGGACTTGGTGCGCCTGGCCCAATAAGGCCAGGACACCTCCCCTTAGCCCATGCCAGCCATTGGGATGTGGTGGACCCACTTGTGGACTTCCGGACCCCTCCGGAATCCTCCGGAACCTTCTGGAAGCTTCCCGGTACAATACCGAAAAAAACTGCACCTTTTTCCGGAACCCAAAATATGACTTCCCATATATAAATCTTTACCTCTCGACCATTCCGAGACTCCTCGTGACGTCCAGGATCTCATCCGGGACTCCGAACAATATTTGGTTACCAATTCACATAACTCAGATAACACTATATCGTCAATGAACGTTAAGCGTGCGGACCCTACGGGTTCGGGAATGATGTATACATGACTAAGACGCCTCTCCGGTCAATAGCCAATAGCGGAACCTGGATGCTCATATTGGTTCCTACATATTCCACGAAGATCTTATCGGTCGAACCACAATGACAACAGACGTAATTCCCTTTGTCCGTCGGTATGTTACTTGCCCGAGATTCGATCGTCGGTATCTCCATACCTAGTTCAATCTCGTTACCGGCAAGTCTCTTTACTCGTTCCGTAATACATCATCCCATAACTAACTCCTTAGTCACTTTGCTTGCAAGCTTCTTATGATGTGCATTACCGAGAGGGCCCAGAGACACCTCTCCGAAACACGGAGTGACAAATCGCAGTCTCGATCCATGCCAACTCAACGGAGACCTTCGGAGATACCTGTAGAGTATCTTTATGATCACCCAGTTACGTTGTGACGTTTGATAGCACACAAGGTATTCCTCCGGTATCCGGGAGTTGCATGATCTCATGGTCTGAGGAACATGTATTTGACATTCAAGAAAGCAGTAGCAATAAACAGAACGATCATATGCTAAGCTAACGGATGGGTCTTGTCCATCACATCATTCTCCTAATGATGTGATCCCGTTATCAAATGACAACTCATGTCTATGGTTAGGAAACCTTAACCATCTTTGATCAACGAGCTAGTCTAGTAGAGGCTCACTAGGGAGACGGTATTTGTTTATGTATTCACACATGTATTTAAGTTTCCGGTCAATACAATTCTAGCATGAATAATAAACCTTTATCATGAACAAGGAAATATAAAATAATAACAACTTTATTATTGCCTCTAGGGCATATTTCCATCACCGATCACCATTCGAGAATGGAATAAGCCAAAGGCGGATGGAGTTACTTATGTCGACGATAGATCCAAAGAAATGCTTTGGAATACGCTCATGACAAATTTCACCCTACCGCCAAAGGTGGATCCAAATAACAAAGTTATAGAGCCAAAAGTCAAGGCGTGGGCTCTTAAGAAGATGGCCGCACAATTCTGCAATTGGAAGAAAAGATTGCACCAAGACTATGTCCTGAAAGACAAGACTCCAACATTCACCGGAGCATATGAGAAGATAAAAGATCACTGGGACGCATTTGTGGAGTACAAGACATCGGATGAAGCTAAGAAAAGGTCAAAAATAAATAAGCAAAATACTGCAAAGAAGGAATATCACCATGTTATGGGGTCAGGTGGCTACAAGGTTGCCAGGCCTAAGTGGGAGAAAACTGAGAACGACCTGATTGATAAAGGGATCGATCCAGAGACATTGGAGTGGGCCGAACGGGCAAAGGCTTGGTTCTACGGGAATGGGGGAAAGTTGAACCCAGAAACAGGGAAGTGTATTTTTACAAAGGATCAACTTGCAACACCCCTCAAAGCCCTTAAAGATGCAATGAAGGACGTGCAGGACGGGAAGTTCAATCCCGACAGAGAGAACGACGAGCTGACACGCGCCCTCGGGAATGCTGAACACAGTGGACGAACACGAGGAACATCAGGCTCCGTTCCGTGGAAGATTGGGTTTCCCGACTGCAGTGAGACTTATAGAAGCCGAGGGAGAAAAAAGAAACAGCATGCAGACCGGATGCAGAAGATAGAAGAAAAATTAGAGCAGCAGCAGAAGCAAATAGAGGCACTTACCAGCCAGCAAGCTACCGGCCCATCTCAGCGGCACGAAGATCCTGCATTCGATACTGCCGGCCCATCATCTCAGCGGAAAAGGAGCGTGGCTTCCACGGAGCTCGTTCGGCCCATAGATGATATCACGGCTCCTCGCTACCCCGTGGATGATATCACGCAGAGGGAAAATTGTGAGCTACATCTGAAATGCATGAACATATCCGTGAAGGTGGCGGTCGGCTTTGCGTTACCTCCTGGTAATGGAACTTACCATTGCTCTCCGATTCCAGATGACTATGCTGTTGTCGGGGTGGATGAAGTTATCAAGGGATTTGAGCAGCTGGAGCATGACTTCCCTACAGGTGAAGGGGAGACTGAACTGGGAGATGCCAGAAAAACTACCATTCTATGGAAAAAGGAACACATCGTGCTTCCACATTGGACACCAAGGCTATCGACTCCTCAGAGTAGCAATCCAGCTCTATCTCCGTCGCCTCAGCCGTCTCCGCCGCCTCAGCAGACTACGCCGCCTCCGCCGCCTCAGCAGACTCCGCCGCCTCAGCCGTGTCCGCCGCATCAGCAGACTCCGCGGCCTCCGCCGCCTGCACCGCCTCAGCACCGGGTGGATAAGCGGAAGAGAACCGCCGCTCCGGCGGCTAGTACAACTGCGAAGAAATCCAGAGCAGGTACAAGGTACAGCGTCAAGGAGGCTCCTGCCAAGTTACCATACGAAATGAGTGATGAGGAAGTTAAGAAGCTCGTGGATGACGATGTGAAACGCCAGCTTGCACCGAAACGGCCCGAGCCAAAGGAGAAAATAGGTCCAACAAAAGCGAAGCAGTTTCTGGAAAACCTTACGCGACCACCACCGCCTCCGCTGCCATCAAACTATGACTGCTCTATTATGAAGTCACATAAACAGCAGCGGTCAGGAAGTAGTAGTAGTAGTGCAAGGGGGAAAACAATTCCCCAGCTCGGAGAACAGAAAAACCAATCGTGCCCCCCGCTCAACGTGTTTTCCGATAAGGAGTATGATCCGGAGGTAGCGGCCACTCTTGCTCAATTCTTAAGTGGGGTAGAGTTCTCCACGGCTGAGTTAGCATACAGATACCAGCACGGGAAGCCTCTCGTCAGACCTGAGGAGGAATGGCTTCTACCAACACAAATGCGAAGATTGCATGAGTGGTACATGGAAGCCTCAAAGGAAGGGAAAGACTCACTCATGGTGGGAATTAAAAATGAGCATTACTTCAGTGGAGACGAGGAGATGTTCATTGAATTTGAGGAATTATTTCAGTTATACAACCAAGACGCCCTCGACAAATCTATCATCGGTTGCTATTGTCTATAAGTATTATTTCTGTAATTAAGTTTCTAGCTCAACTCGTTCATTGCATGTATAATTATCCTCACTATATTATGCAGAATGAAGATCCTCGAATGCAAAAGAGGACAAATCTATGACATTGGGTTCATTAACCCAAATAGAATACATGAATATACGGTACAAAACAACGCCAAGGAAACAGAGGATAACTTGCTAAAGGCGTTAATTGAACAACAAACCAAAAGGGAAATACTATTTCCTTACAACTTCAAGTGAGTGTTACTGTCTTGTACACATTCTGTTTCGCTTACTCGATGTTAAGTGTAATTGATGAGTTATGCGTGTGCAGGTTCCACTTTATTATGCTAGTCATTCAGTTTGACACAGGAAAAGTACTTGTCATGGACTCGAAACGTAAAGACCCTAAGATGTTGGCGGACCTGAGTGAAATGCTCCAAAGGTAATTTCAATCATTATCGCACTATATCGGCAACTTTCGTTCATTTCCTGATATCAAGTAATTAATAACTCCTTTATTCATTTTCTTTGCCTGGCAGGGTTTCGAAACGGTTCACCAAGAAGGTTAGGGGTGAATGGAAAGAGGAGCTGCAATTTCGACAACTCAATGTAAGTAGTACTAGCTAGGTCCATGCATCTCTTTGATTCTAGCTAGTTTCAATACCATTATCATGCTTGATTATTATTTCGATTGAACTCTATTCTCGTAAAGTGCTCGAGGCAGGGAGACGGGAATAATTTATGTGGATACTACGTTTGCGAGTTCATTCGCCAGACGACCTGTGAGAAGGGCAGAATTTTACAACAACTTGAAGTACGTAAACAATATTCACAATTTTATTTTATTACCATCAATTGTGTTGAGTTTCATTCATATATATTGACCCTCTTCTTTAAATTAGATCCAATGGATGCGGGACGATCTCTACCAAAGGATCGCGTACGAGCAATTCAAGAGGAATTGACGGGATTCTTACTTGAAGAGGTCATATCTAAAAACCGGAGAATACCATCGTGAATTGGTAGGGGATTTTGGTAATTAGATATTAGGGATCAAAAGAGATATTATATTGTATATATGCATGAACGTGTACTATATGTAGTAGCCTCGAATATATATACGAAAACTTGTTGTTAGACCAAGCACGGAGAAAGAGGTCACTTCTCTATATTCATGACGATGTTGTGTAATGGTTCCTTCATTGCTATATGTGGTAGCGTCGAGTTGAATGGAAAACATAAAATAAAAATGAAAATCCTAAATGAAAAAGAATTGAATGGTAAACACAAAAAGAAAAGGGAAACCCAAAATGAAACCCCTAAACCCTACAAAACCCTAAACCCCTACAAAACCCTAAACCCCAGCCCCTGACGCGTGGCGGCCTTTAGTCCCGGTTGGTGTTCCCAACCGGGACTAAAGGTCCTCCTGCCTGAGCGCTATGCAGCGGCCACGTGCCTGAGCGCAACGCAACGGCCACGTGGATCCCCTTTAGTCCCGGTTCGTAACACAACCGGGACTAAAAGGGGGGGGGGGCTTTAGTCCTGATTCCTTAGTCCCGGTTGTCCAACCGGGACTAAAGGCCCTTAAGAACCGGGACTAATGTCCATTTTTCGACTAGTGAGACACGTCACACGTGCCTGGTCGGTGAAACTGTTTCTTGTCCAGCCATCCTACTCGCACTTGCATGGCCCGGCCACTTCACCAACCAACACGTACTGAACGATCCATGTCAACTAGACGTATCGGGTCCATCCAAACAATAATCAGGAGCGGCCCATAGCCGACGCTCCTACAGTAACCATATAGGGACAGTGCTGACAAATGCGACCCGCATCATCCCTCTGCTCCCGTTCTTCTCCCAGCTGTGTGCTCCCTCTGCTCAGCTTCTCAGCCGGGCGGGCCTCGAACGCCCGGGCTGACCGGCACCCCTCGTATCCAGTCCAAATATGGGGCGGATATGGGAGCGCCCGGGTGCGCCCGGGCACGCCCGCCACTTCGGCCTGGCCCGCGCTGGCCCGCTTCGACCCCACATACACTACTAGAAATTCCCATATTTCTGAAGGTGAAATCTAATAGCCGACGGCCCGTCGGTTATTACAGTAATAGCCGACGGTAGTTTCAATGGCCGATGGTAGTTTCAATGGCCGACGGTTTTTGTCAACTCACAAGTATTACTACTAATAGCCGACGGTATGCTAGGTTACCCGACGGTAAAAATCCAACTCTCGTGTATCCAATTTAGTATCCGACGGTTCATTGCAATGTCCGATGGTTTATGCTACACCCACGGGGACTACATGTAATGCCCGACGGTGATATTTAATAGCCGACGGTGAACCTAAAACTCTCACCTATTAGTGAAAATGGCCGACGGTTTGTCCTACACCCACGGGGATTACATGTAATGCCCGACAGTAAAACTTAATAGCCGACGGTGAAAACAAAGCTCTCACCTATGAGTGAAAATGGCCGGCGGTACATGTGTGACTCAGTTATTTGGAGAATATACCCGACGGGGGATAGAAATAGCTGGCGGTTAACTTTCACTCTCGGTGATATGTTTCAATGGACAACGTCGATAAACATGTGGAATGACCGATGTCATATGCCAAATAATTTCCATATAAGAAAATTTCCAAGAATTAAGATCTAGCATTTCTATTCTAAGTGCATTAATTATGTTGTTTTTACAATTAATATATAGTATGCTTAAAATTTTGGTACTAAACAATACAAATAGGATGATTACGAAAATGTGCACTTACAAAGTACCATAAGGAGATAGCCTTTTGAGAGTCGAGAATAGGTCGTTGTCCCTACCACGATCTATCTTCTCCGACGGCATAACTCCCTAGAGTACTGCTCAATAGAGTCTTGTATATACAGTGTCTAGGTCCATATGTGACTCTCGATTATTATAGAAAATACCCGACAAGGGATAGCAATAACCGGCGATTGACTTCCGCTCTCGGTGATATGTTTCAATGGGCGACGACGATAAACATGTTGAACCCCAACAATTAGGTTCTAGCATTGCTATTGTAAGTGCATATTATTATTATTATTATTATTATTATTATTATTATTATTATTATTATTATTATTATTATTCATAGGTTAGTTAAAAAATTGGTCCAAAACAATACAAATAGAAAAGTTTAAAATGTCATGTTTGAAAAAAAAAAGTGCACTACAAAGTATCATGAGGAAAGAGCCTCTTGAGAGTCGACAAGAAGTCGTCATCCTTGGCCCGATCCCCTATCTTCTCTGATGCCGTCGCCGGCCGGAGTAGAGAAGAGAAAGGTGCTTTAGCGTGTCTTGTATATATAGTGTGTAGGTCTAGGTTGGGTCGTCATCGTGTGGCACATGGCACTTTCTAATGTGGAGTGCATTGATGTCGCCTCCAAGCAGTGGCTGGTGACTCACGAAGCTCACGAGAAATCTAAATTAATCATTTAGGCCTTGTTTGACATCAAAGTACTATAAAAAACAAAGTATCGAAAACTACAGTAATTTAACCCGTAGGTACAAAATACCATGGTTTTAATATAACAATGGTTTTTGGAGTATTCATAATACAGGGGACCTGTTTGGCTACGCCACAAAACACAGTAAAGTCTTGTTCACAGCACGCACAGGCAGGTAGCAATGAGTTCGGCAGCAAGAACGAACAGCAGTAGATGATAGGCTATGGTTGTAAACGTGCAGTAGCTAGATGAAAAATATAATGGATGGAAGTAGCACCGTGGTGTAGTACTAGAATATATGGATCGATTGGACTAATTATGATTAGCGGCAGCGACGGCGGCGGAGTAATTAGCAGATGGATAATGAGAACTAGTAGAAGCAGTCGTCTGTTGAACACAACGGGGAAGAAGATAACGACGCCCCTTCTTTCCGGCTGCTCAGTTTTTTAAAAAGAGATCCGAGGTTTTTTTTTTTTATGCAGAGAATAAACTACAGTTTGATCAATACTGTAGTATTAAAACCACAGTTTTTAGAGGCAACCAAACTGCTCATTGTAAATAAAACTATGGTAATTTTAAAAATTGTAGTATTCTCAAAAAACTTACAAAATACTCTGCTATCAAACAGGGCCTTAGAGACGTACAATGCTAACTAAATTTTATTGTAAATTATCTACATCTTTGTGTTGGTAAAATCAATTCGAGATTATATTTTTCTCTACAAGTCTTAACCAGTACCTGATAGAACTTGAATTTGATTTACTTTACATGCATATAAATAGTATATATTAACATGATGCTAGTAAATCGGTAAATTTATTAATATTTCATTCCACTTCTGTTAGTTTATTATTATTATTTTGCATGGTAATACGTGTCTCATTCATATCATAAAGAACAAAATACAAGTCACGTAAAGACCGACATGACAAAACTGAAAAGATAGCAGAACATCTCTGAGCTTGACACCAACACCCGTCACCTGCCTCCGGCATCACCACAGCAGCCACCGAAGAAAAGAATGACGGATGACCTCCTCACCCGAGCTCGACGCGGCTCCATCGCTGATATGCTGCTTTGCGGACCTTCAAGGTGGCTCACCAAAAGTGAAGCCCTTGCCGTTGAACGAATCAGACCGGGACAACACCCCGGACACGCCATCGAACTCCAGATCTGGCACCCTACCATGACTAAGACGCCAAAGGAGGAAACCATACCTGTCATCCAAAAACCATGAACCCAGCACACGTTCTGTCTTACAGATGTCGTCGATGCAGACCACAATCTGCATCCGCTCCTGGACTACTTCTCAAGCTCCGCGCCGACGCTGGAGCAAACGCCGTCGCAACGGCGATTGCTATCATTCCAGCTCTGATTTACTTGGTTCCTAGGGAAGTATCCACTTGTTCATAAGCGCATGCCCGGATATTGACATGTTTTGTAGCGCACATATTGGGTTGTTATATATGCATAATAATAATATATTATGGAAGAGAGCTGCTTTGCGTACAATAGATTATGTACAATTTACGTGCAACGTCTCATGCCAACTATCGATTGATTCCTTGATTTGGGTCCAACATACGTCAGATTATAGCACCAACTAATTGTACAAAGATACGAAGAGGTAATTTCAATTATAGAAATATACTTTTTATGGGAAAATATAAAAATAATTACTTTGATATAGGAATTTATTTCTACCGAATACGTGTTTTTTTTGGTATGTACTTTAATGGTATCTTTTTGGAATCTTTATAGAAAAAAGTCAGTTACCATTAACCATTTTCACCTCCCGCCATTGTTTCCCTCTTGCCATTTAGTACAATTTTTTTTTTGCACGCCCCGTCTTCTATCTGCCACGTGCCCATGTCCTCCCATCTCTCATCCCTTTTCCCACTGAAACCTCCCACGCCGCATCCTCTCCTCTGCCATCTACTTCTTCTCCGCCGTCGTGCGCCAACCCATCCGCCGTCCGTCGATCCGGCTGCGCACCTCCACCCTGGCCTCATTGCTCTCCTTGGCCCAGCAACATCATCCGCTCCCCTAGATGTTCCTCCCGGTGCGAAAGCGTGTCCTTTTGACTCCCATCTCCGTCCTCGTTGTCCTCAGATCTGGCAGCCCCCAGCCACGACGCTGCCGGATCTGGCCGCCTGGACCTCGTCTAACCAACCAATACAGGTGCTCGCCATCGCTCCTTAGTACTGAGGTTGTTTTCTTCGTCGGCTCTCTCTCTCCCTCCACCTGCTACGCCATGTATCGGCCCACCTCCTCCTCATCGGAGTGGCCACTTGATGTCGCCGAGTGGACCACACTCAGTGTCTCCTTCACTCGCCAGTACCAGGTCCGTTCGCCTCTTCCTTTGCGCAATTCGTCAAGCAGGTCATATTTGCGACGTATGTGTGCTGCTGTAATGAATGGTGAGCTTGTTTTTGGTGGTTGGGGTGCAGGTTTGATCCTGTGGTTCAAGTTGAACACCGGGAACATGGAGGAGATGGTTCCATAGCGGACTACTGGTAGGGTTCAAGTTCTACAACGAGGCCATGTCTGTTTAGGTCTACTTTCTGTTTGTATGGTTGTTGAAAAACAAAGCCAGGCCTGTTTGGAAAATAAAGTCAAGCCTATTTGTTGAAAAATAATTTTATTAACTAGCAAGTGGTTGTGTTGATGCATGTATGTTTGCTCAAGGCTAGCTAGTTGCAGCAGTTGACAGTAGTACATAAGAGGAGACACTGTGTGTATGTAATCAGGATCGGGATGTATATCATACTACTGTATAGCTTAACTAGCAGTCCCTGCCAAGCAAACCAATTAACATTGAAGAGGTCCTCCATTCATGTAGTATGTACATTCCTGGTTCTTTTTCCTTCAGTTTTGGTTTGTAGATGTAACTGTAAGTTCTGTAATTTTGCTTTAGCTTCCTTCTGAGTATTTTGTAGTTCTGTAGCATTTAACTCATGCGCCTAAGGCTGATGCAGCCACTGACATGTTAACATTGTGTTCTTTCTCAAAGATGTAGAGTAGGGGTTCTTACTTGTTCTTATACACGCTATGCTATCATGCAGGTCTCAGTCTGACCTCTCTGAAGAGCAACAATATAAAGCTTTTGAGCTTAGGCACATGAAACTCCAAGAATCCGGTGGTCTACTGAGCCAGTTGTATGCTGGGCGAGATAGGGAGGAACAGTGAACCTGACACAACGGCACACCCTTTGCCTGATGACCTTTTCCAATCATGATGACCTCCGGTTGGTGCTGAAGGTATTTTGTTCCTTCTATTTTCTTGTGCAGACTGTAGAGAATCTTGTTTGTTCAATTCTGATGAAAACCTGGATGTTCTAATCAAAGTAGTACTGCAGTCATGTAGTATTTTCTTGTTGCAGTATTACGTTTATCTGATAATGGACGAGATACTTTCAATGTTGATTTATAGTGACAATGCAAGAGTTGTAGATAAATTTCTGTACTTCCAGTGTACTTGATTATTAATTCTTAGGTATATGTGGCTCATAACTGAGATATCTATCTATGGACTGGCTGTTTTCTGTACACTAAATTCATCTTAATTAAGGTGCCAGGGGCACAATTTGGTTGAACTCATATAGGCAAAGTTGTTGCTATAATCAATTACAGTAAAATCATTTGCACAGAGAAAAATATTTCAACATTAGACAATATGATTAGCCATGTTTGACACACTATCAGGCGTCCTCCTTTCTAGCATTTATTTTTCCCTATAAAACTTTGCCTCTTTTGGTCCTCAACTTTTGAGACCTTGATGCTTTTGAGAATGTATGGCAAATTTGGTTTCGTTATAGCAATGGAACCAGTGAGGTTGCCTCTCTGTTGATCTAAGAAAGTGGACAATGTTGAAAAAGAATTGGAAGTACCGCTGCCATTTAATTTTTTTGAATGAAAAAATATATTTGTATCTTTCTTTACATGGCATTCTTCATCAGTTTATTGTATGCCCAAACTAGGCAATAGTGTTCTGCTAGTCTAATGCTTCTGTTTTGTCGTCAGACTGCAAAATATAAACGCTGGTATATTCTTCAGTGGAGTTGCAAATGTCCATTGTACTGGGTCAATATCATTTTATGATTGCAACAAGCCATCTTGGTCTAACTATAACACATAGGATTGTTACATTTAGTTAGAAAAATGTCATGTGATTTGAATTATATGAATCTTACAAGTAATTCGAAAAGCATGATGTGTTTTGAACCGTTGCAAACTTATAATGAAATTGCAATCAGTGTGGTTTTTATTGGTAAATTGTTCCTTTTGTACACAGAGCAACGTGTAGTACTCAGTCTATTATTTGGAGTATGTGTTCCTGCCGATTCATGTTACCCTGAAAATTGCATATGAAGGATCAAAAGGTGAATACGTAGTTATGTTGTTACATAGCGGCTAGCCAGTCAATTAGAACATCTAAGTTTTTTCAATGTATGCTGAATGAAATTTCAACTACATTACATCATTTTCATCTCCCTTACAACTAGTCTAATCATTTCTTAGGAATGAGAAACAGTACTGGAGGAATTGTGATCTATGGCAAGGTGATGATGTTTATGACGATGATTGTTATGATCTATATGGTGATGAGCGTTATGATCCATACGGTGATGAAGGGTGACAACTGACAAGTCTAATGATCATTCTTGAAGACATGCAACAAAGTGAAGTTATGAAGTTCTGGTCAATGTAGCTTATGCATAATTCTTGGACCATTATATTGTTTTGCATTTTAAACTTCCTAGATAGATCATGATGATCAATGTAATTTTGATGCAACTCGTGTGATATTTGAAAGTTGCGCTAAATATAATATATGTTACTTGGCCATGTGTGTGTTGTGCAATTATGAGATATATATGAAATGGAAAAAAAATCCTTGAGGGGTGACTAATGACTTACCATGCAACAAATACCCAGCTACACAATATGCCAACGGAGACTTCACACCATGGGTGAATCTACATATTGAGGGTGTTCATCGGCCTCTCAACTATAGGAATCCCTGAAGGGGTGTATACACAGCCAACGATCATACTAGATGACGGTTTGGTTCTCCTCTCGTTTATAATGAACCTTGAGGGGTCAAATATACTGTCACCTGTTGCAAAAGCTGAAGGGAAGTAATAACTGTCAGAAAATAAATACCCGACGGGGAACCGTCAATTATAAGCGTCGTCGACTTTCTGTGAGCCGGCTGGCGACCAAAACATACCCGACGGCTCACCGTCAGCTAATTACCGTGGGAGAAGGTATTACCCTATAGTACCGTCGGCTATTGCTGTAATGGCCGACCAAGCATAGCCGACGGGAGATAGCCGACGGTGTACTGTCAGTTATAAAGAAATTCGACGGTGAACAAAAATATCCGACGGTGATTTGACCCTCGGTTATATTGGAAAATCTAGTAGTGATATATTCCTCCCGATCCGGTCGCCGAAGTAAACCCTAGTCACTTCACACTCCTCTTCCCTCCACTCCCTCCGCCACCCGAGATCAGCTCCGTCGATTTCCGGCCGGCTCCGGCATGGAGGGCAGCGGATCTGACTCTGACCAGTCAGGATCCGTCGACTGGGGTGTCATACCGTGCGGGTTGGAGGAGGCAATGGCGGTCCGCATTGCACTCCGCCGCTCCCGGGAGGACAGCGCCCGGCCGATAGACGGATCTGTCTGGCGCGACTCCATAGCGTCGGCTCAACGTGCGCTAGGGTCCTCTGGGGCTGGATCATCGCGGTCCCGGCGGCCGGAAAATCTCTCCTTCCCCATCACCGGTCGGGCAGACTATGAGTCCCACCGGGAACGGGCAGCCCGCCGTGGGAAGGAGAGGATGAGGGCCGCCGAGGCTCGTGTCGCGGCCGAAATGGCGGCCGCGGAGGCGGCTGATGCGGCGGCGCGGGCGGCCGCAGAGGAGGAAGCCATCCGCACCCGCATTCTCAAGAAACGGCAGCGGAGGAACACGCGCGCCCTCGCCCGAGAGCAGAATCGGGCGGTCCGTGCCATGGCCGGACTGCCACCGAGGGAGGAGAAGGAGGACAGCGACGGCGAGGACAGCTCCGGCGACGAGCAGATCCGGCTCGATCCCTACTGCGTCTTCGACCGGTACTTCCACGAGAAGGACGGCAAGGGCGCCGGGAAGGGCAAGGGCAGCCGTGGTTGACCTCCACCATAGCCAAACATGCCAAATTTTGGTAGTCCGATGGCATGTAGTAGTGATAGATTAGCCAGACGGAGTACCGGCCGATGTGTGTAATATGCATCGACGTAGTTGCATGGTTTATATGGATTTGAGATATGATAATTGAGGTGTCCGAATATGAATTGCATTATTTGAGAGGTGCCCGGTCAGTGTTCGCGGACGCGCCCGGACGCGTCCGCGGACGTTTGAGGGCCCGGATTTGTAAAGTCCGGCTGTAGATGCTCTAACCCCTATCTTTTCCAGTGGTCGACGTCTGCCCCTTAAACCCAACACTCCAAGTCATCAAGCCTTGGACTGGCGCCCTCCAGTGACAACGTGGCCAGCTGGATGTCACACCATCTCCCGCTTGTTCTCGGCTCGCCTTTGGCGGGACGCCGTTATCGGCTATGGCGTACCCATCTCATGTCGAAGCTTCGCTTTTCTCACGCAAAATTGACTTGCGAGGTTTTATATTTCAGGCAATTAAGGAATAGCTAATGTGAAATCTAAATCCTAAAACAATGTTCCTTTCAAATTCCACCCTAGTGTTCTTATGTCAAAATAGAAATCCCCTGACAAGTTTTTCCTCCGTGTTGTTGAACTCCAATATAACCTCTAGCTGATCCGTTCGCTACAACATTCATCAAGACCGCAACCAGTTAAAGACAAAAAAAAAAGATATAGCCCGCAAAAAATTACAGTATTCATTTCACAAAAAAAAACAATGACATTATGGTTAAATCTAATAGGCTTACATAAATGATGATTGTAATGAACTTATACATATACTTAATATAATATAATATACACCATTAAAAAAAATACAAATATGATGGGTAATCAATTAAGGCAAGTAAAATGGCAGTAATTTTTTTTACCTGAAATGGTACCTAATCGTCTCCTCTTTAACAATCTCCTAGCAAATTTGAAAATCGAAAAGTGAATATTGAAATGGAAGATTTTTTTTTTGAAACTATGATGATTTTTATAGCAAATTCGGAAACTATACGCCCTAATGCATAAAAATCGAAACTATGACCCCGTCGGCCTCCTGTTGGCCGAAGAGGGCCTTTTCAGCCTACCGTTGGCCGAAATGGGCTCTTCAGCCTCCCGCTGGCCGAAGAGTGGCCCAGCTGGGCTGAAGAGTGGGCGTCGGTGGGCTGGCGACCGAAGAGAGGCCGTCTTCAGCCTACCAGCGGCCGAAAAGTTCTTCGGCCAACCCGCGATCGAAGAGGTCGGGATAAGGCCGACGCGGTCGTCTCCTTCTTCTCTCTGCTGTTTCTTCCTCTCTCTCTCTCTCTCGTTGGTCTCTGTTTCTCTCCCCACCCCGGGCCGATCTCCTCCGTTTTCCATCCATTTTCGCATTCAAGCCGCAGAAACAGTAGATCGTAGCAATCCCCGGCGGCCTACGGTCATTTTTTTCCTATGGGATAGTTTTTTGTGCGTACAAGTGAGGAGGAGCCATGGTGGGGTGGAGGAGGTGCGGCTGGGGAGGAGGTGGTGGTAAGGAGGAGGTGCGGCTTGGGGGGTATCCGGAGTTGAACCTCCGGTCGTCGAGGGGGCGGCGGTGGTGTTGTCCGGTGGTGCAAGTACGCCGCGAGGTGGCCGGTGCCGCTGAGTTGAAGGGAGGAGCAAGAAGCCGGGGACACACGCGTCGAAGGTATAACCATGTCGTCACAAATTTTCTCTGACTTGTAGAGTTTAGTTAGTGTAGATAAGTCATATTGCGTACTTCGAGTGTTAATTTGTCTGTGGTGGCATTTTAGTGGTTAGTTAGTGTAGCGGGTAATAATTTTATTCGTTGTGATTAATGAGAAGAAGAAAATGTCCGATAGGTGAAAATGTCCGAATCAGTAAATTTGACTGTTTACTATGGCCCTGGTAATGTTCGATACAATGAGTTGGCGGTTGATCTTAGCGAGTATAAAAATGGCGTCATGACACTTCCAGACCCAGATAGACTGGACATTAGACAGTTGAAGTACTGATTGACTACTAGTTTTGGGCTGGATCCTGAAGTATGTTCCGTCAGTATTCATGCATTGTGGACCAAATCCTGTAAAAATGTCAAGTGGGAGTTGATGCCGATAGATAGGAGCCAACATTGGTTGACGCTGTTAAGTCATTGCCGAGACCGAAGAATCCACCCATATGCCCTAGTGCAACCTGTGGCGAAGGCGGAGAATACCGTACAAGTCGACGGGGGGTATGAACCCGGCCAGGGCAGTGAAGTGTCTAACGAGATTTGTTTATCCGGGTCACAGCCACTGGATGTGGATGGTAGCCAACCCGAGAAAGAGTCAGACTACGTGCCACACAATGTGTGCGGTCATGATACTGGGCAGAGTAGTCAGTCGATAATATTAGCTGGTTCTGGTTTTGCTGATGGGGATGAGGAAGAGGAGGAAATGCAAAGGGTGATGGAGGAAGAGGACGAGGATGGATTGGCGGAGGATCTGGATTCTGAAAATTCCGAGGATGAAGTGAAGGTACCGATTCCTTCTGCCTGGGATCAGGGCATATCCACCGGCCTTACGGTCAACGATGGCCATGAGACTCCATGGCAGTATAATCTGAACCAAGTCCAGATAGGGGCTATGTTTGATACAAAGAAAAAATTGAAGTATGCGGTGATCAAGTGGGCTATGTCTACGCAGAGGGTTTTCCGGACACACATATCAAGTCCAACAAACTATACCGTGAAATGTGTTGAAACATGTTATCATGGGAAGGTGCATGGGCACGTGCCGAAGTATAACATCCACTGGGTTGTGATCGATGTCGTCCCACATAATTGTGTGAGGAAAAACCTTCTGCTGAATCATCCAAACCTGACTTCAACTCTCATTGCACAACTCATGTATACTGAGATAGTGCAGAAGAAAGATATGGAAGCAAAACACATCCAGATAGCAGTGAAGGTCAGATGGAATTATGACATTCCTTATGGGAAGGCTTGGAGGGCTAAGCAGAAGGCTATGGAGGAAAGGTTTGGGACGTTCATCGACTCATATGATAATGTTGTCCGTCTCCTTGACATACTGAAGGAGAGGAATCCCGTCACTTATGTTAACGTACAACACACGAGGTTGCCGAGTATACCAGATTTCAAGGTGTTGAAACGAGTATTCTTCTCTTTCGCTATGTGCATCGAAGCTTTCCGGCATTGTCCTCCTGTGATATTTGTGGATGGTACATTCCTGACTGGTCAATACAAAGGGCAAATCCTGACTGCTATTGGTGTGGACGGGAACAATCAAATCATCCCACTTGCCATGGCATTTGTAGAGGGTGAGAACTTTCCGAGCTGGGTATGGTTCTTCCGGCAAGTGAAAATTGCCATAGTGAAGGACCGACCAAACGTGTGTGTCATTCATGACAGGCATGATGGTATATTGAAGGCCATGAAGACACTAAGGAGTCCAACAGAAGACGAACGAACACCTTGGAAGGACTTGCAGAGCCGGTGGTGCATGCGCCATCTTGGGGCTAATTTTTTCTCACAGTTCAAGAACAAGCGGTTGATGAACTTGTTCAAAAAATTATGCAAGCAGAACCAACAGCGTAAATACCATTTTATTTGGTCAAAACTTGATGAGTTTACTAAGAAGCAGGTCGGTGCCAGGAAGAAAATGGAAGAAGATCAGGTTAAATTAGCAACACTCATGGCAGAGCTATAGGAGCCAGTAGGTCTTTGTGACTTGCCAGCAATTGACCCTCCTGGTACTAAGAGAAAGAAGGGGAGGGCAATAAAGAGTTTTTCTCAGTGGATAGAGAAAGAGCCTCCCGTGAATTGGTCTTTGCTGCATGACACCCGTGGAGCTAGGTATGGCCACATGACAACCAACCTTGCAGAGGTGTATAACTTTGTACTCAGAGGGAATAGAGCACTGCCACTCACAGCTATTGTGGAGGTTGTATTCCATGGCACTTTGAGATATTTCAGAGAAAGGCACGAGTTAGCAAAGAAGCATATTGCAGATAATCACAACACACCGTATTGTAGCCGTGTCATGGAGTACATGGCAAAGAAGATAGAGAAAGCAAAGAAACACACTGTCAGACTCATAGGTAATCAGGAAAGGAGGTATGAGGTTCAACTTCCTACCAATGGTTTTGGTTCTGCAAATGAGGTCAAGACGCACGAGGTAAAAATTGGAACGGAACTTTATCCAACGTGTGAGTGTACATGCAACAAACCGAAGTTGTTGCACCTGCCTTGCTCACATGGGTTGGCTGCCTGTGGCCAGATTGAGTTGGACGCCATCTCCTTCGTGTCCCCATACTATTTAAAAGAGGCAGTACTCAATGTCTGGACCGGTGAGATGACAGGGTTTAGAGTCGTCGGCAATTTTAACAAGGTAAACGACGGTGAGAGAGTATACATCCCGGATCCAGCTCTTCGACGAACAAGTAGGGGTAGACGTAAGGTCTGTCGCATCCGAAATGATATGGACCAATCTGAAGCTGGTGGAGCAACCAGACAATGTTTGCTATGCGCGGCTTATGGGCATAGGATGAAATATTGTCCCGACCTCAATAAAGACGGTGCTTCCACATCGACGAGTGCGATAACAGGAGCAAGAGGCGGACGTGGTCGAGGCAGTCGAGGACGAAGGGGAGGACGAGGAAGAAATAACTCATAAGTTATATAATTTGTGAGGACTAGGTGATACTTATTATTATGTGTCGGACTACGAGAAAATGTCGGACAATGTTTTAATTTGTAATATGTCTGGACTATGTTTTAAGTTATAATATGTCTAAACTATGTTTTAATTTGTAATATGTCTGGACTGTGTTTTAATTTGTAATATGTCTGGACTATGTTTTAATTTGAGATATGTCTGGACTATGTTTTAATTTGTAATATGTGTGGACTATGTTTTAATTGCATGTTAGATTTGTTGTTTTAATTGCAGATATGTCTTTGTATCCGTTGCTTGATGGTAACATTGATAGAGGTCACCGGGCTGCACTTATGCAAGCGGGGAAGAAATTAGACGTGTTGGTCACTCGCACACCAAGGACCAACTGGATGATACACCCTTTATGGGTTAATAGGTATGTGTACATATAATGACTTACATGTTTGACATACTTTTGATACCCACTAACTGTATGCTACATTCTCTTTATTTTGTAGGTTAAGTTGGGCTGGACTTCTACCCTTGGCACGGCTGGTTGAGGGTACATTGGTTGAGTGGGTTGAACATCCGGACTTGGATGAGGAAGGTGAACCAATGCAATTACGCAAGAGGCAAGTGCAACGTTTCTCTTACGACAGGTCACTGCTTACCTACTTAGTAGATAGATGGAGACCAGAGACACATACGTTTCACTTTCCCTGGGAAGAGATGGCTCCTACTCTACAGGATGTGCTTTTCTTGTTGGGATTACCTTTGGCCGGTGCTCCCATAGGTCCTTTAGAGGCAGAACCTGGCTGGCTAGCACTGATGCAGGCACGTTTTCTAGCTGCGTTGCCAACTGCTCTGGTCTTAGACGACGATCCTCACGGGCCTCGTTTTAGGTGGTCGAGCCAGTTTCAGGTAACCTTCTCAGTGAGCTGAACATATTTTGTTTTCCTAGTTGCCCTTACTAGATAGTTTACACAATCGTATGGTTTCTATACAGATTGTCTCGTTAGGATACCCCGGAGTTGAGTTGTCAGAGGCATAGATTGATCGATCCCTAGAGGCATATATTCTTTGGTTGTTCGGCAAGACGATGTTCACGGAGAACCACGTGACTACTGTCGATGCGCGACTCATCAGTATTACACAAGAGATAGCTGACGCACGTTACCCTGGGGACATTGTGCAGAGGAGTTTTGGTTCTGCTGTGTTAGCAGCTACGTACAGAGGCATGTGCAAAGCTTGCTCGTTGAAGTCCGGAAAATCAGCTCTGGTTGGATGTCCACTACTGTTGCAGCTCTGGTCATACGAGAGATTCCCTATTGGACGACCCTATGTATATGTTGATAGACCTTTTGGGATGGAGGACATAGCAGGGGCTTATGTGCCTGCTATTGGCGATTTGCCTACTGTGGGATCTGTTTGGGCACGGAGAGAGGTACTTATATATTACATAACAATTTATTCGATTAATTATTTCCATGCAAAAGTATTACTAATGTTTATTTGTTGTCATGTACAGAGACAATTTGCGCATACTCAGGTTAGGGGCGCTACCCGTCCTTCATGGCGCAGTTTGACAGTTTGCAGGAGGATCAAGTTATCGGGGAGGCATACTCGCATCAGGCTATATCATCCAGGTATCCAGTTGGGATATCTGGAATGTGCACTAGAGATCAGCACTACTGGATGACCAAGCCCAGAGTGGTGTTCGACGTGACGGTTGAGGAGATGGCTCTTCATAGGGTGATGAGACAGTTCGGTCTATTTCAAGAGCCTGAAATTCCAGTTATTCCACACATACCAGCACACGTGCACAAGTAAGTAATTGTAATTTAGTTCTCAACACTGCATTCCGAACATAGCTAACCATGTAACACGCATGTCAATCTCAGGTACAGCCGCGTAGGAGGAAACAAGTCCACGGCTGTTTGGCTTCAGAGCATTAGCCCTTACGTTCAGGAATGGGCTAACGTGCCGACAAATATCTGAGATGAGGTTGGGCCCTTTGACTGGGACAAGTTCGGGTTGTATCTGCGACGTTACCGGCATACAACAAGGATCTACTTGGTTCCATCAGCTGCTCCTGATCAGATGGACGCCCCTCTCACCAGCGATATGTACCCAACTGCCTTTGTTGTGGGAACCAGACACCAAGCGGTACATGCCATGGTTCTCATATGTGTAGTTTTATCATAACCTGAACATATACAATTGGTTAACTCTTCATGTACAGAGTGACTTGACAGTCGAGGCGCGAGAGGAGGTTTCCGCTTTAATGCGGCGGGTTGAGAGGGGGGATACTATCCCACAGCCAGAGTACCTCTCATGGTTGAGGTGTTTTGATGAGAAGCTACGAGGGATTTACGCAGCTGCTACATGTAGAAGATCTTCGGATGTTGCAGTTCCTCGTCCAGCACATCGTCCGCCACGTCCCTCTGTGCAGCGTTCAGAACCACGGGGAAGGGCTACACCCCCTCCACCTCCTTCACAACCAGGGAGCTCAGCCTGGCAGCAACCACCTCCTTCACAACCAGGGTGCTCGTCCTGGTATCAGCCACCTCCTTCACTACCAGGGAGCTCTTCCTTGCATCATCGAATGGAACTAGGTAACACTACTTTGTACATTCTTTTAAACATTGTAGGTTCACACCTCAATTTTACATGTCTGACTATACTGCAGTCGGCAACCAGTCACAACAGTTCATGCATTCACTGCAGTCACCGATGTTTAGTGGTGCTAGTTCGTTATTAGAGGGCTACGGCGATGACGATGACCAAGCTACAAACACGTATGATTCCTCTCAGACAGTGTTTCACACTCCACCACCACCACTCACGCAGGAGTCACAGACCGTGTCAGACGATGTTATCTACAGTCGTGGTTATCGTGAGCCTCGCCCACCGCCTCAACACTTATCGCCTTCCGGTCCTCGTCCGAGGAAGACCCAGATTCGTCGTCGTCCCCAACAGTGATATGGTTATCTATGTTAGTTTCAGACTATTCTTATGTATGAGTCATTATCTATGTATGAGACATGCTTCATGTATGTGTTACTATCGCACTTGCTTACATGTGTGAGCCATTATCTATGTATGAGACATATTTGTTTTCATGATATTTTCAAGTTTCGTACTTCATATGCCAATTCTGATTAACAGATTGTAAAACAATAGAGATTGCATAGGTTATTTGAGTTACATTTCCAAAGACACTGCAACAGATAATTAAGATACAAGTACATATAAATTAAACGGTATGACTGAACATAAAAAATACAGCTTACAAACTACATGAAGACATCATCGTCATCCTCCGTCGATACAGCACTCTTGCCCTTCGACGATGCGGTAGTCTTGGACTTCGACGATGAGGGTGTCTTGGCCTTGGTGCTCGGCATGAAAATATCGTCTTTGTCCTCGCTGTCTTGGGTCCATAAATAAGTATGTTCTGCTGCAGCCATTAGGAATGCTTCACTCTTATGTTGTTGCTTCTTCCACCTTCCATGCAACCTGAGAAGGTCTTTTCGTATCTCCTCAAAGGTCCTTGCAGGCCACCCGCACCTACTTAATGCGTGAGCCAACTCATTCAGTAAGGTGTCACCACTGAGGAGTTCGTCCCATGGAACTATCCTATTGTCTATCTTGAAATCGGTGGCTAACCTCAGAATACATTTGGACATACTGGGGTGAAAACAACTACGATCGAAAGGATAACCAGACATCTTGACGAGACTACACTGGCCTGCTTACCCTCCTTAGTGTGGAGGGGGTTTTATAGGTTGAGAAGAGAAGATGGCGGGAAAGAAGATGGCGGAAAAGAAAATGGCGGGAGAAGATGGCGGGAAAGAAAATGGCGGGAGAGAATGGTGGGAGAAAATGGAGGGAACGAAAATGGCGGGAATGAGTTGGTGGGAACATATGGAGAGAAAAAGATTGCGGAAAAGTACATTTTATTCATGTATAAGACGGGAATGGTTGTACATGATTTATAAGCCAATTTTAAATATAAAAAAACACTTCGGCATACTATAAACCGAAGAGATGTGCCATACATCTTCGGCCGTGTGTTTATGCGAAGTTGGGACTCTTCGGCCAACGCCCGGCCGAAGACCACTCTTCGGCCAACAATAAGCCGAAGATACTATCTTCGGCCCAGCTGGGCCACTCTTCGGCCAACGGGAGGCTGAAGATCCCACTTCGGCCAACGGTAGGCCGAAAAGGCCCTCTTTGGCCAACAGGAGGCCGACGGGGTCATAGTTTCGATTTTTATGCATTAAGGTGTATAGTTTCCAATGAAAACTGAAACACACGCACGTAGCTAAATTATATTGGCCATGCAAAGGAAGGTGGATGTTTTGTCTATGGGTGTATCTACTGTAGAAATGCATGCTCTAGCCAATGCAACCAAAATACCGATCTAATGAAAGAGACTAGGCAATACATCTATACGTCAACACTCCCCCTCACGTGTGGCGCCTTCAGGCCTAAACGTGGACCGAAAATGGGCTGTAATTTAATTGCGTCAGCCGGGTCTTGAACTCAAAACCTCTTGGCTCTGATACCATGTAGAAGTGCATACTCTAGCCAATGCAACCAAAAGACCGATCTAATGGAAGAGATTAGGCAATACATCTATACGTCAACATCTACACCATTTATGGGAAAAATAGTAGTTAAATAAAAATTCAAAAAATTCAAAAAATATTTTTGCAATGAACTCGACCTTCCATTGAACTTGTGAAAAAAATCCACATAAAGAAATAAAAACCTTGACTTCTTTTAGAAAAACAAATTTTTGGTCAAAATAGTGTTATAATAGCAAATAATATTTTATTTGCGCTGAAGTGAACGCTGGTTTTTTTTCGTGAAAATTTATATGCTAGTGCAAAAGAGAGTCGAGTTTATTTTCAAAAAACTTCTGAACTATTTTAACTTTTTGTAATTTTTTCTCATATAGGGTGTAAAATTGTAAATTCAACCAGGAACCAAGAGGTATTTCCCGATGCTAAGTGAAGTTCTCGCTATGTAGCGACCCATTTTTTTGGCACGATGGAGACACTAAGGCAGGCCCATGGGACAGGAGGACGGAGACGCACATACCGATTCCAGGGTGTCGTAAATGGGCCGTATGGCTGTAGGGGGGTTAGGGCATGTACAATGGTTGATAAGACAGTGTTATCTTAAACCTTGCATGTAATTTAGAGATGACAATAAAAGAATGTCTACAATGGGTTATCTCTTAGCCTTATTTTTAATAACTAGCAATTCCTAAAAACATGATGAGACATATTATGCTAAGAGATCATCTCTTAAATAAGAGAAGCCAAGCCTTCTCTTATGATTTATCTCTCCTCCACCTCAGCATTTATCCTATGTGACACTCCTAAGATAGCATCATTGTACATGCCCTTACAATAACGTGGCTCGGGCGCCCCCTGTCTGTGGGCCACCAGCATTGCCAGGCCCACCAGGCGCCATCCCCTATCGCTGCCCTGTCTGTGTGTGTACCCTGGCGTCGTCCTCTTCTCCCGTTCCGTAACAAAAAAGGAGAAAGAAATCTGTCGTCACGTTCCTCACGTTTACATCCTGCCACTCTCCATCATGTCCTCGAATGGAATCCATCAATGAGTGATTTCGCAACAAAAAAAAAAAGGAGAGTCAATCAGTGAGTTTTGGTTAGTCTCTAGTAGCCTGTACGGCAGGGGATCAGCCTCTTCTTGATTGCTAGTAGCATGCAGAACTAAGCATGAACGTGCCTCGACTCGTCGATTAATAATTGCGCGCCGCATGCATGACAGCATGCATGCAGATCTTCATGCACGTATAAAGAGCAAAAAAAAAAAAAATTACAACTACTCCTAGCTACTCGCGTTAAGTTATGCGTGCTATTGCCGAAATGTGAGTACCCAGAGGATAATGCTGTACGTACTTGGCCGGCGTACATACTTCTTGTGGTGTTTGGACCCATCGGACTCTTGCATGCGGCGCCGTATCCACAGGTGCAGCACGGTGTACATATTATCTGTCACGTACAATGAACGCTGAAACATAAAATGTCTTCTCTTGACTCCCAATCCTGTTGGACCCGAGATGTGGTTGCTGGACCTGCTTCAACACTGCATGCTATCGGTAGCTCCTGCAGCTAGCTTGCTTTCACTAGAGGTAGGACGGGCTTGCGTGCGTTGCACAAATAGGTACCAGGGACTAATTTACATCCTTTTGGATGGTCAGCGTTCATGCCGTGGCTGCAAGGCATGAAGGCAAGCTCCAGTTGGTCTTAGAGCATCCACAGCCGGACTTTGGCAAATCTGACCCTACGCCCCCGGACAGTGACCGGTCGCGTCTCAAATTAGCTACTCTACATCCGAGTCTCTCATATTTCAACCCATAAATCCATACAAAGCATGCAAAAAAAAATCCTACGTAATACCCTAGCTAATCTTCGTTCGGAGATGTCCACGACGTCGTTGCCGGGCGCCGGGAGGACGGACGCGTAGCAGGGCTCCGGCTCATCCTCCTACTGCTCGACCACATCCATTTAGGCGAGCATCTCGTCCTCCTCCGCGGCGTGCTGCGCCTCCATCTCCTGCCGACGACGGCGTCTGGCCTCCGCATCCGACTCCGAGCGGAGTGAATCGAGGATGGCCTGCTGACATCCGGAGGTAGCCCCGCGGTGATCCGGGCTTCGCGCCTTGCTCGGATCTACTCAACGTGCTCCAGCCGGCGCTCTGGCGTTAGAAATGGGTAGCTCTATACCCGGTGGCGTGGCGGCATGGCTACTAGTGATGGCGGACGGGGAGTGGAAAGCGGCGGCGGCGGCGGGCGGGTGGAGGAAAATTTGGAGGGGTAGGGTTTCGGGGCTGGCGGACGGTTTAAATAGCCGGGCTAGGCACTACGCGGCCCGCGAGAGCGCCGCCACGCGGCGACATCGGTCCGACGGAGGAGACGAGCTTCGGACCGCCGGGTTTCGGGCTGTTTTCGCATGGGACCCCATCGTCAGTCTGACGTGGCGGACGCGCCCGGGCACCTCATATCCGCCCCATATTTGGACTGGATATGAGGGGTGCCGGTCAGCCCGGGCGTTTGAGGCCCGTTTGAGGCGCCCGTCTGGGTCGAAATTTCGTGACCGGTCAATGACCGGGCGGCCCATCCGGACGTATGAGGCGGGTTTGGGGCGCCCGGATGTAGTTGCTCTTAGTGTCATTTTCTTCTTTTGCTGGACATCATCTCCATGGAGTATTGGACGGGCTCGCAGACTGGCATTGTATTGTGATTTTTGCAGCACAGCCCGTACTGCACGAGTAGCGGCTGCAGTGCTGTCGTGTACTCGTGTGCCTACGGCCTACCACCAGTACTGGCTAGGTACACGGTCGGTGACAGTGCCTAGATTGGAGTACACGGTGAAGGTACAATCGTAGGTATGGGTCAGGCGCAGCCGATGAAGCGGAAGCAAGGGGACGACGGATGGAGGGATGCATGCATGGCGAGCGAGGAGACACATGTCTTGAAAGCAGCGGCCACCAAATGTTTTGTAAGCTTGCGTGGGCGTAATCAATCATGGGTTGGGTTGCACGGGCCGCGCCATGCGACTGCAATATATGCATGTCCTGCATGCTCCCACCATGACAGGACCATCACCATGCATGGACCAGATCATTTAGTTGATGCGAACAATAATGCGGAGCACTGTGTGTGCCCACGTCCATGTGTTCCAGTAGCGTAGAGCCATCGCGCAGAGCTGCGTCGAGCCGAGGCCTGTGTATGTGTGTGTATTGTGTTGGTCTGTTGGATGGGGCCCGGCGGCGTCGGGTTTTGTTCGTGCCGGCGTCCGTCTCTGCTCTGCGCTGCTGGACTGCTGGCTGCGCGTACCGCACAGGACATAGCTGCAACCTGAATTATTGGATCTAGTCGAGTACAAAACTTCCGTGGCTTGCAGCAGGTGCAGCCTCCTAGCTAGTTCACTAGTAGAAAATAGGGCATTATTGGTTTTTGCCAGATCAGAGCAACAGTCCCGGTCTACTTACGAACCGGGACTAATGCATGCATCAGTCCCGGTTCGAGCAGCCAGGACGCCGGCCGGGCCTCGGCAGGCACCAATCCCGGTTCGGCTGGGACCTTTAGTCCCGGTTCCAGCCACCAACCGGGACTAAAGGGCCTCGCTCCTGGCGCAACCCCTTTAGTTCCGGTTGGTGTCTGGAACCGAGACTAAAGGTCAGCCTTTAGTCCCGGTTCCAGACACCAACCGGGACTAAAAAGATGCCTATATATATGCTCGCCCCTGCGCGCTCACTCCACTGTTTTTTAGCCGACCGGCGTGTGGGAGGTGTGTGCTACTCTGTTCTCACCTCCTATGCACATGAGGTGTTTGATGAAATGCCCGAGCCACACTTAAGCTTTCTCCTCTCTAAGCTCGACCTCCAAGCTACATTTTCCCCAAGATTTGTCTAGGTTTGGCGGTGCACCAACTATCCAAGTGTTCTAAAAGGTTAGCAACTTCATCCTTTCATCTCTCACTGCTAGTTTAGCTCATTTCAAATACTCTAGAAGTAGAGTGGTTTGTGGGTTTTAGTGAAGGTGTGTATGTGGGAGTTCTTTTGATTTAGATGCACAATTTGAGCTCAAATTAACTTCTTAGAGTTTGCACATGTGTAGGGTGCCGTCCCGTCCCCGTCCCCGTCCTCACTGCCGTCGATCGCCCGCGCCGATCTCGTCGCCGGCACCACCGTGGTGAGCCTCTTGTTCTTATCTTCTTTTTAAAAGAAAAAATTCTTACTTGTATGATTTAGATAGCTACTTGTATAATTTTCTTACTTGTATTATTGTTTGTTATTATATAGTGCCATGGTTTTGGTATCCGCCCCGTCGGCTCTTGTCCGGTCTATGATTCGGATCTGGTATATTATCTTTTATAACTATTTGTTTCATTTAGTGTTTATGACAATTATGCCGACTAACGTGACATAGATGTTTTTATCTAGGAGGTATGTGAACCGGAAATTCCAACCGACCCTCTTGTCGAGAGGTTAAATTTAGTTGAAAAAGAAAACAATTATTTAAAAGAAAAATTGAAAAGAATTGAAAAACAGAAGATGAAATTGGAGTTGCATGTTGCCGATGTCGTCGATCTACACAAGATCCAGATGGATGCAATGCGCTTGAAGATTAGAAAGATTAGAAAATATGCCATTGATAATGAGGCTTGGTATCATTATGTTGTTGGATCAATTGTTACCTTAGTTGCGATTTTGATCGCATTTATTGTTGCATTTAAATGTTTTACATAGTTGTATGTTAGTTTTAATGTATGTTTTAATTAGATGCTCTAGAGAGCTGTATGTTGTTCTATGAGAATTATGTATGAACTTTATGTATTTATTTTTTCAGTAATAACATTTGATCACTACTGTACTTTGGTTTTAATGTGATGATAAACTTGTATTAATTTGGTCATTTCTCTATTCATGATGTTCTGTAATGGTTTTTGATACACTTAATTATATAATGCACGCAGATGAACCGGCAATGGATGTACGGTGACCGACGCACATCCGAGTACATTACGGGCCTGCATAATTTTCTCGAAGTGGCTGAGGCAAACAAGCAGAATGGTTTTATGTATTGTCCATGTACTGTATGTGGGAATACGAAGGATTACACTTCCTCAAAAACACTTCACTTCCACCTGCTTGCGAAGGGTTTCATGCCACACTATAATGTTTGGACCAAGCACGGAGAAAGAGGGATTATGTTGGAAGACAACGAAGAAGAAGAGGATGATGACAACTATCCTATGTTCCCTGAATACGGTGATACTGCAACGGGGGAAGCTGAAGATCAAGAGGCACCAGATGTGCCCGATGATGATCTTCGCCGGGTCATTGTTGATGCACAGAGAGGATGCGAAAGTGAAAGGTGGAAGTTGAAGTTCGATCGCATGTTAGAGGATCACAAAAAAGGGTTGTGCCCAAATTGCGAAGATGGCAACACAAAGCTCGGTACCGCACTGGTACGTACGAAGCTCTCAGGTACACAAAGAATGGTGTATCTGACAAGGGATTTGGGAAGCTACTGAAAATAGTGAAGAAGAAGCTTCCAAAGAATAACGAATTGCCTGACAGTACGTACGAAGCAAAGAAGGTTCTCTGCCCTCTAGGATTAGAGGTGTAGAAGATACATGCATGCCCTAATGACTGCATCCTCTACCGCGGTGAGGAGTACGAGAATTTGAATGCATGCCCGGTATGCGGTGCATTGCGGTATAAGATCAGACGAGATGACCCTGGTGATGTTGAGGGCGTGCGCCTCAGGAAGAGGGTTCCTGCCAAGGTGATGTGGTATGCTCCTATAATACCACGATTGAAACGTCTGTTCAGAAACAAAGAGCATGCCAAGTTGTTGCGATGGCACAAAGAAGACCGTAAGAAAGACGGGAAGTTGAGAGTACCCGCTGATGGGTCGCAGTGAAGAAAAATCGAGAGAAAGTGGCCGGACTTTGCAGGTGACGCAAGGAACTTATGGTTTGGTTTAAGTGCAGATGGCATTAATCCTTTTGGGGAGCAGAGCAGCAATCATAGCACCTGGCCCGTGACTATGTATCTATAACCTTCCATCTTGGTTGTGCATGAAGCGAAAGTTCATTATGATGCGAGTGCTCATCCAAGGCCCTAAGCAACCCGACAACGACATTGATGTGTACCTAAGGCCATTAGTTGAAGAACTTTTACAGCTGTGGGACATAAAAGGTGTACGTGTGTGGGACGAGCACAAACAGCAGGAATTTGACCTACGAGCGTTGCTGTTTGTAAACATCAATGATTGGCCTGCTCTTAGTAACCTTTCAGGACAGACAAACAAGGGATACAACGCATGCACACACTGTTTAAATGAGACTGAAAGTATATATTTGGACAAATGCAAGAAGAATGTGTACCTGGGACATCGTCGATATCTTCCGACCAAGCATGCCTTAAGAAAGAAAGGCAAGCATTTCAAAGGTGAGGCAGATCACCGGAAGAAGCCTGTCCTCCGTACTGGTGATGATATACTTGATATGGTCAAGGATTTACAAGTAATCTTTGGAAAGGGTCCTGGCGGACAATCTGTTCTGAATGACGCTGACGGACACGCAGCCATGTGGAAGAAGAAATCTATATTTTGGGACCTACCCTATTGGAAAGACCTAGAGGTCCACTCTGCAATCGACATGATGCACGTGACGAAGAATCTTTGCGTGAACCTGCTAGGCTTCTTGGGAGTGTATGGGAAGACAAAAGATACACCGGAGGCACGGGAGGACCAGCAACGTATGAACGAAAAAGACGGCATGCATCCAAAACAGTATCAAGGTCCTGCCAGCTACGCTCTTAACAAAGCAGAGAAGGAAATCTTTTTTGAATACCTGCTCAGTATCAAGGTCCCGTCTGGCTTCTCATCGAATATAAAGGGAATAATAAATATGGCAGAGAAAAAAATTCCAGAACCTAAAGTCTCATGACTGCCACGTGATTATGACGCAACTGCTTCCGGTTGCATTGAGGGGGCTTCTACCAGAAAATGTCTGATTAGCCATTGTGAAGCTATGTGAAATCCTCAATGCAATTTCTCAGAAGGTAATCGATCCAGAAATCCTACCAAGGTTACAGAATGATTTGGTCCAATGTCTTGTCAGTTTCGAGTTGGTGTTCCCACCATCCTTGTTCAATATTATGACGCACGTCCTAGTTCACCTAGTCGACGAGATTGCAATTCTGGGTCCTGTATTTCTACACAATATGTTCCCCTTTGAGAGGTTGATGTGAGTCTTAAAGAAATATGTTCGTAACCGTGCTAGGCCAGAAGGAAGCATCTCCACGGGCCATCAAACAGAGGAGGTCATTGAGTTTTGTGTTGACTTTATTCCTGACCTTAAGCCGATTGATGTTCCTGAATCGCGGCATGAGGGGAGAATGGGTGGAAAAGGCACGCTAGGACCGAACACAATAATATGTAGGGACGGGCATTCTTGGGCGCAAGCACACTACACAAGTCTAAAGAATTCTAACTTGATGGCCCCGTATATTAATGAACACAAGAATATTCTATGCTCCAAACAACCGGAGCAGTCTGACGACTGGATTACATGTGAACACATGGGGACTTTCGGCGGTTGGTTGCAAACACATCTCATGGGTAACACCACTGTTGGAGATGAGCTGTACTTGTTGGCCAGGACATCATCTTTGACTGTATTGACTTTCCAAGGGTACGAGATAAATGGGAATATATTTTACATGATCGCCCAAGATAAAAAGAGCATCAACCAAAACAGTGGTGTCCGCTTTGATGCAGCAAACACGAATAGGGCAAAGGACACATATTATGGTTACATAGAGGACATATGAGAACTTGACTATGGGCGTGATTTTAAGGTCCTTTTGTTTCGGTGCAAATGGGTCAATCTATCAGGAGGCGGGGTACAGGTAGACCCGCAGTACGGAATGACAACAGTGGATCTCAACAATCTTGGGTACACAGGCGAACCATTCGTCCTAGCCAATGATGTGGCGCAGGTTTTCTATGTGAAGGACATGTCTACCAAACCGAGAAAAAGAAAAGATAAGGAAGCGAATACATCATACGATGAGCCAAAGTGCCACATAGTTCTTTCAGGGAAAAGAAACATCGTGGGAGTGGAGGACAAGACAGACATGTCAGAAGATGATGAAAAATTTCATGAAATTTCTCCCTTCAGAGTGAAGACTGACCCAAGCATCCTGTTAAATGATGAAGATTATCCATGGTTACGGCGCAATAAGCAAGGGACACACGCGAAGAAATAGTTTTATACCCCAAGATCCCACTCTGAAATGTGACCGGCTTCACCGCCATCACTTTCTCTCTAGTGTGACTTTCCGGGCATATAGCTGGAAAGTGCCACTTCGGTCAAACCGGAGGGAATCTTTGTAAGAGTTAGCTAGGGCATTTTGGCATTTGAAACATGATTTTATAATAATTATTTATTAAGTTATGAAATTTCAATTATTTATATCCTTTTAGTATTTTAATTATACAGAGGAGTTAATCAATGCAATTATGTCCAAACAAAATATGAATGTCTTCTGAGCACCGGTTGGTTGCTCAATATTTTCAAAAACATATTGACAAATCACCACCTGATAATATTTTTCACTAGCAAAAAGAATCAACTAAAAAGCTTTTATAAAACTCTAGTTATGATCAAAATAATATTAACTTCAAATTATATAAAAATGAGGTACATATGCAAAAAATTAAAATTGCCATAACATAAAAAATAAAAAGACATAACATGTGCCATATATTTTATAGTGGTTATAAAAGAATATTAAAATTGACATAACATATGCAAAAAATAACATAAAAAATAAAAAAACATAACATATGCAAAAAATTAAAATTGCCATAACATAAAAAATAAAAAGACATAACATGTGCCATATATTTTATAGTGGTTATGAAAGAATATTAAAATTGACATAACATATGCAAAAAATAACATAAAAAATAAAAAAAACATAACATATGCAAAAAATTAAAATTGCCATAACATAAAAAATAAAAAGACATAACATGTGCCATATATTTTATAGTGGTTATGAAAGAATATTAAAATTGACATAACATATACAAAAAATAACATAAAAAATAAAAAAAGCATAACATATGCAAAAAATAACAGAAAAAATAAAAAAATACAAATGAACTCTGAAAAGGTTGAAACTTGGCATGGTATCATCATTTCACCCACATAGCATGTGCTAAAAAGTTGAGAGGGTTACGGCAAAAACTGAATGCACTTCATGTACAAATTGGACAATCTCTTTCGAAGTATCAGGGTTTCGGACGAAAACTCATCTGTTACAAAGGCATTTTATTTTTATAAACTTATTTTAACTCTAGACTTTTTGTGCGTTCAATATGCAGCATTCAAAGCCACGTCATCAATTTTCAACCCTTTCTGACTTCATTTGTTATTTTTCATGCATTTATTGATTTTTTTTGAGCTAAATGACTCTGAAATTGAAAAGCACTACAAATGAACTCTGAAAAGGTTGAAACTTGGCATGGTATCATCATTTCACCCACATAGCATGTGCCAAAAGGTTGAGAGGGTTACGGCAAAAATTGGATGCACTTCGTGTACAAACTGGACAATCTCTTTCGAAGTATCAGGGTTTCGGACGAAAACTCATCTGTTACAAAAGACATTTCATTTTTTTAAACTTATTTTAACTCCAGACTTTTTGTGCATTCAACATGCACCATTCAAAGCCACATCATCAATTTTCAACCCTTTCTGACTTCATTCGCTATTTTTCATGCATTTAATGATTTTTTTGAGCTATAAAACTAAAAGAGCTAAACAGAATCTGTTTTTGATTAAAACACCTATTTAAAATAACCTAAAAATTACCAAATCGAACATACTGATAAAACACACTAATATTAAACAGCAAGAAAAAGAATCACTCAAAAATCTATTTTTAAAGTAAAGTTATTCACAAATTAGTGATTCACACAAATTTCAAAGAATTCAAATTTAAACTATTCAAATTTGAAAACTACTGGCACTAACAGAAAGTTTATAATTTTTGTGACCTAAACCAAAAAGATTCACTCAAAAACTCTAAATATTTGGCTGTAAGTACAAACAAAAGAAAAAAAATAAAGCAAAAAACAAAAAAAAACTGGAAAAGACCATTAGTCCCGGTTGGAGCCACCAACCGGGACTGAAAAATTGACATAACAAAAAAATGCCCGCCTACTAGGCCACCACGGCCTGCATACGACTAGAAACCCAACTATATATGGGCCAGGATGCAGGCCCGCAGGGCAAGTAGGCCCCAAAGGGCAGAGACGAACGTTAGGCATGTACTGCCTGCTTTAGAGAGGAGCTCGGGACGGATATCGCAGCGGGGCTTATAAACCGGTGCGAGTGCCTCTCGCTTGGCGAGGTGGGACTAAACTTCCACCACGCCAGGACCAACCCTTTAGTCCCGGTAGGTGGCTCCAACCGGGACTAAAGGCCCCCCTTTAGTCCCAGTCCGAGCCACCAACCGGGACTAAAGGTGAATTTCACCACCCCAAAGGGCGCGAAACCCAACCCTTTGGTCCCGGTTGGTGGCTCGGACCGGGACTAAAGGGGGGCCTTTAGTCCCGGTTGGAGCCACCAACCGGGACTAAAGGGTTTGGTATATTAGCAGTACTTCAATTTTTTTCTCCCATTCTCTCCCCCGACGCCGAACGAGACAGCACGACGCCGCCAGGCTGCTGCGCCGGAGATCGCCGTCGCCTCCGAGCCGCCCCCCCTCGCCAACGCCCTCGCCGCGCCCTAAACGTCGCCGAGCCCTGCCCCGACGCCGTCGCCGACACCTCCTCGCTGTGAGCGCCGCCCCGATCCCCTCCTCCTCCTCCTATCCCCCCCCCCCCGCGCTGCTGGCCGACCCCGACGCCGACGCCCTCGCCGACGCCGCCCGCGCACGGCGCTGTCTCCCTCTCTCTCTGAATCTTCTGCATTTCTAAATTTTTCGACAGGGTGAACAGTGGGCACACCACATGTATGATGAAATGCCAGAGGGTCCTAGGGATTTTAGGAATTCTTGGGAATTTTTGTGGTGAGGTGTTGAAGCATATAAGAGGGTCTGGCAAAGTTTCAGAATTTTTGGAGCAATTAAAAATAGGTTTTGGTCATGGAGTTTGAATCAGGACCAAATTTGAACTGGATGGAATTTGAAAATTTTGAACTGTGGAACTCAAAGTTTTTGGTGAAATGGGTTGCGGGTACTGCCTTGTTGCTAGGATAATTTTTGTAGGTGCAGAAGAATTATAGAAAATATGGTTCCTTTGTAAATCAAAGAAACTATGATAAATATAAATTCCAACTTAGTTTCTAAAATAGATTCATTAGCTTTTTTTTCAATTTGAGATGTTGTTAAATAGCTATGTGAGATGTGCTCCAAAATTGAGATATGATGAGTGGTTACTAAAACAAATTGAAGAACAATTTTTTTGCATTAGAGTTCATTTTGTCTTTTTTGTATGTTTTAATGCATATATCTTTTGGGCAATCTTTGAACATGAAGTAGGAGCATTTTGATGTCATCTTGCTCGTAGATTTTAGTTCATGCCATGTTAGGACCTGTAGTGAGTGCTACAAGCTTGTAAACTTCCTATCTATTCATTTCTGCCATGCCATGCAAATATCACTAGGTCTGAAAATCTGTTAATACTTGTTAACTTGTCATGATGATTGCCATTGATCTAGGGGTCATTTGAATTAGTTCAGTAAGCATGTTTTGCCATGTGTTACATGTACATTCATGTCATGCCATTTGTTGCCATGTAGAAATTCTGTAGCATGTTCAAATCTTGCTTTCAAATTGGTATCTAACTATAATGGACAGATTTGCATTGCATATTGCTTTGATCACCATTTGAGTTCCGTGCATCCGTTTGCCATGATCTTTATAGGTCCATTTCAACTAAAATCTTCCATTCTATCCAGTGGCATACTTGTAGGAGATGTGCCCTAGAGGCAATAATAAATGTTATTGATTATCTCCCTGTTCATAATTAGGTTTATGTTCCATGCTATAACTGCTATGGTTGTCGAGTCTACAATAACCACGAGGCTCGGAGGAAGACTCATATGCACGTGTGGAATAATAAACGGTAAAATGTATTCCTAGTCTGGCCTCTAAGACTGGCTCAAGTATTGCATGATGATCCTGTTTTCCTGATCATGGGCATGGCTATGCCGGCAATTTTGAGGGCACAATATTAGAAGAACATTTGTGTTGAATCGACCCGAATTGATGTTATGCTATGAGATACATTCGTCATTAGTTAATGGTTTATAACACAGAGATGGTTAACGTTTGCATGATTCCTTAGACCATGAGAGTATCGAGTTTCTTCATGCTTGCTTCCTGAACTTTGGGGTTTGTTAAACGTCATCCGTAAATGGGTGGCTATTACGGCGGCTTACGGGTTCATGGAAAAGTATGTCAAGTAACTTGATTGCTCAAGATTGGGATTTGCTCCTCCGACTATGGAGAGATATCTCTGGGCCCTCTCGGTGTTACGGTATCCATCATCGTCTGGCCAGACACGTTGTGATTTGATCACGGGGATGCCGGAACACGGGAACGAGAAAAGAGAACAATACCGGTAACGAGGTAACTGGCATAGTGGACAAGTTGTTGATCCACGGGGATGCCAACATGTCTCACCTCGGGTATTTGTAACATATCGCGAAGCAACAGGAATAGCACACGGCAACTGGAGGTTCACTCGAATATTCATTCGTGTGGGTATAGGGGTCAATATGGGTGTCCACGGCTCCGATGTTGATCATTGATCGGAAGGGGTTCCGGGTCATGTCTATGCTTCACCGAACCTATAGGGTCACACGCTTAAGGGTCATCTATCTGCTGAATACTAGACAGGGAGTCTGAGAGAAAATCACCGAAAAAGTTTCGGACACCGGAAAAGTTTCGGACAGCGGAAAAGTTCCGCAGAGAGAACACCGGAACAGTTTCGGTAAAACTGAAAAGTTGTTTCAGGGGATACCATTAAGTCAAATTGGTTTCGGCACATGCCTGATAATTCTTGGAGGGTGCCAGAATCATTCTGGAAACTTTCTGGAATTTTCCGGAATGAAAACCGGAAATGTTCCGGAGCTGCCGAAACCGCTTCAGATCCTTTCCGCAGATGAAAATCACTAAACCGGAATTGTTCCGGCTCGCGTTGAAAATTATTTTGGTGGGTACTGGAAATGTTCTAAGCCCACATGAATATTTTCAGTTCGATCAGACGCTGAAAAATGTCGTCGTGAATAGTGAAAGTGCTTTTTGGGATATTTATGGAAAAGTCACCTTTTGGGATATTTTCCCAAAAAGGTTTCTAGAAGGCTTGGGGGCCAAGAAACCCTACCCCTTAGATTTCCTATAAATAGAGGTGGAGGGGCTGCCTCCACACTCACTTCCTTCTCACATACAAGTGCCATGACATTTCTGGCTTCTCTCTCCCTCCCAGCGAAATAGTTTCGTAGAGCCGAAAGGCTGTCTGGGTTCCGGTGGGAACTAGTTCTGGACGGCGAAGCCCTGCCGGATAGATGACACCGTATGTGTGCAACTCTGTAGAGAGATCGTAGTTTCGGTCTTAGTTCGAGAGTGCCTCCCGAAGGGCTGTCCGAGTGACTGTCCGAGTTTCGATGGTCCTCCCGAAGGGCTGTCCGAGTGACTGTCCGAGTTTTGATGGTCCTCCCGAAGGGCTGTCCGTGACACCGTCCGAGGGACTGTCCGACCGCCTCCCGGAGGGCTGTCCGGGGGCGGATGAGGGTATACATCCTCGCGGTTGGGAGGTTGTAAATCCTAGCTGCGGGGATCTACACCGCCGATCATCATCGACTCTACTTCCGCTGCGCTACGAGTCGGTAACGAAACAGATCAAACCTTGTATGCAGTCTCCATAGTGATCCTGGGCTGGTACGTAGGTCGGAATTTTTTTGTTTTCTGCTGCGTTACCCTACAGTGGTATCAGAGCCAGGTTATGCGTAAATGCAGGTTGCGATCTAGAATACATGAGATGTATGGGTGTTGCACAATATAATTAGGTAGTAGATGAGTTCTATTGCTGAAAATTATTTGTGCGGGTAGCAGATGAAATCAGTTACCCGATGTTCTTGTTGCTTCCCTTGAATTTGCATATTTCTGATCTTGATAACGGTATGGTGGAGTTTCAAAGTTCTGGCAATCCGCGATCCTGATTGATCAACGAAGTGCTAACAGTTCTTTGAATTCCACCGTAGTTAAAAAGAAAGATGAAATTTCGCAGACGAAAGGGCAATGCACATATGATCTGCACGGGGGTCATGCGTATGACGAAGTTTAGTATGGGGCTCGAGATTTAATTATCTCGTGTTTCATACACCCCGCGATGTTAATCTAGCAACTTGAATTATCATACTTGATGATAAAACATTGGTAGCTGCGGTTTGTTCGAAACCTTAGAAGCCACGTAAAATAAAATCTTGTATAAACCGATTAGAGGCGTCTAACTTGGTTTTGCAGGATGACATGAGATGTGCATATGATGTGGTATAGCAGTACTCATATTTAATTTGATTATGTATGAGATGACTATATAATGTAAATTAACATGACCTGCGTGTCATGATTCGACATGATGGCTGGAGCCATATGATTGTCACTTTAATGACCTGCGTGTCAACCTTGTTGTAATGCATTATTTTATTAGCTATAGAGATAGCAATATTATCTGGTGCATCGACAAGGTGGTGGCAATCTTCGCGAAGGTGAACACCGACGCGAATGCCGAAGACGAAGAAATGAAAGACTTCTCCGTCAGA
Source organism: Elymus sibiricus (assembly GCA_039707655.1). Lineage (NCBI taxonomy): Eukaryota > Viridiplantae > Streptophyta > Magnoliopsida > Poales > Poaceae > Elymus > Elymus sibiricus. The sequence goes on from CM077674.1 coordinate 32,955,415, forward strand.
AAGGGCTATACCATATCATGCTATTATGAATTGCCTGAGATGTTTATCCCTTACGATGCACCCTTCTTGATTGCGCGGTAGTCGCTTTTATTAGGGTGATCTCTCACAAAAATATCAAGTAGTTAGTGTTCTTCCAAGTGTTGCACCGTCACGGCACCTAACTTTTCGGGGTTTCACAGGATCTCCCTGGGTACGAACGATTAGAGAAGTGTGAGGCGGGTGAGTTGAGACCTCGCAGCGAGATCACTTGGTTGTCTTGACGTTCTGGAAGGATCTCCCTGAGCTCGGAACACACGCATCGAAAGATGAACAAGAATCACATAGAGATGTGATCGGCAAGTTTGCCTACCGATTGAAGTTCGCGCCATCAGTGTTCATCTCGTTCAATGGCGTTGAATGACAATGCGGGTCTTGTATCACTCACAATCAATTATGAGAGATATTGATTTGAGTGGGAGCGCACTGTAGAATTAACTTGTTTAAATCTCAGTGCAATTAATTTTGAAAACTGTCCAAGTGTGGTTTGCATAAAAGTTGTAGAAGAATGGCTCGCGTTTCCACCTTCCCAATTAAAATTGAATAGCTGTTAAATATCTGGTTAAAACTTTACGGTTGGTAACGTAATGTGAGGATTGTCCTCAAGAGTGCCGAGAAGGACTATGTCCTATCGCATACTTTCGGTATTCTCCCGCTAATGCTATGGATGATATGACTCTCGTCCTTCGATCCAAAAGCTAGAATTCCTTTTCAGTCAAAGTGCAATATGTTTGCTTCCATGAGACCCGAACTTCGAAAGTTTGGATAGTTATGTAATATTCATGGAATCTGAAAATCATTTTCAGAGACAGACAAAGGCTAAAAGATATGAGATATCCAAAGCAATGTTTGTTTACAAACTATTAGCAAAGGAGTTTACTATGCATTAGACTGATAAAGAGAGGGATCCAGGAGAACGCCTGTCATATGATGAAAGGTGAATAAAACAACAACTTAAAGAGAAAGGAAGTGTCCGAAGGGTGTTAGTGAGACTTTCACGCCTAGGAAGTCCGGGGCTAACGCCACTCTTAAAGTTGGATGCTTCTTCTGAGAGTAGGAGAAATACTAAAAGTTAAACTGTTAGAAGTATAAAGGCAAAAGGATAGAAGACTGGAATATCCAGCTCATGTATGAATGTCATACAGGTTTTTGATGTATAGAAGGCTGGTCAAAGATATAGTTCTTGGGAATTATGGTTAAACATGTTAATCACTAATTCTTGGGTATTGTGAGTTAATCACAAAGATACCCGCTCGATTGCATTCTGTTGCAACTCGATGTAAGAACTACTATGGCCTGAAAGACTAGCCAGGAATGAGGTTTAGATACACGCAGGGAACATAGTAAATGTTACTATGCCTTCCATAGGTGTATTCCCTATGTATTTACTTTCATAATTCATTTTAGAGTTTCACACTCTAGCCCTTTGCATAAGATATCTTGCAAGAAGGTTGTTCATAAGAGAACTTTTGATGTTCGGTGTTATGAATAACATAAGGGCCATACTTTTATTATGAATGAGACGTATGTTATGAATATTGATAAAAATACATTACCTCTGGGTTTACTTTCATAATTCATTTTAGAGTTTCATACACTCTAGCCCATTGCACAATGTTTGTTGCAAAAGAGTTGTTCATAAAACAACAATTGTTGTTCAGTATTATGAATAACATGAAGGGCCATGCTTCCATCCTAGATGGGATGTATGTTATGAATATTGATGGAAAATATGATACATCCATAACACTGACGCTAAATGTCGCAAGACTAAAAGAATACCACACAAGTGTGGCACTGCATTTGGTCACATTGTAGAAACCCGCATGGAAAATTCCATTATGATGGATTTTGAAGTCGTTTGATTTTGAATCATCTGACACTTGCAACTTTCCTCTGAAAAGTGAAGTGACTGAAATACCGTTCACAGGCCATAAGGAACGAACAAAGAACATATTGGTGATCATACATTGTGTTGTGTGTAGTCCAATAAATGTTGTTGCAAGTAGTGGATTTATCTATCTTCAGAAATGACTCAAGTAGATATATGGATATTTACTTGTTGAGACGAAGTCTGGATCTTTTGAATTCATTCATAAGGTTTTCAAAAATGAAGTAGAAGTTATTGTAACAAGAAAATTATGTTTCTACAATTCGATTGCAGAAAGGAATATTTGAGTTACAAGTTTAGCGAATGTCTGATGAGTTATGAAAGGGGTTTCATAACTTGCACCTCCCGGAACACCACTGCAAGTGAAAAGTCCGTGAAGATGTAATCGAACCATTTATGACATGGTAAGATCAAAGATGACATAAATAAATTTGCCATTATCCCTTTTATAGAGTGATGCTTTAGAGACTGCGGCTTTTACACTGAAAAGAGCTCCATCAGGTCTGTTGAAATGACGCCATGGTATGGTACACCCAACCATGTTATATCTTTTCTTAAAATTTGGAATATGGGGCTTGTGTAAAAGGTTACAAACCTATTCCAAATCAGACAAGTGCTACTTTGTAGGTTATCCCAAGTCATTGGGTATTCCCCCACCACTATACCGAGGCAAAGGATTTTGCCACAAAACGGTATGCTTTTAAAGAGAATAGTTCTTACAAAAGGTGAGTGGGAGGACAGTGCAACTCGACGAGATAACCAGTATCTTCGTCATCAGATCAAAGGAAAGGAACCTTGGAAGTGATTCCGGAGTTTCCTACTGCGACTGATACGGAAGTCTCTACAATAAAATGTATGGACTTCGGTCGAACTTGCAGCTGAACCACGTAGGCAAAGCTCGTGCAAACCTATCAGGTGCGCAAACGAGATATTGTTGTTAGACAACAGTATACCTACAATACACAAGGAAGCGTTGATGGGCCCTGATTCCGGAATTGGCTAAATGCCAATACAATCCGAGATAGTTTCCATATAAGTGATTCGAGATTAAAATCTTGATACACCTTTCGGAAGACTTAGAGTCTAACGAATATTTATGGAACTAAAAACTGATACGGATAAAATGTTTTATCCATAAAGCTCGACTTGTTGCAATAACAAGTTCAAGGAGTTGACTACGATGAGATTGTCTCACCGTAGCGATGCTTGAAGTCGGTTCGGGTTGAACTAGCAATTAATACATATTTCAATCATGAGATATGAAACATGGATGACAAAAGGATTTCCATCTGATGGAAATGAAACCTAGGACTTGTATGTGATACAGTCCAAAGAAATTTGTCGATCCAGAGGATGCTAGTAAGTATGCAAACTTCAGAGTTCCCGCGATGGACAGAAGAGAGCAAAGTGGAGTTGGAATCTTCGTTTTTGATGGAATGGTCAAAGGGGTTTGACTTCATCAAATGGGTATCGAAGATGCTTGTGATTCAAGAAAGTAAGTGGGAGCATAATAATATTTCTAAAAACCTTGTGTACTTGACACATTGTTAATTGGAAATAAATTTCTTGACACGAATTAGGACTTCACTTGAAAATAGTTTTTCGATGAAGTGCTTAGGCTAAATAGCCTCAATATTAGGCATGATGATCTATGGAGATAGATTTACCTAATGGGGCTAAGCTATGAATACATATTGACAAGATGCTAAAACCTTTTAGCATTGAAAAACGTCAAGGAGTGATTCTTGCCGAAGTCACATGGAAAGAGTTTTTGCAAGACTCGGTGTCCCAAAACACTGATGAGCAAAATACATGATGGTGATTCCACACACTCTTGTGTTTGGATTAATCATGTATTCCATGGTATGTAAAAACAACCAGATATGTCCAATATTCCAAAGTTGTTGCGAGTATAGATACCAAAGTGATCAAAGTACTGATCATAGGACAACAGTGAAAGATGTCATTGAGTACTAGAGTAGTAGTGATGACATGTTTTCTCGCAAGCAGAGATTATGAAGTGCTCGTTGTAAAGTAATTACATCGATACAGTCTTCATCAATGCTCCATGCGATTTTCGATTTAAGTTAAGGGTTTTTTGTGTAATACACAATATGGTGGCACGGTAGTTGGAAATTGTTCCAGACAAGATACTGTGGCGAATTCTATAACAAAGGCTGAGTATGTTGATGCTTAAGAAGCGACAAAGAAGTTGTTGAATCATATAGTTCATTCATGAACTTAGTATGGTTCCAAGATGGCTTTGGTCTATGGGACACTATTGCAGATAGTTGCTCCATAGCTCAGTCTGAGGAATCAGGTTTCGACCAATGATTCACACATATGCAAAGCCAAGTCCACACAAAATATGAATTTTGTGAAAGCGTGAAAACGCGAGGATATGCAAAGTTACACACGGAGCTGAAGTCGTCAGATCCGTTGGACATCAGGCTATACCACAAGCGAAGCATATTTTACACCAGTATGCCATAGGTGTAAAGTGCATTAGCATTGACTAGATTATTGACTCTAGTGCAAGTGGGAGTCTGTAGGAGATATGCCCTAGAGGCAATAATAAATGTTATTGATTATCTCCCTGTTCATAATTAGGTTTATGTTCCATGCTATAACTGCTATGGTTCTCGAGTCTACAATAACCACGAGGCTCGGAGGAAGACTCATATGCACATGTGGAATAATAAACGGTAAAATGTATTCCTAGTCTGGCCTCTAAGACTGGCTCAAGTATTGCATGATGATCCTATTTTCCTGATCATGGGCATGGCTATGCCGGCAATTTTGAGGGCACAATATTAGAAGAACATTTGTGTTGAATCGACCCGAATTGATGTTATGCTATGAGATACATTCGTCATTAGTTAATGGTTTATAACACAGAGATGGTTAACGTTTGCATGATTCCTTAGACCATGAGAGTATCGAGTTTCTTCATGCTTGCTTCATGAACTTTGGGGTTTGTTAAACGTCATCCGTAAATGGGTGGCTATTACGGCGGCTTACGGGTTCATGGAAAAGTATGTCAAGTAACTTGATTGCTCAAGATTGGGATTTGCTCCTCCGACGATGGAGAGATATCTCTGGGCCCTCTCGGTGTTACGGTATCCATCATCGTCTGGCCAGACACTTTGTGATTTGATCACGGGGATGCCGGAACACGGGAACGAGAAAAGAGAACAATACCGGTAACGAGGTAACTGGCATAGTGGACAAGTTGTTGATCCACGGGGATGCCAACATGTCTCACCTCGGGTATTTGTAACATATCGTGAAGCAACAGGAATAGCACACGGCAACTGGAGGTTCACTCGAATATTCATTCGTGTGGGTATAGGGGTCAATATGGTTGTCCACGGCTCCGATGTTGATCATTGATCGGAAGGGGTTCCGGGTCATGTCTATGCTTCACCGAACCTATAGGGTCACACGCTTAAGGGTCATCTATCTGCTGAATACTAGACAGGGAGTCTGAGAGAAAATCACCGAAAAAGTTTCGGACACCGGAAAAGTTTCGAACAGCGGAAAAGTTCCGCAGAGAGAACACCGGAACAGTTTCGGTAAAACTGAAAAGTTGTTTCAGGGGATACCATTAAGTCAAATTGGTTTCGGCACATGCCTGATAATTCTTGGAGGGTGCCAGAATCATTTTGGAAACTTTCTGGAATTTTCCGGAATGATAACCGGAAATGTTCCGGAGCTGCCGAAACCGCTTCAGATGCTTTCCGCAGATGAAAATCACTAAACCGGAATTGTTCCGGCTCGCGTTGAAAATTATTTTGGTGGGTACTGGAAATGTTCTAAGCCCACATGAATATTTTCAGTTCGATCAGACGCTGAAAAATGTCATCGTGAATAGTGAAAGTGCTTTTTGGGATATTTATGGAAAAGTCACCTTTTGGGATATTTTCCCAAAAAGGTTTCTAGAAGGCTTGGGGGCCAAGAAACCCTACCCCTTGGATTTCCTATAAATAGAGGTGGAGGGGCTGCCTCCACACTCACTTCCTTCTCACATACAAGTGCCATGACATTTCTGGCTTCTCTCTCCCTCCCAGCGAAATAGTTTCGTAGAGCCGAAAGGCTGTCTGGGTTCCGGTGGGAACTAGTTCTGGACGGCGAAGCCCTGCCGGATAGATGACACCGTATGTGTGCAACTCTGTAGAGAGATCGTAGTTTCGGTCTTAGTTCGAGAGTGCCTCCCGAAGGGCTGTCCGAGTGACTGTCCGAGTTTCGATGGTCCTCCCGAAGGGCTGTCCGTGTGACTGTCCGAGTTTCGATGGTCCTCCCGAAGGGCTGTCCGTGACACCGTCCGAGGGACTGTCCGACCGCCTCCCGGAGGGCTGTCCGGGGGCGGATGAGGGTATACATCCTCGCGGTTGGTAGGTTGTAAATCCTAGCTGCGGGGATCTGCACCACCGATCGTCATCGACTCTACTTCCGCTGCGCTACGAGTCGGTAACGAAACAGATCAAACCTTGTATGCAGTCTCCATAGTGATCCTGGGCTGGTACGTAGGTCAGAAATTTTTTGTTTTCTGCTGCGTTACCCTACAATACTTGGGTTTGCCTAATTGTTTTTCACTCGGTGGAATTACAGGTTGTGGTGTTGCATCTCCGTGGAGTTGGTCCCCGATCGTCCCTCCGTTGTTCGACAAAACGTGTCCATTTGTCGTATGTTGAATTTTGTTCATAGGATGATGGTTGGTTCATTTGTTGAGTTAATTGTGTATTCAACTTGTGTATAAATCTTGTATTCATCTTGTATTCATTTTGTATTCATCTTGTGTATAAATCTTGTATTCATCTTGTACAAATATCGTCGTAACTTCGACATGAGAAGGGGGGGGGTCGTTAGAACATAACCCCGATAACTTTGATTTTGAGGCATATGAAAACCTGATTTGCACGTCGGACAGGCATGAGAGAGGCGGTCCGCAAAGTATCCTCTCCCGAAAGATAGGACGACTCATCAGATATGATTCTAGATAATGTCCAATGCCTCATATCGCGAACATAGTTATATTGGATAATTGATCTTCATATAAATGAAGCATAAAAGTTTAGCAATCACTTCCAAATTTTCATGTTGTTCATTGACTTCGACATGAGGGGGGGGGGGGTCGTGTTAACACATAACCCCGATAATTTTGGTATAACTTCGACATGAGGGGGAAGGGGGTCGTTAAAACATAACCCCGATAATCCACTAATCCATTGCTCATATGCATATGATTCCTTGTTGTGATTAGGTCTATGTTTGCCACTAATCCATCTCTCATGGTTGTATATTGCCATGTTGTAATATTTGCAGAAACTATGGAACACGATAGAGACTTAGAAAAAGAAGAGATGTTGGGGGATATAATCCGCGACGGAGGTGATGATAGCCCCTCACAGTTTCTCAACAACTCCGAGGGTGAGGGAAGAGAAGATGACGGCTCCGCCAGTGTTGGAGCCTTAACTGTTGCAAAGTCCGGCGAGGTATATATATTAATTAAGCCTCTGCTGACTAGATGCATTAATTGTTTTGTATGTACATATATTAACACTTCTTTCTTCTTTTAGCCCTCCAGATCGAGCCAAACTTCTATAAGGAGACGAGGCCCGAAGAAAAGGTTGGGCGAGAATGAAAGGTTCATGATCGAACAAGTCGATCCAGATGGCAAACCGACTGTTCCCAAGCGGACCCAAGACCGATTTATACATCAGTGCGGAGTTGTTGTTAGGGACAGCGTCCCGATCAGCATCCAAGAATGGAATAAGAAGAAGGACGATGGAGTTTCTTATGTCGACGATAGATGCAAATATCAACATTGGAACTCGCTCATGATAAATTTCAGCCTACCGCCAGAGGAGGATCCAAATAACCCAGTTATACAGCGAAAAGTCAAACAATGGGCTCTTAAGAAGATGGCAGAACAATTCAAGAACTGGAAGAAAAGATTGAACGAACAGTTTGTCGAGAAAGACGAGACTCCAGAATTCACCGGTCAATATGCGAAGATAAAAGATCACTGGCCCGCATCTGTGGCGTACAAGAAATCGGAGAAAGCTAAGAACAGGTCACAGACAAATAAGCTAAATGCTGCAAAGAAGCAGTATCACCATGTTACGGGGTCAGGTGGCTACAAGGTTGCCCGGCCTACGTGGGACAAAACTGAGAACGACCTGCTTGCTAAAGGGATCCATCCAGCGACATCGAACTAGCCCGAACGGGCAAGGACTTGGTTCTTCGGGCATGGGGGAACTTTGGACCTAGAAACAGGGGAAGTGTGTTTACACGAAAGAACAACTTGAAACACCCGTCACAAAGATTCAGGAAGCAATCAAGGACGTGCAGGAAGGGAGGTTCCATCCCGACAGAGAGAAGGACGTGCTGTCACGCGCCCTCGGAAATCCTGAACACCCTGGACGAACACGAGGCACAGTAGGCTCCGTTCCATGGGTGCATGGGTTTCCCGACAGCACTGGTTATAGAAGCCGAGGGAGAAAGAAGAAAGAGGAAGCAGACCGGATGCAGAATGTAGAAAAAAGATTAGCGTTGCCGGAGAAGAAACTAGAGGCACTTACCAGTCAGCGAGCTACCGACCCACCATCTCAGCAGCACGAAGATCCTTCATTCGATACTGCCCACGAAGCTACCCCACCATCTCAGCGGAAAAGCAGCGTGGCTTCCACGGAGCTCATTCGGCCTGATATCACGGCTCCTCGCTACCCCGTGGATTATATCACGGAGAGGGAAAATTGTGAGCTAATGGCGAAATGCATCAACCTAACCTTGAAGGTGGCGGTCGGCTATGTCTTACCTCCTAGACCTGATGGAACTTTCCATTGCAATCCGATTCCAGATGGCTTTGCTATTGTCGGGGTGGATGAAGTTACCAAGGGATTCGAGGGGCTGGAGCTTGAGTACCCTACAGGTGAAGGGGAGACTCATCTGGTAGATGCCGTAAGGACTACCATTCTATGGAGAAAGGAAAACATCGTGCTTCCACAATGGACGCCACGTCAGCAGACTCAGCCGGAGGAGGCCCCTGAGCAGACTCCTCACAGTCCAGCTCTATCTCCGCTGCCTCAGTCGTCTCTGCCGTGTCAGCACACTCCGCCGCCTCAGCTGTCTCCGCCGCGTCAGCGGACTCCGCCGGAGGAGGCCCCTCAGCAGAATCCTCCGCCGCCTCAGCTGTCTCCGCCGCGTCAGCGGACTACGCCTCCTCCACCGCGTCAGCTGACTCCGCCTCCTCCGCCGCCTCAGCAACGGCAGAAGAGACCCGCCGCTGCTCCGGCGGCTAGCAGTACAAGAACGAAGAAATCCAGAGCAGGTCCAAGCGTCAAGAAGGCTCCTCCCAAGTTACCATACGACATGACTGACGAGGAAATCAACAAGATCGTGGCTGCCGATGTGAAACACCAGCTTGCACCGAAACGTCCAGATCCAAAGGAGAAAATAGATTCGGTAAAAGCGAAGCGCTGTCTGGATGCCCTTCAGCGACCACTATCTCCTCCGCTGCCCTCACACTATGACCGCTGTATTGTAAAGACATTTAATGAAGCGAAAAGGTCGGGAAGTACTAGCAGTGCTGCAAGAAGTGGGAAAACAATTCCCCAGCTCGGCGAACAGGAAAAACAATCGTGCCCCCCGCTCAAGGTGTTTTCCAATATTGCTAATGATCCGAGGGTAGCGGCCGCTCATCCTGGTTACACTCTTCGTGATTACTTAGGCGATGAGGTACAGTTCGAAATGGCTGAGGTAGCCTTTAGATACGAGCACGGGAAGCCTTTCGTCAGACCTGAGCAGCTCCCGAAACTATCAACGATGATGCGAAGATTGCATTACTGGTACTTGAAAGCCTGCAAGGAAGGGACCGACAGTATCTTAGTGGGAATTAAAGATGAGCACTACCATAATGGAGTCGGGGCGTTGTACATTGAATTTGAAGAATTATTTAAGTTATACAATCAAGACGCCCTCGACAAAACTATCGTCAGTTGCTATTGTCTGTAAGTATTTTTCTGTAATTAAGTTTCTAGCTCAGCTCGTTCATTGCATGTATAATTATCCTCACACTATATTATGCAGATTGAAGATCCTCGAATGCAGAGGAAAAATCTATGACATTAGGTTCATTAACCCAAATACCGTAAATGAATATACGGTACAAAAAAAACCCCGATGACACAGAGCAAAACTTGCTAAAGGCATTATTTGGACAACAAAACAAAAGGGAAATACTATTTCCTTACAAATTCAAGTGAGTGTTACTGTCTTGTGCAAATTCTGTTTCGCTTACTCGAGGTTAAGTGTAATTGATGAGTTATGCGTGCGCAGGTTCCTCTATATTCTGCTAGCCATTCAACTTGACGCGGGAGTAGTAAATGTCTTGGACTCGAGACGTAAAGACCCTAAGGAGTGGGCGGACCTGAGTCAAATGCTCCAGAAGTAAGTTCAATCATTATCGCACCATATCAGCAACTTTCGTTCATTTCATGATATCAAGTAATCATTTTCTTTGCCGGGCAGGGTTTGGAAAAAGTTCACCAATCAGGTTAGAGGTGAATGGAAAAAGGAGCTGCGATTTTCACACCCCAAAGTAAGTACTACTAGCTAGTTCCGCGCATCTCTCATTGATTCTATTTTCAATACCATTATCATGCTTGATTATCATTTTAATTGAACTCTATTCTCGTAAAGTTCTTGTGGCAGGAACCCGGGAATAATTTATGTGGATACTACGTTTGCGAGTACATTCGCCACGAGATCTCTGAGCGGGGCAGATCTGAAGAACAATTTGAAGTACGTAAACAATATTCACATTTTTATTTTATTACCATCAATTGTGTTGAGTTTCATTCATATATATATATATTGACCCCCTTCTTTAAATTAGATCTCGCGGAAGCGGGACGAACTCCTACCAACTGATCGCATACGAGCAATTCAAGAGGAATTGGCGGGATTCTTTGTTGAGCATGTCATACCTACAGACGGAGAATGCCATCGGGATTTGCAATGCGATATTGGTAATTAGATATTAGGGATCGTAAGAGATGTTATATTGCATATATGCATGAACGTGTACTATATGTAGTAGCGTCGAATAGATATACGAAAACTTATTGTTCGACCAAGCACGGAGAAAGAGAGATCACTTCTCTCTATATATTGATCATGACGATATTGTGTAATGGTTCCTTCATTGCTATATATATGTAGTAGCTAGCGTCGAGTTGAATGAAAAGCATAAAATAAAAATGTAAACCCTAAATGTAAAGGAATTGAATAGTAAACACAAAAAGAAAAGGGGAAACACAATATGAAACCCCTAAACCCTCCAAAACCCCTAAACCCCTCCTTTCAAAAAAAAAAAAAAAAAAACCCCAACGCCTGGCAGTCGCTGACGCGTGGCTGCCTTCTAGTCCCGGTTGGTGTTACCAACCGGGACTAGAGGTCCTCCTGCCTGGGCGCCCACAGCGGCCACGTGGAGCTCCTTTAGTCCCGGTTCGTAATCCAACCAGGACTAAAAGTGGGGGCCTTTAGTCCCGATTATTTTGTCCCGGTTGCAGAACCGGGACTAAAGGCCCTCTAGAACCGGGACTGATGCACTGTTTTCTACTAGTGGTTGTTGATGCTGCAGCCTGCTGCTGCTATAGGGTGGGTCGGCTACCGCTAGAACACATGGTGTCGGCTGCAGCTAGAACACATTGAGGCCGGTGGAGGACGATACTGTATACCCTGTCTACCGGCCGCTACCGCGAGACATGCACTCATGGATGCATATCTCGCATCAACTATTCATCCTCAAAAATCAACTCGGATGAAGTCTAGCCAGGAATTGTGCACGAGCAAGAGCTATAGCATGCGTGAGGTGCAAACCTAGCTAAGGGGCAGTCGCCTAAGCTGAACACACGCCGAAAGACATAACCAACTGGCCATGAACAGTTTGACGACACAGTACTTGCATGGAATCGGTGCAGCACTACAGCTACAATACTTCCAAAAAAATGATCCTCTCTCTGAAAAAAAAAAAGATAAACAAAATCCGTACTACCTTGCGTCCCTCGTGTCCCCTACTATCTCTCTCGCTCACTCGCTGTCCTGCTTTATTATCGTGAGGGGTATAGACCAGTACGGCATCAATCATTTAATCGCGTGCATGCACGATTAGTCAGTCTATTCAGTGAACAGAGGCAGGCGGTTTGATCGTGCACGTCAAACAAATCGCTCACGGAAAGTAACCCAAATGAATTACTAAGACGGATGCATGGAGTAGTCTGTTACCATCGATTTTATCTGGCACTTAACTTGTCCGCGAGCATGCAACGGGTACTGCATCTACGTGCATGTCTACGCACTGTACATTTAGTCGTGGGGCCGATCGACTAGTAATTATCTTTTATCTTGAATAACACTCATGTACGGCCGTGAGTTGACCGCCCACGTCACTGGCTTAACACGGATGCTGGGTGACGTACATCGTGCTGAGTAATTCCTCCAGGTCTGAAGCCTGAAGGTACGGGAGGCCGAAGACGCAGATCGAAGAATGCACGCTGTGTCGTCGGCAGATAGATTCTTTGCAAATTTGAACTGTAAAAACATCTCATGTTTAACAAACAGACGGGGTACTAACTTGATATGCATTTGACCAGTTGTCTCTAGCTAGTCTAGCTAAAAGATCAGTAGCTGTATCTTAATTAATTCTAGCTAGATGTTACGGCCAAGCGTCCTCAAAGGAGTACTCCCTCCGTCCTAAAATAAGTGACTCAACTTTAAACTAACTTTAGTGTAAAATTAGTACAAAGTTGAGTTACTTATTTTGGGACGAAGAAAATATATACGTAGTACGGTAGCTTTTACCTCAAGTTTACCAATACAAAGTACGAAGCTGACCAATGCGTTCCTAGTTAGGGGAAAGTTTCAGGCGATACCGAACTTCAAATGCTACATATAATGTACCAGTGTTTGTACTCCACGGCCCGGGAGTAGCATGCATGTACCCGCGTTGCTTTAAGGGCACCTCCAATGCACGACTCTAAATTGTCCGGTCGCGTCCATTTAGGGATAAACGGACAGAACAGGCGGCCCAACGCGCGGGAGCAAACGGACCAATGTCCGTTTTCGACCCATTCCTGGCCCAAATTCCGGTCTCGCTTGCGTCGAAACGGACAGCGCGCGGACGGGCGGGATGCGCGCCCTTGTCCTCCCCTAACCCGCCCGTCGAGGACACAAGCCCCCACTTTCCCTCCATTCCGCCCAAAACCCTCCCGCGCGCCTCCTCCCCTCCCTCCTCCATGGATGGCGGCCTGACGACTCCCGGCGACCCGGCCGCGGCCGCGCGCCCCGCGGCGAAGAAGAAGTCTACGAAGAAGCCGCGGTCGGAGCTCACGCCTGCGGAGCTCGCCAAACTCGACGCCGAATCGGCCAAGAGGAGAGGCCAGCGAACAAAGGTGGCGGGAAAGAAGGCCGCCGCCGACTACGAAGCCGAAGTCGCCGCCAGGTGTGCCGCGCAACACCTTGCCGACGTCGACGACAAGGAGTCTATCGTCGCCAAGGCGCACGCCCTCCTCATGTTAGGGTTGTGCCGACCCCCGCCGGCCATTCTCTCTGTCGCTGCCATGGCCGCGGCTAGCACAGGATCGCCGACCGTTCATCCCCCGCAGCACCGGTCCCCGAGCTCGTCCACCACACCCGAGACTCCAGGGTACCGTGCGCCGCCGCTGCATGAACATGGGCAGACACGTTTCTCCACGTTGCCGGACTGCAACGTGGTCGCTCCGGCCACGCCCGCAGGCGTCATCGACCTCGACGTGACGCCGGGGTACAGTGGCGCTGGCCACCCGTTCGACGGGACGCAAAGGAAACAGCCCTTGTCGTTTCCTACGGCCAACATTGCCGGCGCTCGCAAGCTGTTCGATGAAATGCCACAGCCGACGCCGATTGTCGACGACCCTAACTACGCGGCGTTCATGGAGAACGTCATCTTCGAGGGCCGTGGCGAGGCCTTCCACGTTGACGGCCAATGCCAAGCTTTCGATCCCGACGCGACCCAAAGCCAGGACGGCCGCGGCCAATATGGTGACACTCAATTCGCCGGCCATGATTAAGATGAGGACGACCATGGCAACTCACGGCATGAAGATGATGACTTGTATTTGCAAGATGACGAAGATGAGATCGACATTTGCTACTTGTAAGCTGCGTTGGGATTTCCCCGAAGAGGAGGGGAGATGCAGCACAGTAGAGATAAATATTTCCCTCAGTGAGAACCAAGGTATCAATCCAGTAGGAGAACCACGCAGAACCTCGTGAACAGCACCTACACACACAAAATCAAATACTTGCACCCAACGCGGACAAGAGGGTTATCAATCCCCTTGAACTCGCTATTTGCAAGAATTAATTCTGATAGTGATAGATAGATAAAATAAATTACAAAATAAAATAAAGGAAACAAAATTGCAGCAAGGTATTTTTAGGTTTTTTATATGATTTAAGTAGACCCGGGGGCCATAGTTTTCACTAGAGGCTTCTCTTTCAAACACATAGCATACGGTGGGTAAACAAATTACTGTTGGGCAATTGATAGAAAAACGCATAGTTATGACGATATTCAAGGCAATGATCATGTAGATAGGCATCACGTCCGAGACAATTAGACCAACTCCTGCCTGCATCTACTACTATTACTCCACCCATCGACCGCTATCTAGCATGCATCTAGGGTATTAAGTTAATGAAAACGGAATAACGCCTTAAGCAAGATGACATGATGTAGACAAAGTAAACCCAATCAATATGAATAAACCATGTCGTTTTGTCCTTAATGACAACAATACAAATACGTGTCTTGTCCCTTTCTGTCACTGGAATATAGAACACCGTAAGATTGAACCCATCACAAAGCACCTCTTCCATTGTAAGATAAATCAATCTAGTTGGCCAAACCAAACGGATAGGTCGGAGAGAAATACAAAGCTATAACAATCATGCATAAAAGAATTTAGAAAAGATTCAAATATTTTTCATGAATAATCTGATCATAAACCCACAATTCATCGGATTCCAACAAACACACCACAAAAGAAGATTACATCGGATAGAACTCCAAGGAGATCGAGGAGAACATTGTATTGAAGATCAAAGAGAGAGAACAAGCCATCTAGCTACTAGCTATGGACCCATAGATCTGTGGTAAACTACTCACACATTATCGGAGGGGCAGCAAGGTTGATGTAGCAGCCCTCCGTGATCGATTTCCCCTCCGGCTGGGTGCCGGAAAAGGTCTCCAGATGGGATCGCGGCAGAACAGAAGCTTGCGGCGGCGGAAAAGTTATTTCGTGGGGCTCTCTGTTGGTTACCAAATAATTTAGAATTTATAGATGTGGAATTAGGTCAAAAGGAGCCACGAGGTGCCCAGAAGGCATCTTGGTCCCCCCCCCCCCCGGGGTGCGCCATGTTGCCTTGTGGCTTCCTTGTGAGGCTTCTGGCCTCCTCCCGAAGCTTCTAGGGTCTCTTTTTTCCAAAAAAAATCATTAAAAAGTTTTGTACCGTTTGAACTCCGTTTGGTACTGATTTCTTGAAAAATCAAAACAAGCAGAAAACAGCAACTGGCCTTGGATACTAGGTTAATTGGTTTGTCCGAAAAAATAATATAAAATAGCATATTATTGCATATAAAACCTCCACAATTGATAATATAATAGCATGGAACAATCAAAAATTATAGATACATTGGAGACGTATCAACATTGCGGAGGAGCCATTGATGTTTATCGATGAGCTCACCCAAAGGGCCGAGGCACAAAAGAGGAGGCAAAGCATTCGCACGGGATCATATACCCAAGAGGAGGACACTTTCATTTGCGAGAGTTGGATAGAGATATGCCAAGATCTGTTGAGAGGTGCCGAGCAAAAAGGATCCGTCTTTTGGTCGAGAGTTCACAAAACCTTCCATGAGCAAAGGAAGTTTGCCCCCTACCAATTTGCTAGCACCCGCGGCATCAACTCAATCCAAAAGAGATGGGGGTTCATTCAACAAGAGTGCAACAAGTATTGTGCCGCGCTTGAGAGCGTCGAAGCCCGTCCCGTGAGTGGCCTAGGCCTTGGTGACTTGGTATGAACTTCTCGTTTTTTCATCTTGTGTCCTTTCATGTTGGCATGCCATTTTATGTTTCATGCATTTTGTGTCCTTCCATGTTACAATTGCGGCCGCATCTTTGATTGTGTAGGCATGCCAATCTTTGGAAGCCTTCAAGGCCCGGCACAAGAACAAGCCATTTACTCTCACGCATTGTTGGGTGCTCATCAAAGATTGTCCCAAGTTCAAAGACCAATATGCCGCTCGTAAGAAGAAAGGAGGAAAGGCGGCCGTGGCTGATGAGGGAGACTTCCTCAATAGGCCGGGGGGCAAGATAGGCTCGAAGGCTGACGAGAAGCGTGATGCGTCTTCCATGGCCTTGCAAGGAACTTTGGAAAACATGATGAGTCAAAAGGAACTGAGGGACGAGAGGAGGAGCAAAGGGAAGGAGGAGCAAATGAAGATATACCTAGAGCTCCAAACGAAGAAGCTTGACATGGAGGAGACCGCGAAGAGGAGGAAGCTTGACATCGAGGAGGCCGCTCAACTTAAGAAGCTCGAGATCGAGGCCACCATGGCCGACACCAAAGCAAAAGAGGTGGCACTCGCGTTCGTGAGCGTCGACAAAAACAACATGTCACCGGAGAGGAAGGCTTGGTTCGCGAACCGGCAGAGGGAGATGTTCGCCCGCGACGGCTTGAACTAGGTGAAACCTCGGCCGTGGACAATGGCCGTCCATTTTGAAGGCTGGCTGGTGTGCCGGCCGCTGGCTTTGTTGCCGGCGCCAAAAACTTGTTCATTTTGAAGGCTGGCTGGTGTGCCGGCCACTGGCTTTGTTGCCGGCGTCAAAAAACATGTCCATTTTTAACGGCTGGCTAGTGTGCCGGCCGCTGGCTTTGTTGTCGGCATGAAACTGGAGGGTGACCATTCTGTAGGCCGCCGGCTATGTTGCCGGCCGGCATGAACTATGGCCGCTGCCATTTAGCTTGTTTTCAGATTTGCATGCACGCGGACCAGATGCGGCCAAAGATGCGGCCGCGCGTTGGGCGCACGGGCGGCGCATCCACTAATCCGGGCGGACACGGTCCCATAGCCATCCCCAAACGGACGAAATCCAGACAAAACGAACGTCCGTTTGGGATCGTGCGTTGGAGTTGCCCTAACCTAATCACAAACCCACGGCCTGGGATCAGATACCTATAGCTTCCCTATGCGTACGTACTCCTACTATACTACATGCATGTAGCTGTCGGAACCGCGACGTGCTGCAAAAGTCAATAATGGCATAGTGCAGTCAACCCAAGATTTACATAACTAGCGGTGTCGGCTTCTACCGGGTAGCGAGACGCCGTTGGATGTTTATAAGATTCGCGCATCGATGTATCGTAGTCAACGTAGATTACACACTCCATTATGTATCAGTACAGATTGGATACAGTATGAGAACGATTGTGTACCAGTACATGATGCACGTGTGGCCCACACATTCAATTCCGCAGCAGTCATTGATGTACTCCCACGCCATCCCTAACCAATCTTCTCCGTCTAGTCCTCTCGTGTGTGAGCCCGCCGCCGCCAGAGTTCTTCAAGCTCGCGGATCCTGTTGGGAGAAGATGAGGTAGAATCCTCCCAATCTTCGAATCGACCAACAAGGGTTAGTGCTCTACACATCAAGGGCCGTCTTTTTGGACGTCTTTCCTCGGCCATTCTGCAGTGTTGAAGTAGATTTCTGTTTTCTATATCCGCCTTGATTTGTGAATGCATTTTAAATCGAGTTGAGTTGGTACATCCGCATACGATTTTGAGCCATGGAGAGTATGTTAAAACCGATCAACGGAGACCGTATTTAAACATTTAGTTGATCAAGTAAAACAGAGATGATTTCATTTTCATGCTATATTTGGATATCATTTTTGTATTAACACTGCATCAGTTCTGTTTTGTTTGTTGTAGCCGTTGAAGCGAATCTGACGATTCAGACATAGCCTATTTTCAGCTTCCGAAAAACAGACGGCAAAGAATGGCCTCATGGCAAAGATCGTGTTTGCCGTCAGTACACTCTTTGCCGTCTGCTAGCCGACGGCAAAGAGCCCATCTAGGCCCCACTCGAGCTCGGAGCTGATTAGGTCAAACGGACGGCCTGGATGTCGTCCGGTAGCAGACGGCAAAGACCGCAAAAACCAGACGGCAAAGCTCGAACTGCCTAACGTATCTAACGGCCGTGCCCCGCCCCCACCTCTCTCTCTCTCTCTCTCTCTCCCCCCCTCCGGCGCAGCCGCCGCCCCGACGACGCACCACCGTCCCCCGCCGCGCCCGTCGCTGCCGCCGCCCTGCCGCCCCGGCGCCCCACCGCGCCCGTCGCTGCCGCCGCCCCGCCGCCCCACCATCCGCGGCCCCGCCGCCCCGCCGCACTCGCCGAGGCCGCGGCAGACGAGCTCGACGTCCTCCGCACCCGCCGCGCGGCCTTTTGGAGGAAGCTGCGCGTCGGGGTCCTTGCCGCGATGGTCTTCTCCATGGCCGCCATCGACATCGTCCTCGCCGCGGCGATCCTCCACGGCCGCAGCGGGAGCCGCCCCGCCGCCCAGATCCACCGCCCAGCCGCCCCCGCCGCCCGGCCGCCCCCCTCCGGTGAGTTTTTTATTCTTCTCTGTTTTTTTTTCTTTTTTTATTTAATTGGTACTGTTAGGTTAGTGCTAGGTTAGGTTAGAAAAGAACTAGGAGAAGAAGATTTTAGGTTAGTCATATTTTAGGTTAGTCAAAATTAGAAGAAGAAGAAGAAGATGAAAAAAAAAGAAGAATAAGTAGAAGAAGAGGAAAAAGGAAAAGAAGAAGAAGAAGAAGAAGAAGAGGAGGAGAAGAAAAGAAGAAGAAGAAGAAGAAGAAGAAGAAGAAGAAGAAGAAGAAGAAGAAGAAGAAGAAGAAGAGGAGGAGGAGAATAGGAGAAGAAGAAGAGGAGAAGAAGAGGAAAAACAGGAGAAGAGGAGGAGGAGAAGAAGAAGAAGAAGAAGAAGAAGAAGAAGAAGAAGAAGAAGAAGAAGAAGAAGAAGAAGAAGAAGAAGAAGAAGAAGAAAAAATAGAGGAGAAGAAGAATAAAAGAGTAGTGGAAAAGTAGTTATATATAGAGATTTTTTATCGGGATTGAATATTCGTGTTGATCGGGTGGATTTAAATGTGCAGTTGTTTCGTCGCTGCGAGGGTCTGGTGTTCAACGACCTCCCCGTGCGTTCGACGAGCTCCCCTGCGTTCGTGGGTGAGCACAAATGACATCTCCTCCTCCCCCCTTCATTTGCTCTGTTCCGGTCTTCGTGCCGATGATACTTGCTAGCTATAGGTAGATTCAATCATCAGTATGCGTGACCAGTATGCGTCTCCCGTTCGAAAGGGTTACAGTTATAAATATGCATGCATTTGCATATTTATAACCGTGATTCTTTCGAATTGTCCAACGTTATCCATGGACAGCCCGAGTATGTGTAGATTGGGTTCGTTTTCCCATGCTCTGCTCCGGATCCGATGCAGAATTTCGTCAGTGCCTCCCTGTTGTTCTCCGGGTACACATCCTCTCTGTTTATTGCCGAGATGTGTATCAGGAGAACAGCGGGGATGTGCTGCCGAAATTTTGCGTCGGATCCGGAGCAGAGCATGGGAAAACGAACCCTATCTACACATACTCGGGTGGGATTAGGACCTATCTTTACCTATTAGCGTGTAGGTTGCATGGACGTAATAAAATTAACAAACTTGATTAACTGATGAATATATATGCTGAATTATATATATATTTCTTGTGTGTTTAGTAGGTAGGCAAGATGAGTGATCGTGCGTGGATGTACACCGGTCACACTAGTCAAAAAGACACGACCAATGAATGGTTAACAAAAACCAAGGGGTTTGTGAAAGCCGCATTTACAAATGGCCAGAGAAAAACCTGGTGCCCCTGTGTTAGGTGCGACAACTTTTCACAGAGGACAGAGGGTGAAATGGGTAAACACCTGCAGAAGTGGGGTTTTACGCCTGATTATACAGTGTGGACATTTCATGGTGAGTCTGCCCAACGTACCAGAGCTGACGTGGTTCGTCGTCGCACCGACGAGCATGGTACCGGGATCGAAGACATGGTGCAAGACTTTGATGATGCTCGGGATTCGGACGATGAGATGGAGGAATCTGCAAAGGCCTTCAATGAAATGTTGGAGTCTTCAAAACGTCCTCTCCACGAGCACACTGAGCTTTGTCAGCTGGATGCCATCGCACAAGTAATGGCTCTGAAGGATCAATTCAACTTGGGCAGAGAATGCTACGACGCGATGATGACACTATTTGGATGCTTTCTACCCAAAGGCCATGTACTGCCTGCAAACCTGTACCAGTCGGACAAAATCCTCCGTGTACTTAAGATGCCCTATGAGAAGATAGATGCCTGTGAGAAAGCATGTGCCTTATTTAGGCTTGAGTATGCGGACTTGAACTATTGTCCCATTTGTAAGTCTTTCAGGTATGTTGTGGTAGACAACGGTATGGGCGAGAAGAGGCAGACCAAAATCCCCGTTAATGTTCTTCGGTATCTGCCAATCGTACCAAGACTTCAACGTCTTTTCATGGTCGAAGAGACTGCTAGACAGATGACATGGCACAAATTGGGCAAAAGAACCAAACTAGATGCAGATGGGAATCAGATGTTGGTACACACATCGGATGCTTTTGCGTGGAAGAACTTCGATGCATTACATGAGCATAAAGCGGCAGATCCAAGGCATCCTCGAGTCTGCATCAGCACGGATGGGTTCAATCCGTTTGGTATGACGGCAACCCAATACAGTTGTTGGCATGTATTTGTCATTCCACTCAATCCCCCCCCCCCCCCCGGACAGATTATGCAAAGAAAGAACATTTTCCTGACGTTGATAATTCCAGAGTCCAACTATCCGGGGAAGAATATGAATGTGTACATGCAGCCGCTTAAGGATGAATTGCAAGAAGCTTGGGATAATGGGTTCAAGACATACGACGCCGCTAGCAAACAAAACTTCATAATGCGTGTCTGGTACATGTACTCGATGCATGACTTGCCGGCGTATGCAC
Source organism: Elymus sibiricus (assembly GCA_039707655.1). NCBI lineage: Eukaryota > Viridiplantae > Streptophyta > Magnoliopsida > Poales > Poaceae > Elymus > Elymus sibiricus. The sequence continues at coordinate 32,976,510 of CM077674.1, forward strand.
TATTCGATGGCTGGTGTACGCATGGAAGGTTCCCGTGCCCCACATGCAAGGCAGCTCTTCAGTTTCATTGGCTGCAGGCGGGTCGCAAGTATTCTTGCTTTGACTTGCATAGACAGTTCCTGGATCCTTGCCATAAGTTCAGAAAAGACAAGAAGAACTTCATCAAAGGTAGAGTTGTCAAAAACTCTGCACCACCTGCGTTGACTGGCCAACAAATCCTGGATCAGTTAAACGCTCTCGAGCCTGATCCAGAGCGTCCAGAGTATTTCAAGGGGTACAATTCGGAACACGCCTGAACTCACAAGACATGCTTGTGGGATCTGCCTTACTTCAAAGACCTCCTTCTTCCACACAACATCGACGTGATGCACACTGAAAATAATATCGGCGAGGCCCTTTTTGGTACATTGTTCGGCATAGAGGGGAAGTCAAAGGATAATCCTAAGGCTAGAGTCGATCAGCAGACTCTATGTGATAGACCGTTACAAAACATGCGACAATCGAAAGGAAAGCAGAACTGCACGAAGCCAAAGGCCTGGTTCAATCTTGGAAGGCCAGCTATGAGGGAAATTATCTTGTGGGTGAAAATGCACTTGATGTTCCCCGATGGATATGCAGCGAATCTAAAGAGGGGAGCGAGTCTTGAAAAATTGAAAATATTTGGTCTCAAGAGTCATGATTGGCACATATGGCTTGAGCGGGTAATGCCGGTGATGTTGCGTGGCTTTATCCCTGAGGATGAATGGCTAGTACTGGCAGAGCTGAGCTATTTCTTCCGTGTTCTTTGTGCGAAAGAACTATCGCCTGGCGTGTTAGATGACATGGAAAAGTTGGCGCCGGAGTTGCTCTGCAAGTTAGAGAAGATCTTTCCACCGGGCTTCTTTAATCCAATGCAGCATTTGATTTTACATCTCCCGACCGAGGCAAGATTGGGGGGGCCCGTGCAAAATCGTTGGTGCTATGCAACTGACAGGATGCAGAAGACGCTTCGAGCAAAATGTAAAAATAAATGTAGAATTGAAGCACCGATGGCTGAGGCATTCATTACTGAGGAGGCGGCAAACTTCGTGACAGCACACTACGAAGCCAAAAATCGTCATTTGCATAATCCGAAGCCTTGGTACAATGCTGGCGACCCTAAAAAAGGTGGATCCAACCTCAGCCTATTCAAAGGGAAGCTCGCACCAGCCGGTGCTTCGAATGCAATAATGTTGGATGTCGAAGAATGGCGGACCATTTCGTTGTATATCTTCAACAACCTAACAGAAGTGCAGCCGTACATCAAGTTCTCGGTACATTGTTTCGCAACTTCTAATTCCTTTGAACTGCTCTTATTCCTAGATATTTGATACAGTCGATACGTCGCCAAATTCTCGGATGGAGCGGTGATCCAAAAGGATTCCATCGAAGAGTATGAGCTTCTGGCAAAGCATGGAGGCGGCTATCCCGGTTTCATCTCTTGGTTCAAACAAACGGTAATTACCATTAATAGACCATTTCATTTCTTGGTCTAATTTGCGGCTAATGCAACAATCCTTTCGTATTAAAGTTGTAGGCTAATCTAGAGTCTATGGACTCCGAATTGAGACAAGCCGCTAATGGTTTTGACTATAAGGTCCGTTCATTTGAGAAATACGACATCAACGGGTATCGCTTTCGTACCTTTGGCAAAGAGCTATCTATGGCCGACCGAAAATCTACAAATTGTGGTGTCTCTGCTATCGGCGAAGGAGGTACCGAGTATTATGGAAGAGTTGAAGCAATTTATGAACTTCTATTCTATGGTGAAAACCCACCGAACGTCGTAGTCTTCAAATGTTATTGGTTCCAGCCGAAGGAGACTAGAAGGACTCATGAACATATAGGGCTAGTCGAAATCAAACAAAGCACCCATTTAGATGTTCCCGATGTCTATATTACGGCTCAACAGGCGACCCAAGTTTTCTATCTACCGTGGGCCTGCCAAACTAATACAAATCTGAATGGTTGGGATGTCGTTTATGAAGTGCCGCCACGTGTTAGACCACCTCCCCCCAATGAAGAAGATTATGAACCTCACATTAACCCAGACACATATGAAGGAGAATTCTTCCAAGAAACACGTCTTGCCAAAAAACGTTTCAAGAACCGCTCTACTTCACCCCAGAACATGGAAGTAGACAGTGACAGTGAATCCGACTTCACCCCTGAGCCGGAACAAGAAGAGGTTACTGCTGCGGATGACCTGTCAATGCTTGACCGATTACAGAAAGGCCTTCCACATGTTGATGCCGCTGAACCCGATGAGCACGTCATTCATGACGACACGCGTGATAGTGATGATGATGATGCATCTATTGATTCCGGAGCATATATAGACGATCCAAACTATTATTAGTTTGTATGCACCCCATCTATCCAAGGGTTCTAAAAGGTTAGCAATTTTATCCTTTCATCTCTCATTGCTAATTTAGCTCGTTTCATGCTCTATAAGTATAGTGATTTGTGGGTTTTAGTTTGGGAGTAATTATGTGGGAGTTTATTTGATTTATATGCAATTTGAGCTCAAATTAACTTCTTAGTTTGCATATGTGTAGGTGTGGTCTACTTAGTGCCTTCCCGTCCCCGTCCTCACCGCCGTCGATCGCCCGCGCCGTCCCGTCGCCGGCACCACCTTGGTGAGCCTCTTGTTCTTATCCTTTTTGTAAAAAAAAAATCTTATTTGTATGATTTAGATAGTTACTTGTATAATTTTATTACTTGTATGATTGTTTGTTATATATAGTGCCATGGTTTTGATAACCGTCCCCGTCGGCCCTTGTCCGGTTTATGATTCGGATGTGGTATATTATCTTTTATAACTATTTGTTTCATTTCGTGTTTATGACAATTATGCCCATCAAGTTGACATAGCTATTTTTATCTAGGAGGTATGTGAACCGGAAATTGCAACCGACCCTCTTGTCGAGAAGTTAAATTTAGTTGAAAAAGAAAACGATTATTTGAAAGAAAAATTGAAAAGAATTGAAGAAGAGAAGATGAAATTGGAGTTGTATGTTGCCGATGTCGTCGATGATCACAAGATCAAGATGGATGCAATGCGCTTGAAGATTAGAAAGATTAGAAAATATGCCATTAATAAAGAGGCTTGGTATCATTATGTTGTTGGATCAATTATTACCTTAGTTGCGATTTTGATCGCATTTGTTGTTGCATTTAAATGCTTTAGATAGTTTATGTTGTTTTATGAGAAGTATGTATGAACTTTATGTATATATTTTTGCAGTAATAACATTTGGTAACTACTCTACTTTGGTTTTAATGTGATGAACTTGTATTAATTTGGTCACTACTTCAGACTATTATTAGTTTATATACATATTATTATTCATGTCAGGTATTCAATTTTTGTATGGTGCAGCATAACTCCCGAGCCGCATCGCACACCCCTTCTCCAGGGCAACCTTCTCCAGGTGACGGCCAGAGCAACCCCGGTGCTTGACCTCCGTGATGACGACGACGGTAAGTTTTCTCTAGTGTTTTGCTTAACAAATGCATACTTAGCTTCGTACATGCTAGTTAGCCCTAATATGCCACATAGCTTATTTTCCCCAAAAAAGACATACTTAGCTAATTATCCTCCAAAATGACATAATTAGCTTATTTAGTTCATTTATGACATAATTAGCTTAGTTAGATCAAAAATGGCATAATAACCTTGGTTAGCTCATAAATGTCATATACTTAGCTTATTTTCCTCCAATATGACATAATAAGCTAAGTTAGCTCAATAATGACCTATACTTACCTAAGTTAGCTAAAAATGGCATAATTACCTAAGTTAGTACAAAAATGACCTATACTTACCTTATTTTCCTCCAAATTGACATAATAAGCTTAGTTAGCTCAAAAATGACATAATTACCTAAGTTAGCTCAATAATGACCTATACTTACCTTATTTTCCTCCAAAATGATATAATAAGCTTAGTTAGCTCTAAAATGGCATAATTACCTAAGTTAGCTCTAAAATGACACAAATAAGGAATAAGAAGAAGAAAAACAAGGAAGAGGAGAAAAAGAAAGAATAGAAGAAGAAAGAGAAGAAAAAGAAAGAATAAAAGAAGAAGAATGAGAAGGAAAAGGATATCTCTTTCTTCCTTTATCTCTTCTTTCTTTTTCTCCATCTTCTACTCCTTCTTATTCTTATTCTTCTTCTTTCTTCTTCTTTCTTTCTTCTTATTTCTCTTCTCTTTCTTCTTCTTCTTCTTCTTCTTCTTCTAGTCTTCTTCTTCTTCTTCTTCTTCTTCTTCTTCTTCTAACTTTCTTATTCCCATTTTGCAGATTTGATTCACTTCATGGAAGCTGGCATTGATGGACTGCTAGTGTTTAGTTTTTGTTTTGATTTGTATTGATGAACAATGTGAAACTATATATCTATATATGGATGAACAGTGTGAAACTATGTATGTATTGGTTCTTTTACTAGCCTATGTGTTCTCTTGTTCAATATTTCACGATGATGTTGGATTGTTGGAATACATGGCCTATGCTTCAGCTTGAAACTATATATATCATATATGTGTTGTGAAAATGCAGGGAAATAACAGAAAACAGACAAAAAAGAGGCAGTACAGGAACTTTGCCGTCCGCCAGCTGACGGCAAAGACCTTTGCCGTCGGTAGGCGGACGGCAAAGGTGCCATGTGGCAGCAACCTGTGCAACCTGGGAGCACCATGTCTGACCCATTTGGTCATTCTGCCATCAGCTGGCAGACGGCAAAGACAAAGCAGGCAAACGGCAAAGACAAAGCAGGAGTGACGGGCAGCCACAGGCCTGCTGACGTCACTGGGCAGACGGCAAAGGCAAGTGTTTGTTTGCCGTCAGCCTGCGGACGGCAAAGTCTGCCGTTAGCCACCTAACAGGGCTAACAGCTATACTTTGCCGTCCAGAACCTTTGCCGTCAGCTTAGCCAGGAAGGAGGACGGTAAACGTCTTTGCCATCCGTTGAAGTTCTACAGACGGCAAAGAAGCTGTTTACCGTGACTTTCAGTGCTGAAAGTGGGGCCGTCAGCCAGCAGACGGCAAAGATGTTTGCCGTCCGTGGCCTGGGCCTTTGCCGTCTGCTATGGCAGACAGCAAAGTAACTGATTCCTGTAGTGAATGGGGAAAATGCCTTTAGCCCATGAGCTTAATATGCAGACTTCTCCTCGTTTCCATAAGGTATGCTATATGCTAAAACAACCAGTTGCCAGTGAACACTCACATTTAGGGCAACAAGCTTGCAATATAAATAATAGGGGGTAACCTACATTTCAGTAAGCATGTGAATGAATTTACTAAGAAATGGTGTAAAACCCATCATCCAGTTTCTAGCATGAGGGCATCTGAAGTGTTGAACAGACATGACTATTTCAAAAAATGTATCATGCGAAAAAGGAGTAGGCATCGTGCAGTGTCTGAGCCAGACGAATCAGAAGTTGGGAGAAAGCGACATCGAAGTACTGATTTTGAGAGCTCAGAGAGTGGTCAGTCAAAGACCAGGCATAATACATTCATGCCTAAGTACAGTAATAGACAGTTTGAAACATATGCCAGGCGAGAGGTTATGGAGAGGGAAAGATCTGATGATAGTAGTTTTATATCTGATGGCGACATCGTTGACAAGAGAAACATAAAAAGATTCAGAAACAGAAAGAGGGTGCACGAAGCTGACGACAACAATTTCCATATGAATTGGCAATTACAAGTCAATCTATGTGTAATTTCGCGTAATCCGGTTAGTTTGGTTGTCCCGAATGCAAGTTATGATTCATCGCTCCTCATTCAATAAATGAACCGTGTCGTCACCCCACTGACAACTACTTTCATTGTATCAAATGCAGGTTATTGGTTACAAGTACAGCCCTCAGAAGGTTAACCAGGTTGTGCAATCACTTAGTGACATACAGAAAGAATGGGTAAGAGAGCTTGGTTTTGCAGCATTACTAGAAATGCGCCTGCATGCAGGATGCCGCGAAGGTTAACACTGTGGTTAACAGACCAGTTTGACTGGAGGGGAGGGACACTCGTTATCAGGGGCCACCATGTTAAGATCAGGAAGTTAGTGAAGAAAATGCTAGGAATACCTGATGGTTCAGTTGATGTTCCAGTGCCTCGTGGCAGGGGGAAGACCAAGCTTAAAAATCCTTCAGAAGAACACACAAGATGAACTGATGAAACACTAGAAAGTAGCAAGCCAATCAAGCAGTTAGTCGATATAATTCACACAATAACAGAGAGGAACTTCATGCTGATAGTTCTATGTGTTTACTTGGCTCCAGCTAGTGGTCATGTGCTTAACAGGAATTTCATATCAATGGTGCGTGATGTAGAAGTTGTTCCCGACATGAACTGGTGCAAATTCGTTGCAGACTACATAGCTGAAGGTGTGAAAACGTACAGACAATCAACAGCTGCAAATATTAATGTACACAGGTGTGTCCATGTACTGCTGGTAAGAACGTACATATGGCATCATAGGTTAATATGCATTTACGTTTTGCTAATTGGACGTCAAATATGCAGCTAATATACATGTTGTCCGGTCTCCAATGCTTGTTGTTCCTGACAACACACCACTATCCAAGCACGTATCCACTGCGCTGCTCGATCAGCTTGATTCATTGGACATTAAAACATCCGGCGAGTACGACAGGTTGCCGGTAAGTTTGCACTAAATATTTGCTGTAATAGTATCTAGCAGTGGCTGGTAAATGTGTTTTATATATTGTCAATATCTTCAAACATACAGCTCGATCAAGCAGTTATTGAAAGTGCCAACCAAATTCCAGGCGACGATCTTAGTGATGAAGAAAACAGGAGGCATCTAGGTTTGAAACAACTTATAGCATTGGATGGGAAGACGATTTCGTTGCGCCCTGAGGTTTGCATGTTTGCATTACTTTGGGTAGCCTACGAAAGCTCTTGCATTTTTATGTAATGTATTAAATTGGATCGTATGTCATGTTTTTTGTTAGGATATTGCCTACCAAATAAATAGCATTTACTGTCGTTACACTAAATCGAAGCGGATCATCAACAATGCAGCGGCTAAGAAGATGAAGGCAATAGAAAAAAGGAGAAAGGATGCCCTACGTGCTCTGTTTTGTGTTGATACAGCAACTGCTATAGTCGATCAGAAATATACTCGTGTGTTATCAAACCATTCACCGGCAAAATTTACAAATGAACCTTCAATGTCAAGGCAGGCAGACACGTTTACAATCAGTGCTAACTCAGATAAGATGCAAAGTTCTTCACTGAACGCGTAGCAGACACCAGTGCATACTCGGCCAATACTGTCACAAGTGTACAGATGAACACAGGATATGGTTGCTGCAATTTATTTCTTTTTCTTTTGTTTTTTCATTTATCTATTTACCTATACAAGATTTGATCCTTGCAAGTAACGAGTTCAAGGGGATTGACAACCCTCTTGCCCGTGTTGGGTGCAAGTATTTATTTTTGTGTGTGCAGGTACTGTTCACTAGAATTTGCGAGGTTCTACTTTTGATTCGATAAACCTTGGTTCTCACTGTGGAAATACTTATTGCTACTATATTGCTTTACCCTTCCTCTTCTGGGAAAATCCTTCGGGGAAAATCCCAACACAGCTCACAAGTCGCATCGCCATAGTGAATGGCTTTCTCCTTTTTTTTACAGGGCGGTGGTTGTGCACGAGAGAGATCAGAGGAGGAGAGGGAGAGAAGAAAGGGAGAAGGGGAGACAACTGACATGTGGGCCCCACATGTCAGTTAACGGTCAAACAAACGAATTGTTTGGAAGCGGGCACGACCTGTTATAAACCGGTTCAAAATGTTAGCAACGAACGGTTTGAGTTTTTTGAAACAGTGGACCCCAATTTTGATATTTATCAGCGAAAAAAATATCTGGTCATTTTTTGGGACCCTAACCCGAATAGTAATAGTTTTATGCTATTTACTCAGAAAAGATATGGGGATAAAGGGTCCCCTTTGTCGCAAACCCCTTGTGGGTATCACTGAATCTGATTCTATAACTCACAGGAGACGCAATCCATTATCATATCCACCCACTGTGACTGAAAACCAGGCTTTATCATCACTCGTTCTCGTTTTTTTGGAGAGCTTGACAACGAATTATTGTTCGGTGAACTGGTTGTTGGCCTTGCAGCGCAGGAAGAAACCAGATCGCGCTCCGAGGAAAAAGGGTTCAGAACCGCTGTTTCCTCCTTAGATGGCGTTGGTATTCACAAGGAAGGTGCTCGCTACTGTGCCATTTTCATCCGACGGATCGGAATGATCTCTTAAAGAGGATCATTCATCAATTAAAATCGGCGTTGTGTTTTTGGCAATCAAGGACACTGGGGCTATTGCTCCACGGTAATTAGTCAAAAAATAAACAGGGTTGTGTATGATGCTATGAGGGTTGTGTATGATACTATGATCATAGGTGGCTCGGCTTTACTTTTTTAATCAGATTATTTCTGAATTGTTGCTTGTAAAATGAAATTTCGTCAAATAATTAGCTGCAAAGCACTATTTGTATGCACGTAACATGATAAATGGTTCTGTTAGACACTAGTAGAAAAAGGCCCATTAGTCCCGGTTCCAGAGGGGCTTTAGTCCCGGTTCTGGAACCGGGACTAAAGGGTCGGGACTAAAGCCCAAAACCTTTAGTCCCGGTTCGCTTATGAACATGGACCAAGGGGCTCCACGTGGCCGCTGTGGGGAGCCCAGGCAGGAGGACCTTTAGTCCCGGTTGGTAACACCAACCGGGACTAAAGGAGCTCCACGTGGCCGCTTCGCAGCACTCAGGCAGGAGGACCTTTAGTCCCGGTTGGTAACACCAACCGGGACCAAAAGGCGTTGGGGTTTTTGTTTTTTTTTAAAGGGGGGGTTTAGGGGTTTTGGAGGGTTTAGGGGTTTCATATTGTGTTAGCTAGCTAATAGAGAGAAGTGACATCTCTTTCTCCGTGCTTGGTCGACGCTAGCTACTACATATAGAGAGAACTCGACGCTAGCTAGTAAGCAAATGAAGGAAACCATTAATTACACAAGATCGTCATGAACATATACAAAGAGAAGTGACCTCTCTTTCTCCGTGCTTGTTCGAACAACAAGTTTTCGTAAATCTATCCGACGCTACTACATATATACAATATAACATCCCTGACATCATCAAGCGCCAAACTCCCATTGAATTTCCGCATGGTATTCTCCCTTTTCATGTATGACGTGGTCAAGAAAGAATCCCGCCAATTCCTCTTGAATTGCTCGTATGCGATCATGTGGTAGGATTTCATCCCGCATCTGCCAGATCTAATTTAAAGAAGGGGGTCAATACATATATATGAATGAAACTCAACACAATTGATGGTAATAAAAAAATTGTGAATATTGTTTACATACTTCAAATTGTTCTTCAGATCTGCCCCGCTCCGAGGTCCTGTGGCGAATGTACTCGCAAACGTAGTATCCACATAAATTATTCCCGGGTTCCTGCCACAAGAACTTTACGAGAATAGAGTTCAATCAAACTGATAATCAAGCACGATAATGGTATTGATGAAACTGGAATCAATGAGAGATGCGCGGAACTAGCTAGTACTACTTACTTTGGGGTGTGTAAATCGCAGCTCGTTCTTCAGACCCGGAACCTGTCCGGTGAACTGTTTCCAAACCCTGCCAGGCAAAGAAAATGATTACTTGTTATCAGGAAATGAACGAAAGTTGTCGATATGGTCCCGGTATTGATTGAACTTACTTCTGGAGCATTGCAGTCATGTCCGCATAATCCTTGGGATCTTTACGTCTCGAGTCAAAGATAGTTACTACTCCCTCGTCAAGCTTAATGGATAGCAGAATATAGTGGAAACTGCGCACGCATAACTCATCAATTACAGTACTTAACCTCGAGTAAGCGAAACCGAATATGCACAAGACAGTAACACTCACTTGAAGTTGTAAGGAAAAAGTATTTCCCTTTTGTTTTGATGTCGAAGGAACGCTTTTAGCAAGTTTTCCTCGGTATCTTTAACTCTTTCTTGTACCGCCCATTCATTTACGGTATTTGGGCTAATGAACCCAATGTCATAGATTTGTCTTTTTTTGCATTCAACGATCTTCAATCTGCATAATATAGTGAGGATAATTATATATACATGCAATGAACGAGTTGAGCTAGAAACTTAATTACAGAAGTAATACTTACAGACAGTAGCAAGTCATGATTTGTTTGTCGAGGGCCTTTTGATTGAATAACTGAAATAACTCCACAAATTCAACAGGCATCAGGTCGACTCCAATGAGGTCGTGCTCATCTTTAATTCTCACCAGCAAACTATCGGACCCATTCTTCCTGCAGGTTTCCAAGTACCACTCATGCAATTTGTACATCATCGTTGTTAGAGGAGGATGATCAGGTTTGACGAGAGGCTTCCCGTGCACGTATTTATATTCTTCTTTTGGTACCTCAGCCATTTCAAAAATTACATCATCCCCCAAGTAATCACCAGGATTGGTACCGAGCACCATCCCTGGATGATTAGCGACGATATCGCTAGACACCTTGAGCGGGGGGCACGATTTCTTCTCCTGTTCGCCGAGCTGGGGAATTGTTTTCCCACTTCTTCGTTCTGCTAACCTTGCATTACTAGAAGTACTTCCCGACCGCCGCGCTTCATCATATGTCTTTTGAATAATGCGGTCATAGTTGGATTGCGGCGGAGGCAGTGGTGGTCGCTTCAGGGCATCGATAGTGCGCTTCACTTTCACCGGATCTATTGTTTCCTTCGGAGGTGGAGTTTTCTTTGCAAAATGGGCCCTCACTTGGGCACGAACTATGTCCTCGTTTTCCTGCTCGGTCCTCTCATATGGTAACTTTTCCAGAGGCTTGAGAGATGGACCGTATCTGAATTGCCTCCCGCCTTTGCTTGTACTGCTAGCCGCCGGAGCGGCGGCGTCTCTGTTCCGTCGTTGCTGACGAGGCTGAGAAGGAGGCGGAGTGCTCCGACGCGCCGGAGGAGCCGGACCGGCGGCGTCTGTCTTCTGCCGTTGCCGACGAGGCGGAGGAGGAGGCGGACTGCTCCGACGCGCCGGAGTAGGCGAAGGAGGAGGCGGAGTGCCCTCACGCGTCGGAGGAGCCGGAGAAGGAGGCGGAGTGCCCTGATCACTCACCGGAGGAGGAGGAGGAGGAGGAGGAGGTGGCGGAGTGCCCAGACTCGCCGGAGGAGGAGGAGGAGGAGGCGGAGGCTTCCAGTTTGGAAGCTTGATGTACTCCTTCTGCCATAGACATGTACTCCTCAGAGCACAAACCAGCTGATTCTCCCCTTCACCTGTAGAGTGGTCAAGCTCGAGCTCCTCAAATCCCTGCATTACTTCATACACCATCACAACAGCATAGCCATGTGGAATCGGAAGGCAGTGAAAAATTCCGTTGGGTTGAGGAGGTGCAACAGAGCCGACAGCCGCCTTGAAAGTGAGGTTCCGGCATTTCGTCATAAGCTCGCAATTTTGAGCCTCCATGATAGTATCCACGGGGTAGATAGGAGCCGTGAAGTCAGTCTGAACGGGCTCCGTGGAAGCCACGCTGCTTCTCCGTTGAGATGGCGGGGTAGCTTCTGGGGTAGCTTCGTGCCGCTGAGATGGTTGGCCGGCAGCTCGCTGGCTCTCAAGTTCTTCCTCTAGCTTTTGTACTCTTGCACTCATCTTCTGCATGTCGCTCAGCTCCGCTTTCCTCTTTCTCTCCCGGCTTCTGTAACCGCCTGCGTTGGGAAACCCAACCTTCCACGGAACGGAGCCTGGTGTGCCTCGTGTTCGTCCAGGGTGCTCAGCATTCCCTAGGGCCTCAGTCAGCTCGTCCTTCTCTCTGTCGGGAATGAACGTCCCTTCCTGCGCTGCGGTGATATACTTCTGAAGCTTCGTGACGGGTATTGCAAGTTGCTCGTCCGTCCAACGGCACTTCCCTGTTTCAGGGTCCAAAGTTCCCCCAACCCCGAAGAACCAAGTCCTTGAACGTTCTAGCCAGTTGAATGTCTCTGGTTCGACCCCTTTAGCAATCAGGTCATTCTCAGCTTTGTCCCACAACGGCCGGGCTTTGAGGTAGCCACCTGACCCCGTGTGATGGTGATACTTCTTCTTTGCAGCATTGTTCTTATTTGTCTCTGACATTATCTTACTCTTGTCCGATGTCTTGTAGGCCACAAATGCGGGCCAGTGATCTCTTATCTTCTCAAATCGGCCAATGAATTCTGGAGTCTCACCTTTGTCGACAAACTTTGATTTCAACTCCTTCTTCCACCTCCTGAATAGATCTGCCATCTTCTTAAGAGCACACGCCTTGACCAGTGGCTCTATAACTGGCTTATTCGGATCCTCCTCTGGCGGTAGGGTGAAATTTGCCTTCAGCAAGGTCCAAAGATCATCTTTCTGTCTATCGGTGACATAATCACCTTCAGGGGCGTCGTCCTTAGGCTTATTCCATTGTTTGATGCTGATCGGGATGTTGTCCCTAACAATAGCTCCGCACTGAGCAGAAAATGCGTCCTTGCTCCGCTTGGGTTCAATCGGTAGGCCATCGTCCGTGAGTGCTGTGATCGTGAACCTTTCATCCTTGCGCAACCTCTTCTTCGGGCCTCGTCTCGTTACCGAAGTTTGGCTCGATCCGGAGGGCTATAAAAGAAGAAAGAAGAGTTAATATATGTACATACCAAAACAATTAATGCATCAATTAGCTAGTCAGCACCTCCTGAGCCATCATGATCATGTCCTTCCTCCTCCATTGTTCCATCGGTATCGTTGAGAAACGACAAGACAGCATCACCTCCGGCGAGGATTATCTCCCCCAACAACTTTTCTTGTTCCAAGTCTCTTTGATCCATAGTTTCTGCAAATATTACAACATGGCAATTAATATACTAACATGAATGTCCGACGTCCGGACCGCCTCTCTCATGAATGTCCGACGTCCGGACCGCCTCTCTCATGAATGTCAAACAAGGGATTCTCTTAACCTTTAAGGGATTTAACAAAATGGCGCCATTCTGAATGTGCAGAAAATGGTCCATATTTTTCCTGATCTCATCTACCCTTCTATATGTCACGTTGTCTAGTGTCAAAGGATTCAAGAAAACCAAGGCTTCATCATTAGCCGGAAGTAATAGGCGCATAATGGTACGAAGCTCTCCGGCGAGCCAAACGCGGCGGCGCGGCTCGGGCTTCGGTCGGAAATCGCCCACAGGGCATCATTCGATGCACGGTCGGGCTCGTTCGAACGGCAAGACGATGGCGCGTCGATTGGCGGTGGTCGGAGCGGCTGAAACGGCTGGAGTCGAGCGCTACGACCTCGACGGCGGTGAGCTTCTCGGGTGAGCTACGGGGATGCGGTGGGTGGGGTGGCCTCGACAACGCTCTTTCAGTCCCGGTTTGGGTGGACTCGAGAGTTTCTATGAGCATAAAAAAAATCCCCCCCCCCCCTCATTTTCCCGAGAGAGTTAGGGGACATACTTGCGGACTCCTCCCCCCTCATTTTCCCGAGAGAGTTAGGGGATACTTGCGGACTCCTCCCCCCTCATTTTCCCGAGAGAGTTAGGGGATACTTGCGGACTCCTCCCCCCTCATTTTCCCGAGAGAGTTAGGGGATACTTGCGGACTCCTCCCCCCTCATTTTCCCGAGAGAGTTAGGGGACATACTTGCGAACTCCTCCCCCCTCATTTTCCCGAGAGAGTTAGAGGATACTTGCGGACACCTCCCCCCTTATTGTCCCCGATTTACGCTCTTTCTTAATATGAACAAAAAAAATCATGAACGTTTAGTGAAGTTGCCCCTCCCCGATTTAGGCAAAGTAAAACCCCTTCGTGAAGGAACTTCTTTTTAGCCAACTTATTTTCTGCCAACAAAATACATATATCATATATACAAAAACATGGGATACCTTAATTAGTTCAATTTTTTGCCTTGACAAATCATTGAACCTTTAGACAGAAACCTCCCATAAACTCTTTCATAATTTTCTTTAGCATACATCCATGGAAAAAAAACAGGAAGCTACGATATTTTTTTATATCATATTTATATCATATTTTCTTTAGCATACATATATCATATGATCATTTTCTATATATATACATCCATCCATCCATCCATACACACACACATATATACATGGACCAAAAATGCTATAAAAAAATTATATGAACAAAAAGAAAGCATACATCATCTATCATCAACATCATCATCTAACTATCATATATCATCTATCATCTATATATCATCAAAATCATCAAAATCAACAGGGGACAGGGAGGACAGGAAGGAAAGGGGGCCGACCGGACCGAACGGGGAGGAGGGGCCGCGTCGTCGGGGCAGGGCAGTGGCGCGGGACGGTGTCGGGGCAGGGCGCGCGTCGGGGAGCGGCGCCGGCGTCGGGGCACGGGGCGGCGCGTCGGGGCAGAGGCGCGCGTCGGGGCAGGGCGCGCGTCGGGGAGCGGCGCCGGCGTCGGGGCACGGGACGGCACGTCGGGGCAGAGGGCGTCAGGGCAGAGCGCGTCGACGGCGAGCTCGGGCAGCCTGGCGGCGTTGATGTGCTCGGCGTCGTCGGGGGCAAGTGCTAGATGAAATCTGAAAAAATCGTAAGTGTTGCTTATATACACAGAGTATTGGTCCCGGTTCGTGGCACCAACCGGGACCAATGCCTACCTTTAGTCCCGGTTGGTGCCACAAACCGGGACCAAAGGTCTGTTTTCGTCAGCCCAAAGGGCGGGAAGCAGAGACCTTTGGTCCCGGTTGGTGGCACCAACCGGGACTAAAGGGTGGCATTGGTCCCGGTTGGTGCCACCAACCGGGACCAAAGGGTGGTGCTGCCCGGGGCCAAATTTTTAGTCCCACCTCGCTAGCTGAGAGGGCTCGGGAGTGGTTTATAAGCGCTGCTGCGCACACCCTCTCGAGCTCCTCTCAACAGCAGGCTTCCTGTCCTAATCTGTCATTGCCTGTGGGCCTATTGGTTCTTCTGCGGGCCTGAATCCTGGCCCAACAAGCTGGTTGGGTTTCTAGTCGTATTCAGGCCGCTGTGGCCCACTAGGCAGCATATTTTTCAACTTTTTTTGTTTTCTTTTTTGCTTTATTTATTTTCTTTTGTTTCTACTTATAGTTTTTCAGTGATTCTTTTTGCTTTTAGGTCACAAAAATTATAAACTTTCTGTTAGTGCCATTAGTTTCCAAATTTGAATAGTTTAAATTTGAATTCTTTTAAATTGGTGTGAATCACTAGTTTGTGAATAACTTTACTATAAAAATAGATTTTTTGAGTGATTCTTTTTCCTGCTATTTAATATTACTGTGTTTTATCATTATATTCAATTTGGTAATTTTTAGGTTATTTTAAATGTTTGTTTTAACCAAAAATAGATTTTGTTATTTTAGTTTGCTATTAAAGTTTCTAAAAAAAATTATTTATAAAAATTCTTTTTGCTATTAATGTTTTGAACAAAAAATACTTTGATAACTTTAGTTGCATAAATTTTATATAATTTTAGTTTCATAAATACTAGAGGTTTATAAAATATTTTTAGTTGATTCCTTTTGCTATTAGAGTTTTATAAAAGCTTTTTAGTTGATTCTTTTTGCTATTGAAGAATATTATAGTTTTATTTTAGTTGATCATAACAGAATTTTTTAATTGATTATTTTTAGTTCATTATTTTGCTATTAGAGTTTCATAAAGGTTTTCTAGTTCATTCTTTTTGCTATTAGTTCATTCTTTGAGCTAAATGACCCTGAAATTGAAAAGCACTTCAAATGAACTCTGAAAAGGTTGAAAGTTGGCATGGTATCATCATTTCACCCACATAGCATGTGCTAAAAAGTTGAGAGGGTTACGTCAAAAACTGGATGCACTTCGTGTACAAAACGGACAATCTCTTTCGAAGTATCAGGGTTTCGGACGAAAACTCATCTGTTACAAAGGGATTTCATTTTTTTGAACTTATTTGAACTCCAGACTTTTTGTGTGTTCAAAATGCACCATTCAAAGCCACATCATCAATTTTCAACCCTTTCTGACTTCATTTCCTATTTTTCATGCATTTACTGATTTTTTTAAGCTAAATGACCCTGAAATTGAAAAGCACTACAAATGAACTCTGAACAGGTTGAAAGTTGGCATGGTATCATCATTTCACCCAAATCACGTCGACTGCAGAGCGGACCTCTAGGTCTTTCCAATAGGGTAGGTCCCAAAATATAGATTTCTTCTTCCACATGGGTGCGCGTCCCGCATCGTCAGTCGGAACAGATAGTCCGCCAGGACCCTTTCCAAAGATTACTTGTAAATCATTGACCATATCAAGTATGTGATCACCAGTACGGAGGGCGGGCTTCTTCCGGTGATCTGCCTCACCTTTGAAATGCTTTTCTTTCTTTCGACATTGATGGTTGGTCGGAAGAAATCGACGATGCCCCAGGTACACATTCTTCCTGCATTTGTCCAAATATATACTGTCGGTGTCATCTAAACAGTGTGTGCATGCGTGGTATCCCTTGTTTGTCTGTCCTGAAAGGTTACTGAGAGCAGGCCAATCATTGATGGTTACAAACAGCAATGCATGTAGGTCAAATTCCTCCTGTTTGTGCTCATCCCACACACATACACCTTCTCCATTCCACAGCTGTAAAAGTTCGTCAACTAATGGCCTTAGGTACACATCAATGTCGTTGCCGGGTTGCTTAGGGCCTTGGATAAGCACTGGCATCATAATGAACTTCCGCTTCATGCACAACCAAGGAGGAAGGTTATAGATACATAGAGTCACGGGCCAGGTGCTATGATTGCTGCTCTGCTCCCCAAAAGGATTAATGCCATCTGCACTTAAACCAAACCATACGTTCCTTGCGTCACCTGCAAAGTCCCCCCACCTTCTCTCGATTTTTCTCCACTGCGACCCGTCAGCGGGAGCTCTCAACTTCCCGTCTTTCTTACGGTCTTCTTTGTGCCATCGCATCAACTTGGCATGCTCTTTGTTTCTGAACAAACATTTCAGCCGTGGTATTATAGGAGCATACCACATCACCTTGGCAGGAACCCTCTTCCTGGGGCGCTCGCCCTCAACATCACCAGGGTCATCTCGTCTGATCTTATACCGCAATGCACCGCATACCGGGCATGCATTCAAATCCTCGTACTCACCGCGGTAGAGGATGCAGTCATTAGGGCATGCATGTATCTTCTGCACCTCCAATCCTAGAGGGCATAGAACGTTCTTTGCTTCGTACGTACCACCGGGCAATTCGTTATCCTTTGGAAGCTTCTTCTTCATTATTTTCAGTAGCGAACTAAATCCTTTGTCAGATACACCATTGTCTGCCTTCCATTGCAGCAATTCCAGTCTGGTACCGAGCTTTGTGTTGTCATCTTCGCAATTTGGGTACAACCCTTTTTTGTGATCCTCTAACATGCGATCGAACTTCAACTTCTCCCTTTCATTTTCGCATTCTCTCTGTGCATCAACAATGACCCGGCGAAGATCATCATCGGGCACATCGTCTGGTTCCTCTTGATCTTCAGCTTCCCCAATTGCAGCATCACCGTATTCAGGGGGCGGGTAGTTGTCATCATCCTCTTCTTCTTCGTTGTCTTCCATCATAACCCCTCTTTCTCCGTGCTTGGTCCAAACATTATAGTGTGGCATAAAACCCTTCTCAAGCAGGTGGAAGTGAAGGGTTTTAGAGTTGGAGAAAGCCTTCCTATTCTCACAGACAGTACATGGACAATGCATAAAACCATTCTGCTTGTTTGCCTCAGCCGCTTCGAGAAAATTATGCAGGCCCTTAATATACTCGGAGGTGCGTCGGTCACCGTACATCCATTGCCGGTTCATCTGCGTGCGTTATATAGTTCTCATTATTGAACAACATATAACTCTCTAGAGCATCTAATTAAAACATACAAGTAAGAACTTTTTTCTTTTAGAAAGAAGATAAGAAGAAGAGGCTAACCACGGTGGTGCCGGCGCCGAGATGGGCGCGGGCGATCGACGGCGGTGAGGACGGGGACGGGACAGGACGGACCGCCAAACCTAGACAAATCTTGAGGAAAATGGAGCTTGGACAAGGAGCTTCGAGAGGAGAAAGGTTAAGTGTGGCTCGGGCATTTCATCGAACACCTCATGTGCATAGGAGGTGAGCTAAAAGCTCTCCCACGGCCGGGCAAAAAAACAGAGCAGTGCATTGCTCTGCTCGCGGGCAGGGGCTATATATAGGCCAACCATTGGTCCCGGTTTGTGGCTGGAACCGGGACTAAAGGACCCCATTTGGTCCCGGTTCCAGCCACAAACCGGGACCAATGGTTGTGGGCCAGGAGCGAGGCGCATAGGTCCCGGTTCATGTCTGGAACCGGGACCAAAGGGGTCAGACGAACCGGGACCAATGGCCCACGAGGCCTGGCCGGCGCCCTGGCCTCTCGAACCGGGACCGATGGCCCCATGGGTCCCGGTTCGTGAGTGAACCGGGACTAATGGGCTTCTCAGGGGTGGACCGAAGCCCTGTTTTGTACTAGTGAGACTAATATGTCACGTATCGTGCATATCTCCTAATTCCCTAAATCCAGGAGTATCGATATTATTGTGATCTCCCATTTATGGTTAGGATTGTAAATCTGTCTATATATTAACATGCAATGGAAAAGCCCAAGTGTGGCAAATATTCCTAAACGCTTTCATGGTATCAGCCTAAGCATCCTCACGCTTCCGCCCTCCTCCAACCCTAGCGCCGCCGGCCACCATCTCCCTCCCCTTCCATGGCGCCCACCGAGACCCCTCCTCATCCCAACGCCGCCCTTTGGGCGTAGGCCACCGCCATCCAGAGCATCCGCTCCCTCGTCCTCGAGTTCAAGAGCGCCGTCTTCCCCAAGTGGAGGACCTTCTTCACCATCGCCGTCACCACCTACGCCCTCGAGGATCATCTCACCACCGAGACGGCCTCCACCGACCCCACGTGGCTCCGCCTCGATGTCATGGTGCTTCGCTGGCTCTATGGCTCCATGGCCATGGACATCGTCAACCTCGTCATGCCTACCGACCCCGCCACCTCCACGGTCTACAAGGTCTGGACCTCTGTCCTCGAGCTCTTCAACGACAACAAGAAGAGTCGCGAGATTTATCTCGCCGAGGAGTTCCATAGCATCAAGCAGGAGGATCGGTCCATTGCCGATTATCGGCACCTGCAAAAGATGGCGGTGGACGCCCTTGCCGAGGTCGGTGCGCCCGTCTCCGACGTGGAGCTCATCAAGGGCCTTCACGAGCGCTTCGACAGCGTCGCCGACATCGCCCCACTCCTCACGCCGTTCCCTTCTTTCCTCACCTTCCGCAACATGTTGTTGCTCCAGGAGATGAAGGCGTCCTGGCGCTCCAACAGCACCTCGGCCTCCGCCTTCTACACCGCCAAGGGGCCCGTCCCCGCTCCTCCCACCGGCGGTGGCTCGTCCTCAGGGGCCGGCGACGGCGCTCCTCCAGGTGCGGGCGGCGGTCAGCCGTGGCGGCCTCCTGCCTCCTCCCACAACCCCCACGTCACCAGCAACGGCAAGGGGAAAGGCAAGAACAAGAGCTACAAGGCCGCCGGTGGTGCTCCTCCCATGCTGACGCCCTTCAACCCTTGGACTGGCGCCATCCAGATGTGGCCCATCCAGTCCTGCTCCAACAGCACCGGCAGCATCCTTGGACGAGGTCCTGCATCACGCGCCCACGCCTACATGGCCGCCCCTCTGGCTGCTCCCGGAGTGCCCTACGGCGGCTATGGTGCTGCCCCGTACGGCGCTGCTCTCTACGGTGCCGTCCTGCCCTACGCCGCACCCACGACACCGACACCAACATGGGACACCGCAGCTCTCGCTCAACACTTCACCAACATGACGCTGCAGTAACCCGCCCCTGAGTAGGTCATGGACAGCGGCGCGACCGCCCACCTCTCCTCCGATGCCGGTATCTTATCCTCTCTTTCTCCCCATCCTATATATCATCACGTTGTTGTCGGCGACGGTTCCGCCATCCCCGTCACCACATCCGGCCATTCTTCCCTTCCTTCTCTCTTTCCCAACAGACCACTTCATTTATGCCATTTCTTAGTCACACCGTGTATCATCAAAAATCTTATTTATGTTCGTCAATTCACTACTGATAATCATTGCTTCGTCGCTTTTGACCCTTTTGGTTTCTCTGTGAAGGACCTTCATTCCCGACGAGAGATCCTTCGGTGCAATAGTACGGGGGAGCTTTACACGTTCGCATGTCCTTCGCCTCCTCGCGCCCTCGCCACGCTCACCGCCCCTCACGACGTTTGGCACCGTCGCCTTGGTCATCCAGGACATGACGCTTACCGTCGCCTCTCGCAGCATATTTCTCTTCCTTGTATTAGACAAATAAATCAAACCACTTTATGTCATGCTTGTCAACTAGGACGTCATGTACATTTGCCATTTTCTTCTTCTACTACTCGTACCACTCGTCCATTCGAGTTAGTTCATTGTGATCTTTGGACTTCACCTATTTTGAGTGTCTCCAGAAATAAATACTTTCTAGTCATTCTTGATGATTTCACACATTTTCTATGGACTGTCCCGCTCCGCCAAAAGTCTGATGCTTACGCCTCGCTCTCTTCTTTTCGCGCGTTCGCTCTTACTCAGTTTGGTTTGCCTCTCGTGTCCATACAATGTGACAATGGTCGTGAGTTCCATAATAACAAACCCCACTCTCTTGCCGCCACGCACGGTATTCATATTCGCTTCTCTTGCCCATACACATCCCAACAAAATGGTAAAGTTGAACACATTATTCGCACTGTCAATGACATTGTGTGTTCTCTCTTATTTCAGGCTAGCTTACCACCATGTTTTTGGGCCGAAGCACTTCACACCGCCACTCACGTCCTCAACCATCTTCCCACAAAAACAATCAGCTCCCCTTCTCCACATTTTGCCCTACACAACACCCATCCCGATTACTCGTCGCTACGCGTCTTCGTCTGCCTATGCTATCCTAACACCGCTTCTACTATGCCACATAAACTGTCGCCGCGTTCGAGTGCTTGTGTTTTTCTCGGCTATTCCTCTCACCATAAGGGGTATCGGTGCATGGATCTTACTACCCAGCGCATCATCATCTCTCGTCACGTTGTTTTTGATGAGATGACTTTTCCCTTTGCCTCCCCACAGCCTACCGTCGCTGCCACATACAATTTTCTCGACGACGACGCCACCCTGCCCATTGTCATGCCCCCCTTTCCGGTCACCGCTCCTACACCTAACGCACCGCCCTCCCCTCCGCCCGCCCCTCCCTCACCGCCCGCCCCTCCTGCACCCACTTATCGCATGCGCAGCACCTCCGGCATATACATGGGCCCCCGCGAGCGGCTTAACCTGCATGTTTCCTCTATCAGCAGGTACTCCCCGGTCCCCACCTCCGCCCGTGCCGCTCTCAAGGATCCCAACTGGCTCGATGCTATGACTGCGGAATACCGTGCTCTCCTTAGCAACAACACTTGGGATCTTGTGCCTCCTCCTCGGGATGCCAACATCGTCTCCGGCAAGTGGGTGTTTCGTCACAAGCTCAAGCCCGATGGCTCCCTCGATCGCTATAAAGCTCGTTGGGTACTTCGCGGTTTCTCTCAGGAGCCAGGCGTCGACTTCGACGAGACGTTCAGTCCGGTTGTCAAACCGGCCACAGTGCGTGTCATCCTCTCCATCGCGCTCTCTCTTAATTGGGAGACCCGCCAGCTCGACGTCAAGAACGCCTTTGTGCACGGTACACTTGCCGAGGTCGTCTACTATCGTCAACCCACCGGCTTCATCGACTCCACTCGCCCCGAGCACGTCGGTCGGCTGAACCGTTCGCTATACGGTCTCAAGCAGGCTCCTCGTGCGTGGTACCAGCGCTTCGCGGCTTTCATCACTTCGACTGGCTTCGTGTGTTCACGCTCGGACACCTCGCTGTTCGTCCTCCAGTGTGCGGAAGGCACGGCCTTCCTACTTCTGTATGTACCGCCTCCTCGACCGGATTGCTCGACAGGATCACGGCCTCTCTCCGCGCTGAGTTTGCCATGACGGACATGGGCAGCCTCCACTACTTCCTCGGCATCGCGGTCACCCGCGACTCCTCCGGCATGCATCTTTCGCAAGCCAAGTACGCCACGGAGATTCTGGACAGGGCCGCATGACTGCATGCAAGTCCGCCACGACACCGGTTGACACGTCGCCGAAGCTCCCTGCTACTGCCGGCCCTCCCGTGGCCGATCCCACTAAGTATCGGAGTCTCGCCGGGGCTCTACAGTACCTCACTTTTATGTGCCCCGATATCACGTATGCCGTTCAGCAGGTTTGTCTTCATATGCACGACCCTCGTGAGCAGCATCTGGGGGCCATCAAGCGGATCTTGCGCTACGTCAAGGGCACGCTTTCTCATGGACTTCAGCTCTACTCATCTTCGCCGCACTCCATGATCGCCTACACCGACGCCGACTGGGCCGGCTGCCCCGACACTCGACGCTCAACGTCAGGCTTCTGTGTCTACCTTTGTGACAACCTCATCTCCTGGTCGTCCAAGCGGCAACACACGGTCTCTCGCTCTAGCGCTGAAGCCGAGTACCGCGCTATGGCCAACGCCGTAGCTGAGGCCAGTTGGCTTCGGCAACTTCTCCAGGAGCTTCATCGACCGTCCCCTCCTGCTATGGTCGTCTTCTGCGACAACGTCAGCGCTGTCAACATGTCCACAAACCCAGTTCAGCATCAGCGTACCAAACACATCGAGATCGACCTACACTTCGTTCGTGATCGTGTTGCCATGGGTCAGGTCCGCGTGCTCCATGTTCCCTCGTCTCGCCAGTTCGCTGATATCTTGACGAAGGGACTACCGTCGCCGTTGTTTCTGGATTTTCGGTCCAGGCTCAACGTCCGCTCTCCTCCCGTTGTGACTGCGGGGGAGTGTTAGACTAATATGTCACGTATCGTGACATATCTCCTAATTCCCTAAATCGAGGAGTATCGATATTATTGTGATCTCCCATTTATGATTAGGATTGTAAATCTGTCTATATATTAACATGCAATGGAAAAGCCCAAGTGTGGCAAATATTCCTAAACGCTTTCAGGTTCCATCACATAGTATATTTGGGAATATCTGAAGCTGGAGGTTTTATCGGAAGTGTTTTACATGGGTAATTAGAAAACAAAACTTCCTCGTCCGACGGCAAATTGCTCGGCTTTTAGTTTGTCACCCTAATCAAGATAAATTCGGCATCACATGATATAAACTTACTCGCAACATGACAAATCGAGACAACTGGGATACTAGTTTTTATTTCAAAATAAATTCTGCATAACATATTATTTCGTTGAACAAAGTTTAATTCTATGGGAGTGGAGAGAGGGTAGCTAAAGGAGGTGTTGTCATCGCCACAACGTCTGCAGAACTTTTGCAATCTAAGTTGCAAAAATAGAGACTGATATGGCACGAATCAGGCTTTACAAGGCAGCAGAAGCCATCAATCTCTTTTCTGTAGACGCACAACCCGCCTGGTAAACTGATCTTACGATTATTCATGCCGTCAATGATTTGACCTATGGAAAAACAGACAAACAATTACATTAGTATTATTTCGAATTGATTAACAAGAAGCACTAGATGGCACATGAACGGAAAAAAGGCAGTTGTCAAGCTACTTCCAGCAGAAATAAAACACTAAATTATTACGTGTATATATAACCTGTGCGTGCACATATATGTTGTAAAGATAGATTATTGGAGGTGAAGACGCCCTTGCGTATTGATGGCTTGCCTTGTGTGGCAGTAGCAATGCATACGAGAAGTAGAGACAGCAGGAGTGGCGCACCGATGGAAGTCGTGTACTTGGCCATCTAGATATTGTGATGTAACAGATTGACAAAAGAATATGTGTTCTAAGCAAAACTACAAGATGATTTGTCCATGCACACATGTATAATCCTGTATATATAGAAGAACCAGAGAGAGATCTGGGGATCACATCCCCCCTGCAAAAAGATTAGTAATAATTGGTATAATAATCACGTCCGGGCTGGATACCACCACCCCCCCTGCAAAAAGATTATAAGGAGCAACCACTGCAGAATGAATGGATTCATGCACCGAGCTGGCTCACACAGTTTAACTCCGCAGATGAGGGGAAGTTAGGTAATTGACATCTAATCTCGTAGAAGCCGGAGTAGAAGTTTGCCAGCATGACCTGCGGCGCACAGAACATGGGAAGGGAAGTGCCTCGGTGCTGATCATATATGAGGAAGACGCCTAGAGGGGTTCGCTATAAGCTGGCTTGTGGACGGTGGCGAACCGGCGGCTGACCGCTCCACTACCTTGTTTTGTTTCATGGCTGCATGTGATGTACTTATGGCTGGGGAATTGAGGGGATAGTGAAACGACAGTCGATAAAATTCTTTGGGACCATAAATGACGCGGTTAACTATTGGATTTCGGAGCAAATCTAGTGCGCTCCAGTAATCAGAAGCTGAAAGGAAGTTGCATTTTCACCGTGGGAACACTTCATGACCTGGCTTGACGTGGTGTTATGCATGTGCACAATTACTGATCTGACTGGACTGATGATGTGGAGGGGCTGCATGTCAAGAGAAATCAGGAGGGGCTGCATGTCAAGAGAAATCAGGTAGTGGGAGCTCCTATTTAGATATAGTAGATATGTCGATCCCCACGTCCAGTAGTGGCAGAAGAAAATACGTCAGAATTAATTGTTTACTTCTGAGAGACGGCAGGATGGGCAGGGAGAGCACACAACAAAATAGTACGTATGGCCACCAGCCTCCGGTCACAGCACAATATGGCCGCCCAGCCATTTCCCTGCTCATAAAGTTAATGAAATCTGTTACATTTGAAGATATTGTTTTTTAGATTCCCTGGTCTTTGTATAGTTTTGTTTGCCAAATATTCACGTACAATACTACTGTAAAAGGTTCGATCCGTTGATGAACGTGACTACTCATATATATTCTGTGCGAGTGCATTGTCTACTGGGTACCGCCAGTGCGAGGCGAGGGCATGAATGGCTCTAATTAATCGCTCGTGTTTCTGCTAGTGGCGCATGCATGCAAATAATCTTATTGGGTCCTCCACCCACCTCCCGTGTCGCTCCCCGCGGGCGGCCCGGGAGAAACCCTAGGCGCCGCCGCCCAACACTCCCACCCCATCCCTCCCCCTCCCTCGCCGCCGCCGGAGGGCGTCGCCGGGCAAAGCCCGCGCGGCGTCGGCGGCGGCGGGGCCTGGTTCTCCCTCTCGCGAGGCGCTCGAGCGGCGCGGGGCTACTCAGCCGAGCGGAGGCGTCGTCGGGCTAGCGGCGGCAAGGGGCGGCGTGGTCGCGCGGGTCCGCGACGGAGACACGAGGGGGCGGTGCACGCAGATCTGGCAAGGGATCCCTGGTGAGCGCGGTGACCAATGGCGGGACGGATCTGGAGCTGGGGCTGCTGTTCGCGGCGACGCGGTGTGGAGCAGCTCTGGTGCACCAACGAGGAACCGCGCAGATGAGAGGGCGTGCACGGGCAGCGACTGGGCGCGATCTTGGGCCGGCGTCTTGGGGCGGTCTTCCTCTGCATCAAGGCCAGGCGTGGTGGCGGCGGTGTGCAACGAGGCCTCTGTTTGTGATGCAGCGTTGCAGCTGTAGGATCTGGCTTCAGGGCAGGACCTGGCTTCAGGGGTGGATGCGTGGAGATGCAGGTGGGCTGGCCGGATTTGCTGTTGACCGGAGGTTCTTGAGGGTTGGGTGAAAACCCGTTTCTGGCTATGGCTGGAACCTGTGACGGCGGCATCTGTGGACGCCGTAACCTTCTTGAAGGCGTCGACGGTATGCTCTCTCTTCCTCAGGGAGGCACAGCTCCGGGGGAAACCCTAGACCCGGAGGGTCGGTCGTTGGCGGCGCGTTAGCGTTGTTTCCCTCTTGAGGGCATCGATTTTGGAGTTTAATCCGGTTAGAGGGACCAGTGGGTGTGTTAGGAGGTCAGGTGGTGAAGGCGTTGGTGTGGCGTCGAGGCTTCTGTGGCAACGTTGATGGGGGCGAGTGAAGTCGGAGGCGTGACAGTGGTTGCGGTAGTCGGCTCTTCTCCGGCGTGTCCGTGGGATTACCTCGGTTTGTTTGTTGTGGTGAAGTCGGAGCTACGGCGGCGGGGCCCCTGTGGCAACGATGACAGGCAGCAGGTGGTCTGTTCGGTGGTCTTTCACGGCGCCAGCCTTGTATAGTTTTTCCTTCGAATCTCTCCTTCCAGAGGCGAAGCTGCGCTGCCCTTGATGCGGTTGGCTGAGTTCTAGCACGGATCTTCATGTGTTTCTGCACGGCTTCTGCGGTGAGGGTTGAGTCGACGTTTGTCTACAGCGAAGTCGGAGTCGCTTGCTCAAGGATTAAGGGCATCGATGACGCGTGCTTGGGGAGAGGTGATGACGATGACGTCTGTGTGCTTGCTCGACGAGGCACTCTCTGTAAAGGTGTGTGTGGGGTATCTTGTGTGTGTGCCGTTCAGCGGATTGTGACGTTTTCGCCCGGCTTTCCGTTAATTAACCGGGCAATTCTCTTCTGCTTAATTAATGGATGAGGCAAATCTTTTGCCTCCGTTTCGAAGAAAAAAAAATCTTATTGAATATATCTACTGATCTCGCCGGCTGGAGCTACTAGCTAGGAGGGGCAATATCAGGTGCTATCAAGATTTAGATGATACCATGATACAGACTCTTGGGAGCCATTGGATCTCAGATGATATAGGTCAGTGGATGATAGTACTTGGTGAGTTAGCACTGAGTCAGTCGATGATATATCGTACCGGCCGGCCTGCTCCAAGTTGAGGAACACTGGAACAGGGCAAGCATGTGTTTGAAGGAAAACTTGATCTTGGGAGCTGCAGCTGCTGCACGCGGTGAGATGCGCGTATCGTATATATCCATGTATGGAGCGTACCGCAGGTGCTGCATCTATCTGCCTTGGCTCGTGATCCACGCGCGGTCCAATCCAAACCATCGCCGGAATGGACGGCACAGACGCACAGACAGAGAAACGGAAAGAAATGCTGGTAGTAAAATAAAGGAGCTGGCACGCAGACGCAGACTCAGGTGCCGGTGCGAGCGAGCGAGCGAATCCATGAGGGAGGCCATGGCCATCGCGTCGCTGGCGTCGTCGGACGTGACCACGTAGGTAGGCAGACGTGCGCTTGTATGCTGACTAAAAAGGACCGGAGGGAGTACGTCGTGGTCAACGCTCTCGCCCGCTTTTTCTTGGCACGCCTGCAGCTGCAACCCCGTCCGGCCGCACCTATCGGCCTGCTCGCACCGTCCGCCGTCCATCGTACGCGCTGTACAAATTCCAAATTCAGTGCCCGGCAGTCGACCTATTTTCTACGTACGAGCATTAAAAAAAAATCAGAGCACGGACGAAGTAGGCTCAGAGGCAGCCGCAGGCTTGGCCGGACACATTTCACCTCCTCCCGCCCAAGTGGCACGCTCATCCTGCCTGCACACATCGTACGTCCATGCATGCATGTCAAACAAACCTATCGGCGGGGCAAAACACACACAAGTATAGTAGTACGTAGTACTAGTCTAGGATCAAATTCAAGCACGAACCAAGCACAAGCCAACGACGAAAAACATGAGCAGAAATGAAGGAACCTTTCTTTCTTTCTTTCCTTTTGAGTTCAAAAAAAAAAAAAACTCAAGAAAGTTTGGAATGCGAAGCGCAGTGGCTGCCCTCCCTTCCCGAGGCAGAGAGTGACAGCCTCGCCTTGGCTTGGCTTGGCAGAGCAGCGAGAAAACTGCCACGGCATGCATGCATAAGGTGACGTCAACGTCTGTACCATTGATGGATGCAGGGGAAGGGAGGGACCCTTTCGCCCTTACTTTTCTTTCCCTTTTTATTACACAGCTCTTTTTCCTTTCTTTTTTTATTATTTAGGACAGGGCCATTTCGCATCCGGGTGCTTGCCCTGGTCCATTAATTCTTGCTCATCAAACCGTGTTTCTTTTGCTTAATCCTGCCTTTGTTACCAGTTTGTACAAGCCTACTTAGCTTGGTGTTCACAAACAAGCTTTTGGCTTCGTGCTGATGATGTGAACGAATGGGGGTGACCAGCTCATGCATCTAAGGTTGATAAGATTGCGGGGATTTTGTGTGCTTCCTAGAAAAAGAACAATATTTCGTAAAAATAGTTATCAGTTATTGATTGCTGTTTGAGACAACGAACTACTGATACCAAGCGGTTTTTGAAAAAATAGTTGCATTATAAGGAGCAACCACTGCAGAATGAATGGATTCATGCACCGAGCTGGCTCACACAGTTTAACTCCGCAGATGAGGGGAAAAACCGATGTCAACCCAATTGTGAGAACGACACTATCCTAGTTCAGCGGCTGCACAAATCACCCGCTAATGCGACTGGCCTACCCCACAACCAAACGGAAACATCTACATTGACTCGTCGCCCCCCACCCCAAACCCGCCTTCCCGTCCCCACTAGCGTTCCTCTCTACTTAAGAGATACTATTCGATTGGGCCCAAGCCCTAGCACCGTCAAATCACCACCACCACTCTTTGTTTGTGCTCCCGGCCGATCTTCGCCACCGCACCATCCTCCTCTTTGGACTCATTTGTTGACCTCCTTCAGTTGCTTCATCACCGGCGCCGCATGGTCACCAACGACGGATGGTCTTCACACACAAACAACTTCCAGCTACAACTGTTGATGTTCTTCAACATGCCTGGCAGAGTGAGCTTCTACCCTTCTTTCCTTCTTCTCTCATGTGCCCTGTGATGCAATGTCGACATGATACGCAATTTCTTCTCTGATTTTGTTCATGATGCTTGTCTGAATGTCTAGTTATGTGTCATTGATTTGTCCTTACGCTTGCCAGTCGAGAGATTTTAATTTATCAATGGCTTGTGCATAAATTCGCTTGTCCATGGAGATGCTTTTGTAACTTGTTAACTGGCCTGTAACTTGCTTGCTTGTCAACAAACATTTTTATGCCGAATATATGAACATTTATATTCAGGTGTCTTCTTTGGCAAGTCCTTCCGGCGGCTTGGGTTTGATTTGTGCTCTGTTTCGGCGTGTGAGTCTGGATGCCTCTGGCTGCTTCGCGAGGTGAGGCGCTTGTGTGTGCCGTCCTTCCTCGACTACCGTTTGGCATGTCCTTGCGTGCTCATGGGAGCATCTCCGCCTGCCGACAGAACGGCGCTCTACGAGCCAGGGCGAGAGGGTGGGTGGTGCCCTCTTCGGAGGCGGAGATCGCCGGCGTGACGACGATGTGGTTTCGGGGTTTCGGCAACACACGGGCTTCCTCCAACGAGCGAGCAACCGTCGTGGCTTCATCTCCTCTTCGATTCGATCATGGCATCGACCAAGGACTACGTTGCTCAAGCTTCTGAGGCTGTGCTTGACGTCGTCTGTTAGCTTGTTTCTTAGTTGACTTGTATCTTTCGATGTTTGTTGTTAGTTCTGTCGAGTGTGGTGTGTGTTGTTTGGGTCTGGGTCTGTAAAGGGCGTCATTTATTTAACGCCGGGCGTTGGCCTTGTTTCTAAAAAAACATTTTCATTTTCTTAGATATTTGTATGCTCACTTATTAAACTGGTTGCTGACAATAATACATATACTTAGTAAATAAGAAAAATAAAATTTATGGGTAAATAAGAAATATTTTTATGGTTGCAATATGTTATTGAAGATGAACCACAAACGGAGTGATCCCGCCATCCGCTTAAATCGGCGAATAGGAACTCCCCCTCCATTTGTCACACCGGCCACATTCGCCACCACCTTAGAGATCAAGCAGGCGAAGGCGTCATCTCCGGCGAGGGGTTCGCCATCACTTCGCTAGCAAGCTACCGCGCTGATTGATCACCCCCAATTTCGGGCAGAGACGTGGCCAAGGCTAGGAACGACCGTCCTCATCGATCCAACAGTTGGCCGGACACAGTACGTGTAACGTACAAAGTATTTGTCCGAACATGTAGGAATAGCTAGCGAAGAGGTAGCATATAGGACGGTCCCTTGCGTCATCAACACGACGCATCATGCATGTGGTAGCATGGGATCGATAACGATGCGTGCATGGGTCCATCAGAAATTCAAGTGTGTCGGCCTCTTCCGCACAAACACTTGTACTCACGTACGATAACGTGCCATGCATATGCATGACTCAGGAAACACGAATTAACTAGGAGAGCGTCCATGAGAGAGACGATTGGTGTTGGGTGATAGACTGATAGGTTAAGGTCAGCATCACAGGAGCACACATTGAATTAAACTGATCCAAATTGATCAAGTGAAAATTCATTGATGAATATTTCAACAAATACAACATAGATGAGTAGATCACCTCTCGAACGCAATTATGTAGAGCTTATTAGAGATGATTGTCAGCATATTTTTTGAGTGCTGCTGCACGGACGACAAAAAAATGCACGATCCTTGGACGACATTTCACATGAGCTGTTGATTTCCTTTTTGTTTTCAATTTGTATGGTCCATGTTAGTGTTGTGCAAGGATCGTATAGGAGAGTATCGTTTGGGATATTTTTTCCAATGACAACCGCAGATCGATGACTAGACCTACACATGCCCAGCTAGCTTCTCAGTATCAAAAGAGTCACATCAAAGTTGCCACCTTAACGAGCAAGAACCTAAAATCTTCAAACATTACGACATAGTCCTGCAAACTGTAGTATATTTTTAATGAAGAAAATATATTAATATCGAGTAGACATGAATTACACCTGGCCTTTGTACTAACACGACCTAAAGAGCTACTCAAGACATCGAGGATGGCAACCTAGTAACGTGATAAGTGCTCCAACAATGACACCTCCTGAGAGGGAACAACGCACGAGCGTCGTCGTTGCTGGACCCATCCACTGAGGTCAGATCTTGGGTTTAACCTCGGAGAGTAATCTGGGTAATCTCCATGCAATGTCTTTAACAAGGGAACATCATGTGAAAGACGCCATTGTCTGGTCCAACTAATGAAGATTGGGCCTAGAGTTTTGACCCCAAGAACTCAAGCCCTGCACTGAAAGAGCACCACCAAGCCAACTTCGCCCTGTTTTGTCATCACCTGCCGATCCATCATCGCATGGCTACGAAGACGCACAGTCCAGACGTATACCTAGCCACACAATTAGAGCCACACATGCGCAACTCATGCCGCCGAGCAGTGCGTAAGGACGACCGCCATCTCCATCGACCATCAGTCCCATGCCGCCCATGCAGAGCGAATTTAGGCTACTCACACGTGGCACCTCGGAAAAGGGGAAATCCACATATCAAGCAGAAGTTGAGTCATCAAATGCCATCTTTAACCCTGTCGAACACTCAAACCTCTGCATTGAGCGGGAGACATCTAATCATTGGAGCGTGCCGCCGGGAACCTCTAATATGGACGCTAAAATCCGCTGATAGTAGAGACGATCCGCTGATAGTAGAGACGTTAGGGACTTTTCAAATTATTAGTTTGTGTTGGACCACTGAAATCTTTAATTTCAGATCTATACGTGTCAGTGGACCTTCATACAGACAGATAGATACTGTCTGGTGTACATACTACATGGTGACCGGTGGTTGGCTGAAATTGAATTCGCCGGCACTTCAGGCCAGGCTGCATATCCTCCTCCGAGATAAGGGGAAGCAGATAGAGATATATAGATGCCTTCAGAAAAACAGAATATAAATAAAGAGATCGAATATCAGGAGGGCTCGTCGTCGTCTCCGCTTCGTCGTTTCATTAGAGAGTGAGAAGAGAGGAGGAATGGCGGGGACGCGCTGGGAGGAAGCAGACGAGACGGTGATGGTCCTGGGCTGCGTCGGCGTGGGCCTGACATGTCCAACGGACGGAGCTAATACGATGGGTGATATGCATATGCATGAGGATGGGTGATAGGTAAAGGTATGCATCATAGGACCACGTATTGAACTAAACCCATCCTGATTAAGCAACTAACGATTCTCAAAAAAAAAAATTAAGCAACTAACCATAGAAATATGGAATTATGAATTCTAAATCGTTATGATAGGGCCACTGAATTCCGGAATAGCGGATCCACACGTGTCCGTGGACCTTCAGACAGAAACGCAGACATACAATCCGGTGGGTAGATGAAATTGAATTCGCTGCTGCCACTAGTCCAGGTCACGCAGCATATCCTCCTCCAAGGGGAAAATATCCTGTGCTCCCAACATATACATGCTCTCATGCTTCAATGTCTAAAAAGTTAATTCCAAATATTTCAAATAACTGTGAATGTTCACAAGATATGTCTTTACATCCTAGAAAAATTTCAGATCCAATTTCAAAATATACAATGAGAAAAACAAGAGAAATCTTCGTGTGAATGGTGCTATTTTAGCTTTTGTCTTCTTGCCACACTATTCATGTTCAGTTTGTCTTTTGTCTTTTTCATTTTGCGAGAAAACTTTCATTCTATTCATCAACTGTCAAGATAGTACAAAGAACATCGAAAGTAAAAATTACATCGAGGTCCGTAGACTACCTAGCGACGACTACAAGCAGTAGAGCGAGGCGAAGGCGCGCCACCGTCATCGCCCCTCCCTCATCGGAGCCGGGCAAACATTATTGTAGTAGACAGTCGGGAAGTCATCGTGCTAAGACCCCATAGGACCAGCGTACCAGAATAGCAACCGCCGCCGATAAAGAGAAACATAGATCGGAAGGATCCAACCTGCAGCACACAGACACTGACGAACGAAGACCGGATCCACCAAAGACAAACACAGACCAGATCCCACGAGATCAACCGGAGACACACCTCCACCCGCTCTCCGACGATGCTAGAAACATAGTCGGGACGGGGGCTAGGCGGGGAGAACTTTATTCCATCTTTAGGAAGCGCTGCCGGCTCATCTTCCTGAGCATAACACAAACCCTAACAAAACTTAGAAAAACACCTGAAAACGGAGCCCTCCAGCCAACAAGGGTTGGGATCACCGCGCCTCCGTGGTCCTCGGAGCATAGGAGAAGAGGCGGACCGGCACCGGCACCGGCGAGAGGCAGGGGAAACCCTAGGTGTGCGCCTTGGGTCGCAGGAGCGTAGGGGTATGGAGCGCCCGCAAACATGCCCAATGAGTATTGTGAGCGTGGATGTGAAATTTTCAGGGGATGTAGACATATGTTTAGTTGACATTCACACAAAAATTCAGAATAATTTAAAACACTTAAAACAATTTTTTTAGACATTGGAGCATGGGAGTATGTGGGAGCATGTAGATGGTGGGAGCACATGATATTCTCCCCTCCTCCAAGACAAGATGAAGCAGATACTAGATGCCTTCAGAGAAACTAGTAAATGAAAAGCAGACGAAAACCAGCAGTCGTCGTCCTCGTCTCGCTTCGTTTCATTAGAGAGAGAGAGAGAGAGCTAGAGAATGGTGGAGGCGCGCGTGGCGGAAGCAGACGAGACGGCGATGGTCCTGGGCTGTTTCGTCGGCGTGGGCCTGACATGTCCAACGGCCGGGGCCCACCAGAGTCGCCATCCCAACGTCACTCTTCTTGGACTCAATCGAGCTACTCGCCGCTGTCTGCTAACAAAGATGAAGCAAACTTTGATTGCCTAATTTCCACAACCAAGTTTTCAGTCCAACAAACTGTACTGCATTGTTGATTGATCCTCGGCTCAGCTTGTCCACGCATCTATTGAGATCTGGAATAATTCTATACGTGTGTAGCAGCAGCTTCAGCTGGAGCGTGCGCAGGGAGAATAGGATAAGCCTGGATTTGATACGGGGTGCCGATTAGTTTGATTGTCCAACAAACTGTACTGCATTGTTGATTGATCCTCAGCTAGCTTGTCCAGGCATGCATCGAGATCTGGGATAATTCTATACGTGTGCAGTAGCTGCAGCTGGAGCGTGTGCAGGGAGAGTAAGATAAGCCTGCACTTGATACGGGGTGCCCATTAGTTTAGGGGAGCATAATCTGAAGTTCTGTACGTGTGATTACAGCATCATGATGCAGGCCACCACCACCTGACCAGCCGCACACTATTTTACTCCTGCCTACACAAGTTTCCAAAACGAATATATCGATCCCGAAAAACAAATCAACTGTGTACGTTCGTCAAAGGGAAGTATTTGTAACATATTTTTTTCATTGACACAGACAGTACTTGTACTACAAATATAATGCAGGATTATCTAAGATTTCTGTGGCAAAGTTAATGCTATGTTGATTCAAATGAATGTCATAGTTCTTTGTAGGATTCGAATCACTAGATTTTTTTCTACTCAACTTTTTTTTATCCTTAAGATTACGACCTCATGACCTTTTCTAAAGATTTCGTCGCATTTGATTTTGAAGGACAGTTTTCATCAGCTGAAACCTCTTACACAAGCATTTACTTTTCTGTGTGGCATCAAACATTTATTTCACGAATCTCGAGTAGCTCCAATCCCGTATAATTCGGTAAGACGTGTCATTTTAATTGTCTGTTTTTCTATTCGTAGGTTCTGAGATTGTACAAATCAACAAGTCTCTTGTATGACAAACAAATAAACCTGGTCTAACCACTTGGTATGAGCGGTTCCCTATCTCAAAAAAAAATCAACAACCGAAAATCATAAACCTAGTCTTTGTTAGGATTTAATTATTAGAGATAATCCTTGTTGTAAATAACTGTATGCGCGGGTACCTCTCGAGTCAACCGCCGCCTCGTACGTGCGGGAGTCTCAGGCAACCGTCGCGTCCGCTCCTCGCATCCTCTCGTACAGGCGCATCTCCTCATAGCGTATGTTCCCCTTGTATAAATATATCGATCATCAATGGAATGAATGAGTTCGATCAATTCGTTCTTTACACGTTATCAGCACATAACTCTACCGAGAGCAGAGCACAGGCAAACCAACTCCGGCGAGAGTCGCCGGAAAAGTAGAAAGAAGGGAAGAAAAAGAAAGGTAAAGAGAGATGCCTCGTGGTCTCCTATCCTTCTTCTTGCAACTTCTTCGGGCCGGCGGCCGACGTCGTCAGATTCGCCGCCGTTACCACGGCGTTGGCGGACTTCGGCGCCACAACCGCAATGTCCGCGATCTTCGGCGGTTCAGAGGCCGCCGGAACAATTTCCATCGCTACGGAGGGCGTCGCCGTGGCCCAAGTCTTGGACATCGCATCCGAGGACTTGGCGCTTACCACGGTGCCGGACCTTCTGGTGCTCCGCCACAACCGGCCATGCCGGTGGCAGCGCCGTTGCCGGCCTGGATTCTGGCCGGACCAGCAGCTCCTATGCTGCAGGCGGACGAGGTCTTGGAGCCCGAGGTCGATGCAATGGACGTCGACGCCGTCGGCGTTGAGCCGGAACTTGCGGCTCCTTCACCACCACCCCCGTGCCCGGTGCACCGCTGGGAGCCATACCCGACCAGAGATGTATAAGCTGCATACATGTGCCAGTTAGATTCGATGGATGACGTACACGTACAGTATATGTACACATGTACAGCTGCGTTCGGCCGCCTGTAATGTGCATGCATGCATGCATACATTTTGAGAAGAGTCTTGAGACACGTGCCTGATCGACGAAACTATTTCTTTTTCTGCCGTCCTCCTTTGCACTGCCATGTCCCGGCCGCTTCACCAACCAACACGCACGGCACGATGCATCAACTAGACGTGTCCGGGCCGTCCAAAAAACAATGAGGTGCTGCCGGACGGGCCCAAAGCCGACGTGTCTACAGTGAGCCACTTGGATATAGCGCTGAGAAATGCCCCCGCATCGCTTCTCTTCACCCCGTCTTCTTCCAGCTCCCTGCTCACACACGAGCATCTCTCCTTCCCCATGGATTCTCCTCTTTTTGTTTGCTGCGTACACATGGTCGACATCTCAGGATGATTCTAAGGTAAGTAAATGAGATCTTTTCCAATCCAGTCTTTTTTTTCTTATAAATTTTCTATGCGTAACAGACTTCCCATCA
This sequence comes from Elymus sibiricus, assembly GCA_039707655.1. NCBI lineage: Eukaryota > Viridiplantae > Streptophyta > Magnoliopsida > Poales > Poaceae > Elymus > Elymus sibiricus. The sequence goes on from CM077674.1 coordinate 33,012,484, forward strand.
GTTTTCTGAAGAACAACAAGCAAGAAAATAATGTTTTGACCCACGATGGGAAAATGTCGAGTGCACATGTGTACGTACGTCGAGATATAGCGGCATGAAGGAAGGGGACACGAGGATGGACAGTGATGGGGACATGTCGTTAGAGGGGCTGCTATCAAAGGTTTTGGAGCGTTGCCTCGTCGTAAACTCGTAATCATGCATGGGGTGCACGCACATGCATGCAACGCCACCACTGAAATGCATGCACGGTGTCCTGCTCCCGCCCACCATGGCCCAGCGCCATGCATGCATTGCATGAAGGGAACCAATAACAATTCTACTAGTTTTTTTTAGGGTGAATTCTACTAGTGTTTCAACCATCCATATTTCAACGATCCATCCACGTCTCCAAATTCAAAAAAAGAAAAAAGAAATCGATGTCCCCATTTTTTTTTCCAACCGGGCTAACACCCCTTTCCATTGATTAACGGAAATATTCAGTTCAGTACAAGCTCGGACCAACTAACAAACGACAGTACTACGGCCAAGAAAATAGAGCGAAAGGGTTCAGCGAGTTGGAGCACTACCAGGAAACCCGCCGTAGATGCGAAAAGGACACCTACTACGGGGCGAAAACCTGGTAACACTACTCACTACCATAACAACTAACAAGCAGAGGAATTAAAAAGCCCAGGAGGACGAGGCTTAACATAACGCACCCAGCAGGCATCAGACCTCTGTGGGTAAGAGAAAACCAACAAAAGCAACCTTTTTTCCAGCAACAGGATACTTGAACGTATGGCCTTTTTGTCCCACGAACAGCACCTCGGTTCATCCAGAGATTCGAAGTCTGGAGCGATCCGCCAGCGACGCGGCGACCTGCATGACTCTCCCGATCCCTTCCTGAAATTTTGCCTTGTCTTCCAGTTTCAACAGCCCTGTCCAGTAAGTCATTAGCGCACAAGCAGTAAAAACAGCCTCCAAAGGGGAGCGAACATTATGTTTTTCGAATGTAACTTTATTACGAGTACACCATATACCCCAACAAACAGCAGACATGATCATCATGTAATACTTCTTTCCACCAGGAAAGTATCTATACAGCCACGACCAGCATTGCCAAAGATAAATTGGACAACATCTAGCCCCCATAGCTAAGCCAAATACTCCCCACACAGTGCGAGCAAATGGACATCCAAAGAACAGGTGATTAGCAGTTTCAACATTCGTGCAAAAAGAACAAGTAGGATTACCCCCCCCAGTTTCGTTTACGAAGATTAGAGCGCGTAGGGACAACATCTTGAAACAGCTGCTACATGAAAATCTTAATTTTCAAGGGGATATAAGCTTTCCAAACAAGTTTGAAGTTGGGTCCAGCAATATCACGCTCAAGCCACTCATAGACCGACTTAGTGGTAAAAGTCCTATTGCCATTCATGGACCAAGCAATAGAATCAGACTGATCCTTAGCACAGAAAGAGCGTGCACATCGCACAATCTCCTGCCATTGCGTGACAAGTTCTCCAAACAGTCTACGACGAAATGGCATTTCAAAACCCCCAGAAATAAAACCATCCAGAGTGCATTCCCCTTTCTGGCAAATATCAAACAGATCAGGGAACTTTGTTTTGAATGGTGTCTCCGAGGCCCATTTATCATACCACAGCCTCACCAGGTCCCCTTTATTGATCACTACTTCTCTACCGGCCATATATACATCCTTGACCTTCATAATAGCCTTCCAACAAGGGGAATCAGAATTACGGGGAGCGATCGTAGCCACCGTGTGGCGACGAAAGTATTTAGCACGCACAATCTTTTGCCATAACCCCTCTTCGGTCTCAAGCTTCCACCACCATTTGGTGAGGAGGCTAATGTTTTGTCTATGTAAGTCTTTCACCCCCAGCCCCCCTTTATTCTTGGAACGACACACCCTAGTCCATTTGACCATGTGATAAGCACGCTTATTCCTTTTTTTTCTCCAAAAGAAACGTCTCCGATGCATATTCATCTTTTCAACAAAAGTCTTGTTTAGCAAGAACATAGACATAAAGTACGATGGAATCCCATCCAAGCTGGAGTTAAGAAGAGTCAGCCTAGCAGCCGAGGAAGCATGATACCCTATCCACGCGTCTAGCCTTTTGACTAGTTTTGTGTCAAGAAAGTTCCAATCCACTGTTTTAAGCATAGAGAAAGTAACAGGGACCCCAAGGTATTTCACAGGCAGTACCCCTACTTGACAGTTAAACAAATCAGCATAGAACTTTATCGCCCCCAATAGTATAGACTTCACTTTTCATGAAATTTATCTTCAGCCCCGACATGAGTTCGAACAGATACAGAAGGAGTTTCAAATTTATAGCTTGCTCCTCATTATGAGTAACACATAATACCGTGTCATCGGCATATTGTAGAATAGGCACGCCTCCATCTATCAGGTCATGAGCTAGTCCCTGAATCAGGCCATTTTTCTAGGCTGAAAACACCATCTTGGTGAGGCATTCCGCCGCCACATTGAAAAGGAAGGGGGAAAAGGGGTCTCCCTGCCTTACTCCTTTAGCACTTTGTATATAGGCCCCCATCTCATCATTAATCTTAACACTAACCGTACCCTTATGAAGAATTTGAGAAACCCACCCACACCATTTGTCGTTGAACCCCCTAATCTTGTGGCAAGAAAGTAAAAAGTCCCAGTTAACTTTATCATAAGCTTTCTCGAAGTCTAGCTTCAGGATCACTCCCACATGTTTTTTAATGTGAGTATAATGCATGACCTCATGAAGGGACATAATTCCATCCATAATGTTTCTGTTTTTTATGAAAGCATTCTGTTGAATACTAAACAGCTTATGAGCATATGGCGTCACTCTAATATCCATCACCTTAGTGATCAGCTTATAGGGGCATCTAAGCAAACATATGGGACGATATTGTTGGATCCTACATGCATCAGCAGATTTAGGGAGAAGGGTAATAACCCCATAGTTCAACCGATGTACATCAAGTTTCCCTTCATAAAACCATTCGAATAATCGGAATAGATCATCACATACCACCTCCCAACAATGTTGATAAAATTCTACCGGAATATTGTCCGGTCCAGGGGCTCGATTAGTACCCATCTCAAACAGGGCATGTTTCACTTCTCCCATAGTAAACGGCCTGGTTAGATCATCATTGTCCTCATGAGAAATTTTCTCCTCATCGGACCAAAGGTCTGAATCCATCTGGAATAGGTTACCAGGGGCAGGGCCAAAGAGGTCCTTGTAGTAAGCCGTCGCATGTGCTAAAATATTTTTCGTCCCCTCCATCACCACCGGACCACATTCCAATGAACGAATAGTGTTTTTCCGTCTGCGACCATTGGCCACCTTATGAAAGAATCCAGTGTTGTTATCTCCTTTCAGGAGCCATCTCTCATGGGATTTTTGATGCCAATAAAGTTCTTCAACTACATACATGTTATTAAGCTCCCCCAAAATTTCCACTTTTCTATAAAAAGCCTCCCCACTCAGATCAGACTTTTCTTCAAGAGACTCCAACTCTTGAAGCTCAAGCTTCAATAATTTTTTCTTAATTCTGTCCTGGCCGAAAATGTTAGACCCCCAACCTTTAAAAAATTTCTTGATTCTCTTAAGTTTTATATTCAATATATCAACAGGGTTCGAAGAGTACACTGGCTGTGCCCAAGTCACCGCTGGTGCTTCGATGGGGGAGCGAGGCGGCCGAACTGGGGGGCGACAGGACGGCGCGGGCGGCGGGAGGATGGGCGGCGGGCGAAATCCTGCAGTCAACCAGAGGCGCAACCTGGTTTGGCAGCGGCAAGGAAGCAACCAGGCGAGGGCGAGCTCTGGCGGGCCAGATGCGGAATCCAGCGATCGCTGGGAAGCCGCGGCGCGCGGCCATGGGGGGAGCGGCAGCGACAGGTGGGCTGACCCGGCTCCCATGGCGGCGTCCAAGGGGGGGGCAGGGCCGAAAGGCGGGGCCCCTGCTCCACCACCAGCGCGTCCGCGAGGAAACAAGGGCGACGGCGAGCTATGCCTCAACTGCAACCTCACAGGTCACTTCGCTCCTCGCTGTCCTACTGTGCGATGTGAACGATGCGGGAAACTTGGTCATATAGCTCAGTTGTGTCAGGCGCTTAGGCCATGGGAATGCATTGCTGCAATGTGTGGGTTCCAATCTCCTGGGCAGGGGTTCTTCTATTTCCCTGATATGAGTTCTGGCAAGCAGTCAAAAGAGAGATCGAACATGGTGGTTATTTCTGTGTTAGAGGGGGTTACTAATGCTAAGGACCTCGAAACTGAGTTCAATGGGTTCTTTGACTCCTGGAAATGCACAGCTAGACCTATTAGTCCATCTCAATTCATCATGCGATTCCCTAATCGGAAAGAGGTGGAGCGTGCATGCTGCTTTGGAAAGCATTTGCCACTCAAGTTAAGCCCTGCTGTTGTTAGTATCTCACCTTGGTCTGCCTCTGTGGGTGCCAAAGCTGTTATGCAAAAAGCGTGGGTTCGTGTAAAAAATGTGCCTGAGGATAAAAGATGTCCGGAAAATGTGGCTTATGCTGGTTCCTTGGTGGGTGTGACTTTGGAAGTTGATCAGGCCACTCTCTACAAACCAGAATATGCTCGTATTCTTCTGGGATGTAGAGAGGTGGACAATATCCCATCCTCCGCTGAAGGGATCTTGGGTGATCAGTTCTATGACTTTTTCTATGAGGTGGAGAAGATTGTAGTGGGAGGAACTAAAAAAGATGAAAAAGGGGTCACGGTTGACTCCAGCTCCTCCCCTACCTTTTCTAAGAAGGCTCGGTTCGATCGATGTCCCCATGACCATGCACGGACGTAGCTGCGCGCGAAATGCAACTAATATTTGGTCATGTGTGCAAGAGATGGATGTGTGATTTCTCTGAATGTGACAGTGAGATTTGCACGTCACTTGGCACTGCGCCTGTACATACATATGTGCTGCATATATGACAGCATCTGCATGCTGGTTAATTTCCTTTGGGTCTGAATCTATACTGCTGGAGACCGGCCAAGCAGGCCACCCGACACAGTACAGCAGGCAGCACATCCGGATGCAACGAGCCCGCGGGTGAGAGTGCTGATATCAGCCACTACGTGACACTCACGAAAATCTGGTAGCTAGCTAGCTGTGAGCGGCGTCACGTACGAGTGCTTTCTTGTGCTGCATGGACCCGCTGGACTCTTGCATGCGCCGCCGTATCCATACACACATCTCCGTCATGACAACGCCATATCCGTCTGGAGTTGGTGTTGGACTTGCTTGAACACAGCAGGCCATCGTGACCTCTGCACTAGCTCCTGCAGCTAGCATGCTTTCACGAGGCTGGCCAGGCTAGAAAGTAGAGTACTGTCTGGTACTTGACACTGATCGGTATGTACAGTAGTATCGGTAGAGGTACGTACCGTAGGATGGGCTTCTATTCTATGAACTTCTTTTGAATGGTCAACGTGCATGCTGTGGCTGCAAGAACACCCATGCATACGTTGCTCTGTCCATCCATCGGTCTCTTGCATGCGGCGCCGTACGTACCCATTCCATTCGTGATACGTGCATCCCTGCCGTGTACAATCAATTCCCTTGCTCACAGCCATCTTCTTGGAGTATTGGACGGGCTTGCAGACTGCCATCATATTGTGACACGAATATGGCTTCCTACCCAGCTAGCTGGCCAGCTACACATCAGTACTGACAAATCAATACCAGCACACATTACTCTTCGCTTCAGGTTTTCTCTTCGCTTCTATCAGTCGCGTTGGCCTATTATCAAAGCGGAGGTTAGGGCATCTCCCACGATGGACCATCAAAGAGCCCGACAACCGTCCCGGCCGGACGGTTTGGACATAATTTGTTATTCAACATGGTAATCTATTTGTTCGTGAACTGGTCCGGATATCTAAAATTCCACAGACTAGACGCAAAGTAGGGGGGCTTTGGGTGCGTTCAGGCCGCTGCCATACGACACCCTGTCCCCACCCAAAAACACTCTCCATCTCCCTTGCCCTCTCTCACGTGAACACAACTCCGTGACCCGCTCCGCATTCATGCCGGAAAAGAGCAGACGCGGCCGTTCACTGGAGCCATCATTAAAATGGCGTGCCAGCCGAGAGCGCCAACAGCGCCGCGTCCCGGTCTCCACGTGTGTTTAATGTCGAAGAGACTTGACCGTACAGGGCGACACCTCACTCCACGCATTCAAATTGGTCGCCCTTCCGTCCGTCTACTGGCATTAAACAAACATGGCTCCCGAGAAACACACTATTATGTCTGCATTTAAACAGCCTGCCGCTTGGCCTGACCGGCCCCCGCTGTTTATGTGTGGCTGGGCGCGGCACGATCCGCACCGCACCACCTCCGCTCTGGATCCTCCTATGTGCACCACCTCCACCATGACCGTGAGCTGTAGAGCAATGTGGGAGAGCCACTCAACGGAGCACTAGCAAAAGCTGGTCAGCATTGCGGCTAGCTGGCAGGCCCGCCGTGTGAGCCGGACAGAGGATGGCTTGCCGACGAGCTTGCCGGAGGTCAGCAACGACGATGAGACGATGGATGAGGAACCCGACGATGAGCCGACGCCATCACCCGCGCCGGTCCATGTTGGTTTCACCTTGGAGCAGGCGCGAGCGCACTTTCGTCGAGGTGGAATAGTGGTAGGCGTCGCCGGTGTCGGTCTTCCGGCAGGAGCAGGAGGATCATCACTACAACCTTCGGCTCCTCGACGAGCACTGGCTCGTGGAGGAACAAATCGCCGATGAACAGGCCAACGACAACGCTGTCGTGGCCATGGTGGTTGCGATCCAGGTTCCTGGATAAGCAGCGGGCGATGTACCATGCCATCTGTAGCGCCCACGACATGCGCTGCGAGCGATGGCGGCTGCTCATCCGTCGGGTCGAGAGGGATGCCCTGTTCACGGAGATCGACACGGAGGCAGACGAAGAGGAGGCGCAGGCGCAGGGGGTCGCCAGCTCTGTGTCGGTCGCGGCGCCCGCGCGGTTTGCGCCGACCACGAGGCAGGCCGTCCACACGGCGGACCCGAGCGAGGAAGAGTAGGAGATGGCACACGGACGCGGACATGTCTGGTGTCCCTTGTGGGCCGTGTTCCACGTCCTATTCTTCCCCTCCCGCGGCTTCACTTCCCGGGCACACGACCATTGAGCTTGCCACACATGGGGAAGATAGGACATGGCACTCATACGCTCCACGGCCGACGATGATTTATACTAGGTTAAAAACGTGTCGTCCGCTTTTGTTAAAATATGTCAAAAAGTAGTGAGTTGAGTGGTAGGTCAAGGACAAACCGTTCCAACCGAGAGACTGCCGACATGGCCGTTAACGGCCGTTTCACCCGCGCCGTCACCAACTCGTCACGTGGGCACTTTGCCGCGTCAACAAGGTTCAAAAATATGTTAGTGTTTTTTGCCACTGTCATGTGTCGTGTTCGATGCAAAGTATTGGCCAAATATATCGCCGTGGTTTTCTGCTAATGATGCATGTATTGTGGTTGGTTTTTGAATTTGACTCTAGAAAATACCCGATGAATATACCAACGGTATCCCCTAAAAAAAGAATATACCAACGGTAGGGTCCAGGACGAGCCGATGAGGCGGCAGGAAGGGGACGACGGATGGGCGGATGCATCGCGAGCGAGGCGACACATGCCATTGAAGCGGCGGTCACCAAATGTTTTGTAACCTTGCGTGGCCGTATCTATAATACCTAAATAGTTCATCCCCACTATGTTATTTCTCTTGACATGCAGCCTATCCACCTCAGCAAGCCAGCCACATCAACATTTCATTACTCGCTTACAGATGGGCCCGACCACCACAGCAACCCTGCCACATCAGCTTCTGTTACCGCTTGACCGGCGAACAGAACTATCTCTGTCTCCCTCGATAGAACCGGCCATCTCCCTATCTTTAACGCTGTTCTTTCCTCTCCCTACTAAATTATTACGGCTCTTCCTTCTCCGGTTTGCTCCCCGGCTCTTCCTTCTCCAGTTAATCCCCTCGCCTGCCCTCTCCATTGTCGATCCACTTAGAAGAGAGATAGATCTCAAGTGCACTTTGTCTTCCTCAGCACACTCGCCTGCACACTCCACCTAAATCAGACGGGAAAAAGGGAGACCAATCCAAAGGAAGAAGAATGGTAATGGATCTGACGTTACTTGGCTGGGTAGTACACACCGAGAAGGGACGCATCAATTGGCTCCCGTACAGTTCCTGCAACAGGGCGCTTCTCCCTCCTCCAAGTGCTCTTTTTCCCCACTACTTGCACCAGATCAAGGAAAGAAGCAAGTCGACTTGATACTATTTCGTTCCACCACGGTTGGGTCTGACCTGGTGGCGAGTAATTTCTCTTCCACATTAGTTCCTCCTCTCGGGTCTTTCCTCATGGTCGTGGTGAATGTGTGCTCTCTCTAAACTCAGTCTCCAGGAAATTGGATGGTCGACAAGCGATGGCTCGATGTGTGGTGAATTGGTGACAGTTCTCCATTCCCCATTCTTTTTTTTGTATTATTAATGATTAATTTAGACCTTAGTTCGTCTTCAACGGAAAGTCAGAAACACTACTGCTTCAGCCTTGATGATTATTATTGGTATATTATTATATTAGTAAGCAGGGGTATCCAGGTATCTCTTCAATCTCTTTAGGTGGAGCATATGAGATTATCATGTTAGAATTGTACTGTACAGGAGTGCTTGCAGAGGAAAATCAGTCGTGTGCAACTGGAATCTTGGTTTGTCTTTGCTCTCTTTATACAGTAGGATTCCCTTAGATGAACTACAGTACACGTTAATTCATTTCAGTTATCAATTATTATCACTCTGCTTTATAAGCTATCTAATTGGTATTTGTTTACTTGCCAGATTACTATTTGTATATCTATATTTAGGGACATGAGGTGTTCTCTTTCTTTTGCAAAACTACGAGAATGGCATATTCAGTTCAGATATGCCACTTGGCAGAAACATTTTCTATACAGTTTTTGTACTAATTATTGTGATGAAACATATCATGTTTGTTCTCTTATATTTGGCTGAAAATCAATTGAGAACAGGCTAATTTCATAATCATCATGTATCATGCTAGCATGCTAGGAAGGATACTACCCAGTTGGTATATGCAACTCCCGTAAAATGAGAGAGAAATGGACTTTTCGTCGTTTTGGTCACTTGGGAGCTTATTTTATTCTACGGTGAAAAAAGGCCCGTCACATTTTCTGAATCAAGTATCATATCAGGTTGCTTACCTACATGTTCTGCGCCCAACACTGAAAACAATATATTTATGCTTTGTTTCTCTGAAAGTGTTACTATGGATTGGTTTGGATATATATGGATTTGTAGTGTTGAATCATTATGCCATTCATGACTTGATTTATCTTGCCTGTTTTTTCTACAATATACATTATTATCAGATAAAGAGAGTTCATTGGTTGTCATTTCATAATCATAAGATCCCAGTAAAGCGGCAATCAACCCCTTTTTAACTTTTTTTTTTGGATATTTCTATTTGGATGTTAGTAAAGAAACGATTACTAAGGCCTGAATGATATGAAAAACATAATCTTTTGCAATATATCATTTGGCCAACACATTACCAATGCACTTATGGACTACATTACCCTTTTTTTTAAATCTCATATAGTTATATCAAAGTTCAAACAACATATATCTTTATATTCCTTTCATGGTTTCACTATTTCTCACTCCATAAACCCCAGCGTATATAGTGGTAAAAAATTCTCGCAGCAACGCGCGGGGTATTCATCTAGTTCATTCAATAATGGGTACGGCTGCACGGGCCGCGCCATGCGATTGCAATGTATGCACGTCCACCATGCGTGGACCAGATCATTAAGTTGATGCGTAGCGGCAACGAACAATAATGCGGAGCGCTGTGCATGTCCACCTCCATGAGCTCTAGCGTTGAGCCACCGGCGTGCGTGTGTGTTGGATGAGGGACCGGCGGCGTCGGGTTTTGTTTGTGCCGGTGTCCGGCTCTGCTCTGCTGAGCTGCCGCGCATGTACCCCTTGGGCCCTGGCTGCGGGCACGATGCACTGCGCTAGCTAGCTGCACCCTGAAATATCGGATCCAGTGGAGTACGCAACTTGGATGGCATGACATGCCATGCCATGCAGCGTACTACGTCCTAGCCGTCCATGCTACAGCTTGCTGCCATAGGGTGGGGCGTGCAAAGATGGCCGGGGCTGCGGACACGATCCATCGAGCCGAGCTACCCACCGACAGCGCGCGCGAGAATGCATGCATGCGTTAATTAACCGGTTGATCAATCCACGCACTCCTAATTTCTCAGCTAATCCACCACAACCAAGCATCATCCATGCATATGCATGCCTACCCTCAGAAACAAAATCATCATCCATGCGTATCCCGTTTAGTCACGTCCCAGCTGCATCAACTACTATTCCCAAAAGATCATCTCCGATGAAGACTACGATCGAGGTAAACTGAAAGCATTTCGGAAGACATAGCTAACGAACTGGCCAGGCCAGGCATAGTCTGACCGACGACATAGCACCAGTAGGCGATTACTATAGCACTAGTAGTGCACAAAAGGTGACGTTGCTAGCTCGATGCAGACTCGATTGCCAGAGGAACATACAAACGATGAATTGACACTGGGTCGTGGGGCCAAAGGACAGGCAGAGAGAGACAGATCGATTCCATTCGGGGGTGTGGCGTGGGGCCGCGTAAATGGGCCGTAGGTGGCTAGGGGCTGACGGCAACTGCTCGGGGGCTCCCTCCCTGTCTGTGGGCCTGAAAAGCAGGCCCACTGGGCCCCATTCCTCTCGTACCTCACGTTTCTCTTCTCTCTGAAAAAAAAGGGAGAAAGATAAACATGTGTCCTCTGCCTCCCTCGTGTCCTATACTCCTATTTATCTCGATCAATCGTCGTCCTGCTTAATTATCGTCAGTGGACCAGCACTGGTGTCTCTAGTCTTCTCTCGTCTTTGTACGGCATCCAGCTCCTTGATTGCTACTTAGTACTAATCATGAACTTGCATTATCTGGACGAGCAATAACTTAATCGCGTGCGTGCATGCATGATTAGTCCATGCAATGCACGATGCGTCTATCCTTGGACTTGGAGGCTGGCAGATCGATCATGCATGTTCAAATTGAAAAAGACCGCCAAGTCTTAGCTAATGAGTGGAAGAATAGGAGAGACCTTCACTAGTAGAAAACCTACCTTTGATCCGGAGCATTAGTCCCGGCCGGGTTTGAGCCCGGGACTAATGTGAGCATTAGTCCCGGTTCCAACGGCTAGGAGCGAACGCGGGGCACGGCCCCCTTTAGTCCTTTAGAAGTGAAGTGCTGCGTCTCCACCTTTGCTTGTGATGGATGGGCCGTCCAATCCAATCCAACGGCGGAACGGATGGCATCATTGGCATGCCACACACAGACGGAGAAACGGAAAGAAATGCTAAAATAGAGATGGAGCTGGCACGCACGTACTGCCAGCGATCGATCGACCGAATCCATGAGGGAGGGGAGGCCATCGCGCGCGTCGCGTCGGATGTGACCCACGTAGGCAGTCAACTCTCCCGGCCACTCGCGCCTCTACACGTGGCTCTGCATGGACTGGAGGCGCCTATCGGATCCCGTCTACCACCCTACCCCCCCCCTACGCGATGTACGTATTCATGTAGGAGCACTACTGTACTGACGAAGTAGGCTCTGAGGCATCGGCAGACTTGGGTGGACACATTGCAATCCTTGGAGCCCTCTCACGGCCAAGTGGCACCTTCACCCTGCATGCATGCATGCATGTCACCACCACAATGCACGGCACAAGCCTATCCGCAAGACAAAACACACACACACACACATCTACTCCTGAGAAAAATAAAACGCTCCAAGCAGCACAAAAACCGTTCAAATCGGCCACTGGGACGGACGCAACCAAGCAGGCGCCACCCTTCTTCTGAGCCAAAAATCAAAGCACGAGCAGCAGAAAAAAAAAATCGAGAAACCCAAAGACAGACACTGCTTCCCTTTCCCTTCCCTTGCGTTCCCGAGGCAGGCAGAGGTAGGCTTGGCCGGCCAGGGCCAGAGGAAAACGGTGGGTCGGTCCGCACGTGCCATGCATGTGTGTGGTGGAGAGGGTCCTGCACCTGCCAGTCTGCCACGACATGCGTAAGGTGACGTCAACGTCGGTACCATGGATGCAGCGAGGGAGGGACCCTTTCTCCCTTTCTTTTTTTCTTTTCTTTCTCTTTTTGCATACCCTTTCTTTTTTGAAGGACAGGGCCGTTTCGCCTCCAGGTCCTTGCTCTGGCCCGTTATTACACACCAAGAATTTGCTTTGGGACCTGGATAAAAAGCGTGTTCTGCACACTATTTGGAAATGCAGAAATATTGTTAGTTTTGAGAAGAAAAAAATCGTTATTGATCTGATGATCATTATTAAGCTAAATTTGCTATTGGATAACTAGACTGTCTATTATATATGCAGATAAAGGAGGAAAGCCAACAGGTGTTGACGCTGGGGCAAAATTACTCCAGATAGCAAATGAAGTGTATAAGTCGTAGCCAGACTGGAGACTGTTGGAACTAATGCATCACTAGGATGTCATACACATGATTTGATTGCATCTAGAACACCCAATTGACATGAACAGAGAAGGTTTAGGGATCATTACAGGTCACGGAGGTTGACATGATCGCCTGCTCGTTGCAGGCGAGATTGATGGATGATGTAGAGGTCGTAGTCGATCTCCTGGACATCCTGATCCCCTCAGGCCGCCACTGGCACTGGCCAAGCACGGCCACAGCTAGGCTGAGCCTTCCCGTCGCAGCAGCACTCCCCCAGATCGGATTAGGGTGATGGAATTTTGGGGAGCTAGAGATCGTACGTGAACTAGTCAGGTCGCACGAGGCCGAAGCTCCCCTTCCCTTATATGTAGCGCTACCGACAGGGGACCCAAACCTGAGTTGGTTTAGGGCGCCCCCGATCAGGGCGCGTTAGTTAGATCGAGGCATATGCACGTTGGTGCGTGGGCCCCTTTTCTTAACGTTATTCTTTGTCTCTTTTTTTTGTTAGGCTATTAGATCTAATGGCCTGTTGAGCCGTCAGATCAAACCAACATTCTCCCCCTTGTTCGTTAGGCTTAACTGCATTCGCCCATTCTACATAGGAATGATGTACCAAAGTGAGGTGTTACAACAGCTCGAAACGCCATAGAACCTCAACACTTATAGCACGCCGGCCTATTTCGAAATGGAAAATATTTTGCTTATTGAGGAGTGGTTTATTTTAATGGTCCTCTTATTCCAGAATCATAAGGCTTCCAGTAATCCCATGTCGGCAACGTGCTCACGAAAAATACTGGGTGGTAAGCCTTTAGTTAGCGGATCCGCAATCATATGCGTCGTTCTTATATGTTTAACATCAGTTGTTTGATGCTGGATTCTATCTTTCACAACATGATACTTGATGTCAATGTGTTTGGCAGCATCACTTGACTTGTTGTTACTCGTATAGAAAACTGTGGGTTCATTATCGCGGTATAATAAAATTGGTTTAGATATGCTGTCAACCACTTTAAGCCCGGGAATAAAATTCTTTAGCCATACAGCCTGCCTGGTGGCCTCAAAACATGCTACAAATTCTGCTTGCATCGTAGATCCAGCAGTTAACGTTTGTTTGGAGCTTTTCCATGATATGGCTCCTCCCGCGCGTGTGAATATATAACCTGACGTGGATCTCTTACTATCCACACACCCGGCAAAATCAGAGTCTGAATAACCAATAATTTCTAGGTTATCAGTTCTTTTATATGTAAGCATGAAATCCTTAGTTCCTTGCATATAACGCAAGACTTTCTTTGCGGCCTTCCAGTGGTCCGGTCCTGGATTTGATTGGTATCTGCCAAGCATCCCGGTTACAAAACATAAATCTGGGCGTGTACACACTTGAGCATACATGATGCTTCCGACAGCTGAAGCATAAGGGACCGAGTTCATCTGATCAGTTTCATACTGGTTCCTCGGACATTGAAATGTCCCAAACTTATCGCCCTTAACTATAGGAGCAGGTGAGGGTGAACACTTATGCATATTGAATTTCTTCAGTACTCTCTCAAAGTATGCCTTTTGAGATAGTCCAAACGTTCCTCTGGACCCATCTCGATGAATCTCGATGCCGAGGACATACGAGGCTTCACCAAGATCTTTCATATCAAAACTAGATGACAGAAAATTCTTGGTCTCGTGCAGCATATCCTTATCGCTACACGCCAACAATATGTCATCAACATATAGGACTAAAATTGTGAACCTACTGCCTTTAAATTTAACATATATGCAGTTGTCCACAACATTTTCGGTGAAACCAAAAGTTTTGATGATTTTATCAAACTTGAGGTACCACTCTCTTGAAGCTTATTTCAAGCCATAAATTGATTTCTTTAGACGACATGCTAAATATTCCTTCCCTACCACAACAAAGCCTTCCGGCTGAGCCATGTAAACTTTTTATTTCAAGTCACCATTTAGAAATGCCGTTTTAACATCCATTTGGTGTAGTTCTAGGTCGTAATGAGCTACTAATGCCATGACGATTCTGAAAGAATCTTTGGTTGACACAGGGGAGAAGGTTTGTTTATAGTCGATGCCTTCTCTTTGTGTGAACCATTTGCCACAAGCCTTGCCTTGAACCGTTCGACATTCCCTTTGGACTCATACTTGGTTTTGTAGACCCACTTGCAGCCTACTTTCTTAGCTCCATCGGGAACTTCTACTAAGTCCCAAACGTCGTTTGAGCCCATAGATTTCAATTCATCTTCCATGGCAACCAACCACTTGGACGAATTTTCGCTTTTAATGGCTTCCTTATAAGAGGTTGGATCCTCTACCTTTCCCATATCATTCATATCCTCAATCATGAAGGTGACATAATCATCTGATATGGCTTTCTTCCTCTCACGCTGTGGTCTACCCACGGGAGGAGGTGGTGGTGGTACATCATCATTTTGAGGATCATTATTTTCCTGGGGATCCTTATTTGTGTCTGGATTTTCATTATTAGTTTCCGGATCACCATTTGACTGAGAAACTGAACCGTGAGATTCAGGATCATCAGATGTCACATTTCTTCGTATTGGAAAAACAGTCTCTTGGATAATCGGGGATGGTGCCCAAACTCGCTTCTCCTCAAAATCGATCTCCCTTAAATTTGTGACCTTATTATCCTAAAAAAATACCGCTTGCCTAGTCTCCACAAACTTGGTGGTGTGACTTGGACAATAAAAACGATATCCCTTTCCCCTATGAGGGTATCCAACGAAGAAACAGCTAACTGTTTTTGGATCCAATTTCTTAAGTTGTGGATTGAAAACTTTAGCTCCAGCAGTGCAACCCCACACCCGTAAGTAATTCAAGCTCGGTTTCTTTCCCGCCCACATCTCGTAAGGTGTGTTTGGTGTTGACTTAGTTGGAGCAAGATTTAGTATGTGCGCGGCTGTTTTTAATGCTTCTATCCAAAGGCTTACTGGTAAACTCGAGTGACTAAGCATGCTTCGCACCATATCCATAAGGGTGCGATTGCGACGCTCAGCCACACCGTTTTGTTGTGGTTCACCAGGCATTGAGTATTGAGCAATGATTCCATTTTCAGATAAAAACTTGGCAAAAGGTCCAGGAATCTGCCCATAAGGAGCATGCCTACCATAATACTCTCCCCCGCGATCAGACCGTACAACTTTGATTTTTGCGTTCAGTTGATTTTCAACCTCAGCTTTATAGACTTTAAATTTCTCCAAAGCTTCTGATCGGTCACGTATGGGATAAATATACCCATAGCGGGAAAAGTCGTCTGTGAATGTAATGAATCAATCAAAACCATCCACGGACTTAACGTTAAGGGGTCCACATATGCCAGTGTGAATTAATTCTAAAACCCCTGTGGCTCTTACTGCTCCTTTCTTAATTGTTTTTGCGTATTTTCCTTTAATGCAGTCGACACATTTGTCCGTATCTGAGAAGTCTAATGGGAGGAGTATTTCATTTTTAACTAAGCGTTCCATTCCCCCCCTCGAAATGTGGCCCAAACGACAATGCCACAATTTCGAAGAATCACTAACTCCTTTCCATTTCTTCTCAACATTAATTTCATCACTCACATGCATAACTGAATCATTATTAAGGGATAACATATATAATTCGCCTCGTCTAACACCGAGGCCAATATTCTTATTACATTTGTTCAAAGCAAACTGTTTCTTGCCAAAATGGCACTCATACATATCATCATCTAAACGAGAAACTGAAATCAAATTCCTACTTAAGGTAGGCACATAAATAACATTATTCAATCTAAGAGTGTGGCCGGTGTGTAGCTCCAACGTGAGAGATCCCATAGCTTCAACATCGGCTTCAACTCCGTTCGCAACCTTAAGCTTTCTTGTTCCTCCTCTTATAGTTTGGATCGTATCGAATCCCTGCATAGAGTTAGCAACGTGAGTGGTTGCACCTGAATCAATCCACCATGACTTTATAGGAAAACCGACATAAATAGATTCGTCAACAAAAGTTATTTCATCAGTACCTTTTTTGTTCATCCATTTCAGAAAGCCTGGGCAATCACTTTGGTAGTGTCCCTCCTTTTTGCAAAAGTGACACGCATTATCTTTAGCGGTTGAGTTGCTAGGAGCAGAAGAAGAACTGCCGGCTCCTTTACCCTTGAATGGCGGCTTTGGGGCTTCTTTCTTAAATTGCTTTTTCTAAGGCTTAGGAAAACCTTGCCCCTCATGCTTTCTTTTGTTAGAGCCAACATGAAAAACATGGTCTTTCTGCCTCATGACCCTCACTTCCTCCTGAACAATCCTTGCGGTCATCTCAAAGAGTGGCCATTTTTCCTTTAGAGAGTTATAGTTGATCTTGAATTGTTCAAATTCATCTGGAAGGGACTCAAGAATCGTTATTATAAGAAGATTTTCACTTCAAGAACACTCCAAAGCTTTAAGCTTGGTGAAAGCATTCACCAGCCTTAGTAAGTGCTGCCTAACATTCCCGTCAATAGTTTACTTCTGAAGATGCTTAGTAAAAAGCTCGTGAGCATACACTTTGTCGGAGCCTTTGAATTGCTCCCCCATTTCAGCAAGGAATTCTTTAGCAGTGTCTTTCTTAGGGAGTGCCTCGGCAATGTCCGGTGATATTGTCGCATTCATGATAAGAAGCGCAATATGGTTGGACTTGTTTCATTTTTCCATTTTAACATCATAGTCCTTTTTGAGTTCTGCATACCCTGTAGCACCTTGCACGGGTGCTATAGGTTTTTCTTCCCTCAAGGCATAATCAAACTCATTACAACCCAAACATAATTTGAATTGGGACTTCCAACGTGGGAAGTTACTCCCCGTAAGTGGTTCGATCGTGTCGACCGGAATGGAGCGGAAGCTGAAAGTATCATAAAAAATTCATAAGTAAAGTTGCATGATTATAAATTTACGTTGGTAAATAAACAAACATGCCAAAAATTTAATTTCAACTCCACGTCAAATCACCGTTGGGCGGAAAAAACATGGAACTAAAATATCATAAGGGATGACTCATAATAATAAAACAACGTTGGTCTGAATTAATATTAGAATCATTTCATTCTCAATTTAAACATCAACATTAAAATTTGTACCATTATTTGATGTTTAAAAAGGAATTTTCATCATGCAAAATACACATTATAAATTCGGAACAAAATATCTCGTTGGTTCAATTTTATCCAGAATAATAACATGTCCATAATATTTGTAGGCATTTTCTATTTTAGGCATAAACGCACTGGAAAAGGACAGAAAATCGCGACAATGATTTGGGCCCAAAATACCCACAGCTACACGTAAAAGGACCCAGCCCAGCAGCAAAACACGTTAAAAAACACTTTCCGCTGGACTATAACAACCTGGGCCGCAGCTGTAACACCCCTATGTAATGAGCTACAGTGATCCACTATAATAATGCTAAGTCATCTGAGATTTGCAATGATAATCAATGTGGATTAATATCTCATTTCAAATTCTGCCACTGAATTCAAATTCAAATGCAAGTGAAATTTGAAGTTGCACAAAAGTTGCTGGAAAAATGTTCATCATTTAGTAAATATTCCAAACAATTTGTTGTTCAGGAAAACAACATCACTATGTTGCTAAAATGGACAGTAGCATTTAATCCAGTACAATTTCAGCAATTATAATTGCATATTCATTTATGAAAAATGCAAATGAATTCCTCTGCCTCCCAAAATAATTCTGGCAGTGCCTAAAATTGCAAAGAATATTTTGGGCTAAGCTCCACATTTTTCTAAAATGGATGGGTAGCCAAATTATTTCTTTTCCCTTCTCTGTTTTTAAATAAAAGAGAAAACAGGAAATAAAAGAAAAGGGCGAGGCCATACCTGTAACTGGGCCGAGCCCAGCCCAGCTCAACTGCTCCCGCCTCGCTGTCGTCTTCCCCGCAATCGGCGCGTACGGCGGCCGTCCACCGCTCGCCACCGAGCCGGAGTGGTTGAACGGAGGGGATAAGGGCCTCCCCGAGCCACCTCCCCTCGTCGCCCGTCGCCATTTCCTCCTCTCTCTCACGCGCATGCTCGCTCCCTCCTTTTCCTCTTTGCTCAGGCGCAGCCGACGCCGTGCGCCGGTCAGATCCGCGGCCACCGGCGCCGCTCCGACCTCTCGTGCTGCCTAGGAGGGCCGCCGTCGTCCGCCTGTTCGCCTGGAGCCATCAGGCGGAGCCGGGGACCTCCACCGACGCCGATCGTCACCGCCCCCTTCCGCCTCTGTCTCCGGCGACCGCTGTCGTCTCCGCCAACTGCTGCTGCTCCTAAGCTAACGCGGGCTTTTCATAGCCGCCCGATGAGCATCCCCACCCTCTGCGTTCTCCCCCGAGCTGCCGCATTCCTCCCTAGCTAGCTCGCCGTCGTTGCCGCACTCTGTCCGCCGCGAGACCTCGCTGTCCGGCTACTTGCGGTCATCCCCGCGACCCTGTTTTGGGTCCGTTCGATGTGCCGCTTCGCATTCGCCCGAGCGCGAGCAAGAACGCGCGCGAAAGCACCCCGTAGCCGTGTCGCCGGAATCGCCGGAAAGCCATCTCCGCCGTTCTCTTCGCCGGCGACGTTACGGCCACCCCCGAGTCTAACCGGTGGCACAGCTCGACGCGCGAGCTCGCTATCTTTCAAACGAGCCCAAGAATGCTCGATTTGGAGCTCTGTAGGCGAAATCCGAGCTCGTCGGAGCTCTCGGCCGAGCCCGGAGCTCGTCGGAGCTGTCCGGCGCCGGCGTCCGACGTGTCGCTGTGTGGGCCCCACCCTGAGACACTGACCGATGGGCCCCGCAGCGCGTTTGACTTCGTTGACCGGGTCAACGTGCGGTTACTGTTCACCCATAGCCGCTGACGTGTGGGCCCGCGTGGTTAATTACCGTTAATTAATTAATTTGTTAGGTTAATTAGGTCACTGACAGGCCGGGCCCACTGACTAAATCCCCTGTTAGATTAAATTAACTCTCTGTTTAGCTCCACAGAGGCTGACAGGTGGGTCCCACCTGCCTGTTTGACCAGTCAGTTGGTCAGCCGACTGCTGACGCCATGCTTGCGTCATGCTGACGTCATATGCCTTTTCTGGAGTTCTGTTAATTTAAATAATTTCAGAAAATTGTTTAAAACTTCGAAAATTCATAGAAAATAAACCGTAGCTCGGATCGAAAAACTTTCTACATGAAAGTTGATCAGAAAAACGAGACGAATCCGAATACGCGGTCAAAATGCTTGACCATCACTCCTAACTACCTGAACATGGAACTTTCCCCTCCGGTTCAGTATACCGAAATCAGCCTAAACGCCGGGAAAATATCCCAGATATTTTCCCGATTCGTCTACGACATGTAGCAATGAATTAGGTCACCACTAACACTGCATACCACCATGTCATGCATCTGTGTTGCATTATTTGCCTTTATTTATTGTTTCTTCCCCCTCTTCTATTCCGATAGCCCCCGAGACCGACGCAGCTCAGGAGAGCGACGACCCCACTGACGATCCCTCCTTTGCCGCAGAGCTTCCAGGCAAGCAACCCCCCCTTGACGCATGCCTATATCGCCTATTCTCTCTCCCTCCTACTTGCATTAGAAATTGCTACTGCTTTGCTTTATCCTATTCTGATGCATAGCCTGTCCTTGTAACTATTATTGATACCTGCCTGTTATCCAAAATGCTTAGAATAGGGTGGATGGTAAACCATCTGTGGCCCCTCTTCCTTGCTTTAGTTGCCCCGCTTTAGCACCTGTGCCCCGATCAAGGTGATCGTCGGGCTGAGACCAGTTCATCACCACACATTACCCTTAAGTTGCTCGACGCTGCAGAGCTAATATCGAGTGCCGAGGGTGATACCTCTTATCTCACTCCCGATAACGCCTCTGTAGTACAGCTAGTCGTTGGTGGGTTACCAAGGGTGATTCCTCTTCCACCACCTCCGATGAAGCTTCTGTCGTGCAACCCCGCATGTGTGAATACCATCGAGGGTGATTCCTCCGGGTTCACTTTGACGGGATCATCGAGTGGGAATCCAACGAGGGTGATTCCTTGGATTCCTGCTTGATGTCATGGACACGCGGTTACTTGCACTTTATTATTGATACTCGATAAAGACGGGTCGGCCCCGAGGGGTACCCGGGAGAGATATGTGTCGGGTTGACCATGAGGGTGCGCGAGGGATGAATACGTGGCACGGCCGGGCATTCTTAGCCCTTGCCGTAAGTCCACGAGACGGGGCGACGGGGTCACAGGATCGTGAGTCTTTGCTCGTTACCGCGCACTCCTAATGCACTAAGGGTTAGGATATGTAATTTGAGTAGGCCTCTGGCCTTATCGCGCTAACCAGCACGTGGGAATAATATGGGTACTCGGCGTCGTATGTATCAGCCGAAGCTCTTCAGACGTCAGCAGTTGAGCGGCGCGCGCCAGGTTGGTCTGGTAAAGCCTGCGCTTGTATTAAGGGGGCTAGGACTGCTCACCGGCCGCGTACGCAACGCGCAGGAGTGCAAAGGACGATGGGCCCAAGACCCTTGAGTGCTTAGGATGTAGACCGGCGTGCTGGCCTCTCTGTTGAGCCTAGGTAGGGCTACGACGTGTCGATAGTCCGAGGCCGGGCATCGACTGAGCAAGTGTGTCCGACCAGAGTCATCGAGCGTGTTGGGTAAGTTGGTGCACCCCTGTAGGGAAGTATATCTATTCGAATAGCCGTGTCCACGGTAACAGGACGCTCGGAGAATATCCCGATCTTCTACAACTAGAAATGGGTTGAATATATTGGCTCCGGGATTGCTTTCTCGCAGGGAGTCGGGGAAGGATCTCTGGGCGAGATTGCTACTTGTTGCTACTACTATATTTATGTACTAATCTGTACTCTTCTAATGCTACAAGACCCTGAAGATGCTAGTCTTCGATAGGCTAGGCTTTCCTTCTATTCTGGCATTTCTGCAAATCAGTCCACATATACAGCCTTCCATTGATAATATTGCATAAGTAGAATAGCTCTGATGTAAGTCTTGCTGAGTACTTTGGATCAGTACTCACTGTTGCTTTGCTTCCCTTTTCCCCATACCCGATTGATGACACCAGATGACGGAGCCCAGGAGCCAGCTGCACCAGCCGGCGATGACTACCACTACTACACCCCTGGAGGATACTACTACTACCCCTCTGCAGACTACTACTACGAGGAGCCCTCCGACGACCAGGAGTAGTTAGGAGGCACCCAGGCAGGAGGTCTGCGCCTTTCGATCCAGTGTTTTATTTTGCCCCGCCTTCTTAAAGGCCTATCTGTTTAACTTTGTGTCTGTACTCAGATACCTGATGCTTCCGTTGATGCTTGTATGACATCGAGCTTACCTGGCTTGTAATATAAAGCTTGTATTTTTTTATTTGTGTTTAGATGTTGTGTTGTGATATCTTCAAGTGAGTCCTTAGGCTTGATCGTGTACACTTGCGTGTATGATTAGTACACGATTAAGTCGGGGGCGTCACAAGTTGGTATCAGAGCCGACTGCCTATAGGAACCCCCTTTCCAACTCCTTGGCCGAAGTTGAGTCTAGTACTTGCAAAACGATTTTACTAACATGGATGTGTGGCTTACGGGCTCACGTCGCCAATGGGTGGTATTAGGATCTTTTATTCATCTTCCTTACTCTGGGACTCTGATCTCTCTTCTTTTTGGGTTAAATGATTTTGCTAACTCTGACATTAGGTTCTCGTAATCAATTTCACCCGGAGAGCTGGATTGTCTGCGACTAATTCATTCCTTTGGACTGGTTAATCTGATAACCACCTTTTTCTTTTCCATTGGTCTGTTTAACCTTTCTTTCTAAGTTATCATATGCTTCTCACACCGTCATTTGACACTTTTGGAACCTCTCGGCAAAATGTGTCGTGTTCAGCGTCAACATTTTGACTTCTTCCGAGATATTAATTGAATTCATGGTGAGCAATGCCATCCTTGTCCCTCGCTGATCTGTGTTATCATCAACAACCTCTTTGACCACCTGCCCACGCTTTGCTGTCAACCCAGAACGAGTTCAGGCTATTCTTGACTGGACTCCCCCGAAGATTGTCAAGCAAGTCAGAAGTTTTCTCGGACTTGCTAGCTATTGTCGTTGCTTTGTCGAGAACTTCTCAAAGATTGCCAAGCCACTGACTAATCTGCTTCACAAAGGCGTTAAGTTTGAGTGGACAGATAAATGTCAGGAAAGTTTCCAGACCCTCAAGGACAAGCTTACCTCTGCTCCAGTGCTTGCTCCTCCGGATTCTCGCAAGGATTTCGTGATTTATTATGACGCTTCTCGACAAGGATTAGGCTGTGTCCTGATGCAAGAACGAAGAGTAATTGCTTATGCCTCGCGACAGTTGCGTCCTCATGAAGAGAATTACCCAATACATGATCTTGAACTTGCTGCAGTGATTTATGCATTGAAGCTGTGGCGACATTACCTCCTTGGTAATCGATGTGAGATTTATACTGATCATCAAAGTCTGAAGTATTTATTTACTCAGCCGGATCTCAATCTCCGCCAACAGCGATGGTTGGAAACGATTACGGACTATGACTGTGGTATTTCATATACCCCTGGCAAGGCTAATGTGATGGCTGATGCCTTGAGCCGCAAGTCCTATTGTAACAACCTCACGGTTCAGCGAGCTCAACCTCATTTGTATGAAGAACTGCGCAAGCTGAACCTCCACATTGTTCCACAGGGTTCTCTTAATACCCTTGTAATACAGCCAGATCTTCTCAAGGCTGTTAAACGCGCGCAAGCTAAAGATGCTGAAGTTGATCTAATGAAAAGAGATCTTCACCTTAAAAAGTACATGGATTTCTCGCTTGCTGAAGATGGAACTTTGTATTTCAAAGACCGAATTGTGGTACCTCGATTCGAGCTTATGACTGACAAGGTCATGAAGGAGGCACATGATACACCACTGTCTATTCATCCGGGTAGCACCAAGATGTATCGTGATCTCCGACAAAGGTACTGGTCGTCTAGAATGAAGCAGGATATTGCTCGATATGTTGCTGAATGTGACGTTTGCCGTCGCGTGAAAGCAGAACATCAGAAGCCTGCTGGAATTCTGCAACCACTCCCTATTCCTTTATGGAAATGGGATAAGGTTCAAATGGATCTCATTACTGGCCTTCCCAAGTCACAGAAGGGTCACAATGCTATTCTTGTCGTCGTCGACCAACTCTCCAAACTTGCACACTTTCTGCCAGTCAGGGAGACGATCACTGCTAGTCAGTTAGCAGAGTTATATATCTCCAGGATTGTATCACTCCACGGTATTCCGAAGAAGATCAGTTCGGACCGTGACAGCCTCTTCACCTCACACTTCTGGAATAGTTTCCAACAAGCTATGGGGACTCATATTACTTGGAGTTTAGCTTATCACCCTCAGTCCCAAGGCCAAGTCGAAAGAGTGAATCAAGTGCTTGAAGATATGCTGCGTGCTTGTGTTATATCATTTGGCAAGAAGTGGGAAGAATCTCTCCCGTATGCCGAATTCTCTTACAACAACTGCTATCAAGCAAGTTTGAAAATGGCCCCCTTCGAAGTGTTATATGGACGTAAGTGTCGAACCCCTCTGAATTGGTCAGAAACTGGGGAACGGCCGCTCATTGGTCCGGATATTATCCAACACGCCGAAGAGCAAGTCCGTGTTGTTCGCGAAAATCTCAAGGCGGCCCAGGACCGCCAGAAGAGCAACTATGATCGCAAACGATGGGGATTGACCTATCAACCTGGTGATTAAGCTTATCTGCGTGTCACTCCTATGAAGGGCACTCACCGCTTTGGAATCAAGGGCAAGTTAGCTCCTCGCTACATCGGCCCCTTCCGCATTCTCGCCAGACGTGGACATGTGGCATATAAATTGGAGTTGCCGCCGCAATTCTCTCACATCCACGACGTCTTCCATGTGTCGCAATTTCGCCGTTGCTTCAAGGAATCTCCGCACCGAGTTGTGGATCATGAGTTGCTAGATTTGCAAGATGACCTATCTTATAAAGAGCATCCGATCCGCATTCTCGAACAAGCTGAACGTCAGACACGCCAGAAGACTACCAAGTTCCTTAAAGTGCAGTGGTCGAATCATACTGAAGGTGAAGCAACTTGGGAACGCGAGGATCGTCTTCGGGAGGAATACACCGACCTCTTTCCTTCTGCCTCCTAAATTCTCGGGACGGGAATTTTTTTAGAGGAGGAGAATTGTAACACCCGTATGTAATGAGCTACAGTGATCCACTATAATAATGCCAAGTCATCTGAGATTTGCAATGATAATCAATGTGGATTAATATATCATTTCAAATTCTGCCACTGAATTCAAATTCAAATGCAAGTGAAATTTGAAGTTGCACAAAAGTTGCTGGAAAAATGTTCATCCTTTAGTAAATATTCCAAAACAATTTGTTGTTCAGGAAAACAACAACACTATGTTGCGAAAATGGACAGTAGCATTTAATCCAGTACAATTCCAGCAATTATAATTGCATATTCATTTATGAAAAATGCAAATGAATTCCTCTGCCTCCCAAAATAATTCTGGCAGTGCGTAAAATTGCAAAGAATATTTTGGGCCAAGCTCCACATTTTTCTAAAATGGATGGGTAGCCCAATTATTTCTTTTCCCTTCTCTGTTTTTAAATAAAAGAGAAAACAGGAAATAAAAGAAAAGGGCGAGGCCATACCTGTTACTGGGCCGAGCCCAGCCCAGCTCAACTGCTCCCGCCTCGCTGTCGTCTTCCCCGCAATCAGCGCGTACGGCGGCCGTCCACCGCTCGCCACCGAGGCGCAGTGGTTGAATGGAGGGGATAAGGGCCTCCCCGAGCCACCTCCCCTGGTCTCCCGTCGCCATTTCCTCCTCTCTCTCACGCGCACGCTCGGTCCCTCTTTTTCCTCTCTGCTCAGGCGCAGCCGACGCCGCGCGCCAGTCAGATCCGCGGCCACCGGCGCCGCTCCGACCTCACGTGCTGCCTAGGAGGGCCGCCGTCGTCCGCCTGTTCGCCTGGAGACATCAGGCGGACCCGGGGACCTCCACCGACGCCGATCGTCACCGCCCCCTTCCGCCTCTGTCTCCGGCGACCGCCGTTGTCTTCGCCAACTGCTGCTGCTCCTAAGCTAACGCGGGCTTTTCATAGCCGCCCGGTGAGCATCCCCACCCTCTGCCTTCTCCCCCGAGCTGCCGCATTCCTCCCTAGCTAGCTCGCCGCCATTGCCGCACTCTGTCCGCCGCGAGACCTCGCCGTCCGGCTACTTGCGGTCATCCCCGCGACCCCGTTTTGGGTCCGTTCGATGTGCCGCTTCGCATTCACCCGAGCGCGAGCAAGAACGCGCGCGAAGCACCCCGTAGCCGTGTCGCCGGAATCACCCGAAAGCTATCTCCGCCGTTCTCGTCGCCGGCGATGTTACGGCCACCCCCGAGTCTAACCGCTGGCACAGCTCGACGCGCGAGCTCGCTATCTTTCGAACGAGCCCAAGAACGCTCGATTTGGAGCTCTGTAGGCGAAATCCGAGCTCGTCGGAGCTCTCGGCCGAGTCCGGAGCTCGCCGGAGCTGTCCGGCGCCGGCGTCCGACGTGTCGCCGTGTGGGCCCCACCCTGAGACACTGACCGATGGGCCCCGCAGCGCGTTTGACTTCGTTGACCGGGTCAACGTGCGGTTACTGTTCACCCACAGCCGCTGACGTATGGGCCCGCGTGGTTAATTACGGTTAATTAATTAATTTGTTACGTTAATTAGGTCACTGACAGGCCGGGCCCACTGACTAAATCCCCTGTTAGATTAAATTAACTCTCTGTTTAGCTCCACAGATGCTGACAGGTGGGTCCCACCTGCCTGTTTGACCAGTCAGTTGGTCAGCCGACTGCTGACGTCATGCTTGCGTCACGCTGATGTCATATGCCTTTTCTGGAATTCTGTTAATTTAAATAATTTCAGAAAATTGTTTAAAACTTTGAAAATTCATAGAAAATAAACCGTAGCTCGGATCGAAAAACTTTCTACATGAAAGTTGATCAGAAAAACGAGACGAATCCGAATACGCGGTCAAAATGCTTGACCATCACTCCTAACTACCTGAACATGGAACTTTCCCCTCCGGTTCAGTATACCGAAATCAGCCTAAACGCCGGGAAAATATCCCAGATATTTTCCCGATTCGTCTACGACATGTAACAATGAATTAGGTCACCACTAACACTGCATACCACCATGTCATGCATCTGTGTTGCATTATTTGCCTTTATTTATTGTTTCTTCCCCCTCTTCTATTCCGATAGCCCCCGAGACCGACGCAGCTCAGGAGACCGACGACCCCACTGACGATCCCTCCTTTGCCGCAGAGCTTCCAGGCAAGCAACCCCCCCTTGACGCATGCCTATATCGCCTATTCTCTCTCCCTCCTACTTGCATTAGAAATTGCTACTGCTTTGCTTTATCCTATTCTGATGCATAGCCTGTCCTTGTAACTATTATTGATACCTGCCTGTTATCCAAAATGCTTAGAATAGGGTGGATGGTAAACCATCTGTGGCCCCTCTTCCTTGCTTTAGTTGCCCCGCTTTAGCACCTGTGCCCCGATCAAGGTGATCGTCGGGCTGAGACCAGTTCATCACCACACATTCCCCTTAAGTTGCTCGACGCTGCAGAGCTAATATCGAGTGCCGAGGGTGATACCTCTTATCTCACTCCCGATAACGCCTCTGTAGTACAGCTAGTCGTTGGTGGGTTACCGAGGGTGATTCCTCTTCCACCACCTCCGATGAAGCTTCTGTCGTGCAACCCCGCATGTGTGAATACCATCGAGGGTGATTCCTCCGGGTTCACTTTGACGGGATCATCGAGTGGGAATCCAACGAGGGTGATTCCTTGGATTCCTGCTTGATGTCATGGACACACGGTTACTTGCACTTTATTACTGATACTCGATAAAGACGGGTCGGCCCCGAGGGGTACCCGCGAGAGATATGTGTCGGGTTGACCATGAGGGTGCGCGAGGGATGAATACGTGGCACGGCCGGGCATTCTTAGCCCTTGCCGTAAGTCCACGAGACGGGGCGACGGGGTCACAGGATCGTGAGTCTCTGCTTGTTACCGCGCACTCCTAATGCACTAAGGGTTAGGATATGTAATTTGAGTAGGCCTCTGGCCTTATCGCGCTAACCAGCACGTGGGAATAATATGGGTACTCGGCGTCGTATGTATCAGCCGAAGCTCTTCAGACGTCAGCAGTTGAGCGGCGCGCGCCGGGTTGGTCTGGTAAAGCCTGCGCTTGTATTAAGGGGGCTAGGACTGCTCACCGGCCGCGTACGCAACGCGCAGGAGTGCAAAGGACGATGGGCCCAAGACCCCTGAGTGCTTAGGATGTAGACCGGCGTGCTGGCCTCTCTGTTGAGCCTAGGTAGGGCTACGACGTGTCGATAGTCCGAGGCCGGGCATCGACTGAGCAAGTGTGTCCGGCCAGAGTCATCGAGCGTGTTGGGTAAGTTGGTGCACCCCTGCAGGGAAGTATATATATTCGAATAGCCTTGTCCATGGTAACACGACGCTCGGAGAATATCGCGATCTTCTACAACTAGAAATGGGTTGAATATATTGGCTCCGGGATTGCTTTCTCGCAGGGAGTTGAGGAAGGATCTCTGGGCGAGATTGCTACTTGTTGCTACTACTATATTTATGTACTAATCTGTACTCTTCTAATGCTGCAAGACCCTGAAGATGCTAGTCTTCGATAGGCTAGGCTTTCCTTCTATTATGGCATTTCTACAAATCAGTCCACATATACAGCCTTCCATTGATAATATTGCATAAGTAGAATAGCTGTGATGTAAGTCTTGTTGAGTACTTTGGATGAGTACTCACGGTTGCTTTGCTTCCCTTTTCCTCATACCCGATTGATGAGACCAGATGACGGAGCCCAGGAGCCAGCTGCGCCAGCCGGCGATGACTACCACTACTACACCCCTGGAGGATACTACTACTACCCCTCTGCAGACTACTACTACGAGGAGCCCTCCGACGACCAGGAGTAGTTAGGAGGCACCCAGGCAGGAGGCCTGCGCCTTTCGATCCAGTGTTTTATTTTGCCCCGCCTTCTTAAAGGCCTATCTATTTAACTTTGTGTCTGTACTCAGATACCTGATGCTTCCGCTGATGCTTGTATGACATCGAGCTTATGTATTCGAGCCCTCGAGGCCCCTGGCTTGTAATATAAAGCATGTATTATTTTATTTGTGCTTAGATGTTGTTTTGTGATATCTTCAAGTGAGTCCTTAGGCTTGATCGTGTACACTTGCGTGTATGATTAATACACGATTAAGTCGGGGGCGTCACAGTAGCCCACGGTCCAAAATGGCCCATTGAGCGCCCGAAGGCCCGCTCGGAGCTATGCGTCACTGTCAACCGTCTAATCGAAACGGACGGTTTGATTTTCTCCTGATCGGATCAAAACTGCTGCCCGAGCTAACCCTAGGCCATTTCTCTCCTCTTCCCCCGCTTTTCACGCTCCCACAGAGAGAGGCGACCGCATTCGACGGCGGCTCGAAGGCGCGCCGGAGGAGCGTGCAGCAGGATGAATCCCGCGCGCTCCTTCGTCGAACGTAGCCCCGGCGTCCGCGCGCATGGCATTTCAGGGAGGGAGGAGAGACGCCGGCCACCGCGGTATGAGGGGCGACGGCGACCCGCGCGGCGTCGGCCAAACAGGAGCTCGTCCATTCAAGCGGCGGCGGCGGCTCAAAATCGTTCCACGCGTCGCTCCGGTGGGAGGCAACAGCGTCACGGCGTCTCCGCCCTTTGCACCACGGTGGACGCAGTGCGGGCCCTCAAGGGAAAAGGCGGCTACGCAGTGCATTAGGTGAGCCTCTGCCTCATTCTTCTCCAATTCGTGTACATCAGTGCTTGATTTGAGGAAAAAATCCTAATTGCAAAAATCAGGGTTCTACCGAATTGGGGATTTCTTCGATCTAGGGTTTCTGATCATGCATGTAGATGCCCCCTTTATTCCAATTGTTAACATCAGGGTCATGGATCAAATACAATTAACCAGAACATGATTGTGAGCATTAAACATTAACAGAGGTTAATTAAAAAATTGATTTACATGACTAATCAGTGCTTATCAGAGTCAATTAGAATAAAACATGATCATTAATAGAGGGCAAGTAGCATGATCTCACAGGGTGGCCAGAACCAGATGCATAATGAACTATTCTTTAGACATGAATCCCTAATCATGAGATTGATCTACTGATCAAATTAGGGTTCTAGTACAATCATGTAGGCGACCGATACCATTGTTGGAACTAATGCATCACTAGATGTCATACACATGATTTGATTGCATCTAGATTACCCAATTGACATGAACAGAGAAGGTTTAGGGATCATTACAGGTCACGGTGGTCGACATGATCGCCTGCTCGTTGCAGGCGAGATTGATCGATGATGTAGAGGTTGTAGTCGATCTCCTGGACGTCCTGATCCCCTCAGGCCGCCACCGGCACTGTCCAAGCACGGCCACAGCTAGGCTGAGCCTTCGCGTCGCAGCAGCACTCCCCCAGATCGGATTAGGGTGATGGAATTTTGGGGAGCTAGAGATCGTACGTGAACTAGTCAGGTCGCACGAGGCCGAAGCTCCCCTTCCCTTATATGTAGCGCTGGCGACAGGGGACCCAAACCTGAGTTGGTTTTGGGCGCCCCCGATCAGGGCGCGTTAGTTAGATCAAGGCATATGCAGGTTGGTGCGTGGGCCCCTTTTCTTAACGTTATTCTTTGTCTCTTTTTTTTTGTTAGGCTATCAGATCTAATGGTCTGTTGAGCCGTCAGATCAAACCAACAGAGACATGGGGTGCTAAGAATAGGTGGCTGAAGATTGATGTGTTTGTTTCTTCCCTGGAGACAGACGGTGGCTGTCACTTGTTCGTCAGCATCACTTCCCCTTGAAGAATTGTTTGCCTGCTCTTTTACTGTCGTTTTACTAGGGTTTCTCGTCTTTTTGCAGTTTGTAATTGGATGCTGACTGTCGATGTTGCTTACCTGGTGGTTGCCCTTTATTTTGGTCTCGGACATGTCAGTGGTAGCAATTTGGAGTTGTTGTGTGTAATAACCCTTTCGCCCTTTCTTTTCTTTCTCTATTTACATAACTCTTTTTTCTTTTTTTTTTCAGGACATGGCCGTTTTACATCCAGGTCCTTGCCCTGGTCCATTATTGCACATCAAACCCTGTTTTTTTTTTTACAGGCAATCCTATCCAAATCCTATATCTACTACCCCTATAAAAGCACGAAAGAGCAGATCCAAATCACTATCTCAGCCCTCTAATCAACAATCTAATGGCCTAAAATCTCCGTTAACGAAAATGATCGTTAACGAAACGAATCCCCCACGCTAACGAAAATGATAGCCCCCTACCGCTTCGTCCCACGCCGCACGCCCCCACCAACCGCTCCCGCTCGGCTTCGTCCCACGCCGCCACTCCCGCTCGGCCCCGCCGCCACTCCCGCTCGCCTAGGCCCCGCCGCTCCAGCTCGGCCCCCGCCGCCAGCCGCTCGCCTCGCGCCCGCCGCTCCTGCTCGGCCCCCGCCGCCAACGGACGTGAGGCCGCACACGCCCCCGACGCGCCGGATCAGACCAGGGGACTACGGCGACGACGAGGAGGCGCACAGCGAATGCAATGGCGACGCCGGGGTGAGCAGAGGCTGCACACGCCCCCACGCCGGCCGAACAGGGGTTGCCGCCCTCCAATTTTCCGCTCCGCAGGGGGGGCGGCAGGAGCACGCCCCCGACGCCTCGGCCTGGGACTACCGGCGCTGCGGTTCCTGGCTGCCCTGGGGTTGGGGTTGCTGGCTGCCGACGCCACCGTCCCCACTCCCTAGCGCGCAGCCACCGCAGAGCACACACTTCCTCCTACTCGCCGTTGCTGCCCATCAGCGTCAACTCCTCTGTTTTCTCCAATAACAGCAGCAACTGGGTCGACGACGCCTTTGAGGAACTCGCCTACTTCTGGAACTCCACGGGCGCCGATGTAGAGGCATGGATCTCCTGCTACCTGGGCATCATGGAGTGGAAGACTTAACATAATTAGGACGAAGCTAAATCTTCTGCCGGAAATGACTTCTCTGCTCTGAAGTATGTTTTCTCTCTTTTCGTTTTCATTTTATGCTCTGAGATTGTACTGTTCAATTGGTAGAATTTGCTTCCGACTTGCTATGTTGGCAATTACTGTAACGGACAACAATTTATAATTTACTGACGGAGACTGCAAATTCATGTTTATTTTCTACTATAACACATTAGACTTGTGAAAATATCACTTAGAATTCAGAAAATATGAGGGATGAAAAATATTGTTTTGTCATTTGAAGAGAAACAACAAATATAAGGTTGAGCAATGAGTCAATTAGGGCTCTTCTTCATGTTTGTCTATTTATCATAAATTTCGGAGCAGTACAATATTTTAGTTGGTCCAATGTGCTCCAGCAAATGACCACAATTGTGTGCTATCCTTCAGTGGACTGTTGAATTTGCGATGTGCTCTGTAAATGCCAACCAAATGTAGAATCTGAGCCAGTTTTACCATTTTTTTATCTGGTCACTCCTTCTAACTTCTGCATCTTTTATTATGTGTCTCACCATTCAAATCTGATTCCCCAGTAATGCACTGTTGTTTGTGATTTGAAATGTAAACTAGAGCATGTAATGTTGAATTAACTACAGCCTGTAGATTCTTGCTTACATATTATGAGGTAAAATCAGATCAAATAAAAAGAATCACAGCATGCAATGATTTTTGAATCTTTTCTGTGTAGCAATCTAATTTTCTTCATGATTCATTATGAACTTGTTTTATGCACCAGTTAAAGCAAAAACTTGTTTCATGCACTTATATTTTTATCCTTCAAAGTATTCATTATCCTTCAAAACTTATATTTTTATTTTAAGAAATTAGTAGTACATGAAGCAGCGAAGGTGATGTTGGTCCCTAGAGCCCTACAAAATCTTTCAGTTGCAAAAGATACTGCAGTAGAAACACAAAAATTGATTAGAGCATGTACGTGTTCTAAGGAAAGTATTTGTTTTATTTCACTCGGCTGATGTGCAAGTCCATGATTTAGAAAGGAAAATGACTAATACTTTCAGCCTTTCTACTCCCCAGCCTCATGTACTCCTGTTAGTTCCGATCAAGATTTTATTTGAAAGGTTTCTACAATACAAAGTGAACTGACTAAAGAAACCATTTGTCAGGTGAACATTGGTTGCTCATCTTATTATCGTTCTTCTGGTTTGAATGCTCATCTGCAGATCCATACCTCAACACTGACACTGACATCATGTCTCGGTTCAAGCATGAAGAAGTCTTTGTTTCGGACGCTGGTGGAGAGGTAATTACTATAAATAGTTGAAGAATTATATTCTCTGATGTATAACACAATGGGATAATACTCAGTATTTTTAGTATTCCATCATTGTTTCTTAGGACTGAAAATAACTTCTCTCTTTTTATGGGTTTGATGTTGATATTATGGCTTGTGAAATTTTGAAAAATCTACTCCCTTTCTTGAGTTCGCAGTTTTCCTGGATGGCTATAAAAAGTTGCAGGTTGTTCATTGTGTGGGCTAGCTTCTTTCATGTGTTGCTCCGTATTTTCCTATTGCATATACCTTTTATGATATGTGTTAAGTTCAATTATATAGGATTTTGTTGGGTTTAGCTTCCTTCGTTCATTGCTCTGTATTTCCACCATGGAATTCTACCTAAGAAAGGTACTATGTTAACAATCTGATTGTCATGTTTCTTAAAAGATGGTACTGAAGGAGGCTTTGTAACTATCAAGGTAGTTGTTTACTATCTGATTGTCATGTTTCTTAAAAGATGGTACTGAAGGTGGCTTTGTAACTATCAAGGTACTCTGTTTACTATCTGATTGTCATGTTTCTTAAAAGATGTATGACTGTTGTGTTCTCTCAGACAATATAAAGCATGGTTCTATATACTCTGCTAATTTTGTAACTTTCAATATTTTGTGGGGCCTTTCCCCTCAACTGTAGGGATTTTACCTAAAGGTTCATCTCTGATTTTTGTATGGGTGTGACTAGGTATTTTACTTCATTTATGTTGTTTGTTTTGTCAATTCTGCTGAAGTTACTGCAGTTCACTGATCTGAATCGTTGATCGTCCACCTTGAAGGTTATAGTTGCTAAAGAAGCAGCAGGAGATTTAGAATATTTGGTCCGACAACTTTCACCTCATCAGTTTGAGAATAAAAGCAGAAGAATGCATCTCATGAACAGTGATTAAGCATATTCATCGAAGAAAGCATTAAATATACAAAGGTCTCCACAAGGTTTGCATAAGAAGGTAATGTCCCACCTTTAAATCGTCCGAGTTTGTGGGACGGAGCCAACTTTCTTACTTACTGGATGTCTATATCATGCATGTTTAGGGCCTTGTCTCTATATTTTAAATGTGAATCACAGAGTAATATGTGAAATTACTCATGCACTGGTGTATGTATTTAATTATAAGTACATGTTTGCTACAACAGGGCAGAGTTGGTGTAGCATCATTAGTTTCTTTGTTGGTATACTAAAAAGTTATCCTGTGTGATTGGACTGTTTGGCGCCATGTTCATGTGCAAGATTACTAGGAGCGCCCTGTACATTTCCTCGAACGTTTGACACAGTGTA
This sequence comes from Elymus sibiricus, assembly GCA_039707655.1. Taxonomy (NCBI): domain Eukaryota; kingdom Viridiplantae; phylum Streptophyta; class Magnoliopsida; order Poales; family Poaceae; genus Elymus; species Elymus sibiricus. The sequence goes on from CM077674.1 coordinate 33,046,746, forward strand.
CGTCGAACGGGAGGGCTCCAAGGGGGGAGGCACGATCGCCAGGGGCATCTCCTTTGTTTGGCCGCCGCTTCCCTTTGCCACCAGTGAACAGCAAACGCGGCACCGCATCATTCACTTGCCTACCACAGATTGACCGCTGATGCTGGCGCTCCGCTCCACTACATCTCATGTTGTATATCTCCTCTCTTCATATCCAGATCCTAAAGTATAGCATGTAAATATGTTTAAATTCAGAACTAATGTTTTGCCTTCTATCTTCACTTATACTGTTTGGGTTAGTAAAAATGTAACTAAATTCAGCAGATGATGTTATTTGAAGCCAGATTATTGGATTTTTCCTCTGGTGTTATTGATGATCTGATCTAGAATTTGTATGATGTATAACCATCAGTTCAGTAGATGACTCCTTTATATTATTCCAAAGGCTTGGCAATGAAGAGATGTTTTCTCTTTAGTTTTTCTAAGAGGGATCAAAGTTATGAACATGATTCACTGAAAATTGGCATAAGGACGTCATGAATTTGTAAATATAGGAAATTCTATTGTCTAGGTCTATTTCTCTATGGTCCTGCTTCTTAATTCGATTTTATCTTTTGTGGATTTTCAAAGCGGACATCATTGTTATCCTTTGTGTTTAGCATGCCTTCTTTTTAGATATATCTGAATTTTCGTTGAGTAAATGATTATGAGTAAAAATAAATTCAAACACGAAGCAAAAGCTTTGCCGTTTTGATAAAGCTGAAGATTGTCCAGTTAATCATAGAATACTAGGCGAAAACCAAAACAAAAGGGCCAATCTCACTCTTGACAGCGTGCTAAATGCCACAACAAACGTCAATCACACAAACACGCACTAGCTAGGGAACTCGCTCCCCTCAACAAGCCGCTCTTCCATCATTGCCGGAAAGAAGTCATAAGGCACTCTCCCATTGCGACGAAGAGACAAGCATTCCACATGCCTGCAATAGTTGCAACCCACACGGCACCACTGCTCCAACGCACGTTGTGCACTCAACCGGTACCGCTTCTGGGGTCGTCGCCCCGACTTGCCATTGCAGAGACGTGCGTTGCACGTGCATGCTTACTAGTACCTAAATAGTTGTTCCCCACTATCTCAATTCTCTCAATATGCACACATGCCACCTCATCACCACACTAACTATTTCTCTTAACATCCCAGGCAAAGTGAGTTTTTGCCCCTTCCTTCCTTCTTCTCTGATGTGTCGTGTGTTGCAAAGTCGACATGATACGCAATTTCTTCTCTGATTTTGTTTATGATGCTTTTCTGAATGTCTAGTTATGTATCCTTGATTTTTCTTTAGGGAGAGGATTTGTGGCACGCAGGTCTCATTGAGCGTGCTTTTATTTTTGGCTTATGATTTTTAAACTTTTATATCTTTTGAATGAAAAGTCCAATTTAAGTAGTGGTTTCATATTCGTGTTTCTCGTGACGAGGACTTTCAAATAAGATCTATTTTGAACACGTTTTGATGAATTTTGAAAATAAATGTTAAGTTTCAACTCTTGAAACTAGTACGCACAAACAATAAAATCACGACTTTTTTTGCCTACGACCAACAAAAAAGTTATCTAATTTTTTTATCTATGAAACTTGGTAGAAACGAGTGAGAAAACCGCAAGTTTCGTATAAGAAATCGTAAGTTTCAACGACTGAAGCTTAAAACTTATTGTGCCCACGTGTGGGATCCAACTACTTTGCGAATCACGAGGCAATCGAGCGGTCGGGCAGGGCTTGGTAGGTGCGTGCCCCTGTGAATTTCCGGCCTGCCACTAGAGATATTTTAATTTACCGCCGGCTTGTGCATAAATTCGCTTGTCCATGGAGATGCTTCTGTAACTTGTTAACTGGGGTGTAACTTGCTTGCTTGCCAATAGACATATTATGCCGAATATATGAACACTTATATTCAGGAGCATGAACATTTTCACTTTCTTAGATATTTGTATGCTCACTTATTAAACTGGTTTTTGACAATAATGTAAATTTATTAAATACGAACTATGTTTATGGTTGGAATTTATTTATTTTTGAAATGATGAACCACAAATGGAGTGATTCTACCATCCGCTTAAATCGGCGAATAGGAACTCCCCCTCTATTCGACCCACCGGCCACCGTCGCCGCCACCTTAGGGATCAAGCAGGCGAAGGCGCCATCTCCGGCGAGGGGTTCGCCATCACTTCGCTAGCAAGCTACCGCGCTGATTGATCACCCCCAATTTCGGGCAGAGACGTGGCCAAGGCTAGGAACGACCGTCCTCATCGATCCAACAGTTGGCCGGACACAGTACGTAACGTACGAAGTATTTGTCTGAACATGTAGGAATAGCTAGCGAAGAGGTAGCATATAGGACGGTCCCTTGCGTCATCAACACGACGCATCATGCATGTGGTAGCATGGGATCGATAACGATGCGTGCATGGGTCCATCAGAAATTCAAGTGTGTCGGCCTCTTGCGCGCACACACTTGTACTGACGTACTGTACGTGCCATGCATATGCATGACTCAGGAAACACGAATTAACTAGGAGAGCGTCCATGAGAGAGACGATTGGTGTTGGGTGATAGACTGATAGGTTAAGGTCAGCATCACGGGAGCACACATTGATCCTAATTGATCAAGTGAATAATCATTGATGAATATTTCAACAAATACAAGATAGATGAGTAAATCACCGCTCGAACGCAATTATGTAGAGCTTATCAGAGATGATTGTCAACAATATTTTTTGAGTGATGCTGCACGGACGACAAAAAATGCACGATCCTTGGACGACACTTCACATGAGCTGTTGATTTCCTTTTTGTTTTCAATCTGTATGGTCCATGTTAGTGTTGTGCAAGGATCGTGTAGGAGAGCGTCGTTTGCGCATCACTTTCGATATTTTTTCCAATGACAACTGCAGATTGATGACTAGACCTACACATGCCCATCTAACTTCTCGGTATCAAAAGAGTCACATCAAAGCTGCCACCTTAACGAGCGAGAACCTAAAATCATCAAACATTTGCGATGTAGTCCTTCAAACTGTAGTACCTTTTTAATGAAGGAAATATACTAATACTCCCTCCGTTCCAGAATATAAGGTGTATTGATTTCCGTGCAAGTCAACCATTTGAATGTTTGACCAAGATTATTGAACAAAATAACAACATCTGCAATACCTAATAGATAAAATATGAAACTACTTTTCATAATGAATCAGATGATATAAATTTCGTATTCTGGATATTGATATATTTTTCTAAAAACTCGGTCAAACATGCATTCGTTTGACTTTAAAAAAAACAAATACACCTTATATAAAGGAACGGAGGGAGTATCGAGTAGATATGAATTACAATTGGCCTTTGTACTAACACGACCTAAAGAGCTACTCAAGACATCGAGGATGGCAACATAGTAACATGATAAGTGCTCCAACAATGACACCTCTTGAAAGGGAACGACGCACGAGCGTCGTTGTTGCTGACCCAACAACTGAGGTCAGATCTTGGGTTTTCACCTCGGAGAGTAGTCTTGATAAACTCCATGCAATGTCTTTAACAAGTGAACATCGTGTGAATGCCACCATTGTCCGGTCCAACTAATGAAGATTGGGCCAAGAGTTTTCATCCCTTGAACTCAAGCCCCTGCATTGAAAGAGCACCACCTAGCCGACATCGCCCTACGTTGTCATCACCTGCCGATCCATCATCGCATGGCTACGAAGACGCACAATCCAAACGGAGACCTAGCCACACAATTAGAACCATACATGTGCAACACATGCCGTCGAGCAGTGCATAACGACGCCCGCCATGTCCATCGACCATCGGTCCCATGCCACCGAGAGTTCAACCCGCCCAACAGAGCCATTTAGGAAAGTCACATGGGGCACCTTGGACAACACCAAATCCACACATCAAGCAGAAGTTGAGTCAGCAGTTGCCATCTTTGACCCTGTCGAGCACTCCAAACCTCTACGCCGAGCAGGAGAGATCTAATCATCGAAACAGTGCCACCGGGAACCTCCAATACAGAAGCTAAGACCAGCCAATTTTGTGCCCAGGAGCAGTCAAGGATCGCATTGCCGGGAGAAAAATTATCGATGCGCACGCAACCACACAAGGCGCAAATCGTCGCCATACAAGGACCAGGAAGATGCATCGCCACCACCGTCGAGAAACGGGAACCAAGAAAGTTCACTATCGTCGTGAATCAGTAAACATAAAGCCTCCGCCGCGAACCACCATCACCGTCATTGACACTATGACCAGCCGCCGCGCTGGCCTCACAGCTGCTGCGCCAGTGCCACCACCGAGATGTCTCGGAGCCACCGCCCCAACGTCTGACCTCCGCCAACATTGTTGCCTGATTATTATTTTCGGCATTGTTGCCTGCAGAGGTGGAGCTTGAGCAATATTCTTGGAGGGGCGATGGGCTTGGGGGGGGGGGGGGGGGGGGGGGGGGGCGACCAGAGCAAGATTTTGGGCTGATTTTCACTAGTGTATGGGCCATCTATTAAGTACATACTGGTGACTTTTCAAATTATAAGTTTGTATTGGACCAGTGAAATCTTTAATTTCAGATCTATACGTGTCTGTGGTCCCTTGTACAGACAGATAGATACTGTCTGGTATACATACTATCTGGTGACCGGTTGGCTGAAATTGAATTCGCCGGCACTCCAGGCCAGGCTGCATATCCTCCTCCGAGATAGATAGATAGATAGATAGATAGATGCCTTCTGAAAAACAGAATATAAAGCGAACGTGTATCAGAGAGTGAGAAGAGAACAGGAATGGCGGAGACGCTGTCGGAGGAAGCAGACGAGACGGTGCTGGTCCTGGGCTGCGTCGGCGTGGGCCTGACATGTCCAACGGACGGAGCCCACCGGCGTCCTATCGCCCGCCGATCGTGACCCCCTCTTGGACTGCACCGCACACGTCCCCAACTAAATACTGACGTACCCTCTGACAAACTCACTCGCTAATACTGCTGCTGACAAATTCTGAATCAATGGAGCCCGATGCCTAAACAACATTCTGCTTCGCCTAAGCTCCTAGCAACAAGCAGCATTAATAAATCGCCAAGAAAAATAGTACTCCACTAATAACACAACTTCTTGCAAAAAATACGAGTTGTAGAATTATTTAGTTCTTCTCACTACTTACTACTAAGAACAAAATAAGCATATAATGATAATAATACTTACAACAAAGCAGAAATCACACTTTGATTGCCATGACAATTTCCAACGAAGGTCCACTCCAACAAACTGTATTGTTGATTCATCCTGAGCTAGCTTGTCCACGCATGCATCGAGATCTGGAATAATTCTATACGTGTGCAGCAGCAGCTGGAGCGTGTGCAGGGAGAGTAATATAAGCCTGGATTTGATACTTGTCGCCGATTAGTTTAGGGCAGCATAATCTGTGATTACAGCATCATGATGGAGGCCACCACCACCTGACCGCATTTCTTTAGTCATCCTTGTACCACCAGCCACACACTACACTATAATTTACTCCTGCGTGTACACAAGTTTCCAAGAGGAATATATCGATCCTGAAAAACAAATCAACATTGTGCGTACGTCAAATGGTTTGATTAGTATTCGTAATAGCATTTTCCTATTGCCACTGACAGTACGTGTATAAATATGATGAGGCACGAATCTTGGGATTTCCAGGCAAAATTAGGGATCCGTTGATTCAAAGATACTTCGTAGGCTTTTAAGAGGACTTCGATCGTTATGCTTTTTTTCTCTGCATATGATTTAATTTGTATGATTGGAATCCTTAGAGGATTGCATTGCACTGCGTTTTGGAGTAAGGTTGTCATCCTCCCAAACACTATTTGATTTAATTCATGTAATATTCTAATCCAATAGGGTTTAACTGGAAATGTAATTTAACCATGTATTATTTTTATTCACATATTTGTTTCTTCATGTATTTGTTTCGTCTGGCTCTGTTGAATAATATAATACAGATGACTATGTGACTCCTTGGATGCAATTGCCGGGGGTTTCAACCCCATTTTCAGAAGAAGAAAAAAAATATTCACGTGTTTTTGACAATCCTGTAAATCAAATAGGCAAATCCTTTGATTCAAAACAAATTCCATAGGATTTTTAGAGAGTTTGGACCATTAGAAAAAATCTCTATAGGTGGTTCTTCATTCGCAAGATTAAAGATTTTTCTTCGCACTCAATTTTGGAGATTTTCTTTGATCAGCTGAAACCTCTTGTACGATTTCAAACCCTGAAGGATTCAAGTACAATTTTCGAGAATCTGGCAACCACATGAGTACCTATTTTTAACAAAAAAAAAAAAGAGGATTGAAACCACAATCTCTTCTAATGGGTATCTTATATCACGAAAAAAAATCCTTATTGTACAAAAACAATACAAACTTGGACACTGACAACCAGCATGCACACTCAATCATATGAAAGCATGCGCACACACACTATACCCTTAGAGCATCTACGTCCGGACTTGGCAAATCCGACTCCTCAAACACCTGCGGACGCGCCCGCGGACAGTGACCGGTCACGCCTCAAATTAGCTAGTCTGCATCCGAGTCTCTCATATTTCAACCCCTAAATCCATATAAAGCATGCAAAAGAAATCCTACGTACTATATACTATGTAGTACCCTAGCTAATCTTCGTCGTCAGAGATGTCCACGACGTCGGTGCCGGGCGCCCCCATATCCGCCCCATATTTGGGCTGGATATGAGGAGTGTCAGTCAGCCCGGGCGTTTGAGGCGCCCAGTTGGGTTGAAATTTCGTGACCGGGCGGCCCGCCCGGGCGTATGAGGCGGGTTTGTGGTGCCCGGCTGTAGATGCTCTTATGACCTCCTAAACATATTTTGAGATTGACAAAGTCATCAGAGACACCTCATAGACGACAGTCTAGTAATACCATAGAAAGAATAATGTGAGCAAAAAGAAACTAAATCCTAGAAAAATATGGGAGCACTCATGCCAAGTCTATGACCTACAGGGGTGCTGGTTTTACTAGAAGGAACCTGACAATTTAAGTTATGCTTAGTGTGTGACTACGATGACGTACGATGTATACACATGTACAACTCGAATGGCTCAGTGCATTACAAATCCGTAATCCTCTGACAGCAGCGTTGGGCCGCCTGTCCATGCATCTCAGATGACTCCTCACACACACACGTGCCTGATGAGACTTGTTGTTTTATATTCTGCCGTCGTCCTTGCACTGGCATGGCCCGGACACTTCACCACCTACTGTACGATCCATACTAGACGTGTCGGGGCCATCCTAAATAATCAGGTGCGTCCAGCCGGGCCCAGACCCGACGTGCCTGCGTACAGTGAGCCACTAGTAGTATATGCCTCCTGCATCGCTTCTCTGCTCCCTCTCTTCAGTTTCTCCCCTCCCTCGGGAGAATATCAGGTGATCACTCGATAATCCACCTCTGAACAGTAACGCCAGAGAAAAAATCCAAAAAATCCGAACTTTTTTTGCAAGCAAGATGCGCATGTGTCGTGATGTTCGTGCAAAATTTGATAAAGTTTGGACATTCTAGGAGCGCTCGGCAAAAAAGACAAAATCGGACATGAACAGTGTTGTTTTCAAATGTTTCTCACATACCCGAATTTTGTCTTTTTTTTGCCACGAGCTCGTCGAATGTCTAAACTTCATGAAATTTTGCACGAACATTAAGCCTTTGAGCATCTTGCATCACAATTTTTTTTGGCATTTTTTGATTTTTTTTTTCTATTTTTCACGCCGGTACTGTTAATGCCCGGGCTCATCTGAGCCCGAGCACCAAATCGCCGCTCTCGTGATCACTCAAGTGCTCACATGTTGCCAATTTAAAAATTTCAATTCTAGACGTGTCAAAAAAATTTGAATTTTTTTATGAATGTTCAACATGTATGTATCTACAACCCTTAAAAAATTTAGATCAAAATCCGAAATACACAAAAAAGATACAAAAAGGAGAAATCCAGAGGTGAATAGTCTCGTTTTTTACACTATTATTTTGTTTTTATGGACACTATATTCATGTTGGTTTTCTTTTTTTTTCTCTTTGTGTATTTCCGATTTTGATCCGATCTTTTTATAGGTTGTAGACACATATGTGTGGATCATTCACAAAAAAATTCAATTTTTTTTTGACAAATAGGTTTCACAAAAATAATCACATTTGATATATTTTTTGGTTTCTACATATTGTCATATGGTGCGGTGATTTTTCTCAGCGACTTGTTGTAGTGAACTATAAGGAAAAGTATTGTCAATTGGATGTATTTGAAATGTTGCAACATTTATGTATGTTAGTGCAACAATTTTGCATATTAGTACAAAAAGATGTTGCGCATGTGATTCTTTTCTGGTAAAACGGTCAGGTGCACTAGAATAAAAGAATAAATGGCATCTAGGAGGCAACAAACCCGGCGTTCCTCTTCCCGACCGATGCACAACGTCTTCCTATCTTTGAAAAAGAAAGTTATATGAAAGTTTAGGTTGTTACTGAATCACGAACTCTCTTCACTGCTCTATCTCATTGGGTCGTCCCACTTTGGACATTCCTCCTCCTTGTCTCGCCATTCCTCCGACGCTCCCTCTCCTCACGATGCGGCCTAGCTTGTCCTTGTCTTCTTCCTTCTCTTGCATCCACCTGACCAACCTTGTCGCCCTCCCTCTCGATCAGCTAACGTCGACGATCACTCGAGGCGCCAACGAATCATTGATAAATGCATTGTACTATTTGAATTATTCAAATGCATATTGATTACTCCCTCCGTTCCTAAATATAAGACCTTTTAGAGATTTCACTATGTACTACATACGGATGTATATTGACATGTTTTCGAATATCCATTCACTCATTTTGCTACGTATGTAGTCCATAGTGCAAACTCTAAAAGGTCTTATACTCCCTCCGTTCCTAAATACTCGTACAAATATTGGAGTATTTAGGAACGGAGGGAGTATAATCCAATATTCGTACAATATGAAGCTATTTTTTTTTTGTTCAAAAGTACGAAGCTATGCCCGACTAGCTCCGCAGGCCACATCCGTAGGTGCCACATACGTACGTACGCACATATATACATTGCGACGAGCTTCAAACGGTACGTACGTGCCTGAGCTTTCCCTGTCCTCCTCCTTGCAAGTTGCAAGGACCACTATGTTCATCAATTAATACTGTTCCATCATCTTAGTTGTGTCGGGGCCGTCCCAAAATCATCAAGCCTGGCTAGCTGGGTCCAAAGCTATCGTACGTACAGCCACTCGTACTACTGAGAAAATGCACTTGCCTAAAAATCTAAGCCAAACTGTATAATTGTTTTTTTTGCGGGTAAAACCGTATAATTGTTTACACGGCACTATGGCACGATGTTCGCATCGACCAGTGAGTGCAGCACGAACTTTGTCCCCTTCTGTCTCGATGGTTGCCCGCTCCAACCCAATCCCCCTCTTCGGCCTCGCCATTCAGTCGCCTATTGCCGTCATCGCCACCACTTCTCCCCGGGCTTGGTCCCTTTGTCATTCGCCCAATCTGCCGCCTTGAGGACCTTTTCATTGACCTATTGCCTCTTGAGGCGCTAGCGCACCAAAATTAAACCTTTCCACCTCGATTCGCCGCCGATCATCGTCGTCGTTGGTCGACACTAAGCTCATCGGGCTATGTTCTTCCTCCTCTCCCCCACCCTCCATCCTCACTCTTTTTCGTCCTCCACATTTCCGGTATGCCTACGAGGTTTCGCTCCATAGGACTACCCAGTGAACATTGGTATGCAGATATTTTTACAGTAACGTATTTGGTAGGTAGAATACAGGTATGGTAGGTATATACACCTTTCATTATTGCTAGGACTATTACAGTGAGATTTGAGTATAGTGCCAGAGTTATATCCAGATCAAAGGACCACAGACAGACAGTCAAAGACAACTGTGATTTATATATGGTACACTCTCCATTATTTTTCCTCTCTTCATCCTATTATTCCCTCCGTCTGAAAAAGCTTGTCCCAAGCTTGTCCCTCAAATGAATGCATTTAGCACTAGATACATAGTGCTAAATGCATTCATTTGAGGGACACGCTTTTTCGGGCGTTAGCCAGCAGCTTCCTCACTGTTTTTTCCTGTGGCCGTACAAGGTAAAAAATGATTGAAAATTATGCACCTGCCGACACTGCCTCTGCCATTGACCATCACACCTCCTCACACTTACAAAAAATAACAGCAAAATATAAGCGGCCATGGTCGACAAACACAAATGTCTATGAGCTAGCTAGTGGTGACCTAGATTGGGATCATGAAACTGATTAATTAAACTAATCTTCTTGTAGATATATAAGCAGTAGGAGTAGTACTAACAAGTAAGTGATGATTGATCCATGGTGGCTAACAACAAGCTGCGGGAAGAAGAAAAAAGAAGCAAATTTTCTCCGACGTCGGACGGTCGATCCGTTCTAGCTAGCTAAGCATGCAGTCCTAGTTAATTAAGCTCCGATGTCTAATGATCGTCGTCGTCGTCGTCCTGGTGGCCGTGGCTCTGGGCCGCCTCGTCGTCGTGGTCGTCGCCTGCTCTCCCCGACGCCCTGCCCATGTCGACGTCGCCATCGCCGTCGTGGTGCGCTGCGCCGTCGTCCTTGGTGTCCTCCCGGCCTGCATTGCCGCCACGGACGCCGTCGGTTGGGAACCCCGGCGGTGGGCCGTAGTGCGTGTCGGTGGGGTACTTGACCACCGCGTCGAGCAGCTCTGAGCTCGCCTTGTTGGCCCCGTCGTCCGCGCTGGCTATGGCATTGGCGTTGGTTTTGGTGCTGGTGTTCCCGGCGGCGGAGGAGGAGGCGGCGCCGGCGCCGGAGCCGTGGCCGGAGCGGGAGTAGAGGCGGTCGAGCTCGTCGAAGTAGGGGCAGGTCTTGGCGTGCGCGGGGCGCTTCTTGCCGCTCTCCTTGGCCTTGCGGAAGTACTTGTTGATGTTCTCCCACTTCTCCTTGCACCGCTTCGCGCTCCGGCCGCCGTACCCCGCCGCCGCCATGCGCACGCTCACCTCCTCCCACAGCGGGCCCTTCAGCCCGGGCTCCTGGAACCGGTTGTCCAGCCCCGACCGCACCCGGATCAGCGCCTCCACCTCGTGCTTCGGCCACCGGGACGACGAGCTCATCAGCGGCAGCGACAGGTCGCCGCACTCGTAGGGGACGACCTCCCTGCCGGCGCCGGCGGCGTCGTGGCTCGTCGCGTCGTCGGTGGACGTGGGCCCGGGGTTGGCTGGCGGCGGGAGGGTGATGGTCTCGCCGGAGAGCTTCTCGAGGTAGGCGATGATGGCGGTCTCCCGGGCGGCGGCGCTGGCGCGGTCCTGCGCGCGCGCGGCGGCCTCGCGCGCGAACTTCTCGGCCTCCTGCCGGCGCCACGCCTCGTCGCGTGCAGCGCGCTCGCGCTCCCGGCGCTCCATGGCGTCGAGGAACTGGCGGTGGAGGCCCTCCTGGTGCTCGATGAGCCGCTGCACCAGCTGCTCGAAGAAGGACGCCGACGCGGTCAGCTGCTGCTGCTGCTCCTGCCGCCGACGCTTCCGCTTCCGACGCGCCTCCCCCACCGACGCCTGCGGCGGAGGCGGCTGCGGCTGCAGCACCGCCGGCGCGTCCTCCCCGGCTGAGGTCTCCGAGGTGTTCGCCTGCGGCGCATCCACGGCCGCTGCGGTCGCGCCCGGGAGGTCGGCCATGGAGGGCGGTGGGAGGATGGGATTGTCGTCGCCCGTGAGTCCAGAGCCGGAGCCCGTCTGTCCCGCGCCGCCGCCGCCGCCACTCCCCGGCTTGTAGATGGCCTCCAGCTCACTGAACAGCTTGTAGTTCCCGCCACCACCGCCACCCGCAGACGCGGCAGCTCCGGCATTGTCGTCCCCGCCACCGGCCTTCTTGAAGTAGTTCGCCGCCGGAGCAACCGGCGCTGGAGACTCCGGCGTGGCCACCTTCTCCTTCCCGGCGCCAGCCCTCTTGCTGCTGCTGCTCGTGCTGTGTATGTAGTCGATGTCCAGCGGCCTCCTGCACAAATCACCACAAAGCAACCAAATATTCAACTCAGTACTAAACAAGATGAAACAAACCAGCCAATTGGCAATGTCAAGTGCAAAAAAACAGCAAGAAATCGGAACAATTTCGCAACCGGCAGCAAGAAAAGCAGGAATTGCATCTGTCATGGCACAATTTGGAGCAATTTTGCAACTACTACTCTGCTCCAGATGGAGTAGTAGAAAACCAAAGAATTGCATCTGCATGGCAAATTGTGCATGCAATGCAAGAAAAGAGTTTCTCTTTTGCGTGATGTAATGAGGAGGATGCTAAAAGGGACCAAAAGTTGGGCTCTCTTTGCGGTAGGAATCATCGCCATCAGGAGCTTCTTTCAGGTGCGCGTGTTGTTTTCCGTCCATGTCTCTCTCAATCATGCCACTATTATTGCTGGCCTCTGCTCTGCTCCCCACCCCCGAGCATCCGAAGCAGAGCAAACAAAGATGCAATCTTTTTCCCCTCCCCCTTTCCTTTCCATGTCCGTCGGTCCGCCATGAGTGGATCCGGGCGGCGGACAGAGAAATTGACATGTGCGCGGCGCTGCGCCATGGATGAATTGTAGGAGGAACAGTGGTTGGGGAGAAGGGTGGTGGCATACCAGGTGGGTTCTTTGATTGATGTCTCCTCCTCGCCGGTCCACCGACGGAGCCGGCTCTCCGTGGCGGCCTCGTCGTCGCCCCCGCCCCCGCCGTGGAGCATCATGCCGCTGCCCGCGCCGCCGCCGCCTCCTCCCGTGCCGTCGTTCAGGGCGTCGTCAGTGGCGCCGCTTCCGCCGCCGGGGTCGACGGCCAGCTTGAAGTTCATGGCGGCGGCTAAGAACGGGGGCACGCCGGGAGGGGCGGCGCCGCCGGACGTGGCGCGGGAGCTCTCCGGCACGGCCGCCGTCTCGACGTCCAGCCCCAGCTGGTGGTGGTGATGCTGCTGATGCTGGTGCGGGTGGTGCTGCTGCGGCGCCCACCTCGCCGGCGGCGGCGGCTGCTGCGGCTTGTGGTGGTGCTGCTGCTGCTCGTGGTGGAAGAGCTGGAGGTGGTGCTGCTGCTGGTGGTGCCCGGCGGCCGCCGCCTGGTGGTTCAGGAACTGCTGCGTGAACGGAATCCCGCCGGCGGCCGCCGAGGGCGCCCCGCCGAAGTGCGCGAAGTGCGGCGCCATCTGCGGCGGATGCTGCTGCTGCTGCTGGTGATGGTGCTGCATCGCGTGGTGGTGCAGCGGCTGGTACCTGAACGGCGCGCCCAGCTCCTGCCCCCCTGCCGCCGCCGCCGCCGCAGCGGCGGCGGCAGCAGCCGCGTGCGCCTGCTGCTGCTGCGGCGCCGCCGCCATGGCGAAGCCGCCGTCCATGATGAACTGCTGGAACTCCGACACCCCGCCGTACCCGGACTGCATCTCGGCAATGGCCGCCGCCCCGTCCCTCTCCCCCCCTCCCAACTCCACTCCACAGTCCACTCTCCACTCCCAGTAACTACCACCAGTACCGCTCACTCCTGACCGAGCTCGACCTGAAATTACTCTGCTTCCCGCATGATTGGGCAACAGTGGCAGCAACAGCTCCGCTCCGGAATTGAAATGCAAGCGAGAATTGGAATTTGGTGCCGGAGGGTAAGGTTGAAGAGGAAGATGGATATGGACTGGAGTACTGGACTACCCAGAGGATGGGGTTAAGGGTAGGCAGGCGAGGCAGGGTTTGGTTTCCATTTTGCTTCTTGCTGCTCAGCTTTATCTTTTGGGCAGTTTTGGAAAGGGGTCCTTGGTGATGCCCATATTCGTGGATCGGGTGCCCTTTATGGCTCATCTCCTGGTCCTTGTCCCGGTTTGAATGGAGCCTTGCTCCATGGGGAATGGTCTCTCATTAACATCTCTCCTTTTATTCATGTGACATTTATTTGGAGGTCATCTATCTTTCCAGATGTGTTTGATTTCAATTGTACTTACAAGGTAAGAGCATCTCTAGCAGACCCGTATATCGCCGACCCGCAAAACTCGTTCACATGTCGCGGAAAAACGGATTTGCGGGTTGGCGCGGGCTGCGGCCGAGCAGACCCCGCATAGCGGAACTGTAAAACGGAATATTCGGGAATATTCCGTTTTACAGTTCCGCTATGCGGGGTCTGCTCGGCCGCAGCCCGCACCAACTCGCAAATCAGATGGGTTTTTCTGAATTTGTCCCGAATTCAAATCACACTTGAATTAAATGAAATGACCGAATACAATTCATCTAAATCACAATACAATAATCATCCAAATTACAATAATTAATGAAATCACCGAATACAAATCACACATGAATAATTCCGAATACAAATCACACATGAATAATTATTGAAATCACCGAATACAAATCACACATGAAATCACCGAATGCAAAAATGAAATGTGTTACTGCCCAGCCCTTTGCCAATGGTGCTCAATGAGATCCTCCTGAAGCTGAAAGTGGGTGTTTGCATCTTCAATCTCTCGGTAGGTCTGAAGAAAAGCTCTAATGCGGTTAGGGTCTCTAGCTGGTTTGACACGGCTGCCCACATTGTCGTAGAAGAACTCCAAGTTCATGCCTCTCTCATCTTCGAGAATCATATTGTGTAGAATCATACAGCATGTCATGATGTTTTTCAGGGATCGCTTGTCCCAAAAAACGAGCAGGACCACGAACAATGGCAAACCTAGATTGCAAAACCCCGAATGCTCTTTCAATATCTTTTCGGGCTGCCTTTTGTACCCTTGCAAATTCACATTGTTTCTTAGTTTTGGGCTCTTTGATGCTCTTGACAAATGTGCACCAAGAAGGGTAGATACCATCTGCAAGATAGTATCCCTTTGTGTATTCATGCCCATTGATAGTGTAGTTGCAAGCAGGAGCATCACCACTAGCAAGCCTAGCAAACAAATGAGACCGTTGCAACACATTGATATCATTGAGAGTACCCGGCATACCAAAAAAACAATGCCAAATCCATAAATCCTCGGATGCTACGGCCTCTAGCACAATTGTTGCATCACGAGACTTGCCACAATACATTCCCTGCCATGCCTTCGGGCAGTTTTTCCAAGCCCAATGCATACAATCAATGCTTCCTAGCATGCCAGGCCAACCTCTTCTCTCACTTGATGCCATCAATTTTTTTGTGTCTTCCTCGTTGGGTACCCGAAGATATTCAGGACCAAAGACACGGATGACCACTTTGGCAAACCTACGGACTGACTCAATTGCAGTATCTTCACCAATGCGAAGGTACTCATCGGCATAGTCAGCCGGAATGCCGTATGCAATTACCCGCATAGCTGCCAAGATTTTTGATATGCACTAAATCCCTTCAAGCCCGCGGCATTTCTTCTTTGAGTAAAATATCGACAATTGGCCTCGCAAGCTTGCACTATTTATACAAAGAGGGATCGGCGCATTCGGTACCTTCTCCGGAAGAGGTGCGGCGGATATGTTGGATTGTCCACGAAGTAGTCTTGCATCAACATCTCGTTCCCGAGATGGCGATTGCGAGGAATGCAAAGACGGCCGACGGTAGATCCTCGCCGTCTCTTTCGGTTCTCATCGTCGTGCTCCTTCACGGCGAGGGCCATCACCAACATCTGCTTCCGATGGTTCTCAAGCAGCGTCTCAACATCGGAGTCTTCCAAATCGGATGAATCCTCGAGCAAAAACCTCTCGCGAGGGCTCAATTCCATCTAAAAGCACAAAATACGAACGCCGTATGAACCAACTATGCATATCGCATCCGAAAGCACACGCACAAGTACTCACCAGCGGCTTGGGGCGGTGGCTCTGCGGCGGTCGATCCCGGGGCGGCTCGGCTCCGCGGATCCGCGGCGCCGGTGAAGCGGCTAGGTGGAACCGGGTGAGGGGCGGCCCGGCGGCGTGATTCCGTCCGCAGATATGGCCAGAATCGCCGGCGGCGGACGGGCGGAACCGATGGCGGGCGGCTGCGGAAGGGGGTGGGGAACGCGCGCGGGCTGAAATGTCCCTCCCGCCAACCGCTTCCCCGAGATACAGGGCACCGTCGGATCGAGGCGGAAACCTGTGTTTTCGCGGGTTGGAGGTGGGATTTTACCGCGCCCCTCAAAAAAATTTACGGGTCCGACGCGTTTGCGGGGTCTGATCGGGCGGCTTTTTTCATGCGGACCCGTATTTTGACGGTTATTTTGTGGGTTAGGGCATTATACGGTGCCTGCTAGAGATGCTCTAAGGATAGAGACCATGGTCAAGTTGTTTTTTTTTCTCATTAGAGGCATTGCTATAGAAATCGTAATTGGTGACGGTGTCCGGCTTTCGCTCGTGGTTTTGTCGTGTTGCGCTGCGCGACGTAGTTGTGGGTCCATTGGCGGGTGTCTCATGTGGCAATAGCACCACTTTGCTGAACTCGTAGCTGCCTTGAGCGGTGAAACCCATTTGAGATGGCTTTGGACCGTTTGAACTCGAACTTACTTATTCTTCACTTATATTTTAGTTGCAGTGAAATCGGAGTCGCTAGGTATTGGACGTGATAGGTGACAACGATTCTGTGCAACCTTCATGGCCTTCTCCTTGTGGTAGTTAGCAGTCATTGATATAGTTTTCACATGTTTTCTTTTTCAAAACTTTACAAAGAATGTCTCGTCTTCTTATATAATGCAAAAGGACGAGCTCCTTCATCCCATCCGTTCCTCCATAAGGGAAAAAAAAAATTCAAATAACTCACGTAATGAAACAAGAGCCCAAGGCTACTGTACAAGGTTGCTAGCTTGTAGATAAATTTACGGATTCATTTGATAACTAAATATTTGGTAAGAACATATAAACGAGTCAAAAATCTAAAACTTCTATTAATGTGGTGCACTTATCGCTACCTAGACCTTTAGAGGCGGTTCGCCGGTCCTCCTCCCTAAAATCCGCATCTTTGAATCCGGACTTTCTCCATCTATTCGGCCCCTTTCTCGAGTTTCACATGTCAGTTACCGTGGTCGGGTCCTTCGCTTATCTACTGACCTTTTACTTGAATGGGTTTGTTATAACTTGTACATCCATTTGAGCGACACTTAATATGGGACGGATAGATCCATTTGGGCGTCACTTAATAAGGGACGGAGGGAGTATATGGTAACCGGATGTAATTCAAATTGCATATTCTGACTTAAGTGTGTACTCATTATTGACGGATGCAGATATCCAATAGATTCACATGTGTTGGACTGCAATATCTCAGAATCTTGAAAAATCACACAGGAACATCCTATGTTACAATAGAAAATATTTAAAAAGTTCAAATTTTTTCAGATTGAAATAGATCGCAAAAATAAGAATGTGAAAATATCAACAACACTGAACTGTTGCATGAAGCAGAAGTTTGGAACCAAAAAAAAAAAGACTTGTGTTTGCACTACAATGTCTCTGCCATAGGAATAATAAAAATGCAGAAGTATGTTATCAATTTTATTGTTTCTACGTTCCCGGTAGAAATATAAGAATTTGTACCCAACAAAAAAACTTAATACTCATTGACCAAATGGAATTCACCATATTTCATCAAAAGTTGTAGTTAGCTCATCACTAAACTTGTCCATAATATGATATAGCACACTTGTATCATGCATAGAACCATGTTGTCCAATTTAGGACTCCTTTGGTTTACATGAATTTGTAGGAGGTCTAAAGGGTAGGAATTTTATAGAAAAAAAAATCCTTTGGAGTCCTTTGGTTTGTAGGAATAGATTCATATTCTTATGTAGGATAGAAACCAATCATTCACATTTCAAAGGAAAAAAACATTTGCCTGGACTCAGTCAATTTTTTTTATCATATGCATCAAATGACTTCTCTTTCCCTATAGGAATTGAGATACATGTCATCTTACTTCCTATGATTTCCTATTCCTGTGATAAACCTATCTTGTGAACCAAAGGAGACCTGAAGCATGATGTCAAAGTCCCGCATTGCTGACACATTCATAGTTGTTGTGCATGTTCTTCAAATATACTTCACTTTCTTATTAGTAGGAATAGAGGTGATGACCCACAAGTATAGGGGATCAATCGTAGTCCTTTCGATAAGTAAGAGTGTCGAACCCAACGAGGAGCAGAAGGAAATGACAAGCGGTTTTCAGCAAGGTATTCTCTGCAAGCACTGAAATTGTAGGTAACAGATAGTTTGGTAGCAAGGTAATTCGTAACAAGTAACAAGTAATAACGGTAACAAAGGTGCACCAAGGTGGCCCAATCCTTTTTATAGCGAAGGACAAGCCGGAACGAACTCATATAATAAGCAAAGGGTTCTCGAGGACACATGAGAATTTCATCTAGTCACTTTCATCATGTTTGTTTGATTCGCGTTCGCTACTTTGATAATTTGATATGTGGGTGGACCGGTGCTTGGGTGCTGTTCTTACTTAACCAAGCCTCCCACTTATGAGTACCCCCTCTCGCAAGCATCCGCAACTAGGAAAGAAGAATTAAGATAACTCTAACCATAGCATGAAACATATGGATCCAAATCAGCCCCTTATGGAATAGCGCATAAACTAGGGTTTAAGCTTCTGTCACTCTAGCAACCCATCATCTAATTACTACTCCACAATGCCTTCCCTTAGGCCCCAAGATGGTGAGGTGTCATGTAGTCGACGTTCACACGACACCACTAAAGGAAGTAACAACATACATATCATCAAAATATCGAACGAATACCAAATTCACATGATTACTTATGACAAGACTTCTCCCATGTCCTCAAGAACAAAAGTAACTACTCACAAATCATATTCATGTTCAAGATCAGAGGGGTATTGAATATCATTAAGGATCTGAACATATAATCTTCCACCAAAATAAACCAACTAGCATCAACTACAAGATGTAATCAACACTACTAGCAACCCACATGTACCAATGTGAGGTTTTGAGACAAAGATTGAATACAAGAGATGAACTAGGGTTTGAGATGAGATGGTGCTGGTGAAGATGTTGATGAAGATTGGTCCTCCCATGATGAGAGGATCGTTGGTGATGTCGATGGCTTCGATTTCCCCCTCCCGGAGGGAAGTATCCCCGGCGGAATCGCTCCGCCAGAGAGCAAAATAGCTCCTGCCCAGGTTCCGCCTCGAGACAGCGGCGCTTCATCCCGAAAGTCGTCTCTATAATTTTTTTAGGGCAAAAGACCTTATATAGCAGAAGGAGGGGTCCAGAGGCCAGTCAGGGGCCCCACAAGGCATCAGGGCACGCCCAGGGGGGGGGCGCCCTGTTGCCTTGTGGGCAACTGGTGGGTCCCCTCACGTATCTCTTTTCTCTAGTATTTTTTATATATTCAATAAAAAATCTCCGTGAAATTTCAAGTCAATTGGAGCTCTGTAGGATAGGTATCTCTGATGTAGCTATTTCAGGTCCAGAATTCCAGCTGCCGGTATTCTCCGTCTTCATATAAATCTTGTAAATTAAGAGAGAAAAGGCATAAGAGTTGCATCATAAAGTGAAATAACGATCAAATACATTATAAATAACAATAGGAAATCATGATGCAAATTGGACGTATCAACTCCCCCAAGCTTAGACCTCGCTTGTCCTCAAGCGAAAGCCGAAATCGATAATCATGACCACATGTTTAGAGAGAGAGGTGTCGATAAAAATAAAATACGGACATGAAGGCATCATGATCTTTATTATAACAGCAATATATCATCATAGAACTTCTCATGAAAAAGTGACAATTCAATCACAAGTTGAAGTATGAACCATAAACCAAATTGAAAACTAACAAACTATGATCTCAGACACTGAAGCAATTGCAATTCATCATATTATCAGAAAGAGTCTATGTAAGAGCTTTGTTTAACAAGTTCACACACTACTGCAGGAATGCCTAGCAGTGGCGGGTGGGAAAAGCCCAGCAGTGGCGGGCAAGGCTCCCAGGGGCGCCCGCCACTGCTATGAGCACATCAGTGGCGGGCGGGCGCTCGCCACTGGTAGAGCCTCATCAGTGCCGAGTGGTGGAGTTTGCTCGCCAGTAGTAGAATATTTGCAGTGGCGGGCTGTGTTTACGTGCCCGCCATTACTTATTCTTGTTGCAGTGGCGAGCTTGCTGGAGCGCCCGTCACTGAAAGCTTACGCATGCTAAATAATTTTTTTGCAGCCACGGCAACAATTATGCTGAAATGACTGCGTTTTGTAAAAAAAAATAATTTAAGAAATTCAATATAAACAGCACGCATTTTAAGATTATGCATGAATGTTCACACTACATAATGTGTAGTTTAGTAATTCACCAGTACTTGATTAGCATATGGGTTTTGCTAGGATCGATGCATGGAAGAGTTCAACATTATAAACATTACCGTTCAAAGGATCTACTTTGACGGTAACATCTATAGTGTTGCTCATAGAATAAAAACATCAGACGAACTAGATGTGCCCTAGACAGACTCTTAACAAAATGAGTCAAAGGACTCAAAGAGCAAACCTGATAAATCAGATAGACGAGGTATTAAACATCCGTCCGTGTGATTCATCTAGCTAGCTTGTTAAGTCTTTTGCCTCATTGTACTATTATTGTAGAAGAAGAGTAACTAACGCTCCGAAGATACGGATGTGAACTCGAATCATCTTCAGAGAGATGACACGCGATCCTCAACCCTATCCCGGAAGGCTCAGCAATTCACTAGTACTACTCGATTAGCCTAGGGGTTTTGCTAGGATGCATGGAAGAGTTCATCATTATATACATTACCGTTCAAAGGATGTACTTTGACGGTAACATCTATAGTGTTGCTCATAAAATAAGAACATCAGATGAAGCCTGTGTACCATTTTAACAAAATGAGCCAAAGGACTAAAAAAACTAACATGATGAATCAGATGGACGAGGTATTAAACACTCACCTGATTCACTATTTGAAACGGAATAACTAGCCCTATCTTTCGCAAACACCAAGCAAAGATTTTCCTCCCACACAAACATTGTTCCCATGCGACAGCCGCAAGTTCATATTGTGCCTTTGCCTTCTCATTTGCAGGGAGTAGCTTGTATTATATCTCCTGCCCAAGTGCCTTGTATACTACTGATTTAAAACCAGTAATTCACATAACACTTTGACGGAAGTTATAATACAAGAAACACCCTACAAATTAGAAGCAAGGGCACAATACAAACTTGCCATTGTAACATGGAAACAAGGTTTGTGTGCCAGCAAAATCTTTGTTCGATGTGGACGCAAGATAGAGTCAATTGCCTTGCCGCAAATAATGGATCCCATGAGCGGTCAATATCCCGTCCGTCTGATTCATCTAACTAGTTTTTTAAGTTTTCCAACTCATTATATTAGAACGATACTTAGTCCTCACCAAATGTCGTTATTCCTTGAACTCTTCTCTCAGAAGAACACTAACGATCTGAAAATGCAAGTTCAGAAGGAAATATGTGCAGAAATTACCGTATAATATTGGTAGTCCTCTTTAAGTAGTCGCACTCGGGGATCCCAATGAGCTCATTCTCGTCGTTCATTTCTGTGTTCATAGATGTAAGATTAAAAATCAACAGAATAATATTCGTGCAATCTCACATTAACAACACTGAGATCACACATTACAAACACTAAAAATGCAGACTCATATGTAAACAAATTAAACATGCTTATTTACCACATAAAGGCATACGAAATTAAGTTCACACAGATCATATAGATAACATAACAAGATGAAATTAAGTTCAGCTCCGTCATAACAACATGAAACTATGTCCATTATCTCTCCAATCATCTTCTTAATCTCGGCCAGGGCGGTATTCACAGCTTCCATGGGCGCAGGTATCCTCCGATGCGGTACTACGGTGATTGTGGGACACCGTACCACAGATAGATCTTGTTGCCGCCCAGATGACCCTCCTCAAATTCGTGAAGGAAAAGTAAGAACGACCTCCCAGCTTGCATCCGTAATTCTGTGGCAATGTTCATCCAATTTTGACCATGGAAGTACGTTCTCCCTCCTGCGTTGGTGAGAGTGAGGGTTAAGGGAATGCCATTCTTAAGCAGTGCCATGTCGAACTGAATCGTCCACCTTTCATCCATTGTCAGGTTGGCCACACGCATGAAATCCTCCCTTCCCCAAGAAGGGATGCGCTGAGTATGATAAAAAGAAAACATAAATTAGACAATTGTGGGCGTCGTGAAGGTCGTCCTGAAGGTCGACACATATCTCACTGCAATTAAATGGAACATAGGGTTTACTCGGTAGCCCCTGAGACTCAGGTCGATTCGCAAAATCGGCCTGAGGATCGATTCCTTACTCGGCAGCATACTTAGGAACGAAAACGCGGTGCGCAATAGCTCCCGAGACTCAGGTTGGGTGCGGCCGACCAACCTGAGGATCAAAATCTCGTCGGAAACTGTTTTGCACTTGAATTTTCTGCATTGAACCGTCAATGCAGTAGCCCCCGAGACTTGGGTTGGGCCACAAGGCCGACCCTAGGATCGTATCTCCTCGGGACTAGTTTAACTGCCATGTACGTTTTGACAACGCCGAGGTGCAGCTCGGCAGGAAAGATGCCGAACTACAGGCCAGAAAAGATTTCCCGAGCAAAACCATCACGCAGAACACCTTGATCAAGAGGATGTCCCGCCTCCTGAAAGAAAAACATAAGAATAGGTTAAAGGTGCCATAAGCTCGGAAAACCAAAAAACTTTAGGAAAAACTTTACGTCCGAACTAAATCAAGTTTTTTGGTGCCAATCCGAAAATTGGTCTTAAAATTAAATTATGCTTCTGTCGTGCTTTAACATGATACGTCCGATCTCCAGACTTCAAGCGGGTCAGCCTTCGGCTTCAACCTCCTATACCGAAGGCGGAGTGTTTCTCTGGCCAGTTTAGCGAACTAAACTCAAGCGGCTTTAGAGAGAAACCAGGTGACCCGGCTATTAACCACACACTCGCGTCGGAAAAAGGAGTAGTAGAAAAAGACTTTGCAACGACTAAGAAGAAAACACTTATTATAACGGCTCATATAAATTTAAGAGCCCCCAGTTAACTTGGGAAAAGAAAGTGGTTTTTAAGAAATCTCATTTTTAACAAACAGATTTTATTTAACATAATTATAATGCTCGGTTGAACCAAACAAAAGATTAAAATTGAAAAAAAATTGAGCATGAAAGCGACTTAGTTGGTTAATGTGTTCGGTGTTGATGATGCGGTCCAGGCTTGTGGCGGGACAAAGACGCCCAGCTCCCAAGCCGGTCCCGAGGTGTCCGAGTGAAGAGCTCGGCTTGATGAAGTGGCGACGTAGCGCGGTCGACGTGGCGAGCCGAAGCCCCTGGTCCAACCGAGGTGATGAAGCTGGTCGGCTGGTAACGCCGAAGTCCCCAAAGTTGGTTGATTGAAGAGATGGCGAAGCCCCCAGTCTAGCCAAGGTGACGGAGCAGGTCGGTAAGGTGACGTTGCAGCCCCCATGCCAGTCGAGGTGTCGAAGCAGGTCGGCGTGGTGGACATCGGCTTGAAGAAGCAACGGCGCGGCGATGCCGACGCATGTCGGAACTTGTGACGCGGTCAATGCCGGCTTGAGAAGTGACCGCACCGCGATGCTGGCGCACCCGACCCGTGCAATCCGTGGGGCGACAATCTTGTGTTGCTGATTATTTGTCCTTCACGATGCCAAACTCTTGGTCGGCTCGCCGAGGTGATGATCCGAGGTGGTTGTCCTCGGCTCGATGAAGCGACGGCCTGTCTTAGCGCAGGTCGGCAGCCGTGGAGCAGCGTTGTTGGGCTGGTTTGACACCAACGCGACGGTGAAGATTACCTCGGAAAAGGCTTTAAAATTTGTGGGCACGTGTTTGAGAACAACACAAAATACCCTAAGATAAATTCCTCCAAAAAGGATGTCCAATACCCCGTTCATGAAGAAAGATGAACTCGGGTCGGATTCGTTTTCACGCAGAAAACAGATCCGAAAATTGATACACTCATCGGACGTTTCCCGGAGTTTGAACGGTCGGATCGAGCTGAAATTTTGAGGGGTGATCGATATGGGAATTCCGCAGCCGATGAATGGTGGGATCTTCCAAACGATTTCCGAGCTGGACACTGGACTCGTCGCCCTAAACTCGTCCAGATTCCCGTCCAGATTCGACAGGGCTCCGATAGATCGGAGTTTGCCGGAGATTCCTCCATCGGAACGCGATGAAATTTTACAAGGTTGTTCTAGACTCAATTCCGCACAATTCCACCGAAGCAATCGTCAAAGCGATGCTCGATGAGGCGGGGACGGCGAACACGAATCCGCTGTCCAGAAAAACTGCATGATCGCGCGAGGGCAATGTTGACGTTGTGCCCCCGAGAAGCATGGACGGTTTTTCCATGATCCCGAATGAGATCGGAGTTGATGATGATGAAGATATCCGTCCGATCTTGATGATCCGAAGAGAAGCCTAATCCTCGGTCCAGCCAAGGTGAGCAGTCGGGCCGGTGACGAAGATGCCGACACTGACGATGTAGCTCGGTTCCGACGCGTAGATCGCGGTGGAGCCGATCTGAATTCCCATCGCACCGCGGCGATTACCCTGCAGGCTCTCAATGAAAGCACCAATGTCGGTTCTAAATCCGGCATATCTCGTAGTAGGGGTCCTAAGCTAGGCGTCTTGGAGCGATGGTAACATCGACACCAGATTTTACCCAGGTTCGAGCTCTGTCAAAGAGATAATACCCTACGTCCTGCTTTTGATTGTATTCATATGGGGTGTAGTACAGAGTACATGTATCTACCACGAGATTGTTCTAATGAATATGAGTTCATCTATTGACTAGGCTGGCCTCGGTTTATATATGCACCGGAGGCCTAGGGTTTAGGAGAGTCCTCGTCTTGAGCTCCAAGTCTTT
Source organism: Elymus sibiricus (assembly GCA_039707655.1). Classification (NCBI taxonomy): domain Eukaryota; kingdom Viridiplantae; phylum Streptophyta; class Magnoliopsida; order Poales; family Poaceae; genus Elymus; species Elymus sibiricus. Next base: position 33,071,637 of record CM077674.1, read on the forward strand.
GTGGAATCTTCCTTGTATTCGTCATGGGCTTCCCGAAGTGGCCCATGAGTGAACCGCCATGGGGGTCCTCGGCCCGATCCACCTAGTCGGGAGAGGACGTGATGAGTACCCCTAATACGTCTCCAACGTATATATAATTTTTGATTGTTCCATGCTGTTATATTATCAATCTTGAATGTTTTTATATACATTTACAACAATTATATATCATTTTTTGGGACTAACCTATTAACTTAGTGCCCAGTGCCAGTTGCTGTTTTCTGCCTGTTTTTGGTTTTACAGAAAATCAATACCAAACGAAGTCCAAATGCCATGAAACTTTTTGGAGATTTTTTTCTGGACAAGATAAACACTAGAAGCTTTGGGAGGAGGCCAGAAGACCCTGGAGGTGGCCATGAGCCACCAGGGCGCGCCTGGGGGGGGGGGGGCAGGCGCGCCCTGGTGCCTCGTGGGCCCACCTCTGACTATTTTGACCTAATTCCACCATTATAAATTCCCAAAAATCAGGAAACCAACAGAGGAGTCCACGAAATACTTTTTCCGCCGCAGCAAGTTTCTGTTCTCGAGAGATCCCATCTGGAGGCCTTTTTCGGTGCTCCGCCGGAGGGGGAATCGATCACGGAGGGGCTCTCCATCAACCTTGCTGCCCTTCCGTTGATGCGTGAGTAGTTTACCACAGACCTTTGGGTCCATAGTTAGTAGCTAGATGGCTTCTTCTCTTTTTTTGATCTTCAATACAATGTTCTCCTCGATGTTCTTGGAGTTCTATCCGATGTAATCATTTTTTGCGGTGTGTTTGTTGCGATCCGATGAATTGTGAGTTTATGATCAGATTATCCATGAATATTATTTGAGTCTTCTCTGATCTCTTTTATGCATGATTATTATAGCTTCGTATTTCTTCTCCGATCTATTGATTTGGTTTGGCCAATTAGATTGATTTATCTTGCCATGGGAAGAGGTGCTTTGTAATGGGTTCGATCTTGCGGTGCTCAATCCCAGTGACAGAAAGGGACATGACACGTATGTATCATTGGTATTAAGGGTAAAAAGATGGGGTTTATTCATGCATGAGTTTACTTTGTCTACATCATGTCATCTTGCTTAAGGCTTTACTCCGTTCTTTATGGACTTAATACACTAGATGCATGCTATATAGCGGTCGATGTGTGGAGTAATAGTAGTAGATGCAGGCAAGAGTCGGTCTACTTGTCTCGGACGTGATGCCTATATACATGATCATTGCCTTGGATATCGTCATGATTATTTGCTTTTCTATCAATTTCCCAACAGGAATTTGTCTACCCACCGTATGCTATTTTCTTGAGAGAAGCCTCTAGTGAAAACTATGGCCCCCGGGTCTATCTAAATCATTTATTAAAACCCTAAAAATACTTGCTGCAATTTTATCTTATTTATTTTATTTTGTATTTTTGTTTCAATCTATCTATCTATCACATACAATTTAATCTTGCCATTGACCGTCGAGGGATTGACAACCCTTGGTTTGCGTTGGGTGCAAGGATTTGTTGTTTGTGTGCAGGTACTGCTAACGAGGTGTTGCGTGATTCTCCTACTAGATTGATAACCTTGGTTTCATAACTGAGGGAAATACTTACCTCTACTGTGCTGCATCATCCCTTCCTCTTCGGGGAAAATACCAACGCAAGCTACAAGTAGCAGGAAGAATTTCTGGCGCCGTTGCCGGGGAGACATCATCAACATCTATCAAGTGCCTTTGCATAAACTTTCATCTCCTTGCATTTATTCAATTTGCCTCTCGTTTTCATCTCCCCCACTTCTAAAAAGTTTTTACAAAAATACAAAAATATTTTCCTTTTGCCTTTTTCTTGTTTGCTTGTTTGCTTGCTTGTTATCTTGTTTGCGTAGTCACGATGTCTCAAGAAAATACAAAATTATGTGATTTCTCCAATACTAATAATAATGATTTTATTAGTACTCCGATTGCTCCTCCCGCCCCTAGTGCGGAGACTTGTGATATTAATGTCGCTTTGCTAAATCTTGTTATGAAAGAACAATTTTCTGGATGTCCTAATGAAGATGCTGCATCCCATCTTAACACTTTCATAGAATTGTGTGATATACAAAAGAAAAAAGATGTGGATAATGATATTGTGAAATTAAAATTATTCCCTTTCTCATTGCGGGATGCCCTCTGATCTTGAAAGTAATATTAAAGAATTTATTAATGCTCAAAAGGTTTTCAACACTACGATAGAAGAAAAATTGAGTAAACTTGATGATATGTCTAGGAGCATTGATAGAATTATTCATGATGTGGAAAATATTAAGACTAAAATTTTGCCACCCAAAATTGATATAAATGAATCAATTAAAGCTTTATATGTCTCCATGGATGAGAGTAAGAAAAGAACCGCCATGCTAAAGGTAAACGAGAATTTTTAGAAAAAGCGATTCCTCCTGGTTTTTATCGTATTAATGATTCTGATATTAAAATTATTGGTATTTCATCTATTGATTCTTTGTTTAGGAATATAAAACTTGATGAAAAGGGCACTGAAGAAGAGTCAACTTTAGCTAGTAGGCGTTCCCATAATTCGGAGGGTGAAAATCTTAATGAAAAAATTGCTAAAAGTGGGTTTGGAGAGGTAAAAACTTTAAATAGCGATGTGCCCAATCTCTTGGATTACAAAGATTTTAATTATGATAATTGTTCCTTGATTGAGTGCATTTCTTTGTTACAATCCATGTTAAATTCACCCAACGCTTATGAGCAAAACAAGGCTTTTACTAAACACATCGTAGAAGCCATGATGAAAGCGTTAGAAGAAAAGCTAGAACTAGAAATTTCAATTCCTAGAGAAATTATATGATGAATGGGAACCCACCATTAAAGTTAAAATTAAAAATTATGAGTGCAATGCTCTATGTGATTTGGGTGCTAGCGTTTCCACAATTCCAAAATCTTTATGTTATGTGCTAGGTTTCACCAATATAGATGAATGTTCTCTTAATTTGCACTTGGCGGATTCTACCATTAAAAAGCCTTTTGGTAGAATTAATGATGTTCTTATTCTTGCAAATAGGAACTATGTGCCCGTTGATTTTATTGTACTTGACATTGAATGCAATTCTTCTTGCCCCATAATACTTGCTAGACCGTTCTTACGAATCATTGGTGCCATTATTGACATGAAAGAAGGGAATATAAAATTTCAGTTTCCATTAAAAAAGGGTATGGAGCATTTCCCTAGGAAAAGAATTAAAGCACCATATGAATCAATTATGAGGGCCACTTATGGAGTCAACTTGAAAGATGACAATACTTGAAACTATGCATTATGCCTAGCTAGGGGCATAAAACAATAGCGCTTGTTGGGAGGCAATCCAATGAATAAAATAATTTTTTACCTTTTGTTTATGTTATTGTGTGTTTTCACAATTATGCTACTGTTATGATTGTGTTTTTGTGTTTTTAATTAGTGTTTGTGCCAAGTAATGCCTTTGGGATGATTTGGGAGATAGTATAATTGATGCTGTTTGGAAAACAGAAAGTTTTGCGTCCAGTGCTAGAATTTTGGTTCTGTACTGGAGCGTCAGAAAAATCTGAAATTTTTACACAGTATTGGTATATGAATTTCCCACATTTTCCTACTTTTTCAGAATTTTTGGAGTTACATAAGTATGGATTTTAAATATATTGCTACAGACTGTTCTGTTTTTGACAGATTCTGTTTTTGATGCACTACTTGCTTGTTTTGATGAAACTATGGATTGTATCGGGGGGTATAAGCCATGGTGAAGTTATATTACAGTAGGTATAATGCAAAAATAAAATATGAATTGGTTTGCAACAGTACTTGAAGTAGTGATTTATTTTGTTATACTAACAGATCTTACGAAGGTTTTGTTGAGTTCTGTGTGATTGAAGTTTTCAAGTTTTGGGTGAGATCACGATGGATGAAGGAGTAAGGAGTGGCAAGAGCCTAAGCTTGGGGATGCCCGAGGCACCCCAAGGTAATATTCAAGGAAGACTCAAGCGTCTAAGCTTGGGGATGCCCCGGAAGGCATCCCCTCTTTCTTCTACCAACCATCGGTAATTTTATTTGGAGCTATATTTTTATTCGTCACATGATATGTGTTTTACTTGGAGCGTCTTGTATTATATGAGTCTTTGCTTTGTTTGTTTTTTAGCTTGTCACAATCATCCTTGCTGAACACACCTATTTTGAGAGAGCCACACGTTCATCATGATTTGTTAGAATACTCTATGTGCTTCACTTAAATTTTTTGAGCTAGGTAGTTGCTCTAGTGCTTCACTTAAATCTTTTTGAGCACGGTGGTGGCTAAATTTTGAAGAAATGAACTCTCATGCTTCACTTATATTATTTTGAGAGTTGACAAGATTAAAATTTTGAAGAAATATTTGCACTCTCATGCTTCACTTATATCTTTTTGAGAGTTGATAATAGTAACGGTAATTTGCACAAGATATGAATTTGGTCCCAAAGTGATGAATATTCAAGAGGGATATAATAAAAACTTTCATAAAGATCATTGGATATGATAAGTGTGATTCCTTGCCATAGTTTTGCGATATGGAGATGATGATATGTGAGTCATGTTAGTGAGTAATTGTGATTTAGTAAGAATATTAGTGTTAAGGTTTGTGATTCCCTATGCATGCACGTTAAGTCAATAGTTATGCAACGAAATTATATCCTACTTATGGTGCATTATTCGGTGTTAGTTATGTTCAATGCATGTCTATGACCGTTTTCGCTTTTTGGTTGGTTGCTTCTCAATCTATTTGCTAGCCTTTATTTGTACTAAGTGGAAATACTGCTTGTGCATCCAAACTCTTTAAACCCAAGTTGTGCCAAATGAGTCCACCATACCTACCTATATGCGGTATTGCCATGCCGTTCCAAGTAAATTTGCGTGTGCCAACTCTAATTTTCAAAATAATTTTTCCGTTTGGTGTGCCCGTACCGCTCATGAAGCGGCAGGGGGTGGCCATTATTTTCCATGCTAGGTGTGTTATTCTCACGATGAGTGTTTATTCACTTGTCATTGCACGAGAGAGTGGTTGGTAATAGGGATGCCCTGTCCCACAATGAAATCAAAAATAATAACAACAAAATTCCTTGGAAAGTGTTGGTTTGGAGGGCACCCGTGATACGGCTAGCCATGGATTGTGAAAGAATGGTGGAAAGGAAATAAACTTTACTTTCTGTTTGGGAATCGCCTATGATGTGTCTAGCATGGAAAATATTGGGAATTCTCGGTCGTTTTCGTTGACAGGAAAAACATGCTTCTCAAAATATTTTATCTCTTTAATTTCAGCCTTGAGCTCTGACACATTAGCAAATCTCTGCTTTCCTCTGCGAAGGGCCTATCCATTTACTTTTATGCAATTTTTTTATTTGAGTCTCCATCTTCTCTTATAAAGCACCAACTAGAGAGCACTATTGTCATACTTGTGCATTGGATGTAGCTAATATTTGAGTGTGTTTCATGAATGGATCAATGATTGAGCATAATGGGCTAGGGATAACTTTCTTAAGCGTTGATATTTTGAAAGACATGGTTGCTTGTTAGTATGCTTGAGTATTTAAATCTTCATGTCAAACTATAGACTATTGCTTTGAATCATTCAAGTCCAATGTCCATGCTACAAAAGAAAAGAATATATGATGAATATGATAGGCATCATTCCACATCAAAAATTCTGTTTTTATCATTTACCTACTCGAGGACGAGCAGGAATTAAGCTTGGGGATGCTGATACGTCTCCAACGTATCTATAATTTTTGATTGTTCCATGCTATTATATTATCAATCTTGGATGTTTTTATATACATTTACAACAATTATATATCATTTTTTTGGGACCAACCTATTAACTTAGTGCCGAGTGCCAGTTGCTGTTTTTTTTTGCCTGTTATTGGTTTTACAGAAAATCAATACCAAACGAAGTCCAAATGCCACGAAATTTTTTGGAGATTTTTTTCTGGACAAGATAAACACTAGAAGCTTCGGGAGGAGGCCAGAAAACCTTGGAGGTGGCCACGAGCCACTAGGGCGCGCCTGGGTGGGCCCACCTCTGACTATTTCGACCTAATTCCACCACTATAAATTCCCAAAAATCGGGAAACCAACAGAGGAGTCCACGAAATACTTTTTCCGCTGCCGCAAGTTTCTGTTCTCGAGAGGTCCCATCTGGAGGCCTTTTCCGGTGCTCCACCGGAGGGGGAATCGATCACGGAGGGGCTCTCCATCAACCTTCCGATGATGCATGAGTAGTTTACCACAGACCTCCGGGTCCATAGTTAGTAGTTAGATGTCTTCTTCTCTTTTTTTGATCTTGAATACAATGTTCTCCTCGATGTTCTTGGAGTTCTATCCGATGTAATCACTTTTTGCGGTGTGTTTGTTGGGATCCGATGAATTGTGAGTTTATGATCAGATTATCCATGAATATTATTTGAGTCTTCTCTGATCTCTTTTATGCATGATTATTATAGCTTCGTATTTCTTCTCTGATCTATTGATTTGGTTTGGCCAACTAGATTGATTTATCTTGCCATCGGAAGAGGTGCTTTGTAATGGGTTCGATCTTGCGGTGCTCAATCCCAGTGACAGAAAGGGACATGACACGTATGTATCATTGCTATTAAGGGTAAAAAGATGGGGTTTATTCATGCATGAGTTTACTTTGTCTACATCATGTCATCTTGCTTAAGGCGTTACTCCGCTCTTTATGGACTTAATACACTAGATGCATGCTGTATAGCGGTAGATGTGTGGAGTAATAGTAGTAGATGCAGGCAGGAGTCGGTCTACTTGTCTCAGACGTGATGCCTATATACATGATAATTGCCTTGGATATCGTCATGATTATTTGCTTTTCTATCAATTTCCCAACTGTAATTTGTCTACCCACCGTATGCTATTTTCTTGAGAGAACCCTCTAGTGAAAACTATGGCCCCCGGGTCTATCTAAATCATTTATTAAAACCCTAAAAATACTTGCTGCAATTTTATCTTATTTATTTTATTTTTTATTTTTGTTTCTATCTATCTGTCTATCACATACAATTTAATCTTGCCATGGACTGTCGAGGGATTGACAACTCCTCGTTTGAGTTGGGTGCAAGGATTTGTTGTTTGTGTGCAGGTACTTCTAACGAGGTGTTGTGTGATTCTCCTACTGGATTGATAACCTTGGTTTCATAACTGAGGGAAATACTTATCTCTACTGTGCTGCATCATCCCTTCCTCTTCGGGGAAAATACCAACGCAAGCTACAAGTAGCAACCCCCTAGTCCAGGACACTGTCACCGCCCACTCCATAAAGTCGTCCTAAAGGTCGACACATATCTCACAGCAAGTTAGGTGAACTTTGTAACATGCGCATAGCCTCCTGTCGCCACAGAAGGGGCATCCTTCGTTCATTGCCTAAGTTCATGTTATGGAATAATTATATAAGTTGAAGGATGGACAGAAAAATTGGGCATGACTTATGCTGAAAAATGAAACATTGAGTGTCTGAAATCTCACGAAATGGAAATTAATCAATGTTTCACAATATTTTCTACACTCTTTTGAAGCCCTGTATTGTTGGAGAAATCCAATTAAATATTCATGCTTCATGCATGAGATGATTATATTTACGAATAAAAAACATTCATGTATCATCATCCATAATTAATTCCTACAGTGACAATAGAATCGGTACGAGGGATTTATCTCTGAACTACTAGAGCGGGAGGCGGAGGAGGGATTTGTAGCAGCCTCGGAGGTGGAGGAGTCCGTTGCCACCGGCGGTGTCTTGCCCCGGCTGCTGGCAGAGGAAGCCATTGCGTGTAGGTGGCGGCGACGGAGGAGAGGCTCGGCGACTAGGGGCGGCGGCGGAGGAGTCTCGACGACGAGGGGGCAGCGGCAGAAGAGGGCCCCGGCAGAGGAGGGTCCGACCTAGGGTTCGGCCGGGCCGCAGTGGCGAGAGGCCGGGGGGAGCAGCAGAAGAGGCGTGCGACGACGAGGGCACGCGCGCGCGGACGCGGCGTAGGAGAACGGCCGCGGCGGCGAGCTCGGCACGGGAGCGGAGGAGGGGCACGATGGCGACGAGGCACGGGGTTTGGGGGCGAGAGCGATGGACACATTTGAAATTGCGTTTTCGGGGGAAGGGTGGTTTTGGGTGGAGACGGCCGGCGAAAACTGCAACGCAGGTAATGGAGGGATCTGCCTGTGGCGGGCGTGCTTATTTACCCATCACCGCAATATGCTGTCAACAGTGGTCATCGTACCCGGTCAACTTGTGGCGGTCAAAAGAAACTGCCCGCCACTGTCAGGGCACGTAGCTGTGGCGGGCACTAGGGAATGCTCGCCACAGATGAGTTATGTGAAAAAACCATACGAAGAGACCTTACATGTGGCGGGCGGCGAAAAATGCCCGCCACTGCTTCTGCACAACTTGTGGCGGGCTATCTTTAGTACCCGCCACAGCTAACTTTTCAAAGTAGCTGTGGCGGGTGACCCGTCCCACCTGCCACGAATTTGTGATCACCTATAAGCCCTTTCCCAGTAGTGACATACTCAAGTATCATTTAGTCTTCTATGATTGCTGACACTCATGACATACTTATGGAGCAAAAGTTTCAGTCAGACACATAGAAAGATAGGGCTTATAATTTTGCCTCCCAACGTATTTACCTCAAGGGTAATGTCAACAAAAATAACTCATGATCACCTACGTCCAACTGGATATATATGCCTGGATCAATCCCCACCACATGATGCTTGCCAAGAGGGAAAAATAAAAACGGAATAGAGGACAATACTATTGACTCTTGCATGAAAGTAAATACATAAAGTAAAAGATAGGCCCTTCACAGAGGGAAGCATAGTTTGTCATGCGCTTTTTGTTTTTGGATGTGCAAGCTCTTAATGTAAAGGAACGTCACTTTATATTGCCCCTTATGATAGCGACCTTTATTATGCAGTCTGTCGCTTTTATTTCTTCACCATCACAAGATCGTACAAAGCTTATTTTCCCTTACAATAAAAGATCATACATATTTAGGAGCAATTTTTATTGGTTTGCACTGATGACAACTTACTTGAAGGATCTTATTCAATCCATAGGTAGATATAGTGGACTCTCATGACATGAAACTGGGTTTAAGGGTTTTGGGATGCACAAGTAGTATCTCTACTTAGTACGGAATTTTTGGCTAGCAAAAGATAGGGGGCAAGCACCACATGTTAGAGGATCCTGATACGTCCAATTTGCATCATGATTTCCTACTAATAATTATTATGTTTTTGATCATTATTTCACTTTATGGTACAATTCTTATGCCTTTTCTCTCTTATTTTGCAAGATTTACATGAAGAGGGAGAATACCGGCAGCTAGAATTCTGGACCTGAAAGGGGTGAAACAGAGCTAGCTATTCTGCACAACTCCAAATGACATGAAAATTTACGGAGAATTATTTTGGAATATATAAAAAATACTGGCGAAAGAATCAATAGAAGGGGGCCCACCAGGAAGCCACAAGCCTGGGGGCGCGGCCTACCCCCCTGGGCGCGCCCCCTGGCTTGTGGGGCCCCTGGCAGGCCTCTGGCCCTAGAAAAATCAGAAGAAGACTTTTGGGACGAAGCGCCGCCGTCTCGAGGTGGAACCTGGGCAGGAGCTATTTTGCTCTCCGGCGGAGCGATTCCGCCGGGGATACTTCCCTCCGGGAGGGGGAAATCGAAGCCATCAACATCACCAACGATCCTCTCATCGTGGGAGGACCAATCTTCATCAACATCTTCACCAGCACCATCTCATCTCGAACCCTAGTTCATCTCTTGTATTCAATCTTTGTCTCAAAACCTCAGATTGGCAACTGTGGGTTGCTAGTAGTGTTGATTACATCTTGTAGTTGATGCTAGTTGGTTTATTTGGTGGAAGATTATATGTTCAGATCCTTAATGCTATTCAATACCCCTCTTATCTTGAACATGAATATGATTTGTGAGTAGTTACTTTTGTTCTTGAGGACATGGGAGAAGTCTTGTCATAAGTAATCATGTGAATTTGGTATTCGTTCGATATTTTGATGCTATGTATGTTGTGCTTCCTTTAGTGGTGTTGTTTGAACGTTGACTACATGACACTTCACCATCTTTGGGCCTAAGGGAAGGCATTGTGGAGTAGTAATTCGATGATGGGTTGCTAGAGTGACAGAAGCTTAAACCCTAGTTTATGCGCTATTCCGTAAGGGGCTGATTTGGATCCATATGTTTCATGCTATGGTTAGAGTTATCTTAATTCTTCTTTCGTAGTTGCGGATGCTTGCGAGAGGGGGTAATCATAAGTGGGAGGCTTGTTCAAGTAAGAACAGCACCCAAGCATCGGTCCACCCACATATCAAATTATCAAAGTAGCGAACCTGAATCAAATAAACATGATGAAAGTGACTAGATGAAATTCCCATGTGTCCTCGAGAACGCTTTGCTTATTATACAAGTTCGTTCCGGCTTGTCCTTTGCTATAAAAAAGATTGGTCCACCTTGCTGCACTTTATTATACTTGTTACTTGTTACGAATTATCTTGCTATCGAAACTATCTTTTACCGCTACTTTCAGTACTTGCAGAGAATACCTTGCTGAAAACCGCTTGTCATTTCCTTCTGCTCCTCGTTGGGTTCGACACTCTTACTTATCGAAAGGACTACGATTGATCCCCTATACTTGTGGGTCATCAGATCCAAAACAATATAACTTCTATGTGAATATAAGCAAACAAAACTCATTACGTTGTCTTCCTTGTCCAATGTCGACTAATTGACATAGAATATTTAATGGGGGCTCACAATCATAAAAGATGTCCAAGATAGTGTATTTTTATGTGAGACCTCTCTTCCTTTATTAATTTTTCTTGAATTGCAACAATGACCAATACTATGTTTGTCAACTTTCAACAAGATTTATCAATTATACTTCTTTTATGTGAAGTCATCACGCCCCATGGGATTAGCATATGATCTTGCTTTTTATTCTCTTTATTTTATTTCCAAGATTGGATCAGCAAAAGCAAAACACTCAACTCAAACTACTCTTTATTATATAACTTCCACACACGATTACATAGATAGATAGACCACAAAGCAAGCACTCGAAACTAGATCATACTAAAACTTTGTTCTTCTAAATCACGAAATAAGTAAGGACGGAACTAAGATAGATAATAATGATAAGAGGTGATGGTGATATGATACCGGGGCACCTCCCCCAAGCTTGGCACGAGCCAAGGGTGGTGCCCATACCCATGTACTCAAGTCTCCTTCTTTGGTGATGGTGGTGATGAAGTGATAGGCTTTCCCCTTGCCTTCCACTTGAGGACACGAATTTCTTCTTTTAATTTGTCATTCTCCCTTTCGAGATCCCAGATTTTGCGACGCAGTTTATCCGAATCTTCCTGCATATGACGAAAAGGAGTAAATTGAACTTTAGGAGCCTTCACCATGTTAGGTAAGCTGGACCTTTTGAATTCAATGTGCATATCTCCTGGTTGAGGCAATGGGGGATCCTCATCCTCCTCGCTAGAACGACCTCGCTTTTCCCTCAAATCAGCATCTTCCTCTTCGTCAGTTGTCCAACCATAGGGGTCGGTGTCCCCATAGACTCTAGGGTTTGCAATAAGATGAGAAACACAGCTCTCCCCGTCCGAATTCTGAGATGACATGGCACTTGACCTCGAGAATCTGACAGAAAACAACACGAAACAAGAACAGAGGAGAAACTTGCGATGCGGTGGTCAAAACACCCATGAGTATATATAAAGAATTTTTATCTTGCAAAACAAGCATACGAGTCGCCCACAACTCTTTGTGTTCTACTCGTGCTTATCATCTACGCATAGACTTGGCTCATGATGCCACTGATGGGGAACGTTGCATGGAAAACAAAAAAATTTCTATGCACACGCAAGATCTATCCATGCAGATGCATAGCTACGAGAGGGGGAGTGTGTCTACGTACCCTCGTAGACCGTAAGCGGAAGCGTTAGAACAACGCGGTTGATGTCGTCGAACAACTTCACGATCCAACCGACCGAGCACCGAACGTATGGCACCTCCGCGTTCAGCACACGTTCAGCTCGGTGACGTCCTCGACTTCTTGATCCAGCAAGACGGCGAGGTAGTGGATGAGTTCCGGCAGCACGACGGCGTGGTGACGGTGAAGGTAATGCTATCTCCGCAGGGCTTCGCCCAAGCACTGCGAAAATATGACCGAGGGACGGAACTGTGGAGGGGGGCGCCGCACACGGCTAAGACAATGTTGTGTTCTCCTTTGGGGCGCCCCCTCTCCTCTATTTATATATGTGTAGGGGCTTGGAGTAGAAGGAATAGTGCCACGTGAACAGTAACCGTGAATAGTACACACGTGGACTTGGACTCCAAAGTCCAATCCTATTCTTACTAGGACTCTTCCTTTTTCCTTCCCTAGCTGCGTGGGCTTTTGAGGACTTGGTGCGCCTGGCCCAATAAGGCTAGGGTGCCTCCCCTTAGCCCATGCCAGCCCTTGGGACTTGGTGGACCCACTTGTGGACTTCCGGACCCCTCCGGAATCCTCCGGAACCTTCTGGAAGCTTCCCGGTACAATACCGGAAAAAACTGCACCTTTTTCCGGAACCCAAAATATGACTTCCCATATATAAATCTTTACCTCTCGACCATTCCGAGACTCCTCGTGACGTCCGGGATCTCATCCGGGACTCCGAACAACATTCGGTTACCAATTCACATAACTCATATAACACTATATCGTCAACGAACGTTAAGCGTGCGGACCCTACGGGTTCGGGAATGATGTAGACATGACCGAGATGCTTCTCCGGTCAATAACCAATAGCGGAACCTGGATGCCCATATTGGTTCCTACATATTCCACGAAGATCTTATCGGTCGAACCGCAACGACAACATACGTAATTCCCTTTGTCCGTCGGTATGTTACTTGCCCGAGATTCGATCGTCGGTATCTCCATACCTAGTTCAATCTCGTTACCGGCAAGTCTCTTTACTCGTTCCATAATACATCATCCCGTAACTAACTCCTTAGTCACTTTGCTTGCAAGCTTGTTATGATGTGCATTACCGAGAGGGCCCAGAGATACCTCTCCGAAACACGGAGTGACAAATCCCAGTCTCGATCCATGCCAACTCAACGGACACCTTTGGAGATACCTGTAGAGCATCTTTATGATCACCCAGTTACGTTGTGACGTTTGATAGCACACAAGGTATTCCTCCGATATCCGGGAGTTGCATGATCTCATGGTCTGAGGAACATGTATTTGACATTCAAGAAAGCAGTAGCAATAAACAGAACGATCATATGATAAGCTAACGGATGGGTCTTGTCCATCACATCATTCTCCTAATGATGTGATCCCGTTATCAAATGACAACTCATGTCTATGGTTAGGAAACCTTAACCATCTTTGATCAACGAGCTAGTCTAGTAGAGGCTCACTAGGGACACGGTATTTGTTTATGTATTCACACATGTATTTAAGTTTCCCGTCAATACAATTCTAGCATGAATAATAAACCTTTATCATGAACAAGGAAATATAAAATAATAACAACTTTATTATTGCCTCTAGGGCATATTTCCATCAGTCTCCCACTTGCACTAGAGTCAATAATCGAGATTACATAGTAATGAATCTAACACCCATGGAGTCTTGGTGTTGATCATGTTTTGCTCGTGGAAGAGGCTTAGTCAACGGGTCTGCCACATTCAGATCCGTGTGTACTTTGCAAATTTCTATGTCTCCATCCTTGACATATTCACGAATGGAGTTGAAGCGTCTTTTGATGTGTTTGGTCTTCTTGTGAAACCTGGGCTTCTTGGCTGTGGCAATTGCTCCAGTGTTGTCACAAAAGATTGTCATTGGACCCGATGCACTAGGTATTACACCTAGATCGGATATGAACTCCTTCATCCAGACTTCTTCATGTGCTGCTTCCGAAGCAGCTATGTATTCCGCTTCACACGTAGATCCCGCCACGACGCTCTGCTTGGAACTGCACCAACTGACAGCTCCACCATTTAATATAAATACGTATCCGGTTTGTGACTTAGAGTCATCCGGATCAGTGTCGAAGCTTGCAGCGACGTAACCCTTTACGACGAGCTCTTCGTCACCTCCATAAACGAGAAACATGTCCTTGGTCCTTTTCAGGTACTTCAGGATATTCTTGACCGCTGTCCAGTGATCCACTCCTTGATTACTCTGGTACCTCCCTGCCAAACTTATGGCAAGGCACACATCAGGTCTGGTACATAGCATGGCATACATAATAGAACCTATGTCTGAGGCATAGGGAATGACTTTCATTTTCTCTATATCTTCTGCCGTGGTCGGGCATTGAGTCTGACTCAACTTCACACCTTGCAAGACAGGCAAGAACCCTTTCTTTGACTGATCCGTTTTGAACTTCTTCAAAACTTTGTCAAGGTATGTGCTTTGTGAAAGTCCTATCAAGCGTCTTGATCTATCCCTATAGATCTTGATTTCCAATATATAAGCAGCTTCACCAATGTCATTCATTCAAAAATTCTTATTCAAGTATCCCTTTATGCCATCCAGAAATTCTATATCATTTCCAATCAACAATATGTCATCCACATATAATATTAGAAATGCTACAGAGCTCCCACTCACTTTCTTGTAAATACAGGCTTCACCGTAAGTCTGTACAAAACCATATGCTTTGATCACCTCATCAAAGCGTATATTCCAACTCCGAGATGCTTGCACCAGTCCATAGATGGATCGCTAGAGCTTGCACACTTTGTTAGCACCCTTAGGATCGACAAAACCTTCTGGTTGCATCATATACAACTCTTCTTTGAGAAAACCATTAAGGAATGCAGTTTTGACATCCATTTGCCAGATTTCATAATCATAAAATGCGGCAATTGCTAACATGATTCGGACAGACTTAAGCATCGCTACGGGTGAGAAAGTCTCATCGTAGTCAACCCCTTGAAAGTGTCGAAAACCTTTCGCGACAAGTCGAGCTTTGTAGACAGTGATATTACCATCAGCATCTGTCTTCCTCTTAAAAATCCATTTATTCTCAATGGCTTGCCGATCATTGGGCAAGTCCACCAAAGTCCACACTTTATTCTCATACATGGATCCTATCTCAGATTTCATGGCCTCAAGCCATTTGTCGGAATCCGGGCTTATCATAGCTTCTTCATAGTTCGTAGGTTCGCCGTTGTCTAACAACATAACTTCCAGAACAGGATTACCGTACCACTCTGGTGCGGAACGTACTCTGGTCGACCTACAAAGTTCAGTAGTAACTTGATCTGAAGTTTCATGATTGTTATCATTATCTTCCTCTCTTATTGGTGTAGGCATCACGGGAACGGTTTTCTCTGATGAGCTACTTTCCAATTCGAGAGAAGGTACAATTACCTCATCAAGTTCTACTCTCCTCCCACTCACTTCTTTCGAGAGAAACTCCTTCTCTAGAAAGGACCCATTCTTGGCAACAAAGACCTTGCCTTCGGATCTGTGGTAGAAGGTGTACCCAATTGTTTCTTTAGGGTATCCTATGAAGACGCACTTCTCCGATTTGGGTTCGAGCTTATCAGGTTGAAGCTTTTTCACATAAGCATCGCATCCCCAAACTTTAAGAAACAACATCTTAGTTTTCTTGCCAAACCATAGTTCATACGGTGTCGTCTCAACGGATTTAGACGGTGCCCTATTTAACGTGAATGCAGCTGTCTCTAATGCATAACCCCAAAACGATAGTGGCAAATCGGACAGAGACATCATAGAACGTACCATATGCAATAAAGTACGGTTACGACGTTCGGAAACACCATTACGCTGTGGTGTTCCAGGTGGCGTGAGTTGTGAAACAATTCCGCATTTTCTTAAATGAAGGCCAAACTCGTAACTCAAATATTCGCCTCCGCGATCAGATCGTAGAAACTTTATTTTCTTGTTACGATGATTCTCTACTTCACTCTGAAATTCTTTGAACTTTTCAAATGTTTCAGACTTGTGTTTCATCAAGTAGATATACCCATATCTACTCAAATCATCTGTGAATTTTAGAAAATAACGATACCCGCCGCGTGCTTCAACATTCATCGGACCGCATACATCGGTATGTATTATTTCCAACAAATCAGCAGCTCGCTCCATTGTTCCGGAGAACGGAGTTTTAGTAATCTTGCCCATGAGGCATGGTTCGCAAGTATCAAATGATTCAAAATCAAGAGATTCCAAAAGTCCATCCGCATGGAGTTTCTTCATGCGCTTTACACCTATATGACCTAAACGGCAGTGCCACAAGTATGTTGCACTATCATTATCAACTTTGCATCTTTTGGCATCAATATTATGAATATGTGTATCACTACGATCGAGATTCAACAAGAATAGACCATTCACAAAAGGTGCGTGACCGTAAAAGATGTTACTCATATAAATAGAACAACCATTATTCTCTGACTTAAATGAATAACCGTCTCGCAATAAACAAGATCCAGATATAATGTTAATGCTCAACGCTGGCACCAAATAACAATTATTGAGGTCTAAAACTAATCCCGAAGGTAGATGTAGAGGTAGCGTGCCGACGGCGATCACATCAACCTTGGAACCATTCCCGACACGCATCGTCAGCTTGTCCTTAGCCAATATTCGCTTATTCCGTAGCTCCTGTTTCGAGTTACAAATATGAGCAACCGAACCAGTATCAAATACCCAGGCGCTACTGCGAGCATTAGTGAGGAACACATCAATAACATGTATATCAAATATACCTTTGCTCACTTTGCCATCCTTCTTATCCGCCAAATACTTGGGGCAGTTCCGCTTCCAGTGACCAGTCCCTTTGCAGTAGAAGCACTCTGTTTCAGGCCTGGGTCCAGCTTTGAGTTTCTTCGTGGGAGCGGCAACTTGCTTGCCGTTCTTCTTGAAGTTCCCCTTCTTTCCCTTGCCCTTTTTCTTGAAACTAGTGGTCTTGTTAACCATCAACACTTGATGCTCCTTCTTGATTTCTACCTCCGCTGATTTCAGCATCGCGAAGAGCTCGGGAATTTTCTTCTCCATCCTTTGCATATTATAGTTCATCACGAAGCCTTTATAGGTTGGTGGCAGTGACTGAAGAACTCTGTCAATAACACTCTCAACCGGAAGATCAATTCCCAGCTGAGTCAAGTGGTTGTGGTACCCAAACATTCTGAGTATGTGTTCACGGACAGAACTGTTCTCCTCCATCTTACAGCTGAAGAACTTGTTGGAGAGTTCATATCTCTCAACCCGGGCATTAGCTTGAAATATCAATTTCAGCTCTTGGAACATCTCATATGCTCCGTGGCGTTCAAAACGCTTTTGTAGTCCCGGTTCTAAGCCGTAGAGCATGGCACACTGAACTATCGAGTAGTCATCAGATCGAGCCTGCCAGGCGTTCACAACGTCTGCAGCGGCTCCTGCAGCAGGTCCATCACCTAGTGGTGCATCAAGGACATAATTCTTCTGTGCAACAATGAGGATAATCCTCAAGTTACGGACCCAGTCCGTGTAGTTGCTACCATCATCTTTCAACTTAGCTTTCTCTAGGAACGCATTAAAATTCAACGGAACAGTAGCACAGGCCATTTATCTACAACATAGATATGCAAAAACTATCAAGACTAAGTTCATGATAAATTAAGTTCAATTAATCAATTTACTAATGAACTCCCACTTAAATTAACACCCCTCAAGTTAACTAAGTGATACATGATCCAAATCAACTAGCCCATGTCCGATCATCACGTGAGATGGGATAGTCATCAATGGTGAACATCTCCATGTTGATCATATCTACTATATGACTCATGTTCGACCTTTCGGTCTCCAGTGTTCCGAGACCATGTCTGTACATGCTAGGCTCGTCAAGTTTAACCCAAGTATTCTGCTTGTGTAAAACTGGCTTACACCCGTTGTATGTGAACGTAGAATCTATCACACCCGATCATCACGAGGTGCTTCGAAACGACGAACTTTAGCAACGGTGCATACTCGGGGAGAACACTTTTATCTTGAAATTTAGTGAAGGGATCATCTTATAATGCTACCGTCGTTCTAAGCAAAATAAGATGCATAAAGGATAAACATCACATGCAATCAAAATATGTGACATGATATGGCCATCATCTTGTGCTTTTGATCTCCATCTCCAAAGCATCGTCATGATCTCCATCGTCACCGGCTCGACACCTTGATCTCCATCGTTGCGTCGTGGTCGTCTCACCAACTATTGCTTCTACAACTATTGCTAACGCATAGCGATAAAGTAAAGCAAATACATGGCGCTTGCATTTCATACAATAAAGAGACAACCATAAGGCTCCTGCCGGTTGCCGATAAATTACAAAACATGATCATCTCATACAATAACGTATCACATCATGTCTTGACCATATCACATCACAGCATACCCTGCAAAAACAAGGTAGACGTCCTCTACTTTGTTGTTGCAAGTTTTACGTGGCTGCTACGGGCTTCTAGCAAGAACCGTACTTACCTACGGCACAAAACCACAACGGTGATTTATCAAGTTTGCTGTTTTAACCTTCAACAAGGACCGGCCGCAGTCAAATTCGATTCAACTAAAGTAGGAGAAACAGACACCCGCCAGCCACCTTTATGCAAAACAAGTTGCATGTCTGTCAGTGGAACCGTTCTCATGTACGTGGACATGTAAGGTTGGTCCGGGCCGCTTCATCTTACAATACCGCCGAATCAAAATAGATGTTGGTGGTAAGCAGTATGACGATCACCGCCCTCAACTCTTTGTGTTCTACTCGTGCTTATCATCTACGCATAGACCTGGCTCATGATGCCACTGATGGGGAACGTTGCATGGAAAACAAAAAAATTTCTATGCACACGCAAGATCTATCCATGCAGATGCATAGCTACGAGAGGGGGAGTGTGTCTACGTACCCTCGTAGACCGTAAGCGGAAGCGTTAGAACAACGCGGTTGATGTCGTCGAACAACTTCACGATCCAACCGACCGAGCACCGAACGTATGGCACCTCCGCGTTCAGCACACGTTCAGCTCGGTGACGTCCTCGACTTCTTGATCCAGCAAGACGGCGAGGTAGTGGATGAGTTCCGGCAGCACGACGGCGTGGTGACGGTGAAGGTAATGCTATCTCCACAGGGCTTCGCCCAAGCACTGCGAAAATATGACCGAGGGACGGAACTGTGGAGGGGGGCGCCGCACACGGCTAAGACAATGTTGTGTTCTCCTTTGGGGCGCCCCCTCTCCTCTATTTATATATGTGTAGGGGCTTGGAGTAGAAGGAATAGTGCCACGTGAACAGTAACCGTGAATAGTACACACGTGGACTTGGACTCCAAAGTCCAATCCTATTCTTACTAGGACTCTTCCTTTTTCCTTCCCTAGCTGCGTGGGCTTTTGAGGACTTGGTGTGCCTGGCCCAATAAGGCTAGGGTGCCTCCCCTTAGCCCATGCCAGCCCTTGGGACGTGGTGGACCCACTTGTGGACTTCCGGACCCCTCCGGAATCCTCCGGAACCTTCTGGAAGCTTCCCGGTACAATACCGGAAAAAACTGCACCTTTTTCCGGAACCCAAAATATGACTTCCCATATATAAATATTTACCTCTCGACCATTCCGAGACTCCTCGTGACGTCCGGGATCTCATCCGGGACTCCGAACAACATTCGGTTACCAATTCACATAACTCATATAACACTATATCGTCAACGAACGTTAAGCGTGCGGACCCTACGGGTTCGGGAATGATGTAGACATGACCGAGACGCCTCTCCGGTCAATAACCAATAGCGGAACCTGGATGCCCATATTGGTTCCTACATATTCCACGAAGATCTTATCGGTCGAACCGCAATGACAACATACGTAATTCCCTTTGTCCGTCAGTATGTTACTTGCCCGAGATTCGATCGTCGGTATCTACATACCTAATTCAATCTCATTACCGGCAAGTCTCTTTACTCGTTCCGTAATACATCATCCCGTAACTAACTCCTTAGTCACTTTGCTTGCAAGCTTCTTATGATGTGCATTACCGAGAGGGCCCAGAGATACCTCTCCGAAACACGGAGTGACAAATCCCAGTCTCGATCCATGCCAACTGAACGGACACCTTCAGAGATACCTGTAGAGCATCTTTATGATCACCCAGTTACGTTGTGACGTTTGATAGCACACAAGGTATTCCTCCGGTATCCGGGAGTTGCATGATCTCATGGTCTGAGAAACATGTATTTGACATTCAAGAAAGCAGTAGCAATAAACAGAACGATCATATGCTAAGCTAACGGATGGGTCTTGTCCATCACATCATTCTCCTAATGATGTGATCCCGTTATCAAATGATAACTCATGTCTATGGTTAGGAAACCTTAACCATCTTTGATCAACGAGCTAGTCTAGTAGAGGCTCACTAGGGACACGGTATTTGTTTATGTATTCACACATGTATTTAAGTTTCCGGTCAATACAATTCTAGCATGAATAATAAACCTTTATCATGAACAAGGAAATATAAAATAATAACAACTTTATTATTGCCTCTAGGGCATATTTCCATCAGTATAGGGGATCAATCGTAGTCCTTTCAATAAGTAAGAGTGTCGAACCCAACGAGGAGCAGAAGGAAATGACAAGCGGTTTTCAGCAAGGTATTTTCTGCAAGCACTGAAATTATCGATAACGAGTTGTTTGATAGCAAGGTAATTTGTAACAAGTGACAAGTAGCAATAGTAACAAAGAGTGCAGCAAGGTGGCCCAATCCTTTTTGTAGCAAAGGACAAGCCGGAACGATCTCTTATAGTAAGCAAAGCGTTCTCGAGGACACATGGGAATTTCATCTAGTCACTTTCATCATGTTTGTTTGATTCACGTTCGCTACTTTGATAATTTGATATATGGGTGGACCGCTGCTTGGGTGCTGTTCTTACTTGAACAAGCCTCCCACTTATGATTACCCCCTCTCGCAAGCATCCGCAACTACGAAAGAAGAATTAAGATAACTCTAACCATAGCATTAAACATATGGATCCAAATCAGCCCCTTACGGAATAGCGCATAAACTAGGGTTTAAAGTTTTGTCACTCTAGCAACCCATCATCTAATTACTACTCCACAATGCATTCCCTTAGGCCCAAAGATGGTGAAGTGTCATGTAGTCGACGTTCACATGACACCACTAAGAGAATCAACAACATACATATCATCAAAATATCGAACGAATACCAAATTCACGTGATTACTTGTGACAAGACTTCTCCCATGTCCTCAAGAACAAAAGTAACTACTCACAAATCATAATCATGTCCAAGATAAGAGGGGTATTGAATAGCATATTAGATCTGAACATATAATCTTCCACCAAATAAACCAACTAGCATCAACTAGAAGATGTAATCAACACTACTAGCAACCCACATGTACCAATCTGAGGTTTTGAGACAAAGATTGAATACAAGAGATGAACTAGGGTTTGAGATGAGATGGTGCTGGTGAAAATGTTGATGAAGATTGGTCCTCCCACGATGAGAGGATCGTTGGTGATGTCGATGGCGATGATTTCCCCCTCCCAGAGGGAAGTATCCCCGGCAGAATCGTTCCACCGGAGAGCAAAAGTGCTCCTGCCCAAGTTCCGCCTCGAGACGGCGGCGCACCGTCCCGAAAGTCTTCTCTATATTTTTTCTAGGGGAAATGGACTTATATACCATAAAATGGGGGCCAGAGGCTGGCCAGGGGCCCCATGATCCACCAGGGCGCGCCTGGGGGGGGGGGGTGGCGCGCCCTGGTGCCTCGTGGGCTCCTGGGTGGCCCCGTCTGGTACTTCTTTCTTCCAGTATTTTTTATCTATTCCAAAATAAATATCCGTAAAATTTCAGCTCATTTGGAGATGTGCAGAATAGGTATCTCTGACATAGCTTTTGAGGTCCAGAATTCCAGCTGCCGGCAATCTCCCTCCTTGTGTAAATCTTGCATATTAAGAGAGAAAAGGCATTAGAATTGCTCCACAAAGTGTTATATTGATTAAAAACACTATAAATGACAGTAGCAAAACATGATGCAAAATGGACGTATCAACTCCCCCAAGCTTAGACCTCGCTTGTCCTCAAGCGAAAGCCGATATCGATAATCATGTCCACATGTTTAGAGAGAGAGAGAGGTGTCGATAAAAACAAAATACGGACATAGTACCATCATGATCATTATTATAACAGCAATATTTATTATCATAAAACTTCTCATGAGCGAGTAACAATTCATCACAACAGTGAAGTATAAAGCATAAACTTTCTTGAAAACTAACAAACTATGTTCTCACTCAACAATGCAATTGCAATTCATCATATTTTCAGGAAGGGTCTCATGTAGGAGCTTTTTAGCAAGTCCACATACTCAACCATCATTTAGTCTTCTATGATTGCTAACACTCACAACAAATATATGGAGCAAAAAGTTTCAGCCAGACACATAGAAAGATAGGGGCTTATAGATTCGCCTCCCAACTTATTCACCTCAAGGGTGATGTCAACAATAATAACTCATGATCACTCATATCCAACTGGATATATATGCCTAGATCTTTCCCCACCACATGATGCTTACAAATGAGAAAAATAAAAAAAAGGAAGTATAGGAGAACACTATTGACTCTTGCATAAAAAGTAAATACATAAAAGTAAAGGATAGGCCCTTCGCAGAGGGAAGCAGAGGTTGTCATGCGCTTTTTGTTGTTGGATGCAAAAGCTGTTAATGCAAAGGAACGTCATTTTATATTGCCCCTTGTGATAGCAACCTTTATTATGCAGTCTGTCGCTTTTATTTCTTTACCATCACAAGTTCGTACAAAGCTTATTTTCCCTTACAATAAAAGTTCAGACATATTTAGAGGCAATTTTTATTTCTTTTTGCACCGATGACAACTTACTTGAAGGATCATATTCAATCCATAGGTAGATATAGTGGACTCTCATGACATGAAACTGGGTTTAAGGGTTTTGGATGCACAAGTAGTATCTCTACTTGGTGTGGATTTTTGGCTAGCAAAGATATTGGGCAAGCACCACATGTTGGAGGATCTATAACAATATAACTTCTATGTGAATATGAGCAAACATAATTCATTACGTTGTCTTCCTTGTCCAACGTCAACAATTTGACATAAAATATTTAATGGGGGCTCACAATCATAAAAGATGCCCAAGATAGTATATTTGCATGTGAATCTTCTCTTCCCTTATTAATTCTTTCATGAATTGCATCATTGACTAATGCTATGTTTGTTAACTTCCAATAAATTTTACTACTTATACTTTTCTTTATGTAATGTCATTACTTTCCATAAGATTAGCATATGATCTTTTTCATTATATTCATTGCTAGATTTGAAACATGAAAATAATGAAGCAAAAACTCAAACTACTCTTTATTATATAACTCTCAACTCGATTACATAGATAGATAGATCACGAAACTAGCACTCGAAAATAGATCATACTAAACTTTTATTCAACTAGATTACGAAATAACTAAGGATCGAACTAGAAATAGGTAAAGATAATAAAAGTGATGGTGATACGATACCGGGGCACCTCCCCGAAGCTTGGCACAAGCCAAGGGGAGTTCCCATACCCATGTACTCAAGTTTCCTTCTTCGGTGATGGTGGTGATGATGAAGTGGCAAGCTTGTCCTTCAGCTGTAGCAGATACATCAATCTACGGTTGATGCTCCGAAGAGCGATGTTTTGCTCTTCCAACAAAATAACTTCACGAGTGAGAGATGTATTCTGAACAGAAACTATTTCAAAGACTCTTAAGGCTTCAATTACGGATGGGGAGAGATGATCATATAAGGGTTGAAGTATATCTCCCTTCTCTGCGGTCTCCTCTATGGGAATCGCTTGCCCTCCTTCTGGAGCCTGGGTCCCTTCAATTTCCTCGACCTTGTCCTCCTTGCTATCGTCTTCCTCTCCCGACGACCACTCGTAGTAAACCTCGCTGTAAGGGCGTTTCCCGGCGATGGTTGCACAATGTGGTGCTTGGTACGGAGCTTTTTGGGAGCGATGGCGATCTAGATCTGTCAGAAAAATAGCACGAAACAAGAACAGAGGAGATTTTTGCGATACGGTGGTCAAAACGTCCGGGAGTATATATAAAGATTTTTTTTACATTGCAAAACAAGTAATCCAGGAGAAAACGGAGTCGGGAAGGCTCACCAGGGGCCCACGAGCCACCAGGGCGCGCCTGGGGGGGGGGGGGGGGTGGCGCGCCCTGGTGCCTCGTGGGAACCAGGTGGGTCCCCTCGGCTGTTTCTTATTTTTGTATTTTTTTTCTAATATTCCAAAACTGACAGAAAATATTTTTATGGAATTTTTGGAGTCGGTTTACTTAACGTATCACGTACCTCTTCCTTTTCAGGGTTCTGGAGTGTTCTGGAAGGTCTCTCTTTGCCCTGGTGCCTTCGGAGTTGTTTATTTTGATGGCTCCGGAGCGATAAACTTCTTCGATGATATACTGTCCTTCCCATTTAGAGAGAAGTTTTCCTGCAAAGAATCTCAAACGAGAATCGTACAATAGAACTTGCTCACCCACTTTAAATTCCCATTTTTGAATTCTTCTATCATGCCATCTTTTAACTTTTTCTTTAAACAATTTGGCATTTTCATAAGCTTGGGTTCTCCATTCATCTAATGAGCTAATATCAAATAACCTCTTTTCACCAGCAAGTTTAAAATCATAATTGAGTTCTTTAATTGCCCAATATGCTTTATGTTCTAACTCAAGAGGTAAATGACATGGTTTTCCATAAACCATTTTATAAGGAGAGATACCCATAGGATTTTTATAAGCAGTTCTATAAGCCCATAATGCATCGTCAAGTTTCTTAGACCAATTCTTTCTAGATCTATTGTCAGTTTTTTGCAAAATTAATTTTATTTCTCTATTGCTCAATTCAACTTGACCACTAGTTTGAGGGTGATAGGGAGACGCAATTCTATGGTTGACATCATATTTAGCAAGCAATTTACGGAATGCACCATGAATAAAATGTGAACCACCATCAGTCATTAAATATCTAGGGACTCCAAACCTTGGGAAAATAACTTCTTTAAGCATTTTAATAGAAGTGTTATGATCAGCACTACTAGTTGGAATAGCTTCTACCCACTTAGTAACGTAATCAACAGCAACTAAAATATGTGTATACCCATTGGATTTAGGAAACGGTCCCATATAATCAAATCCCCAAACATCAAATGGTTCAATAGCAAGTGAATAATTCATAGGCATTTCCTGACGTCTACCAACATTACCAATTCTTTGACATTCATCACAAGACAGGACAAACTTACGAGCATCTTTGAAAAGATTAGGCCAATAAAAACCAGATTGTAATACCTTGTGTGCAGTTCTGTCTCCCGCATGGTGTTCTCCGTAAGCCTCGGAATGACACTTCCGTAGGTTTTGTTCCTGTTCATGCTTAGGTATACAATGTCTAATAATACCATCTACTCCTTCTTTATAAAGATGTGGGTCATCCCAGAAATAATGTCTTAAATCAAAAAAGAACTTTTTCTTTTGTTGGTATGTGAAACTAGGTGGTATAAATTTAGCAACAATATAATTAGCTTAATCCGCATACCATGGAGTATTACGAGAAGCATTTATGACAGCTAATTGTTCAT
Organism: Elymus sibiricus; assembly: GCA_039707655.1. Lineage (NCBI taxonomy): Eukaryota > Viridiplantae > Streptophyta > Magnoliopsida > Poales > Poaceae > Elymus > Elymus sibiricus. Next base: position 33,097,408 of record CM077674.1, read on the forward strand.
CAGGAAAATCATCATTAATAGGTAGTGGGTCATCAAGAACATTTTCCATTCTAGACAAATTATCTGCTACGGGATTCTCAGCTCCCTTTCTATCAATAATATACAAGTCAAATTCTTGTAGCAATAAAACCCACCTAATGAGTCTAGGTTTAGCATCTTTCTTTTCCATAAGATATTTAATAGCAGCATGATCGGTGTGAACAGTTACTTTAGAATCAACTATGTAAGATCTGAATTTATCACATGCAAACACAACTGCTAGAAATTCTTTCTCAGTAGTAGCATACTTTCTTTGGGCACTGTCTAGAGTTTTACTAGCATAATGGATAACATTTAATTTCTTATCAACTCTCTGTCCTAGAACAGCACCAACAACATAATCACTAGCATCACACATAATTTCAAAAGGCAAGTTCCAATGAGGTGGTTGAACAATAGGTGCAGTGGTTAAGGCTTTCTTAAGTGTTTCAAAGGCTTCTAGACAATCATCATAAAAAAAAAATGGAACATCTTTTTGCAAAAGATTGATAAGAGGCCTAGAAATTTGAGAGAAGTCTTTAATAAATCTCCTATAGAAACCAGCATGACCAAGGAAACTTCTTATACCTTTAATATCTTTAGGACATGGCATTTTCTCAGTAGCATCAACCTTAGCTTTATCAACTTCAATACCTCTTTCAGAAATTTTATGCCCCAAGACAATGCCTTCATTCACCATAAAGTGGCACTTCTCCCAATTCAAGACAAGATTAGTTTCTTCACATCTCTGCAAAACTCGATCAATGTTGCTTAAGCAATCATCAAAAGAAGTTCCGTAAAGGGAGAAATCATCCATGAATACCTCAACAATCTTTTCACAAAAGTCAGAGAATATAGCAGTCATACATCTTTGAAAGGTAGCAGGTGCATTGCATAAACCAAAAGGCATATGTCTATAAGCATAAGTTCCAAAAGGACAAGTAAAGGTGGTTTTCTCTTGATCGGATTGTGATACGGGTATTTGAGAAAAACCAGAATAACCATCTAGGAAACAAAAGTGTGTATGCTTAGACAATCTTTCTAACATTTGATCAATAAAAGGTAAGGGGTAATGATCTTTTCTAGTAGCTTTGTTTAATTTTCTAAAATCAATTACCATCCTATAACTAGTTACAATTCTTTGTGCAATGAGTTCATTTTTATCATTAGGAACAACGGTAATACCTCCTTTCTTAGGGACACAATGAACGGGACTTACCCATCTACTATCAGCTATGGGATAGATTATACCTGCTTCCAGAAGTTTTAATATTTTGGTTCTTACCACCTCTTTCATCTTAGGATTTAATCGTCGTTGGTGGTCGACAACTGGTTTAGCATCATGCTCCATATTAATTTTGTGCTGACATAGAGTGGGACTAATGCCCTTAAGATCATCAAGAGTATATCCAATAGCAGCTCGGTGCTTCCTTAGAGTTTTTAGTAATCTCTTTTCTTCATGCTCTGAAAGGTTAGCTCTAATAATAACAGGATATATCTTCTTTTCATCAAGGTAAGCATATTTCAATGTATCAGGCAATTGCTTCAATTCAAATACAGGATCAACTTTAGGTGGAGGAGGGCCTCCAAGAGTTTCAATAGGCAAATTGTGTTTAAGGATAGGTGGTTGATCAAAGAACATCTTATCTATTTCATTTCTTTCATTCATATGCATATCGTTTTCATGGTCTAGCAAATATTGTTCTAACTAATCAGTAGGAGGTACGGCCATAGAAGCAAGACCAATAATTTCATCTTTACTAGGCAATCCTTTATCATGAGGTTGTCTACGAAACTTGGAGAAATTAAACTCATGAGACATACCACCAAAATTAACACTAACAGTTTCTTTAGCGCAATCAATCTTGGCATTAACAGTGTTCAAGAAAGGTCTACCAAATATAATGGGACAAAAATCATCTCATGCAGAACCGAGGACTAGAAAATTAGTAGGGTATTTTATTTTTCCACACAAGACTTCAACATCTCTAACGATCCCAAGTGGTGTAATGGTATCTCTGTTTGCAAGCTTAATAGTAACATCAATGTCCTCTATTTCAACAGGTGCAATATCATTCATAATTTCTTGATATAAGGTAAACGGAATAGCACTCACACTAGCACCCAAATCACATAAGCCATGATAACAATGATCTCCTATTTTAACAGAGACAACAGGCATGCCTACTACAGGTCTGTTTTTATCTTTAGGATCTGGTTTAGCAATTCTAGCTGCTTCATCACAGAAGTAAATAACATGCCCATCTATATTATCGACCAAGAGATCTTTAACCATAGCAACATTAGGTTCAACTTCAATTTGTTCAGAGGGTCTAGGTGCTCTAATATTACTTTTGTTAACCATAGTTGAAACTTTAGCATGTTCCTTGATCCTAACAGGAAAAGGTGGTTTATCAATATAAGCAGTAGGCACAACTGGATCAGCATGGTAAACAATTGTTTCTTCTTTAACACTAACGGGTTCCTCAATCTTTTCTTTAACAGGGGGATGATATTTAAACCACTTCTCCTTAGGGAGATCAACATGAGTAGCCAATGATTCACAAAAGGAAGCTACTATCTCAGAGTCAAGTCCATATTTAGTGCTAAGCTTATGAAAAGCATCGGTATGCATAAAAGATTTAACACAATCGAACTTAAGTGTTATACCTGACTCATTACCTTTGTTGAGTTCCCAATCTTCGGAGTTGCATTTAATTCTTTCTAGAAGATCCCATCTGAATTCAATAGTCTTCTTCATAAAGGAGCCAGCCGAAGAAGAATAGAGCATAGTTTGATCATCATGAGAAAGCCGAGCATAAAAATTCTGTAAGATAATTTCTTTTGAGAGTTCATGATTGGGGCATGTGTACATCATGTACTTAAGCATCCCCCAAGCTTGAGCGATGCTTTCTCCTTCACGAGGCCAAAAATTATATATATATAATTCCGATCACGATGAACCAAATGCATAGGATAAAATTTCTGATGGAATTCCAGTTTCAATCGGTTCCAGTCCCATGTATCAGTATCATCACATAGCCTATACCATGTCAATGCCCTTCCCTCCAAAGATAAAGGGAATACTTTCTTCTTAACTCCATCTCCGGATAAACCTGCAAGCTTAAACAATTCACAAATTTAATCCACATAGATCAAGTGCATATCAGGATGTACCGTTCCATCTCCTGCATAAGGATTAGCTAGCAGTTTCTCTATCATACCCGGAGGAATCTCATAATAAATATTTTCAGTAGGTGCAGTAGGTTGAGGAGCAACTATTTGTGTTTCCGGTCGAGGTGAAGATACCCCGGACAAACCCCTCAAAGGATTACTTTCCATAGTGACAAGTGACAGTAAATTTCAGCACGTAATATAAATGTTTCCTTACCAAATTCCACTCACCAAAGGCGCTTCACTCCCCGGCAACGGCGCCAGAAAAGAGTCTTGATGAACCACAAGTATAGGGGATCAATTGTAGTCCTTTCGATAAGTAAGAGTGTCAAACCCAACGAGGAGCAGAAGGAAATGACATGCGGTTTTCAGCAAGGTATTTTCTGCAAGCACTGAAATTATCGATAACGAGTAGTTTGATAGCAAGATAATTTGTAACAAGTGACAAGTAGCAATAGTAACAAAGAGTGCAGCAAGGTGGCCCAATCCTTTTTGTAGCAAAGGACAAGCCGGAATGATCTCTTATAGTAAGCAAAGCGTTCTTGAGGACACATGGGAATTTCATCTAGTCACTTTCATCATGTTTGTTTGATTCGCGTTCGCTACTTTGATAATTTGATATGTCGGTGGACCGGTGCTTGGGTGCTGTTCTTACTTGAACAAGCCTCCCACTTATGATTACCCCCTCTCGCAAGCATCCGCAACTACGAAAGAAGAATTAAGATAACTCTAACCATAGCATGAAACATATGGATCCAAATCAGCCCCTTACGGAATAGCGCATAAACTAGGGTTTAAGCTTCTATCACTCTAGCAACCCATCATCTAATTACTACTCCACAATGCATTCCCTTAGGCCCGAAGATGGTGAAGTGTCATGTAGTCGACGTTCATATGACACCACTAAGAGAATCAACAACATATATATCATCAAAATATCGAACGAATACCAAATTCACATGATTACTTGTGACAAGACTTCTCCCATGTCCTCAAGAACAAAAGTAACTACTCACAAATCATAATCATGTCCAAGATCAGAGGGGTATTGAATAGCATATTAGATCTAAACATATAATCTTCCACCAAATAAACCAACTAGCATCAACTACAAGATGTAATCAACACTACTAGCAACCCACATGTACCAATCTGAGGTTTTGAGACAAAGATTGAATACAAGAGATGAACTAGGGTTTGAGATGAGATGGTGCTGGTGAAAATGTTGATGAAGATTGGTCCTCCCACGATGTGAGGATCGTTGGTGATGTCGATGGCGACGATTTCCCCCTCCCGGAGGGAAGTATCCCCGGCAGAATCGCTCCGCCAGAGAGCAAAAGTGCTCCTGCCCAGGACAAATGGACTTATATACCAGAAAATGGGGGCCAGAGGCTGGCCAGGGGACCCACGAGCCACCAGGGCGCGCCTGGGGGGGGGGGGGGGGTGGCGCGCCCTGGTGCCTCGTGGGCTCTTGGGTGCCCCCCTCTGGTACTTCTTTCTTCCTGTATTTTTTATTTATTCCAAAATAAATCTCCGTAAAATTTCAGCTCATTTGGAGATGTGCATAATAGGTATCTCTAACATTGCTTTTTCAGGTCTAGAATTCTAGCTGCCGGCAATCTCCCTCCTTGTGTAAATCTTGCATATTAAGAGAGAAAAGGCATTAGAATTGCTCCACAAAGTGTTATATTGATTAAAAACACTATAAATAACAGTAGCAAAACATGATGCAAAATGGACGTATCACTTCCCATTTGGAGAGAAGTTTTCCTGCAAAAAATCTGAAACGGGAGTTGTACAATAGAACTTGCTCACCCACTTTAAATTCCCATTTTTGAATTCTTTTATCATGCCATCTTGTGACTTTTTCTTTAAATAACTTAGCATTTTCATAGGCTTGGGTTCTCCATTCATCTAGAGAGCTAATATCAAATAACCTCTTTTCACCGGCAAGTTTGAAATCATAGTTAAGTTCTTTAATTGCCCAATATGCTTTATGTTCTAATTCAAGAGGTAAATGACATGCTTTTCCATAAACCATTTTATACGGAGACATATCCATAGGATTTTTATAAGTAGTTCTGTAAGCCCACAATGCGTCATCAAGTTTCTTAGACCAATTCTTTCTAGATCTATTAACGGTCTTTTGCAAAATTAATTTTATTTCTCTATTACTCAATTCAACTTGACCACTAGACTGAGGATGATAATGAGATGCAATTCTATGATTAACATCATATTTAGCAAGCAATTTACGGAAAGCACCATGAATAAAATGTGAGCCACCATCAGTCATCAAATATCTAGTGACTCCAAACCTCAGAAATATAACCTCTTTAAGCATTTTAATAGAAGTGTTATGATCAGCACTACTAGTTGGAATAGCTTCAACCCACTTAGTAACGTAATCAACAGCAACTAAAATATGAGTATACCCGTTGGATTTAGGAAAAGGTCCCATATAATCAAAACCCCAAACATCAAATGGTTCAATAACAAGTGAATAATTCATAGGCATTTCCTGACGTCTACCAACATTAAAAATTCTTTGACATTCATCACAAGTAAGGACAAACTTACATGCATCTTGGAAGAGAGTGGGCCAATAAAAACCAGATTGTAATACCTTGTGCGCAGTTTTGTCTCCCGCATGTTGTCCTCCATATGCCTCGGAGTGACATGATACGTCTCCAACGTATCTTTAATTTTTGATTGTTCCATGCTATTATAGTATCAATCTTGGATGTTTTTATATGCAATTATAAATCATTTTTTGGGACTAACCTATTAACCTAGTTCCCAGTGCCAGTTGATGTTTTCTGCTTGTTTTTGGTTTTTCAGGAAATCAGTACCAAACGAAGTCCAAATGCCACTAAACTTTTTGGAGATTTTTTTGGACAAAATAGACCTTGGAAGCTTTGGGAGGAGGCCAGAAGCTTCACGGAGGCTTGACAATGCAACAGGGCGCGACCTAGGGGGGGCGCGCCGTGTTGCCTTGTGGGGCCCCCGTGGCTCTGTTTGACCTAATTCCACTTCTATAAATTCTCAAATATTGGAAACCAACAGAGAGCCACCCCGAATAACTTTTACACTACCGCAAGCCTCTGTTCTTCCGCGATCCCATCTGGAGGCCTTTTCCGGTACTCTACCGGAGGGGGAATCGATCACGGAGGGCTTCTACATCAACCTTGCTGCGCTTCCGACGATGTGTGAGTAGTTTACCACAGACCTACGTGTCCATAGCTAGTAGCTAGATGGCTTCTTCTCTCTCTTTGATCTTCAATACCATGTTCTCCTCGATGTTCTTGGAGTTCTATCCGATGTAATCTTCTGTTGCGGTGTGTTTGTTGGGATCCGATGAATTTTGAGTTTATGATCAGATTATTCATGAGAAATATTTGAGTCTTCTCTAAACTCTTTTATGCATGATTATTATAGCTTTGTATTTCTCTCCGATCTATCGATTTGGTTTGGCCTACTAGATTGATTTATCTTGCAATGGGAGAGGTGCTTTGTGATGGGTTCAATCTTGCGGTGCTCAATCCCAGTGACAGAAAGGGACATGACACGTATTTGTATTGTTGCCATTAAGGATAAAAAGATGGGGTTTAATCATATTGCCTGAGTTTACTTTGTCTACATCATGTCATCTTGCTTAAGGCGTTACTCTGTTTCATACTTAATACCCTAGATGCATGCTGGATAGTGGTCGATGGGTGGAGTAATAGTAGTAGATGCAGACAGGAGTCGGTCTACTTGTCTCGGACATGACGCCTTATACATGATCATTGCCATGAATCCGTCATAATTATTTGCTTTTCTATCAATTGCCCAACAGTAATTTGTTTACCCACCGTATGCTATGTGTTCGAGAGAGAAGCCTCTAGTGAAAACTATGGCCCCCGGGTCTACTTTATCATATATAAAAAAACCTAAAAATACCTTGCTGCAATTTATTTACTTTTATTTTATTTAGTATTTTAGTTTATCTATCTATCACTATCAGAATTAATCCTTGCAAATAACCGCTAAGAGGATTGACAACCCTCTTATTTGCGTTGGGTGCAAGTGTTTGCTTTTGTGTGTGTAGGTGCGTTTAACGGAATTTTGCTTGGTTCTCTACTGGATTGATAACCTTGGTTCTTAACTGAGGGTAATACTTATCTCTCCTATACTGCATCATCCTCTCCTCTTCGGGGAAATACCAACGCAGTCTACAAGTAGCAGGAAGAATTTCTGGCGCCGTTGCCGGGGAGACATCATCAAAATTACCAAGTACCTTCGCACAAACTATCATCCACTTGCATTTATTTTATTTGATTTTTATTTGCATTTGCGTCTCGTTTTCATCTCCCCCACTTCTAATTTTTTTTTACCAAAACACAAAAATATTTTTGTTTGCTTGTTTGCTTTACCATTATGGCTAGTTCTTCGCTTGTTACTATCACCCCTGAAAATGAAGTGCTTAATTTTAAACAAAGGGGAGGAGAATATTTAAAATATGCTTGGTATAGGATTTGCGATGCTTAAAATAGATCAACTCGTAAGCAATCCACTACCGTTCTTCTTTGAAATTTTTATGTGGGAATTACTACTTGGTATAGATTTGTGCTTGATACTGTTACCGGCGGGAATTTCTTGATGTGTCCCACTTTGGATGCTTTCAATGCTATGGGAAATTTAGTGGGTTCACCCCCTATCATTATTAATGAAACGGCATTGACTTTGGAACATGTTATGCAAAGGTTAGAAACTATTGAAAATAAGAGGCCTACTATTGAACATCTTGAAAATTTAGATAAAAAGGTCCATAATCATATTACTCAATTTGGTTCTAAGGGGAGAATTGCTTTGAAAACTTTAAAGGAAAAGGAACCTATAATTAACGAAAGGATAGAACAAAGCCCCGCTAGAATTGACAAGTTAGAAGAAATTATGAATAACTTAGGTTCCATTTTTTCCTCCGCTAAAAACATTGATAGGACTCCTCCTAACAAAAATTGCAAGTTTATATATGTTCCTAAGGTTTAGGGTGCCACTTCTAGTAAAGAGAGCGAGGATCTTAAAATGATTAGCGTGCACCCCAATTTCATTGATAAAATAAAGGAACCTATCCATAAAAGCAAAATTCTTGACCTTGTGCCTAGAAGTGTGATGATGAGAAACTCCTATGTTAAATCTACTAAAAAAATGGGTGTGTAATTGACGAGTTGGAAACCAAGGATGACAACACTTGAAACTTTGCATTATGCCTAGCTAGGGGCATAAAACAACTGCGCTAGTTGGGAGGCAACCCAATGAATAAAATAAATTTTTGTTTCTACTTTCTGTTCTTGTGTGTTTACACAATTATAGCCTCTTTTATTATTGTGTTTTTATATTTTAATTAGTGTTTGTGCCAAGTAATACCTTTGGGATGATGTTTATGATAGTATAATTGATGCTGTTTGGAAAACAGAAAGTTTTGCGTGCAGTGCTGGACTTTTAATTCTGTCCTGGAGCGTCAGAAAAATCTGAAAGTTTTACACAGTATTGATATATTAATTGTTTACGTTGTCCTAATTTTTCAAAAAATTTGGAGTTACAGAAGTATGGCTTTTAAATAGATCTTTACAGACTGTTCTGTTTTAAACAGATTCTGTTTTTGTTGCATAGTTTGCTTATTTTGATGAATCTATGGATCGTATCGGGGGGTATGAGTCATGGAGAAGTTGGAGTACAGTATAATTATGCCAATATTAAATATGAATCAATTTATAACAAGTTTAAGATTTGTTTGTTATACTAACGGACCTCACAATGTTTCTGTTGAGTTTTGTGTGCTGAAGTTTTGAAGTTTTGGGTGAGACTACGATGGATAAAGGAATAAGGAGTGGCAAGAGCCAAAGATTGGGGATGCCCAAGGCACCCCAAGGTAATATTCAAGGATGACTCAAGCGTCTAAGCTTGGGGATGCTCCGGAAGGCATCCCCTCTTTCGTCCACAATCTATCGGTAACTCACTTGGAGCTATATTTTTATTCATCACATGATATGTGTTTTACTTGGAGAGTCTTGTGATATAGTTTATTTGCTTTTGTTTTCTTTTTAGTTTGTTACAATCATCTTTGCTGAACACACCTTTTTGATAGGGACACACATTATTCGTGATTTGTTAGAATACTCTATGTGCTTCACTTATATCTTTATAGCTAGGCAGTTGCTCTAGTGCTTCACTTATATCTGTTAGAGCACGGCGGTGGTTATATTTTAAAGAAATAGTTGCACTCTCATGCTTCACTTATATCTTTTTGAGAGTCTAATGATTAGCAATGCTAATATGCATGGGTTATGAATTTGGTCCTGATATGATAGGTATTCAAGAGGGATATAATAAAAACTTTCATGTAGATCACTGACTATGATAAGTTTGATTCCTTGCAATAGTTTTGCGATATTAAGATGGTAATACGTGGGAGGTGCTAGTAGATAATTGTGGTTAGGTAAGAATATTTGTGTTAAGGTTTGTGATTCCCGAAGCATGCACGTATGGTCTGTTGTTATGCTAAGAAGTTGGAGCATGATTTATTCTTGATTGTCTTCCTTTGTGTGGCGGTCGGGGGCGCGCGATGGTTAACTCCTAGCAACCTCCCCCCTAGGGGCATGCGTAGTAGTACTTTTCTTTGAGGGCTAATAAACTTTCGCAATAAGTATGTGAGTTCTTTATGACTAATGTGAGTCCATGGAGTATACGCATTCTCACCGTTCTGCAATTTGCTAGCCTCTACGGTACCATGCATTTCCCTTTCACACATCGAGAGTTGTTGCAAACTGAGCCCGTGCATCCAAACCCCATGATATGATGCGCTCTATCACACATAAGCCTCCTTATATCTTCCTCAAAACAGCCACCATAACTACCTATCATGGCATTTCCATAGCCATTCCGAGATATATTGCCATGCAACTTCCACCGTTCCATTTTGATGACACACATCATCATTGTCATATTGCTTTGCATGATCATATAGCTGACATAGTATTTGTGGCTCAGCCACCATTCAACATTTTTATACATGTTACGATAGAATCATTACACATCCTAGTACACTGCCAGAGGCATTCATATAGAGTCATATGTTTGTTCCAGTATCGAGTTGTAATATTGAGTTGTAAGTAAATAATAGTGTGATGATCATCATTATTAGAGCATTGTCCAAGTGAGGAAAGAATGGTGGAGACTAATGAGTCCTCAAAAAAGTGGGGATGAGGTCCATGAGACCGTTCTAAAAAAAAGACGCCGAAAAGAGCCCACAAAAAAATGAGAGAAATAGAGAGAAGGGGCAATGTTACTATCCTTTTTCCACATTTGTGCTTCAGAGTAGCACCATGTTTTTTCATATAGAGAGTCTCCTATTTTTTCACCTTCATATACTAGTGGGAATTTTTCATTATAGAACTTGGCTTGTATATTCCGATGATGGGCTTCCTCAAATGCCCGAGGTCTTCATGAGCAAGCAAGTTGGATGCACACCCACTTAGTTTTCATGTTGAGCTTTCATACACTTATAGCTCTTAGTGCATCCGTTGCATGGCAATCCCTACTCCTCGCATTGACATCAATTGATGGGCATCTCCATAGCCCGTTGATTAGCCTCGTTGATGTGAGACTATCTTCTTATTTTTGACTTCCCCTTATATACCTCTACCACCACACTCTATTCCACCCATAGTGCTATATCCATGGCTTGCGCTCATGTATTGCGTGGGGGTTGAAAAAGCTGAAGCGCGTTAAAAAGTATGAACCAATTGCTTGGCTAAAACAAGGGTTGTTCATTATAAATATTTTGTGTTAATAAGATGGAGCATGACAGGATTATATGATTTTGTAGGGATAACGTTCTATAGCATTTTTATTTTGAAAGACATGATTGTTTATTAGTATGCTTGAGTATTGATGTCTTTATGTCAAACTATAGACTATTGCTTTGAATCATTCGGATCTTATTATTCATATTGTAAGAGAAAGATTACAAGATAAAACATGTTAGGTAGCATTCCACATCAAAAATTCTGTTTTTATAATTTACCTACTCGAGGACGAGCAGGAATTAAGCTTGGGGATGCTTGATACGTCTCCAACGTATCTATAATATTTTATTGTTCCATGCTATTATAGTATCAATCTTGGATGTTTTTATATGAAATTGTATATCATTTTTTGGGACTAACCTATTAACCTAGTGCCCAGTGCCAGTTGCTGTTTTCTGCTTGTTTTTGGTTTTTCAGGAAATCAGTACCCAACGAAGTGCAAATGCCATGAAACTTTTTGGAGATTTTTTTCTGGACAAAAGAGACCTTGGAAGCTTCGGGAGGAGGCCAGAAGCCTCAATGAGGCTTCACAAGCCAACAGGGCGCGACCCAGGGGGGGCACCGTGTAGCCTTGTGGGGCCCCCGTGGCTCCGTTTGACCTAATTCCACTTTTTTAAATTCTCAAATATTGGGAAACCAATAGAGAGCCGCCCCGAATAACTTTTACGCCGCCGCAAGCCTCTGTTCTTCCGCGATCCCATCTGGAGGCCTTTTCCGGTACTCTGCCGGAGGGGGAATCGATCACGGAGGGTATCTACATCAACCTTGCTGCCATTCCGATGATGTGTGAGTAGTTTACCACAGACCTACGGGTCCATAGCTAGTAGCTAGATGGCTTCTTCTCTCTCTTTGATCTTCAATACCATGTTCTCCTCGATGTTCTTGGAGTTCTATCCGATGTAATCTTCTTTTGCGGTGTGTTTCTTGGGATCCGATGAATTGTGAGTTTATAATCGGATTATTCATGAGAAATATTTGAGTCTTCTCTGAACTCTTTTATGCATGATTATTATAGATTTGTATTTCTCTCCGATCTATAGATTTGGTTTGGCCTACTAGATTGAGTTATCTTGCAATGGGAGAGGTGCTTTGTGATGGGTTCAATCTTGTGGTGCTCAATCCCAGTGACAGAAAGGGACATGACACGTATTTGTATTGTTGCCATTAAGGATAAAAAGATGGGGTTTAATCGTATTGCTTGAGTTTACTTTGTCTACATCATGTCATCTTGCTTAAGGCGTTACTCTGTTTCATACTTAATACCCTAGATGCATGCTGGATATGGGTCGATGGGTGGAGTAATAGTAGTAGATGCAGGCAGGAGTCGGTCTACTTGTCTCGGACGCGATGCCTATATACATGATCATTGCCATGAATCCGTCATAATTATTTGCTTTTCTATCAATTGCCCAACAGTAATTTGTTTACCCACCGTATTCTATGTGTTCGAGAGAGAAGCCTCAAGTGAAAACTATGGCCCCCGGGTCTACTTTATCATATATAAACAAACCTAAAAGTACCTTGCTGCAATTTATTTACTTTTATTTTATTTAGCATTTTAGTTTATCTATCTATCACTATCAGAATTAATCCTTGCAAATAATCGCTAAGAGGATTGACAACCCTCTTATTTGCGTTGGGTGCAAGTGCTTGCTTTTGTGCGTGCAGGTGCGTTTAATGGAATTTTTCTTGGTTCTCCTACTGGGTTGATAACCTTGGTTCTTAACTGAGGGAAATAGTTATCTCTACTATACTGCATCATCCTCTCCGCAACAATAGTAACTTGTATTCTGCGTCGGTATTTCCCCGAAGAGGAGAGGATGATGCAATACAGTAGAGATAACTATTTCCCTCAGTTAAGAAGCAAGGTTATCAATCCAGTAGGAGAACCAAGCATAATTCCGTTAAGCGCACCTGCACACACAAGAGCAAAGACTTGCACCCAACGCAAATAAGAGGGTTGTCAATCCTCTTAGAGGTTATATGCAAGGATTAAATCTTATCGAGGTAAATAGATAAACTAAAATACTAATTAAAATAAAAGTAAATAAATTGCAGCAAGGTATTTTTAGGTTTTTTATATATGATAAAGTAGACCCGGGGGCCATAGTTTTCACTAGAGGCTTCTCTCTCGAACACATAGCATACGGTGGGTAAACAAATTACTGTTGCGCAATTGATAGAAAAGCAAATAATTATGACGGATTCATGGCAATGATCATGTATATTGGCATCACATCCGAGACAAGTAGACCGACTCCTGCCTGCATCTACTACTATTTACTCCACCCATCGACCGCTATCCAGCATGCATCTAGGGTATTAAGTATGAAACAGAGTAACGCCTTAAGCAAGATGACATGATGTAGACAAAGTAAACTCAAGCAATATGAGTAAACCCAACTTTTTATCCTTAATGGCAACAATACAAATACGTGTCATGTCCCCTTTTGTCAATGGGATTGAGCACCGCAAGATTGAACCGATCACAAAGCACCTCTCCCATTGCAAGACAAATCAATCTAGTAGGCCAAACTAAATCGATAGATCGGAGAGAAATACAAAGCTATAATAATCATGCATAAAAGAGTTCAGAGAACACTCAAATATTTCTCATGAATAATCTGATCATAAACTCACAATTCATCGGATCCCAACAAACACACCACAAAAGAAGATTACATCGGATAGAACTCCAAGAACATCGAGGAGAACATGGTATCGAAGATCAAAGAGAGAGAAGAAGCCATCTAGCTACTAGCTATGGACCCATAGGTCTGTGGTAAACTACTCACACATCATTGGAAGGGCGGCAAGGTTGATGAAGAAGCCCTCCGTGATCGATTCCCCCTCCAGCAGAGTACCGGAAAAGGCCTCCAGATGGGATCGCGGAAGAACAGAGGCTTGCATTGGTGGAAAGGTTTTATCTTCTGTCCCTCTGGTATATTGGGAATATTTGGTAATTTATAGCGTTGGAATTAGGTCAGGAGGTGCCACGAGCCTGGGGGGCGCGCCCTACCCCCCTGGGCGCGCCCTCCAGGCTTGTCGCCTCCTCGTGACTCTTCTAGTCTTCTCCCGAAGCTTCCTGGGTCTCTTCTGGTCCAGAAGAAATTAATCCAAAGATTTTTTTTCTCGTTTGGACACTTTTTGACAATGATTTTCTGAAAAGACAAAAATAAGCAGAAAACAACAACTGGCACTGGGCACTGGGTTAATAGGTTAGTCCCAAAAAATGATATATAATGGCATATAATTGCATATAAAACATCCTAGATTGATACTATAATAGCATGGAACAATAAAAAATTATAGATATGTTGGAGACGTATCATCATACATCTTTGAAAGGTAGCAGGTGCATTATATAAACCAAAAGGCATACGACGATAAGCATAAGTTCTAAAAGGATAAGTAAAGGTGGTTTTCTCTTGATCTTCAGGTGAAACAGGTATTTGAGAGAAACCAGAATAACCATCTAGGAAGCAAAAGTGTGTATGCTTAGATAATCTTTCTAACATTTGATCAATAAAAGGCAAGGGGTAATGATCTTTCCTAGTAGCTTTAATTAGTTTTCTAAAATCAATTACCATCCTATAACCTGTTACAATTCTTTATGGAATAAGTTCATTTTTGTCATTAGGAACAACGGTAATACCTCCTTTCTTAGGAACACAATGAACATGACTTACCCATCTACTATCAGCTACGAGATAAATTATACCTACCTCCAGAAGCTTTAATATTTCAGTTCTTACCACATCCTTCATTTTAGGATTAAGCCTTCTTTGATGGTCAACAACGGGTTTAGCATCTGGCTCCATATGAATTTTATGCTGACATAAAGTGGGACTAATGCCCTTAAGATCATCGAGAGTATATCCAATAGCGGCACGGTGCTTCTTCAAAGTTTTAATTAATCTTCTTTCTTCATGCTCTGAAAAGTTAGCACTAATAATAACATGATATATCTTCTTTTCATCAAGATAAGCATACTTAAGCGTATCGGGTAATTACTTTAATTCAAACACAGGATCACTCTTCGGTGGAAGAGGATCTCCCAAGGTTTCAACAGGCAATTATGTTTAAGATTAGGTGCTTGTTTAAAGAATAGCTCATCTATTTAATTTCTTTCATTCATATGCATATCATTCTCATGGTCTAGCAAATATTGTTCTAAAGGATCGGTAGGAGGCACAACAATAGAAGCAAGACCTATAATTTCATCTTTATTGGGTAATTCTTTATCATGAAGTTGTCTACTAAACTTAGAGAAATTGAATTCGTGAGATATATCACCAAACTTAACTCTAACTTTCTGTTTAACACAATCAATTTCAGCATTAACGGTATTCAAGAAAGGTCTACCAAATATAATGGGACAAAAATTATCTTGTTGTGAACCGAGTACAAGGAAATCAGTAGGGTATTTGATTTTACCACACAAGACTTCAACATCTCTAACAATCCCAAGTGGTGTAATAGTATCTCTACTTGCAAGCTTAATAGTAACATCGATATCTTCAATCTAAATAGGTGCAATATCATGCATTACTTCTTGATATAAAGAAAACGGAATAGCACTCACACTAGCACCCATATCACACAAACCATAATAACAATGATCTCCAATCTTAACAGAAACAACAGGCATCCCAACTACATGCTTGTTCTTATCTAGCATATCTCTTTCATTTCTAACAGGTTTAGCAATTCTGGCAGCCTCATTACAAAAGTATATAACATGCCCATCAATATCATCAACCAAAAGATCTTTAACCATTGCAATATTAGGTTCAACTTTAATTTGTTCAGAGGGTCTAGGTGTTCTTACATTACTTTTGTTAACCACAGTTGAAGCTTTAGCATGTTCCTTAATCCTAACAGGGAAGGGAGGTTTCTCAATATAAGCAGTAGGCACAACTGGACAACATTGTAAACAATTGTTTCTTCTTTAACACTAACAGGTTCTTCATTTAATTCGATATTTAAACCATTTCTCTTTAGGGAGATCAACATGAGCAGCAAAAGATTCACAAAAGGTAGCTACTATCTCAGAGTCAAGTCCATATTTAGTACTAAACTTATGAAAAGCATCAGTTTCCATAAAAGATTTAACACAATCAAACTCAAGATTTATACCTGACACTTTACCTTTGTCGATTTCCCAATCTTCAGAGTTACGTTTAATTCTTTCCAGAAGATCCCATCTGAATTCAATAGTTCTTTTCATAAAGGAATCAACAGAAGAAGTATCGAGCATGGATTGATCATTATGAGGAAGCCGAGCATAAAAGTTTTGAATAATTATTTCTCTTGAGAGCTCATGATTGGGGCATGTATGCAACATATACTTCAGCCTCCCCCAAGATTTAGGGATACTTTCTCCTTCACGAGGCCAAAATTATATATATAATTCCGATCACAATGAACCAAATGCATATGATAAAATTTCTGGTGGAATTCCAGCTTCAACCGGTTCCAATCACATGTTTCAGTATCATCACATAGCCTATACCATGTCAATGCCTTTCCCTCCAAAGATAAAGGGAATACTTTCATCTTACCTCCATCTCCGGATAAACCTGCAAGCTTAAACAATCCACAAATTTCATCCACATATATCAAGTGCATGTCAGGATGCAATGTTCCATCTCCTGCATAAGGGTTAGCTAGCAGTTTCTCTATCATACCCGAAGGAATTTCATAATAAATATTTTCAGTAGGTTCAGTAGGTTGAGGAGCAACTCTCAATGCTTCCGGTCGAGGTGAAGATACCCCGAACAAGCCCATCAAAGGATTACTTTCCATAGTGACAAGTAACAGTAAATTTCAGCACGTAATATAAATGTTTCCTTACCAAATTCCACTCACCAAAGGCGCTTCACTCCCCGGCAACGGTGCCAGAAAAGAGTCTTGATGACCCACAAGTATAGGGGATGAATCGTAGTCCTTTCGATAAGTAAGAGTGTCAAACCCAACGAGGAGTAGAAGGAAATGACAAGCTGTTTTCAGCAAGGTATTCTCTACAAGCACTGAAATTGTAGGTAACAGATAGTTTGGTAGCAAGGTAATTCGTAACAAGTAACAAGTAATAATGGTAACAAAGGTGCAGCATGGTGGCCCAATCCTATTTATAGCAAAGGACAAGCCGGAACGAACTCGTATAATAAGCAAAGCGTTCTCGAGGACACATGGGAATTTCATCTAGTCACTTTCATCATGTTTGTTTGATCCGCGTTCGCTACTTTGATAATTTGATATGTGGGTGGACCGGTGCTTGGGTGCTGTTCTTACTTGAACAAGCCTCCCACTTATGATTACCCCCTCTCGCAAGCATCCACAACTACGAAAGAAGAATTAAGATAACTCTAGCCATAGCATGAAAGATATGGATCCAAATCAGCCCCTTACAGAATAGCGCATAAACTAGGGTTTAAGCTTCTGTCACTCTAGCAACCCATCATCTAATTACTACTCCACAATGCCTTCCCTTAGGCCCAAAGATGGTGAAGTGTCATGTAGTCGACATTCACACGACACCACTAAAGGAAGCAACAACATACATATCATCAAAATATCGAACGAATACCAAATTCACATGATTACTTATGACAAGACTTCTATCATGTCATCAAGAACAAAAGTAACTACTCACAAATCATATTCATGTTCAAGATCAGAGGGGTATTGAATATCATTAAGGATCTGAAGATATAATCTTCCACCAAATAAACTAACTAGCATCAACTACAAGATTTAATCAATACTACTAGCAACCCACAGGTACCAATCTGATGTTTTGAGACAAAGATTGAATACAAGAGATGAACTAGGGTTTCAGATGAGATGGTGCTGGTGAAGATGTTGATGAACATTGGTCCTCCCACGATGAGAGGATCGTTGGTGATGTCGATGGCTTTGATTTCCCCCTCTCGGAGGGAAGTATCCCCGGCGGAATCGCTCCGCTGGAGAGCAAAATAGCTCCTTCCCAGGTTCCGCCTCGAGACGGCGGCGCTTCGTCCCGAAAGTCTTCTCTCTAATTTTGTTAGGGCAAAAGACCTTATATAGCAGAAGGAGGGGGCCAGAGGCCAGCCGGGGCCCCCACAAGGCATCAGGGCGCGCCGACGGGGCCACGTCCTGTTGCCTTGTGGGCAACTGGTGGGTCCCCTCCAGTATCTCTTTTCTCTAGTATTTTTTATATAATCAATAAAAAATCTCTGTGAAATTTCAAGTCAATTGGAGCTCTGTAGGATAGGTATCTTTGATGTAGCTATTTCAGGTCCAGAATTCCAGCTGCCGGTATTCTCCCTCATCATATAAATCTTGTAAATTAAGAGAGAAAAGGCATAAGAGTTGCATCATAAAGTGAAATAATGATCAAATACATTATAAATAACAATAGGAAATCACGATGCAAATTGGACGTATCAAGAGGCCACACTATGAGTCACATCTAATGCAATCTTCGAGTGTGGAAAAAACTTTTATCATTCCAAATTCGTGTATGCACATTATTAAAAAATGGGTCATTTGGTTATTGGTAGCAAAAGTAGAACCTCATGAATTTGTTGTGGATAGTATATCATTAATGCTTGAACGTTATTGGTTATTGCTTAAATGTCTCCAAGTGTGCCAACAATCTTTTCTAGCCATCGATTCCTAAGATCAGCTTCCACCAACCAAATTTCGTTATATTTTCCAGGAAATTGCAGCACCTTAACAAATGGTGCATATTTGTTGTGCATAGTGGCAGCCACTTGATAACCCACAAGTATAGGGGATCGCAACAGTTTTCGCAGGTAGTATTTCACCCAGATTTATTGATTTGACACAAGGGGAGCCAAAGAATATTTGCGAGTATTAGCAGTTGAGTTGTCAATTCAACCACACCTGGAGAACTAAATATCTGCAGCAAAGTGTTCAGTAACATAGTAGTATGATAGTTTCAATAGCAATAGTAGCTGTAGCAATAGTAACAGAGACAGTAACAGTAGCAGTTTTGTAGTGATTGTAACACCAGCAGCAACGAAAGTAACTTAGCAAAGACCAATATGCGAAAGTCGTAGGCATTGGATCAGTGATGGATAATTATGTTTGATGACATTCATCATGTAACAGTCACAACCTAGGGCGATACACAATAGCTCCAATTCATCAATGTAATGTAGGCATGTATTCCATATATAGTCATACGTGCTTATAGTAAGAACTTGCATGACATCTTTTATCCTACCCTCCCGTGGGAGCGGGGTCCATAAGGAAATCTAAGGGATATTAAGGCCTCCTTTTAATAGAGAACCGGAACAAAGCATTAACACATTGTGAATACATGAACTCCTCAATCTACGGTAATCACCGGAAAGAATCCCAATTATTGTCACCTTGGGGTATGCGGATCATAACACGTAATAGGTGCACACAACTTGCGAGATAGGATCAAGAACTCAAATATATTCATGAAAACATAAAGGTTCAGATCGGAAATCATGGCACTCGGTCACTAGTGACAAGCATTAAACATAGCAAAGTCATAGCAACATCAATCTCAGAACATAGTGGATACTAGGGATCAAAGCCCTAACAAATTGACTCGATTACATGGTAAATCTCATCCAACCCATCACCGTCCAGCAAGCCTATGAAGAAATTCCTCACGCCCGGTGGTGAGCATCATGAAATTGGTGATGGAGGATGGCTGATGATGACGACGACATCGAATCCCCCTCTCCGGAGCCCCGAACGGACTCCAGATCAGCCCTCCCGATGAAGAACAGGCGGTGGCGGTGGCTCCATATCATAAAACGTGATGATTCTTTTTCTCTAATTTTTTTCTCCACGAAAAGGTACTTATAGCGTTGGAATTAGGGTAAACGGAGCTGTCAGGGCCCCACAAGCCTGGGGGCGCGCCCTGGGGGTAGGCGCGCCCCCTAAGCTTGTGGCTCCTGGGTGGCCCCCCTCTAGTAGATCTTTTCGCCAGTATTTTTTATATATTCTGAAATAATTCTCCATAAATTTTCAGGTCCATCGGAGAACTTTTATTTCTGCACAAAAATAACACCATGGCAATTCTGCTGAAAACAACGTCTGTCCGGGTTAGTTCCATTCAAATCATGCAAATTAGAGTCCAAAACCAGAGCAAAAGTGTTTGGAAAAGTAGATACGTTTGGGACGTATCACCACTCATATTATTTACTACCTTCGTTCCTAAATATAAGATGTTTTGGCAGTTTAAATCGAACTGCAAAAATGCCTTACATTTAGGAACAGAGGGGTATACTTCATAAAGGTTACCACCATCACTTCGGTAAATATTGTTCAAATTGTTATAACAAGCCAAATAGCCTCAAGACCAAAGAAGAAACCACATATCAAGGATAGATAAATATCCAGCTAAAAATGTAATTAGAGCACAACACGTAGCATCTAGTTGCGCCTATACATGATGTTATACTTCCTATGGAGCCAATCGAATTGAGATGCTACACTCATATGGAGAAACATCTCCATTTACTTCATACGAACAACTTGGTAGCAAGGGTTCATCACTACCTCATCCAGAACAAGCAACCACTTCATCCAGAACAACACTAACTGAGGTGCCCTCTTCATTTTTGACGAAGACTCAAATGATGTTTGAGACCTCTCAACAATTTCACATGTTTTTCTAATATACTCATATAGTAGTCTTAAGCCATTACTGGGAAAAGACTTATAGGTGGGATCACATTAGTGGCAGGTGCACTCTAGTGCCTGCCATTGGTAATCTGGCAAATTACCAGTCGCATGCACAAAACCGTGCCCACCACAGCTATTTACTTACCAGTGTTGGGCGTTAGTTTGTGCATGCCACTGATAACATCTGTCCAGATTAGCTGTGGGGTAAATGTTACCAGTGGTAGGCACGAAACCGTGTCGCCACTAGTACTTGATTTACCAGTGGCGGGCATGTATATGCGCCCGCCACTAGTATTTTCGATCACACGACTATTCTGCCGAAAAATACCATTGGCGGGCCCGCGAAAGTTGTAACATGGGAAAAGCACAGAAAACACGACTATTGAAGCCCGCCACCGATAACTCAAGTACCAGTGGCAAACGCTTTTTTTGTGCCGGCCACTGGTATTTTCTTTCTATCATTTTTGTAATGTTAGGGTTTTAGTGTACCAGGATGCCTGTGGTAGTGTACCAGGATGTGCAATGATCTAGCGTAACATGTATAACATTGATGAACGGTGGCTTTGCCACAAAATATCATGTCAGCTCTATATGATCATGCAAAGCAATATGACAATGAATGCTCAAGTCATGTGAATAGTAACGATGGAAGTTGCATGGCAATATATCTCGGAATGGCTATGAAAATGCCATAATAGGTAGGTATGGTGGCTGTTTTGAGGAAGGACACATATAAGGCTTATTTTTGATAGAGCATATCATATCACGGGGTTTAGATGCACCAGCGAAGTTTGCACCAAGTCTCGAGGTGAGAACGGGCAATGCACGGTACCGAAGAGGCTAGCAAAATATGGAAGGGTGGAAGTGCTTATAGTCCAAAAACTCACATTAGTCATAAAGAACTCATATACTTGTTGTGAAAGTTTATTAGCCCTGGAAGCAAAGTACTACTCCCATGCCCCTAGGGAGTGGTTGGGAGGAGTTAACTATCACGCTCCCCCGATCCGAACAACACAAAAGATTTCAATCAGTGATAAATTATGCTCCAACTTCATCGCAAAACTATAGGCTATACGTGCATGCTCCGGGAATCACAAACTTTAAATCGACATTTTTACTAACCCGTGATAATCAACTAGTACACCCACATATTACCATCTTAATATCTCAAAACTATTGCAAGAAATCAAACATATCGTATTTAGTGATTTACAAGTTTTATGCAGGATTTTATGACTAACCATGTGAATGACCAATTCCTGTTGACTCTTTAAATAGATACAAGTGAAGCATGAGAGTTTAATTATTTCTACAAAAGACTTGGCAAGGCTCTTATGAATATAAGTGAAGCAAACGAGCATTCTACAAATAACGGTGTTCCCAATGTAGAGAAATGAGCATCCAAACTTCAAAAGATATGAGTGCAGCACACGAAACATTCTATAAAGCCATACTCAAAAGATATAAGTGAAGTGCAAAGAGCATTTTATAAATCAACCAAGGACTATCTCATACCGGCATGGTGCATCATAAAAATAAAAAGAAAAAGCACACGACGCTCCAAGAATTTACGCATATCATGTGAACAAAACAAAAACCGAGACATACCGATAAATGTCGAGGAAGAAAGATGGGATGCCTTCCAGGGCATCCCCAAGCTTAGATGCTTGAGTCTCCCTGAATATTTACTTGAGGTGCCTTGGGCATCCCCAAGCTTGAACTATTGCCCCTCCTTGTTCTTCTCATATCGATGTCTCCTCGGTCTTCGAACACTTCGTCCACACAAAACTTAACCAAACTTTTATTAGAGGGGTTAGTACATATAACATCAAATCCCACCATGTCTTGCTGTAACAATATTGTATAATTATGATCCAACATTACCTAAACTATGCTAACACAATTCTAATGCTCCCACATCAATGGGGCTTCGCAAAATTGCAAACATAAGCAGATAAAGAAACTATAACAGCAATCTGTGAAAACAGGACAGTCCGTAAAGATGCAGATGAAACATATACTTCTGTAACTCCAAAAATTCTGAAACATTAGGACCTAATAAACAATTTGCATAATAGTACTATGTAAAATTTCAGAATTTTTGCACACTACAGTAAAATATGAGAATTCAAATACTACAGCAAAAGTTTCCGTTTCTGCACAACACATACCACACAAGCAATTTAAACACCCTAAAGGTAAATATTGGTACATTATTTTTTTAATACAATGGATTTGTATAAGGGGGTAATTATTTTTGTGCGAAACTTCCATGAAAAATCGTACATTGTTTCCATGAGCATGAACATGAATGTTCAAGGTCGACCCTCACTTCTCCAAAGCATAACTTTCCAATCGCTTCTCATTTTGAAAAAGTTTTAGGTTTCCCTCTATATCTTTTTGTTTTTGATACTACCTCCGTTTCATATTGTAGTACGTATTGATTTTCTGAAAAGTCAATCCTTTCAAATTTTGACCGGGTTTATAGAGAAAACTATTTATATCTACAATTCCAAATATATAAATTATGAAAATACATCTTATGATGAATCTAATGATATATGTTTGGCTTTCTAGAAGTAAATGTTTTTTTCTACAAACTTGGTCAAAGTCTATAAGGTTTGACTTTTCAAAAAATCTATATGCACTACATTTTGGAACGGATGGATTATTTTAATATGCACACAAGAGAAGAAAATGACTCTCTAAAACTTCCGAGTTGTCTCCAAGGCAGTGATGTCAACTACACAACTTTATTCTTGTAGACTCGGTTGGGCCTCCAAGCGCAGAGTTTTGTAGGACAGCAGCAAATTTCCCTCAAGTGGATGACCTAATTTTTATCAATCCGTGGGAGGTGTAGGATGAAGATGGTCTCTCTCAAACAACCCTGCAATCAAATACAAATAATCTCTTGTGTCCCCAACACACCCAATACAATGGTAAATTGCATAGGTGTACTAGTTCGGCGAAGAGATGGTGATACAAGTGTAATACGAATGGTAGAAATAGGTTTTTATAATCTGAATAAATAAAAACAGAAAGGTAGCAAGTAACAAGATTGAGTAAAATCGGTGTCTCAATGCTTGGAAACAAGGCCAATGGTTCATACTTTCACTACTGTAATCTCTCAACAGTGCTAACATAATTGAATCATATAACCATCCCTCAACGTGCGACAAAGAATCACTGCAAAGTTCCTATCAATAGCGGAGAACTTAAGATGAAATTGTTGTCGATAGCAAAACGACCTCAAAGTTATCTTTTCGATCAATCTATTGAGCCATCCCTATAAGTGTCACCGATAGCCCTAGAGTTCGTACTAGAATAACACCATATGATACGCATCAATCAAATATAATGTCACCTAGATACTCTAATGTCACAAAAAGTATCCGTGAGTTAATTATTCGATATGCATCAAACAATTTCAGATTCATGATACTCAATCCAACACAAACAACTTCAAAGATTACCCCAAAGTTTCTATCGAAGAAAGTAGGATGAAAACGTGTATCAACCTATGTGCCTAGATTACACCAATGTCACCTCGAGAATCCGCAAGTTGATTAACAGAACATACATCAAGTGACTCAATAGAATACCCCATTGTCACCACGGGTATCCACATGCAAGACATACATCAAGTGATCTCAAATCCAAAATATTCAATCCGATAATAATTAGAGCTCAAAGGGTAAGACTCAATTCATCACAACAAAGATAGAGAGGTAAGAACACCATATGATCCAACTATATTAACAAAGCTCATGGTACATCAAGATCGTGCCCTATCAAGATCATGAGAGAGAGAAAGAGAGAGATCAAACACATAGCTACTGGTACATACCCTCAGCGTTGAGGGTGAACTACTCCCGCCTCATCATGGAAGCAGCGGGGATGATGAAGATGACCTCTGGTGATGACTTAGACGTCTCCAACGTATCTATAATTTTTGATTGTTCCATGCTATTATAATATCAATCTTGGTTGTTTTTATATACATTTACAAGCAATGATATATCATTTTTTGGGACTAACCTATTAACTTAGTGCCCAGTGCCAGTTGCTGTTTTTGCCTGTTTTTGGTTTTCCAGAATATCAGTACCAAACGAAGTCCAAATACCACGAAACTTTTTGGAGATTTTTTTGGACATAAGAGACACTAGATGCTTCGGGAGAAGGCCAGAAGACAGAGGAGGTGGCCACGAGCCACCAGGGCGCGCCCGAGGGGGGTGGCACGCCCTGGTGCCTCGTGGGCCCACCTCTGCTCCGTTTGACCTAATTCCACCTCTATAATTTCTCTAAAATCGGGAAACCAATAGAGGAGTCCACGAAATACTTTTTCCGCCGCCGCAAGTTCCTGTTCTCGAGAGATCCCATCCGGAGGCCTTTTGCGGCACTCTGCCGGAGGGGGAATCGATCACGGAGGGGCTCTACATCATCCTTGCTGTCGTTCCGATGATGCGTGAGTAGTTTACCACAGACCTTCGGGTCCATAGTTAGTAGCTAGATGACTTATTCTCTCTTTTTGATCTTCAATACAATGTTCTCCTCGATGTTCTTGGAGTTCTATCCGATGTGATCACTTTTTGCGGTGTGTTTGTTGGGATCCGAGGAATTGTGAGTTTATTATCAGATTATCCATGAATATTATTTGAGTTTTATCTGAACACTTTTAAGCATGATTATTATAGCTTCGTATTTCTCTCCGATCTATTGATTTGGTTTGGCCAACTAGATTGATTTATCTTGCAATGGGAGAGGTGCTTTGTAATGGGTTCGATCTTGCGGTGCTCAATCCCAGTGACAGAAAGGGGCATGACACGTATGTATAATTGCTATTAAGGGTAAAAGGATGGGGTTTATTCATGCGTGAGTTTACTTTGTCTACATCATGTCATCTTGCTTAAGGCGTTACTCCGTTCTTTATGAACTTACTACACTAGATGCATGCTGGATAGCGGTCGATGTGTGGAGTAATAGTAGTAGATGCAGAATCATTTCGGTCTACTTGTCTCGGACGTGATGCCTATATACATGATCATTGCCTTGGACATCGTCATGATTATTTGCTTTTCTATCAATTGCCCAACAGTAATTTGTTCACCCACCGTATGCTATTTTCAAGAGAGAAACCTCTAGTGAAAACTATGGCCCTCGGGTCTACCTTAATCATATATTGAAAATCCTAAAAATACCTTGCTGCAATTTTACTTTATTTATTTTATTTTGTATTTTCGTTTGATCTATCTATCTATCACCATACAATTTAATCTTGCAATTAACCGCCAAGGGATTTGATAACCCACAAGTATATGGGATCGCAACAGTTTTCGAGGGTAGAGTATTCAACCCAAATTTGCTTCGACACAAGGGGAGCCAAAGAATATTTGCAAGTATTAGTAGTTGAGTTGTCAATTCAACCACACCTGGAGACTAAATATCTGTAGCAGAGTGATCAGTAGCACAGTAGTATGATAGTTTGGTAGCAGTAGCAATAATAATAACAATAGTAGTAACAGTAGCAGCAGTAGTTTTGTAGCAATTGTGACAGCAGTAGCAACAGTAGTAACTTAGCAAAGAGCAATATGTGAAAAACTCGTAGGCATTGGATCGGTGATTATATTGGATAACATTCATCATGTAACAGTCATAACCTAGGGCGACACAGAACTAGCTCCAATTCATCAATGTAATGTAGGCATGTATTCCGTATATAGTCATACGTGCTTGCGATAAGAACTTGCATGACATATTTTGTCCTACCCTCCCGTGGCAGTGGGGTCCATAAGGAAACTAATTGATATTAATGCCTCCTTTTAATAGAGAACCGGAACAAAGCATTAGCACTTAGTGAATACATGAACTCCTCAAACTATGGTAATCACCGGAAAGAATCCCAATTATTGTCACCTTGGGGTATGCAGATCATAACACATAGCAGGTCGTACAACTTGCAAGATCGGATCAAGAACACAAATATATTCATGAAAACATAAAGGGTTCAGATATGGAATCATGGCACTCGGGCCCTAGTGACAAGCATTAAGCATAGCAAAGTCATAGCAACATCAATCTCAGAACATAGTGGATACTAGGGATCAAGCCCTAACAAAACTAACTCGATAACATGATAAATCTCATCCAACTCATCACCGTCCAGCAAGCCTACGAAGGTATTACTCACTCCCGGCGGTGAGCATCATGAAATTAGTGATGAAGGATGGTTGATGATGACGATGCCGGAAGATCCCCCTCTCCGGAGCCCCAAACGGACTCCAGATCTGGCCTCCCGATGAAGAACAGGAGGTGGCGGCGGCTCCGTATCGTGAAACGCAATAAAACTTCCTCTCTTATTTTTTTCTCTGGAATTGTGAATTTATAGGCCAGAGATTAGGGTCAGCGGAGCCACGTGGGCCCCATGAGCCACCAGGGCGCGCTTGGGGGGGTGGCGCGTCCTGGTGCCTCGTGGGCACTGGGTGGCCCCCCTCCAGCGGGTCTTGGTTCCAGTATTTTTTATTTATTACATAAAAAATCTCCAAAAACTTTCATCCAATTCCAAGAACTTTTATTTCTGCACAAAAAACAACACCATGGTAGTTCTGCTGAAAACAGCGTCGGTCCGGGTTAGTTCCATTCAAATCATGCAAATTAGCTTGGGGCCAAAACAAGAGCAAAAGTGTTTGGAAAAGTAGTTACGACGGAGACGTATCAACTCCCCCAAGCTTAACTCATTGCTTGTCCTCAAGCAATTCAGTTGACAAACTGAAAGTGATAAAGAAAAACTTTTACGAACTCTTTTGTTCTTGTATCAGTATATATGCTTAAATAGTACCCAAGTTTTCAGCAAAGATTATAACTAACCATGCAAATGATAACTCTTAGAAATTATATTCACTCATACCAATGGCATAATCAACTAGTGAGCAATAATAAGATATCTCAAATGCCAACACTTTGTCAAAACGATCATGATATAATATGACAACATGGTATCTCGCTAGCCCTTTCTGAGACCGCAAAACATAAATGCAGAGCACCTCCAAAGTTCAAGCAGCGACTAAACATTGTAATTCATGGTAGAAGAGATCCAGTCATGATGCACACAACATTAACTATTCACAATGCATGAGAATGACAATTGTGCTCTCAGGACTGGTGCTTATTTGAGAAGGTGATGACTCAACAATAAAAGTAAAATAACATAAAAGTAAATAGATAGGCCCTTCACAGAGGGAAGCATGGATTTGCAGAGATGCCAGAGCTCGAAGCTTAAATCGGAGATAAATAAAATTTTGCGAGGTATGCCTTTCCTGTTAACGTCACAACCGAGAGTTTTCAATATCTTCCATGCTAAACACATTAGCGGCGGTTCCCAAACGCAAAAGTAAAGTTTACTCCCCCTCCACCAACAAACACAAGCCATGGCTAGCCGAATCCTCGAGTGCCCTCCATACCAACAACTTTACGGGGGAGTTTGTTTTATTATTTTACAATTTTAATAATGGGACTGGGCATCCCGATTACCAGCCCCTCTCGTGCAAGGACAAGTGAATAAACACTCATCATGAGAATAACCCGCTTAGCATGGAAGATACTAACCGCCCCCTGTCGCTCCATGAGCAGTACGGGCACACAAAACAGATGTTCATTTGAATATTTGGAGGTGGCACATGCAAATTTACTTAGAACGGCAGAGTAATACCGCATATAGGTAGATATAGTGGACTCATCTGGAATAACTTTGGTTTAAAGATTTTGATGCACAAGCAGCATTCCCGCTTAGTACAGGCGAAGACTAGCAAATAGGTTGAGAAGCGACTAGCTAGACAGCGAAAACGGTCATAATCATGCATTATGAATAATCAACATTGAATACTAGCATGAGTAGGATATAAGCACCATGAACATAAATATCGTGAAGGCTATGTTGGTTTTGAATCAACTACATGTGTGAACATGTGCCAAGTCAAGCCACTTGAAACATTCAGAGGAGGATACCATATCATCATACTACATCACAATCATTTTAATGCATGTTGACACTCAGGATAAATCATTATCCACTCCTAGCTACTTAAGCATGGCATGAGCAACTATAATCTCTAATTGTCATCATAAACATGTTTAATCATAACATGCTGAATCATGGACACTGAGTTAAACTTATTTACAAAAACAAAGAACAAGTTGAGTTCATACCCGCTTTTCCTTGCCACAGTAACTTCATCAAATCATCGTCATTATTGCTTTCACTTGCACGACCGAATGATATGAAATAAAAATAAAAAATAGTGCAAGCGTGTCGTGGACTAAGCTGGAATCTGCAAGCATTTTATTCAAATGAGAAGACAAGGTAAAATGGGCTCTTTGTTAGATCAACAACAATGCATATGAGAGCCACTCAACATTTTCATCGTGGTCTTCTCCTTACAATGACTCAACAAAAGAAAAGAATTTCAGAGAAACACACTGAAATATTTTTGGAGTTTTTAGTTTTTCTATAGAAAACAAAATAAAGAAGAAAACGAAAAACGAGAAAAACTATTTACACGGGAAAGCTCCCAACAAGTAAAAGAAGAAACGGGAAAATCTTTTAGGGTTTTCTTTACTACTACGAAACTACAACTAATTAAACTAGAAAGAAAAATCGAAAAGAAGCGAGAAATGTTTTTGGATTTTCTCAAGTTTTTCGAACACACTAGTAGAAAGCGAGAAAATAAAACTAACATGGATTATACAATGAAAAAGTATGAACACCGACAACTGGAATGAAATGTGTGAGCATGAATGTAATGTCGGTGAGAGATAGGTACTCCCCCAAGCTTAGGCTTTTGGACTAGCTTGGTCTACGGCCATCCGTAGTAGCCATCCGGCCCCATATGAAACTCCTGAGGAGGCGTTACCCGAGCGTCCCAATCCTGGGCCTCCTCCTCTGCCGCTGCCAGTGCGTTCCGATAAGCAACTATGTCTGGTGGCATAACAGTATATCCGTTCCTTGCATGAGAATCAAACAAAGCAGGTGCAGGCAATGGAATAATATCACGAGTATCCTCACTAAAAACCAAGTTATAACGAATGTGGTGGGGAGGTTCAGGAGCATCAAGAATGTGGTGGGCCCTCATGGACTGGTGATGTAAGTAAACTCTGGGCAACAAGTAATCATGAGGGCGTATGTTAACATTAAAACGTCTCGCTAAGCGAGTAGCATAAATACCACCATGAAATTTTCCCTTAGTCCTATTAGTGTGCAAGCGGCGTGCAATGATGGCTCCCAGGTTATAAGTGTTATCATTATGCAATGCGCGCCGTAAAATGGCAAAGTCAGGTGCACATAGCGCACTACCCTGCTCCCTAGCAGTCAAGCATTTCCCAATGAATAAAGCAAAGTAGTGAACAGAGGGAAATTGCGAGCTAGTGGATCAGGCTTTCGACACGCCCCTTTTCTCAACCACAGTTAAAGTGTGGAGGAAACCCTCAAACTCCTCCGGTTGAGGCTCTCTGATTTCCCCATCAAAGGGAATCAAACATATCTCCCAAAATTCAGCCAGAGGTATCTGATAACGTTCAGCATATAAATCAAAGCGCACCTCAGGGGGTTCGATCCTACTAAGAAAATGAAAGTTTTGCACAAAGGAATTTGTAAGGATGTGGTGCTGGTCAGACTCATCTGCGAGGAAGTCAATCAGTCCGGCATTTGCAACAAATTGCGCGAACTGTTGGTAGAATCCGGCTTTATTCATGAAGGAATTGTGCGGCCATTCGCACGGCCGGACCTCCGTCTAATGCGGGATGTTGAGGTCGCTGTCCGAGGAGTCCCCAAGGACTCCCTTGGCATTCCGCTTCGAATAACTCCTCTGGAAGATATTCATTTTCCTAAGAACAATTTTCTGAAAATTTTTGGGCCACAAAATGATATCAATAAAACTTCACAAGATTGATAGCAACTACTCATATGGATGTCTAGAGGCTATATCAAGCATTCAAACTACTTGGAACTCAAAGAATTCAACAGGCAAGCTCATTTTCAGTAGCACCAAGTGCAGCTAATTATGCAAAATATAATCCACTAGAGCAAAAGCTAATTGGAGCAATGGAGGAGTTACATACCAAGGAGCAATCTCCCAAAACAGTTTCAGAAACGGAGCTCCGAGCAAAGAGATCGAAAATTTCAGGTTTGTGAGCAAGAACACGAGAGAGAGAGCTACCAGGAATTTTTGCTGAAGGGATAAGTGAGGGGGTCCCTATGGGGCCCACGAGCCACCTAGGCACGCTAGGAGGGTGGCGCGCCCTGGTGCCTCGTGGGCACCTGGGGCACCCCCCCTGGTATGTTTCCAGTGCCAAAAATTCTTAAATATTATATAAAAATTCATATCAAAATTTTATTGCATTCTAGGCACTTTTATTTTTGGGCACTTTTTTATTGCACGGATAATTCAGAAAACAGGATAATCATGGCATTTTATTGCATTTAACTAAAAATTACAGAAAACAAAAAGTGGGTACAGAAGGTTGTGCTTACTAAATTCATCGACCCCATGCCCCTAAAAAAGAATCCATTAATAAGGTTGATCAAGTCTTATTAACAAACCATTTCCGAGTAACATGAAACCGTAGAACTTTCGTATAACAGTAAGTTACCTCAACGGGGACATGCATCTCCCCGATAATAAGAGTTTCCTATTTCCTCTTGACAGTTGGAAGGGGGAGTTGAAAACTTCCAATAGTAATTGTTGGAGTCTTTCCAATAACACGAATACCATTTAGTTGAAATTGTTTCTTCGGAAAGTGCAACGTATGCTCATTACCATTGATATGAAAAGTGACCTTGCTTTTGTTCCAATCAATAACAGCCCCTGCAGTATTCAGAAAGGGTCTACCAAGGATAATCGACATATTGTCGTCCTCGGGCATATCAAGTATAATAAAGTCTGTTAGGATAGTAACATTTGCAACTGCAACGGGCACATCCTCACAAACACCGATAGGAATGGCTGTTTATTTCTCAGCCATTTGTAATGATATTTCAGTGGGAGTGAGTTTATTCAAATCAAGTCTTCTATATAAAGAGAAAGGCATAACACTAACACCGGCTCCTAAATCACACAAAGCACTTTTGACATAATTTCGTTTAATGGAGCATGGTATAGTTGGTATTCCTGGATCTCCTAGTTTCTTAGGTAATCCATCCTTAAAAGAATAATTCGCAAGCATGGTAGAAATTTCAGCCTCAGGTATCTTTCTTTTATTTGTGACAATGTCTTTCATATATTTAGCATAAGGGGCCATCTTTAAAATATCAGTCAAACGAGTACGCAAAAAGACTGGCCTAAGCATTTCAGCAAAGCGTTCAAATTCTTCCTCATCCTTTTTCTTAGATGGTTTAGGAGGAAAGGGCATGGGTTTTTGAACCCATGGTTCTCTTTCTTTACCATGTTTTCTAGCAACGAAATCTCTTTTATCATAACGTTTGTTTTTAGAAGGTGGGTTATCAAGATCAACAGCAGGTTCTATTTCAACATCATTATCAGGTTCTTTATCATTATCTGGTTGGGTATCCACATGAGCATCATCATTATTATTATCATCGGGTGGTTGTTCATTACCAGATTGTGTTTCAGCATCAGAAATAGAAACATCATTACTATCCTCTAAGGGTTTCTCTACCTCAGGTTCACTAGAAGTATGCAAAGTCCTATCATTTTTCTTTTTCTTTTTCTTTTTAGATGGACTAGGTGCATCAACATTAATTCTTTGAGAGTCTTGTTCAATTCTTTTTCGGTGACCTTCAGGATAAAGTGGCTCCTGAGTCATTCTACCTACTCTAGTCATTACTCTAACAGCATGATCATTCATATTGTTATTCATTTCATTGTTCACTTTGAGATTTAGCAACTTGTTCTAATTGAGTTTGAACCATAGATGCATGTTTACTCACACCTTTAACATCATTAGCAATTCTAAATAACAAGTCACTCAAGCGATCAATCATGTAGGCATTTTGTTTCAATTGTTTCATAACATTTGCATTGAAGTGATCTTGCTTAATAATATAATTGTCAAATTCATACAAGCCTTGACTAGGAGGTTTGTTATAAGGAATATCACTTTCATCAAACTTTATAAGAGAATTTACCTCTACTACCTATGGCGGTGTGTCAAGACCATGTATTTCTTCAATAGGTGGCAAATTTTTAACATCTTCAGCTTTAATACCTTTTTCCTTCATACACTTCTTTGCTTCTTGCATATCTTCAGGTTTGAGATATAAAATACCCCTCTTCTTCGGAGTGGGTTTGGGCGGTGGTTCAGGAAGTGTCCAATCATTATCATTCTTCAATATATTATTCAATAATTCCTCATCTTGTTCAATAGTCCGTTCCCTGAAAACACAACTCGCACAACTATCTAGGTAGTCCCTAGAAGCATCGGTTAGTCCATTATAGAAGATATCAAGTATTTCATTTTTCTTAAG
Organism: Elymus sibiricus; assembly: GCA_039707655.1. NCBI lineage: Eukaryota > Viridiplantae > Streptophyta > Magnoliopsida > Poales > Poaceae > Elymus > Elymus sibiricus. The sequence goes on from CM077674.1 coordinate 33,130,600, forward strand.
AGGATGATCACGCAAAGCATTAAGTAATTGGAGAAGCCTCCCCCAAGCTTGAGGGAGATTCTCTTCTTCAATTTGCACAAAGTTAAATATTTCTAATAAAGCAGCTTGTTTCTTATGAGCAGGAAAATATTTTTCAGAGAAGTAATAAATCATATCCTGGGGACTACGCACACATCCAGGAGCAAGAGTATTATACCATTCTTTAGCATCACCCTTTAATGAGAAAGGAAACTACTTAAGAATATAGTAATAGCGAATTGTTTCCTCATGAGCAAATAGGGTGGCTATATCATTTAATTTAGTGAGATGTGCCACAACGGTTTCAGTTTCATAACCATGGAAAGGATCAGATTCAACCAAAGTAATTAACTCAGAATCGACAGAGAATTCATAATCCTTATCAGTAACAAGTATGGGAGAGGTAGCAAACTAAGGGTCATATTTCATTCTCTCCCTCATAGATTTTTCTTTCATTTCAGCAAGCAACTTTATAACTTCATGTCTATCATTACAAGCAAGGATGGCTCTAGCCGTCTCCCTATCAAAGAAATGTTCATCAGGTGTTTCAACTCTAGTAGGAGAGCTAGGCATAATAGGTGAATCATAATTCTCAAGAGTTTCAACATTTTCAATTTCTTTAGCTTTACCAATTTGTTCAGCAAGAAATTCACCAAGTGGCACAACATTATCAAGCATAGTACTAGCATCATCATAAGTATCATTCATAGCAGAAGTGGTATCATCAATAACTTGTGACATATCAGATATAGCATGTGGTGCTGTTACAAGTTTACTCAAAACAGAAGGTGAATCAAGTGCAGAGCTAGATGGCAGTTCCTTACCTCCCCTCCTCTTAGAGGGAACGATCTTGGTCTTAGCATCTTTCAGATTCTTCATAGTGATCAAAAGATATAAATCCCAAGTGACTCAGCAAATAAAGCTATGCTCCCGGCAACGGCGCCAGAAAAAGGTCTTGATAATCCACAAGTATAGGGGATCGCAATAGCTTTCGAGGGTAGAGTATTCAACCCAAATTTATTGATTCAACACAAGGGGAGCCAAAGAATATTTGCAAGTATTAGCAATTGAGTTGTCAATTCAACCACACTTGGAGACTAAATATCTGCAGCAGAGTGATCAGTAGCACAGTAGTATGATAGTTTGATAGCATTAGCAATAATAGTAACAGTAGTAGTAACGGTAGCAGCAGTAGTTTTGTAGCAATTGTGACAGCAGTAGCAACAGTAGTAACTTAGCAAAGAACAATATGTGAAAAACTCGTAGGCATTGGATCAGTGATTATATTGGATAACATTCATCATGTAACAGTCATAACCTAGGGCGACACAGAACTAGCTCCAATTCATCAATGTAATGTAGGCATGCATTTCGTATATAGTCATACGTGCTTGCGATAAGAACTTGCATGACATCTTTTGTCCTACCCTCCCGTGGCAGCGGGGTCCATAAGAAAACTAAGGGATATTAAGGCCTCCTTTTAATAGAGAACCGGAACAAAGCATTAGCACCTAGTGAATACATGAACTCCTCAAACTATGGTAATAACCGGAAAGAATCCCAATTATTGTCACCTTGGGGTATGCGGATCATAACACATAGCAGGTGCGTACAACTTGCAAGATCGGATCAAGAACACAAATATATTCATGAAAACATAAAGGGTTCAGATCTGGAATCATGGCACTCGGGCCCTAGTGATAAGCATTAAGCATAGCAAAGTCATAGCAACATCAATCTCAGAACATAGTGGATACTAGGGATAAAGCCCTAACAAACCTAACTCGATTACATGATAAATCTCATCCAACTCATCACCGTCCCGCAAGCCTACGAAGGAATTACTCACTCCCAGCGGTGAGCATCATGAAATTGGTGATGAAGGATGGTTGATGATGACGATGCCGGAAGATCCCCCTCTCCGGAGCCCCAAATGGACTCCAGATCTGGCCTCCTGATGAAGAACATGAGGTGGCAGTGGCTCCGTATCGTGAAACGCAATAAAACTTCCTCTCTTATTTTTTTCTTTGGAATTGTGAATTTATAGGCCAGAGATTAGGGTCAGCGGAGCCGCGTGGGCCCCACGAGCCACCAGGGCCTTTCCCTCCGTACTTAGGAGACGATCCAGGAATTTTAAACTTTAAATATTTGAGTGACAAATCTTTAAAAGAAGCATGGGATAGATTATTAAAAATACAAGTAAGTTCTAGGCCTCAGTTTCACATTAAATTGTTCCTTAAAAGTTTTTATGTTGGACTACCCCTTGCTCATAGACGTGTCTTGGATTCTATATTTGAAAATGATTTTTTTTGGGAGTGACGCCTTTGACACCTACGAAAAGATGAAAAGCATATTTGGACAACCAAAAGTTGAAACTATTGAACCTATTACTCTGGTATGCTTTCGTCAAACTGAGCAAATAAAGGAAACAAAGGCTAGTATGGATTCTAATTTTCGAGGAATATTTAATCTTGCCTCTAAAATAAATAGCAATGTGCTGTCACAAATTAGGAGGGTTGATGCTTTAGATCAAAAGATCTCTCTTTGTGTTTTGAAAGAAATAAAAACCCTTTGCACTAAGCTTGATCATCTAGAGCCCATTATTGATTATGGCAAAGAGAGTGAAATAGGAGTTGCGAGGGTTATTAAGAAGGATGACAATACTTGAAATTATGCATTATGCCTAGCTAGGGGCATAAAACAATAGCGCTTGTTGGGAGGCGACCCAATGAATAAAATATTTTTTTTTTGCTTTTTATTTCTATTCTTGTGTGCTAACACAATTATGCTACTGTTATGATTGTGTTTTCGCCAAGTAATTCCTTTGCGATGATTTGGAAGATAGTATAATTGAAGCTGTTTGGAAAACAGAAAGTTTTGCGTCCAGTGCTGGAATTTTAATTCTGTACTGGAGCGTCAGAAAAATCTGAAATTTTTACACAGTATTGGTATATGAATTGTCCACGTTGTCCTAATTTTTCAGAAATTTTGGAGTTAAACAAAGTTTAGCTTTTAAATAGATCTTTACAGACCATTCTGTTTTAGACAGATTCTGTTTTTGTTGCATAGTTTGCTAATTTTGATGAATCAATGGATCGTATCAGGGGGTATGAGTCATGGAGAAGTTGGAGTACAGTAGCATTATGCCAATATTAAATATGAATCAATTTACTATAGTACTTAAAGTTAAGGATTTATTTGTTATACTAACGGATATCACGAAGGTTTTGTTGAGTTTTGTGTGATTGAAGTTTTCAAGTTTTGGGTGAGATCACGATAGATGAAGGAATAAAGAGTGGCAACTGATGTCTACTACAAAAATTATTCTTGTAGACTCTTGTTGGGCCTCCAAGCGCAGAGCTTTGTAGGACAGTAGCAAATTTCCCTCAAGTGGATGACCTAAGGTTTATCAATCCGTGGGAGGCGTAGGATAAAGATGGTCTCTCTCAAACAACCCTTCAACCAAATACAAGAAATCTCTTGTGTCCCCAACACACCCAATACAATGGAAAATTGTATAGGTGCACTAGTTCGGCGAAGAGATGGTGCTACAAGTGTAGTATGGATAGTAGATATAAGTTTTTGTAATCTAAAAAAAACAGCAAGGTAGCAAGTGATAAAATGGAGCACAAACGATATTGCAATGCTTAGAAACAAGGCCTAGGGTTCATACTTTCACTAGTGCAATCTCTCAACAATGCTAACATAATTGAATCATATAACAATCCCTCAACGTGCGATAAAGAATCACTCCAAAGTTCCTATTCGCGGAGAACATAAGATATAAATTGTTGTAGGGTACGAAACCACCTCAAAGTTATCTTTTCCGATCAATCTATTGAGCCATCCCTATAAGTGTCAAGAACAGCCCTAGAGTTCGTACTAAAATAACACCATATGATACGCATCAACCAACTCTAATATCACCTAGATACTCCAATGTCACCACAAGTATACGTGAGTTGATTACACGATTTGCATCAAACAACTTCAGATTCATAATATTCAATCCAACACAAAGAACTTCAAAGAGTGCCCCAAGATTTATACCGGAGAAAGTAGGACGAAAACATGCATCAACCCCTATGCATAGATTACCCCAATGTCACCTCGGGAATCCGCGAGTTGAGTGCCAAAACATATATCAACTGAATCAATATAATACCCCATTGTCACCATGGGTATTCATATGCAAGACATACATCAAGTGTTCTCAAATCCATAAAAATATTCAAACCGATAATAGTGAAACCTCAAAGGTAAAAACTCAATTCATCACAACAAGATAAAGAGGGAGAAACACCATATGATCCAACTATATTAACAAAGCTCGCGGTACATCAAGATCGTGCCAAATCAAGAACACGAGAGAGAGAGAGAGAGAGAGATCAAACACATAGCTACTAGTACATACCCTCAGGCCCGAGGGTGAACTACTCCCTCCTCGTCATGGAGACCGCCGGGATGATGAAGATGGCCTCCGGTGATGATTCCCCCCTCCGACAGGGTGCCGGAAAAGGGCTGTAGATGAGATCGTGGAGGTACAGAGGCTTGCGGTGGCGGAGTCAAAGTTCTAGGGTTATTTCTGGGGGTTTTGGTATTTATAAGGATTTTTGGCATTGGAATCACGCGAAGAACGGCCACAGGGGGCCCACGAGGCACCAGGGCGCGCCTGGGGGGTGGCGCGCCCAGGTGGCTTGTGGGGCCCCTGTGGGTCTTCTGATGTTCCCCCGAAGCTTCCTGGGTCTGTTTCCTTCCAGAAAAAATCGTCAAAAAGTATCGCTGCATTTGGACTTCATTTGATATGGATTTTCTGGAAAACCAAAAACAAGCAGAAAACAACAACTGGCACTGGGCACTAGGTCCATATGTTAGTCCATGAAAATCATATAAAATCCATATAAAAGTGCACCAAAATCATACAAAACTATAAGAAACATGGCAGGAATACTTCATAAATTATTGATACGTTGGAGACGTATCAGCATCCCCAAGCTTAATTCCTGCTCGTCCTCGAGTAGGTAAATGATAAAAGAAATAATTTATGAAGTGTGAATGCTAGCATAGTGCATAAGTTTGATCAATGATAATTTCAATCACTTTTCCTAGCATCATAACAGCAACTCTTTCTCATAAAACTCATCATGATAAAGTAGCAATCAATTCACATGTTATGGTTTAAACAGTGCATTCTCTTGAAACTTAACAACCTATGTTCTTAGTCACCAAACAATTGCAATTCAACTTATTTTCAACAAAGTCTAAGTAAGAACTCCACATACTCAATTATCATATAGTCTTCTAGGATTGCTAGTACTCAAAGCATATTTTTAGAACAAATGGCATCCATCGAACACAGAGAAAGATTGGGGCTTAATGTTTCGCCTCCTAACTTATTTATCATAGAGATAATTGTCAACAATAATAATTCATGATCGAATATATTTGACTGGCCATAAGTGCCTGGATCTTTCCCCACCACATGATGCTTGCCAACTAGAGAATAATTAAGGTCGAAATGAGAAGTAATACTATTGACTCTTGCATAAAAGCAAATACATAAAGTAAAAGATAGGCCCTTCGCAGAGGGAAGCAGAGGTTGTCATGCGCTTTTTATTTTTGGATGTGCAAGCTCTTAATGCAAAGGAACGTCACGTTATATTGCCCCTTGTGATAGCAACCTTTATTATGCAGTCCGTCGCTTTTATTTCTTTACCATCACAAGTTCGTACAACGCTTATTTTCCCTTGCAATAAAACATCATACATATTTTAGGAACAATTTTTATTGCTTTTTGCACCGATGACTACTTATTTGAATGATCTTATTCAATCCATAAGTAGATATGGTGGACACTCATGGGAAGAAACTGGGTTTAAGGGTTTTTGGATGCACAAGTAGTATCTCTACTTAGTACGAATTTTTGGCTAGCAAAAGATCTTAAGCAAGCACCACATGTTGGAGGATCCATAACAATATAACTTCTATGCAAATATACCCAAACATAACTCATTACGTTGTCTTCCTTGTCCAAATTCAACTAATTTGCTCAATTTTGAAAATAATTCATGGGTATTCACAATCATAAAAGATGTCCAAGATAATATATTTATATGTGAAAGTTCTCTTCCTTATACTAATCATTCAAGAATTGCTTGTATGACCAATATTGTGGTTTTCAAACTTCAATAGATTTTACTTTCTAAACCAAATGTGAAATATTACTAAGCATATGGAACATGGATAATTTCAGATTTATGATATTCAATTCATTCAAACATTTTCTCTTAGGATATAAGTGAAGAACGAGAGTAAATGACAAACTACTCCAAAAGATATAAGTGAAGATCAATGAGTAGTTATGTAAATAGGTAGCTATGTGAGGACTCTCTCTCATTTAAAAATTTCAGATCTTAAGTATTTTATTCAAACAGCAAAGAAAAAAATTACATTCCAAGAATAGCACATCTCATGTGAAGAAGCAAAAACTTAGGCTCAACCAAGACTAACCGATAATTTTTGATGAAGAAATGTGGGATGCCTACCGGGGCATCCCCAAGCTTAGATGCTTGAGACTTCTTGAAATATTAACTTGGGATGCCTTGGGCATCCCCAAGCTTGAGCTCTTGTGTCTCCTTAATTCCTCTCATATCACGGTTTCCTTAAATCTTAAGAACTTCATCCACACAAAACTCAACAAGAACTCGTGAGATACGTTAGTATAAATCAACTCAAAACCTTAACATTCTCTACTGTAACAAATCACTAAAATAATAATTAAACATTGCATACTAAATTCCTCTGCATATTTATTACTCCTATCCACAAATAGAAACATTAAACAAGAAACATATGCAAACAATGCAACTATAACCGAAATCTCTCTAAACAGAACAGTCTGTAAAGGGTGAATAAGAATTCAAACTTCCCTAACTCCAAAAATTCTGAAAAATTACCACGTGACAGAGAACTCATGCATGCTTACTGTGTAAAAATTTCAGGTTTTTATCATGTTCTGACTATTCAGGAATATTCTGAAGATAACATAAAACTTTCTGTTTTCAAACAGCAACACATAAACTTGCAAACTGAGCATGGTAAAGGCTATAATTGGCATTTTATTGAACTAAAAGATACAAAACATGATTATTGATAAAAGCAAGCAAATCTCAACAAAATAAAATGACGCTCCAAGGAAAACACATATCATGTGACGAATAAAAATATAGCTCCAAGTAAGGTTACCGATAATGTTGAAGACGAAAGAGGGGATGCCTTCCGGGGCATCCCCAAGCTTAGAGGTTTGAGTATTCCTTGAATATTACCTTGGGGTGCCTTGGGCATCCCCAATCTTAGGGTCTTTCCACTCCTTATTCTCCTCATATCGATATCTCACCCAAAACTTGAAAACTTCAATCACACAAAACTTAACGGAACTTGTGAGATAGGTTAGTATGATAAAAATAAATCATCCACTTAGGTACTGTCAAGACAAGATTCCAAAAATTTCTCACATAATGCCTACTATATTATATCATTTCCACAATTTATATTACTCAATATAAGCTATGAAAACACTAAAACAAGCAAACTATGCACTAAAAACAGAATCTGTCAAAAACAGAACAGCATGTAGTGAGCGATTTAAAATCCATAATTATGTACATCAAAAAATTCTGAAAAATTATGTCAACTTAAGAAATTTGTAACCCAATGCTCTGTAAAAATTTCAGAATTTTTGCACTCTCCAGTACAGAATAGAAATTCCAGCACTGGACGCAAAAGTTTCTGTTTTTGCACAAAATCGAATCAACAAGTATCCACACTATCCCAAAGGCTTTACTTGGCATATTATTGAAACAAAAAATATAAAACATGATTACCACAGTATCTTAATCATGTGAACACAAAAAAACAGTAGGGGTAAATGTTGGGTTGTCTCCCAACAAGCGCTTTTCTTTAATGCCTTTTTAGCTAGGCATGATGATTTCAATGATGCTCACATAAAAGTAAAGAATTGAAACATAACGGGAGCATCATGAAGCATATGACTAGCACATTTAAGCCTAACCCACTTCCTATGCATGGGGATTTTGTGAGCAAACAATTTATGGGAGCAAGAATCAACTAGCATAGGAAGGCAAAACAAGCATAACTTCAAAACTTTCAACACATAGAGAGGAAACTTGATATTATTGAGATATGTAAAAGCATATGATCCTCTCTCATAATAATTTTCAGTAGCATCATGAATGAATTCGACAATATAGCTATCACATAAAGAATTCTTTTCATGATCTACGAGCATAGAATTTTTACTACTCACCACATAAGCAAATTTGTTCTCATTCATAATAGTGGGAGCATCGTATGAAACTCGAAAACTATAAATTGTTTCCACATTAAAAGAATGATGTTCAGTAAAAGGATTTTCATAATTATAACAAGTATAATAATAATAATCATCACTATTTTTCATAACATTAGTATCATCACAATAATCATCATAGATAGGAGGCATGTCATCATCATAATAAATTTGCTCATCAGAAGTAGGGGGAATAAAAAGATCATTTTCATTAAGTATAGCATCCCCAAGCTTAGGGCAAACGTTATTTGCAGCAAATAAATACTCAAACATATCATTCCAATCAAACATAGCTTCCCCAAGCTTGTTGGTTTGCATATCATTAGCATTATCACTATTATCATCAATAGTATGAATAGCACCAATAGGGTAACAATTATTATCATATTCCTCCAAGTTGGTGCCATAAAGATTTTCAAGATCATAAGAAGTATCATTATCTTCCCAATCATAATTATCACAACAAGCAATAGGCATAACAAAATCATCATCAAGTGTATCATCTTCCACAATTATTTTTGATTCATTCTCATGAGGTACAACAATAATAGGAGCAACATTATTTGGGAGAGATACCTCTTTACCTCTACTTTTCCTTCTTTTCTTTTTCTTTACCACATTATGTGTGGGTTTATTTAATTCTTCCGAGCTTCTTATTGAAGAGATTGGTTGGATAGGAAGCTCCTCCTCGTTACCTGTTTCATCATGAGGGAAAATAGGAGGGAAAGGGGGATTCTTTACCCTCCCATTAGTATTTCTTTTATATTCTATTTGTTTTCCTGTTTTTCTATAGTTGGCTATATAAGCATTCTCATTGCAATTTACCACACAAAACATATAGATTTCCTCTAAATTATTTTCAATGTCTTTTGCGAGAATGAATACTTCAAACCAACTATTTTTATGTGTCAATTCTTCACACCCCAAAAATAAACAAAGTTCATTATAAAGTTCAAGGGTGATTATGTTATTGCAATATTTGGACATGATTCTATCATGAAAAAGCATGCATTGGAAATTAAGGTAACCAATTTATTGCAAAGTTCACAAGTAATAGGATAAAGAGAACATAATTTTGTAGCAAATTCATCTATCACTTTGAGCAAAAAATTGGTTCTATCATGCTTATGCTTCTTACAAAATCTATCATCCCTATAAGGCATGTCTTCACAAACTTTATGCACTCCACAAAAATTGACATGCTTATAAGAAACACTTTTGTCATGACTAGTGCAATCATCTTTAGTATTTTGGATATTCATAGAATTCATACTAACAAAATTGCAATCATGCTCATCATTCAAAGATTTTATGCCAAACATTTTATTGAATTCTTCTTCTATCAATTGAGCACAATTTTCCGCTCCATCATTTTCAAGAAAAACATTATAAAGACGAATAATATGAGGCAATCTCAATTCCATTTTTTTAGTTTTCTTTTATAAACCAAACTAGTGATAAAACAAGAAACTAAAAGATTCGATTACAAGATCTAAAGATATACCTTCAAGCACTCACCTCCCCGGCAACGGCGCCAGAAAAGAGCTTGATGTCTACTACAAAACTTATTCTTGTAGACTCGTGTTGGGCCTCCATGCGCAGAGTTTTGTAGGACAGTAGCAAATTTCCCTCAAGTGGATGACCTAAGGTTTATCAATCCGTGGGAGGCGTAGGATGAAGATGGTCTCTCTCAAACCACCCTGCAACCAAATACAAGAAATCTCTTGTGTCCCCAACACACCCAATACAATGGTAAATTGTATAGGTGCACTAGTTCGGCGAAGAGATGGTGATACAAGTGTAGTATGGATAGTAGATATAAGTTTTTGTAATCTGAAAAAAAACAGCAAGGTAGCAAGTGATAAAACGGAGCACAAACGGTAATGCAATGCTTAGAAACAAGGCCTAGGGTTCATACTTTCACTAGTGCAATCTCTCAACAATGCTAACATAATTGAATCATATAACAATCCCTCAACGTGCGATAAAGAATCACTCCAAAGTTCCTATTCGCGGAGAACATAAGATATAAATTCTTGTAGGGTACGAAACCACCTCAAAGTTATCTTTTTCGATCAATTTATTGAGCCATCCCTATAACTGTCACGAACAACACTAGAGTTCGTACTAAAATAACACCATATGATACGCATCAACCAACTCTAATGTCACCTATATACTCCAATGTCACCACAAGTATCCATGAGTTGATTATACGATATGCATCAAACAACTTCAGATTCATAATATTCAATCCAACACAAAGAACTTCAAAGAGTGCCCCAAGATTTCTACCGGAGAAAGTAGGACGAAAACGTGCATCAACCCCTATGCATAGATTACCCCAATGTCACCTCGAGAATCCGCGAGTTGAGTGCCAAAACATATATCAAGTGAATCAATATAATACTCCATTGTCACCACGGGTATTCATATGCAAGACATACATCAAGTGTTCTCAAATCCATAAAATTCAATCCGATAATAGTGAAACCTCAAAGGTAAAAACTCAATTCATCACAACAAAATAAAGAGGGAGAAACACCATATGATCCAACTATATTAACAAAGCTCGTGGTACATCAAGATCGTGCCAAATCAAGAACATGAGAGAGAGATCAAACACATAGCTACTAGTGCATACCCTCAGCCCCAAGGGTGAACTACTCCCTCCTCGCCATGGAGACCGCCGGGATGATGAAGATGGCCTCCGGTGATGATTCCCCCCTCTGGCAGGGTGCCGGAAAAGGGTTGTAGATGAGATCGTGGAGGTACAGAGGCTTGCGGCGGCGGAGTCGAAGTTTTAGGGTTATTTCTGGGGGTTTTGGTATTTATAAGAATTTTTGGCGTTGGAATCACGCGAAGAAGGGCCACGGGGGGCCCATGAGGCACCAGGGCGTACCTGGGGGCGTGGCGCGCCCAGGTGGTTTGTGGGGCCCCTGTGGGCCTTTTGTTGTTCCCCCGAAGCTTCCTGGGTCTGTTTCCTTCCAGAAAAAATAGTCAAAAAGTTTCGCTGCATTTGGACTTCATTTGATATGGATTTTCTGGAAAACCAAAAATAAGAAGAAAACAGCAACTGGCACTGGGCACTATGTCAATATGTTAGCCCATGAAAATCATATAAAATCCATATAAAAGTGCACCAAAATCATACAAAACTATAATAAACATGGCATGAATACTTCATAAATTGTAGATACGTTGGAGACGTATCAGCAAGAGCCTAAGCTTGGGGATGCCCAAGGCACCCCAAGGTAATATTCAAGGAAGACTCAAGCGTCTAAGCTTGGGGATGCCCCGGAAGGCATCCCGTCTTTCTTCTAGAAACTATCGGTAATTTTACTTGGAGCTATATTTTTATTCATCACATGAGATGTGTTTTACTTGGAGCATCGTGTATTATATGAGTCTTTGCTTTGTTTGCTTTTTAGTTTGTCACAATCATCTTTGCTGGACACACCAATTTGAGAGAGCCACACGTTTATCACGATTTGTTAGAATACTCTATGTGCTTCACTTAAATCTTTTGAGCTAGGCAGTTGCTTTAGTGCTTCGCTTAAATCTTTTTGAGCACGGCGGTGGCTATATTTTGAAGAAATATTTGAGCTCTCATGCTTCACTTATATTATTTTGAGAGTTGATAAGATTAAATTTTGAAGAAATATTTGTACTCTCATGCTTCACTTATATTATTTTGAGAGTTGATAATAGTAATGGTAATTTGCACAAGATAAGAATTTGGTCCCAAAGTGATGAATATTCAAGAGGGATATAATAAAAACTTTCATGAAAGATCATTGGATATGATAAGTTTGATTCCTTGCAATAGTTTTGCGATATCGAGATGATAATATGTGAGTCATGTTAGTGAGTAATTGTGATTTAGTAGAATATTGGTGTTAAGGTTTGTGATTCCCTATGCATGCACATAAAGTCATTAGTTATGCAACGAAATTATATCCTACTTATGGTGCATTATTCGGTGTTAGTTATGTTCAATGCATGTTTCTGACCGTTTCCGCTTTTTAGTTGGTCGGTTCTCAATCTATTTGTTAGCCTTCATTTGTACTAAGCGGGAATACTGCTTGTGCATCCAACTCTTTCAACCCAAGTTGTGCCAAATGAGTCCACCATACCTACCTATATGCGGTATTTCCATGCCGTTCCAAGTAAATTTGCATGTGCCAAATCTAATTTTTCAAAATAATTTTCCGTTTTGTGTGCCCGTACCGCTCATGAAGCGGTAGGGGGTGGCCAATATTTTACTTGCTAGGTGTGTTATTCTCACGATGAGTGTTTATTCACTTGTCATTGCATGAGAGAGTGGCAGGTAATAGGGATGCCCAGTCCCGAAATGAAAAAAAATTAATATGATAATAATAAATTACTTGGAAAGTGTTGGTATGGAGGGCACCCGTGGATACGGCTAGCCATGGATTGTGAAAGAATGGTGGAAAGGAAATAAACTTTATTTTGTGTTTGGGAACCGCCTATAATGTGTCTAGCATGGAAGATATTGGGAATTCTCGGTCGTTTTCGTTGACAGGAAAAGCATGCCTCTCAAAATAATTTTATCTCTCTAATTTAAGCTTTGAGCTCTGGCACATTAGCAAATCTCTGCTTCCCTCTGCGAAGGGCCTATCTATTTACTTTGATGCAATTTTTATTTTTATTTGAGTCTCCATCTTCTCTTACAAAGCACCAACTAGAGAGCACTATTGTCATACTTGTGCATTGTGTGTAGCTAATATTGAGTGTGTTTCATGAATGGATCAATGATTGAGCATAATGGGCTAGGGATAACTTTCTTTAGCATTGATATTTTGAAAGACATGGTTGCTTGTTAATATGCTTGAGTATTTATATCTTCATGTCAAACTATAGACTATTACTTTAAATCATTCAAGTCCAAATGTCCATGCTACAAAGAAAAGAATATATGATGAATATGATAGGTAGCATTCCAGATCAAAAATTCTGTTTTTATCATTTACCTACTCGAGGACGAGTAGGAATTAAGCTTGGGGATGCTTGATACGTCTCCAACGTATCTATAATTTTTGATTGTTCCATGCTATTATAATTTCAATCTTGGATGTTTTTATATACATTTACAAGCAATTATATATCATTTTTTGGGACTAACCTATTAACTTAGTGCCTAGTGCCAGTTGCTGTTTTTTGCCTGTTTTTGGTTTTCCAGAATATCAGTACCAAACGAAGTGCAAATGCCACGAAACTTTTTGGAGATTTTTTTCAGGACATAAGAGACACTAGAAGCTTCAGGAGAGGGCCAGAAGACAGAGGAGGTGGCCACGAGCCACCAGGGCGCGTCCTGGTGCCTCGTGGGCCCACCTCTGCTCCGTTTGACCTAATTCCACCTCTATAAATTCTCTAAAATCGGGAAACCAATAGAGGAGTCCACGAAATACTTTTTCCGCCGCCGCAAGTTCTTGTTCTCGAGAGATCCCATCTGGAGGCCTTTTCCGGCACTCTGCCGGAGGGGGAATCGATCACGGAGGGGCTCTACATCATCCTTGCTGCCCTTCCGATGATGCGTGAGTAGTTTACCACAGACCTTCGGGTCCATGGTTAGTAGCTAGATGGCTTCTTCTCACTTTTTGATCTTCAATACAATGTTCTCCTCGATCTTCTTGGAGTTCTATCCGATGTAATCACTTTTTGCGGTGTGTTTGTTGGGATCCGATGAATTGTGAGTTTATGATCAGATTATCCATGAATATTATTTGAGTTTTCTCTGAACTCTTTTATGCATGATTATTATAGCTTCGTATTTCTCTCCGATCTATTGATTTGGTTTGGCTAACTAGATTGATTTGTCTTGCAATGGGAGAGGTGCTTTGTAATGGGTTCGATCTTGCGGTGCTCAATCCCAGTGACAGAAAGGGACATGACACGTACGTATCATTGCTATTAAGGGTAAAAAGATGGGGTTTATTCATGCGTGAGTTTACTTTGTCTACATCATGTCATCTTGCTTAAGGCGTTACTCCATTCTTTATGAACTTAATACAGTAGATGCATGCCGGATAGCGGTCGATGTGTGGAGTAATAGTAGTAGATGCAGAATCGTTTCGGTCTACTTGTCTCGGACATGATGCCTATATACATGATCATTTCCTTGGATATCGTCATGATTATTTGCTTTTCTATCAATTGCCCAACAGTAATTTGTTCACCCACCGTATGCTATTTTCAAGAGAGAAGCCTCTAGTGAAAACTATGGCCCCCGGGTCTACCTTAATCATATATTGAAAATCCTAAAAATACCTTGCTGCAATTTTACTTTATTTATTTTATTTTGTATATTTGTTTGATCTTTCTATCTATCACCATACAATTTAATCTTCCAATTAACCGCCAAGGGATTGAGAACCCCTTGTTCGCGTTGGGTGCGAGGATTTGTTGTTTTGTGTGCAGGTACTGCTAATGAGTTGTTGCTTGATTCTCCTACTGGATTGATAATCTTGGTTTCATAACTGAGGGAAATACTTATCTCTACTGTACTGCATCATCCCCTCCTCTTCGGGGAAATCCCAACGCAGCTCACAAGTTGCAATGACTTCCCCGCTTCGGCAGGGACCGAAACAGGGCTCCGGATGAGATCGCTTCGTAACAGAGGTTCGCGGCGGTGGAAAAACTCATCTAGGTTAACTTTCGGGGGGTTTCCCAATTTATAAGAATTTTCAGCGTTGGAATCACGCCAGGGGGAGTCCCGAGGGACCCACAAGCTCAGGTGGTGCGCCCCTAGGGGTCGCCAGGTGAGCTTGCGGCTCCCCTGGACACCTTCTGGCTCCCTCCGAAGCTTCGTGGTTCTCTTAGTTTACATAAAAAAATCATCGTAAATTTTTGTGGCATTTGGACTTCGTTTGGTATGGATTTTCTGAAAAACCAAAAACATGCAGAAAACAGCAACTCACACTTGGCACTAAGTTAATAGGTTAGTTCATGACAATCATATAAAAGTGCACAAAAACCATATAAAATTGTTATAAACATGGCATGAATACTTCATAAATTATAGATACGTTGGAGACATATCAGGCAGCGCTTTCTTTAAAGCCATTAAGCTAGGCATAAAGTGCTCAAGTAATTGATCCACCCGGATCCCAAGGTATATCAAAGCCAATTTTAATTAAGAATGATTTATAATTTTTTAGTGAGCACAAAGCAACATATATCATGCAATGATGAAGTCTAACTCTCTTCCTATGCATCGGCGTGACATAAAAGAACAATTCGTTCACACATAATAAAGGCCGATACATAGTATAAGCAGTTTCTTCAATTTTATCACATTAGAAGCATAGAGAGGTGGAGATGTGGTTCCTCTCTCGTAATAATTGCAATTAGGAGCTGCAAGTACATGCATATTAAATCCATCAAAATCATCATGTGCAATGGTAAAATGGAACCCATCAATATAATTCTTAATAGGTGCAAACTTCTCCCATATAGTCGTAGTTGGGAGAATTCAAAAAGATAATAGGGTTATCATGTGTGGGTGCAATAGCAACAATTTCATTCTTAACAAAATGAAATATAGCAAGTTCATCTCCATAAGCATCATTCATACTGGCATCATGGCCATAGCAAGCATCAAATTCATCAAAAAAGGATATTTCAATCGAATCAACGGGATCATAGCAATTATCATAGCATTCATCCTCTGGTAAGCACGAGGGAAATTAAGCAATGTATGAGTTGAAGAGTTACTCTCATTAGAAAGTGGGCACGGGTAGTTAATCCGCTCTTTCTTTTGTTCTTCGCTCTCCTCCTCATCTTTTTCATCTAATGAGCTCACAGTTTCACCAATTTCTTCTTCCATAGGAGCCTGCAAAATATAGTCTCTTCCAAAGCAGCTGGCATTCTCCCAACAAATTCATCAACATAAGCATTAGAAGCATAGTTTTCATAGCAATATTTAAGCATGGCAAAATTTTCAGATCTGTAAAGGGCATCATCACACTTTTCGTACTTTTCAAACAAAGATTCAATTTCTTAAGCATCCTTAAAAGCAACAAATTCTTCTATTTGCTCCACATCATAGTAGTCATATACACCATTAGCATAAGAATCCAATGTTTCATTATCATTAAATTCATAGGGAAGGTGTGGAGCCTCCACCTTGGAGCAACAAGTATAATCATACCTTAAACACAAATTTCAAGCATACAAACGTAATATTTTAATTTGATCCCATAAGTGTTTCCCTTTTTGAGACAAGCGATAATCCCTAAAGTATTCCTGGTGATCCAAAGTGTATCCCATTATCAAGTTGAACGGGGATTTATCAGGATTATTAAAATAGTATTTAATGTTTTCCACATAACCACGTCGAGGGTTTTAGGAGGTTCCCCATCTCCATGAGTAGCAAGTACAACTAATCTTTTGTGTGTTTGGTGTTCCATATCCATAACTAAAGATATAAAACAACTTAGAACAGAAATAAAATCTACTTAGAGATAAAGCCAACAAGCGCAGACGAGAATATTCACCCCATGCTATTGATCCCCGGCAATGGCGCCAGAAAAAGGTCTTGATAAGCCATAAGTATAGGCGGTCGTTTGTAGCCTTTTTTGATAAGTAAGAGTGTCGAACCCAACGAGGAGCTAAAGGTAGAATTTATATTCTCATCAAGTTCTATCGACCACCAATACAACTCTACGCACACTAACGTGTGCTTTACCTAGAACAAGAATAAAACTAGAAGTACTTTGCGAGATAATAAAAGTTAATTGTTGTTTTAGTAGAGAGCTTTTGTAGAACAATGAGAAGGATTTGTCCATAGGCAATTGATATATAGATCGGTAATCATTATTGCAGTTTTATATGAGGGAGAGGCGTAAGCTAACATACTTTCCGTACTTGGATCATATATACTTATGATTGGAACTCTAGCAAGCATCCGCAACTACTAAAGATCAATAAGGTAAAACCCAACCATAGCATTTAAGTGTAAAGTCTCCTTCATACCTGTAACATCCCCATGTAATAGCTACACTGATCACCTTCTGATGATGCCATGTCACCATGCTTAACATTGCTTGATCAACATTTGCATCATATCTCATTTCAAATTCCAAATTTAATTGAAATTCAAATTTAAAGTGAAAATAAAAGTTGTTCCAACTTGGAAATAAAAATGTTCATTAAATAGCAAATAATCCATAACTATTTATGTTAAGAAAAACAACATCACTAAAAATCACTAAGTGACTCTATCATCCTAAAACAGTAGCAAACAGCAACATTTAATACCATTTTATTTAATAGAATTACAAATGAAATCATATTATCTCCAAACCAATTTCTGGTAGTACTAGATAATATCTAGTATTTAATTGGACCAAACTCATATTTTACAAAAGTATTTTAGAGGCCTAGCAATTTACAAAATAGAAGAAAAGACAGAAAACAGAAAAGGAAAAAGAAAACGGGCAAAGGGCACTGTGCCTATGGGCCTCGAGTGCACAGTCCCGTGCGGCCCAGCCCAACCACGGTCGTCGTCGTCCTCCCGCGCGCTGTCACTCGCCCGCGCTTGCCTCGCTGTCGTCCATCCGACGGCTCCCCAGCGCCGTTAAGGCCACCACCGAGCCGCTCTCCCCTCCCCCCGAAACCCTAGACCACCTCAGTTTCCCCCATCGCCTCCTCTTCGTCCTCCCCGCAAGCACCCGACACCGTCGCCGCCATGGATCGCCGTAGCCGTGGCCTCCGACCTCGCCGCGCCCCGTCTCCGTGCCGGATCGAACCACCGTCGTCGACTACGTCTTCTGCACCGACCGCGCGAGCCGTGGAGCGCCACATTGCCAGATCGCCGACGTCGACCACCGCGGATCACCGGAGCTTCCCCGACTCGATCCGCTCACCCCTGCACTCCTAAACCTCCGACGAGCCTCCTTGCGCTCCTACGTAAGCTCCGCCTCCTCCCTCTTCCCCGTTCGAGCTCGATTTCGAGCTCTAGCCATTGCCGTCGTCGCTCCCGAACCCAGCTCCGCTGCATCGCATGTCGCCGTCGTTCTAGTCTCTGTCATGGCCATCTGAGCATGCAGACGTGCTCAGCTTCTCCCCGCGAGCTCAACGCACTCACGCGCGTGCCTTCTCGTGCCCCGTAGTGCCGTTCCGAGCTCCGCCCGAACGCGCCGCCCGCCGGCGTCGATGTAGCGCTCAACTCTGGCCGAGTTAGCCGGCAAGACCGTCGTAGATCGATGCGGCGTGGAGTGGCCGATCGAACGCGCCAAATCCCGCGCCGAAAGGCCTTCTATGTGCGATTTCCGGCGAGCTCCGCCGCTGATTTGGTCGCCGGCGACGTTCCGGCGCCGTCGCCGACATGGCACCGGCCGGGTCCACCTCTGTGTGGCTGACACTTGGCCCCACGGGTCCCAGTTGACTGGGTTGACCCAGTCAACTGCAGACTAGGCTACCTAGTGAGACTGACGTGTGGGCCCCGCGAAATTAAAACGTTTTTAAACTTAAATAAAAGTTAATTAGTTTAATCAATCACTGACAGGGCGGGCCCACCTGCTAATTAGGTTAATTAGTTAAATAAAACTCTGTTTAATTAAATCAGTCACTAACCAGTGGGACCCACTGGTCAGGTTTGACTGGTCAGCGAGTCTGTTGACTGCTGACGTCACTCCCACGTCATGATGACGTCACCCTTACACTGTTTCGGATAATTCGGAATTAAATAATTTCAGAAATTCCATAAAATCAATAAAACTTTGAAAAATCATATAAATTAAACCGTAACTCGGATGAAAATAATTTATATATGAAAAATGATCAGAAAAATATGAAGAATCCGAATATGCAACCCACATACCTGCCACACCCCTCTAACATACCGAACATGGAACTTTTTGCCCGATTTCGATAAATGAATAGTGCATGACCTTAATAAAATAATTCCAAATAAATTCCTAAATTATCTAAAGCAGTTAGATAGGTAGTAGATCACCCTTGCATGTCATATAGACCTGTCATGCATATTGTTGCAATTGTGTGCTCCGTTATTTATTCTATTTTCCTCCCCCTCCTTCTCTTCCGATAGACCCCGTGACTGCCGACGACACCGGGTACGACTACGCTCCGGACGCGCAGCCTTCCGACGACCAGCCTCTCTCAGCAGAGCTTCCAGGCAAGCAACCCCACCCCCCTTGACGCATGCCTATATCACCTATTCTCTCTTCCTCCTGCTTGCATTAGAATTTGCTGCTGCTATTGTTTTATCCTATTCTGATGCATAGACTGTCCTTGTAACTGTTATTGATACCTGCCTGCTATCCGAGATGCTTAGTATAGGTTGGATGGTAAACCATCTGAGGCCCCTCTTCCTTGCTGTTGTTGCCCCGCCTTAGTACCTGTGCCCCGATCAATGTGATCAAACGGGTTGAGAACATCACATTACCGTACACCCCCCTAAGTTGCTCGTCTCGGCAGAGCTGGCATCGAGTGCCGAGGGTGATACCTCTTATCTCACTTCTGATGATGCCTCTGTAGAATAGCTATCCGGTTGTGGGTTACCGAGGGTGATTCCTCTTTCATCACCTCCGATATAGCTACCGTCGTGCAATTCCTCGAGAGGGAAACCATCGAGGGTGATTCCTCGGATTCCTTCTCGATACTTGGACACACAGTTACTTTGACCTTTATTACAGGCAGGTCGACCCCGAGGGGTACCCGCAGGGGAATGTGAAGTCGGGTTTGCCAGGAGGGCACCTGCGAGAGATTATTGTGGCGGAACGATAGGGCAGGCGAAGACCACCCTGATCGTGATCCGTGTGTTACTAAGCCGGAGCGACAGGTAGTCTGATCGTCTCTGCGAGTTACTAAATACGCCTAACGGATTTGGGTATTTGATCTGAGTGGGTCGTTGGCCCTATACGCACTACCACCACGTGGGATAATGGTTATGGGACCCTCTACGTCGTATGTATTAGCCGAAAGCTCTTCAGACGTCACAGCTCAGAGATGCGGGCTGATTGTTGGGGTGAGCTGGTTACGTCTGTGGTGCTTCCACAGTCGCGCTTGGGCCCCGGCCAGTCTCGCAACGTGCAGGAGTGCAAAGGGCGATGGCCCAAGACCCCTTCGCACTTAGGATTTAGACCGGCGTGTTGACCTCTCTGTTGAGCCTAGGTAGGACTGCGTCGTGTCGATCACCCGAGGCCGGGCATTACCCAGCAAGTGTGTCCGGCCAGATGTGATCGAGCGTGTTGGGTAACAGTAGTGCACCCCTGCAGAGAAGTTATCTATTCGAATAGCCGTTTCCACGGTAACAGGACGCTCAGTGTTGTATCCCTATCTACCACTATTTGAACTGGATACATGTTAATTAATTATAAGCTCCAGGATCGCTTTCTCGCAGGGAGTCGAGGAAGGATCTCTGGGCTTTGCTTCAACATGCTTGTTAATTCATAATATGTTACTCTGCACTCTTCTAATGCTGCAAGATTGCTTCAAGATGCTAGTCTTCGATAGGCTAGGCTTCTCCCCCTCTATTCTAGCATTTCTGCAGTTTAGTCCAAAGATATAGCCACACTCCTTTGATACCGATGCATACTTAGCATAGTTCTGATGTCAGTCTTGCGAGTACTTTGGATGAGTACTCACGGTTGCTCTGCTATCTTTTTCCCCATACCCGAACAATGTGATCAGACGACGGAGCCTAGGAGCCTGACGCCACTGCAGGAGACTACTACCAGGAGAGTCCCGGAGGCACGTACTACTGGGTTGAGCCAGCCGACCAGGAGTAGTTCGGAGGCTCCCAGGCAGGAGGCCTACGCCTCTTCGATCAGGGTCGCTGTTTGTGTTAGCCTTCTTAAGGCAAACTTGACTAACTATGTATGTACTCAGATATTATGGTTTGTATGACTTATGTATTCAGGTCCTCGTGACCCCTGGCTTGTAATATGATCATTTATGTTTAAATTTGAGTTTAGAGTTGTGTTGTGATATCTTCCCGTGAGTCTCTGATCTCGAGCGTGCACGTTTGCGTGTATGATTAGTGCACGGTCACAAGTTGGTATCAGAGCCGACTGCCTGTAGGAAGCCCCCTTCCGATTCCTTGGTCGAAGTTGAGTCTAGTCTTTGAAAACTATATTTTACTAACATGGCTGTGTGGCTTACGGGCCCACGTCGCCAATGGGTGGTATTAGGATCTTTTATTCCTCTTCCATACTCTGGGACTCTGAACTCTCTTCTTTTCGGGTTAAATGATTTAGCTAACTCTGACACTAGGTCCTCGTAATCACATTCACCCGGAGAGTTGGATTATCTGCAACTAATCCTTTTCCTTTGAACTGGTTAATCTGATAACCACCTTTTTCTTTTCCATTGGTCTATTTAACCTTCCTTTCCAGGTTATCATATGCTCCTCACATTGTCTATTGACATTCTGCACTATCTTATTTCAGATGCGTCCCGCAAGACAGCTACTCCGTCTGACCGTGGCTCATGATGCGACTGGGTTTCCAGCCATTTTGGTCGACCTTTTGACCAGGCTGGGATATCGTTGGTACCCCGAGTACACTATTTACGAGGATTACCGCGAGTTCAACCAGGAGCAGTACCATGCTGAGGTTCGCATTTTTTATCGGCAGAACAACTCCATCACCGAGTTGCACACCTTCCATGGTGTTGGAGTGACTGTCGATATGGCCGTCCATGATGCTGCCTATACTGCTATTGCCCGTCTCCGTGGAGAGCACAACAGTCGCTTGGATGAGACTGCTTTCCGATACGTTCTGTATGCTCCTGCTGGGGATGAGATTGGATACTACACTGCTGTTTGTACTCCTTACGTGTCGCGTCGCTACGACCCGTAGGTTTTGGTACAGTACACTCAGGCTCTGGACCGCACTGCTCGAGCTCTTGCTGTCGAGTTGCACGCTACTCGTGCTCGTCTTTATGACGCTCTGACACAGTTGCTACCAGCAGTCAGTGCACGGATGCACCCAGAGTACATTCTTTACCGCGCAGGACGGAGATGCCACCAGGTCTTGAGTGGCCTGCTGTGGGAGGTTTTACCCCTCCACGTGGTCCTCTTCTTTCGGTTCGGGACCAGGTTCTGCACCAGAGTGTTCACGGAGCGCAGGGTCCTTCTGTCGAGGGTACCCTGCCACATCACCTGCAGCTGCCTGGCTTCAGTGGTTTTCTCCGACGTTGATGTAGCATATCGATATGTCGCGTTGTTGTATCCCTCCACCGCGTGCCTGCGTGCCGCCTAGTTTGTCTAGCTGTTTAAATCCTGAACTTATGCTGTCCGCGTGTAACCGACTCTGTGTATGGATCGGTATGTCTTAATTGACTACTGTTATGTATCTATTGCACTACTTGTTCATTGTCGTGTTACATCATGTATGTCTCTAAACACTTGCAGTTGCTTTTACTAAACTACCACCTGTTAAATCTTTAGCAGGATGGTTAGACCAGGTGGCCGTGGCCGTGGTGCCAATGATCCACCCCCGCCAGACTATATGGCAGCTATGATGCAGCAATTCGAGCTGAACCGCCAGTTCATGGTTGGAATCATGGCTCAGTTCCCGCACCAGAACCAAAATACTCAGAATCCGGAACCTGCCCCAATAGCTCTGCAGGAGTTTGTGCGTCTCAACCCAACTATTTATCGCAACTCTGAACAGCCACTGGATGCTGATGACTGGCTTCGCGACATCACCTACGAGATGGAGTCTGCCAATGTCGCTCCCGCCAACTTTGTCACTTTCGCGTCCTACTTCTTGAAGGGTGTCGCTGCTCAATGGTGGCACACCCACATGAGTTCACTACCTGTTGGTACAGTCATTACCTGGAACGAGTTTCAGACTGCTTTCCGCACCCGCTACATTCCTCAGGGAATCACGGACCGGAAGAAAAGAGAGTTCCGCAACCTCACTCAGGGCAGTAAGACTGTCGAAGCTTATCAGCGGGAATTCCTTAACCTGTCCCGCTATGCTGAAGAAGACGTTGCCACCAATGCTCGCAGACAGGAGAAATTCCGCGATGGACTCCACCCAGACCTCAAGCTTGGACTCGCTGTTCATGACTTCGCCGACTTCGCCACTCTGGTGAACAAGGCTATCCAGGTTGAGACCGCTTAGATCGAGCACAAGGAGTCACAGAAGCGCAACCGTGATATTGGCTCATCTTCGAGCTCAGGACAAAGGCGTAAAATCTGGATTCCCAATAGTGTGTATCGTCCAACTGCCCCTGCGCTGAGGCCATCCTATGTGGCACCTCGTCTGCCTCCTCCACCAGCGAGGAAGCCGAGGGCTCAAGCTGCTCCACCACGTGCTGCTCCTCTTCATCCTGAAGATGGTCTGTGTTTCAAGTGTCGCCGCCCAGGTCACGTTGCCAAGGACTGCCGCCAGAATCAGAATCAGTTGGCACTTCCTTCTACTGGCCGTGGAAATGGCCGTGGCAACAATCAGACCCGCAACTATAATACCGGGTCTGCTGCTTATGGACGTGGACAGGCTTACCACGTCGATATTGAAGAAGTTCAGGATCAACCAGAAACTGTGATGGGTACCCTTCTCGTTAACTCAGTACCCGCTTCTGTTTTATTTGATTCATGAGCATCACATTCATTCGTCTCTGGAGCATTTGCATTCATGCATGGCATACCGTATGAAAAGATGCATACTCGACTAGTTGTTAAAACTCCCAGTGACCATTGTCATGCTGACATGATCGCACCTAACGTCACCGTCAAAATAGATGGATTAGAGTTCCTTGCTTCTCCCATTGTTCTGAAATCTTCCACCATAGACCTCATTCTGGGAATGGATTGGTTGAAAGCTCACATTGCTTCGATCAATTGTGCCACTAAAGTCGTCCAACTCCTTCACCCCTCCGATGTGATAGTGAACTACACTGCCCGAATTACCTGGAATGCCGAAGCTCAGATATATGCTCTGAATGCTTTGAACGCCTCACCTCTTGAAGGAATTGAGAACGTTCCAGTCGTTCGTGATTTTCCGGACGTCTTTCCAGAAGAGCTTCCAGGAATACCCCCGGTTAGAGCCGTTGAATTTGTCATCGACTTGAAACCGGGCACTACCCCTATTGCTAAGCGCCCATACAAGATGCCGCCGCATGAACTTCTTGAGCTTAAGGAAGAAATCGACAAGTCACTTAAAAAGGGTTTTATCCGTCCAAGTTCCTCTGCCTGGGGAGCACCTTCTCTCTTTGTTAAGAAGAAGGATCGAACTAACCGATTGGTCCAGGACTATCGGCCTATCAAGCAAGCAACAATCCAGAACAAATATCCCCTTCCCCGGATCAACGATCTTTATGATCAGCTTGCTGGATTCTCTGTGTTCTCTAAACTCGACTTAAGGTTGGGTTATCATCAGATCCGAGTTCGCAAGGAGGATATTCCGAAGACCGCTTTCGTTACTCGCTATGGATCATACGAGTACACCGTTATGTCCTTCGGCTTAACCAATGCTCCAGCAACTTTCTCTCGATTGATGAACTATATCTTCATGGACTACCTCGACAAATTCGTCGTAGTTTATTTGGATGATATCCTTATATTTTCCAAAAATGAAGAAGAACACGCCGAACATCTTCGGCTTGTATTGGAGAAACTTCGAGAACACCAGCGATATGCCAAGTTTTCCAAGTGTGAATTCTAGTTATCTGAGGTGATTTATCTTGGTCATGTGATATCCAAAGATGGCATTGCCGTTAACCCAGAACGAGTTCAGGCTATTCTTGACTGGACTCCTCCGAAGAATGTTAAGCAAGTCAGGAGTTTTCTCGGTCTCGCTAGCTATTGCCGTCGTTTCGTCGAGAACTTCTCCAAAATTGCTAAGCCACTGACTGATTTGCTTCACAAAGGAAAAAAGTTTGAGTGGAGTGACAAGTGCCAGGAAAGTTTTCAGACAATTAAAGATAAGTTGGCATCTGCCCCAGTGCTAGCTCCCCCAGATACTCGCAAGGACTTTGTGATATATTGCGACGCATCTCGTCAAGGATTAGGCTGTGTCCTGATGCAAGAGCGCAAAGTGATTGCTTATGGCTCTCGTCAGCTGCGTCCTCACGAAGATAAGTATCCAACTCATGATCTCGAGTTAGCAGCAGTTATTTATGCTCTGAAGCTGTGGCGACATTACCTTCTCGGTAATCGTTGCGAGATATACACAGATCACCAAAGTCTGAAGTATTTGTATACTCAACCAGATTTGAACCTCCGTCAACAAAGATGGCTCGAGACAATAGCCGATTATGACATGGATATCTCCTATACCCCTGGCAAGGCTAATGTAATGGACGATGCTTTGAGTCGCAAGTCTTATTGCAATAACCTCATGGTTCAGCAGGCACAACCTATTCTTTATGAAGAACTTCGTAAGTTGAATCTCCATATTGTTCCTCAGGGTTATCTCAATACCCTGGTTGTTGAACCAGATCTCGAGGACCTCATCAAGCATATACAGAAAGCTGACTCTGAGGTCGAGAAAATTAAGTGGAATATCAAAAAGGGAAAGCCCTTATTCTTCACTATTGATGCTGATGGCACCTTGTTCTTCAAAAACCGCTTAGTGGTTCCTAGAACGGGACACCTGAATCTAACCCCGCGTGTCATGAAAGAGGCTCATGATACACCTTTGTCAATTCACCCCGGTAGCACCAAGATGTACCAAGACATTCGACAGAGGTACTGGTGGCCTGATATGAAGCGAGACATTGCTCGTTATGTTGCTGAGTGTGACATTTGCCGTCGCATCAAAGCAGAACACCAAAGGCCTGCTGGAATTCTGCAACCACTTAATATTCCTGAATGGAAATGGGACAATGTCGAAATGTATTTCATTACTGCATTTCCTAGATCGCAGAAGGGTCATGATGCTATTTTTGTCGTCATTGACCGATTCTCAAAGGTTGCTCACTTGCTGCCAGTCAAGGAGACGATCACTGCTAGTCAGTTAGCAGACTTATATGTTTCCAGAATCGTGTCACTTCACGGTATTCCGTTGGAGATCAGTTCAGATCATGGCAGCCTCTTTACCTCAAGATTTTGGAACAGTTTCCAAGAAGCTATGGGAACTCATCTGTCCTTCAGCACCGCTTTTCACCCCCAGTCCCAGGGACAAGTTGAACGAGTCAATCAAGGGCTTGAATATATGGTTCGAGCTTGTGTCATCTCATTCGGTAAGAAATGGGAGGAATCTCTTCCGTATGCCGAATTCTCATACAACAATAGCTATCAAGCTAGTTTGAAGATGGCACCCTTTGAAGTTCTCTATGGACGTAAGTGCCGAACCCCTCTGAATTGGTCAGAAACTGGGGAACGATCACTCGTTGGACCGGACATTATTCAACAAGCTGAAGAACAAGTCCGCATTGTCCGTGAACATTTGAAAACTGCTCAGTCTCGTCAGAAGAGCAATTATGACAGAAAACACCTGGTAATAGTCTATCAACCTGGCGAACAAGCTTACCTCCGCGTCACTCCGATGAAGGGCACTCATCGATTTGGGATCAAAGGCAAGTTAGCTCCTCGCTACATTGGCCCGTTCCGAATCCTCGCCCGTCGAGGAGAAGTGGCATATCAATTGGAATTGCCACCAAACCTTTCTCAGGTTCATGATGTCTTTCATGTATCGCAACTTCGTCGCTGCTTCAAGGATCCTATCCGAGCAGTGGATCATGAAATGCTTGAGCTGCAAGAGGATCTTTCTTATCAAGAGTATCCGATCCGCATTCTTGATCAAGCTGAGCGACGAATCCGTCAGAAGGCAATCAAGTTCCTTAAAGTTCAGTGGTCGAATCATTCTGAAGATGAAGCCACTTGGGAACGCGAAGATCGTCTTCGTGAAGAATATCCCGCTCTCTTCCAGCCTACCTCTTAATTCTCGGGACGAGAATTTCTTTTAGAGGAGGAGAATTGTAACATCCCCATGTAATAGCTACAGTGATCACCTTTTGATGATGCCATGTCACCATGCTTAACATTGCTTGATCAACATTTGCATCATATCTCATTTCAAATTCCAAATTTAATTGAAATTCAAATTTAAAGTGAAAATAAAAGTTGTTCCAACTTGGAAATAAAAATGTTCATTAAATAGAAAATAATCCATAACTATTTATGTTAAGAAAAACAACATCACTAAAAATCACTAAGTGACTCTATCATCCTAAAACAGTAGCAAACAGCAACATTTAATACCATTTTATTTAATAGAATTACAAATGAAATCATATTATCTCCAAACCAATTTCTGGTAGTACTAGATAATATCTAGTATTTAATTGGACCAGACTCATATTTTACAAAAGTATTTTAGAGGTCTAGCAATTTACAAAATAGAAGAAAAGACAGAAAACAGAAAAGGAAAAAGAAAACGGGCAAAGGGCACTGTGCCTATAGGCCTCGAGTGCACAGTCCCGCGCGGCCCAGCCCAACCGCGCTCGTCGTCCTCCTCCCGCGCGCTGTCAGTCGCCCGCACCGACACGCCCGCGCTCGCCTCGCTGTCGTCCATCCGACGGCTCCCCAGCGCCGTTAAGGCCACCACCGAGCCACTCTCCCCTCCCCCCGAAACCCTAGACCACCTCAGTTTCCCCCATCGCCTCCTCTTCGTCCTCCCCGCAAGCACCCGACGCCGTCGCCGCCATGGATCGCCGTAGCCGTGGCCTCTGACCACGCCGCGCCCCGTCTCCGTGCCGGATCGAACCACCGCCGTCGACTACGTCTTCTGCCCCGACCAGCGCGAGCCGGGGAGCGCCACATTGCCAAATCGCCGACGTCGACCACCGCGAATCGCCGGAGCTTCCCCGACTCGATCCACTCGCCCTTGCGCTCCAAAACCTCCGACGAGCCTCCTTGTGCTCCTACGTAAGCTCCGCCACCTCCCTCTTCCCCGTTCGAGCTCGATTTCGAGCTCTAGCCATTGCCGCCGTCGCGCCCGAACCCAGCTCCGCCGCATCGCATGTCGCCGTCGTTCTAGTCTCTGTCATGGCCATCTGAGCACGCAGACGTGCTCAGCTTCTCCCCGCGAGCTCAACGCACTCCCACACGTGCCTTCTCGTGCCCCGTAGCGCCGATTCCGAGCTCCGCCCGAACGCGCCGCCCGCCGGCGTCGGCGTAGCGCTCAACTCCGGCCGAGTTAGCGCACGAGACCGCCGTAGATCGACGCGGCGTGGAGTGGCCGATCGAACGCGCCAAATCCTGCGCCGAAAGGCCTTCTGTGTGCGATTTCCGGCGAAGTCCGGCGAGCTCCGCCGCTGATTTGGTCGCCGGCGACGTTCCGGCGCCGTCTCCGACGTGCCACCAGCCGGGTCCACCTCTGTGTGGCTGACACTGGGCCCCACGGGTCCCGGTTGCCTGGGGCCCAGTGAGACTGACGTGTGGGCCCCGCGAAATTAAAACGTTTTTAAACTTAAATAAAAATTAATTAGTTTAATCAGTTACTGACAGGGCGGGCCCACCTGCTAATTAGGTTAATTAGTTAAATAAAACTTTGTTTAATTAAATTAGTCACTATCCAGTGGGACCCACTGGTCAGGTTTGACTGGTTAGCGAGTCTGTTGACTGTTTCGGATATGCCACCCACATACCTACCACACCCCTCTAACATACCGAACATGGAACTTTTTGCCCGATTTTGATAAATGAATAGTGCATGACCTTAATAAATTAATTCCAAATAAATTCCTAAATTATCTAAAGCAGTTAGATAGGCAGTAGATCACCCCTGCATGTCATATAGACCTGTCATGCATATTGTTGCAATTGTGTGCTCCGTTATTTATTCTGTTTTCCTCCCCCCTCCTTCTCTTCCGATAGACCCCGCGACTGCCGACGACACCGGGTACGACTACGCTCCGGACGCACAGCCTTCCGACGACCAGCCTCTCTCAGCAAAGCTTCCAGGCAAGCAACCCCCCTTGACGCATGCCTATATCACCTATTCTCTCTTCCTCCTACTTGCATTAGAATTTGCTGCTGCTATTGTTTTATCCTATTCTGATGCATAGCCTGTCCTTGTAACTGTTATTGATACCTGCCTACTATCCGAGATGCTTAGTATAGGTTGGATGGTAAACCATCTGAGACCCCTCTTCCTTGCTGTAGTTGCCCCGCCTTAGTACATGTGCCCCGATCAATGTGATCGAACGGGTTGAGAACAGCACATCACCGTACACCCCCCCTAAGTTGCTCGTCTCTGCAGAGCTGGCATCGAGTGCCGAGGGTGATACCTCTTATCTCACTTCCGATGATGCCTCTGTAGAATAGCTATCCGGTTGTGGGTTACCGACGGTGATTCCTCTTTCATCACCTCTGATATAGCTACCGTCGCGCAATTCCTCGAGAGGGAAACCATCGAGGGTGATTCCTCGGATTCCTTCTCGATACTTGGACACACAGTTACTTTGACCTTTATTACAGGCGGGTCGACCCCGATGGGTACCCGCAGGGGAATGTGAAGTCGGGTTTGCCAGGAGGGCACCCGCGAGAGATTATTGTGGCAGAACGACAGGGCAGGTGGAGACCACCCTGATCGTGATCCGTGTGTTACTAAGCCGGAGCGACAGGTAGTCTGATCGTCTCTACGAGTTACTAAATACGCCTAACGGATTTGGGTATTTGATCTGAGTGGGTCGTTGGCCCTATACGCACTACCACCACGTGGGATAATGGTTATGGGACCCTCTACGTCGTATGTATTAGCCGAAAGCTCTTCAGACGTCACAGCTCAGAGATGCGGGCTGATTGTTGGGGTGAGCTGGTTACGTCTGTGGTGCTTCCACAGTCGTGCTTGGGCCCGGCCAGTCTCGCAACGTGCAGGAGTGCAAAGGGCGATGGCCAAGACCCCTTCGCACTTAGGATTTAGACCGGCGTGTTGACCTCTCTGTTGAGCCTAGGTAGGATTGCGTCGTGTCGATCACCCGAGGTCGGGCATTACCCAGCAAGTGTGTCCGGCCAGATGTGATCGAGCGTGTTGGGTAACAGTAGTGCACCCCTGCAGGGAAGTTATCTATTCGAATAGCCGTGTCCACGGTAACAGGACGCTCAGTGTTGTATCCCGATCTACCACTATTTGAACTGGATACATGTTAATTAATTATAAGCTCCGGGATCGCTTTCTCGCAGGGAGTCGAGGAAGGATCTCTGGGCTTTGCTTCAACATGCTTGTTAATTCATAATATGTTAATCTGCACTCTTCTAATGCTGCAAGATTGCTTCCAGATGCTAGTCTTCGATAGGCTAGGCTTCTCCCCCACTATTCTAGCATTTCTACAGTTTAGTCCAAAGATATAGCCCCACTCCTTTGATACCGATGCATACTTAGCATAGTTCTGATGTCAGTCTTGCGAGTACTTTGGATGAGTACTCATGGTTGCTCTGCTATCTTTTTCCCCATACCCGAACAATGTGATCAGACGACGGAGCCCAGGAGCCAGACGCCACCGCAGGAGAGTACTACCAGGAGAGTCCCGGAGGCACGTACTACTGGGTTGAGCCAGCCGACCAGGAGTAGTTCGGAGGCTCCCAGGCAGGAGGCCTGCGCCTCTTCGATCAGTGTCGCTGTTTATGCTAGCCTTCTTAAGGCAAACTTGACTAACTATGTCTGTACTGAGATATTATGGTTTGTATGACTTATGTATTCGGGTCCTCGTGACCCCTGGCTTGTAATATGATGATTTATGTTTAAATTTGAGTTTAGAGTTGTGTTGTGATATCTTCCCATGAGTCTCTGATCTCGAGCGTGCACGTTTGCGTGTATGATTAGTGCACGGTCGAGCAGGGGCGTCACAATCCCATATGGAACAATTCCCTTACCTGAGTTTGTGTTTCTGTCGCTCACGCAACTCAGTCAGTAAGCAAATCATGAACATATTGCAACACCCTACAATGAGAATCCCACACGTACGTGTACGCCGCACGAAGGGCACCATAGGACAACACCAAAATAAAATACGCAACTCAAACCGATGACGATCATCAATGAACCCACAGGACAAAAGGAATCTACTCAAACATCATAGGATGGCAACACATCATTGGATAATAATATGTTGCATAAAGCACCATGTTTAAGTACAGATTACAATGGGAAGAGAGAGGTTATACCCTTGCATACCGGGGGCGAAAGTTGGTGTTGACAGCGGCAAAGTTGTTGATGTAGATCGTCGTCATGATGGTTCGTTCGGCGGCACTCCGATGCCACCGGGAGAGTGGGGGAGACGTTCCCCCTCCTTCTTCTTATTGCTTGGCCTCCCCCCTAGATGGGAGAAGGATTCCCCCTCTAGTCCTTACCCGCCATGGCCCCCGAGGGGCGGGATCCCCTCTAGATTGGATCGCTCTCTGTTTTCTCTCTGTTTTGCGTCTCTATTTTCTGGCCGAACACCGTTTCTTAAATATCCGGAGATCCGTAACTCCGATCGGGCTGAAATTTTAACATGATTTTTTCTGGATATTAGCTTCCTTGCGCTCGAAGGAGAGCTACAACCGACTTACGGGGTGCCCACAAGGTACCCCGGCGCGCCCTAGGCGCCAAAAATTCTTCCTGCTACTTGTAAACTGCGTTGGTATTTCCCCGAAGAGGAGAGGATGATGCAGTATAGTAGAGATAAGTATTTCCCTCAGTTAAGAACCAAGGTTATCAATCCAGTAGGAGAACCAAGCAAAATTCCATTAAACGCACCTGCACACACAAAAGCAAACACTTGCACCCACCGCAAATAAGAGGGTTGTCAATCCTCTTAGCGGTTATTTGCAAGGATTAATTATGATAGTGGTAGATAGATAAACTAAAAATACTAAATAAAATAAAAGTAAATAAATTGCAGCAAGGTTTTTTTAGGTTTTTTTATATATGATAAAGTAGACCCGGGGGCCATAGTTTTCACTAGAGGCTTCTCTCTCGAACACATAGCATACGGTGGGTAAACAAATTACTGTTGGGCAATTGATAGAAAAGCAAATAATTATGACGGATTCATGGCAATGATCATGTATAAGGCATCACGTCCGACACAAGTAGACCGACTCCTGCCTGCATCTACTACTATTACTCCACCCATCGACCGCTATCCAGCATGCATCTAGGGTATTAAGTATGAAACAGAGTAACGCCTTAAGCAATATGACATGATGTAGACAAAGTAAACTCAAGCAATATGATTAACCCCATCTTTTTATCCTTAATGGCAACAATACAAATACCTGTCATGTCCCTTTCTGTCACTGGGATTGAGCACCGTAAGATTGAACCCATCACAAAGCACCTTTCCCATTGCAAGATAAATCAATCTAGTTGGCCAAACCAAACGGATAGATCGGAGAGAAATACAAAGTTATAACAATCATGCATAAAAGAGTTCAGAGAAGACTCAAATATTTCTCATGAATAATCTGATCATAAACTCACAATTCATCGGATCCCAACAAACACACCGCAAAAGAAGATTACATCGGATAGAACTCCAAGAACATCGAGGAGAACATGGTATTGAAGATCAAGACCGAGAAGAAGCAATCTAGCTACTAGCTATGGACCTGTAGGTCTGTGGTAAACTACTCACACATCATCGGAAGGGCAGCAAGGTTGATGTAGAAGCCCTCCGTGATCGATTCCCCCTCCGGCAGAGTATCGGAAAAGGCATCCAGATGGGATCGCGGAAGAACAGAGGCTTGCGGCGGTGGTAGGGTTTTCTCGTCTGGCTCTCTGATGGTTTCCAAATATTTGAGAATTTATAGAAGTGGAATTAGGTCAAAAGGAGCGACGAGGGGCCCACAAGGCATCAGGGCGCCCCCTGGGGCCGCGCCCTGTTGCCTTGTGGCCTCCTCGTGAGGCTTCTGGCATCCTCCCGAAGTTTCCAGGGTCTCTTTTGTCCAGAAAAAAATTGTCAAAAAGTTTCGTGGCATTTGGACTTCGTTTGGTACTGATTTCCTGAAAAACCAAACACAAGCAGAAAACAGGAACTGGCATTGGGCACTAGGTTAATAGGTTAGTCCCAAAAAATGATATATAATTCCATATAAAACATCCAAGATTGATACTATAATAGCATGGAACAATAAAAAATTATAGATACGTTGGAGACGTATCAGCCCGTTGGTCTGTGGTGAACTACTCACGCATCATCGGTAGGGCAGCAAGGTTGATGTAGAAGCCCTCCGTGATCGATTCCCCCTCCGGCAGAGTACTAAAAAAGGCCTCCAGATAGGATCGCGGAAGAACAGAAGCTTGCGGCGGCAAAAAACTTATTTTGGGTGGCTCTCTGGGGGTTTCCCAATATTTGAGAATTTATTGAAGTGGAATTAGGTCAGACGGAGCCACGTGGGGCCCACAAGGTAACAGGACGCGCCATGTTGCCTTGCCGTCTCCTCGTTTGTCGTCTGGTCTCCTCCTGAAGCTTCTAGGGTCTCTTATGTCCAAAAATAATCGTCAAAAAGTTTCGTAGCGTTTGGACTCCGTTTGGTACTGATTTTCTGGAAAACCAAAAACAAGCAGAAAACAGCAACTGGCACTAGGCACTGGGTTAATAGGTTAGTCCCAAAAATGATATAAAATAGCATATAAATGCATTTAAAGCATCCAAGATTGATAATATAATAGCATGGAACAATAAAAAATTATAGATACGTTGAAGACGTTTCAACCATCTCATCGCCAAACCTTAGTTCATCTCTTGTATCCAATCTTTGTCTCCAACCTCAGATTGGTACCTGTGGGTTGCTAGTAGTGTTGATTACATCTTGTAGTTGATGTTAGTTGGTTTACTTGGTGGAAGATTATATGTTCAGATTGTTAATCATATATTTATTTGCTCTGAACATGAACAAGAATATGATTTGTGAGTAGTTCTGTTTGTTCTTGAGGACATGAGAAAAGTCTTGTTATAAGGAATCATGTGAAGTTCGTTTTCGTTCAATGTTTTGATGATGTGTTGTGTTGTTCTTCCTCTAGTGGTGTCATATGAACGTCTACATGACACACTACCATGTTTGTGCCTAGGGGAATGCATTGCGGGATTAGTTTGTAGATGATGGGTTGCGGGAGTGACAGAAACCAAAACCCCAGTTTATGAGTTGTTCCGTAAGGGGTTGTTTTGGATTCATATGTTTCATGCTATGGTTAGATTTATCTTTATTCTTCTCTTGTATTTGCGGATGCTTGCGAGAGGAGGTAATCATAAGTAGGTTGTTTGTTCAAGTAAGAACAACACCTTAGCACCGGTCCACCCACATAACAACTTATCAAAGCAGTGGATGCGAGTCAATGAATCGTGATGAAAGTAACTAGACAAAATTCCCGTGTGTCCTCGAGAACTACTTAATCACTATAGGAAGTACTTCCGGCTAGTCCTTTGCAATAAAAAGGATAGGGCCACCTTGCTGCACCTTGCTACTTCAGTTACTTGTTACGAATTATCTTACTATCAAACTATCAGTCACAACTACTTTACGGCACTTGCAGAGAATACCTTGCTGAAAACCGCTTATTGATTCCTTCTTCTCCTCGTTGGGTTCGACACTCTTACTTATCGAATGGACTATGATTGATCCCCTATACTTGTGGGTCATCAACGGTGAGCAACGCCGTTGGATTTTTAATGCCAAAAACAGATACCAGTGACAGGCATAGTTCTAGGCCGGCGACCACATGTATATTTTAGTTACTAGTGGTAGTCAGGTATTGGTGCCCGCCACTGATGGACCTTTAGCAATGGCGGGCGGGGAGCCCGCCATTGACCTGTTGGTAGTGGCTGAAAGTTATTGGTGGGCGCCACTGACAGCCACGCCCACCACTATTGGGATTTTTGCGCCCGACACTGCTAGCCAGTTCTGCAGTAGTGGCCTTCTTGTTCTTGTCATCAATAAACCTGCCATGTCTCTTGATCCCTTTTGCACTACTAGATGGCTTATGTTCAGTCACCTCTCATCCTCATTCTAGGGATTAGTACCTTCACTTATTATGTTTTTAAAAATAAAGCATAAATTCTCCTCATTGCGAGTTTCTGAAATCGCCGAAACCTGGATTGGCATGTAGTACGATACGATAACCATAATAAACATTACATGGTATGAAAACATGAAACATGGCAACTCACTTTATGTGACCTTTCCACCACTCAACATCATGTTTGCCAGTGTTCAACCCATAATCTCACACACCTCCAGTCTCCCTCACCCCGAGCTTGTTGAATTACTGTAATCAATCTTAAGTTCATCTTATATGTTCTTTAATTGGGTCATGTTGTAATTCAGTCTCAGAAATCCCCTGGCACATCCTCGATAGCGTTGGGTGTCCAAGTATGAGATTCTGCAATTTGCGAGTCCAGACCTGTGTGCGACAAATAACACGGTAATCATGCGAGGGGTGTCGTTTCTCCATTTAGTAGCTATACTATATAAGCTATGCGCATGCTTATTTTATCGAGAGGCAAGCAATTTATACCATGGCTAACAAGTACATATCCATCTCCATGGGCAGGCTTAAGGATGATTCAAGGATACATAAACTAGACAATAGTCCATTGAACCTTGGACAACATCAGAGAAGAAGTTGCATATCAAGGCAACATTGCAACAGAGGACAAATGAGAAAAGAATGAAAGAAGGGTGCAAAAGCTCACCATATCTGGGTTGTTGGAAAACATCAACAGGTGTAGCTGGAAGGTGTTGTCGGTGAAGAGCATTCGATGTTGGTGACCACAAGGTCGTTGGTGAAGCAGCCGAAGGAGATCAACAAATGATTGTAAGGAGAAGGAGGACGCGGTGAGAGAAAGCAGACGAGAAAAGTGAGGGGGAGGGGGCGAGTCTACGTAGATGTTTCCGCTAGGGTGGAGGGTAGGCCAGTTGCACTAGCGACTGAATTTTGCAAACTCCCTAAGTTTCTAATCCGCTGACAACAATAATCTCGTAACCACGACGCGAGTCTTTTTTATATCAAAAGAAGTGCCTCCCCTCTGATTTCAATTAAGAGAACCCATTTGGTTCAAAGCCTATTACAAACTACTATTGCAACAAAAAATGAGCCCAACCAAATATATATTACAGACAACAACTCCAAACTGCTATCACTGACAGGTCCGAGACCAAAATAAAGGGCAACCACACGGTAAACAACATGCAGAGTCACTAGGAGCATCCAAGTACAAACTGCAAAGAGGCGGGAAATGCTAGTAAAATGACAATGAAAGGGCAGCAAAACATCTTCAAGGTGAAATGACGCCGACGAACAAGTGACCACCACCGTCTTCATGGAACAAACACAGAATAAACAGACACATCGCTTGCATCAATCTCCAGCCACCTATTCTCAGCACACATGTCTCGAGCCCTGCGATGATTTGTACACTTCATTTGCTACCCGCTCGGGTAGTCTTGGCCCCATCATCAACAGCCGTCGGCTTTCCTCCTTTATTTGCATATAATAGACAATCTTGTTATCCAATAGCAAATTTAGCTTAATAATGATCATCAGATCAATAACGGTTTTTTTTTCTCAAAACTAACAATATTTCTGCATTTCCAAATAGTGTGCAGAACACTGCAGAAACCCTCGCTAGAACCAATTCCTTACCTTCTTTTGGGAGGCTTTTTATCCAGGTCCCAAAGGAAATTCTTGATGTGTAATAACGGGCCAGAGCAAGGACCGGGAGGCGAAACGGCCATGTCCATAAAGAAAAAGGTATGTAAAAAGAGAAATAAAAGAAAAAAGAAAGGGAGAACACAGAGCAAGGATCATTAATGATTTTTCCTTTCAAAAATAACATTATTTTTTGCATTTCCAAATAGTGCAGAACACAGCAGAAACCCTCTTTTTTTTTGCGGGAGAAATACTTGTATTACTCAATCACACTGTCATTACAATCACCACGAGCTATCTCCAAAACCTCAGAAGGGCCGGAGCCAAGCCAAGTGATGGTTCTACCAAGAACTCTACCAAAAGTAGCTAATCCATCACTAGCCTTATTCTGTGAACGAAGAACATGAGTAATACAAGTACGTCGAAGACTCAAAAGATGTCTAATTTCCTTCACCAGAGACGCATAAACTGAACGATCATTGAAACCAATAATTATTTTTCCTTCAAAAATAACATTATTTTTTTACATTTTCAAATAGTGCAGAACACAGGAGAAACCCTCGCTAGAACCAAATATATTTCCTTCTTTGGGAAGCATTTTATCCAGGTCCCAAAGCAAATTCTTGGTGTGTAATAACGGGCCAGAGCAAGGACCTGGAGGCGAAACGGCCCTGTCCTTCAAAAAAGAAAGGGTATGCAAAAAGAGAAAGAAAAGAAAAAAGAAATGGAGAAAGGGTCCCCCCCTCGCTGCATCCATGGTACAGACGTTGACGTCACCTTACGCATGTCGTGGCAGGGCCACGAGCCTCTCCACCACACACGTGAGCAAGCCACCGTTTTCCTTGGGCCTTGTCCGGCCGAGCCGGCCTCTGCCTCTGCCTGCCTCGGGAACGCAAGGGAAGGGAAGCAGTACGTCTGTCTTTGGGTTTCTCGAAATTTCTTCTTTTTTTTCTGCCGCTCGTGCTTTGATTTTTGGCTCCTGCTTGATTGATTGCGTCCGTTCCAGTGGCCGATTCGAATGGTTTTTGTGTTGTTTGGGGAGTTCTCAGGAGTAGATGTTTTGTCTTGCGGATAGTTTTGTGCCATGCAGTGCGGTGCTGACATGCATGCATGCAGGGTGAAGGTGCCACTTGGCCGTGAGAGGGCTCCATGGATTGAAATGTGTCCACCCAACTCTGCATCTTACATGAATAGCTACAGCCTACTCCAGTCCGATAGGCGTGCCTCTGCATTGCTACTGCAGAGGCATGAGTACATCGCGTAGACGGGAGCGGGCCGCCGTCGGTCCGGTCCGATAGGCGCGGCGGGGCCTCCAGTCCATGCAGAGGCACGTGTAGCAATGCCAGTGGCCAGGAGAGTTGACTGCCTGTACAGGGGGCGCACGCCTGCCTGCCTGCGTGCCTACGTGGGTCACGTCCGACGCGACGCGCGCGATGGACTCCCCTCCCTGATGGATTCGCTCCATCGATCGCTGGCAGCACCTGCGTGCCTGCTCCGTCTCTATTTTAGCATTTCTTTCCGTTTCTCCGTCTGCGCGTGGTATGCCCATGTCGTCCGTTCCGCCGTTGGATGGATACGACCGCCCATCGGTCACAAGCAAAGGTGGAGATGCAGCACGCCAGCACTTGCGGTTCCAACCTCCATGACCCACGGGCGAGAACGACGTGACCGTCGTCTCCGGAGTTCTCGACTTCGGAAGCCTCACAAGGCGTATGGAGATATAGGCTGTACGTCTAGTTTAGACGCATAGTCAGGGCGTGTGTTGTGGTGTGGTGTGTGTGTCTGTGCGTCCGGACAGATGGTACAGCTTGTATACTCAGTTGAGGCTCAAAAAAAAAATCTCCATGACCCAAGAAGACCCATGCATGGATATGGATGGATACATTACGCGCATCTCACCGCGTCACGTGCTACAGGCAGCAGCTCCTACAGTACCCATTGACCCTGTACCTGCCACCCTCCGACCCGCGCGTCGCATCGCATCTTACTCATCTATTTTAGAAAACGTTCTTATATTATAAGACGGAGAAAGTAGGATATTCTAGCTTAGTGCTCTCTAAATTAACATTGGACGTTTTAGATCACTACTTCACTGTAACTTGCCTGTTACAAAGAGAATGAACTACATATATGCAACGCCAAGCTGATCACCGGAGCAGCTCAGGCTCGTACAGGGCAGCCCCGAGATCAACCGTCTTGCGGAAGCGCAAAAATATGCAGCTATGTTTGGTCTACACACAAACCATCAGCCATCCGCGTGACGGGCAAGAGCTTCTGTCTGCAATAGCGGTGCTGCTGCTGCACCACCTTGAACACCTTCCAACGCTAGCTTCCTGGCCAGTAAAGCAAAAAGTAACGTGCGTATAGCGGGTTAAGTTAACGCAACAGGCGGCCTACCCAACGATCAAGCTTTCCTTCAAAACATGCTATGTTCATCAACTTGGAGCAAGCAATCTGCGCACTGCGGCTAGCTGGCGTACGATATATCATCGACGGAGTGTACTATGTACTGCTCCTCACACATTTACAGAGTACAGTACTAGTACTAGTATTTGTAGCCTGCATGCATGCATGCAGAGGTAGGCACGGCTAGCTGCTGGAGCTGCGACGTGCTGCAAAAGTCACGCATGGCAGAGTAGTGCAAGTCCAAGATCTATATAATACTGTAGTATCTCGTCGGCCAGGTCCAGCCACACAAGAATTGAATACGTCAAAATTAAGTGTCCCGTCAGAGAGAGATGGGTGGATGGGCCGGGAGAGCACAACAAAACAGGAAGGCCTCCAGCCTCCGGTCGCAGCACCGGCTAGCCATTCGGCTGCTCACAATGTGAATGAAATCAGTTGGGGCATCTCCAACGCCGACTCCAACTGCCTATGAACAAACGTTCAGACCCTGAAAGCCATCAAACGAGATAGGGTTTATCTATGAACAAAATCGAGATAAATGCTCCTAATTTGGCCCAAACCCTACCAAAAGAGGGTTATTTTTCTTTTCCTATTCTACCACCAGCTTGTTCGCATGAAAACGAGTTGATTGAGGCGCTTTTCAGAAAATGACATTTAACCGTTCGGTTTTATGTGAACCGCTTGCCATTTTTTTTGTAAAAACCGGCCGGTTCAACCTATTTTTTCTGGTTTGATTGCTCGAACAGTCCGCTGCGTTTAAAGAACCACCGGAATCGGCTGTTCCAGATTTTTCAGGTTTGACTGGTGGTCCCGTCCGATTTTTTAAACTAAGGTGTCATCTAGGCGGGGGCATGCATGGCTGTAATTAATCGCTCGTGTTGCTAGTGCCGCATGTATGCATTTTTTTTTGGGTGGGATCTACTTCTACAAGTATCACGCGCTAGAGCAAGTAGTAGCTAGCAAGGCATTGTTGGCAGAGTCTAACCTCAAATAGCTATGTGACATAAAGGCAAATTCGACTTTGAATATAGGTACCACCGGAGACCAGGAAACTCAGATTTGACTTTGGATTGGCAAATTTGAGCCAAAAGGTACTCCGTATATTATCTCTTCTTCCAACTAGAATTAACATACACCAGCCGTAGCAGTAGTGCTATACCGATCTTTCAACTAGACTAGCTAGAGACAAGGGGCCAAACGCATAAGTTAAGTTGCAAATAATCTATCTGCTGACAAGAGAAGAGAGCGTGCGTTCTCTGACCCCGTCTTCTTCACGGCTTCACACCAGCTAGCCTGCGTCGCTGCGGTACATGCTTCCATGCCGCGGCCGTGCGGCCACTGCCCGGTCGCTTTCGGCCTCCGGTACGTTCAGACTTGAGACCCAGAGGAATTAATCGGCACGATGTCACCCAGCATCCGTGTTAAGGCACTGACGTGGGCGGCCAACTTTTCTGCCGTACATCACGTGACACTTTCGAGTAAAATTCTTGGTCTAGCGACCGGAGCGCGCACGATCGATATGCTGGTCAGTGGATGGAGGGACGGTTTGATGGGGACGATCGGCACGGACGTAGTCACGTACTCCTGTTAGTTTTTTTTTTTAACCTTACTCCTATTAGTTTGAAAAACGTTCTTATATTATGGGACGGAGGGAGTTGGTACCTAAAAAAGTTGACCCACCGTACTGTACACAACCGTACGTGCTTACGTACGTACACAAGCATGCAGACGCAGTTACCGATGATATCGATTGGTACTATACCTAATTAACTACACACATCTGGTTTAGCGGCAGAACGTTCGATCTGCCTACTGCTGCCATGCCATGCCTTGGCAGCCTCCAAGTCCAAGCATAGACGCATCGTGCATTGCATGGACTAATTATGCATGCATCTCGTCCAGGCCGCCAGACAATGCAAGTTCATGATTAGCACTGAGTAGCAATCAAGGAGCTGGATGCCGTACAACACGAGAGAAGACTGGAGACACCAGTACTGGTCCTCTGACGATAATTAAGCAGGACGACGATGGATCGAGGTAAATAGGACACGAGGGAGGCAGAGGACACATGTTTATGTTTCTCCCTTTTTTTCAGAGAGAAGAGGAGCGTGAGGTACGAGAGGGAATGGGGCCCAGTGGGCCTGCTCCAAGGCCCACAGACAGGGAGGGAGCCCCCTGAGCCGTTGCCGTCAGCCCCTAGCCACCTACGGCCCACGTACGCGGCCCCACGCCACGCCCTCGATTGGAATCGATCTGTCTCTCTGCCTGTCTTGTGGCCCCACGACCCAGTGTCAATTCATCGTTTGTATGTTCCTCTGGCAAACGAGTCCCCATCGAGCTAGCAACATCACCTTGGACAAGTGCTTACAGTAATCGCCTACTGGTGCTATATCGTCGGTCAGACTATGCTTGGCCAGTTCGTTAGCTATGTCTTCCGAAATGTTTCTAGTTTACCTCGATCGTAGTCTTCATCGGAGTTGATCTTTTGGGAATAATAGTTGATGCAGCTGCGACGTGACAAAACGGGATATGCATGGATGGTGATTTTGTTTATGTGGGTATGCATGCATATGCATGGATGATGATTGGTGGTGGGCTAGGTGAGAAATTTAGGAGTGCGTGGATTAATCAACCGGTGAATTAACGCATGCATGCATTCTCGCGCGCGCGGTCGGCAGATAGGGTATACAGATAGCTCGACGGATCGTGTCCGCAGCCGACCCACCCTATGGCAGCAAGCTGCAGCATGGACGGCTGGAACATAGTATGCATGGATGATGATTGGTGGTGGGTTAGGTGAGAAATTTAGGAGTGCGTGGATTAAGCACCCGGTTAATGAACGCATGCATGCATGCATTCTCGCGCGCGGTCGGTAGGTTATATATAGATAGCTCGACGGAGGGAAGTGCATGGATGGATACGGATGCATATGAATCCACTTCGAAAAACATCGAAAAGTTCTAGAAAAAGGTGCATGCAGATTTTTCCATAGTCTATGTGTGTGCAGACAGAAAAATAACTTTTTTGCGGGCAAAAAAAGACAAAACATTGTGTCGTAGAAAAATAACTTTTTTGCGGGCAAAAAAAGACAAAACATTGTGTCGTAGAACGCTATTTAGAAGTACTAAATTTTGCCTTTTTTGTGGACACAAAATAAAGAAAAACTTTTCTTCACAAAACTTTGTGCCGCGGACATATTTTTCCGAACATGAACGCACGGAATTTTGTTTTGAATCTTTTGACATTTTAAAACGTGTTTAAAATACATGTTTGAGAAGCGGGTTCATGTATACCCGGGGGTTCAGGACGTGCCGACTCGCTCGATGGATCGTGTTCGTGTCCGCAGACCCGGCCACCTTGGCACGCCCCATCCTATAGCCGACCCACCCTATGGCTATGGCAGCAAGCTGCAGCATGGATGGCTGGGACGTAGTACGTTGCATGGCATGTCCAGGTCCTGCCATCCAAGTTATGTAGTAGTCCACTGGATCCGATATTTCAGGGTGCAGCTAGCTAGCGCAATGCACCGTGCACGCAGGCAGGGCCCAAGGGGTGCATGCACGCACGCATGCATGGACCCGACGAGACATGTAGGTACGTCCTGTGCCTGTGCGGTGGACGGTGGTACGTGCAGCTGCCCAGCAGAGCAGACAGCAGAGCCGGACGCCGGCACAAACAAAACCCGACGCCGCCGGTCCCTCATCCAACACACACCCGATGGCTCTACGCTAGAGCACATACGCACAGGTGGACACGCACAGTGCTCCGCATTATTGTTCGTTGCCGCTACGCATCAACTTAATGATCTGGTCCAGCCATGCATGGTGGACGTGCATACATTTGCAATCGCGTGGCGCGGCCCGTGCAACCCATTATTGAATGAGTACGCCCACGCAAGGTTACAAAACATTTGGTGACCGCCGCTTCAGTGGCATGTGTGCCCTCGCTCGCCATGCACCCGCCCATCCGTCGTCCCCCCTCCTGCCGCCCCATCGGCTCGTCCTGGCCCTACCGCTGGTATATTCTTTTCTTTCGGGGGGACACCGTTGGTATATTCATCGGGTGTTCTAGAGTCAAATTCAAAAACCAACCACACTACATGCATCATTAGCAGAAAACCATGACGATATATTTGGCCAACACTTTGCATCGAACACGGCACATGACAGTGGCAGAAAACACTAACATATTTTTGAACCGTGTTGACGCGGCAAAGTGCCCACGGGACGAGTTGGCGACGGCGCGGGCGAAACAGCCGTTAACGGCCATGTAGTCGGAACGGTTTGACCTTGACCTACCGCTCAACTCATTACTTTTTGACATATTTTAACTAAATAAAAGCGGACGACACTTTTTTAACCTAGTCTTAATCTTCATCGGCCGTGGAGCGTTTGAGTTTCACGTCTTGTCTTCCCCATGTCCGGCAAGCTCAACGATCGTGTGCCCCAGGAAGTGAAGCTGTGGGAGGGGAATAATGGGACATGGAACATGGCCCACATGGGACACCAGAAATGGTCGCGTCCGTG
This sequence comes from Elymus sibiricus, assembly GCA_039707655.1. Classification (NCBI taxonomy): domain Eukaryota; kingdom Viridiplantae; phylum Streptophyta; class Magnoliopsida; order Poales; family Poaceae; genus Elymus; species Elymus sibiricus. The sequence goes on from CM077674.1 coordinate 33,174,492, forward strand.
TGCCACCTCCTACTCCTCCTCGTCGGAGTCCGTCGTGTGGACGACCAGCCTCGTGGTCGTTTCTGCCGGGCGCAAACCGCGCAGGCAGCGCGACCGACGCCGCAGGACGCGTAACCGCCATTGCTCGCGGCGAATGTCGTGGGTGCTACGGAAGCTCGGATCATCATCCACCATGCCCACGACGGCATTGTCGCTAGCCTGCTCGTCGATGATTTGTTCCTCCGTGAGCCGGTGCTCATCAAGGAGCCGAAGGTTGTCGTGATGATCCTCCCGCGCCTGCTGAAAGGCCGACACTAGTGGCGCCGACCACTCTTCCGCCATTACGGTGTTGAAGTGTGTCCGCGCCGGCTCCAAGGTGAAGCCGACATGGACCGGAGCAGGCGGTGGCGCCGGCTCATTGTCGGGTTCCTCGTCCATCGTATCATCATCGATACTGACCTCCGGCAAGCTCGTCGGCAAGCCAACCTCTGTCTGGCTCACACGGTGGGCCTGCTAGCTGGCCGCAATGCCGACTAGCTCCTGCTTCTGCTTCGTTGAGAGGCTCCCCCACATCACTCTACAGCTCGCGGTCATGGCGAAGGTGGCGCTCGGAGGAGGATCAGGAGCGGAGGTGGTGCGGTGCGGATCGTGCCGGGCTTGGCCACGCATAAATAGCGGGCATCAGTCAGGCCAAGCGACGAGCTGTTTCAATGCAGCCACCGGAGTGGGTTTCTCGGCCGCCGTGTCTGTTTAATGCCGGTAGGTGGACAGATAGGCAACCAGTTTGAATACATAGAGTGATGTGTTGCCCCGTCTGGTCAAGTCTCTCCGATATTGAACAGGCATGTAGACAGGGACGCGGCGCAGACCGGCACTCCGTTTTAATGACGGCTCCAGTGAACAGCCGCGTCCCCTCTGTTCCGGCATGAATGCGGTGCGAGATGCGGATTTGCGTCCGCGCGGGAGAGGGCATGGAAGAGGGAGAGGGTTTTTTGGGCGGGGACTTCGCATACGTGGTTGCAGTCTCAACGCACGCAAAGTAGCATCCAGTTTGCAGGATTTCAGACACCCTGGCCGGTCTGTGGACCGATAGGATACCATGTTAAATGACAAATTACATCTGAACTGTTTGGCCCGGATTGTTTAATGATCCGCATTGGAGACGCACTAACCTCCGCATTGATAATAGACCAACACGAAGAGAAAACCCGAAGCGAAGAGTAATGCACGCGCTGCAGCATTGGTATTGATTTGCGAGTACTGATGTGTAGGCTGGCCAGCTAGCTAGGTAAGTAGCCATATTCGTGAATAACCGTCTAGCCATGAGCTAGTATCGATACGTGTTGTTGCTGGAAACAGTCACAATACCATGGCAGTGTGCAAGCCCGTTCAATACTCCAAGAAGATGATTCTGAGCAAGAGGATTGATTGTACACGGCAGGGACGCACGTACCACGAATGGGTACGTACGGCGCCGCATGCAAGAGACCGATGGATGGACGGAGCAACGTATACACGCTCAAAAGGAGTGTATACCATCCCATCCTACTGTACGTACCTCCACTGGTAGCACTGTACATACCGATCAGTGTAGAGTACCAGTACTCTACTTTCTAGCCTGGCCAGCCTCATGAATCATACTACAAGACTACATACAACAAGGGAATTAGATAGCTAGCTAGAGCTATCTATTCCTACATGTACTGATGATGAAAGCTAGCTAGCTGCAGGAGCTAGTACAGCGGTCGCGATGGCCTGCTGTGTTCGAGCAAGTGATGGCTGCTTATCCTTGTCAACGGGCAAAGATCCAAGTGATGGTGTAGTTGCAACATCTCTCTGGGAAACAAGAAAAGCATAAACAATAAGCTGAAAGAGACAATCTGATAGTTGTTGCAATTGAAATATCTCTCTAGGAAACAATAAAAGGGTAGACAAAGTAGCTTGAGAAGGGCAATTTGATTCAGAGATAATCATTCGCAATCAAAATTCACCTTATTCAGCCTTTTCTTTTTCAATGGTGGTGCCTGCTTATCCATGTCAACGGCTAAAGGTCCAAGCAGTGGTGCCGGTGGATTAGTGCACATTTCTTCACTTGCCTGAGAGAAAAAAATTGTTGTTGTCTAATAAGTATTGCCAAACAGTAAAATAGACATAAAGACTTTATGTTTATTTCTTGGACGTCGATGGCTTCATGATAAAGTAGTGTGATAATTTTACCTTCCTCTTTTTCTTGGACGTCGACGGCTTCATGACGACTTTGTTCGTTTCTTGGTGTTCCCCGTGAAGCTCGCCGCTACTCTGCCTACTTCGCTTCCTTTTCTTGAACTTTGGTGGTTCCATATGGGGCTCACTAGCACCCTTGTGCTCCTCAAGATCCGGGTCATTAGCCTTCTCAATTTTTATGGCACGCAAGAGCTCACTAGTACCCTTGTGCTCCTCAAGATCTGAAAATTTTCACAACCAAGTACCATTATTAAAAGGTATAGTAGAATAAGAAAGAACCTGCTGTACTACTGACTGCTCCTCACTTATGGCATGGGAAATTACATTCAGTTGTGAAACAAACAATTAAGATCCTACATAGTAAATAAGCGAGCAGGAAACTGAATTCTGACTGCTACGAATTCAGTTTTCAGATACCAGCAATCAGGATCCTACACAGTACCGTTTTGTTATGCTCGCAATAACAGCTGGAGCCAAACAAGTAAAATTAACAAACAAAAAAAAGAACTTTCTTAGGAAAGAAAGTTAAGAAAGAAAGAACCTGCTGTACTACTGATTCGTTTGGCTCGTGTAGTATCATTCTATCAACACGCATACATAAATACATGGCCATCGTCGATTAAGAAAGAAAGAACCTGCTGCACTACTGATTCAAACATTCATACTCTACATTGATATATAGTACTGCATCATTAAAATGTAATATGATGGACTTCAAATATGTACTAATGAGCATGCAGACTACAACTTTTCTTCCATTCAATGGTAAGGAAAGAACTTACATGATCCATGGAATCCTAAAACTATCACAACTTACCAGTTACAGACTACAATTTTTCTTTTCACTAGAATCAGTACATTTCTAACAGAAACAGAAGGGGGGAAATTTTAATTTCACTAAATCTTGACTCTGAACTTGGAAGGAAAGCAAGCATCTGAATCCATGAGCAATCCATCAGCAACTTAATCTTGACTCTTAAAAAAAACAGAAACAAGAAGCTTGCAAATTTTCACTAGAATGCATGAGGAATCCATCAGCATCTGAACCCTACATGGTACATGGGAAGGAAAGCAAGCATTTGAATGAATCTGATGGACTACCCGCAGCTGGCGAGCTGGGGGTCGGGTTTGGGGCAGCCGGCGAGCTGGAGATCAGGTTTGGGGCTGCCGGCGAGGCGGCCGGGGTTGGGGCTGCCGGCGACCTGACCATCGCGTCCGGCCGGGGTCGAGGGGATCGACGAGTCTTGATTGGGACGGCGATGTGACGCGGAGCGGCAAGAAGCTGCGAGGCAGGGGAGGCCGGGAGATGCTGAGTGCGAGGCGGAAGAGAAGGTGATGCGGCGGCAGGAGTGCGACTGCGTCGCAGCGCCTCCTTTGTCCAGCGAGAGAATCTATCGGGGGATGGATGCTGGTGGGTTAAGGTGGGGTTCCACTAGGCTAATAGGGCTAGCCCACTTAGTTTTCTCCCTATCCAGTGGGAGCCCACTGAAACAGTTTAAGTGGGATGGGATGGTTAATCCCACTTAAACCCACTCCCACTTGCAGCCTGATCTGCTGTGTTCGAGCAAGTCCAACACCAACTCCAGACGGATATGGCATTGTCATGACGGAGATGCGTGTATGGATACGGCGCCCCATGCAAGAGTCCATTGGGTCCATGCAGCACAGGAAAGCAGTCGTACGTGACGTCGCTGATATCAGCACTCTCTCGCTGGCTGCTGTAGTGTGTCCGGGTGGTCTGCTTGGCCGGTCTCCAGTATATACATTCATACCCAAAGGAAATTAACCAGCATGCAGATGGTGTCATATATGCAACACATATGTACTCCTATGACAAGCGCAGTGCCAAGTGATGGGCAAATCTCACTGTCACATTCACAGAAATCTCACATCCATCTGTAGTACAAATCTCACTGTCACATTCACAGAAATCACACATCCATCTGTAGTACAAATCCCTACACACATCCGGGCCGCTACATCGCCCCATTCGGGCCGTACCGCCGCACGGTCCACTCCGACGTCCCCGCGCGTCGACTTCTCCGTGGTATACGCCGTGCCGCCTCCCTTGACACGGGAACGCCACCGTCCACGCCGGTCTTCAAGCAACGCCGCCACACTCCTATCCTAGCCGCCGCCGCCTCCTCCTCACGCTGCAGGTGGGACTGTAGGTGGGCGTCCCACCACAACCCCACCCAGTCCCACCGCTGCTTGGTGGGCATTAGGGGACAACCCACTAGAATTTGATGGATTAAGTGGGCACAAGTGGGATCCCGTTTGAGGAAAGAATACAGCAGAAATGCAAGAAAGGCTACAGCCTACATGTTTTTCCTTCCCCTTCTCACTTCAAATAGGCTACATATTCTTCCTACCACTTGAAATGCATAACTTCACTTCACATGAACATACACTTGAAACGAAACAGAGAATAACTTCAACAAAACACAAATGAAACTGCAGGCTACAGGGGCAACCACATACTTAGGGAACAAAATTTTCAGACATGAACATCACAAATTCAAGAGAATTTTCAGTCCACAATATTGCAACACTGAACTTTGTAGCTTCATAGAACATTTCCTTGGACAACTTTTTCTTCTTTTGCCATGAGTGCATGAAGTTGACAACTTTTTCTTCTTTTTCTTCTTCTCCTGAAGCAACAAAGAATGCTTATTAGTTATTACTTGCACACATGAGACAAAAAATATTAACTCATATAAGAGAAAATTCTGTTATTGCTGGCACTGTTTCTGCCACTCCCTTTTTTAAATAATGAGTACTGAACAATTGAACACTGGGCAATCTCACTTGGTTTTCTATTTTCTTAATTGAAGATTAGTTTCCAAGCTGAGATCTTTATTTAAATAGCAGATACACAATATATTTGATTACAATATGAATGTGCTTACAACTCTCCATTGCTATCACTAAACGGGTCTGGGATAGTCAGTTTTACTTGATTTCTGTGGGCAATGGGTATTGATATATGGTTTCCTTTTGTTTGTTTATTATGGACCTTCATTATTATGAACCAGTTATGTAGTCTCTCCCGGTTGGCTAGAATTAACAGTAAGAAACATCAGGACATTTTAAAAGTAGACAGCTAGTTCACTGTCCATCAGTCTTTGAGATACAAAAAGAGTATTTGATTCCAGCATCGCCTAGAATTATATCATCATATAATGTACTTCAGATGGATCCTCTCTTTTCAAAAATAGAAATATATCATGATTTAATAATGTACCAAAAGTGCGACGAACAACTAGCAGAATTACCTAGGTGGTTCCAGCATCGTCTTGATCACCACCATGGTCTCCAGCTGTTGGTTCCGCCTTTTGGCGATCTGCAATATTGAAGGCATTCAAAATGAAACATTCAACATGAAAGGTATTAAATAAAGTATGGAAAATAATTAAAAACATATTACCAGCAGCTCGAAGCCAATCCTCGAGGCACATCAGCGTCTCAACTGTACTCGGGGTCAAACTACTTCTCTGATCAGTAATGATCCTTCCAACATTGCTGATGTAGGAGATATGCCCTAGAGGCAATAATATATGTTATTGATTATCTCCCTGTTCATAATTAGGTTTATGTTCCATGCTATAACTGCTATGGTTCTCGAGTCTACAATAACCACAAGGCTCGGAGGAAGACTCATATGCACGTGTGGAATAATAAACGGTAAAATGTATTCCTAGTCTGGCCTCTAAGACTGGCTCAAGTATTGCATGATGATCCTGTTTTCCTGATCATGGGCATGGCTATGCCGGCAATTTTGAGGGCACAATGTTAGAAGAACATTTGTGTTGAATCGACCCGAATTGATGTTATGCTATGAGATTCATTCGTCATAAGTTAATGGTTAATAACACAGAGATGGTTAACGTTTGCATAATTCCTTAGACCATGAGAGTATCGAGTTACTTCATGCTTGCTTCATGAACTTTGGGGTTTGTTAAACGTCATCCGTAAATGGGTGGCTATTACGGCGGCTTACGGGTTCATGGAAAAGTATGTCAAGTAACTTGATAGCTCAAGATTGGGATTTGCTCCTCCGACGATGGAGAGATATCTCTGGGCCCTCTCGGTGTTACGGTATCCATCATCGTCTGGCCAGACACTTTGTGATTTGATCACGGGGATGCCGGAACACGGGAACGAGAAAAGAGAACAATACCGGTAACGAGGTAACTGGCATAGTGGACAAGTTGTTGATCCGCGGGGATGCCAACATGTCTCACCTCGGGTATTTGTAACATATCGCGAAGCAACAGGAATAGCACACGGCAACTGGAGGTTCACTCGAATATTCATTCGTGTGGGTATAGGGGTCAATATGGGTGTCCACGGCTCCGATGTTGATCATTGATCGGAAGGGGTTCCGGGTCATGTCTATGCTTCACCGAACCTATAGGGTCACACGCTTAAGGGTCATCTATCTGCTGAATACTAGACAGGGAGTCTGAGAGAAAATCACCGAAAAAGTTTCGGACGAAACGGAAACGTTCCGGAGAGGATATCGGAATAGTTTCGGTGAAACTGAAAAGTTGTTTCAGGGTATTCCATAAAGTCAAATTGGTTTCGGCACATGCCTGGAAATTATTGGAAGGTACCAGAATTGTTCCGGTAACTTCTGAGATTTTTCAGAGACAAAAACCGGAAATGTTCCGGACTGCCGGAACCGCTTTAGTTGCTTTTCACAGATGAAAATCACTGAACCGAAAAGTTGTTTCGGAGTACACCATAAAGTCAAAATGGTTTCGGCACATGCCTGATAATTCTTGGAGGGTGCCAGAATTGTTCTGGAAACTTTCTGGAATTTTCCGGGATGAAAACCGGAAATGTTACGGAGCTGCCGGAACCGCTTCAGATGCCTTTCGCAGATGAAAATCACTAAACCGGAATTGTTTCGGATCGCGTTGAAAATTATTTTAGTGGGTACTGGAAATGTTCTAAGCCCACATGAATATTTTCAGTTCGAACGGACGCTGAAATATGTCGTCATGAATAGTGAAAGTGCTTTTTGGATTACTTTTTGGAAAGCCACCTTTTTGGGCTTTTGCTCCAAAATATCTTGGAGATGACATGGATGGATGTGGCTGAAATTTCAGCCCCTCCACCCCTCCTTCTCCTATAAATAGAGGTGGAGGGGGCAGCCCAAAGCTCATCCATTCTCACATACAAGTGCCATGACATTTCTGGCTTCTCTCTCCCTCCCAGCGAAATAGTTTCGTAGAGCCGAAAGGCTGTCTAGTTTCCGGTGGGAACTAGTTCTGGACGGCGAAGCCCTGCCGGATAGATGACACCGTATGTGTGCAACTCTGTAGAGAGATCGTAGTTTCGGTCTTAGTTCGAGAGTGCCTCCCGAAGGGCTGTCCGAGTTACTGTCCGTGTTTCGGGGGTCCTCCCGAAGGGCTGTCCGAGTGACCCGCCCGAAGGGCTGTACGTGAGGCCTCCCGAAGGGCTGTCCGAGGATCCGTCCGGTGGGACTATCCGAGGGACTGTCCTGAGGCCTCCCGAAGGGCTGCCCGAAGATCCGTCCGGTGAGCTGACGAGGGAGTACATCCTCGCGGTTGGGAGGTTGTAAATCCTAGCTGCGGGGATCTGCACCGCCGATCGTCATCGACTCTACTTTCGCTGCGCTACGAGTCGGTAATGAAAATGATCAAACCTTGTATGCAGTCTCCATAGTGGTCCTGGGCTGGTGCGTAGGTCGGAAAATTTTTGTTTTCTGCTGCGTTACCCAACAGTGGTATCAGAGCCAGGTTATGCGTAGATGCAGGTTGCGATCTAGAATACATAGAGATGTATGGGTGTTGCACAATATAATTAGGTAGTAGATGAGATCTATTGCTGAAAATTATTTGTGCGGGTAGCAGATGAAATCTGTTACCCGATGTTCTTGTTGCTTCCCTTGAATTTGCGTAGTCCTGATCTTGACGGCATGGTGGAATCTCACAAAGTTCTGGCAATCCGCGATCCTTTCATGCTGCTCCTGAGTATGCTGATTGATAGATCAACGAAGTGCTAACAGTTCTTTGGGTTCCACCATAGTTAAAGAAAGATGGATGTTTCGCAGACGAAAGGGCAATGCAGATGTGATCTGCACGGGGGTCACGCGTATGACGAAGTTTAGTATGGGGCTCGAGATTTTATTATCTCGTGTTTCATACACCCTGGAAAGTTAATCTAGCAACTTGGATTATCATGCTTGATGATGGACGTTGGTAACTTCGGTTTGTTTCAAAACCTTAGAAGCCGCGTAAAATAAAATTTTGCATGAACCGATTAGAGGCGTCTAACTTGGTTTTGCAGGATGGTTTGCATGTGCATATGATGTGGTATAGCAGTGCTCATAATAATTTGATTATGTATGAGATGACTATATGATGTAATTTGATTAACATGACCTGCGTGTCATGATTCGGCATGATGGCTGGAGCCATATGATTGCACTTTAAATGACCTGCGTGTCAACCTTAAGTAATGCACTTATTTTATTAGCTATAGAGATAGCAATATTATCTGGTGCATCAACAAGGTGGTGGCAATCTTCGCGAAGGTGAACACCGACGCGAATGCCGGAGACGAAGAAATAAAGGACTTCTCCGTCAGAAAGGGTTGTACCATATCATGCTATTATGAATTGCCTGAGATGTTTATCCCTTATGATGCACCCTTCTTGATTGCGCGGTAGTCGCTTTTATTAGGGTGATCTCTCACAAAATATCAAGTAGTTAGTGTTCTCCCAAGTGTAGCACCGTCACAGCATCCTTCCTTTTGAGGTGCGCCATGATCTATATGGGTACGAACGATTGTACGGGTGTAAGGCGGGTGAGGTCAGACCTCGCAGCAAGATCACTTGGTTATCTTGACGTTCATGGCAGGATCGTCCTGAGCTCGGAACACACGCATCAAAAGATGAACAAGAGTCACATGGAGATGTGATTGGCAAGTTTGCCTACCAATTGAAGTTCGCGCCATCAGTGTTCATCTCGAACAATGGCGTTGCATGGAAATGTGGGTCTTGAATCACTCACAATCAATTATGAGAGATATTGATTTGAGTGGGAGCGCACTGTAGAATTAACTTCTTTTAATTCTCAGTGCAATTAATTTTGAACACTGTCTAAAGTGTGATTTGCAAAATAGTTGTAGAATAATGGCTCGCGTTTCCACCTTCCCTATTAACATTGAATAGGTGTTAAATATCTGGTTAAAACTTTACGGTTGGTAACTTAATGTGAGGATTGTCCTCTAGAGTGCCGAGAAGGATTTTGTCCAATTGCATGCTTTCGGTATTCTCCCGCTAATGCTGTGGATCATATGACTCTCGTCCTTCGATCCAAAAGCTAGAATTCCTTTTCAGTCAAAGTGTAAAATGTTTGCTTCCATGAGACCCGAACTTCGAAAGTTTGGATAGTTATGTGATATTCATGGAATCTGAAAATCATTTTCAGAGACAGACAAAGGCTAAAAGATATGAGATATCCAAAGCAATGTTTGTTTGCAAACTATTAGTAAAGGAGTTTACTATGCATTAGACTGATAAGAGAGGGATCCAGGAGAACGCCTGTCATATGATGAAAGGTGAATAAAACAACAACTTAAAGAGAAAGGAAGTGTCCGAAGGGTGTTAGTAAGACTTTCACGCCTAGGAAGTCTGGGGCTAACGCCACTCTTAAGTTGAATGCTTCTTCTGAGAGTAGGAGAAATACTAAAAGTTAAACTATTAGAAGTATAAAGGCAAAAGGAAAGAAGACTGGAATATCCAGCTCATGTATGAATGTCATACAAGTTTTTGATGTATAGAAGGCTGGTCAAAGATATAGTTCTTGGGAATTATGGTTAAACATGTTAATCACTAATTCTTGGGTATTGTGAGTTAATCACAAAGATACCCGCTCGATTGCATTCTGTTGCAACTCGATGTAAGAACTACTATGGCCTGAAAGACTAGCCAGGGATGAGGTTTAGATACACGCAGGGAACATAGTAAATGTTACTATGCCTTCCATCGGTGTATTCCCTATGTATTAACTTTCATAATTCATTTTAGAGTTTCATACACTCTAGCCCATTGCACAATGTTTGTTGCAAAAGAGTTGTTCATAAAACAACAATTGTTGTTCAGTATTATGAATAACATGAAGGGCCATGCTTCCACCCTAGATGGGATGTATGTTATGAATATTGATGGAAATATGATACATCCATAACACTGACGCTAAATGTCGCAAGACTAAAAGAATACCACACAAGTGTGGCACTGCATTTGGTCAGATTGGAGAAACCCGCATGGAAAATTACATTATGATGGATTTTGAAGTCATTTGATTTTGAATCATCTGACACTTGCAACTTTCCTCTGAAAGGTAAAGTGACTGAAATACCGTTCACAGGCCATAAGGAACGAGCAAAGAACATATTGGTGATCATACATTATGATGTGTGTAGTCCAATAAATGTTGTTGCAAGTAGTGGATTTATCTATCTTCAGAAATGACTCAAGTAGATATATGGATATTTACTTGTTGAGACGTAAGTCTGGATCTTTTGAATTCATTCAGAAGGTTTTCAAAAATGAAGTAGAAGTTATTGTAACAAGAAAATTATGTTTCTACAATTCGATTGCAGAAAGGAATATTTGAGTTACAAGTTTAGCGAATGTCTGATGAGTTATGAAAGGGGTTTCATAACTTGCACCTCCCGGAACACCACTGCAAGTGGAAAGTCCGTGAAGATGTAATCGAACCATTTATGACATGGTAAGATTAAAGATGACATAAATAAATTTGCCATTACCCCTTTTAAAGAGTGATGCTTTAGAGACTGCGGCTTTTACACTGAAAAGAGATCCATCAGGTCTGTTGAAATGACGCCATGGTATGGTACGCCCAACCATGTTATATCTTTTCTTAACATTTGGAATATGGGGCTTGTGTAAAAGGTTACAAACCTATTCCAAATCAGACAAGTGCTACTTTGTAGGTTATCCCAAGTCATTGGGTATTCCCCCACCACTATACCGAGGCAAAGGATTTTTGCCACAAAACGGTATGCTTTTAAAGAGAATAGTTCTTACAAAAGGTGAGTGGGAGGACAGTGCAACTCGACGAGATAACCAGTATCTTCGTCATCAGATCAAAGGAAAGAAACCTTGGAAGTGATTCCGGAGTTTCCTACTGCGACTGATTCGGAAGTCTCTACAATAAAATGTATGGACTTCGGTCGAACTTGCAGCTGAACCACGTAGGCAAAGCTCGTGCAAACCTATCAGGTGCGCAAATGAGATATTGTTGTTAGACAACAGTATACCTACAATACACAAGGAAGCGTTGATGGGCCCTGACTCCGGAATTGGCTAAATGCCAATACAATCCGAGATAGTTTCCATATATGTGATTCGAGATTAAAATCTTGATACACCTTTCGGAAGACTTAGAGTCTAACGAATATTTATGGAACTAAAAACTGATACGGATAAAATGTTTTATCCATAAAGCTCGACTTGTTGCATTAACAGGTTCAAGGAGTTGACTACGATGAGATTGTCTCACCGTAGCGATGCTTGAAGTCGGTTCGGATTGAACTAGCAATTAATACATACTTCAATCATGAGATATGAAACATGGATGACAAAAGGATTTCCATCTGATGGAAATGAAACCTAGGACTTGTATGTGATACAGTCCAAAGTAATTTGTCGATCCAGAGGATGCTAGTAAGTATGCAAACTTCAGAGTTCCAGCGATGGACAGAAGAGAGCAAAGTGGAGTTGGAATCTTCATTTTTGATGGAATGGTCAAAGGGGTTTGACTTCATCAAATGGGTATCGAAGATGCTTGTGATTCAAGAAAGTAAGTGGGAGCATAATAATATTTCTAAAAACCTTGTGTACTTGACACATTGTTAATTGGAAATAAATTTCTTGACACGAATTAGGACTTCATTTGAAAATAGTTTTTCCGATGAAGTGCTTGGGCTAAATAGCCTCAATATTAGGCATGATGATCTATGGAGATAGATTTACCTAATGGGGCTAAGCAATGAATACATATTGACAAGATGCTAAAACTTTTTAGCATTTAAAACGCCAAGGAGTGATTCTTGCCGAAGCCACATGGAAAGAGTTTTTGCAAGACTCAGTGTCCCAAAACACTGATGAGTGAAATACATGATTGAGATTCCACACACTCTTGTGTGTGGATTAATCATGTATTCCATGGTATGTAAAACAACCAGATATGTCCGATACTCCAAAAGTTGTTGCGAGTATGGATACCAAAGTGATCAAAGTACTGATCATAGGACAACAGTGAAAGATGTCATTGAGTACTAGAGTAGTAGTGATGACATGTTTTCTCGCAAGCAGAGATTATGAAGTGCTCGTTGTAAGTAATTATATCGATACAGTCTTCATCAATGCTCCATGCGATTTTCGATTTATGTTAAGGGTTTTGTGTAATACACAATATGATGGCACGGTAGTTGGAAATTGTTCCAAACAAGATACTGTGGCGAATTCTATAACAAAGGCTAAGTATGTTGACGCTTAAGAACCGACAAAGAAGTTGTTGAATCATATAGTTCATTCATGAACTTAGTATGGCTCCAAGATGGCTTTGGTCTATGGGACACTATTGCAGATAGTTGCTCCATAGCTCAGTCTGAGGAATCTGGTTTCGACCAATGATTCACACATATGCAAAGCCAAGTCCACACAAAATATGAATTTTGTGAAAGCGTGAAAACGCGAGGATATGCAAAGTTACACACAGAGCTGAAGTCGTCAGATCCGTTGGACATCAGGCTATACCACATGCGACGCATATTTTACACCAGTATGCCATAGGTGTAAAGTGCATTAGCATTGACTAGATTATTGACTCTAGTGCAAGTGGGAGTCTGTAGGAGATATGCCCTAGAGGCAATAATATATGTTATTGATTATCTCCCTGTTCATAATTAGGTTTATGTTCCATGCTATAACTGCTATGGTTCTCGAGTCTACAATAACCACGAGGCTCGGAGGAAGACTCATATGCACGTGTGGAATAATAAACGGTAAAATGTATTCCTAGTCTGGCCTCTAAGACTGGCTCAAGTATTGCATGATGATCTTGTTTTCCTGATCATGGGCATGGCTATGCCGGCAATTTTGAGGGCACAATGTTAGAAGAACATTTGTGTTGAATCGACCCGAATTGATGTTATGCTATGAGATTCATTCGTCATAAGTTAATGGTTAATAACACAGAGATGGTTAACGTTTGCATAATTCCTTAGACCATGAGAGTATCGAGTTACTTCATGCTTGCTTCATGAACTTTGGGGTTTGTTAAACGTCATCCGTAAATGGGTGGCTATTACGGCGGCTTACGGGTTCATGGAAAAGTATGTCAAGTAACTTGATAGCTCAAGATTGGGATTTGCTCCTCCGACGATGGAGAGATATCTCTGGGCCCTCTCGGTGTTACGGTATCCATCATCGTCTGGCCAGACACTTTGTGATTTAATCACGGGGATGCCGGAACACGGGAACGAGAAAAGAGAACAATACCGGTAACGAGGTAACTGGCATAGTGGACAAGTTGTTGATCCGCGGGGATGCCAACATGTCTCACCTCGGGTATTTGTAACATATCGCGAAGCAACAGGAATAGCACACGGCAACTGGAGGTTCACTCGAATATTCATTCGTGTGGGTATAGGGGTCAATATGGGTGTCCACGGCTCCGATGTTGATCATTGATCGGAAGGGGTTCCGGGTCATGTCTATGCTTCACCGAACCTATAGGGTCACACGCATAAGGGTCATCTATCTGCTGAATACTAGACAGGGAGTCTGAGAGAAAATCACCGAAAAAGTTTCGGACGAAACGAAAACGTTCCGGAGAGGATATCGGAATAGTTCCGGTGAAACTGAAAAGTTGTTTCAGGGTATTCCATAAAGTCAAATTGGTTTCGGCACATGCCTGGAAATTATTGGAAGGTACCAGAATTGTTCCGGTAACTTCTGAGATTTTTCAGAGACAAAAACCGGAAATGTTCCGGACTGCCGGAACCGCTTTAGTTGCTTTTCACAGATGAAAATCACTAAACCGAAAAGTTGTTTCGGAGTACACCATAAAGTCAAAATGGTTTCGGCACATGCCTGATAATTCTTGGAGGGTGCCAGAATCGTTCTGGAAACTTTCTGAAATTTTCCGGGATGAAAACCGGAAATGTTCCGGAGCTGCCGGAACCGCTTCAGATGCCTTTCGCAGATGAAAATCACTAAACCGGAATTGTTTCGGATCGCGTTGAAAATTATTTTAGTGGGTACTGGAAATTTTCTAAGCCCACATGAATATTTTCAGTTCGAACGGACGCTGAAATATGTCGTTGTGAATAGTGAAAGTGCCTTTTGGATTACTTTTTGGAAAGCCACCTTTTTGGGCTTTTGCTCCAAAATATCATGGAGATGACATGGATGGATGTGGCTGAAATTTCAGCCCCTCCACCCCTCCTTCTCCTATAAATAGAGGTGGAGGGGGCAGCCCAAAGCTCATCCATTCTCACATACAAGTGCCATGACATTTCTGGCTTCTCTCTCCCTCCCAGCGAAATAGTTTCGTAGAGCCGAAAGGCTGTCTAGTTTCCGGTGGGAACTAGTTCTGGACGGCGAAGCCCTGCCGGATAGATGACACTGTATGTGTGCAACTCTGTAGAGAGATCGTAGTTTCGGTCTTAGTTCGAGAGTGCCTCCCGAAGGGCTGTCCGAGTTACTGTCCGTGTTTTGGGGGTCCTCCCGAAGGGCTGTCCGAGTGACCTGCCCGAAGGGCTGTACGTGAGGCCTCCCGAAGGGCTGTCCGAGGATCCGTCCGGTGGGACTATCCGAGGGACTGTCCTGAGGCCTCCCGAAGGGCTGCCCGAAGATCCGTCCGGTGAGCTGACGAGGGAGTACATCCTCGCGGTTGGGAGGTTGTAAATCCTAGCTGCGGGGATCTGCACCGCCGATCGTCATCGACTCTACTTCCGCTGCGCTACGAGTCGGTAATGAAAATGATCAAACCTTGTATGCAGTCTCCATAGTGGTCCTGGGCTGGTGCGTAGGTCGGAAATTTTTTGTTTTCTGCTGCGTTACCCAACAGCTGAATGCAGCCTCCGCAGGCACTGTAGACGCGGACACTGCCAATATGTCCCGCGCTATAGCCGCGAGCACTGGATACTTTGGGGAGTGAATCTCCCACCACTTCAAGATATCCAATTTTTGTCGGCGAGGAAACAAGTCTTCTTCAAGATATCATTGTAGCTCATTCGATTTGTGGGATCTTTTCATTCTCAAATGCTTATCCCAATCATCAAGAGTGCCCTCCCCATCCTCCTCTGCAAGCTCATCACCTTCATCAGAAGTGTTTTCAAATTCAGATGCATATTCAGCAAATAGGATCTTCATCGCATTCTTCACCTTGGTAAGATATTTCTCGGCGCCACCACCAAAAGCTGCAGTCAATCGGAAGTCAACATATTCACATTTGTACCTGGGATCAAATATCACCGGCACACAACTTGTTAATAATGACTCCTCAAAATATTTGATCCATTTCTTCTCCATCTCTTTCACCATGGCAATAATGGTAGGATTTTCACTCAAGACTTCTTTCTCCATTACCTGCTTAACATTCCAGACCTCATAGAAGTAAACGTGAGAGGTGGGATATGTCCTACCCGAGATTTTCTTTGTGGCTGTGTAGAAAGCGCCCAAACGATGGCAAATAGCTTCGGCCATCTCCCATTGACTAGCTGAAGGAGCGAATTCATAATCTTTGTCAGCTACTTTCAAGGCTTCAAACGCTGCTCTGAACGGCAATGACGATTCAAGCATGAGGTACGTTGAATTCCATCTTGTAGGCACATCTACCAAAGGATGGTTTTTACAAGTAAGTCCCACCTGCGCAATCATCTCATCGAATTTCTCCATTCTACCTTGCGAACTCTTGACATACATCACTGATTCTATGATTCTATCAACAACTGACGCCATTGCTTTGAGCCCATCTTGCACCACAAGATTCAGAACATGGGCAGCACATCTAACATGCAATAATTTTCCACTGTGATGGACAACATACCTATCCACCAAATTCTTTCTCAAGTGGCGAACCATCGATTCATTAACTGGTGCATTGTCGAGGGTAAAGCTAAAGATTTTGTCTTCAATATTCCAATCTCTCAAGCTCTTTTGTACCATATCAAATATGTTATGGGCGTTGTGTGGGGTTTCCAAGAGGCAAAATCTGATTATTTTGTTTTGTAGAGTCCATGAGTCATCAATAAAGTGGGCGGTTATGCATAAATAACCCAATTTCTGATTGGATGTCCACATGTCACCCGTTAATGATACTCGAGAACTTAGATTGCTAAAGAATGCTTGAATTTCTTTTTTGTGTCTATCATATGCAGCAATGCAATCTTGTTTAATTGTTTCCCTGGATACTACGTTGAACCATGGATTCAACGTCTTAACAATGGACCTAAAGCCAGGATACTCAACAAAAGAGAAAGGTAATTCATGTAGCACAATCAACTTTACCAGTGCTCTACGTGCTCACCCTGGGTCAAACTTCCACTCTGGATCAATTGCACTTTCAGTTCGTATCTTGGCAACCATACCATCCATTTTAGCTTTCTCCTCACATACCACCAAATGTTTACCGATATGACTTGTCTCTGACTTTTTTGAGGCATGAAAGAGTTGGTTGCAATGAGTACAACGACCTTGTGCGAGTATTCCATCAACATATATCGGTTCTACCTCATTCCAAATTTTGGATTTTAATTTTCGTCCTCTGCTTGAACCAAGGTTTGCTACGTTGGGTGAGAAAGCTAGAAGTGAAGACTGTGACAGGGAGCTCTCTAGTGACTTAGACTTTTTTCCCTTCTTGCTAAGAATGACACTACCACATTGTTAAGGACTGGAGATGTTACCACCTTTTTGCATAGTTATGGCTGCTTATTCTTGTCAATGGGCAAAGATCCGGGTGATGGCTGCTTATCCTTGTCAACGGGCAAAGATCCAAGTGATGGCTGCTTATCCTTGTCAACGGGCAAAGATCCAAGTGATGGTGTAGTTGCAAGATCTCTCTGGGAAACAAGAAAAGCATAAACAATAAGCTGAAAGAGACAATTTGATAGTTGTTGCAATTGAAATATCTCTCTAGGAAACAATAAAAGGGTAGACAAAGTAGCTTGAGAAGGGCAATTTGATTCAGAGATAATCATTCGCAATCAAAATTCACCTTATTCAGCCTTTTCTTTTTCAATGGTGGTGCCTGCTTATCCATGTCAACGGCTAAAGGTCCAAGCAGTGGTGCCGGTGGATTAGTGCACATTTCTTCACTTGCCTGAGAGAAAAAAATTGTTGTTGTCTAATAAGTATTGCCAAACAGTAAAATAGACATAAAGACTTTATGTTTATTTCTTGGACGTCGATGGCTTCATGATAAAGTAGTGTGATAATTTTACCTTCCTCTTTTTCTTGGACGTCGACGGCTTCATGACGACTTTGTTCGTTTCTTGGTGTTCCCCGTGAAGCTCGCCGCTACTCTGTCTACTTCGCTTCCTTTTCTTGAACTTTGGTGGTTCCATATGGGGCTCACTAGCACCCTTGTGCTCCTCAAGATCCGGGCCATTAGCCTTCTCAATTTTTATGGCACGCAAGAGCTCACTAGTACCCTTGTGCTCCTCAAGATCTGAAAATTTTCACAATCAAGTACCATTATTAAAAGGTACAGTAGAATAAGAGAGAACCTGCTGTACTACTGACTGCTCCTCACTTATTGCATGGGAAATTACATTCAGTTGTGAAACAAACAATAAAGATCCTACATAGTAAATAAGCGAGCAGGAAACTGAATTCTGACTGCTACGAATTCAGTTTTCAGATACCAGCAATCAGGATCCTACACAGTACCGTTTTGTTATCCTCGCAATAACAGCTGGAGCCACACAAGTAAAATTAACAAACAAAAAAAAGAACTTTCTTCGGAAAGAAAGTTAAGAAAGAAAGAACCTGCTGTACTACTGATTCGTTTGGCTCGTGTAGTATCATTCTATCAACACGCATACATAAATACATGGCCATCGTCGATTAAGAAAGAAAGAACCTGCTGCACTACTGATTCAAACATTCATACTCTACATTGATATATAGTACTGCATCATTAAAATGTAATATGATGGACTTCAAATATGTACTAATGAGCATGCAGACTACAACTTTTCTTCCATTCAATGGTAAGGAAAGAACTTACATAATCCATGGAATCCTAAAACTATCACAACTTGCCAGTTACAGACTACAATTTTTCTTTTCACTAGAATCAGTACATTTCTAACAGAAACAGAAGGGGGGAAATTTTAATTTCACTAAATCTTGACTCTGAACTTGGAAGGAAAGCAAGCATCTGAATCCATGAGCAATCCATCAGCAACTTAATCTTGACTCTTAACAAAAACAGAAACAAGAAGCTTGCAAATTTTCACTAGAATGCATGAGGAATCCATCAGCATCTGAACCCTACATGGTACATGGAAAGGAAAGCAAGCATCTGAATGAAGCTGATGGACTACCCGCAGCTGGCGAGCTGGGGGTCGGGTTTGGGGCAGCCGGCGAGCTGGAGATCAGGTTTGGGGCTGCCGGCGAGGCGGCCGGGGTTGGGGCTGCCGGCGACCTGACCATCGCGTCCGGCCGGGGTCGAGGGGATCGACGAGTCTTGATTGGGACGGCGATGTGACGCGGAGCGGCAAGAAGCTGCGAGGCAGGGGAGGCCGGGAGATGCTGAGTGCGAGGCGGAAGAGAAGGTGATGCGGCGGCAGGAGTGCGACTGCGCCGCAACGCCTCCTTTGTCCAGCGAGAGAATCTATCGGGGGATGGATGCTGGTGGGTTAAGGTGGGGTTCCACTGGGCTAATAGGGCTAGCCCACTTAGTTTTCTCCCTATCCAGTGGGAGCCCACTGAAACAGTTTAAGTGGGATGGGATGGTTAATCCCACTTAAACCCACTCCCACTTGCAGCCTGATCTGCTGTGTTCGAGCAAGTCCTACACCAACTCCAGACGGATATGGCATTGTCATGACGGAGATGCGTGTATGGATACGGCGCCCCATGCAAGAGTCCATCGGGCCCATGCAGCACAAGAAAGCAGTCGTACGTGACGTCGCTGATATCAGCACTCTCACTTGCTGGCTGCTGTAGTGTGTCCGGGTGGTCTGCTTGGCCGGTCTCCAGTATATACATTCATACCCAAAGGAAATTAACCAGCATGCAGATGGTGTCATATATGCAGCACATATGTACTCCTATGACAAGCGCAGTGTCAAGTGATGGGCAAATCTCACTGTCACATTCACGTAAATCTCACATCCATCTGTAGTACAAATCTCACTGTCACATTCACAGAAATCACACATCCATCTGTAGTACAAATATCTACACACATCCGGGCCGCTACGTCGCCCCTTCGGGCCGTACCGCCGCACGGTCCACTCCGCCGTCCCCGCACGTTGACTTCCCCGTGGTATACGCCGTGCCGCCTCTCTTGACGCGGGAACGCCACCGTCCGCGCCGGTCTTCAAGCAACGCCGCCACACTCCTAACCTAGCCGCCGCCGCCGCCTCCTCAGGCCGCCGCCGCCGCTCTACTTCCTCGGCGCTGCTGCCGCTCGCTCACCCGAGCCGCGCCGCCCGTCCACCCCCCGTTCATCTTCGTCCAGCACCAGCTCATCGCTAGCGTCGCCGTCATCTTTCCCGACCACTTCATCTACTCCGATCACCGCGGGCGACATCGGCCTCGCGTCTACTGACGCCGCAACCATCGTCGAGTCTTTCTCTGCTAGCCCCCTCGACATGGCTTACAACTTGTGCTGGTTCCCATATACGCATGCCCGGTGCTGGCAACACCGATGCGTGCCTTCGTCCATGACGTGTCCCTAGGCCTGGCAAGCCTGGAGCGGCGCATCGTTAACATCGACTTCGTCCGTCTACGCATGCCCGGTGCTGGCAACACCGACGCGTGCCTTCGTCCACGATGTGTCCTCGGGCTTGGCAAACCCGGCGCGACGCCTCGTCAACACCATCTTCTTCACGGCGCATCACTACCTTGACACCACGACGCCCATGACTAACTCGGCGCCCTCTTGCGCCCGCGGCTCCACGGCGACTACCTCGACACCGGCCACCCCGACTCGACATCGACTACGGCTACCTCGCACGTCTACCTCGACCACGGCTACACCACCCACGCTCTCGGCTACCTCGACAACGGCCCAAAGGGCTACCACCTCGCTCGAGCAACTCGTCGGCTTCCTCTACAGTCCACGCGTCCGCGCTGCGACACCGTCCCCGATGCTCCCGCTACGACTGCGGGGGATGTCAGCCCGTCAGCTGCTATTCTCTCCAGTCTGACCGTCCGTGATGCTCCTGTTGTTCGCAACGCTACCGCTACGACTGCGGGGGGATGTTAGAGATATATTTGGTATTTAGAGATTGTCCGGGATTAGATAGGAATTGTTTCTATCTTATCTCTAGGAGGTGTCTTGCCCTCCAAGTCTTGTACTCAATATATACTCGCCCTCGAGACTCAATAATACATCCAACGCATCACGCCAATCATCCCTCTCCATCCCTTCTAACACCCCACTTGTCTATCAAAACGTGTACTCACTCTGCAACAACTTCAGTCTCCCATGTCCGTCACCGTCACGCCACGTCATCAGATGCAGCGGGCCCTACCTATTAGATTCAGCATCAATGTTGTAAATCATAGTATCAGTGCTTTTTGCAAAATGATTACTGAATACCGGATGTCTTCTGAAAAAACCCCGAAAAATGGTGGTTTTCTGAATTAGGATCCACAATTATGATGGTTGTTTTCAATTTACTCCTAGCTAGAGCTATCTATTCCTATATGTACTTACTGAGTACAGAGGTCACGATGGCCTGCTGTGTCCAAGCAAGTCCAACACCAACTCCAGAAGGATATGGCATTGCCATGACGGAGATGTGTGTATGGATACGGCGCCGCATGCAAGAGTCCATTGGGTCCATGCAGCACAAGAAAGCACTCGTACGTGACGCAGCTCATAGTGTCCAAAAAAGCGAAAGTGCTCTTCTCAGCTCGAGCACACATGCTCCCGCTGCTACAGTAAAATCGAAAAAAATAGCAAAAAAAGTCAAAAAATTCTGAATTTTTTTTGTGAGAAACATTGATGTTTTCCCCACACGCCTGAAAAATTTCATCACCAGATGACATTCATGGAAAATGTGGCAAAAAAAACAAAATCGATGCTCCAGAAAGTCTGTTTTTTGTACCGTTTTGGAGCATCAATTTTGTTTTTTTACCGTTTTGGAGCATCGATTTTGTTTTTTTTGCCACATTTTCCACGAATGTCATTTGGTGATGAAATTTGGCAGGCGTGGGGTGAAAACATCAATGTTTCTCACAAAAAAAATTCAGAATTTTCGAATTTTTTGCTATTTTTTTCGATTTTACTGTAGCAGCGGGGCATGTGTGCTCGGGATTAGGACATCCTCGTCCCCAAAAAAGGTCTTACATTATGATGGAGAGTAGCTAGCTACCAGATTTTCATGCGTGTCACGTAGTCGCTGATATCAGCACTCTGACTTGCTGGCTCGTTGCATCTGGGCGTGCTGCCTGCTGTAGTGTGTCCGGGTCTGTTTGGCAGGTCTGCTCAGACCCAAAGGAAATTAACCAGCATGCAGATGGTGTCATATATGCAGCACATATGTATGCACAGGCTCAGTGTCAAGGGACATGTGTAAACCACACTGTCACATCAGAGAAATCACAGATCTAACTCTTGTACTCATGATCAAATATTAGTTGCATTTCGCGCGCACCCACTGCGTCAAGCGGCGGGCTAATTTTTTTTAAATAATACACTTTTTTTACTAAATATGGAAAATAATACACGGTTTTGATATTTTCTGAAAATAGGATCCAGTCGGTCGAGCCGCAGCCGACTGGATCCTGTCGGCTGAGCCTAAGCAGACCCCTTATATCGCGCCGACCCGCGCCGCCTCATCGGCCTCCTCCGCGGCCACCATTTCGGCCGCTATACGGGCCTCGGTGGCCCTCATCCTCTCCTTCCCACGGCGGGCTGCCCGTTCCCGGTGGGATTAGTAGTCTGCCCGACCGGTGATGGGGAAGGAGAGAATTTCCGGCCGCCGGGACCGCGATGATCCAGCCGACCCGAGCGCACGTTGCGCCAACGCAACGGAGTCGCGGCAGACAAATCCGTCCGTCGGCCGGGCGCTGTCCTCCCGGGAGCGGCGGAGTGCAATTCGGACCGCCATTGCCTCCTCCAACCCGCACGGGACGACACCCCAGTCGACGGATCTGGACTGGTCGGAGTCAGATCCACTGCCCGCCATGCGGGAGCCGGTCGGAAATCGCCGGGGGGGGGGGGGGGGGGGGAGCTTGGGTGGCGGAGGGAGTGGAGGGGGAAGGAGTGTGAAGTGGCTAGGGTTTGGTCCTGCGACCGGATCGGGACGAATATATGTGAGGTCGAGGCGGGCCAGTGCGGGCCAGGCCGACGTGGCGGACGTGCCTGGACGCCCCCATATCCGCCCCATATTTGGGCTGGATATGAGGGTGCCGGTCAGCCCGGGCGTTTGAGGGCCGTTTGAGGCGCCCGGCTGGGTCGAAAAATCGTGACCGGTCAGTTACCGGGCGGCCCGTCCGAGCGTTTGAGGGTGGTTTGGGGAGTCCGGCTGTAGATGCTCTTACGAAACATTTTATGGCAGCCGCTCTAACGACATGTCCCCATCACTGTCCATCGTCTCGTCTCCTTCCTTCATGCCGCCAGATCTAGACTTGGCCTGACCCCTACGGAGGTACACTTGTGCACTTGACACCTGTAGTAGAAGTGTATTTCCATCGTGGGTCAAAACTTTATTTTCTTGCTTGTTGTTCTTCAGAAAACTGATGGGAAGCACAATCTGTTACACATAGGAAATTTATAAGAAAAGAAAAAAAGACTGGATTAGAAAAGATCGCATTTACTTACCTTAGATTCATCATGAGAAGAAGGGGAAATTTTATAAGAGCATCTCTAGCAGACCCCTTATATCGCGCCGACCCGCAAAATAACCGCCAGTTTACGGTTTCGCGCGGAAAAAGTGGCCTGAACAGACACCGTATCGGACCGCGGCCTGTAAAAAAATTTACGGGGCGCGGCAAATCTTCGCCCTCAACCTTTAGATTCACAGAGTGGGAGGCCGACCCGAGCTTGACCCCTATCGGCAGCGGTTTTTTGCGGGAGGGACATTTCCGCGCGCCAAGCCCCCTGCTTCCCCTTCCCTCCGCCGCCGTTGCTCTCCCTCCGCCCGCTCCGGACCACCTTCCCACGCTTTGCCTCGCCGCCATGGAAGCCTCCCAGCCCTCGCCCGTCACCGTGGATTGCATCCACGCGCCAACCCCTCCGGCAGATCTCGTCGCCAACAATGTCGCGCCCGGCGCCGATCAAGGCTCCACCGTGCAACCCCGCAAGCGGCAGGGCAACGTCGTCGTCCAGGGCGGCGCTCCCGCAGCCCCCACCGGGAAGGCACGCGCGCCCGCTGCCGCCGCCGCTGCGAATCCGATCCGGCCCGCGTCGGTGAAGAAAGGCAATGTTTCGGGTGTGAAACGCAAGAAGCTCACCTCAAGAGCTACCCCGCGAACACCTCCCCCGATTGCCCCGGCAAGAGCTACCCCGAGCATGCCGGCCGACGACGCTGCTGCCTCCGCCTCCGAGGTGTTCGATGAAATGGGCGCAAGGTATGAAACTTCGAATTTTCTTCTAGTTGTTTCAATTTTCGCCATTGCGCTTGTTCGTGACTTGTTGAGCGAAATTGTAGCGCCGGTTTGCATGATGCGACTGCCGAGTTCGTGCACTTGTTGGACGACAACACCGTCGACATCGATCAAGCACCGATCGGTGATTACGGTTACAATGAGATGGATGGTGGCGTGCACGGTCACAGTGAGGAAGAAGATGAGGTGGAGGAGGTTGAGGAGGGGGCGTTCGAGCAAGCGCAAGCAAAAGTGCACGCTAGATCGAAGAACTACATGCAATTGGAAGATCAAATCTTGGTCAAGACTTGGGAATCGGTGTCTCTTGATGCGTGCACCGGCACTGACCAAACCACCAATTGGTATTGGCAAAGGATAGAGGATCAGTTCTTCCGCATGATGGCAAAGTATCCCAACAGGACGGCACGCACCTTTCGGTCACTCCAAGGTCGTTGGGACGTGATCAAGCCAATTTGTAGCCGTTGGGCTCCGTGCTTGGAGCAAGTCCGCAATGCACCTCCAATTGGTACCGTGGAATCCGATTATGTGAGTTTGTTTTCACGTCCCAAGTTGTGCAAATCATTTGTAGCCGTCGGAGTGGTTGCATAAATTGACATTGTTTTCATTTTGTAGGACAAGATTGCGCAAGAAATGTACAAGGACATGGAAGCTTCCGGTGGCAAGCCATTTCAACTAGAGCATTATTGGAAATTTCTTAAAGAAAGTGAAAAGTGAAAGTTGATTGAGAAAGAATCCCCACCGAAGAGAGGTGCACTCACCAAGATGGAAGATGATGATGGCCCTAAAAACAAGAACAAGCCCGATGGAAACAAGAAGGCCGAGGACAAAATTAAGAGGGAAGCGGGGGCATCAAGTTTGCGGGACAAGATAGATCACATGGTCAAGTCCAATGAGGCATTGGTGATCAAGACATTGGAGGCAAAGAAGGAGTTGGCCGAGAAGAAGGCTCAAGAGAAGCAAGAGAAGTGGCAACTACTTAAGGAGAAGACCATGCGCAAGGCCGTCATTGAGGAGAGAAGAGCCATGGCCGAGCAGAACAAAGCCATGGCCAAGCTCCTTGCGGAGGAGAACAAGATCATGATGATGAATCGAAATGAGATGGATAAGATCACCAAAGAATGGCATGACATAGCAAGGTTGGAGATATTGGAGAGGAGGAGGCTAGCCGGAAGAGGCCATGCGGTGCCAAGGTTTGGTGAGCAAGGTGGTTCGGCAAGTGGTGGTGGCAATGGTGGTGGTGGTGGCGGTGAAGATTTCATCTTTGCATGATGATGATGGACGAGTGATGATGGATGCGATGTCTTTTGGGTTGTGGCGCGAAAACTATGTTCAAATGTCGCTAAAACTGTGTTTGAATTCTTGAAATTTGTGTTTTATTTGTCAAAATCGCGGTCAATTGATTTGTGTGGTTTTACGGTTTGAGGGGCGAAATCGGCTGCGGCCGAACAGAACCCGCAAACCCGAGCGGTAAAAAAGAATATCGGCCGAACAGAGTCCGCAAACCCGAGCGGTAAAAGAGAATATCGGGATAGGGTTTTCTCGGTCCTTATCCGCGATATAAGGATCGCGGTTTTAAGGGGTCTGAGATGCTAAGGTACGCAGCAAACAAACATAGGAAAATCCATGGGGAAGGAGGGGCACAAGCGGGGGCATTTCTCAGCGCTATATACAAGTGGCTCACTGGCTGACTGTAGGCACGTCGGCTTTGGGCCCGGCCGGCCACACCTGATTGTTTTTTGACGGCCCAGACACGTCTAGTTGATGGATCGTGCCGTGCGTGTTGGTTGGTGAGGCGGCCTGTGCAAAGGAGGACGGCAGAAAAAGAAATGGTCTCAAGACTCTTCTCAAAATGCATGCATGCCCATTACAGGCGGCCGAACGCAGCTGTACAAAGTGTTCATATACTGTACGTGTACGTCATCCGTCAAAGCTGACTGGCACATGACCGCTCATACCAAGTGGTTAGACCAGGTTTATTTGTTTGTCATGCAAGAGAATTGTTGATTCGTAACATTCTCAGAACCTCGGAAAACACACAATTAAAATGGCAATGTCTTACTGAATTATACGGGATTAGAGCTTCTCCAGATTCGTGATATAAATGTTTGATGCCACTGGAAAAAGTAAATGGTTGTGTACGAGGTTTGAGCCGATGAAAAAAAATTGCCCTTCAAAATCAAATGCGAAGAAATCTTTAGAAAAGGTCATGAGGTCCTAATCTTAAGGATAAAAAAAAGTTGAGTAGAATTTTTTTCTAGTGATTCGAATCCTGCAAAGAACTATGAAATTCATTTGAATCAACATAGCATTAACTTTATCACAGAAATCTAAGATAAACCTGCATTATATATGTAATAGAAGTACTGTCAGTGTGAATGAAAAAAAATATGATACAAATACTCCCCTTTGACGACGAATGTACACAGTTGATTTGTTTTCCGGCATCGATATATTCATTTTGGAAACTTGTGTAGGCAGGAGTAAAATAGTGTGCGACTGGTCACTAGTAGAAAACAGAGCTTTGGTCCAGGCCAGATAAGAGCATCAATCCCGGTTCTGTTACGAACCGGGACCAATGGTTGCATCAGTCCCGGTTCGTGAGGCCAGGGCGCCGGCTGGGCCACGGCAGGCACCAGTCCTGGTTCGTCTGACCCCTTTGGTCTCGGTTCCAGACACGAACAGGGACTAAAGGGCCTCGCTCCTGGCGCAGCCTCTTTAGTCCTGGTTGGTGGCTGGAACCGGGACTAAATGTGTGTCTTCTGTCCCAGTTCTAGCCACGAACCGGGACTAAAGAGATGCCTATATATATGCTCTCCCCTGCCCGCTCACTCCTCTGTTTTTTGGCCGGCCGGTGTGGGAGGTGTGTGCTGCTCTGCTCTCACCTCCTATGCACATGAGGTGTTCGATGAAATGCCCGAGTCACACTTAAGCTTTCTCCTCTCCAAGCTCGACTTCCAAGCTCCATTTTCCCCAAGATTTGTCTAGGTTTGGCGGTGCACCATTGTCCCCGTCCCCGTCCTCACCGCCGTCGATCGCCCGTGCCGATCTCGTCGCCGGCACCACCGTGGTGAGCCTCTTGTTCTTATCTTCTTTTTAAAAGAAAAAAATTCTTACTTGTTGTATGAGTTATATAGCTACTTGTATAATTTTCTCTTACTTTTATTATTGTTTGTTATTATATAGTGCCATGGTTTTGGTATCCGCCCCCGTCGGCTCTCGTCCGGTCTATGATTCGGATGTGGTATATTATCTTTTATAACTATTTGTTTCATTTAGTGTTTATGAGAATTATGCCGACGAACGTGACATAGATGTTTTTATCTAGGAGGTATGTGAACCGGAAATTTCAACCGACCCTCTTGTCGAGAGGTTAAATTTAGTTGAAAAAGAAAACAATTATTTGAAAGAAAAATTGAAAAGAATTGAAGAGGAGAATATGAAATTGGAGTTGCATGTTGCCGATGTCGTCGATGATCACAAGATGTAGATAGATGCAATGCGCTTGAAGATTAGAAAGATTAGAAAATATGCCATTGATAATGTGATGATGAACTTGTATTAATTTGGTCACTTCTCTATTCATGATGTTCTGTAATGGTTTTTGATACACTTAATTATATAATGCACGCAGATGAACCGGCAATGGATGTACGGTGACCGACGCACCTCCGAGTACATTGATGGCATGCATAATTTTCTCGAAGTGGCTGAGGCAAACAAGCAGAATGGTTTTATGTATTGTCCATGTACCGTCTGTGGGAATACGAAGGATTACTCTGACTCAAAAACCCTTCACTTGCACCTGCTTGAGAAGGGTTTCATGCCACACTATAATGTTTGGACCAAGCACGGAGAAATAGGGGTTATGATGGAAGACAACGAAGAAGAAGAGGATGATGACAACTATCCCCCTGAATACGGTGATACTGCAACGGGGGAAGCTGAAGATCAAGATGAACCAGACGATGTGCCCGATGATGATCTTCGCCGGGTCATTGTTGATGCACAGAGAGAATGCGAGAGTGAAAAGGAGAAATTGAAGTTCGATCGCATGTTAGAGGATCACAAAAAACGGTTGTACTCAAATTGCGAAGATGGCAACACAAAGCTCGGTACCACACTGGAATTGCTGGAATGGAAGGCAGAGAATGGTGTATCTGACAAGGGATTTGAGAAGTTACTGAAAATAATGAAGAAGAAGCTTCCAAAGGATAACGAATTGCCTGAAAGTACGTACGGAGCAAAGAAGGTTCTCTGCCCTCTAGGATTAGAGGTGCAGAAGGTACATGCATGCCCTAATGACTGCATCCTCTGCCGCGGTGAGGATTACGAGAATTTGAATGCATGCACGGTATGCGGTGCATTGCGGTATAAGATCAGACGAGATGACCCTGGTGATGTTGAGGGCGAGCGCCCCAGGAAGAGGGTTCCTGCCAAGGTGATGTGGTATGCTCCTATAATACCACGGCTGAAACGTCTGTTCAGAAACAAAGAGCATGCCAAGTTGATGCGATGGCACAAAGAAGACCGTAAGAAAGACGGGAAGTTGAGAGCACCCGCTGACAGGTCGCAGTGGAGAAAAATCGAGAGAAGGTGGGGGGACTTTGCAGGTGACGCAAGGAACGTATGGTTTGGTTTAAGTGTAGATGGCATTAATCCTTTTGGGGAGCAGAGCAGCAATCATAGCACCTGGCCCGTGACTCTATGTATCTATAACCTTCCTCCTTGGTTGTGCATGAAGCGGAAGTTCATTATGATGCCAGTGCTCATCCAAGGCCCTAAGCAACCCGGAAACGACATTGATGTGTACCTAAGGCCATTAGTTGAAGAACTTTTACAGCTGTGGAATGGAGAAGGTGTACGTGTGTGGGATGAGCACAAACAGGAGGAATTTGACCTACATGCGTTGCTGTTTGTAACCATCAATGATTGGCCTGCTCTTAGTAACCTTTCAGGACAGACAAACAAGGGATACCATGCATGCACGCACTGTTTAGATGATACCGAAAGTATATATTTGGACAAATGCAGGAAGAATGTGTACCTGGGAAATCGTCGATTTCTTTCGACCAACCATCTCTTAAGAAAGAAAGGCAAACATTTCAAAGGTGAGGCAGGTCACCGGAAGAAGCCCGCCCTCCGTACTGGTGATGCCATACTTGATATGGTCAAGGATTTACAAGTAATCTATGGAAAGGGTCCTGGCGGACAATCTGTTCCGAATGATGCTGAGGGACGCGCACCCATGTGGAAGAAGAAATCTATATTTTGGGACCTACCCTATTGGAAAGACCTAGAGGTCCGCTCTGCAATCGACGTGATGCACGCGACGAAGAATCTTTGCGTGAACCTGCTAGGCTTCTTGGGCGTGTATGGGAAGACAAAAGATACACCGGAGGCACGGGAGGACCAGCAACGTGTGCACGAAAAAGGTGGCATGCATCCAAAGCAGTTTGAAGGTCCTGCCAGCTACGCTCTTACCAAAGAAGAGAAGGAAATCTTCTTTGAATGCCTGCTCAGTATGAAGGTCCCATCTGGCTTCTCGTCGAATATAAAGGGAATAATAAATATGGCAGAGAAAAAGTTCCAGAACCTAAAGTCTCATGCACTACAGGAATCAGCTGATTTGCTGTCTGCCATGGCAGACGGCAAAGGACCAAAAAGCTGACGGCAAAGGTCTTTGCCGTCAGCCGCAGACGGCAAACATGGACGGCAAAGACAGTTACGGTAAAGAGCTTCTTTGTCGTCTGTTTTCAAACAGCGGACGGCAAAGACATTTGCCGTCAGCTTTCCTGGGAAGCAGACGGCAAAGAAAGTTGACGGCAAAGGATAGACGTTAGCCACGTTAGGTGTCTAACGGGAGGCTTTGCCGTCTGCCGGCTGACGGCAAATGTGCCCTCCACTTTGCCGTCTGCTTCATGGCGTCATTAGATCCGTCACCCTCCCCGCTCTTTGCCGTCTGCCGCTGCCACCTCTTTGCCGTCTACCACAGACGGCAAACCACGCCATCCTTTGCCGTCTGCCACAGACGGCAAAGTGACCAAATGGGTCAGCCCCCAGTGCTCACAGTTTGCACAGGTTGCCGCCACGTGGCCACTTTGCTGTCTGCGGCAGACGGTAAAGAGCCCTTTGCCGTCGGTGGCAGACGGCAAAGAGACATTTGCCATCGGTGGCAGACGGCAAAGAGCCTGCATTGCCTCTTTTTATTCTGTTTTTTCTTATATCCAAGCATTTTCACAGCAAATATATGATATATATATATATTTCACAGGGCAAGTTTCGCAGCAAACATATGAGATATCCAACACATAAGTTTCATCCATACATACATAGCAAGTTCTACATACATAGTTCCATCCATACATATTACAATAGTTTCATCCATATAGCAAGTTCCACATTGTTCAAAGGTACAAAATCAAAACAGAAAGTAAAAAAGAAGCACTCCATCAATGCAAGCTTCCGTGAAGTGAATGAAATCTGCAAAATGGGAAATAAGAAAGTTAGAAGAACAAGACTAGAAGAAGAAGAAGAAGACTAGAAGAAGAAGAAGAAGAATAAGAAAGTAAAAAAGAATCACTCCATCAATGCGAGCTTACCAAGGTTATCATGCCATTTATGAGCTAAGTAAGCTAAGTATATGACATTTATTAGCTTACCAAGGTTATCATGCCATTTTTGACCTAAGTAAGCTAAGTATATGACATTTATGAGCTTAGCAAGGTTATCATGTCATTTATGAGCTAAGTAAGCTAAGTATATGACATTTATGAGCTTAGCAAGGTTATCATGCCATTTATGAGCTAAGTAAGCTACGTATGTCATAAATGAACTAAATAAGCTAAGTATAGGTCATTATTGAGCTAACCTAGGTAATTATGCCATTTTTGAGTTAACTAAGCATATTATGCCATTTTTGACATAAGTAAGCTAAGTATAGGTCATTATTGAGCTAACCTAGGTAACTAAGCATATTAGAGCTAACTTAGAGCTAACTTAGGTCATTTTGGAGCTAACTTAGGAAAAATGGATCATTTTGGAGCTAAGTAAGCTTGTTAGGCCTTGTACAATGCTAAGTGCTTAGAGAGGTGCTTAGAAAAATAAACCCGGTTTTACTAAAGCACCAGTGCCTATTTCTATAGGAGAGACGCCTAATTAAGCGTCTACCCAGTACAAATAAGCACCGGTGCTTAAGGAAAGCCAGTTTTATTTCTCTAAGCACCTCCCCTAAGCACCTTGCATTGTACAAGGCCTTATGTCATTTTGGACGAAAATAAGCTAAGTATATGACATTTATGAGGTTACCAAGGTTGTTATGCCATTTTTGACCTAAGTAAGCTAAGTATGCCATTTTTGACATAAGTAAGCTAAGTATATGTCATTATTGAGCAAACCTAGGTAACTAAGCATATTAGAGCTAACTTAGCATATTAGAGCTAACTTAGGTCATTTTAGAGCTAACTTAGGTAAAATTGATCATTTTGGAGCTAAGTAAGCTTATTATGTCATTTTGGAGGAAAATAAGCTAAGTCTAGGTCATTATGGTAAGCATATTGGAGGAAATAAAGCTAAGTCTAGGTCATTATGCATTTGTTAAGCAAAACACTAGAGAAAACTTACCGTCATCACGGAGCTGAAGCACCGGGGGTGCTCGTGCCGGTAGCAACTGGAGAAGGATCGTGCGATGCTTGTCTGGAGTTACGCTGCACCAAAGATCATTTGCAATGTCTCGTTAGCATGATGACACTCAAATGTTAAGACTAGTAACTAATGACCATTCAAATGAAACTCATCGTGGTCCCCGGAGCAATGACTGGCATCGGCGGAGGGGTCTGACCGGTCTTCTCGCACACAGACTGCACATTTGATTTTGACGAGTCAGTCATATTAGTTAGTAATGAAATGAACATTAAGTGCATGATTTGGCTAATATGCAGAAGAAACTTACCACGAGGAGCTCGTACATGGCCCGGTTCGCCATGTCATTCCGTGCCCTCTCCTCCTCCAACATCCTAGCCGTCCTCTCCTCCAACTCCCGCTCCTTCTCCGCCGCCTGCCGGTCCCTCTCCTGCAGAAGCACCTGGGTTTTCTCTCTCTCTTTCTGAATAGCAGCCTGCAACACCACTCCTCGTTAGCATTGTAATCATCGAGCAGACGCACACACAATGTAATGGAGAGGAAAGAAATCTGAGTCCGTATAACTAACCTCGATGGCGAGCTCCATTGGCCGTGGACGAGGCCTTATCTCAGGGACGGAGCTCGTTTGGCGCGCCTTGATCTCCGGGAGAGTGCTAGGACAACGTATAAGTCCATCTCCAATGGCTATCGAGCCATGGGACCTCCCGCCACCAGATATCATCACCAGCTCTGGATCAATGGGACCCTGGCTCGGGTTAAAGTCCTCCCCTTTCCTCGCCTTCCCCTCATCTCTGTACCTCACGAGCTTGTTGTGCGAGTAGATGTTGGTGAAGCTCTCTGGATGATCGAGGTCAAACGCAGAGAATGCCTTGACCTTCTTGTACGAGGCAGTATGGGCCATGGCATAGAGGTCGTACACCTCTGGCACCTCCGCCTTATTGTATCGCCCCTAAAAGAGAGGAACAGAGTAAATTAGTAATTAAAGGGCTCAAGCTAGCATGAAGAATGAATTGCATGAATCATGAAGCAAACCACATACAAAGTTCCGCCCGAACTGATATAAGTTGGCGCTGCCTTGATGGTGTGGCACACCTTCCACTTGGGCACGCCGGTCCTTGGCATTGTTGTGGAGGGCTAGCCATTGGTCTGAGCACCACTCATCCACCAACACCTCCCAACAATCCATCTGATCCGCACACCATCTCGGGGGCACCTAAGTTAGTAAAGAGAAACTTGAGCGCTACGCCTACGAATCAAATCAAGTAAACTAAGTACAAGGCCTTAAGAATAGGTAATTACCGTCATGTACTGCTCCTTCTTCAGAAACTTTTCACGGCACGCCTGCTTGGTCTTCTTAATACCACGCAAGGCGTAGTAGTCTCGAACAGCCTGCAATCGAGCCTCGTGCCGTAAGCTTTGTAGTAGGCGCTTGCATGCGGCATCGATAACCTGTGCCGCGGCCTCCTCGTATCCCTCCTCACACGTGTAGAAGGTCTGCAATCAAACGAGACAACATTGATTAGTACAATAACTAGCTATTTGAAGATTTTTAATTGTGTAAAGGAGAAATTACCCAAAACTTTCTGATCACCATCTCTGCCCTCGTGTGGCACAAGACACCGTCGATCATCTCCTTCGGTGGGGCCGGGGCAGCCAAGTAGTGCTCCCAGCTCAATCCTAGCTGTGGAACCTGACCCTCACCGGGCAACGTGACAAACCCCGGGAAGTTTTGCCGGCAAAGCACACCAAGGACGGTGTTGGGCCTGCGGACATCCGGAGCGTGGTCCCAACCCCTGCAGTATGACAAGGCCAACGCATTAGATATTTGAAGAAACGTGAAGGCAAAAGGTACAAAAAGAGTAAATGCACTTACCTCTCCCCATCAGGGAAAATCAACCACCTTTGCTCGCGGGTCGCCGGCACGGTCGGGAGCCGTGTACAACCACGCTGGTAGACGGTGGCCCCCTCAACCACCTCGCCCTCGCTATCAGCCGAATCCCCGCCACCATCAGCATGGCCACTCGACCCCGCAGGCGGATCCGGCCAGGTACCCCATCCGGACGTCTCCTGGGACGTAGCCTGGTCCGGAGTCTCGTGGGCCGAAGTCTCGTCGGCCGAAGGCCCCTCGACCCGAGGCTCGTGGACCGGAGTCCGCGTAGCCTCCTCCACGGACGGGTCCACCCTAGCAGTCACGTGCTCGGGTGAATCAGCTGGGGGTGGCGGCGAGGAAGGCGTACGAGCCTGCCTACCTCCTCTCCCGCGGCCATGTCCTGATCTACCTCCTCTCTTCTTCCCTCCCCGACCTCGTCCCCCGGTGGGCACCGACGCCGACGAAGAAGGGCCCGGCGGTGTCCCCATACTGTCCAACAACGCTCGGCGGAGAGGTACGGGTGGAATGGAACCCCTCCCACCACGTGCCGACGAAGAAGGAGCCTCGGAGCGCTCCGGACCCGCGCCCACCATCTTTCAACACCTGCCATGACAAAGAGTAAACGAAATTAGTACAACATAAAAAAAATTAATACCGACATGAATAATAAAAAATGGAATACCTAACATGAACTAATTAATAATATATATGTACATAATAATAATTGAATACCTGACATGAACTAATATTAATCTTCATCGTCTATATATGCTCCGGAACAGAGCAAATCAGGGGAGGGGGAGGAGATGACAGTCGAGCTCACCCCTGGACCGTAGAGGACGTAGTCAAACGGCGAGGGCAACGGCAACGGGACCGACGATGCTCCTGGAGGTAAAGAAAAGATCCTGTATAGAACATGGCAGTAATTAAACGAGTAGCTCATTTGATAAAGGAGTTGGAGGATATACTTGAAAAGGAAGGATTGTCTTCAAACCCTTCTGAGAAAGGTCCAGTTCGTTGCTGAATTACTTATAATTATCATGTGCAGAAACTTCTGTTAGTTGATTTATTTACTAAAGTTTATATGGGTAGTATTAGGATGATAGGTAATCAAATCGTTCTTTGAAATAAAATAGCCATCAGCTATTTTGTTAAATGCAGAAATCATTCCCTGAAAACACCGTCTCACGTAGGTAATAAGAATACAATAACAAAGATCTACATTAGGGTATGGAAATATTTTCTGTTACCCTAGTAAACATTTTACATGTTGTCCATTGACTCAATAATAATAGGGATAAGTACAGTACTAATTTATAACTAATTATGCAATTTAAAATCCATCGATCCATGATTGCCACAACACATTTTCTTCAAAATTACACTGGCAGCTTGAACAACTACCATGAATATATATGGTGCAAGTGGGAATACTTAAATGTAGATTTTTCCATTTCCCGGTTTCTTTTTCTCTTTCCCAAAAGAACCGAACAACATATGGTGCTAGCATGGGTCCTGTCGACCGAGCTAAAAAATCAACAGAGCAACATTTTTCTTCCCCACTTCTCCGCTAGCTAGATTTGTTAATTTGGATAAAGTTGACCCAGAATTTCAAATCCATCGATCCATGAATCCATCTAACAGAGAAGAGAGGAAAAGAGAGATGAGAAATAGGGGCTCACCGAGGGGGGCTTATTGGGGGACGGGGAGTGGGCCACCAGCGGCGGCTCGGCTGCCTCCCGCGGCGGCGGCTTAGCTGCCTCCCTCGGCGGCGGCCGGGAATAGGCCCGCCGGAGGTGGTGGTCGGCGGGGCCGGCGCTAGGGCGTGGGAGGAGGGGCCGGCGGAGGTGAGGACATTGGAGAAGGGTGGGGGGCGCAGTGGAGGAAGTGCCCGGAGGTGGTGGCCGGCGGCGGCGGCATCGCTGGAGCACAGCAGGAGGGGCAGGAACTGGCGGCGGCGGGGATCCGGGAGGCGCTGGATCGGGGGTAGAGAAGGAGAGATGCGGGATAGGACAGAGTTGCGGGGGGGGGGGGTCTTTTTTATTTTTCTTTTCTTTTTTTCTTACTCGCGGCTGGGGTGTCTTCTTTTTTTCTTTTCTCCTATATCTTTGTCGTCAGTTGGAAAGGAAGCAGACGGCAAACACTCGTTACCTGTCAATGAATCCCTCTTTGCCGTCTGCTAGCAGACGGCAAAGAGGGTCTCCATTAGGGTTACCCGACGCCGTGCTAAGGTGGGGCCCACACCACTTTTATTGCCGTCTGCTTTTTTATTCTTTGCCGTCGGCTAGCTGACGGCAAAGAGGTAGCGGACGGCAAAGAGCTGACCTAGCCAACATAGCTCTTTGGTGGGGCCAGCATCACTCTTTGCCATCTGCTAGCAGACGGCAAAGAATGAACTGCTCTTTGTCGTCTGCCGTTTTCCTCTTTGCCGTCTGCTAGCAGACGACAAAGAATGAACTGACGGCAAAAATAATCTTTGCCATGAGTCCATTCTTTGCTGTCTGCTTCCGCTAAGCTGACGGCAAAGACAGTCTTTGCCGTCAACTGGTAGACGGCAAAGATCCAGCAGATGGCAAATTCTCTATTTCCAGTAGTGATGACTGCCACGTGATTATGACGCAACTGCTTCCGGTTGCATTGAGGGGGCTTCTACCGGAAAACGTTCGATTAGCCATTGTGAAGCTATGTGCATTCCTCAATGCAATCTCTCAGAAGGTAATCGATCCAGATATCCTACCAAGGTTAAAGAATGATTTGGTGCAATGTCTTGTCAGTTTTGAGCTGGTGTTCCCACCATCCTTCTTCAATATCATGACGCACGTCCTAGTTCATCTAGTCGACGAGATTGCCATTCTGGGTCCTGTATTTCTACACAATATGTTCCCCTTTGAGAGGTTCATGGGAGTCTTAAAGAAATATGTTCGTAACCGTGCTAGGCCAGAAGGAAGCATCTCCATGGGCCATCAAACAGAGGAGGTCATTGGGTTTTGTGTTGACTTTATTCCTGACCTAAACCGATTAGTCTCCCTCAATCGCGGTATGAGGGGAGACTGGCTGGAAAAGGCACGCTAGGAGCGGATGCAATAATATGTAGGGACGGGCATTCTTGGGCTCAAGCACACTACACAGTTCTACAGAATTCTACCTTGGTGACCCCGTATGTCAATGAACACAAGAATTTTCTGCGCTCCAAACACCCGAAGCAGTCTGACGACTGGATTACATGTGAACACATCAGGACTTTCGGCAGTTGGTTGCAAACACATCTCATGGGTAACAACATTGTTGGAGATGAGCTGTACTCGTTGGCCAGGGGACCATCTTCGACTGTATTGACTGAACAAGGGTACGAGATAAATGGGAATACATTTTACACGATCGCCCAAGATCAAAAGAGCACCAACCACAACAGTGGTGTCCGCTTTGATGCAGCAACCAACAGGGGAAAGGACACATATTATGGTTACATAGTGGACATATGGGAACTTGACTATGGACATGATTTTAAGGTCCCTTTCTTTCGGTGCAAATGGGTCAATCTGTCAGGAGGCGCGGTACAGGTAGACCCGCAATACGGAATGACAACAGTGGATCTCAACAATCTTGGGTACACAGACGAACCATTCAAAGTGAAGAACATGTCTACCAAACCGAGAAAAAGAAAAGATAAGGAAGCGAATACATCATACGATGAGCCAAAGCGCCACATAGTTCTTTCAGGGAAAAGAGACATCGTGGCGGTGGAGGGAAAGACAGACATGTCTGAAGATTATGAAAAGTTTCATGAAATTCCTCCCTTCAAAGTGAAGGCTGACCCAAGCACCCTGTTAAACGATGAAGATTATCCATGGTTACGGCGCAATAAGCAAGGGACACACGCGAAGAAAAAGTGAAGACTTTCTCTCCACAACTATTCTGATGATGTCTTTGATCTAGAATATCACTACAGTTACATGTCAAGAAATGAAATGCCTTTTGTAACATATGAGTTTTTCGTCTGAAACCGTGATACTTCGAAAGAGATTGTCCATTTTGTACACGAAGTGCATCCAGTTTTTGCCGTAACCCTCTCAATTTTTTAGCACATGCTATGTGGGTGAAATGATGATACCATGCCAACTTTAAACCTTTTCAGAGTTCATTTGTACTGCTTTTCAATTTCAGGGTCATTTAGCTAAAAAAATCAGTAAATGCATGAAAAATAGCAAATGAAGTCAGAAAGGGTTGAAAATTGATGATGTGGCTTTGAATGCTGCATGTTGAACGCACAATAAGTCTGGAGTTGAAATAAGTTAAAAAAATGAAATGCCTTTGTAACATATGAGTTTTCGTCCGAAACCCTGATACTTCGAAAGAGATTGTCCATTTTGTACACGAAGTGCATCCAGTTTTTGCCGTAACCCTCTCAACTTTTTAGCCATGCTATGTGGGTGAAATGATGATACCATGCCAACTTTCAACCTTTTCAGAGTTCATTTGTACTGATTTTCAATTTTAGGGTCATTTAGCTAAAATAAATCAGTAAATGCATGAAAAATAGCAAATGAAGTCAGAAAGGGTTGAAAATTGATGATGTGGCTTTGAATGGTGCATGTTGCACGCACAAAAAGTCTGGAGTTGAAATAAGTTAAAAAAAATGGAATGCCTTTGTAACATATGAGTTTTCGTCCGAAACCCTGATACTTCGAAAGAGATTGTCCATTTTGTACACGAATTGCATCCAGTTTTTGCCGTAACCCTCTCAACTTTTTAGTACATGCTATGTGGGTGAAATGATGATAACATGCCAACTTTCAACCTTTTTAGAGTTCATTTATACTGCTTTTCAATTTCAGGGTTATTTAGCTAAAATAAATCAGTAAATGCATGAAAAATAGCAAATGAAGTCAGAAAGGGTTGAAAATTGATGATGTGGCTTTCAATGGTGCATGTTGAATGCACAAAAAGTCTGGAGTTGAAATAAGTTAAACAAAATGGAATGCCTTTGTAACATATGAGTTTTCGTCCGAAACCCTGATACTTCGAAAGAGATTGTCCATTTTGTACACGAAGTGCATCCAGTTTTTGTCGTAACCCTCTCAACTTTTGAGCACATGCTATGTGGGTGAAATGATGATACCATGCCAACTTTCAACCTTTTCAGAGTACATTTGTACTGCTTTTCAATTTCAGGTTCATTTAGCTCAAAGAATGAATTAATAGCAAAAAGAATGAATCAAAAAGCTTTTATAAAACTCTAATAGCAAAAAGAATGAACTAAAAAGCTTTCATAAAATTCTAATAGCAAAAAGAATGAACTAGAAAGAATCAATTAAATATAATATTTTTCAATAGCAAAAAGAATCAACTAAAAATAATCAAAATAATATTAACTAAAATTATCAAAGTATTTATTTGTTAAAAACTTTAATAGTAAAAAGAATTTTCATAAAGTATTTTTTGTTACAAACTTTAATAGAAAACTAAAAATCTTTTATAAAACTCTAATAGCAAAAGGAATCAACTAAAAAGAATCAATAAAAAATAAAACTTATGCAACTAAAATTATATAAAATTTATGCAACTAAAATTATATAACTAAAAATAACATATGCAAAAAATAACATTAAAAATTTAAAAACATAACATATGCAAAAAAAAAGGCCCACCTACTAGCCACCACGGCCTGCATACGACTAGAAACCCTACAAATGGGCCAGGATGCAGGCCCGCAGTGCTAGCAGGCCCAACAGGGGTGAGATAGGCATGTACTGCCCACATTAGAGAGGAGTTCGAGAGGGCAGCGGCAGCAGCGCTTATAAACCACTCCGAGCCCCTCTCAACTAGCGAGGTGGGACTAAACTTTTGGCTGCGGCAGCACAGCGCTTTCGTCCCGGTTGGTGGCTCCAACCGGGACGAAAGGCCCCCCCTTTCGTCCCGGTTGGAGCTACCAACCGGGACTAAAGGTCTCTGCTTCCCGCCGTTTGGGCTACTGAAAAAGACCTTTAGTCCCGGTTGGTGGCACCAACCGGGACGAAAGGGGTGCCTTTCGTCCCGGTTCGAGCCACCAACCGGGACGAAAGGGCTGTGCTATATAAGCAGCACTTAACAGTTTTCTCCAAATCTCAGTTCTTCTTCCCCGACGCCGCCAGGCTGCTCCTCCCCCGATCCCGTCGCCGTCCCAGCCCTGACCCCGACGCCGGCCGCCGCTCCCTGCCCCGACGCCGCCGAGCCCTACCCCGACGCCGCCGAGCCCTGCCCCGACGCCACCCCCAATGAGCTTCGCCCCCCTTCCCCTGCGCTGCCGCCGCCGCCCTGCCCTGCGTTGCCGCCGCCGCCCCTGCCCTGCGCTGCCGCCGCCGCCGCCCCTGCCCTGCATTTTTTTTCTTAAATATTTTTATGTTCATGTATGTAGGTATATATGTATGGATGGATGGATTGATGTATATAGAAAATGTTCATATGTTCATATGTTTGTAACAAAGTTAGAATTTTTTATGTTCATAGAATTTTTTTTCTTAAACTTTTTTATGTTCATGTATGTATGTGTATATGTATGGATGGATGGATTGATGTATATAGAAAATGTTCATATGTTTGTAACAAAGTTAGAATTTTTTTGTCCATGTAAAACACTTATATGAAGTGTCTCCGTTAAAACTATAGATCAATGGCGATCATCTAACAAAGTTTGTAAAGCATAGCGAACCTGGAACCGTCCCCCTCCGGTTCATCTGTCCGAAAATGCAGACTTCGGGAAAACATTCCCGGATGTTATCCCCCTTCACCTATATCGTGTAGTGCCGCGTTAGAACACCCCTAACTCTCTCGGGAATTCAACATATCCCCGATAACTTTGACATGAGGGGGGGGGTCCGCAAGTATCGTCGACGACCATGAGAGAGGCGGTCCGCAAAGTATCCTCTCTCGAAAGTATAACCCCCGATAACTTTGCATGATGTTTGCGAGTAATCCATTGCTCATATATGCACACGATTCCTTGCTGTGATTATCTAGGTCTATGTTTGCCACTAATCCATCTCTCATGGTTGTAATATTTGCAGAAACTATGGACAGAGACTTAGAAAAAGAAGAGTTGTTGGGGGATATAATCCGCGACGGAGGTGATATCACCTTGTCGTTTCTCAACAACACCGATGGTCGGGAAGGAGAGGATGACGGCTCCGGTGATCCAATGGAGGAGGAAGGAGATCATGACGGCTCCGGTGACCGAACGGAGGAGGAAGGAGATCATGACGGCTCCGGTGACCGAACGGAGGAGGGAGCCTTAACTGTTGCAAAGTCCGGCGAGGTATATATACATATATTAATTAAGCCTCTGCTAACTTGATGCATTAATTGTTTTGTATGTACATATATTAACGCTTTTTTCTTCTTTTAATTAGCCCTCCAGATCGAGCCAAACTTCCGTAAGGAAACGAGGCCCGAAGAAAAGGTTGCGCCAGCATGAAAGGTTCACGATCGAAGAAGTCGGTCGAGATGGCCAACCGATTGCTCTCAAGCGGAGCAGGGACACATTTATACATCAGTGCGGAGTGGTTGTTAGGGACAGCGTCCCGATCAGCATCCAAGAATGGAATAAGAAGAAGGACCCTGAAGTTTCTTATGTCCAGGATAGACAGAAAGATGATCTTTGGACCTCGCTGATGACAAATTTCAGCCTACCACCAGAGGCGGATCCGAATAAGGTCAAGGCGTTCGCTCTTAAGAAGATGGCGGAACTATTCAGGAACTGGAAGAAAGATTTGAACAAAAAGTTTGTCGAGAAAGACAATACTCCAGAATTCACCGGTCCATATGAGAAGATAAAAGATCACTGGCCCGCATTTGTGGCCTACAAGAAATCGGACAAGGGCAAGCAAAGGTCAGCGACAAATAAGCTAAATGCTGCAAAGAAGAAGTATCACCATGTTACGGGGTCAGGTGGCTACAGCAAAGCCCGACCTACGTGGGACAAAGCTGAGCAAGACCTGCTTGCTAAAGGGGTCCAACCAGCGACATTGCACTGGCCAGATCGGTCAAGGACTTGGTTCTTCGGGGTTGGGGGAACTTTGGACCCAGACACAGGGAAGTGTGTTTGGACGAAAGGTCAACTTGCAATACCCGTCAAGAAGCTTGAGGCAGCAATCCAGGCAGCGCGGGAAGGGAGGTTACATCCCGACAGAGAGAATGACGAGCTGACACAGGCCCTTGGGAATCCTGAACACCCTGGACGAACACGAGGCACATCAGGCTCCATTCCGTGGGTGTATGGGTTTCCCGACAGCTGTGGTTATAGAAGCCGAGAGAGAAAGAAGAAAGAGGAAGCAAGCGAAATGCACAAGCTCAGTGCAAGATTAGCGAAACTAGAGGAACTTGAGAGGCAGCGAGCTACCGGCCAACCATCTCAGCGGCACGAAGATCCTTCCTTCGACACTGCCCCAGAAGCTACCCCACCATCTCAGCGGAGAAGCAGCGTGGCTTCCACGGAGCTCGTTCAGCCTGATTTCACGGCTCCTCGCTACCCCGTGGATAGTATCACGGAGGCTGAACATTGTGTGCTAATGGTGAAATGCCAGAACCTGACCTTGAAGGCGGCGGTCGGCTCTGTTTTACCTCCTTGAGCTGAGGGAACTTTCCATTGCCGTCCGATTCCACATGGCTATGCTATTGTCACGGTGGATGAAATAATGGAGGGATTTGAGGGGCTGGAGCTTGACTACCCTACAGGTGAAGGGCATAATCTTCTGGAAAATGCCTTAAGGAGTACCTGTCTATGGAGAAAGGAGAACATCAAGCTTCCAAACTGGATGCCGCCTCAGCAGACGCAGCCGGATGAGGCCCCTCAGCAGACTCCTAACAGTCCAGCTCAGTTGGATGAGGCTGTAGGAGATATGCCCTAGAGGCAATAATAAATGTTATTGATTATCTCCCTGTTCATAATTATGTTTATGTTCCATGCTATAACTGCAATGATTCTCGAGTCTACAAATAAAACGAGGCTTGGAGGGAAACTCATGTGCACGTGTGGGATAATAAACGGTAAAATGTATTCCTAGTCTGGCCTCTAAGACTGGCTCAAGTATTGCATGATGATCCTGTTTTCCTGATCATGGGCATGGCTATGCCGGCAATTTTGAGGGCGCAATGTTGGTAGAACACTTGTGTTGAATCGACCCGATTGATGTTATGCTATGAGATACATTCGTCATAAGTTAATGGTTAATAACACGGAGAAGTTAATGTTTGCATAATTCCTTAGACCATGAGA
Source organism: Elymus sibiricus (assembly GCA_039707655.1). Classification (NCBI taxonomy): domain Eukaryota; kingdom Viridiplantae; phylum Streptophyta; class Magnoliopsida; order Poales; family Poaceae; genus Elymus; species Elymus sibiricus. The sequence goes on from CM077674.1 coordinate 33,217,314, forward strand.
GTATCGAGTTTCTTCATGCTTGCTTCATGAACTTTGGGGTTTGTTAAACGTCATCCGTAAATGGGTGGCTATTACGGCGGCTTACGGGTTCATGGAAAAGTATGTCAAGTAACTTGGTAGCTCAAGATTGGGATTTGCTCCTCCGACGATGGAGAGATATCTCTGGGCCCTCTCGGTGTTACGGTATCCATCATCGTCTGGCCAGACACTTTGTGATTTGATCACGGGGATGCCGGAACACGGGAACGAGAAAAGAGAACAATACCGTAACGAGGTAACTGGCATAGTGGACAAGTTGTTGATCCACGGGGATGCCTACATGTCTCACCTCGGGTATTTGTAACATATCGCGAAGCAACAGGAATAGCACACGGCAACTGGAGGTTCACTCGAATATTCATTCGTGTGGGTATAGGGGTCAATATGGGTGTCCACGGCTCCGATGTTGATCATTGATCGGAAAGTGTTCCGGGTCATGTCTATACTTCACCGAACCTATAGGGTCACACGCTTAAGGGTCATCTATCTGCTGAATACTAGACGGGGAGTCTGAGAGAAATTCACCGAAAAAGTTTCGGACGAAACGGAAACGTTCCGGAGAGGATATCGGAATAGTTCCGGTAAAACTGAAAAGTTGTTTCAGAGGATACCATAAAGTCAGATTGGTTTCGGCACATGCCTGATAATTCTTGGAGGGTGCCAGAATCGTTCTGGAAACTTTCTGGAATTTTCCGGGATGAAAACCGGAAATGTTCCGGAGCTGCCGGAACCGCTTCAGATGCTTTTCGTAGATGAAAATCACTAAACCGGAATTGTTCCGGATCGCATTGAAACTTATTTTAGTGGGTACTGGAATTGTTCTAAGCCCACATAAATATTTTCAGTTCGACCGGACGCTGAAAAATGTCGTCGTGAATAGTGAAATCAGATTTATGTATATGGTTGGAAGTTGGCTTTCCACAAATATCTTCCCAAGATATTTTGGGATGACATGGCATTTTGGATATGCCCATCCTACCCCTTGTTTTTCCTATAAATAGAGGGGAGGAGGCAGCCCCATATGCTTCATCCTTGCTCTCACATACACATGCCATGACATTTCTGGCTTCTCTCTCCCTCCCAGCGAAATAGTTTCGTAGAGCCGAAAGGCTGTCTGGGTTCCGGTGGGAACTAGTTCTGGACGGCGAAGCCCTGCCGGATAGATGACACCGTATGTGTGCAACTCTGTAGAGAGATCGTAGTTTCGGTCTTAGTTCGAGAGTGCCTCCCGAAGGGCTGTCCGTGTGACCGTCCGAGTTTTGGAGGTCCTCCCGAAGGGCTGTCCGAGTGACAGTCCGAGTTTCGGAGGTCCTCCCGAAGGGCTGTCCGCGACACCGTCCGGGGGACTGTGCGACCGCCTCCCGGAGGGCTGTCCGCGGGGCATATGAGGGTATACATCCTCGCGGTTGGGAGGTTGTAAAATCCTAGCTGCGGGGATCTGCACCGCCGTTCGTCATCGACTCTACTTCCGCTGCGCTACGAGTCGGTAACGAAAAAGATCAAACCTTGTATGCAGTCTCCATAGTGATCCTGGGCTGGTACGTAGGTCGGAAAATTTTTGTTTTCTGCTGCGTTACCCAACAGTGGCATCAAGAGCCGTGCTATGCGTAGATGCAGGTTGCGATCTAGAATACATAGAGATGTATGGGTGTTGCACAATATAATTAGGTAGTAGATGAGATCTATTGCTGAAAATTATTTGTGCGGGTGACAGATGAAGTCTGTTACCCGATGTTCTTGTTGCTTCCCTAGAATTTGCGTTTGCTCAATCTCGAGACAATATGGTGGAATTTCACAAAGTTCTGGCAATCCGCGATCCTGATTGATCAACGAAGTGCTTCAGTTCTTTGGGTTCCGCCATAGTCAAAAGAAAGATGAAATTCGCAGATGAAAGGGCATTGCAGATATGATCTGCACGGGGGTCATGCGTATGACGAAGTTTAGTATGGGGCTCGAGATTTAATTATCTCGTGTTTCATACACCCTGCGATGTTAATCTAGCGACTTGAATTATCATACTTGATGATAATACGTAGGTAGCTTCGGTTTGTTTCGAAACCTTAGAAGCCACGTAAAACAAGTTTTTGCATGAACCGATTAGAGGCGTCTAACTTGGTTTTGCAGGATGGTTTGCATGTGCGTATGATGTGGTATAGCAGTGTTCATAATAATTTGATTATGTATGAGATGACTATATAATGTAAATTGATTAACATGACCTGCGTGTCATGATTCGGCATGATGGCTGGAGCCATATGATTGCACTTTAATGACCTGCGTGTCAACCTTATGTAATGCACTTATTTTATTAGCTATAAAGATAGCAATATTATCTGGTGCATCGACAAGGTGGTGGCAATCTTCGCGAAGGTGAACACCGACGCGAATGACCGGAGACGAAGAAATGAAAGACTTCTCCGTCAGAAAGGGCTATACCATATCATGCTATTATGAATTGACTGAGATGTTTATCCCTTATGATGCACCCTTCTTGATTGCGCGGTAGTCGCTTTTATTAGGGTGATCTCTCACAAAAATATCAAGTAGTTAGTGTTCTCCCAAGTGTAGCACCGTCACGGCACCTAACTTTTCGGGGTGCGCCATGTCCACATGGGTACGAACGATTAGAGAAGTGTGAGGCGGGTGAGGTCAGACCTCGCAGCGAGATCACTTGGTTGTCTTGACGTTCTGGCTTGATCGTCCTGAGCTCGGAACACGCCCATCGAAAGATGAACAGGAGTCACATAGAGATGTGATCGGCATGTTTGCCCACCAATTGAAATTCTCGTCATCAGTGATGTCCACATCAATGGCGTTGAATTGAAATGTGGATCTTGTATCACTCACAATCAATTATGAGAGATATTGATTTGAGTGGGAGCGCTCTGTAGAATTAATTCTTTTAATTCTCAGTGCAATTAATCTTGAACACTGTCTAAGTGTGATTTGCATAATAAGTAGAATAATGGCTCACGTTTCCACCTTCCCTATTAAAATTGAATAGCTGTTAAATATCTGGTTAAAACTTTACGGTTGGTAACGTAATGTGAGGATTGTCCTCAAGAGTGCCGAGAAGGACTTTGTCCTATCGCATACTTTCGGTATTCTCCCGCTAATGCTATGGATGATATGACTCTCGTCCTTCGATCCAAAAGCTAAAATTCCGTTACGGTCAAGTGAAATATGTTTGCTTCCATGAGACCCGAACTTCGAAAGTTGTGGGATAGTTATGTGATATTCATGGAACTGAAAATTAATTTTCAGATACAAACAAAGGCTGAAAGATATGAGATATCTAAAGCCATGTTTGTTTGCAAACTATTAGTAAAAGTGTTTACTAGGCATTTTGACTGATAAGAGGGGATCCAGAAGAACGCCTGTCATATGATGATGGTGAATAAAACGACAACTTAAAGAGAAAGGAAGTGTCCGAAGGGTGTTAGTGAAACTTTCACGCCTAGGAAGTCCGGGGCTAACGCCACTCTTAAGTTGGGTGCTTCTTCTGAGAGTAGAAGAAATACTGAAAGTTAAAACTATTAGAAGTATAAAGGCAAAAGGAAAGGAGACTGGAATATCCAGCTCATGTATGAATGTCATACAGGTTTTTGATGTATAGAAGGCTGGTCAAAGATATAGTTCTTGGGAATTATGGTTAAACATGTTAATCACTAATTCTTGGGTATTGTGAATTAATCACAAAGATACCCGCTCGATTGCATTCTGTTGCAACTTGATGTAAGAACTACTATGGCCTGAAAGACTAGCCAGGAATGAGGTTTAGATACACGCAGGGAACATAGTAAATGTTACTATGCCTTCCATAGGTGTATTCCCGATGTATTTACTTTCATAAATCATTTTAGAGTTTTACACACTCTAGCCCATTGCATAAAGTATCTTGCAAGAAGGTTGTTCATAAGAGAACTTTTAATGTTCGGAGTTATGAATAACAAAAGGGCCATACTTTCATTATGAATGAGAAGTATGTTATGAATATTGATAATAATACATTACCTCTGTATTTACTTTCATAAATCATTTTAGAGTTTTACACACTCTAGCCCTTTGCATAAGGTATTTTGCAAGAAGGTTATTCATAAGAGAACTTTTGATGTTCGGTGTTATGAATAACATGAAGGGCCATGCTTCCATACAAGATGGGATGTATGTTATGAATATTGATGGAAATATGATACATCCATAACACTGACGCTAAATGTCGCAAGACTAAAAGAATACCACACAAGTGTGGCACTGCATTTGGTCACATTGGAGAAACCCGCATGGAAACTTCCATTGTGATGGATTTTTAAGTCGTTTGATTTTGAATCATCTGACACTTGCAACTTTTCTCTGAAAAGTGAAGTGACTGAAATACCGTTCACAGACCATAAGGAACGAGCAAAGAACATATTGGTGATCATACATTATGATGTGTGTAGTCCAATAAATGTTGTTGCAAGTAGTGGATTTATCTATCTTCAGAAATGACTCAAGTAGATATATGGATATTTACTTGTTGAGACGTAAGTCTGGATCTTTTGAATTCATTCATAAGGTTTTCAAAATGAAGAAGAAAATATTGTAACAAGAAAATTATGTTTCTACAATTCGATTGCAGAAAGGAATATTTGAGTTACAAGTTTAGCGAATGTCTGATGAGTTATGAAAGGGATTTCATAACTTGCATCTCCCGGAACACCACTGCAAGTGGAAAGTCCGTGAAGATGTAATCGAACCATTTATGACATGGTAAGATCAAAGAAGACATAAATAGATTTGCCATTATCCCTTTTAAAGAGTAATGCTTTAGAGACTGCGGCTTTTACACTGAAAAGAGATCCATCAGGTCTGTTGAAATGACGCCATGGTATGGTACGCCCAACCATGTTATATCTTTTCTTAACATTTGGAATATGGGGCTTGTGTAAAAGGTTACAAACCTATTCCAAATCAGACAAGTGCTACTTTGTAGGTTATCCCAAGTCATTGGGTATTTCCCCACCACTATACCGAGGCAAATAGGTTTGCCACAAAGAACGGTATGCTTTTTGAAGAAAATGGTTCTTTCAAAAGGTGAGTGGGAGAACAGTGCAACTCGACGAGATAAACAGTATCTTCGTCATCAGATCAAAGGAAAGAAACCTTGGAAGTGATTCCAGAGTTTCCTACTGCGACTGATACGGAAGTCTCTACAATAAAATGTATGGACTTCAGTCGAACTTGCAGCTGAACCACGTAGGCAAGGCTCGTGCAAACCTCTCAGGTGCGCAAACGAGATATTGTTGTTGGACAACAGTATACCTACGATACATAAGGAAGCGATGATGGGCCCTGACTCCGGAATTGGCTAAATGCCAATACAATCCGAGATAGTTTCCATATAAGTGATTCAAGATTAAAACCTTGATACACCTTTCGGAAGACTTAGAGTCTAACGAATATCTATGGAACTAAAAACTGATACGGATAAAAATGTTTTATCCATAAAGCTCGACTTGTTGCAATAACAAGTTCAAGGAGTTGACTACGATAAGATTGTCTCACCGTAGCGATGCTTAAAGTCGGTTCGGGTTGAACTAGCAATTAATACATATTTCAATCATGAGATATGAAACATGGATGACGAAAGGATTTCCATCTGATGGAAATGAAACCTAGGACTTGTATGTGATACAGTCCAAAGTAATTTGTCGATCCAGAGGATGCTAGTAAGTATGCAAACTTCAGAGTTCCAGCGATGGACAGAAGAGAGCAAAGTGGAGTTGGAATCTTCGTTTTTGATGGAATGGTCAAAGGGGGTTTGACTTCATCAAATGGGTATCGAAGATGCTTGTGATTCAAGAAAGTAAGTGGGAGCATAATAATATTTCTAAAAACGTTGTGTACTTGACACATTGTTAATTGGAAATAAATTTCTTGACACGAATTAGGACTTCATTTGAAAATAATTTTCGATGAAGTGCTCAGGCTAAATAGCCTCAATATTAGGCATGATGATCTATGGAGATAGATTTACCTAATAGGGCTAAGCAATGAATACATATTGACAAGATGCTAAAACATTTTAGCATTTAAAACGCCAAGGAGTGATTCTTGCCGAAGTCACATGGAAAGAGTTTTGCAAGACTCGGTGTCCCAAAACACTGATGAGTAAAATACATGATGGAGGTTCCACACACTCTTGTGTTTGGATTAATCATGTATTCCATGGTATGAAAAACAACCAGATATGTCCGATACTCCAAAGTTGTTGCGAGTATAGATACCATAGTGATCAAAGTACTGATCATGGGACAACAGTGAAAGATGTCATTAAGTACTAGAGCAGTACCGATGACATGGTTTCTCGCAAGTGGAGATCATGAAGAGTTCGTTGTAAAAGGTTACATCGATACAGTCTTCATCTATGCTCCATGCGATTTTCGATTTAAGTTAAGGGTTTTGTGTAATACACAACATGGTGGCACGGTAGTTGGAAATTGTTCCAAACAAGATACTATGGCGAATTCTATAACAAAGGCTAAGTATGATGACGCTTTAGAAGCGACAAAGAAGTTGTTGAATCATATAGTTCATTCATGAACTTAGTATGATTCCAAGATGACTTTGGTCTATGGGACACTATTGCAGATAGTTGCTCCATAGCTCAGTCTGAGGAATCAGGTTTCGACCAATGATTCACACATATGCAAAGCCAAGTCCACACAAAATATGAATTTTGTGAAAGCGTGAAAACGCGAGGATATGCAAAGTTACACACGGAGCTGAAGTCGTCAGATCCGTAGGACATCAGGCTATACCACATGCGAAGCATATTTTACACCAGTATGCCATAGGTGTAAAGTGCATTAGCGTTGACTAGATTATTGACTCTAGTGCAAGTGGGAGTCTGTAGGAGATATGCCCTAGAGGCAATAATAAATGTTATTGATTATCTCCCTGTTCATAATTATGTTTATGTTCCATGCTATAACTGCAATGATTCTCGAGTCTACAAATAAAACGAGGCTTGGAGGGAAACTCATGTGCACGTGTGGGATAATAAACGGTAAAATGTATTCCTAGTCTGGCCTCTAAGACTGGCTCAAGTATTGCATGATGATCCTGTTTTACTGATCATGGGCATGGCTATGCCGGCAATTTTGAGGGCGCAATGTTGGTAGAACACTTGTGTTGAATCGACCCGATTGATGTTATGCTATGAGATACATTCGTCATAAGTTAATGGTTAATAACACGGAGAAGTTAATGTTTGCATAATTCCTTAGACCATGAGAGTATCGAGTTTCTTCATGCTTGCTTCATGAACTTTGGGGTTTGTTAAACGTCATCCGTAAATGGGTGGCTATTACGGCGGCTTACGGGTTCATGGAAAAGTATGTCAAGTAACTTGGTAGCTCAAGATTGGGATTTGCTCCTCCGACGATGGAGAGATATCTCTGGGCCCTCTCGGTGTTACGGTATCCATCATCGTCTGGCCAGACACTTTGTGATTTGATCACGGGGATGCCGGAACACGGGAACGAGAAAAGAGAACAATACCGGTAACGAGGTAACTGGCATAGTGGACAAGTTGTTGATCCACGGGGATGCCTACATGTCTCACCTCGGGTATTTGTAACATATCGCGAAGCAACAGGAATAGCACACGGCAACTGGAGGTTCACTCGAATATTCATTCGTGTGGGTATAGGGGTCAATATGGGTGTCCACGGCTCCGATGTTGATCATTGATCGGAAAGTGTTCCGGGTCATGTCTATACTTCACCGAACCTATAGGGTCACACGCTTAAGGGTCATCTATCTGCTGAATACTAGACGGGGAGTCTGAGAGAAATTCACCGAAAAAGTTTCGGACGAAACGGAAACGTTCCGGAGAGGATATCGGAATAGTTCCGGTAAAACTGAAAAGTTGTTTCAGAGGATACCATAAAGTCAGATTGGTTTCGGCACATGCCTGATAATTCTTGGAGGGTGCCAGAATCGTTCTGGAAACTTTCTGGAATTTTCCGGGAAGAAAACCGGAAATGTTCCGGAGCTGCCGGAACCGCTTCAGATGCTTTTCGCAGATGAAAATCACTAAACCGGAATTGTTCCGGATCGCATTGAAACTTATTTTAGTGGGTACTGGAATTGTTCTAAGCCCACATAAATATTTTCAGTTCGACCGGACGCTGAAAAATGTCGTCGTGAATAGTGAAATCAGATTTATGGATATGGTTGGAAGTTGGCTTTCCACAAATATCTTCCCAAGATATTTTGGGATGACATGGCATTTTGGATATGCCCATCCTACCCCTTGTTTTTCCTATAAATAGAGGGGAGGAGGCAGCCCCATATGCTTCATCCTTGCTCTCACATACACATGCCATGACATTTCTGGCTTCTCTCTCCCTCCCAGCGAAATAGTTTCGTAGAGCCGAAAGGCTGTCTGGGTTCCGGTGGGAACTAGTTCTGGACGGCGAAGCCCTGCCGGATAGATGACACCGTATGTGTGCAACTCTGTAGAGAGATCGTAGTTTCGGTCTTAGTTCGAGAGTGCCTCCCGAAGGGCTGTCCGTGTGACCGTCCGAGTTTTGGAGGTCCTCCCGAAGGGCTGTCCGAGTGACAGTCCGAGTTTCGGAGGTCCTCCCGAAGGGCTGTCCGCGACACCGTCCGGGGGACTGTGCGACCACCTCCCGGAGGGCTGTCCGCGGGGCAGATGAGGGTATACATCCTTGCGGTTGGGAGGTTGTAAAATCCTAGCTGCGGGGATCTGCACCGCCGTTCGTCATCGACTCTACTTCCGCTGCGCTACGAGTCGGTAACGAAAAAGATCAAACCTTGTATGCAGTCTCCATAGTGATCCTGGGCTGGTACGTAGGTCGGAAATTTTTTGTTTTCTGCTGCGTTACCCAACAGAGGCCCCTCAGCAGACTCAGCCGGATGAATCCCCTCAGCAGAGTCCTCTTCCGCCTCAGCTGTCTTCGGCGCGTCAGCGGACTCCGCCTCCTCCTCCGCCTCCTCCAGCGCGTCAGCGGACTCCGCCTCCTCCGACGCGTCAGCAGACTCCGCCGCCTCAGCAACAGCGGAAGAGAGCCGCCGCCACTCCGGCGGCTAGCAGTACAAAAGGCGGGAAGAAATTCAAATTTGGTCCAAGCCTCAGGGTTCCTCCAAAGTTACCATATGATAGGACTGACAAGGAAACCCATGACATCGTGAAAGCCGAACTGCAGGGCCATTTTGAACGGAAACGTCCACCTCCGAAGGAAACAATAGATCCGGTGAAAGCGAAGCGCACTCTGGATGCCCTTAAGCGACCACCACCGCCTCCGCCGCAATCCAACTATGACCGCTGTATTGAAAAGACATATGATGAAGCGCGGCGGTCGGGAAGTACTGCCAGTGCTTCAAGACGAAGAAGTGGGAAAACAATTCCCCAGCTCGGCGAACAGGAGAAGCAATCGTGCCCCCCGCTCAAGGAGTCTTGCGATATCGCTAATCATCCGGGGCTACTGTCCGGTACCACTCTTGGTGATTACGTGGGCGATGATGTACAGTTTGAAACAGCTGAGATAGTAGAGATCTTTAGATACGAGCACGGGAAGCCTCTCGTCAAACTTGATCATCCTCATCTAACAACGATGATGCGAAGATTGCATGAGTGATACTTGGAAACCTGCAGGAAGAATGGGTCCGATAGTTTGATGGTGAGAATTAAAGATGAGCACGACCTCATTGGAGTCGACCTGATGCCTGTTGAATTTGTGGAGTTATTTCAGTTATTCAATCAAGAGGCCCTCGACAAACAACTCATGACTTGCTACTGTCTGTAAGTATTACTTCTGTAATTAAGTCTCTAGCTTAGCTCGTTCATTGCATGTATATATAATTATCCTCACTATATTATGCAGATTGAAGATCGTCGAATGCCCAAAAAGACAAATCTATGACATTGGGTTCATTAGCCCAAATACCGTAAATGAATGGGCGGTACAAAACAGAGTTAAAGATACCGAGGAAAACTTGCTAAAAGCGTTCCTTCGACATCAAAACAAAAGGGAAATACTCTTTCCTTACAACTTCAAGTGAGTGTTACTGTCTTGTGCATATTCGGTTTCGCTTACTCGAGGTTAAGTACTGTAATTGATGAGTTATGCGTGCGCAGGTGCCACTTTATTCTGCTATCCATTAAGCTTGGCGGGGGAGTAGTAACTGTCTTAGACTCGAGACGTAAAGATCCCAAGGATTATGCGGAGATGACTGCAATGCTCCAGAAGTAAGTTCAATCAATACCGGGACCATATCGGCAACTTTCGTTCATTTCCTGATATCAAGTAATCTTTTTCTTTGCCTGTCAGGGTTTGGAAACAGTTCACCGGAATAGTTCCGGGTCTGAAGAACGAGCTGCGATTTACACAACCCAGAGTAAGTAGTACTAGCTAGTTCCGCGCATCTCTCATTGATTCTAGTTTCATCAATACCATTATCATGCTTGATTATCAGTTTGCTTGAACTCTATTCTCGTAAAGTGCTTGTGGCAGGCAGGCGGGAATAATTTATGTGGATACTACGTTTGCGAGTTCATTCGCCGCTCGGCCACTGAGCGGGGCTTCTTGTCTGACAAACAATTTGAAGTACGTAAACAATATTCACAATTTTATTTTATTACCATCAATTGTGTTGAGTTTCATTCATATATATGTATTGACCCCCTTCTTTAAATTAGATCTGGCAGATGCGGGATGAACTCCTACCACATGATCGCATACGAGCAATTCAAGAGGAATTGGCGGGATTCTTTCTTGACCACGTCATACATGAAAAGGGAGAATACCATACGGAAATTTAATGGGAGTTTGGAGCTTGATGATGTCAGGGATGTTATATTGTATATATGTAGTAGCGTCGGATAGATATACGAAAACTTGTTGTTCGACCAAGCACGGAGAAAGAGAGGTCACTTCTCTCTATATATGTTCATGACGATCTTGTGTAATTAATGGTTTCCTTCATTTGCTTACTAGCTAGCGTCGAGTTCTCTCTATATGTAGTAGCTAGCGTCGACCAAGCACGGAGAAAGAGAGGTCACTTCTCTCTATTAGCTAGCTAACACAATATGAAACCCCTAAACCCTCCAAAACCCCTAAACCCCCCCCCCCCCCTTTCAAAAAAAAAAACCCCAGCACCTGCGAGCTGCTGACGCGTGGCTGCCTTTTGGTCCCGGTTGGTGTTACCAACCGGGACTAAAGGTCCTCCTACCTGAGCGCTGCGCAGCGGCCACGTGGAGACCCTTTAGTCCCGGTCGGTGTTACCAACCGGGACTAAAGGTCCTCCTGCCTGGGCGCCCCACAGCGGCCACGTGGAGCACCTTTAGTCCTGGTTCGTAAGCCAACCAGGACTAAAAGTGATGGGCATTAGTCCCGATCGTTTTGTCCCGGTTCCAGAACCGGGACTAAAGGCCCTCTGGAACCGGAACAGATGCCCTGTTTTCTACTAGTGGGTGGTGGTGGTCTGCATCATGATGCTGTAATCACACGTACAGAACTTGAGATTATGCTGCCCTAAACTAATCGGCACCCCGTATCAAATCCAGGCTTATCCTATTCTCCCTGCGCACGCTCCAGCTGAAGCTGCTGCTGCTCACGTATAGAATTATTCCAGATCTCAATGGATGCGTGGACAGGCGAGCAGAGGGTCAATCAACAATGCAGTACAGTTTGTTGGACAATCAAACTTGGTTGTGGAAATTGTCAAGGCAATCAAAGTTTGCTTCATCTTTGTTAGCAGACAGCGGCGAGTAGCTCGATTGAGTCCAAGAGGACTTACGTTGGAGAGACGAATGTGGTGGGCCCTGGCTGCTGGACATGTCAGGCCCACGCCGACGCAGCAGCCCAGGACCATCGCCGTCTCGTCTGCTTCCGCCACGCGCGCCTCCACCATTCTCTAGCTCTCTCTCTCTAATGAAACGAAGCGAGACGAGGACGAACGACTGCTGGTTTCCGTCTGCTTTTCATCTACTAGTTTTCTCTGAAGGCATCTAGTATCTGCTTCATCTTATCTTGGAGGGGGGAGAATATCCTGTGCTCCCATGCTTCAATGTCTAAAAATATTGTTTCAAGTGTTTTAAAATATACTGATTTTTTTTTTGTGAATGTCACAAGACATATGTCTACATCCCCTAAAAATTTCAGATCCAAACTCGCAATACACAGTGGCCACGTTTACGGGCACCCCATACCCCATGCTCCTACGACACAAGGCACACACCAAGGGTTTCCCCTACCTCTCGCCAGCGCCGGCGCCGGTCCGCCTCGTCTCCTATGCTCCTAGGACCATGGATGCGTTGCGGATCCTGGCCCTTGCCAGCTGGTGGGCTCCGTTTTCAGGTGTTTTTCAAGTTTTGTTAGGGTTTGTGTCATGCTGAAGAGGAGGCGGCGACGACTTTATAAAGATGAAATAAAATTCTACCCGCCTAGCCCTCGTCCCCATGATGTTTCTAGCATCATCGGATGGCGTGTGAAGGTGTGTCTCCGGCTGATCTCGTGGGATCTGGTCGATGTTCATCTTTGGTGGATCCGATCTTTGCTCGTCGGCGTCTGTGTGCATGCAGGTTGGATACTTCCAATCTACACTTCTCTTCATCCACGACGGTTGCTGTTCTGATGTGCTGGTCCTATGGAGTCTTAGCACGATGACTTTCCGACTGTCTACTACAACAATGTTTGCCCGACAGCGATGAGGGAGGGGCGATGACGGCGGCACGGCTTTGACTCGCTCCAGTGCTTGTAGTCATCGCTAGGTGGTCTACGGACCTGGATGTAATTTTTACTTCCGGTGTTCTTTGCACTACCTTGACAGTTGATCAATAGATCGAAAGTTTTCTCGAAAAAAAAGAAGAAAAAAAACAAACTAAACATGAATAGTGTGACAAGAAGAGAAAAGCTAAAATAGCACTTTAACTTTTTAGAGGATGTAAACACATATCTTGTGAACAATCACAATTTTTTAAGACATCTAAAATCAACTTTTTAGAGATTGAAACATGGGAACATGTATATGTTTGGAGCACAGGATATTTTCCCCTTGGAGGAGGATATGCTGCGTGACCTGGACTAGTGGCAGCAGCGAATTCAATTTCATCCACCCACCCGATTGTATGTCTGCGTTTCTGTCTGAAGGTCCACGGACACGTATTGATCCGCTATTCCAAAATTCAGTGGCCCTATATCCTAATGATTTAGAATTTGGACCCCGATAAAATCCGAATGTTCGGATTTTAAGCATTTCATCCCGAACGTTTTTACATGGCAACTTTAGTTGACGCGAGGTGGCAACTTTAGTTGTTAAGACATGGCAACTTTGTCCTAGTTCGTTTTTTTGTCAGAAAATTGCCATGTTTGCTAACCTCGCGTGAACTAAAGTTGCCATGAAAAACGTTCGGGTTGCCATGCTTAAAATCCGAACGTTCGGAATTTATCATTGCCGTAGAATTTATATATTTCTATGGTTAGTTGCTGAATTAGGATTGGTTTAGTTCAATACGTGGTCCTATGATGCATACCTTTACCTATCACCCATCGTCTCTCTCATGGACCCGCTCTTAATTAATTGCTGTTTCCTGAGTCATGCATATGCATGGTACGTACATAGCGTCGTGGAAGTGTGTGTGCGGAAGAGGTCGACACCCTAGAATTTAGGATGGACCCATGCACGCATCCTTATCGATCCCATGCTACCACATGCCTCTTGGTGTTGATGACGCATATTGTTGGTACATTATAAACCGATCTGCACATTATTGTGGCGACACATGTACGTATTGTGCCAGTCTAACCGTTGGATCGACGACAACAGTCGGTCCTAGCTTTAGCCACGTATATCCGAAATTGGGGGTGATCAATCAGTGCAGTATAATACTAGGGAGCGCCCGGTCGGGGCGGGCTGCGCAGGGCTCCTCCACTGCACGCGTGGCCGGGAACGGGCGGCGCCGGGGCGAGGCACGCTGTGGCCGGAGACGGGCTCTGCCGGGACGGGAGGAAAAAGGAAAAAAAAAGAAAAAAAAATGGGGTATAATGGGATACAGTTTTATTTACGGGGTCGGGGCAATTTCGCACCGTAAAAACGGTTTACAGTGCACCTTATACGCGTTTCTAAGGGTTAACTTATACGGGATCTGTTAGAGATGCTCTTTGGTTGGTCGTAATGAGAGTATCATAGCGGCATCGTGCATGCCAAGTAGACTTTTTCGATAATGTGTCACATAATTAAATGAGAAAAAAGAGAATGTGGTATCATATCATACCGCATCATATTAAATATTGTACTATTTTGTGTCATGCATGGCAACTAATAAGATAACCTATAAGATACTAATTTATGATACTATACATTACGAAAGTAGTATCATACACTAGTATCATATGCATGATACTAGTATAAGATATTCCCCATTACAGGCAGCCTTAGGGAACTGATGGCGGCTCCTCTTGGCGCGCTTGATCAGTATCGACGGTGGCCAATGAGTAATTGGAGGGGGCCTCCTACTTGTTGCTTTAGCGAGCAGTAAGGGTAGCTCTTCTGGCAGATTCATTCCTACTTTTTATTTTTTTATGAATATTTAAAATGTTTTGAATATCTGTTTTCGTATTTAATAAAGTTCATATTATCATGAAATATCAGCTTAGAAATTAAGAATAATTATGTACTGTAAAAATAAAAATGTTCGCTTACCTGAACATACATGTTCGTCATTTGACATGAAATACTCATCTCATAGTTAAGAAAATGTTCATACTTCTCGTACCCTTCGGCTCGTGCGTCTCGCGCAAGCCCGATCAGGGATTTCACGCCTCCTGTTGGCGCTGCCAATGATCGGCTTCGTCTTCTGTGGCCTTAGAGCCATGTAGGCGCGGTGGATCTCGGCCATTGCCGGCGGGAGGGCTCTTGCTCCGTTTTTATATTATTTTTTTGTGTTCGTTTAGAGTTCATGTCCTACTCAGGAAGACGAAACGTTGGTGGCTCCCTGAAGTTGGAATAAGGTTCTCCCGCCTAGACCCGGTTCTGCAGAGCGTCTAGCGCCATCCGGAGCGCGTACGGAGGTGTGTCTCCGGCAGATCTCGCGGATTCGGTCGGCATTTGTCTTCGGTGGATCAATTTGGATCCGGTCTTCATTCATCTGTGTCCGTGTGTCTTCAATTTGGATCCTTCCATTCTAAAGCCTTTTTGGGACTGCTCAGCTCCTTAAAATTTAGCTCAGCTCTAGAAAACACAAGCCAAACTGGGTAGCTCCACGATATGCCGCTCCACAAAAAAACTAGAATCTAGGGTACAACTCCCAGTTTTTTATGAAGCTCTTCTGGGGGTGGTCCAAAAAACTCTAGAAGCTGGAGTTGGGGGGGGGGGGGGGGGGGGATTACCCACCACTGCCACCAGTAAGTGGATACCCCTTCGTTTCTCCCCCCTCATCCAATCAAATAGATCCTTTCACCAAATTTCCTATTCTTGAAGCTAGAGCTAGATGGAGGCTAAACATTCTCTTTGACAGTGCTACAACTTCTTTATGAAACTGCTCCAAAGTGAATTTGGTGGAGTGAAACTGATTTTGGTGAAGCAGAGCAGTCCCAAACAGGCCCTAAGCTTGTCTTATCGGCGGGGGTATTGTTCTGGTGAGCTGGTCCTATTGGGCCTTAGGACGACGACTTCCCGATTGTCCACTACAACATTGTTTGCCCGTCTCCGGTGAGGGAGGTGCGATGACGGTGGAATGCCTTTGGCTCGCTCCAGTGCTTGTAATCATCGCTATGTCGTCTACGGACCTGGATGTAATTGTACTTCTAGTGTTCTTTGTACTGCCTTAAAAGAAGAGGAATAGATCAAAAAAAATTCCCGCAAAAAGTGTTCATGTACTTCACAAATACTCATGTCTATCATAAAGATATCTTCATATAATTTTGAAGAAAAAATCATACATTTGCCCCCGAAAAAGAGGAAATAAACATAACAAAAAAGAAATAAAAGTGGAAAAAAATTACAAGAAAAGAAAGGAATACAATGAGGGTTTATGATACTAAAATTGTTCATATATTCTTAAAAAAATCTATGATGTAAAGATTGTCAAAAAACATTCGAGTATTTAACCAAAAAGAGAAACCCTTACAAAATAAAATGAATAATTAAATAAATCAAACAATTTTTTCGAAAACAATAATATTTTTTTATGCATCATAGAAGTAACGCTGATGTGTCTTCGACGAAACATTTGAGTGTTCTATGATGCATATTTGCAAGGAGGAATAAATTATTTAATTTAAATAATATCAAAACATTATTTTTTGAAAATATTTTCAAAAACAATAATAATATCATTATAAAATTTTAATAATATCACAAGTCAATTTATGTGTACCAAATAATATTCATCTATTTGCAAGGAGAAGTAAAATATTAAAAAACATACAAAGTTTTCTTTTGAAAGAAAGATAAAACTATGAGATGAAAGTTTAAAATGAAACAAAAAATTAATAATCATGAAAAACAAAGAAAAAAGAGAAAAGTAAAACATGTGAAAAAAAAAGAATACCTGAAAATGAGAATAAATAAAAATTAAAATTAAAATAAAATGAAACATGAATAATTATAAAGGTAGAAAAAAATAGCCGTGGAAAGAAAGGCCAAAATAACAGGAAGCATCAAAAGTAAAAGTAAAATTGAAGAATGTTTTGTATGCTTGCTAACAACTATTCTGGTATTTTTTATAATCATTAAAACACCAAATCCATATGACTACGGACAGTTTGAACGATTTCTCTTGTTGAGGAATAAGAATTTGAACGAATTGACATGCACTACTTATTGCTACTGTAGGTTTAGGCCCAAAGTTACACTAGGCCATAATGGGCAAATTTTTTTCTTTTGGGGCAAAACTCGCTCCTCTTTATTAATTATAAAGCATAATGTTCATATGAATACTCCAGGACTACAATTTATATCGGGAGGCTGGAGAAGCCACAAATGTCGGTTCCCCGGTAGACCTAGAGCGAATTTTGTGAGGCTACGTGCCATGATATTTGAGTTCCTACCTTTCGAAGATGAAAGAGAAGGATTCGAACCATGACTCCATAGACTTGATCTCCTCGACTATATTCACATGCAAACCTCATGTTCCACATTTAACGTCATCTTTGCAGTCAGAAGCAACCACTAACTTGAAGATATTGAGATCGGTAGCTAACGCCAAAGCAAGCTTCATGGCATGCAATGGTTTCAAGTACAGCCGGATCAGTAACACCAGGAAGTTTCAGGGCTGAAGACCCTAGATAATTCCCTTGCGAGTCCTTGCAGATGGCCGATGAAGAGCCCTCACAACTTTCTCTTGCGACACGAATTTTACCAACTCGGGGTTGGGGAAAACCATCGGGTTGTGTTCGCTGGCGCTTGCAGAACCACCCTTCTCACACAGCCTGTCGTGGTTTACAAACTTCGATCTCAAAAATATACCTCATGATGAACTGATGTGTTGATTGTGGGCTCTGAAAGTTTTGCTCGTGTAAAGCTTTCCTTCTTGCTTGCCAGATTGCCACAATGAGGAACTGGGAGATTGCATATCTGCATGCACACACGCATGGGAGGACCGGGCCAACATGATCACGCATAAATTGCCGAAATATTAATGAGCTACCGATATCATGACTTGTCGTTGCTCCCTGTTGGCCTTAAAAAAATGCCGTTGGTCCCTCAGAGAGGAAGCAACTTGGCAAATGGCAAAGACACACGAGGAGGGCATTGAAATCCTGCTAGTACATTCAGCTGACAAGTGACATTTCTCTGAGGCCCGCCACATCCTGTGCAAATTCATTTGTCTCCTCTCCATCGCTAAACCAAAATGATGGAGCATATACTGATCTTATGTTTATTCCATCAAAGAAAATGATGTTGTAACAGTACTCATCATGAGTAGTGAAGTGACCTGCTAAGCTAGGATAGGATTGGACAAAATCACTGTTCTGACCTTGTCAGATAAGTATAGCACAAAATGAACTCTGCACGAAATTATTTCACAATCTAACCCTTTTGGCAACGCCAGAGACCGTGGCGTTTCTGCTCCACATGAAAACGCCGAGCTAGCTCGCGTCGCTTCTCCACATAGAAACGCCGAGATAGCTCGCGTTGCTGCCCATATGGAAACGCCAGGGGCTTTGGCGTTTCAAACGTTCCTGGAAACGCCAGGGGCTTTGGCGTTTCTGCCCTAGATATTTAAGTGGCCGTGTGGCTCGCTGACGTGGCAGGCTGGAAATGCAAATGGCTATGGCGTTTCTGCCCTAAACATGTTTTTAAGCGATATCTTGCTAGTGCTCAGTGGACTTGATTGATGAGTACATTAAAAGAACGATTAAACAAAACCTTTTCTCAAGCCTTTTCACTGTGTTGCTAGTTGCTAGCTGCTCCTCTGCATGTGCTGCAGGTTTACATGACCGGTAGGTTTCCTGCAGGCTCCCCGTACTGCATCTACCTTTCATTTACTTAGCTGTCAATAGAGCTTAGTAGCATCCACTGCTAGGCTGTCCGTCTTTTTCGCATGGGAATCCGGTGCATGCGGACATGATGTACAGGCATCTGCATGCTCAGGGCCTAGGAGCAATGTAACATAGGTTGGGTGGTTAGCAGTTGTTCGTCCGGCGGGTCAACAAGCGTTTCGAGCTGCGTGCGTGCACGGGCCAGATGGGATGGTGGGTTTCAGGCCTTTGCGTCAGATCGGCATAGCAGCGGCCGAAATCACTGTCGGAACACTTAAATATCTGCGGCAGCAACGCCAAAGCCCCTGGTGTTTTCATGTGGAGCAGCAACGCTAGCTAGCTCGGCGTTTTCATGTGGAGCAAAAACGCCACGGTCTCTGGCGTTGCCAAAAGGGTCAGTTGTGAAATAATTTCGTGGAGAGTTCACTTTGTGCTATAGTTTTCTGACAAGGTCAGAACAGTGATTTTGGCCGATAGGATAGGTGGCTTAAAAATGATGTACTGTATGCCTGGACGTACCGATTGCAAATTAATTGGCAATGCAAGTGTATTTCACTGGGGTTTGATTTGAATTGAATTGAATCCAAAGGCAAGGTTGGTTCCGTAGATATGCATGCCGCCCGACATGGATGGGCCTGCTCCTGCATGTCCTTCTTGTGGACCGCTGCAGTGACAGAAGAGTGTGTGTTTACCTCAAGTAGAGTATTAATCGGGCCTCGTGACATGTTTAGTCAGCTATTGCACGGAGCGATGCAGCAATAGCCATGCGACCAGTTGGGTCATAATTGGTGCGCACAAAGTTAAGTTAACCATCAATTAAGAATTGACCACAAATGAAATTGCTATAGCACATGTGACTTGTTATAAGGGACAGAGAGAGATGATTGGCGTAATGCGATGGATATATTATTGAGCCTCGAGGGCGAGTATATATTGGGTACAAGACTTGGAGGGCAAGATGCCTCTTAGAGATAAGATGGAAACAATTCCTATCTAATCCCGGACAATCTCTACATACCAAATATATCTCTAACATCCCCCGCAGTTATAGCAGTAGCGTTGCGAACAACAGGAGCGTCGCGGACGGTCAGACTGAAGAGAATAGCAGCCGACGGGCTGACATCCCCCCGCAGTCGCAGCGGGAGCATCGTGGACGGTGTCGCGTCGCGGACGCGTGGACTGTAGAGGAAGTAGTCGAGTTGCTCAAACGAGGTGATAGCCCTTTGTGCCGTTGTCAGGGTAGCCGAGAGCGTGGGTGGTGAAGTCGTGACGAGGTAAGCGTGCGAAGAATGCCAGTGTCGATGTCGCGTCGGGGTAGCCGGTGTCGAGGAAGTCGCCGTGGAGCCGCTGGCGCAAGGAGGCGCCGAGTTAATCATGGGCGCAGTGGTGTTGAAGTAGGGATGCGCCGGGAAGAAGACGGTGTTGACGAGGCGTCGCGCCGGGTTTGCCAAGCCCGGGGACACGTCGTGGACGAAGGCAAGCATCGGTATTGCCAGCATCGGGCATGCGTAGACGGACGAAGTCGTTGTTGACGATGCGCCACTCCAGGCTTGCCAGGCCCGGGAACACGGCGTGGATGAAGGCAAACGTCGGTGTTGCCAGCACCGGGCATGCGTAGACAGGGACCTGGAGTCGGAGGGGCCACCAGAGGAGGACTCGACGACGGTTGCGGCTGCAATCGGCGGGGGCGCCGATGTCGCCAACGATGGTCGGAGTAGACGAAGTGGTCGGGGAAGATGACGGTGACGCTGGCGATGAGCTGGTGCTGGACGAAAACGAAGGAGGTGGACTGGCGGCGTGGCTCGTGTGAGCCAGCGGCAGCGGCACTGAAGAAAAGCAGCGTCCGCGGCCTGATGGCGGTGGCGGCGGCTTGGTTAGGAGCGCGGTGGCGATGCTCGAAGTGGGCAAGGAAGAACCCGACTGCGTGACGAAGACCGGCACGGACGGTGGCGTTCCTGCGCCGAGGGAGGCGGCGCGGTGCATACCACGGGAAGTCGACTCGCGGGAACGGCAGAGTGGACCGTGGGCCGCGACGCTACGGCCTGAAGGGGCGACATAGCGGCAGCAGGCGGGTCGGGGCGACGGCGGGAAGACCTCGGGGCGGCGGCGTTGACCTCGCGTGCCGCGGTGCTACGGCCCGAAGGGGCGACGCAGCAGCGACGCGAGGGTCGGTGCAGCCGTGGGGACGGCCTCGGGGCGGCGGCGTGGACCGCGTGTCACGGCACTACGGCTCGAAGGGGCGACGCAGCGGCAACGCGCGAGTCGGTGCAGCCACAGAGAGAACCACGGGGCGGCGGCATTGCGGCCCGTTGCTCGATCGGTGGAGGGGCGCGCTGTACTCGGGGACAACTTTCACGGAACCTGCGGAGGCGCGTGCAACCGACTGATCAGGTCAGTCGCGCGGCGCGGATGGAGCGGATCGCGGCGGGCAGGTGATCAGTCCGATCGCACACGAGGTCGGGGGCGCTGCTCGGTGATGAGGACGGTGAAGCGGGGTGGTCGAGCAGACCAAGACGTCGACGGCCGGCAGGGAACAGCGTGCGGACGAGCGCTACATACCAAATATATCTCTAACATGACTAATGTTAGTCACCTCGGTTCTTTTCTTCTTCTTTTTACGTAAGTCACCTATGTCCTTACTGACCTCTCATTTGGGCAACACGGTGTATATACACCGGTAGGTTGACGCAAGTAGTGGCTCGTCACTGTTTTCGGAGCACAACAAATGCTCGATGCTGCTCACATCGTCCTGATTAACTCCTGCCACTGCGTCTACAAATGAATTGTGAACACGTACAGTGATAGCGGTCGATGATCGTTGCGACAATTTTTGGCTTCACTTGAAAAAGGTGGCTGGCCTACCAATAATGCAGGTTCAACAGCAAAAGCAATAGAGAGATATGACCTGTAGTTTTGTACAGCAAATGAACCTACAGGGCACCGCGTTCATGGTTCACCAACCCTGACAGTATGCATGGATTACCCGTATGTTGTTTCTGTAGTTTCCTTTCTGAGTCAGAAAGTAAGCTGGACTGTTAGAAACTACTGGGACGCTTTTCGTGCTACGTACTGAATGTCATTCTTGTGTTCTCTCAGAGCTCTAATGACATTGTTTCCGTAGCTATTTTCTGAGTAGTACTGCAGCAACCGTAAGCTATTTATAAGTACTATTCCCCCGTTTCTAAAAATAACCCTTTAGAGACTTCAATACGAACAACATACGGGTGTATATAGACGTATTTTAGAGTGTATATTCACTCATTTTGCTCTGTATGTAGTCTGTTTTGGAGTCTACAAAAAGGCTTATATTTAGGAACAGAGGGAGTGATAATGAGGACTTGTTTATGGACAAACAAACGTATGCACCGAGTAATCAAGGTCGGGATGTGAAAAGTATCTGGGGTATTGGAAGTTGTTTTCCAAGTGAAAATGTTTGTGCGCAAATGTTCGAACGGAATGTTACACCGCGAGTAAAAGGAGAGGGAAGGAGGGAGGGAGGAAGCGATATGCTTTACCAGGAGTTAATTGCACAAAACTACCACATTTGTAGCTAGGTTTGCAGAAAACCACCAAGTCGGTAATCTGTTGCAAAAAACACCGCGTTCGCAGTAAACTTGTTGCAAAAAGCACTGATCGGGTGATTTAGCCCATTTGATCACTTTCTGACAAGTAGGACCGGATTGTAAGAAGCTAACTTGGCAAAGAATTGATACAAACACCCCTGGAATCCTAAACAAAACGCAATCAACACCCCCCTATGGACAACTACCAGGGAGCTCCTCCATGCGGCGCACCCTCTCTTCATCCCCTTCTTGTTGCTGCTCGCCGCAGTTCGCCGCATCCCGCCTGACCTGCAGCGCCTCCGCCCCTGCCTCCCTTCTAGTCCCATCAGACGACCACCTCCGCCACTTACCTCAAGACGGCCGCCGTCCCACACGACCACAACCCGGTTTGCCAACCACCATGGCCGCCTGCGCCGGCGACCCTGCCCGCAGCCTCCCATGGCGCCCCTCGCTGGAGGTCAACGACGAGCTCACGGGGCGTGCTGCTTCTCGTCCTTGTTCAGGAGCAACGACGTCCGCGCCATGGACTGGCCGCAGAGGTCGGGGCAGCCGAGGCCACTCGGATCCGGGCGGCGCACGCACTCGTCGGGTAGGAGAAGGGCACGACGGCTCAGGGCGTCCGGCTCATTGCGCGAGAGGAGGGAGTGCGGTGGTAAAAAGTTCGCTGGCAGAGGGATGACACCTCGCCGGAGGTCAGGGGCGCGAGCTCTGCCGGAGGTCCTGGCCGGCATCGTGGACGACGCATGGCGCGGAGCAAGAGATGAGGAAAGGAGGGGCCGGCGGTGGGCTTCCGGCCACGGCGACGGGAGCCGATGGGGGCGGCGCGGTCGGGTGCAAGGGGTGGCGGCTGTTGCCTCCTCCCGATCGGGAGCAGGAGGGTTAATTGCATTCTATTTTTTGATCCAGGGGTGTGTATGTAATTATTTTGCCAAGTCAGCTCCTTACAAATTGGCCCTACCTATCAGAAAGTGATTAAACGGGCCAAATCACGCGATCAGTGCTTTCTGCAATAAGTTTAGTGCGAACGCATTGCTTTTTGCAACAGATTACTGATTTGGCTGTTTTCTGCAAACCTAACCGCAAATGTGGTAGTTTTCTGCTTTTAACTCGCTTTACCAGCAAACCGGCAAGGCGTGATCGACCGACGCACAATGTGCACCTGATCGATGCCTCTACAGAAAGACCTCATCTGAATGTGGGAGTTTGGACCTGACTTGGCGCCACCAGATGCGCAGATAACAGCGGCGGTTGACGGCGACGGGCGGGCACAACTCGGGCTAGGCTGGAAGATGGGAAGCAGCGATGCAGCAGCCGCGGAGCAAATCACTTGTACACATTTTCTCATTCGGAAACTTGATTCCAGTGAAGATGATGAAGTGCCTTGATCTGCCTAACCATATCAACCCGGCCGATTCCTCTGCTCGACGGCTGGTTGCCAACGGTGACCAAGCATGGATATGCATGCATGCATGCATGATCATTTTCGGACGGTGGCGCATTGGGTGACGAATTGAAGGTGCCGGGCGGTACGTGCATGTAATAAATCAACACATGCACGTCCCGCGCGCAGCCGGTGTCTGGCCGGCGTTGATCGGGTAGGGTACGTGCGTATAATAGACCCGGCGGCGGATGACAGCGTGAACGACTGCTATCCGGGTTGCATTTGCAGAAGCAGAACCTGAATATCATGCCATAGGATCCGATAATTCAGGGACGAGGGGTGGACCGTTTGCAGGGCCGACGACGATGGCCAGACCCCACAGACATATGTCGTGTGCAGCAGTGCAGTGCAGGACGGCGACGACGGCACAAACAAATCCCAACGCCGCGCGTAGGCTCCCACCCATGCAACACTACATTACACATGCGAACATACATGCACAGTGATATGCATTATTGTTACTATGCACCGTTCAACTGATTAATCAGCTGGTCCAGCCAATGCACGCCATGGCGACATGGTAGGGGCAAGGCACATGACATGCCCGTGCACCCCATGATTCATTTTTATTGCGACCATGCAACGTTACAATTTTTTTTCCGTGACCGCCTGCTGCGCTTTAATGCACCGTGCCCCCCTCCACATGCTTGTCTAGCTGAGTACCTAACCGACTCCTTGTGTTACTTTTTTTCCCTTGGAAGAGCCTGGGCGGTGCCAGCTATCTGGCAAGGTTTGGTTGCCGCCACACCTAAAATCTTCTGCAAATATACCTAGTATACATACTTGTACATGTACAACTTTGAACCGGTATGGTTCAGTGCATGTTAGGCTTGGTTGCTGACCTCCATAAACTAGTATTTTAGTAAGTTTTTTCCATAGTTGTATTATCTATGGTTTTCACCTTCATAAACTCCGCCACACCTAGCAATTATTTCTGCCTTCGCCACTGCCTACGTGCAGGGTTTACTACTCCCTAGCGTCCATTAATTTGGATCGGAGAGTACATTTTTTAGCCTAGCAGCTTGGTTAGTCATGCAAGATCTATCGGTAAATCATATAGAATGGTAACTAGGTTATCCATACGACACATCGATGACTAGCTAGGTGCAGGAGCTAGTACCTGCGACGTCTGGAAATGTGACAATGAGTCAATGGCATCCAGTGTTCAGGCCAGTAGTACATGACACGGAAGTATACGACGCCGCATGCAAGAGTACATTGGGTCCAGACGCCACAAGAAAAGTGTATACTACAGATAGATACGGTTACCAGATGAAGTACTGCACGTACACAAAATAATCCAGTCACTGAGGACAAGTTACCAGATGAAAAAGATTGTATATGGTATACACGTACACAAAATAATCCAGTCACAGAGGACAAGTTACCGGAAGAAAAACGTATACACGTACGCAAGCACTCCATCTGGTTTACATTTTCATGACTAGTGCTCCCTCAATGTCGAAAAACGATGACCATCCTTATTTCCGACCCCGGCTGGCAAGGAGCAGGAACGACAGCTAGGCCGGCGGGTCCACCTCCTGAAGCTGAATGCCAGGCCATGCATATCGGGTAGGGTGCACCGTATGTGTGCAGGCCCAGGGATATATATGGACCCGACAGACGTAGCATGTCGTGTCCAGCAGAGCAGAGCGGGACGCCGACGACACAAACAAGTCCCAACGCCGCGCGCCGGCCCCCAACCATGCAACACTACTCATGCATAGAGATACGCATGATTGTTATTATGCACTGTTCAACTAACTAGTCAGCTGGTCCAGGGCAATGCACGGCATGCTAAGGGCAAGGCACATGCCTTGCCCGTGCACCCATGCATGATTGACTATGCCCAAGCAACGTTACAAAAAAATTTGGTACGTGACCGCCTCCTGCGCTTTAATGCACCGTGCCCTTTCCATGGGAAAGAAAATGTGAATTTGAGAATTTTGCAAAAAAAATTGATGCCCATTTTTTTCCGGAAAACTTCCTATCTATTTCTTAAATGTCAAGGCAGTACAAAGAACATAAGAAGTAACAAAGATTGCATCAGGTCCAAAGACTACCTAGCGATAACTACTCAAAAAGCACTAGATTGTGAGAGTCGGAAATGAAAATGTGAATTATCTGTTAGATTGTCACATATTTTATTTGTAAATTATCTCCTCAATATTCTATAATTCGGTGGGATAAGTAAACTGAGAGCAATGTGCCTTCTGATATTGTGTGCATGGTGACTATATAACCGTGTTGATATGGATTAGCAAAACAAATAATTGTTTATACATTTTTTTGTGAACACAATATAGACGCAGACACTCATACATACGCACACACAGAGGCGGAGCTTTGTAGGGGCCGACCTGGGCCATGCCCCGCCCAGGATTTTGACCAATTTTTTTTACCTATGCATCTTCCCAAGCCCAGCCCATCAGCACATCCTCTCGCTTCCTCTGTCTCACGCAGACGCAGACACGGAGGTAGCGCATCCCCAATTCCAAGCCTCTCCCCTCTCGAGCAGGGAGCGCGGGAGCAAGCCGCTGCCGCCACCGGCCGCCCGACGTCGTCTCTCCTCTCTCGCCGTCTCGCGTAGCAAGCCGCCACGAATCTCGCGGATCTCGCCACGGGCAAGCCCCTTGTCCTGCTCCAGTGCTCCCTCCCGGCCTCCCGCGACTCCCTGCAGGCTGCAGCAACTCGGGCTCGGCCACGCCGTCCTGCTGCCGCCTGCCAGACCACTCATGGCTGCTGGCGCATGACCGGATTAGCCCTCCTCTCCTCTGGCTGCGCCTGCTCTCCTCCAGCCAGTTCCACCTCCAACAACGTTCGCTAGTCAGCAGCAGATTTTTCACAGCAACAGCCAACAGGTAATTCCTCATTTGATAAGAAATAGAATAGCCTGATTTTGTTCAGTTGCTTACATCTAGTGATAAGTAATAGCTGATCTTGTGCAAATTGCAACATAGGTAGTCATGGTCAAGCAAAATCAAAATCAGAGAAGAATTGATTTGGTCTTTAAAAGGAAACGAGATAACATAGCTGAAGTTGAGGAAGACCAAGTATTGCCCTTGCTTGAATTGGAACAACAACAGACCACTGAACAACAACATAACCAAAACCAGCATGAAGGAGTTCGAACAAATGAACCTGTTACATTCCAAGCTATTGAGTTCTTGGAGAGAGACCCTGGATTGCGCTCTCAAATTTGGTAATACCCACTAGAGCAGCGGGATACTGTGAGGAGGACATATCTGATGTTAGGTACTATGCAACCCCATCTACAGAACTATGAACTTTCAGGTGAACCAGGGCATCAACGCCGCTTCCAGTATAGTTGGTTTGGTGATTTTCCGTCATGGCTAGAGTATTCAGTGGACAAAAGTCGTGCGTACTGTCTATATTGCTTTGTCTCCAGTAACAAAGAGAATACGAGAGGTGGCTCTCATGTGTTCACGGTAGATGGATTTAACAGTTGGAAGATGGTTCATTGTGGGAAACATTGTGCATTCTTGACCCACATAGGATCTGGACCATGCTCACCACACAACAACGCGGTCACTAGTGGTCACGCCTTAATGAATCAACCGTGCCATATAGAGAATGTTATAGCGGTGACGAACAAGGAGAAAGTAGAAAGAAACCATTTGCGGCTGAAAGTCTCAATTGCAGTTGTTAAGTGGCTTACATTTCAAGCTTGTGCTTTTAAAGGGCACGATGAGAGACCGCAGTCAAAGAATCAAGGAAACTTTCTCGAAATGATGAAGCTTCTTGCAGAATTTAACCCTGAGATTGCCAAAGTTGTGATGGGAAATGCTCCATACAATGCAAAATACACATCACATGATATTCAGAGCGAGATCTTGAGTATATTTGCATGTAAAATCAGGAAGCATATTCGTGAGGAAGTTGGGGATTATAAGTTCTCTATTTTAGTGGATGAAACATGTGATGCATCAAAGAGAGAGCAAATGGCGCTGGTTCTTAGATTTGCTGATAAAGGTGGTATATTGTAGGAGAGATTCTTTGACTTGATACATGTTGCGAACACAAGGTCTTTGACACTTAAAGATGAGTTGAGCTTTGTTTTGTCAAACCATGGTTTTGATATTCAGAACCTTCGAGGGCAAGGTTATGACGGGGCTAGCAACATGAGAGGTGAGTTAAATGGATTGCAAGCTCTTTTCCTCCAAGAATGCCCATATGCTTATTATGTCCATTGTTATGCCCATCACTTGCAACTTTCTCTAGTTGATGCATCTAAAGAAGTGGTTCCTATCTCCCAGTTCTTTCAGAAATTGATCTTTATCATAAACATTGTTGACTCCTCTTCAAAGCGGCATGATGAGCTTCATCATGCCCAACTAGTTGAACTAGAAAATGGAATCTCTAATGCTAGCATTGAGACAGGTCAAGGGGCAAATCAAATCCGTGCACTTAAGCGGCCAGGAGACACAAGGTGGGGTTCTCATTTTGGTTCGGTTTATAGCCTTATGAAGATGTTTGGTCCTGTTTGTTCAGTTATCCAAGATATAGCCGCCGATGGATCAATTGGCTCAATTCGTGCAGATGCAGACACTTCATTTGGCTACTTATCCTCCTTTGAATTCGTTTTCATCGTATGTTTGATGAAGAAAATATTTGAGATAACAGAATTGGTTGGCCAAGCTTTACAAAAGAAGTCACAAGATATTGTTAATGCTATTCGGCTAGTGTCCTAAAAAAAGAGTGTCTTTAGGAGTTTAGATCAGATCATGGCTATCAAGTATTTATCAATACTGTTGTTGAATTTTGTGTACACCATTCCATTGACATTCCAGACTTTGAGGAAACTTACATCATGCGTGGTGGTCGTGCTCGTCGTCAGCCTGATCAGTTCACCAAGGAGCATTACTTTCGAGTGTAAATTTTCTTTTCAACACTGGACACTCAACTATTTGAATTAAACCAAGGATTCAATGAGAAGGCAATGGATCTTCTAACCATTAGCGCCACCTTGATTCCTATAAACAAATTCAGAGGATTCAAAGCTAGTGATATGTGTGAGATGGTGAAAAAGTACTACCCAGCAGATTTTCCCCAAGATGTTTATGGATTACAACAACTTAAACATTTTGTTTCGGATGCTTCCAAGGATGATGATTTGAAAAATGTATCTACCTTATTTGATCTATGTCGATGCCTTGTGGAGACAGGAAGAGATACCGTCTACAATTTGATTGACAGATTACTTCGTTTGCTCATTACTCTTCCAGTTTCTACAGCGAGTGCTGAAGGTGCCTTTTCTAGTATGAAGATCATTAAGACAAGATTGCGCAATAAGATGGAAGATGAGAATCTTGCTAATAATCTGTTAGTTCACATAGTGACGAGGGCATGTACTAGGGATAGGGTAATAGGCCTGACCTATAGGCCCTACCCTAGGACACCACACGTCTTACACTGGGCCCCAGGGCCAGATCAACAACCCAGAATTCCGCAGACTGACATTCACTCGGAATTCTACAAACCACTCGGGAGGCAAGAGTTCACTCGACAGACTCGTTTCACTCGGAGCACCCGAAAGTCACTCGGCCAGAGAAGACCAGGAGTCTCCAGGAGCGCAACGGTCGGGACACACGTTCTTCTGTATTAATTGTCATCAATGCGCCCGTTACCTGGCACACTTATACCCCTCTTAACCCCCTGTAATGGCTGGCGTTGATGGGAGGGCTGGCGAGACTATATAAGCCGCCCCCCTGCTCCATTCCAAGGGTTGGCAACCTGTTGTAATCATACACTCAAGCAATACAGTTCCAGAGCACCGAGACGTAGGGCTATTACCTCCACCGCTGAGGGGCCTGAACTCGTAAATCCGAGTGTAACACCTGCACCGTAGCTAGGCTCTGCCCTCTCATCCGTACCCCTACACACTACTATCAGACTTGCACCCACGACAGTTGGCGCCCACCGTGGGGCAGGCGTCTAGCGACTTCCGGCGTAGTTGCATTTTTCCGATCATCACCATGGTTTCCGGCGGCGGACTGACTCTCGGCGGCGAGATCCGTTTTGGCGTCCTCAGCTTCATCGCCGACGATTCGGCGTGGCTCCAGGAAGCCCTGCTGGATGTCGAGGCGTTGCCCGTCCGCGGCGCGGCGCACTTCTGCCCGAGCTCCTTCGGCGTTCTTCTCCGGCAACCATCGACCCCCTACCAGTCGACTCCTTCACTCTCCACCAGCCATCGTCGCAAGCGCTCCAGACGCTCGCGGCTTCAGCGGTGGATCAGGCACACGGTGACCCTTCAGGCCGCGGCCCCGCAAATCGCGGCGATTGAGCCCGATGAGCATGTCTTTGATTTGTTCGCCTCCGTGTATGAACACTCGGAAAGCGTATCCGAGTGCGAGAGCAGCGACCCGGCTGCGGAGGTTCTGATGGCCGATTCCCCGCTCAGTCCGCCTGGATACGGCCGCGGTGACGCGGAGAACGGCGACCCGTCGCACGCCGATCTTGGCGGCGGCAGGGACCGGCGTAACGACGAGTACATCCCCCAACCTCTCACTCGGCAGCAGAGGGAGGAACAGCAGCGCAGGACCGAGCAGGCCCTCCAGACGCCCATCGTTGGGACGACCCCCGAGGCTCAGGCTTTGGAAGCCGTGCGCCAGGCCAATTTGGCCGAGCGCAATCGTCTGGAAGCGCTGCAGAAGGCACTCGATGATCGCGCCCGCAGACAGCTTCAGCCCAGTTCCAGTCGGCGACAGCGGCAGTTGTTTCCGAATGACCAGCAGCAGAGTTTCCAGGTATTCCGCACTCCCGTCCAGAATCTGGCGGCGGCCACTCGGATAGCAGATACCATCAAGCCGTCCCGATCCGAGGCGGGGGAGGGTCTTCGACAGATCCGAGCCCTGCTCAAGGCGGCTGAAGAGCAAAATTCGGCAGTATCTCAGTCGCGCAACAGGATACACAGCAGATCCATTCGGGCTGACACAGTTCAGTCGCCCACAGCCCAGTGCCTCCAAGGAGAAACAGGCACTCGCCTCCGCGGCGAAACGACCAAGACCGCCACCGGGACCAGTACTCGGGGCAGGGTCGAAGTCGGAATACGCCTCCGCGGCGTCAGGACGATCAGCGCCACATGCAGTCGCCCCCTCCGCGGGATGGCTCGTACGCGCCCCGGCCGTACGATGCCAGGCGTCCTTATGGCAATGATCGGAGGGCCAGCCCTCCCCGGCATGACGACGGTTATCGCCAGAGAGAGCCAGTCGACCACCGTGACCCGTAGTTCAACGCGAGATCTGTTCTCGCTCAGAACCTGGTCAACAGAGGCAGAGCTCAGAGAGAGAACTTGGATAGAGATCGTCCGAGTGGGAGTGGAGCATTCATCTCCGGGCCCGAGTGTTTCAGTAGGGCCATCCGGGCTGCTGAGATTCCGCCAAACTTCAGATTGGCAGCTGGAGTGAGCAAGTTCACCGGTGAGTCCAAGCCAGAGACTTGGTTAGAGGATTACCGAGTGGCTGTGCAGATTGGAGGAGGAAACGATTATGTGGCTATGAAGCATTTGCCATTAATGCTTGAAGGGTCCGCCCGCGCCTGGCTCAATCAGCTCGTTCCGGCCAGCATATACTGCTGGGAGGATTTGACCTGAGTGTTCATCAAGACATTCGAGGGCACATGCAAACGCCCCGCTGGATTGTCTGAGCTGCAGCACTGCGTGCAGAAACCGAATGAAGCACTGAGGGAGTACATCCAGCGGTGGACGACTTTGCATCATGTGGTGAAAAACGTCGCAGAACATCAAGCCGTCTGCGCCTTCAAGGCAGGAGTCAGATATCGGGAGCTCATCCTGAAATTCGGTCGGTCATGAGCTTTGACCATGAGCCGAATGATGGAGATAGCCACTCGGTACGCAAATGGAGAAGAGGAAGACCGTCTCCGTAACGGCAAAGGGAAAACCAGCGAGCCCAACCCCGGAAACAGTATTCCCGGCCGGAAGCCGAAGCGCAAGGCTGATGGTTCGGCTCAGGCTGAGGCTGCCGCTCTGGCCGGTCAAGCCAAGAACAAGGGGAAGGCGAAAGATAAATGGGTCCCGAAGAAAAAGAAAGATCAGTCGGGCAAAGATGTCCTCGATTTACCGTGTCACATCCACACCAGAAAGGATGAAGATGGCAATCTGATATTGCCCAAGCATACAACTCGACAGTGTAGACTGTTGATCCAGCAGTTCCGAGAGGACCCGTCGAGTGAAAAGAGCCCAGAAGACGCTGATGATGGAGACAAAGATGAACCCTTCCCCAGTGTCAACGCAACCCTGATGATCTTTGCAGATGTAGAGAGCAGAAGCCGATTGAAAGTCATCAATCGAGAAGTGAACATGGCAGCGCCGGCGACGACAAAGTTTCTGAACTGGTCGAAAACTCCGATCACCTTTGATCAGTCGGATCACCCATCCTACATAGCCACCCCTGGGCGGTAGGCGTTGGTGGTGGATCCGGTCGTGGGAGGCGTCCGACTGCGCAAGGTCCTCATGGACGGTGGAAGCGGATTGAACATACTGTACGCTGACACTCTGCAAGCGATGGGCATTCCGATGTCTCGACTCAGCGAGAGCAGCATGCAGTTCCACGGAGTGATCCCCGGCAAGAAAGCAAAGTCACTCGGGCAAATCGCCCTGGATGTGGTCTTTGGGGACGACAAGAACTTTCGGAAGGAAAGGCTGACCTTCAAAGTGGTCGACTTCCGCAGCGCCTATCATGCCATCCTCGGTCGGCCGGCGTATGCACGTTTCATGGCCCACCCATGTTATGTGTATCTCAAGCTGAAGATGCCCGGTCCCAAGGGTGTGATCACAGTCACTGGCAGTCGACAGCGCGCGGAAGAGTGTTTGCAGCAAGGGTCCAAGATAGCTGATGAGCAGATGGCCATGGTGGAGCTGGAAGAGTACAAGAAGAATGCCGATCCGAGTGATTTGCTGCGCTCGAAGAAGCCGGCTGCAGAATCTGCATTTCAGTCGGCCGGCGACACGAAGCATGTGCACATCCACCCAGAAGATCCCAATGCTGCTCCCACCAACATATCAACAACACTCGACAGCAAATAGGAAGAAGCGCTCATCCAGTTCCTCCGTGAGAACTGGGACATCTTCGCATGGAAACCATCCGACATGCCGTGTGTACCCAGGGAGCTGGCTGAGCACCGTTTGCGAGTCGACCCAAAGGCGAAACCTGTGAAGGAGCATCTCCGTCGCTCTGCTACACAGAAGAGGAAGGCCATTGGCGAAGAAGTTGCTCGGCTCCTGGCAGCCGAGTTCATTCGTGAGGTGTACCACTCCGAGTGGCTCGCCAACGTCGTCATGGTCCCTAAGAAGGACAAGTCTCTCCAAATGTGCATTGATTTCAAGCACATCAATCGGGTCTGCCCCAAGGATCACTTCCCACTCCCCCGCATAGATCAAATCGTAGATTCCACTGTGGGCTGTGAACGCCTGTCTTTTCTGGATGCGTACTCCGGGTACCACCAGATCCGACTGTATGGGCCGGACGAAATAAAAACTTCCTTCATCACCCATTCGGGTGTTTCTACTATATCACCATGCCATTCAGCCTCAAAAATGCCGGTGCCACTTTCATGCGCATGATCCAGAAGTGTTTGCAAAAATAGATCAGTCGGAATATTGAGGCGTACATGGATGATATCGTGGTCAAGTCCAGAAAAGGTTCCGACCTGCTGGCTGACTTAGCTGAAACTTTCGCAAATCTGCGGAAGTATGACATCAAACTGAATCCAGCAAAGTGCAGTTTCGGAGTTCCTGGGGGCAAACTACTCGGTTTCCTCGTTTCCAAACGAGGGATAGATGCCAATCCTGAGAAGATCGGGGTGATTGTACGAATGAAACGTCCAGAGCGTCTTCATGATGTACAGAAGCTCACGGGTTGCCTTGCAGCTCTGATCCGATTCATCTCCCGTCTCGGTGAGAAGGCACTGCCCCTGTACCGATTGATGAAGAAGTCTGATTCGTTCGAGTGGACCACTGAAGCACAAGCAGCATTTGTCGAGCTCAAAGCCCTGCTTTCCACCCAGCCGGTGATTGCCGCTCCGAATGAAAAGGAGCCGTTGCTCTTGTACATCGCGGCCACTGGTCAAGTTGTCAGCACTGTCCTCACAGTCGAGCGAGAAGAACAGGGCAAGGCTTACAAAACTCAGCGCCCAGTCTATTATATTTTTGAAGTTCTGACTCCATCCAAGCAGAGGTATCCTCATTACCAGAAGCTCGTCTACGGCATTTACCTGACTGCGAAGAAAGTAGCCCATTACTTCCAAGAGCACACTGTGTCAGTCGTCAGCGATGCCCCGCTGTCTGAGATCATGAACAATCGAGATGTGACTGGTCGAGTGGCGAAGTGGGCTATCGAGCTTCTACCCCTGGATATCAAGTTTGAGGCAAAAAAGGCGATCAAGTCCCAAGCATTAGCCGATTTCCTAGCCGAGTGGACTGAACAGCAGCAACCGACTCAGAGTCACCCGGAACACTGGACCATGTTCTTCGATGGTTCCAAGATGCTGAATGGTTCAGGGGCTGGAGTTGTGTTAATCTCCCCGAAGGGCGATCGTCTCAGATATGTTCTGCAAATTCACTTTGATTCCTCCAACAACGAAGCCGAGTACGAAGCACTCCTCTATGGTTTACGTATGGCCATCTCACTCGGCGTCCGGCGCCTGATGGTCTACGGAGACTCGGATCTAGTTGTGAACCAAGTGATGAAGGAGTGGGACATCAGAAGCCCCGCCATGACAGGATACTACAACGCAGTGAGAAAGTTGGAAAAGAAATTTGAAGGTCTGGAGCTGCATCACGTTCCCCGAGTCAAGAATCAGGAAGCAGACGATCTGGCTAAAATCGGGTCCACTCGGAAATCCATACCCAGCAATGTTTGCCTCGAGCATTTACGTTCCCCGACTATGAAAGAAGATCCCTTCACGGAAGAGCCCCCACAAGCGGTCAGTCCGTCTGATCCGACTGAGATTGAAGTCCCGGCAGTCATTGATTTGGTAATGGAGGTCCTAACAATCACACCCGAGTGGACGGTGCCTTACATCGCATACCTGCTCAGGCAGGAACTTCCAGAAGACGAAGCTGAGGCCCGCCAGATTGTTCGCAGGTCCAAAGCCTTTGAAGTGGTCGGTGATCAGTTATACAGAAAGAGCGTCACCGGTGTGACTCAGCGCTGCATTTCTCCGGAAGAAGGTCGACTGCTCCTGGAGGAGATTCACTCGGGAACTTGTGGGCACCACGCGTCCTCTCGGACAATCGTGGCTAAAGCTTACCGAGCCGGTTTCTTCTGGCCCCGTGCCAATGAAGCTGCGCAGGAGATAGTCCAACACTGTGCCGGGTGCTAGTTCTATGCGAACTTATCCCACAAGCCTGCGTCAGCTCTGAAGACCATTCCACTCGTCTGGCCGTTTGCAGTCTGGGGACTCGACATGGTGGGACCCCTCCGGACAGGGGCGAGTGGATTCACTCACTTGCTGGTTGCAGTCGACAAGTTCACTAAGTGGATCGAAGCCAAACCCATCAAGAAGTTAGACTCTCGTACAACGATCAAGTTCATGAAGGAGATAGTATTCAGATACGGCGTGCCCCACAGCATCATCACTGACAACGGTTCAAACTTCGACTCGGAAGAGTTCAGGACATTCTGTGCCGGCCAGGGTACCCGAGTTGATTATGCATCTGTGGCGCACCCGCAGTCGAATGGACAAGCGGAGAGAGCAAATGGACTGATACTTCAGGGGTTAAAGCCGCGACTCATGCGCGATTTGGATCATGCAGCTAGAGCCTGGGTCACTGAGCTGCCATCGGTTCTTTGGGGCTTTAGGACGACCCCAACCGGTCCACTAATCGTACTCCCTTCTTCATGGTGTACGGAGCTGAAGCCGTCCTGCCGAGTGACTTGCTCCATAATTCACCCCGAGTGGAACTGTACTCTGAAGCTGAAGCAGAGCAAGCACGGCAAGACGCTGTTGATCTCTTGGAGGAGGAAAGGGAGATGGCTCTGATCCGTTCGACCATTTATCAGCAAGATCTACGACGTTTTCACAGCAGGCACGTCCGAAGTCGGACCTTTCAGGAAGGAGATCTTGTCCTCCGAGTGGATCAACAACGACCACACAAGCTTGCCCCCGCGTGGGAAGGCCCTTTCATCGTGTCAAAGGTTCTACACAACGGAGCATACCGCCTGTACAACCTTCAGAAGCAAACAGACGAGCCCCGTGCTTGGAATGCAGATTTGCTGCGACGATTTTATACTTGATGATGAGATGTAATAAAAAGTACTCTAGTGACATTTGATGAATAAAAGCATGACTTTTCCAGTTATACGTTGAAGTTCGCTCGTACGCATTCTCTGGCTTTCAACCCCCACTGGGTGTACACCCAGTGGGTGTGTGCCGTTCAACTTAGCTGCAAACCAGTTTTTGCCTAAGTTAAAAACTACTCCGAGTGACGAGCAACCCTCTCACTCGGAGGCTTGGCTGCGGACCAGCTTCCGCCCAAGTTAAAAACTACTCCGAGTGACGAGCAACCCTCTCACTCGGGGGCTTGGCTGCGGACCAGCTTCCGCCCAAGTTAAACGCTACTCCGAGTAAAGAGCAACCCTCTCACTCGGGGGCTTGGCTGCGAACCAGCTTCCGCCCAAGTGAAAAACTACTCCGAGTGACGAGCAACCCTCTCACTAGGGGGATTGGCTGCGAACCAGTTTTCGCCCAAGTCTAAAACGCTACTCCGAGTGAAGAGCAACCCTCTCACTTGGAGGCTTGGCTACGGACCAGCTTCCGCCCAAGTTAAACACTACTCCGAGTGACGAGCAACCCTCTCACTTGGAGGCTTGGCTGCGAACCAGCTTCCGCCCAAGTTAAACACTACTCCGAGTGACGAGCAACCCTCTCACTCGGAGGCTTGGCTGCGAACCAGTTTTCGCCCAAGTTTAAAACGCTACTCCGAGTGAAGAGCAACCCTCTCACTCGGGGGCTTGGCTGCGGACCAGCTTCCGCCCAAGTTAAACGCTACTCCAAGTGAAGAGCAACCCTCTCACTTGGAGGCTTGGCTGCGGACCAGCTTCCGCCCAATTTAAACACTACTCCGAGTGACGAGCAACCCTCTCACTCGGAGGCTTGGCTGCAAACCAGTTTTCGCCCCAGTCTAAAATGCTACTCCGAGTGATTAGCAACCCTCTCACTCGGGGGCTTGGCTGCGGACCAGCTTCCGCCCAAGTTAAACGCTACTCCAAGTGAAGAGCAACCCTCTCACTTGGAGGCTTGGCTGCGGACCAGCTTCCGCCCAAGTTAAACGCTACTCCGAGTGAAGAGCAATCCTCTCACTCGGAGGCTTGTCTACGGACCAGCTTCCGCCCAAGTTAAACGCTACTCCGAGTGAAGAGCAACCCTCTCACTCGGAGGCTTGGTTGCAGACCAGCTTCCGCCCAAGTTAAAAACTACTCCGAGTGACGAGCAATCCTCTCACTCGGAGGCTTGGCTGCGGACCAGCTTCCGCCCAAGTTAAAAACTACTCCGAGTGACGAGCAATCCTCTCGCTCGGAGGCTTGGCTGCGGACCAGCTTCCGCCCAAGTCAAAACTCAGTTCAAAGATACAAAAGACTTGAAGGAAAGCATTCGATTAACTCCAGAAGTTCAAAAGCGAATACGAGTACTCGGGCCCAAAGCCCGAAAGAGTTTAACGGTTACAATTCCACTCGACATACCGAGGTTAATGGATAAGACTTAAAGGACTTAAAGTTTTTTCACGCCCCTGTAGGGCTGGCTGGTTCGACGAAAGCATCCAAGTCGATGCCGTCTGCAATCCGAGTGGCCGCTTCGATGAATGTCTCCATGAAGTCCTCGAACTGGAGTTTCTTCGTGTTAGCAACTCAGAGAGCCTTCAGTTTCTCCTCCTTGGCCTCCTTGCAATGCACTCGGACCAGGGAGAGCGCCACGTCGGCCCCGCAGCGAGCAGCTGACTTCTTCCACGCTTGCACTCGGCTGGGGATGTCGTTGAGATGAGTCATCATGGCTTCCAGGTCGGTGTCGAGGGTATCTTCTGGCCACAGCTCCTTGTCGATTCTGCCGAGTGCACCCCGCAGACGAATGATGTAACCTTGAACGTCTTCGATGCGAGATTCCACGCGCAGGATTCCTAGTGCGGCCTTGTCACCGACGAGCGACTGGGAAGGATTCAGATCCCTCTCGATTCGATCAGTTTCCAGCTCGAAGTTTAGGCAGTACTCTGCGGATGAGAAAAGAGGAGAGTTGAAGGTCAGCATGCATGAAGTTGACTCGGATAAAAGTTCACTCGGAGGCTACCTCCGCCTGGGCCTTGAGCTTGCCATCCCACTCGGCCTGCTGCTTCTTGAGCTCGAGCACCTCCTTCTTCAGTGATGCGTTTTCCGCTTCGAGCTTTCCGAGTGAGGCCAACTTCTCTTCGGCGGCCTTAGTCTTCTCC
Source organism: Elymus sibiricus (assembly GCA_039707655.1). Lineage (NCBI taxonomy): Eukaryota > Viridiplantae > Streptophyta > Magnoliopsida > Poales > Poaceae > Elymus > Elymus sibiricus. The sequence continues at coordinate 33,255,312 of CM077674.1, forward strand.
TTCGCCACTTGCTGCGCTCCCGCCAGCTCATTGTCCTTGTTCTCGAGTGCCTGCTTCATGGTGTCTAAAGAGATAGAAGTTCTGAGCCGCACTTGGAGACGGTGATTTTCACTACGCACATCTGTTCGAGTGGAGTTACTCGGTTCAAAGAACGCAAAAAGGTAAAAACAGAATGTTCGGCAAGTGAACCTTACCTCCCATGGTCTTGAGCTCCGCCTGTGCACGCTCTGTGTTCCTCCTCTCCACCTCCAAATTCACTCGGAGCTGGGCCGTTTCCTTCTCCAATGCCACGTACTGAGTCCCGAGCTCGCAAGTTTTCTGAAACACAAGAAAAAGCAGATCAGTTAACGTTAAGAGATATTCCGAGTGACCACAGACAGGCGCTCCCGGAAGAAACAAGCTTGACCAGTATCAGATCCTGAAGAACCCTTGGAGAGGGAGTAGCAAGCTCGACCAGTATCAGATCATAAGTTCTAAGACTTCCGCCGACTGCCCGCAGTCGACGGTATTCTCGGGGACTACACCCAGTGGGTGCACTCAGCGTGCCCCCACTGGAGCGGTATCCACTCGGAACGGCCCGCCCGGTCCGAGTGATGGCCGAAAGCAAAAAAAACAAACAACAAAAACAACAACGACAGAACAAGTTCTAAGTTCTAAGACTTCCGCCGACTGCCCGCAGTCGACGGTAGTCTCGGGGACTACACCCAGTGGGTGCACTCAGCGTGCCCCCACTGGAATGGTATCCACTCGGAACGGCCCGCCCGGTCCGAGTGACGGCCAAACACAAAAACACCCAGTGGGTGTACCAGATATTTTCCAACTGGAATTCCTACTGAAGAAAAAAGACTTGGAGGTCAACTTACAAGAGCACTTACTCGGACATTCTCCTGGAGAGCAGCACTGGCATCATAAGCCAGCTTTCCAGCCGCGCACATCTCCCTGAGCCGTTGAGTCATCAACTCCGCCTGGATCATCGCCTCCTTGCTGGCCCTGGTTTGGTCCTCCGGCGTCTTGTACAGAGTGAAGATGTTGACGGGAACAGTCGGAACCGAGGCCAGGGCAGTCGACGGAGCCGCAGCAGGACCAGCCCCAGTCTGAGAACCTTGCCCCAGCGGCACGGTCAAAGCGGGCGCAGGTGGAGCTCGAGGCACTTCATTCAGCGGCGTCTTTCGTGTGGTGGTCTGAGGAGCAGTCGGAACTGGGGTCTCCTTCTCAGTGGCCCTCCGCGGCGGCTCTTCATCATCATCTCCGACGTGGACGACCTCTGCAAGTATTACGTTCACTCGGCGCAATCAGTCGCAATGCACGATTCAATCGAACGAAGACATTTCAGTCGAATGACAAGTTGCAGTAAAGATGAAGTTACTGTTACCTCTTTGAGAAGTGGCCGCGTCTGCCGTCTCAGCTTCAGTGCGGTCCTCATCAATCTGCATGGGAGGCGTCGTCGAGGTTGCAACACTGGATCATAAGATTCACTCGGTCAGAAGAATCACAAAAGTTAGCAAAGACAGAAAAGAAAAGCTAAGAAGAATACTCACATTGAGGCGACAGGCACAACGACCTTGATTCGGGGCAGAGCCTTCCGAGGCTTGGGGGAAGCGACCTTGGGCTGCTTCGCGGTCTTCTCAGTCGGCGCAGGCGTCGGCGTCCGAACGCGCTTCGGAGCCTTAGCACTCGGAACCGCCTCCTTCTCCGAACCTGCACTCGGATCCTGAGCTCGTTTAGAACCGTGCTCGTAACCCAGCTCTGGAGACAGAGAAGACTCGTCATCGTCACTCCCGTCCGAGTCCTCACTTTCCTCCTCAAATCCTGCCGCCGAAGATCCAGCGGTACGTGGCGAAAAGTGGGGCGAAAATCGAGGCGTCACGCCCCACTTTCCCCACTCGTTGCGCTGCGACCGTTTACGCGCGCTCAAATATGGTTTCAAATCCCGCAAAATCCGGAGTCCGTCAACCCGATTGCTCTCACTCCAAAGACGTGCCGCGTTCGCTCGGATCCGCTCCGGTGCACGGCATATGGCTACTCATTTCACTCGGATGGAAGCTACTCACTCGGACAGAAGCTACTCATCCGGATGAAGACTACTCATTTCACTCGGACGTCGTATGGTCCAGAATCCGTCAAGGTGCGGTGCGAAGACAAGGGCGCCTAATGACCAGTTAGAGTTCTTGAGCGCCCCCTTAGCGCTCAACTCGCTTGGAAATTTGCCTTGACTCGACCCACCTAACCTCGACCGATTCGGGGGCTAATGACGAGGGCATGTACTAGGGATAGGGTAATAGGCCTGACCTATAGACCCTACCCTAGGACACCACACGTCTTACACTGGGCCCCAGGGCCAGATCAACAACCCAGAATTCCACAGACTGACATTCACTCGGAATTCTACAAACCACTCGGGAGGCAAGAGTTCACTCGACAGACTCGTTTCACACGGACGTCGTATGGTCCAGAATCCGTCAAGGTGTGGTGCGAAGACAAGGGTGCCTAATGATCAGTTAGAGTTCTTGAGCGCCCCCGTAGCGCTCAACTCGCTTGGAAATTCGCCTTGACTCGACCCACCTAACCTCGACCGATTCGAGGGCTAATGACGAGGGCATGTACTAGGGATAGGGTAATAGGCCTGACCTATAGACCCTACCCTAGGACACCACACGTCTTACACTGGGCCCCAGGGCCAGATCAACAACCCAGAATTCCGCAGACTGACATTCACTCGGAATTCTACAAACCACTCGGGAGGCAAGAGTTCACTCGACAGACTCGTTTCACTCGGAGCACCCGAAAGTCACTCGGCCAGAGAAGACCAGGAGTCTCCAGGAGCGCAACGGTCGGGACACACGTTCTCCTGTATTAATTGTCATCAATGTGCCCGTTACCTGGCACACTTATACCCCTCTTAACCCCCTGTAATGGCTGGCGTTGATGGGAGGGCTGGCGAGACTATATAAGCCGCCCCCCTGCTCCATTCCAAGCGTTGGCAACCTGTTGTAATCATACACTCAAGCAATACAGTTCCAGAGCATCGAGACGTAGGGCTATTACATCCACCGCTGAGGGGCCTGAACTCGTAAATCCGAGTGTAACACCTGCGCCGTAGCTAGGCTCTGCCCTCTCATCCGTACCCCTACACACTACTGTCAGACTTGCACCCACGACAGTTGGCGCCCACCGTGGGGCAGGCGTCTAGCGACTTCCGTCGTAGTTGCATTTTTCCGATCATCACCATGGTTTCCGGCGGCGGACTGATTCTCGGCGGCGAGATCCGTTTCGGCGTCCTCAGCTTCATCGCCGACGATTCGGCGTGGCTCCAGGAAGCCCCGCTGGATGTCGAGGCGTTTCCCGTCCGCGGCGCGGCGCACTTCTGCGCGAGCTCCTTCGGCGTTCTTCTCCGGCAACCGTCGACCCCCTACCAGTCGACTCCTTCACTCTCCACCAGCCGTCGTCGCAAGCGCTCCGGACGCTCGCGGCTTCAGCGGTGGATCAGGCACACGGTGACCCTTCAGGCTACCCGCTCGCTCTCCACACGACCACACACTACACTGCCACATGCACGCGGACAAGGGTTGCCACTCATTCATCTATCTCCTCCCCTTATGTGGCCTGGAACATTTGGAACGAGAGGAATAGACGCATCTTTCGGAATGAGCAGAAGTCGGCTGAGGGTGTTTGCTTGCTCATTAGAGATGATTTAGGCCTCCTCCTTATGGAGGCCAGGGAGTAGTCTTGTGAGGCATGTACAGCCGGGCTGTTTTGTGCAACACCGGACCCCTTTCTTTTGATTTTCTTGCTGAGGTTACCTCAGTTTGTACAGTTTTCCCTCTATTTTAATGAAAAGGCAGAGCACCTGCCGTTCCGGTCACAAAAAAAAAGAAAACATGCACGCGGACGACAAGCAGCACCGTGCTAGCAAGCTCCGCATCATTGGTTGTTGACTTGTTGTTATGCATCTACTACATCAACTACATGGCAGTAGATCTTGCACATGATTACGCCCACGCGACGTTACAAGACACATGACCCTACACCGATGTCCGTTGTGCCAGTACATTTGTCATTCGTGGTGTCCTTTTTTTTTCTTTCGAAGGAAGGGTTATCAAAAAGTGTTTTTTGTTTTTGTTTTGGGTAGATCAAAAAATTGTTTTGGTGGGCCTAAGAAAGAACGCCCGACCCATGTGTCTCCACGGTCGTGGAAGAACGACGCAGACGTACGCAGCAGTTAAGCCCGCTGGACACGTCCTTGATGTTTAACTCGGATAACGAATATTATTCCCTAATAATAATGAGAAAGGTGTAACAGCTCCCGGGTGCAGGGGCACCCTCATGAACAGTAAATTCATAAAAAATTCAAAAAAAATCAAAAAAATCTGAAACTTTCAGGGATCAAAGATGATCAAAGATTTGATGTTCTTAAAAAGTTTCAGGCACAAATAACCTTCGTGGATCCCCCACCAAAAAAAAAATCACTGCTCAAAATGTACATAGACTTTGAACAATGATTTTGTTTTTTTTACGTGAGGGCTCCTCGAATGTTAATTTTAGCTGAAACTTTGCAAGATCATCGAAAGTTTGATCATGTCTGATGTCCCAAAGTTTTACATTTTTTTGATTTTTTTTTCAATTTGTTTTGAATTTACTGTTCATAGAGGGTGTAGGGGCACCCGGGTGCTGAAAATCCTGTCTCAATAATAATACCGTACCGCTAACTAAGCATTGTTCGCACCAGCATATACACGCGCTGGTCGTCCATCCCACCCCGGTCAGGTGTGGTAGCGCGCTCCTATTACTCCAGCTTTGGAGGGCCGAAGGTTTGGCATCTCGTGGTGGCAAGTGGGCTTGAGGCCGTGGCGAACGTCTGTCTCACGATTGTTAGTTCGCCCCAGTAGCCTAGCCCAAAAGCCTGGATGGCATCATCAAGCCTCTTATGTTATGGGGTTTCCACAGAGTCCGTGATGGCAGGTGGCCTGAATGCTTTAGTGGGCCATGGACTCGCTCGCATGACTCCACCACGCCAATGATTGCGAGTTCTTTCGACGTTTCCGCTAGCTCCATCTGAACTGTATGCCCACATGAACTTTGCGTTGTGCTGGCGCACATCCCCCGGAGCTCACCGTTGTCATCCACAACATTTGGTCTTGATATTGGGAGGCCCAGTTGTATGGGAGTTTTACCCTTAGAAACAGTGGCGGACCCAGGAATAAAATGAAGGGTGTGCACACTCGAAAAAAAAATTCTACCTAATCCAAGTGTCACAAAATATGACAAAAGAATAACATGAATAGCTCAATTCAAATCTCTCAACCATTTAGTTCACAAAATATATCCCAAATGTGCTCAGTTACAATACGAAAGGCTTACATGAAAGAAGCAGTAGTAAAAAATCACAACACTAGGTAACTCTACGTCGTTGCATTGCCATGAAAGCATCAACTATGTCATCTTCACTTACTTTCATGAACACATCTCTTTCAATAAATGTCACCAAGCAATCATTCAAGCGATCATCACCCATACTAGTCCTCAACTTACTTTTCACTAGATTCATTGCCGAAAATACTCTTTCAACACTCGCCGTCGCCACCGGTAAAATCAATATCTATTTGATGAGTAAGTAGACCAAATCATAAAGAGCATGCTTCTTTGTTGCAACAAGCATAATAGAGAGCTCACCAATATTAGTTGCTTTTCTAAACCTATCATCTTGTCTCATATCATCAATAAAATTAGTAAGTTGAAATTCTAGCCTTATCAAATCCGTGCTTGATATGTCCATGGGTAGAATTTGGCAAGTCTCATTACCTTGAGTGCATCATAAGAAGCGAATGAGTTGAGGGGATTCAAAGCCGACATGCAAATAAGCAAACTCCGTATTAACCTCATCAAACCGATTGTCAAGCTCTTGAATGGTTTGATCAATGACACCAAGATATACCTCTCTTCTATAACGATCATCATTTGTTTGTACTTCATAATACCGACATGATCTTCCATGAGGCTCATAAGTATCCTCCCACAAAGGAACTTGAGTGTCATGTTTGTTGCAAAATAAGGTTAGCTTTGCAAGAAATTCTTCCCAACCATGAGACCTCATGTGTTGCATTCTACTCTTTGCCAAACTAACAAGTGTCATTGCATTAACAATATCTTGATCTCTCTTTTGCAAAGATTTGGACAACTCATTTGTATAGCCAAGAATAACAAGCATCAAGTGAAGATTGAAAACAAAGTCAAATGATTCAAAGGCTTGAGCAACTCCACGTATTCTTGTCCACTCACCTTTTTGTGAAGGATCTTTTCCAATAGCATCAAGTACTTCAAGGATTGTGGAATACATGTTAACAATGTGCATAATGGTTTTAAAATGAGAACCCCAACGAGTATCGCCGGGTCTAGCTAGTCCCATCTCTTGATTTAGCCCACTTCCACTTTCAATCTCACCCATTTCCAGTGGCGGAGACAGGGGGGGACCAGCAGGGGCCCTGGCCCCCCCTAACATCTGGGATTTAGTGCATATTTGTTAATGAACAGTGAACAAACAGTGATTATTTGCTGCTAAAAAATCAGTTTTTCAATGGGTTGGCCCTCCCTAATCATTTTTAACAGCACTTGGCCCAGGTGATAGAAATTTTCTGGCTCCGCCACTGCCCATTTCGAGTGCTTCCAAAACCTTCGGCTGCAACTTTTCTTGTTTTTGCCTCATAATTCCGAAAAAAGGACTTAATGTTACTATTCCTCTTCATCTTCAGTTCTACAATTAGAACATAATGTCAGCAAGACTGGAGCACACGTGCAAACTAAGAGCGCAAAGAAAAACTACTAGTAGTTCTGTATCAAAGGTTTTTCATCTGGCAACTCGAGGAAATGCAGCAGGAATGCAAAGGTATGCTGATCCAGTTGACAATCTAAGTGCTGTCCCAAATCAGCTACGATACCACCCGCAAAAAAGAAAAAGGAAAAAAAAAACAGCTATGATACCACTGTCAAACCAATAGATTTGAGCAAGCAGAACAAATCCAAGTGCAGCTTGTCCAACATTTGCAACAGGTAAACTTCTAGATTTCTGCTATCATGCGACAAAGACATAATTTGCGGGTTCTAATTTCTACAGGAATATATATGATTTGATGTGACAAAGATTGTTGTATATACACAGTTACACACACACTAACACATGTCCAAAATAAAAACTGAATCAAATTTCTGGATATTCATGATCTCTGGACTCATCATCTGCAGAAATAAGCATCTGCACTACATTCTTCATAGTTCATACCTACCGGGCCTTTTGTTTCTATCTTCCTCTAAACATGAGACAGCCAACTGGGCAATTATTTTAGCTTGCGCAAGATTAGGATCTAGGCATCTAGCAGTCGGCACTCGGCAGTTCACCCACGACTCCACGAGCCACGACCGGGGCGGGGAGCGCCGGAGCAGGGGAGGACCAGGGGAGAGGAGAGCGTCGGCAGCTCACCCACGAGCCACGACCGGAGCGGCGGCGGCCGTTTGGTCCGGGTCGGCGCGACGGTGCCTCGGCAGGGAAGGCGGGACAGTCGATGGTCGCGACGGGAAGGAGCTCCAGCGGCGGCGGCCGAGTGCGAGCGCCGAGCGGCGGCAGCCGAGCGCGAGCGGGGAGCGGCGGCGGCCGAGCCGAGCGTGAGCGGGGAGCGGCGGCGGCTGAGCGCGATGCGGCTCTGCGGCCTCTGCCACTCGCTCGCTCGCAGTGGAGCCCGAGAAGATGAGGTGGGCCTGGGCTCAATAGTCAATGAGTGATGATATATATATATATATATATATATATATATATATATATATATATATATATATATATATATATATATATATATATATATATATAATCTCAAATTTTCTGGGTGTGGGCACACCCGCTGGTTCCGCCAATGCTTAGAAACGACGATGTCCCATTATAGCTCATAATGTTGAAACTTTTGTTTGGCAAACGGCAAGTCCATAATCAACTTTTTTTCATCTTAAGTTCTATTTGCCTTTTCATTTTTGTCCATTTCTTCATTTTTTTTTTCAATTCTCATGTTGCCCCAAATTTTCTGGTAGTCCTAATACACAATCCGCTATGTCAAGTCACAAAAACAATCAAGTAAATTAAGTTTTTTTGTTCATGGTCATATAAATTTTCTTTTGTTTAAAACATTCAATTTTAATGTGTTGTAGTGATTTAGCATATCTATTCTTGCATGATATTATTATATGTCAAACAATTATTAAACATTCATGAATATTTGTTTGACTTAGATGAACACTTTGCTGAAAACATGAACATTTTCCATATAAGTTGAAACATATTCAAAGATAATCTAGTTGCAATTTTGGGTGCTGAAATAATTAGTAGAATTCAAGTCAATATTTTATTTTGAGACTGACTTAATCGCCAGAGACGCCTTCGTAATCGACGGAAATGTCTCCTCACGGAACGCACATCACCGGAAGGCCTAAACATGCATGATCTGCCGGCGTGCTTCCAAACAACACACACAACACACGCGTACATGTATGCATGCACGCGATTAATTATTGATCGATGAGTACAAACTCGTTTATGGTTTTTTTTTGAACACTACAACTTCATGATTAGCACTAGCAATCAAGGAGCTGGATGCTGCACGAGACTAGACTAGAGACCACTTAGTGTTATGGCACTGGTCTATTATCAGTGACGATATTTAATCGGGCAGCGAGAGAGGACAAGATGGAAAGAGACGTGAGGTACAGATGTCTTTCGTTTTGTTGTTTCTTCTAGAGAGAGAGGATCGTGCATGGGACGTGGCATGCATAGGTGGGTCCCAGTTGGCTCTGCGTTGGGTCCACAGACAGGGAGCGCCCGAGCCGTTGCTGTCAGCCCCTCCCTACACCCCTACACGGCCCCACACCACGCGCGGCCTCGAACGGGATCGACCTGTCTGCCACGAGTGTCCACTGTTTCTTTCTCCAGACTCCAGGACCAGGAGACAAGTCGAGGTCACTGTAGCTAGCGGCGACGCAACGTCGTCATGGCCATTGCACACGTCGTTGAACTATGCATGGTGATTTGTGGTGGGTTCGGTGACATATTGAAGGTATCACTGGCCGGGTACGATCATGCATGTGTAGTGTGCACGTACGGTGGCACGGCCGGTAGTTACGTGTGCACCCCCTCCGCCCTCCACGAACTAACTAGCTTGATGCATGCACGTCCCACCCTACAGCGCCTTACAGGCAACATGCAGAAAGCACAGCTATGCTGCATGGCAGGGAGGTCATCTTGGATCCGATATTTAACGGTGCAGCTAGAGCTAGTGCAGGCATGAATGGACCAGAGATGACCCGACGACGGACGCACAGCATATCGTGTCCTGTGTCTGTGTGTGCACGCAGAGCAAGAAGCAGGAGACAACGGCGCAAACGAAACCCGACGCCGGCCGCCGGGCTGCACCCCCATGTCTTTGTATGGGTGGTCTGCATGGGACGTCGATCGGCTACCCGCTGGCTCATGCACGCGGACCATAAGCAGCACCGTGCTAGCTAGCTCCGCATCATTGGTTGTTGTTCTGCATCAACTACTACATGAACATGCTGCAGGTCCATGCATGGCAGTAGATCTTGCACATGATTACGCCCGCACAACGTTACAAGACATGACCCCTACCTTTGTCCATTGTACCAGTACATTTGTCATTTGCCGTGTCCTTTTTTTCTTTCGAAGGAAGAGTTATGAAAAAGTGTTTTTTTTTTTGGGGTAGATCAAAAATTTGTCTTGGTGGGCCTAAAAAAGACATACGCACCAGTTAAGCCCGCTGGACACGTCCTTGATCTTTAGCTCGGAATAATGAATATTTTGTTCCCTAATAATAACACCATACCGCTTATTGAGCATTGCTCGCACCAGCATATACACGCGCCGGTCGTACATCCGACCGGCCAGGCGTGGTAGCGCGCTCCTGTTACTCCAGCTTTGGTGGGCCAAAGGTTGGCATCTCGTCGGAGTCCGTGATGGCAGGTGGCCTGAATGCTTTAGTGGGCCATGGACTCGCTCGCTGCAACCTCGTATGCCAACTCTTTTGATTCTTTTTTTCATTCAATAAATTTCATTCTCTCGTAGCAACCCTTCTGTATTTTTTTTAAAATAAAATGTAATTCTCTCACAAAATCTACTTTCACGTGATGAAATGAACAAGTGTCGAAATATCTGCAACCGACAAGATGTCCATACAACATCTAGTGCAAGGAAATCCAAGCATCTCTGCATTCAGAAATTATTCACAAAAAAAAACACTTGAACAATCTACGAGTATTGCTGAGCCAAATGATGTAGGCGCGAGATCACATATGGCTACATATTATCGAAATATCTCGCAAAATGTGATTCTTGAACATACTTCTTAGTGGGCCATGGCTCGCTCGTTGCAACCTCGTATGCCAACTCTTTTGTATTTTTCAAATAAAATGTGATTCTCGCAAAATCTCTTTCTATGCGATGACATGAATAAGTCGATTTAGTGTCTACTTAAAAAAATTCATAAGGTCTACTGCTTAGTGTTGCATGTTTTTTGGTAACGGAATGGTGCATGGTCTCGCTCGCTGCAACCTCGTATGTAAACTCTTTTATATTTTTTCTTAAATAAAGTATAATACTCCCAAAATCTCTTTCTACGTGATGTTATGAACAAGTATCAAAATACCTTGTGTGGACACTTAACATGTCGATATAGCATCTACTAAGAGAAATCACGCCTCGCTGCGTCGGAAAATCATTCACAACGAGAAAACACTAGCACAATCTACAAGTGTTGCTGAGCCACTTGATGTAGGCACGAGATCGACACGTGGCTACATATTATTTCCTTGTAAAACACATGCCACCAATAAATGTTGATCTTTCTTGGGCCCTAACTGTTGGTTTGGGCTGAGATTCAAGGGGCCATGATTGTGAGGCCCAACCAAGGAAGACGATGCCTTGATGGCGCTCAAGAGGCCCAGCCAATGAAGACGAAGCCTTGGCGGCATGCACCTAGTTCGACCCCCTTTCTAGACATCACATCCATCGAAAATGGAAGATGGTGGCGGAGGTAGTTTGTCCAAGATATTTGATGATGACAACCTCTTCATTGACACCCTTATTTGCATTGACCTCCCCACCACCCTCCTCCCAGTGACCCTCAATTGCAGGTGATGACTCCACCACACCAATGTCTGCGAGTTCTTTCTGTAGGAGATATGCCCTAGAGGCAATAATAAATGTTATTGATTATCTCCCTGTTCATAATTAGGTTTATGTTCCATGCTATAACTGCTATGGTTCTCGAGTCTACAATAACCACGAGGCTCGGAGGAAGACTCATATGCACGTGTGGAATAATAAACGGTAAAATGTATTCCTAGTCTGGCCTCTAAGACTGGCTCAAGTATTGCATGATGATCCTGTTTTCCTGATCATGGGCATGGCTATGCCGGCAATTTTGAGGGCACAATGTTAGAAGAACATTTGTGTTGAATCGACCCGAATTGATGTTATGCTATGAGATTCATTCGTCATAAGTTAATGGTTTATAACACAGAGATGGTTTACGTTTGCATAATTCCTTAGACCATGAGAGTATCGAGTTTCTTCATGCTTGCTTCATGAACTTTGGGGTTTGTTAAACGTCATCCGTAAATGGATGGCTATTACGGCGGCTTACGGGTTCATGGAAAAGTGTGTCAAGTAACTTGATAGCTCGAGATTGGGATTTGCTCCTCCGTCGATGGAGAGATATCTCTGGGCCCTCTCGGTGTTACGGTATCCATCATCGTCTGGCCAGACACAGGGTGATTTGATCACAGGGATGTCGGAACACGGGAACGAGAAAAGAGAACAATACCGGTAACGAGGTAACTGGCATAGTGGACAAGTTGTTGATCCACGGGGATGCCTACATGTCTCACCTCGGGTATTTGTAACATATCGCGAAGCAACAGGAATAGCACACGGCAACTGGAGGTTCACTCGAATATTCATTCGTGTGGGTATAGGGATCAATATGGGTGTCCACGGCTCCGATGTTGATCATTGATCGGAAGGGGTTCCGGGTCATGTGTATGCTTCACCGAACCTATAGGGTCACACGCTTAAGGGTCATCTATCTGCTGAATACTAGACAGGGAGTCTGAGAGAAAATCACCGAAAAAGTTTTCGGACACCGGAAAAGTTTCGGACAGCGGAAAAGTTCCACAGAGAGAACACCGGAACAGTTTCGGTAAAACTGAAAAGTTGTTTCAGGGGATAACATAAAGTCAAATTGGTTTTGGCACATGCCTGATAATTTTTAGAGGGTGCCAGAATCATTCTGGAAACTTTCTGGAATTTTCCGGGATGAAAACCGGAAATGTTCCGGAGCTGCCGAAACCGCTTCAGATGCTTTTCGCAGATGAAAATCACTAAACCGGAATTGTTCCAGATCGCATTGAAAATTATTTTAGTGGGTACTGGAAATGTTCTAAGCCCACATAAATATTTTCAGTTCGACCGGACGCTGAAAAATGTCGTCATGAATAGTGAAAGTGCTTTTTGGTTGCTTCTTGGAGAAGCTACCTTGAGGGCATTTTGGTAATTTTCATAGTGGATGGAAATATCTGAAAATATCTGGACAATACTATTTATGAATAGTGGAAACACTATTCATGAATAGTAGAATCACTATTATGAATAGTGAAAATATCTGAGTGCATTTTGGTACTTTTACCATTGTCTCTCACCCTATAAATAGAGGTGGAGGGTGCTCTCAAATATGACATTCTTGCTCTCATACACATGCCATAGACTTGTCTGGCTTCTCTCTCCCTCCCAGCGAAATAGTTTCGTAGAGCCGAAAGGCTGTCTGGGTTCCGGCAGGAACTAGTTCTGGACGGCGAAGCCCTGCCGGATAGTTGAGACCGTATGTGTGCAACTCTGTAGAGAGATCGTAGTTTCAGTCTTAGTTTGAGAGTGCCTCCCGAAGGGCTGTCCGAGTTTCGATGGTCCTCCCGAAGGGCTGTCCGAGTGACTGTCCGAGTTTCGATGGTCCTCCCGAAGGGCTGTCCGAGTGACTGTCCGAGTTTCGATGGTCCTCCCGAAGGGCTGTCCGTGACACCGTCCGAGGGACTGTCCGACCGCCTCCCGGAGGGCTGTCCGGGGGCGGATGAGGGTATACATCCTCGCGGTTGGGAGGTTGTAAATCCTAGCTGCGGGGATCTGCACCGCCGATCGTCATCGACTCTACTTCCGCTGCGCTACGAGTCGGTAACGAAACAGATCAAACCTTGTATGCAGTCTCCATAGTGATCCTGGGCTGGTACGTAGGTCGGAAATTTTTTGTTTTCTGCTGCGTTACCCTACACTTTCGACGTTTCCGCTATCCCCATCTGCACTATATGGCAACGCAAACTTCGCGTTGTGCTGCCGCAGATCCACCGGAGCTCACCATTGTCATCCACAACATTTGGTCTTGATATTGGGAGGCCCAGTCGTATGGGATTTTCCCCGTAACAACGACGACGTCCCATTCTAGCTCATAAAGTTGAAACTTTTGTTTGGCAAATGACAAGTCCACAATCAACTTTTTTTCCATCTTAAGTTCTATTTGCCTTTTTTTTTAATTTCTTGATTTTTTTTTCAATTCTTATGTTGCCCCATATTTTCTGGTAGTCCTAATACACAATCCGCTATGTCAAGTCACAAAAATAATCAAGTAAAATTAAGTTTTTTCGTTCATTGTTATACAAATTTTGTTTTTTTATTTTGTTCAAAACATTTAATTTGAATGTGTTGTAGTGATTTAGTATATCTTTTCCTGAATGATATTATTATATGTCAAACAATTACTCCCTCCGTCCCATAATATAAGCTTCAAAAACATTCTTATATTATGGGACGTAGGGAGTATTAAACATCCATGAATATTTGTCTTACATGAACACTTTCCTGAAAAAGATGAACATTTTTCCATATAAGTTGAAACATATTCAAAGATAATATATTGGCATTTTTGTGTGCGGAAATAATTAGTAGAATTCAAGTCAATATTTTATTTAGCACACACGGGTATTATATTTTGACGTGATGGACATTTTTTAGATGGTGAGCTTTATCTCAAGGGAATAGATATTGTATGTATTCTATGAAAATAATTTAATAAATTGTGTGAACATTTTATTTGTTATTTATGATTTTTTTTCATTGGCATCCATGAAGATTTTTCATTCCAACATATCATAATGCTAAATAAGAGTTTCTTGTGGTTGAAACCAAATACGAGTAACCTATTTCTATTAACCTCGAGGGTTTCACTCGTTATAGGACTTGCCAAACATCTCATGACACGAGCTAACGATAGAAAAGTTCAAATAAGAGAAATCAATTTTGAAAGATAGGTAAAACCCTTTCAATTAAAAATATATCATAATCAACCCCCTACCTCCCGGATAAGGAAAGAGATCTTAATTCTAAAATGGAATGTGAGGTTGGAATAAGTACAAGTCTCGGTAGATCTCCCAGTCTAGAGGTTCAAGCCCTCTCGAAACACCGGAGAACCACGATCACTGTGTTTAGCGTCTAACCTGAAACGGGGGTTGCCCGTATTTCCCCGATGAGACAATACGCGTTCATAAGACATAATTCAATATTGCATATATTAGTCCAACATTTATCTCAAATTTTATTATACGTAGGATGATCAAACATTGAAAGCGAAAAAAAACTTATGAGTGTTTTTTTTTTTGGTATAGCGGGTTGAAAAGTTTAGCGGTGACCGTGCCAACAGGTGTTCCCCATGCGACTGAGGAGACGACTACATCCAGAATCAGCGAGGTTCGGTGGTGAGCTCAATTTTTTGTTTTGAGTTTAACCTGAATTACATTAGAAGGCCATGATGTCAGGTAGAAGTCAAAACCAGGCCACATCATTACCGAAAGGCCTAAATCAGATAAGTTAGGGTTAAGCACCAAAAGTATGGTGCTTCTCAATCTGAGATACAAGGATTTTTCTTGTTCTGCATTTGGAATTAATCAAAGCAGTAGAAATGTTGGAAATAACCAAAAACTTGTCCATATGTCCTTATTGAGACCGGCGGTTATATAGTTTCCTGTATGAGTACGTACATTGTCCAATCTTGGAATGGAATTAATTAAAGGATATACCGTCAAACGTGACCCGTCGATAATTGAGCAACTCGTGATCGGCCCCTTGTATTTGTCAACATCAAGCGCAAACGAATACGACTCCTATCTTTTTCCAGATCCAGCAGCCGCCATGGAGCGGACGCGGTGGACGAGCCTGGCGCAGGACATCGCCCGTGACATCGCCGGACGACTGCACAACGCTGCCGATTTCGTCCGCTTTCACGCCGTGTGCAAGTCATGGCGTCACTCGCACGATGCGCAGCCGCCGCTGTTCCGGACACCGACGAACCAATTCCTGCCGTGGCTCCTCGCGGTAGCCGACGATGACTCGACCCCACTCTACTTCAGGTGCATCTTCTCCAAGTCCAGCTACCGCACACAGCGGCCACCACCGCCGTTCACGGCCCGAAGGATCTGGGTGTGCAACGCGGGCACCACCGCCGTCCGGTACCTCACCGTCGAACACCTCTGCCCTAGCCTTCATGACCCCCTCACGGGAGAAGTCACCCAGATGCCTTGTTTCCCGTATAACTTCGACGACCAGTGGGACGAGAACAATCGCGAAGGCATCCTCTATGGCGATGGTACCATCCTACTATACAACATCTGTTGCGTCGACGCCTATGGCAACAGCGCCATCTTCAGGGCAGCACTCCTGCGCTCCGGTGACGCAAAGTGGACGCTCGTCGAAAGGACCCTTGAGAACCCCGGCGAGCACAGTGAGGTCTGCGTCGTAATGAAGTCTAGCCTCTGTCACATCATCACACCAGACGTCGCTATCGCCGGCGACGTGCTACTCCCAAGGACGTGCAGCGACCGTCGGTCCAGCTACAACTACATCTTGTTAGAGATACGACAGGCAAAATCAACGAAGAACGAAATCAAACAGAGGGGACACAAGGATTTAACGTGGAAAACTCCTCCAGCACGAAGGGAAAAAACCCACGGGCGCCAGCCAGCAAATCTTCACCATGTCGGAAGAGGTTACAAACGCCAGGGATTTACAACTGATCAATTTATCCCATGCGACGGCTTACAAGAGGTATATATAGTACCGGGGATTTTCAGACTTCGCTACGCTCCGCTACGTCCCAAGCCTCCGGGCAACGGGCCTGCGCTCCGCTCCGCTCGTCAGAAGTTAGCCTTTAACTTTATACTTGAATTTCGATCACAATATAACACATCCTGGAGTCCCGCGGCGATCTACTATGGGTGTCGGTTCATGCCAAGATCCTCGAAGGCACCGGTCTATTTGGTCCGCTATCGGTGTTTGTGCACGCGCTAGAGGAGGAGGCGTCGACACCAAAGAAGATGCAGTGGGTGAGAAAAGACGATAGTAGCCTGGCCGACCGTGTGCCGTTTTTAGGGTCACCGAGTAGCTTGGCCATAGACGCCTCGCGACTCGGTATCAAAGGCGGATGTGTCTGCTTCAGCTACTACACTAGGCTAGCCTTGCGGCGGCGTAAGCAGTTTCGTGTGTACAGGTACAATCTTATCTATACCTTACTAATAAAGGGATTAGTGCTTCTGTCCGTCCGTCTTAAAATTACCCCCGAAGTTGCCACAAATTACCCACTATGCCACCACATAGGAGACCTGGGTTCGACCCCAGCCCCTCCGCTTTTTCTTTTTCACTTCTCTTTTTAGTGCAAATTCAAATGCCTCTTAAAATATTCATATGTTTCAAACCCTAACTCCAAATCTGACAAGTTATATATGAAAATCCCTCAGAAAATTGTGTAGATTTCAAATATGCTATTATTTTGCATTTTAATCATTTCTAGAATTAAGTTTATGGTGAAACCTTAATTAATACCTTCTCTATATGGGGTATTTTGGAAATGCCTATTATATATGTTTCCTACCCCATTTAACTTGAATAGATATGATAGTTTGATGCTCTCACAAAAGATATTATTGGCACTATAGGGGATGTCGATTCCTACCAGCTACCATATGCTAAATGTTACAATAGGTACATAGTCATCCTATTTCCCACCGTGCACAATTACCAACCAATAAACGATGATGTAAACTAAATTGCTGATACGAGCTTTATGTAAACAAGTCGCTTAATGTTGATCTCCATATTTTTTGAAATTGTGTCCATAAAGATTTTCGGAAACACCTTGAGTACACTTCAAAAATCATCCAACCATTATGTTTTTGCGCAACATCACTTATCATGTTGTTTGTTGTGTGGAGATTTCAAGGGATTTGCTAATGTCGTCGCGTGTGTGTATGAGGGGGTGATTTTTTTTCTCCCGTTGCAACGCACATGCATATTTGCTAATCAACGATAAAACCGAGTTCATTGAGCGGCTGCCACAAGGATGGGACGAAGGCAAGTGCTCGTGGCTCGTCCCCCAACCCGCTATTGCTCCAATTCAGGTATGCACTAGTAAAACATCTCAAGTTGATCTTTTTGGATAATAGAATCTAATTTTATGGTCGCATCAAGCTAATACTAGAAAGATATGGGTACTCATATACATCTCTATACCAACCACATGTTCTCTTTCTGGGAACGGGCCTCGGATTCTTCAGTGGTTAAGATTGACACGCACTGGAATTCCACCAAAATCCAAACATATCCAATTCCTAAGCACATGCTTACAGAAGTCACTCTGGTTAATATACATCATATAAGAGTTTAATCCATGCAATCTATGTAATAATCTCAAATTAACGGAGTGCTAAAAAGTTAATATTGCTTTTGCTCGATCAGGGAATCACTAAGTCGTTGAAGGCTCCAGAACGAAAGCAGCAACAACAAGAGACAGCTCCAATTACTGATCCAACACGTATTATTCACATATTGAGACATCCCGAACCTCGTTTCAGGGTGTTGATGCGTAATCTGCTTCTCACGGTGGATAGCTCTCAACTGCAAGTCTTGTTCAGCAAGCACGGCAAAGTGTCCAGCGCTGAGGTACTCTACCACAAGAAGACATGGCGTTCCGGCGGTCTCGGTTTCGTAACCATGTCGACGATGCAAGCTCATCTGGGAGATGCTCTCAATGGAATGTGTTTGGATGGTCGCAGTCCCGAGGTTATCTTAGTCAAGGAGGAACGGCCACGGTGCCGCCGTCCGCGGCGGCGTCTTCCATCTTAGCAGCTACATGTAGCTTGCTCTTCTTGGGCGTGGTTATTGCGAAAAAACTTCGATCATAATTCCTAGTTGCATATGCTCTCCTTCCGCGTATATGTCTAAATTGATTATGTAGAATGACACACAAATCGAAAGTTTTAGGAACAGGAAAATTGAGATTTTCTTTTTGCATTTGGCAGGTCGAAAGGCAAAATATTGACTGGGAAATCTAACGGGGCTCGTGCATACGGGTGTCTTCTCAATGCATGCAGTGTTGTTGCTGTTGTTCTTCTGATGTTTTTTACTTCACTGGATTCAGAGTCATGACCCCTACGACTGTATGGTTTAATTAATTTGAAGACGGGATTATATCTGTCAAAACATTGTTTGGGTTTACATGCCCCTGGAGGGCTACCTGGAAGACTGATTGTTTTAGACTCAGGTGCGACGTCATCGTCTACTACATGTGCGCTGAGCCTGTTGTCACCCGGCGGCCCGGTGCAGAATTGCCTACCAGTGACGGGCGCCGCGCCTGCCACTGTTAATCTATATACTAGTGGCGGGCGAGTAGTTCCGCGTGCCACTGGTAAGTAAGATACGAGTGGTGGGCCCATTTAGCCACCCGCCACTGGTAATTCTCATACCAGTGGCGAGCCCGTTTGTGAGCCCACCACTGGTATCCTCCCCAGGCTGTAGGAAAAATGCTGCCGCGGCAGCGAAATATGTTATCGAAAATTGCTTCAAAATAATTCACAATAAATAAGATCACGGGACATATATTAACTAACGAGAGTAACTTATAACAATAAATGGGTAACAAACAATACATATTCGACAAAGTGTGCATGCACTTAAACAACAATAAGGAAGTGTATAGTCATGCAAAGTACATGGATCTAGCTAGGCCGTTTGTTGTCTTGCCGGTTGCGCTCTCTTCTATATCGGGGCTACAAGCACGCCTTCAAGTCGTCACACCGTCGCCAAGTGCCTTCAAGTGCGCCTCTTGTTCGTTTGACTCATCTTCGGCGCCGTCGTCATAGAGGAACCCTGCTGACGAGCAGACCTCTCCTTGTTGATGACATACGCGAATAAAATTTGGACGTGTTCGAACTCTCTGCCTGGCTCGAACGGCGTGCGTTGTAGTTCTGTACCCCACTTGACGACGTCCTCGTGAATCATGAACGATGTGCTCGGCCGTAAGAACCCTTCGATGAGGAGGCAGATGTAGAAGCCACACGCCTCGGTTAACTCCGGTTGCTGCCTGCAGGAGAATTCTGTGTAGTGCTTGAAGCATTTCCGATTATATCTATGGACCCTCCTCATGATGTGCCCTTCGGTCAAGCTCCATTCAAAGAGACATTCATCCAAAAGATTCTTCAGGAGCGACCAGTCTTTGTTCGGGCTCTTAAGGGAATCCATCAAGTAAGAATTGGACCTTTGCGGTTGTAGCACTATGAGAATCCAGTGGTTCCTGTGCAAACAAGTGAACATACCGCGAATATGACCAAGTTTATAAGTTTGGTACGTCAAAGCATAAAGGAAAAACTACGAAAGCATAAAGGAGATAAGCACTTACTTGGGTCGGTAGGGCACGAGCAGGTAGTCTTTGCCCTTGTTATTTCGCATGAAATCGCTTAGGTATTGCATCATGGACTGCCTACCAGTATCATCGAGAAGATTCTCCTGGTTCATGAGAAAGGGGTCGGCTATCGTGACATTCAGAACATTCATGCGTCTGGCCTTTTTGGCTTGAAAAAGCGCCCATAGCCTGATGAGGCAAAATTCGAGTTTATAAAAGTTGAATAGATAGAAGATTTCTGTGAAATCCACATATACTTTGTTCGCGGAGAACTATTTATGGAAACCATAACCCTTTGGCACCTTCACCGTATAATGTGTTGGATTAACAATGCGTCCTGACTTACGATTGGCTAACTCCAATTCTGTGATGTTGTCATGCAGAATCTTCATCTCAATGCAGATGTCTTCGTACACATCCTTCGTATGCCAAGAACTTCTTCGTCGAGCCCTTCCCACACGGTGCTTTATCATTTGCACCGGCGCTAGCAGCCTTTCCTTTGCTCTTCGATTTCACGATCGTCCGATGCGTCCTACGTTTCACCGTTTCCACGGAGGTCGCACAAGACATTGCGGATTTGGCCACGTTGTTGAATGTGTTTGGAGTAATTTTTGGTTTCTTGCAAGGTTGCGTCTCGGGCTGGGCTGACGGCGTGTCCTCAAATAGATAGTTATTAACTAGTGAGTTGTCGGCAAAAATAGAGGGCTTCTTGGTCATCATTAGGATTCTAGGTGTGTTGATGCATGTCATCCGGCACATCCTTAGTAGTTAAGGGTTGGCAAAGACCCAAAGGAGATTTTCCTGGTGGCCCTGCTAGACTAGCATTGTTCTGAGACGGTGTTCTATTTGAGGAGCACTTGTCAAAGATAATATCCCTCGCCGGCCACTTGAGGAATCCCATAGTGCAATCTTCAAGCGCACGTGGATCCTCGTGCTCTTCATAAATGTTTTGAGGCAGAGTCAGCCGCTCGTACTTTGGGAGCACCCTAACCAAAGAGACACTATACATGTCCATTCCTAACTCTTGGTTGTGCTTGACCCGTACCGGAAGGACTCGACCCTTTGCAACCACCGTCATCTCCTTGCCCACTAGGGCGAGGAGAGTGCACGGAAGTTGTTCCTATGAAGGTAGTGGTGACCCATCCTGGCCCTTGACATTAGAGACTGAGGGGGGGGGGGCATGACCTTTGCTAAAAATGAGACATATTGAGTGCCAGAAATTTGACGAAACGGAAACGAATCAACATTTCGTCAAAACATTGACACTCATTTATATTCCCTGAAAAAGAAGACAACAAAGCGCGAGAAAATTCATTGTGAGCAACCAAATGTTGCCTCGGCTCGATGGCCGGCACCACACAACTCATATACCCAACATAGCCTAATTTCACGTCGCATAGACTAACTAATTGCAAGATGGTCGGATGACCAATATCACCACAAACACTACAAGATCATTGACACGATGGCCGGCTCAAGATTTGTAGCCATGAAACTATGGCCATGGCATGGCATGGCATGCATGACCAACTGAGAAGGAAGAGGAGCTCACCACGCATGTAGTGGGGCGACCATGGCTCGGGGTCGTGGAGGAAGGTCAGTCGGCGGTGGCTCGGGGTCGTGAAGGGAAGCCGGTGTTGGTGGCGGCCGGTGAGCTCAGCGGGGGAGGTGGTGGGCTCATGGGGCGGTGCGCTGGGCGGGCCGGGGCCGGTGAGCTCGGGTGAGGTGGTGGACTCGCAGGGCGGCACGCTGGGCGGGCCAGGGCCGGTGACAGAGGCGGCCGGTGAGCTCGGGTGAGGTAGACGGACAAGCGGGGCGGCGCGCTGGGCGCATCGGGGCCGGTGGCAGAGGTGGTCGGTGAGCTCGGGTGAGGTGGTGGACTCGCGCCCTGGTCGGGGGCTGGTGGCGGAGACGACCGATGAGCTTGCCGGGATGTGGTGGAGCTCTGGGGCATGCGCGCGGCATGGTGTGGAGCTCAAAAGCGAATTGGGGCGGGCGCAAAGACAACATTAGAAATTTCGCTAAGTCCCGCGCTCGATTTTGGGGGAAATGAGTTACCAGTGGCGGCGCGGCCAGTGGCAGGCAGCAAAAAATGCGCGCCTCTGGTGACAGTTATCTGTGGCGGGTATTTTACGGCGCCCGCCATTGGTATTTTCTTGCGATTTTTATTGCTTTTGTGAAGGTTTAGCAATTTATGTTTAGAGTTATGGTCCAATTTTTTTTGTAGAGCTGAATTTACACCATTTTAAGTTCCATGTAATGATTTGGGACTTTTTTGGGCTAATTTGCTATATTTAGTGCACTAAATGAATTTGTTGTTATTTAATGGAGTTAAACTATATTTGGTTTTAAAAATGGTGTAAATGAAGTCTGAAAACTATGAAATTTTGCTTGGTGTCATGTTATGGACACTAGAGGTTGTGTTAAAAATTTGAGAGAATTACGAAAAATTTGTGATGCACTTCGTTTGGAAACTGAAGAGTCTTCGGGGGAGAATTATAGTTTTCAGAGGGAAAGTGAGGTTTGAAAGCAAACTTAATTTTTTTCCATCATTTGGCCATGAAACTTTTTGTTGAATTTACACCATTTTAAGTTCCATGTAATGATTTGAGACTATTTTTTGGCTAGTTTGCTATATTTAGTGCAATAAATGAATTTCTAGGTATATTTAATGTTTGTAAATTGTTTTATATTTTTAAAAAGGTGTAAATGAAGGCTGAAAAAAATGAAACTTGACATGGTGACATGTTATTACCCGTATAGTTTTTTCACCATTCCACATTCATAATACTCAAGTACATAGTAGTCGTTCATGTGCGCGCATTCAAAAGATCGAGACACAAAAAATTACAGAGGTCAAGAATTATCTTCTGGACGAGTGCGTCCATTAACCCTCTAATTGCAACCAGAAGTAACTGTGTGATCATCACGTGACAGTCTTGCGACTTCATCCCGGATATTGTTTTTTTCTTCATGTCAAGATATCTGTGTATGTTCGACGAGTGCCCGGAACTAACTCGGACACCTTTGAGGCAGTTGAATATCTTATCGATCTCCTCTGGACTCAGACTGTAGCAAGCGGGTGGACATTTCGACACTGTTTTGTGAACATTCTTGCCAACGATGCTCTCTTCCACCTCAGCCCACAATTCCTTTCTTATGTCGAGGTCTTTCAAGTCTTGTCTTGAGCTACCCATATTTTTGTCTTGTCCGGTGTGTTCAGCGGGGTACCAAGCAAACTCTTGGTAACATTCTTCGTGATATGCATGACATCGCTATAGTGGGGCGTCGAGAGAATATTCCAATACTCCAAGTCCCAAAATGGACTCCGCATTTTCCATACTTTTAAGAGCGGCTCGACCCTCTTCCGCTTCTTTCCGGGCTCAGGGCACTCTTTCCACTTGTCCAACATCTCTTTGATTTATTCTCCGCTCCTTTTATGTGCCTTTTCTCACCTCTCTTTTGTCTTGTCGAACAATTCATCATCACGTCTCCACTCGTCATTTTTAAGCCATCTTCGGTGCCCCATGTACATGGTTTTGTGAGAGTGCTTTCTATAGAGATGGTGTGTTTCATCCATACACCTGCCACATGCCCAGTTTCCGTGGCAAACTTGGCCGGATTGATATCCGTAGGCGGGATAGTCTTGCACGGTCATGAGCAGCGCATCTCTCATAGGGAAATAGGCTCATGTGTAAGCATCCCATGTTTGGACCCCTTCATGAGCCCATAATGTGTCTGGCTCCTCCTTGAATAGTTGCAGATACAAATTAATTTCGTTCTCCGGTTGGGACAGCCCTTGAATTAGCATAACCATGTGTAGATACTTCTGCTTCATGCAGACCCATGGGGGGAGGTTGTAGATGCATACAACCACGTGCCAGGTGTTGTGCACGTTGTTCTGGTTGCCAAAAGGATTCAGACCGTCCGTGCTATAACCAAGCCTGAGATTCCTGTCATCTGCTTTGAAATGTGGGTATTCGTCGTCGAGTGCTTTACACCAGCACCCATTTGCAGGGTGTCTCAGCACTTCATAATTTTTGTTCGTCCTCTTGCCGTGCCAACGCACAAGCTTTTCTTGCTTCTTGTTTGCATATAGACGTTTCACACGGGAAATGAGTGGAAAGTACCATACAACCTTATGAGGAGTACGACCATCCTGTCCGCTCTCACCATCAACATCTCGTATAGTGTTCTTTCCTCTCTTGAATTAGGGTGGGTTGCACTCTGGACACCTTGTTAGGTTCGCGTGCTCGTTCCGATAAATGATGCAGTCATATTTGCATGCGTGATGTTTTATCGGATCCATATTAAGAAGGCACAACACCTTCTTGGCCTCATCGATACTTTTAGGTAGCATGTTCCCCGTAGGTAAAACATCATGTAGATACTTCAAATTCATATCGAGGGATGTGTCCGTACTATTGGTTTTTGCCTTGATGTCCAAAAGATTGAATGTGACACTGAGACGGGTGTGTTCTATCTTGCAACCCGCATACAATGGAGTTTTTGAGTCTTTCTCAAGTGTCGCCAGTTTGGCAGCCTCTCTGCAAGCCCTCTCTCGTTAGTAGTCTCTTTCACAATCAACTTTTGTACATGAGGGTCCTGGACCATTCCGGCCATCAAGCCACCCATTGCTTGTCGTGTCTGCTTCGGACTCTTCATGTCCGCCAGGCTCTTCATCATGTCCGGCCTCTTCATCATGTTCGACATCTTCATCATGATCAATATGTCCGCCAGGCTCTTCATCATGTCCGTCTTCTTGGTGCTCCATCCCTTCTTCTTCCGGCTCTCCATGCCCCGCTTCTGCATCTGACGACCCATCATCCCCCTCACCATAACTTGTCCATCTTCCATAACCAGGCATGAAACCAGACGACATCAAGTGTAGATGCAACGTGCTAGACTTCGGTGTGTACATAATCAAGCTTTCGCATTTAACACACAGAAAACATATGTTCTTGCCAGCCCTTCGCATCATATCTTGCAAGGCGAAATCTAAGAACTCCCTCCAACCTTGCATGAATCTATTTGACGCCCATGATTCGGAGTTATACATCTAACTTTGATCCATCCTTCGATCGACACCTATAACATATAACGCAATTAATTAGTATATTCTAAAAAGATGCAAAATTGAAAATTTCGGCATGACCTTTGCTATATATTCTCTGAAAAAGAAGACAACTATGTATACATCCCAGCTATTCTGCAACCCATTCCTGAATAAGCTATTCAGGAGCTGTTCCTAACTGCCAAAAACAGATAAGCTAACTGTGCGTCATATTCCAGTTAACTGCTGAGCGGACTTTTTCTGGCACCGTTTTTTCACACTGTTTTTTGATCGTAATTTTTGAACCGTTTATCGGAATGATGCAAATAATATGTCGTTGGATAGCTATTGAATATGTGGAACTTCTGTATGTTGATCGTTTTCCCAAAATCCTTACAGTTTTTAAACAAAATTCAAAAAACTGAAAATTCTTCAAACGCGTTTTCGGTGTTTTTGTCAAAGAAAATTTCAAACCGTTTGTCGGAATGATGTGTATGATACACCATTGGAAAGCTATGGATTAGCCCGAACTTTGGTATATACAACTTGTTTTCAGATTCGCCACGGTTTAAGGGCAGTTTTCAAAAAATTAACGACATTTTCGTCATTTTTTCCCTAACTGCTACAGTACACGCTAACTGCCCGACCAAAATAGCTAAGTAACGTATGATGACCAAGCTAACTGCCGTGACTTAAGACACTATTTTTTTGTTTTTTTTTCTGGTTTTTCCTGGATCAAGCTAACTGCCAGAATTGAAATAGCTAACTGTCGGGGATTGCGGTAGTTAACAACAAGTTAACTGCCGGACTGAAGGTACTAATTTTTTTCTTTTATATTTTCTTTTCGCCTGGGTCATGCTAACCGCGGGGCCCGAAATAGCTAACTGTCAGGGCTACGGCAGTTAAGAACAAGTTAACTGCCCGACTGAAGATAGTAATTTTTTCTTTCCTCGTCAAGCTAACTGCGTGGGCCTGAAATAGCTAACTGCCTAGTATTGTTGCAGTTAACCGCAAGTTAACTATCGGGACTGAATATACTACATTTTTTGTTTCGTTCTTTTCTCGCCGGGGGTCTTGCTAACTGTCATGAATCTCGAAGTTAACTACCACGCCGGCCGATGTTAATTGCCACTATGGACGAATTTTTTGTACAAAATGGCCAAACTGTATTCACTATTTTTCATTTCACTTTTTTGCCGGGATCATCATAAAAACAATGAATATGATGGTTAACTGCCATGCCGACCGAAATTAACTGCCGCGCCGGCCAAAGTTAACTGCCACTATTACCGAACTCTTTTTTTTGGAAAGTGCCAGAACTTTTTTCATTGTTTTTTTTTCAATTTTTTGCCGGAATCAACATAATAACAACAATGAATAATAAAAAATGGCCAACCTTTTTAGTATAGCAGGAGGAAGGTTGAGGGAGGAAGGTGGGGTGCTGGAGGCGCTCGACAGAGAAGAGGTGCGGCGGCGCGGCCCCGTGGATGCAGGTGATGGGGAAGCGACGCTGCAGGGTGGTGTGGGGGCGTCGCGCCGGCGCATGGCCATGGCGGGGTGTCGTGCCGGCGCGGCCACTTGGTAGCAGGGGTCGGGGAAGAGGTGCGGCGGGAAGGCCCCGTGGATGCTGGTGATGGCGAAGCGGCGCTGCAGGTTGGTGTGGGCACGTCGCGCCGGTGCATGGCCAGGGAAGGGCGGACTAGAGCTCGCTCGCGGCGCTCCCGCACCGCTCGCTCCCTCGCTAGTGTCTATGTTTTTTTTACGAAAATGGCCAACTTTTTTCATTTGTTTTTTAATCCAAAATACTATGGTTGTCACAGTTAACTACCATGCCGGTCGATGCTAACTGCCACTATGGCCAAACTATTTTTTCTAAATGGCCAAACCATTTTTTCATTTTTTGTAATCCGAACTACTACAGTTGGACACGTTAACTGGTATAGCCATTTGAGGTTAACTACTATGGTCGTTAAAGTTAAATGCCATTTTTGGAATTAATGTAGTATATCAAACTTTTTCATTTGATATTTTTTGATTAACTACTACAGCCACCACCGAAGTTAACTGCAATTTTTGATCGGCTATCATATTTGATGCGGTATGTAGACATTATATTCGATCCCTGAATCTGAATTGGGCTGAATACACATGTGTGCTCGACGAACACAAAGATAACTGGTGGCTGTACAATGGATAACTGATTACTCTCAAAACGAGACGACCTGACACAGCTAGCACGCATCAACACACACACCAGCTAGCACGCATCAACACACACACACACCAGCTAGCATGCATCAACACACACCATGAAGCCCAACTCACATCAAACTCCGTGTCAAGCCACAGGTGCTGGTCACTGGTGGCTACTATCTCAAAAATTTCATAAGCTTACTACTACAACGACCATCGACATCCCACTGCCATTGATAACACCCAAAAATCTTGTCCCCCGCCACAAATACCAGTGGTGGGTGGTAAAAATGCCCGCCACTGCTACCTCAGTTACCAGTGGCAGGCACTGAAGAGGACCCGCCACTGGTATATTTAGCCCATGGCTATTCCGGAACCATGTTACCAGTGGCGGGCATGAATTGCCGCCCGCCACTGGTAATACAATACCAGTGGCGGGCAATGTTTCTCCCCCGCTATTGGTATTTGGGCAGAAAACCAGTGGCGGGCGTAGACCTCTGCTCGCTACTGGTGAGATCCCACCTAAGCAGTTTCCTAGTAGTGGTGTCGCCGCCCGACCTACATCGGCACCTCCTTTGCCCTCCCGAGGAGCTAGCAGGGAGGGGACGTGACACCGGTGATCGGCTGCGAGCTGTTCACGGCGCATACGTACATGGTCGCTTCTCAGTCGTCGGTGTTGGAATTAAACCCGACGTCCGGTCCGATTACAAGTATGTATACGTGTCCGACTAGCGGAGGAATCCATTACCTAGTAGGATTAGTACTGGCCCTAGGCTAGCTGCTATATATACGATGTAATACCCCCTGTACTTTGCACCGTGAGTCCAGATCAAAGCAATAGAGAATCAGGAGCGACACGCTCCTGTAGCCATAATCGCCGTGTATCGTGTGCGTGTGTGAAGTTCCATCGAGTTGCTCTACGTGATCAATCAAGCTAGCCGGCGTGACTAGTTTGGTGCATACAAGCTAGCTAGACACACAGCCCTTGACATTAGAGACTGAGGGGGGGGGGGGGGGGGGGGGCATGACCTTTGCTAAAAATGAGACATATTGAGTGCCACATATTGAGTGCCAGAAATTTGACGAAACGGAAACGAATCAACATTTCGTCAAAACATTGACACTCATTTATATTCCCTGAAAAAGAAGACAACAAAGCGCGAGCAAATTCATTGTGAGCAACCAAATGTTGCCTCGGCTCGATGGCCGGCACCACACAACTCATATACCCAACATAGCCTAATTTCACGTCGCATAGACTAACTAATTGCAAGATGGTCGGATGACCAATATCACCACAAACACTACAAGATCATTGACACGATGGCCGGCTCAAGATTTGTAGCCATGAAACTATGGCCATGGCATGGCATGACATGCATGACCAACTGAGAAGGAAGAGGAGCTCACCACGCATGTAGTGGGGCGACCATGGCTCGGGGTCGTGGAGGAAGGTCAGTCGGCGGTGGCTCGGGGTCGTGAAGGGAAGCCGGTGTTGGTGGCGGCCGGTGAGCTCAGCGGGGGAGGTGGTGGGCTCATGGGGCGGTGCGCTGGGCGGGCCGGGGCCGGTGAGCTCGGGTGAGGTGGTGGACTCGCAGGGCGGCACGCTGGGCGGGCCAGGGCCGGTGACAGAGGCGGCCGGTGAGCTCGGGTGAGGTAGACGGACAAGCGGGGCGGCGCGCTGGGCGCATCGGGGCCGGTGGCAGAGGTGGTCGGTGAGCTCGGGTGAGGTGGTGGACTCGCGCCCTGGTCGGGGGCTGGTGGCGGAGACGACCGATGAGCTTGCCGGGATGTGGTGGAGCTCTGGGGCGTGCGCGCGGCATGGTGTGGAGCTCAAAAGCGAATTGGGGCGGGCGCAAAGACAACATTAGAAATTTCGCTAAGTCCCGCGCTCGATTTTGGGGGAAATGAGTTACCAGTGGCGGCGCGGCCAGTGGCAGGCAGCAAAAAATGCGCGCCTCTGGTGACAGTTATCTGTGGCGGGTATTTTACGGCGCCCGCCATTGGTATTTTCTTGCGATTTTTATTGCTTTTGTGAAGGTTTAGCAATTTATGTTTAGAGTTATGGTCCAATTTTTTTTGTAGAGCTGAATTTACACCATTTTAAGTTCCATGTAATGATTTGGGACTTTTTTGGGCTAATTTGCTATATTTAGTGCACTAAATGAATTTGTTGTTATTTAATGGAGTTAAACTATATTTGGTTTTAAAAATGGTGTAAATGAAGTCTGAAAACCATGAAATTTTGCTTGGTGTCATGTTATGGACACTAGAGGTTGTGTTAAAAATTTGAGAGAATTACGAAAAATTTGTGATGCACTTCGTTTGGAAACTGAAGAGTCTTCGGGGGAGAATTATAGTTTTCAGAGGGAAAGTGAGGTTTGAAAGCAAACTTAATTTTTTTCCATCATTTGGCCATGAAACTTTTTGTTGAATTTACACCATTTTAAGTTCCATGTAATGATTTGAGACTATTTTTTGGCTAGTTTGCTATATTTAGTGCAATAAATGAATTTCTAGGTATATTTAATGTTTGTAAATTGTTTTATATTTTTAAAAAGGTGTAAATGAAGGCTGAAAAAAATGAAACTTGACATGGTGACATGTTATTACCCGTATAGTTTTTTCACCATTCCACATTCATAATACTCAAGTACATAGTAGTCGTTCATGTGCGCCCATTCAAAAGATCGAGACACAAAAAATTACAGAGGTCAAGAATTATCTTCTGGACGAGTGCGTCCATTAACCCTCTAATTGCACCCTGAAGTAACCGTGTGATCATCACGTGACAGTCTTGCGACTTCATCCCGGATATTGTTTTTTTCTTCCTGTCAAGATATCTGTGTATGTTCGACGAGTGCCCGGAACTAACTCGGACACCTTTGAGGCAGTTGAATATCTTATCGATCTCCTCTGGACTCAGACTGTAGCAAGCGGGTGGACATATCGACACTGTTTTGTGAACATTCTTGCCAACGATGCTCTCTTCCACCTCAGCCCACAATTCCTTTCTTATGTCGAGGTCTTTCAAGTCTTGTCTTGAGCTACCCATATTTTTGTCTTGTCCGGTGTGTTCAGCGGGGTACCAAGCAAACTCTTGGTAACATTCTTCGTGATATGCATGACATCGCTATAGTGGGGCGTCGAGAGAATATTCCAATACTCCAAGTCCCAAAATGGACTCAGCATTTTCCATACTTTTAAGAGCGGCTCGACCCTCTTCCGCTTCTTTTCGGGCTCAGGGCACTCTTTCCACTTGTCCAACATCTCTTTGATTTATTCTCCGCTCCTTTTACGTGCCTTTTCTCGCCTCTCTTTTGTCTTGTCGAACAATTCATCATCACGTCTCCACTCGTCATTTTTTAAGCCATCTTCGGTGCCCCATGTACACGGTTTTGTGAGAGTGCTTTCTATAGAGATGGCGTGTTTCATCCATACACCTGCCACATGCGCAGTTTCCGTGGCAAACTTGGCCGGATTGATATCCGTAGGCGGGATAGTCTTGCACGGTCATGAGCAGCGCATGTCTCATAGGGAAATAGGCTCATGTGTAAGCATCCCATGTTTGGACCCCTTCATGAGCCCATAATGTGTCTGGCTCCTCCTTGAATAGTTGCAGATATAAATTAATTTCGTTCTCCGGTTGGGACAGCCCTTGAATTAGCATAACCATGTGTAGATACTTCTGCTTCATGCAGACCTATGGGGGGAGGTTGTAGATGCATACAACCACGTGCCAGGTGTTGTGCACGTTGTTCTGGTTGCCAAAAGGATTCAGACCGTCCGTGCTATAACCAAGCCTGAGATTCCTGTCATCTGCTTTGAAATGTGGGTATTCGTCGTCGAGTGCTTTACACCAGCACCCATTTGCAGGGTGTCTCAGCACTTCATCATTTTTGTTCGTCCTCTTGCCGTGCCAACGCACAAGCTTTGCTTGCTTCTTGTTTGCATATAGACGTTTCACACGGGAAATGAGTGGAAAGTACCATACAACCTTATGAGGAGTACGACCATCCTGTCCGCTCTCACCATCAACATCTCGTATAGTGTTCTTTCCTCTCTTGAATTAGGGTGGGTTGCACTCTGGACACCTTGTTAGGTTCGCGTGCTCGTTCCGATAAATGATGCAGTCATATTTGCATGCGTGATGTTTTATCGGATCCATATTAAGAAGGCACAACACCTTCTTGGCCTCATCGATACTTTTAGGTAGCATGTTCCCCGTAGGTAAAACATCATGTAGATACTTCAAATTCATATCGAGGGATGTGTCCGTACTATTGGTTTTTGCCTTGATGTCCAAAAGATTGAACGTGACACTGAGACGGGTGTGTTCTATCTTGCAACCCGCATACAATGGAGTTTTTGAGTCTTTCTCAAGTGTCGCCAGTTTGGCAGCCTCTCTGCAAGCCCTCTCTCGTTAGTAGTCTCTTTCACAATCAACTTTTGTACATGAGGGTCCTGGACCATTCCGGCCATCAAGCCACCCATTGCTTGTCGTGTCTGCTTCGGACTCTTCATGTCCGCCAGGCTCTTCATCATGTCCGGCCTCTTCATCATGTTCGACATCTTCATCATGATCAATATGTCCGCCAGGCTCTTCATCATGTCCGTCTTCTTGGTGCTCCATCCCTTCTTCTTCCGGCTCTCCATGCCCCGCTTCTGCATCTGACGACCCATCATCCCCCTCACCATAACTTGTCCATCTTCCATAACCAGGCATGAAACCAGACGACATCAAGTGTAGATGCAACGTGCTAGACTTCGGTGTGTACATAATCAAGCTTTCGCATTTAACACACAGAAAACATATGTTCTTGCCAGCCCTTCGCATCATATCTTGCAAGGCGAAATCTAAGAACTCCCTCAAACCTTGCATGAATCTATTTGACGCCCATGATTCGGAGTTATACATCTAACTTTGATCCATCCTTCGATCGACACCTATAACATATAACGCAATTAATTAGTATATTCTAAAAAGATGCAAAATTGAAAATTTCGGCATGACCTTTGCTATAT
Source organism: Elymus sibiricus (assembly GCA_039707655.1). Taxonomy (NCBI): domain Eukaryota; kingdom Viridiplantae; phylum Streptophyta; class Magnoliopsida; order Poales; family Poaceae; genus Elymus; species Elymus sibiricus. The sequence continues at coordinate 33,287,397 of CM077674.1, forward strand.
ATTCTCTGAAAAAGAAGACAACTATGTATACATCCCAGCTATTCTGCAACCCATTCCTGAATAAGCTATTCAGGAACTGTTCCTAACTGCCAAAAACAGATAAGCTAACTGTGCGTCATATTCCAGTTAACTGCTGAGCGGACTTTTTCTGGCACCGTTTTTTCACACTGTTTTTTGATCGTAATTTTTGAACCGTTTATCGGAATGATGCAAATAATATGTCGTTGGATAGCTATTGAATATGTGGAACTTCTGTATGTTGATCGTTTTCCCAAAATCCTTACAGTTTTTAAACAAAATTCAAAAAACTGAAAATTCTTCAAACGCGTTTTCGGTGTTTTTGTCAAAGAAAATTTCAAACCGTTTGTCGGAATGATGTGTATGATACACCATTGGAAAGCTATGGATTAGCCCGAACTTTGGTATATAGAACTTGTTTCAGATTCGCCACGGTTTAAGAGCAGTTTTCAAAAAATTAACGACATTTTCGTCATTTTTTCCCTAACTGCTACAGTACACGCTAACTGCTCGACCAAAATAGCTAAGTAACGTATGATGACCAAGCTAACTGCCGTGACTTAAGACACTATTTTTTTGTTTTTTTTCTGGTTTTTCCTGGATCAAGCTAACTGCCAGAATTGAAATAGCTAATTGTCGGGGATTGCGGTAGTTAACAACAAGTTAACTGCCGGACTGAAGGTACTAATTTTTTTCTTTTATATTTTCTTTTCGCCTGGGTCATGCTAACTGCGGGGCCCGAAATAGCTAACTGTCAGGACTACGGCAGTTAAGAACAAGTTAACTGCCCGACTGAAGATAGTAATTTTTTCTTTCCTCGTCAAGCTAACTGCGTGGCCCTGAAATAGCTAACTGCCTAGTATTGTTGCAGTTAACCGCAAGTTAACTGTCGGGACTGAATATACTACATTTTTTGTTTCGTTCTTTTCTCGCCGGGGGTCTTGCTAACTGTCATGAATCTCGAAGTTAACTACCACGCCGGCCGATGTTAATTGCCACTATGGACGAATTTTTTGTACAAAATGGCCAAACTTTATTCACTATTTTTCATTTCACTTTTTTGCCGGGATCATCATAAAAACAATGAATATGATGGTTAACTGCCATGCCGACCGAAATTAACTGCCACGCCGGCCAAAGTTAACTGCCACTATTACCGAACTCTTTTTTTTGGAAAGTGCCAGAACTTTTTTCATTGTTTTTTTTAAATTTTTTGCCGGAATCAACATAATAACAACAATGAATAATAAAAAATGGCCAACCTTTTTAGTATAGCAGGAGGAAGGTTGAGGGAGGAAGGTGGGGTGCTGGAGGCGCTCGACGGAGAAGAGGTGCGGCGGCGCGGCCCCGTGGATGCAGGTGATGGGGAAGCGACGCTGCAGGGTGGTGTGGGGGCGTCGCGCCGGCGCATGGCCATGGCGGGGTGTCGTGCCGGCGCGGCCACTTGGTAGCAGGGGACGGGGAAGAGGTGCGGCGGGAAGGCCCCGTGGATGCTGGTGATGGGGAAGCGGCGCTGCAGGTTGGTGTGGGCACGTCGCGCCGGTGCATGACTTGATGTGTCTGGCTCCTCCAAGATGGCTTCGTGACACCCAAGAAACACAAAAACATATATAAATCGAGTAGATTGGATGTGAGAGAGCGAGGTGGGACTATGTATTATATGAATATAAATCTTTTCTTTATCATCATCGCATGCTAGCTCGGTTGGCCGCGCCGTTATGTTCTGGTCGTCAGGTTTTGGGTTCAAGGCTGCTCACCAGCAAGTATTTTTTTCTCCTCAAATTGGACAGGTGGGCCGGATTGGTTCGTTCGGTTAGCCTAGGTGGGCCGGGGTCAATGCTAAGAAAAAGATGGGCTGGAGTCATTGGGGCTCTTTAGATTAGCATGGATTGGATCGGACGAACAAACCTGAATATATATACGAAGACGAAAAAACTTACAGAGCTGTTTGTCACTCTTTGGGCAATCTGGACGGCAAGGCGGAAGGCAATTCATGAAGGTAACCTGCAGAGTCCACATGCAACTCATTCTTTCGTAATCAGTTTCATAGCCGAGCTGGAGTCTTTACAAAACACAGAGAGATCACAAGGTGAGAGGGTGCGAGCAGCCATGGCGGGGAACACTTCTCGCCAGAACTGGAGACCTCCAGGTGAAGGCTTTGTTAAGATCAATGTTGATGGCGGATTCTCGAGGAATGGAGAACGAGGGGCAGCAGCAGCGGTTTGCAGAAACAATAATGGTACCTTCTTGGGCTCATCGGCAATGGTCTTTGAAGGTATTAACGACGCGGCTACACTTGAGTCCTTGGCTTGCAGGGAAGCTCTTTCATTAGCCCTTGATCTTATGGAGGACAGAATTGTTGTCGCTTGTGATTCAAAATCGGTGGTAGCAGATATTAGCAAAGGCACTGAAGGAAGATATTCAGCCATTGTCAAAGAAATTGTGTTACGTTCGAGGGAGTTCTCCACTTGTGATATCAAATTCGAAGGCCGGGCTTCCAACTGGGAAGCTCATAGCTTAGCAAAATTTTCGAGTTCATTAGATGTTGGACGACATGTGTGGCTAGGTGATCCCCATGATCCCCTAATTATTCCTGTAAACCTTACCATTATTCAATAAAGTGTGGTTTATTGCTCAAAAAAAAAAATACGAAGACGACGGACGGACGAAGCTAATTAATTACGTACGAAAATTATGAAGGAAGAAGCGATCAATTCTTTATTAGTAAAAAAAAGGTATAGATATAGATAGATATAGATATAGATTTTTTAACACTGCAAATTCATGATTAGCACTAGCAATCATGGAGCTGGATGCTGTACGAGACTAGACTAGAGACCACTAGTGTTTATAGTTGTACTGGACTACTGGTCTATTATCAGTGACGATAATTAATCGGGCAGCGAGAGAGGACAAGATGGAAAGAGACGTGAGGTACTCATGTGTTTGGTTTTGTTGTTTCTTTCAAAGAGAGAGAGAGAGTGAGAGAGAGAGAGAGAGAGATGAACGTGCATGGGACGTGGCATGCATAGGTCGGTCCCAGTTGGCTCGGCGTTGGGTCATAGACAGGGAGCGCCCGAGCCGTTGCTGTCAGCCCCTCCCTACACCCCTAGGGCCTCGAACGGCATTGATCTGTCTGCCACGAGTGTCCATTGTTTGTTTCTCCAGACCCCGGGACCAGGAGACAAGTTGAGGTCGCTATATCTAGCGACGACGCAACGTCGTCATGGCCATTGCGCACTTCCTTGAACTACTATGCATGCACATGATGATTTGTGGTGGGTTAGGTGATAAATTGAAGGTACCACCGGCCGGGTACGATCATGCATGTGTCGCGTGCACGTACGGTGGCCGGCCGGTAGCTACGTGTGCGCTACCTCCGCCCTCCGCAAACTAGCTTGATGCATGTACACTCCACCCTACAGCGCTCTAAACTAGCTAGTACGGTGTTCTGTGTCTGTGTGTGCATGCAGAGCAAGAAGCAGGAGACAACGGCACAAACGAAACCCGACGCCGGCCGCCGGGCTGCACTCCCATGTCTTTGTATGGGTGGCCTGCATGGGACGTCGATCGGCTACCCGCTCGCTCTCCACACGACCACACACTACACTGCCACATGCACGCGGACAAGGGTTGCCACATATTCATCTATCACCTCCCCTTATGTGGCCAGGAACATTTGGAACGAGAGGAACAGACGCATCTTTCGAAATGAGCAGAAGTCGGTTGAGGGTGTTTGCTTGCTCATTAGAGATGATTTAGGCCTCCTTATGGAGGCCAGGGAGTAGTCTTGTGAGGCATGTACAGCCGGGCTGTTTTGTGCAGCACCGGACCCCTTTCTTTTGATTTTCTCAAAAAGGATGGGGCGGAGGGGATTGAGGACTATAGGCCTATTAGTCTAATCCATGCCATAGCCAAGATCATTGCTAAGTTGCTCGCGATCCGTCTTGGGCCTCATATGAACAACCTTATCTCCAAGGCCCAAAGTGCTTTCATCAAAAAGAGAAGTATTCATGACAACTTCATGTACGTGCGCAATCTCGCTCGTCGGCTCCACAAAAGCAAAACACCATCCATCCTTCTCAAGCTTGACATTCGGAAGGCTTTTGACTCCGTGCGGTGGGATTACATTCTTGATCTTCTACAATGGAGAGGTTTCCCTAGCAAGTTTCGCGAGTGGGTTGCGGCCCTACTTTGCACATCCACTTCTCGGATCCTACTCAATGGTGTTCCCGGCCCCCCCATTAAGCACGGTCAGGGCCTTCGCCAAGGAGACCCGCTCTCGCCTCTATTGTTCGTCATCGCCATTGACCCTCTCCAACAAGTTCTCGACTTGGCCACTAGGCATGGGTTGCTTCACAAGATTAGGGGCTGTGGGGTTGTATGTAGGACCTCGCTTTATGCCGACGATGCAATGGTGTTCATGGCCCCCATCAAGCAAGATATTGACAACCTCTCGTCCATCTTGGGATGTTTTGGTGACACAACCGGATTAAAGACTAACTTCCAAAAGAGCTCCTTTGTCTCCATTCAGTGCGGTAACCACAACCTGGGTGAGATCCTCCATAACTTGCCGGCGACCCGAGCTTATTTTCCCATCCGCTATTTGGGTCTACCCCTCTCCATATGGCAGCTCAAGAGAGCAGATTTCCATTTCCTTGAAGACAAGGTTGCCGCAAGGCTTGTCCCTTGGGATGGGCAAAACATCACCACTATGGGTCGTGGTACCCTCGTCAAGTCTGTGCTCACTTCGCAAGTCATCTACCATGCCACTCCGCTTATCATCCCGCCACCAGTCATAAAGAGCATCAACAAAATCGACAGGGCTTTCCTTTGGGCGGGAACGGACAAAATCACTGGTGCCAAGTGCAAGGTTAATTGGGCTACCGTGTGTCGTCCAAAACATCTTGGGGGATTCGGTGTGCTCGACCTTGACAAGTTCGCTCGGGCCTTGCGCTTGCGATTGCTTTGGTATGAGTGGAAAGAACCAAACAAGCTTTGGGTGGGTATGGGGAACCCATGCGACAAAGTGGACATCAACCTCTTCTATGCCTCTACCATCATATCAATTGGCAATGGCGCCATTGCCCCTTTTTGGGATTCCCCTTGGCTCAATGGGATGAAACCGAAGGACATCGCTCCCCTCATTTACTTGGCCTCATCGCGAAAAAATTGGAAAGTCAAGGAGGCCTTGGAGGACGATGCTTGGATTCGCAAGATAAGACTCTATATGATTCTCACCATGGAGCACCTTAGGCAATTTGTTGAGCTTTGGGAGAAAATTCGCCACACCCACCTCCGCGATGATGTAATGGATGAGATGATTTGGAAGCACTCGACTAGTGGGCATTATTCTTCGGCATCGGCTTACCGCGCACAATTCATTTTTTCTACGGTCACCACCTTCCACTGCTACATTTGGGGCGTCTGGGCTCCGCCAAAGGTGAAATTCTTTGCGTGGCTTGCAAACCGCAATAGGATTTGGACGTCCGACAGGCTCGGCAGGAGGGGTTGGCAAAATTGTGGACTTTGTCCACTTTGCCAATGTGTGCAAGAAAGTGGAGCCCATCTTTTTTCAAGTGTCGGTTCACCGTTAGGATTTGGAACCTTATCAAATATTGGCTCGGTCTTCATGTGATTGACACGGCAACTTGGGGGACCTTACACTCACTCTTGCATTGGTGGAGGAACATGTCCGGAAGCAACATCCCTAATAGGAAGGCCATGGCATCTCTCACCATGCTAGTTGGTTGGACCATTTGGAATGAGAGAAATGCTCGTGTATTCCGACACAAATCAACTTCGGCACCGGTCATCTTCGGTATCATCAAAAGGGGTGCTAGACTTTGGGTTATCGCGGGTGCGAAAAAATTGGGAAACATAATGCCGGGAGAGTAATGACCATTTTGTATGTGGGGTGGTGTGTAACAAACTCTATTCTCCTTCTTAATTAATAGATGAGGCAAAACTTATGCCTCCGTTTCGATTTTTTTTTTCTTGCTGAGGTTACTTCAGTTTGTACAGTTTTCCCTCTACTTTAATGAAAAGGCAGAGCACCTGCCGTTCCAGTCACAAAAAAAAGAAAACATGCACGCGGACGACAAGCAGCACCGTGCTAGCAAGCTCCGCATCATTGGTTGTTGTTACGCATCAACTACATGAACAAACATGGCAGTAGATCTTGCACATGATTACGCCCACGCAACGTTACAAGACACATGACCCTACACCGATGTCCGTTGTGCCAGTATATTTGTCATTCGTGGTGTCTTTTTTTTTTCTTTCGAAGGAAGGGTTATCAAAAAATGTTTTTTGTTTTTGTTCTGGGTAGATCAAAAAATTGTTTTGGTGGGCCTAAGAAAGAACGCCCGACCCATGTGTCTCCACGGTCGTGGAAGAACGACGCAGACGTACGCAGCAGATAAGCCCGCTGGACACGTCCTTGATGTTTAACTCGGATAACGAATATTATTCCCTAATAATAATGAGAAAGGAGTAACAGCTCACGGGTGCAGGGGCACCCTCATGAACAGTAAATTCGTAAAAATTTCAAAAAAAATCAAAAAAATCTGAAACTTTCAAGGATCAAAGATTTGATGTTCTTAAAAAGTTTCAGGCACAAATAACCTTCGTGGAGCCCCCACCAAAATAAAACAAAATCACTGCTCAAAATGTACATAGACTTTGAACAATGATTTTGTTTTTTTACGTGAGGGCTCCTCGAATGTTATTTTTAGCTAAAACTTTGCAAGATCATCGAAAGTTTGATCATGTCTGATGTCCCAAAGTTTTAGATTTTTTTTAATTTGTTTTGAATTTACTGTTCATAGAGGGTGTAGGGGCACCTGGGTGCTGAAAATCCCGTCTCAATAATAATACCATACCGCTAACTAAGCATTGCTCGCACCAGCATATACACGCGCCGGTTGTCCATCCCACCCCGGCCAGGTGTGGTAGCGCGCTCCTATTACTCCCGCTTTGGAGGGCCGAAGGGTTGGCATCTCGTGGTGGCGAGTGGGCTTGAGGCCGTGGCGAACGTCTGTCTCACGATTGTTTTTTTTTTTTGAGAACCAGAGTAAAAAAATTACTCTAGTGGGAGGTTACATTCTGACATCATCAGATTCCTCAATCTGCTAGGGACATTCGCTATCAGAAGCATCTCACCATTGGACCGAGCTTCAACTGCCAACTCATGAGCCAGGGAATTTTGCTCGCTCTTGTAACGTGATTGTAAGAGGGCTGCTTTGATGTCCAAAATCAGGCCGTGGCTCGGGGAGCGGTTCCCTGCACCATCCTGCAGATCATCTGCCAGGTTTTTGCAATCCGTTTCCACCACTAGAGGGCCTCTATAGACAGACGACAGGGCGTTCAGGCCAAGGAGCATCGCCTTTCCCTCTGCTTCCAGTGGGCTGTTCGAGGGCTCTAGCTGTCTGCCGACTGACAAATAGGTAAAGCCTCGTGAACCCCGAGCGATTGCGCCACCCCATCCTTGTCCAGTGTCATGCAGATAAGAAGCATCAGAATTTAACTTCGCTTTCCCTGGCGCGGGTGCACTCCATCGAACACTAGAAAGCACAGAAGTGCAAGGCGGTGGAATGGGGCAGGCAGCAGCCGATTTGCCTGACGACGACTGGTCCAGAGCTGCATTTTTTCATTCTTCCACCAGGTTTGACAGGAAATGCACAGAACCCTCGATTGTTTCCTTGCCGTATCCATGCACACAGTTTTCTCTCAAGTGCCAGCATCTCCATAGTAGCAGCAGCAGCTTTGCTCTCATCTCCGCTGTCTCCGAGCTTAAGAGAATCTGAAGCCAGTCACATCCCGTGTGCCTGAAAGATATTTCCGAGGGGAGGTTCCAATCATCCCTCATAGCATGCCGGAGTGCCCTACTCTTGGTGCAGGTGATCACCGCGTGGTATTCATCCTCATCGCCATTCCCACATGTATTGCACGTAGCGTCGACAGTAAGCGTGCGTCTGAATTTGTTCTTCTTTGTTGCAAGTGTGTTGGTGGCAACCCTCCAACCAAAAACCTTGACTTTCGGTGGAACATCTGCTTTCCAAATGAGGTCCCATATGCTGCGATCATTGGGATCACTCGTCGAGCTGGACGAAGATAGATGAGAGGAATTCTTTATAGTAGCCGCAAGCTTGTAGGCACTCCTCACCGAGAAATTACCATTTCTCTCATAATGCCAGGCTATACAGTCCTTTGCTTCGGTCCTTGGAAGGCGAATCCTACAGATATCATCCGCATCAAACGGGTGGAAGATTTGCTTGATGAGGGGAATGTTCCAGGCTTTATGCTCCTGGTCCATAAGCTGACTCACCCATCGAATGCGGGACCTTCTTATGAATGATGCACTCTTTAGCCCCTCCTTGCGAGGGATCCAACGATCCCTCTGAATCTGAATGTTTTTCCCGTCTCCTACTCGCCAAATAACTCATTTTTTCAGCAGCTCCAGGCCGGCCTCAATACTCTCCAAACGGTTGAAGCATCGGAAGCAAACACTGTATCCAAGAGGTTCCCGTGAGGGTAATATTTTGACTTGAAAACATGTGCATATAGACTGTCGGGTTTTTGGATCAGCCTCCATCCTTGTTTAGCAAGTAGGGCAATGTTGAACAAATGCATGTCTCTGAAACCGATGCCCCCCGCTCGCTTGGGTTTCGTCATGTTATCCCACGACATCCAATGCACTTTGCGCTTACCATGTTCATCTCCCCACCAGAAATCACGAATGAGTTTTTCATATTTCTCACAGAAACCCAAGGATAGAAGGAAGACCCCCTTAGTATAGCATGTGAGGGCTTGGATCACAGATTTCACATGCACTTCCTTGGCCGCGTAGGACATAAATCTCTCCGACCAATCGCTACACCTCTTGCCAAATCTGTCCATAATTGGCTGAAAATTTTCATCTTTCATCCTGCCTTCTGGTGTTGGGAGACCAAGGTACTTACTCTCAAAAGCAGTAGAGACAACCCCCAGCACCCTCTTAATTACCTCTCTAGTCTCTTCCGGACAAACCACGCTGAACAAGATTGAGCACTTACTCTCACTTAGAAGTTGCCCCGTACCTCTCTGGAAAGCTGCCAAGACCTTTTTAATGACGATAGCTTGTTCCACCGAGGCTCTGAAGAACAACAGACTGTCATCAGCGAACAAAAGGTTAGAGATTCCTGGACTATTCTTGGCAATTTTCAGCGGCGTTAAGTTTCCTTGATTGATTTCCTTTTCAATGAGCTTGACCAGTCCGTCGGCAACAAACAAGAAGAGATAGGGGCTTAGGGGATCACCCTGGCGCAAGCCCCTGGAGGGAAGGAAGGGCTCAAGGAGTTCACCATTGCAGCGAACCGAGTATCTAACAAAATGTACGCAAGCCATTACCCACCCAGTCCATTGCTGATTAAACCCTGTCTTCAACAAAACTCCTTCGAGGAAGTCCCAGTCCACTCTATCATAGGCCTTTGCAAGGTCCAACTTATACGCACAATGGGTGTTCTGTACATGTTTGCTGTGTTGGATCTTGTGAAAACATTCGAAGGCAATGGATGCATTGTCCGTGATCAGTCTCCCAGGGATGAACGCACTCTGAGTTTCCTAGATAATCTCATCATGGAGCGGTCTCATGCGGTTCACCAGGCACTTAGAAATCACTTTGTATAGGACATTGCAAAGACTAATCGGCCGGTAGTCCTTGAGAGACTGTGGGTTCTTATTCTTGGGAATCAACACAATCACCATGTCATTGTGGCCCTCCGACATGGTTCCATTCTCAAAAAAGCCGAGCACACCCTTCACCACATCCTCCCTTAGCACCTCCCAGTTCCTTTGGAAAAAGCACGCCGGGAAGCCGTCCGGGCCGGGAGCCTTGAGGGGGCCGATTTGGAAAAGGGCATCACTTACTACCTCCACCATGAAAGGTTTGGACAGTTGCTGGTTCATGTCATCCGAGATCTTGTTTGTAACCAGTTCTAGTATTTCCAGTGGGTACGTTTCTCCCTCCCTCTCATACAGCCTGCGAAAGAACTCACGTGTCATCCCATGGATCTCCTCCTTTTTTTCTTTCCACACTCCAGAGCTGTCCATCAATCTGGTTATGTCGTTTTTCTTTTTACGCCAAGTAGCCTTTCGTTGGAACCATTTGGTGTTCCAATCACCCTCTCTCAGGTAAGTAGCCCGAGATCTTTGTCTCCACATTATTTCCTCTCGCAATAGAAGTTCATCCAATTCTGCAGAGTACTGTTTGATAGATTTCTGCTGATCGGGAGAGGGAGGCAAGCTCCAGAGGATGCTGAGTTTGTTCCTGATCTCCTTAGTTTTCTTCAGAACAGACCCAAAGTCCCTGTCCGCCCAGCTCTTGAGATCCTTTTGCATGCGAAGCAGTTTGGCCGTGACTGCACCCAGATCGGCAGCCTCTCCCCCATTTGCCCAGGAGCTATCAATCGCGTCCTTAAGAGTGCAAACCCGCTCCCACATTTGTTCATACCTGAAGGTTGGAGCACTCCCTTTTTCCTTCGGCCTCCACTCCTTCCTCTGGCCAAAACGAACCAGTACCGGGAGGTGATCCGACCTTGATGAACAAATGTGTTCAACTGTAGCTTTCCTGAAGATATCCGACCACTCCGGGCTGGCTACCCCTCTATCTAGTCTGGATCGAACATTGTTCTTCCCATCTTGCTTATTATTGTATGTCCACACAGGTCCTTTGAACCCCATGTCGAAAAGATTACACTCAGCAAGAACCTCACGAAAATTTTGCATGTATCTTTCAGACCTCTTTGCCACGGACAAGTGTTCGGATTGCCACATGGTTTCGTTGAAATCACCAATCATGAACCATGGTGCATTAGATGAATTTTTTATCCTTCTCAACAACTCCCACATATTGTGCCTCTCATGTGCTTTCGGTTCACCATAGACAAATGTGCCCCTCCACTGAACACTACCAGAGCTCAACCGTATCAAAGCATCAATGTACCGAGGGCCAACGGCAAGCTTTATTACTTCCAGACTTTCATCATAAAAAAGCGCAATGCCGACACTCTTACCGGTGCCGGGATGCGTGATACAATGCTTTAGTCCTAACCTCCACTTAAGCTTATTGACGTAGGAGTTGCTTTGCCGCGTTTCCGAGACGAACACCAGCTTGGGCTTGTAGGTGTGCACTAGGCACACAAGTTCTTGAACTGTCCGGGGTTGCCCCAAACCCCGGCAGTTCCAGCTTAGGATCGTCATGGGCCTTGACGGGTGCCGCCATTAGCGCCCGTCAGTATGCCGGCAGCCCCGGGGCCGGTCGCTTCCACACCACCTGCACTCTCCTTGATGTTCCCCTCATCCTCTGTAGCAGACCCTTTCTGCTTCTTGCTGTACTCAGTACCATTATGCTCAGTCTCACCCTTCCTGTCCGTCACATCAGTGGTAGGTTCAGCAATGCTGCGCTTGCCAAGGACCGAGGGAGCAGCGCCCCCAGATTCATAGCTCGTCCGTTCCTTGCCCTGCAGAGATTCAAAAGTTTTTGGGTCGGTGTTTGCCTGACTCTTACCCTTCTCGATCACCTGAATATCCTTCTGCACCAGTTTCTCAGTCCCCTCCCCCTCAGCATTTCTCCCTTTTTCCTTTCTATTCTTGTCGATACCCTCACCTTTGCTGCCTGTTGCACTGTCGTTAACCTCTTCAGAGCTGCGCTGCACCCTTTTGCCTAGGACCGAGACACCAGCATCGACATCCTTGCTGCCATTTCCACCGACCACCTGCAAGCTGTCAGCATTTTTTGGATGTTCAGTTACCCTGTCCTTTTCCTCATCAGTTTTCTTCTGAACTGCTTGTTGTTGTATCGATGTCAACCACCCAGTCGGCTGCTCTCTGTGAACCTCCTGACAGGGCACCGTTTCAAGTTCAGACTCCACCACGTACTCACCAGCACCACCAGACCCACGTCCATTCCTCTTTCCCAATACAGTGCCCTTTCCTTCAGTTGGGTACAAAACTGTCTTACCCTCCTACTTACCAAGACGAGCAGCAACAGCTTCCAAGGATGCACTCAGTTGCAAAGGGGTTTTACCACCTGCAGATTTAGTCTTGGGTGCCTCAACAATATTCTCTCCCTGCACCGGAACCTTGCGCTGTTCAGTCACCCCTTTAGTTCTCCCATCAGTCCAAATAGCAGTTGTTTCAATCTTCAGGTTTTTTTTTTTTTTTTTGAAACGGAGGCAAAAGATTTGCCTCATCCATTAATTAAGCAGAAGAGAGTTGCCCAGTTAATTAATGGAAAACCAGGCAAAAACCATCACAATCCGCTGAGCGGCACACCCAAGATACCCACACACGCCACTCCAAAGAGGGCCTCGTCGAGACAACACAACGACGTCATCGTCATCACTTCTCCCCTAGAGGCGTCATCGCCATCCCAAACTCTGAGAAACGACTCCGACTTCGCCAAAGACGATCATCGAACCAACCCACACTGAAAAGGCCGTGTGGAGTCACATGAAGATCCGCGCCAGACCTCAGCCACCGCGACGAGACAGCGCAGCTCCGACATCGACGGAGAGCTACGAAAGAGAACCAGGCAAGGCTGGCGCCGTGGAAGATCACCGAACGGACCGCCTGCTACCCGTCATCGTACGCCACAGGGCCCCGCCACCGCAGCTTCGACTTCAAAGCAACCAACCAGCCGAGGCCATCCCACGAACACGCCGGAGAAGAGCCGACTACCTCAACCAATGCCGCGTCACCTACATCGCTCCCAGCGACACCGTTGCCACCGAAGCCTCCACGCCAACACCAACACCATCCACAGGTCCCGCTTGCCGGTGCCCAGCTCCAAAGACGAAGCCCCCAAGAGGGAAAACGACACCAAAGTACCGCCATCGTCCGATCACACCAGATCAAGGGTTTCCCCCGGAGCCGCAGCAACCGCCGGTCCACACGGGAGGGGTGCGGCAGCAATGCAACAATGCCTCCAGGAAGGTCAACGACGGCCACAGCCGCCGCCATCGCTGGTCACGGCCACAACCGAGACAGGGTCTTCACCCAAGCTCCCAACACCACCTCAGCCGCACATCACCCCGGCGCCGACAAGCCCACCAACAACCACCACCGCGGAGTCCACCGGTTGCCACTCCGCCACAACTGCACGTCGGGCCGCCTCATGGCCCGCCGCAACACCAAAGCCGCCAACCTAGGGCCGCCGCCCCAGCTCTCGGGCAACACGTCCGGACATAGCCCAGCGGCCGCCCACACAAGCGCGCATGTCGTCCGCCGGCACCGAGCACGCGACGTCCGCCACCGCAGCCGCCGGATCTGGGCGCTAGGACCCAGATCCCCACCGCATCGAACCTCCTCATGGCCCTCCGCACCCTGGCATTCCTCGTCGCGCCGAAGAGTAGTGCCACCACCAGAACTAGCCCGGGGCCGCCGCCCCGGCTTCCGCAGCCCGCAGTACCACCACCACCGCGAACTCCCGCAACTGCCGCAGGCCAAGCACGGAATCTTCAGGTATTCAATCTCGTCAGTTATAATGTTCTGGTTCAGAGTTCCTACAGCCATCCCATGTGGTATACTAGTGTTCTGAAAGGCCTCGGAGCCCCAAAATTTGTCTTGGTGTTGTTCCTCCTTTGGATCCTCCCCACATGGCTGTGTTTCATCGTCTTGACAATACCGTACCTCGAACGTCAACTCCCAGCCTGCTATTTTCTTGCCCAGCATCATTGTACTATCTCCCAATACTCCGTCAGGTGGATCGCCCGTTTGAGATTGACGAATCCGTTTCCTCCTTCTTCGACCTCCCCTATCCATTTTAAACAGGGATTGATCGCATCCGATTTGTGGCCATTTACCCTCAATCTTTGTAACAGTACATGGAGATTCAAGAACAGGGCTGATCTGTTGCACGCTGACCATCGTATCCTACCGGACCGTATCTGTACACTCAAAAACTGACACTGGATCCTGCACATTACCATCTAGTATGGATGATTCATTGCCAAAGTCCTCCACGACCTCTTCCTTTCGATTGAGCAGACCACACTAGTTTCCTCCATATCCGTGCAATAAGAAGTCTTTGGGGCAGACAAAGGATTACCTGCTTGAGGTAACTTGGAAAAACTCACCACTTCCGGTTGAACTCCGACCATATGCACACGTTCCAAATCCCTCCTCATCTGCTTCAATTTCTGACCGATTTTTTCCAGTCCCTGATCAATCGCCCGATCTGGAACCTTCCCGCAGCCTTCCGGATTCTTTCCACTACGGATCTTGCTCTTTGCCAATCTGCAGACCGCAGTCCTCATCCTGATCCACGAGTCGCGGAGTCCCAGGGGGTCTCCATCTTCATCGACGGCCCTCAGGTCCCTCTCGTACTCTCTCTCAATAGGTGGATTCTGGATCTCTCCCGCCGGAGCGGCGGTGGCAATCCCTGACGGCGTTCGCCCCCGAGTCGCCTCGGGGTCAGGTGCGCCAATCACGGGTCGAGTCATTTTTCATATATACTGTCTCACGAGACAATCGTGTTGTCTCACGATTGTTAGTTCGCCCCAGTAGCCTAGCCCAAAAGCCTGGATGGCATCATCAAGCCTCTTATGTTCTGGGGTTTCCAAAGAGTCCGTGATGGCAGGTGGCCTGAATGCTTTAGTGGGCCATGGACTCGCTCGCATGACTCCACCACGCCAATGATTGCGAGTTCTTTCGACGTTTCCGCTAGCTCCATCTGAACTGTATGGCCACATGAACGTTGCATTGTGCTGGCGCACATCCCCCGGAGCTCACCGTTGTCATCCACAACATTTGGTCTTGATATTGGGAGGCCCAGTTGTATGGGAGTTTTACCCTTAGAAACGACGATGTCCCATTATAGCTGATAATGTTGAAACTTTTGTTTGGCAAACGGCAAGTCCATAATCAACTTTTTTTTCATCTTAAGTTCTATTTGCCTTTTCATTTTTGTCCATTTCTTCATTTGTTTTTCAATTCTCATGTTGCCCCAAATTTTCTGGTAGTCCTAATACACAATCCGCTATGTCAAGTCACAAAAACAATCAAGTAAATTAAGTTTTTTTGTTCATGGTCATATAAATTTTGTTTTTTTATTTTGTTTAAAATATTCAATTTTAATGTGTTGTAGTGATTTAGCATATCTATTCTTGCATGATATTATTATATGTCAAACAATTATTAAACATTCATGAATATTTGTTTGACTTACATGAACACTTTACTGAAAACATGAACATTTTCCATATAAGTTGAAACATATTCAAAGATAATCTAGTTGCAATTTTGGGTGCTGAAATAATTAGTAGAATTCAAGTCAATATTTTATTTAGCACACACGAGTATTATATTTTGACGTGATGAACATTTTTTTAGATGGTGAGCTTTATCTCAAGGAAGTATATATAACATGTAACCTATGAAAATAATTTAATAAATTGTGTGAACATTTTATTTGTTATTTATGATTTTTTTTTCATTGGCATCCATGAATATTTTTCATACCAACATATCATAATGCTAAATAAGAATTTCTTGTGGTTAAAACCAAATAGTAACCTATTTCTTTAACCTCGACGATTTCACTCGTTATAGCACCTGACCAAACATCTCACGACACAAGCTGATGGCAGAAAAGTTAAAATAAGAAAAAATCAATTTTGAATGATAGGGAAAACAGTTTCAATTAAAAATATTTCAGAATCAACCCCTATCTCCCGGATAAGGAAAGAGATCTCAATTCTAAAATGGAATGTGAGGTTGGAATGAGTACAATTCTCAGTAGATCTCCCGGTTGAGAGGTTCAAGCCCTCTAGAAACACCGGAGAACCACGATCCCTGTGTTTAGCGTCTAGTCTGAGGTGGGGGTTGCCCGTATTTCCCAGATGAGACAAAATGCGTTCAAAAGACATAATTCAATATTGCATATACTCGTCCAACATTTATCGCAAATTTTACTATACGTAGGATGATCAAAATAGTGAAAGCGAAAAAAAGAATCTTATGAGTGTTTTTTTAGTATAGTGGGTCGAAAAGACTAGCGGTGACACGTGCCAACAGGTGTATGCGACTGAGGAGACGGGTACATCTAGAACCAGTGAGGTTCGGTGGTGAGCTGAATATTTTGTGTTGAGTTTAACCTTCGTTATATTAGAATGCCATGATCTCAGGTAGAAGTCAAAACCAGGCTACATCATTAACGAAAGGTCTAAATCAGTCAAGGTATGGTGTTTCTCAATCTGAGATAGTACAAAAAATTTTCTTGTTCTGCATTAAGAACAAAATCAAAGGAGTAGAAATATTGGAAATAACCAAAACTTGTCCATATGTCCTTATTGAGACCGGCGGTTATATAGTTTCCTGTATGAGTACGTACATTGTCCAATCTTGGAATGGAATTTAAAGGATGTACCGTCAAACATGACCCGTCGATAATTGAGCAACTCGTGATCGGCCCATTGTTATTGTCAACGTCAAGCGCAAACGAATACGACTCCCATCCTTTTCCCATGTCCATCCAGCAGCCGCCATGGAGCGGACGCGGTGGACGGGCCTGGCGCAGGACGTCGCCCGTGACATCACCGGACGACTGCACTACGCTGCCGACTTCGTCCGCTTCCATGCCGTGTGCAAGCCATGGCGTGACTCGTGAGACGGGCAGCCGCCGCTGTTCCGGACACCGACGACCCAGTTCCTGCCGTGGCTCCTCGCGGTTGCCGACGATGACTCGACCCCACTCTACTTCAGGTGCATCTTCTGCAAGTCCAGCTACCGCACACAGCGGCCACCACCGCCGTTCACGTCCCGAAGGATCTGGGTGTGCAACGCGGACGCCACCGCCGTCCGGTACCTCACCGTCGAACACCTCTGCCCTAGCCTTCATGACCCCCTCACGGGAGAAGTCACCCAGATGCCTTGTTTCCCGTATAACTTCGACGACCAGTGGGACGAGAACAATCGCGAAGGCATCCTCTATGGCGATGGTACCATCCTACTATACAACATCTGTTGCGTCGACGCCTATGGCAACAGCGCCATCTTCAGGGCAGCACTCCTGCGCTCCGGTGACGCAAAGTGGACGCTCGTCGAAAGGACCCTTGAGAACCCCGGCGAGCACAGCGAGGTCTGCGTCGTAATGAAGTCTAGCCTCTGTCACATCATCACACCAGACGTCGCTATCGCCGGCGACGTGCTACTCCCAAGGACGTGCAGCGACCGTCGGTCCAGCTACAACTACATCTTGTTAGAGATACGACAGGCAAAATCAACGAAGAACGAAATCAAACAGAGGGGACACAAGGATTTAACGTGGAAAACTCCTCCAGCACGAAGGGAAAAAACCCACGGGCGCCAGCCAGCAAATCTTCACCATGTCGGAAGAGGTTACAAACGCCAGGGATTTACAACTGATCAATTTATCCCATGCGACGGCTTACAAGAGGTATATATAGTACCGGGGATTTTCAGACTTCGCTACGCTCCGCTACGTCCCAAGCCTCCGGGCAACGGGCCTGCGCTCCGCTCCGCTCGTCAGAAGTTAGCCTTTAACTTTATACTTGAATTTCGATCACAATATAACACATCCTGGAGTCCCGCGGCGATCTACTATGGGTGTCGGTTCATGCCAAGATCCTCGAAGGCACCGGTCTATTTGGTCCGCTATCGGTGTTTGTGCACGCGCTAGAGGAGGAGGCGTCGACACCAAAGAAGATGCAGTGGGTGAGAAAAGACGATAGTAGCCTGGCCGACCGTGTGCCGTTTTTAGGGTCACCGAGTAGCTTGGCCATAGACGCCTCGCGACTCGGTATCAAAGGCGGATGTGTCTGCTTCAGCTACTACACTAGGCTAGCCTTGCGGCGGCGTAAGCAGTTTCGTGTGTACAGGTACAATCTTATCTATACCTTACTAATAAAGGGATTAGTGCTTCTGTCCGTCCGTCTTAAAATTACCCCCGAAGTTGCCACAAATTACCCACTATGCCACCACATAGGAGACCTGGGTTCGACCCCAGCCCCTCCGCTTTTTCTTTTTCACTTCTCTTTTTAGTGCAAATTCAAATGCCTCTTAAAATATTCATATGTTTCAAACCCTAACTCCAAATCTGACAAGTTATATATGAAAATCCCTCAGAAAATTGTGTAGATTTCAAATATGCTATTATTTTGCATTTTAATCATTTCTAGAATTAAGTTTATGGTGAAACCTTAATTAATACCTTCTCTATATGGGGTATTTTGGAAATGCCTATTATATATGTTTCCTACCCCATTTAACTTGAATAGATATGATAGTTTGATGCTCTCACAAAAGATATTATTGGCACTATAGGGGATGTCGATTCCTACCAGCTACCATATGCTAAATGTTACAATAGGTACATAGTCATCCTATTTCCCACCGTGCACAATTACCAACCAATAAACGATGATGTAAACTAAATTGCTGATACGAGCTTTATGTAAACAAGTCGCTTAATGTTGATCTCCATATTTTTTGAAATTGTGTCCATAAAGATTTTCGGAAACACCTTGAGTACACTTCAAAAATCATCCAACCATTATGTTTTTGCGCAACATCACTTATCATGTTGTTTGTTGTGTGGAGATTTCAAGGGATTTGCTAATGTCGTCGCGTGTGTGTATGAGGGGGTGATTTTTTTTCTCCCGTTGCAACGCACATGCATATTTGCTAATCAACGATAAAACCGAGTTCATTGAGCGGCTGCCACAAGGATGGGACGAAGGCAAGTGCTCGTGGCTCGTCCCCCAACCCGCTATTGCTCCAATTCAGGTATGCACTAGTAAAACATCTCAAGTTGATCTTTTTGGATAATAGAATCTAATTTTATGGTCGCATCAAGCTAATACTAGAAAGATATGGGTACTCATATACATCTCTATACCAACCACATGTTCTCTTTCTGGGAACGGGCCTCGGATTCTTCAGTGGTTAAGATTGACACGCACTGGAATTCCACCAAAATCCAAACATATCCAATTCCTAAGCACATGCTTACAGAAGTCACTCTGGTTAATATACATCATATAAGAGTTTAATCCATGCAATCTATGTAATAATCTCAAATTAACGGAGTGCTAAAAAGTTAATATTGCTTTTGCTCGATCAGGGAATCACTAAGTCGTTGAAGGCTCCAGAACGAAAGCAGCAACAACAAGAGACAGCTCCAATTACTGATCCAACACGTATTATTCACATATTGAGACATCCCGAACCTCGTTTCAGGGTGTTGATGCGTAATCTGCTTCTCACGGTGGATAGCTCTCAACTGCAAGTCTTGTTCAGCAAGCACGGCAAAGTGTCCAGCGCTGAGGTACTCTACCACAAGAAGACATGGCGTTCCGGCGGTCTCGGTTTCGTAACCATGTCGACGATGCAAGCTCATCTGGGAGATGCTCTCAATGGAATGTGTTTGGATGGTCGCAGTCCCGAGGTTATCTTAGTCAAGGAGGAACGGCCACGGTGCCGCCGTCCGCGGCGGCGTCTTCCATCTTAGCAGCTACATGTAGCTTGCTCTTCTTGGGCGTGGTTATTGCGAAAAAACTTCGATCATAATTCCTAGTTGCATATGCTCTCCTTCCGCGTATATGTCTAAATTGATTATGTAGAATGACACACAAATCGAAAGTTTTAGGAACAGGAAAATTGAGATTTTCTTTTTGCATTTGGCAGGTCGAAAGGCAAAATATTGACTGGGAAATCTAACGGGGCTCGTGCATACGGGTGTCTTCTCAATGCATGCAGTGTTGTTGCTGTTGTTCTTCTGATGTTTTTTACTTCACTGGATTCAGAGTCATGACCCCTACGACTGTATGGTTTAATTAATTTGAAGACGGGATTATATCTGTCAAAACATTGTTTGGGTTTACATGCCCCTGGAGGGCTACCTGGAAGACTGATTGTTTTAGACTCAGGTGCGACGTCATCGTCTACTACATGTGCGCTGAGCCTGTTGTCACCCGGCGGCCCGGTGCAGAATTGCCTACCAGTGACGGGCGCCGCGCCTGCCACTGTTAATCTATATACTAGTGGCGGGCGAGTAGTTCCGCGTGCCACTGGTAAGTAAGATACGAGTGGTGGGCCCATTTAGCCACCCGCCACTGGTAATTCTCATACCAGTGGCGAGCCCGTTTGTGAGCCCACCACTGGTATCCTCCCCAGGCTGTAGGAAAAATGCTGCCGCGGCAGCGAAATATGTTATCGAAAATTGCTTCAAAATAATTCACAATAAATAAGATCACGGGACATATATTAACTAACGAGAGTAACTTATAACAATAAATGGGTAACAAACAATACATATTCGACAAAGTGTGCATGCACTTAAACAACAATAAGGAAGTGTATAGTCATGCAAAGTACATGGATCTAGCTAGGCCGTTTGTTGTCTTGCCGGTTGCGCTCTCTTCTATATCGGGGCTACAAGCACGCCTTCAAGTCGTCACACCGTCGCCAAGTGCCTTCAAGTGCGCCTCTTGTTCGTTTGACTCATCTTCGGCGCCGTCGTCATAGAGGAACCCTGCTGACGAGCAGACCTCTCCTTGTTGATGACATACGCGAATAAAATTTGGACGTGTTCGAACTCTCTGCCTGGCTCGAACGGCGTGCGTTGTAGTTCTGTACCCCACTTGACGACGTCCTCGTGAATCATGAACGATGTGCTCGGCCGTAAGAACCCTTCGATGAGGAGGCAGATGTAGAAGCCACACGCCTCGGTTAACTCCGGTTGCTGCCTGCAGGAGAATTCTGTGTAGTGCTTGAAGCATTTCCGATTATATCTATGGACCCTCCTCATGATGTGCCCTTCGGTCAAGCTCCATTCAAAGAGACATTCATCCAAAAGATTCTTCAGGAGCGACCAGTCTTTGTTCGGGCTCTTAAGGGAATCCATCAAGTAAGAATTGGACCTTTGCGGTTGTAGCACTATGAGAATCCAGTGGTTCCTGTGCAAACAAGTGAACATACCGCGAATATGACCAAGTTTATAAGTTTGGTACGTCAAAGCATAAAGGAAAAACTACGAAAGCATAAAGGAGATAAGCACTTACTTGGGTCGGTAGGGCACGAGCAGGTAGTCTTTGCCCTTGTTATTTCGCATGAAATCGCTTAGGTATTGCATCATGGACTGCCTACCAGTATCATCGAGAAGATTCTCCTGGTTCATGAGAAAGGGGTCGGCTATCGTGACATTCAGAACATTCATGCGTCTGGCCTTTTTGGCTTGAAAAAGCGCCCATAGCCTGATGAGGCAAAATTCGAGTTTATAAAAGTTGAATAGATAGAAGATTTCTGTGAAATCCACATATACTTTGTTCGCGGAGAACTATTTATGGAAACCATAACCCTTTGGCACCTTCACCGTATAATGTGTTGGATTAACAATGCGTCCTGACTTACGATTGGCTAACTCCAATTCTGTGATGTTGTCATGCAGAATCTTCATCTCAATGCAGATGTCTTCGTACACATCCTTCGTATGCCAAGAACTTCTTCGTCGAGCCCTTCCCACACGGTGCTTTATCATTTGCACCGGCGCTAGCAGCCTTTCCTTTGCTCTTCGATTTCACGATCGTCCGATGCGTCCTACGTTTCACCGTTTCCACGGAGGTCGCACAAGACATTGCGGATTTGGCCACGTTGTTGAATGTGTTTGGAGTAATTTTTGGTTTCTTGCAAGGTTGCGTCTCGGGCTGGGCTGACGGCGTGTCCTCAAATAGATAGTTATTAACTAGTGAGTTGTCGGCAAAAATAGAGGGCTTCTTGGTCATCATTAGGATTCTAGGTGTGTTGATGCATGTCATCCGGCACATCCTTAGTAGTTAAGGGTTGGCAAAGACCCAAAGGAGATTTTCCTGGTGGCCCTGCTAGACTAGCATTGTTCTGAGACGGTGTTCTATTTGAGGAGCACTTGTCAAAGATAATATCCCTCGCCGGCCACTTGAGGAATCCCATAGTGCAATCTTCAAGCGCACGTGGATCCTCGTGCTCTTCATAAATGTTTTGAGGCAGAGTCAGCCGCTCGTACTTTGGGAGCACCCTAACCAAAGAGACACTATACATGTCCATTCCTAACTCTTGGTTGTGCTTGACCCGTACCGGAAGGACTCGACCCTTTGCAACCACCGTCATCTCCTTGCCCACTAGGGCGAGGAGAGTGCACGGAAGTTGTTCCTATGAAGGTAGTGGTGACCCATCCTGGCCCTTGACATTAGAGACTGAGGGGGGGGGGGGGCATGACCTTTGCTAAAAATGAGACATATTGAGTGCCAGAAATTTGACGAAACGGAAACGAATCAACATTTCGTCAAAACATTGACACTCATTTATATTCCCTGAAAAAGAAGACAACAAAGCGCGAGAAAATTCATTGTGAGCAACCAAATGTTGCCTCGGCTCGATGGCCGGCACCACACAACTCATATACCCAACATAGCCTAATTTCACGTCGCATAGACTAACTAATTGCAAGATGGTCGGATGACCAATATCACCACAAACACTACAAGATCATTGACACGATGGCCGGCTCAAGATTTGTAGCCATGAAACTATGGCCATGGCATGGCATGGCATGCATGACCAACTGAGAAGGAAGAGGAGCTCACCACGCATGTAGTGGGGCGACCATGGCTCGGGGTCGTGGAGGAAGGTCAGTCGGCGGTGGCTCGGGGTCGTGAAGGGAAGCCGGTGTTGGTGGCGGCCGGTGAGCTCAGCGGGGGAGGTGGTGGGCTCATGGGGCGGTGCGCTGGGCGGGCCGGGGCCGGTGAGCTCGGGTGAGGTGGTGGACTCGCAGGGCGGCACGCTGGGCGGGCCAGGGCCGGTGACAGAGGCGGCCGGTGAGCTCGGGTGAGGTAGACGGACAAGCGGGGCGGCGCGCTGGGCGCATCGGGGCCGGTGGCAGAGGTGGTCGGTGAGCTCGGGTGAGGTGGTGGACTCGCGCCCTGGTCGGGGGCTGGTGGCGGAGACGACCGATGAGCTTGCCGGGATGTGGTGGAGCTCTGGGGCATGCGCGCGGCATGGTGTGGAGCTCAAAAGCGAATTGGGGCGGGCGCAAAGACAACATTAGAAATTTCGCTAAGTCCCGCGCTCGATTTTGGGGGAAATGAGTTACCAGTGGCGGCGCGGCCAGTGGCAGGCAGCAAAAAATGCGCGCCTCTGGTGACAGTTATCTGTGGCGGGTATTTTACGGCGCCCGCCATTGGTATTTTCTTGCGATTTTTATTGCTTTTGTGAAGGTTTAGCAATTTATGTTTAGAGTTATGGTCCAATTTTTTTTGTAGAGCTGAATTTACACCATTTTAAGTTCCATGTAATGATTTGGGACTTTTTTGGGCTAATTTGCTATATTTAGTGCACTAAATGAATTTGTTGTTATTTAATGGAGTTAAACTATATTTGGTTTTAAAAATGGTGTAAATGAAGTCTGAAAACTATGAAATTTTGCTTGGTGTCATGTTATGGACACTAGAGGTTGTGTTAAAAATTTGAGAGAATTACGAAAAATTTGTGATGCACTTCGTTTGGAAACTGAAGAGTCTTCGGGGGAGAATTATAGTTTTCAGAGGGAAAGTGAGGTTTGAAAGCAAACTTAATTTTTTTCCATCATTTGGCCATGAAACTTTTTGTTGAATTTACACCATTTTAAGTTCCATGTAATGATTTGAGACTATTTTTTGGCTAGTTTGCTATATTTAGTGCAATAAATGAATTTCTAGGTATATTTAATGTTTGTAAATTGTTTTATATTTTTAAAAAGGTGTAAATGAAGGCTGAAAAAAATGAAACTTGACATGGTGACATGTTATTACCCGTATAGTTTTTTCACCATTCCACATTCATAATACTCAAGTACATAGTAGTCGTTCATGTGCGCGCATTCAAAAGATCGAGACACAAAAAATTACAGAGGTCAAGAATTATCTTCTGGACGAGTGCGTCCATTAACCCTCTAATTGCAACCAGAAGTAACTGTGTGATCATCACGTGACAGTCTTGCGACTTCATCCCGGATATTGTTTTTTTCTTCATGTCAAGATATCTGTGTATGTTCGACGAGTGCCCGGAACTAACTCGGACACCTTTGAGGCAGTTGAATATCTTATCGATCTCCTCTGGACTCAGACTGTAGCAAGCGGGTGGACATTTCGACACTGTTTTGTGAACATTCTTGCCAACGATGCTCTCTTCCACCTCAGCCCACAATTCCTTTCTTATGTCGAGGTCTTTCAAGTCTTGTCTTGAGCTACCCATATTTTTGTCTTGTCCGGTGTGTTCAGCGGGGTACCAAGCAAACTCTTGGTAACATTCTTCGTGATATGCATGACATCGCTATAGTGGGGCGTCGAGAGAATATTCCAATACTCCAAGTCCCAAAATGGACTCCGCATTTTCCATACTTTTAAGAGCGGCTCGACCCTCTTCCGCTTCTTTCCGGGCTCAGGGCACTCTTTCCACTTGTCCAACATCTCTTTGATTTATTCTCCGCTCCTTTTATGTGCCTTTTCTCACCTCTCTTTTGTCTTGTCGAACAATTCATCATCACGTCTCCACTCGTCATTTTTAAGCCATCTTCGGTGCCCCATGTACATGGTTTTGTGAGAGTGCTTTCTATAGAGATGGTGTGTTTCATCCATACACCTGCCACATGCCCAGTTTCCGTGGCAAACTTGGCCGGATTGATATCCGTAGGCGGGATAGTCTTGCACGGTCATGAGCAGCGCATCTCTCATAGGGAAATAGGCTCATGTGTAAGCATCCCATGTTTGGACCCCTTCATGAGCCCATAATGTGTCTGGCTCCTCCTTGAATAGTTGCAGATACAAATTAATTTCGTTCTCCGGTTGGGACAGCCCTTGAATTAGCATAACCATGTGTAGATACTTCTGCTTCATGCAGACCCATGGGGGGAGGTTGTAGATGCATACAACCACGTGCCAGGTGTTGTGCACGTTGTTCTGGTTGCCAAAAGGATTCAGACCGTCCGTGCTATAACCAAGCCTGAGATTCCTGTCATCTGCTTTGAAATGTGGGTATTCGTCGTCGAGTGCTTTACACCAGCACCCATTTGCAGGGTGTCTCAGCACTTCATAATTTTTGTTCGTCCTCTTGCCGTGCCAACGCACAAGCTTTTCTTGCTTCTTGTTTGCATATAGACGTTTCACACGGGAAATGAGTGGAAAGTACCATACAACCTTATGAGGAGTACGACCATCCTGTCCGCTCTCACCATCAACATCTCGTATAGTGTTCTTTCCTCTCTTGAATTAGGGTGGGTTGCACTCTGGACACCTTGTTAGGTTCGCGTGCTCGTTCCGATAAATGATGCAGTCATATTTGCATGCGTGATGTTTTATCGGATCCATATTAAGAAGGCACAACACCTTCTTGGCCTCATCGATACTTTTAGGTAGCATGTTCCCCGTAGGTAAAACATCATGTAGATACTTCAAATTCATATCGAGGGATGTGTCCGTACTATTGGTTTTTGCCTTGATGTCCAAAAGATTGAATGTGACACTGAGACGGGTGTGTTCTATCTTGCAACCCGCATACAATGGAGTTTTTGAGTCTTTCTCAAGTGTCGCCAGTTTGGCAGCCTCTCTGCAAGCCCTCTCTCGTTAGTAGTCTCTTTCACAATCAACTTTTGTACATGAGGGTCCTGGACCATTCCGGCCATCAAGCCACCCATTGCTTGTCGTGTCTGCTTCGGACTCTTCATGTCCGCCAGGCTCTTCATCATGTCCGGCCTCTTCATCATGTTCGACATCTTCATCATGATCAATATGTCCGCCAGGCTCTTCATCATGTCCGTCTTCTTGGTGCTCCATCCCTTCTTCTTCCGGCTCTCCATGCCCCGCTTCTGCATCTGACGACCCATCATCCCCCTCACCATAACTTGTCCATCTTCCATAACCAGGCATGAAACCAGACGACATCAAGTGTAGATGCAACGTGCTAGACTTCGGTGTGTACATAATCAAGCTTTCGCATTTAACACACAGAAAACATATGTTCTTGCCAGCCCTTCGCATCATATCTTGCAAGGCGAAATCTAAGAACTCCCTCCAACCTTGCATGAATCTATTTGACGCCCATGATTCGGAGTTATACATCTAACTTTGATCCATCCTTCGATCGACACCTATAACATATAACGCAATTAATTAGTATATTCTAAAAAGATGCAAAATTGAAAATTTCGGCATGACCTTTGCTATATATTCTCTGAAAAAGAAGACAACTATGTATACATCCCAGCTATTCTGCAACCCATTCCTGAATAAGCTATTCAGGAGCTGTTCCTAACTGCCAAAAACAGATAAGCTAACTGTGCGTCATATTCCAGTTAACTGCTGAGCGGACTTTTTCTGGCACCGTTTTTTCACACTGTTTTTTGATCGTAATTTTTGAACCGTTTATCGGAATGATGCAAATAATATGTCGTTGGATAGCTATTGAATATGTGGAACTTCTGTATGTTGATCGTTTTCCCAAAATCCTTACAGTTTTTAAACAAAATTCAAAAAACTGAAAATTCTTCAAACGCGTTTTCGGTGTTTTTGTCAAAGAAAATTTCAAACCGTTTGTCGGAATGATGTGTATGATACACCATTGGAAAGCTATGGATTAGCCCGAACTTTGGTATATACAACTTGTTTTCAGATTCGCCACGGTTTAAGGGCAGTTTTCAAAAAATTAACGACATTTTCGTCATTTTTTCCCTAACTGCTACAGTACACGCTAACTGCCCGACCAAAATAGCTAAGTAACGTATGATGACCAAGCTAACTGCCGTGACTTAAGACACTATTTTTTTGTTTTTTTTTCTGGTTTTTCCTGGATCAAGCTAACTGCCAGAATTGAAATAGCTAACTGTCGGGGATTGCGGTAGTTAACAACAAGTTAACTGCCGGACTGAAGGTACTAATTTTTTTCTTTTATATTTTCTTTTCGCCTGGGTCATGCTAACCGCGGGGCCCGAAATAGCTAACTGTCAGGGCTACGGCAGTTAAGAACAAGTTAACTGCCCGACTGAAGATAGTAATTTTTTCTTTCCTCGTCAAGCTAACTGCGTGGGCCTGAAATAGCTAACTGCCTAGTATTGTTGCAGTTAACCGCAAGTTAACTATCGGGACTGAATATACTACATTTTTTGTTTCGTTCTTTTCTCGCCGGGGGTCTTGCTAACTGTCATGAATCTCGAAGTTAACTACCACGCCGGCCGATGTTAATTGCCACTATGGACGAATTTTTTGTACAAAATGGCCAAACTGTATTCACTATTTTTCATTTCACTTTTTTGCCGGGATCATCATAAAAACAATGAATATGATGGTTAACTGCCATGCCGACCGAAATTAACTGCCGCGCCGGCCAAAGTTAACTGCCACTATTACCGAACTCTTTTTTTTGGAAAGTGCCAGAACTTTTTTCATTGTTTTTTTTTCAATTTTTTGCCGGAATCAACATAATAACAACAATGAATAATAAAAAATGGCCAACCTTTTTAGTATAGCAGGAGGAAGGTTGAGGGAGGAAGGTGGGGTGCTGGAGGCGCTCGACAGAGAAGAGGTGCGGCGGCGCGGCCCCGTGGATGCAGGTGATGGGGAAGCGACGCTGCAGGGTGGTGTGGGGGCGTCGCGCCGGCGCATGGCCATGGCGGGGTGTCGTGCCGGCGCGGCCACTTGGTAGCAGGGGTCGGGGAAGAGGTGCGGCGGGAAGGCCCCGTGGATGCTGGTGATGGCGAAGCGGCGCTGCAGGTTGGTGTGGGCACGTCGCGCCGGTGCATGGCCAGGGAAGGGCGGACTAGAGCTCGCTCGCGGCGCTCCCGCACCGCTCGCTCCCTCGCTAGTGTCTATGTTTTTTTTACGAAAATGGCCAACTTTTTTCATTTGTTTTTTAATCCAAAATACTATGGTTGTCACAGTTAACTACCATGCCGGTCGATGCTAACTGCCACTATGGCCAAACTATTTTTTCTAAATGGCCAAACCATTTTTTCATTTTTTGTAATCCGAACTACTACAGTTGGACACGTTAACTGGTATAGCCATTTGAGGTTAACTACTATGGTCGTTAAAGTTAAATGCCATTTTTGGAATTAATGTAGTATATCAAACTTTTTCATTTGATATTTTTTGATTAACTACTACAGCCACCACCGAAGTTAACTGCAATTTTTGATCGGCTATCATATTTGATGCGGTATGTAGACATTATATTCGATCCCTGAATCTGAATTGGGCTGAATACACATGTGTGCTCGACGAACACAAAGATAACTGGTGGCTGTACAATGGATAACTGATTACTCTCAAAACGAGACGACCTGACACAGCTAGCACGCATCAACACACACACCAGCTAGCACGCATCAACACACACACACACCAGCTAGCATGCATCAACACACACCATGAAGCCCAACTCACATCAAACTCCGTGTCAAGCCACAGGTGCTGGTCACTGGTGGCTACTATCTCAAAAATTTCATAAGCTTACTACTACAACGACCATCGACATCCCACTGCCATTGATAACACCCAAAAATCTTGTCCCCCGCCACAAATACCAGTGGTGGGTGGTAAAAATGCCCGCCACTGCTACCTCAGTTACCAGTGGCAGGCACTGAAGAGGACCCGCCACTGGTATATTTAGCCCATGGCTATTCCGGAACCATGTTACCAGTGGCGGGCATGAATTGCCGCCCGCCACTGGTAATACAATACCAGTGGCGGGCAATGTTTCTCCCCCGCTATTGGTATTTGGGCAGAAAACCAGTGGCGGGCGTAGACCTCTGCTCGCTACTGGTGAGATCCCACCTAAGCAGTTTCCTAGTAGTGGTGTCGCCGCCCGACCTACATCGGCACCTCCTTTGCCCTCCCGAGGAGCTAGCAGGGAGGGGACGTGACACCGGTGATCGGCTGCGAGCTGTTCACGGCGCATACGTACATGGTCGCTTCTCAGTCGTCGGTGTTGGAATTAAACCCGACGTCCGGTCCGATTACAAGTATGTATACGTGTCCGACTAGCGGAGGAATCCATTACCTAGTAGGATTAGTACTGGCCCTAGGCTAGCTGCTATATATACGATGTAATACCCCCTGTACTTTGCACCGTGAGTCCAGATCAAAGCAATAGAGAATCAGGAGCGACACGCTCCTGTAGCCATAATCGCCGTGTATCGTGTGCGTGTGTGAAGTTCCATCGAGTTGCTCTACGTGATCAATCAAGCTAGCCGGCGTGACTAGTTTGGTGCATACAAGCTAGCTAGACACACAGCCCTTGACATTAGAGACTGAGGGGGGGGGGGGGGGGGGGGGCATGACCTTTGCTAAAAATGAGACATATTGAGTGCCACATATTGAGTGCCAGAAATTTGACGAAACGGAAACGAATCAACATTTCGTCAAAACATTGACACTCATTTATATTCCCTGAAAAAGAAGACAACAAAGCGCGAGCAAATTCATTGTGAGCAACCAAATGTTGCCTCGGCTCGATGGCCGGCACCACACAACTCATATACCCAACATAGCCTAATTTCACGTCGCATAGACTAACTAATTGCAAGATGGTCGGATGACCAATATCACCACAAACACTACAAGATCATTGACACGATGGCCGGCTCAAGATTTGTAGCCATGAAACTATGGCCATGGCATGGCATGACATGCATGACCAACTGAGAAGGAAGAGGAGCTCACCACGCATGTAGTGGGGCGACCATGGCTCGGGGTCGTGGAGGAAGGTCAGTCGGCGGTGGCTCGGGGTCGTGAAGGGAAGCCGGTGTTGGTGGCGGCCGGTGAGCTCAGCGGGGGAGGTGGTGGGCTCATGGGGCGGTGCGCTGGGCGGGCCGGGGCCGGTGAGCTCGGGTGAGGTGGTGGACTCGCAGGGCGGCACGCTGGGCGGGCCAGGGCCGGTGACAGAGGCGGCCGGTGAGCTCGGGTGAGGTAGACGGACAAGCGGGGCGGCGCGCTGGGCGCATCGGGGCCGGTGGCAGAGGTGGTCGGTGAGCTCGGGTGAGGTGGTGGACTCGCGCCCTGGTCGGGGGCTGGTGGCGGAGACGACCGATGAGCTTGCCGGGATGTGGTGGAGCTCTGGGGCGTGCGCGCGGCATGGTGTGGAGCTCAAAAGCGAATTGGGGCGGGCGCAAAGACAACATTAGAAATTTCGCTAAGTCCCGCGCTCGATTTTGGGGGAAATGAGTTACCAGTGGCGGCGCGGCCAGTGGCAGGCAGCAAAAAATGCGCGCCTCTGGTGACAGTTATCTGTGGCGGGTATTTTACGGCGCCCGCCATTGGTATTTTCTTGCGATTTTTATTGCTTTTGTGAAGGTTTAGCAATTTATGTTTAGAGTTATGGTCCAATTTTTTTTGTAGAGCTGAATTTACACCATTTTAAGTTCCATGTAATGATTTGGGACTTTTTTGGGCTAATTTGCTATATTTAGTGCACTAAATGAATTTGTTGTTATTTAATGGAGTTAAACTATATTTGGTTTTAAAAATGGTGTAAATGAAGTCTGAAAACCATGAAATTTTGCTTGGTGTCATGTTATGGACACTAGAGGTTGTGTTAAAAATTTGAGAGAATTACGAAAAATTTGTGATGCACTTCGTTTGGAAACTGAAGAGTCTTCGGGGGAGAATTATAGTTTTCAGAGGGAAAGTGAGGTTTGAAAGCAAACTTAATTTTTTTCCATCATTTGGCCATGAAACTTTTTGTTGAATTTACACCATTTTAAGTTCCATGTAATGATTTGAGACTATTTTTTGGCTAGTTTGCTATATTTAGTGCAATAAATGAATTTCTAGGTATATTTAATGTTTGTAAATTGTTTTATATTTTTAAAAAGGTGTAAATGAAGGCTGAAAAAAATGAAACTTGACATGGTGACATGTTATTACCCGTATAGTTTTTTCACCATTCCACATTCATAATACTCAAGTACATAGTAGTCGTTCATGTGCGCCCATTCAAAAGATCGAGACACAAAAAATTACAGAGGTCAAGAATTATCTTCTGGACGAGTGCGTCCATTAACCCTCTAATTGCACCCTGAAGTAACCGTGTGATCATCACGTGACAGTCTTGCGACTTCATCCCGGATATTGTTTTTTTCTTCCTGTCAAGATATCTGTGTATGTTCGACGAGTGCCCGGAACTAACTCGGACACCTTTGAGGCAGTTGAATATCTTATCGATCTCCTCTGGACTCAGACTGTAGCAAGCGGGTGGACATATCGACACTGTTTTGTGAACATTCTTGCCAACGATGCTCTCTTCCACCTCAGCCCACAATTCCTTTCTTATGTCGAGGTCTTTCAAGTCTTGTCTTGAGCTACCCATATTTTTGTCTTGTCCGGTGTGTTCAGCGGGGTACCAAGCAAACTCTTGGTAACATTCTTCGTGATATGCATGACATCGCTATAGTGGGGCGTCGAGAGAATATTCCAATACTCCAAGTCCCAAAATGG
The DNA here is from genome assembly GCA_039707655.1 of Elymus sibiricus. Taxonomy (NCBI): domain Eukaryota; kingdom Viridiplantae; phylum Streptophyta; class Magnoliopsida; order Poales; family Poaceae; genus Elymus; species Elymus sibiricus. The sequence continues at coordinate 33,318,911 of CM077674.1, forward strand.
ACTCAGCATTTTCCATACTTTTAAGAGCGGCTCGACCCTCTTCCGCTTCTTTTCGGGCTCAGGGCACTCTTTCCACTTGTCCAACATCTCTTTGATTTATTCTCCGCTCCTTTTACGTGCCTTTTCTCGCCTCTCTTTTGTCTTGTCGAACAATTCATCATCACGTCTCCACTCGTCATTTTTTAAGCCATCTTCGGTGCCCCATGTACACGGTTTTGTGAGAGTGCTTTCTATAGAGATGGCGTGTTTCATCCATACACCTGCCACATGCGCAGTTTCCGTGGCAAACTTGGCCGGATTGATATCCGTAGGCGGGATAGTCTTGCACGGTCATGAGCAGCGCATGTCTCATAGGGAAATAGGCTCATGTGTAAGCATCCCATGTTTGGACCCCTTCATGAGCCCATAATGTGTCTGGCTCCTCCTTGAATAGTTGCAGATATAAATTAATTTCGTTCTCCGGTTGGGACAGCCCTTGAATTAGCATAACCATGTGTAGATACTTCTGCTTCATGCAGACCTATGGGGGGAGGTTGTAGATGCATACAACCACGTGCCAGGTGTTGTGCACGTTGTTCTGGTTGCCAAAAGGATTCAGACCGTCCGTGCTATAACCAAGCCTGAGATTCCTGTCATCTGCTTTGAAATGTGGGTATTCGTCGTCGAGTGCTTTACACCAGCACCCATTTGCAGGGTGTCTCAGCACTTCATCATTTTTGTTCGTCCTCTTGCCGTGCCAACGCACAAGCTTTGCTTGCTTCTTGTTTGCATATAGACGTTTCACACGGGAAATGAGTGGAAAGTACCATACAACCTTATGAGGAGTACGACCATCCTGTCCGCTCTCACCATCAACATCTCGTATAGTGTTCTTTCCTCTCTTGAATTAGGGTGGGTTGCACTCTGGACACCTTGTTAGGTTCGCGTGCTCGTTCCGATAAATGATGCAGTCATATTTGCATGCGTGATGTTTTATCGGATCCATATTAAGAAGGCACAACACCTTCTTGGCCTCATCGATACTTTTAGGTAGCATGTTCCCCGTAGGTAAAACATCATGTAGATACTTCAAATTCATATCGAGGGATGTGTCCGTACTATTGGTTTTTGCCTTGATGTCCAAAAGATTGAACGTGACACTGAGACGGGTGTGTTCTATCTTGCAACCCGCATACAATGGAGTTTTTGAGTCTTTCTCAAGTGTCGCCAGTTTGGCAGCCTCTCTGCAAGCCCTCTCTCGTTAGTAGTCTCTTTCACAATCAACTTTTGTACATGAGGGTCCTGGACCATTCCGGCCATCAAGCCACCCATTGCTTGTCGTGTCTGCTTCGGACTCTTCATGTCCGCCAGGCTCTTCATCATGTCCGGCCTCTTCATCATGTTCGACATCTTCATCATGATCAATATGTCCGCCAGGCTCTTCATCATGTCCGTCTTCTTGGTGCTCCATCCCTTCTTCTTCCGGCTCTCCATGCCCCGCTTCTGCATCTGACGACCCATCATCCCCCTCACCATAACTTGTCCATCTTCCATAACCAGGCATGAAACCAGACGACATCAAGTGTAGATGCAACGTGCTAGACTTCGGTGTGTACATAATCAAGCTTTCGCATTTAACACACAGAAAACATATGTTCTTGCCAGCCCTTCGCATCATATCTTGCAAGGCGAAATCTAAGAACTCCCTCAAACCTTGCATGAATCTATTTGACGCCCATGATTCGGAGTTATACATCTAACTTTGATCCATCCTTCGATCGACACCTATAACATATAACGCAATTAATTAGTATATTCTAAAAAGATGCAAAATTGAAAATTTCGGCATGACCTTTGCTATATATTCTCTGAAAAAGAAGACAACTATGTATACATCCCAGCTATTCTGCAACCCATTCCTGAATAAGCTATTCAGGAACTGTTCCTAACTGCCAAAAACAGATAAGCTAACTGTGCGTCATATTCCAGTTAACTGCTGAGCGGACTTTTTCTGGCACCGTTTTTTCACACTGTTTTTTGATCGTAATTTTTGAACCGTTTATCGGAATGATGCAAATAATATGTCGTTGGATAGCTATTGAATATGTGGAACTTCTGTATGTTGATCGTTTTCCCAAAATCCTTACAGTTTTTAAACAAAATTCAAAAAACTGAAAATTCTTCAAACGCGTTTTCGGTGTTTTTGTCAAAGAAAATTTCAAACCGTTTGTCGGAATGATGTGTATGATACACCATTGGAAAGCTATGGATTAGCCCGAACTTTGGTATATAGAACTTGTTTCAGATTCGCCACGGTTTAAGAGCAGTTTTCAAAAAATTAACGACATTTTCGTCATTTTTTCCCTAACTGCTACAGTACACGCTAACTGCTCGACCAAAATAGCTAAGTAACGTATGATGACCAAGCTAACTGCCGTGACTTAAGACACTATTTTTTTGTTTTTTTTCTGGTTTTTCCTGGATCAAGCTAACTGCCAGAATTGAAATAGCTAATTGTCGGGGATTGCGGTAGTTAACAACAAGTTAACTGCCGGACTGAAGGTACTAATTTTTTTCTTTTATATTTTCTTTTCGCCTGGGTCATGCTAACTGCGGGGCCCGAAATAGCTAACTGTCAGGACTACGGCAGTTAAGAACAAGTTAACTGCCCGACTGAAGATAGTAATTTTTTCTTTCCTCGTCAAGCTAACTGCGTGGCCCTGAAATAGCTAACTGCCTAGTATTGTTGCAGTTAACCGCAAGTTAACTGTCGGGACTGAATATACTACATTTTTTGTTTCGTTCTTTTCTCGCCGGGGGTCTTGCTAACTGTCATGAATCTCGAAGTTAACTACCACGCCGGCCGATGTTAATTGCCACTATGGACGAATTTTTTGTACAAAATGGCCAAACTTTATTCACTATTTTTCATTTCACTTTTTTGCCGGGATCATCATAAAAACAATGAATATGATGGTTAACTGCCATGCCGACCGAAATTAACTGCCACGCCGGCCAAAGTTAACTGCCACTATTACCGAACTCTTTTTTTTGGAAAGTGCCAGAACTTTTTTCATTGTTTTTTTTAAATTTTTTGCCGGAATCAACATAATAACAACAATGAATAATAAAAAATGGCCAACCTTTTTAGTATAGCAGGAGGAAGGTTGAGGGAGGAAGGTGGGGTGCTGGAGGCGCTCGACGGAGAAGAGGTGCGGCGGCGCGGCCCCGTGGATGCAGGTGATGGGGAAGCGACGCTGCAGGGTGGTGTGGGGGCGTCGCGCCGGCGCATGGCCATGGCGGGGTGTCGTGCCGGCGCGGCCACTTGGTAGCAGGGGACGGGGAAGAGGTGCGGCGGGAAGGCCCCGTGGATGCTGGTGATGGGGAAGCGGCGCTGCAGGTTGGTGTGGGCACGTCGCGCCGGTGCATGACTTGATGTGTCTGGCTCCTCCAAGATGGCTTCGTGACACCCAAGAAACACAAAAACATATATAAATCGAGTAGATTGGATGTGAGAGAGCGAGGTGGGACTATGTATTATATGAATATAAATCTTTTCTTTATCATCATCGCATGCTAGCTCGGTTGGCCGCGCCGTTATGTTCTGGTCGTCAGGTTTTGGGTTCAAGGCTGCTCACCAGCAAGTATTTTTTTCTCCTCAAATTGGACAGGTGGGCCGGATTGGTTCGTTCGGTTAGCCTAGGTGGGCCGGGGTCAATGCTAAGAAAAAGATGGGCTGGAGTCATTGGGGCTCTTTAGATTAGCATGGATTGGATCGGACGAACAAACCTGAATATATATACGAAGACGAAAAAACTTACAGAGCTGTTTGTCACTCTTTGGGCAATCTGGACGGCAAGGCGGAAGGCAATTCATGAAGGTAACCTGCAGAGTCCACATGCAACTCATTCTTTCGTAATCAGTTTCATAGCCGAGCTGGAGTCTTTACAAAACACAGAGAGATCACAAGGTGAGAGGGTGCGAGCAGCCATGGCGGGGAACACTTCTCGCCAGAACTGGAGACCTCCAGGTGAAGGCTTTGTTAAGATCAATGTTGATGGCGGATTCTCGAGGAATGGAGAACGAGGGGCAGCAGCAGCGGTTTGCAGAAACAATAATGGTACCTTCTTGGGCTCATCGGCAATGGTCTTTGAAGGTATTAACGACGCGGCTACACTTGAGTCCTTGGCTTGCAGGGAAGCTCTTTCATTAGCCCTTGATCTTATGGAGGACAGAATTGTTGTCGCTTGTGATTCAAAATCGGTGGTAGCAGATATTAGCAAAGGCACTGAAGGAAGATATTCAGCCATTGTCAAAGAAATTGTGTTACGTTCGAGGGAGTTCTCCACTTGTGATATCAAATTCGAAGGCCGGGCTTCCAACTGGGAAGCTCATAGCTTAGCAAAATTTTCGAGTTCATTAGATGTTGGACGACATGTGTGGCTAGGTGATCCCCATGATCCCCTAATTATTCCTGTAAACCTTACCATTATTCAATAAAGTGTGGTTTATTGCTCAAAAAAAAAAATACGAAGACGACGGACGGACGAAGCTAATTAATTACGTACGAAAATTATGAAGGAAGAAGCGATCAATTCTTTATTAGTAAAAAAAAGGTATAGATATAGATAGATATAGATATAGATTTTTTAACACTGCAAATTCATGATTAGCACTAGCAATCATGGAGCTGGATGCTGTACGAGACTAGACTAGAGACCACTAGTGTTTATAGTTGTACTGGACTACTGGTCTATTATCAGTGACGATAATTAATCGGGCAGCGAGAGAGGACAAGATGGAAAGAGACGTGAGGTACTCATGTGTTTGGTTTTGTTGTTTCTTTCAAAGAGAGAGAGAGAGTGAGAGAGAGAGAGAGAGAGATGAACGTGCATGGGACGTGGCATGCATAGGTCGGTCCCAGTTGGCTCGGCGTTGGGTCATAGACAGGGAGCGCCCGAGCCGTTGCTGTCAGCCCCTCCCTACACCCCTAGGGCCTCGAACGGCATTGATCTGTCTGCCACGAGTGTCCATTGTTTGTTTCTCCAGACCCCGGGACCAGGAGACAAGTTGAGGTCGCTATATCTAGCGACGACGCAACGTCGTCATGGCCATTGCGCACTTCCTTGAACTACTATGCATGCACATGATGATTTGTGGTGGGTTAGGTGATAAATTGAAGGTACCACCGGCCGGGTACGATCATGCATGTGTCGCGTGCACGTACGGTGGCCGGCCGGTAGCTACGTGTGCGCTACCTCCGCCCTCCGCAAACTAGCTTGATGCATGTACACTCCACCCTACAGCGCTCTAAACTAGCTAGTACGGTGTTCTGTGTCTGTGTGTGCATGCAGAGCAAGAAGCAGGAGACAACGGCACAAACGAAACCCGACGCCGGCCGCCGGGCTGCACTCCCATGTCTTTGTATGGGTGGCCTGCATGGGACGTCGATCGGCTACCCGCTCGCTCTCCACACGACCACACACTACACTGCCACATGCACGCGGACAAGGGTTGCCACATATTCATCTATCACCTCCCCTTATGTGGCCAGGAACATTTGGAACGAGAGGAACAGACGCATCTTTCGAAATGAGCAGAAGTCGGTTGAGGGTGTTTGCTTGCTCATTAGAGATGATTTAGGCCTCCTTATGGAGGCCAGGGAGTAGTCTTGTGAGGCATGTACAGCCGGGCTGTTTTGTGCAGCACCGGACCCCTTTCTTTTGATTTTCTCAAAAAGGATGGGGCGGAGGGGATTGAGGACTATAGGCCTATTAGTCTAATCCATGCCATAGCCAAGATCATTGCTAAGTTGCTCGCGATCCGTCTTGGGCCTCATATGAACAACCTTATCTCCAAGGCCCAAAGTGCTTTCATCAAAAAGAGAAGTATTCATGACAACTTCATGTACGTGCGCAATCTCGCTCGTCGGCTCCACAAAAGCAAAACACCATCCATCCTTCTCAAGCTTGACATTCGGAAGGCTTTTGACTCCGTGCGGTGGGATTACATTCTTGATCTTCTACAATGGAGAGGTTTCCCTAGCAAGTTTCGCGAGTGGGTTGCGGCCCTACTTTGCACATCCACTTCTCGGATCCTACTCAATGGTGTTCCCGGCCCCCCCATTAAGCACGGTCAGGGCCTTCGCCAAGGAGACCCGCTCTCGCCTCTATTGTTCGTCATCGCCATTGACCCTCTCCAACAAGTTCTCGACTTGGCCACTAGGCATGGGTTGCTTCACAAGATTAGGGGCTGTGGGGTTGTATGTAGGACCTCGCTTTATGCCGACGATGCAATGGTGTTCATGGCCCCCATCAAGCAAGATATTGACAACCTCTCGTCCATCTTGGGATGTTTTGGTGACACAACCGGATTAAAGACTAACTTCCAAAAGAGCTCCTTTGTCTCCATTCAGTGCGGTAACCACAACCTGGGTGAGATCCTCCATAACTTGCCGGCGACCCGAGCTTATTTTCCCATCCGCTATTTGGGTCTACCCCTCTCCATATGGCAGCTCAAGAGAGCAGATTTCCATTTCCTTGAAGACAAGGTTGCCGCAAGGCTTGTCCCTTGGGATGGGCAAAACATCACCACTATGGGTCGTGGTACCCTCGTCAAGTCTGTGCTCACTTCGCAAGTCATCTACCATGCCACTCCGCTTATCATCCCGCCACCAGTCATAAAGAGCATCAACAAAATCGACAGGGCTTTCCTTTGGGCGGGAACGGACAAAATCACTGGTGCCAAGTGCAAGGTTAATTGGGCTACCGTGTGTCGTCCAAAACATCTTGGGGGATTCGGTGTGCTCGACCTTGACAAGTTCGCTCGGGCCTTGCGCTTGCGATTGCTTTGGTATGAGTGGAAAGAACCAAACAAGCTTTGGGTGGGTATGGGGAACCCATGCGACAAAGTGGACATCAACCTCTTCTATGCCTCTACCATCATATCAATTGGCAATGGCGCCATTGCCCCTTTTTGGGATTCCCCTTGGCTCAATGGGATGAAACCGAAGGACATCGCTCCCCTCATTTACTTGGCCTCATCGCGAAAAAATTGGAAAGTCAAGGAGGCCTTGGAGGACGATGCTTGGATTCGCAAGATAAGACTCTATATGATTCTCACCATGGAGCACCTTAGGCAATTTGTTGAGCTTTGGGAGAAAATTCGCCACACCCACCTCCGCGATGATGTAATGGATGAGATGATTTGGAAGCACTCGACTAGTGGGCATTATTCTTCGGCATCGGCTTACCGCGCACAATTCATTTTTTCTACGGTCACCACCTTCCACTGCTACATTTGGGGCGTCTGGGCTCCGCCAAAGGTGAAATTCTTTGCGTGGCTTGCAAACCGCAATAGGATTTGGACGTCCGACAGGCTCGGCAGGAGGGGTTGGCAAAATTGTGGACTTTGTCCACTTTGCCAATGTGTGCAAGAAAGTGGAGCCCATCTTTTTTCAAGTGTCGGTTCACCGTTAGGATTTGGAACCTTATCAAATATTGGCTCGGTCTTCATGTGATTGACACGGCAACTTGGGGGACCTTACACTCACTCTTGCATTGGTGGAGGAACATGTCCGGAAGCAACATCCCTAATAGGAAGGCCATGGCATCTCTCACCATGCTAGTTGGTTGGACCATTTGGAATGAGAGAAATGCTCGTGTATTCCGACACAAATCAACTTCGGCACCGGTCATCTTCGGTATCATCAAAAGGGGTGCTAGACTTTGGGTTATCGCGGGTGCGAAAAAATTGGGAAACATAATGCCGGGAGAGTAATGACCATTTTGTATGTGGGGTGGTGTGTAACAAACTCTATTCTCCTTCTTAATTAATAGATGAGGCAAAACTTATGCCTCCGTTTCGATTTTTTTTTTCTTGCTGAGGTTACTTCAGTTTGTACAGTTTTCCCTCTACTTTAATGAAAAGGCAGAGCACCTGCCGTTCCAGTCACAAAAAAAAGAAAACATGCACGCGGACGACAAGCAGCACCGTGCTAGCAAGCTCCGCATCATTGGTTGTTGTTACGCATCAACTACATGAACAAACATGGCAGTAGATCTTGCACATGATTACGCCCACGCAACGTTACAAGACACATGACCCTACACCGATGTCCGTTGTGCCAGTATATTTGTCATTCGTGGTGTCTTTTTTTTTTCTTTCGAAGGAAGGGTTATCAAAAAATGTTTTTTGTTTTTGTTCTGGGTAGATCAAAAAATTGTTTTGGTGGGCCTAAGAAAGAACGCCCGACCCATGTGTCTCCACGGTCGTGGAAGAACGACGCAGACGTACGCAGCAGATAAGCCCGCTGGACACGTCCTTGATGTTTAACTCGGATAACGAATATTATTCCCTAATAATAATGAGAAAGGAGTAACAGCTCACGGGTGCAGGGGCACCCTCATGAACAGTAAATTCGTAAAAATTTCAAAAAAAATCAAAAAAATCTGAAACTTTCAAGGATCAAAGATTTGATGTTCTTAAAAAGTTTCAGGCACAAATAACCTTCGTGGAGCCCCCACCAAAATAAAACAAAATCACTGCTCAAAATGTACATAGACTTTGAACAATGATTTTGTTTTTTTACGTGAGGGCTCCTCGAATGTTATTTTTAGCTAAAACTTTGCAAGATCATCGAAAGTTTGATCATGTCTGATGTCCCAAAGTTTTAGATTTTTTTTAATTTGTTTTGAATTTACTGTTCATAGAGGGTGTAGGGGCACCTGGGTGCTGAAAATCCCGTCTCAATAATAATACCATACCGCTAACTAAGCATTGCTCGCACCAGCATATACACGCGCCGGTTGTCCATCCCACCCCGGCCAGGTGTGGTAGCGCGCTCCTATTACTCCCGCTTTGGAGGGCCGAAGGGTTGGCATCTCGTGGTGGCGAGTGGGCTTGAGGCCGTGGCGAACGTCTGTCTCACGATTGTTTTTTTTTTTTGAGAACCAGAGTAAAAAAATTACTCTAGTGGGAGGTTACATTCTGACATCATCAGATTCCTCAATCTGCTAGGGACATTCGCTATCAGAAGCATCTCACCATTGGACCGAGCTTCAACTGCCAACTCATGAGCCAGGGAATTTTGCTCGCTCTTGTAACGTGATTGTAAGAGGGCTGCTTTGATGTCCAAAATCAGGCCGTGGCTCGGGGAGCGGTTCCCTGCACCATCCTGCAGATCATCTGCCAGGTTTTTGCAATCCGTTTCCACCACTAGAGGGCCTCTATAGACAGACGACAGGGCGTTCAGGCCAAGGAGCATCGCCTTTCCCTCTGCTTCCAGTGGGCTGTTCGAGGGCTCTAGCTGTCTGCCGACTGACAAATAGGTAAAGCCTCGTGAACCCCGAGCGATTGCGCCACCCCATCCTTGTCCAGTGTCATGCAGATAAGAAGCATCAGAATTTAACTTCGCTTTCCCTGGCGCGGGTGCACTCCATCGAACACTAGAAAGCACAGAAGTGCAAGGCGGTGGAATGGGGCAGGCAGCAGCCGATTTGCCTGACGACGACTGGTCCAGAGCTGCATTTTTTCATTCTTCCACCAGGTTTGACAGGAAATGCACAGAACCCTCGATTGTTTCCTTGCCGTATCCATGCACACAGTTTTCTCTCAAGTGCCAGCATCTCCATAGTAGCAGCAGCAGCTTTGCTCTCATCTCCGCTGTCTCCGAGCTTAAGAGAATCTGAAGCCAGTCACATCCCGTGTGCCTGAAAGATATTTCCGAGGGGAGGTTCCAATCATCCCTCATAGCATGCCGGAGTGCCCTACTCTTGGTGCAGGTGATCACCGCGTGGTATTCATCCTCATCGCCATTCCCACATGTATTGCACGTAGCGTCGACAGTAAGCGTGCGTCTGAATTTGTTCTTCTTTGTTGCAAGTGTGTTGGTGGCAACCCTCCAACCAAAAACCTTGACTTTCGGTGGAACATCTGCTTTCCAAATGAGGTCCCATATGCTGCGATCATTGGGATCACTCGTCGAGCTGGACGAAGATAGATGAGAGGAATTCTTTATAGTAGCCGCAAGCTTGTAGGCACTCCTCACCGAGAAATTACCATTTCTCTCATAATGCCAGGCTATACAGTCCTTTGCTTCGGTCCTTGGAAGGCGAATCCTACATATATCATCCGCATCAAACGGGTGGAAGATTTGCTTGATGAGGGGAATGTTCCAGGCTTTATGCTCCTGGTCCATAAGCTGACTCACCCATCGAATGCGGGACCTTCTTATGAATGATGCACTCTTTAGCCCCTCCTTGCGAGGGATCCAACGATCCCTCTGAATCTGAATGTTTTTCCCGTCTCCTACTCGCCAAATAACTCATTTTTTCAGCAGCTCCAGGCCGGCCTCAATACTCTCCAAACGGTTGAAGCATCGGAAGCAAACACTGTATCCAAGAGGTTCCCGTGAGGGTAATATTTTGACTTGAAAACATGTGCATATAGACTGTCGGGTTTTTGGATCAGCCTCCATCCTTGTTTAGCAAGTAGGGCAATGTTGAACAAATGCATGTCTCTGAAACCGATGCCCCCCGCTCGCTTGGGTTTCGTCATGTTATCCCACGACATCCAATGCACTTTGCGCTTACCATGTTCATCTCCCCACCAGAAATCACGAATGAGTTTTTCATATTTCTCACAGAAACCCAAGGATAGAAGGAAGACCCCCTTAGTATAGCATGTGAGGGCTTGGATCACAGATTTCACATGCACTTCCTTGGCCGCGTAGGACATAAATCTCTCCGACCAATCGCTACACCTCTTGCCAAATCTGTCCATAATTGGCTGAAAATTTTCATCTTTCATCCTGCCTTCTGGTGTTGGGAGACCAAGGTACTTACTCTCAAAAGCAGTAGAGACAACCCCCAGCACCCTCTTAATTACCTCTCTAGTCTCTTCCGGACAAACCACGCTGAACAAGATTGAGCACTTACTCTCACTTAGAAGTTGCCCCGTACCTCTCTGGAAAGCTGCCAAGACCTTTTTAATGACGATAGCTTGTTCCACCGAGGCTCTGAAGAACAACAGACTGTCATCAGCGAACAAAAGGTTAGAGATTCCTGGACTATTCTTGGCAATTTTCAGCGGCGTTAAGTTTCCTTGATTGATTTCCTTTTCAATGAGCTTGACCAGTCCGTCGGCAACAAACAAGAAGAGATAGGGGCTTAGGGGATCACCCTGGCGCAAGCCCCTGGAGGGAAGGAAGGGCTCAAGGAGTTCACCATTGCAGCGAACCGAGTATCTAACAAAATGTACGCAAGCCATTACCCACCCAGTCCATTGCTGATTAAACCCTGTCTTCAACAAAACTCCTTCGAGGAAGTCCCAGTCCACTCTATCATAGGCCTTTGCAAGGTCCAACTTATACGCACAATGGGTGTTCTGTACATGTTTGCTGTGTTGGATCTTGTGAAAACATTCGAAGGCAATGGATGCATTGTCCGTGATCAGTCTCCCAGGGATGAACGCACTCTGAGTTTCCTAGATAATCTCATCATGGAGCGGTCTCATGCGGTTCACCAGGCACTTAGAAATCACTTTGTATAGGACATTGCAAAGACTAATCGGCCGGTAGTCCTTGAGAGACTGTGGGTTCTTATTCTTGGGAATCAACACAATCACCATGTCATTGTGGCCCTCCGACATGGTTCCATTCTCAAAAAAGCCGAGCACACCCTTCACCACATCCTCCCTTAGCACCTCCCAGTTCCTTTGGAAAAAGCACGCCGGGAAGCCGTCCGGGCCGGGAGCCTTGAGGGGGCCGATTTGGAAAAGGGCATCACTTACTACCTCCACCATGAAAGGTTTGGACAGTTGCTGGTTCATGTCATCCGAGATCTTGTTTGTAACCAGTTCTAGTATTTCCAGTGGGTACGTTTCTCCCTCCCTCTCATACAGCCTGCGAAAGAACTCACGTGTCATCCCATGGATCTCCTCCTTTTTTTCTTTCCACACTCCAGAGCTGTCCATCAATCTGGTTATGTCGTTTTTCTTTTTACGCCAAGTAGCCTTTCGTTGGAACCATTTGGTGTTCCAATCACCCTCTCTCAGGTAAGTAGCCCGAGATCTTTGTCTCCACATTATTTCCTCTCGCAATAGAAGTTCATCCAATTCTGCAGAGTACTGTTTGATAGATTTCTGCTGATCGGGAGAGGGAGGCAAGCTCCAGAGGATGCTGAGTTTGTTCCTGATCTCCTTAGTTTTCTTCAGAACAGACCCAAAGTCCCTGTCCGCCCAGCTCTTGAGATCCTTTTGCATGCGAAGCAGTTTGGCCGTGACTGCACCCAGATCGGCAGCCTCTCCCCCATTTGCCCAGGAGCTATCAATCGCGTCCTTAAGAGTGCAAACCCGCTCCCACATTTGTTCATACCTGAAGGTTGGAGCACTCCCTTTTTCCTTCGGCCTCCACTCCTTCCTCTGGCCAAAACGAACCAGTACCGGGAGGTGATCCGACCTTGATGAACAAATGTGTTCAACTGTAGCTTTCCTGAAGATATCCGACCACTCCGGGCTGGCTACCCCTCTATCTAGTCTGGATCGAACATTGTTCTTCCCATCTTGCTTATTATTGTATGTCCACACAGGTCCTTTGAACCCCATGTCGAAAAGATTACACTCAGCAAGAACCTCACGAAAATTTTGCATGTATCTTTCAGACCTCTTTGCCACGGACAAGTGTTCGGATTGCCACATGGTTTCGTTGAAATCACCAATCATGAACCATGGTGCATTAGATGAATTTTTTATCCTTCTCAACAACTCCCACATATTGTGCCTCTCATGTGCTTTCGGTTCACCATAGACAAATGTGCCCCTCCACTGAACACTACCAGAGCTCAACCGTATCAAAGCATCAATGTACCGAGGGCCAACGGCAAGCTTTATTACTTCCAGACTTTCATCATAAAAAAGCGCAATGCCGACACTCTTACCGGTGCCGGGATGCGTGATACAATGCTTTAGTCCTAACCTCCACTTAAGCTTATTGACGTAGGAGTTGCTTTGCCGCGTTTCCGAGACGAACACCAGCTTGGGCTTGTAGGTGTGCACTAGGCACACAAGTTCTTGAACTGTCCGGGGTTGCCCCAAACCCCGGCAGTTCCAGCTTAGGATCGTCATGGGCCTTGACGGGTGCCGCCATTAGCGCCCGTCAGTATGCCGGCAGCCCCGGGGCCGGTCGCTTCCACACCACCTGCACTCTCCTTGATGTTCCCCTCATCCTCTGTAGCAGACCCTTTCTGCTTCTTGCTGTACTCAGTACCATTATGCTCAGTCTCACCCTTCCTGTCCGTCACATCAGTGGTAGGTTCAGCAATGCTGCGCTTGCCAAGGACCGAGGGAGCAGCGCCCCCAGATTCATAGCTCGTCCGTTCCTTGCCCTGCAGAGATTCAAAAGTTTTTGGGTCGGTGTTTGCCTGACTCTTACCCTTCTCGATCACCTGAATATCCTTCTGCACCAGTTTCTCAGTCCCCTCCCCCTCAGCATTTCTCCCTTTTTCCTTTCTATTCTTGTCGATACCCTCACCTTTGCTGCCTGTTGCACTGTCGTTAACCTCTTCAGAGCTGCGCTGCACCCTTTTGCCTAGGACCGAGACACCAGCATCGACATCCTTGCTGCCATTTCCACCGACCACCTGCAAGCTGTCAGCATTTTTTGGATGTTCAGTTACCCTGTCCTTTTCCTCATCAGTTTTCTTCTGAACTGCTTGTTGTTGTATCGATGTCAACCACCCAGTCGGCTGCTCTCTGTGAACCTCCTGACAGGGCACCGTTTCAAGTTCAGACTCCACCACGTACTCACCAGCACCACCAGACCCACGTCCATTCCTCTTTCCCAATACAGTGCCCTTTCCTTCAGTTGGGTACAAAACTGTCTTACCCTCCTACTTACCAAGACGAGCAGCAACAGCTTCCAAGGATGCACTCAGTTGCAAAGGGGTTTTACCACCTGCAGATTTAGTCTTGGGTGCCTCAACAATATTCTCTCCCTGCACCGGAACCTTGCGCTGTTCAGTCACCCCTTTAGTTCTCCCATCAGTCCAAATAGCAGTTGTTTCAATCTTCAGGTTTTTTTTTTTTTTTTTGAAACGGAGGCAAAAGATTTGCCTCATCCATTAATTAAGCAGAAGAGAGTTGCCCAGTTAATTAATGGAAAACCAGGCAAAAACCATCACAATCCGCTGAGCGGCACACCCAAGATACCCACACACGCCACTCCAAAGAGGGCCTCGTCGAGACAACACAACGACGTCATCGTCATCACTTCTCCCCTAGAGGCGTCATCGCCATCCCAAACTCTGAGAAACGACTCCGACTTCGCCAAAGACGATCATCGAACCAACCCACACTGAAAAGGCCGTGTGGAGTCACATGAAGATCCGCGCCAGACCTCAGCCACCGCGACGAGACAGCGCAGCTCCGACATCGACGGAGAGCTACGAAAGAGAACCAGGCAAGGCTGGCGCCGTGGAAGATCACCGAACGGACCGCCTGCTACCCGTCATCGTACGCCACAGGGCCCCGCCACCGCAGCTTCGACTTCAAAGCAACCAACCAGCCGAGGCCATCCCACGAACACGCCGGAGAAGAGCCGACTACCTCAACCAATGCCGCGTCACCTACATCGCTCCCAGCGACACCGTTGCCACCGAAGCCTCCACGCCAACACCAACACCATCCACAGGTCCCGCTTGCCGGTGCCCAGCTCCAAAGACGAAGCCCCCAAGAGGGAAAACGACACCAAAGTACCGCCATCGTCCGATCACACCAGATCAAGGGTTTCCCCCGGAGCCGCAGCAACCGCCGGTCCACACGGGAGGGGTGCGGCAGCAATGCAACAATGCCTCCAGGAAGGTCAACGACGGCCACAGCCGCCGCCATCGCTGGTCACGGCCACAACCGAGACAGGGTCTTCACCCAAGCTCCCAACACCACCTCAGCCGCACATCACCCCGGCGCCGACAAGCCCACCAACAACCACCACCGCGGAGTCCACCGGTTGCCACTCCGCCACAACTGCACGTCGGGCCGCCTCATGGCCCGCCGCAACACCAAAGCCGCCAACCTAGGGCCGCCGCCCCAGCTCTCGGGCAACACGTCCGGACATAGCCCAGCGGCCGCCCACACAAGCGCGCATGTCGTCCGCCGGCACCGAGCACGCGACGTCCGCCACCGCAGCCGCCGGATCTGGGCGCTAGGACCCAGATCCCCACCGCATCGAACCTCCTCATGGCCCTCCGCACCCTGGCATTCCTCGTCGCGCCGAAGAGTAGTGCCACCACCAGAACTAGCCCGGGGCCGCCGCCCCGGCTTCCGCAGCCCGCAGTACCACCACCACCGCGAACTCCCGCAACTGCCGCAGGCCAAGCACGGAATCTTCAGGTATTCAATCTCGTCAGTTATAATGTTCTGGTTCAGAGTTCCTACAGCCATCCCATGTGGTATACTAGTGTTCTGAAAGGCCTCGGAGCCCCAAAATTTGTCTTGGTGTTGTTCCTCCTTTGGATCCTCCCCACATGGCTGTGTTTCATCGTCTTGACAATACCGTACCTCGAACGTCAACTCCCAGCCTGCTATTTTCTTGCCCAGCATCATTGTACTATCTCCCAATACTCCGTCAGGTGGATCGCCCGTTTGAGATTGACGAATCCGTTTCCTCCTTCTTCGACCTCCCCTATCCATTTTAAACAGGGATTGATCGCATCCGATTTGTGGCCATTTACCCTCAATCTTTGTAACAGTACATGGAGATTCAAGAACAGGGCTGATCTGTTGCACGCTGACCATCGTATCCTACCGGACCGTATCTGTACACTCAAAAACTGACACTGGATCCTGCACATTACCATCTAGTATGGATGATTCATTGCCAAAGTCCTCCACGACCTCTTCCTTTCGATTGAGCAGACCACACTAGTTTCCTCCATATCCGTGCAATAAGAAGTCTTTGGGGCAGACAAAGGATTACCTGCTTGAGGTAACTTGGAAAAACTCACCACTTCCGGTTGAACTCCGACCATATGCACACGTTCCAAATCCCTCCTCATCTGCTTCAATTTCTGACCGATTTTTTCCAGTCCCTGATCAATCGCCCGATCTGGAACCTTCCCGCAGCCTTCCGGATTCTTTCCACTACGGATCTTGCTCTTTGCCAATCTGCAGACCGCAGTCCTCATCCTGATCCACGAGTCGCGGAGTCCCAGGGGGTCTCCATCTTCATCGACGGCCCTCAGGTCCCTCTCGTACTCTCTCTCAATAGGTGGATTCTGGATCTCTCCCGCCGGAGCGGCGGTGGCAATCCCTGACGGCGTTCGCCCCCGAGTCGCCTCGGGGTCAGGTGCGCCAATCACGGGTCGAGTCATTTTTCATATATACTGTCTCACGAGACAATCGTGTTGTCTCACGATTGTTAGTTCGCCCCAGTAGCCTAGCCCAAAAGCCTGGATGGCATCATCAAGCCTCTTATGTTCTGGGGTTTCCAAAGAGTCCGTGATGGCAGGTGGCCTGAATGCTTTAGTGGGCCATGGACTCGCTCGCATGACTCCACCACGCCAATGATTGCGAGTTCTTTCGACGTTTCCGCTAGCTCCATCTGAACTGTATGGCCACATGAACGTTGCATTGTGCTGGCGCACATCCCCCGGAGCTCACCGTTGTCATCCACAACATTTGGTCTTGATATTGGGAGGCCCAGTTGTATGGGAGTTTTACCCTTAGAAACGACGATGTCCCATTATAGCTGATAATGTTGAAACTTTTGTTTGGCAAACGGCAAGTCCATAATCAACTTTTTTTTCATCTTAAGTTCTATTTGCCTTTTCATTTTTGTCCATTTCTTCATTTGTTTTTCAATTCTCATGTTGCCCCAAATTTTCTGGTAGTCCTAATACACAATCCGCTATGTCAAGTCACAAAAACAATCAAGTAAATTAAGTTTTTTTGTTCATGGTCATATAAATTTTGTTTTTTTATTTTGTTTAAAATATTCAATTTTAATGTGTTGTAGTGATTTAGCATATCTATTCTTGCATGATATTATTATATGTCAAACAATTATTAAACATTCATGAATATTTGTTTGACTTACATGAACACTTTACTGAAAACATGAACATTTTCCATATAAGTTGAAACATATTCAAAGATAATCTAGTTGCAATTTTGGGTGCTGAAATAATTAGTAGAATTCAAGTCAATATTTTATTTAGCACACACGAGTATTATATTTTGACGTGATGAACATTTTTTTAGATGGTGAGCTTTATCTCAAGGAAGTATATATAACATGTAACCTATGAAAATAATTTAATAAATTGTGTGAACATTTTATTTGTTATTTATGATTTTTTTTTCATTGGCATCCATGAATATTTTTCATACCAACATATCATAATGCTAAATAAGAATTTCTTGTGGTTAAAACCAAATAGTAACCTATTTCTTTAACCTCGACGATTTCACTCGTTATAGCACCTGACCAAACATCTCACGACACAAGCTGATGGCAGAAAAGTTAAAATAAGAAAAAATCAATTTTGAATGATAGGGAAAACAGTTTCAATTAAAAATATTTCAGAATCAACCCCTATCTCCCGGATAAGGAAAGAGATCTCAATTCTAAAATGGAATGTGAGGTTGGAATGAGTACAATTCTCAGTAGATCTCCCGGTTGAGAGGTTCAAGCCCTCTAGAAACACCGGAGAACCACGATCCCTGTGTTTAGCGTCTAGTCTGAGGTGGGGGTTGCCCGTATTTCCCAGATGAGACAAAATGCGTTCAAAAGACATAATTCAATATTGCATATACTCGTCCAACATTTATCGCAAATTTTACTATACGTAGGATGATCAAAATAGTGAAAGCGAAAAAAAGAATCTTATGAGTGTTTTTTTAGTATAGTGGGTCGAAAAGACTAGCGGTGACACGTGCCAACAGGTGTATGCGACTGAGGAGACGGGTACATCTAGAACCAGTGAGGTTCGGTGGTGAGCTGAATATTTTGTGTTGAGTTTAACCTTCGTTATATTAGAATGCCATGATCTCAGGTAGAAGTCAAAACCAGGCTACATCATTAACGAAAGGTCTAAATCAGTCAAGGTATGGTGTTTCTCAATCTGAGATAGTACAAAAAATTTTCTTGTTCTGCATTAAGAACAAAATCAAAGGAGTAGAAATATTGGAAATAACCAAAACTTGTCCATATGTCCTTATTGAGACCGGCGGTTATATAGTTTCCTGTATGAGTACGTACATTGTCCAATCTTGGAATGGAATTTAAAGGATGTACCGTCAAACATGACCCGTCGATAATTGAGCAACTCGTGATCGGCCCATTGTTATTGTCAACGTCAAGCGCAAACGAATACGACTCCCATCCTTTTCCCATGTCCATCCAGCAGCCGCCATGGAGCGGACGCGGTGGACGGGCCTGGCGCAGGACGTCGCCCGTGACATCACCGGACGACTGCACTACGCTGCCGACTTCGTCCGCTTCCATGCCGTGTGCAAGCCATGGCGTGACTCGTGAGACGGGCAGCCGCCGCTGTTCCGGACACCGACGACCCAGTTCCTGCCGTGGCTCCTCGCGGTTGCCGACGATGACTCGACCCCACTCTACTTCAGGTGCATCTTCTGCAAGTCCAGCTACCGCACACAGCGGCCACCACCGCCGTTCACGTCCCGAAGGATCTGGGTGTGCAACGCGGACGCCACCGCCGTCCGGTACCTCACCGTCGAACACCTCTGCCCTAGCCTTCATGACCCCCTCACGGGAGAAGTCACCCAGATGCCTTGTTTCCCGTATAACTTCGACGACCAGTGGGACGAGAACAATCGCGAAGGCATCCTCTATGGCGATGGTACCATCCTACTATACAACATCTGTTGCGTCGACGCCTATGGCAACAGCGCCATCTTCAGGGCAGCACTCCTGCGCTCCGGTGACGCAAAGTGGACGCTCGTCGAAAGGACCCTTGAGAACCCCGGCGAGCACAGCGAGGTCTGCGTCGTAATGAAGTCTAGCCTCTGTCACATCATCACACCAGACGTCGCTATCGCCGGCGACGTGCTACTCCCAAGGACGTGCAGCGACCGTCGGTCCAGCTACAACTACATCTTGTTAGAGATACGACAGGCAAAATCAACGAAGAACGAAATCAAACACAGGGGACACAAGGATTTAACGTGGAAAACTCCTCCAGCACGAAGGGAAAAAAACCACGGGCGCCAGCCAGCAAATCTTCACCATGTCGGAAGAGGTTACACACGTCGGGGATTTACAACTGATCCACTTATCCCATGCGATGGCTTACATAGGTATATATAGTACCGGGGATTTTCAGACTTCGCTACGCTGCGCTACGGCCCAAGCCTCCGGGCAACGGGCCTCCGCTCCGCTCCGCTCGTCAGAAGTTAGCCTTTAACTTTATACTTGAATTTCGATCACAATATAACACATCCTGGAGTCCCGCGGCGATCTACTATGGGTGTCGGTTCATGCCAAGATCCTCGAAGGCACCGGTCTATTTGGTCCGCTATCGGTGTTTGTGCACGCGCTAGAGGAGGAGGCGTCGACACCAAAGAAGATGCAGTGGGTGAGAAAAGACGATAGTAGCCTGGCCGACCGTGTGCCGTTTTTAGGGTCACCGAGTAGCTTGGCCATAGACGCCTCGCGACTCGGTATCAAAGGCGGATGTGTCAGCTTCAGCTACTACACTAGGATAGCCTTGCGGCGGGCGTAAGCAGTTTTGTGTGTACAGGTACAATCTTATCTATACCTTACTAATAAAGGGATTAGTGCTTCTGTCCGTCCGTCTTAAAATTACCCCCGAAGTTGCCACAAATTACCCACTATGCCACCACATAGGAGACCTGGGTTCGACCCCAGCCCCTCCGCCTTTTCTTTTTCACTTCTCTTTTTAGTGCAAATTCAAATGCCTCTTAAAATATTCATATGTTTCAAACCCTAACTCCAAATCTGACAAGTTATATATGAAAATCCCTCAGAAAAATGTGTAAATTTCAAATATGCTATTATCTTGCATTTTAATCATTTCTAGAATTAAGTTTATGGTGAAACCTTAATTAATACCTTCTCTATATGGGGTATTTTGAAAATGCCTATTATATATGTTTCCTACCCCATTTAACTTGAATAGATATGATAGTTTGATGCTCTCACAAAAGATATTATTGGCACTATAGGGGATGTCGATTCCTACCAGCTACCATATGCTAAATGTTACAATAGGTACATATAGTCATCCTATTTCCCACCGTGCACAATTACCAACCAATATACGATGATGTAAACTAAATTTCTGATACGAGCTTTATGTAAACAAGTCGCTTAATGTTGATCTCCATATTTTTTGAAATTGTGCCCATAAAGATTTTCGGAAACACCTTGAGTACACTTCAAAAATCATCCAACCATTATGTTTTTGCGCAACATCACTTATCATGTTGTTTGTTGTGTGGAGATTTCAAGGGATTTGCTAATGTCGTCGCGTGTGTGTATGAGGAGGTGATTTTTTTTCTCCCGTTGCAACGCACCGGCATGTTTGCTAATCAACGATAAAACCGAGTTCATTGAGCGGCTGCCACAAGGATGGGACGAAGGCAAGTGCTCGTGGCTCGTCCCCCAACCCGCTATTGCTCCAATTCAGGTATGCACTAGTAAAACATCTCAAGTTGATCTTTTTGGATAATAGAATCTAATTTTATGGTCGCATCAAGCTAATACTAGAAAGATATGGGTACTCATATACATCTCTATACCAACCACATGTTCTCTTCCTGGGAACGGGCCTCGGATTCTTCAGTGGTTAAGATTGACACGCACTGGAATTCCACCAAAATCCAAACATATCCAATTCCTAAGCACATGCTTACAGCAGTCACTCTGGTTAATATACATCATATAAGAGTTTAATCCGTGCAATCTATGTAATAATCTCAAATTAACGGAGTGCTAAAAAGTTAATATTGCTTTTGCTCGATCAGGGAATCACTAAGTCGTTGAAGGCTCCAGAACGAAAGCAGCAACAACAAGAGACAGCTCCAATTACTGATCCAACACGTATTATTCACATATTGAGACATCCCGAACCTCGTTTCAGGGTGTTGATGCGTAATCTGCTTCTCACGGTGGATAGCTCTCAACTGCAAGTCTTGTTCAGCAAGCACGGCAAAGTGTCCAGCGCTGAGGTACTCTACCACAAGAAGACATGGCGTTCCGGCGGTCTCGGTTTCGTAACCATGTCGACGGTGCAAGCTCATCTGGGAGATGCTCTCAATGGAATGTGTTTGGATGGTCGCAGTCCCGAGGTTATCTTAGTCAAGGAGGAACGGCCACGGTGCCGCCGTCGGCGGCGGCGTCTTCCATCTTAGCAGCTACATGTAGCTTGCTCTTCTTGGGCGTGGTTATTGCGAAAAAACTTCGATCATAATTCCTAGTTGCATATGCTCTCCTTCCGCGTATATGTCTAAATTGATTATGTAGAATGACACACAAATCGAAAGTTTTAGGAACAGGAAAATTGAGATTTTCTTTTTGCATTTGGCAGGTCGAAAGGCAAAATATTGACTGGGAAATCTAACGGGGCTCGTGCATACGGGTGTCTTCTCAATGCATGCAGTGTTGTTGCTGTTGTTCTTCTGATGTTTTTTACTTCACTGGATTCAGAGTCATGACCCCTACGACTGTATGGTTTAATTAATTTGAAGACGGGATTATATCTGTCAAAACATTGTTTGGGTTTACATGCCCCTGGAGGGCTACCTGGAAGACTGATTGTTTTAGACTCAGGTGCGACGTCATCGTCTACTACATGTGCGCTGAGCCTGTTGTCACCCGGCGGCCCGGTGCAGAATTGCCTACCAGTGACGGGCGCCGCGCCTGCCACTGTTAATCTATATACTAGTGGCGGGCGAGTAGTTCCGCGTGCCACTGGTAAGTAAGATACGAGTGGTGGGCCCATTTAGCCACCCGCCACTGGTAATTCTCATACCAGTGGCGAGCCCGTTTGTGAGCCCACCACTGGTATCCTCCCCAGGCTGTAGGAAAAATGCTGCCGCGGCAGCGAAATATGTTATCGAAAATTGCTTCAAAATAATTCACAATAAATAAGATCACGGGACATATATTAACTAACGAGAGTAACTTATAACAATAAATGGGTAACAAACAATACATATTCGACAAAGTGTGCATGCACTTAAACAACAATAAGGAAGTGTATAGTCATGCAAAGTACATGGATCTAGCTAGGCCGTTTGTTGTCTTGCCGGTTGCGCTCTCTTCTATATCGGGGCTACAAGCACGCCTTCAAGTCGTCACACCGTCGCCAAGTGCCTTCAAGTGCGCCTCTTGTTCGTTTGACTCATCTTCGGCGCCGTCGTCATAGAGGAACCCTGCTGACGAGCAGACCTCTCCTTGTTGATGACATACGCGAATAAAATTTGGACGTGTTCGAACTCTCTGCCTGGCTCGAACGGCGTGCGTTGTAGTTCTGTACCCCACTTGACGACGTCCTCGTGAATCATGAACGATGTGCTCGGCCATAAGAACTCTTCGATGAGGAGGCAGATGTAGAAGCCACACGCCTCGGTTATCTCCGGTTGCTGCCTGCAGGAGAATTCTGTGTAGTGCTTGAAGCATTTCCGATTATATCTATGGACCCTCCTCATGATGTGCCCTTCGGTCAAGCTCCATTCAAAGAGACATTCATCCAAAAGATTCATCAGGAGCGACCAGTCTTTGTTCGGGCTCTTAAGGGAATCCATCAAGTAAGAATTGGACCTTTGCGGTTGTAGCACTATGAGAATCCAGTGGTTCCTGTGCAAACAAGTGAACATACCGCGAATATGACCAAGTTTATAAGTTTGGTACGTCAAAGCATAAAGGAAAAACTACGAAAGCATAAAGGAGATAAGCACTTACTTGGGTCGGTAGGGCACGAGCAGGTAGTCTTTGCCCTTGTTATTTCGCATGAAATCGCATAGGTATTGCATCATGGACTGCCTACCAGTATCATCGAGAAGATTCTCCTGGTTCATGAGAAAGGGGTCGGCTATCGTGACATTCAGAACATTCATGCGTCTGGCCTTTTTGGCTTGAAAAAGCGCCCATAGCCTGATGAGGCAAAATTCGAGTTTATAAAAGTTGAATAGATAGAAGATTTCTGTGAAATCCACATATACTTTGTTCGCGGAGAACTATTTATGGAAACCATAACCCTTTGGCACCTTCACCGTATAATGTGTTGGATTAACAATGCGTCCTGACTTACGATTGGCTAACTCCAATTCTGTGATGTTGTCATGCAGAATCTTCATCTCAATGCAGATGTCTTCGTACACATCCTTCGTATGCCAAGAACTTCTTCGTCGAGCCCTTCCCACACGGTGCTTTATCATTTGCACCGGCGCTAGCAGCCTTTCCTTTGCTCTTCGATTTCACGATCGTCCGATGCGTCCTACGTTTCACCGTTTCCACGGAGGTCGCACAAGACATTGCGGATTTGGCCACGTTGTTGAATGTGTTTGGAGTAATTTTTGGTTTCTTGCAAGGTTGCGTCTTGGGCTGGGCTGACGGCGTGTCCTCAAATAGATAGTTATTAACTAGTGCGTTGTCGGCAAAATAGAGGGCTTCTTGGTCATCATTAGGATTCTCGGCGTGTTGATGCATGTCATCCGGCACATCCTTAGTAGTTAAGGGTTGGCAAAGACCCAAAGGAGATTTTCCTGGTGGCCCTGCTAGACTAGCATTGTTCTGAGACGGTGTTCTATTTGAGGAGCACTTGTCAAAGATAATATCCCTCGCCGGCCACTTGAGGAATCCCATAGTGCAATCTTCAAGCGCACGTGGATCCTCGTGCTCTTCATAAATGTTTTGAGGCAGAGTCAGCCGCTCGTACTTTGGGAGCACCCTAACCAAAGAGACACTATACATGTCCATTCCTAACTCTTGGTTGTGCTTGACCTGTACCGGAAGGACTCGACCCTTTGCAACCACCGTCATCTCCTTGCCCACTAGGGCGAGGAGAGTGCACGGAAGTTGTTCCTATGAACGTAGTGGTGACGCATCCTGGCCCTTGACATTAGAGACTGAGGGGGGGGGCATGACCTTTGCTAAAAATGAGACATATTGAGTGCCAGAAATTTGACGAAACGGAAACGAATCAACATTTCGTCAAAACATTGACACTCATTTATATTCCCTGAAAAAGAAGACAACAAAGCGCGAGAAAATTCATTGTGAGCAACCAAATGTTGCCTCGGCTCGATGGCCGGCACCACAGAACTCATATACCCAACATAGCCTAATTTCACGTCGCATAGACTAACTAATTGCAAGATGGTCGGATGACCAATATCACCACAAACACTACAAGATCATTGACACGATGGCCGGCTCAAGATTTGTAGCCATGAAACTATGGCCATGGCATGGCATGGCATGCATGACCAACTGAGAAGGAAGAGGAGCTCACCACACATGTAGGGGGGCGACCATGGCTCGGGGTCATGGAGGAAGGTCAGTCGGCAGTGGCTCGGGGTCATGAAGGGAAGCCGGTGTTGGTGGCGGCCGGTGAGCTTAGCGGGGGAGGTGGTGGGCTCATGGGGCGGTGCGCTGGGCGGGCCGGGGCCGGTGAGCTCGGGTGAGGTGGTGGACTCACAGGGCGGCACGCTGGGCGGGCCAGGGCCGGTGACAGAGGCGGCCGGTGAGCTCGGGTGAGGTAGACGGACAAGCGGGGCGGCGCGCTGGGCGCATCGGGGCCGGTGGCAGAGGTGGTCGGTGAGCTCGGGTGAGGTGGTGGACTCGCGGGGTGGCGCGCTGGTGGCGGAGGCGACCGATGAGCTTGCCGGGATGTGGTGGAGCTCTGGGGCGTGCGCGCGGCATGGTGTGGAGCTCAAAAGCGAATTGGGGCGACCATTTGCAGGGTGTCTCAACACTTCATCATTTTTGTTCGTCCTCTTGCCGTGCCAACGCACAAGCTTTGCTTGCTTCTTGTTTGCATATAGACGTTTCACATGGGAAATGAGTGGAAAGTACCATACAACCTTATGAGGAGTACGACCATCCTGTCCGCTCTCACCATCAACATCTCGTATAGTGTTCTTTCCTCTCTTGAATTAGGGTGGGTTGCACTCTGGTCACCTTGTTAGGTTCGCGTGCTCGTTCCGATAAATGATGCAGTCATATTTGCATGCGTGATGTTTTATCGGATCCATATTAAGAAGGCACAATACCTTCTTGGCCTCATCGATACTTTTAGGTAGCATGTTCCCCGTAGGTAAAACATCATGTAGATACTTCAAATTCATATCGAGGGATGTGTCCGTACTATTGGTTTTTGCCTTGATGTCCAAAAGATTGAATGTGACACTGAGACGGGTGTGTTCTATCTTGCAACCCGCATACAATGGAGTTTTTGAGTCTTTCTCAAGTGTCGCCAGTTTGGCAGCCTCTCTGCAAGCCCTCTCTCGTTAGTAGTCTCTTTCACAATCAACTTTTGTACATGAGGGTCCTGGACCATTCCGGCCATCAAGCCACCCATTGCTTGTCGTGTCTGCTTCGGACTCTTCATGTCCGCCAGGCTCTTCATCATGTCCGGCCTCTTCATCATGTTCGACATCTTCATCATGATCAATATGTCCGCCAGGCTCTTCATCATGTCCGTCTTCTTGGTGCTCCATCCCTTCTTCTTCCGGCTCTCCATGCCCCGCTTCTGCATCTGACGACCCATCATCCCCCTCACCATAACATGTCCATGCATCTTCCATAACCAGGCATGAAACCAGACGACATCAAGTGTAGATGCAACGTGCTACACTTCGGTGTGTACATAATCAAGCTTTCGCATTTAACACACGGAAAACATATGTTCTTGCCAGCCCTTCGCATCATATCTTGCAAGGCGAAATCTAAGAACTCCCTCAAACCTTGCATGAATCTATTTGACGCCCATGATTCGGAGTTATACATCTAACTTTGATCCATCCTTCGATCGACACCTATAACATATAACGCAATTAACTAGTATATTCTAAAAAGATGCAAAATTGAAAATTTCGGCATGACCTTTGCTATATATTCCCTAAAAAAGAAGACAACTATGTATACATCCCAGCTATTCTGCAACCCATTCCTGAATAAGCTATTCACGAACTGTTCCTAACTGCCAAAAACAGATAAGCTAACTGTGCGTCATATTCCAGTTAACTGCTGAGCGGACTTTTTCTGGCACCGTTTTTTCACACTGTTTTTTGATCGTAATTTTTGAACCGTTTATCGGAATGATGCAAATGATATGTCGTTGGATAGCTATTGAATATGCGGAACTTCTGTATGTTGATCGTTTTCCCAAAATCCTTACAGTTTTTAAACAAAATTCAAAAAACTGAAAATTCTTCAAACGCGTTTTCGGTGTTTTTGTGAAAGAAAATTTCAAACCGTTTGTCGGAATGATGCGCATGATACACCATTGGAAAACAATGGATTAGCCCGAACTTTGGTATATAGAACTTGTTTTCAGATTCGCCACGGTTTAAGAGCAGTTTTCAAAAAATTAACGACATTTTCGTCATTTTTTTCCCTAACTGCTACAGTACATGCGAACTGCCCGACCAAAATAGCTAAGTAACGTATGATGACCAAGCTAACTGCCGTGACTTAAGACACTATTTTTTTGTTTTTTTCTGGTTTTCTCGGATCAAGCTAACTGCCAGTATTGAAATAGCTACTGTCGGGGATTGCGGTAGTTAACAACAAGTTAACTGCCGGACTGAATGTACTAATTTTTTTCTTTTATATTTTCTTTTCACCTGGGTCATGCTAACTGCGGGGCCCGAAATAGCTAACTGTCAGGACTACGGCAGTTAAGAACAAGTTAACTGCCCGACTGAAGATACTAATTTTTTCTTTCCTCGTCAAGCTAACTGCGTGGGCCTGAAATAGCTAACTGCCAAGTATTGTTGCAGTTAACAGCAAGTTAACTGTCGGGACTGAATATACTACATTTTTTGTTTCGTTCTTTTCTCGCCGGGGGTCTTGCTAACTGTCATGAATCTCGAAGTTAACTACCACGCCGGCCGATGTTAACTGCCACTATGGACGAATTTTTTGTAAAAAATGGCCAAACTTTATTCACTATTTTTAATTTCACTTTTTTGCCGGTATCATCATAAAAACAATGAATATGATGGTTAACTGCCACGCCGACCGAAATTAACTACCACGCCGGCCAAAGTTAACTGCCATTATTACCGAACTCTTTTTTTTGGAAAGTGCCAGAACTTTTTTCATTGTTTTTTTTTCAATTTTTTGCCGGAATCACCATAAAAACAACAATGAATAATAAAAAATGGCCAAACTTTTTAGTATAGCAGGAGGAAGGTTGAGGGAGGAAGATGGGGTGCTGGAGCCGCTCGACGGAGAAGAGATGCGGCGGCGCGGCCCCGTGGATGCAGGTGATGGGGAAGCGACGCTACAGGGTGGTGTGGGGGCGTCGCGCCGGCGCATGGCCAGGGCGGGGTGTCGTGCCGGCGCGGCCACTTGGTAGCAGGGGACGGGGAAGAGGTGCGGCGGGAAGGCCTCGTGGATGCTGGTGATGGGGAAGCGGTGCTACAGGTTGGTGTGGGCACGTCGCGCCGGTGCATGGCCAGGGAAAGGCGGACCAGAGCTCGCTCGCTCCCTCGTGGCGCTCCCGCACCGCTCGCTCCCTCGCCAGTGTCTATGTTTTTTTTAAACGAAAATGGCCAACTTTTTTCATTTGTTTTTTAATCCAAAATACTATGGTTGTCACAGTTAAATACCATGCCGGTCGATGCTAACTGCCACTATGGCCAAACTATTTTTTCTAAATGGCCAAACCATTTTTTCATTTTTTGTAATCCGAACTACTACAATTGGACACGTTAACTGGTATAGCCATTTGAGGTTAACTACTATGGTCGTTGAAGTTAAATGCCATTTTTGGAATTAATGTAGTATATCAAACTTTTTCATTTGATATTTTTTGATTAACTACTACAGCCACCACCGAAGTTAACTGCAATTTTTGATCGGCTATCATATTTGATACGGTATGTAGACATTATATTCGATCCCTGAATCTGAATCGGGCTGAATACACATGTGTGCTCGACGAACACAAAGATAACTGGTGCCTGTACAATGGATAACTGATTACTCTCAAAACGAGACGACCTGACACAGCTAGCACGCATCAACACACACACCAGCTAGCACGCATCAACACACACCATGAAGCCCAACACACATCAAACTCCGTGTCAAGCCACAGGTGCTGGTTACTAGTGGCTACTACCTCAAAAATTTCATAAGCTTACTGCTACAACGACCATCGACATCCCACTGCCATTGATAACACCCAAAAATCTTGTCCCCCGCCACAAATACCAGTGGTGGGTGGTAAAAATGCCCGCCACTGCTACCTCAGTTACCAGTGGCAGGCACTGAAGAGGACCCGCCACTGGTATATTTAGCCCATGGCTATTCCGGAACCATGTTACCAATGGCGGGCATGAATTTCCGCCCGCCACTGGTAATACAATACCAGTGGCGGGCAATGTTTCTCCCCCGCTACTGGTATTTGGGCAGAAAACCAGTGGCGGGCGTAGACCTCTGCTCGCTACTGGTGAGATCCCACCTAAGCAGTTTCCTAGTAGTGGTGTCGCCGCCCGACCTACATCGGCACCTCCTTTGCCCTCCTGAGGAGCTAGCAGGGAGGGGACGTGACACCCGTGATCGGCTGCGAGCTGTTCACGGCGCATACGTACATGGTCGCTTCTCCGTCCTCGGTGTTGGAATTAATCCCGACGTCCGGTCCGATTACAAGTATGTATACGTGTCCGACTAGCGGAGGAATCTATTACCTAGTAGGATTAGTACTGGCCCTAGGCTAGCTGCTATATATACGATGTAATACCCCCTGTACTTTGCACCGTGAGTCCAGATCAAAGCAATAGAGAATCAGGAGCGACACGCTCCTGTAGCCATAATCGCCGTGTCTCGTGTGTCGTGTGTGAAGTTCCGTCGAGTTGCTCTACGTGATCAATCAAGCTAGCGGGCGTGACTAGTTTGGTGCATACAAGCTAGCTAGACACAAAGCATCCACCAGCCTGCTTGCCTGCTTAGTCTTCTTTTGTACGTTTCGGCCGGAAAGAACTCGGCTGGTTCGTCGACTACGAGCACGCTCTCGACGGAAAGAACTCGTCTACGAGCGACGTATAAGGGGATCTGTGCCAACACTCGGTATTCATGGTGGAGCTCTTCGGCCCGATGGCCGAGAACAGTTCGGTGATGCGTGTGCAGGGCGGCGACATGGAGCCGAGAGTCTTCGAGGCATTGCTCGAGTTCACTTACATAGACTCACTGCCCGAAATCGATGTCGGCGATGGCCCAGCACCTGCTGGTGGCCGACAGGTATAATCTCGAAAGGCTAAAGTTCACCCGTGAGAATATATTGTGCGACAACATCGACACGAGCGCGGCGGCGACCACCCTGACGCTAGCCGAGCAACATGATTTCCATGGGCTCAAGGAGGCGTGCTTCTACTACCTCGCGTCGCCGGGCAACCTGGACGCCCGACGCCGTCATGGCATGCGACGGCTTTTGGCACCTGACGAGGAGCTGCCCCTCCCTCCACAAGGCCATCGCCGACCACGCCGCAACCATGTCCGGGTCTCCTATTCTAGGTTTAGAAAAACCAGTCTCCTATTCTTACACCAAAACGCTCGGCTACGGAAGATGCATTACGTCCATGATGTTCGTCGTCGGTGTGTATGGAGTACTATCCCGACGGCCATGGTCTAGAACACACCAGCTGGATATCCGTCTCTTTTTTTCTTTCGAGAATGCTGGACATCCGTCTTTGTCCGGCTTGATCGCACGGACGACATCCGAGCCACGGCCACCGCCAAAGCGCGGTATGAGACCAGTTTGCTTGCCCTTGACGGGAACCGGTGGCATCGTGCAGAATCGCTAGCGGGAGAAAACCATGCAAGTAGCGATAAATTCGTCAAGAGGAAGGTCTTGGAGGGATCGGGCCACCTGAGTGAAGACCTGAAATATAGTTAGCAAATAGTATAATCTTGTGCGATGCGTGGTAAGCTAAATAAGAGGAGCTGAGGAAGTGCCATTGCCACCACCGACAGGTTGCTGGCTTAACGGAATGGAGCACCTGATCTGTCACCCGTACGGTTAACTTTCTATACTAGTAGTATATGAACATGTCTACTTGTTGGAGAGAAATAATACACATGGCATCAGCTCGTCGAAACACTTGTCCATGAGCACAATTAATTTCCTAGTTGCATATGCTCTCCTTCCGCGTATATGTCTAAATTGATTATGAAGAATGACACACAAACCGAAAGTTTTAGGAACAGGAAAATTGAGATTTTCTTTTTGCATTTGGCAGGTCGAAAGACAAAATATTGATCGGGAAATCTAACGGGGCTCGTGCATACGGGTGTCTTCTCAATGCATGCAGTGTTGCTGCTGTTGTTCTTCTGATTTTTTTACTTCACTGGATTCAGAGTCATGACCCCTACGACTGTATGGTTTAATTAATTTCAAGACAGGATTATATCTGTCAAAACATTGTTTGGGTTTACATGCCCCTGGAGGGCTACCTGGAAGACTAATTGTTTTAGACTCAGGTGCGACGTCATCGTCTACTCCGGTTGCTGCCTGCAGGAGAATTCTGTGTAGTGCTTGAAGCATTTCCGATTATATCTATGGACCCTCCTCATGATGTGCCCTTCGGTCATGCTCCATTCAAAGATACCACTAGTGCAGAATCGGCCTATAGTGCCGGTTCGTAAGGGCCTTTAGTCCCGGTTCAGGAACCGGCACTAAAGGGTGGGGACTAAAGGCCCCCCCCCCGTCCCGGTTCAGCACGGCCCGGGACCAAAGGCCCACCACGTGGCACGAGCCGGCGCCGGGGGCTGGGGACCTTTAGTCCCGGTTGGTAACACCAACCGGGACTAAAAGTATTTCATTTAATTCTGGGTTTATGAATTATGGTTTATTTTTCCTTTTAATTTTGTGTTTTCCATTTAATTTTTTTCATTTCAAACATATTTTACGTTACTACATACTGTACACGTTATGCATATATATATAAATAGAATTTCTCGTAGAACCGATCATATATATATCATCGAATTTCTCGTATGACCATTCACATACACATATATATATACAATTTGGTATATACAATTTCTCCTACAATTTGCGGATCATTACATGCAGGCATTACAGCTTGTAATGGTATTCTCCTTTGGGATCTATGACCTGGTCGAGCAAAAATCCCGCTATTTCCTCTTGAATTGCTCGTATGCGATCCGTTGGTAGGAGCTTGCCCCGCATCTCCGACAGCTTTAAAGAAGGAGATCAAGATGAATATATTAGTTGTGTGTATATATATTAGATCATGATAAAAAAAATTGTGGATAGTGTTCTGGCAAACGTACCCAAAGTTGTCTTTCAGATTTTTCCATTTCGGACGTCATCATGCGAATGGTCTCGCAAACGTAGTATGCGCATAAATTATTCCCCGGCGCCTGGCTCAGCCACTTTACCTGAATAAAATTCAATCAGATAATAATTAATCAAGCATGATAATGGTATTGAAACTAGAATTAATCAAGCTAGCTAGTACTAGCTCCCTCCGTCCGAAAAAGCTTGTCCCAAGCTTGTGCCTCAAATGGATGTATCTAGCACTAACTTGGTGCTAGATACATCCATTTGAGAGACAAGCTTTTTCGGACGGAGGGAGTACTACTTAATTACCTTGGGTCACACCCATTTCAGCTGTTGTTTCCATTCGCCGGTGACCTCTTTGATGAACTTTTGCCAAGCCCTGCCTGCCGGCAAAGAAAATGAATAAAGGAGTTATTAATTAGTTGATATCAGGAAATGAACTAAAGAGGCCGACATAGTGTGATAATGATTGAAATTACCTGTCGACCATCCCCTTCACGATTTCGTATTCGGATGGGTCTTTATATAGTGAGTCCAGTACTTGAACTTTTCCCTTGTCAACTTCAATGATTAAGAAGATCCAGTGGAAACTGCATGCGCACATGTTTGTATAATTAAGCGGGCATGTGCATAACTCATCAACTACACTTATTAACATCTAGTAAGCAAAAATAGAATTTGTAGTACAAGATATAGTAACACTCACCCGAAGTTGTAAGGAAGTAGTATTTCTGGTTGGGTGTTTAGTCGCTTCAAAAACTCTAGCAAGCTGATCTCTGTGTCTTTTCTCGACCATTCAATTGACCATGTCTCTTGATTAATCGTATTTGGGTCAATGAACCCAATGCCATAGCGTCTAGCTTTTTTCATTTCATACATCTTCATTCTGCATAATACCACAGAAAAGAATATAGCGAGGATAATTACAGGTAATGAACGAGCACAGCTAGCTAGACACTTAAATTACAGAAAGAAATCACTTACAGACAATAGCAACTGACGATAGATTTGTCGAGTGCGTCTTGATTGAATAACTGAAACATCTCTTCAAACTCAACCCACAAATCTTTTGCATGGAAGTAATGCTCTTCCTTGACTTTCACCATGAGGGACTCTCGATCGGTCTTTGCTGCTTCTATCATGTACCACTTATGCAAATTGTACATTCTGGTTGGTAGAAGCGGGACCTGCTCAGGCTTGACCAGAGGTTGGCCGCGGACATATTTCCATCTTAGTTCCTCCTCTTTAAACACGGGGAGTTCCTCGGTGCCTAGGAGTTGTTCAACAGTGAGACCGGCCTCTTTAGACTGCCTTTTATGATCGTCGGTTATTACCAGCTGATGGGCGGTACTCACATGTGTTTGTACAATGAGCGGGGGGATCGATTGCACTGCCTGTTCTCCCAGCTGGGGAACAGTTTTCCCGCTTTTTTTGCCAACTGCTTGGCTCGAGCTCGAGCTCGACTCCTTGTTTTGTTGTGCCTGAGATAACTTCTTGATACATCGCTCATAGTCTGAGTCCGTATGCTTGACAGCCGGTTGAGCATTATCAACAAAGCGTTGTATGACATCCTCACGTACTTTCTCCTTTGGCGGCGGGGGCGGTTTCGGTCCAAAATGGGCCTTCAATTGGGCAGCCACTTCGGCTTTGGTTTCCTCCTCAGTCAGGTGGTAAGGCAATTTCGGAAGAGGCTTGAGGCTTGGACCATATTTGTATTTCTTGCCTGTTGTACCGCTAGCCGCCGTAGCTGCGGCGCCTCTCTTCCGCTGTTGCCTAGGCGGCGGAGCCCGCCGAGAAGGCGGAGACGGCTGACGCGGTGCCGGACTTGGAGGAGGAGGAGTCGGCTGATGCGGTGCCGGCGGAGACGGCTGACGCGGTGCCGGGCTTGGAGGAGGAGGAGTCGGCTGACGCGGTGCCGGCGGACGAGTCGACTGACGCGGCGGCGGACTTGGAGGAGCAGGAGTCGGCTGACGCGGTGGCGGACTTGTTGCAGCAGGAGTCGGTGGCCTTGGAAAGACGATGCAATCCTTTTTCCATAGAATGATACGATGTATGGCCTCTCACAGTGTGCTCTCCTCGTCACCTCCAGGAATGTCAACCTGTAGCTCGTAATATCCTGACATCACTTCATCAACCCCGACAGGAGCATAGCCAGCTGGAATCGGATTGCAATGGAAGGTTGCTTCAGGGGGATTTGTTAAAGCATAGCCGTCCGCCACCTTCATGGACAGGTTCTTCACTTTCATGTGTAGCTCACAAGTAGTCCTATCTTTGATATCATCCACATGGTATCTAGCCAGCAGTGCATCATCGGCCGGGGTGGAACCCACGCTGCTTCTCGGCATAGATGGGACGGTGCTATACAATGCTGGATCGATCTGCTCCTGCTGCCGCTGAGACGCCCTTTCCTGGCTAAGTGAGTCGATCTACTCCTGCTGCCGTCTAAAAGCGCATTCCAACTCCAAGTGCCTTGATTCTAGGCATTGAAGGCGGAGTGCTTCCTCCTTCCTCTTCTCCTCCTCCAGCTTCCTCTTCTGCTCCTCCTGCTGCTTCTTTCTCGCACGGCTTCTGTAATCGGCGTTCCAATCCGCAAACCCCTCAAACCACGGAACAACGCCTTTGCCTCGTGTTCTTCCCGGGTGTTCAGGATTCTTCAGGGCGCGCGTAAGCTCGTCGTTATCTCTGTTGAGCGTGAACACCCCCGTTCGAGCTTCTTCTATTGCAACAAGTAAATCATCCTGAGCTTTTTTAAGACTTGCCCGCTCCATAATCAGCCCTGTCTCTGGGTCCAACTTCCCCCCATGCGCATAAAACCAAGTCCTGCACCTGGGGGGCCAGTCCAATGTAACTGGAGTGACCCCTGCATCCATCATCTTTTGCTCAGCGAGATCCTACTTAGGCTGGGCCACCTGGTAGCCACCTGGCCCCAGAGTATGGTGCCACTTCTTTTTCGCAGCATTAATCTTGTTTTGTCTCGACCGTTCCTGAGCTAGTTCCGATTCCTTGAACTTCACAAAATCGTCCCAGTGATCTCTTGCCTTCTCCAGTGTTCCATTGAATTCTGGAGTCTGCTTTCCTGCTCTGACGTACGCGGCCCATATATTTTTCTTGTGGTTGTTGAATGCTATCGCCATCTTCTTAAGAGCACTCTTCCTGACTTTCGCCAGATCTGCATCTGTCAAATGATCTGGTAGGGTGAAATGTGACATGAGCGATTCCCAAAGAAAATCTTTTGCTCTTTCGTCGACAAAAGTAACTCCTGGATCTCCCTTTGCTGGCTTTTTCCATTCTTGAACAGAGATTGGGATTTGGTCCCTGACAATAACTCCGCATTGACGAGTGAACTTGGTTGCATTCTTCTTAGGTTCAAGCGGTTCGCCATTTGATTTGATGGCATCGATGTTGTACTTTACGCCAGCCTGCAACCTTTTGGCCGGGCCTCGAACTGCCCTGCCGCTTGTAGAAGATTTGCTGGATCCGGACGGCTAAAAGAAGAAAGATCTATTCGTTAATATATACAAATCAATTAATACATGTAATGATCACCGGATGGCTTATATAATAAATATACCTTGCCGGTCTTTGTTATTTGAAGAACATTTCCTTCGTCATTATTGTTGTCGCATTCATCTATTCGTTCGTCTTCATCAAACATCATACCCTCACCCGTAGTGTTCAGATATTGCGAGCCGTCATCATGATCATCTGGGCTCGGTGAGCGTATGATGTTGAACAGAGCCTCTTCTCCTTCTCTGCCGGTATTGTCCATAGCTTTTATTTAACTAATCCAGAAGAAAGATAAAACAATTTAGTATTCAAATTAGAATGCATGCAATCAATAAGGAAAAACTGAATCATAGTAGATAATATGCATCTCGAATAATCCAGATAATATGCATCATCGAATATAATCTCGAATACATCGTCTCGAATATTATCGAATAATATAATCTCGAATACATCGTCTCGAATATTATCGAATATAATCTCGAATACATCTCGAGTATTATCACTAATACATCTCGAATATTATCATATATATAACATCACTAGCTAATTAACATCACTCGCGGTGGACACCCAAAGAGAAGAAACGATCACAGGATCATAGCTCGGGTGAGATCCCTAAAGAACTTGCCAGGTATTGGAGAACCTAACGTCCAACGCAACCATGTAGCGACGGACGTGCTCGTCCTCCTCCCTGACATGGTGACGTACCACCTCCGCGGGGGACGCCAGCCTCCGCACCGAATGTGGCCCACGCGTCCGCCACCAAAGAAGCTCCGGGTCGACGACGGGACCCGGGTTCCTCACCAAGATGCGCGCCCCTGAAGGTAGCACCTCCCAGTGCCAGCCCGGCGGAGCCCAGTCCCGGACATGGGGCCTCTGAAGCAGGACGTCGTCGCGAACGAGTCGACGACGAGGATGCGGGCCGGGCATCGTTGACGTCGAGAACAAATTCTATGCAAATTTAACATTTTTTAAATGCTTGATTGTGATTTTTGTAATTCTTTTTCACTTGATTTTGCAAATACATAACAAACTTTTGCAAATACAACATTAAAATATGCAACTTGTTTCTATGCAAAATTTTTCTATACATTGTATACATACATACATATATATATATATACTAATTTCTATACATTGGATCAAAATGTCAAAATTCCTCAAATGTCAAAATTCCTCAAAGTTTCTATACATACATTATACTAATTAATTCCTCAAATGTCAAAATTCCTCAACTTTTTTCTATACATCTAATCATCTAGTGAAAAAAATGTCAAAATTCTTCTGAAAAATGTCAAAATTGCTATACATATATACTAAAACATACAAAAATACATATAAATCATCTAACTTAAGAAAATGTGTGTGTGTGTGTGTGGGCTCGGGGAGGGGCGGCCATGGCGGCAGGGGCGAGGGAGAGGGGGGAGAGGGAGGAAAGGAGCTCACAGCGGGGCGACGGCGAGGCGAGGCGAGTCGGGGGCGGCGACGGCGTCGGGGAAGGCGGCGCAGCGAGGAGCTCGGGGAGGAGCGGGCGCGGGCGGCGTCGGGGATCGGCGAGGAGGGCGCGTCCGGCGTCGGGGATCGGCGAGGAGGCGCGGGCGGCCGGCGTCGGGGGCGGCGACTAGCTCCGGTGTCGGGGGAGGCAAGACGGCGTCGGGGCAGGCGCGTACGGCGGTAGCCGGGCGGCGCGGCGATCTCCTCTGTAGTGGTTGAAGAAGCAGAGAACGAACTGTGAAAAAATTACAAGTGTTGTATATATACGCGGAGAGCTTTAGTCCCGGTTGGAGCCACCAACCGCGACTAAAGGTCAATTTCGCCAGTCCAAGCGGCGGGAAGCGCAGACCTTTAGTCGCGGTTGGTGGCTCAAACTGCGACTAAAGGCACCCTTTAGTCACGGTTGGAGCCACCAACCGCGCATAAAGGCTGGTGCAGGGCAAGTTTAGTCCCACCTCGCCCAGCGAGGGGCGCCCGCACCAGCTTATAAGCCCCGCCGCGGCATCTCTCTCGAGCTCCTCTCTAAGCAGGCCTGTGGGCCTATTGAACCTGTGCTGCCCTGTTGGGCCTAGTGGGCCTTTCGGGCCTGCATCCTGGCCCAACTAGAGGTTGGGTTTCTAGTCGTATGCAGGCCGTTGCGGTCCAGTAGGCGGGCTTTTTTTATTTACTTTTTAGTTTTTTTTGTTTTCTGCTTTATTTATTTTCTTTTGTTTCTGAGTTTTTTTTTGCTTTATTTAGAGTTAATGAGTGAATTTTTTTGCGTTAGATCAAAAAAATTATAAACTTTCTGTTAGTGGCAGTAGTTTTCAAATTTGAATAGTTTAAATTTGAATTATTTGAAATTTGTGTGAATCACTAGTTTGTGAATAACTTTACTTTAAAAATAGATTTTCCAGTGATTCTTTTTTCTGCTGTTTAATATTAGTGTGTTTTATCATTATATTCAATTTGGTAATTCTTAGGTTATTTAAAAAATGAAATGACTTTGTAACAGATGAGTTTTCGTCTGAAACCCTGATACTTCGAAAGAGATTGTCCATTTTGTACATGAAGTGCATCCAGTTTTTGCCGTAACCCTCTCAACTTTTTAGCACATGCTATGTGGGTGAAATGATGATACCATGCCAACTTTCAACCTTTTCAGAGTTCATTTGTAGTGCTTTTCAATTTCAGGGTCATTTATCTCAAAAAAAATCAGTAAATGCATGAAAAATAGCAAATGAAGTCAGAAATGGTTGAAAATTGATGACGTGGCTTTGAATGGTGCATCCTGAACGCATAATAAGTCTGGAGTTGAAATAATTTTAAAAAAAATGAAATGCCTTTGTAACAGATGAGTTTTCGTCTGAAACCCTGATACTTCGAAAGAGATTGTCCATTTTGTACACGAAGTGCATCCAGTTTTTGCCGTAACCCTCTCAACTTTTTAGCACATGCTATGTGGGTGAAATGATGATACCATGCCAACTTTCAACATTTTAAGAGTTCATTCGTAGTGCTTTTCAATTTCAGGGTCATTTAGCTCAAAAAAATCAGTAAATGCATGAAAAATTGCAAATGAAGTCAGAAAGGGTTGAAAATTGATGACGTGGCTTTGGACATAATATTTCTTCACGTTTCAAATGCCAAAACACATAAGTACCCTAACTATTACAAAGATTCCCTCCGGTTTGTCCGAAGTGGGACTTTCCAGATATATAAGTCCGGAAACTCACTAGAGAAGCCGGTCACATCCTAGAGTGGGATCTTTGGGTATAAAACTTTTTCTTTGCGTGTGTCCCTTTGCGCCGTAACCATGGACAATCTTCATCGTTTAACTTGATGCTCGGGTCAATATTCACTATGAAGGGAGCAATTTCATGAAACTTTTCATAATCTTCTGACATGTCTGTCTTGTCCTCCACTCCCACGCTGTTTCTTTTCCCTGAAAGAACTATGTGGCGCTTTGGCTCATCGTATGATGTATTCGCTTCCTTATCTTTTCTTTTTCTCGGCTTGGTAGACATGTCCTTCACATAGAAAACCCGCGCCACATCATTGGCTAGGACGAATGGTTCGTCTACGTACCCAAGATTGTTGAGATCCACTATTGTCATTCCGTACTGCGGGTATTCCTTTACCCCGCCTCCTGTCAGATTGACCCATTTGCACCGAAACAAAGGGACCTTCAAACCACGTCCATAGTCAAGTTCCCATATCTCCTCTATGTAACCATAATATGTGTCCTTTGGCCTATTGGTGTTTGCTGCATCAAAGCGGACATCACTGTTTTGGTTGGTGCTCTTTTTATCTTGGGCGATCATGTAAAATGTATTCCCATTTATCTCGTACCCTTTGAAAGTCAATATAGTCGAAGATGGTAACTTGGAGAGCAAGTACAGCTCATCTGCAACAGTGTCGTCATGCATGAGACGTGTCTGCAACCAACCGGCGAAAGTCCCCGTTTGTTCATGTGTAATCCAGTCGTTAGACTGCTCCGGGTGTTTGGAGCGTAGAATATTCTTGTGTTCCTCGATATACGGAGCCACCAAGGCGGAACTTTGTAGAACTGTGTAGTGTGCTTGCGCCCAAGAATGCCCGTCATGGCATATTACTTAATTCTTTCCTAGCGTGCCTTTTCCACCCAGTCTGCCCTCATGCCGCTATTCAGGAACACCAATCGGCTTAAGGTCAGGAATAAAGTCAACACAAAACTCAATGACCTCCTCTGTTTCATGGCCCTTGGAGATGCTTCCTTCTGGCCTAGCACGGTTATGAACATATTTCTTTAAGACTCCCATGAACCTTTCAAAGGGGAACATATTGTGTAGAAATACAGGACCCAGAATGGCAATCTCTTCGACTAGGTGAACTAGGACGTGCGTCATGATATTGAAGAAGGATGGCGGGAGCACCAACTCGAAACTGACAAGACATTGCACCAAATCATTCTCTAACCTTGGTATGATTTCTGGATCGATTACCTTCTGAGAGATTGCATTGAGGAATGCACATAGCTTCACAATGGCTAATCGAACGTTTTCCGGTAGAAGCCCCCTCAATGCAACCGGACGCAGTTGCGTCATAATCACGTGGCAGTCATGCGACTTTAGGTTCTGGAACTTTTTCTCTGCCATATATATTATTCCCTTTATATTCAACGAGAAGCCAGACGGGACCTTCATACTGAGCAGGCATTCGAAGAAGATTTCCTTCTCTTCTTTGGTAAGAGCGTAGCTGGCATGACCCTGATACTGCTTTGGATCCATGCCGTCTTTTCCGTGCATACGTTGCTGGTCCTCCCGTGCCTCCGGTGTATCTTTTGTCTTCCCATACACGCCCAAGAAGCCTAGCAGGTTCACGCAAAGATTCTTCGTCATGTGCATCACGTCGATTGCAGAGCGGACCTCTAGGTCTTTCCAATAGGGTAGGTCCCAAAATATAGATTTCTTCTTCCACATGGATGCGCGTCCGTCAGCGTCATTCGGAACAGATTGGCCGCCAGGACCCTTTCCAAAGATTACTTTTAAATCCTTGACCATATCAAGTATATCATCACCAGTACGGTGGCGAGGCTTCTTCCGGTGATCTGCCTCACCTTTGAAATGCTTGCCTTTCTTTCTTACGGGATGCCTGCTCGGAAGAAATCGACGATGTCCCAGGTACACATTCTTCTTGCATTTATCCAAATATATACTGTCGGTATCATCTAAATAGTGCGTGCATGCGTGGTATCCCTTGTTTGTCTGTCCTGAAAGGTTACTGAGAGCTGGCCAATCATTGATGGTTACAAACAGCAACGCTCGCAGGTCACATTCCTGCTGTTTGTGCTCATCCCACGCACGTACACCTTCTATACTCCACAGCTCTAAAAGTTCTTCAACTAATGGCCTTAGGTACACATCAAT
The DNA here is from genome assembly GCA_039707655.1 of Elymus sibiricus. Classification (NCBI taxonomy): domain Eukaryota; kingdom Viridiplantae; phylum Streptophyta; class Magnoliopsida; order Poales; family Poaceae; genus Elymus; species Elymus sibiricus. The sequence goes on from CM077674.1 coordinate 33,359,301, forward strand.
GTCGTTGCCGGGTTGCTTGGGGCCTTGGATGAGCACTGGCATCATAATGAACTTCCGCTTCATGCACAACCAAGGAGGAAGGTTATAGATACATAGAGTCACAGGCCATGTGCTATGATTGCTGCTCTGCTCCCCAAAAGGATTAATGCCATCTGCACTTAAACCAAACCATACGTTCCTTGCGTCATCTGCAAAGTCCTTCCACTTTCTCTCGATTTTTCTCCACTACGATCCGTCAGCGGGTACTCTCAACTTCCCGTCTTTCTTACGGTCTTCTTTGTGCCATCGCATCAACTTGGCATGCTCTTTGTTTTGGAACAAACGTTTCAACCGTGGTATTATAGGAGCATACCACATCACCTTGGCAGGAATCTTCTTCCTGGGGCGCTCGCCCTCAACATCACCAGGGTCATCGTGGCTGATCTTATAGCGCAATGCACCGCATACCGGGCATGCATTCAAATCCTCGTACTCACCGCGATAGAGGATGCAGTCATTAGGGCATGCATGTATCTTCTGCACCTCTAATCCTAGAGGGCATACAACCTTCTTTGCTTCGTACGTACTGTCGGGCAATTCGTTGTCCTTTGGAAGCTTCTTCTTTAACATTATCAGCAACTTTTCAAATCCCTTGTCAGATACACCATTCTCTGCCTTCCATTGCAGCAATTCCAGTGTGGTACCCAGCTTTTTCTTGTCATCTTTGCAATTTGGGTACAACAATTTCTTGTGATCCTCTAACATGCGCTGCAACTTCAGCTTCTCCTTTTCACTTGCGCAGTTTCTCTTTGCATCAGCAATGGCCCGACCAAGATCATCAGCGGGCTTATCTGATGCCTCTTCTTCAGCTTCTTCCCGCATTGCCGGCTCAACTTCTTCCCCCATTGTTGTACCATCGTATTCAGGGAACCCATGGCCAGGATAGCTGTCGTCATCCTCTTCTTCTTCATTCTCTTCCATTAGGACCCCTCTTTCTCCGTGCTTGGTCCAACAGTTATAGCCGGACATGAAACCGGACTCAAGCAGGTGGACGTGAATTGTTCTTGAGTTAGAGTAATTTCGATCATTCTTACAGCCAGCACATGGACAATACATAAAACCATCCGCCCGCTTGTTTGCCTCAGCCGCAACCAGAAAAGTACGCATGCCATTAATGAACTGGGGAGAGCATCGGTCATCGTACATCCATTGCCGGCTCATCTTCATTACACAACACCGAAAAGACCAAATTAATACAAGTTCATACATAAAGTTCATACACACTTGTTCTCATAAAACAACATACAAACTCTCTAGCTAAAGCATTTAAATGCAACAACAAATGCGATCAAGATCGCAACTAAGGTAACAATTGATCCAACAGCATAGTGATACCAAGCCTCGCTATCAATGGCATATTTTTTAAATTTTCTAATCTTCAAGCGCATTGCATGCATCTTGATCTTGTGATCATCGACGACATCGGCAACATACAACTCCAGTTTCATCTTCTCTTCTTCAATTCTTTTCAATTTTTCTTTCAAATACTCGTTTTCTTTTTCAACTAAATTTAACTTCTCGACAAGAGGGTCGGTTGCAATTTCCGGTTCACATACCTCCTAGATAAAAATATCTATGTCAACTTGATGGGCATAATTGTCATAAACACAAAATGCAACAAATAGTTATAAAAGAGAATATACCACATCCGAATCATAAACCGGACGAGGGCCCATGGGGACGGATATCAAAACCATGCCACTATGTATAACAAACAACGTACGGGTAAGAAAATTATACAAGTAACTATCTAAATCACACAAACATGATTTTCTTTTTATAAAAAGGATAAGAACAAGAGGCTCACCAAGGTGGTGCCGACGATGGGACGGTGCGGGCGATCGACGGTGGTTAGGACGGGGACGGGAAGGCACTAAGTAAACCACACCTACACATCCATACTAAGAAGTTAATTTGAGCTCAAATTGCATATAAATCAAATAAACTACCACATATAAATACTCCCAAACTAAAATGCACAAATCACTATACTTATAGAGCATTGCAAGAGCTAATCTAGCAATGAGAGATGAAAGGACAAAGTTGCTAACCTTTGTGAACACTTGGATGGATGGGGTGCCTCCAAATCTTGACAAATTTTGGCAAAAATGGAGGATGAGCTCGAGGAAGAGGGGAAGAACAGAGAGGAGAGGCGAGGGGAAGAACAGAGAGCTAGGGCTAGACGAAGGGTTTATATAGGAGCATCTTTAGTCCCGGTTCGTTACACAAACCGGGACTAAAGGTGAGCCTCTAGTACCGGTTCGTGACACGAACCGGGACTAAAGGTGATCGTGGGGCCCCAGCCTGACACCAGCCTGGCACCTCCCCTTTAGTCCCGGTTCGTGTCACGAACCGGTACTAGAGGTTCAACACGAACCGGGACTAATGATGCCCGCCCCGCTAGCCGTTGGAACCGGGACTAATGGTCACATTAGTATCAGTCCATTTCCAAACCGGGACTAACGGGGCTCACGTAAAGTCCTTTTTCTACTAGTGTACATTCATCCAAAAGATTCGTCAGGAGCGACCAGTCTTTGTTCGGGATCTTAAGGGAATCCATCAAGTAAGAATTGGACCTTTGCGGTTGTACCACTATGAGAATCCAGTGGTTCCTGTGCAAACAAGTGAACATACCGCGAATATGACCAAGTTTGTAAGTTTGGTACGTCAAAGCATAAAGGAAAAACTACGAAAGCATAAAGGAGATAAGCACTTACTTGGGTCGGTAGGGCACGAGCAGGTAGTCTCTGCCCTTGTTATTTCGCATGAAATCGCATAGGTATTGCATCATGGACTGCCTACCAGTATCATCGAGAAGATTCTCCTGGTTCATGAGAAAGGGGTCGGCTATCGTGACATTTAGAACATTCATGCGTCTGGCCTTTTTGGCTTGAAAAAGCGCCCATAGCCTGATGAGGCAAATTTCGAGTTTATAAAAGTTGAATAGATAGAAGATTTCTGTGAAATCCACATATATTTTGTTCGCGGATAACTATTTATGGAAACCATAACCCTTTGGCACCTTCACCGTATAATGTGTTGGATAAAAATGCGTCCTGACTTACGATTGGCTAACTCCAATTCTGTGATGTTGTCATGCAGAATCTTCATCTCAGTGCGGATGTCTTCGTACACATCCTTCGTATGCCAAGAACTTCTTCATCGAGCCCTTCCCACACGGTGCTTTATCATTTGCACCGGCGCTAGCAGCCTTTCCTTTGCTCTTCGATTTCACAATCGTCCGATGCGTCCTACGTTTCACCGGTTCCACGGAGGTCGCACAAGACATTGCGGATTTGGCCACGTTGTTGAATGTGTTTGGAGTAATTTTTGGTTTCTTGCAAGGTTGCGTCTCGGGCTGGGCTGACGGCGTGTCCTCAAATAGATCGTTATTAACTAGTGCGTTGTCGGCAAAATAGAGGGCTTCTTGGTCATCATTAGTATTCTGGGCGTGTTGATGCATGTCATCCGGCACATCCTAAGTAGATAAGGGTCGGCAAAGACCCAAAAGAGATTTTCCTGGTGGCCCTGCTAGACTGGCATTGTTCTGAGATAGTGTTCTATTTCAGGAGCACTTGTCAAAGATAATATCCCTCGCTGGCCACTTGAGGAAACCCATAGTGCAATCTTCAAGCGCACGTGGATCCTCGTGCTCTTCATAAATGTTTTGAGGCAGACTCAACCGCTCGTACTTTGGGAGCACCCTAACCAAAGAGACACTATACATGTCCATTCCTAACTCTTGGTTGTGCTTGACCCGTACCGGAAGGACTCGACCCTTTGCAACCACCGTCATCTCCTTGCCCACTAGGGCGAGTGTCGGTACCAAAACCGGCAGATCTCGGGTAGGGGGTCCGAACTATGGGTCAAGGAGTCGATGGTAACAGAGAGCGTAGAGACAGCGATTTACCCAGGTTCGGGCCCTCTCGAGGAGGTAAAACCCTACGTCCTGCTTGATTGTATGAAAGTTACAGAGTTGATCTACCTCAAGATCAGATGGGGTAAACCCTAGATTATGAGCCTTCCCTCTCTACGGACTAAACCTCCTGGTTTATATAGAAACCAGGGGGTCCTAGGGTTACATATGGTCGGTTACCATCAGGGATAAACATGCCGGTTACGCCATCTATTCCTTGGAGGGGATGCCAAGACTTCAGAGATTTCCTTCTATCATACGGGGTCGTCCACAATCCAACCTTCCATCGACGTGTAGAGAGCGGCCCACCAGTCCGGCCTATGAGAGATAGGCCAGCAGCCCGAGTACCCCCTAGTCCGGGACACCCTCAGTAGCCCCCGAACTAGTCTTCGAATCTGAGGTAGATGCCAAACACCATTGGCTCCGTGGACCAGTTCACTTTCCTCCGTGGCATCGGTAACAGGCCTGTATTACTCCGAGTTGTATTTTCAAGCATTATCCAGTCGTGTATGCGCCGAACTGTATCTTGGTAACGAAGTATAATAATAACTTAGCCCCGAAGGCTAGCCGCTTCGGCGTGAACAGTGTTCTCATCTGACAACTTTTACCGAAGGGTCACACCTTGCCACGACCGCGAGTTGGTTTATGACAAACTCGATTCGCGGTTCGAGGTGGTTCTCATTGGCACGTTCCATCGATATGGAGATCGTGTCCTGTTTTCAAGGGATATAATCAATAATCTGCCTCACCCCACGCGCGCATAATGGCACGGTTATACGGGTAAGCGGCGAGGACTGCGGCGCAGTAAAGGGACCGTGGGTTTTACAACCCATAAATGGGGCACAATCCTTGTTTCGGTCGCACGCTCTCATTCCCCCCTTTCGCCATTGCCTTCCCCATCTCTTGAGCTCCAACACCCAGATTTGCTCTCCCTCCCAAGAACCTTTCCATCCACCCGCCTAATCCAGCAATGGCGGGTTCCGGGTCCAAGGGCAAGTGTGAGGCGTCCGTCGTCACCGAAAGCGCCATCATGGAGTTGAAGGGCGCGGGATATCTCCCTGCCGACGTAGCCCACCGTGCTCCAGAGGCCGGCCAGGCCGTCCCCACGCTACGACCGGGCGAAAGGGTGGTGTTCGTCCCCCACTTCCTCCGAGGTTTAGGATTTCCCCTTCACCCCTTCGTCAGGGGTCTTATGTTCTTTTACGGGCTTGACTTCCACGATCTCGCGCCGAATTCCTTTCTACATATCTCGGCCTTCATCATCATCTGTGAAGCCTTTCTCCGGATCCGGCCACACTTTGGCCTGTGGCTGAAGGTCTTCAACATCAAGCCGAAGATCGTCGACGGCCAACGAGCGGACTGCGGGGGTGCTATGGTCAGCAAACTCCCCCGAGTGGAATGGCCAGAGGGCACCTTCATCGAGACCGTCAAGGTTTGGCAGAGGGAATGGTTCTACATCACCGAGCCGAGGAGCGCAGGTTGGGGGGCGATTTCGGCCTTCCGATCCGGACCCCCTACGAGGTTGGTCTCATGGACCAAGAAAGGCCTCGACTGAGGGGTAAACAAGGAGGTGGAGCAGGTACAACAACGAATTGCCAAGATGATAGGGAAAGGCGTCGAGCTGCCCAACGTGGTCCAGATCATGCTCGGCCGTCGAATACTCCCATGCCAGGATAGGGGCTCCCCCATGTGGGCCTACAAGCCCGAAAACCCGGCCACCGTGCGCAACTTCTTCCACACCACCCACGCCCAGCTATGGAGAGCGCTGTTCAAGCCGTAGAAGGACTGGCCGGCCGAGGGAGAGGACATCGGACTTGACGCCGCAAACCCCCCACGGGAGGTATGACTAAGTTTGTTCTTGTATCCAAACTATTTCCCTTTAATAAGGTACTCAGCTTCTTGACTTCTCATCCACAGAAATGGCTGAAGAAGGCCCAGCGGATTGACAGTCCGGCGCCGCTGCCAGAAGGACCCAGGACGCCCCTCCTGACGGCCATGTTGGCCGTGGAGCCGTACGAGGTGCCGGAAAGGAAGGAGATGAAGAAGCAACAGGGGGAGGCCAGAGAGGGCCTCCTCTCCCGAAGACCCCCGGGTGCTAGATCCCGGGACACCAATGATCCCTCCGTGCAAGAGGTGGAGAAGGAGCAAGGAGAGGACGGGGAGGAGGACGATTCCTCCCGAACAGGGAAGAGGGCGGCGTCCGAGGATGCCGAGGAGGAGCCTCCTCGACCTGCTCCCAAAAGACCGTGCAAGGCCAAGGTATCCTTGTACGGCGATAACTTGGCTTCTGCCGAGGACTCTGAGGCCTCAGAAGAGGTTCCTCAGAAAATTCCCGCGGCCAAACCGCAAGCCCAAAGGTATGCGCTCTAGAGACTACCTGACCGTCTTTAGCCGAACTGGGCTGATACTGATCAAGTTTCCATGTGCAACTTTGCAGTCCACTGCGCGATCTCCCCGCCGACCGAGTTTCGGATGGGGATTCTCCACCGGCGGCGCTAGCGGAGAGCAGCACTGGATCCCGCGCCTCGCCTTCCCCAATTGTGAAGGAAACAAAGGAGGTCCTGTCGAAGAGGACTCCTCCCATGCCACACACAGGGGAAGGAGGCGATACTATCATGGCCGAGGTGAATGCCTCGGTCGCCGAAGACTTGGAGAAGGAAGGAGCCGGAGTGCCACCGCCACCCCCGCCTGCCCAAGAGCAGGCATCAACCAGGTGGCCGGACGAGATGGAGGACGCTGTAACCAGCTCCTCCATCGCCGAAGAGCACCGTGCACTTATGGTCGCGGTGTTACAGAGTATTCGGTCCGTGGATAACGGACTGAAGGAAGCTTTTAATGGCCTTCTGACCGGCTTCAAGGTGAGCGAAGTAATGCTTTTTCCTTAGGAAAATTCATTTGTGCAAATATATAGCCTCATACATACTAGCCCCCGAGACTCTGACCGGTTGAGAAAAGCCGGTCGGAGGATCAAAAATTGACATCTCGGATACTAACGGGTGCAGAATAATGCCCAGGCATCATCCTCGGCCGCAGCTGCCAACGCCAAAGAGTTGGCCAAGCTAAATTGGAAGCTAAAGAGCTCCGAGGACGATCTGAGCCTGGTGAACAAGAGGTTCGACGAGGCGCAAGGTAAGGCCGAGTTGTGATAGGGAATACAGCCGTAGATTTGTATGGAGTGTTCGATGTGTCCTAACGGAGATAACCGATTGAACTGCAGCTGCCGCCGCGGAGGTCGAAAGCCTCAAGGCCGCACTGAGGACAGCTCAGGCGAATGCGGCGACGCAAAAGTCGGCAGCCGAACAGGCAGCTGCCGAGCTGGCGGCGCTGAGAACCGTAAGTGAAAAGCACGAGGCCAGGGTGCTGGAAGTGCAGCAGGAGCTCGGGGATGCCGTCACAAGGTGTGAGGCCCTCGAGCAAAAGAATGAGGAGCAGGCCGCCGAGCTGACCTCGTTGGCAGCGGTGGCGAAGGAAGCGCGGACAGAGGCGCGCGGTTATCAAGAAGAGCTCCGCTAAGTCAGGCTGATCGCGGACGGTAAGCCGTACTTGTTACAATGTGTCTTTGGAGGTAACAGGTTCGCGTTGCTCACGCGGGTATGGCGTTCCGCAGGTGCCTTTGCGGACCTCCCGAAGAGTGCGGCGGATGCGGCGAGGTTCTTCGCCGGCCAGGAGGGTTGGGCCGAGCAGAGGCTTTTCTGGGCGCAATTTCAAGCGCCCGAACACCCTCCCCTCCTCAACAACCAGATGAAACAGCTAATGGAGCTGCATCGAATGGCGGAGCCGGTGATGAAGGACCTCTGCGTCAAACTATGGCCGTCGGAGCCGCTGCCGAGCAGCTACTTCGGTCTGGTGCAGAGGCTGTTCGGCGCTCCTGCTCAGGTCGATGCCTGGAAGCGCTCCACATGTATCGAGGGTGCTCGGATGGCCTTCGGCAAGACAATGGTACATTGGCCGAAGCTAAAACCCGATGAGATAGCCACCGGACCTCCGCCGCCAGGGAAAGAACATAGGCGTCCCGAGCAGTACTTTCCAGCCGTGATGGACGGTGCTCGGGCAGTAGATGCCCAATTCCCAAAAGATGTAATTTATGAGTAGATGTAGTTTCCTTGTAACCAAGGAGTTGAAACTTTTGCTTTATCGTAGTGCAAGTGATCGGCTATGGATATAGTGCTGGATTAATTTTGACTCCTGTGCGGCCGATTTGAAACTGAAAGTTACCAGTCGTCGGCTTCAGCCCCTTGGCAGATACTGCATGGGGTGTTTTCTCGTAATACGTGAACCCTTAGCCGACGTCTCGGTGCCCGGGGGCAGTTGTATGTATGGAAAACTAGGCAATCAGACTATGTGGTTTTAGTGCTTTCACTTAGCCAGAGGAGCTTGACGGTGGGGGCCGGTGACGAGCCCCCGGTGTTTGTGATATGCGGACGAGCCGCTGTTGATACCATCATCACATGGTTTCTGTGACAGAGAACCCTTCGTATGACACGGACTAACCTCCAACGATTTTAGGCTAACGCCTGTCATCGGATCGCCGACCAGTTCTCGCTTATTGGGACAGTCAGTTTTTGGCTTTCTCCACTGAGGTACTTAACCAGGCGAGCTAGAAGTACAATCGCAGTGGTTCTCCCTTTACCCTCTTAGCCGAACAGTGCGGAACGTAAGAGGGAAAACACAGGAGCCGGGAAACCCAACTATTGACCAAAGACGCAATTCGGAACTGATTCATATAATGCAATATCCGTGACACCGAGCACATGAAAAAAAGAGAAGTGCCGGTATAAAGTTTTAAGGCAAAATCTATGGTCGAGCCCCCAGTCTATTAGCCGGTTTAAAATAAATGTATCATGATAGTTTACTTCGGCGGAAAAAGGCGGAAAGGAATATGCAACGTGAATGACTGCACGAGTATACCATAATAAAGTGATCTTTACTTCCTTTGAATGTGTGACGTCCAACCGTACAATCCGTATTGCCGAAGTAACTTGAATAGATACTTTAAAGGAATGTATATATTGAGAGTAAAGGTTTACACAGGGCTTACATGAGTGGTTTGACGTCCCTACTACGCCCTGCTGCACGTCTGCGCCTTTGCGTGTCAAGAAGCTTTCGTGGAAGCGAAGCTGTCCGCCGTGTATTCGGCGGAAGTAGTAATCTTTGGCGGGCGAGCCCTTGAAAAAGGGTTTTGAGAAGTCGCCGTGGTATATCAGCTGGACGCTGATCGGGCCCTAGATGGTGCCCATTGTTGATGTCGATTTGAAGACATTTGGTGGCCATTGGTCGGTCGAACCGAGCTCGGGACCTTTTGTTTGATGTGTCCCCACAACTGCCCATGGAATTTTGAGCGCGAAATTGTGCATTCGAGGTACGTATTTCGCGACTAGGTGGGCCGTGCTGTGGGGCGCGTATCCCTATTTGGGTGGAGCATGGGAGCGTGCCGGGACCGAGGCTGCAGCTCGGGAGCGCTTGCGTGTGTCCAGTGTCTTGACAGTGGACTGGGATTGCGATGCCTCTTTGGCAGCTTGGACTTTGGCGGCGAGAGCCGCAGTGTGTTCCTCTGTTCGGAGCGAGCGCTCGGTATTACCGTTAATGGTAATAACGCCCCTTGGTCCTGGCATCTTGAGCTTCAGGTACGCATAGTGCGGGACGGCGTTAAAGCGAGCGAAGGCGGTCCGTCCGAGGAGTGCGTGATAACCACTGCGGAAAGGAACGATATCGAAGATCAAGTCCTCGGCGCGGAAGTTGTCGGGCGAGCCGAAGACTACTTCCAAAGTCACGGATCCCGAGCAGCGTGCCTCGACGCCAGGTATTACACCTTTAAAGGTGGTGTTGCTGGGTTTGATCCTTGACGGGTCTTTCCCCATCTTCCTCACCGTATCTGCGTAAAGCAGGTTAAGACTGCTACCTCCGTCCATAAGGACCCTAGTGAGGTGAAATCCGTCCACGATGGGGTCGAGTACCAGAGCCGCCGTTCCTCCATGACGTATACTGGTCGGATGATCTCGACGGTCGAAAGTGATCGGGCAAGCCGACCAAGGGTTGAATTTCGGGGCTACCGGCTCTAAGGCGTAGACATCCCGAAGCGCGCGTTTCCGCTCCTTCTTTGGTATATGCGTGACGTAGATCATGTTCACGGTTTTGACCTCCGGAGGGAACTGTTTTTGGCCTCCATTGTTCGGCCCGCGAGGTTCGTCGCCGTCCTCACTACGGGGGCCCTTGCCCTGTTCTTCGGTTGTGGCCTTGCCGGCCTGCTTGATTACCCAACAGTGACGGTTGGTGTGGTTAGCTGGCTTGTCGGGGGTGCCGTAAATCTGGCAGGGCCTATCCAATATTATGTCCAGTGTAGACGGGCCATCTCGGTTCCCTTTAGAGGGTTTTTTCCGCTGTCCGTATTTCTAGCCGCTGAATCCGGCGTTCACCGCTGCGTCATCGGCTTCACCGCCGTTGTTTGAGTGTCGGCGCTTGTTGTTCCTATGGCGCTGGGGTTTTCCATTCCCGTCCCGGGTCTCTGAAGTACCGGGGTCTTCGGGGTGGTTGCTTCGACGAGCTAACCAGCTATCCTCACCCGCGCAAAAGCGGGTCATGAGAGAAGTAAGGGCCGACATTGTTCTTGGCTTGTCTTGGCCGAGCTGGCGAGCGAGCCACTCGTCCCTGATATTGTGTTTGAATGCCGCAATTGCTTCGGCGTCCGGACAGTCGACGATCTGATTCTTCTTGGTCAAGAACCGGTTCCAGAATTGTCGGGCTGACTCTCCGGGCTGTTGGATAACATGGCTCAGGTCATCGGCGTCCGGTGGTTGAACATCGGTGCCCTGAAAGTTAGCTCGGAATGCATCTTCGAGCTCTTCCCAGCTCCCGATGGAGTTTTCGGGTAGGCTGTTCAGCCAATGCCTGGCCGATCCCTTGAGTTTCAGTGGTAAGTACTTGATAGCATGGAGATCATCTCCTCGAGCCATATGAATGTGGAGAAGAAAATCCTCAATCCACACAGCTGGGTCAGTTGTCCCATCATAGGATTCTATATTAACGGGTTTAAACCCCTCGGGGAACTGATGCTGCATCACCTCGTCAGTGAAACACATTGGGTGTGCGGTGCCCCTAGCCCGGGCCACATCGCGTCGAAGATCAGTTGTCATCCGGGCACGGTGCTGATCCCGAGCCCTGTCGTTTCTATCGCGCCAGGCCTGGTATCCGTCCCGTCCAGCGGGTGCGTATCCTGTGGATCCATAGATGGACCTCGACTGAATCGCTCATGTGTTCAGGTCGTGGCGCAGATCGTATCGGTCATCCGGTTGAACCGGGCTTTGCTTGCTCGGCGAGAAGGCACGAGTGGGTATTCGGCTTCCCTGGCCGTCCTATCCCATCCTCGAGGGGGCACGGGTGGGAGTTCGGCTTCTTCGGCCGCTCTATTTCGTCCTCGAGAGGGCGCAGGTGGGTATTCAGCTTCTCCAGCCGCTCTATCTCGTCCTCGAGGGGGCGCGGGTGGGAGCTCGGTTTCCACAGCCGGGCTATCTCGTCCTCGAGGGGGCCGGTCGGGCTGGTCTGCGTAAGTTCGTCTGGGAGGTACGGGCTCGAAGGCCTCATCCTCGAATTCTGGAAGGAGGCGCCACCGCAGGTAACTCCTATATTGGCCCTGATGTTGATCGTCGAGGCCTTCTTCGGCGGCTAGGACCATCATCCATCTATCGTTGAGTGTATCCTGCTCGGCCCTGAGCTGTTGTTGTTTCATCTTTAAGCTTCGGGCAGTGGCAATGAGTTGCCGCTTGAATGTTTCATGTGCCAGGGGATCCTCTGGGACGATAAAGTCCTCGGGTCCGAGGCTATCTTCCTCTTCGGATGGGGGGAGGTAATTACTGTCCTCGGAATCATCGAGGTCCTCGGAGTCACCCTGGTCCTCATGCCCTTCAGGGGTGTCAGGTCGTTGCTCGGGCGTGTTATCGCCGAGCTCCCCTAAATTATCCGGAGTCTCGTTAGCTCCGGTGTCGTTTGTGTCTGTGTGATTTTCCTTGCCCTTCCCCCACCCTTTGGCTCGCCGTCGTTGGCGTCTGGGCGGGTCTTCGGTGGTGTCGTCGCTGCCTTTGTTGGTTGTGTCACCGTCCTTCACGGGGGTGTCAACCATGTAGACGTCATAGGTGGAGGTGGCGGTCCACTTTCCGGTATTTGTAGTGGCAAGGAAAGTGTCCGTGGAGGGCGGGACGTTCATGTCCTCGTCCATGTAGTCAGCCTCCTCGGAGGCGTAGTCCAGCATGTCGGTTAAATCTTCGACAGTGGCTACCAAGTGGGTGGTGGGTGGGACGCAAAATTCCCCGCGGCCGGCATCCTGTCCGACCTGCTCCTGGTCCGAGGATAGGCCGTCCGCGATATTTATCGTCTGGATCCGGTCCAGCATGTCGCTTAAAATCGAGGGATCCACCGGATCTATGTTCGGACGGTCCTTGGAGTTGAGCTCCGGCGCGTCGTTAACGGGAGTGTGCTCGGCCAAGGGACACCCCTGGTTCTCCGGCACCGGGGTTGGAGCCAAACTCAAGGTTAGGTCCGATCTGAGGCCCGCCCCGAGGACTGGGGCGGGGTAGGGATCCGAAGTCAAGGCCTCGGGGTTGGTGGGTTCCTCGGGTAAGGCTGAGAACCCAGTGAAGATCAGATTGCCTCGAGCATCGGCGACGAACTCAAGGCCGCCGAACCTGATTTCCTGCTCGGAGGCGAAGTTGCCGACCTGGTCGGGGTGACCAGTCGGATCGGCGTATAACACGATGCCGAACGCGAAGAGCTGGCCCGGGACGAAGATGTCCCTGCTACGAACTCCGTCGCTGAAGAGAAGAGCTGTCCGAGGACGATGATATACCCGCTGCAGATTCCATTGCTGAAGAACTGTCCGGGGACGGCGAGCCATTGATCCTTGGCGACCCACGACGGGACTCTCAATGAAAGCACCAATGTCGGTACCAAAACCGGCAGATCTCGGGAAGGGAGTCCGAACTATGGGTCAAGGAGTCGATGGTAATAGAGAGCGTAGAGACAGCGATTTACCCAGGTTCGGGCCCTCTCGAGGAGGTAAAACCCTACGTCCTGCTTGATTGTATTGATGTGATTGTATGAAAGTTAAAGAGTTGATCTACCTCGAGATCAGATGGGGTAAACCCTAGATTATGAGTCTTCCCTCTCTACGGACTAAACCTCCTGGTTTATATAGACACCAGGGGGTCCTAGTGTTACATATGATCGGTTACCATCAGGGATAAACATGCCGGTTACGCCATCTATTCCTTGGAGGGGACGCCAAGACTTCAGAGATTTCCTTCTGTCATACGGGGTCGTCCACAATCCAGCCTTCCATCGACGTGTAGAGAGCGGCCCACCAGTCCGGCCTATGAGAGATAGGCCGGCAGCCCGAGTACCCCCTAGTCCGGGACACCCTCTGCGAGGAGAGTGCACGAAAGTTGTTCCTATGAAGGTAGTGGTGACCCGTCCAGGCCCTTGACATTAGAGACTGAGGGGGGGCATGACCTTTGCTAAAAATGAGACATATTGAGTGCCAGAAATTTGACGAAAAAGAAGACAACAAAGCGCGAGCAAATTCATTGTGAGCAACCAAATGTTGCCTCGGCTCGATGGCCGGCACCACACAACTCATATACCCAACATAGCCTAATTTCACGTCGCATAGACTAACTAATTGCAAGATGGTCGGATGACCAATACGACCACAAACACTACAAGATCATTGACACGATGGCCGGCTCAAGATTTGTAGCCATGAAACTATGGCCATGGCATGGCATGGCATGCATGACCAACTGAGAAGGAAGAGGAGCTCACCACGCATGTAGGGGGGGCGACCGTGGCTCGGGGTCGTGGAGGAAGGTCAGTCGGCGGTGGCTCGGGGTCGTGAAGGGAAGCCGGTGTTGGTGGCGGTCGGTGAGCTCGGCGGGGGAGGTGGTAGGCTCATGGGGCGGTGCGCTGGGCGGGCCGGGGCCGGTGGCGGAGGTGGCCGGTGAGCTCGGGTGAGGTGGTGGACTCGCAGGGCGGCACGCTGGGCGGGCCAGGGCTGGTGACAGAGGTGGCCGGTGAGCTCGGGTGATGTAGTGGACTCGCGGGGCGGCGCGCTGGGCGCATCGGGGCCGGTGGCAGAGGTGGTCGGTGAGCTCGGGTGAGGTGGTGGACTCGCGGGGTGGCGCGCTGGTCGGGGGCTGGTGGCGGAGGCGACCGATGAGCTTGCCGGGATGTGGTGGAGCTCTGTGGCGTGCGCGCGACATGGTGTGGAGCTCAAAAGCGAATTGGGGCGGGCGCAAAGAAAACAATAGAAATTTCGCTAAGTCCCGTGCTCGATTTTGGGGGAAATGAGTTACCAGTGGCGGCGCGGTCAGTGGCGGGCAGCAGAAAATGCACGCCTCTGGTGACAGTTATCTGTGGCAGGTATTTTACGGCGCCCGCCACTGGTATTTTCTTTCGATTTTTTATTGCTTTTGGGAAGGTTTAGCAATTTATGTTTAGAGTTATGGTCCAATTTTTTTTGTAGAGCTGAATTTACACCATTTTAAGTTCCATGTAATGATTTGGGACTTTTTTGGGCTAATTTGCTATATTAAGTGCACTAAATGAATTTGTTGTTATTTAATGGAGTTAAACTGTATTTGGTTTTAAAAATGGTGTAAATGAAGTTCGAAAAGCATGAAATTTTGCTTGGTGTCATGTTATGGACACTAGAGGTTGTGTTAAAAATTTGAGAGAATTACGAAAAATTTGTGATGCACTTCGTTTGGAAACTGAAGAGTCTTCGGGGGAGAATTAGAGTTTTCAGAGGGAAAGTGAGGTTTGAAAGCAAACTTAATTTTTTTCCATCATTTGGCCATGAAACTTTTGTTGTTGTTGAATTTACACCATTTTAAGTTCCATGTAATGATTTGAGACTATTTTTTGGCTAGTTTGCTATATTTAGTGCAATAACTGATTTTCTAGGTATATTTAAAGTTTGTAAATTGTTTTATATTTTTAAAAAGGTGTAAATGAAGGCTGAAAAAAATGAAACTTGACATGGTGACATGTTATTACCCGTATAGTTTTTTCACCATTCCACATTCATAATACTCAAGTACATAGTAGTCGTTCATGTGCGCGCATTCAAAAGATCGAGACACAAAAAATTACAGAGGTCAAGAATTATCTTCTGGACGAGTGCGTCCATTAACCCTCTAATTGCAACCGGAAGTAACTGTGTGATCGTCACGTGACAGTCTTGCGACTTCATCCCGGATATTGTTTTTTTCTTCCTGTCAAGATATCTGTGTATGTTGGACGAGTGCCTGGAACTAACTCGGACACCTTTGAGGCAGTTGAATATCTTATCGATCTCCTCTGGACTCAGACTGTAGCAAGCGGGTGGACATTTCGACACTGTTTTGTGAACATTCTTGCCAACGATGCTCTCTTCCACCTCAGCCCACAATTCCTTTCTTATGTTGAGGTCTTTCAAGTCTTGTCTTGAGCTACCCATATTTTTTTCTTGTCCGGTGTGTTCAGCGGGGTACTACCCAAAATGGACTCAGCATTTTCCATACTTTTAAGAGCGGCTCGACCCTCTTCCGCTTCTTTTCGGGCTCAGGGCACTCTTTCTACTTGTCCAACATCTCTTTGATTTATTCTCCGCTCCTTTTACGTGCCTTTTCTCGCCTCTCTTTTGTCTTGTCGAACAATTCATCATCACGTCTCCACTCATCATTTTTTTAAGCCATCTTCGTTGCCCCATGTACACGGTTTTGTGAGAGTGCTCTAGATAGAGATGGTGTGTTTCGTCCATACACCTACCACATGCGCAGTTTTCGTGGCAAACTTGGCCGGATTGATATCCGTAGGCGGGATAGTCTTGCACGGTCATGAGCAGCGCATCTCTCATTGGGAAATAGGCTCATGTGTAAGCATCCCATGTTTGGACCCCTTCATGAGCCCATAATGTGTCTAGCTCCTCCTTGAATAGTTGCAGATATAAATTAATTTCGTTCCCCGGTTGGGACAGCCCTTGAATTAGCATAACCATGTGTAGATACTTCTGCTTCATGCAGACCCATGGGGGGAAGTTGTAGATGCATACAACCACGTGCCAGGTGTTGTGCACGCTGTTCTGGTTGCCAAAAGGATTCAGACCATCCGTGCTAT
The DNA here is from genome assembly GCA_039707655.1 of Elymus sibiricus. NCBI lineage: Eukaryota > Viridiplantae > Streptophyta > Magnoliopsida > Poales > Poaceae > Elymus > Elymus sibiricus. The sequence continues at coordinate 33,375,400 of CM077674.1, forward strand.
AACCAAGCCTGAGATTCCAGTGATCTGCTTTGAAATGTGGGTATTCATCGTCGAGTGCTTTACACCGGCACCCATTTGCAGGGTGTCTCAGCACTTCATCATTTTTGTTCGTCCTCTTGCCATGCCAACGCACAAGCTTTGCTTGCTTCTTGTTTGCATATAGACGTTTCACACGGGAAATGAGTGGAAAGTACCATACAACCTTATGAGGAGTATGACCATCCTGTCCGCTCTCACCATCAACATCTCGTATAGTGTTCTTTCCTCTCTTGAATTAGGGTGGGTTGCACTCTGGACACCTTGTTAGGTTCGCGTGCTCGTTCCGATAAATGATGCAGTCATATTTGCATGCGTGATGTTTTATCGGATCCATATTAAGAAGGCACAACACCTTCTTGGCCTCATCGATACTTTTAGGTAGCATGTTTCCCGTAGGTAAAACATCATGTAGATACTTCAAATTCATATCGAGGGATGTGTCCGTACTATTGGTTTTTGCCTTGATGTCCAAAAGATTGAACGTGACACTGAGACGGGTGTGATGAAATCGCATAGGTATTGCATCATGGACTGCCTACCAGTATCATCGAGAAGATTCTCCTGGTTCATGAGAAAGGGGTCGGCTATCGTGACATTTAGAACATTCATGCGTCTGGCCTTTTTGGCTTGAAAAAGCGCCCATAGCTTGATGAGGCAAATTTCGAGTTTATAAAAGTTGAATAGATAGAAGATTTCTTTGAAATCCACATATATTTTGTTCGCGGAGAACTATTTATGGAAACCATAACCCTTTGGCACCTTCACCGTATAATGTGTTGGATAAACAATGCGTCCTGACTTACGATTGGCTAACTCCAATTCTGTGATGTTGTCATGCAAAATCTTCATCTCAATGCGGATGTCTTCCTACACATCCTTCGTATGCCAAGAACTTCTCCGTCGAGCCCTTCCCACATGGTGCTTTATCATTTGCATCGGCGCTAGCAGCATTTCCTTTGCTATTCGATTTCATGATCGTCCGATGCGTCCTACGTTTCACCGGTTCCACGGAGGTCGCACAAGACATTGCGGATTTGGCCACGTTGTTGAATGTGTTTGGAGTAATTTTTGGTTTCTTGCAAAGTTGCGTCTCGGGCTGGGCTGACGGCGTGTCCTCAAATAGATCGTTATTAACTAGTGCGTTGTCGGCAAAATAGAGGGCTTCTTGGTCATCATTAGGATTCTGGGCGTGTTGATGCATGCCATCCGGCACATCCTAAGTAGATAAGGGTCGGCAAAGACCCAAAGGAGATTTTCCTGGTGGCCCTGCTAGACTGGCATTGTTCTGAGACAGTGTTCTATTTGAGGAGCACTTGTCAAAGATAATATCCCTCGCCGGCCCCTTGAGGAAACCCATAGTGCAATCTTCAAGCGCACGTGGATCCTCATGCTCTTCATAAATGTTTTGAGGCAGACTCAACCGCTCGTACTTTGGGAGCACCCTAACCAAAGAGACACTATACATGTCGATTCCTAACTCTTGGTTGTGCTTGACCCGAACCGGAAGGACTGGACCCTTTGTAACCACCGTCATCTCCTTGCCCACTAGGGCGAGGAGAGTGCACGGAAGTTGTTCCTATGAAGGTAGTGGTGACCCGTCCTGGCCCTTGACATTAGAGACTGAGGGGGGGGCATGACCTTTGCTAAAAATGAGACATATTGAGTGCCAGAAATTTGACGAAACGGAAACGAATTAACATTTTGTCAAAACATTGACACTCATTTATATTCCCTGAAAAAGAAGACAACAAAGCGCGAGCAAATTCATTGTGAGCAACCAAATGTTGCCTCGGCTCGATGGCCGGCACCACACAACTCATATACCCAAAATAGCCTAATTTCACGTCGCATAGACTAACTAATTGCAAGATGGTCGGATGACCAATATCACCACAAACACTACAAGATCATTGACACGATGGCCGGCTCAAGATTTGTAGCCATGAAACTATGGCCATGGCATGGCATGGCATGCATGACCAACTGAGAAGGAAGAGGAGCTCACCACGCATGTAGGGGGGCGACCGTGGCTTGGGGTCGTGGAGGAAGGTCAGTCGGCGGTGGCTCGGGGTCGTGAAGGGAAGCCGGTGTTGGTGGCGGCCGGTGAGCTCGGCGGGGGAGGTGGTGGGCTCATGGGGCGGTGCGCTGGGCGGGCCGGGGCCGGTGGCGGAGGTGGCCGGTGAGCTTGGGTGAGGTGGTGGACTCGCAGGGCGGCACGCTGGGCGGGCCAGGGCCGGTGACAGAGGCGGCCGGTGAGCTCGGGTGATGTAGTGGACTCGCTGGGCGGCGCGCAGGGCGCATCAGGGCCGGTGGCAGAGGTGGTCGGTGAGCTCGGGTGAGGTGGTGGACTCGCGGGGTGGCGCGCTGGTCGAGGGCTGGTGGCGGACGCGACCGATGAGCTTGCCGGGATGTGGTGGAGCTCTGGGGCGTGCGCGCGACATGGTGTGGAGCTCAAAATCGAATTGGGGCGGGCGCAAAGACAACAATAGAAATTTCGCTAAGTCCCGTGCTCGATTTTGGGGGAAATGAGTTACCAGTGGCGGCGCGGTCAGTGGCGGGCAGCAGAAAATGCGCGCCTCTGGTGACAGTTATCTGTGGCGGGTATTTTACGGCGCCCGCCACTGGTATTTTCTTTTGATTTTTTATTGCTTTTGTGAAGGTTTAGCAATTTATGTTTAGAGTTATAGTCCAATTTTTTTAGAGCTGAATTTACACCATTTTAAGTTCCATGTAATGATTTGGGACTTTTTTGGGCTAATTTGCTATATTTAGTGCACTAAATGAATTTGTTGCTATTTAATGGATGTAAACTGTATTTGGTTTTAAAAATGGTGTAAATGAAGTCTGAAAAGCATGAAATTTTGCTTGGTGTCATGTTATGGACACTAGAGGTTGTGTTAACAATTTGAGAGAATTACGAAAAATTTTATTTCATAAGCTTACTACTACAACGACCATCGACATCCCACTGCCATTTATAAAACCCAAAAATCTTGTCCCCCGCCACAAATACCAGTGGTGGGTGGTAAAAATGCTCGCCACTGCTACCTCAGTTACCAGTGGCATGCACTGAAGAGGACCCGCCACTGGTATATTTAGCCCATGGCTATTCCGGAACCATGTTACCAATGGCGGGCATGAATTGCCGCCCGCCAGTGGTAATACAATACCAGTGGCGGGCAATGTTTCTCCCCCGCTACTGGTATTTGGGCAGAAAACCAGTGGCGGGCGTAGACCTCTACTCGCTACTGGTGAGATCCCACCTAAGCAGTTTCCTAGTAGTGGTGTCGCCGCCCGACCTACATCGGCACCTGCTTTGCCCTCCTGAGGAGCGAGCAGGGAGGGGACGTGACACCCGGGATCGGCTGCGAGCTGTTCACGGCGCATACGTACATGGTCGCTTCTCAGTCCTCGGTGTTGGAATTAAACCCGACGTCCGGTCCGATTACAAGTATGTATACGTGTCCGACTAGCGGAGGAATCCATTACCTAGTAGGATTAGTACTGGCCCTAGGCTAGCTGCTATATATACGATGTAATACACCCTGTACTTTGCACCGTGAGTCCAGATCAAAGCAATGGAGAATCAGGAGCGACATGCTCCTGTAGCCATAATCGCCGTGTCTCTTGTGGGTGTGTGAAGTTCCGTCGAGTTGCTCTACGTGATCAATCAAGCTAGCCGGCGTGACTAGTTTGGTGCATACAAGCTAGCTAGACACAAAGCATCCACCAGCCTGCTTGCCTGCTTAGTCTTCTTTTGTACGAGGGTATAGCCTACGTTTCGGCCGGAAAGAACTCGGCTGGTTCGTCGACTACGAGCACGCTCTCGACGGAAAGAACTCGTCTACAAGTGACGTATAAGGGGATCTGTGCCAACACTCGGTCTTCATGGTGGAGCTCTTCGGCCCGATGGCCGAGAACAGTTCGGTGACGCGTGTGCAGGGCGGCGACATGGAGCCGAGAGTCTTCGAGGCATTGCTCGAGTTCACTTACATAGACTCACTGCCCGAAATCGACGTCGGCGATGGCCCAGCACCTGCTGGTGGCCGAGAGGTATAATCTCGAAAGGCTAAAGTTGACCCGTGAGAATATATTGTGCGACAACATCGACACGAGCGCGGCGGCGACCACCCTGATGCTAGCCGAGCAACATGATTTCCATGGGCTCAAGGAGGCGTGCTTCTACTACCTCGCGTCGCCGGGCAACCTGGACGCCGTCATGGCATGCGACGGCTTTTGGCACCTGACAAGGAGCTGCCCCTCCCTCCACAAGGCCATCGCCGCCCACGCCGCAGCCATGTCCGGGTCTCACATTCTTCAGATAGTCCGCTAGGTTTAGAAAAACCAGTCTCCTATTCTTACACCAAAACGCTCGGCTACGGAAGATGCATTACGTCCATGATGTTCGTCGTCGGTGTGTATGGAGTACTATCCCGACGGCCATGGTCTAGAACACACCAGCTGGATATCCGTCTCTTTTTTTCTTTCGAGAATGCTGGACATCCGTCTATGTCCGGCTTGATCGCACGGACGGCATCCGAGCCACGGCCACCGCCAAATCGCGGTATGAGACCAGTTTGCTTGCTCTTGACGGGAACCGGTGGCATCGTGCAGAATCGCTAGCGGGAGAAAACCATGCAAGTAGCGATAAATTCGTCAAGAGGAAGGTCTTGGAGGGATCGGGCCACCTGAGTGAAGACCTGAAATATAGTTAGCAAATAGTATAATCTTGTGTGATGCGTGGTAAGCTAAATAAGAGGAGCTGAGGAAGTGCCATTGCCACCACCGACAGGTTGCTGGCTTAACGGAATAGAGCACCTGATCTGTCACCCGTACGTTTAACTTTCTATACTAGTACTATATGAACATGTCTACTTGTTGGAGAGAAATAATACACATGGCATCAGCCCGTCGAAACACTTGTCCATGAGCACAATTAATTTCCTAGTTTCATATGCTCTGCTTCCGCGTATATGTCTAAATTGATTATGTAGAATGACACACAAGTCGAAAGTTTTACGAACAGGAAAATTGAGATTTTCTTTTTGCATTTGACAGGTCGAAAGACAAAATATTGATCGGGAAATCTAACGGGGCTCGTGCATACGGGTGTCTTCTCAATGCATGCAGTGTTGTTGCTATTGTTCTTCTGATGTTTTTTACTTCACTGGATTCAGAGTCATGACCCCTACGACTGTATGGTTTAATTAATTTGAAGACGGGATTATATCTGTCAAAACATTGTTTGGGTTTACATGCCCCTGGAGGGCTACCCGGAAGACTGATTGTTTTAGACTCAGGTGCGACGTCATCGTCTACTACATGTGTGCTGAGCCTGTTGTCACCCGGCGGCCCGGTGCAGAATTGCCTACCAGTGACGGGCGCCGCGCCTGCCACTGTTAATCTATATACTAGTGGCGGGCGAGTAGTTCCGCATGCCACTGGTAAGTAAGATACCAGTGGTGGGCCCATTTAGCCACCCGCCACTGGTAATTCTCATACCAGTGGCGAGCCCGTTTGTGAGCCCACCACTGGTATCCTCCCCAGGCTGTAGGAAAAATGCTGCCGCAGCAGCGAAATATGTTATCGAAAATTGCTTCAAAATAAATCACAATAAATAAGATCACAGGACATAAAATAACTAACGAGAGTAACTTATAACAATAAATGGGTAACAAACAATACATATTCGACAAAGTGTGCATGCACTTAAACAACAATAAGGAAGTGTATAGTCATGCAAAGTACATGGATCTAGCTAGGCCGCTTGTTGTCTTGCCGGTTGCGCTCTCTTCTATATCGGGGCTACAAACACGCCTTCAAGTCGTCACACCGTCGCCAAGTGCCTTCAAGCGCGCCTCTTGTTCGTTTGACTCATCTTCGGCGCCGTCGTCATAGAGGAAAACTGCTGACGAGCAGACCTCTCCTTGTTGATGACATACGCGAATAAAATTTGGACGTGTTCGAACTCTCTGCCTGGCTCGAACGGCGTGCGTTGTAGTTCTGTACCCCACTTAACGACGTCCTCGTGAGTCATGAACGATGTGCTCGACCGTAAGAACTCTTCGATGAGGAGGCAGACGTAGAAGCCACATGTCTCGGTTAACTCCGGTTGCTGCCTGCAGGAGAATTCTGTGTAGTGCTTGAAGCATTTCCGATTATATCTATTGACCCTCCTCATGATGTGCCCTTCGGTCAAGCTCCATTCAAAGAGACATTCATCTAAAAGATTCGTCAGGAGCGACCAGTCTTTGTTCGGGATCTTAAGGGAATCCATCAAGTAAGAATTGGACCTTTGCGGTTGTACACTAGTCGAAAACGGATCTTTTGTCCGCAGCTTTAGTCCCGGTCGGGTTTTGAACCGGCACTAATGTGACCATTAGTCCCGGTTCGGGACGGGCATCATTAGTCGCGGTTCGTTCCGGACCTTTAGTCCCTGTTCGTAACACGAACCGGGACTAATGTGGTGGTGGCAGGCTGGTGTCAGCTGGGGCCCCCACGAGCCCCTTTAGTCCCGGTTGATATCACCAACCGGGACTACAGGTCCCCCCTTTAGTCCCGGTTCGTGTGGTGGTGGCAGACTGGTGTCAGCTGGGGCCCCCACGAGCCCCTTTAGTCCCGGTTGGTATCACCAACCGGGACTAAAGGCCCCCCTTTAGTCCCGGTTGGAGATACCAACCGGGACTAAAGGTCCCCTATATGAATTCGGCCAGCCCGATCACAGTACTCCTCCCTTTTTTCCCCCTTCTTCCCCTCCTTTGTTCTTCCTCTTCCTCGAGCTCATCCTCCATTTTTACCAAAATTTGTCAAGATTTGGAGGCACCCCATCCATCCAAGTGTTCACAAAGGTTAGCAACTTTGTCCTTTCATCTCTCATTGCTAGATTAGCTCTTGCAATGCTCTATAAGTATAGTGATTTGTGGGTTTTAGTTTGGGAGTATTTATATGTGGTAGTTCATTTGATTTATATGCAATTTGAGCTCAAATTAACTTCTTACTTTGCATGTGTAGGTGTGGTTTACTTAGTGCCTTCCCGTCCCCGTCCTAACCACCGTTGATCGCCCGCACCGTCCCGTCGCCGTCACCACACCTTGGTGAGCCTCTTGTTCGTTCTTATCCTTTTTATAAAAAAAATCTTATTTGTATGATTTAGATAGTTAATTGTATAATTTTCTTACATGTATGATTGTTTGTTATACATAGTGCCATGACTTTGATATCCGTCCCCGTCGGCCCTCGTCCGGTTTATGATTCGGATGTGGTATATATTTTCTCTTTTATAACTATTTGTTGCATTTCGCGTTTATGACAATTATGCCCATCAAGTTGACATAGATATTTTTATCTAGGGGGTATGTGAACCGGAAATTGCAACCGACATAGATATTCTTGTCAAGAAGTTAAATTTAGTTGAAAAAGAAAACGAGTATTTGAAAGAAAAATTGAAAAGAGTTGAAGAAGAGAAGATGAAACTGGAGTTGTATGTTGCCGATGTCGTCGATGATCACAAGATCAAGATGGATGCAATGCGCTTGAAGATTAGAAAATTTTAAAAATATGCCATTGATAGTGAGGCTTGGTATCACTATGCTGTTGGATCAATTGTTACCTTAGTTGCGATCTTGATCGCATTTGTTGTTGCATTTAAATGCTTTAGCTAGAGAGTTTGTATGTTGCTTTATGAGAACAAGTGTGTATGAACTTTATGTATGAACTTGTATTAATTTGGTCTTTTCGGTGTTGTGTAATGAAGATGAGCCGGCAATGGATATACGATGACCGATGCTCTCCCTGTAGGAGATATGCCGTAGAGGCAGTAATAACAGTTACTTTGTATCTCCGAGTTTGTAATGAATGTTTATGTTCCATGCTATAACTGCAATGATTCTCGAGTCTACAATAACCACGAGGCTCGGAGGCAAACTCATGGGCACGTGTGGTATAATAAATGGAAAAGTATTCCTAGTCATGCCTCTATGACTGGCTCAAGTATTGCATGATGATCCTGTTTTCCTGATCATGGGCATGGCTATGCCGGCAATTTTGAGGGCACAATGTTAGTAGAACACTTGTGTTGAATCGACCCAAATTGATGTTATGCTATGAGATACATTCGTCATGAGTTAATGGTTAATAACACAGAGATAGTTATTGTTTGCATAATTCCTTAGACCATGAGAGTGTCGAGTTTCTTCATGCTTGCTTCATGAACTTTGGGGTTTGTTAAACGTCATCCGTAAATGGGTGGCTATTACGGCGGCTTACGGGTTCATGGAAAAGTATGTCAAGTAACTTGATAGCTCAAGATTGGGATTTGCTCCTCCGACGATGGAGAGATATTCTCGGGCCCTCTCAGTGTTACGGTATCCATCATCGTCTGGCCAGACACATTGTGATTTGATCACTGGGATGCCGGAACACGGAAACGAGTAAAGAGAACAAAACCGGTTACGAGGTAACTTGCATAATGGACAAGTTGTTGATCCACGGGGATGCATAAATCTCACCTCGGGTTTTGTAATATATCGTGAAGCAACAGGAAAAGCACACGACAACTGGAGGTTCACTCGAATATTCATTCGTGTGGGTATAGGGTTCAATATGGGTGTCCACGGCTCCGATGTTGATCATTGATCGGAAAGTGTTCCGGGTCCTGTCTATACTTCACCGAACCTATAGGGTCACACGCTTAAGGGTCATCTATCTGCTGAATACTAGACGGGGAGTCTGAGAGAAATTCACCGGAAAAGTTTCGGACGAAACGGAAACGTTCCGGAGAGGATATCGGAGTAGTTCTGATAAAACTGAAAAGTTGTTTCAGGGGATACCATAAAGTCAAATTGGTTTCGGCACATGCCTGATAATTCTTGGAGGGTGCCAGAATCGTTCTGGAAACTTTCTGGAATTTTCCGAGATGAAAACCGGAAATGTTCCGGAGCTACCGGAACCGCTTCAGATGCTTTTCGCAGATGAAAATCACTAAACCGGAATTTTTCCGGATCGCATTGAAAATTATTTTTTTGGGTACTGGAAATGTTCTAAGCCCACATAAATATTTTCAGTTCGAACAGACGCTGAAAAATGTCGTCGTGAATAGTGAAAAGCACTTTTTGGGCTGATTTGCAAATGGGGTTTTTCTTCTAGAAGAAAACCACTTTTGGTGAGAGATAAGGCGTGTGAAAGGTGGTGGCCCCCCCCCCAAAGGTGGCAGCACCAAATTTCGTCCATAGGTGGTGGGGAGGGCCCCCTTGGGGTTTCCTTCCACCTCATGGTGGATATGTTCTACACACACCCTTATGTGGCATTTGGGTGAAAAGATCTTAAGCCCCTTTTGGTCTTTTTACCCCTTGCCTCCACCCCTTGGCTTTCCTATAAATAGGAGGTGAGGGGGCTGCCCAAATATCATCCCTTGCTCTCATACACATGCTATGCTTTGCTAGCTCTCTCTCTCCCTCCCACGAAAAGATTTTTTCGTAGAGCCGAAAGGCTGTCTGGGTTCCGGCAGGAACTAGCTCTGGACGGCGAAGCCCTGCCGGATAGCTGACACCGTATGTGTGCAACCCCGTAGAGAGATTGTAGTTTCGATCTTTTGCCCGAAGGGCTGTTCGAGTTACCGTTCGAGTTTCCGGCGTCCTCCCGAAGGGCTGTCCGGGTTACTGTTCGGGTTCCGAGGGTCCTCCCGAAGGGCTGTCCGCGACATTGTCCGGGGGACTGTCCGACCGCCTCCTGAAGGGCTGTCCGGAGTGGGAGTACATCCCTGCGGTTGGGAGGTTGTAAATCCTAGCTGCAGGGATCTGCACCGACGATCTACACCGACTCTTCTTCCGCTGCGCTTCGAGTTGGTACGGATCAGATCAAACCTTGTATGCAGTCTCCATAGTGATCCTGGGCGTGCTCGCTGTACCGAAATTTTTTGTTTTCTGTCGCGTTCCCCAACAGTGGCATCAAGAGCCGTGCTATGCGTAGATGTAGGTTACGATCTAGAATACATGGAGATGTATGGGTATTGCATAATATAATTTTGGAGTAGATAAGATCTATTGCTGAAAATTATTTATGCGGGTAGCAGATGAAGTCTGTTACCCGATGTTCTTGTTGCTTCCCTGGAATTTGCGTTTGCTCAATCTCGAGACAGCATGGTGGAATTTCACAAAGTTCTGGCAATCCGCGATCCTGATTGATCAACGAAGTGCTATCAGTTCTTTGGATTCCACCATAGTCAAAAGAAAGATGAAATTCGCAGATGAAAGGGCATTGCAGATATGATCTGCACGGGGGTCACGCGTATGACGAAGTTTAGTATGGGGCTCGAGATTTAATTATCTCGTGTTTCATACACCCCGAGATGTTAATCTAGCAATTTTGAATTATCATACTTGATGATAAAACGTTGGTAGCTGCGGTTTAAGTCAAAACCTTAGAAGCCACGAAAAATAAAATTTTGCATAAACCGATTAGAGTCGTCTAACTTGGTTTTGCAGGATGTACATGTGATGTGGTATAGAAAAGCTCATATGAATTCGATTATGTATGAGATGACTATATGATGTAAATTTGTTAACATGACCTGCGTGTCATGATTCGGCATGATGGCTGGAGCCATATGATTGTCACTTTAATGACCTGCGTGTCAACCTTATGTAATGCACTTATTTTAGTAGCTATAGAGATAGCAATATTATTTCGTGCATCGGTAAGGTGGTGGCAATCTTCGCGAAGGTGAACTCCGACGCAAATGCCGAAGACGAAGAAATACTTGACTTCTCCGTCAGAAAGGGCTATACCATATCATGCTAATTATGAATTGCCTGAGATGTTTATCCCTTATGATGCACCCTTCTTGATTGCGCGGTAGTTAGTGTTCACCCAAGTGTAGCACCGTCTGAAATTCGTATCTTTTCGGGGTGCGCCATGTACACATGAGCACGAACGAATTGAGAGGAATGAGGCGGGTGAGGTCAGACCTCGCAGCAAGATCACTTGGTTGTCTTTGACGTTCAGGCATGAAAGTCATGAGCTCGGAACACACACATCGAAAGATGAACAAGAATCACATAGAGATGTGATTGGCAAGTTGGCCTACCGATTGAAATTCGCGTCATCAGTGATGAACCCGTCAATGGCGTCGAATTGAAATACGGATCTTGAATCACTCACAATCAATTATGAGAGATATTGATTTGAGTGGGAGCGCACTTTAGAATAAAATTGTTTATTCACTAGTGCCAAATATCATTATGAACAAAGTCTAAGTGAACTTGTGTTTTCCGTTGTAGATCAAATGGCTCGCAACACCGCGTTCAACTTAGGCCCGATGTTAGAGAAAGAGAAGTTAGCTGCGAATGGAAACAACTATGCGGACTGGGTCCGTACCCTGAGGATTGTCCTCAGGAGTGCTAAGAAAGTGTATGTGCTTGACGGACCTCTTCCACCTAAGCCGGCGGCAACAGCCACGGCAGATGAAAATAATGTCTGGGCCACTAAGGATGATGACTTCAACTTAGTGCAGTGCCTCATGCTGTCTTGCATGAGTTCAGAGCTTCAAAAACGTTTTGAATTCCATGACTCCTTTGATATGATCAAGGAACTGGATGCTCTGTACAAGTTTAATGCACGGTCTGAATGTTTTGATATCGTCAAAACCATGTCGGAGACCAAGATGGCTGAGGGCAGTTCAGTTGGCGAACAAGTGGTCAATATGATTGGCCACGCTGAGAGGCTTAAAACTCTGGAATTTCCACTTCCAGAAGAGCATGTTATGGACATGTTGCTCGGTTCACTCCCCCCTTCTTATGAAGGTTTTGTCATGAACTACAACATGAATGGGATGGACAAAACACCTAATGAGGTGCTTGCCATGCTGAAAACTGCTGAAGGAGGACTGCGGAAAAATCGCAAGCAAGTGTTGCTTGTGAATAAAACTGCCAGTTTCAAAAAGGGCAAGCCAAAGAAGGGCAAGGGCGCCGGTAAGACCGGCTTCCAACGCAAATCTAAGGGCAAAGCCAAGAATGAAACTGAGTGCTTCTACTGCAAGGGCACAGGACACTGGAAGAGAAACTGCAAGAAGTATCTGGAAGATAAGAAGTCCGGGAAAACCAGAAAAGGTATAATTGTTATACAAGTTAATGTCATTGACGTTCTGCTTGCTAGCAAAAATTCTAAGTCTTGGGTATTTGATACCGGATCGGTTGCTCACATTTGCAACTCGATACAGGGGCTTCAGAAGGTGCGCAAGCTGGCAAAGAATGAAGTCATGATGCGTGTCGGGAACGGCGCTGGGATCGCCGCTCAAGCCGTCGGCATTATGCCTCTACGTCTCCCTTCGGGATTTATCTTAGAACTAAATAACTGTTATTTTGTTCCACTGTTGTGTAGAAACATTATCTCCGGATCATGTTTAGTTCACGATGGGTATTCGTACAAGTCTGAGAACAATGGTTGTTCACTTTATTGTATGGATATGTTTTATGGATTTGCACCCATTGTTGGGGGCCTTTTCATTCTAAATCTTGAATGTGGAAATGATGTCTTTAACGTGAATGCTAAACGCCTTAAGAAGGCTGACACCACCACCACTTTCATGTGGCACTGTTGGCTTGGCCACATCGGAAAGAAACGCATGCAAAGACTCCATAAAGATGGAGTTTTACCGTCCCTTGGTTTTGAATCATTTGACACATGTGAAGCTTGCTTGATGGGGAAAATGACCAAGACGCCGTTCACGGGTCATCCTGAACGGGCGGGTGAATTATTGGAAATAATACATAGTGATGTATGTGGTCCAATGAACACAGCCGCACGGGGTGGGTATTTTTACTTCGTGACTTTTACTGATGATTTAAGTCGGTATGGCTATATCTACTTAATGAAGCATAAGTCGGAAACCTTTGAAAAGTTCAAAGAATTTCAGAATGAGGTAGAAAATCATCGTGACAAAAAGATTAAGTTTCTGCGGTCTGATCGCGGAGGCGAATTCCTTAGTCATGAGTTTGGCCAACATCTGAGTGATCGTGGAATTGTTTCACAACTTACGCCTCCCGGAACTCCTTAGAGAAACGGAGTGTCGGAACGACGTAACCGAACCCTGTTAGACATGGTAAGGTCGATGATGTCTCTTACAGATCTTCCGATATCTTTTTGGGGTCATGCACTACTCACTGCCGCTCACACACTAAACAGAGCACCGTCTAAGTCTGTTGAGACGACACCATACGAGTTATGGAACGGGAAGAAACCCGGTTTGTCGCATCTCAGAATTTGGGGTTGTGGGGTATACGTAAAACGTTTACAACCTACCAAACTCGATCCCAGATCAGACAAATGTTACTTCGTAGGTTATCCCAAGGAAACAATTGGGTATTCCTTCTACCACCCGTCCGATAGCAAAGTGTTTGTTGCCAGAAATGGACAATTTCTTGAGAAAGAGTTTCTCGCAAAAGAAGTGAGTGGGAGGACAGTACAACTTGATGAGATTATTGAATCTTCGGCGACAGTTGATATGGCTAAGGAAACGGAAGCAATTCCGCTTATTATCCCTACAACCGAGCCGGAAGTTGTCGCATGTGATGCGGAGACTTCAGACAATGTTGTAACTGAACCGCGCAGATCAGGTAGGGCTATCCAGCCACCTGAATGGTTTCATAATGAAATCTTCATTCTTGAAGACAATGAACCTGCGCACTACAAGGAAGCGATGGCGGGGCCCAGCTCAAAGGAATGGCACAAGGCCATGAAATCCGAGATGGAATCCATGTACGAAAACCAAGTTTGGAACTTGGAAGAACTTCCAGATGGCGTAAAACCCATCGGTTGTAAATGGATTTTCAAAAGAAAGATGGACGCGGATGGTAACATTACTATCCACAAAGCTAGACTTGTCGCGAAAGGGTTCACGCAAGTTCCAGGAGTGGACTACGACGAGACTTTCTCGCCCGTAGCTATGCTTAGGTCTGTTCGGATATTACTAGCAATTGCTGCTTATTTAGATTATGAAATATGGCAGATGGATGTCAAAACGGCTTTCCTAAATGGAAACCTTGAAAAGGATGTATACATGATACAGCCAGAAGGTTTTGTCGATCCTAAGAATGCTGGAAAGGTATGTAAGCTTCAGAAAGCCATTTATGGTCTGAAGCAAGCATCAAGGAGCTGGAACATTCGTTTTGATGAAGTGGTCAAAGAGTTTGGCTTCATCAGGAACGATGAAGAATCTTGTGTTTACAAGAAGTTTAGTGGGAGCGCAAAAGCATTTCTAATCTTGTATGTGGACGACATATTGTTGATTGGAAATGACGTGAATTTTCTTAGCGAAATAAAAGACTCATTGAAGAAGAGTTTTTCAATGAAAGACTTAGGCGAAGCGGCATATGTATTGGGTATCAGAATCTATAGAGATAGATCAAGATGCCTGATAGCGCTTAGCCAAAGCACGTACATTGACAAGGTGTTGAAAAGGTTCAACATGGAGAACTCCAAGAAAGGCCTACTCCCCATGTCACCTGGCACAGTACTTTGCAAGAATCAGTGTCCTCGGACCCTCGATGAGCGAGTACAAATGAATGATATTCCATATGCTTCGGCAGTTGGTTCTATTATGTATGCCATGCTATGTACAAGACCGGATGTTTCCTATGCGCTAAGTGTTAGCAGCCGGTACCAAGGTGATCCAGGATTGGAACACTGGGCCGCAATCAAGGGTATTCTTAAGTACCTCAGAAGGACCAAGGATTTACTCCTTGTGTACGGAGGTGATGAAGAGCTCATTGTAAGTTGTTACACTGATGCAGGCTTCATGACTGACCCAGATGACTTTAAATCTCAATCTGGCGATGTTTTCATATTGAACGGCGGCGCAGTTGATTGGAAAAGTTCCAAACAAAAGACTGTGGCGGATTCTACAACGGAGGCGGAATATGTTGCTGCTTCAGAAGCCTCCAAGCAGGCTATCGGAATCAAGCAATTTCTTGAAGACCTTGGTGTGGTTCCAAGTGCTCTGGACCCGGTGGAGATCTATTGTGATAATAGTGGCGCCGTGGCTCAGGCAAGGGAGCCATGTTCGCACCATAAGACAATGCATATTCAACGCAAATATAAACTCATTCGACATCATGTCGAAGAAGGTTTAGTGAAAGTACGCAAAGTTCACACGGATCTGAATGTGTCAGACCCGATGACAAAGCCTCTACCACGAGCAAAGCATGAGCAACACCGGATAGCCATTGGTGTAAGGGAAGCCATGTAACTAGATTATGACTCTAGTGCAAGTGGGAGACTGTAGGAGATATGCCCTAGAGGCAGTAATAACAGTTACTTTGTATCTCCGAGTTTGTAATGAATGTTTATGTTCCATGCTATAACTGCAATGATTCTCGAGTCTATAATAACCACGAGGCTCGGAGGGAAACTCATGTGCACGTGTGGTATAATAAATGGAAAAGTATTCCTAGTCATTCCTCTATGACTGGCTCAAGTATTGCATGATGATCCTGTTTTCCTGATCATGGGCATGGCTATGCCGGCAATTTTGAGGGCACAATGTTAGTAGAACACTTGTGTTGAATCGACCCAAATTGATGTTATGCTATGAGATACATTCGTCATGAGTTAATGGTTAATAACACAGAGATAGTTATTGTTTGCATAATTCCTTAGACCATGAGAGTGTCGAGTTTCTTCATGCTTGCTTCATGAACTTTGGGGTTTGTTAAACGTCATCCGTAAATGGGTGGCTATTACGGCGGCTTACGGGTTCATGGAAAAGTATGTCAAGTAACTTCATAGCTCAAGATTGGGATTTGCTCCTCCGACGATGGAGAGATATTCTCGGGCCCTCTCAGTGTTACGGTATCCATCATCGTCTGGCCAGACACATTGTGATTTGATCACTGGGATGCCGGAACACGGAAACGAGTAAAGAGAACAAAACCGGTTACGAGGTAACTTGCATAATGGACAAGTTGTTGATCCACGGGGATGCATAAATCTCACCTAGGGTTTTGTAATATATCGTGAAGCAACAGGAAAAGCACACGGTAACTGGAGGTTCACTCGAATATTCATTCGTGTGGGTATAGGGTTCAATATGGGTGTCCACGGCTCCGATGTTGATCATTGATCGGAAAGTGTTCCGGGTCATGTCTATACTTCACCGAACCTATAGGGTCAAACGCTTAAGGGTCATCTATCTGCTGAATACTAGACGGGGAGTCTGAGAGAAATTCACCGGAAAAGTTTCGGACGAAACGGAAACGTTCCGGAGAGGATATCGGAATAGTTCTGATAAAACTGAAAAGTTGTTTCAGGGGATACCATAAAGTCAAATTGGTTTCGGCACATGCCTGATAATTCTTGGAGGGTGCCAGAATCATTCTGGAAACTTTCTGGAATTTTCCGAGATGAAAACCGGAAATGTTCCGGAGCTGCCGGAACCGCTTCAGATGCTTTTCGCAGATGAAAATCACTAAACCGGAATTGTTCCGGATCGCATTGAAAATTATTTTTTTGGGTACTGGAAATGTTCTAAGCCCACATAAATATTTTCAGTTCGAACAGACGCTGAAAAATGTCGTCGTGAATAGTGAAAAACACTTTTTGGGCTGATTTGCAAATGGGGTTTTTCTTCTAGAAGAAAACCACTTTTGGTGAGAGATAAGGTGTGTGAAAGGTGGTGCCCCCCCCCCCCAAAGGGGGCAGCACCAAATTTCGTCCATAGGTGGTGGGGAGGGCCCCCTTGGGGTTTCCTTCCACCTCATGGTGGATATGTTCTACACACACCCTTATGTGGCATTTGGGTGAAAAGATCTTAAGCCCCTTTGGTCTTTTTACCCCTTTCCTCCACCCCTTGGCTTTCCTATAAATAGGAGGTGAGGGGGCTGCCCAAAGATCATCCCTTGCTCTCATACACATGCTATGCTTTGCTAGCTCTCTCTCTCCCTCCCACGAAAAGATTTTTTCGTAGAGCCGAAAGGCTGTCTGGGTTCCGGCAGGAACTAGCTCTGGACGGCGAAGCCCTGCCGGATAGCTGAGACCGTATGTGTGCAACCCCGTAGAGAGATTGTAGTTTCGATCTTTTGCCCGAAGGGCTGTTCGAGTTACCGTTCGAGTTTCCGGCGTCCTCCCGAAGGGCTGTCCGGGTTACTGTTCGGGTTCCGAGGGTCCTCCCGAAGGGCTGTCCGCGACATTGTCCGGGGGACTGTCCGACCGCCTCCCGAAGGGCTGTCCGGAGTGGGAGTACATCCTTGCGGTTGGGAGGTTGTAAATCCTAGCTGCAGGGATCTGCACCGACGATCTACACCGACTCTTCTTCCGCTGCGCTTCGAGTTGGTACGGATCAGATCAAACCTTGTATGCAGTCTCCATAGTGATCCTGGGTGTGCTCGCTGTACCGAATTTTTTTGTTTTCTGTCGCGTTCCCCAACACTCCCCAGTTCATTAATGGCGTGCATACTTTTCTGGTTGCGGCTGAGGCAAACAAGCGGGCGGATGGTTTTATGTATTGTCCATGTGCTGGCTATAAGAATGATCGAAATTACTCTAACTCAAGAACCATTCACGTCCACCTGTTTGAGTCCGGTTTCATGTCCGGCTATAACTGTTGGACCAAGCACGGAGAAAGAGGGGTCCTAATGGAAGAGAATGATGAAGAAGAGGATGACGACAGCTATCCTGGCCATGGGTTCCATGAATACGATGGTACAACAATGGGGGAAGAAGCTGAGCCGGCAATGCAGGAAGGAGCTGAAGAAGAGGCATCAGATGAGCCCGCTGATGATCTTGGTCGGGCCATTGCCGATGCAAATAGAAACTATGCAAGTGAAAAGGAGAAGCTGAAGTTGCAGCGCATGTTAGAGGATCACAAGAAATTGTTGTACCCAAATTGCGAAGATGACAAGAAAAAGCTGGGTACCACACTGGAATTGCTGCAATGGAAGGCAGAGAATGGTGTACCTGACAAGGCATTTGAAAAGTTCTGAAAATAATGAAGAATAAGCTACCAAAGGACAATGAATTGCCCGACAGTACGTACGAAGCAAAGAAGGCCGTCTGCCCTCTAGGATTAGAGGTGCAGAAGATACATGCATGCCCTAATGACTGCATCCTCTACCGCGGTGAGTACGAGGATTTGAATGCATGCCCGGTATGCTGTCCATTGCGCTATAAGATCGGCCACGATGACCCTGGTGATGTTGCGGGCGAGCGCCCCAGGAAGAAGATTCCTGCCAAGGTGATGTGGTATGCTTCTATAATACCACGGTTGAAACGTTTGTTCCAAAACAAAGAGCATGCCAAGTTGATGCGATGGCACAAAGATGACCGTAAGAAAGACGGGAAGTTGAGAGTACCCGCTGACGGATCACAGTGGAGAAAAATCGAGAGAAAGTGGAAGGACTTTGCTGATGACGGAAGGAACATATGGTTTGGTTTAAGTGCAGATGGCATCAATCCTTTTGGGGAGCAGAGCAGCAATCATAGCACCTGGCCTGTGACTCTATGTATCTATAACCTTCCTCCTTGGTTGTGCATGAAGCGGAAGTTCATTATGATGCCAGTGCTCATCCAAGGCCCCAAGCAACCCGGCAACGACATTGATGTGTACCTAAGGCCATTAGTCGAAGAACTTTTAGAGCTGTGGAATGGAAAAGGTGTACGTGCGTGGGATGAGCACAAACAGCAGGAATTTGACCTGCGAGCGTTGCTGTTTGTAACCATCAATGATTGGCCTGCTCTCAGTAACCTTTCAGGACAGACAAACAAGGGATACCACGCATGCACGCACTGTTTAGATGATACCGACAGTATATATTTGGATAAATGTAAGAAGAATGTGTACCTGGGGCATCGTCGATTTCTTCAGAGCAGGCATCCCGTAAGAAAGAAAGGCAAGCATTTCAAAGGTGAGGCAGATCACCGGAAGAAGCCTCGCCACCGTACTGGTGATTATATACTTGATATGGTCAAGGATTTAAAAGTAATCTTTGGAAAGGGTCCTGGCGGACAATCTGTTCCGAATGACGCTGACGGACGCGCACCCATGTGGAAGAAGAAATCTAAATTTTGGGACCTACCCTATTGGAAAGACCTAGAGGTCCGCTCTGCAATCGACGTGATGCATGTGACGAAGAATCTTTGCGTGAACCTGCTAAGCTTCTTGGTCGTGTATGGGAAGACAAAAGATACACCGGAGGCACGGGAGGACCAGCAACGTATGCACGGAGAAGACGGCATGGATCCAAAGCAGTTTCAGGGTCATGCCAGCTACGCTCTTACCAAAGAAGAGAAGGAAATCTTCTTCGAATGCCTGCTCAGTATGAAGGTCCCGTCTGGCTTCTCGTTGAATATAAAGGGAATAATAAATATGGCAGAGAAAAAGTTCCAGAACCTAAAGTCTCATGACTGCCACGTGATTATGACGCAACTGCTTCCGGTTGCATTGAGGGGGCTTCTACCGGAAAACGTTCGATTAGCCATTGTGAAGCTATGTGCATTCCTCAATGCAATCTCTCAGAAGGTAATCGATCTAGAAATCTTACCAAGGTTAGAGAATGATTTGGTGCAATGTCTTGTCAGTTTCGAGTTGGTGTTCCCACCATCCTTCTTCAATATCATGACGCACGTCCTAGTTCACCTAGTCGAGGAGATTGCCATTCTGGGTCCTGTATTTCTACACAATATGTTCCCCTTTGAGAGGTTCATGGGAGTCTTAAAGAAATATGTTCGTAATCGTGCTAGGCCAGAAGGAAGCATCTCCAAGGGCCATGAAACAGAGGAGGTCATTGAGTTTTGTGTTGACTTTATTCCTCACATTAAGCCGATTGGTGTTCCTGAATCGCGGCATGAGGGCGGACTGGGTGGAAAAGGCATGCTAGGAAAGAATTCAGTTTTATGTCGGGATGGGCATTCTTTGGCGCAAGCACACTACCCAGTTCTACAAAGTTCCGCCTTGGTGGCTCCGTATATCGACCAACACAAGAATATTCTACGCTCCAAACACCCGGAGCAGTCTGAAGACTAGATTACACCTGAACAACCTGTGACTTTCGCCGGTTGGTTGCAGACACGTCTCATGCATGACGAGACTGTTGCAGATGACCTTTACTTGCTGTCCAAGTTACCATCTTCGACTATATTGACTTTCAAAGGGTAAGAGATAAATGGGAATACATTTTACACGATCGCCCAAGATAAAAAGAGCGCCAACCAAAACAGTGGTGTCCGCTTTGATGCAGCAAACACCAATAGGCCAAAGGACACATATTATGGTTACATAGAGGAGATATGGGAACTTGACTATGGACTTGGTTTGAAGGTCCCTTTGTTTCGGTGCAAATGGGTCAATCTGAGAGGAGGCGGGGTAAAGGAAGACCCGCAGTATGGAATGACAACAGTGGATCTCAACAATCTTGGGTACGCAGACGAACCATTCGTCCTAGCCAATGATGTGGCGCAGGTTTTCTATGTGAAGGACATGTCTACCAAGCCGAGAAAAAGAAAAGATAAGGAAGCGAATACATCATACGATGAGCCAAAGCGCCACATAGTTCTTTCAGGGAAAAGAAACATCGTGGGAGTGGAGGACAAGACAGACATGTCAGAAGATTATGAAAAGTTTCATGAAATTGCTCCCTTCACAGTGAATATTGACCCGAGCATCAAGTTAAACGATGAAGATTGTCCATGGTTACGGCGCAAAGGGACACACGCAAAGAAAAAGTTTTATGTCCAAAGATCCCACTCTGGGATGTGACCGGCTTCTCTAGTTAGTTTCCGGACATATATATCTGGAAAGTCCCACTTCGGACAAACCGGAGGGAATCTTTGTAATAGAACTCCGACTTATGTGTTTTGGCATTTGAAACGCGAAGAAATATTATGTCCAAAGCCACGTCATCAATTTTCAACCCTTTCTGACTTCATTTGCTATTTTTCATGCATTTACTGATTTTTTTGAACTAAATGACCCTGAAATTGAAAAGCACTACAAATCACAATCAGAAAAGGTTGAAAGTTGGCATGGTATCATCATTTCACCCACATAGCATGTGCTAAAAAGTTGAGAGGGTTACGGCAAAAACTGGATGCACTTCGTGTACAAAATGGACAATCTCTTTCGAAGTATCACGCTTTCGGACGAAAACTCGTCTGTTACAAAGGCATTTCATTTTTTTTAAATAACCTAAGAATTACCAAATTGAATATAATGATAAAACACACTAATATTAAACAGCAGAACAAAGAATCACTGAAAAATCTTTTTTTAAAATAAAGTTATTCACAAACTAGTGATTCACACAAATTTCAAATAATTCAAATTTGAAAACTACTAGCACTAACAGAAAGTTTATAATTTTTTTTACCTAAAGCAAAAAGATTCACTCAGAAACTCTAAATAAAGCAAAAAACAACCAAGAAACAAATGAAAATAAATATAGAAGAAAACAAAAAAAAAACTGAAAAGTAAAAAAAAAGCCCGCCTACTGGGCCGCCACGGCCTGCATACGACTAGACACCCACTAGTTGGGCCAGGATGCAGGCCCGCAAGGCCCAGTATGGCCCACAGGGCAGGAAAGAACGGTAGGCCTTGTAGGCCTACTTTAGAGAGGAGCTCGAATGACCTACCGCGCCGGGGTTTATAAACCAGTGCGAGCGCCCTTCGCTGGGCGAGGTGGGACTAAACATCCACCACACTGCGCCGTGCCTGGAACAGGCCTTTAGTCGCGGTTGGAGCCACCAACCGCGACTAAAGGTGAATTTCATCCAGTCCAAGCGGCGGGAAGCGAGACCTTTAGTCGCGGTTGGTGGCTCCAACCGCGACTAAAGGTGGCCTTTAGTCGCGGTTGGAACCACCAACCCCGACTAAAGGCTCTCATATATTTAACTCCACTTACGAAAAATTCACCATCCTCTCCATTCTCTCGACGCCAAACACAGACGACGCCGCCAGGCTGCTGCGCGCCGCCGCCTGCCCCGATCGACGCCGTCGCCGCCCCCGACGCCGGCCGCCCGTCCCTCCTTGTCGACCCCTACTCCGGACGCGCCCTTCCTCGCCGATCCCCGACGGCGCCGCCGGCCCGCGCGCACGCGCCCGCTCCTCGCTGCGCCGCCTGCCCCGACGCCGTCGCTGCCCCCGATTCGCCTCGCCTCGCCGTCGCCCCGCTGTGAGCTCAGTTCCTCCCTCTCCCCCCCTCCCTCGCCCCCTGCCGCCATGGCTGCCCGTCCCCGAGGCCCCCCCCCACACACACATGCATGAACACACACACACACACATTTTCTATTTAGATGTTTTAGTTGTTTTTCACTAGTATATATGTATGTATGAATGCATGTTAGATGGATATAATTAGTGTTTAATTAGTATAGATTTTTTTATATAATGTTGTTTTTCTGTTTTTTAATGGATGTATAGAAGTATGCTTAATTAGTGTTTCTTTTTCTTTTTTTTAATTTTTTATACTTTTAGTTATAGAAATGTTAGATGAATGTTTTTAAGTTTTTTATACTTTTAGTTATAGCTAGATAAATGTTAGATATAAAAATGTTGAGGAATTTTGACATTTGATCCAATGTATAGAAATTAGTATTTGCAAAAGTTGCATATTTTAATGTTGTATTTGCAATAGATTTTCTTAGTCCTTTAAGGGATTAATTATCAGGAATGCCCCCATTATGGATGTGCACAAGTTGATCCAATTTCTTTCTGATCTCATGCATCTACCTTTCGGATCTCTGAATACTAAATTGTTTTATCTTTCTTCTGGATTAGTTAAATAAAAGCTATGGACAATACCGGCAGAGAAGGAGAAGAGGCTGTGTTCGACATCATACGCTCCACGAGCCCAGATGATAATGATGACGGCTCGCAATATCTGAACCCTTCGGGTGAGGGTATGATGTTTGATGAAGACGAACGAATAGATGAAGGTGACGACAACGATGTTGACGAAGAAAATGTTCTTCAAATGACCGGCGAGGTATATTTAATATATAAGCCATCCGGTGATCATTACATGTCTTAATTGATTTGTATGTATTAACAAATCGATCTTTCTTCTTTTAGGCCTCCGGATCGAGCAAATCTTGTACAAGCGACGGGGTAGTTCGAGGCCCGGCCAAAAAGTTGGACAAAGGCGTAAAGTTCAACATCGATTCCATCAAAACATCAACTGGCGAACCGCTTGAACCTAAGAAAAATGCGACCACGTTCAAGAATCAATGCGGAGTTATTGTCAGAGACCAAATCCCGATCTCCGTTCAAGAATGGAGAAAGCCAGCTAAGGGAGATCGAGCAGGAGTTACTTTTGTCGACGAAAGAGCAAAAGATGTGCTTTGGACTACGCTCATGGAACATTTCACCCTACCAGATAATTTGTCAGATGCAGATATGAAGAAAGTCAGAAACTATGCTCTTAAAAAGATGGCGATCGCATTCAACACCTTTAAGAAAAATGCATGGGCTAAGTACGTCAAATCAAAAAAGAAGACTCCAGAATTCACGGGAGCACTGGTGAAAGCAAAAGATCACTGGGACGCTTTCGTGAAGTTCAAGGAATCGGAAGAAGCTAAGGAACTGTCGAGGAAAAACAAGATTAATGCTGCAAAAAAGAAGTGGCACCATCGTCTGGGGCCAGGTGGCTACCTGGTGGCCCTGCCTAAGTGGCATCAATCTGAGCAAGAGATGATTAGTAAACGGGCCAGTCCAGTTACATTGACATGGCCCCCCAGGTGCAGGACATGGTTTTATGCGCATGGGGGGAAGTTGGACCCAGAGACAGGGCTGGTTATGGTGAAGGCAAGTCTTAAAGAAGCGACAGACGAAATACTTATTGCAATAGAAGAAGCTCGATCGGGGGTGTTCACGCCCAACAGAGATAACGACGAGCTTCGCGCGCCCTGAAGAATCCTGAACACCTGGGAAGAACACGAGGCAAAGGCGTTGTTCCGTGGTATGAGGGGTTTACGGATTGGAACGACGACTATAGAAGCCGTGCGAGAAAGAAGAAGCATGAGGAGCAGAAGAAGAAGGAGGAAGCACTCCGCCTTGAAGGCCTAATATCCTCGCACCTGGAGTTGGAGCGATTTGTCAGGCGGTAGCATGAGCAGATCGACTCACTCAGCCAGGAAAGGGCGTCTCAGCGGCAGCATGAGCAGATCGATCCAGCATTGGATAGCACCGTCCCATCTATGTCGAGAAGCAGCGTGGGTTCCGCCCCGGCCGATATCGATAATGCACTGCTAGCTAGCTACCCTGTGGATGATATCAAAGACAGGACTAACTGTGAGCTACACATGAAAGTGAAGAACTTATCCATGAAGGTGGCGGACGGCCATTCTTTAGCAAATCCCCCTGAAGCAACCTTCCATTGCAATCCCATTCCAGCTGGCTATGCTCGTGTCGGGGTTGATGAAGTGATGTCAGGATATCACGAGCTACAACTTGACATTCTTGGAGGTGACGAGGAGAGAACACTGCGAGAGGCCATACATCGTATCATTCTATGGAAAAAGGATTGCATCGTCTTTCCAAGGCCACCGACTCCTCCTTCTCCAAGTCCTCCGCCGCGTCAGCCGACTCCTCCTCCAAGTCCGGCACGGCGTCAGCCAACTCCTCCTCCTCCAAGTCAGCCGACTCAGCGTGCTCCGCCTAAGCAACAGCGGAAGAGAGAGGCCGCAGCTACGATGGCTAGCGGTACAACAGACAAGAAATTCAAACATGGTCCAAGCCTCAAGCCTCTTCCGAAGTTGTCTTACCACCTGACTCAGGAGGAACTCGACGACGCATGTGATGCCCAATTGAAGGCCCATTTTGCACCGAAACTGCCCGCGCCGCCAAAGGAGAAAGTACCTGAGCATGTATCACAACACTTTATTGATATGGCTCGACCGGCTGACAATCAGAAGGACTCCGACTATGTGCAGTCTATCAAGAAGTCATATTCTGCAGGGCAAAAGGAGTCGAGCTCGAGCTCGAGCCAAGCAGTTGGCAAAAAAAGCGGGAAAACTGTTCCCCAGCTGGGAGAACAAGCAGTGCAATCAACCCCCCCGCTCATTGTACAAACACATGTGAGTACCGCCGATCGGCCGGCAATAACCGACGATCTTAGAAGGCAGGCTAAAGAGGCCGGTGTCACTGTTGAACAACTCCTAGGCCTTGAGGAAATCCCCAGGATTACAGAGGAGGAAGTAAAATACCAATATGTCCGTGGCAAACCTCTGGTCAAGCCTGACGATGTCAAGCTTCTACCAACGAGAATGTACAATTTGCATACGTGGTACATGCAAAAAACAGCAAATACCAATGAAGAGTCCCTCATGGTGAAAGTCAAGCCAGAGCATTACTTCCATGGAAAAGATGTGTGGATTGATTTTTCAGAGTTGTTTCAGTTATTCCAACAAGACGCACTAGACAAATCTATCGTCAGTTGCTATTGTCTGTAAGTGATTTCTTTCTGTAATTTAAGTCTCTAGCTAGCTAGCTAGATGTGCTCTCGTTCATTAACTGTAATTATCCTCACTATATTCTTTTCTGTGGTATTATGCAGAATGAAGATGTATGAAATGAAAAAAACTAGACGCTATGGAGTTGGGTTCATTGACCCAAATACGATTAATCAGGCGATATGGGAAGATCAATATTCGAGAGAAGACACAGAGAGATTCCTGCTAGAGTTTTTGAAGCAACTAAACACCCAACCAAAAATACTACTTCCTTACAACTTCGGGTGAGTGTTACTATATCTTGTACTACAAATTCTATTTTTTGCTTACTAGATGTTAATAAGTGTAGTTGATGAGTTATGCACATGCCCGCTTATTTATAAAAAACGTGTGCGCATGCAGTTTCCACTGGATCTTGTTAATCATTGAAGTTGACAAGGGAAAAGTTGAAGTACTGGATTCACTATATAATGATCCATCCGAATACGCAACCGTGAAGGGGATGTTCGACAGGTAATTTCAATCATTATCGCACTATGTCTGCCTCTTTACTTCATTTCCTGATATCAACTAGTTAATAACTCCTTTATTCATTTTCTTTGCCGGCGGGCAGGGCTTGGAAAAAGTTCATCGAAGAGGTCCCCGGCCAATGGAAACAACAGCTGAAATGGGTGTGACCCAACGTAATTAAGTAGTACTAGCTAGCTACGTCCGTGTATCTCTTTAATTCTAGTTTCAATACCATTATCATGCTTGATTAATTATTACCTGATTGAATTTTATTCTCGTAAAGTGCATGAGGCAGGAGAAGGGGAAAAGTTTATGCGCATACTATGTTTGCGAGAATATTCGCATGATCACGTCTGAAAGGAGCATAGATGAAAAAACTCTTTGGGTACGTTTGCCAGAACACTATCCATAATTTTTTTATCATGATCTAGCTAATATATATACACACAACTAATATATTCATCTTGATCTCCTGATTATAGATGATAGAGATGCGGGGCCAGCTCCTACCAACGGCTCGCGTACGAGCAATTCAAGAGGAAATAGCTGGATTTCTGGTCGACCAGGTCATAGATCCCAAAGGAGAATACCATTACAAGATCAAGCAGTAATGCCCTGCATATGTAATGATCCGCAAATTGTAGGAGAAATTGTATATACCAAATTGTATATATATGTATGTGAATGGTCGTCGTACGAGAAATTCGATTTATATATATATGCACAACGTGTATAGTATGTAGTAGCGTAAGATATGTTTGAAATGAAAAATAATTAAATGGAAAACACAAAATTAAAAGGAAAAATAAACCAAAATTAAAAGAATTAAATACTTTTAGTCCCGGTTGGTGTTACCAACCGGGACTAAAGGTGGAGCCTTTAGTCCCGGTTGGTGTTACAAACCGGGACTAAAGGCTCCACCTTTAGTCCCGGTTGGTAACACCAACCGGGACTAAAGGTCCCCCAGCGCACGGCCCCGGCAGGCGCCACGTGGTGGGCCTTTAGTGCCGGGCCGTGACGAACCGGGACTAAAGGGGGGGGGGGCGTTAGTCCCCCCCCTTTAGTGCCGGTTGTAGAACCGGCACTAAAGGGCCTTGCAAACCGGGATTAAAGGCCCGTTTTCTACTAGTGGTACCACTATGAGAATCCAGTGGTTCCTGTGCAAACAAATGAACATACCGCGAATATGACCAAGTTTATAAGTTTGGTACGTCAAAGCATAAAAGAAAAACTACGAAAGCATAAAGGAGATAAGCACTTACTTGGGTCGGTAGGAAACGAGTAGGTAGTCTTTGCCCTTGTTATTTCGCATGAAATCGCATAGGTATTGCGTCATGGACTGCCTACCAGTATCATCGAGAAAATTCTCCTGGTTCATGAGAAAGGGGTCGGCTATCGTGACATTTAGAACATTCATGCGTCTGGCCTTTTTGGCTTGAAAAAGCGCCCATAGCCTGATGAGGCAAATTTCGAGTTTATAAAGGTTGAATAGATAGAAGATTTCTGTGAAATCCACATATATTTTGTTCGCGGAGAACTATTTATGGAAACCATAACCCTTTGGCACCTTCACCGTATAATGTGTTGGATAAACAATGCGTCCTGACTTACGATTGGCTAACTCCAATTCTGTGATGTTGTCATGCAGAATCTTCATCTCAATGCGGATGTCTTCTTAAACATCCTTCGTATGCCAAGAACTTCTTCGTCGAGCCCTCCCCACACGGTGCTTTATCATTTGCACCGGCGCTAGCAGCCTTTCCTTTGCTCTTCGATTTCACGATCGTCCGATGCGTCCTACATTTCACCGGCTCCACGGAGGTCGCACAAGACATTGCGGATTTGGCCACGTTGTTGAATGTGTTTGGAGTAATTTTTGGTTTCTTGCAAGGTTGCATCTCGGCCTGGGCTGACGGCGTGTCCTCAAATAGATCGTTATTAATTAGTGCGTAGTCGGCAAAATAGAGGGCTTCTTGGTCATCATTAGGATTCTAGGCGTGTTGATGCATGTCATCCGGCACATCCTAAGTAGATAAGGGTCGGGAAAGACCCAAAGGAGATTTTCCTGGTGGCCCTGCTAGACTGGCATTGATCTGAGACAGTGTTCTATTTGAGGAACACTTGTCAAAGATAATATCCCTCGCTGGCCACTTGAGGAAACCCATACTGCAATCTTCAAGCGCACGTGGATCCTCGTGCTCTTCATAAATGTTTTGAGGCAGATTCAACCGCTCGTACTTTGGGAGCACCCTAACCAAAGAGACACTATACATGTCCATTCCTAACTCTTGGTTGTGCTTGACCCGTGCCGGAAGGACTCGACCCTTTGCAACCACCATCATCTCCTTGCCCACTAGGGCGAGGAGAGTGCACAAAAGTTGTTCCTATGAAGGTAGTGGTGACCCGTCCTGGCCCTTGACATTAGAGACTGGGGGGGGGGCATGACCTAGGCTAAAAATGAGACATATTGAGTGCCAGAAATTTGACGAAACGGAAACAAATCAACATTTCGTCAAAACATTGACACTCATTTATATTCCCTGAAAAAGAAGACAACAAAGCACGAGCAAATTCATTGTGAGCAACCAAATGTTGCCTCGGCTCGATGGCCGGCACCACACAACTCATATACCCAACATAGCCTAATTTCACGTCGCATAGACTAACTAATTGCAAGATGGTCGGATGACCAATATCACCACAAACACTACAAGATCATTGACATGATGGCCGGCTCAAGATTTGTAGCCATGAAACTATGGCCATGGCATGGCATGGCGTGCATGACCAACTGAGAAGGAAGAGGAGCTCACCACGCATGTAGGGGGGCGACCGTGGCTCGGGGTCGTGGAGGAAGGTCAGTCGGCGGTGGCTCGGGGTCGTGAAGGGAAGCCGGTGTTGGTGGCGGCCGGTGAGCTTGGCGGGGGAGGTGGTGGGCTCATGGGGCGGTGCGCTGGGCGGGCCAGGGCCGGTGGCGGAGGTGGCTGGTGAGCTCGGGTGAGGTGGTGGACTCGCAGGGCGGCACGCGGGGCGGGCCAAGGCCGGTGAGCTCGGGTGAGGTAGTGGACTCGCGGGGCGGCGCGCTGGGCGCATCGGGGCCGGTGGCAGAGGTGGCCGGTGAGCTCGGTTTAGGTGGTGGACTCGTGGGGTGGCGCGCTGGTCGGGGGCTGGTGGCGGAGGCGACCGATGAGCTAGCCGTGATGCGGTGGAGCTCTGGGGCATGCGCGCGGCATGGTGTGGAGCTCAAAAGCGAATTGGGGCGGGCGCAAAGACAACAATAGAAATTTCGCTAAGTCCCGCGCTCGATTTTGGGGGAAATGAGTTACCAGTGGCGGCGCGGTCAGTGGCGGGCAGCAGAAAATGAGCGCCTCTGGTGACAGTTATCTGTGGCGGGTATTTTACGGCGCCCGCCACTGGTATTTTCTTTGGATTTTTTATTGCTTTTGTGAAGGTTTAGCAATTTATGTTTAGAGTTATGGTCCAATTTTTTTTGTAGAGCTGAATTTACACCATTTTAAGTTCCATGTAATGATTTGGGACTTTTTTGGGCTAATTTGCTATATTTAGTGCACTAAATGAATTTGTTACTATTTAATGGAGGTAAACTGTATTTGGTTTTACAAATGGTGTAAATGAAGTCTGAAAACCATGAAATTTTGCTTGGTGTCATGTTATGGACACTAGAGGTTGTGTTAAAAATTTGAGAGAATTACGAAAAATTTGTGATGCACTTCGTTTGGAAACTGAAGAGTCTTCGGGGGAGAATAAGAGTTTTCAGAGGGAAAGTGTGGTTTGAAAGCAAACTTAATTTTTTCCCATCATTTGGCCTTGAAACTTTTGTTGTTGTTGAATTTACACCATTTTAAGTTCCATGTAATGATTTGAGACTATTTTTTGGCTAGTTTGCTATATTTAGTGCAATAAATGAATTTCTAGGTATATTTAATGTTTGTAAATTGTTTTATATTTTTAAAAAGGTGTAAATGAAGGCTGAAAAAAATGAAACTTGACATGGTGACATGTTATTACCCGTATAGTTTTTTCACCACTCCACATTCATAATACTCAAGTACATAGTAGTCGTTCATGTGCGCGCATTCAAAAGATCTGAGACACAAAAAATTACAGAGGTCAAGAATTATCTTCTGGACGAGTGCGTCCATTAACCCTCTAATTGCAACCGGAAGTAACTGTGTGATCATCACGTGACAGTCTTGCGACTTCATCCCGGATATTGTTTTTTTCTTCCTGTCAAGATATCTGTGTATGTTCGATGAGTGCCCGGAACTAACTCGGACACATTTGAGGCAGTTAAATATCTTATCGATCTCCTCTGGACTCAGACTGTAGCAAGCGGGTGGACATTTCGACACTGTTTTGTGAACATTCTTGCCAACGATGCTCTCTTCCACCTCAGCCCACAATTCCTTTCTTATGTCGAGGTCTTTCAAGTCTTTTCTTGAGCTACCCATATTTTTGTCTTGTCCGGTGTGTTCAGCGGGGTACCAAGCAAACTCTTGGTAACATTCTTCGTGATATGCATGACATCGCTATAGTGGGGAATCGGGAGAATATTCCAATACTCCAAGTCCCAAAATGGACTCCGCATTTTCCATACTTTTAAGAGCAGCTCGACCCTCTTCCGCTTCTTTTCGGGCTCAGGGCACTCTTTCCACTTGTCCAACATCTCCTTGATTTATTCTCCGCTCCTTTTACGAGCCTTTTCTCGCCTCTCTTTTGTCTTGTCGAACAATTCATCATCACGTCTCCACTCGTCATTTTTTTAAGCCATCTTCGGTGCCCCATGTACACGGTTTTGTGAGAGTGCTTTAGATAGAGATGGTGTGTTTCATCCATACACCTACCACATGCGCAATTTCCGTGGCAAACTTGGCTGGATTGATATCCGTAGGCGGGATAGTCTTGCACGGTCATGAGCAACGCATCTCTCATAGGGAAATAGGCTCATGTGTAAGCATCCCATGTTTGGACCCCTTCATGAGCCCATAATGTGTCTAGCTCCTCCTTGAGTAGTTGCAGATACAAATTAATTTCTTTCCCCGGTTGGGACAGCCCTTGAATTAACATAACCATGTGTAGATACTTCTACTTCATGCAGACCCATGCGGGGAGGTTGTAAATGCATAAAACCACGTGCTAGGTGTTGTGCACGCTGTTCTGGTTGCCAAAAGGATTCAGACCGTCCGTGCTATAACCAAGCCTGAGATTCCTGTCATCTGCTTTGAAATGTGGGTATTCGTCGTCGAGTGCTTTACACCGGCACCCATTTGCAGGGTGTCTCAGCACTTCATCATTTTTGTTCGTCCTCTTGCCGTGCCAACGCACAAGCTTTGCTTGCTTCTTGTTTGCATATAGACGTTTCACACGGGAAATGAGTGGAAAGTACCATACAACCTTATGAGGAGTACGACCATCCTGTCCGCTCTCAGCATCAACATCTCGTATAGTGTTCTTTCCTCTCTTGAATTAGGGTGGGTTGCACTCTGGACACCTTGTTAGGTTCGCGTGCTCGTTCCGATAAATGATGCACTCATATTTGCATGCGTGATGTTTTATCGGATCCATATTAAGAAGGCACAACACCTTCTTGGCCTCATCGATACTTTTAGGTAGCATGTTCCCCGTAGGTAAAACATCATGTAGATACTTCAAATTCATATCGAGGGATGTGTCCGTACTATTGGTTTTTGCCTTCATGTCCAAAAGATTGAACGTGACACTGAGACGGGTGTGTTCTATCTTGCAACCTGCATACAATGGAGTTTTTCAGTCTTTCTCAAGTGTCGCCAGTTTGGCAGCCTCTTTGCAAGCCCTCTCTCGTTAGTAGTCTCTTTCACAATCAACTTTTGTACATGAGGGTCCTGGACCATTTCGGCCATCAAGCCACCCATTGCTTGGCGTGTCTGCTTCGGACTCTTCATGTCCGCCAGGCTCTTCATCATGTCCGGCCTCTTCATCATGTTCGACATCTTCATCATGATCAATATGTCCTCCAGGCTCTTCATCATGTCCGTCTTCTTGGTGCTCCATCCCTTCTTCCGGCTCTCCATGCCCCGCTTCTGCATCTGACGACCCATCATCCCCCTCACCATAACTTGTCCATCTTCCATAACCAGGCATGAAACCAGATGACATCAAGTGTAGATGCAATGTGCTAGACTTCGGTGTGTACATAATCAAGGTTTCGCATTTAACACACGGAAAACATATGTTCTTGCCAGCCCTTCGCATCATATCTTGCAAGACGAAATCTAAGAACTCCCTCAAACCTTGCATGAATCTATTTGACGCCCATGATTCGGAGTTATACATCTAACTTTGATCCATCCTTCGATCGAAACCTATAACATATAACGCAATTAATTAATATTCTAAAAAGATGCAAAATTGAAAATTTCGGCATGACCTTTGCTATATATTCCTTGAAAAAGAAGACAACTATGTATATACATCCCAGCTATTCAGCAACCCATTCCTGAATAAGATATTCAGGAACTGTTCCTAACTGCCAAAAACAGATAAGCTAACTGTGCGTCATATTCCAGTTAACTGCTGAGCGGACTTTTTCTGGCACCGTTTTTTCACACTGTTTTTTTATCGTAATTTTTGAACCGTTTATCGGAATGATGCAAAAAATATGTCGTTGGATAGCTATTGAATATGCGGAACTTCTGTATGTTGATCGTTTTCCCAAAATCCTTACAGTTTTTAAACAAAATTCAAAAAACTGAAAATTCTTCAAACGCGTTAATGGTGTTTTTGTGAAAGAAATTTTCAAACCATTTGTCGGAATGATGCGTATGATACACCATTGGAAAGCTATGGATTAGCCCGAACTTTGGTATATAGAACTTGTTTTCAGATTCTCAACGGTTTAAGAGCAGTTTTCAAAAAATTAACGACATTTTCGTTATTTTTTTCCTAACTGCTACAGTACACGCTAACTTCCCGACCAAAATAGCTAAGTAACGTATGATGACCAAGCTAACTACCGTGACTTAAGACACTATTTTTTTTGTTTTTTTCTGGTTTTTCCCGGATCAACCTACTACCAGTATTGAAATAGCTAACTGTCGGGGATTGCGGTAGTTAACAACAAGTTAACTGCCGGACTGAAGGTACTAATTTTTTTCTTTTATATTTTCTTTTCGCCTGGGTCATGCTAACTGCGGGGCCCGAAATAGCTAACTGTCAGGACTACGGCAGTTAAGAACAAGTTAACTGCCCGACTGAAGATACTAATTTTTTCTTTCCTCGTCAAGCTAACTGCGTGGGCCTGAAATAGCTAACTGCCAAGTATTGATGCAATTAACAGCAAGTTAACTGTCGGGACTGAATATACTACATTTTTTGTTTCATTCTTTTCTCGCCGGGGGTCTTGCTAACTGTCATGAATCTCGAAGTTAACTACCACGCCGGTCGATGTTAACTGCCACTATGGACGGATTTTTTGTAAAAAATGGCCAAACTTTATTCACTATTTTTCATTTCACTTTTTTGCCGGGATCATCATAAAAACAATGAATATGATGGTTAACTGCCTTGCCGACCGAAATTAACTGCCACGCCGGCCAAAGTTAACAGCCACTATTACCGAACTCTTTTTTTTGGAAAGTGCCAGAACTTTTTTCTTTGTTTTTTTTTTAAATTTTTACCGGAATCACTGTAATAACAACAATGAATAATAAAAAATGGCCAAACTTTTTAGTATAGCAGGAGGAAGGTTGAGGGAGGAAGGTGGGGTGCTGGAGCCGCTCGACGGAGAAGAGGTGCGGCGGCGCGGCCCCTTGGAAGCAGGGGACGGGGAAGAGGTGCGGCGGTGCGGCCACGTGGATGCAGGTGATGGGGAAGCGACACTGCAGGGTGGTGTGGGGGAGTCGCGCCGGCGCATGGCCAGGGCGGGGTGTCGTGCCGGCGCGGCCACTTGGTAGCAGGGGACGGGGAAGAGGTGCGGCGGGAAGGCCCCGTGGATGCTGGTGATGGGGAAGCGGTGCTGCAGGTTGGTGTGGGCACGTCAGGCCGGTGCATGGCCAGGGAAGGGCGGACCAGAGCTCGCTCGCTCCCTCGCGGCGCTCCCGCACCGCT
Source organism: Elymus sibiricus (assembly GCA_039707655.1). NCBI lineage: Eukaryota > Viridiplantae > Streptophyta > Magnoliopsida > Poales > Poaceae > Elymus > Elymus sibiricus. The sequence continues at coordinate 33,409,486 of CM077674.1, forward strand.
CGCTCCCTCGCCAGTGTCTATGTTTTTTTTACGAAAATGGCCAACTTTTTTCATTTGTTTTTTAATCCAAAATACTATGGTTGTCACAGTTAACTACCATGCCGGTCGATGCTAACTGCCACTATGGCCAAACTATTTTTTCTAAATGGGCAAACCATTTTTTCATTTTTTGTAATCCGAACTACTACAGTTGGACACGTTAACTGGTATAGCCATTTGAGGTTAACTACTATGGTCGTTGAAGTTAAATGCCATTTTTGGAATTAATGTAGTATATCAAACTTTTTCATTTGATATGTTTTGATTAACTACTACAGCCACCACCGAAGTTAACTGCAATTTTTGATCGGCTATCATATTTGATGCGGTATGTAGACATTATATTCGATCCCTGAATCTGAATCGGGCTGATTACACCTGTGTGCTCGACGAACACAAAGATAACTGGTGCCTGTACAATGGATAACTGATTACTCTCAAAACGAGACGACCTGACACAGCTAGCACGCATCAACACACACACCAGCTAGCACGCATCAACACACACACACCAGCTAGCACGCATCAACACACACCATGAAGCCCAACACACATCAAACAGCGTGCCAAGCCACAGGTGCTGGTCACTGGTGGCTACTATCTCAAAATTTTCATAAGCTTACTACTACAACGACCATCGACATCCGACTGCCATTGATACACCCAAAAATCTTGTCCCCCGCCACAAATACCAGTGGTGGGTGGTAAAAATGCCCGCCACTGCTACCTCAGTTACCAGTGGCAGGTACTGAAGAGGACCCGCCACTGGTATATTTAGCGCATGGCTATTCCGGAACCATGTTACCAGTGGCGGGCATGAATTGCCGCCCGCCACTGGTAATACAATACCTGTGGCGAGCAATGTTTCTCCCCCGCTACTGGTATTTGAGCAGAAAACCAGTGGCGGGCGTAGACCTCTGCTCGCTACTGGTGAGATCCCACCTAAGCAGTTTCCTAGTAGTGGTGTCGCCGCCCGACCTACATCGGCACCTCCTTTGCCCTCCCGAGGAGCGAGCAGGGAGGAGACGTGACACCCGTGATCGGCTGCGAGCTGTTCACGGCGCATACGTACATGGTCGCTTCTCAGTCCTCGGTGTTGGAATTAATCCCGATGTCCGGTCCGATTACAAGTATGTATACACTAGTAGAAAATAGGGCTTTGGTCCAGCCCTGAAAAGCCCATTAATCCCGGTTCACTCACGAACCGGGACCAATGGGGGCATTGGTCCCGATTCGTGAGGCCAGGGCGCCGGCCGGGCCTCGTGGGCCATTGGTCCCGGTTCGTCTGACCCCTTTGGTCCCGGTTCCAGACACGAACCGGGACCAATGGGCCTCGCTTCTGGCCCACAACCATTGGTCCCGGTTTGTGGCTGGAACCGGGACCAAATGATGTCCTTTAGTCCCGGTTCTAGCCACAAACCGGGACCAATGGTCGGCCTATATATACCCCCTCTGCCCGCGAGGAGAGCAGTGCACTGCTCTGTTTTTTTGGCCGGCCGTGAGAGAGCTTTGTGGTGCTCTAGCTCACCTCCTATGCACATGAGGTGTTCGATGAAATGCCCGTGCCACACTTAAGCTTTCTCCTCTAGAAGCTCCTTGTCCAAGCTCTATTTTCCTCAAGATTTGTCTAGGTTTGGCGGTCCGTCCTGTCCCGTCCCCGTCCTCACCGCCGTCGATCGCCCGCGCCCATCTCGGCGCCGGCACCACCGTGGTTAGCCTCTTGTTCTTATCTTCTTTCTAAAAGAAAAAAGTTCTTACTTGTATGATTTAGATAGGTACTTGTGTAACTTTCCTACTTTTATTATTGTTTGTTATTATATAGTGCGATGGTTTTGGTTATATGTTGTTCTAGATAGTTCTTACTTGTGTGATTTAATTAGATGCTCTAGAGAGTTATATGTTGTTCAATAATGAGAACTATATAACGCACGCAGATGAACCGGCAATGGATGTACGGTGACCGATGCACCTCCGAGTATATTAAGGGCCTGCATAATTTTCTCGAAGCGGCTGAGGCAAACAAGCAGAATGGTTTTATGCATTGTCCATGTACTGTCTGTGAGAATACGAAGGCTTTCTCCAACTCTAAAACCCTTCACTTCCTCCTGGTTGAGAAGGGTTTTATACCACGCTATAATGTTTGGACCAAGCACGGAGAAAGAGGGGTTATGATGGAAGACAACGAAGAAGAAGAGGATGATGACAACTACCCGCTCCCTGAATACGGTGATGCTGCAATGGGGGAAGCTGAAGATCAAGAGGAACCAGACGATGTGCCCGATGATGATCTTCGCCGGGTCATTGTTGATGCAGAGAGAGAATGCGAAAGTGAAAGGGAGAAGTTGAAGTTCGATCGCATGTTAGAGGATCACAAAAAAGGGTTGTACCCAAATTGCGAAGATGACAACAGAAAGCTCGGTACCACACTGGAATTGCTGCAATGGATGGCAGACAATGGTGTATCTGACAAGGGATTTAGTTCGCTACTTAAAATAATGAAGAAGAAGCTTCCAAAGGATAACGAATTGCCCGGCAGTACGTACGAAGCAAAGAAGGTTCTATGCCCTCTAGGATTGGAGGTGCAGAAGATACATGCATGCCCTAATGACTGCATCCTCTACCGCGGTGCGTACGAGGATTTGAACGCATGCCCGGTATGCGGTGCATTGCGGTATAAGATCAGAAGAGATGACCCTGGTGATGTTGAGGGCCAGCGCACCGGGAAGAGGGTTCCTGCCAAGGTTATGTGGTATGCTCCTATAATACCACGGTTCAAACGTCTGTTCAGAAACAAAAAGCATGCCGAGTTGATGCAATGGCACATAAAAGACCGTAAGAAAGACGGGAAGTTGAGAGCACCCGCTGACGGGTCGCAGTGGAGAAAGATCGAGAGAAAGTGGAGCGACTTTACAGGTGACCCGAGGAACGTATGGTTTGGTTTAAGTGCAGATGGCGTTAATCCTTTTGGGGAGCAGAGCAGCAAGCATAGCACATGGCCTGTGACTCTATGTATGTATAACCTTCCTCCTTGGTTGTGCATGAAGCAAAAGTTCATTATGATGCCAGTGCTTATCCAAGGCCCTAAGCAACCCGGCAATGACATTGATGTGTACCTAAGGCCATTAGTTGATGAACATTTACAGCTATGGAATGGAAGAGGTGTACGTGTGTGGGATGAGAACGAACAGGAGGAATTTGACCTACATGCGTTGCTGTTTGTAACCATCAACGATTGGCCTGCTCTCAGTAACCTTTCAGGACAGACAAACATGGGATACCACGCATGCACACACTATTTAGATGACACCGATAGTATATATTTGGTCAAATGCAGGAAGAATGTGTACCAGGGGCATCGTCGATTTCTTCCGACCAACCATCAATGTCGAAAGAAAGGAAAGCATTTCAAAGGTGAGGCAGATCACCGGAAGAAGCCTGCCCTCCGTACTGGTGATCACATACTTGATATGGTCAATGATTTACAAGTAATCTTTGGAAAGGGTCCTGGCGGACTATCTGTTCCGACTGACGATGCGGGACGCGCACCCATGTGGAAGAAGAAATCTATATTTTGGGACCTACCCTATTGGAAAGACCTAGAGGTCCGCTCTGCAATCGACGTGATGCACGTGACGAAGAATCTTTGTGTGAACCTGCTAGGCTTCTTGGGAGTGTATGGGAAGACAAAAGATACACCGGAGGCACGGGAGGAACAGCAACGTGTGCATGAAAAAGACGGCATGCATCCAAAGCAGTATGAAGGTCCTGCCAGCTACGCTCTTACCAAAGAAGAGAAGGAAATCTTCTTTGAATGCCTGCTCAGTATGAAGGTCCCGTCTGGCTTCTCGTCGAATATAAAGGGAATAATAAATATGGCAGAGAAAAAGTGCCAGAACCTAAAGTCTCATGATTGCCACATGATTATGACGCAACTGCTTCCGGTTGCATTGAGGGGGCTTCTACCGGAAAACGTTTGATTTGCCATTGTGAAGCTATGTGCATTCCTCAATGCAATCTCTCAGAAGGTGATCGATCCAGAAATCCTGCCAAGGTTAAGGAGTGATTTGGTGCAATGTCTTGTTAGTTTCGAGCTGGTGTTCCCACCGTCCTTCTTAAATATCATGACGCACGTCCTAGTTCATCTAGTCGACGAGATTGTCGTTCTGGGCCCTGTATTTCTACACACTATGTTCACCTTTGAGAGGTTCATGGGAGTCTTAAAGAAATATGTTCGTAACAGCGCTAGGCCAGAAGGAAGCATCTCCATGGGCCATCAAACAGAGGATGTCATTGGGTTTTGTGTTGACTTCATTCCTGACCTTAAGAAGATTGGTCTCCCTCAATTGCGGTATGAGGGGAGACTGACTGGAAAAGGCACGCTAGGAGCGGACTCAATAATATGTAGGGACGGGCATTCTTGGTCTCAAGCACACTACACAGTTCTACAGAATTCTACCTTAGTGACCCCGTATGTCGATGAACACAAGAATATTCTGCGCTCCAAACACCCGAAGCAGTGTGACGACTGGATTACATATGAACACATCAGGACTTTCGGCAGTTGGTTGCAAACACGTCTCATGGGTGACAACACTATTTCTGATGAGTTGTACTCGTTGGCCAGGGGACCATCTTCGACTGTATTGACTTACAAAGGGTACGAGATAAATGGGAATACATTTTACATGATCGCCCAAGATCAAAAGAGCACCAACGAAAACAGCGGTGTTCGCTTTGATGCAGCAACCAATAGGGGAAAGGACACATATTATGGTTACATAGTGGACATATGGGAACTTGACTATGGACATGATTTCAAGGTCCCTTTGTTTCGGTGCAAATGGGTCAATCTGTCAGGAGGCGGGGTACAGGAAGACCCACAGTACGGAATGACAACAGTGGATCTGAACAATCTTGGGTACACAGACGAACCATTCGTCCTAGCCAATGATGTGGCACAAGTTTTCTATGTGAAGGACATGTCTACCAAACCAAGAAAAAGAAAAGATAAGGAAGCGAATACATCATACGATGAGCCAAAGCGCCACATAGTTCTTTTAGGAAAAAGAGACATCGTGGGATTGGAGGGCAAGATAGACATGTCTGAAGATTATGAAAAGTTTCATGAAATTCCTCCCTTCAAAGTCAAGGCTGACCCAAGCACCCTGTTAAACGATGAACATTATCCATGGTTATGGCGCAATAAGCAAAGGACACAAGCGAAGAAAAAGTGAAGACTTTCTCCCCACAACTATATCATTGCAGTTACATGTGAAGAAATGAAAAGCCTTTTGTAACAGATGAGTTCATTTGTAGTGCTTTTCAATTTCAGGGTCATTTAGCTCAAAAAATCAGTAAATGCATGAAAAATACCAAATGAAGTCAGAAAGGGTTAAAAATTGATGATGTGGCTTTGAATGGTGCATTTTGAACACACAAAAAGTCTGGAGTTCAAATAAGTTCAAAAAAATGAAATCCCTTTGTAACAGACGAGTTTTCATCCGAAACCCTGATACTTCGAAAGAGATTGTCCATTTTGTACACGAAGTGCATCCAGTTTTTGCCGTAACCCACTCAACTTTTTAGCACATGCAATGTGGGTGAAATGATGATACCATGCCAACTTTCAACCTTTTCAGAGTTCATTTGTAGTGCTTTTCAATTTCAAGGTCATTTAGCTCAAAAAAATCAGTAAATGCATGAAAAATACCAAATGAAGTCAGAAAGGGTTGAAAATTGATGATGTGGCTTTGAATGGTGCATTTTGAACACACAAAAAGTCTGGAGTTCAAATAAGTTCAAAAAAAATGAAATCCCTTTGTAACAGATGAGTTTTCGTCCGAAACCCTGATACTTCGAAAGAGATTGTCCATTTTGTACACGAAGTGCATCCAGTTTTCGCCGTAACCCTCTCAACTTTTTAGCACATGCTATGTGGGTGAAATGATGATACCATGCCAACTTTCAACCTTTTCAGAGTTCATTTGTAGTGCTTTTCAATTTCAGGGTCATTTAGCTCAAAGAATGAACTAATAGCAAAAAGAATGAACAAGAAAACTTTTATGAAACTCTAATAGCAAAAAGAATGAACTAAAAATAATCAATTAAAATATTTTTGAAACTAAAATTATGTAAAATTTATGCAACTAAAATTATTAAAGTATTTTTTGTTCAAAACATTAATAGCAAAAAGAATTTTCATAACGAATTTTTTTGTTAGAAACTTTAATAGCAAACTAAAATAACAAAACAGTAAGTAGGAACAAAATAAAATAAATAAAGCAAAAAACAAAACAAAAAAACTGGATTTTTAAAAAAAAAATGCCACCTACTGGGCCACCACGGCCTGAATACGACTAGAAACCCAACCAGATTGTTGGGCCAGGATTCAGGCCCGCAGAAGGCCCAATAGGCCCACAGGCGGTGACAGATTAGGCCCGGAAGCCTGCAGTTGAGAGGAGCTCGAGAGGGTGTGCGCAGCAGCGCTTATAAACCACTCTCGAGCTCTCTCAGCTAGCGAGGTGGGACTAAAAATTTGGCCCCGGGCAGCACCACCCTTTTGTCCCGGTTCGTGGCACCAACCGGGACCAATGCACCCCTTTAGTCCCGGTTGGTGCCACCAACCGGGACCAAAGGTCCCTGTTTCCCGCCCTTTGGGCTGCTGAAAACTGACCTTTGGTCCCGGTTGGTGGCACCAACCGGGACCAATGCACCCCTTTAGTCCCGGTTGGTACCACCAACCAGGACCAAAGGTCCCTGTTTCCCGCCCTTTGGGCTGCTGAAAACTGACCTTTGGTCCTGGTTGGCGGCACCAACCGGGACTAAAGGGGTGCATAGGTCCCGGTTGGTGCCACCAACCGGGACCAATGCTCTGTGTATATAAGCCCACACTTAGCAGTTTCTCGAAATCACTTGTTCTTCTCCTCCCGACGCCCCCAGGCTGCTACTCGTCGCCGTCGCCGCCGAGCCTTGCCCCGAGGCCGTCAGGCTGCCCCACCTCGCCGTCGTCGCCATCGCCGAGCTGCCCCGACGCCGTCCCCGCTCCCACTGTGAGCCGCCACGCCGTTCCCCTCCTCTCCTCTCCCCCCCCACGCCCCGACGCCGACGCCGCCCGTGCTCCGGCCGCCCGCCACGACGTCGCCGCCCCCCGCGCCCCGACGCTGCCGCCGCCACCCCGGCCGCGCTCTGCTTGCCGCGCCGCCGCCGCCGCCTCTGCCTTTTTTTTGTTCATATGTATGCATTGATGTATATGTATGCAGATGTGTATGCAGATGTATATGGATGATCCATGGATATGTATGCATTGATGTATAATTTTTTTGTTCATATAACTTTTTTTTGTTCATAGAATTATTTTTTGTTCATAGAACTTTTTTTTGTTCATAGAAAGTTTTTATATATGATCCATGGATATATGAGCAATGATGATGTTGTTGATGATATGAGTTCTTTGATGAGGGGTGAGCGTCGTTGTCGTCTACCCTCTCCCCGATAACTTCGACATGAGGGGGGACGTCGGACATGACATGAGGGGTGAGCGTCGTTGTCGTCTACCCCCTCCCCGATAACTTCGACATGAGGGGGGACGTCGGACATGACATGAGGGGTGAGCGTCGTTGTCGTCTACCCCCTCCCCGATAACTTCGACATGAGGGGGGACGTCGGACATGACATGAGGGGTGAGCGTCGTTGTCGTCTACCCCCTCCCCGATAACTTCGACATGAGGGGGGACGTCGGACATGACATGAGGGGTGAGCGTCGTTATCGTCTACCCCCTCCCCGATAACTTCGACATGAGGGGGGACGTCGGACATGTCATGTGGAATTTTTTTTTGTTCATATAGAAAACTCCGGTAACATAGATTTATCAAGAATGCCCCCATTATGGATTTGCACAAGTTGATCCAATTTTTTTCTGATCTCATCTATATATATATTCTTCTATATGTCACGTTGTCTGGCAAAGTATTCAAGAAATCCATGGCTTCATCATTAGCCGGAAGTAACAGGCGTATGACGCTACAAAGCTCTTCAAAGTTCTTTTGGAACGGAGTTCCGGATAGAATAATTCACTTTTTGGTACGAATTTCAGCAAAGGCCTTCCAAATAGCGATATTCGGAAGGCTCTTGCTGAACTTCATACCAAAAAGCTAATTAATTATCCTATCCGGGACTCCGTTCCAAAACAATTTTGGAGAGCTTCGTACCATTATGCGCCTGTTACTTCCGGCTAATGATGAAGCCATGGTTTTCTTGAATCCTTTGACACTAGACAACGTGACATATAGAAGGGTAGATGAGATCAGGAAAAATATGGACCATTTTCTGCACATCCAGAATGGCGCCATTTTGTTAATTAAATCCCTTAAAGCTTAAGAGAAACCCTTGTTTGACATTCATGAGAGAGGCGGTCCGGACGTCGGACATTCATGTTTGTATATTAATTGCCATGTTGTAATATTTGCAGAAACTATGGCTCAAAGAGACTTGGAACAAGAACAGTTGTTGGGGGACATAATCCTCGGCGGACGTGATGTCTTGTCGTTTCTCAACGACACCGATGGTCTGGAAGGAGAGGATGACGGCTCCGGTGATCGAACAATGGAGGAGGAAGGACATGATCATGATGGCTCCGGTGACCGAATGCCGGAGGAAGAAGGAGACCATGATGACGGCTCCGGTGACCGAATGGAGGAGGGAGCTGTTGCAAAGTCCGGCGAGGTATATATATTAATTAAGCCTGTGCTGACTAGCTAATTGATGCATTAATTGTTTTGGTATGTACATATATTAACTCTTCTTTCTTCTTTTATAGCCCTCCGGATCGAGCCAAACTTCGGTAACGAGACGAGGCCCGAAGAAGAGGTTGCGCAAGGATGAAAGGTTCACGATCACAGCACTCGCGGACGATGGCCATCCGATTGAACCCAAGCGGACCAAGGACGCATTTTTTGCTTAGTGCGGAGTTATTGTTAGGGACAACATCCCGATCAGCATCAAGCAATGGAATAAGCCTAAGGACGACGCCCCAGAAGGTGATTATGTCACCGATAGACAGAAAGATGATCTTTGGACCGCGCTGAAGGCAAATTTCACCCTACCGCCAGAGGAGGATCCGAATAAGCCAGTTATAGAGCCACTGGTCAAGGCGTGTGCTCTTAAGAAGATGGCAGATCTATTCAGGAGGTGGAAGAATGAGTTGAAATCAAAGTTTGTCGACAAAGGGAAGACTCCAGAATTCACCGGCCGATTTGAGAAGATAAGAGATCACTGGCCCGCATTTGTGGCCTACAAGACATCGGACAAGAGTAAGAAAATGTCAGAGACAAACAAGAACAACGCTGCAAAGAAGAAGTATCACCATCACACGGGGTCAGGTGGCTACCTCAAAGCCCGGCCGTTGTGGGACAAAGCTGAGAATGACCTGATTGCTAAAGGGGTCGTACCACAGACATTGAACTGGCTAGACCGTTCAAGGACTTGGTTCTTCGGGGTTGGGGGAACTTTGGACCCTGAAACAGGGAAGTGCCGTTGGACTGACGAGCAACTTGCAATACCCGTCACGAAGCTTTAGAAGTATATCACCGCAGCGCAGGAAGGGACGTTCATTCCCGACAGAGAGAAGGACGAGCTGACTAAGGCCCTAGGGAATGCTGAGCACCCTGGACGAACACGAGGCACACCAGGCTCCGTTCCGTGGAAGGTTGGATTTCCCGACACAGGCGGTTACAGAAGCCGGGAGAGAAAGAGGAAAGCGGAGCTGAGCGACATGCAGAAGCTCATTGCAAGACTACAAAAGCTAGAGGAAGCTGAGAGCCAGCGAGCTGCCGGCCAACCATCTCAGCGGCACGAAGCTACCCCAGAAGCTACCCCCGCCATCTCAGCGGAGAAGCAGCGTCGCTTCCACGGAGCCCGTTCAGCCTGACTTCACGTCTCCTAGCTACCCCATGGATACTATCACGGAGGCTCAACATTGCGAGCTTATGACGAAATGCCGGAACCTCACTTTCAAGGCGGCTGTCGGCTCTGTTGCACCTCCTCAACCCAACGGAACTTTTCACTGCCGTCCGATTCCACATGGCTATGCTGTTGTGATGGTGGATGAAGTAATGGAGGGATTTGAGGAGCTCGAGCTTGACCACTCTACAGGTGAAGGGGAGAATCAGCTGGTTCGTGCTCTAAGGAGTACATGTCTATGGCAGAAGGAGTACATCAAGCTTCCAAACTGGACGCCTCCGCCTCCTCCTCCTCCTCCGGCGAGTCAGGGCACTCCGCCTCCTCCTCCTCCTCCTCCTCCGGCGAGTGATCAGGGCACTCCGCCTCCTTCTCCGGCTCCTCCAACGCGTCAGGGCACTCCGCCTACTCCTTCGCCTACTCTGGCGCGTCGGAGCAGTCCGCCTCCTCCTCAGCCTCGTCGGCAACGGCGGAAGACAGACGCCGCCGCTCCGGCTCCTCCGGCGCATCGGATTTCTCCGCCTCGTCAGCAACGACGGAAGAGAGACGCCGCCGCTCCGGCGGCTAGCAGTACAAGCAGAGGCGGGAGCCAATTCAGATACGGTCCATCTCTCAAGCCTCTGGAAAAGTTACCATATGAGAGGACCGAGCAGGAAAACGAGGACATATGTCGTGCCCAACTGAGGGACCATTTTGCAAAGAAAACTCCACCTCCGAAGGAGAAGGTAGATCCGGTGAAAGTGAAGCGCACTATCAATGCCCTGAAGCGACCACCACTGCCTCCGCCGGATTCCAACTATGACCGCATAATTACTAAGACACATGCTGAAGCGCAGCAGTCGGGAAGTACTTCCAGTGCTGCAAGAGCGAAAAAACGAAGAAGTGGGAAAACAATTCCCCAGCTCGGCGAACAGGAGAAGCAATCGTGCCCCCCGCTCAAGGTGTCTAGCGATATCGCTAATCATCCGGTGCTACTGCCCGATACCACTCTTGATGATTACCTGCCCGATGATGTACAGTTTGAAACGGCTGAGGTAGTAGACATCTTTAGATACGAGCACGGGAAGCCTCTCGTCAAACCTGATCATCCTCATCTAACAACGATGATGCAAAAATTGCATGACTGGTACATGGAAACCTGCAGGAAGTCTGGGAAAGACAGTTTGTTAGTCGGAATTAAAAAAGAGCATGACTTCCCTGGAGTCGACCTGCTGCCTGTTGAATTTGTGGAGTTATTTCAATTATACAATCAAAAGGCCCTCGACAAACAACTCATGACTTGCTACTGTCTGTAAGTATTACTTCTATAATTAATTCTCTAGCTCAGCTCGTTCATTGCATGTATATATAATTATCCTCACTATATTATGCAGATTGAAGATGGTCGAATGCAAAAAAATAGGAATCTTCGACGTTGGGTTCATTAGCCCAAATACTGAAAATGAATGGTCGGTACAAAATGCGGCTGAAGATACCGAGAACAACTTGCTAGAAACGTTCAATACACATCAAAACAAAAGGGAAATACTCTTTCCTTACAACTTCAAGTGAGTGTTACTGTCTTCTGCATATTCGGTTCCGCTTACTCGTGGTTAAGTAATGTAATTGATGAGTTATGCGTGCGCAGCTTCCACTATATTCTGCTATCCATTAACCTTGACGGGGCATTAGTAACTGTCTGAGACTCGCTCCGTAAAGATCCCAAGTATTATGCGGACATGACTGCAATGCTTCAGAAGTAAGTTCAATCAATACCGGGACCATATCGGCAACTTTCGTTCATTTCCTGATATCAAGTAATCATTTTCTTTGCCTGCTAGGGTTTGGAAAACGTTCACCGCTAAGGTTCCGGGTCTGAAGAAGGAGCTGCGATTTACACACCCCAAAGTAAGTAGTACTAGCTAGTTCCGCGCATCCCTAATTGATTCTAGTTTCATCAATACCATTATCATGCTTGCTTATCAGTTTGATTGAACTCTATTCTCGTAAAGTGCTTGTTGCAGGCACCCAACACTCATTTATGTGGATACTACGTATGCGTGTTCATTCGCTACTATACCTCTTAACGGGCCTCCTCTGAGAAACAATTTGAAGTACGTAAACAATATTCACAATTTTATTTTATATATTACCATCAATTGTGTTGAGTTTCATTCATATATATGTATTGACCCCCTTCTTTAAATTAGATCTGGCAGATGCGGGATGAACTCCTACCACATGATCGCATACGAGCAATTCAAGAGGAATTGGCGGGATTCTTTCTTGATCACGTCATACCTGAACACGGAGAATACCATGTGAAATTGAAATGGTTGTAAGGGATGTTATATATTGTACATATGTAGCAGCGTCGGATAGATATACAAAAACTTGTTGTTCGACCAAGCACGAAGAAAGAGATGTCACTTCTCTCTATATATGTTCATGACGATCTTGTGTAATTAATGGTTTCCTTTATTTGCTTACTAGCTAGCGTCGAGTTCTCTCTATATGTGTAGTAGCTAGCGTCGACCAAGCACGGAAAAAGAGAGGTCACTTCTCTCTATTAGCTCGCTAACACAATATGAAACCCCTAAATTTACCCTCGAAAACCCCAAAACCCCCCTTTCAAAAAAAAAAAAACCCCAGCGACTGCGAGCTGCTGACGCGTGGCCGCCTTTTGGTCCCGGTTGGTGTTACCAACCGGGACTAAAGGTCCTCCTGCCTGGGCTCCCGCAGCGGCCACGTGGAGCCCCTTTGGTCCCGGTTCGTAAGAGAACCGGGACTAAAGGTTTTGGGCTTTAGTCCCGACCCTTTAGTCCTGGTTCCGGAACCGGAAAAATGGGCCGCTGGAACCGGGACAAATGGGACCTTTTCTACTAGTGATACTGTCCGACTAGCGGAGGAATCCATTACCTAGTAGGATTAGTACTAACCCTAGGCTAGCGGTTATATATACGATGTAATACCCCCTGTACTTTGCACCGTGAGTCCAGATCAAAGCAATAGAGAATTAGGAGCGACACGCTCCTGTAGCCATAATCGCCGTGTCTCGTGTGCGTGTGTGAAGTTCCGTCGAGTTGCTCTACGTGATCAATCAAGCTAGCCGGCGTGACTAGTTTGGTGCATACAAGCTAGCTAGACACAAAGCATCCACCAGCCTGCTTGCCTGCTTAGTCTTCTTTTGTACGTGGGTATAGCCTACGTTTCGGCCGGAAAGAACTCGGCTGGTTCGTCGACTACGAGCACGCTCTCGACGGAAAGAACTCGTCTACGAGCGACGTATAAGGGGATCTGTGCCAACACTCGGTCTTCATGGTGGAGCTCTTCGGCCCGATGGCCGAGAACAGTTCGGTGACGCGTGTGCAGGGCGGCGACATGGAGCCGAGAGTCTTCGAGGCATTGCTCGAGTTCACTTACATAGACTCACTGCCCAAAATCGACGTCGGCGATGGCCCAGCACCTGCTGGTGGCCGACAGGTATAATCTCGAAAGGCTAAAGTTGACCCGTGAGAATATATTGTGCGACAACATCGACACGACCGCGGCGGCGACCACCCTGACGCTAGCCGAGCAACATGATTTCCATGGGCTCAAGGAGGCGTGCTTCTACTACCTCGCGTCGCCGGGCAACCTGGACGCCGTCATGGCATGCGACGGCTTTTGGCACCTGACGAGGAGCTGCCCCTCCCTCCACAAGGCCATCGCCGACCACACCGCAGCCATGTCCGGGTCTCACATTCTTCAGATAGTCGGCTAGGTTTAGAAAAACCAGTCTCCTAATCTTACACCAAAACGCTCGGCTACGGAGGATGCATTACGTCCATGATGTTCGTCGTCGGTGTGTATGGAGTACTATCCCGATGGCCATGGTCTAGAACACACCAGCTGGATATCCGTCTCTTTTTTTCTTTCGAGAATGCTGGACATCCGTCTTTGTCCGGCTTGATCGCACGGACGGCATCCGAGCCACGGCCACCGCCAAAGCGCGGTATGAGACCAGTTTGCTTGCCCTTGACGGGAACCGGTGGGATCGTGCAGAATCGCTAGCGGGAGAAAACCATGCAAGTAGCGATAAATTCGTCAAGACGAAGGTCTTGGAGGGATCGGGCCACCTGAGTGAAGACCTGAAATATAGTTAGCAAATAGTATAATCTTGTGTGATGCGTGGTAAGCTAAATAAGAGGAGCTGAGGAAGTGCCATTGCCACCACCGACAGGTTGCTGGCTTAATGGAATGGAGCACCTGATCTGTCACCCGTACGGTTAACTTTCTATACTATTACTATATGAACATGTCTACTTCTTGGAGAGAAATAATACACATGGCATCAGCCCGTCGAAACACTTGTCCATGAGCACAATTAATTTCCCGGGAGTCTTCTTTTTTTTTCTGAGTTCAATTTCCCGGGAGTCTCTATTACTCAATCGCCTGAGATTTTGGATTGTGTTGTGTGTAGCGTTGATTTTTTATTTGAGGGAGTGTGTAGCGTTGAAATTAATCTTTCGTAACAGCTAAAGCAAGTATACTAGAATTGTGCAAAATAGAATTGTGTTGTGTTAAGTTCGTTCAATGAATCAAATAGAATTGTGCAAAATAATTCTAACCTACAAAATTACAAAACGTAATAATTATAAGCTACATATAAATTAAAAATAGTTACCGGGAAGAATAAAATGATTACACATCTTCCTCGTAACATTAAATAAAAACAAAAGAATGTAACAAAGATATTTTCACGAACTAGTCGATAAAGTTCAACAGAAGCACAAATAATTATATTGTTTGTGCAATCATGGTTTCGAATGCGCAACTCGTCCATTAAAATAATGTACTAAGAAAACAAATGAGATTCAAAAGTTTCATTGCTACAGAAAAATGGCATATACTTTTGAAAAAAAATCCAAGTCATCCATGATAACCAACACCAACAAAAAAAAGTTAAGAAAAGCAAAAAATGAAAATAGCAAGAACAAGATTTTTTTTTATCCAATTGCACATTCCTCACATTAGAGTTGCACATATATTATTTGTTCAACTTTAGTCTTACGAATGTCCAACTAGAACTTTGAAAAATATAGATCTAGAAACAACGAGATTCAAAAGTTTGGTGTAATATTATTTTTTTAAAGTCCACGTCAACCATGCTAAGCAGCACGAACGAAAAATTAGGTAAAAAAAGAAATAAAATAGCAACATAATATGATTTACCCAATTGCATACTCCTGTAGAACATATCTTATTTATGCCAATCACTACAAGAATAATGCTACTCCTGTAGGAGTTGTTGGGTTTCCCTAAAGAGGAAGAGTGATGTAGCACAGAGGCAAAGTATTTTTCTCAGTTAAGAACCAAGGTTTAATCGAACCAGTAGAAATCAGCAAGCTAACAAGATAAGTAGTAACTGCGCACAAACAACTAAAATACTTGCACCCAACTTGGCAAGAGGGTTGTCAAGCCCCTTGTCTTGCTAGTTACAAGGTTAAAAGTAAATAGATAGATAGATAATGGTATGACAAATAGTAAAGAAGCAATTTTGTAGGAGTTTTGTATTGATCGAAGAATAGACCCGGGGGCCATAGGTTCACTAGAGGTAACTCTCCCAAAAAAAGGCAAATGGCATGGTAACAAATTATAGTTGGGCAATTGACAAGAATATCAACCTTTATAGCTATGATCATTCATGGCATAATCGCATATAGGCATTACGTCCGTGACAAGTAAACCGTTAATCCAACTGCATCAACTACTATTACTCCACCGCAAAACTGCTATTCAGCATGCATCTCAAAGTATTAAGTTTGTAAGAAACATGATAACGTAATAAGCAAGATAACATAATGTAGACAGGAAGAAATCTAGCAACAAGATCAAACCCCGTCGTTTTATCCTTAGTGGCAACAATACAAGTACGTGTCTTGTCCCCATTCTGTCACTGGGATATAGAACACCGCAAGATTGAAGCCACTACGAAGCACCTCTCCCAGTGAAGATAAATCTATCGAACTTGGACAAAGAAGATAGATAGATCGGAGAGAAATACAAAGCTATTTAATTACACAGCAAAGAAACTTTAAAAGATTCAATAGGATTCAATGAATAAACTGATCATAAACTCACAATTCATCATGTCCCAAGAAACACACCACAAAATTACATCGGATTGATCCCAATCAAACAAGGAAGAAGGGGAACATGGTATTGAAGATCCCAAAGAGAGAGAGAGAGAGCACCATCTAGGTACTACTATGGACCTGTAGGTCTTGAAGGAACTATTTACACATGGTCATGGAGGCAGCAAGGTTGATGAAGAAGCCTCCGGCAATGGCTTCCCCCTCCGGCAGGGCACCGGAATAGGGCTCCAGATGGGATCTCTTCGGAACAGAGGCTTGCGGCGGCGATAAAATTCTTCTGGAGGTACGATGGATGGTTTCGGTATTTATAGGGATTTATGGCGGTGGAATCAGGTCAAGGCGGTAACTGAGGGCCCCACATGGACAGGTGGCGCGGCCACCCCCCTAGCCGCGCCATGTGCCTATGTGGCTGGCTGGTGGCCCCTCTCGACGCTTCCTGAAGCTTCCAGTGTTTCTTGTTGCAAAAAAAATCATGTTAAATCGGCAACGTATTTTGACCTGCGTAGATATTGATTTCTTGCGAAACCAAAAACAAGCAGAAAACAGGAACTGGCACTGGGCACTAAATTAATAGGTTAGTCCAGAAAAATAATATAAATTGGTATAAAAAGTATACAAAAATGATAACATAATAGCATTAAATAATAAAAAATTATAGATACGTTTAAGACGTATCAGCATCCCCAAGCTTAATTACTGCTCGTCCTCGAGTAAGTAAATGATAAAGAATAATAATTTTTGATGTGCAATGATACATAGCTTGATCTTGATCAAATGATGTAACAGTGGTGTGAACTTAGGACAAAAGAGATTCAAAGTAATAATCTTATAATTGATAACAAGCAAGTACTTCAAAAAGTGTAAACAAGATTACTATTGCTTTTCATGGATTAATGCTTTCATGTAATACCAATTTATACTCATGATGTCATATACATGTCCCGAATCACTGAAGGCTTTATCATATTCAAACATCTCCCCATAACACAACCTAGAGCTTCAGTCAAGCAACCGAATCCATGACGAGCCCTTTTCAACTACTTAGCACTTCGCTTAATGCTCAATTCACAAGCCTTAGTCTTAGCACTTAGGATGGCATAGAGAATGATGATGGGGCTTTTATTGAGAAGGCAAAAAGGTATAAGAAAGTCTCACATCAACGCGGCTTGATCGTTAGGCAATGGAGAGGCCTTACAATCGATGTCAATGTGAGAAGTAGGGATTCTATGCAACGGATGCACTAGAGCTATAAGTGTATGAAAGCTCTCCTAATGCAGCTAAGGGGGTGTGCATCCAACTTGCTTGCTCAATGAAGACCTCGAGCATTTGAGGAAGCTTGTCATAGGAATATGCAAGACAAGTTCTATAATGTGAAAATCCCATTAGCATATGAAATGGATATCATGAAAACTCTCTATATGAAATATATGGTGCTACTTTGAAGCACAAGTGTGGTAATGGATAGTTGTGCACCCGTTCTCTCTTTTTCTCTCATTTTTTGATGGGCTCTTTTTGGTCGCTTTTTATTTCTCTTTTTTATATATACTCACAGGTATGGACGCACCCTAGAATGCATCACACTTTTATTTTACTTACAACTCATAATATGAAACAATATGATGACTACATATGAATGTCTCTGGTAGTGTACCAGGATGTGCAATGATCTAGTGTAAGATGTGTTAATAATGATGAACGGTGGCTTTGCCACAAATATCATGTCAGCTCTATATGATCATGCAAAGCAAAATGGCAATGACTGCTTAAGTCATGTAATGAGTAGTAACAATGGAAGTTGCATGTCAGTATATCGGAATGACTATGGAAATGCCATAATAGGTAGGTATGGTGGCTGTTTTGAGGAAGATATAATGAGGCTTATGTGTGAGAGAGCGTATCATCCCACGGGGTTGGATGCACCGACGAAGTTTGCACCATGTCACGATGTGAGAGTTGGCAATGCACGGTACCGAAGAGGCTAGCAAAATATGGATAGGTGGAAGTGCTGTAAAGACCGCAACTCATGAACCAAAACATCTCACTAATACTTCATAGTCTACACCGAGTTAACCACGAGACTGATCACTCCAAGGGGTGATTTTGATGAACCGAACTCCGCTGGGCTTCCCGACCCAGTCTACATGGTGGATACTTACAATGTTCTTCAACTTCGACCTCTCATAACCAGTTTCACTTAAAACGACCACAAGTATTAACGTGTATGATCTTATAACACCTTTCCACTACTTCGTGCAAGTCTTCAAGGCTACACAAAAATAATTACCCACTCACTATCTCAAAATCATTGCAAGGAACCCGATTATCTAGTTCAGTTGATCTAACAAGTTTCATGCAAGTTTTTATTATACCACTTCTACATACCTATTATTTTTAGGACCAAAAGATAATTCAATGCAAATTGCCAATTACTATTCAACTCTCTAAAAAGATATAAGTGAGGCAAGAGAGTCCTAATCTTTTCTATAAAACATAGCATATCACCGTGCTCAAATAAATATAAGTGAAGTACAAGAGAAAATGCCTCAACTCAAAAAGGTATAAGTGAAGATCAATGAGCATTCTATAAATAATAGACCAATGCGTGTCTCTCAAATAAGGGTGACCAGAACATAATGATTGTGACAAACAACAAACAAAACTAAAATAAAAGCAAAAGACGCTCCAAGCAAAACACATATCATGTGAACAAATAAAAACTTAGGTCCAACCGAGACATACTGATAGTTATTGATGACGAAAGAGGGGATGCCTTCCGGGGCATCACCAAGCTTAAACGCTTGAGTCTTCCTTGAATATTACCTTGGGGTGCCTTGAGCATCCCCAAGCTTAGGCTCTTGCCGCTTCTTGTTCACCGCATATCGCTGTCTCCCCTCGATC
Source organism: Elymus sibiricus (assembly GCA_039707655.1). Lineage (NCBI taxonomy): Eukaryota > Viridiplantae > Streptophyta > Magnoliopsida > Poales > Poaceae > Elymus > Elymus sibiricus. The sequence goes on from CM077674.1 coordinate 33,428,494, forward strand.
TTAAAAACTTCATCCACACAAAACTTAACATAACTCGTGAGATATGTTAGTACTTTAAAAATAAATTTGCCAATCATGTACTGTCAAGACAAGATGCATATTTATTTCCAGGTAAAGGCTACTGTATCCTATCATTTCCACAATTTATATCCCCCAATATAGGCCATGGAAACTCTAAAACAAGCAGTCAAAGAAAACATAATCGCAATCTGTCAAAAATAGAACAGTATGTAAAGATCTAATTAATTCAGCACTGATGAACTCCTAAAATTGTGAAAAATTAGTACATGGCAGACAATTTGTAATGCAGTACTGTGTAAAAATTTCAAGAATTGATGACATTCCAGTACGGAGAAACAATTCAAATACTGGGCACAAAAGTTTTTGTTTCTCCACAGTACCTAGCAAACATGCATTTGCAACATCCCAAAAGGCATTAACTTGGCGAAATGGAAATATACAAACATAATTACAACAGTAGGAATAATTATGTAGACCCACTATACTCGGGTTGTCTCCCGCGAGCTCTTTCTTTATAGCCATTAAGATATGCTTGAGATTTAAATGATGCTCACATAAAAATCAAGAATTGAAGCACAAAAGAGAGCGTCATGTAGTATGTAACAAACTCATTTAAGTGTAATCCACTTCCTATGCATAGGCATGTTATTGGAAAACAAATTATCAAGACAAGCAATATCTATCATATGCAAGAAAGAAGAATGAAGTACCAATAATCTTAAGATAAAGAGAGGTAACTTAATAAAATGAAGATTTCTATAACCATACTTGCCTCTCTCATAATAATCACATGTAGGATCAAAATCAAGTTTAACAATATAGCTATCATATAAAATATTCTCTTCATGATCTATATGCATAAATTTTTTATAATCTTCCAAAATAGTGGATTAACATCAACTAAAGTCATGACCTCTCCAAACCCACTTTTATGAATAATTTCATAAGATTGATCATTCTCCAAAATAGTGGGATCATTACTTCCTAAAGTTGACGCTCTTCCAAACCCACTTTTAATAGTATTGCAAACAATATTATCAATAATATATTCATCATGGGGCTCAAATAAAATTTTAAGATCACAAGAAGTGTCATAATCATCTCCCCAATCATGATCATTATAATAAGTAGTAGGCATAACAAAATCATCATCAATAGTGCCTATGGACATACTGTCATTATAAAAAGCAATATTTTCATTAAGTGTATCATCTTCATCTCTTGAATAATAAAAATCATCGTGTTTATCCCAATCATATTTTTCTTTTATGACTTCTACATTAGTAGGGGGACTAAAAATATCATGTTCATCAAACTCATCATCCCTAAGCTTATAGCTTTGCATATCATTAGCATAATTGATATTCATAGAATTCATACTTATATCATTGCAATCATGCTTATCATTCAAGGAACTCTCATCAATCACTTTATAAAATTCTTCATTTAACACTTCATAACAATTTTTAGATTCACGATTTTCAAGAAAGACTTCATAAAGATAAAGATGCGCACGCAACTTAATCTTTTCTTTCAAAGAGCTTATAGCAATAGCATTTTTATCACTAGCTATTGGTTTATCATAATTAGAATTTTTGAAAAGTCCAGCTAGTGGAGAAGGATCCATAACCAATATATTTTCAATTTTTATTCTGTTTAGTGGGTCAAAGATAAAGATAGCATAACTAGGCAAGATAGAAAACAAGTAGGTAAGATGTTTGTCTGTAGGTGCCTGATTTAGTAGAAGATGATTCCCTGGCAACGGCGCCAAAAATTCCTTTGCTACTCCCGTAGGAGTTGTTGGGTTTCCCTAGAGATGAAGGGTGATGTAGAAAGAAGCAAAGTATTTCTCTCAGTTAAGAACCAAGGTTTAATCGAACCAGTTGAAATCAACAAGTTAACATGATAAGCAGTACCTGCACACAAACAAATAAAATACTTGCACGCAACCTGGCTGTGGCACCCCGGCTCAGAGAGACCGGAACACCCCTTATTCCAGCCCAGAGATCACGTCTTCTGGAATACGGCACTGCTTGGCATAGAACAAATCACCTCTTTATTACGAATAAACGGGGTACAAGGGTCCGATATTACAAAGGTTACAGTGGCACGGCGACACTTCGCCTGCTAAGGTAGTTCTATGCTAGCAGCGGAACATCTCGAAGCGGAATAAACTCTAGCGGCGGAACAACGGCGACGGTGATGAACTCCACTCCACAGGGACTCTGGCTGGGACGTATCCTAGAGCGCAACCTCAAGATCCTCGACAAGCAAACACGGCATCACCTGCAATCTGGCATAACACGCCAGGTGAGTACTTTGAATCACTAGTACAAAACAGGGCTTTGGTCCACCCTGAAAAGCCCATTAGTCCCGGTTCACTCACGAACCGGGACCCATGGGGGCATCGGTCCCGGTTCGTGAGGCCAGGGCGCCGGCCGGGCCTCGTCTGACCCCTTTGGTCCCGGTTCCAGACACGAACCGGGACCAATGCGCCTCGTGGGCCATTGGTCCCGGTTTGTGGCTGGAACCGGGACCAAATGGTGAGGCTTTAGTCCCGGTTGGTGTTACCAACCGGGACTAAAGGTTGGACCTTTAGTCCCGGTTGGAGACACCAACCAGGACTAAAGGGGTTCTGAAAGTTTTTTTTCCTGTTTTTACATTTGTTTTCTGTTTTTAGTTTCTGTTTTAAATTGCTTATATCTTTTAAGATATTTGATGTTTTTGAGTGATTCTTTTTGCATTAGATTCAAAATTTTGTCTAGTTTCTGTTTGTGCCATTAGTTTTCAAATTTGAATGGTTTCAATTTGAATTTGTTCAAATTTGCTTCAAACCCTAGATTGTGAATAACTTGAGTTTACAAATAGTTTTTAATTTAATTCTTTTTGCTCCTAGTCACGTGTTAGATTGTGGTCATAGTAAGATTTATTTGGTTATTTTTAGAATAATTTAAATTAGGATTTTAATTAAAATAATACTGTTTTGCTTATATAGTTGTTTTAGTCATTTAATTGTTGTTTTTTATTATTTTTAGTTAGTTCTTTCTGTAGATTTTAACATGTTGTAGTATGGTGCATATTGAATGCACAAAAAGTCTGGAGTTGAAATAAGTTTAAAAAAATGAAATGCATTTGTAACAGACGAGTTTTCGTCTGAAACCTTGATACTTCGAATGAGATGGTGTAGTTTGTACACGAAGTGCATCCAGTTTTTGCCGTAACCCTCTCAACTTTTTAGCACATGCTATGTGGGTGAAATGATGATACCATGCCAACTTTCAACCTTTTCAGAGTTCATTTGTAGTGCTTTTCAATTTCAGGGTCATTTAGCTCAAAAAAATCAGTAAATGCATGAAAAATAGCAAATGAAGTCAGAAAGGGTTGAAATTTGAGGATGTGTCTTTGAATGGTGCATAATGAACACACAAAAAGTCTGGAGTTGAAATAAGTTTAAAAAAATGAAATGCCTTTGTAACAGACGAGTTTTCGTCTGAAACCCTGATACTTCGAAAGAGATTGTCCAGTTTGTACACGAAGTGCATCCAGTTTTTGCCGTAACCCTCTCAAATTTTTAGCACATGCTATGTGGGTGAAATGATGATACCATGCCAACTTTCAACCTTTTGAGAGTTCATTTGTGGTGCTTTTCAATTTCAGGGTCATTTAGCTCAAAAAAAATCAGTAAATGCATGAAAAATAGCAAATGAAGTCAGAAAGGGTTGAAAATTGATGGCGTGGCTTCGAATGGTGCACACACAAAAAGTCTGGAGTTGAAATAGTTTAAAAAAATGAAATTTTCAAACTCTACCCCCCACCACCCCCCTCACCCCCGTGGATCGCGTTTTTTAGTTTTGTAGAAAATAAACAAAAATGATAAAATCTTCAAAAAATAAAATCCTTCGAGATGTAGTTAGGTTTTAGTGTCTAGTTGGTATAGAAATTTTGAAATATGAATTTTTACCTTTTTTGCAAAAAAACGAAAAAAAATGTAAAACGGCCATAACTTTTGCATACGACGTCGAAAAAAAAAAGTTTAATATATAAAAAAAAACTAGAGAAAAATTGGGACTCGATTTCACCCGGGTTAACCCGGTGAAGTTTTCTCAGATTCTCAAAATTCCAAAAGTAAAAAAAGTTATTTCAAATCAAAAATAATAATTTTAATTATTTTAAAAATTAATTTTATTTAAAATAAATAAATGATGTCATATTTGGATTCCTCACATTTTTCTGATAGTAATGGATATATTATTTGTCGAATTTCGATTTACAGATTTAAAGATATTAATTATGTCATATTAAATGAATAAATGGCAAAACAATTTAATAAAATAATATTATTACTTATTTTATTTTCATTGAAATTCAATATTATTAGTACTTATTTTGTTTATTTTAATAATTGTTTAGAATTCAAAAAATTAAATCATGTGACATCAAGACCTAAGGGTTAACAGGATTGATAGCTTAAGATTGTCAGGAAAACAACAAGTGCAGACTTGGAAACTAGGGGAGATAGAACCTGAAAGTTAAGCGTGCTGGGGCTGGAGTAGTGAGAGGATGGGTGACCGGCCGGGAAGTTAGACGATTTGGAATGAGTGCTGATTAGAGACTAGAGATTAAATTCTAAAGCAGTGAGGAGGGGTGATTAGAGATTAAATTGTCAAATAATTCAAAGATTTGAAATTCGGAATAAAACTTAAAAACAAATCAAAAAAATAATCAAAAAAAAATTATAAAAATTTTAAAAAAAAAATTCAATTTTTTTTCCCCCGGCAAGGCCGGCTCCGGCAAGGCAGCCCCCGGCAAGGACCTTTAGTCCCGGTTGGTGTTACAAACCTACCCCCCTTTCGATAAATCTCGTCCTCGAGATTTGGTTGCTCAGGGAACACGTATGAATATTCTGACTTAAGGAAACCGTTTCCAACTCGGGTATCCTTTTCCTTTATAAATTGTTCCCATTGAATTGCATCTGACGGACTGCCTTGCTCTGGGGTGGTTTGCTTCACTGTATCCCATATTCTGATAGGTCTTCCTTCATATGTTCATCCTTGCTCTGACTTCAATTCTTTTATGTCTACTGGCTTGTCTGATATTATCATGACCGGGATTTCCATAAGTCCGGGAGTGACTTCTATTCGACGTGACATTCTTTTATCCAGCACCGATAGTATTCAATGGAGTTGTGCACATATTTCCTCGGTGGACATGACACATTCAATCATTGCATCAGATTACTCAAGTAGATGCATATCCTCCGGGTTCCAAACAATGCTGAGAATCATAATCGTTCTCTTGATGGAACCTGACTGCATGTAGGTAGTTCTAAATCTTGCTGACTTCTTTGTCTCAGATCCGTACCGACGATTCAACGGTCACCTTGATATGAGGTTCTCACAATAGAGTAGACCCCTTGGGTATGTGTTCGTGGTGATCAATAAGGAATCAGACTGTCTTGGTTATCCGTACCATGTTGTTCCTGCAATGATTATCATACCTGTATTGCCGGTCTTGCTCCTTCATTATGGTTCACTTCTTCTGAATCTTTTGCTGAAAGAGCTTGGCCATAGATATCTTTTAATTCTTCGTGTGACCATAGGTGCTGTCAGGTGCAATATTCCAACAATCATACCTTATCCTTATCCGCAGGCAGTGCGGCAACGTTTAACTGGCAAGTTTATCATCTCTCGAGCTTTAACTGTAGGGCAATGATCATCTGAACCTTTGCAAGAAATCGACAAATAAATCAGTAGCCACCAGAATGGTCTTTACAACTCAGATCTGGGACATTACTGAAATAACTCAACCATGGCTCACGACGGCTGAAAAGCAGCTCAGAGCGTGAGGCAGTGTTGATAAGAAGAATGTAGCAGCTCCCTAAGACGGCCGAAGAACAGCTCAGAGCATAGGGTCACTGCTACAAAAAGAAACTCAACAGCTGCCCGAGACGGCCGAAAAGCAGCTCAGAACACGGGCCAGTTGTTGAAAAGAGAAATATAAAGGCGGCATCCACCCTGGATGGCCGAAAGCAGCTCAGAACACAGGCGTGGTGCCGTTACCAAGGAAGAGGTAAGCAAGGGTTCATCATGATCATATACCAGGTTCACAGTTACTTGTAAAAAGCTCACTGTTGTGGTCAATCATACATGACAATGACAGAGGTTAATGATGTCACTTTGTCGGTTGGTAGGAAACTGGCCTTGATATCCACTGTCAAGATTGTTGTTCCAAATTGTCTTTCTTCATAGCTTGTCAGTCCTTGCAACACACTGAGGTGTATAACTTGCTTTCTTCTTCTTCTTCTTACATAACTCAGGTGGTTGTCGGATTCTTGTCATGCTTGCATCATCGTTCGAGGGACTTGAATGACCTTGGCAGTATGTTCATAATAAATATGGAAGTATATGTAGCTGAACATTTGATTCCCGGGGCAAACACTTGCGTCTTGAGTAGCTCGTGTTTCTGACCAACTGTTGTGGGCTTGATCCTTGAGATGTACTGCCATATGCTGCCAACTCACTGTGTAATATCTTTGTGCCAATGATGATGACTGTTTGTAGTGCCGTACTGACGAAGATTGGATAGCTTGTGTTGGAAGCCATCGAGAGTAGTGTGCTGAGGAAGGCTCGATATCTTACACTCGAAGCTTTTGCCGGGATAGCTTGCTGAAGAAGACTGGGTATCATACCTCAGAAGCTTCTCCTCCTGGTTGCTTGCTGAGGAAGATTTGGTGACTTATGTCAGAAGCTTTATGCGATAGCTTACTGAAGAAGACTGGGTATCTTATGCTGGAGGCTATCCACATATGGTACTGAAGAAGATTGAGGAGCCTTGCATTGTAAGTTTCTCTGGTAGCGTGCGAAGGAAGACTAGGTTGCTTGCACCATAAGCTTCTCTCTGTGATATGTGAATTGAATGCCATATATATACCCTTGATATTCCTTTGACCGGAAATGTACTGTTGTCTTGCACACAAATTGTCTTCCAGCTGGTTCATTACGATTGTGATGATTGCACACGGAGTCAGTCTTGATGCTGATAGTTATTCCAGAATATCATTTTGTATTCATACCGAATATTCTCAATATAATGCAATCGGCTGAGAGCTCCATAATATTTAGCTGAGCTTCCAAATATTTGAACACCTCACTGATTCTTCGAGTCCGGTGTCGGTTGATGAGCAACTTTCATAAGGGGAAATAAGATAACACCGAGGGCCCAAAGAAAGAAGCAAAAGAAACGACTGAACAAAAGCACACACAGCATTAAGATTACATACAATCAATATCACATTTTACAACTATTCACCTCACTATGCATGCCTACTTAAGCACACAATTCTCGAGGGAACTCCGGTACTACGATCTAATATGCTGTGGCGGTGTGCACGAAAGTGGATCAACATGTGGAGAGGTTGGTGCAAACAGAGCTACACCAAATGCTGGCTCAGAACCGGTTGCATCTGGACGGGCTTAGGGATGAGGACGGACTCGGTGATCATGTAGCGAGACACGGATGTCACGACCACATCATCATCAAACGAACGGAAGGGAACCGTACTCGTCCAGGGAATGAGTGATAGGGTAGGATAGCCGTGGAAAGAAAAGCCTGCTGGCATTGCCCTTTCCTGGTAACAAAGCCCAGTAAGGGTAGCCAAAGCGGTGGGTTGGATGGCGAGATCCGGGGTGGAAACATGTCTACCACCGAAACAATAGGTGTGGCTGAAGAGAAAATATTGGTGCGATACCTGTGGATCAATCCTGCAAGGGATCGACATCACAAGGTACCTCGGCATCACTCCGCTGGGACAGAGATGACACCAGACACCAACGAACAAGTATGCAAAACTGAAGGGTGCAGGTAGTGGATCGAAACCGATACCACCTACACTCACAAGATCAACCGTTAGTGACAAGATAATAAATCTATATGCATGCTATGCGACAAACAAATGCAGCAATCAAGTGCAGCAAGCCAACTAGGCTCTATACTAACGGTTTCTAACGCTCACGCTGACTAGGGCGTCCTACAGCCAGACCGGAACACCCCTTATTCCAGCCCAGAGATCAAGTCTTTTGGAATACGGCATTGCTTGGCATAGAACAAATCAGCTCTTTATTATGAATAAACGGGGTACAAGGGTCCGATGTTACGAAGGTTACAGGGGCACGGCGACACTTCGCCTGCTAAGGTAGTTCTATGCTAGCAGCGGAACATCTCGAAGCGGAATAAACTCTAGCAGCGGAACAACGGCGACGGTGATGAACTCCACTCCGCAGGGACTCTGGCTGGGACCTATCCTAGAGCGCAACCTCAAGATCCTCGACAAGCAAACACGGCATCACCTGCAATCTGGCATGACACGCCAGGTGAGTACTTTGAATGTACTCGCAAGCTCACAGCAACCAAAGCAATCAAGACATACAACAGCATGGCATTTACAGGTTAATTATCAATGATGAACATGATACTACTAGAACAACATGAGCATGACAACAACGTGAGCATGGCAACAACATGAGCATGGCATGTACATATAATTCATGATATGAACAGGATGATACTAGCACTAGCATGCAAGGGGTTCGACATTTAAGGTCTCATGGACCAACTTACTCTGCTCAAAGATGATCTCGTAACCACAACCTTACCATCGTGATCATCACATGACCACACGGAGCTTGATCTCTACCTGTGATCACCGCATGACCACATAAAGATCAACCAACTTCTTTTCTCATCGGACCAGGGTTGTTAATTATTCAGGTTATTATTTCTGTTGACCCATAGTGTGACCTACTATGAACTGTGTCCATGACCGAGGACGCGGCTATCGATAGATTATACACTCTGTAGAGGTTAGTACACTGTACCCACACCACGGAACTCATGGCCTCGTGCTCCCATTCGGGTGGACCAACGACGTTCCGACAAAACCAGTCTATTGCATGACACTCTCCCGGCCACTCCCGACAAACTTCCCTTTGGGCTATGTCCTGGGTTTCCCTTTATGTCAACATGTGACATCCGCCACCTCGATGGCTGCCACCGTCATGGCCAAAACAACAACAGTCCCAAACGGGGACTCTGGATCCATACAACTTGGGCACTCAAGGCTTATGGCGGCCCACCGGGCCAGGGTAGCGCGCGCACATAACCTTCCCTAGTTGGAGGCACCGGCGACAAGCATGACAATAGACCGAATTAGGGCCTCCCCATCTAGGTAAGTGTGGTTGCACCGGTGAGCTCGATTCGGTGGCACCATGACTCAGCCAACAGATTTGTTCAAGTTCGATTAATGTCAGGTTTAACTTGAATAGTGATGAGCTGAGTCATAGTAAAATACATAATGCAATAACAATGCAGATGAGCATGACATCAGTGTAACCATGGATGGGCAACATAACCATTTAACATAGTATCAACAATGATAAATCATTGAGTCTACGGGATGCAAATGAGCATGGCATAAAGATGATCATGAATATCACAAGAGTTTTTCATATCAAACCGATAACTATTCATATGAGCATATTATTATCAAAAGCATCGGAAAATAAATATGAGAACTAACATAATAATAATACTAGCAAATAATCATTTAACTACTAGACGCAAATGAACAAGGCATAAGAACGAGCATGGATTCACAAGCATATATTATTCACCAAATAATTAAATGAGCAAACAATCATTTAAATATTCAAGTGGAAACCATGGCTAGTGCAAGGCCATCATGCAAGTGGCTGTTGTGGCTTGCCTGGGGATGAAGGATTCATCAGGGAGAGGTGCGATGAACTCGCAGAAAGAATCGCCGGAAAAGTTTCCCTCTCGGCGGAGCTGTTTTAAGGGCAAGGGCAAAATGGTCCTTTTCATAGTGTGACAACCTCATGAAAATGATACCATCGGAACGGGCTCGGCAAACTGAGATCGTGGGCTTTGGAATCACCTGAATCGGAGTTACGGTCGCGGAGAAACGGCCGTTCGTTCGTTAGGCAGAAATTTAAATAAAAATATTCATTTCTGCGCTTGACGGGCGAACGTCCGCTATTTAAGAGTTTCGGCGGCGGCTGGAGATAGAAAGCGTATTTTTGAGATTGCGCTTACAAACAGAGAAAACGTACTCCAGCTCAAAGAAACTCCAGTGTACGTCTTCGGAGTGGGAAGATGTATTCCGCGGAATACGCCTCCACTTAAGTGGCGGGCCCGGTCGGTTGAGTCTATGACGCGCGGGTCCCACCATGCCCTCTTTCTCCTCCTAGCTCTTTTCTCCTTCCTCGCGACGGGGAGAAACAGAGGGCGCCAGCCGGCAGCCCCGACGGCGATTTCCGGCGACTCCGGCCACTGCTCGGGCCGTGCCGCCTACCGGTGAGCTCAGGGGAGGGAGCCGCTTCGCCTGAGCCACCTTTCGCTCACCGGAGAGCATGGAGGAGAGAAGGACGTCGGCCGCGGCGGAGGGCGACTTCGGCCGAAATCGGGCACGGCGCTCCGGCCACTGGGAAGAGCCGGCGAGCTACGGGAAAGGGTCTAGGGTGGACGGGGAGTGCTCTGGTGGTGGTAGGAAGGAGAGGGGAGGCCGGCATTGCCCGGATTTAAGCCGGAGAGGGCGGCGGCCATGGCGGCCAATTGAGGCGAGGAGGAAGGCTCGAGCTCGAATGAGTGGATGGGGGAGTTGCTAGGAGAGAGGTAGACCTGCTGGTGAGCTCGGAGGGCTCGGGGAGTGGCTATAAATAGCCGGGGAAGAGGGGCGCGGGCCGGATGCCACCTTCACCGAATGGACGAGCTCCGGCAAGGGGCCACGCACGCGTGCGAGCTCGGATGACGACGGGAGAGAGGCTTAGAGGTGGGGCAGCAACGCGGGGAGGCAGAGGAGCAGAGCACGCGCGAGCAGCCCCACGCGGTTCACTGTTCCCGCGTGCTCTCGGGTTTGGCTTGGTCCGGCGAGCAGCTAGCAGGGGAAGGCGGTCCGGGGAGGCGAGGGGAGCAGGGGAGGGCGCTGCAGCGAGCAGAGGTGGCGCGCGGAGGGCGCTCGGGCGGCGGCAGAGCGGGTCCGGCGCGCAGCGCACGCGCGCTGTGGCCAGAGCACGCGCTCTGGCGTGCCAGTGGCACAGTCACCGTGTGCACCGCCGCGCACACGACGACCCAGCACGGCCAAAAATGTCCAGGGAGTAGTCCATCCAAAATGGGGCCCTTCAGAGGCACCAGATCGATTAAAGCACTTTTGTGGTGATCGGTCTCATCACAAAAAGCTGACAGCAGCAAACTTTTGCAAAGTGCAGTGGTCAATTCACTTGGTAAACTGGTAAAAGAAGTTGTCAAAGAGGTTAAGGGGAGGAGGAACTACTTCCTAGAAAAAAATTGAGGTCATAAGGACCAGGATAGAGTAGAGTTGCTTCACAACTGCAAAAATTAGCCAGAATCTAGATTAGGAAGTAGCACTCACATGGTTGCTTGGGTTGAGCTGAAATTTGGTGTAGGGTTATCATTTGGGCATATGAAGATACCATAAAATTTTCATCCCATTTGGATAAGTATAAATGGTACTTCCTTCACAATGATCCATACTGGACAGAAACTTGGGGGAGTTTTGTGGAGAAAATGGCTTGGCAAAATACTGTGAATTTTTGCATTCTCACATTATGCAGGGATATATAGGTCCTGGATTAATTTCTGAATTTTTGAAGCAATATAAAATATAGTTGCTTCACAAACTGAAATTGTGACCAGAAACCAAGATTGGATGGTGTGCTCACATAGATTGTTGGATGGGGATGAAATTTGTTGGAGAGTCATGATTTTATCATACAAATGACCTACCAAAATTTCATCTCATTTGGATTATCCTAGCTAGAACTTCCTTTACAAAGCTTCTCTCTTGACAGAAACTTTGGAAATTTGCTGAGGAAGATTTACTAGGCAAATGAAGCTGAATTTTGGTATGTGGCAATTATTTGGATAGGAAAGAATGGACAAAAAATTTGAGGGCAATCAAGAAAAGATAAATAGCACTTCCTTCACAAAGTGCCATTCTGGACAGAATGGAAAATGAATATTCCTGAATTATTTTTGAACTAGGAAAGAATGGATTTTGACATATTTGTGGAAGATATGATCCAAAGAATTTATGAGAATTTTGTGGGATTTTTTGGAATGGTAGAAATATAGGTTGCTTCGCATCTTGGGCAAACAGGGTTATTCCTTTAATAGAAAAAGGAATACTCCCAATAAATAAATATTGGAGTTGGGCTAAGATGGAAATGACATGGCCTTGGGATAGATTTGAGAATGACAAGCCACTAGGAAGTGGCAGGAGAGAAGATCTTCCCACGTTTCAAGACCACATAGCCACGGAAAAAGAAATTCCAAATAAAATTCGAAGAAATCCAAAAGAAAAAGAAAGGGCCAAAAAAATTCGGGGTGTTACATTGGCAAGAGGGTTGTCAAGCCCCTTGTATTGCTAGTTACAAGGTTAAAAGCAAATAGATAGATAGATAATGGTACGGAAAATAGTAAAGAAACAATTTTGTAGGAGTTTTGTATTGATGGAAGAATAGGCCCAGGGGACATAGGTTCTCTAGAGATAACACTCTCAAAAGATGGCAAACGGCATGGTAACAAATTATAGTTGGGTAATTGATAAGAATAGCAACCTTTATAACTATGATCATTCATGACATAATCTCATATAGGCATTACGTCCATGACAAGTAGACCGTTAATCCAACTGCATCTACTACTATTACTCCACCCCAAGACCGCTATCCAGCATACATCTCAAAGTATTAAGTTTGCAAGAAATAGAGTAACGCAATAAGCAAGATGACATAATGTAGACAGGAAGAAATCTAGCAATAAGTTCAAACCCCGTCGTTTTATCCTTAGTGGCAACAATACAAATACTTGTCTTGTCCCCATTCTGTCACTTGGGTATAGAATACCGCAAGATTGAACCCACTACAAAGCACCTCTCCCACTGAAGATAAATCAATTGAACTTGGCCAAAGAAGATAGATAGATCGGAGAGAAATACAAAGCGTTTTAATTATGCAGCAAAGAAACTTCAAAAGATTCAACGGGATTCAATGAACAATCTGATCATAAACTCAAAATTCATCATGTCCCAACTAACACACCGCAAAATTACATCGGAACCGAATCACACAAGGAAGAAGGGGAACATGGTATTGAAGATCCAAAAGAGAGAGAGAGAGAGAGAGAGCACCATCTAGCGACTACTATGGACCCGTAGGTCCTAAAGGAACTATTCACACATGGTCATGGAGGCAGCAAGGTTGATGAAGAGGCCTCCGACAGGGCTCCAGAACAGGGCTCTTTGCTGTCAGCTGAGCTCTTTGCCGTTAGCTTTTCATCGGGGCTCACGGCAAAGACTGGCTTTGCCGTCTGTTTGGTACTGTGCCGTCTGTTTTTATTTGGCTGACGACAAAGTTTATAACAGACTTTGTCGTCTGTTTTTATTTGGCTGATGGCAAAGACGGTTCTTTGCCGTCTGTTTTTGTCTGGCTGATGGCAAAGACAGTTCTTTGCCTTCTGTTTTTGTCTGGCTGACGGCAAAGACAGTTCTTTGCCGTCTATTTTTGTCTGGCTGGCGGCAAAGACAGTTCTTTGCCGTCTGTTTTTATTTGGCTGACGACAAAGATAGTTCTTTGCCGTCTGTTTTTGCCTGGCTGACGGTAAAGACAGTTCTTTGCCGTCTGTTTTTGTCTGGCTGACGACCAAGACAGTTCCTTGCCATCTATTTTTATTTGATTGACGGCAAAGCCTTTGCCGTCAGTTTTGAAACAACTATAGGCAAAATGACTGTATCGATTTTTAATTTTTTTGAAATTGCAAACAAGGTCTAAAGAATATGAAATTTGGCGTGGTATTGGTTTATGATTCCTAGAAGGCATGGAAAAAGTTTACTAAATTTTAACATAGATATTTTATCAAAATTTATAGGGTAAACAAACACAAAAATTGTGCCTGTTTCCTAGTGGCTAGGCAGCCACTTCCACGGATCGGTGATGTGGCAGGGGCAGCCACCCCCACGGATCGGTGATGTGGCATGGGCATCCACCCCCACCATGCATGCCTCCACTGCCGTAGGAGAGCTCCCGAGCTCCTGCCTCCATTTGATCCTGCCTTGACCTCGCCGGCCACCGAAGCTCCGCCGCCACCTCACCGGAGCATCGCGACGCCCCTGCCTTCTCCTCCTCTCTCCCTTCATTCTTTTCCTTCTCTCTCTCTTCTCTCAAGTGGATCCCTCTCTCCACAGGTACAGCGACGCCACCGCCAAGTCTCCAACCGCCGCCATGGACAACCTCAAAGCTCTGCTGCCACCTCCCAAGGTCATCCCACGACTTCTGCCTCTGGATCCGACCAGAATCAGATCGCCCCTGCCCTGATTCGTCGTCAAGCTGCCAGGAGACACGCAGCACTGCCGAACCCCTGAACTCCCGCTCGTCTGCGTCGAGCTCCTCCTACTCGTCTATTCATAGGGCAGTGCTGTAGAGGCGCAACAGCCACTTCGATGCGCGCGAGCTGTTCCGTGAGCCGGCGAAGCGCGTCGACTCGAGCGCTGGGCCGGGCGAGATCAAAGGCCTCCTTTGCCACAGCCCTCCACCGCCGCCGCCTTCGTCCATGTGCGACCATCCACCTCCATTCGTCGTCATGCGCCGGCCACCGAAGCCCTGCCGGAGTTGCCAACCACCGCTGCGACCCTGCACCACTTCTGCCTTCGTCCGTGCACAACGATGGCCACGACCTCGACGACCACCTTTATTTTTTAATGTATACCAGGCTCTTTGCCGTTAGTGTAAAAAAATAGTAGGCAAAGGCTTCTTTTCTTTGTCGTCTGCCCGACAGAAAGTTGATGGCAAAGTATGGCTTTGCCGATTTGTTCTTTGGCGACACTCTTTGCTATCAGCCTACTGACGACAAACTCTTTGCCGTCAGGTTATCAGGCTTTGCCATCTGTCCTTGGCTGATGGCAAATTACCTGATTCCTGTAGTGTATTGAAGATCCAAAAGTGAGAGAGAGAGCACCATCGAGCTACTACAATGGACCCGTAGGTCCTAAAGGAACTACGCACACATGGTCCTGGAGGCAGCAAGGTTGATGAAGAGGCCTCCGGCAACGGCTTCCCCCTCCGGTAGGGTTCCGGAACAGGGCTCGAAATGGGATCTCTTCAGAATAGAGGCTTGTGGCGGCGATGAAATTCGTCTGGAGGTACGACGGATGGTTTCGGTATTTATAGGGATTTATGGTGGTGGAATCAGGTCAAGACGGTAACCGAGGGCCCCACATGGACAGGTGGCGTGGCCACCCCCATTGGCCGCGCCATGTGTCCATGTGGCTGGCTGGTGGCCCCTCTCGACACTTCCCGAAGCTTCCAGTGTTTCTTGTTGCCCAAAAAAAATCATGATAAATCGGCAACGTATTTTGACTTCCGTAGATATTGATTTCCTGCGAAACCAAAAACAAGTAGAAAATAGGAACTGGCACTAGGCACTAAATTAATAGGCTAGTCCAGAAAAATAATATAAATTGCTATAAAAAGTATATAAAAATGATAACATAATAGCATTACACAATAAAAAATTATAGATACGTTTGAGACGTATCAAATAACACTAGAAGCCGAGTACCTAGCATACTTGGCTAAGGTCATAAAAATAGTCGGCTATCTATAAGCCGAGTGTCACACTCGGCATCCAGGACTCGTCTCACACTACTGCAGGAATGCCTACCAGTGGTGGGCACCAAAAGCCCAGTAGTGGCGGGCGACGCTCTCAGGGGCGCCTGCCACTGGTCTCCTGCCACTGGTAACATGGCATCAGTGGCGGGCGCGCGCTCGCCACTGTTAGCACTATAACAGTGGCAGGCGTCCAAAATTGCCCGCCACTGACGTCGATCTCGTAGCAGTGGCGGGTGCTTTTATCAATGGCGGGCACCTTTGTGCACCCGCCACTGTTGTGTAGATGTATGTGCGGCAGGCCGTTGGTACCACCTGCCACTGATTAATGCTCCAAGCTGCAATGAAAAACGCTGCCACGGCGGCATTAGCTGATGCAAATAGCGAACAGTTCTCATTAAATGGGATCACATCAGAAATAAAACTACTGATAATAACTTAGAACAAAGAACGAGAAGTACATTAAGAATAAACGAGTAACGAACAATACATATTCATCAAATATAGTGTGCTGGTAAAGTTAAACAACATAATAGGCCAAATATGTTTAGTCACGCATGAAGTAGTGACCGCTTCAATAAGCTAGCTAGGTTAGCCTCTTTTGTTTGTTCGACTCATATTCTTCGGTGTTAGTATAGTATAGGCCGAACGACGAGCAGACCTCTTTGTTTGTGATAGTCGTGAACGTGGCTTCTAGTTGTTCGAGCACTAAGCCAACTTCAGCCGACTAGTTTTGTAGTTCTTGACCCCATGTGAGGATTTGATCATGCAGCAGTAATGTATTCGCCGACCGTATGAAGTCTGGTTGTTGCCTACAAGATAGATTGTTCCATTTGAAGGCAATTTTTCTCCTTCCAATGCATTTGTAGTTTTTTTCAACCGTGTGGCCTCCTGTATTAGTCCAATCGAAAAGACATTCATCCAGAAGGTCCTTCAGGAGTGACCAGTCTTTTCCTGGGTTCTTCGTGGAATCCATCAAGTAACAATTGCACCTTTGCGGTCTTACCACTAGGAGAACCCAATGGTTGCTGCGCAAAACAGAAGAAACATACCCCAAACATGAGAAAGTTACAAGTTTTAAGACGTGAAAACATATATGAAGGAAAAAGGTACGAAAGTGAAAGTGTAAAGCCAAAGAAGGACGTACATGGGTCGGTAGGGTGCGAGGAGGAAGTTTTTCAGCTTGTTATGTTGCATGAAATCCAGAAGGTAATTCTTCATGCACCGCCTACCTTCCTCATTTCTTAGGTTCTCCTCGTTCAAGAGATAAGGGTCGGTTATCGCGACATCGGAAATATTCTGGCGTCTGACCTCTGTGGCTTGAAAAAGCGCCCATAGCCTCATTAGGCAAATTTCAAGACTATAGAACTTGAACATATAGAAGATCTCTTTGAAATCTACATATATTTTATCCCCACTGAATTTTTCAAAGAAACTATAACCCTTTGGCCCCTTCACCGTGTAATGTGTTGGGTTAATGATATCTCCTTGCTTCTTATTGGCTAGCTCTGAATCTACAATTTTTTCATGTAGAATATTCATCTCAATCCTTAGTTGCTCATACACAATGTCTGGTACCATTCTCTTACCCCGGCTATAGGCAGGTGCTATTTGGTTGTCAGCACATTGTTCATATGCCAAAGACTTCTTCGGTGCCTTCGTCCGTAGCGGTGGGCTATCATTTGCACGTGTGGTGGCAGAAGTCTTTCTCTTAGTATTCATTTTTGCACCCTTTTGATGCGTCTTCCTATTTTTCACCAGTTGGACGGAAGCGGGCGGACATGACATCGCTTCTTGGGCCACCACCTTCTTTAGTGTTGTTGGATTAAACTTTGGTTTTTTGCAAGGTTGCGTCTCGGGATGGGCTGGCGGAGTCTCCTCATCCGTTGGGTTATAATTAATTGTGGTATCGGACAAAATTGGTTCTTCTACAGCATAATTAGGATTTTGTGATTCTTCAAGCATGTGCTCTTCCCACACATCCTTAGCCGATACGGGGTTGCAAAGACCTAGAGGAGATCGTCCAGGTGGCGGTCCAACGCCGTAGATGTTTGGAGATGGTGATCGTGCTCCAACGCCGGGGATGGTCGGAGACGGTGTTCTGTTTGGGAATGGCTTCTCAATAATGATATGCCTTGCCGGCCACTTGAGGTAACCCACAAAGCAATCTGAAAGGGGCTGCGGCTCATTGCCCTCTTCCATAATGTTTTGTGGCAGGGTCAAACTCTGGTATGGTGGGAACACCCTAAGCAAATAGACCTTCCGCACGCTCTCATCGAATTTGTTGTTGTGCATGACATTTCCTGTAAAGACTCTAGCTTTTGCAACCTCCTTCAACTCGCCACACACTGTAGCTAGGAGAGTGCAAGGAAGTTGTTCCTCCAATGATTGTGGTGACCCACCATGACCATTCATGACATTAGAAACCGAGGGGCTGCTGCTCTTTGTGGGAGCAAGGGGCGGCGGCGTATGGGTCACCACTGTTTGTGGCATAGCCAATAGGGTGTCGACCCTTCCGTGGCTGAATTTCTGAATTAGCTTATGCATCATTCGTGTCTTGTTCCTCTTCAGAACCATCGGACTCTTGTTCCCCATGTTGCCCTTCCTCTTCAACACCATCAGACTCTTCTTCCCCATCTTGCCCTTCCTCTTCAGCACCATTTGACTCTTCTTCCCCATCTTGCCCTCCATATGCAGCACGATCGGTCTCTTCTTGCAACTCGTAAGCATAGTCATCATGAGATGCGTGCATGTTGCATGGCCGATTTGGAGGATCCTCCTGTTGGGAAGGCAAAGCTTCACCCTTAGACCATGTCCGGTCCAAAGTAGCGGATTGGGTCTATCTCACCATCTTTTTTCTACAAAAAAAGATTGCATAAGTAATTAGTAAAGCAAAAAATTAAATTCATACAAAAATTCGGCATGATCATTGCTAGCTATGAGACATATTAAGTGCCTGAAATTCACTGAAATGGAAGTGAATCAACATTTCATCAAAACTTTCGCACTTATTTGCATTCCCTGTAAAAGAAGACAACAATCCGCAAGCAAATTCACCACCTAAAATTTGGCAGATCCTTTGCTAAAAATGGGACATATTGAATGCCAAAAATTCGATGAAATGGAAGTGAATCAACATTTCGTCAAAACTTTGGCACTCATTTGTATTCCCTATACATGAACCCGTGAGCACGACCATATAGCACAAGCAATTGTATCATATCCATCACCGGCCAACAAACCGCGAGCACGAACATAGCACAAGCAATGAATTCAAATCAATGAACATAGCACAAGCAATGAATTCAACCAACCGAGGTAGCGGTGTGTAGGTGGCTGAGGAGCCGGTGGAGGGGGCGGAGGTGCGCTAGCGGAGGGGAAGGTGGAGAGGGCCGAGGCGTCGATGGAGGGGGCCATAGGCGCCGGCATTGGGGCAGTGGGCACCGGCGTTGGGGGTGAGTGGATGGATCCTGTGGGAAGCGGAGGCGTTGGGGGGCTGGAGGGGTGTGGGTGGATGAATCCTATGGCATGCACCGACGGAGGGGGTGGCCGAGGGCGCGCGCTGGTGTTGGGGGGGGAGGGGGGAGTGGCTCCGGCTTTGGGTTGTGCGTAGGCGGCGGCGCGCAGTGGCGACGTGGCGTTGGGGGGTGGGGGGAGTGCCGTCGATTGCGCGCGGGGGAAGGCGGCGTGGTAGACTAATTTTGGCGGCCGACAGCGTGGACGAAATTTCACTAGGTCCCGCGCAGAAATTTTGAGAAAACAAATAGCAGTGGCGGGTGCTTCTGGCTGCCCGCAACATAGTATAGTTAGCAGTGGCGGGTAATTCGTAGTGCCCACCACACGAAATATGTAGCAGTGGCGGGTGCATCGTGTTGCCCGCCACATATTACATCAATAATTTAGTTTATCATTTTATGTACGACAAAACATGAATACATGACACGACGATGATCCGATCCACATGTCTTAATATTACAAAATAAGCTTCATGAATACATGACACGACGATGATCCGATCCACATGTCTTAATATAATATTACAAAATAAGCTTCATGAATACATATATAGCATTCACTTATAGACGGTCTTCACATGAATTTTCTTGATCTTCTTCCTAGTATGAAGTATTGTCTTGTTGTGGCTCCATCTTAACCATGGTGCAATGTCGTCATTGGGCAAGTTGATCTTCTTCTTCTGTGGACATGTTTTATGTTTGGATCTTCTTCCGCGGGGTCGTCGAATTGGTCATAGTCCTCCTCGTCATCGACTTCGTCCATTCTGACGATACTCCTCTTTCTTCTCTGGTAGACCACATGGCTAGGCTTAATTGTGTTAGTTATATAGAAGCATTGGGACACAGTGTTGGCCATTACCCACGGCTCATTTAAGCCACTTATTGCAAGCATGTTCGCTGACTCATTTCGTGGTGGTATAACCATGGTAGTGAAATAATCGTCTTCTCGACGTACTTGTTTCTCCCATCTAACATGGAACATGGGGAATATCCCTACATCCGCGTACTTTAGTTCCCAAATCTCTTTGATCCTGCCATAGTGCTTGTTCTTTACTTTACCGGTGTAGGCCTGTTGCGTCACCGCTGAGTTCTGGAACACACCTTTCAGCTTGTCTCTGGCCTCCATATAGAAAGTGTATCCATTGATGTCATAGGCTTAGTATGTGCTGACATTCATCACGGGTCCCGATGCCAAGCAAAACAACTCCTTAGCTTTGTAATCATTTTTTGACAATGGATGATCTCGCATGTATGTCTTGAACCAATCCTTGAATTTTCTGTTGTGCTCTTTTGTTAGTTGATCATTGGACCAGTTTATCCCACGTGTCCTATATTCAGTTCTCAAGTCTAACATGTGCTTCCTAGCATATGGGGTGACGCACTTAATGTGTTGTAACACCATAGTGCGCGCTCTTATGAAGTCGGGCTCTCGGTTGGGAATGTCAAAGTTCACATGGGAATCCTTTCTCGTTTTCTTGTGACCTACGCCATTCAGCCTGCCAACGTGCTTATTCTTGGGTATGCCCAAAGGTTTCTCGACTTCCAGATAGTCTATGCAAAACGAGATTACTTCTGCGGTTAGAAATCCCTGGACGATGCTTCCGTCTGGATGTGACCTATTATGAACGTATCGTTTGAGTATCACATTTAACCTTTTGAAGGGGAACTTGTTGTGGAGGAATACCGGGCCCAGGTCTATGATGTCTCCGATAACGTGGACAAGTAGATGCACCATGATGTCAAAGAATGAGTGCGGGAAGTACACCTCAAGATCACATAGTATGACAACAATCTCTTCTTGCAGTTTTTGGCAATGCTCCACGCTGATCGATTTATGTGAGATGACATCAAAAAAGTTACACATGTCTTGGAGTGTCTTTCTGACATGCGGTTCCATGATCCCTTTAATTGCAACCAGCAGTATCTGTGTAATCATCACGTGAAAGTCATGCGACTTCGTCCCAGATAAAGGTTTCTTCTCACATGACAAATATCTGTGTATGTTTGACGAGTGTCCGGAACTAACTCGGACATTGGCAAGGTAGTTGAATATATTGTCAGGCTCCCCTGGAGACAAATTGTAGCAAGTGGGTTTGAATTTTGACACCATTTTATTAACCTTGCCAACGACGCCATCCTCCACGTCAACCGGTAAACCCTCCCTAATTTTCAGGGCTTCTATGTCTTTTCTTGAGCTCCCAGTAACTTTTGTCTTGTCTGGGATGTTCAGAATGGTAGCAACCAAACTCTCACAAATATTCTGCATGATATGCATGACATCGATACAATGGGGCACGGAGAGATACTTCCAGTAATTCAAGTCCCAAAATGGAGTCCGCATTTTCCATACTTTTAAGAGTGGCTCCACTCTCTTCCGCTTCTTTCCAAGTTCTGGACACTCTTCCCAGTTGTTCAACATTTCTAGGATTTCTTCTCCAGTCTTCTTGCGTGGCTTCCCTCGCTTTTCTTTTGTATTGTCAAACAAATCTTGTCTGTTTCTCCATTCATCATTTTTTTCAGCCATCTTCGATGCCCCATGTAAACAGTTTTATGGGACGCCTTCAGACAGAGATAATGGGTTTCATCCATACACCTAACACATGCACAGTTCCCGTAGCAAACCTGACCTGAATTATAACCGTATGCCGGATAGTCTTGCACTGTCGTGAGTAGCGCAGCTTTTGTAGGAAAATAATTGCCTATTAAAGCGTCATATGTCCGCACCCCTTCAGCTGACCATAAAATTTCAAGACCCTCCTTGAATAGCTGTAGATGCAGGTTCAGATCACTACCCGATTAGCTTCGCCCTTGAATTAGCATGACCATGTGTAGATACTTTTGCTTCATGCACACCCACGGGGGAGGTTGTAGATGCGTACAACCATGGGCCAGGTGCTGTGCACGCTGCTTTGGTTGCTAAAGGGATTCAGACCGTCCATGCAATAGCACAGCCTGACATTCCTATCATCTCCACTGAAATGGGGGAAGTGGTCATCGATTTCTTTCCACTGATGACCATCTGCAATGTGTCCAAACACTCCATCATCCTTGTTCTTCCTCTCGGCATGCCAAAGCATAAGCTTTGCCTGCTTCTTGTTTGCATACAAACGCTTCAGGCATGGAATGATTGGAAAGTACCATGCAACCTTGTGAGGTGTACCGCTAGCGGGTGCGCTATCACCGTCATTGTCTTCCCGACTGTTATTTCCCCGCTTGAATCGGGGTGCATTGCATGTTGGACACCTTGTTAGCTTAGAGTGCTCGTTCCGATAAATGATGCAGTCATTTTTGCACGTGTGATATTTTATCAGCTCCATATCAAGAGGACACAGTACCTTCTTTGCCTCATCGACACTTTTTGGCAGCACGTTGCCATCAGGAAGAACATCATGCAAAAACTACAAGTTCATATCGAGGGACATGTCTGTGCTATTGCTTTTTGCCTTAATGTCCAAAAGATTCATCGTGACACTTAGACGGGTGGGTTTCGGCTTGCAACCAGCGTACAATGGAGTTGTCGAGTCTTTCACGAGAGTCGCCAGTGTTGGTAGCCTCTCTACGAGCAGCTGTCTCGGTGCTAGTCTCTTTCACGATCAACTCTTGCATGTATTCATCGTGCACCATTCTGGCCAATTTGCCCCCGATGATTGCCTTGTCCGCTTCGGCCTCCTCAGCTTTGTCTGACTCTTCACACGACTTGTCCTCTTCATCATCGTTGGAATGTTCATCATGTCCATCGATCATCCATTCTTGTTCTTCGTCATGTTCCGCTTCTTCACATGACATCCCATCCTCACCATGACTTGTCCATGTTGTATAACCGGGCATGAAACCACTAGCCAACAAGTGCTTATGCAACTCTCGTGAGTCATATGTGTACATAACATCATTGTCGTGATGAACACATGGACAACATATTTTCTCGGCACCCCTTTCTCTCAGATCTTTCTCCACAAATTGTAACACCCTGAATGGCCGACGTGGTTAGCACCCCCTTATCCAGGACACCATCAAAACCCCCTCTACTCCTTCCCCCTCTCAATTTCTGCAAGAGCTCTCGGGATCGACGAAATCAAGGAGAGCCGAGGAGCACCACTACCATAGAAGAGGAGAAGCTCATCGCCGGCCATCCCCCGAGGCTGTTCCGCCATCCACCAGGAGCGCGGAGGAGCAAGGAGTCCAACGGTGCAAACAGCGCAACCAGAGGTGCCCGGAATCAACGGCGAGGCTCGCCGGAGCAGTGTCAGCCATCGGACGGGAGCAGAGAAGGAGAAAAGAAGAAGAACCCGATAGGCGGGCCCCGTCTACCAGTGAGAGAAGGAGAGAGAAGAGAGGCTGACCAGTGGACCCCCCAGTGCGTTAAGTGGAAACGTAATCGCGTGAATACGCTTTCATTCGAAGAAAGCGTATTCCAGAGAAGGCGCCATCGACGTCACTGCAACCTGTGCAGTTGCGCCAGCCCAGTAGCACAGTGTCTGGCCAGCCAGATTCGGCCCAGTGTAGCCCAGCGTCTATTTTTATTCTTTTTCTCAGATAAACACAGCCAGGGACCTCTAGGTAAGTAGTTTATTTACAGTTTAGATCCCTCACTTCACACCCTAATAACTTTTCACTCGCAACTCCGCTTGCGATGAAACCAATGCTCACGTTCTTCCCTCGACACGAACTTTCTGATGAAATCACTCAAACTAAATTTGCACAAACTAAAAAGACCATTTTACCCTTGGCACTTTTTAGGCTACTCCGGTGCACCGGATCTTTCTCCGGGCTATTGGGCTCCTCCCGGTAGACCCCCGGGTATTGAGGCAAGTCATTTTCTCTGACGTAGACACTGCGTTTTTCACTAGTTGTTATTCTTGCATGTTATTTGGCTTTTGGTGCCGGTTTCTGCCGGCAGGTTTTCTCGGTTGGTTTACTTACAGTTATTTATTTTGGTTGTACTATGAGTTGTTATTATTGTTGCACGGTGACTCATTTGCAGTAGTATTATGGAGCAGGTTGTTGTTTTACTATTGCTTGTTCACATTCTTGTGCGAGACTAATGTTGCAGGTAAATCTCGGTAACAGTAATAAAATGGAATTATATTTAACAACCTCCTCCAGGCTGAGCAAGTCATAAGGGCCACCAAACCGAACTCACCGTGCGATCCTTGTATGGGAGAGGCCCTATCCAGGTTTGCAGTTATGCCTCTTACGCGTGTCGCCACACAGGGAAGGTTGGATTATAGTACACCACTGATCAGGAGTTGCAAGTCCAAGCCTCGAGGGCTTGGGTTGTTAGGTGTACACCAAAGATTTGTTAGATTCCCCGAGGGGAAGAGTTGTGCCACAGGGTGGGAGGGACCCAAATCCCCTCTCCCAGGATTACCAACAGGGAGATCCGAGACACGGTAGCAGAGCCATGCTGTGGATCAGATTTGTCAGACGTGTACTACTAGGGAAAACCCTAGCAGTAGCGCGGGGTTTTGTAATAGCAGTAGCGCGGGTGGGCGCGCTACTGCTACGGCGCTACAGCTAACTATTAGCAGTAGCGCTGTTACACCCGCGTTACTGCTACCAGAGTTTATCAGTAGCGCGTTTAGGTGAACCTCGCTACTGCTAAAAGCTGCAGCGCGCCTCTTTAACATGCGCTACTGCTAAGGCAATGCTACTACTACACACATACCCCGCGCTACTGTTAGTATTGTCTAAATTTTTTTCTGCAGCGTTTTTTCTCTGTTTTTTAATAGGTTTTATACAATAGCCTATCATATCATACACACAATAGTCTCATCATATCATACACATGCAAATAGTCTCATCAAATCATGTCATCATCATCCAACACAAATGATGTCTCTCATCATCATCGATCTCGAAATAGCGATACAAGTTATGATATGTCTCGAATACATGCAACTTCATCGTCATCCCATACACATGTTTCATCATCCATCTAAAACGATTATATAGAAGAGAAGAGCTATCACTATGAGTAAGAGCGGAATTATGCAGTACATGAGGCGCCGGTTGTTATTCCTCTCTCGCGCTAGCGTGAACCTCAAGTAACTAGCTTCTGCTTCTTGTCTGCTATCGAACCCTTTATGGCTGCCGCCCGAGAACCGTGACACTTGGGCCTGACACTCGGGCCACTCATCGTACACTCCCGGAACCCTCCCTATCTACATGGCATAGCACTTCTTCGCCATCAAGGACCTATGTACCTGTTAGAGATGCATCTTCATGAAGCAAATTCAACAATAATATGCAACATAATATATTTGAGAAACACGAAAAGAAAGAGTTAGCTAATAGATGCAACATATAGTAAACATAATTAATCAACGCAGGTTCACCGTACCCAAACTAATTAACTAGATGTACGCAGGTCATCATACCCAAACTAACAAACTAGCGTTACGCAAGTTCAGCAAGACCGTTGACATCACAAAGTTTCATCGCTACAGAAACTACAAGTTCAACCGACACATCATCATCGGCATCGTCAATCACTGGAAGTTCCACCCATCCATATCCGGGAGGATGCAACCTAGCTTCGTGAACGGCGTCAGGTCTTGACGTTGCATGCCTATGCGAGTTCTGACGTCAGCTCGCGATATAGGGCCGTGGTGGAACATCCCCTTCTCTTCGACAACTTCTTTCATGATGATCGTTGCAATGTCCTTCTGGATGCGAAAGAAGTCATCTCTGACTTTATAATCCAGTTCGTGTCCTAAGGATTCTGCCCATTTGCGGATATGTTCATCGTTTCTTGTTGTCATGCGAAGATGTTGGTGATCCCTTCTGAACTCCATCATGAGATGGAGGACATAGAATCCATCATTCTTGCTTGTTGTCGGTTGATGGATGGAGCAGAAGGTAGTTTTATGGGAGAAACCCGGCTTGTTCTTCCTTTGTTTCCTGATCTCCATGTGGCCACCCCTCATGCTGAAGCCATGGAGAGCATCATCCAGAATATCCATTATGTGGGTGTAGTCTTTCTTCTCGAATTTTCTGGACGAGTCGAAATACACGACGTGGGAGACTCACGGGAAAAGAACGATAAGGACGGCGCGCCCGTTGCTGCGGAAAATAAAGACACCTCAAATTAGTCTCCATATGAGCGAAGGAATGATTGAAACGTACGAAAGGGTTATCCGGCAATGACTTACATTGGATGATAAGGCAGGAGAATCGTTTCCTTGTCCTTATTCGTTACCATGAAGTATTCGATGTAGTCCCTAGCAGCTTTACGTTCAAACTCGCCGAGACTCAAGAAGGACTCATGCATGTAGTATGGATCCGCCACCGAGATTTGTGAGATTTGTTCTCTCCTGATGACAAAGTTCATATGTAGCGCAAAAAGGTGGACGATCGTAAAATCGAGCCAGCTCATGAGAAACATCTCAAAGATGTGATCAAACTGCAGGAAGAACACCTCCACGGGCAGTGTGTCGACGTAGCACTTGGCCTGAGGCACACGAACCGCGTAAAGCGGATATCCTGGATCCTCCGAGGAGAGAAGGCTTTTCTCAGTCGACAGCACATGGTCATGCAGTCTCCTGAGATCTCCTGATGTGCCCTCTAGCGGTTTCGGCGGTAGGATCGGCTCGCCCGCGACATGGTACATCGCCGCACCTTTGACCGGTACACGGTCTGCAAAATCGGTCGGCTGGCTGCTAGAAGCTTTGGCAGCTTTGGCGGCAGCAGTGCCTCTCTTCGGCGGTCTCTTCCTCTCCTTTTTCTTGGGTTCACCGTCTAGACCCTTCCTTACCCCCGCCACCAGTGTCGTCAGGCTAAGCACTTTACGACCCTCGGCTAGATGACCCTGCGTTGAGGCGGCATCTGGAGGCGTGTCCTGTGAGGATTGCATGAAGAGAGACTTCTTGCAATCAACCCTAGGACGTTCCTGCCCGGGCACATCATCCATCTCCTCATCCGCATGCTCATAGCCCGAGTCATATGGCTGACTCATCATTTGTCCGTCGTCATAGGCTGCACTGGTATTGTGGAACCGGAGAGGGTCCTCCTCCTCCATCTCATCATCCATTCCTTGTTCCATGGGGCCGACTACATCATCCACTATTGGACCCCCTTCCTCACGTCGTCCGCCGCTCTCACCTGGTATGAGAGGCGTTGGTAATTGCGTAGGCGGGGCAGTGGTGTTCATACCTTGCTGATGTGTGGTCATTGGTGTGCTCTCGGCCGCCTCCAGCCGCATCGGGGTCTCGTCCTCCTCTCCCCCGAGCCGTACTGGAGGAGTCAAATCCTCGTGGCCCGCTTTCACACTCGACAAGGTAACCCTGAAGGTGCCAACGGGGATCGGCTGGCCGTGGAACATGAGTTCCAAGGGCTTCGTTATCACTGCCTTTACCACGTCCACCTTCCGGCCATTGATCATGTAGAGTACGGTGCATGGGGTTTCGTCGGCCTGCGAAGACATGTCTGCGGCGTAAGACATCCGAAAGGCAACGAAAAACGGAAGATTATATATATGTTGGTGCGACGTGTAATTACCGTGAGGGCGTTGAGGTCAGCCAAAGACGAAGGCCCGCCTAGCAGGCCAGAGACAGAGGACGGGCTGCTATGAGCGGGTGCGGGAGCATGACCTTGTGCGGTAGCGGCAGCAGGTGGTGGTGGTGCGATGTTCACCGAGTTGCTCCCGACGAAGCTGGGAGAGGGAAAATCATGTGCCGTCTTGTCTGGATTTTGCTTCGTCCAGTCGATAATAGCCGGAATCAAGTTAGTAGCGAAATCATTTCTGCAGGCAGCTACAGCTGGATTGACTGCCTACTGGACCAACTCATTTTTGTTCGCTTCTGCGGCCTCAGCTGCTTTTTTCTCGGCCTCAGCTGCTTTTTTCTCGACCGCAAGCTTCACCTTCTCGTCGATGTTCAACTGACTGATCTTCTTTTTCTGCTTTTTGCCCTCCGGGCCCTCGTTGTAGTAGTACTTCCACGTGGCGCCGTCTCCGACGCCGTGCACACGTCCATATTGCGGCCGCTGGTCCAAAGGGAGTCCCTTCAGTTGGTTCAAGGCCCGGTTGAGAGGGGTGTCCCACTTGGGCCTCATCGACGACTGAGATGACGAGTCGCTTTGGGCCGCAAGCCTGTGTTGCTCCTTCTGCAAAAGGAACGTGAACCGTTTACGAATGTTACTACAACGTGTAGTCCAGTTGATCAGAAGCTAAATGTAAGGTGGTAAAAGAATAATTACCAGTAATCTAATCAATTTCCTCGTGATCGGGTCCGTGTACCAAACCTTCTTTTCCTTGTCCCTCTTGTACCGGGCCCTGATGAAGTCACGCTCCTGCGGGTCGGTGAACTCCGCGTAGGGGTCTGGGATCCCCGCGGCTTCACGTTCCGCGTCCTCCTTATCCCATATGGGCCTCTTGCCAATGTAGCCACGGCTTCCGAGGCGTTGGTTCCCCGTGTTACTTTGCTGAAGGCCCTTGTATTTCTCAGACTTAATCTTGGCTGCCTCGGTAGCGGAAGTGTCCTTGAACTTTTCGAACTCCTCTGCCGTAAGTGTCGGATTGTCCGCCAAAATTTCAGATTCTCGTCTAGACCACATGAACCTACCGTTTCGGTTCATCTCTATGATCAAGTCTTTGACATTACCTTGGCTGCATTTTGTGATATATGCATGATCCCTATGTATGGTAGTATTGTTGAACCTCGACCCGAGGAGTTTGAGGAATTTTTGCAAGGTTTATGTGTAGGAGTAACTAGAGGAGTTTCTAAGGCTAGGGTCACTAGTCTTCATTTTCCTGCTGTGCATTACCTTGCTTTATGTGTAGGAAGATGCTTGACTGCTAGACAAGAGAGTGGTACACTTAGCGCACCTGATCTTGCTATTTTGCGTAGTGCACTTTCTGGTGAAAGGGCCTACAGTTTGGAGGCAATCATTGCACGCCATTTGCATAGGAATAGAACTAAGGGCGTTATTTTTGGCGGTGTTTATGCTAACTGTCTCGCTTCACATTTTAATTTACCCATTAGACACCATGAAGATTCTGAAATGTCCAAGATTTATCTTAATTTTGCATCCATGGTACGCCATGAGTTTATTGCTGAGCGGTCTGCACCTAACTATTACCGGTATAACCTGGTGCTCAGCCAGACTACCCGTGAGATTATTATTTTACCTGCTCGTGCATTGTTTGACATACAGGCCAGAGGAAGATATTTTTATTATGCCAGCTGATATCACCAACTACAACAACATGCTGGCCGCGGCGCATGATGAGGAGATTCACCCCAGGGAGGCGCAGGTACCACAGCAGGATCAGTATATTCCTGGGCCGGTAGGATTTTTCCAGTGGCAATGAGCCCAGCTAGGCCAAAAGCCTAAGCTTGGGGGAGTACATTTTCTCACCGACATTTCATTCATGTTATCACACATTCATTACATTTGTCGGTGTTCATCGGTTTCTTTGTATTTTTTCGTGTGTTTGTTAAAATTTGGAAAAACCCAAAAATATTTCTCACTTCTTTTCGGTTTTCTTTCTTTTGTTTGTTAGTTCGTTTTATTAAAAGAAAACCGAAAAAGATTTCTCTTTTCTTCTTTTGATTGGAGTTCTTTCGTGTAAATATTTTGTCCTTTTTCGCTTTTCTTTCGTTTATTTGCTTTCTTCAGAAAAACCAAAAACTTTAAAAATATTTCAGTGTGTTTCTCTGAATTTATTTTCTTGAGTCTCGTAGTAAGGAGGAGATAACAAAAAGAACTTCCAATTGGCTCTTATGCATTTTATTGTTGATCTAATGAATGACCAAAATTTCCATGTCTTCTCCTTTGTATATAGTGTTTGCAGATTTCAGCTTAGTCCACAACGACACTTGCACTATATTATACTTTCCACATCATTCGGTTGTGCAAGTGAAAGGCAATAATGACGATGATTTGATGAAGTGACCATGGTGAAGAAAAGCTGGTATGAACTCTACTTGTTTTCATTTTTGTATATATGCTTATCTCAGTTATTTTGTTTTAGCATGTTATGGATCAACATATGTATGATGATGATTGGGGTTCATGTTTTCTTATGCCATGCTTAAGTAGTTAGGAGTGGATAATATGTTATCTTAGGTGTGAACAAGCATTAAATTGATTATGATGTGGCATGTTAGGATGGTATCCTCCTCTGAATAATTTAAGTGGCTTGACTTGGCACATGTTCACACAAGTTATTGATTCAAAGCCAATCTTGCCTTTATGATATTTATGTTCAGCATGTTTATATCCTCCTCATGCTGATATTCAATGTTGGTTATTCAAAATGCTGATAATGTGTTCCTCTCAACGAGTATGACATCTGCTTGTCTTAATTTTGCAAAAGATCTGGTAAATGGGCCCAGTCCTGAATTAATTAAACAAATAAAAAGTACTCCTCCCCGGGGCATGTTTGGCAGGCACCCGTGGATTCGGTGTGACAGCCCGAGACCGATTCTTCCCTTTATTGCTATTATATTGTTTGAGCTATTTTTTTTTTGCATTGCATCATGTCATCATGCCATTAATTTGTGCAACCCAATTAAAACTCAACCAAATAAATTGCATGGATCTTTGATCCATTTAAATTGATGGATTTCACATGGTGATTTCTCTTTATAACATATCCTCCCAATATTTTAGGGAGCTATTATAAAATATTCCATTAATTTGGAATTAACCATAAGCACACTTGCAATTTAATTCCATGCCTTTTCTATCTCAATTCTTGGCCTCCAACTTTGCCCATATATTCTTTCATCATTTTTCCAAGCACCACCAATATTCTCGACATTTTTGGACCTTCCTAGCACCCACTTCCTATTCGAACCCATTCGAATTAAATTCAAATGAGTTTGAATTCAAACTTCACTCACATGCCAACTTCTATTTTCTTGGGACAAGCGCGTTTTTTTGAGTCCAGGAAAAATAAACCCCTTGCCAAAAATCATTTTTTTCTAACCCTTTCCGTCGCCTCCTTTCTTTCTTTGCTATTTTCTGTTAATGGAGAATATGCAGAGAGATAAGAGAGAGAGCCCAGTCAAGAACCCAACCCCCGCAGCTTGGCCAGCCGGCCCATTTGCTCCTCGCAGCCCAGCCGCACCTAGCTAAACCCTAGCCCAGCCTCGCTCCCGATCCCCTCCCTCAGTCTCGATCCCCATCTCCACTCTCCCCTCGTTCCCCTCCCGACAGCGCCGCCTCAGCCGCTCCTCCCTCGCGCCCCCCTCTCTTCGCGAGCTCCGCGTGCCAGCATGAGCTCGGCCCTGTGGCCATGACACCCCGCAGACCGCGCCCTTCCTCCCTCGACCTCCTGCCTCGGCCGCCGTTCGTCGCGCAGGCGAGCTAGCCCAACCGTCGGAGCAGACCTGCGCCTCCACCGTCGCCGGCGACCGCACCACCAGGCCGCGCCTCTGCCTCCCTTACCTCTCCCTCAACCGCACGCCCTTGTCCGTGCTCCTCCGGCCTCGCTCGACCCTGCCTCGCCTCCTGCCTCCCGCGCGCCCCGCCGCGCGCGTGCGTGCCCGCGTCCAGCGCCTCCTGCTCGCTCCGCCATGACCCCTCCTCCACGCGCCATGGCTGTCTCGCGTCCTCTGTCCTCGTGCTGCTCACTGTCCATGGGAGCTGGCCACCGACCGCCGCCGTGCTGCCCAGCGCTCCCGCCTCCTCGAGCTCCCTCCTGTGACCAGCAGCTCCGGCCGCGACCCTGCGTCCTCTTGACCGGAGACACCGCACGCATGTGGGTATGGTCGCCGCTTCGGCCATGACTGCATACCCGGGTACCTCCTCGCCATGGAGGGACCACCACGCCGGCCTCGCTCATCTCCTTCACCTGTGCACCTTCTGGACGCCCCTGCTGCCTCCTTCGTTGTTGCCTGCAAAACCGCAAACCTCGGCCACCGAGCACCCGAGGACTCGCATGGATGGTGCTGCTGAGCACCAGAACAGCCGCCCTCCGGCAGCCCCTCCATGGCCACACCTCCGTCAAGACCGGCTACGGGCGCCCACTGCTTGTTTCTTGCTGCCTCCGTGCACCCCTGCTCCTGAAGTTTTGGACGCCAAGACCACCAAGTCCATGACCACCGAACACGGGAATTCCGCCAAGTGCCCCGAGGACCGACGTCAAGACCACCCAGTAACCGTTGGATTCAAGACCGCCAAGACCATCAAGACCGAGACCGCACCGAACCATGTCGTCTCGCTGGGTCGTCAAGACCGTCTCGGATTTTGCTAGTACCGCTACGCCCGAAGACCTCGTATCCGTCAAGTTCCTCTTCGACCGTGTACCACTATCGTCCCCGTGTACCACTACTTCCACTACACTGCATCGAAACGGTCTGCCCGAATGCACGCTTCGAAGGTATAACGTCGAGAAGACCGTCCGTGGACGAATGCTTGTGTTGTATGAGATGATCGTGTTTGCACCGTATGTGATTATTCGTTGCACGTTGCTCTCCGTTTCCATGCCATCGACACGTGGGAACCCGGAAACCGGGATCACCCCACCATCTTTTGCATGACACGATCACGACACTTCTTTTGCACCGGTCTCGCAACGAGTTATCGGATCATTGGAATGTTGCCGTTGCACCATTTCCGTTATCGCCTCCATGGCACCCCTTTCTTTCCGCTATGGCGACAAATGCTCCCTATCATATTATGCCACCGTTTTCATAACATTGCATGTAACTTGAGTATGTCATCCTCATGAATATAATAGCCCATGAACCGTGCATCAGATTAAAATGATTCATATATGTAAAATGCTCAGAATTTCATGTAGTCTCACAATATCCAACTTTCACCGATGTTAAAATTGTTTAAAATTGTTGTTTGCATTAATGTACATAAATGACATGCTAAAATGGTTTTATTCATAACTAATTAACCGTGGCTCCGAATTAAATAAACCGTATATGTAAATGGACTAGAAAAATGTGTAGAAGAACATGGTGCACTTACTTTTCCTGTTTAACAACATTAAAAATTATGTTTTAGGCAGAACAGTAGCAAATTCGAAAATTACATATGGGGATTTTCCGGAATTGTTATGTGTTGTTTCCGGCCTCATTTAAATTGCCTAGATAGGTAGTTCAATTATGCTTCACCTCTTGCCATGGTAAACAACATTTAACATTGATGAGTAGCATAAACGGGAGTGAACTAAATAATTGTTGTGAAGTTTCATCAATATGCAACTCGTTGCATATTGAGCTTCAATTAATGTGTAGTATTTGATTGTTGCACTTTGCCATGCCATGCCTCTTTAACCTTGTCATGCATCATACTTGGTTGTGCATCATGCCATGGTTATGTTATGTTTGTTTACCGGGTTGTTTGCTTCTTTCTGGTTGTGCTTCTTCTCGATAGTTCCCGGTACTGTTGCGAGTGTGAGGATTCGTTCGACTACGCTTGTTCGACTACTTCGTGGATTCGATCTTCTTCCAAGCGGGATTCCAGGCAAGATGACCATTACCTTGGATATCACTACTATCTTTGCTTGCTAGTTGTCTCGATGCTATCGTTATGTCTCACTACCTACCACTTATTTGCCAGCCTCCCAAATTGCCATGATACAGCCTCTAACCTTCCACCATCCCAGCAAACCGTTGTTTGGCTATGTTACCGCTTGCTCAGCCCCTCTTATAGCGTTGCTAGTTGCAGGTGCAGTTGCAGATTGTTCCATGTTGGGACATGGATGTCATGGGATATCACAATATCTCTCTATTTAATTAATGCATCTATATACTTGGTAAAGGGTGGAAGGCTCAGCCTGCTTGGTGTTTTGTTCCACTCTTGCCGCCCTAGTTTCCGTAGTACCGGTGTTATGTTCCCTGATGAGCGCTCCTAACATGTGTGGGGTTTTATGGGGACCCCCTTGATCATTCGTTTTAGGATAAAACTCTTCCAGCAAGGCCCAACTTTGGTTTCAAATTTGCCTATTAACAACTAAAACTTGCATAGGGACCTGCCGGCCCCCGTGGATAATTAATCAACAACCTGGGCTTGTGCTCCTCATGAGTGTTGGTCCAAAATAGGGCGATGTCTGGCCCCCCCTGGGAAACCGGGGTTTCAGTTAACCCGACGTCTGGCTCATCCGATGTGCCCTGAGAACAAGATACGTGCAGCTCCTATCGGGATCGTCGGCACACCGGGAGGTCTTGCTGATTTAGTTTTACCTTTGACGAGTGGCTTGTCCACCGGGATTCCTTATAGGCATCGTGTTATCACGGTGTGAGGTTTTCCATCGGATGCGTGTGGTAATTTGTGATGGACTACTTGGAACACCCCTGCAGGGTTAAGTCTTTCGGAAAGCCGTGCCCGCGATTATGTGACGACTTGGAAATTTATAATATCCGGTTGTAAAGAACTTGACACTAAATCTAATTAAAATACACCAACCGCGTGCGTAACCATGATCGTCTCTTTTCGAGGGAGTTCGGGAAGAGAACACGGTGGGGTTATGTATGACTCGTAAGTAGGTGTTCAGGATCACTTCTTGATCATTACTAGATTGCGATCGTTTATGTGTAGTTTACTCTTCTTATTCTTGTACTCGTAAGTTAGCCACATATAAATGCTTAGTGCTTGCTGCAACCTCACCACTTAACCATTCCTCACCCATTAAGCTTTGCTAGTTTTGATACCCATGGTAATGAGATTGCTGAGTCTCATAAAGGCTCACAGATTACTACAACAACAGGTGCAGGTACAGGTAAAGCGATGATTTGACGTGAGAGCGACGCTTGTTCTGTTTGGAGTTCTTCTGCTTCTTCTTCATCAATCATAGGATGGGTTCCGGGTCGGGAGCCTGGGATTAGCAGGGTGGATGTCGTTCTTATTTTTCGTTTGATTTCATCCGTAGTCGGATCCTGCTCTTCTGTATGATGATTGCTATGTATTGATGTATTCATGTTGTAGCCTGTGGCGAGTGTAAGCCTGTATCTGGTATTCTCATCTACTTAGTACATGGTATGTTGTAATGATATCCGCCTTGCGAAGCGTCTCTGATATGCGCTTCTATCCTTGGCGGGACTTTCAAATTCCTCGAGGATAGGACCGCATATTGGGCGTTACATTCGGCTAGCCATGGTTTGTAGAAAGACAAAGGTGGAGGAGGAGTGTTAAGCATGGGAACTGCTCTAGCACATGTTTATTATATAAGATGATGAGATTCTTTGTTGTAAACCATCTATCTATTATATATAAAAAGTGCTTGATAAACTCACCAGAAAAAAAAATACCCTAGAAAATCCCACAATAATTAGAAACATCCAACCATTAATTAGGTGGGCCTTTTTCCAATCAACCTATTATAACCGTCAGATTTTCATAAACCAAGGTGGACCC
The DNA here is from genome assembly GCA_039707655.1 of Elymus sibiricus. Taxonomy (NCBI): domain Eukaryota; kingdom Viridiplantae; phylum Streptophyta; class Magnoliopsida; order Poales; family Poaceae; genus Elymus; species Elymus sibiricus. The sequence continues at coordinate 33,464,042 of CM077674.1, forward strand.
ATAACCTAAAAGAAACCTATACACGATCTAGACAAAACCACAATACCATGCCCTCACGCTTGATCCAGATTTGGCAAATTGTAAAAAAAAAGGAAGTTCTGACATTGTACGTATATGCAATCTCCCACGATCCAAACAGTCAAATAAAGGTTCACGTCCCTATAAATGTGAAATGGGAAATGTTTCCAGCCGGAGCGCCGGCTGAAACGTTCCGCCGGACGCGCGTGAGTCGTGGATCTGGACTGAACCCGCGCGCCCATCTGCTGCCACGCGTCCCCTGCACCGCTCTATCCAGCCCCACGCGCAGCCCCGAAGCTCCTGGACCACTCGCGACTTATCTTCTTCCCCACAACGTTTTCTCTCTCCCATTGCCTGGCTGCTCTGTTCCATGGCACTGCCATGGATTTTTTTCAGGTCCTCCTCCTCTCCTCTTTTTCTTTCCTCCCCCTGATTTGTTGTGTGCTGGGAACAGAGCCACCCGCTGCTGCGAGCGGTGGCCGTAGCTAAGCGGGCTGCAACCAGCGCTCGTCACCATGGCCGCCCGCAGCTGGTTGCGCTCCTCTCCATGGCCGCCGCAGCAGGATTTTGCTACAACCATGCTTTTTTTTGCTGGAACCAGCCCATGTTTTTGCTACCACCCACCCACCCAAAATCTGCTACCACGGTGATTTTTGCTGGAACCGGCGAACAATTTTGCTACAACCGTTTTTGGTTTTTGTTACTACCGGTGTTTTGTGGATTTTTGCTACATCCATCTCCATGACATCGCCTATTTTTCCGGTCGATTTTTTTGCTACAACCATGCATAGATTTTTCTGGAACCGAAGACAATTTTTGCTACATCCACCCACGGCGGTGTTTGTCCACGGCGGCGATGGCTTTTTTCTTCGTTGGGATCGGCAAGCAATTTTTGATACAACCGGCGAGCAGTTTTGCTTCAACCAGCATCTTCTTTTTGCTGGAACCATTGGAATTTTTTGCTGGAGCCCGTGTTTTCCAGAGATGCAAAATATTTTTCTTCATCGGGATCGACAAGCAATTTTTGATACAACCGGCCAGAAAATTTGCTTCAACTAGCATCTAGTTTTGCTGGAACCAGCAATTCCAAAGCTGTGACAACCGAAGCTTTTTTAGAGCCGTGACGGGTCACCGCTGCGAGCTGCGACGGCCACCGCGGCAAGACGCGCTGCAAGGTCGCCGGGGCTGCTGGAACGGCAGTCCCGGGGGGGGAGGAGGTTTGACGCAACATGGTAGCGAGGGCGGCAAGCCGGCGAGCGGTGGCGATCTGGCGAGCAGCGGCGACGGCGATCCAGCCAGCGGCAGTGGTCCGGCCAGCGACGGCGATCCGGCAAGCGGCGGTGGTCCAGTGAGCTTCGAAGGCCGGTCGTCTCGTTCTCGTCCCGCACCGCGCTCGCGTGATTTGGGGGCAAAAAGTGCGCTTGAGGACAAAGCACGCCTTGATCTGACGGCTATAACACAGCGCATCGAACGGGCACGGTGCGTCCGACCCAAATTTGGGCCGGCGCGCCGGCCCCTAGTACTCACCATATGAAATCTCTCAAGCCGCCGCCGCTGCCGCCGTTATGCATGCCTCTTGGTAACTTCCTTGCGATTCCTCCTGTCCTCGCCTGCATGGCCGGAGACCGTGCGCTCTACTCTCACTCGTACTCCTCGCTCAACGGACACCCACGCGAGAGGCGGAACTAAGCAGTGGGGCGCCGGCGGCCTGCTTCAGTCGTTCCTCATAGGACTGCACTGACCAGTCGGCATGCTTCAATGGCGGACAAGGAAGCGAGGACGATATTGATTTAAAACGTCCAAGCAACAATCTACCGCATGAGGGAAAAATGAAGCAGGTCAGCACCGTGTGCTCTCTTCTGTGAATTGAGACCATCTCCTAACCAACAAGTACATCCATCATAGATTTTGCTTTAGTTTTTAATACCAAAAAATAGGCCTGCAAGATGATGCTGTGTAGGGAGTTCAACAACAGCAAGCTGATGTGATTCGCTTAGCTCCGTCGCTTGCCAACAAGTAGCAAGGTTGTCATCTGCATTGGCAGTGCATGTCCCTATATGTATCCGTCAACTACATATTTCCTTGCTACAAGACGACAGGCTCACCCCGCTTAATTAGTTGCGACTCTCTGCAAAGGTGCATGCGGTATTAAGGGGACACACTGCCATCGTCAGCCATCCAATTGGCAGGCGCTAGGCCTGCGAGCAAAATCTCATCTCTAAACGAGCGTCTGATGCGTTCCTTAGTATACCTCAAGTGGCGTTGAACTCTGGTGTTAGTTGAGGTGCGAGACAACGGCCGGCCATGCACGTACGGAGGTATGTTAGCAACCCAGGCCTAGCTCCCGGTCCATCGGCATATGTTCAGACGTTTCCGGTGCGCATCGGACACTTCACTACAAGCGGAGAGCCCATCACATCCCAAAAGACCGGCCTGAAGGGAGTGTGGCACTCTCCCTTATAAGGAGGTCCTATCCTCCTCCCATATCCGAGGTGGGACTAAAGTCACTGGCGTTTCCCAAGGTCAAGTTCCTGACACCACGCCACCCTAGGGAAGCCCCTCTTAGGGTGGCGTGTGGCCCAGCTCTGATACCACTTATTAGCAACCCAGTCCCAGCTCCCGGTCCATCGGCATATGTTCGGACGTTTTCGGTGCGCATCGGACACTCCACTACAAGCGGAGAGCCCACCACATCCCAAAATTTTGTCTAGTTTCTGTTTGTGCCATTAGTTTTCAAATTTGAATGGTTTAAATTTGAATTTGTTCAAATTTGCTTCAAACCCTAGATTGTGAATAACTTGAGTTTACAAATAGTTTTTATTTTAATTCTTTTTGCTCCTAGTCACGTGTTAGATTGTTGTCATAGTAAGATTTATTTGGTTATTTTTAGAATAATTTAAATTACGATTTTAATTAAAACAATACAGTTTTGCTTATATAGTTGTTTTAGTCATTTAATTGTTGTTTTTTATTATTTTTAGTTAGTTCTTTCTGTAGATTTTAACATGTTGTAGTATGGTGCATATTGAATGCACAAAAAGTCTGGAGTTGAAATAAGTTTAAAAAAATGAAATGCATTTGTAACAGACGAGTTTTCGTCCGAAACCTTGATACTTCGAATGAGATGGTACAGTTTGTACACGAAGTGCATCCAGTTTTTGCCGTAACCCTTTCAACTTTTTAGCACATGCTATGTGGGTGAAATGATGATACCATGCCAACTTTCAACCTTTTGAGAGTTCATTTGTGGTGCTTTTCAATTTCAGGGTCATTTAGCTCAAAAAAATCAGTAAATGCATGAAAAATAGCAAATGAAGTCAGAAAGGGTTGAAAATTGATGGCGTGGCTTCGAATGGTGCACACACAAAAAGTCTGGAGTTGAAATAGTTTAAAAAAAATGAAATTTTCAAACTCTACCCCCCCCCCCATGGATCGCCTTTTTTAATTTTGTAGAAAATAAACAAAAATGATAAAATCTTCAAAAAATAAAATCCTTCGAGATGTAGTTAGGTTTTAGTGTCTAGTTGGTATAGAAATTTTGAAATATGAATTTTTACCTTTTTTGCAAAAAAACGAAAAAAATGTAAAACGGCCATAACTTTTGCATACGACGTCGAAAAAAAAGTTTAATATATCAAAAAAAACTAGAGAAAAATTGGGACTCGATTTCACCCGGGTTTACCCGGTGAAGTTTTCTCAGATTCTCAAAATTCCAAAAGTAAAAAAAGTTATTTCAAATCAAAAATAATAATTTTAATAATTTTAAAAATTAATTTTATTTAAAATAAATAAATGATGTCATATTTGGATTCCTCACATTTTTCTGATAATAATAGATATATTATTTGTCGAATTTCGATTTACAGATTTAAAGATATTAATTATGTCATATTAAATGAATAAATGGCAAAAAAATTTAATAAAATAATATTATTACTTATTTTATTTTCATTCAAATTCAATATTATTAGTACTTATTTTGTTTATTTTAATAATTGTTTAGAATTCAAAAAATTAAATCATGTGACATCAAGACCTAAGGGTTAACAGGATTGATAGCTTAAGATTGTCAGGAAAACAACAAGTGCAGACTTGGAAACTAGGGGAGATAGAACCTGAAAGTTAAGCGTGCTGGGGCTGGAGTAGTGAGAGGATGCGTGACCGGCCGGGAAGTTAGACGATTTGGAATTAGTGCTGATTAGAGACTAGAGATTAAATTCTAAAGCAGTGAGGAGGGGTGATTAGAGATTAAATTGTCAAATAATTCAAAGATTTGAAATTTGGAATAAAACTTAAAAACAAATCAAAAAAAAAATTTAAAAAAAATTTCAATTTTTTTTCCCCCGGCAAGGCCGGCTCCGGCAAGGCAGCCCCCGGCAAGGACCTTTAGTCCCGGTTGGTGTTACCAACCGGGACTAAAGGTGGAGCCTTTAGTCCCGGTTGGTAACACCAACCGGGACTAAAGGTCCTCCCTCCCCCGCCCCAGGCAGCGCCACGTGGAGGGCCTTTGGTCCCGGTTCGTAAGCAAACCGGGACTAAAGGTTTTGGGCTTTAGTCCCGACCCTTTAGTCCCGGTTCCAGAACCGGGACTAAAGGCCCTTACAAACAGGGACAAATGGCCCTTTTTCTACTAGTGAATGTACTCGCAAGCTCACAGCAACCAAAGCAATCAAAACATACAACAACATGGAATTTACAGGTTAATTATCAATGATGAACATGATACTACTAGAACAACATGAGCATGACAACAACATGAGCATGGCAACAACATGAGCATGGCATGTACATATAATTCATGATATGAACAGGATGATACTAGCACTAGCATGCAAGGGGTTCGACATTTAAGGTCTCATGGACCAACTTACTCTGCTCGGAGATGATCTCGTAACCACAACCTTACCATCGTGATCATCACATGACCACACGGAGCTTGATCTCTACCTGTGATCATCGCATGACCACATAAAGATCAACCAACTTCTTTTCTCATCGGACCAGGGTTGTTAATTATTCAGGTTATTATTTCTGTTGACCCATAGTGTGACCTACTACGAACTGTGTCCATGACCGAGGACGCGGCTATCGATAAATTATACACTCTGCAGAGGTTAGTACACTGTACCAACACCACGGAACTCATGGCCTCGTGCTCCCATTCGGGTGGACCAACGACGTTCCGACAAAACCAGTCTATTGCATGACACTCTCCCGGCCACTCCCGACAAACTCCCCTTTGGGCTATGTCCTGGGTTTCCCTTGATGTCAACATGTGACATCTGCCACCTCGGTGGCTGCCACCGTCGTGGCCAAAACAACAACTGTCCCAAACGGGGACTCTGGATCCATACAACTTGGGCACTCAAGGCTTATGGCCGCCCACCGGGCCAGGGTAGCGCGCGCACATAACCTTCCCTAGTTGGAGGCACCGGCGACAAGCATGACAATAGACCGAATTAGGGCCTCCCCATCCAGGTAAGTGTGGTTGCACTGGTGAGCTCTATTCGGTGGCACCATGACTCAGCCAACAGATTTGTTCAAGTTCGATTAATGTCAGGTTTAACTTGAATAGTGATGAGCTGAGTCACAGTAAAATACATAATGCAATAACAATGCGGATGAGCATGACATCAGTGTAACCATGGATGGGCAACATAACCATTTAACATAGTATCAACAATGATAAATCATTGAGTCTACGGGATGCAAATGAGCATGGCATAAAGATGATCATGAATATCACAAGAGTTTTTCATATCAAATCGATAACTATTCATATGAGCATATTATTATCAAAAGCATCAGAAAATAAATATGAGAACTAACATAATAATAATACTAGCAAATAATCATTTAACTACTAGATGCAAATGAACAAGGCATAAGAACGAGCATGGATTCACAAGCATATATTATTCACGAAATAATTAAATGAGCAAACAATCATTTAAATATTCAAGTGGAAACCATGGCTACTGCAAGTCCATCATGCCAGTGGCTGTTGTGGCTTGCCTGGGGATGAAGGATTCATCGGGGAGAGGTGTGATGAACTCGCAGAAAGAATCGCCGGAAAAATTTCCCTCTCGGCGGAGCTGTTTTAAGGGCAAGGGCAAAATGGTCATTTTCACAGAGTGACAACCTAATGAAAATGATACCATCGGAACGGGCTCGGCGAACTGAGATCGTGGGCTTTGGAATCACCTGAATCGGAGTTACGGTCGCGGAGATACGGCCGTTCATTCGTTAGGCAGAAATTTAAATAAAAATATTCATTTTTGCGCTTAACGGGCGAACGTCCGCTATTTAAGAGTTTCGGCGGCGGCTGGAGATTGAAAGCGTATTTTTGAGATTGCACTTTCAAACGGAGAAAACATACTCCAGCTCAAAGAAATTCCAGAGTACGTCTTCGGAGTGGGAAGATGTATTCCGCGGAATACGCCTCCACTTAAGTGGCGGGCCCGGCCGGTTGAGTCTATGACGCGTGGGTCCCACCATGCCCTCTTTCTCCTCCTAGCTCTTTTCTCCTTCCTCGCGATGGGGAGAAACAGAGGGCGCCGACCGACAGCCCTGACGCCGATTTCCGGCGACTCCGGCCACTGCTCGGGCTGTGCCGCCTACCGGTGAGCTCAGGGGAGGGAGCCGCTTCGCCTGAGCCACCTTGCGCTCACCGGAGAGCATGGAGGAGAGCAGGACGTCGGCCGCGGCGGAGGACGACTTCGGCCGTTATCGGGCACGGTGCTCCGGCCACTGAGAAGAGCCGGCGAGCTACGGGAAAGGGTCTAGGGTGGACGGGGAGTGCTCTGGTGGTGGTAGGAAGGAGAGGGGAGGCCGGCATTGCCCGGATTTAAGCCGGAGAGGGTAGCGGCCATGGCGGCCAATTGAGGCGAGGAGGGAGGCTCGAGCTCGAATGAGTGGATGGGGGAGTTGCTAGGAGAGAGGTAGAGCTCCTGGTGAGCTCGGAGGGCTCGGGGAGTGGCTATAAATAGCCGGGGAAGAGGGGCGCGGGCCGGATGCCGCCTTCACCGAATGGACGAGCTCCGGCGAGGGTCCAGGCACGCGTGCGAGCTCGGATGGCGACGGGAGAGAGGCTGAGAGGTGGGGCAGCAACGCGGGGAGGCAGAGGAGCAGAGCACGCGCGAGCAGCCCCACGCGGTTCACTGGTCCCGCGTGCTCTCGGGTTTGGCTCGTTCCGGCGAGCAGCTAGCAGGGGAAGGCGGTGCGGGGAGGTGAGGGGAGCAGGGGAGGGCGCTGCAGCGAGCGGAGGTGGCGCTCGGGCGGCGGCAGAGCGGGTCCGGCGCGCAGCGCACGCGCGCTGTGGCCAGAGCACGCGCACTGGCGTGCCAGTGGCACAGTCACCACGTGCACCGCCGTGCACACGACGACCCAGCGCGGCCAAAAATGTCCAGGGAGTAGTCCATCCAAAATGGGGCCCTTTAGAGGCACCAGATCGATTAAAGCACTTTTGTGGTGATCGGTCTCATCACAAAAAGTTGACAGCAGCAAACTTTTGCAAAGTGCAGTGGTCAATTCACTTGGTAAACTGGTAAAAGAAGTTGTCAAAGAGGTTAAGGGGAGGAGGAACTACTTCCTGGAAAAATTTGAGGTCATAAGGACCAGGATAGAGTAGAGTTGCTTCACAACTGCAAAAATTAGCCAGAATCTAGATCAGGAAGTAGCACTCACATGGTTGCTTGGGTTGAGCTGAAATTTGGTGGAGGGTTATCATTTGGGCATATGAAGATACCATAAAATTTTCATCCCATTTGGATAAGTATAAATGGTACTTCCTTCACAATGATCCATACTGGACAGAAACTTGGGGGAGTTTTGTGGAGAAAATGGCTTGGCAAAATAATGTGAATTTTTGCATGCTCACATTATGTAGGGATATTTAGGTCCTGGATTAATTTTAGAATTTTTGAAGCAATATAAAGTATGGTTGCTTCACAAACTTAAATTGTGACCAGAAACCAAGATTGGATGGTGTGCTCACATATATTGTTGGATGCAGATGAAATTTGTTGGAGAGTCATGATTTTATCATACAAATGACCTACCAAAATTTCATCTCATTTGGATTAGCCTAGCTAGTACTTCCTTTACAAAGCTTCTCTCTGGACAGAAACTTTGGAAATTTTCTGAGGAAGATTTACTTGGCAAATGAAGCTGAATTTTGGCATGTGACAATTATTTGGATAGGAAAGAATGCACAAAAATTTTGACGGCAATCAAGAAAAGATAAATAGCACTTCCTTCACAAAGTGCCATTCTGGACAGAATGGAAAATGAATCTTCCTGAATTATTTTTGAACTAGGAAAGGATGGATTTTGACATATTTGTGGAAGATATGATCCAAAGAATTTATGAGAATTTTGTGGGAATTTTTGGAATGGCAGAAATATAGGTTGCTTCGCAACCTAGGGCAAACAGGGTTATTCCTTTAATAGAGAAAGGAATACTCCCAATAAATAAATATTGGAGTTGGGCTAAGATGGAAATGACATGGCCTTGGGATATATTTGAGAATGACAAGCCACTAGGAAGTGGCAGGAGAGAAGATCTTCCCAGGTTTCAAGACCACATAGCCACGGAAAAAGAAATTCCAAATAAAATTCGAAGAAATCCAAAAGAAAAAGAAAGGGCCAAAAAAAATCGGGGTGTTACAAACCTACCCCCCTTTCGATAAATCTCGTCCTCGAGATTTGGTTGTTCAGGGAACACGTATGAATATTCTGACTTAAGGAAACCGTTTCCAACTCGGGTATCCTTTTCCTTTATAAATTGTTCCCATTGAATTGCATCTGACGGACTACCTTGCTCTGGGGTGGTTTGCTTCACTGTATCCCATATTCTGATAGGTCTTCCTTCATATGTTCATCCTTGCTCTGACTTCAATTCTTTTATGTCTACTGGCTTGTCTGATATTATCATGACCGGGATTTCCATAAGTCCGGGAGTGACTTCTATTCGACGTGACATTCTTTTATCCAGCACCGATAGTATTCAATGGAGTTGTGCACATATTTCCTCGGTGGACATGACACATTCAATCATTGCATCAGATTACTCAATTAGATGCATATCCTCCGGGTTCCAAACAATGCTGAGAATCATAATCGTTCTCTTGATGGAACCTGACTGCATGTAGGTAGTTCTAAATCTTGCTGACTTCTTTGTCTCAGATCCGTACCGACGATTCAACGGTCACCTTGATATGAGGTTCTCACAATAGAGTAGACCCCTTGGGTATGTGTTCGTGGTGATCAATAAGGAATCAGACTGTCTTGGTTATCCGTACCATGTTGTTCCTGCAATGATTATCATACCTGTATTGCCGGTCTTGCTCCTTCATTATGGTTCACTTCTTCTGAATCTTTTGCTGAAAGAGCTTGGCCATAGATATCTTTTAATTCTTCGTGTGACCATAGGTGCTGTCAGGTGCAATATTCCAACAATTATACATTATCCTTATCCGCAGGCAGTGCGACAACGTTTAACTGGCAAGTTTATCATCTCTCGAGCTTTAACTGTAGGGCAATGATCATCTGAACCTTTGCAAGAAATCGAGAAATAAATCAGTAGCCACCAGAATGGTCTTTACAACTCAGATCTGGGACATTACTGAAATAACTCAACCATGGCTCACGACGGCTGAAAAGCAGCTCAGAGCGTTAGGCAGTGTTGATAAGAAGAATGTAGCAGCTCCCTAAGACGGCCGAAGAACAGCTCAGAGCATAGGGTCACTGCTACAAAAAGAAACTCAACAGCTGCCCGAGACGGCCGAAAAGCAGCTCAGAACACGGGCCAGTTGTTGAAAAGAGAAATATAAAGGCGGCATCCACCCTGGATGGCCGAAAGCAGCTCAGAACACAGGCGTGGTGCCGTTACCAAGGAAGAGGTAAGCAAGGGTTCATCATGATCATATACCAGGTTCACAGTTACTTGTAAAAAGCTCACTGTTGTGGTCAATCATACATGACAATGACAGAGGTTAATGATGTCACTTTGTCGGTTGGTAGGAAACTGGCCTTGATATCCACTGTCAAGATTGTTGTTCCAAATTGTCTTTCTTCATAGCTTGTTAGTCCTTGCAACACACTGAGGTGTATAACTTGCTTTCTTCTTCTTCTTCTTACATAACTCGGGTGGTTGTCGGATTCTTGTCATGCTTGCATCATCGTTCGAGGGACTTGAATGACCTTGGCAGTATGTTCATAATAAATATGGAAGTATATGTAGCTGAACATTTGATTCCCGGGGCAAACACTTGCGTCTTGAGTAGCTCGTGTTTCTGACCAACTGTTGTGGGCTTGATCCTTGAGATGTACTGCCATATGCTGCCAACTCACTGTGTAATATCTTTGTGCCAATGATGATGACTGTTTGTAGTGCCGTACTGACGAAGATTGGATAGCTTGTGTTGGAAGCCATCGAGAGTAGTGTGCTGAGGAAGGCTCGATATCTTACACTCGAAGCTTTTGCCGGGATAGCTTGCTGAAGAAGACTGGGAATCGTACCTCAGAAGCTTCTCCTCCTGGTTGCTTGCTGAGGAAGATTTGGTGACTTATGTCAGAAGCTTTATGCGATAGCTTACTGAAGAAGACTGGGTATCTTATGCTGGAGGCTATCCACATATGGTACTGAAGAAGATTGAGGAGCCTTGCATTGTAAGTTTCTCTGGTAGCGTGCGAAGGAAGACTAGGTTGCTTGCACCATAAGCTTCTCTCTGTGATATGTGAATTGAATGCCATATATATACCCTTGATATTCCTTTGACCGGAAATGTAGTGTTGTCTTGCACACAAATTGTCTTCCAGCTGGTTCATTACGATTGTGATGATTTTACACGGAGTCAGTCTTGATGCTGATAGTTATTCCAGAATATCATTTTGTGTTCATACCGAATATTCTCAATATAATGCAGTCGGCTGAGAGCTCCATAATATTTAGCTGAGCTTCCAAATATTTGAACTCCTCACTGATTCTTCGAGTCCGGTGTCGGTTGATGAGCAACTTTCATAAGGGGAAATAAGATAACACTGAGGGCCCAAAGAAAGAAGCAAAAGAAATGACTGAACAAAAGCACACACAACATTAAGATTACATACAATCAATATCACATTTTATAGCTATTCATCTCACTATGCATGCCTACTTAAGCACACAATTCTCGAGGGAACTCCGGTATTACGATCTAATATGCTGTGGCGGTGTGCACGAAAGTGGATCAACATGTGGAGAGGTTGGTGCAAACAGAGCTACACCAAATGCTGGCTCAGAACCGGTTGCATCTGGACGGGCTTAGGGATGAGGACGAACTCGGTGATCATGTAGCGAGACACGGATGTCACGACCACATCATCATCAAACGAACGGAAGGGAACCGTACTCGTCCAGGGAATGAGTGATAGGGTAGGATAGCGGTGGAAAGAAAAGCCTGCTGGCATTGCCCTTTCCTGGTAACAAAGCCCAGTAAGGGTAGCCAAAGCGGCGGGTTGGATGGCGAGATCCGGGGTGGAAACATGTCTACCACCGAAACAATAGGTGTGGCTGAAGAGAAAATATTGGTGCGATACCTGTGGATCAATCCTGCAAGGGATCGACATCACAAGGTACCTCGGCATCACTCCGATGGGACAGAGATGACACCAGACACCAACGAACAAGTATGCAAAACTGAAGGGTGCAGGTAGTGGATCGAAACCGATACCACCTACACTCACAAGATCAACCGTTAGTGACAAGATAATAAATCTATATGCATGCTATGCGACAAACAAATGCAGCAATCAAGTGCAGCAAGCCGACTAGGCTCTATACTAACGGTTTCTAACGCTCACGCTGACTAGGGCGTCCTACAGCCAGACCTGCTCTGATACCAAGCCTTGTGGCACCCCGGCTCAGAGAGACCGGAACACCCCTTATTCCAACCCAGAGATCAAGTCTTCTGGAATACGACATTGCTTGGCATAGAACAAATCAGCTCTTTATTACGAATAAACGGGGTACAAGGGTCCGATATTACAAAGGTTACAGGGGCACGGCAACACTTCGCCTGCTAAGGTAGTTCTATGCTAGCAGCGGAACATCTCGAAGCGGAATAAACTCTAGCAGCGGAACAACGGCGACGGTGATGAACTCCACTCCGCAGGGACTCTGGCTGGGACGTATCCTAGAGCGCAACCTCAAGATCCTCGACAAGCAAACACGGCATCACCTGCAATCTGGCATGACACGCCAGGTGAGTACTTTGAATGTACTCGCAAGCTCACAGCAACCAAAGCAATCAAGACATACAACAGCATGGCATTTACAGGTTAATTATCAATGATGAACATGATACTACTCGAACAACATGAGCATGACAACAACATGAGCATGGCAACAACATGAGGATGGCATGTACATATAATTCATGATATGAACAGGATGATACTAGCACTAGCATGCAAGGGGTTCGACATTTAAGGTCTCATGGACCAACTTACTCTGCTCGGAGATGATCTCGTAACCACAACCTTACCATCGTGATCATCACATGACCACACGGAGCTTGATCTCTACCTGTGATCATCGCATGACCACATAAAGATCAACCAACTTCTTTTCTCATCGGACCAGGGTTGTTAATTATTCAGGTTATTATTTCTGTTGACCCATAGTGTGACCTACTACGAACTGTGTCCATGACCGAGGACGCGGCTATCGATAGATTATACACTCTGCAGAGGTTAGTACACTGTACCCACACCACGGAACTCATGGCCTCGTGCTCCCATTCGGGTGGACCAACGACGTTCCGACAAAACCAGTCTATTGCATGACACTCTCCCGGCCACTCCCGACAAACTCCCCTTTGGGCTATGTCCTGGGTTTCCCTTGATGTCAACATGTGACATCCGCCACCGCGATGGCTGCCACCGTCGTGGCCAAAACAACAACAGTCCCAAACGGGGACTCTGGATCCATACAACTTGGGCACTCAAGGCTTATGGCCGCCCACCGGACCAGGGTAGCGCGCGCACATAACCTTCCCTAGTTGGAGGCACCGGCGACAAGCATGACAATAGACCGAATTAGGGCCTCCCCATCCAGGTAAGTGTGGTTGCACTGGTGAGCTCGATTCGGTGGCACCATGACTCAGCCAACAGATTTGTTCAAGTTCGATTAATGTCAGGTTTAACTTGAATAGTGATGAGCTGAGTCATAGTAAAATACATAATGCAATAACAATGCAGATGAGCATGACATCAGTGTAACCATGGATGGGCAACATAACCATTTAACATAGTATCAACAATGATAAATCATTGAGTCTACGGGATGCAAATGAGCATGGCATAAAGATGATCATGAATATCACAAGAGTTTTTCATATCAAACCAATAACTATTCATATGAGCATATTATTATCAAAAGCATCGGAAAATAAATATGAGAACTAACATAATAATAATACTAGCAAATAATCATTTAACTACTAGACGCAAATGAACAAGGCATAAGAACGAGCATGGATTCACAAGCATATATTATTCACGAAATAATTAAATGAGCAAACAATCATTTAAATATTCAAGTGGAAACCATGGCTACTGCAAGGCCATCATGCAAGTGGCTGTTGTGGCTTGCCTGGGGATGAAGGATTCATCGGGGAGAGGTGCGATGAACTCGCAGAAAGAATCGCCGGAAAAGTTTCCCTCTCGGCGGAGCTGTTTTAAGGGCAAGGGCAAAATGGTCATTTTCATAGTGTGACAACCTCATGAAAATGATACCATCGGAACGGGCTCGGCAAACTGAGATCGTGGGCTTTGGAATCACCTGAATCGGAGTTACGGTCGCGGAGATACGACCGTTCGTTCGTTAGGCAGAAATTTAAATAAAAATATTCATTTCTGCGCTTAACGGGCGAACGTCCGCTATTTAAGAGTTTCGGCGGCGGCTGGAGATAGAAAGCGTATTTTTGAGATTGCGCTTACAAACAGAGAAAACGTACTCCAGCTCAAAGAAACTCCAGAGTACGTCTTCGGAGTGGGAAGATGTATTCCGCGGAATACGCCTCCACTTAAGTGGCGGGCCCGGTCGGTTGAGTCTATGACGCGCGGGTCCCACCATGCCCTCTTTCTCCTCCTAGCTATTTTCTCCTTCCTCGCGACGGGGAGAAACAGAGGGCGCCAGCCGGCAGCCCCGACGGCGATTTTCGGCGACTCCGGCCACTGCTCGGGCCGTGCCGCCTACCGGTGAGCTCAGGGGAGGGAGCCGCTTCGCCTGAGCCACCTTGCGCTCACCGGAGAGCATGGAGGAGAGAAGGACGTCGGCCGCGGCGGAGGACGACTTCGGCCGAAATCGGGCACGGCGCTCCGGCCACTGAGAAGAGCCGGCGAGCTACGGGAAAGGGTCTACGGTGGACGGGGAGTGCTCTGGTGGTGGTAGGAAGGAGAGGGGAGGCCGGCATTGCCCGGATTTAAGCCGGAGAGGGCGGCGGCCATGGCGGCCAATTGAGGCGAGGAGGAAGGCTCGAGCTCGAATGAGTGGATGGGGGAGTTGCTAGGAGAGAGGTACACCTGCTGGTGAGCTCGGAGGGCTCGGGGAGTGGCTATAAATATCCGGGGAAGAGGGGCGCGGGCCGGATGCCGCGTTCACCGAATGGACGAGCTCCGGCAAGGGGCCAGGCACGCGTGCGAGCTCGGATGACGACGGGAGAGAGGCTGAGAGGTGGGGCAGCAACGCGGGGAGGCAGAGGAGCAGAGCACGCGCGAGCAGCCCCACGCGGTTCACTGTTCCTGCGTGCTCTCGGGTTTGGCTCGGTCCGGCGAGCAGCTAGCAGGGGAAGGCGGTCCGGGGAGGCGAGGGGAGCAGGGGAGGGCGCTGCAGCGAGCAGAGGTGGTGCGCGGAGGGCGCTCGGGCGGCGGCAGAGCGGGTTCGGCGCGCAGCGCACACGCGCTGTGGCCAGAGCACGCGCACTGGCGTGCCAGTGGCACAGTCACCGCGTGCACCGCCGCGCACACGACGACCCAGCACGGCCAAAAATGTCCAGGGAGTAGTCCATCCAAAATGGGGCCCTTCAGAGGCACCAGATCGATTAAAGCACTTTTGTGGTGATCGGTCTCATCACAAAAAGCAGACAGCAGCAAACTTTTGCAAAGTGCAGTGGTCAATTCACTTGGTAAACTGGTAAAAGAAGTTGTCAAAGAGGTTAAGGGGAGGAGGAACTACTTCTTGGAAAAAATTGAGGTCATAAGGACCAGGATAGAGAAGAGTTGCTTCACAACTGCAAAAATTAGCCAGAATCTAGATTAGGAAGTAGCACTCACATGGTTGCTTGAATTGAGCTGAAATTTGGTGGAGGGTTATCATTTGGGCATATGAAGATACCATAAAATTTTCATCCCATTTGGATAAGTATAAATGGTACTTCCTTCACAATGATCCATACTGGACAGAAACTTGGGGGAGTTTTGTGGACAAAATGTCTTGGCAAAATACTGTGAATTTTTGCATGCTCACATTATGTAGGGATATATAGGTCCTGCATTAATTTCTGAATTTTTGAAGCAACATAAAATATAGTTGCTTCACAAACTGAAATTGTGACCAGAAACCAAGATTGGATGGTGTGCTCACATAGATTGTTGGATGGGGATGAAATTTGTTGGAGAGTCGTGATTTTATCATACAAATGACCTACCAAAATTTCATCTCATTTGGATTAGCCTAGCTAGTACTTCCTTTACAAAGCTTCTCTCTTGACAGAAACTTTGGAAATTTGCTGAGGAAGATTTACTAGGCAAATGAAGCTGAATTTTGGCATGTGGCAATTATTTGGATAGGAAAGAATGGACAAAAAATTTGAGGGCAATCAAGAAAAGATAAATAGCACTTCCTTCACAAAGTGCCATTCTGGACAGAATGGAAAATGAATATTCCTGAATTATTTTTGAACTAGGAAAGAATGGATTTTGACATATTTGTGGAAGATATGATCCAAAGAATTTATGAGAATTTTGTGGGATTTTTTGGAATGGTAGAAATATAGGTTGCTTCGCATCTAGGGCAAATAGGGTTATTCCTTTAATAGAAAAAGGAATACTCCCAATAAATAAATATTGGAGTTGGGCTAAGATGGAAATGACATGGCCTTGGGATAGATTTGAGAATGACAAGCCACTAGGAAGTGGCAGGAGAGAAGATCTTCCCACGTTTCAAGACCACATAGCCACGGAAAAAGAAATTCCAAATAAAATTTGAAGAAATCCAAAAGAAAAAGAAAGGGCCAAAAAAAATCGGGGTGTTACATTGGCAAGAGGGTTGTCAAGCCCCTTGTATTGCTAGTTACAAGGTTAAAAGCAAATAGATAGATAGATAATGGTACGGAAAATAGTAAAGAAACAATTTTGTAGGAGTTTTGTATTGATGGAAGAATAGGCCCAGGGGACATAGATTCTCTAGAGATAACACTCTCAAAAGATGGCAAACGGCATGGTAACAAATTATAGTTGGGTAATTGATAAGAATAGCAACCTTTATAACTATGATCATTCATGACATAATCTCTTATAGGCATTACGTCCATGACAAGTAGACCGTTAATCCAACTGCATCTACTACTATTACTCCACCCCAAGACCGCTATCCAGCATACATCTCAAAGTATTAAGTTTGCAAGAAATAGAGTAACGCAATAAGCAAGATGACATAATGTAGACAGGAAGAAATCTAGCAATAAGTTCAAACCCCGTCGTTTTATCCTTAGTGGCAACAATACAAATACTTGTCTTGTCCCCATTCTGTCACTTGGGTATAGAATACCGCAAGATTGAACCCACTACAAAGCACCTCTCCCACTGAAGATAAATCAATTGAACTTGGCCAAAGAAGATAGATAGATCAGAGAGAAATACAAAGCTTTTTAATTATGCAGCAAAGAAACTTCAAAAGATTCAACGGGATTCAATGAACAATCTGATCATAAACTCAAAATTCATCATGTCCCAACTAACACACCGCAAAATTACATCGGAACCGAATCACACAAGGAAGAAGGGGAACATGGTATTGAAGATCCAAAAGAGAGAGAGAGAGAGAGCACCATCTAGCGACTACTATGGACCCGTAGGTCCTAAAGGAACTATTCACACA
Organism: Elymus sibiricus; assembly: GCA_039707655.1. Taxonomy (NCBI): domain Eukaryota; kingdom Viridiplantae; phylum Streptophyta; class Magnoliopsida; order Poales; family Poaceae; genus Elymus; species Elymus sibiricus. The sequence goes on from CM077674.1 coordinate 33,481,203, forward strand.
TGGTCATGGAGGCAGCAAGGTTGATGAAGAGGCCTCCGACAGGGCTCCAGAACAGGGCTCTTTGCCGTCAGCTGAGCTCTTTGCCGTTAGCTTTTCATCGGGGCTCACGGCAAAGACTGGCTTTGCCGTCTGTTTGGTACTGTGCCGTCTGTTTTTATTTGGCTGACGACAAAGTTTATAACAGACTTTGTCGTCTGTTTTTATTTGGCTGATGGCAAAGACGGTTCTTTGCCGTCTGTTTTTGTCTGGCTGATGGCAAAGACCGTTCTTTGCCTTCTGTTTTTGTCTGGCTGACGGCAAAGACAGTTCTTTGCCGTCTATTTTTGTCTGGCTGACGGCAAAGACAGTTCTTTGCCGTCTGTTTTTATTTGGCTGACGACAAAGATAGTTCTTTGCCGTCTGTTTTTGCCTGGCTGACGGTAAAGACAGTTCTTTGCCGTCTGTTTTTGTCTGGGTGACGACCAAGACAGTTCCTTGCCATCTATTTTTATTTGGTTGACGGCAAAGCCTTTGCCGTCAGTTTTGAAACAACTATAGGCAAAATGACTGTATCGATTTTTATTTTTTTTGAAATTGCAAACAAGGTCTAAAGAATATGAAATTTGGCGTGGTATTGGTTTATGATTCCTAGAAGGCATGGAAAAAGTTTACTAAATTTTAACATAGATATTTTATCAAAATTTATAGGGTAAACAAACACAAAAATTGTGCTTGTTTCCTAGTGGCTAGGCAGCCACTTCCACGGATCGGTGATGTGGCAGGGGCAGCCACCCCCACGGATCGGTGATGTGGCAGGGGCAGCCACCCCCACCATGCATGCCTCCACTGCCGTAGGAGAGCTCCCGAGCTCCTGCCTCCATTTGATCCTGCCTTGACCTCGCCGGCCACCGAAGCTCCGCCGCCACCTCACCGGAGCATCGCGATGCCCCTGCCTTCTCCTCCTCTCTCCCTTCATTCTTTTCCTTCTCTCTCTCTTCTCTCAAGTGGATCCCTCTCTCCACAGGTACAGCGACGCCACCGCCAAGTCTCCAACCGCCGCCATGGACAACCTCAAAGCTCTGCTGCCACCTCCCAAGGTCATCCCACGACTTCTGCCTCTGGATCCGACCAGAATCAGATCGCCCCTGCCCTGATTCGTCGTCAAGCCGCCAGGAGACACGCAGCACTGCCGCACCCCTGAACTCCCGCTCGTCTGCGTCGAGCTCCTCCTACTCGTCTATTCATAGGGCAGTGTTGTAGAGGCGCAGCAGCCACTTCGATGCGCGCGAGCTGTTCCGTGAGCCGGCGAAGCGCGTCGACTCGAGCGCTGGGCCGGGCGAGATCAAAGGCCTCCTTTGCCACAGCCCTCCACCGCCGCCGCCTTTGTCCATGTGCGACCATCCACCTCCATTCGTCATCATGCGCCGGCCACCGAAGCCCTGCCGGAGTTGCCAACCACCGCTGTGACCCTGCACCACCGCTGCCTTCGTCCGTGCACAACGATGGCCACGACCTCGACGACCACCTTTATTTTTTAATGTATACCAGGCTCTTTGCCGTTAGTGTAAAAAAATAGTAGGCAAAGGCTTCTTTTCTTTGTCGTCTGCCCGACAGAAAGTTGATGGCAAAGTATGGCTTTGCCGATTTGTTCTTTGGCGACACTCTTTGCTGTCAGCCTACTGACGACAAACTCTTTGCCGTCAGGTTATCAGGCTTTGCCATCTGTCCTTGGCTGATGGCAAATTACCTGATTCCTGTAGTGTATTGAAGGTCCAAAAGTGAGAGAGAGAGCACCATCTAGCTACTACAATGGACCCGTAGGTCCTAAAGGAACTACGCACACATGGTCATGGAGGCAGCAAGGTTGATGAAGAGGCCTCCGGCAACGGCTTCCCCCTCCGGCAGGGTTCCGGAACAGGGCTCGAAATGGGATCTCTTCAGAATAGAGGCTTGTGGCGGCGATGAAATTCGTCTGGAGGTACGACGGATGGTTTCGGTATTTATAGGGATTTATGGTGGTGGAATCAGGTCAAGACGGTAACCGAGGGCCCCACATGGACAGGTGGCGTGTCCACCCCCATTGGCCGCGCCATGTGTCCATGTGGCTGGCTGGTGGCCCCTCTCGACACTTCCCGAAGCTTCCAGTGTTTCTTGTTGCCCAAAAAAAATCATGATAAATCGGCAACGTATTTTGACTTCCGTAGATATTGATTTCCTGCGAAACCAAAAACAAGTAGAAAATAGGAACTAGCACTGGGCACTAAATTAATAGGTTAGTCCAGAAAAATAATATAAATTGCTATAAAAAGTATATAAAAATGATAACATAATAGCATTACACAATAAAAAATTATAGATACGTTTGAGACGTATCAAATAACACTAGAAGCCGAGTACCTAGCATACTTGGCTAAGGTCATAAAAATAGTCGGCTATCTATAAGCCGAGTGTCACACTCAGCATCCAGGACTCGTCTCACACTACTGCAGGAATGCCTACCAGTGGTGGGCACCAAAAGCCCAGTAGTGGCGGGCGACGCTCTCAGGGGCGCCCGCCACTGGTCTCCTGCCACTGGTAACATGGCATCAGTGGCGGGCGCGCGCTCGCCACTGTTAGCACTATAACAGTGGCGGGCGTCCAAAATTGCCCGCCACTGACGTCGATCTCGTAGCAGTGGCGGGTGCTTTTATCAATGGCGGGCACCTTTGTGCACCCGCCACTGTTGTGTAGATGTATTTGCGGCAGGCCGTTGGTACCACCCGCCACTGATTAATGCTCCAAGCTGCAATGAAAAACGCTGCCACGGCAGCATTAGCTGATGCAAATAGCGAACAGTTCTCATTAAATGGGATCACATCAGAAATAAAACTACTGATAATAACTTAGAACAAAGAACGAGAAGTACATTAAGAATAAACGAGTAACGAACAATACATATTCATCAAATATAGTGTGCTGATAAAGTTAAACAACATAATAGGCCAAATATGTTTAGTCACGCATGAAGTAGTGACCGCTTCAATAAGCTAGCTAGGTTAGCCTCTTTTGTTTGTTCGACTCATCTTCTTCGGTGTTACTATAGTATAGGCCGAACGACGAGCAGACCTCTTTGTTTGTGATAGTCGTGAACGTGGCTTCTAGTTGTTCGAGCACTAAGCCAACTTCAGCCGACTTGTTTTGTAGGTCTTGACCCCATGTGAGGATTTGTGATAGTCTGGTTGTTGCCTACAAGATAGATTGTTCCATTTGAAGGCAATTTTTCTCCTTCCAATGCATTTGTAGTTTTTTTCAACCGTGTGGCCTCCTGTATTAGTCCAATCGAAAAGACATTCATCCAGAAGGTCCTTCAGGAGTGACCAGTCTTTTCCTGGGTTCTTCGTGGAATCCATCAAGTAACAATTGCACCTTTGCGGTCTTACCACTAGGAGAACCCAATGGTTGCTGCGCAAAACAGAAGAAACATACCCCAAACATGAGAAAGTTACAAGTTTTAAGACGTGAAAACATATATGAAGGAAAAAGGTACGAAAGTGAAAGTGTAAAGCCAAAGAAGGACGTACATGGGTCGGTAGGGTGCGAGGAGGAAGTTTTTCAGCTTGTTATGTTGCATGAAATCCAGAAGGTAATTCTTCATGCACCGCCTACCTTCCTCATTTCTTAGGTTCTCCTCGTTCAAGAGATAAGGGTCGGTTATCGCGACATCGGAAATATTCTGGCGTCTGACCTCTGTGGCTTGAAAAAGCGCCCATAGCCTCATTAGGCAAATTTCAAGACTATAGAACTTGAACATATAGAAGATCTCTTTGAAATCTACATATATTTTATCCCCACTGAATTTTTCAAAGAAACTATAACCCTTTGGCACCTTCATCGTGTAATGTGTTGGGTTAATGATATCTCCTTGCTTCTTATTGGCTAGCTCTGAATCTACAATTTTTTCATGTAGAATATTCATCTCAATCCTTAGTTGCTCATACACAATGTCTGGTACCATTCTCTTACCCCGGCTATAGGCAGGTTCTATTGGGTTGTCAGCACATTGTTCATATGCCAAAGACTTCTTCGGTGCCTTCGTCCGTAGCGGTGGGCTATCATTTGCACGTGTGGTGGCAGAAGTCTTTCTCTTAGTATTCATTTTTGCACCCTTTTGATGCGTCTTCCTATTTTTCACCAGTTGGACGGAAGTGGGCGGACATGACATCGCTTCTTGGGCCACCACCTTCTTTAGTGTTGTTGGATTAAACTTTGGTTTTTTGCAAGGTTGCGTCTCGGGATGGGCTGGCGGAGTCTCCTCATCCGTTGGGTTATAATTAATTGTGGTATCGGACAAAATTGGTTCTTCTACAGCATAATTAGGATTTTGTGATTCTTCAAGCATGTGCTCTTCCCACACATCCTTAGCCGATACGGGGTTGCAAAGACCTAGAGGAGATCGTCCAGGTGGCGGTCCAACGCCGTAGATGTTTGGAGATGGTGATCGTGCTCCAACGCCGGGGATGGTCGGAGACGGTGTTCTGTTTGGGAATGGCTTCTCAATAATGATATGCCTTGCCGGCCACTTGAGGTAACCCACAAAGCAATCTGAAAGGGGCTGCGGCTCATTGCCCTCTTCCATAATGTTTTGTGGCAGAGTCAAACTCTGGTATGGTGGGAACACCCTAAGCAAATAGACCTTCCGCACGCTCTCATCTAATTTGTTGTTGTGCATGACATTTCCTGTAAAGACTCTAGCTTTTGCAACCTCCTTCAACTCGCCACACACTGTAGCTAGGAGAGTGCAAGGAAGTTGTTCCTCCAATGATTGTGGTGACCCACCATGACCATTCATGACATTAGAGACCGAGGGGCTGCTGCTCTTTGTGGGAGCAAGGGGCGGCGGCGTATGGGTCACCACTGTTTGTGGCATAGCCAATAGGGTGTCGACCCTTCCGTGGCTGAATTTCTGAATTAGCTTATGCATCATTCGTGTCTTGTTCCTCTTCAGAACCATCGGACTCTTGTTCCCCATGTTGCCCTTCCTCTTCAACACCATCAGACTCTTCTTCCCCATCTTGCCCTTCCTCTTCAGCACCATTTGACTCTTCTTCCCCATCTTGCCCTCCATATGCAGCACGATCGGTCTCTTCTTGCAACTCGTAAGCATAGTCATCATGAGATGCGTGCATGTTGCATGGCCGATTTGGAGGATCCTCCTGTTGGGAAGGCAAAGCTTCACCCTTAGACCATGTCCGGTCCAAAGTAGCGGATTGGGTCTATCTCACCATCTTTTTTCTACAAAAAAAGATTGCATAAGTAATTAGTAAAGCAAAAAATTAAATTCATACAAAAATTCGGCATGATCATTGCTAGCTATGAGACATATTAAGTGCCTGAAATTCACTGAAATGGAAGTGAATCAACATTTCATCAAAACTTTGGCACTTATTTGCATTCCCTGTAAAAGAAGACAACAATCCGCAAGCAAATTCACCACCTAAAATTTGGCAGAACCTTTGCTAAAAATGGGACATATTAAATGCCAAAAATTCGATGAAATGGAAGTGAATCAACATTTCGTCAAAACTTTGGCACTCATTTGTATTCCCTATACATGAACCCGTGAGCACGACCATATAGCACAAGCAATTGTATCATATCCATCACCGGCCAACAAACCGCGAGCACGAACATAGCACAAGCAATGAATTCAAATCAATGAACATAGCACAAGCAATGAATTCAACCAACCGAGGTAGCGGTGTGTAGGTGGCTGAGGAGCCGGTGGAGGGGGCGGAGGTGCGCTGGCGGAGGGGAAGGTGGAGAGGGCCGAGGCGTCGATGGAGGGGGCCATAGGCGCCGGCATTGGGGCAGTGGACACCGGCGTTGGGGGGTGAGTGGATGGATCCTGTGAGAAGCGGAGGCGTTGGGGGGCTGGAGGGGTGTGGGTGGATGAATCCTATGGCATGCACCGACGGAGGGGGTGGCCGAGGGCGCGCGCTGGTGTTGGGGGGGAAGGGGGGAGTGGCTCCGGCTTTGGGTTGTGCGTAGGCGGCGGCGCGCGGTGGCGACGTGGCGTTGGGGGGTGGGGGGAGTGCCGTCGATTGCGCGCGGGGGAAGGCGGCGTGGTAGACTAATTTTGGCGGCCGACAGCGTGGACGAAATTTCACTAGGTCCCGCGTAGAAATTTTGAGAAAACAAATAGCAGTGGTGGGTGCTTCTCGCTGCCCGCAACATAGTATAGTTAGCAGTGGCGGGTAATTCGTAGTGCCCACCACACGAAATATGTAGCAGTGGCAGGTGCATCGTGTTGCCCGCCACATATTACATCAATAATTTAGTTTATCATTTTATGTACGACAAAACATGAATACATGACACGACGATGATCCGATCCACATGTCTTAATATTACAAAATAAGCTTCATGAATACATGACACGACGATGATCCGATCCACATGTCTTAATATAATATTACAAAATAAGCTTCATGAATACATATATAGCATTCACTTATAGACGGTCTTCACATGAATTTTCTTGATCTTCTTCCTAGTATGAAGTATTGTCTTGTTGTGGCTCCGTCTTAACCATGGTGCAATGTCGTCATTGGGCAAGTTGATCTTCTTCTTCTGTGGACATGTTTTATGTTTGGATCTTCTTCCGTGGGGTCGTCGAATTGGTCATAGTCCTCCTCGTCATCGACTTCGTCCATTCTGACGATACTACTCTTTCTTCTCTGGTAGACCACATGGCTAGGCTTAATTGTGTTAGTTATATAGAAGCATTGGGACACAGTGTTGGCCATTACCCACGGCTCATTTAAGCCACTTATTGCATGCATGTTCGCTGACTCATTTCGTGGTGGTATAACCATGGTAGTGAAATAATCGTCTTCTCGACGTACTTGTTTCTCCCATCTAACATGGAACATGGGGAATATCCCTACATCCGCGTACTTTAGTTCCCAAATCTCTTTGATCCTGCCATAGTGCTTGTTCTTTACTTTACCGGTGTAGGCCTGTTGCGTCACCGCTGAGTTCTGGAACACACCTTTCAGCTTGTCTCTGGCCTCCATATAGAAAGTGTATCCATTGATGTCATAGGCTTAGTATGTGCTGACATTCATCACGGGTCCCGATGCCAAGCAAAACAACTCCTTAGCTTTGTAATCATTTTTTGACAATGGATGATCTCGCATGTATGTCTTGAACCAATCCTTGAATTTTCTGTTGTGCTCTTTTGTTAGTTGATCATTGGACCAGTTTATCCCACGTGTCCTATATTCAGTTCTCAAGTCTAACATGTGCTTCCTAGCATATGGGGTGACGCACTTAATGTGTTGTAACACCATAGTGCGCGCTCTTATGAAGTCGGGCTCTCGGTTGGGAATGTCAAAGTTCACATGGGAATCCTTTCTCGTTTTCTTGTGACCTACGCCATTCAGCCTGCCAACGTGCTTATTCTTGGGTATGCCCAAAGGTTTCTCGACTTCCAGATAGTCTATGCAAAACGAGATTACTTCCGCGGTTAGAAATCCCTGGACGATGCTTCCGTCTGGATGTGACCTATTATGAACGTATCGTTTGAGTATCACATTTAACCTTTTGAAGGGAAACTTGTTGTGGAGGAATACCGGGCCCAGGTCTATGATGTCTCCGATAACGTGGACAAGTAGATGCACCATGATGTCAAAGAATGAGTGCGGGAAGTACACCTCAAGATCACATAGTATGACAACAATCTCTTCTTGCAGTTTTTGGCAATGCTCCACGCTGATCGATTTATGTGAGATGACATCAAAAAAGTTACACATGTCTTGGAGTGTCTTTCTGACATGCGGTTCCATGATCCCTTTAATTGCAACCAGCAGTATCTGTGTAATCATCACGTGACAGTCATGCGACTTCGTCCCAGATAAAGGTTTCTTCTCACATGACAAATATCTGTGTATGTTTGACGAGTGTCCGGAACTAACTCGGACATTGGCAAGGTAGTTGAATATATTGTCAGGCTCCCCTGGAGACAAATTGTAGCAAGTGGGTTTGAATTTTGACACCATTTTATTAACCTTGCCAACGACGCCATCCTCCACGTCAACCGGTAAACCCTCCCTAATTTTCAGGGCTTCTATGTCTTTTCTTGAGCTCCCAGTAACTTTTGTCTTGTGTGGGATGTTCAGAATGGTAGCAACCAAACTCTCACAAATATTCTGCATGATATGCATGACATCGATACAATGGGGCACGGAGAGATACTTCCAGTAATTCAAGTCCCAAAATGGAGTCCGCATTTTCCATACTTTTAAGAGTGGCTCCACTCTCTTCCGCTTCTTTCCAAGTTCTGGACACTCTTCCCAGTTGTTCAACATTTCTAGGATTTCTTCTCCAGTCTTCTTGCGTGGCTTCCCTCGCTTTTCTTTTGTATTGTCAAACAAATCTTGTCTGTTTCTCCATTCATCATTTTTTTCAGCCATCTTCGATGCCCCATGTAAACAGTTTTATGGGACGCCTTCAGACAGAGATAATGGGTTTCATCCATACACCTAACACATGCACAGTTCCCGTGGCAAACCTGACCTGAATTATAACCGTATGCCGGATAGTCTTGCACTGTCGTGAGTAGCGCAGCTTTTGTAGGAAAATAATTGCCTATTAAAGCGTCATATGTCCGCACCCCTTCAGCTGACCATAAAATTTCTAGACCCTCCTTGAATAGCTGTAGATGCAGGTTCAGATCACTACCCGATTAGCTTCGCCCTTGAATTAGCATGACCATGTGTAGATACTTTTGCTTCATGCACACCCACGGGGGAGGTTGTAGATGCGTACAACCATGGGCCAGGTGCTGTGCACGCTGCTTTGGTTGCTAAAGGGATTCAGACCGTCCATGCAATAGCACAGCCTGACATTCCTATCATCTCCACTGAAATGGGGGAAGTGGTCATCGATTTCTTTCCACTGATGACCATCTGCAATGTGTCCAAACACTCCATCATCCTTGTTCTTCCTCTCGGCATGCCAAAGCATAAGCTTTGCCTGCTTCTTGTTTGCATACAAACGCTTCAGGCATGGAATGATTGGAAAGTACCATGCAACCTTGTGAGGTGTACCGCTAGCGGGTGCGCTATCACCGTCATTGTCTTCCCGACTGTTATTTCCCCGCTTGAATCGGGGTGCATTGCATGTTGGACACCTTGTTAGCTTAGAGTGCTCGTTCCGATAAATGATGCAGTCATTTTTGCACGTGTGATATTTTATCAGCTCCATATCAAGAGGACACAGTACCTTCTTTGCCTCATCGACACTTTTTGGCAGCACGTTGCCATCAGGAAGAACATCATGCAAAAACTACAAGTTCATATCGAGGGACATGTCTGTGCTATTGCTTTTTGCCTTAATGTCCAAAAGATTCATCGTGACACTTAGACGGGTGGGTTTCGGCTTGCAACCAGCGTACAATGGAGTTGTCGAGTCTTTCACGAGAGTCGCCAGTGTTGGTAGCCTCTCTACGAGCAGCTGTCTCGGTGCTAGTCTCTTTCACGATCAACTCTTGCATGTATTCATCGTGCACCATTCTGGCCAATTTGCCCCCGATGATTGCCTTGTCCGCTTCGGCCTCCTCAGCTTTGTCTGACTCTTCACACGACTTGTCCTCTTCATCATCGTTGGACTGTTCATCATGTCCATCGATCATCCATTCTTGTTCTTCGTCATGTTCCGCTTCTTCACATGACATCCCATCCTCACCATGACTTGTCCATGTTGTATAACCGGGCATGAAACCACTAGCCAACAAGTGCTTATGCAACTCTCGTGAGTCATATGTGTACATAACATCATTGTCGTGATGAACACATGGACAACATATTTTCTCGGCACCCCTTTCTCTCAGATCTTTCTCCACAAATTGTAACACCCTGAATGGCCGACGTGGTTAGCACCCCCTTATCCAGGACACCATCAAAACCCCCTCTACTCCTTCCCCCTCTCAATTTCTGCAAGAGCTCTCGGGATCGACGAAATCAAGGAGAGCCGAGGAGCACCACTACCATAGAAGAGGAGAAGCTCATCGCCGGCCATCCCCAGAGGCTGTTCCGCCATCCACCAGGAGCGCGGAGGAGCAAGGAGTCCAACGGTGCAAACATTGCAACCAGAGGTGCCTAGAATCAACGGTGAGGCTCGCCGGAGCAGTGTCAGCCATCGGACGGGAGCAGAGAAGGAGAAAAGAAGTAGAACCCGATAGGCGGGCCCCGTCTACCAGTGAGAGAAGGAGAGAGAAGAGAGGCTGACCAGTGGACCCCCCAGTGCGTTAAGTGGAAACGTAATCGCGTGAATACGCTTTCATTCGAAGAAAGCGTATTCCAGAGAAGGCGCCATCGACGTCACTGCAACCTGTGCAGTTGCGCCAGCCCAGTAGCACAGTGTCTGGCCAGCCAGATTCGGCCCAGTGTAGCCCAGCGTCTATTTTTATTCTTTTTCTCAGATAAACACAGCCAGGGACCTCTAGGTAAGTAGTTTATTTACAGTTTAGATCCCTCACTTCACACCCTAATAACTTTTCACTCGCAACTCCGCTTGCGATGAAACCAATGCTCACGTTCTTCCCTCGACACGAACTTTCTGATGAAATCACTCAAACTAAATTTGCACAAACTAAAAAGACCATTTTACCCTTGGCACTTTTTAGGCTACTCCGGTGCACCGGATCTTTCTCCGGGCTATTGGGCTCCTCCCGGTAGACCCCCGGGTATTGAGGCAAGTCATTTTCTCTGACGTAGACACTGCGTTTTTCACTAGTTGTTATTCTTGCATGTTATTTGGCTTTTGGTGCCGGTTTCTGCCGGCAGGTTTTCTCGGTTGGTTTACTTACAGTTATTTATTTTGGTTGTACTATGAGTTGTTATTATTGTTGCACGGTGACTCATTTGCAGTAGTATTATGGAGCAGGTTGTTGTTTTACTATTGCTTGTTCACATTCTTGTGCGAGACTAATGTTGCAGGTAAATCTCGGTAACAGTAATAAAATGGAATTATATTTAACAACCTCCTCCAGGCTGAGCAAGTCATAAGGGCCACCAAACCGAACTCACCGTGCGATCCTTGTATGGGAGAGGCCCTATCCAGGTTTGCAGTTATGCCTCTTACGCGTGTCGCCACACAGGGAAGGTTGGATTATAGTACACCACTGATCAGGAGTTGCAAGTCCAAGCCTCGAGGGCCTGGGTTGTTAGGTGTACACCAAAGATTTGTTAGATTCCCCGAGGGGAAGAGTTGTGCCACAGGGTGGGAGGGACCCAAATCCCCTCTCCCAGGATTACCAACAGGGAGATCCGAGACACGGTAGCAGAGCCATGCTGTGGATCAGATTTGTCAGACGTGTACTACTAGGGAAAACCCTAGCAGTAGCGCGGGGTTTTGTAATAGCAGTAGCGCGGGTGGGCACGCTACTGCTACGGCGCTACAGCTAACTATTAGCAGTAGCGCTGTTACACCCGCGTTACTGCTACCAGAGTTTATCAGTAGCGCGTTTAGGTGAACCTCGCTACTGCTAAAAGCTGCAGCGCGCCTCTTTAACATGCGCTACTGCTAAGGCAATGCTACTACTACACACATACCCCGCGCTACTGTTAGTATTGTCTAATTTTTTTTCTGCAGCGTTTTTTCTCTGTTTTTTAATAGGTTTTATACAATAGCCTATCATATCATACACACAATAGTCTCATCATATCATACACATGCAAATAGTCTCATCAAATCATGTCATCATCATCCAACACAAATGATGTCTCTCATCATCATCGATCTCGAAATAGCGATACAAGTTATGATATGTCTCGAATACATGCAACTTCATCGTCATCCCATACACATGTTTCATCATCCATCTAAAACGATTATATAGAAGAGAAGAGCTATCACTATGAGTAAGAGCGGAATTATGCAGTACATGAGGCGCCGGTTGTTATTCCTCTCTCGCGCTAGCGTGAACCTCAAGTAACTAGCTTCTGCTTCTTGTCTGCTATCGAACCCTTTATGGCTGCCACCCGAGAACCATGACACTTGGGCCTGACACTCGGGCCACTCATCGTACACTCCCGGAACCCTCCCTATCTACATGGCATAGCACTTCTTCGCCATCAAGGACCTATGTACCTGTTAGAGATGCATCTTCATGAAGCAAATTCAACAATAATATGCAACATAATATATTTGAGAAACACGAAAAGAAAGAGTTAGCTAATAGATGCAACATATAGTAAACATAATTAATCAACGCAGGTTCACCGTACCCAAACTAATTAACTAGATGTACGCAGGTCATCATACCCAAACTAACAAACTAGCGTTACGCAAGTTCAGCAAGACCGTTGACATCACAAAGTTTCATCGCTACAGAAACTACAAGTTCAACCGACACATCATCATCGGCATCGTCAATCACTGGAAGTTCCACCCATCCATATCCGGGAGGATGCAACCTAGCTTCGTGAACGGCGTCAGGTCTTGACGTTGCATGCCTATGCGAGTTCTGACGTCAGCTCGCGATATAGGGCCGTGGTGGAACATCCCCTTCTCTTCGACAACTTCTTTCATGATGATCGTTGCAATGTCCTTCTGGATGCGAAAGAAGTCATCTCTGACTTTATAATCCAGTTCGTGTCCTAAGGATTCTGCCCATTTGCGGATATGTTCATCGTTTCTTGTTGTCATGCGAAGATGTTGGTGATCCCTTCTGAACTCCATCATGAGATGGAGGACATAGAATCCATCATTCTTGCTTGTTGTCGGTTGATGGATGGAGCAGAAGGTAGTTTTATGGGAGAAACCCGGCTTGTTCTTCCTTTGTTTCCTGATCTCCATGTGGCCACCCCTCATGCTGAAGCCATGGAGAGCATCATCCAGAATATCCATTATGTGGGTGTAGTCTTTCTTCTCGAATTTTCTGGACGAGTCGAAATACACGACGTGGGAGACTCACGGGAAAAGAACGATAAGGACGGCGCGCCCGTTGCTGCGGAAAATAAATACACCTCAAATTAGTCTCCATATGAGCGAAGGAATGATTGAAACGTACGAAAGGGTTATCCGGCAATGACTTACATTGGATGATAAGGCAGGAGAATCGTTTCCTTGTCCTTATTCGTTACCATGAAGTATTCGATGTAGTCCCTAGCAGCTTTACGTTCAAACTCGCCGAGACTCAAGAAGGACTCATGCATGTAGTATGGATCCGCCACCGAGATTTGTGAGATTTGTTCTCTCCTGATGACAAAGTTCATATGTAGCGCAAAAAGGTGGACGATCGTAAAATCGAGCCAGCTCATGAGAAACATCTCAAAGATGTGATCAAACTGCAGGAAGAACACCTCCACGGGCAGTGTGTCGACGTAGCACTTGGCCTGAGGCACACGAACCGCGTAAAGCGGATATCCTGGATCCTCCGAGGCGAGAAGGCTTTTCTCAGTCGACAGCACATGGTCATGCAGTCTCCTGAGATCTCCTGATGTGCCCTCTAGCGGTTTCGGCCGTAGGATCGGCTCGCCCGCGACATGGTACATCGCCGCACCTTTGACCGGTACACGGTCTGCAAAATCGGTCGGCTGGCTGCTAGAAGCTTTGGCAGCTTTGGCGGCAGCAGTGCCTCTCTTCGGCGGTCTCTTCCTCTCCTTTTTCTTGGGTTCACCGTCTAGACCCTTCCTTACCCCCGCCACCAGTGTCGTCAGGCTAAGCACTTTACGACCCTCGGCTAGATGACCCTGCGTTGAGGTGGCATCTGGAGGCGTGTCCTGTGAGGATTGCATGAAGAGAGACTTCTTGCAATCAACCCTAGGACGTTCCTGCCCGGGCACATCATCCATCTCCTCATCCGCATGCTCATAGCCCGAGTCATATGGCTGACTCATCATTTGTCCGTCGTCATAGGCGGCACTGGTATTGAGGAACCGGAGAGGGTCCTCCTCCTCCATCTCATCATCCATTCCTTGTTCCATGGGGCCGACTACATCATCCACTATTGGACCCCCTTCCTCACGTCGTCCGTCGCTCTCACCCGGCATGAGAGGCGTTGGTAATTGCGTAGGCGGGGCAGTGGTGTTCATACCTTGCTGATGTGTGGTCATTGGTGTGCTCTCGGCCGCCTCCAGCCGCATCGGGGTCTCGTCCTCCTCTCCCCCGAGCCGTACTGGAGGAGTCAAATCCTCGTGGCCCACTTTCACACTCGACAAGGTAACCCTGAAGGTGCCAACGGGGATCGGCTGGCCGTGGAACATAAGTTCCAAGGGCTTCGTTATCACTGCCTTTACCACGTCCACCTTCCGGCCATTGATCATGTAGAGTACGGTGCATGGGGTTTCGTCGGCCTGCGAAGACATGTCTGCGGCGTAAGACATCCGAAAGGCAACAAAAAACGGAAGATTATATATATGTTGGTGCGACGTGTAATTACCGTGAGGGCGTTGAGGTCAGCCAAAGACGAAGGCCCGCCTAGCACGCCAGAGACAGAGGACGGGCTGCTATGAGCGGGTGCGGGAGCATGACCTTGTGCGGTAGCGGCAGCAGGTGGTGGTGGTGCGATGTTCACCGAGTTGCTCCCGACGAAGCTGGGCAAGGGAAAATCCTGTGCCGTCTTGTCTGGATTTTGCTTCGTCCAGTCGATAATAGCCGGAATCAAGTTAGTAGCGAAATCATTTCTGCAGGCAGCTACAGCTGCATTGACTGCCTGCTGGACCAACTCATTTTTGTTCGCTTCTGCGGCCTCAGCTGCTTTTTTCTCGACCGCAAGCTTCACCTTCTCGTCGATGTTCAACCGACTGAACTTCTTTTTCTACTTTTTGGCCTCCGGGCCCTCGTTGTAGTAGTACTTCCACGTGGCGCCGTCTCCGACGCCGTGCACACGTCCATATTGCGGCCGCTGGTCCAAAGGGAGTCCCTTCAGTTGGTTCAAGGCCCGGTTGAGAGGGGTGTCCCACTTGGGCCTCATCGACGACTGAGATGACGAGTCGCTTTGGGCCGCAAGCCTGTGTTGCTCCTTCTGCAAAAGGAACGTGAACCGTTTACGAATGTTACTACAACGTGTAGTCCAGTTGATCAGAAGCTAAATGTAAGGTGGTAAAAGAATAATTACCAGTAATCTAATCAATTTCCTCGTGATCGGGTCCGTGTACCAAACCTTCTTTTCCTTGTCCCTCTTGTACCGGGCCCTGATGAAGTCACGCTCTTGCGGGTCGGTGAACTCCGCGTAGGGGTCTGGGATCCCCGCGGCTTCACGTTCCGCGTCCTCCTTATCCCATATGGGCCTCTTGCCAATGTAGCCACGGCTTCCGAGGCGTTGGTTCCCCGTGTTCCTTTGCTGAAGGCCCTTGTATTTCTCAGACTTAATCTTGGCTGCCTCGGTAGCGGAAGTGTCCTTGAACTTTTCGAACTCCTCTGCCGTAAGTGTCGGATTGTCCGCCAAAATTTCAGATTCTCGTCTGGACCACATGAACCTACCGTTTCGTTTCATCTATATGATCAAGTCTTTGACATTACCTTGGCTGCATTTTGTGATATATGCATGATCCCTATGTATGGTAGTATTGTTGAACCTCGACCCGAGGAGTTTGAGGAATTTTTGCAGGGTTTATGTGTAGGAGTAACTAGAGGAGTTTCTAAGGCTAGGGTCACTAGTCTTCATTTTCCTGCTGTGCATTACCTTGCTTTATGTGTAGGATGATGCTTGACTGCTAGACAAGAGAGTGGTACACTTAGCGCACCTGATCTTGCTATTTTGCGTAGTGCACTTTCTGGTGAAAGGGCCTACAGTTTGGAGGCAATCATTGCACGCCATTTGCATAGGAATAGAACTAAGGGCGTTATTTTTGGCGGTGTTTATGCTAACTGTCTCGCTTCACATTTTCATGTACCCATTAGACACCATGAAGATTCTGAAATGTCCAAGATTTATCTTAATTTTGCATCCATGGTACGCCATGAGTTTATTGCTGAGCGGTCTGCACCTAACTATTACCGGTATAACCTGGTGCTCAGCCAGACTACCCGTGAGATTATTATTTTGCCTGCTCCTGCATTGTTTGACATACAGGCCAGAGGAAGATATTTTTATTATGCCAGCTGATATCACCAACTACAACAACATGCTGGCCGCGGCGCATGATGAGGAGATTCACCCCTGGGAGGCGCAGGTACCACAGCAGGATCAGTATATTCCTGGGCCGGTAGGATTTTTCCAGTGGCAATGAGCCCAGCTAGGCCAAAAGCCTAAGCTTGGGGGAGTACGTTTTCTCACCGACATTTCATTCATGTTATCACACATTCATTACATTTGTCGGTGTTCATCGGTTTCTTTGTATTTTTTCGTGTGTTTGTTAAAATTTTGAAAAACCCAAAAATATTTCTCACTTCTTTTCGGTTTTCTTTCTTTTGTTTGTTAGTTCGTTTTATTAAAAGAAAACCGAAAAAGATTTCTCTTTTCTTCTTTTGATTGGAGTTCTTTGGTGTAAATATTTTGTCCTTTTTCGCTTTTCTTTCGTTTATTTGCTTTCTTCAGAAAAACCAAAAACTTTAAAAATATTTCAGTGTGTTTCTCTGAATTTATTTTCTTGAGTCTCGTAGTAAGGAGGAGATAACAAAAAGAACTTCCAATTGGCTCTTATGCATTTTATTGTTGATCTAATGAATGACCAAAATTTCCATGTCTTCTCCTTTGTATATAGTGTTTGCAGATTTCAGCTTAGTCCACAACGACACTTGCACTATATTATACTTTCCACATCATTCGGTTGTGCAAGTGAAAGGCAATAATGACGATGATTTGATGAAGTGACCATGGTGAAGAAAAGCTGGTATGAACTCTACTTGTTTTCATTTTTGTATATATGCTTATCTCAGTGATTTTGTTTTAGCATGTTATGGATCAACATATGTATGATGATGATTGGGGTTCATGTTTTCTTATGCCATGCTTAAGTAGTTAGGAGTGGATAATATGTTATCTTAGGTGTGAACAAGCATTAAATTGATTATGATGTGGCATGTTAGGATGGTATCCTCCTCTGAAGAATTTAAGTGGCTTGACTTGGCACATGTTCACACAAGTTATTGATTCAAAGCCAATCTTGCCTTTATGATATTTATGTTCAGCATGTTTATATCCTCCTCATGCTGATATTCAATGTTGGTTATTCAAAATGCTGATAATGTGTTCCTCTCAACGAGTATGACATCTGCTTGTCTTAATTTTGCAAAAGAGCTGGTAAATGGGCCCAGTCCTGAATTAATTAAACAAATAAAAAGTACTCCTCCCCGGGGCATGTTTGGCAGGCACCCGTGGATTCGGTGTGACAGCCCGAGACCGATTCTTCCCTTTATTGCTATTATATTGTTTGAGCTATTTTTTTTTTGCATTGCATCATGTCATCATGCCATTAATTTGTGCAACCCAATTAAAACTCAACCAAATAAATTGCATGGATCTTTGATCCATTTAAATTGATGGATTTCACATGGTGATTTCTCTTTATAACATATCCTCCCAATATTTTAGGGAGCTATTATAAAATATTCCATTAATTTGGAATTAACCATAAGCACACTTGCAATTTAATTCCATGCCTTTTCTATCTCAATTCTTGGCCTCCAACTTTGCCCATATATTCTTTCATCATTTTTCCAAGCACCACCAATATTCTCGACATTTTTGGACCTTCCTAGCACCCACTTCCTATTCGAACCCATTCGAATTAAATTCAAATGAGTTTGAATTCAAACTTCACTCACATGCCAACTTCTATTTTCTTGGGACAAGCGCATTTTTTTGAGTCCAGGAAAAATAAACCCCTTGCCAAAAATCATTTTTTTCTAACCCTTTCCGTCGCCTCCTTTCTTTCTTTGCTATTTTCTGTTAATGGAGAATATGCAGAGAGATAAGAGAGAGAGCCCAGTCAAGAACCCAACCCCCGCAGCTTGGCCAGCCGGCCCATTTGCTCCTCGCAGCCCAGCCGCACCTAGCTAAACCCTAGCCCAGCCTCGCTCCCGATCCCCTCCCTCAGTCTCGATCCCCATCTCCACTCTCCCCTCGTTCCCCTCCCGACAGCGCCGCCTCAGCCGCTCCTCCCTCGCGCCCCCCTCTCTTCGCGAGCTCCGCGTGCCAGCATGAGCTCGGCCCTGTGGCCATGACACCCCGCAGACCGCGCCCTTCCTCCCTCGACCTCCTGCCTCGGCCGCCGTTCGTCGCGCAGGCGAGCTAGCCCAACCGTCGGAGCAGACCTGCGCCTCCACCGTCGCCGGCGACCGCACCACCAGGCCGCGCCTCTGCCTCCCTTACCTCTCCCTCAACCGCACGCCCTTGTCCGTGCTCCTCCGGCCTCGCTCGACCCTGCCTCGCCTCCTGCCTCCCGCGCGCCCCGCCGCGCGCGTGCGTGCCCGCGTCCAGCGCCTCCTGCTCGCTCCGCCATGACCCCTCCTCCACGCGCCATGGCTGTCTCGCGTCCTCTGTCCTCGTGCTGCTCACTGTCCATGGGAGCTGGCCACCGACCGCCGCCGTGCTGCCCAGCGCTCCCGCCTCCTCGAGCTCCCTCCTGTGACCAGCAGCTCCGGCCGCGACCCTGCGTCCTCTTGACCGGAGACACCGCACGCATGTGGGTATGGTCGCCGCTTCGGCCATGGCTGCATACCCGGGTACCTCCTCGCCATGGAGGGACCACCACGCCGGCCTCGCTCATCTCCTTCACCTGTGCACCTTCTGGACGCCCCTGCTGCCTCCTTCGTTGTTGCCTGCAAAACCGCAAACCTCGGCCACCGAGCACCCGAGGACTCGCATGGATGGTGCTGCTGAGCACCAGAACAGCCGCCCTCCGGCAGCCCCTCCATGGCCACACCTCCGTCAAGACCGGCTACGGGCGCCCACTGCTTGTTTCTTGCTGCCTCCGTGCACCCCTGCTCCTGAAGTTTTGGACGCCAAGACCACCAAGTCCATGACCACCGAACACGGGAATTCCGCCAAGTGCCCCGAGGACCGACGTCAAGACCACCCAGTAACCGTTGGATTCAAGACCGCCAAGACCATCAAGACCGAGACCGCACCGAACCATGTCGTCTCGCTGGGTCGTCAAGACCGTCTCGGATTTTGCAAGTACCGCTACGCCCGAAGACCTCGTATCCGTCAAGTTCCTCTTCGACCGTGTACCACTATCGTCCCCGTGTACCACTACTTCCACTACACTGCATCGAAACGGTCTGCCCGAATGCACGCTTCGAAGGTATAACGTCGAGAAGACCGTCCGTGGACGAATGCTTGTGTTGTATGAGATGATCGTGTTTGCACCGTATGTGATTATTCGTTGCACGTTGCTCTCCGTTTCCATGCCATCGACACGTGGGAACCCGGAAACCGGGATCACCCCACCATCTTTTGCATGACACGATCACGACACTTCTTTTGCACCGGTCTCGCAACGAGTTATCGGATCATCGGAATGTTGCCGTGGCACCATTTCCGTTATCGCCTCCATGGCACCCCTTTCTTTCCGCTATGGCGACAAATGCTCCCTATCATATTATGCCACCGTTTTCATAACATTGCATGTAACTTGAGTATGTCATCCTCATGAATATAATAGCCCATGAACCGTGCATCAGATTAAAATGATTCATATATGTAAAATGCTCAGAATTTCATGTAGTCTCACAATATCCAACTTTCACCGATGTTAAAATTGTTTAAAATTGCTGTTTGCATTAATGTACATAAATGACATGCTAAAATGGTTTTATTCATAACTAATTAACCGTGGCTCCGAATTAAATAAACCATATATGTAAATGGACTAGAAAAATGTGTAGAAGAACATGGTGCACTTACTTTTCCTGTTTAACAACATTAAAAATTATGTTTTAGGCAGAACAGTAGCAAATTCGAAAATTACATATGGGGATTTTCCGGAATTGTTATGTGTTGTTTCCGGCCTCATTTAAATTGCCTAGATAGGTAGTTCAATTATGCTTCACCTCTTGCCATGGTAAACAACATTTAACATTGATGAGTAGCATAAACGGGAGTGAACTAAATAATTGTTGTGAAGTTTCATCAATATGCAACTCGTTGCATATTGAGCTTCAATTAATGTGTAGTATTTGATTGTTGCACTTTGCCATGCCATGCCTCTTTAACCTTGTCATGCATCATACTTGGTTGTGCATCATGCCATGGTTATGTTATGTTTGTTTATCGGGTTGTTTGCTTCTTTCCGGTTGTGCTTCTTCTCGATAGTTCCCGGTACTGTTGCGAGTGTGAGGATTCGTTCGACTACGCTTGTTCGACTACTTCGTGGATTCGATCTTCTTCCAAGCGGGATTCCAGGCAAGATGACCATTACCTTGGATATCACTACTATCTTTGCTTGCTAGTTGTCTCGATGCTATCGTTATGTCTCACTACCTACCACTTATTTGCCAGCCTCCCAAATTGCCATGATACAGCATCTAACCTTCCACCATCCCAGCAAACCGTTGTTTGGCTATGTTACCGCTTGCTCAGCCCCTCTTATAGCATTGCTAGTTGCAGGTGCAGTTGCAGATTGTTCCATGTTGGGACATGGATGTCATGGGATATCACAATATCTCTCTATTTAATTAATGCATCTATATACTTGGTAAAGGGTGGAAGGCTCAGCCTGCTTGGTGTTTTGTTCCACTCTTGCCGCCCTAGTTTCCGTAGTACCGGTGTTATGTTCCCTGATGAGCGCTCCTAACATGTGTGGGGTTTTATGGGGACCCCCTTGATCATTCGTTTTAGGATAAAACTCTTCCAGCAAGGCCCAACTTTGGTTTCAAATTTGCCTAATAACAACTAAAACTTGCATAGGATAAAACTCTTCCAGCAAGGCCCAACTTAGGATAAATCTCTTCCAGCAAGGCCCAACTTTGGTTTCAACTAAAACATGTGTGGGGTTTTATGGGGACCCCCTTGATCATTCGTTTTAGGATAAAACTCTTCCAGCAAGGCCCAACTAAAACTTGCCAGCCCCCGTGGATAATTAATCAACAACCTGGGCTTGTGCTCCTCATGAGTGTTGGTCCGAAATAGGGCGATGTCTGGCCCCCCCTGGGAAACCGGGGTTTCAGCTAACCCGACGTCTGGCTCATCCGATGTGCCCTGAGAACAAGATACGTGCGGCTCCTATCGGGATCGTCGGCACACCGGGAGGTCTTG
Organism: Elymus sibiricus; assembly: GCA_039707655.1. NCBI lineage: Eukaryota > Viridiplantae > Streptophyta > Magnoliopsida > Poales > Poaceae > Elymus > Elymus sibiricus. The sequence continues at coordinate 33,502,369 of CM077674.1, forward strand.
CTGATTTAGTTTTACCTTTGACGAGTGGCTTGTCCACCGGGATTCCTTATAGGCATCGTGTTATCACGGTGTGAGGTTTTCCATCGGATGCGTGTGGTAATTTGTGATGGACTACTTGGAACACCCCTGCAGGGTTAAGTCTTTCGGAAAGCCATGCCCGCGATTATGTGACGACTTGGAAATTTATAATATCCGGTTGTAAAGAACTTGACACTAAATCTAATTAAAATACACCAACCGCGTGCGTAACCATGATCGTCTCTTTTCGAGGGAGTTAGGGAAGAGAACACGGTGGGGTTATGTATGACTCGTAAGTAGGTGTTCAGGATCACTTCTTGATCATTACTAGATTGCGATCGTTTATGTGTAGTTTACTCTTCTTATTCTTGTACTCGTAAGTTAGCCACATATAAATGCTTAGTGCTTGCTGCAACCTCACCACTTAACCATTCCTCACCCATTAAGCTTTGCTAGTTTTGATACCCATGGTAATGAGATTGCTGAGTCTCATAAAGGCTCACAGATTACTACAACAACAGGTGCAGGTACAGGTAAAGCGATGATTTGACGTGAGAGCGACGCTTGTTCTGTTTGGAGTTCTTCTGCTTCTTCTTCATCAATCATAGGATGGGTTCCGGGTCGGGAGCCTGGGATTAGCAGGGTGGATGTCGTTCTTCTTTTTCGTTTGATTTCATCCGTAGTCGGATCCTGCTCTTCTGTATGATGATTGCTATGTATTGATGTATTCATGCTGTAGCCTGTGGCGAGTGTAAGCCTGTATCTGGTATTCTCATCTACTCAGTACATGGTATGTTGTAATGATATCCGCCTTGCGAAGCGTCTCTGATATGCGCTTCTATCCTTGGCGGGACTTTCCAATTCCTCGAGGATAGGACCGCATATTGGGCGTTACTTTCGGCTAGCCATGGTTTGTAGAAAGACAAAGGTGGAGGAGGAGTGTTAAGCATGGGAACTGCTCTAGCACATGTTTATTATATAAGATGATGAGATTCTTTGTTGTAAACCATCTATCTATTATATATAAAAAGTGCTTGATAAACTCACCAGAAAAAAGAGAATACCCTAGAAAATCCCACAATAATTAGAAACATCCAACCATTAATTAGGTGGGCCTTTTTCCAATCAACCTATTATAACCGTCAGATTTTCATAAACCAAGGTGGACCCATAACCTAAAAGAAACCTATACACGATCTAGACAAAACCATAATACCATGCCCTCACGCTTGATCCAGATTTGGCAAATTGTAAAAAAAAAAGGAAGTTCTGACATTGTACGTATATGCAATCTCCCACGATCCAAACAGTCAAATAAAGGTTCACGTCCCTATAAATGTGAAATGGGAAATGTTTCCAGCCGGAGCGCCGGCTGAAACGTTCCGCCGGACGCGCGTGAGTCGTGGATCTGGACTGAACCCGCGCGCCCATCTGCTGCCACGCGTCCCCTGCACCGCTCTATCCAGCCCCACGCGCAGCCCCGAAGCTCCTGGACCACTCGCGACTTATCTTCTTCCCCACAACATTTTCTCTCTCCCATTGCCTGGCTGCTCTGTTCCATGGCACTGCCATGGATTTTTTTCAGGTCCTCCTCCTCTCCTCTTTTTCTTTCCTCCCCCTGATTTGTTGTGTGCTGGGAACAGAGCCACCCGCTGCTGCGAGCGGTGGCCGTAGCTAAGCGGGCTGCAACCAGCGCTCGTCACCATGGCCGCCCGCAGCTGGTTGCGCTCCTCTCCATGGCCGCCGCAGCAGGATTTTGCTACAACCATGTTTTTTTTTGCTGGAACCAGCCCATGTTTTTGCTACCACCCACCCACCCAAAATCTGCTACCACGGTGATTTTTGCTGGAACCGGCGAACAATTTTGCTACAACCGTTTTTGGTTTTTGTTACTACCGGTGTTTTGTGGATTTTTGCTACATCCATCTCCATGACATCGCCTATTTTTCCGGTCGATTTTTTTGCTACAACCATGCATAGATTTTTCTGGAACCGAAGACAATTTTTGCTACATCCACCCACGGCGGTGTTTGTCCACGGCGGCGGTGGCTTTTTTCTTCGTTGGGATCGGCAAGCAATTTTTGATACAACCGGCGAGCAGTTTTGCTTCAATCAGCATCTTCTTTTTGCTGGAACCATTGGAATTTTTTGCTGGAGCCCGTGTTTTCCAGAGATGCAAAACATTTTTCTTCATCGGGATCGACAAGCAATTTTTGATACAACCGGCCAGAAAATTTGCTTCAACCAGCATCTAGTTTTGCTGGAACCAGCAATTCCAAAGCTGTGACAACCGAAGCTTTTTTAGAGCCGTGACGGGTCACCGCTGCGAGCTGCGACGGCCACCGCGGCAAGACGCGCTGCAAGGTCACCGGGGCTGCTGGAACGGCGGTCCCGGGCGGGGGGGGGGGGGGGGGGGAGGAGGTTTGACGCAACATGGTAGCGAGGGCGGCAAGCCGGCGAGCGGTGGCGATCTGGCGAGCAGCGGCGACGGCGATCCAGCCAGCGGCAGTGGTCCGGCCAGCGACGGCGATCCGGCAAGCGGCGGTGGTCCAGTGAGCTTCGAAGGCCGGTCGTCTCGTTCTCGTCCCGCACCGCGCTCGCGTGATTTGGGGGCAAAAAGTGCGCTTGAGGACGAAGCACGCCTTGATCTGACGGCTATAACACAGCGCATCGAACGGGCACGGTGCGTCCGGCCCAAATTTGGGCTAGCGCGCCGGCCCCTAGTACTCACCATATGAAATCTCTCCAGCCACCGCCGCTGCCGCCGTTATGCATGCCTCTTGGTAACTTCCTTGCGATTCCTCCTGTCCTCGCCTGCATGGCCGGAGACCGTGCGCTCTACTCTCACTCGTACTCCTCGCTCAACGGACACCCACGCGAGAGGCGGAACTAAGCAGTGGGGCGCCGGCGGCCTGCTTCAGTCGTTCCTCATAGGACTGCACTGACCAGTCGGCATGCTTCAATGGCGGACAAGGAAGCGAGGACGATATTGATTTAAAACGTCCAAGCGACAATCTACCGCATGAGGGAAAAATGAAGCAGGTCAGCACCGTGTGCCCTCTTCTGTGAATTGAGACCATCTCCTAACCAACAAGTACATCCATCATAGATTTTGCTTTAGTTTTTAATACCAAAAAATAGGCCTGCAAGATGATGCTGTGTAGGGAGTTCAACAACAGCAAGCTGATGTGATTCGCTTAGCTCCGTCGCTTGCCAACAAGTAGCAAGGTTGTCATCTGCATTGGCAGTGCATGTCCCTATATGTATCCGTCAACTACATATTTCCTTGCTACAAGACGACAGGCTCACCCCGCTTAATTAGTTGCGATTCTCTGCAAAGGTGCATGCGGTATTAAGGGGACACACTGCCATCGTCAGCCATCCAATTGGCAGGCGCTAGGCCTGCGAGCAAAATCTCATCTCTAAACGAGCGTCTGATGCGTTCCTTAGTATACCTCAAGTGGCGTTGAACTCTGGTGTTAGTTGAGGTGCGAGACAACGGCCGGCCATGCACGTACGGAGGTATGTTAGCAACCCAGGCCTAGCTCCCGGTCCATCGGCATATGTTCAGACGTTTCCGGTGCGCATCGGACACTTCACTACAAGCGGAGAGCCCATCACATCCCAAAAGACCGGCCTGAAGGGAGTGTGGCACTCTCCCTTATAAGGAGGTCCTATCCTCCTCCCATATCCGAGGTGGGACTAAAGTCACTGGCGTTGCCCAAGGTCAAGTTCCTGACACCACGCCACCCTAGGGAAGCCCCTCTTAGGGTGGCGTGTGGCCCAGCTTTGATACCACTTATTAGCAACCCAGTCCCAGCTCCCGGTCCATCGGCATATGTTTGGACGTTTTCGGTGCGCATCGGACACTCCACTACAAGCGGAGAGCCCACCACATCCCAAAAGACCGGCCTGAAGGGAGTGTGGCACTCTCCCTTATAAGGAGGTCCTAGCCTCCTCCCATATCCGACCTCCCATATCCGAGGTGGGACTAAAGTCACTGGCGTTGCCCAAGGTCAAGTTCCTGATACCACTGGAGTTGCCCAAGGCTAGTCTTTTGGGATGTGGTGGGCTCTTTGCTTGTTGTGGTGTGTTCAATGCGCATCGGAAACGTCCGAACATATGTCGGAGGTTGGGAGCTGGGCCTGGGACGCTAACAAGTGGTATCAGAGTTGGGCCCCACACCACCCTAAGGGGGGCTTTCCTAGGGGGGTGGGGTGTCAGGAACTTGACCTTGGGCAACGCCAGTGACTTTAGTCCCACCTCGGATATGGGAGGAGGCTAGGACCTCCTTATAAGGGAGAGTGCCACACTCCCTTCAGGCCGGTCTTTTGGGATGTGGTGGGCTCTCCGCTTGTAGTGGAGTGTCCGATGTGCACCGGAAACGTCCGAACATATGCCGATGGACCGGGAGCTGGGCCTGGGTTGCTAACAAGGTACCGGTCGACGATGAGCTTCAAGCTGCTTCAACATGCATCCAAAGGAGAGAACTATTATGTGCGAGCAATTAATTTTCGTCAGCATCCACCGAAAGTAGATCATTGAGCCAGTACAAAAGAAAATAACTGCTCCCACATCAGTACGCAGCTAGCTGCATTGGTATTTTTGGGGGGCTGATGTGGTCAGTTTTTTCTAATATTTTTTATTACTTCATCAATAGAAAAAATGGTCGTGATGTAATGGTCAACCATGATTTCTGATTGCCTGTGTAAGTAAAGAACTTTTATTCCTAACAGTTCATGGTAATGGTATATTCTGTTTCGCCATATTTTACATACTCAGCTAATTTTGTGAGAGCTGATTACTTCAAACAGGTCAAAATGTTTTAGTTTTGGTGTCTTTTTCTAATCAACGAACTATTACCATCAGATTTTCATAATACAAGGTGGACCCATAACCTAAACGTAACCTATACACGATCTAGACAAAACTATACATAACTACCATGCCCTCACATACTCATCTAATATAAATGTTTCAGATCTAATTGGCTAGAAATTATATATCAATAGGAAAGGAGGAGGGAATATAAATGCATACACATTTCATTTACTCTCTCATGATAACTAAAAAGTATATGGAGTAACACATAATAGTTCGGGATAGCCACAAATTCATTCATGCAAGATGCATCAACTAGAAAAAGGTATAAGAGCAATATTTGTATCAACACTGTGAGCTTGCCAAGTTAAAATAATTTGAATGAGAATAAATTTTGTGTATGTGTTATTTCAAATATATTTTTCTACCATATAAAGTGGAGACACTATTTCTTGCCAAAATATATTTTGTTGTAGCCTGGAACAATTAACTGAGAACCAAATTGAAGGAATACATTTTATATCTTGAGCAGGTAAATAAAATATGTTTCACATTTTTGCCATAGTTTTGGAATACTGTAATTCTTAATTTCTCACCGTGCAGACTACCAATGCGACGTGTTAGACAACAAACCATACGACCCTTTATCCCTGGGAAAATCCGTAGCCATGAATACGGTACCCGCCGCCATCGTCCCAGAGTAAGACCCGTGCCGAAACTTGAACCCTAATCAATAACTACATTTCGTCTTGCTACTCGCAAACCAATCTTTGCGGCACAAGAAACAGCTAAACAGGGATGTCCTCTCTGTTTCTCAGATCCAACACTCGTGTGCCCACTTAGCAAGCCAAAATTTGGTATAACCATCTACTACCTAGCTAATTTCATTGCATTTTTGTATGTCATGATGCAATCTGCCGCTTAATACATTGGAAACATGTGCCACTGCAGTGGAATGGAGGACGATTGTCGCATGGACGGCTGAAGTGGGTGGGCGGTTGCTGCATGAAGCGGCAGATGGCTGAAGTAAGTGGCGTGGATCCAATATGCATGGATGCATGTGGAGTCAGATGCTCCATAAGCTTTGCTACCTATACTGTGTTTCTCTTTTATAAGAGGCCCTCCTTTTAGAGTCGGAGGGAGAAAACAAAGATGTAGGTCTTATAATTAATTTTATAATATCATAAATTGAATTTTATTGCATTTTTCAATTAGTTTGCCTTCTATAGAGAGGAACAACTATTTCCTTCAGAAGAGATAATATAATTATACATACACAAATAAAATAATTTAAATAAAAATAGAAAAAAATAAGGTGTATATCATGTATAGTTATATATCAGTAAGAAACTATGTTTGCAAAAGGCTCATATTTGTGAATGTGATCACATTTGGTTCCAATTTTCTTTAGACAAATCAAATAACGTGTTCCAATGACAAAACTTCATAAAGTTCTAGCCCGCACATCGGGCGGGCCACTTTGCTAGTTGACTGAAAAGCACACCTCTCAAAATGAAATTAAAATGAAATTATCTCTGTTTTAAGCAATGAGCTCTGGTACATTGCAAATCTCTGCTTCCCTCTGCAAAGGGCCATTCTTCTTATTTATTGTTGAGTCATCACTTTCTCATTCAAGCACCAACATAGAGAGCAGTTTTGTCATTCTTTGTTTAACATGCATTTGGTCTAATTAATGTTGGATGTGAGCATGACTGGATATTTTCTATGCTGAATTACAATGTTTAGTCGCTGCTTAAACTTCAGAGGTGCTCTGCATTTATGTTTTGCGGTTCAAGAAAGGGCTAGCAAGATACCATTCTATCATATTGTATCATGATTATTGTGACAAAGTGTTGGTATTTGAGATATAGTATTATTGCTCGCTAGTTCATTATTTTATTGATATCAGTAAACGTGGCTGCCAATTGTTATCATATAGATGGTTATTCTATGATCCTTGTTGAAATCTGATCACTAGCTAAGTTTATGTACATCTACAAGAGCAAATGAGTTTGCAAAACTTTTTCTTTATCACTTTCAGTTTGTCAACTGAATTGCTTGAGGACAAGCAATGAGTTAAGCTTGGGGGAGTTGACACGTCTCCAACGTATCTACTTTTCCAAACACTTTTGCTCTTGTTTTGGCCTCTAATTTGCATGATTTGAATGAAACTAACCCGGACTGACGCTGTTTTCAGCAGAAGTACCGTGGTGTTATTTTTTTGTGCAGAAATAAAAGTTCTCGGAATTGGACGAAACTTTCTGGAGAATTATTTTGGAATAAATAAAAAATACTGGAACGAAGAAATACCATAGAAGAGCCTCAGGGGGCCCACAAGGCCAGGTGGTGTGGCCACCCCCCTGGTCGCGCCACCCAGGCTTGTGGGGCCACTGAACCAGCGTTTGACCTAATTCCTGCCCTATATATTCACATCCTCCGAGAAAAAAATCAGAGAGAAAGTTTCATTGCGTTTTACGATACGGAGCCGCCGTCACCTCCTGTTCTTCATCGGGAGCCCTGATCTGGAGTCCGTTTGTGGCTCCGGAGAGAGGGAATCGCCGCCGTCGTCATCACCAACCCCTCTCCATCAACAATTTCATGATGCTCACAATCGTGTGTGAGTAATCCCCTTGTAGGCATACTGGAGGTAGATGGGATTGGATGAAATTTCATATGTAATCATGTCATTTTGTTAGGGCTTGATCCCTAGTATCCACTATGTTCTGAGATTGATGTTGCTATGACTTTGCTATGCTTAACGCTTGTCACTAGGGCCCGAGTGCCATGATTTCAGATCTGGACATGTTATGTTTTCATGAATATATTTGTATTCTTGATCATATCTGCAAGTTGTATGCACCTGTTATTGTTCTGAACCTTAGACCCCAAGGTGACAATGGTTGGGATATCGATGGGAATGACTTTAACTTGAGGAGTTCATGTATTCACCATGTGTTAATGCTTTGTTCCGGTTCTCTATTAAAAGGAGCGCCTTAATTACCCTTAGTTTCCATTAGGACCCTGCTGCCACAGGAGGGTATGACAAAAGATGTCATGCAAGTTCTTACCGCAAGCACGTATGACTATATATGGAATACATGCCTACATATGATTGATGAATTGGAGCTATTGTGTATCGCTCTAGGTTGTGATAGTTACATATCGAATTTCATCGAAACATCTCATCGCTACTCCATGCCTACGCTTTACTACTATTGTCTCTGCTAAAGTTGTTACCATCCCACTTGCTACAAACTTGTTACTAGTGCTGCTCTTACCATTACTTTATCACTATTGCTATCACTGCTATCATATTACTGTGCTACTAATAAATTGCTGCAAGAAAGTGATTTCTCAGGTGTGGTTGAATTGACAACTCAACTGCTAAGGCTTATAAATATTCTTTGGCTCCCCTTGTGTCGAATCAATAAATTTTGGTGAAATACTATCCTCGAACACTATTGTGATCCCCTATACTTGTGGGTCATCAAACACCCACAGTGACAGTATGAACCACAAGCAAGCCACTGCCGACATGTGCAAGTCGGCAGGATAAACCGTTATTCCAACAAGTTGGGAGGCGCCACCGCCACCGCCACAACGAAGATTCAACGCGTAAGATCTACAGAAAATAGTCACGTCAGCAATAGAAGGACAAGACCGTCAGCGAGACCTGGTATCAGACCATCAGCAGGACATGACAGCAGAAAGGCTCTTCATGGGAACGGAGAACCCACTTCAGGTTGCTCCCTCACTTAAATATTCTCATGAGGCTGCCACCAAGGAAATGGGCAGCCAGGATACCTCAGGACAGTGAACAGCAAGGGATTGTTATTGGGTAGTCAGAATGTCAACCCCAAGAAACCCAGAGACACAACACCACCGCTTGCACCAGGAGCCTCGGAGGACCCTCAAATTCGGCCTCTAAGCTGGACTTTTTCCCCTCAAAAGTCAAAGAACATCATTCACCGCAGCTTTTCAGACAAGTTTCTGAACCCATTGACACTTCCTTTGGAAGGAAATTCAAGGCATTATGGTGAGTATAAACATTAGCCAGCTTGGTAAGGAGAAATGTTTCTTTCTACACATGCTCTATGATCGGGGCAATCCCATTTGGTTCTAAATTCAAGAAAATCTTGCGACTATATGCCTTATTTCTCCTCGTTTCGTCTTGTGGCATTGCCGTAAAATATGTGCCTGACAGCCAAGAACAAGAGGGTATTCTTGGGTGTGAGCAATCTATATGAGGAAACTATATCTTCATTATCGAGGACACAAAATTTCGGGACAACGCGTCAAAACGCATCGTGCAAAAAGGAAATTCTTTCAAGGACTGCCAAATAATGGACCGGTGTTCACTAAAATGGTCATAACTTTGTCACTCGGAGTCCGTTTCTAACCCACAAGTACTCAAAATGCTCACGACGAGCGTGCAAATCCAAAATATTCTCCCCACTTGCACCAGGAGCTTCAGAGGACTCTCAAGGCCTCTAAGCTGGACTTTTTTCGCTTGAAAGTCAAAGAACATCATTCGCCACAACTTTTCAGACAAGATTCTGAACCCATTGACACTTCCTTTGGAAGGAAATTCGAGAGATTATGGTGAGTATAAACATTAGCCTGTTTGGTAAGGAGATATGTTTCTTTAAGGGGGTACGTTTGTAAAACCCTGGATTTTCATTACTGGAAAATTCTTTTCCAGATTTGGCTTCTGTCTTTTTCTTTTGGTGTTCTTGGATTTTATTTGCACTCTTGTGCTTATTCGAGAGTTAGTGACTTGCCTAGTTACTTGGGATTAGGGTTTTGCCTCCAAAACCCTAATGGCCATTTCTTCTTAATTAAACCCTAAGGACCCAGTTGCACTGGACCACCAATTTCTATTGCACCATAACTCACCAAATTAATTGCAGGGCTCCTCCTACACTTATATTCACCCTTTCAATCTTAAAACTCACACACTTAAGTCAAACTTTCACCAGAACAATTCATCCAGGGTTTCTGCCAGATTTGTCAGTTTGTGAAGCAAGTGCATTGTGCATCCATCCTATGAAGCTGAAATTTTGCATAGAGCCTAACCTATCCACATAAAGCCTACCCACAAATTTTGAGCCTCACCCAACTCCCACAACTCCCTACAAATATTCCTAAACCATACAGCCAAAACCCTAGCCTTGTGAAAGAAGTATATTTTGAACCTATCCAATTAAGCCTGAATTTGTCATGATTATCAAACATGACAAAACACTTATGCCACAAAAACTTTAGCCCATGCCACCACTCCATCTGACCACAGCAACCTCCCAAAGAATTTGACCAGGAAACAAAGTTGTACATGAAGTACCACCTAGAGCCACCCAAATGACCTCAAATTTTGCAGCAGTACTCACCCTAATACCAATACCCACTACAGGAAAAACCAGACCATTTCACCTCACAAATTTCAAATGTCATATAACAAACACCTTCTGGTAGAAACATAATCTGGATGCTACACTCAAAAATAAAACACACCAGGCCCCCACCTAGGCACACTTAGACTCTACTAACCCTAGACTACACCTAGGACAAGGTGGCACCAGCCAGAACCAAGCCAGGCGTCTAGAAGCCGTGGTGACCACGATCCTGGCTGGCCATGGACGCGCTCTACGCACGGCAGAGCGCCTGCGTCATCCAAACGATGGCCCCCTCCCCCTCCAGCTTGTCCTGGCGCGCCCGGAGCATCGCACGTCCCCAGGCCCCTCCCCGATGCTTCTCCCCTCGCTCTCGTGCCCCCCCACACCGCGCCATCACCGTCGCCATCCAACAACAATGGGCGCCCGTGCCTCGGCAGGACCCTCCACTCCCCTCGTCCGTTTCCTGCCGACCACGGCCTCCACTGCTCGCCCGTGGCACTCCCCGATGTGCCGCGTGCTCCAGAGCCAGCCGGAGCCAGCGCTGAGCATCCCCAGGCCCCGGCGACCGTCCGCCCGTGGCCGATCCTATCCCCTCCCTACCCCGGCCTATAAAAGGCACACCCGGGCCTCTCTAGCTCTCACACTCGCTCACTCAAACCCCATGGAGTCGAATCCGGCAGATCTCGGGTAGGAAGTCCTGAGATGGTAGCCTTGGCACGATGGTAACTGGGACACAGGATTTTACCCAGGTTCGGGCTCTCTCTAAGAGATAGCACCCTACGTCCTGCTTTTATTGTATTGATGGATGGGGTACAGAGTACATGTTTATCTACCTCGAGATCGAGTATGAATGAGTTAGCCTCTATGGTCTAGACCCCTCGGCTTATATAGACGCCGGGGTACCTAGGGTTACACGTAGTTCGGTTACATCTAAAGATAAACATGCCGAAGATTGCATTCGTGCCTTGGAGTATGTGCCAAGTCTTCGGAAGATTCCATCTCGACTCCACTAGGGGCCCTGACGAAGGTGGCCTACAGGTTGGTTGTTTTGGTGGTCCTCGGCCCAGCCCATGTCCTCTGGGAGCCGACATGGTTAGCACCCCCTTATCCAGGACACCATCAGTAGCCCCCGAACTGGTCTTCAAGCCGAGGACACTACTCCGCCTCACCGAGTTGTTCTTCATCTGCAGTCATTGGCCTTGCAAGCGGGTTCAACAAGCCCTACATCTTTCCGAATTAGCACCATATCCGATGCGTTCCTTGGATCCGAATTTGTTGCCTTAAGAGCAAAGAAAGCCTATGTTGAGGATGAGTCAATGACCCGACCCCACTCTGGCAGCTTTTCAGGCACGTCGTCTGATCACGGCACCCGCATACGGCCTGGGGGGGCCACCGCTGCTATGTCCAATCGGACGGGTTGTAACAAGCCCCGAGACATGTTAAGCGGTATCATTACTTTCCTCCTCGATTTACGCATGCACGTACGGCACGATGCCTATGAAGCACGCAAATTTACCATCGCGGGACTCAAGCGTCCCATCGATCCACGACTAGAGATTTCTATACAGGGCCACGGTAAAAGGATGGGTCTCGCTTGCCTCCTCAGCCCCAGCGCCGTTTAGAGTGCTTTTTGTCATGGAGAATGCCGCAGCTTCGTCTTCACGCCCTTCCGGTCCCCTCGAAGGAGACTGAAAGAGTTGCTCGGTGTCCCAAGGGGAACTAAATCTTCTTTCCATCACCGGGTACTTGCCTGAGCCAGAGTTTATGCACGCTCGCCTGGGATTGATCTCCCTGGGCACCGAGGTCCTTCAAGATTCCTTCCCCAAACGGCAAGCTCATGGGCGGGTATGCTTTGTTTCTTTCCTTCTCCGGGGCTTGGGCTTCCCTATCCATCCTTTCCTCAGAGGTCATCTACACTTTTACGGGCTCCACCTTCATCATCTATCGCCCAATTCCATCCTCCACATAGCCTGCTTTGTTACTTTGTGCAAAGCCTTCCTCAGGTGCGAGCCACACTTCGAACTATGGTGCAAGTATTTTTGCTTGGTTCCTCGCGTCCGAAATGGGGTATTATTTGAGTGTGGTGGAGCCAAGTTCTGTAGAATCACGGGATCCGGCTATCTTGTCGGTACCCCAAAAGAGGACAGCGAGACTTGGCAGGGGGATTGGTTTTATATTCCCGATGTGCCTCTGGAGGACCCTCCACAGCAGGGACTTGCTCCTTTTTCACTGACTCCTCCCAAGAAAACGGTACAACTAGCATCCGAGGACCCAGTCCTGAGAAGGGATTTCTGCCGTGGCCAGGTTGGCTGCCCAGGTGACCTGTCTTGGTCATGATGGGCTAACTCTCATCAATGTGATGGTGGTGGCTCTTGCCCGAGGAATCCAGCCACTTCAACAGCGCGTCCATCCATTCAACAGGGCCAATGACTCGACCCGCGCTCTTCGAGGAGAATTTCACAACCGCCAGACACTCGCAACAATGCTGGCATCGATGTTTAAAGGTGAAGAGGCGGACTTCCTCAAGGAGCCGATGTTTGATGGTTTTTCTTGCCACAAACCCATACAAGCAGTAAGTTTTAACAACTAACTCATTTATTTCTTCCGAGCAAGGTATATAACTACCTGATTAGCTTTTCACTATGTCCGAACAGGGCTGGAAGCAGTGGGTCATCACGGTGAGCTCCCCGGCTCCTCAACTGGAGATCCGGGATAGTGAACAGGGCTGGAAGCAGTGGGTCTTGAGGTGAGAGTGGGTAATGCACGGTACCGAAGAGGCTAGCAAAATATTGATAGGTGGAAGTGCATGTAGACCAAAATAGTCACATTAGTCATAAAGAACTCAAATACTTATTGCGAAAGTCTAGTAGCCCTCGAAGCAAGCACAACTTGCATGCCCCTAGGGGCGAGGTTGGTAGGAGTTAACGATCGCGGCCCCTGATCCGAACGCACATGAGTGCCACTTTAAGACATCCCACACTCCGACTTCCCCGCTAATGCCAGCGGCCACCACTTTCATGTATACGGACTTACAAACCTTAACACCAATATCCGTACTTAACCTTAACCATTCACCTACACACTCACATATCACCACTTCAATATCGCAAGACTATTGCAAGGAATCAAACTTATCAAATTCAATGATCTACAAGTTCATGCAAATTTTTATTATACCACTCATATATACCCATTATTTTTTAGACCAACATATAATTCATGCAAATTACCACTTCCTATTCAACTCTCTAAAAGGATATAAGTGAAGCAAGAGAGTCCTAATCTTTTCTACAAAAACATAGCATATCACCGTGCTCTAACAAATTTAAGTGAAGTACAAGAGCAATTGCCTCAACCCAAACAGATATAAGTGAAGATCAAATGAGCATTCTATAAATGTAAGATGAATGTGTGTCTCTCTTAATAGGTGTGATCAAGAAACAATGTTTGCAAAGACCAGCAAACAAATCTAAAACAAAAGCAAAGGACGCTCCAAGCAAAGCACATATCATGTGAAGAATAAAAATATAGCTCCAAGTAGGAATACCGATAGTTTTGAAGACGAAAGAGGGGATGCCTTCCGGGGCATCCACAAACTTAGACGCTTGAGTCTTCCTTAGATATTTCCTTGGGGTGCCATGGGCATCCCCAAGTTAGGCTCTTGCCGCTCCTTGTTCTCCTTGTATTGCTATCTCACCCAAAACTTGAAAAACTTCATTCACACAAAACTTAATGGAACTCGTGAGATAGTTTAGTATGAATAAAATAAAACTCCCAATCATGTACTGTCAAGACAAGATGCATATTTATTTCCAGGTAAAGGCTACTGTATCCTATCATTTTCACAATTTATATCCCCAATATAAGCCATGGAAACTCTAAAACAAGCAGTCAAAGAAAACATAACAGCAATCTTTCAAAAACAAAATAGGCTGTAAAAAACGAATTATTATCCATTTGGATAAGTATAAATGGTACTTCCTTCACAATGATCCATACTGGACAGAAACTTGGGGGAGTTTTGTGGACAAAATGTCTTGGCAAAATACTGTGAATTTTTGCATGCTCACATTATGTAGGGATATATAGGTCCTGCATTAATTTCTGAATTTTTGAAGCAACATAAAATATAGTTGCTTCACAAACTGAAATTGTGACCAGAAACCAAGATTGGATGGTGTGCTCACATAGATTGTTGGATGGGGATGAAATTTGTTGGAGAGTCGTGATTTTATCATACAAATGACCTACCAAAATTTCATCTCATTTGGATTAGCCTAGCTAGTACTTCCTTTACAAAGCTTCTCTCTTGACAGAAACTTTGGAAATTTGCTGAGGAAGATTTACTAGGCAAATGAAGCTGAATTTTGGCATGTGGCAATTATTTGGATAGGAAAGAATGGACAAAAAATTTGAGGGCAATCAAGAAAAGATAAATAGCACTTCCTTCACAAAGTGCCATTCTGGACAGAATGGAAAATGAATATTCCTGAATTATTTTTGAACTAGGAAAGAATGGATTTTGACATATTTGTGGAAGATATGATCCAAAGAATTTATGAGAATTTTGTGGGATTTTTTGGAATGGTAGAAATATAGGTTGCTTCGCATCTAGGGCAAACAGGGTTATTCCTTTAATAGAAAAAGGAATACTCCCAATAAATAAATATTGGAGTTGGGCTAAGATGGAAATGACATGGCCTTGGGATAGATTTGAGAATGACAAGCCACTAGGAAGTGGCAGGAGAGAAGATCTTCCCACGTTTCAAGACCACATAGCCACGGAAAAAGACATTCCAAATAAAATTTGAAGAAATCCAAAAGAAAAAGAAAGGGCCAAAAAAAATCGGGGTGTTACATTGGCAAGAGGGTTGTCAAGCCCCTTGTATTGCTAGTTACAAGGTTAAAAGCAAATAGATAGATAGATAATGGTACGGAAAATAGTAAAGAAACAATTTTGTAGGAGTTTTGTATTGATGGAAGAATAGGCCCAGGGGACATAGGTTCTCTAGAGATAACACTCTCAAAAGATGGCAAACGGCATGGTAACAAATTATAGTTGGGTAATTGATAAGAATAGCAACCTTTATAACTATGATCATTCATGACATAATCTCTTATAGGCATTACGTCCATGACAAGTAGACCGTTAATCCAACTGCATCTACTACTATTACTCCACCCCAAGACCGCTATCCAGCATACATCTCAAAGTATTAAGTTTGCAAGAAATAGAGTAACGCAATAAGCAAGATGACATAATGTAGACAGGAAGAAATCTAGCAATAAGTTCAAACCCCGTCGTTTTATCCTTAGTGGCAACAATACAAATACTTGTCTTGTCCCCATTCTGTCACTTGGGTATAGAATACCGCAAGATTGAACCCACTACAAAGCACCTCTCCCACTGAAGATAAATCAATTGAACTTGGCCAAAGAAGATAGATAGATCAGAGAGAAATACAAAGCTTTTTAATTATGCAGCAAAGAAACTTCAAAAGATTCAACGGGATTCAATGAACAATCTGATCATAAACTCAAAATTCATCATGTCCCAACTAACACACCGCAAAATTACATCGGAACCGAATCACACAAGGAAGAAGGGGAACATGGTATTGAAGATCCAAAAGAGAGAGAGAGAGAGAGCACCATCTAGCGACTACTATGGACCCGTAGGTCCTAAAGGAACTATTCACACATGGTCATGGAGGCAGCAAGGTTGATGAAGAGGCCTCCGACAGGGCTCCAGAACAGGGCTCTTTGCCGTCAGCTGAGCTCTTTGCCGTTAGCTTTTCATCGGGGCTCACGGCAAAGACTGGCTTTGCCGTCTGTTTGGTACTGTGCCGTCTGTTTTTATTTGGCTGACGACAAAGTTTATAACAGACTTTGTCGTCTGTTTTTATTTGGCTGATGGCAAAGACGGTTCTTTGCCGTCTGTTTTTGTCTGGCTGATGGCAAAGACCGTTCTTTGCCTTCTGTTTTTGTCTGGCTGACGGCAAAGACAGTTCTTTGCCGTCTATTTTTGTCTGGCTGACGGCAAAGACAGTTCTTTGCCGTCTGTTTTTATTTGGCTGACGACAAAGATAGTTCTTTGCCGTCTGTTTTTGCCTGGCTGACGGTAAAGACAGTTCTTTGCCGTCTGTTTTTGTCTGGGTGACGACCAAGACAGTTCCTTGCCATCTATTTTTATTTGGTTGACGGCAAAGCCTTTGCCGTCAGTTTTGAAACAACTATAGGCAAAATGACTGTATCGATTTTTATTTTTTTTGAAATTGCAAACAAGGTCTAAAGAATATGAAATTTGGCGTGGTATTGGTTTATGATTCCTAGAAGGCATGGAAAAAGTTTACTAAATTTTAACATAGATATTTTATCAAAATTTATAGGGTAAACAAACACAAAAATTGTGCTTGTTTCCTAGTGGCTAGGCAGCCACTTCCACGGATCGGTGATGTGGCAGGGGCAGCCACCCCCACGGATCGGTGATGTGGTAGGGGCAGCCACCCCCACCATGCATGCCTCCACTGCCGTAGGAGAGCTCCCGAGCTCCTGCCTCCATTTGATCCTGCCTTGACCTCGCCGGCCACCGAAGCTCCGCCGCCACCTCACCGGAGCATCGCGACGCCCCTGCCTTCTCCTCGTCTCTCCCTTCATTCTTTTCCTTCTCTCTCTCTTCTCTCAAGTGGATCCCTCTCTCCACAGGTACAGCGACGCCACCGCCAAGTCTCCAACCGCCGCCATGGACAACCTCAAAGCTCTGCTGCCACCTCCCAAGGTCATCCCACGACTTCTGCCTCTGGATCCGACCAGAATCAGATCGCCCCTGCCCTGATTCGTCGTCAAGCCGCCAGGAGACACGCAGCACTGCCGCACCCCTGAACTCCCGCTCGTCTGCGTCGAGCTCCTCCTACTCGTCTATTCATAGGGCAGTGCTGTAGAGGCGCAGCAGCCACTTCGATGCACGCGAGCTGTTCCGTGAGCCGGCGAAGCGCGTCGACTCGAGCGCTGGGCCGGGCGAGATCAAAGGCCTCCTTTGCCACAGCCCTCCACCGCCGCCGCCTTTGTCCATGTGCGACCATCCACCTCCATTCGTCATCATGCGCCGGCCACCGAAGCCCTGCCGGAGTTGCCAACCACCACTGTGACCCTGCACCACCGCTGCCTTCGTCCGTGCACAACGATGGCCACGACCTCGACGACCACCTTTATTTTTTAATGTATACCAGGCTCTTTGCCGTTAGTGTAAAAAAATAGTAGGCAAAGGCTTCTTTTCTTTGTCGTCTGCCCGACAGAAAGTTGATGGCAAAGTATAGCTTTGCCGATTTGTTCTTTGGCGACACTCTTTGCTGTCAGCCTACTGACGATAAACTCTTTGCCGTCAGGTTATCAGGCTTTGCCATCTGTCCTTGGCTGATGGCAAATTACCTGATTCCTGTAGTGTATTGAAGATCCAAAAGTGAGAGAGAGAGCACCATCTAGCTACTACAATGGACCCGTAGGTCCTAAAGTAACTACGCACACATGGTCATGGAGGCAGCAAGGTTGATGAAGAGGCCTCCGGCAACGGCTTCCCCCTCCGGCAGGGTTCCGGAACAGGGCTCGAAATGGGATCTCTTCAGAATAGAGGCTTGTGGCGGCGATGAAATTCGTCTGGAGGTACGACGGATGGTTTCGGTATTTATAGGGATTTATGGTGGTGGAATCAGGTCAAGACGGTAACCGAGGGCCCCACATGGACAGGTGGCGTGGCCACCCCCATTGGCCGCGCCATGTGTCCATGTGGCTGGCTGGTGGCCCCTCTCGACACTTCCCGAAGCTTCCAGTGTTTCTTGTTGCCCAAAAAAAATCATGATAAATCGGCAACGTATTTTGACTTCCGTAGATATTGATTTCCTGCGAAACCAAAAACAAGTAGAAAATAGGAACTGGCACTGGGCACTAAATTAATAGGTTAGTCCAGAAAAATAATATAAATTGCTATAAAAAGTATATAAAAATGATAACATAATAGCATTACACAATAAAAAATTATAGATACGTTTGAGACGTATCAAATAACACTAGAAGCCAAGTACCTAGCATACTTGGCTAAGGTCATAAAAATAGTCGGCTATCTATAAGCCGAGTGTCACACTCAGCATCCAGGACTCGTCTCACACTACTGCAGGAATGCCTACCAGTGGTGGGCACCAAAAGCCCAGTAGTGGCGGGCGACGCTCTCAGGGGCGCCCGCCACTGGTCTCCTGCCACTGGTAACATGGCATCAGTGGCGGGCGCGCGCTCGCCACTGTCAGCACTATAACAGTGGCGGGCGTCCAAAATTGCCCGCCACTGACGTCGATCTCGTAGCAGTGGCGGGTGCTTTTATCAATGGCGGGCACCTTTGTGCACCCGCCACTGTTGTGTAGATGTATGTGCGGCAGGCCGTTGGTACCACCCGCCACTGATTAATGCTCCAAGCTGCAATGAAAAACGCTGCCACGGCAGCATTAGCTGATGCAAATAGCGAACAGTTCTCATTAAATGGGATCACATCAGAAATAAAACTAATGATAATAACTTAGAACAAAGAACGAGAAGTACATTAAGAATAAACGAGTAACGAACAATACATATTCATCAAATATAGTGTGCTGATAAAGTTAAACAACATAATAGGCCAAATATGTTTAGTCACGCATGAAGTAGTGACCGCTTCAATAAGCTAGCTAGGTTAGCCTCTTTTGTTTGTTCGACTCATCTTCTTCGGTGTTACTATAGTATAGGCCGAACGACGAGCAGACCTCTTTGTTTGTGATAGTCGTGAACGTGGCTTCTAGTTGTTCGAGCACTAAGCCAACTTCAGCCGACTTGTTTTGTAGTTCTTGACCCCATGTGAGGATTTGTGATAGTCTGGTTGTTGCCTACAAGATAGATTGTTCCATTTGAAGGCAATTTTTCTCCTTCCAATGCATTTGTAGTTTTTTTCAACCGTGTGGCCTCCTGTATTAGTCCAATCGAAAAGACATTCATCCAGAAGGTCCTTCAGGAGTGACCAGTCTTTTCCTGGGTTCTTCGTGGAATCCATCAAGTAACAATTGCACCTTTGCGGTCTTACCACTAGGAGAACCCAATGGTTGCTGCGCAAAACAGAAGAAACATACCCCAAACATGAGAAAGTTACAAGTTTTAAGACGTGAAAACATATATGAAGGAAAAAGGTACGAAAGTGAAAGTGTAAAGCCAAAGAAGGACGTACATGGGTCGGTAGGGTGCGAGGAGGAAGTTTTTCAGCTTGTTATGTTGCATGAAATCCAGAAGGTAATTCTTCATGCACCGCCTACCTTCCTCATTTCTTAGGTTCTCCTCGTTCAAGAGATAAGGGTCGGTTATCGCGACATCAGAAATATTCTGGCGTCTGACCTCTGTGGCTTGAAAAAGCGCCCATAGCCTCATTAGGCAAATTTCAAGACTATAGAACTTGAACATATAGAAGATCTCTTTGAAATCTACATATATTTTATCCCCACTGAATTTTTCAAAGAAACTATAACCCTTTGGCACCTTCACCGTGTAATGTGTTGGGTTAATGATATCTCCTTGCTTCTTATTGGCTAGCTCTGAATCTACAATTTTTTCATGTAGAATATTCATCTCAATCCTTAGTTGCTCATACACAATGTCTGGTACCATTCTCTTACCCCGGCTATAGGCAGGTGCTATTGGGTTGTCAGCACATTGTTCATATGCCAAAGACTTCTTCGGTGCCTTCGTCCGTAGCGGTGGGCTATCATTTGCACGTGTGGTGGCAGAAGTCTTTCTCTTAGTATTCATTTTTGCACCCTTTTGATGCGTCTTCCTATTTTTCACCAGTTGGACGGAAGCGGGCGGACATGACATCGCTTCTTGGGCCACCACCTTCTTTAGTGTTGTTGGATTAAACTTTGGTTTTTTGCAAGGTTGCGTCTCGGGATGGGCTGGCGGAGTCTCCTCATCCGTTGGGTTATAATTAATTGTGGTATCGGACAAAATTGGTTCTTCTACAGCATAATTAGGATTTTGTGATTCTTCAAGCATGTGCTCTTCCCACACATCCTTAGCCGATACGGGGTTGCAAAGACCTAGAGGAGATCGTCCAGGTGGCGGTCCAACGCCGTAGATGTTTGGAGATGGTGATCGTGCTCCAACGCCGGGGATGGTCGGAGACGGTGTTCTGTTTGGGAATGGCTTCTCAATAATGATATGCCTTGCCGGCCACTTGAGGTAACCCACAAAGCAATCTGAAAGGGGCTGCGGCTCATTGCCCTCTTCCATAATGTTTTGTGGCAGAGTCAAACTCTGGTATGGTGGGAACACCCTAAGCAAATAGACCTTCCGCACGCTCTCATCTAATTTGTTGTTGTGCATGACATTTCCTGTAAAGACTCTAGCTTTTGCAACCTCCTTCAACTCGCCACACACTGTAGCTAGGAGAGTGCAAGGAAGTTGTTCCTCCAATGATTGTGGTGACCCACCATGACCATTCATGACATTAGAGACCGAGGGGCTGCTGCTCTTTGTGGGAGCAAGGGGCGGCGGCGTATGGGTCACCACTGTTTGTGGCATAGCCAATAGGGTGTCGACCCTTCCGTGGCTGAATTTCTGAATTAGCTTATGCATCATTCGTGTCTTGTTCCTCTTCAGAACCATCGGACTCTTGTTCCCCATGTTGCCCTTCCTCTTCAACACCATCAGACTCTTCTTCCCCATCTTGCCCTTCCTCTTCAGCACCATTTGACTCTTCTTCCCCATCTTGCCCTCCATATGCAGCACGATCGGTCTCTTCTTGCAACTCGTAAGCATAGTCATCATGAGATGCGTGCATGTTGCATGGCCGATTTGGAGGATCCTCCTGTTGGGAAGGCAAAGCTTCACCCTTAGACCATGTCCGGTCCAAAGTAGCGGATTGGGTCTATCTCACCATCTTTTTTCTACAAAAAAAGATTGCATAAGTAATTAGTAAAGCAAAAAATTAAATTCATACAAAAATTCGGCATGATCATTGCTAGCTATGAGACATATTAAGTGCCTGAAATTCACTGAAATGGAAGTGAATCAACATTTCATCAAAACTTTGGCACTTATTTGCATTCCCTGTAAAAGAAGACAACAATCCGCAAGCAAATTCACCACCTAAAATTTGGCAGAACCTTTGCTAAAAATGGGACATATTAAATGCCAAAAATTCGATGAAATGGAAGTGAATCAACATTTCGTCAAAACTTTGGCACTCATTTGTATTCCCTATACATGAACCCGTGAGCACGACCATATAGCACAAGCAATTGTATCATATCCATCACCGGCCAACAAACCGCGAGCACGAACATAGAACAAGCAATGAATTCAAATCAATGAACATAGCACAAGCAATGAATTCAACCAACCGAGGTAGCGGTGTGTAGGTGGCTGAGGAGCCGGTGGAGGGGGCGGAGGTGCGCTGGCGGAGGGGAAGGTGGAGAGGGCCGAGGCGTCGATGGAGGGGGCCATAGGCGCCGGCATTGGGGCAGTGGGCACCGGCGTTGGGGGGTGAGTGGATGGATCCTGTGAGAAGCGGAGGCGTTGGGGGGCTGGAGGGGTGTGGGTGGATGAATCCTATGGCATGCACCGACGGAGGGGGTGGCCGAGGGCGCGCGCTGGTGTTGGGGGGGAAGGGGGGAGTGGCTCCGGCTTTGGGTTGTGCGTAGGCGGCGGCGCGCGGTGGCGACGTGGCGTTGGGGGGTGGGGGGAGTGCCGTCGATTGCGCGCGGGGGAAGGCGGCGTGGTAGACTAATTTTGGCGGCCGACAGCGTGGACGAAATTTCACTAGGTCCCGCGCAGAAATTTTGAGAAAACAAATAGCAGTGGCGGGTGCTTCTGGCTGCCCGCAACATAGTATAGTTAGCAGTGGCGGGTAATTCGTAGTGCCCACCACACGAAATATGTAGCAGTGGCAGGTGCATCGTGTTGCCCGCCACATATTACATCAATAATTTAGTTTATCATTTTATGTACGACAAAACATGAATACATGACACGACGATGATCCGATCCACATGTCTTAATATTACAAAATAAGCTTCATGAATACATGACACGGCGATGATCCGATCCACATGTCTTAATATAATATTACAAAATAAGCTTCATGAATACATATATAGCATTCACTTATAGACGGTCTTCACATGAATTTTCTTGATCTTCTTCCTAGTATGAAGTATTGTCTTGTTGTGGCTCCGTCTTAACCATGGTGCAATGTCGTCATTGGGCAAGTTGATCTTCTTCTTCTGTGGACATGTTTTATGTTTGGATCTTCTTCCGTGGGGTCGTCGAATTGGTCATAGTCCTCCTCGTCATCGACTTCGTCCATTCTGACGATACTCCTCTTTCTTCTCTGGTAGACCACATGGCTAGGCTTAATTGTGTTAGTTATATAGAAGCATTGGGACACAGTGTTGGCCATTACCCACGGCTCATTTAAGCCACTTATTGCATGCATGTTCGCTGACTCATTTCGTGGTGGTATAACCATGGTAGTGAAATAATCGTCTTCTCGACGTACTTGTTTCTCCCATCTAACATGGAACATGGGGAATATCCCTACATCCGCGTACTTTATTTCCCAAATCTCTTTGATCCTGCCATAGTGCTTGTTCTTTACTTTACCGGTGTAGGCCTGTTGCGTCACCGCTGAGTTCTGGAACACACCTTTCAGCTTGTCTCTGGCCTCCATATAGAAAGTGTATCCATTGATGTCATAGGCTTAGTATGTGCTGACATTCATCACGGGTCCCGATGCCAAGCAAAACAACTCCTTAGCTTTGTAATCATTTTTTGACAATGGATGATCTCGCATGTATGTCTTGAACCAATCCTTGAATTTTCTGTTGTGCTCTTTTGTTAGTTGATCATTGGACCGGTTTATCCCACGTGTCCTATATTCAGTTCTCAAGTCTAACATGTGCTTCCTAGCATATGGGGTGACGCACTTAATGTGTTGTAACACCATAGTGCGCGCTCTTATGAAGTCGGGCTCTCGGTTGGGAATGTCAAAGTTCACATGGGAATCCTTTCTCGTTTTCTTGTGACCTACGCCATTCAGCCTGCCAACGTGCTTATTCTTGGGTATGCCCAAAGGTTTCTCGACTTCCAGATAGTCTATGCAAAACGAGATTACTTCCGCGGTTAGAAATCCCTGGACGATGCTTCCGTCTGGATGTGACCTATTATGAACGTATCGTTTGAGTATCACATTTAACCTTTTGAAGGGGAACTTGTTGTGGAGGAATACCGGGCCCAGGTCTATGATGTCTCCGATAACGTGGACAAGTAGATGCACCATGATGTCAAAGAATGAGTGCGGGAAGTACACCTCAAGATCACATAGTATGACAACAATCTCTTCTTGCAGTTTTTGGCAATGCTCCACGCTGATCGATTTATGTGAGATGACATCAAAAAAGTTACACATGTCTTGGAGTGTCTTTCTGACATGCGGTTCCATGATCCCTTTAATTGCAACCAGCAGTATCTGTGTAATCATCACGTGACAGTCATGCGACTTCGTCCCAGATAAAGGTTTCTTCTCACATGACAAATATCTGTGTATGTTTGACGAGTGTCCGGAACTAACTCGGACATTGGCAAGGTAGTTGAATATATTGTCAGGCTCCCCTGGAGACAAATTGTAGCAAGTGGGTTTGAATTTTGACACCATTTTATTAACCTTGCCAACGACGCCATCCTCCACGTCAACCGGTAAACCCTCCCTAATTTTCAGGGCTTCTATGTCTTTTCTTGAGCTCCCAGTAACTTTTGTCTTGTCTGGGATGTTCAGAATGGTAGCAACCAAACTCTCACAAATATTCTGCATGATATGCATGACATCGATACAATGGGGCACGGAGAGATACTTCCAGTAATTCAAGTCCCAAAATGGAGTCCGCATTTTCCATACTTTTAAGAGTGGCTCCACTCTCTTCCGCTTCTTTCCAAGTTCTGGACACTCTTCCCAGTTGTTCAACATTTCTAGGATTTCTTCTCCAGTCTTCTTGCGTGGCTTCCCTCGCTTTTCTTTTGTATTGTCAAACAAATCTTGTCTGTTTCTCCATTCATCATTTTTTTCAGCCATCTTCGATGCCCCATGTAAACAGTTTTATGGGACGCCTTCAGACAGAGATAATGGGTTTCATCCATACACCTAACACATGCACAGTTCCCGTGGCAAACCTGACCTGAATTATAACCGTATGCCGGATAGTCTTGCACTGTCGTGAGTAGCGCAGCTTTTGTAGGAAAATAATTGCCTATTAAAGCGTCATATGTCCGCACCCCTTCAGCTGACCATAAAATTTCTAGACCCTCCTTGAATAGCTGTAGATGCAGGTTCAGATCACTACCCGATTAGCTTCGCCCTTGAATTAGCATGACCATGTGTAGATACTTTTGCTTCATGCACACCCACGGGGGAGGTTGTAGATGCGTACAACCATGGGCCAGGTGCTGTGCACGCTGCTTTGGTTGCTAAAGGGATTCAGACCGTCCATGCAATAGCACAGCCTGACATTCCTATCATCTCCACTGAAATGGGGGAAGTGGTCATCGATTTCTTTCCACTGATGACCATCTGCAATGTGTCCAAACACTCCATCATCCTTGTTCTTCCTCTCGGCATGCCAAAGCATAAGCTTTGCCTGCTTCTTGTTTGCATACAAACGCTTCAGGCATGGAATGATTGGAAAGTACCATGCAACCTTGTGAGGTGTACCGCTAGCGGGTGCGCTATCACCGTCATTGTCTTCCCGACTGTTATTTCCCCGCTTGAATCGGGGTGCATTGCATGTTGGACACCTTGTTAGCTTAGAGTGCTCGTTCCGATAAATGATGCAGTCATTTTTGCACGTGTGATATTTTATCAGCTCCATATCAAGAGGACACAGTACCTTCTTTGCCTCATCGACACTTTTTGGCAGCACGTTGCCATCAGGAAGAACATCATGCAAAAACTACAAGTTCATATCGAGGGACATGTCTGTGCTATTGCTTTTTGCCTTAATGTCCAAAAGATTCATCGTGACACTTAGACGGGTGGGTTTCGGCTTGCAACCAGCGTACAATGGAGTTGTCGAGTCTTTCACGAGAGTCGCCAGTGTTGGTAGCCTCTCTACGAGCAGCTGTCTCGGTGCTAGTCTCTTTCACGATCAACTCTTGCATGTATTCATCGTGCACCATTCTGGCCAATTTGCCCCCGATGATTGCCTTGTCCGCTTCGGCCTCCTCAGCTTTGTCTGACTCTTCACACGACTTGTCCTCTTCATCATCGTTGGACTGTTCATCATGTCCATCGATCATCCATTCTTGTTCTTCGTCATGTTCCGCTTCTTCACATGACATCCCATCCTCACCATGACTTGTCCATGTTGTATAACCGGGCATGAAACCACTAGCCAACAAGTGCTTATGCAACTCTCGTGAGTCATATGTGTACATAACATCATTGTCGTGATGAACACATGGACAACATATTTTCTCGGCACCCCTTTCTCTCAGATCTTTCTCCACAAATTGTAACACCCTGAATGGCCGACGTGGTTAGCACCCCCTTATCCAGGACACCATCAAAACCCCCTCTACTCCTTCCCCCTCTCAATTTCTGCAAGAGCTCTCGGGATCGACGAAATCAAGGAGAGCCGAGGAGCACCACTACCATAGAAGAAGAGAAGCTCATCGCCGGCCATCCCCCGAGGCTGTTCCGCCATCCACCAGGAGCGCGGAGGAGCAAGGAGTCCAACGGTGCAAACAGCGCAACCAGAGGTGCCCAGAATCAACGGCGAGGCTCGCCGGAGCAGTGTCAGCCATCGGACGGGAGCAGAGAAGGAGAAAAGAAGAAGAACCCGATAGGCGGGCCCCGTCTACCAGTGAGAGAAGGAGAGAGAAGAGAGGCTGACCAGTGGACCCCCCAGTGCGTTAAGTGGAAACGTAATCGCGTGAATACGCTTTCATTCGAAGAAAGCGTATTCCAGAGAAGGCGCCATCGACGTCACTGCAACCTGTGCAGTTGCGCCAGCCCAGTAGCACAGTGTCTGGCCAGCCAGATTCGGCCCAGTGTAGCCCAGCGTCTATTTTTATTCTTTTTCTCAGATAAACACAGCCAGGGACCTCTAGGTAAGTAGTTTATTTACAGTTTAGATCCCTCACTTCCCACCCTAATAACTTTTCACTCGCAAATCCGCTTGCGATGAAACCAATGCTCACGTTCTTCCCTCGACACGAACTTTCTGATGAAATCACTCAAACTAAATTTGCACAAACTAAAAAGACCATTTTACCCTTGGCACTTTTTAGGCTACTCCGGTGCACCGGATCTTTCTCCGGGCTATTGGGCTCCTCCCGGTAGACCCCCGGGTATTGAGGCAAGTCATTTTCTCTGACGTAGACACTGCGTTTTTCACTAGTTGTTATTCTTGCATGTTATTTGGCTTTTGGTGCCGGTTTCTGCCGGTAGGTTTTCTCGGTTGGTTTACTTACAGTTATTTATTTTGGTTGTACTATGAGTTGTTATTATTGTTGCACGGTGACTCATTTGCAGTAGTATTATGGAGCAGGTTGTTGTTTTACTATTGCTTGTTCACATTCTTGTGCGAGACTAATGTTGCAGGTAAATCTCGGTAACAGTAATAAAATGGAATTATATTTAACAACCTCCTCCAGGCTGAGCAAGTCATAAGGGCCACCAAACCGAACTCACCGTGCGATCCTTGTATGGGAGAGGCCCTATCCAGGTTTGCAGTTATGCCTCTTACGCGTGTCGCCACACAGGGAAGGTTGGATTATAGTACACCACTGATCAGGAGTTGCAAGTCCAAGCCTCGAGGGCCTGGGTTGTTAGGTGTACACCAAAGATTTGTTAGATTCCCCGAGGGGAAGAGTTGTGCCACAGGGTGGGAGGGACCCAAATCCCCTCTCCCAGGATTACCAACAGGGAGATCCGAGACACGGTAGCAGAGCCATGCTGTGGATCAGATTTGTCAGACGTGTACTACTAGGGAAAACCCTAGCAGTAGCGCGGGGTTTTGTAATAGCAGTAGCGCGGGTGGGCGCGCTACTGCTACGGCGCTACAGCTAACTATTAGCAGTAGCGCTGTTACACCCGCGTTACTGCTACCAGAGTTTATCAGTAGCGCGTTTAGGTGAACCTCGCTACTGCTAAAAGCTGCAGCGCGCCTCTTTAACATGCGCTACTGCTAAGGCAATGCTACTACTACACACATACCCCGCGCTACTGTTAGTATTGTCTAATTTTTTTTCTGCAGCGTTTTTTCTCTGTTTTTAATAGGTTTTATACAATAGCCTATCATATCATACACACAATAGTCTCATCATATCATACACATGCAAATAGTCTCATCAAATCATGTCATCATCATCCAACACAAATGATGTCTCTCATCATCATCGATCTCGAAATAGCGATACAAGTTATGATATGTCTCGAATACATGCAACTTCATCGTCATCCCATACACATGTTTCATCATCCATCTAAAACGATTATATAGAAGAGAAGAGCTATCACTATGAGTAAGAGCGGAATTATGCAGTACATGAGGCGCCGGTTGTTATTCCTCTCTCGCGCTAGCGTGAACCTCAAGTAACTAGCTTCTGCTTCTTGTCTGCTATCGAACCCTTTATGGCTGCCGCCCGAGAACCGTGACACTTGGGCCTGACACTCGGGCCACTCATCGTACACTCCCGGAACCCTCCCTATCTACATGGCATAGCACTTCTTCGCCATCAAGGACCTATGTACCTGTTAGAGATGCATCTTCATGAAGCAAATTCAACAATAATATGCAACATAATATATTTGAGAAACACGAAAAGAAAGAGTTAGCTAATAGATGCAACATATAGTAAACATAATTAATCAACGCAGGTTCACCGTACCCAAACTAATTAACTAGATGTACGCAGGTCATCATACCCAAACTAACAAACTAGCGTTACGCAAGTTCAGCAAGACCGTTGACATCACAAAGTTTCATCGCTACAGAAACTACAAGTTCAACCGACACATCATCATCGGCATCGTCAATCACTGGAAGTTCCACCCATCCATATCCGGGAGGATGCAACCTAGCTTCGTGAACGGCGTCAGGTCTTGACGTTGCATGCCTATGCGAGTTCTGACGTCAGCTTGCGATATAGGGCCGTGGTGGAACATCCCCTTCTCTTCGACAACTTCTTTCATGATGATCGTTGCAATGTCCTTCTGGATGCGAAAGAAGTCATCTCTGACTTTATAATCCAGTTCGTGTCCTAAGGATTCTGCCCATTTGCGGATATGTTCATCGTTTCTTGTTGTCATGTGAAGATGTTGGTGATCCCTTCTGAACTCCATCATGAGATGGAGGACATAGAATCCATCATTCTTGCTTGTTGTCGGTTGATGGATGGAGCAGAAGGTAGTTTTATGGGAGAAACCCGGCTTGTTCTTCCTTTGTTTCCTGATCTCCATGTGGCCACCCCTCATGCTGAAGCCATGGAGAGCATCATCCAGAATATCCATTATGTGGGTGTAGTCTTTCTTCTCGAATTTTCTGGACGAGTCGAAATACACGACGTGGGAGACTCACGGGAAAAGAACGATAAGGACGGCGTGCCCGTTGCTGCGGAAAATAAAGACACCTCAAATTAGTCTCCATATGAGCGAAGGAATGATTGAAACGTACGAAAGGGTTATCCGGCAATGACTTACATTGGATGATAAGGCAGGAGAATCGTTTCCTTGTCCTTATTCGTTACCATGAAGTATTCGATGTAGTCCCTAGCAGCTTTACGTTCAAACTCGCCGAGACTCAAGAAGGACTCATGCATGTAGTATGGATCCGCCACCGAGATTTGTGAGATTTGTTCTCTCCTGATGACAAAGTTCATATGTAGCGCAAAAAGGTGGACGATCGTAAAATCGAGCCAGCTCATGAGAAACATCTCAAAGATGTGATCAAACTGCAGGAAGAACACCTCCACGGGCAGTGTGTCGACGTAGCACTTGGCCTGAGGCACACGAACCGCGTAAAGCGGATATCCTGGATCCTCCGAGGCGAGAAGGCTTTTCTCAGTCGACAGCACATGGTCATGCAGTCTCCTGAGATCTCCTGATGTGCCCTCTAGCGGTTTCGGCCGTAGGATCGGCTCGCCCGCGACATGGTACATCGCCGCACCTTTGACCGGTACACGGTCTGCAAAATCGGTCGGCTGGCTGCTAGAAGCTTTGGCAGCTTTGGCGGCAGCAGTGCCTCTCTTCGGCGGTCTCTTCCTCTCCTTTTTCTTGGGTTCACCGTCTAGACCCTTCCTTACCCCCGCCACCAGTGTCGTCAGGCTAAGCACTTTACGACCCTCGGCTAGATGACCCTGCGTTGAGGCGGCATCTGGAGGCGTGTCCTGTGAGGATTGCATGAAGAGAGACTTCTTGCAATCAACCCTAGGACGTTCCTGCCCGGGCACATCATCCATCTCCTCATCCGCATGCTCATAGCCCGAGTCATATGGCTGACTCATCATTTGTCCGTCGTCATAGGCGGCACTGGTATTGAGGAACCGGAGAGGGTCCTCCTCCTCCATCTCATCATCCATTCCTTGTTCCATGGGGCCGACTACATCATCCACTATTGGACCCCCTTCCTCACGTCGTCCGTCGCTCTCACCCGGCATGAGAGGCGTTGGTAATTGCGTAGGCGGGGCAGTGGTGTTCATACCTTGCTGATGTGTGGTCATTGGTGTGCTCTCGGCCGCCTCCAGCCGCATCGGGGTCTCGTCCTCCTCTCCCCCGAGCCGTACTGGAGGAGTCAAATCCTCGTGGCCCACTTTCACACTCGACAAGGTAACCCTGAAGGTGCCAACGGGGATCGGCTGGCCGTGGAACATAAGTTCCAAGGGCTTCGTTATCACTGCCTTTACCACGTCCACCTTCCGGCCATTGATCATGTAGAGTACGGTGCATGGGGTTTCGTCGGCCTGCGAAGACATGTCTGCGGCGTAAGACATCCGAAAGGCAACAAAAAACGGAAGATTATATATATGTTGGTGCGACGTGTAATTACCGTGAGGGCGTTGAGGTCAGCCAAAGACGAAGGCCCGCCTAGCACGCCAGAGACAGAGGACGGGCTGCTATGAGCGGGTGCGGGAGCATGACCTTGTGCGGTAGCGGCAGCAGGTGGTGGTGGTGCGATGTTCACCGAGTTGCTCCCGACGAAGCTGGGAAGGGAAAATCCTGTGCCGTCTTGTCTGGATTTTGCTTCGTCCAGTCGATAATAGCCGGAATCAAGTTAGTAGCGAAATCATTTCTGCAGGCAGCTACAGCTGCATTGACTGCCTGCTGGACCAACTCATTTTTGTTCGCTTCTGCGGCCTCAGCTGCTTTTTTCTCGACCGCAAGCTTCACCTTCTCGTCGATGTTCAACCGACTGAACTTCTTTTTCTACTTTTTGGCCTCCGGGCCCTCGTTGTAGTAGTACTTCCACGTGGCGCCGTCTCCGACGCCGTGCACACGTCCATATTGCGGCCGCTGGTCCAAAGGGAGTCCCTTCAGTTGGTTCAAGGCCCGGTTGAGAGGGGTGTCCCACTTGGGCCTCATCGACGACTGAGATGACGAGTCGCTTTGGGCCGCAAGCCTGTGTTTCTCCTTCTGCAAAAGGAACGTGAACCGTTTACGAATGTTACTACAACGTGTAGTCCAGTTGATCAGAAGCTAAATGTAAGGTGGTAAAAGAATAATTACCAGTAATCTAATCAATTTCCTCGTGATCGGGTCCGTGTACCAAACCTTCTTTTCCTTGTCCCTCTTGTACCGGGCCCTGATGAAGTCACGCTCTTGCGGGTCGGTGAACTCCGCGTAGGGGTCTGGGATCCCCGCGGCTTCACGTTCCGCGTCCTCCTTATCCCATATGGGCCTCTTGCCAATGTAGCCACGGCTTCCGAGGCGTTGGTTCCCCGTGTTCCTTTGCTGAAGGCCCTTGTATTTCTCAGACTTAATCTTGGCTGCCTCGGTAGCGGAAGTGTCCTTGAACTTTTCGAACTCCTCTGCCGTAAGTGTCGGATTGTCCGCCAAAATTTCAGATTCTCGTCTGGACCACATGAACCTACCGTTTCGTTTCATCTATATGATCAAGTCTTTGACATTACCTTGGCTGCATTTTGTGATATATGCATGATCCCTATGTTTGGTAGTATTGTTGAACCTCGACCCGAGGAGTTTGAGGAATTTTTGCAGGGTTTATGTGTAGGAGTAACTAGAGGAGTTTCTAAGGCTAGGGTCACTAGTCTTCATTTTCCTGCTGTGCATTACCTTGCTTTATGTGTAGGATGATGCTTGACTGCTAGACAAGAGAGTGGTACACTTAGCGCACCTGATCTTGCTATTTTGCGTAGTGCACTTTCTGGTGAAAGGGCCTACAGTTTGGAGGCAATCATTGCACGCCATTTGCATAGGAATAGAACTAAGGGCGTTATTTTTGGCGGTGTTTATGCTAACTGTCTCGCTTCACATTTTCATGTACCCATTAGACACCATGAAGATTCTGAAATGTCCAAGATTTATCTTAATTTTGCATCCATGGTACGCCATGAGTTTATTGCTGAGCGGTCTGCACCTAACTATTACCGGTATAAGCTGGTGCTCAGCCAGACTACCCGTGAGATTATTATTTTGCCTGCTCCTGGATTGTTTGACATACAGGCCAGAGGAAGATATTTTTATTATGCCAGCTGATATCACCAACTACAACAACATGCTGGCCGCGGCGCATGATGAGGAGATTCACCCCTGGGAGGCGCAGGTACCACAGCAGGATCAGTATATTCCTGGGCCGGTAGGATTTTTCCAGTGGCAATGAGCCCAGCTAGGCCAAAAGCCTAAGCTTGGGGGAGTACGTTTTCTCACCGACATTTCATTCATGTTATCACACATTCATTACATTTGTCGGTGTTCATCGGTTTCTTTGTATTTTTTCGTGTGTTTGTTAAAATTTTGAAAAACCCAAAAATATTTCTCACTTCTTTTCGGTTTTCTTTCTTTTGTTTGTTAGTTCGTTTTATTAAAAGAAAACCGAAAAAGATTTCTCTTTTCTTCTTTTGATTGGAGTTCTTTGGTGTAAATATTTTGTCCTTTTTCGCTTTTCTTTCGTTTATTTGCTTTCTTCAGAAAAACAAAAAACTTTAAAAATATTTCAGTGTGTTTCTCTGAATTTATTTTCTTGAGTCTCGTAGTAAGGAGGAGATAACAAAAAGAACTTCCAATTGGCTCTTATGCATTTTATTGTTGATCTAATGAATGACCAAAATTTCCATGTCTTCTCCTTTGTATATAGTGTTTGCAGATTTCAGCTTAGTCCACAACGACACTTGCACTATATTATACTTTCCACATCATTCGGTTGTGCAAGTGAAAGGCAATAATGACGATGATTTGATGAAGTGACCATGGTGAAGAAAAGCTGGTATGAACTCTACTTGTTTTCATTTTTGTATATATGCTTATCTCAGTGATTTTGTTTTAGCATGTTATGGATCAACATATGTATGATGATGATTGGGGTTCATGTTTTCTTATGCCATGCTTAAGTAGTTAGGAGTGGATAATATGTTATCTTAGGTGTGAACAAGCATTAAATTGATTATGATGTGGCATGTTAGGATGGTATCCTCCTCTGAAGAATTTAAGTGGCTTGACTTGGCACATGTTCACACAAGTTATTGATTCAAAGCCAATCTTGCCTTTATGATATTTATGTTCAGCATGTTTATATCCTCCTCATGCTGATATTCAATGTTGGTTATTCAAAATGCTGATAATGTGTTCCTCTCAACGAGTATGACATCTGCTTGTCTTAATTTTGCAAAAGAGCTGGTAAATGGGCCCAGTCCTGAATTAATTAAACAAATAAAAAGTACTCCTCCCCGGGGCATGTTTGGCAGGCACCCGTGGATTCGGTGTGACAGCCCGAGACCGATTCTTCCCTTTATTGCTATTATATTGTTTGAGCTATTTTTTTTTTGCATTGCATCATGTCATCATGCCATTAATTTGTGCAACCCAATTAAAACTCAACCAAATAAATTGCATGGATCTTTGATCCATTTAAATTGATGGATTTCACATGGTGATTTCTCTTTATAACATATCCTCCCAATATTTTAGGGAGCTATTATAAAATATTCCATTAATTTGGAATTAACCATAAGCACACTTGCAATTTAATTCCATGCCTTTTCTATCTCAATTCTTGGCCTCCAACTTTGCCCATATATTCTTTCATCATTTTTCCAAGCACCACCAATATTCTCGACATTTTTGGACCTTCCTAGCACCCACTTCCTATTCGAACCCATTCGAATTAAATTCAAATGAGTTTGAATTCAAACTTCACTCACATGCCAACTTCTATTTTCTTGGGACAAGCGCATTTTTTTGAGTCCAGGAAAAATAAACCCCTTGCCAAAAATCATTTTTTTCTAACCCTTTCCGTCGCCTCCTTTCTTTCTTTGCTATTTTCTGTTAATGGAGAATATGCAGAGAGATAAGAGAGAGAGCCCAGTCAAGAACCCAACCCCCGCAGCTTGGCCAGCCGGCCCATTTGCTCCTCGCAGCCCAGCCGCACCTAGCTAAACCCTAGCCCAGCCTCGCTCCCGATCCCCTCCCTCAGTCTCGATCCCCATCTCCACTCTCCCCTCGTTCCCCTCCCGACAGCGCCGCCTCAGCCGCTCCTCCCTCGCGCCCCCCTCTCTTCGCGAGCTCCGCGTGCCAGCATGAGCTCGGCCCTGTGGCCATGACACCCCGCAGACCGCGCCCTTCCTCCCTCGACCTCCTGCCTCGGCCGCCGTTCGTCGCGCAGGCGAGCTAGCCCAACCGTCGGAGCAGACCTGCGCCTCCACCGTCGCCGCCGACCGCACCACCAGGCCGCGCCTCTGCCTCCCTTACCTCTCCCTCAACCGCACGCCCTTGTCCGTGCTCCTCCGGCCTCGCTCGACCCTGCCTCGCCTCCTGCCTCCCGCGCGCCCCGCCGCGCGCGTGCGTGCCCGCGTCCAGCGCCTCCTGCTCGCTCCGCCATGACCCCTCCTCCACGCGCCATGGCTGTCTCGCGTCCTCTGTCCTCGTGCTGCTCACTGTCCATGGGAGCTGGCCACCGACCGCCGCCGTGCTGCCCAGCGCTCCCGCCTCCTCGAGCTCCCTCCTGTGACCAGCAGCTCCGGCCGCGACCCTGCGTCCTCTTGACCGGAGACACCGCACGCATGTGGGTATGGTCGCCGCTTCGGCCATGGCTGCATACCCGGGTACCTCCTCGCCATGGAGGGACCACCACGCCGGCCTCGCTCATCTCCTTCACCTGTGCACCTTCTGGACGCCCCTGCTGCCTCCTTCGTTGTTGCCTGCAAAACCGCAAACCTCGGCCACCGAGCACCCGAGGACTCGCATGGATGGTGCTGCTGAGCACCAGAACAGCCGCCCTCCGGCAGCCCCTCCATGGCCACACCTCCGTCAAGACCGGCTACGGGCGCCCACTGCTTGTTTCTTGCTGCCTCCGTGCACCCCTGCTCCTGAAGTTTTGGACGCCAAGACCACCAAGTCCATGACCACCGAACACGGGAATTCCGCCAAGTGCCCCGAGGACCGACGTCAAGACCACCCAGTAACCGTTGGATTCAAGACCGCCAAGACCATCAAGACCGAGACCGCACCGAACCATGTCGTCTCGCTGGGTCGTCAAGACCGTCTCGGATTTTGCAAGTACCGCTACGCCCGAAGACCTCGTATCCGTCAAGTTCCTCTTCGACCGTGTACCACTATCGTCCCCGTGTACCACTACTTCCACTACACTGCATCGAAACGGTCTGCCCGAATGCACGCTTCGAAGGTATAACGTCGAGAAGACCGTCCGTGGACGAATGCTTGTGTTGTATGAGATGATCGTGTTTGCACCGTATGTGATTATTCGTTGCACGTTGCTCTCCGTTTCCATGCCATCGACACGTGGGAACCCGGAAACCGGGATCACCCCACCATCTTTTGCATGACACGATCACGACACTTCTTTTGCACCGGTCTCGCAACGAGTTATCGGATCATCGGAATGTTGCCGTGGCACCATTTCCGTTATCGCCTCCATGGCACCCCTTTCTTTCCGCTATGGCGACAAATGCTCCCTATCATATTATGCCACCGTTTTCATAACATTGCATGTAACTTGAGTATGTCATCCTCATGAATATAATAGCCCATGAACCGTGCATCAGATTAAAATGATTCATATATGTAAAATGCTCAGAATTTCATGTAGTCTCACAATATCCAACTTTCACCGATGTTAAAATTGTTTAAAATTGCTGTTTGCATTAATGTACATAAATGACATGCTAAAATGGTTTATTCATAACTAATTAACCGTGGCTCCGAATTAAATAAACCATATATGTAAATGGACTAGAAAAATGTGTAGAAGAACATGGTGCACTTACTTTTCCTGTTTAACAACATTAAAAATTATGTTTTAGGCAGAACAGTAGCAAATTCGAAAATTACATATGGGGATTTTCCGGAATTGTTATGTGTTGTTTCCGGCCTCATTTAAATTGCCTAGATAGGTAGTTCAATTATGCTTCACCTCTTGCCATGGTAAACAACATTTAACATTGATGAGTAGCATAAACGGGAGTGAACTAAATAATTGTTGTGAAGTTTCATCAATATGCAACTCGTTGCATATTGAGCTTCAATTAATGTGTAGTATTTGATTGTTGCACTTTGCCATGCCATGCCTCTTTAACCTTGTCATGCATCATACTTGGTTGTGCATCATGCCATGGTTATGTTATGTTTGTTTACCGGGTTGTTTGCTTCTTTCCGGTTGTGCTTCTTCTCGATAGTTCCCGGTACTGTTGCGAGTGTGAGGATTCGTTCGACTACGCTTGTTCGACTACTTCGTGGATTCGATCTTCTTCCAAGCGGGATTCCAGGCAAGATGACCATTACCTTGGATATCACTACTATCTTTGCTTGCTAGTTGTCTCGATGCTATCGTTATGTCTCACTACCTACCACTTATTTGCCAGCCTCCCAAATTGCCATGATACAGCCTCTAACCTTCCACCATCCCAGCAAACCGTTGTTTGGCTATGTTACCGCTTGCTCAGCCCCTCTTATAGCATTGCTAGTTGCAGGTGCAGTTGCAGATTGTTCCATGTTGGGACATGGATGTCATGGGATATCACAATATCTCTCTATTTAATTAATGCATCTATATACTTGGTAAAGGGTGGAAGGCTCAGCCTGCTTGGTGTTTTGTTCCACTCTTGCCGCCCTAGTTTCCGTAGTACCGGTGTTATGTTCCCTGATGAGCGCTCCTAACATGTGTGGGGTTTTATGGGGACCCCCTTGATCATTCGTTTTAGGATAAAACTCTTCCAGCAAGGCCCAACTTTGGTTTCAAATTTGCCTAATAACAACTAAAACTTGCATAGGATAAAACTCTTCCAGCAAGGCCCAACTTAGGATAAATCTCTTCCAGCAAGGCCCAACTTTGGTTTCAACTAAAACATGTGTGGGGTTTTATGGGGACCCCCTTGATCATTCGTTTTAGGATAAAACTCTTCCAGCAAGGCCCAACTAAAACTTGCCGGCCCCCGTGGATAATTAATCAACAACCTGGGCTTGTGCTCCTCATGAGTGTTGGTCCGAAATAGGGCGATGTCTGGCCCCCCCTGGGAAACCGGGGTTTCAGCTAACCCGACGTCTGGCTCATCCGATGTGCCCTGAGAACAAGATACGTGCGGCTCCTATCGGGATCGTTGGCACACCGGGAGGTCTTGCTGATTTAGTTTTACCTTTGACGAGTGGCTTGTCCACCGGGATTCCTTATAGGCATCGTGTTATCACGGTGTGAGGTTTTCCATCGGATGCGTGTGGTAATTTGTGATGGACTACTTGGAACACCCCTGCAGGGTTAAGTCTTTCGGAAAGCCATGCCCGCGATTATGTGACGACTTGGAAATTTATAATATCCGGTTGTAAAGAACTTGACACTAAATCTAATTAAAATACACCAACCGCGTGCGTAACCATGATCGTCTCTTTTCGAGGGAGTTAGGGAAGAGAACACGGTGGGGTTATGTATGACTCGTAAGTAGGTGTTCAGGATCACTTCTTGATCATTACTAGATTGCGATCGTTTATGTGTAGTTTACTCTTCTTATTCTTGTACTCGTAAGTTAGCCACATATAAATGCTTAGTGCTTGCTGCAACCTCACCACTTAACCATTCCTCACCCATTAAGCTTTGCTAGTTTTGATACCCATGGTAATGAGATTGCTGAGTCTCATAAAGGCTCACAGATTACTACAACAACAGGTGCAGGTACAGGTAAAGCGATGATTTGACGTGAGAGCGACGCTTGTTCTGTTTGGAGTTCTTCTGCTTCTTCTTCATCAATCATAGGATGGGTTCCGGGTCGGGAGCCTGGGATTAGCAGGGT
Organism: Elymus sibiricus; assembly: GCA_039707655.1. Lineage (NCBI taxonomy): Eukaryota > Viridiplantae > Streptophyta > Magnoliopsida > Poales > Poaceae > Elymus > Elymus sibiricus. The sequence goes on from CM077674.1 coordinate 33,540,129, forward strand.
GGATGTCGTTCTTCTTTTTCGTTTGATTTCATCCGTAGTCGGATCCTGCTCTTCTGTATGATGATTGCTATGTATTGATGTATTCATGCTGTAGCCTGTGGCGAGTGTAAGCCTGTATCTGGTATTCTCATCTACTCAGTACATGGTATGTTGTAATGATATCCGCCTTGCGAAGCGTCTCTGATATGCGCTTCTATCCTTGGCGGGACTTTCAAATTCCTCGAGGATAGGACCGCATATTGGGCGTTACTTTCGGCTAGCCATGGTTTGTAGAAAGACAAAGGTGGAGGAGGAGTGTTAAGCATGGGAACTGCTCTAGCACATGTTTATTATATAAGATGATGAGATTCTTTGTTGTAAACCATCTATCTATTATATATAAAAAGTGCTTGATAAACTCACCAGAAAAAAGAGAATACCCTAGAAAATCCCACAATAATTAGAAACATCCAACCATTAATTAGGTGGGCCTTTTTCCAATCAACCTATTATAACCGTCAGATTTTCATAAACCAAGGTGGACCCATAACCTAAAAGAAACCTATACACGATCTAGACAAAACCATAATACCATGCCCTCACGCTTGATCCAGATTTGGCAAATTGTAAAAAAAAAAGGAAGTTCTGACATTGTACGTATATGCAATCTCCCACGATCCAAACAGTCAAATAAAGGTTCACGTCCCTATAAATGTGAAATGGGAAATGTTTCCAGCCGGAGCGCCGGCTGAAACGTTCCGCCGGACGCGCGTGAGTCGTGGATCTGGACTGAACCCGCGCGCCCATCTGCTGCCACGCGTCCCCTGCACCGCTCTATCCAGCCCCACGCGCAGCCCCGAAGCTCCTGGACCACTCGCGACTTATCTTCTTCCCCACAACGTTTTCTCTCTCCCATTGCCTGGCTGCTCTGTTCCATGGCACTGCCATGGATTTTTTTCAGGTCCTCCTCCTCTCCTCTTTTTCTTTCCTCCCCCTGATTTGTTGTGTGCTGGGAACAGAGCCACCCGCTGCTGCGAGCGGTGGCCGTAGCTAAGCGGGCTGCAACCAGCGCTCGTCACCATGGCCGCCCGCAGCTGGTTGCGCTCCTCTCCATGGCCGCCGCAGCAGGATTTTGCTACAACCATGTTTTTTTTTGCTGGAACCAGCCCATGTTTTTGCTACCACCCACCCACCCAAAATCTGCTACCACGGTGATTTTTGCTGGAACCGGCGAACAATTTTGCTACAACCGTTTTTGGTTTTTGTTACTACCGGTGTTTTGTGGATTTTTGCTACATCCATCTCCATGACATCGCCTATTTTTCCGGTCGATTTTTTTGCTACAACCATGCATAGATTTTTCTGGAACCGAAGACAATTTTTGCTACATCCACCCACGGCGGTGTTTGTCCACGGCGGCGGTGGCTTTTTTCTTCGTTGGGATCGGCAAGCAATTTTTGATACAACCGGCGAGCAGTTTTGCTTCAATCAGCATCTTCTTTTTGCTGGAACCATTGGAATTTTTTGCTGGAGCCCGTGTTTTCCAGAGATGCAAAACATTTTTCTTCATCGGGATCGACAAGCAATTTTTGATACAACCGGCCAGAAAATTTGCTTCAACCAGCATCTAGTTTTGCTGGAACCAGCAATTCCAAAGCTGTGACAACCGAAGCTTTTTTAGAGCCGTGACGGGTCACCGCTGCGAGCTGCGACGGCCACCGCGGCAAGACGCGCTGCAAGGTCACCGGGGCTGCTGGAACGGCGGTCCCGGGCGGGGGGGGGGGGGGGGAGGAGGTTTGACGCAACATGGTAGCGAGGGCGGCAAGCCGGCGAGCGGTGGCGATCTGGCGAGCAGCGGCGACGGCGATCTAGCCAGCGGCAGTGGTCCGGCCAGCGACGGCGATCCGGCAAGCGGCGGTGGTCCAGTGAGCTTCGAAGGCCGGTCGTCTCGTTCTCGTCCCGCACCGCGCTCGCGTGATTTGGGGGCAAAAAGTGCGCTTGAGGACGAAGCACGCCTTGATCTGACGGCTATAACACAGCGCATCGAACGGGCACGGTGCGTCCGGCCCAAATTTGGGCCGGCGCGCCGGCCCCTAGTACTCACCATATGAAATCTCTCCAGCCGCCGCCGCTGCCGCCGTTATGCATGCCTCTTGGTAACTTCTTTGCGATTCCTCCTGTCCTCGCCTGCATGGCCGGAGACCGTGCGCTCTACTCTCACTCGTACTCCTCGCTCAACGGACACCCACGCGAGAGGCGGAACTAAGCAGTGGGGCGCCGGCGGCCTGCTTCAGTCGTTCCTCATAGGACTGCACTGACCAGTCGGCATGCTTCAATGGCGGACAAGGAAGCGAGGACGATATTGATTTAAAACGTCCAAGCGACAATCTACCGCATGAGGGAAAAATGAAGCAGGTCAGCACCGTGTGCCCTCTTCTGTGAATTGAGACCATCTCCTAACCAACAAGTACATCCATCATAGATTTTGCTTTAGTTTTTAATACCAAAAAATAGGCCTGCAAGATGATGCTGTGTAGGGAGTTCAACAACAGCAAGCTGATGTGATTCGCTTAGCTCCGTCGCTTGCCAACAAGTAGCAAGGTTGTCATCTGCATTGGCAGTGCATGTCCCTATATGTATCCGTCAACTACATATTTCCTTGCTACAAGACGACAGGCTCACCCCGCTTAATTAGTTGCGATTCTCTGCAAAGGTGCATGCGGTATTAAGGGGACACACTGCCATCGTCAGCCATCCAATTGGCAGGCGCTAGGCCTGCGAGCAAAATCTCATCTCTAAACGAGCGTCTGATGCGTTCCTTAGTATACCTCAAGTGGCGTTGAACTCTGGTGTTAGTTGAGGTGCGAGACAACGGCCGACCATGCACGTACGGAGGTATGTTAGCAACCCAGGCCTAGCTCCCGGTCCATCGGCATATGTTCAGACGTTTCCGGTGCGCATCGGACACTTCACTACAAGCGGAGAGCCCATCACATCCCAAAAGACCGGCCTGAAGGGAGTGTGGCACTCTCCCTTATAAGGAGGTCCTATCCTCCTCCCATATCCGAGGTGGGACTAAAGTCACTGGCGTTGCCCAAGGTCAAGTTCCTGACACCACGCCACCCTAGGGAAGCCCCTCTTAGGGTGGCGTGTGGCCCAGCTTTGATACCACTTATTAGCAACCCAGTCCCAGCTCCCGGTCCATCGGCATATGTTCGGACGTTTTCGGTGCGCATCGGACACTCCACTACAAGCGGAGAACCCACCACATCCCAAAAGACCGGCCTGAAGGGAGTGTGGCACTCTCCCTTATAAGGAGGTCCTAGCCTCCTCCCATATCCGACCTCCCATATCCGAGGTGGGACTAAAGTCACTGGCGTTGCCCAAGGTCAAGTTCCTGATACCACTGGAGTTGCCCAAGGCTAGTCTTTTGGGATGTGGTGGGCTCTTTGCTTGTTGTGGTGTGTTCAATGCGCATCGGAAACGTCCGAACATATGTCGGAGGTTGGGAGCTGGGCCTGGGACGCTAACAAGTGGTATCAGAGTTGGGCCCCACACCACCCTAAGGGGGGCTTTCCTAGGGGGGTGGGGTGTCAGGAACTTGACCTTGGGCAACGCCAGTGACTTTAGTCCCACCTCGGATATGGGAGGAGGCTAGGACCTCCTTATAAGGGAGAGTGCCACACTCCCTTCAGGCCGGTCTTTTGGGATGTGGTGGGCTCTCCGCTTGTAGTGGAGTGTCCGATGTGCACCGGAAACGTCCGAACATATGCCGATGGACCGGGAGCTGGGCCTGGGTTGCTAACAAGGTACCGGTCGACGATGAGCTTCAAGCTGCTTCAACATGCATCCAAAGGAGAGAACTATTATGTGCGAGCAATTAATTTTCGTCAGCATCCACCGAAAGTAGATCATTGAGCCAGTACAAAAGAAAATAACTGCTCCCACATCAGTACGCAGCTAGCTGCATTGGTATTTTTGGGGGGCTGATGTGGTCAGTTTTTTCTAATATTTTTTATTACTTCATCAATAGAAAAAATGGTCGTGATGTAATGGTCAACCATGATTTCTGATTGCCTGTGTAAGTAAAGAACTTTTATTCCTAACAGTTCATGGTAATGGTATATTCTGTTTCGCCATATTTTACATACTCAGCTAATTTTGTGAGAGCTGATTACTTCAAACAGGTCAAAATGTTTTAGTTTTGGTGTCTTTTTCTAATCAACGAACTATTACCATCAGATTTTCATAATACAAGGTGGACCCATAACCTAAACGTAACCTATACACGATCTAGACAAAACTATACATAACTACCATGCCCTCACATACTCATCTAATATAAATGTTTCAGATCTAATTGGCTAGAAATTATATATCAATAGGAAAGGAGGAGGGAATATAAATGCATACACATTTCATTTACTCTCTCATGATAACTAAAAAGTATATGGAGTAACACATAATAGTTCGGGATAGCCACAAATTCATTCATGCAAGATGCATCAACTAGAAAAAGGTATAAGAGCAATATTTGTATCAACACTGTGAGCTTGCCAAGTTAAAATAATTTGAATGAGAATAAATTTTGTGTATGTGTTATTTCAAATATATTTTTCTACCATATAAAGTGGAGACACTATTTCTTGCCAAAATATATTTTGTTGTAGCCTGGAACAATTAACTGAGAACCAAATTGAAGGAATACATTTTATATCTTGAGCAGGTAAATAAAATATGTTTCACATTTTATATCTTGAGCAGGTAATTTCTCACCGTGCAGACTACCAATGCGACGTGTTAGACAACAAACCATACGACCCTTTATCCCTGGGAAAATCCGTAGCCATGAATACGGTACCCGCCGCCATCGTCCCAGAGTAAGACCCGTGCCGAAACTTGAACCCTAATCAATAACTACATTTCGTCTTGCTACTCGCAAACCAATCTTTGCGGCACAAGAAACAGCTAAACAGGGATGTCCTCTCTGTTTCTCAGATCCAACACTCGTGTGCCCACTTAGCAAGCCAAAATTTGGTATAACCATCTACTACCTAGCTAATTTCATTGCATTTTTGTATGTCATGATGCAATCTGCCGCTTAATACATTGGAAACATGTGCCACTGCAGTGGAATGGAGGACGATTGTCGCATGGACGGCTGAAGTGGGTGGGCGGTTGCTGCATGAAGCGGCAGATGGCTGAAGTAAGTGGCGTGGATCCAATATGCATGGATGCATGTGGAGTCAGATGCTCCATAAGCTTTGCTACCTATACTGTGTTTCTCTTTTATAAGAGGCCCTCCTTTTAGAGTCGGAGGGAGAAAACAAAGATGTAGGTCTTATAATTAATTTTATAATATCATAAATTGAATTTTATTGCATTTTTCAATTAGTTTGCCTTCTATAGAGAGGAACAACTATTTCCTTCAGAAGAGATAATATAATTATACATACACAAATAAAATAATTTAAATAAAAATAGAAAAAAATAAGGTGTATATCATGTATAGTTATATATCAGTAAGAAACTATGTTTGCAAAAGGCTCATATTTGTGAATGTGATCACATTTGGTTCCAATTTTCTTTAGACAAATCAAATAACGTGTTCCAATGACAAAACTTCATAAAGTTCTAGCCCGCACATCGGGCGGGCCACTTTGCTAGTTGACTGAAAAGCACACCTCTCAAAATGAAATTAAAATGAAATTATCTCTGTTTTAAGCAATGAGCTCTGGTACATTGCAAATCTCTGCTTCCCTCTTCAAAGGGCCATTCTTCTTATTTATTGTTGAGTCATCACTTTCTCATTCAAGCACCAACATAGAGAGCAGTTTTGTCATTCTTTGTTTAACATGCATTTGGTCTAATTAATGTTGGATGTGAGCATGACTGGATATTTTCTATGCTGAATTACAATGTTTAGTCGCTGCTTAAACTTCAGAGGTGCTCTGCATTTATGTTTTGCGGTTCAAGAAAGGGCTAGCAAGATACCATTCTATCATATTGTATCATGATTATTGTGACAAAGTGTTGGTATTTGAGATATAGTATTATTGCTCGCTAGTTCATTATTTTATTGATATCAGTAAACGTGGCTGCCAATTGTTATCATATAGATGGTTATTCTATGATCCTTGTTGAAATCTGATCACTAGCTAAGTTTATGTACATCTACAAGAGCAAATGAGTTTGCAAAACTTTTTCTTTATCACTTTCAGTTTGTCAACTGAATTGCTTGAGGACAAGCAATGAGTTAAGCTTGGGGGAGTTGACACGTCTCCAACGTATCTACTTTTCCAAACACTTTTGCTCTTGTTTTGGCCTCTAATTTGCATGATTTGAATGAAACTAACCCGGACTGACGCTGTTTTCAGCAGAAGTACCGTGGTGTTATTTTTTTGTGCAGAAATAAAAGTTCTCGGAATTGGACGAAACTTTCTGGAGAATTATTTTGGAATAAATAAAAAATACTGGAACGAAGAAATACCATAGAAGAGCCTCAGGGGGCCCACAAGGCCAGGTGGTGTGGCCACCCCCCTGGTCGCGCCACCCAGGCTTGTGGGGCCACTGAACCAGCGTTTGACCTAATTCCTGCCCTATATATTCACATCCTCCGAGAAAAAAATCAGAGAGAAAGTTTCATTGCGTTTTACGATACGGAGCCGCCGTCACCTCCTGTTCTTCATCGGGAGCCCTGATCTGGAGTCCGTTTGTGGCTCCGGAGAGAGGGAATCGCCGCCGTCGTCATCACCAACCCCTCTCCATCAACAATTTCATGATGCTCACAATCGTGTGTGAGTAATCCCCTTGTAGGCATACTGGAGGTAGATGGGATTGGATGAAATTTCATATGTAATCATGTCATTTTGTTAGGGCTTGATCCCTAGTATCCACTATGTTCTGAGATTGATGTTGCTATGACTTTGCTATGCTTAACGCTTGTCACTAGGGCCCGAGTGCCATGATTTCAGATCTGGACATGTTATGTTTTCATGAATATATTTGTATTCTTGATCATATCTGCAAGTTGTATGCACCTGTTATTGTTCTGAACCTTAGACCCCAAGGTGACAATGGTTGGGATATCGATGGGAATGACTTTAACTTGAGGAGTTCATGTATTCACCATGTGTTAATGCTTTGTTCCGGTTCTCTATTAAAAGGAGCGCCTTAATTACCCTTAGTTTCCATTAGGACCCTGCTGCCACAGGAGGGTATGACAAAAGATGTCATGCAAGTTCTTACCGCAAGCACGTATGACTATATATGGAATACATGCCTACATATGATTGATGAATTGGAGCTATTGTGTATCGCTCTAGGTTGTGATAGTTACATATCGAATTTCATCGAAACATCTCATCGCTACTCCATGCCTACGCTTTACTACTATTGTCTCTGCTAAAGTTGTTACCATCCCACTTGCTACAAACTTGTTACTAGTGCTGCTCTTACCATTACTTTATCACTATTGCTATCACTGCTATCATATTACTGTGCTACTAATAAATTGCTGCAAGAAAGTGATTTCTCAGGTGTGGTTGAATTGACAACTCAACTGCTAAGGCTTATAAATATTCTTTGGCTCCCCTTGTGTCGAATCAATAAATTTTGGTGAAATACTATCCTCGAACACTATTGTGATCCCCTATACTTGTGGGTCATCAAACACCCACAGTGACAGTATGAACCACAAGCAAGCCACTGCCGACATGTGCAAGTCGGCAGGATAAACCGTTATTCCAACAAGTTGGGAGGCGCCACCGCCACCGCCACAACGAAGATTCAACGCGTAAGATCTACAGAAAATAGTCACGTCAGCAATAGAAGGACAAGACCGTCAGCGAGACCTGGTATCAGACCATCAGCAGGACATGACAGCAGAAAGGCTCTTCATGGGAACGGAGAACCCACTTCAGGTTGCTCCCTCACTTAAATATTCTCATGAGGCTGCCACCAAGGAAATGGGCAGCCAGGATACCTCAGGACAGTGAACAGCAAGGGATTGTTATTGGGTAGTCAGAATGTCAACCCCAAGAAACCCAGAGACACAACACCACCGCTTGCACCAGGAGCCTCGGAGGACCCTCAAATTCGGCCTCTAAGCTGGACTTTTTCCCCTCAAAAGTCAAAGAACATCATTCACCGCAGCTTTTCAGACAAGTTTCTGAACCCATTGACACTTCCTTTGGAAGGAAATTCAAGGCATTATGGTGAGTATAAACATTAGCCAGCTTGGTAAGGAGAAATGTTTCTTTCTACACATGCTCTATGATCGGGGCAATCCCATTTGGTTCTAAATTCAAGAAAATCTTGCGACTATATGCCTTATTTCTCCTCGTTTCGTCTTGTGGCATTGCCGTAAAATATGTGCCTGACAGCCAAGAACAAGAGGGTATTCATGGGTGTGAGCAATCTATATGAGGAAACTATATCTTCATTATCGAGGACACAAAATTTCGGGACAACGCGTCAAAACGCATCGTGCAAAAAGGAAATTCTTTCAAGGACTGCCAAATAATGGACCGGTGTTCACTAAAATGGTCATAACTTTGTCACTCGGAGTCCGTTTCTAACCCACAAGTACTCAAAATGCTCACGACGAGCGTGCAAATCCAAAATATTCTCCCCACTTGCACCAGGAGCTTCAGAGGACTCTCAAGGCCTCTAAGCTCGACTTTTTTCGCTTGAAAGTCAAAGAACATCATTCGCCACAACTTTTCAGACAAGATTCTGAACCCATTGACACTTCCTTTGGAAGGAAATTCGAGAGATTATGGTGAGTATAAACATTAGCCTGTTTGGTAAGGAGATATGTTTCTTTAAGGGGGTACGTTTGTAAAACCCTGGATTTTCATTACTGGAAAATTCTTTTCCAGATTTGGCTTCTGTCTTTTTCTTTTGGTGTTCTTGGATTTTATTTGCACTCTTGTGCTTATTCGAGAGTTAGTGACTTGCCTAGTTACTTGGGATTAGGGTTTTGCCTCCAAAACCCTAATGGCCATTTCTTCTTAATTAAACCCTAAGGACCCAGTTGCACTGGACCACCAATTTCTATTGCACCATAACTCACCAAATTAATTGCAGGGCTCCTCCTACACTTATATTCACCCTTTCAATCTTAAAACTCACACACTTAAGTCAAACTTTCACCAGAACAATTCATCCAGGGTTTCTGCCAGATCTGTCAGTTTGTGAAGCAAGTGCATTGTGCATCCATCCTATGAAGCTGAAATTTTGCATAGAGCCTAACCTATCCACATAAAGCCTACCCACAAATTTTGAGCCTCACCCAACTCCCACAACTCCCTACAAATATTCCTAAACCATACAGCCAAAACCCTAGCCTTGTGAAAGAAGTATATTTTGAACCTATCCAATTAAGCCTGAATTTGTCATGATTATCAAACATGACAAAACACTTATGCCACAAAAACTTTAGCCCATGCCACCACTCCATCTGACCACAGCAACCTCCCAAAGAATTTGACCAGGAAACAAAGTTGTACATGAAGTACCACCTAGAGCCACCCAAATGACCTCAAATTTTGCAGCAGTACTCACCCTAATACCAATACCCACTACACGAAAAACCAGACCATTTCACCTCACAAATTTCAAATGTCATATAACAAACACCTTCTGGTAGAAACATAATCTGGATGCTACACTCAAAAATAAAACACACCAGGCCCCCACCTAGGCACACTTAGACTCTACTAACCCTAGACTACACCTAGGACGAGGTGGCACCAGCCAGAACCAAGCCAGGCGTCTAGAAGCCGTGGTGACCACGATCCTGGCTGGCCATGGACGCGCTCTACGCACGGCAGAGCGCCTGCGTCATCCAAACGATGGCCCCCTCCCCCTCCAGCTTGTCCTGGCGCGCCCGGAGCATCGCACGTCCCCAGGCCCCTCCCCGGTGCTTCTCCCCTCGCTCTCGTGCCCCCCCACACCGCGCCATCACCGTCGCCATCCAACAACAATGGGCGCCCGTGCCTCGGCAGGACCCTCCACTCCCCTCGTCCGTTTCCTGCCGACCACGGCCTCCACTGCTCGCCCGTGGCACTCCCCGATGTGCCGCGTGCTCCAGAGCCAGCCGGAGCCAGCGCTGAGCATCCCCAGGCCCCGACGACCGTCCGCCCGTGGCCGATCCTATCCCCTCCCTACCCCGGCCTATAAAAGGCACACCCGGGCCTCTCTAGCTCTCACACTCGCTCACTCAAACCCCATGGAGTCGAATCCGGCAGATCTCGGGTAGGAAGTCCTGAGATGGTAGCCTTGGCACGATGGTAACTGGGACACAGGATTTTACCCAGGTTCGGGCTCTCTCTAAGAGATAGCACCCTACGTCCTGCTTTTATTGTATTGATGGATGGGGTACAGAGTACATGTTTATCTACCTCGAGATCGAGTATGAATGAGTTAGCCTCTATGGTCTAGACCCCTCGGCTTATATAGACGCCGGGGTACCTAGGGTTACACGTAGTTCGGTTACATCTAAAGATAAACATGCCGAAGATTGCATTCGTGCCTTGGAGTATGTGCCAAGTCTTCGGAAGATTCCATCTCGACTCCACTAGGGGCCCTGACGAAGGTGGCCTACAGGTTGGTTGTTTTGGTGGTCCTCGGCCCAGCCCATGTCCTCTGGGAGCCGACATGGTTAGCACCCCCTTATCCAGGACACCATCAGTAGCCCCCGAACTGGTCTTCAAGCCGAGGACACTACTCCGCCTCACCGAGTTGTTCTTCATCTGCAGTCATTGGCCTTGCAAGCGGGTTCAACAAGCCCTACATCTTTCCGAATTAGCACCATATCCGATGCGTTCCTTGGATCCGAATTTGTTGCCTTAAGAGCAAAGAAAGCCTATGTTGAGGATGAGTCAATGACCCGACCCCACTCTGGCAGCTTTTCAGGCACGTCGTCTGATCACGGCACCCGCATACGGCCTGGGGGGGCCACCGCTGCTATGTCCAATCGGACGGGTTGTAACAAGCCCCGAGACATGTTAAGCGGTATCATTACTTTCCTCCTCGATTTACGCATGCACGTACGGCACGATGCCTATGAAGCACGCAAATTTACCATCACGGGACTCAAGCGTCCCATCGATCCACGACTAGAGATTTCTATACAGGGCCACGGTAAAAGGATGGGTCTCGCTTGCCTCCTCAGCCCCAGCGCCGTTTAGAGTGCTTTTTGTCATGGAGAATGCCGCAGCTTCGTCTTCACGCCCTTCCGGTCCCCTCGAAGGAGACTGAAAGAGTTTCTCGGTGTCCCAAGGGGAACTAAATCTTCTTTCCATCACCGGGTACTTGCCTGAGCCAGAGTTTATGCACGCTCGCCTGGGATTGGTCTCCCTGGGCACCGAGGTCCTTCAAGATTCCTTCCCCAAACGGCAAGCTCATGGGCGGGTATGCTTTGTTTCTTTCCTTCTCCGGGGCTTGGGCTTCCCTATCCATCCTTTCCTCAGAGGTCATCTACACTTTTACGGGCTCCACCTTCATCATCTATCGCCCAATTCCATCCTCCACATAGCCTGCTTTGTTACTTTGTGCAAAGCCTTCCTCAGGTGCGAGCCACACTTCGAACTATGGTGCAAGTATTTTTGCTTGGTTCCTCGCGTCCGAAATGGGGTATTATTTGAGTGTGGTGGAGCCAAGTTCTGTAGAATCACGGGATCCGGCTATCTTGTCGGTACCCCAAAAGAGGACAGCGAGACTTGGCAGGGGGATTGGTTTTATATTCCCGATGTGCCTCTGGAGGACCCTCCACAGCAGGGACTTGCTCCTTTTTCACTGACTCCTCCCAAGAAAACGGTACAACTAGCGTCCGAGGACCCAGTCCTGAGAAGGGATTTCTGCCGTGGCCAGGTTGGCTGCCCAGGTGACCTGTCTTGGTCATGATGGGCTAACTCTCATCAATGTGATGGTGGTGGCTCTTGCCCGAGGAATCCAGCCACTTCAACAGCGCGTCCATCCATTCAACAGGGCCAATGACTCGACCCGCGCTCTTCGAGGAGAATTTCACAACCGCCAGACACTCGCAACAATGCTGGCATCGATGTTTAAAGGTGAAGAGGCGGACTTCCTCAAGGAGCCGATGTTTGATGGTTTTTCTTGCCACAAACCCATACAAGCAGTAAGTTTTAACAACTAACTCATTTATTTCTTCCGAGCAAGGTATATAACTACCTGATTAGCTTTTCACTATGTCCGAACAGGGCTGGAAGCAGTGGGTCATCACGGTGAGCTCCCCGGCTCCTCAACTGGAGATCCGGGATAGTGAACAGGGCTGGAAGCAGTGGGTCTTGAGGTGAGAGTGGGTAATGCACGGTACCGAAGAGGCTAGCAAAATATTGATAGGTGGAAGTGCATGTAGACCAAAATAGTCACATTAGTCATAAAGAACTCAAATACTTATTGCGAAAGTCTAGTAGCCCTCGAAGCAAGCACAACTTGCATGCCCCTAGGGGCGAGGTTGGTAGGAGTTAACGATCGCGGCCCCTGATCCGAACGCACATGAGTGCCACTTTAAGACATCCCACACTCCGACTTCCCCGCTAATGCCAGCGGCCACCACTTTCATGTATACGGACTTACAAACCTTAACACCAATATCCGTACTTAACCTTAACCATTCACCTACACACTCACATATCACCACTTCAATATCGCAAGACTATTGCAAGGAATCAAACTTATCAAATTCAATGATCTACAAGTTCATGCAAATTTTTATTATACCACTCATATATACCCATTATTTTTTAGACCAACATATAATTCATGCAAATTACCACTTCCTATTCAACTCTCTAAAAGGATATAAGTGAAGCAAGAGAGTCCTAATCTTTTCTACAAAAACATAGCATATCACCGTGCTCTAACAAATTTAAGTGAAGTACAAGAGCAATTGCCTCAACCCAAACAGATATAAGTGAAGATCAAATGAGCATTCTATAAATGTAAGATGAATGTGTGTCTCTCTTAATAGGTGTGATCAAGAAACAATGTTTGCAAAGACCAGCAAACAAATCTAAAACAAAAGCAAAGGACGCTCCAAGCAAAGCACATATCATGTGAAGAATAAAAATATAGCTCCAAGTAGGAATACCGATAGTTTTGAAGACGAAAGAGGGGATGCCTTCTGGGGCATCCACAAACTTAGACGCTTGAGTCTTCCTTAGATATTTCCTTGGGGTGCCATGGGCATCCCCAAGTTAGGCTCTTGCCGCTCCTTGTTCTCCTTGTATTGCTATCTCACCCAAAACTTGAAAAACTTCATTCACACAAAACTTAATGGAACTCGTGAGATAGTTTAGTATGAATAAAATAAAACTCCCAATCATGTACTGTCAAGACAAGATGCATATTTATTTCCAGGTAAAGGCTACTGTATCCTATCATTTTCACAATTTATATCCCCAATATAAGCCATGGAAACTCTAAAACAAGCAGTCAAAGAAAACATAACAGCAATCTTTCAAAAACAAAATAGGCTGTAAAAAACGAATTATTATCCATTTGGATAAGTATAAATGGTACTTCCTTCACAATGATCCATACTGGACAGAAACTTGGGGGAGTTTTGTGGACAAAATGTCTTGGCAAAATACTGTGAATTTTTGCATGCTCACATTATGTAGGGATATATAGGTCCTGCATTAATTTCTGAATTTTTGAAGCAACATAAAATATAGTTGCTTCACAAACTGAAATTGTGACCAGAAACCAAGATTGGATGGTGTGCTCACATAGATTGTTGGATGGGGATGAAATTTGTTGGAGAGTCGTGATTTTATCATACAAATGACCTACCAAAATTTTATCTCATTTGGATTAGCCTAGCTAGTACTTCCTTTACAAAGCTTCTCTCTTGACAGAAACTTTGGAAATTTGCTGAGGAAGATTTACTAGGCAAATGAAGCTGAATTTTGGCATGTGGCAATTATTTGGATAGGAAAGAATGGACAAAAAATTTGAGGGCAATCAAGAAAAGATAAATAGCACTTCCTTCAAAAAGTGCCATTCTGGACAGAATGGAAAATGAATATTCCTGAATTATTTTTGAACTAGGAAAGAATGGATTTTGACATATTTGTGGAAGATATGATCCAAAGAATTTATGAGAATTTTGTGGGATTTTTTGGAATGGTAGAAATATAGGTTGCTTCGCATCTAGGGCAAACAGGGTTATTCCTTTAATAGAAAAAGGAATACTCCCAATAAATAAATATTGGAGTTGGGCTAAGATGGAAATGACATGGCCTTGGGATAGATTTGAGAATGACAAGCCACTAGGAAGTGGCAGGAGAGAAGATCTTCCCACGTTTCAAGACCACATAGCCACGGAAAAAGACATTCCAAATAAAATTTGAAGAAATCCAAAAGAAAAAGAAAGGGCCAAAAAAAATCGGGGTGTTACATTGGCAAGAGGGTTGTCAAGCCCCTTGTATTGCTAGTTACAAGGTTAAAAGCAAATAGATAGATAGATAATGGTACGGAAAATAGTAAAGAAACAATTTTGTAGGAGTTTTGTATTGATGGAAGAATAGGCCCAGGGGACATAGGTTCTCTAGAGATAACACTCTCAAAAGATGGCAAACGGCATGGTAACAAATTATAGTTGGGTAATTGATAAGAATAGCAACCTTTATAACTATGATCATTCATGACATAATCTCTTATAGGCATTACGTCCATGACAAGTAGACCGTTAATCCAACTGCATCTACTACTATTACTCCACCCCAAGACCGCTATCCAGCATACATCTCAAAGTATTAAGTTTGCAAGAAATAGAGTAACGCAATAAGCAAGATGACATAATGTAGACAGGAAGAAATCTAGCAATAAGTTCAAACCCCGTCGTTTTATCCTTAGTGGCAACAATACAAATACTTGTCTTGTCCCCATTCTGTCACTTGGGTATAGAATACCGCAAGATTGAACCCACTACAAAGCACCTCTCCCACTGAAGATAAATCAATTGAACTTGGCCAAAGAAGATAGATAGATCAGAGAGAAATACAAAGCTTTTTAATTATGCAGCAAAGAAACTTCAAAAGATTCAACGGGATTCAATGAACAATCTGATCATAAACTCAAAATTCATCATGTCCCAACTAACACACCGCAAAATTACATCGGAACCGAATCACACAAGGAAGAAGGGGAACATGGTATTGAAGATCCAAAAGAGAGAGAGAGAGAGAGCACCATCTAGCGACTACTATGGACCCGTAGGTCCTAAAGGAACTATTCACACATGGTCATGGAGGCAGCAAGGTTGATGAAGAGGCCTCCGACAGGGCTCCAGAACAGGGCTCTTTGCCGTCAGCTGAGCTCTTTGCCGTTAGCTTTTCATCGGGGCTCACGGCAAAGACTGGCTTTGCCGTCTGTTTGGTACTGTGCCGTCTGTTTTTATTTGGCTGACGACAAAGTTTATAACAGACTTTGTCGTCTGTTTTTATTTGGCTGATGGCAAAGACGGTTCTTTGCCGTCTGTTTTTGTCTGGCTGATGGCAAAGACCGTTCTTTGCCTTCTGTTTTTGTCTGGCTGACGGCAAAGACAGTTCTTTGCCGTCTATTTTTGTCTGGCTGACGGCAAAGACAGTTCTTTGCCGTCTGTTTTTATTTGGCTGACGACAAAGATAGTTCTTTGCCGTCTGTTTTTGCCTGGCTGACGGTAAAGACAGTTCTTTGCCGTCTGTTTTTGTCTGGGTGACGACCAAGACATTTCCTTGCCATCTATTTTTATTTGGTTGACGGCAAAGCCTTTGCCGTCAGTTTTGAAACAACTATAGGCAAAATGACTGTATCGATTTTTATTTTTTTTGAAATTGCAAACAAGGTCTAAAGAATATGAAATTTGGCGTGGTATTGGTTTATGATTCCTAGAAGGCATGGAAAAAGTTTACTAAATTTTAACATAGATATTTTATCAAAATTTATAGGGTAAACAAACACAAAAATTGTGCTTGTTTCCTAGTGGCTAGGCAGCCACTTCCACGGATCGGTGATGTGGCAGGGGCAGCCACCCCCACGGATCGGTGATGTGGCAGGGGCAGCCACCCCCACCATGCATGCCTCCACTGCCGTAGGAGAGCTCCCGAGCTCCTGCCTCCATTTGATCCTGCCTTGACCTCGCCGGCCACCGAAGCTCCGCCGCCACCTCACCAGAGCATCGCGACGCCCCTGCCTTCTCCTCCTCTCTCCCTTCATTCTTTTCCTTCTCTCTCTCTTCTCTCAAGTGGATCCCTCTCTCCACAGGTACAGCGACGCCACCGCCAAGTCTCCAACCGCCGCCATGGACAACCTCAAAGCTCTGCTGCCACCTCCCAAGGTCATCCCACGACTTCTGCCTCTGGATCCGACCAGAATCAGATCGCCCCTGCCCTGATTCGTCGTCAAGCCGCCAGGAGACACGCAGCACTGCCCCACCCCTGAACTCCCGCTCGTCTGCGTCGAGCTCCTCCTACTCGTCTATTCATAGGGCAGTGCTGTAGAGGCGCAGCAGCCACTTCGATGCGCGCGAGCTGTTCCGTGAGCCGGCGAAGCGCGTCGACTCGAGCGCTGGGCCGGGCGAGATCAAAGGCCTCCTTTGCCACAGCCCTCCACCGCCGCCGCCTTTGTCCATGTGCGACCATCCACCTCCATTCGTCATCATGCGCCGGCCACCGAAGCCCTGCCGGAGTTGCCAACCACCACTGTGACCCTGCACCACCGCTGCCTTCGTCCGTGCACAACGATGGCCACGACCTCGACGACCACCTTTATTTTTTAATGTATACCAGGCTCTTTGCCGTTAGTGTAAAAAAATAGTAGGCAAAGGCTTCTTTTCTTTGTCGTCTGCCCGACAGAAAGTTGATGGCAAAGTATGGCTTTGCCGATTTGTTCTTTGGCGACACTCTTTGCTGTCAGCCTACTGACGACAAACTCTTTGCCGTCAGGTTATCAGGCTTTGCCATCTGTCCTTGGCTGATGGCAAATTACCTGATTCCTGTAGTGTATTGAAGATCCAAAAGTGAGAGAGAGAGCACCATCTAGCTACTACAATGGACCCGTAGGTCCTAAAGGAACTACGCACACATGGTCATGGAGGCAGCAAGGTTGATGAAGAGGCCTCCGGCAACGGCTTCCCCCTCCGGCAGGGTTCCGGAACAGGGCTCGAAATGGGATCTCTTCAGAATAGAGGCTTGTGGCGGCGATGAAATTCGTCTGGAGGTACGACGGATGGTTTCGGTATTTATAGGGATTTATGGTGGTGGAATCAGGTCAAGACGGTAACCGAGGGCCCCACATGGACAGGTGGCGTGGCCACCCCCATTGGCCGCGCCATGTGTCCATGTGGCTGGCTGGTGGCCCCTCTCGACACTTCCCGAAGCTTCCAGTGTTTCTTGTTGCCCAAAAAAAATCATGATAAATCGGCAACGTATTTTGACTTCCGTAGATATTGATTTCCTGCGAAACCAAAAACAAGTAGAAAATAGGAACTGGCACTGGGCACTAAATTAATAGGTTAGTCCAGAAAAATAATATAAATTGCTATAAAAAGTATATAAAAATGATAACATAATAGCATTACACAATAAAAAATTATAGATACGTTTGAGACGTATCAAATAACACTAGAAGCCGAGTACCTAGCATACTTGGCTAAGGTCATAAAAATAGTCGGCTATCTATAAGCCGAGTGTCACACTCAGCATCCAGGACTCGTCTCACACTACTGCAGGAATGCCTACCAGTGGTGGGCACCAAAAGCCCAGTAGTGGCGGGCGACGCTCTCAGGGGCGCCCGCCACTGGTCTCCTGCCACTGGTAACATGGCATCAGTGGCGGGCGCGCGCTCGCCACTGTCAGCACTATAACAGTGGCGGGCGTCCAAAATTGCCCGCCACTGACGTCGATCTCGTAGCAGTGGCGGGTGCTTTTATCAATGGCGGGCACCTTTGTGCACCCGCCACTGTTGTGTAGATGTATGTGCGGCAGGCCGTTGGTACCACCCGCCACTGATTAATGCTCCAAGCTGCAATGAAAAACGCTGCCACGACAGCATTAGCTGATGCAAATAGCGAACAGTTCTCATTAAATGGGATCACATCAGAAATAAAAGTAATGATAATAACTTAGAACAAAGAACGAGAAGTACATTAAGAATAAACGAGTAACGAACAATACATATTCATCAAATATAGTGTGCTGATAAAGTTAAACAACATAATAGGCCAAATATGTTTAGTCACGCATGAAGTAGTGACCGCTTCAATAAGCTAGCTAGGTTAGCCTCTTTTGTTTGTTCGACTCATCTTCTTCGGTGTTACTATAGTATAGGCCGAACGACGAGCAGACCTCTTTGTTTGTGATAGTCGTGAACGTGGCTTCTAGTTGTTCGAGCACTAAGCCAACTTCAGCCGACTTGTTTTGTAGTTCTTGACCCCATGTGAGGATTTGTGATAGTCTGGTTGTTGCCTACAAGATAGATTGTTCCATTTGAAGGCAATTTTTCTCCTTCCAATGCATTTGTAGTTTTTTTCAACCGTGTGGCCTCCTGTATTAGTCCAATCGAAAAGACATTCATCCAGAAGGTCCTTCAGGAGTGACCAGTCTTTTCCTGGGTTCTTCGTGGAATCCATCAAGTAACAATTGCACCTTTGCGGTCTTACCACTAGGAGAACCCAATGGTTGCTGCGCAAAACAGAAGAAACATACCCCAAACATGAGAAAGTTACAAGTTTTAAGACGTGAAAACATATATGAAGGAAAAAGGTACGAAAGTGAAAGTGTAAAGCCAAAGAAGGACGTACATGGGTCGGTAGGGTGCGAGGAGGAAGTTTTTCAGCTTGTTATGTTGCATGAAATCCAGAAGGTAATTCTTCATGCACCGCCTACCTTCCTCATTTCTTAGGTTCTCCTCGTTCAAGAGATAAGGGTCGGTTATCGCGACATCGGAAATATTCTGGCGTCTGACCTCTGTGGCTTGAAAAAGCGCCCATAGCCTCATTAGGCAAATTTCAAGACTATAGAACTTGAACATATAGAAGATCTCTTTGAAATCTACATATATTTTATCCCCACTGAATTTTTCAAAGAAACTATAACCCTTTGGCACCTTCACCGTGTAATGTGTTGGGTTAATGATATCTCCTTGCTTCTTATTGGCTAGCTCTGAATCTACAATTTTTTCATGTAGAATATTCATCTCAATCCTTAGTTGCTCATACACAATGTCTGGTACCATTCTCTTACCCCGGCTATAGGCAGGTGCTATTGGGTTGTCAGCACATTGTTCATATGCCAAAGACTTCTTCGGTGCCTTCGTCCGTAGCGGTGGGCTATCATTTGCACGTGTGGTGGCAGAAGTCTTTCTCTTAGTATTCATTTTTGCACCCTTTTGATGCGTCTTCCTATTTTTCACCAGTTGGACGGAAGCGGGCGGACATGACATCGCTTCTTGGGCCACCACCTTCTTTAGTGTTGTTGGATTAAACTTTGGTTTTTTGCAAGGTTGCGTCTCGGGATGGGCTGGCGGAGTCTCCTCATCCGTTGGGTTATAATTAATTGTGGTATCGGACAAAATTGGTTCTTCTACAGCATAATTAGGATTTTGTGATTCTTCAAGCATGTGCTCTTCCCACACATCCTTAGCCGATACGGGGTTGCAAAGACCTAGAGGAGATCGTCCAGGTGGCGGTCCAACGCCGTAGATGTTTGGAGATGGTGATCGTGCTCCAACGCCGGGGATGGTCGGAGACGGTGTTCTGTTTGGGAATGGCTTCTCAATAATGATATGCCTTGCCGGCCACTTGAGGTAACCCACAAAGCAATCTGAAAGGGGCTGCGGCTCATTGCCCTCTTCCATAATGTTTTGTGGCAGAGTCAAACTCTGGTATGGTGGGAACACCCTAAGCAAATAGACCTTCCGCACGCTCTCATCTAATTTGTTGTTGTGCATGACATTTCCTGTAAAGACTCTAGCTTTTGCAACCTCCTTCAACTCGCCACACACTGTAGCTAGGAGAGTGCAAGGAAGTTGTTCCTCCAATGATTGTGGTGACCCACCATGACCATTCATGACATTAGAGACCGAGGGGCTGCTGCTCTTTGTGGGAGCAAGGGGCGGCGGCGTATGGGTCACCACTGTTTGTGGCATAGCCAATAGGGTGTCGACCCTTCCGTGGCTGAATTTCTGAATTAGCTTATGCATCATTCGTGTCTTGTTCCTCTTCAGAACCATCGGACTCTTGTTCCCCATGTTGCCCTTCCTCTTCAACACCATCAGACTCTTCTTCCCCATCTTGCCCTTCCTCTTCAGCACCATTTGACTCTTCTTCCCCATCTTGCCCTCCATATGCAGCACGATCGGTCTCTTCTTGCAACTCGTAAGCATAGTCATCATGAGATGCGTGCATGTTGCATGGCCGATTTGGAGGATCCTCCTGTTGGGAAGGCAAAGCTTCACCCTTAGACCATGTCCGGTCCAAAGTAGCGGATTGGGTCTATCTCACCATCTTTTTTCTACAAAAAAAGATTGCATAAGTAATTAGTAAAGCAAAAAATTAAATTCATACAAAAATTCGGCATGATCATTGCTAGCTATGAGACATATTAAGTGCCTGAAATTCACTGAAATGGAAGTGAATCAACATTTCATCAAAACTTTGGCACTTATTTGCATTCCCTGTAAAAGAAGACAACAATCCGCAAGCAAATTCACCACCTAAAATTTGGCAGAACCTTTGCTAAAAATGGGACATATTAAATGCCAAAAATTCGATGAAATGGAAGTGAATCAACATTTCGTCAAAACTTTGGCACTCATTTGTATTCCCTATACATGAACCCGTGAGCACGACCATATAGCACAAGCAATTGTATCATATCCATCACCGGCCAACAAACCGCGAGCACGAACATAGCACAAGCAATGAATTCAAATCAATGAACATAGCACAAGCAATGAATTCAACCAACCGAGGTAGCGGTGTGTAGGTGGCTGAGGAGCCGGTGGAGGGGGCGGAGGTGCGCTGGCGGAGGGGAAGGTGGAGAGGGCCGAGGCGTCGATGGAGGGGGCCATAGGCGCCGGCATTGGGGCAATGGGCACCGACGTTGGGGGGTGAGTGGATGGATCCTGTGAGAAGCGGAGGCGTTGGGGGGCTGGAGGGGTGTGGGTGGATGAATCCTATGGCATGCACCGACGGAGGGGGTGGCCGAGGGCGCGCGCTGGTGTTGGGGGGGAAGGGGGGAGTGGCTCCGGCTTTGGGTTGTGCGTAGGCGGCGGCGCGCGGTGGCGACGTGGCGTTGGGGGGTGGGGGGAGTGCCGTCGATTGCGCGCGGGGGAAGGCGGCGTGGTAGACTAATTTTGGCGGCCGACAGCGTGGACGAAATTTCACTAGGTCCCGCGCAGAAATTTTGAGAAAACAAATAGCAGTGGCGGGTGCTTCTGGCTGCCCGCAACATAGTATAGTTAGCAGTGGCGGGTAATTCGTAGTGCCCACCACACGAAATATGTAGCAGTGGCAGGTGCATCGTGTTGCCCGCCACATATTACATCAATAATTTAGTTTATCATTTTATGTACGACAAAACATGAATACATGACACGACGATGATCCGATCCACATGTCTTAATATTACAAAATAAGCTTCATGAATACATGACACGACGATGATCCGATCCACATGTCTTAATATAATATTACAAAATAAGCTTCATGAATACATATATAGCATTCACTTATAGACGGTCTTCACATGAATTTTCTTGATCTTCTTCCTAGTATGAAGTATTGTCTTGTTGTGGCTCCGTCTTAACCATGGTGCAATGTCGTCATTGGGCAAGTTGATCTTCTTCTTCTGTGGACATGTTTTATGTTTGGATCTTCTTCCATGGGGTCGTCGAATTGGTCATAGTCCTCCTCGTCATCGACTTCGTCCATTCTGACGATACTCCTCTTTCTTCTCTGGTAGACCACATGGCTAGGCTTAATTGTGTTAGTTATATAGAAGCATTGGGACACAGTGTTGGCCATTACCCACGGCTCATTTAAGCCACTTATTGCATGCATGTTCGCTGACTCATTTCGTGGTGGTATAACCATGGTAGTGAAATAATCGTCTTCTCGACGTACTTGTTTCTCCCATCTAACATGGAACATGGGGAATATCCCTACATCCGCGTACTTTAGTTCCCAAATCTCTTTGATCCTGCCATAGTGCTTGTTCTTTACTTTACCAGTGTAGGCCTGTTGCGTCACCGCTGAGTTCTGGAACACACCTTTCAGCTTGTCTCTGGCCTCCATATAGAAAGTGTATCCATTGATGTCATAGGCTTAGTATGTGCTGACATTCATCACGGGTCCCGATGCCAAGCAAAACAACTCCTTAGCTTTGTAATCATTTTTTGACAATGGATGATCTCGCATGTATGTCTTGAACCAATCCTTGAATTTTCTGTTGTGCTCTTTTGTTAGTTGATCATTGGACCGGTTTATCCCACGTGTCCTATATTCAGTTCTCAAGTCTAACATGTGCTTCCTAGCATATGGGGTGACGCACTTAATGTGTTGTAACACCATAGTGCGCGCTCTTATGAAGTCGGGCTCTCGGTTGGGAATGTCAAAGTTCACATGGGAATCCTTTCTCGTTTTCTTGTGACCTACGCCATTCAGCCTGCCAACGTGCTTATTCTTGGGTATGCCCAAAGGTTTCTCGACTTCCAGATAGTCTATGCAAAACGAGATTACTTCCGCGGTTAGAAATCCCTGGACGATGCTTCCGTCTGGATGTGACCTATTATGAACGTATCGTTTGAGTATCACATTTAACCTTTTGAAGGGGAACTTGTTGTGGAGGAATACCGGGCCCAGGTCTATGATGTCTCCGATAACGTGGACAAGTAGATGCACCATGATGTCAAAGAATGAGTGCGGGAAGTACACCTCAAGATCACATAGTATGACAACAATCTCTTCTTGCAGTTTTTGGCAATGCTCCACGCTGATCGATTTATGTGAGATGACATCAAAAAAGTTACACATGTCTTGGAGTGTCTTTCTGACATGCGGTTCCATGATCCCTTTAATTGCTACCAGCAGTATCTGTGTAATCATCACGTGACAGTCATGCGACTTCGTCCCAGATAAAGGTTTCTTCTCACATGACAAATATCTGTGTATGTTTGACGAGTGTCCGGAACTAACTCGGACATTGGCAAGGTAGTTGAATATATTGTCAGGCTCCCCTGGAGACAAATTGTAGCAAGTGGGTTTGAATTTTGACACCATTTTATTAACCTTGCCAACGACGCCATCCTCCACGTCAACCGGTAAACCCTCCCTAATTTTCAGGGCTTCTATGTCTTTTCTTGAGCTCCCAGTAACTTTTGTCTTGTCTGGGATGTTCAGAATGGTAGCAACCAAACTCTCACAAATATTCTGCATGATATGCATGACATCGATACAATGGGGCACTGAGAGATACTTCCAGTAATTCAAGTCCCAAAATGGAGTCCGCATTTTCCATACTTTTAAGAGTGGCTCCACTCTCTTCCGCTTCTTTCCAAGTTCTGGACACTCTTCCCAGTTGTTCAACATTTCTAGGATTTCTTCTCCAGTCTTCTTGCGTGGCTTCCCTCGCTTTTCTTTTGTATTGTCAAACAAATCTTGTCTGTTTCTCCATTCATCATTTTTTTCAGCCATCTTCGATGCCCCATGTAAACAGTTTTATGGGACGCCTTCAGACAGAGATAATGGGTTTCATCCATACACCTAACACATGCACAGTTCCCGTGGCAAACCTGACCTGAATTATAACCGTATGCCGGATAGTCTTGCACTGTCGTGAGTAGCGCAGCTTTTGTAGGAAAATAATTGCCTATTAAAGCGTCATATGTCCGCACCCCTTCAGCTGACCATAAAATTTCTAGACCCTCCTTGAATAGCTGTAGATGCAGGTTCAGATCACTACCCGATTAGCTTCGCCCTTGAATTAGCATGACCATGTGTAGATACTTTTGCTTCATGCACACCCACGGGGGAGGTTGTAGATGCGTACAACCATGGGCCAGGTGCTGTGCACGCTGCTTTGGTTGCTAAAGGGATTCAGACCGTCCATGCAATAGCACAGCCTGACATTCCTATCATCTCCACTGAAATGGGGGAAGTGGTCATCGATTTCTTTCCACTGATGACCATCTGCAATGTGTCCAAACACTCCATCATCCTTGTTCTTCCTCTCGGCATGCCAAAGCATAAGCTTTGCCTGCTTCTTGTTTGCATACAAACGCTTCAGGCATGGAATGATTGGAAAGTACCATGCAACCTTGTGAGGTGTACCGCTAGCGGGTGCGCTATCACCGTCATTGTCTTCCCGACTGTTATTTCCCCGCTTGAATCGGGGTGCATTGCATGTTGGACACCTTGTTAGCTTAGAGTGCTCGTTCCGATAAATGATGCAGTCATTTTTGCACGTGTGATATTTTATCAGCTCCATATCAAGAGGACACAGTACCTTCTTTGCCTCATCGACACTTTTTGGCAGCACGTTGCCATCAGGAAGAACATCATGCAAAAACTACAAGTTCATATCGAGGGACATGTCTGTGCTATTGCTTTTTGCCTTAATGTCCAAAAGATTCATCGTGACACTTAGACGGGTGGGTTTCGGCTTGCAACCAGCGTACAATGGAGTTGTCGAGTCTTTCACGAGAGTCGCCAGTGTTGGTAGCCTCTCTACGAGCAGCTGTCTCGGTGCTAGTCTCTTTCACGATCAACTCTTGCATGTATTCATCGTGCACCATTCTGGCCAATTTGCCCCCGATGATTGCCTTGTCCGCTTCGGCCTCCTCAGCTTTGTCTGACTCTTCACACGACTTGTCCTCTTCATCATCGTTGGACTGTTCATCATGTCCATCGATCATCCATTCTTGTTCTTCGTCATGTTCCGCTTCTTCACATGACATCCCATCCTCACCATGACTTGTCCATGTTGTATAACCGGGCATGAAACCACTAGCCAACAAGTGCTTATGCAACTCTCGTGAGTCATATGTGTACATAACATCATTGTCGTGATGAACACATGGACAACATATTTTCTCGGCACCCCTTTCTCTCAGATCTTTCTCCACATATTGTAACACCCTGAATGGCCGACGTGGTTAGCACCCCCTTATCCAGGACACCATCAAAACCCCCTCTACTCCTTCCCCCTCTCAATTTCTGCAAGAGCTCTCGGGATCGACCAAATCAAGGAGAGCCGAGGAGCACCACTACCATAGAAGAGGAGAAGCTCATCGCCGGCCATCCCCAGAGGCTGTTCCGCCATCCACCAGGAGCGCGGAGGAGCAAGGAGTCCAACGGTGCAAACAGCGCAACCAGAGGTGCCCAGAATCAACGGCGAGGCTCGCCGGAGCAGTGTCAGCCATCGGACGGGAGCAGAGAAGGAGAAAAGAAGAAGAACCCGATAGGCGGGCCCCGTCTACCAGTGAGAGAAGGAGAGAGAAGAGAGGCTGACCAGTGGACCCCCCCAGTGCGTTAAGTGGAAACGTAATCGCGTGAATACGCTTTCATTCGAAGAAAGCGTATTCCAGAGAAGGCGCCATCGACGTCACTGCAACCTGTGCAGTTGCGCCAGCCCAGTAGCACAGTGTCTGGCCAGCCAGATTCGGCCCAGTGTAGCCCAGCGTCTATTTTTATTCTTTTTCTCAGATAAACACAGCCAGGGACCTCTAGGTAAGTAGTTTATTTACAGTTTAGATCCCTCACTTCACACCCTAATAACTTTTCACTCGCAACTCCGCTTGCGATGAAACCAATGCTCACGTTCTTCCCTCGACACGAACTTTCTGATGAAATCACTCAAACTAAATTTGCACAAACTAAAAAGACCATTTTACCCTTGGCACTTTTTAGGCTACTCCGGTGCACCGGATCTTTCTCCGGGCTATTGGGCTCCTCCCGGTAGACCCCCGGGTATTGAGGCAAGTCATTTTCTCTGACGTAGACACTGCGTTTTTCACTAGTTGTTATTCTTGCATGTTATTTGGCTTTTGGTGCCGGTTTCTGCCGGCAGGTTTTCTCGGTTGGTTTACTTACAGTTATTTATTTTGGTTGTACTATGAGTTGTTATTATTGTTGCACGGTGACTCATTTGCAGTAGTATTATGGAGCAGGTTGTTGTTTTACTATTGCTTGTTCACATTCTTGTGCGAGACTAATGTTGCAGGTAAATCTCGGTAACAGTAATAAAATGGAATTATATTTAACAACCTCCTCCAGGCTGAGCAAGTCATAAGGGCCACCAAACCGAACTCACCGTGCGATCCTTGTATGGGAGAGGCCCTATCCAGGTTTGCAGTTATGCCTCTTACGCGTGTCGCCACACAGGGAAGGTTGGATTATAGTACACCACTGATCAGGAGTTGCAAGTCCAAGCCTCGAGGGCCTGGGTTGTTAGGTGTACACCAAAGATTTGTTAGATTCCCCGAGGGGAAGAGTTGTGCCACAGGGTGGGAGGGACCCAAATCCCCTCTCCCAGGATTACCAACAGGGAGATCCGAGACATGGTAGCAGAGCCATGCTGTGGATCAGATTTGTCAGACGTGTACTACTAGGGAAAACCCTAGCAGTAGCGCGGGGTTTTGTAATAGCAGTAGCGCGGGTGGGCGCGCTACTGCTACGGCGCTACAGCTAACTATTAGCAGTAGCGCTGTTACACCCGCGTTACTGCTACCAGAGTTTATCAGTAGCGCGTTTAGGTGAACCTCGCTACTGCTAAAAGCTGCAGCGCGCCTCTTTAACATGCGCTACTGCTAAGGCAATGCTACTACTACACACATACCCCGCGCTACTGTTAGTATTGTCTAATTTTTTTTCTGCAGCGTTTTTTCTCTGTTTTTTAATAGGTTTTATACAATAGCCTATCATATCATACACACAATAGTCTCATCATATCATACACATGCAAATAGTCTCATCAAATCATGTCATCATCATCCAACACAAATGATGTCTCTCATCATCATCGATCTCGAAATAGCGATACAAGTTATGATATGTCTCGAATACATGCAACTTCATCGTCATCCCATACACATGTTTCATCATCCATCTAAAACGATTATATAGAAGAGAAGAGCTATCACTATGAGTAAGAGCGGAATTATGCAGTACATGAGGCGCCGGTTGTTATTCCTCTCTCGCGCTAGCGTGAACCTCAAGTAACTAGCTTCTGCTTCTTGTCTGCTATCGAACCCTTTATGGCTGCCGCCCGAGAACCGTGACACTTGGGCCTGACACTCGGGCCACTCATCGTACACTCCCGGAACCCTCCCTATCTACATGGCATAGCACTTCTTCGCCATCAAGGACCTATGTACCTGTTAGAGATGCATCTTCATGAAGCAAATTCAACAATAATATGCAACATAATATATTTGAGAAACACGAAAAGAAAGAGTTAGCTAATAGATGCAACATATAGTAAACATAATTAATCAACGCAGGTTCACCGTACCCAAACTAATTAACTAGATGTACGCAGGTCATCATACCCAAACTAACAAACTAGCGTTACGCAAGTTCAGCAAGACCGTTGACATCACAAAGTTTCATCGCTACAGAAACTACAAGTTCAACCGACACATCATCATCGGCATCGTCAATCACTGGAAGTTCCACCCATCCATATCCGGGAGGATGCAACCTAGCTTCGTGAACGGCGTCAGGTCTTGACGTTGCATGCCTATGCGAGTTCTGACGTCAGCTCGCGATATAGGGCCGTGGTGGAACATCCCCTTCTCTTCGACAACTTCTTTCATGATGATCGTTGCAATGTCCTTCTGGATGCGAAAGAAGTCATCTCTGACTTTATAATCCAGTTCGTGTCCTAAGGATTCTACCCATTTGCGGATATGTTCATCGTTTCTTGTTGTCATGTGAAGATGTTGGTGATCCCTTCTGAACTCCATCATGAGATGGAGGACATAGAATCCATCATTCTTGCTTGTTGTCGGTTGATGGATGGAGCAGAAGGTAGTTTTATGGGAGAAACCCGGCTTGTTCTTCCTTTGTTTCCTGATCTCCATGTGGCCACCCCTCATGCTGAAGCCATGGAGAGCATCATCCAGAATATCCATTATGTGGGTGTAGTCTTTCTTCTCGAATTTTCTGGACGAGTCGAAATACACGACGTGGGAGACTCACGGGAAAAGAACGATAAGGACGGCGCGCCCGTTGCTGCGGAAAATAAAGACACCTCAAATTAGTCTCCATATGAGCGAAGGAATGATTGAAACGTACGAAAGGGTTATCCGGCAATGACTTACATTGGATGATAAGGCAGGAGAATCGTTTCCTTGTCCTTATTCGTTACCATGAAGTATTCGATGTAGTCCCTAGCAGCTTTACGTTCAAACTCGCCGAGACTCAAGAAGGACTCATGCATGTAGTATGGATCCGCCACCGAGATTTGTGAGATTTGTTCTCTCCTGATGACAAAGTTCATATGTAGCGCAAAAAGGTGGACGATCGTAAAATCGAGCCAGCTCATGAGAAACATCTCAAAGATGTGATCAAACTGCAGGAAGAACACCTCCACGGGCAGTGTGTCGACGTAGCACTTGGCCTGAGGCACACGAACCGCGTAAAGCGGATATCCTGGATCCTCCGAGGCGAGAAGGCTTTTCGCAGTCGACAGCACATGGTCATGCAGTCTCCTGAGATCTCCTGATGTGCCCTCTAGCGGTTTCGGCCGTAGGATCGGCTCGCCCGCGACATGGTACATCGCCGCACCTTTGACCGGTACACGGTCTGCAAAATCGGTCGGCTGGCTGCTAGAAGCTTTGGCAGCTTTGGCGGCAGCAGTGCCTCTCTTCGGCGGTCTCTTCCTCTCCTTTTTCTTGGGTTCACCGTCTAGACCCTTCCTTACCCCCGCCACCAGTGTCGTCAGGCTAAGCACTTTACGACCCTCGGCTAGATGACCCTGCGTTGAGGCGGCATCTGGAGGCGTGTCCTGTGAGGATTGCATGAAGAGAGACTTCTTGCAATCAACCCTAGGACGTTCCTGCCCGGGCACATCATCCATCTCCTCATCCGCATGCTCATAGCCCGAGTCATATGGCTGACTCATCATTTGTCCGTCGTCATAGGCGGCACTGGTATTGAGGAACCGGAGAGGGTCCTCCTCCTCCATCTCATCATCCATTCCTTGTTCCATGGGGCCGACTACATCATCCACTATTGGACCCCCTTCCTCACGTCGTCCATCGCTCTCACCCGGCATGAGAGGCGTTGGTAATTGCGTAGGCGGGGCAGTGGTGTTCATACCTTGCTGATGTGTGGTCATTGGTGTGCTCTCGGCCGCCTCCAGCCGCATCGGGGTCTCGTCCTCCTCTCCCCCGAGCCGTACTGGAGGAGTCAAATCCTCGTGGCCCACTTTCACACTCGACAAGGTAACCCTGAAGGTGCCAACGGGGATCGGCTGGCCGTGGAACATAAGTTCCAAGGGCTTCGTTATCACTGCCTTTACCACGTCCACCTTCCGGCCATTGATCATGTAGAGTACGGTGCATGGGGTTTCGTCGGCCTGCGAAGACATGTCTGCGGCGTAAGACATCCGAAAGGCAACAAAAAACGGAAGATTATATATATGTTGGTGCGACGTGTAATTACCGTGAGGGCGTTGAGGTCAGCCAAAGACGAAGGCCCGCCTAGCACGCCAGAGACAGAGGACGGGCTGCTATGAGCGGGTGCGGGAGCATGACCTTGTGCGGTAGCGGCAGCAGGTGGTGGTGGTGCGATGTTCACCGAGTTGCTCCCGACGAAGCTGGGCAAGGGAAAATCCTGTGCCGTCTTGTCTGGATTTTGCTTCGTCCAGTCGATAATAGCCGGAATCAAGTTAGTAGCGAAATCATTTCTGCAGGCAGCTACAGCTGCATTGACTGCCTGCTGGACCAACTCATTTTTGTTCGCTTCTGCGGCCTCAGCTGCTTTTTTCTCGGCCTCAGCTGCTTTTTTCTCGACCGCAAGCTTCACCTTCTCGTCGACGTTCAACCGACTGAACTTCTTTTTCTACTTTTTGGCCTCCGGGCCCTCGTTGTAGTAGTACTTCCACGTGGCGCCGTCTCCGACGCCGTGCACACGTCCATATTGCGGCCGCTGGTCCAAAGGGAGTCCCTTCAGTTGGTTCAAGGCCCGGTTGAGAGGGGTGTCCCACTTGGGCCTCATCGACGACTGAGATGACGAGTCGCTTTGGGCCGCAAGCCTGTGTTGCTCCTTCTGCAAAAGGAACGTGAACCGTTTACGAATGTTACTACAACGTGTAGTCCAGTTGATCAGAAGCTAAATGTAAGGTGGTAAAAGAATAATTACCAGTAATCTAATCAATTTCCTCGTGATCGGGTCCGTGTACCAAACCTTCTTTTCCTTGTCCCTCTTGTACCGGGCCCTGATGAAGTCACGCTCTTGCGGGTCGGTGAACTCCGCGTAGGGGTCTGGGATCCCCGCGGCTTCACGTTCCGCGTCCTCCTTATCCCATATGGGCCTCTTGCCAATGTAGCCACGGCTTCCGAGGCGTTGGTTCCCCGTGTTCCTTTGCTGAAGGCCCTTGTATTTCTCAGACTTAATCTTGGCTGCCTCGGTAGCGGAAGTGTCCTTGAACTTTTCGAACTCCTCTGCCGTAAGTGTCGGATTGTCCGCCAAAATTTCAGATTCTCGTCTGGACCACATGAACCTACCGTTTCGTTTCATCTATATGATCAAGTCTTTGACATTACCTTGGCTGCATTTTGTGATATATGCATGATCCCTATGTATGGTAGTATTGTTGAACCTCGACTCGAGGAGTTTGAGGAATTTTTGCAGGGTTTATGTGTAGGAGTAACTAGAGGAGTTTCTAAGGCTAGGGTCACTAGTCTTCATTTTCCTGCTGTGCATTACCTTGCTTTATGTGTAGGATGATGCTTGACTGCTAGACAAGAGAGTGGTACACTTAGCGCACCTGATCTTGCTATTTTGCGTAGTGCACTTTCTGGTGAAAGGGCCTACAGTTTGGAGGCAATCATTGCACGCCATTTGCATAGGAATAGAACTAAGGGCGTTATTTTTGGCGGTGTTTATGCTAACTGTCTCGCTTCACATTTTCATGTACCCATTAGACACCATGAAGATTCTGAAATGTCCAAGATTTATCTTAATTTTGCATCCATGGTACGCCATGAGTTTATTGCTGAGCGGTCTGCACCTAACTATTACCGGTATAACCTGGTGCTCAGCCAGACTACCCGTGAGATTATTATTTTGCCTGCTCCTGCATTGTTTGACATACAGGCCAGAGGAAGATATTTTTATTATGCCAGCTGATATCACCAACTACAACAACATGCTGGCCGCGGCGCATGATGAGGAGATTCACCCCTGGGAGGCGCAGGTACCACAGCAGGATCAGTATATTCCTGGGCCGGTAGGATTTTTCCAGTGGCAATGAGCCCAGCTAGGCCAAAAGCCTAAGCTTGGGGGAGTACGTTTTCTCATCGACATTTCATTCATGTTATCACACATTCATTACATTTGTCGGTGTTCATCGGTTTCTTTGTATTTTTTCGTGTGTTTGTTAAAATTTTGAAAAACCCAAAAATATTTCTCACTTCTTTTCGGTTTTCTTTCTTTTGTTTGTTAGTTCGTTTTATTAAAAGAAAACCGAAAAAGATTTCTCTTTTCTTCTTTTGATTGGAGTTCTTTGGTGTAAATATTTTGTCCTTTTTCGCTTTTCTTTCGTTTATTTGCTTTCTTCAGAAAAACCAAAAACTTTAAAAATATTTAAGTGTGTTTCTCTGAATTTATTTTCTTGAGTCTCGTAGTAAGGAGGAGATAACAAAAAGAACTTCCAATTGGCTCTTATGCATTTTATTGTTGATCTAATGAATGACCAAAATTTCCATGTCTTCTCCTTTGTATATAGTGTTTGCAGATTTCAGCTTAGTCCACAACGACACTTGCACTATATTATACTTTCCACATCATTCGGTTGTGCAAGTGAAAGGCAATAATGACGATGATTTGATGAAGTGACCATGGTGAAGAAAAGCTGGTATGAACTCTACTTGTTTTCATTTTTGTATATATGCTTATCTCAGTGATTTTGTTTTAGCATGTTATGGATCAACATATGTATGATGATGATTGGGGTTCATGTTTTCTTATGCCATGCTTAAGTAGTTAGGAGTGGATAATATGTTATCTTAGGTGTGAACAAGCATTAAATTGATTATGATGTGGCATGTTAGGATGGTATCCTCCTCTGAAGAATTTAAGTGGCTTGACTTGGCACATGTTCACACAAGTTATTGATTCAAAGCCAATCTTGCCTTTATGATATTTATGTTCAGCATGTTTATATCCTCCTCATGCTGATATTCAATGTTGGTTATTCAAAATGCTGATAATGTGTTCCTCTCAACGAGTATGACATCTGCTTGTCTTAATTTTGCAAAAGAGCTGGTAAATGGGCCCAGTCCTGAATTAATTAAACAAATAAAAAGTACTCCTCCCCGGGGCATGTTTGGCAGGCACCCGTGGATTCGGTGTGACAGCCCGAGACCGATTCTTCCCTTTATTGCTATTATATTGTTTGAGCTATTTTTTTTTTGCATTGCATCATGTCATCATGCCATTAATTTGTGCAACCCAATTAAAACTCAACCAAATAAATTGCATGGATCTTTGATCCATTTAAATTGATGGATTTCACATGGTGATTTCTCTTTATAACATATCCTCCCAATATTTTAGGGAGCTATTATAAAATATTCCATTAATTTGGAATTAACCATAAGCACACTTGCAATTTAATTCCATGCCTTTTCTATCTCAATTCTTGGCCTCCAACTTTGCCCATATATTCTTTCATCATTTTTCCAAGCACCACCAATATTCTCGACATTTTTGGACCTTCCTAGCACCCACTTCCTATTCGAACCCATTCGAATTAAATTCAAATGAGTTTGAATTCAAACTTCACTCACATGCCAACTTCTATTTTCTTGGGACAAGCGCATTTTTTTGAGTCCAGGAAAAATAAACCCCTTGCCAAAAATCATTTTTTTCTAACCCTTTCCGTCGCCTCCTTTCTTTCTTTGCTATTTTCTGTTAATGGAGAATATGCAGAGAGATAAGAGAGAGAGCCCAGTCAAGAACCCAACCCCCGCAGCTTGGCCAGCCGGCCCATTTGCTCCTCGCAGCCCAGCCGCACCTAGCTAAACCCTAGCCCAGCCTCGCTCCCGATCCCCTCCCTCAGTCTCGATCCCCATCTCCACTCTCCCCTCGTTCCCCTCCCGACAGCGCCGCCTCAGCCGCTCCTCCCTCGCGCCCCCCTCTCTTCGCGAGCTCCGCGTGCCAGCATGAGCTCGGCCCTGTGGCCATGACACCCCGCAGACCGCGCCCTTCCTCCCTCGACCTCCTGCCTCGGCCGCCGTTCGTCGCGCAGGCGAGCTAGCCCAACCGTCGGAGCAGACCTGCGCCTCCACCGTCGCCGCCGACCGCACCACCAGGCCGCGCCTCTGCCTCCCTTACCTCTCCCTCAACCGCACGCCCTTGTCCGTGCTCCTCCGGCCTCGCTCGACCCTGCCTCGCCTCCTGCCTCCCGCGCGCCCCGCCGCGCGCGTGCGTGCCCGCGTCCAGCGCCTCCTGCTCGCTCCGCCATGACCCCTCCTCCACGCGCCATGGCTGTCTCGCGTCCTCTGTCCTCGTGCTGCTCACTGTCCATGGGAGCTGGCCACCGACCGCCGCCGTGCTGCCCAGCGCTCCCGCCTCCTCGAGCTCCCTCCTGTGACCAGCAGCTCCGGCCGCGACCCTGCGTCCTCTTGACCGGAGACACCGCACGCATGTGGGTATGGTCGCCGCTTCGGCCATGGCTGCATACCCGGGTACCTCCTCGCCATGGAGGGACCACCACGCCGGCCTCGCTCATCTCCTTCACCTGTGCACCTTCTGGACGCCCCTGCTGCCTCCTTCGTTGTTGCCTGCAAAACCGCAAACCTCGGCCACCGAGCACCCGAGGACTCGCATGGATGGTGCTGCTGAGCACCAGAACAGCCGCCCTCCGGCAGCCCCTCCATGGCCACACCTCCGTCAAGACCGGCTACGGGCGCCCACTGCTTGTTTCTTGCTGCCTCCGTGCACCCCTGCTCCTGAAGTTTTGGACGCCAAGACCACCAAGTCCATGACCACCGAACACGGGAATTCCGCCAAGTGCCCCGAGGACCGACGTCAAGACCACCCAGTAACCGTTGGATTCAAGACCGCCAAGACCATCAAGACCGAGACCGCACCGAACCATGTCGTCTCGCTGGGTCGTCAAGACCGTCTCGGATTTTGCAAGTACCGCTACGCCCGAAGACCTCGTATCCGTCAAGTTCCTCTTCGACCGTGTACCACTATCGTCCCCGTGTACCACTACTTCCACTACACTGCATCGAAACGGTCTGCCCGAATGCACGCTTCGAAGGTATAACGTCGAGAAGACCGTCCGTGGACGAATGCTTGTGTTGTATGAGATGATCGTGTTTGCACCGTATGTGATTATTCGTTGCACGTTGCTCTCCGTTTCCATGCCATCGACACGTGGGAACCCGGAAACCGGGATCACCCCACCATCTTTTGCATGACACGATCACGACACTTCTTTTGCACCGGTCTCGCAACGAGTTATCGGATCATCGGAATGTTGCCGTGGCACCATTTCCGTTATCGCCTCCATGGCACCCCTTTCTTTCCGCTATGGCGACAAATGCTCCCTATCATATTATGCCACCGTTTTCATAACATTGCATGTAACTTGAGTATGTCATCCTCATGAATATAATAGCCCATGAACCGTGCATCAGATTAAAATGATTCATATATGTAAAATGCTCAGAATTTCATGTAGTCTCACAATATCCAACTTTCACCGATGTTAAAATTGTTTAAAATTGCTGTTTGCATTAATGTACATAAATGACATGCTAAAATGGTTTTATTCATAACTAATTAACCGTGGCTCCGAATTAAATAAACCATATATGTAAATGGACTAGAAAAATGTGTAGAAGAACATGGTGCACTTACTTTTCCTGTTTAACAACATTAAAAATTATGTTTTAGGCAGAACAGTAGCAAATTCGAAAATTACATATGGGGATTTTCCGGAATTGTTATGTGTTGTTTCCGGCCTCATTTAAATTGCCTAGATAGGTAGTTCAATTATGCTTCACCTCTTGCCATGGTAAACAACATTTAACATTGATGAGTAGCATAAACGGGAGTGAACTAAATAATTGTTGTGAAGTTTCATCAATATGCAACTCGTTGCATATTGAGCTTCAATTAATGTGTAGTATTTGATTGTTGCACTTTGCCATGCCATGCCTCTTTAACCTTGTCATGCATCATACTTGGTTGTGCATCATGCCATGGTTATGTTATGTTTGTTTACCGGGTTGTTTGCTTCTTTTCGGTTGTGCTTCTTCTCGATAGTTCCCGGTACTGTTGCGAGTGTGAGGATTCGTTTGACTACGCTTGTTCGACTACTTCGTGGATTCGATCTTCTTCCAAGCGGGATTCCAGGCAAGATGACCATTACCTTGGATATCACTACTATCTTTGCTTGCTAGTTGTCTCGATGCTATCGTTATGTCTCACTACCTACCACTTATTTGCCAGCCTCCCAAATTGCCATGATACAGCCTCTAACCTTCCACCATCCCAGCAAACCGTTGTTTGGCTATGTTACCGCTTGCTCAGCCCCTCTTATAGCGTTGCTAGTTGCAGGTGCAGTTGCAGATTGTTCCATGTTAGGACATGGATGTCATGGGATATCACAATATCTCTCTATTTAATTAATGCATCTATATACTTGGTAAAGGGTGGAAGGCTCAGCCTGCTTGGTGTTTTGTTCCACTCTTGCCGCCCTAGTTTCCGTAGTACCGGTGTTATGTTCCCTGATGAGCGCTCCTAACATGTGTGGGGTTTTATGGGGACCCCCTTGATCATTCGTTTTAGGATAAAACTCTTCCAGCAAGGCCCAACTTTGGTTTCAAATTTGCCTAATAACAACTAAAACTTGCATAGGATAAAACTCTTCCAGCAAGGCCCAACTTAGGATAAATCTCTTCCAGCAAGGCCCAACTTTGGTTTCAACTAAAACATGTGTGGGGTTTTATGGGGACCCCCTTGATCATTCGTTTTAGGATAAAACTCTTCCAGCAAGGCCCAACTAAAACTTGCCGGCCCCCGTGGATAATTAATCAACAACCTGGGCTTGTGCTCCTCATGAGTGTTGGTCCAAAATAGGGCGATGTCTGGCCCCCCCTGGGAAACCGGGGTTTCAGCTAACCCGACGTCTGGCTCATCCGATGTGCCCTGAGAACAAGATACGTGCGGCTCCTATCGGGATCGTCGGCACACCGGGAGGTCTTGCTGATTTAGTTTTACCTTTGACGAGTGGCTTGTCCACCGGGATTCCTTATAGGCATCGTGTTATCACGGTGTGAGGTTTTCCATCGGATGCGTGTGGTAATTTGTGATGGACTACTTGGAACACCCCTGCAGGGTTAAGTCTTTCGGAAAGCCATGCCCGCGATTATGTGACGACTTGGAAATTTATAATATCCGGTTGTAAAGAACTTGACACTAAATCTAATTAAAATACACCAACCGCGTGCGTAACCATGATCGTCTCTTTTCGAGGGAGTTAGGGAAGAGAACACGGTGGGGTTATGTATGACTCGTAAGTAGGTGTTCAGGATCACTTCTTGATCATTACTAGATTGCGATCGTTTATGTGTAGTTTACTCTTCTTATTCTTATACTCGTAAGTTAGCCACATATAAATGCTTAGTGCTTGCTGCAACCTCACCACTTAACCATTCCTCACCCATTAAGCTTTGCTAGTTTTGATACCCATGGTAATGAGATTGCTGAGTCTCATAAAGGCTCACAGATTACTACAACAACAGGTGCAGGTACAGGTAAAGCGATGATTTGACGTGAGAGCGACGCTTGTTCTGTTTGGAGTTCTTCTGCTTCTTCTTCATCAATCATAGGATGGGTTCCGGGTCGGGAGCCTGGGATTAGCAGGGTGGATGTCGTTCTTCTTTTTCGTTTGATTTCATCCGTAGTCGGATCCTGCTCTTCTGTATGATGATTGCTATGTATTGATGTATTCATGCTGTAGCCTGTGGCGAGTGTAAGCCTGTATCTGGTATTCTCATCTACTCAGTACATGGTATGTTGTAATGATATCCGCCTTGCGAAGCGTCTCTGATATGCGCTTCTATCCTTGGCGGGACTTTCAAATTCCTCGAGGATAGGACCGCATATTGGGCGTTACTTTCGGCTAGCCATGGTTTGTAGAAAGACAAAGGTGGAGGAGGAGTGTTAAGCATGGGAACTGCTCTAGCACATGTTTATTATATAAGATGATGAGATTCTTTGTTGTAAACCATCTATCTATTATATATAAAAAGTGCTTGATAAACTCACCAGAAAAAAGAGAATACCCTAGAAAATCCCACAATAATTAGAAACATCCAACCATTAATTAGGTGGGCCTTTTTCCAATCAACCTATTATAACCGTCAGATTTTCATAAACCAAGGTGGACCCATAACCTAAAAGAAACCTATACACGATCTAGACAAAACCATAATACCATGCCCTCACGCTTGATCCAGATTTGGCAAATTGTAAAAAAAAAAGGAAGTTCTGACATTGTACGTATATGCAATCTCCCACGATCCAAACAGTCAAATAAAGGTTCACGTCCCTATAAATGTGAAATGGGAAATGTTTCCAGCCGGAGCGCCGGCTGAAACGTTCCGCCGGACGCGCGTGAGTCGTGGATCTGGACTGAACCCGCGCGCCCATCTGCTGCCACGCGTCCCCTGCACCGCTCTATCCAGCCCCACGCGCAGCCCCGAAGCTCCTGGACCACTCGCGACTTATCTTCTTCCCCACAACGTTTTCTCTCTCCCATTGCCTGGCTGCTCTGTTCCATGGCACTGCCATGGATTTTTTTCAGGTCCTCCTCCTCTCCTCTTTTTCTTTCCTCCCCCTGATTTGTTGTGTGCTGGGAACAGAGCCACCCGCTGCTGCGAGCGGTGGCCGTAGCTAAGCGGGCTGCAACCAGCGCTCGTCACCATGGCCGCCCGCAGCTGGTTGCGCTCCTCTCCATGGCCGCCGCAGCAGGATTTTGCTACAACCATGTTTTTTTTTGCTGGAACCAGCCCATGTTTTTGCTACCACCCACCCACCCAAAATCTGCTACCACGGTGATTTTTGCTGGAACCGGCGAACAATTTTGCTACAACCGTTTTTGGTTTTTGTTACTACCGGTGTTTTGTGGATTTTTGCTACATCCATCTCCATGACATCGCCTATTTTTCCGGTCGATTTTTTTGCTACAACCATGCATAGATTTTTCTGGAACCGAAGACAATTTTTGCTACATCCACCCACGGCGGTGTTTGTCCACGGCGGCGGTGGCTTTTTTCTTCGTTGGGATCGGCAAGCAATTTTTGATACAACCGGCGAGCAGTTTTGCTTCAATCAGCATCTTCTTTTTGCTGGAACCATTGGAATTTTTTGCTGGAGCCCGTGTTTTCCAGAGATGCAAAACATTTTTCTTCATCGGGATCGACAAGCAATTTTTGATACAACCGGCCAGAAAATTTGCTTCAACCAGCATCTAGTTTTGCTGGAACCAGCAATTCCAGAGCTGTGACAACCGAAGCTTTTTTAGAGCCGTGACGGGTCACCGCTGCGAGCTGCGACGGCCACCGCGGCAAGACGCGCTGCAAGATCACCGGGGCTGCTGGAACGGCGGTCCCGGGCGGGGGGGGGGGGAGGAGGTTTGACGCAACATGGTAGCGAGGGCGGCAAGCCGGCGAGCGGTGGCGATCTGGCGAGCAGCGGCGACGGCGATCCAGCCAGCGGCAGTGGTCCGGCCAGCGACGGCGATCCGGCAAGCGGCGGTGGTCCAGTGAGCTTCGAAGGCCGGTCGTCTCGTTCTCGTCCCGCACCGCGCTCGCGTGATTTGGGGGCAAAAAGTGCGCTTGAGGACGAAGCACGCCTTGATCTGACGGCTATAACACAGCGCATCGAACGGGCACGGTGCGTCCGGCCCAAATTTGGGCCGGCGCGCCGGCCCCTAGTACTCACCATATGAAATCTCTCCAGCCGCCGCCGCTGCCGCCGTTATGCATGCCTCTTGGTAACTTCCTTGCGATTCCTCCTGTCCTCGCCTGCATGGCCGGAGACCGTGCGCTCTACTCTCACTCGTACTCCTCGCTCAACGGACACCCACGCGAGAGGCGGAACTAAGCAGTGGGGCGCCGGCGGCCTGCTTCAGTCGTTCCTCATAGGACTGCACTGACCAGTCGGCACGCTTCAATGGCGGACAAGGAAGCGAGGACGATATTGATTTAAAACGTCCAAGCGACAATCTACCGCATGAGGGAAAAATGAAGCAGGTCAGCACCGTGTGCCCTCTTCTGTGAATTGAGACCATCTCCTAACCAACAAGTACATCCATCATAGATTTTGCTTTAGTTTTTAATACCAAAAAATAGGCCTGCAAGATGATGCTGTGTAGGGAGTTCAACAACAGCAAGCTGATGTGATTCGCTTAGCTCCGTCGCTTGCCAACAAGTAGCAAGGTTGTCATCTGCATTGGCAGTGCATGTCCCTATATGTATCCGTCAACTACATATTTCCTTGCTACAAGACGACAGGCTCACCCCGCTTAATTAGTTGCGACTCTCTGCAAAGGTGCATGCGGTATTAAGGGGACACACTGCCAT
The DNA here is from genome assembly GCA_039707655.1 of Elymus sibiricus. NCBI lineage: Eukaryota > Viridiplantae > Streptophyta > Magnoliopsida > Poales > Poaceae > Elymus > Elymus sibiricus. The sequence continues at coordinate 33,579,954 of CM077674.1, forward strand.
CGTCAGCCATCCAATTGGCAGGCGCTAGGCCTGCGAGCAAAATCTCATCTCTAAACGAGCGTCTGATGCGTTCCTTAGTATACCTCAAGTGGCGTTGAACTCTGGTGTTAGTTGAGGTGCGAGACAACGGCCGGCCATGCACGTACGGAGGTATGTTAGCAACCCAGGCCTAGCTCCCGGTCCATCGGCATATGTTCAGACGTTTCCGATGCGCATCGGACACTTCACTACAAGCGGAGAGCCCATCACATCCCAAAAGACCGGCCTGAAGGGAGTGTGGCACTCTCCCTTATAAGGAGGTCCTATCCTCCTCCCATATCCGAGGTGGGACTAAAGTCACTGGCGTTGCCCAAGGTCAAGTTCCTGACACCACGCCACCCTAGGGAAGCCCCTCTTAGGGTGGCGTGTGGCCCAGCTTTGATACCACTTATTAGCAACCCAGTCCCAGCTCCCGGTCCATCGGCATATGTTCGGACGTTTTCGGTGCGCATCGGACACTCCACTACAAGCGGAGAGCCCACCACATCCCAAAAGACCGGCCTGAAGGGAGTGTGGCACTCTCCCTTATAAGGAGGTCCTAGCCTCCTCCCATATCTGACCTCCCATATCCGAGGTGGGACTAAAGTCACTGGCGTTGCCCAAGGTCAAGTTCCTGATACCACTGGAGTTGCCCAAGGCTAGTCTTTTGGGATGTGGTGGGCTCTTTGCTTGTTGTGGTGTGTTCAATGCGCATCGGAAACGTCCGAACATATGTCGGAGGTTGGGAGCTGGGCCTGGGACGCTAACAAGTGGTATCAGAGTTGGGCCCCACACCACCCTAAGGGGGGCTTTCCTAGGGGGGTGGGGTGTCAGGAACTTGACCTTGGGCAACGCCAGTGACTTTAGTCCCACCTCGGATATGGGAGGAGGCTAGGACCTCCTTATAAGGGAGAGTGCCACACTCCCTTCAGGCCGGTCTTTTGGGATGTGGTGGGCTCTCCGCTTGTAGTGGAGTGTCCGATGTGCACCGGAAACGTCCGAACATATGCCGATGGACCGGGAGCTGGGCCTGGGTTGCTAACAAGGTACCGGTCGACGATGAGCTTCAAGCTGCTTCAACATGCATCCAAAGGAGAGAACTATTATGTGCGAGCAATTAATTTTCGTCAGCATCCACCGAAAGTAGATCATTGAGCCAGTACAAAAGAAAATAACTGCTCCCACATCAGTACGCAGCTAGCTGCATTGGTATTTTTGGGGGGCTGATGTGGTCAGTTTTTTCTAATATTTTTTATTACTTCATCAATAGAAAAAATGGTCGTGATGTAATGGTCAACCATGATTTCTGATTGCCTGTGTAAGTAAAGAACTTTTATTCCTAACAGTTCATGGTAATGGTATATTCTGTTTCGCCATATTTTACATACTCAGCTAATTTTGTGAGAGCTGATTACTTCAAACAGGTCAAAATGTTTTAGTTTTGGTGTCTTTTTCTAATCAACGAACTATTACCATCAGATTTTCATAATACAAGGTGGACCCATAACCTAAACGTAACCTATACACGATCTAGACAAAACTATACATAACTACCATGCCCTCACATACTCATCTAATATAAATGTTTCAGATCTAATTGGCTAGAAATTATATATCAATAGGAAAGGAGGAGGGAATATAAATGCATACACATTTCATTTACTCTCTCATGATAACTAAAAAGTATATGGAGTAACACATAATAGTTCGGGATAGCCACAAATTCATTCATGCAAGATGCATCAACTAGAAAAAGGTATAAGAGCAATATTTGTATCAACACTGTGAGCTTGCCAAGTTAAAATAATTTGAATGAGAATAAATTTTGTGTATGTGTTATTTCAAATATATTTTTCTACCATATAAAGTGGAGACACTATTTCTTGCCAAAATATATTTTGTTGTAGCCTGGAACAATTAACTGAGAACCAAATTGAAGGAATACATTTTATATCTTGAGCAGGTAAATAAAATATGTTTCACATTTTATATCTTGAGCAGGTAATTTCTCACCGTGCAGACTACCAATGCGACGTGTTAGACAACAAACCATACGACCCTTTATCCCTGGGAAAATCCGTAGCCATGAATACGGTACCCGCCGCCATCGTCCCAGAGTAAGACCCGTGCCGAAACTTGAACCCTAATCAATAACTACATTTCGTCTTGCTACTCGCAAACCAATCTTTGCGGCACAAGAAACAGCTAAACAGGGATGTCCTCTCTGTTTCTCAGATCCAACACTCGTGTGCCCACTTAGCAAGCCAAAATTTGGTATAACCATCTACTACCTAGCTAATTTCATTGCATTTTTGTATGTCATGATGCAATCTGCCGCTTAATACATTGGAAACATGTGCCACTGCAGTGGAATGGAGGACGATTGTCGCATGGACGGCTGAAGTGGGTGGGCGGTTGCTGCATGAAGCGGCAGATGGCTGAAGTAAGTGGCGTGGATCCAATATGCATGGATGCATGTGGAGTCAGATGCTCCATAAGCTTTGCTACCTATACTGTGTTTCTCTTTTATAAGAGGCCCTCCTTTTAGAGTCGGAGGGAGAAAACAAAGATGTAGGTCTTATAATTAATTTTATAATATCATAAATTGAATTTTATTGCATTTTTCAATTAGTTTGCCTTCTATAGAGAGGAACAACTATTTCCTTCAGAAGAGATAATATAATTATACATACACAAATAAAATAATTTAAATAAAAATAGAAAAAAATAAGGTGTATATCATGTATAGTTATATATCAGTAAGAAACTATGTTTGCAAAAGGCTCATATTTGTGAATGTGATCACATTTGGTTCCAATTTTCTTTAGACAAATCAAATAACGTGTTCCAATGACAAAACTTCATAAAGTTCTAGCCCGCACATCGGGCGGGCCACTTTGCTAGTTGACAGAAAAGCACACCTCTCAAAATGAAATTAAAATGAAATTATCTCTGTTTTAAGCAATGAGCTCTGGTACATTGCAAATCTCTGCTTCCCTCTGCAAAGGGCCATTCTTCTTATTTATTGTTGAGTCATCACTTTCTCATTCAAGCACCAACATAGAGAGCAGTTTTGTCATTCTTTGTTTAACATGCATTTGGTCTAATTAATGTTGGATGTGAGCATGACTGGATATTTTCTATGCTGAATTACAATGTTTAGTCGCTGCTTAAACTTCAGAGGTGCTCTGCATTTATGTTTTGCGGTTCAAGAAAGGGCTAGCAAGATACCATTCTATCATATTGTATCATGATTATTGTGACAAAGTGTTGGTATTTGAGATATAGTATTATTGCTCACTAGTTCATTATTTTATTGATATCAGTAAACGTGGCTGCCAATTGTTATCATATAGATGGTTATTCTATGATCCTTGTTGAAATCTGATCACTAGCTAAGTTTATGTACATCTACAAGAGCAAATGAGTTTGCAAAACTTTTTCTTTATCACTTTCAGTTTGTCAACTGAATTGCTTGAGGACAAGCAATGAGTTAAGCTTGGGGGAGTTGACACGTCTCCAACGTATCTACTTTTCCAAACACTTTTGCTCTTGTTTTGGCCTCTAATTTGCATGATTTGAATGAAACTAACCCGGACTGACGCTGTTTTCAGCAGAAGTACCGTGGTGTTATTTTTTTGTGCAGAAATAAAAGTTCTCGGAATTGGACGAAACTTTCTGGAGAATTATTTTGGAATAAATAAAAAATACTGGAACGAAGAAATACCATAGAAGAGCCTCAGGGGGCCCACAAGGCCAGGTGGTGTGGCCACCCCCCTGGTCGCGCCACCCAGGCTTGTGGGGCCACTGAACCAGCGTTTGACCTAATTCCTGCCCTATATATTCACATCCTCCGAGAAAAAAATCAGAGAGAAAGTTTCATTGCGTTTTACGATACGGAGCCGCCGTCACCTCCTGTTCTTCATCGGGAGCCCTGATCTGGAGTCCGTTTGTGGCTCCGGAGAGAGGGAATCGCCGCCGTCGTCATCACCAACCCCTCTCCATCAACAATTTCATGATGCTCACAATCGTGTGTGAGTAATCCCCTTGTAGGCATACTGGAGGTAGATGGGATTGGATGAAATTTCATATGTAATCATGTCATTTTGTTAGGGCTTGATCCCTAGTATCCACTATGTTCTGAGATTGATGTTGCTATGACTTTGCTATGCTTAACGCTTGTCACTAGGGCCCGAGTGCCATGATTTCAGATCTGGACATGTTATGTTTTCATGAATATATTTGTATTCTTGATCATATCTGCAAGTTGTATGCACCTGTTATTGTTCTGAACCTTAGACCCCAAGGTGACAATGGTTGGGATATCGATGGGAATGACTTTAACTTGAGGAGTTCATGTATTCACCATGTGTTAATGCTTTGTTCCGGTTCTCTATTAAAAGGAGCGCCTTAATTACCCTTAGTTTCCATTAGGACCCTGCTGCCACAGGAGGGTATGACAAAAGATGTCATGCAAGTTCTTACCGCAAGCACGTATGACTATATATGGAATACATGCCTACATATGATTGATGAATTGGAGCTATTGTGTATCGCTCTAGGTTGTGATAGTTACATATCGAATTTCATCGAAACATCTCATCGCTACTCCATGCCTACGCTTTACTACTATTGTCTCTGCTAAAGTTGTTACCATCCCACTTGCTACAAACCTGTTACTAGTGCTGCTCTTACCATTACTTTATCACTATTGCTATCACTGCTATCATATTACTGTGCTACTAATAAATTGCTGCAAGAAAGTGATTTCTCAGGTGTGGTTGAATTGACAACTCAACTGCTAAGGCTTATAAATATTCTTTGGCTCCCCTTGTGTCGAATCAATAAATTTTGGTGAAATACTATCCTTGAACACTATTGTGATCCCCTATACTTGTGGGTCATCAAACACCCACAGTGACAGTATGAACCACAAGCAAGCCACTGCCGACATGTGCAAGTCGGCAGGATAAACCGTTATTCCAACAAGTTGGGAGGCGCCACCGCCACCGCCACAACGAAGATTCAACGCGTAAGATCTACAGAAAATAGTCACGTCAGCAATAGAAGGACAAGACCGTCAGCGAGACCTGGTATCAGACCATCAGCAGGACATGACAGCAGAAAGGCTCTTCATGGGAACGGAGAACCCACTTCAGGTTGCTCCCTCACTTAAATATTCTCATGAGGCTGCCACCAAGGAAATGGGCAGCCAGGATACCTCAGGACAGTGAACAGCAAGGGATTGTTATTGGGTAGTCAGAATGTCAACCCCAAGAAACCCAGAGACACAACACCACCGCTTGCACCAGGAGCCTCGGAGGACCCTCAAATTCGGCCTCTAAGCTGGACTTTTTCCCCTCAAAAGTCAAAGAACATCATTCACCGCAGCTTTTCAGACAAGTTTCTGAACCCATTGACACTTCCTTTGGAAGGAAATTCAAGGCATTATGGTGAGTATAAACATTAGCCAGCTTGGTAAGGAGAAATGTTTCTTTCTACACATGCTCTATGATCGGGGCAATCCCATTTGGTTCTAAATTCAAGAAAATCTTGCGACTATATGCCTTATTTCTCCTCGTTTCGTCTTGTGGCATTGCCGTAAAATATGTGCCTGACAGCCAAGAACAAGAGGGTATTCTTGGGTGTGAGCAATCTATATGAGGAAACTATATCTTCATTATCGAGGACACAAAATTTCGGGACAACGCGTCAAAACGCATCGTGCAAAAAGGAAATTCTTTCAAGGACTGCCAAATAATGGACCGGTGTTCACTAAAATGGTCATAACTTTGTCGCTCGGAGTCCGTTTCTAACCCACAAGTACTCAAAATGCTCACGACGAGCGTGCAAATCCAAAATATTCTCCCCACTTGCACCAGGAGCTTCAGAGGACTCTCAAGGCCTCTAAGCTGGACTTTTTTCGCTTGAAAGTCAAAGAACATCATTCGCCACAACTTTTCAGACAAGATTCTGAACCCATTGACACTTCCTTTGGAAGGAAATTCGAGAGATTATGGTGAGTATAAACATTAGCCTGTTTGGTAAGGAGATATGTTTCTTTAAGGGGGTACGTTTGTAAAACCCTGGATTTTCATTACTGGAAAATTCTTTTCCAGATTTGGCTTCTGTCTTTTTCTTTTGGTGTTCTTGGATTTTATTTGCACTCTTGTGCTTATTCGAGAGTTAGTGACTTGCCTAGTTACTTGGGATTAGGGTTTTGCCTCCAAAACCCTAATGGCCATTTCTTCTTAATTAAACCCTAAGGACCCAGTTGCACTGGACCACCAATTTCTATTGCACCATAACTCACCAAATTAATTGCAGGGCTCCTCCTACACTTATATTCACCCTTTCAATCTTAAAACTCACACACTTAAGTCAAACTTTCACCAGAACAATTCATCCAGGGTTTCTGCCAGATCTGTCAGTTTGTGAAGCAAGTGCATTGTGCATCCATCCTATGAAGCTGAAATTTTGCATAGAGCCTAACCTATCCACATAAAGCCTACCCACAAATTTTGAGCCTCACCCAACTCCCACAACTCCCTACAAATATTCCTAAACCATACAGCCAAAACCCTAGCCTTGTGAAAGAAGTATATTTTGAACCTATCCAATTAAGCCTGAATTTGTCATGATTATCAAACATGACAAAACACTTATGCCACAAAAACTTTAGCCCATGCCACCACTCCATCTGACCACAGCAACCTCCCAAAGAATTTGACCAGGAAACAAAGTTGTACATGAAGTACCACCTAGAGCCACCCAAATGACCTCAAATTTTGCAGCAGTACTCACCCTAATACCAATACCCACTACACGAAAAACCAGACCATTTCACCTCACAAATTTCAAATGTCATATAACAAACACCTTCTGGTAGAAACATAATCTGGATGCTACACTCAAAAATAAAACACACCAGGCCCCCACCTAGGCACACTTAGACTCTACTAACCCTAGACTACACCTAGGACAAGGTGGCACCAGCCAGAACCAAGCCAGGCGTCTAGAAGCCGTGGTGACCACGATCCTGGCTGGCCATGGACGCGCTCTACGCACGGCAGAGCGCCTGCGTCATCCAAACGATGGCCCCCTCCCCCTCCAGCTTGTCCTGGCGCGCCCGGAGCATCGCACGTCCCCAGGCCCCTCCCCGGTGCTTCTCCCCTCGCTCTCGTGCCCCCCCACACCGCGCCATCACCGTCGCCATCCAACAACAATGGGCGCCCGTGCCTCGGCAGGACCCTCCACTCCCCTCGTCCGTTTCCTGCCGACCACGGCCTCCACTGCTCGCCCGTGGCACTCCCCGATGTGCCGCGTGCTCCAGAGCCAGCCGGAGCCAGCGCTGAGCATCCCCAGGCCCCGGCGACCGTCCGCCCGTGGCCGATCCTATCCCCTCCCTACCCCGGCCTATAAAAGGCACACCCGGGCCTCTCTAGCTCTCACACTCGCTCACTCAAACCCCATGGAGTCGAATCCGGCAGATCTCGGGTAGGAAGTCCTGAGATGGTAGCCTTGGCACGATGGTAACTGGGACACAGGATTTTACCCAGGTTCGGGCTCTCTCTAAGAGATAGCACCCTACGTCCTGCTTTTATTGTATTGATGGATGGGGTACAGAGTACATGTTTATCTACCTCGAGATCGAGTATGAATGAGTTAGCCTCTATGGTCTAGACCCCTCGGCTTATATAGACGCCGGGGTACCTAGGGTTACACGTAGTTCGGTTACATCTAAAGATAAACATGCCGAAGATTGCATTCGTGCCTTGGAGTATGTGCCAAGTCTTCGGAAGATTCCATCTCGACTCCACTAGGGGCCCTGACGAAGGTGGCCTACAGGTTGGTTGTTTTGGTGGTCCTCGGCCCAGCCCATGTCCTCTGGGAGCCGACATGGTTAGCACCCCCTTATCCAGGACACCATCAGTAGCCCCCGAACTGGTCTTCAAGCCGAGGACACTACTCCGCCTCACCGAGTTGTTCTTCATCTGCAGTCATTGGCCTTGCAAGCGGGTTCAACAAGCCCTACATCTTTCCGAATTAGCACCATATCCGATGCGTTCCTTGGATCCGAATTTGTTGCCTTAAGAGCAAAGAAAGCCTATGTTGAGGATGAGTCAATGACCCGACCCCACTCTGGCAGCTTTTCAGGCACGTCGTCTGATCACGGCACCCGCATACGGCCTGGGGGGGCCACCGCTGCTATGTCCAATCGGACGGGTTGTAACAAGCCCCGAGACATGTTAAGCGGTATCATTACTTTCCTCCTCGATTTACGCATGCACGTACGGCACGATGCCTATGAAGCACGCAAATTTACCATCGCGGGACTCAAGCGTCCCATCGATCCACGACTAGAGATTTCTATACAGGGCCACGGTAAAAGGATGGGTCTCGCTTGCCTCCTCAGCCCCAGCGCCGTTTAGAGTGCTTTTTGTCATGGAGAATGCCGCAGCTTCGTCTTCACGCCCTTCCGGTCCCCTCGAAGGAGACTGAAAGAGTTTCTCGGTGTCCCAAGGGGAACTAAATCTTCTTTCCATCACCGGGTACTTGCCTGAGCCAGAGTTTATGCACGCTCGCCTGGGATTGGTCTCCCTGGGCACCGAGGTCCTTCAAGATTCCTTCCCCAAACGGCAAGCTCATGGGCGGGTATGCTTTGTTTCTTTCCTTCTCCGGGGCTTGGGCTTCCCTATCCATCCTTTCCTCAGAGGTCATCTACACTTTTACGGGCTCCACCTTCATCATCTATCGCCCAATTCCATCCTCCACATAGCCTGCTTTGTTACTTTGTGCAAAGCCTTCCTCAGGTGCGAGCCACACTTCGAACTATGGTGCAAGTATTTTTGCTTGGTTCCTCGCGTCCGAAATGGGGTATTATTTGAGTGTGGTGGAGCCAAGTTCTGTAGAATCACGGGATCCGGCTATCTTGTCGGTACCCCAAAAGAGGACAGCGAGACTTGGCAGGGGGATTGGTTTTATATTCCCGATGTGCCTCTGGAGGACCCTCCACAGCAGGGACTTGCTCCTTTTTCACTAACTCCTCCCAAGAAAACGGTACAACTAGCGTCCGAGGACCCAGTCCTGAGAAGGGATTTCTGCCGTGGCCAGGTTGGCTGCCCAGGTGACCTGTCTTGGTCATGATGGGCTAACTCTCATCAATGTGATGGTGGTGGCTCTTGCCCGAGGAATCCAGCCACTTCAACAGCGCGTCCATCCATTCAACAGGGCCAATGACTCGACCCGCGCTCTTCGAGGAGAATTTCACAACCGCCAGACACTCGCAACAATGCTGGCATCGATGTTTAAAGGTGAAGAGGCGGACTTCCTCAAGGAGCCGATGTTTGATGGTTTTTCTTGCCACAAACCCATACAAGCAGTAAGTTTTAACAACTAACTCATTTATTTCTTCCGAGCAAGGTATATAACTACCTGATTAGCTTTTCACTATGTCCGAACAGGGCTGGAAGCAGTGGGTCATCACGGTGAGCTCCCCGGCTCCTCAACTGGAGATCCGGGATAGTGAACAGGGCTGGAAGCAGTGGGTCTTGAGGTGAGAGTGGGTAATGCACGGTACCGAAGAGGCTAGCAAAATATTGATAGGTGGAAGTGCATGTAGACCAAAATAGTCACATTAGTCATAAAGAACTCAAATACTTATTGCGAAAGTCTAGTAGCCCTCGAAGCAAGCACAACTTGCATGCCCCTAGGGGCGAGGTTGGTAGGAGTTAACGATCGCGGCCCCTGATCCGAACGCACATGAGTGCCACTTTAAGACATCCCACACTCCGACTTCCCCGCTAATGCCAGCGGCCACCACTTTCATGTATACGGACTTACAAACCTTAACACCAATATCCGTACTTAACCTTAACCATTCACCTACACACTCACATATCACCACTTCAATATCGCAAGACTATTGCAAGGAATCAAACTTATCAAATTCAATGATCTACAAGTTCATGCAAATTTTTATTATACCACTCATATATACCCATTATTTTTTAGACCAACATATAATTCATGCAAATTACCACTTCCTATTCAACTCTCTAAAAGGATATAAGTGAAGCAAGAGAGTCCTAATCTTTTCTACAAAAACATAGCATATCACCGTGCTCTAACAAATTTAAGTGAAGTACAAGAGCAATTGCCTCAACCCAAACAGATATAAGTGAAGATCAAATGAGCATTCTATAAATGTAAGATGAATGTGTGTCTCTCTTAATAGGTGTGATCAAGAAACAATGTTTGCAAAGACCAGCAAACAAATCTAAAACAAAAGCAAAGGACGCTCCAAGCAAAGCACATATCATGTGAAGAATAAAAATATAGCTCCAAGTAGGAATACCGATAGTTTTGAAGACGAAAGAGGGGATGCCTTCCGGGGCATCCACAAACTTAGACGCTTGAGTCTTCCTTAGATATTTCCTTGGGGTGCCATGGGCATCCCCAAGTTAGGCTCTTGCCGCTCCTTGTTCTCCTTGTATTGCTATCTCACCCAAAACTTGAAAAACTTCATTCACACAAAACTTAATGGAACTCGTGAGATAGTTTAGTATGAATAAAATAAAACTCCCAATCATGTACTGTCAAGACAAGATGCATATTTATTTCCAGGTAAAGGCTACTGTATCCTATCATTTTCACAATTTATATCCCCAATATAAGCCATGGAAACTCTAAAACAAGCAGTCAAAGAAAACATAACAGCAATCTTTCAAAAACAAAATAGGCTGTAAAAAACGAATTATTATCCATACTTAGGTAACTTAAAAAATTCTGCAAAATTAGTACAAGACAGAAAATTTGCAATGCAGTACGGTATAAATTTTTTAGGAATTGATCACGTTCCAGTAAATAGAAACAATTCCATCACTGGATACAAAAGTTTATGTTTCTGCACAAAACCAAATAAACAAGCATTTGCATGATCCTAAAGGTTTAACTTGGCACAAAAATAAAAGAAAAGATACAAACGTAATTACTACAGTAGCAATAATCATGTTGACACACTGAAAAGAAAAATTAAAATTTAAGATAAATATTGGGTTGCCTTCCAACAAGCGCTGTTGTTTAATGCCCTTAGCTAGGCATAATGCAATCTATCAAGTTTTATCATCTCTACTGCAAGAATTCCTAGCAGTGGCAGGCACCAAAAGCCCAGTAGTGGCGGGCTAGGCTCTCAGGGGCGCCCGCCATTGACCTCCCTCCACTGCTAACATGGCATCAGTGGTGGGCGCTCGCCCGCCAGTGGTAGGTCTATTTCAGTGGCAGGCATAGGTTAGTGCCCGCCACAACAACTGTAGGTAGGAATTGTTGCATTTCTCTCTGCCCGCCATTGCTGTATGTAACAGCAGTGGCATGCACCTTTGGCGCCTGCCACTAGTAGACATCTAGGCCTATAGAAGAATTGTTGCCACGACAACGTTTTCCGCTGCCGTGGCAGCATTGTAATGACGCGGTTGCTGCATTTTGTACTTGATCATCACATTGCATTACATATATAGAATGTTGTCTCAGCAGCATTCGCACAATCATCAACATGCATACATCACATTACAATGTCGATACAATAATTATGAGTATTAGTGAAGCAAACATATAGTATAAGAAGTGCAGGGCAACAAACATGTCTCAACACATAATGAACAGTTTCACAAGTTGCTTTGAAGAAGTATATCTACCGACTTGGGTAGTCGGTGTGAATCAATGACCACAATATGTTTTCGACTCAGTGAAGTCGTTCTTCATCTGGCTCTTGCTTGTAGTGGAATTTCCCGTCCTCATTTACAACCTCCTTGTTGATGATTTTGGCCAACACCTTTTGGAGGCGCTCATGCTCTCTTAATAATTCCCCTCTGTCCATGTCCCTCTCCATCTCCTCGGACCACTTGATGATCTGGCTATGATTTCGCAAATATTGGCTTTTCTTCAAAAAGTCGTCCATGATGGCCATGGCACAGTAGCCAGACCTTTGGGAGGTTTTGACATTTGATACTTGGTAGCAACAAGCGCTAGTGATGAACTTGAATTCTAAATGCTGAGTTATCATTTTTTTGTAGTCCTTACACTTGCGTAGAGCATCATTTAGAACCTCCTTCAATCAGGTCCATTGCTTTTGAGGGTCTCTCTTCGAATCGAAGAAATAAGCCAAGCCCTACGTCGGCAATAGTGTGATTACGATCCAATGTCAGTCGCTACACAAAAAATTGAAGAAATTAGTATTGATGAGATCAAACCACAAGGCCATGTATATGTTTCAGAATAAAGGAGTGAACGTTAATGACTTACTTGTCACAGTATGGCATGAGAAAGGTGTCCTTATGTGGAAGATTCATAATCATGCACGGGAACAGGTAGTTTAAGATGAGCTCCTGGCTAGTTGTGGATTCCATGTTGTGGCAGTGCATGTAAAAACGATCAGGTAAGGCCACATTACTATGCTAGAGTTGGGGATCTGAAGCTTGATGAAGTGCCCAAAGCCTCATTAACTCCGGGGAGACTGCACTAACATAGAAGATATTTGCATGTATCACCTCATTAAAGGCCAGATCAATTTTATTGGCCGGAAACTCCTGGACGAAATTATAACCTTCTATAACCTTGGCCGTGTAACCATGTTGACCTTCTTTTGATTTATATACCACGTCGTCGTGTAGAACATTAAGTTCGATCGAGAGAGTCCTCAATGTAGAGTCCGATACCAATGGTTGATCGGGCTTATACATATTCCATTTCCGCCCTTCGGGGACGACAATGGGCATAGGTGGTTTGTCTGTAGATGGTCCGCAATTGGCATGTAGATCCTGTAGGAGATATGCCCTAGAGGCAGTAATAACAGTTATTTTGTATCTCCGAGGTTGTAATGAATGTTCATGTTCCATGCTATAACTGCAATGATTCTCGAGACTGCAATGATTCTCTAGTCTGCAATATCCACGAGGCTCGGAGGGAAACTCATGTGCACGTGTGGTATAATAAACGGTAAAATGTATTCCTGGTCATGCCTCTAAGACTGGCTCAAATATTGCATGATGATCCTGTTTTCCTGATCATGGGCATGTCTATGCCGACAATTTTGAGGGCACAATGTTAGTAGAACACTTGTGTTGAACCGACCCGAATTGATGTTATGCTATGAGATACATTCGTCACAAGTTAATGGTTAATAACACAGAGATAGTTAATGTTTGCATAATTCCTTAGACCATGAGAGTATCGAGTTCCTTCGTACTTGCTTCGTGAACTTTGGGGTTTGTTAAACGTCATCCGTAACTGGATGGCCATTACGGCGGCTTACGGGTTCACGGAAAAGTATGACAAGAAACGAGATAGCTCGAGATTGGGATTTGATCCTCCGACGATGGAGAGATATTCTCGGGCCCTCTTAGTGTTACGGTATCCATCATCGTTTGGCCAGACACTTTGTGATTTGATCACTGGGATGCCGGAACGCGGAAACGAGAAAAGAGAACAAAACCAGTAACGAGGTAACTGGCATAGTGGACGAGTTGTTGATCCGCGAGGATGCCAATAAATCTCACCTCGGGTGTTTTTAATATATCGTGAAGCAACAGGAATAGCACACGGCAACTAGAGGTTCACTCGAATATTCATTCGTGTGGGTATAGGGGTCAATATGGGTGTCCATGGCTCCGATGTTGATCATTGATCGGAAAGTGTTCCGGGTCATGTGTATACTTCACCGAACCTATAGGGTCACATGCTTAAGGGTCATCTATCTGCTGAATACTAGACAGGGAGTCTGAGAGAAAATCACCAAAAAAGTTTCGGACGAAACGGAAACGTTCTGGAGAGAACACCGGAATAGTTTCGGTGAAACTGAAAAGTTGTTTCAGGGTATTCCATTAAATCATATTGGTTCCGGCACATGCCTGGAAATTCTTGGAGGGTGCCAGAATTGTTCTGGTAACTTCTGGAATTTTTCCGGAGAGAAAAACCGGAAATGTTCCGGAGCAGCCGGAACCGCAATGGTAGCTTTTCGCTGAAGAAAAACATTGTTCCGGAATTGTTTCGAAATGCGTTCAAAAATGTTTTTGTGGGTACTGGAATTATTCTAGGCACACAGAAATAATTTGGGATTTAACGGACGCAGAAAAATGTCTTCGTGAATAGTGAAAGTGCTTTTTGGTTACTTTATGGAAAGCCACCTTTTGGGATATTTCCAAAAGGCTTCTAGAAGGGCTTGGGGGCCAAGGAAGCCCCTCATGGGGGGCCCCCAAGGAGTGGCCGGCCAAGGGAGGTGGAGCTCCTTGGAGCTCCACATGCCATCCCTTTTTGCTTTATTCTTTTATGTAAAGACATAAAGTGGGGGTACTTTTGGTATTTTTGAATGCCAACTTTACCCCTTGGCTTTCCTATAAATAGAGGTGGATGGGTGCTATCCAAACCTCATCCTTGCTCTCATACACATGCCAGGCTCGTCTGGCTCTCTCTCTCTCTCGCTCCCACGAAATAGTTTCGTAGAGCCGAAAGGCTGTCTGGGTTCCGGCAGGAACTAGCTCTGGACGGCGAAGCCCTGCCGGATAGCTGACACCGTATGTGTGCAACCCCGTAGAGAGGTCGTAGTTTCGATCTTTTACCCGAGGGGCTGTTCGAGTGTCCTCCCGAAGGGCTGCCCGAGTTTCCGATCGAGTTTCGAGTGTCCTCCCGAAGGGCTGTTCGAGTTTCCGATCGGGTTTTCGAGGGTCCTCCCGAAGGGCTGTCCGCGACATCGTCCGAGGGACTGTCCGACCGCCTCCCGAAGGGCTATCCGACGAGGGAGTACATCCTCGCGGTTGGGACATTGTAAATCCTAGCTGCGGGGATCTGCACCGACGATCTACACTGACTCTTCTTCCGCTGCGCTACGAGTCGGTCCGGATCAGATCAAACCCTGGATGACATCTTCATAGTGGTCCTGGGCGTGCTCGCTGTACCGAAATTTTTTGTGTTCTGTCGCGTTCTCCTACAAATCCTTCTCCACTGATGGCGGAATATCTTGGACTATGTCTATGGTGCCGGCAAGGTTGAAAAGGGGGTCAAGGTTCACGAAGGCGGGATCGCCGTCATTAGTAGAGAATCCGCGGGGAATCTCCTCTATATCACTCAGTGGCCACTGGAGTAGGTGGCCCTGGGTCACTTGTCCTAACGTAGTGACGTCCTATTCAGGGGGATGAGGCAACGACCATGATTCAAAGCCCGTCATTACCTCCTGCACTAGCACCCTCGTCATGTCCAATGCCAGGACGACCCCATGCATCATTCTTGTACCATCGGTAAACGGGGCGATTTGCCCCTTGGCAACCCTTGTCATCACGCCGTCCACTTTGGCTTGCAGCCAGCATGAAACAAAGTGCAATGATCGTGGCTGCTGGGTGCTACTAGACATATGCTGCCGGGTAGGACTCAGCGTGCCTTGCGGAAACAATTTTGCTAACTTCTTCTGAACTGCTACATCTACTGCTGCATCTAGCGCGGGTCCTAGTCGTGCTTGCGCTTTGGCTTTGATATTTTCATCAACCCTATTTTTCGTTCTGACTTTTTTAAGTTCTTTGGTTTGGGGATAGGCCTCGTCCCACAACATCCTTCCCGCGCCCAAGAGATGCCCAGTCTTGGGCTTCCGGTTAACCCCGAAGCCCTCATTCACTGCCCGGGTAAGAGGGTCGTCATACCTAAAGCCATGGGGAGAATCTTGAGGAGCGGGTCCAAATTCCTGCTTTATTTTTCTCTACGAAAAATACATATGTTGTGGTAAGCAGTTAGTAAGGTAATAAATGTATTAGGTACTAAATTATTAGTGGTGATTGAGGTTACCAGGTTATCCTCCATCGAGCAAAGTTCTGGCATCGGGAGGACCAACTCCTTACTATCTGGGTCTTGCACTGCACAGGCCCTGAGGAAACGGAAGTCACGAGCCTGATCTCGATGTTCCGAGAATGGAAGCGGTTTACCCGCGGCTTCAAATTCCGCAGCCTCCTTCACCCACGTGGGTTCTACAGCTTTGTAACCACCAGGGCCTAGGCGGTTGTTACCTGGCAGCTGTTTCCGTAAATTATGGAAATGATCGCTGATCTCCTTGGTTGACTCGCTTTTGGAGGATTCACAAAACTTCGTCCATTCGTCGGGATCCATAGTGGGATTCAGCCGCTTAACAGTCTCAAAGTCCTTACCCTTTAGAGTGCAATTGGCCCTGCTCTTCCAGTCCCTAAACATCTTTGGCCATCTTGAGAGGGCATACTCTTCGGCATTTTTTTTGTTGTCAGGCAGAAATTCATAACTATGGTGTAACGCATTGAGTAGCTTCTCACTTTCTCCATCCAAATCCTTGCAACCGATTAGGACAGTATTTCGCAAGATGCAACCTAGCTTTTTACTATATGTTCCTGCTGCGTTAGCTGGGCTGACGGGCTCGCCTTTTGGGCCAACTTCGGTGATTGTAATGATACCTTCGTGAAACTTGTTTGGATCCCTAGGCTTTCGCTTGCTTTTGTTTGTGGCGGCAGTGCTGGATGAAGTCCCATCCATGTGGTTCATTTCCCCTTGCCCGGTTCTTCCTGTTGGTCGTCGCCCATCTCTACGTCATGGTTGTTGCCCATATCTACGTCAGGGGCGCCCATCTCGACGTCAGGGTTGGTGTAGTTGGGTTCCTCTTGAGATGATGTTCCGGCGTGGGGATCCATTCATCGAACTGCAGTATTGTGACAAAGAGTTATGATCGAAACATAAAAAAAGAAATATCGACGAAAAATTTCGGCATGATCTTTGCTAAAATTAGGCCATATTGAGTGCCAGAAATTTGACGAAACAGAAACGAATCAATGTTTCATCAGAACATTGGCACTCATATTAATATCTGCAAATCAACCCACAAATTTGTGGCTGTACATCGAACTGCACCAATACATTTTGTAACAAAGAGTTCTGATCGAAACATAAAAAACGAAATATTGACCGAAACTTTGGGCATGACCTTTGCTAAAAGTTGGGCATATTGAGTGCTAGGAATTTGACGAAGTGGAAATGAATCAACGTTTCGTCAGAACATTGGCACTCATATTAATACCTGCAAATCAACCCACAAATTTGTACATCGAACGGCAGCAATACTGCGATACACTATAGTACTCCTTTGTGTGGCATTCCAACGAACATTGTACAATCATCCACAATAGAGTGGTATATGTATGGATATGAAAAATGGCAATATACCTTCCGACGCCGGCGGAGACGGTGCAGAGGGGCGGACGCACGGGCATGCCGGGCGCGAGGGTGTGCGGCACGACGGCGAGGCGATGTGACAGCGAGGTGGCAGGACGGCGAGGTGGCGCGACAGCGGGTCGTCGAGAGGGCGGGCCGGCGCGAGTGCGAGACGCCGCGACTGCGGAGCATGACGGTGGTGGAGGCCGGGGCGCACGACTGCGATGGCTAGAGCGGTGAGTGGGGATCGGGGCACGAGGGAAGTGGGTGGATTGGATTTGTAGGAACCACCCAAAATGCTAAATGTGGATTCGGGTTTGCACATGGCCGGCTCTGCAAAACGCCCGCCACCGCTAAGTTAGCTATGGCGGGCGCAGTGAAATGCCCGCCACATAAAATTCTGAACCATTTTAACTTATTTCTTTTTAGATCTTTTGAACTTCAAACCTTTTATAGGATTAATACACACCATCCAAAGCCACATGCTGAAATTTGATCACTTTTTGAGTTGGTTTTCTAATTTTGCGGCATCAGCTGATTTTCCGGCAACTAAAAAGGACAGAACCCTCTTCGGTACGAAATAGCGGCCAAACGAGCTCCGAAAGGGATGAAACTTTACATGCTATCTTCATTGGACACATGTAGGGTGTGGTAAAAATTTGAGATCATTCGGCAAAAACTTGACGCACATCATGTACAAACCAAACACTCTCCCATGAAGTGTAAGGGTTTCGAACGGAAACCTCTGCCTTACACACACAACTCATTTTTTTAAATCATTTTAACCACAGACTTTTTCTATGATTAGTACACACCATCCAAAGCCCCATGTTCAAATTTGAGCACTTTTTGAGTTGGTTTTCTATTTTCACGGCATTAACTGATTTTTCGGCAACTAAAAAGGGCAGAACCCTCTTCGGTAAGAAATAGCAGGTAAACGAGCTCCGAAAGGGATGAAACTTTGCATGCTATCTTCATTGGACACATGTAGGGTGTGGTAAAAACTTGAGATCGTTACGGCAAAAATTTGATGCACATCGTGTACAAACCGGACACTCTCCCACGAAGTGTAAGGGTTCCGAACGGAAACTGCCGCCTTAGACACTCAACTCATTTTTTTAAATCATTTTAACCTGAAACTTTTTATATGATTAGTACACACCATCCAAAGCCCCACGCTCAAATTTGAGCACTTTTTGAGTTGGTTTTCGATTTTCACGACATTAACTGATTTTCCGGCAACTAAAAAGGGCAGAACCATCTTCGGTACAAAATAGCGGGCAAACGAGCTCTGAAAGGGATGACACTTTGCATGCTATATTCATTGGACTCATGTAGGGTGTGGTAAAAATTTGAGATCGTTACGGCAAAAACTTGATGCACATCGTGTACAAACCGGACACTCCCCCACGGAGTGTAAGGGTTTTGAAGGTAAACCGCCGCCTTACACACACAACTCATTTTAACCTCAAACTTTTTCTATGATTAGTACACACCATCCAAAGCCCCATGCTCAAATTTGAGCACCTTTTGATTTGGTTTTCTATTTTTGCGGCATTAACTGATTTTCCGGCAACTACAAAGGCAGAACCCTCTTCGGTACGAAATAGTGGGCAAATGAGCTCCGAAATGGATGCAACTTTGCATGCTATCTTCATTGGACACATGTAGGGTGTGGTAAAAATTTGAGATTGTTACGGCAAAAACTTGATGCACATCGTGTACAAACCGGACACTCTCCCACGAAGTGTAATGGTTTCGAACGAAAACTGCCGCCTTACACACACAACTCATTTTTTTAACATCATTTTAACCTGAAACATTTTCTATGATTAGTACACACCATCGAAAGCCCCATGCTAAAATTTGAGCACTTTTTGAGTTGATTTTCTATTTTCACGGCATTAACTGATTTTCCGGCAACTAAAAAGGGCAAAACCCTCTTCGGTATGAAATAGCGGGCAAACGAGCTCCGAAAGGGATGAAACTTTGCATGCCCTCTTCATTGGACACATGTAGGGTGTGCTAAAAATTTGAGATCATTACGGCAAAAACTTGATGCACATCGTGTACAAGGCGGACACTCTCCCACGAAGTGTAAGGGTTTCGAACGGAAACCACCGCCTTACACACACAAGTCAATTTAAGCTCAAACTTTTTCTATGATTAGTACACAACATCCAAAGCCCGATGCTCAAATTTGAGCACTTTTTGAGTTGGTTTTCTATTTTTGCGGCATTAACTGATTTTCCGGCAACTAAAAAATTCAGAACCCTCTTCGGTACGAAATAGTGGGCAAACGAGCTCCGAAAGGGATGAAACTTTGCATGCTATCTTCATTGGACACATGTAGGGTGTGCTAAAAATTTGAGATTGTTATGGCAAAAACTTGATGCACATCGTGTACAAACCGGACACTCTCCCACGAAGTGTAATGGTTTCGAACGAAAACCGCCACCTTACACACACAAGTCATTTTTTTAAATCATTTTAACCTGAAACTTTTTTTATGATTAATACACACCATCCAAAGCCCCATGCTCAAATTTGAGCACTTTTTGAGTTGGTTTTCTATTTTCGCGGCATTAACTGATTTTCTGGCAACTAAAAAGGGCAGAATCCTCTTCGGTACGAAATAGCGGGCAAACGAGCTCCGAAAGGTTTGAAACTTCGCATGCTCTCTTCATTGGACACATGTAGGGTGTGGTAAAAATTTGAGATTGTTACGGCAAAAAATTGATATACATCGTGTACAAACCGGACACTCTCCCACGAAGTGTAAGGGTTTCGAACGGAAACTGCCGCCTTACACAGATAACTCATTTTAACCTCAAAATTTTCTATGATTAGTACACACCATCCAAATCCCCATGCTCAAATTTGAGCACTTTTTGAGTTGGTTTTCTGTTTTCGCGGCATTAACTGATTTTCCGTCAACTAAAAAGGGCAGAACCCTCTTCGGTGTGAAGTAGCGGGCAAACGAGCTCCAAAAGGGATGAAACTTTGCATGCTATCTTCATTGGATACATGTAGGGCGTGGTAAAAATTTGAGATCGTTACGGCAAAAACTTGATGCACATCGTGTACAAACCAGACACTCTCCTATGAAATGTAAGGGTTTCAAACGGAAATCACCGCCTTACACAGACAACTCATTTTAACCTCAAACTTTTTCTATGATTAGTACACACCATACAAAGCCCCATGCTCTAATTTGAGACTATTCTAGGTTTAGTAAATATGATTTTCTTAGGAATTTTTGGACCAAACTTATGTGTGGCGGGCGGCTCTTAGGGCCCACCACAGCTAACTTTTGGATATTTTGAATTTTTTTTGGCGCGGGTTATCGAAATTTTTCTGTGGCGGGCATAAGTTTCGCCCGCCACTGTTGTGGGATAAACCAGTGGCGAGTGATACTTGTGCGCCTGCCACTGATAGCTTTCATCACGCGGGCAAATTTGGAAGAGTTTACGAGTAGCGGGTAAGTATTTTGCCCGCCACTACTGTGTCGATTCTAGTGGCTGGTATAGTTTGTTACCCGCCACTGCTACTTTTGCAAAATATTAACGGCGGGTTCTTGGCCGTGCCCGCCACTAATTTGAGGCCACCTATAAGCCTTTTCCCAGTAGTGATCTTTCAGTTCCTTTAGGATTTGATCCTCATAAATTTCCCATAAAAAGTCCCTGTTTTCTGCAGCAAATTTTCTAGCAGGCAAGCTCAAGTAATTAAAGGGGCTATACTTAGTAATTTTAACATCCATGAACTCAAATTCTTGTGGTATTGGATCATGTCCATAAATTCCCTCATACATAATAGTTATTTCATGATCTATGGGATTTCTAGAAGTATATTTGAACCAATCTTTAAAAAATCCATCATCAATTCCAATAATAATCCATTCAAATTTATTATTAGTATTCTCAAACAAATGTTGAACCAAGACTGAATGTGGGACTCTTTTCCTCGCATTTTCTCCAAAGGCATGATAATCTTTAGATTTCATTCTAAGCATAGCATCTTGATCATGGAGAATTTCTTCTATGGGAGGACATTCATGATTAGTTTTATAGAAAGCAAAAATCTCCCTAGCATCTTTTATTATAAAATCAAATTCATTCATGAGGATAATGGTAGCCAATTTTTTTGTTCTAGGGACATGAATACTAGGAAGGTCAAGAAACAATCTTTGTAAAGCAGGATGTATATGCATAAATTTTCTCTCAAGTTCAACCACAAGCATAACAAAAGCATACACATAACTATTAGTTTTATTGAGAATAGTTTCTCCACTTGCCGGTATGACTAACATACAAGTAAAGAATTCCTGAATAATAATTTTTCCAATAACATTCCCACTTCCTACACGAAAGCTTTTTTGTTTTCCAAGTTAAGGGAATTTCATTATCATCAGGATCATTATCATGGGTAGGTGTTTTATGTGTTTCCTCTTTATTTTCCATAGAGTTATCCTTACTAGCACTTTCAACAATAACTTCTTCAAGAGTAGACATAATGGCAACACAGGTAGAAATAGTAACACAAGATTTTTTTTGGTATTTTGGAAATTTTTTGCAAGCAAAAGAGAAGGCAAATAAAAAGGAAAAAAGGCAACTAGACAAGAAAACAAAAACAAGTAAAATAAAAGATTTGTGCGAAGGCACCTGATTTGGTAGATAAGGTCTCCCCGGCAACGGCGCCAGAAATTCTTCTACTACTCCCATAGGAGTTGTTGGATTTCCCTGAAGAGGGAGGATGATGTAGCACAGCAGTAGAAAGTATTTCCCTCAGTTAAGAACCAAGTTTTATCGTACCAGTAGGAGTCAACAAGCTAACAACGTGAACATCACCTGCACACAAACAATTAAATGCTTGCACCCAACTTGGCAAGGGGATTGTCAGTCCCCTTGTCTTGCTAGTTGCAAGGTTAAAAGCAAATACAAGAGAGATAATTATGTAGTAAAATAGCAAAATAATAAAGGAAAAATAAGGGAGAAATTTTTGTAGGAGCAAGTATTAATGGAGAATGGACCCGGGGGTCATAGGTTCACTAGTGGCATGTCTCTCGAAAGCAAGTAATGGCATGGTAACAAATTACTGTTGGGCAATTGACAGAATAGTGGCAATTTATAACTATGATCATTCATGGCATAATCTCACATAGGCATTACGTCCGTGATAAGTAGACCGTAATCCAACTGCATCTACTACTATTACTCCACCCCAAGACCGCCATCCAGTATGCATCTGAAAGTATTAAGTTTGCAAGAAACAGAGTAACGCAATAAGCAAGATGACATAATGTAGACAGAAGAAAACCTAGCAATAAGATTAACCCCATCATTTTATCCTTAGTAGCAACAATACAATACGTGCCTTTGTCTTTTCTGTCACTAGACAAGATCACCGCAAGATTGAAATCACTACTATGCACCACTCCCTCTGAGGAACTACTCATCTATCTTGGCCAGAGAAGACTCATCGATCGGAAAGCATACATAGCTATTCAATTACGCAGCAAAGAAACTTCAAAAGATTCAATTGATTTCAATGAACAATCTGATCATAAATCCACAATTCATCAGATCCCAACAAACACACCACAAGAATTACATCGGATTGATCTCAGATGAGAACATGGTATTGAAGATCCAAAAAAGTGAGAGAGAAAGTCATCTAGCTACTACTATGGACTCGCAGGTCCTAAAGGAACTACTCACACATCATCATGGAGGCAGCAAGATTGATGAAGATGGCCTCCCCAATGATTCCCTCCTCCGGCAGAGTGCCAGAACAGGGCTCCAGATGGGATCGCTTCAGAACAGAGGCTTGCGGCGGCAATAAAATTGTTTCAGGTCTCGCTCCGAGGGTTTTGGAATATATGTGATTTTATAGGCCAGAGATTAGGGCAAACAGAGCATTAGGGGGCCCACAAGCCTGGCCGGCGTGCCCTACCCCCCAGGGCGCGCCCCCTGGGCTTGTGGCCCCTTCGTGGGTCTTCTGGTCTCTCCCCGAAGCTTCTAGGGTCTCTTATGTTCCGGAAAAAATCATCAAAAAGTTTTGTCGTGTTTGGACCTTCGTAGGTATCAATTTTCTGTAAAACCAAAAACAAGTAGAAAACAACAACTGGCACTGGGCACTGGATTAATATGTTAGTCCAGAAAAATAATATAAAATGATATAAAATGATAATAAAAGTATATAAGAATGATAATATAGCTGCATGAAACAATAAAAAATTATAGATATGTCGGAGACTTATCAAAGGACTAGTAACGTCCTCCTACAGGAAACGCTGCTAGTGTGGTGCATCATGCTTGCCTGCCAGACGTAAACTACTAGCAGCGTCCGAATAGTATAAACATCGCAGGTAGTTACAGTACTGGCAGCGTTCACTTGATCTTGGCACGCTGCTAAGATTAATTTGTGTGAAAGATATGTTTAATTTATATTTATATTTAGAAACCCTTTTTACATTAAGTTGTTGTGTTCTAATTTGTAGTGCACACTAAATTATCTGTTCGGACAAGTTGGAAAGCAAAAGAAATAACAAAACCAACATTTCGAAGATACCAAACGCAGCTAGTGTACACATTAGCAGCATCTGTGGTTTCCCAGACGCTGCTAAACTACATTTTTTTTTGGTATTTTCCAGATATTATGTTAATAAACTGTTAAGTATATACTAAAGCTATTTGTTCATACAAATTGGAAGGCAAAAGACAAATGGTTGTGCTTAAACACCTAAAATGTGGAAACAGCACCAGCAGTGTTTCCTTGCTAACAAACGCAGCTAGTGCACCGATTAGCAGCGTCCTGTTTCTATCAGACGCTGCTAAACTAAAAATTATACTTATTATATTGTGTGTGACCTTTTTATTTAAAAGCAACCTCAAATAAATCCCTGATTAGATATGCAAATGTTAAATGGTGCACATTACTTCTATACAGTTTTTTGTATATCACCACGTGTATTATATATATATCTCTCTGCAGTCTCAAACCCTTCTTCCCGGACAACTCCGTGTTGGCTCCCCTTCGAAACTTTCATAATTTTTTTGGTATTTTTCAAATATTATGTTAATAAACTGTTAAGTATGTACTAAAACTATTTGTTATTACAAATTGGCAGGCAAAAGACAAATGGTTGTGCTTAAACACCTAAATTACTTAAAGAGTACCAGCAGCGTTTATTTCAAACCGCACGCTGAAAATATGACTCACTGGCAGCGTTCCGCGAAATCATACGCTGGTAGTACGGAATTTAGCAGCGTCCGGGGTGTCATTAAACGCCGCTAATAAATTTATTGTATTACGGCAACGTTTTAAACTCCTAAGCACTGAAACTTTATTTATTATATTTTATTACATGTTAGCAGCGTTTTGGAGAGGCCGCACGCAGCTAATGTGGAACATACAATCCGTCACATCTCCCCCGCGCTATTAACTTCCCACTCTCTCTCACTTCACTCCCTCTCTCTCACTTCGCTCTCTCCCTCCCCGACGTCTCTCTCTCCCCCGTCGCCCTCTATCACAATCTCTCACTGACAGTCGATCGCCGCCCCGGCCCCTACCCCGCTGCTGCGCCGACGCATCCAGCGTGGCGTATGGACGACATGCGCGCGACCGCTGACACACGCGCACAAGGCCCCTTTGCCGCCCCTCGATCCACGCTGACGCCGACGCCGCCCCTCCCCGCCGAGGCCGACGCTGCCCCTCCCCGTGCCGACGCTGACGATGTACACAGTGAGAGAAATTTTTTGTCACTTATTTATTTTCTTTTTTTGCATTTTTGAACTAGCTAGCTATGGGTTAATTTAGTTCTTACATATTGAATAGGTTAATTTGTACTTCTTATGTGTGTGTTTGTGCAGTGTAATGTAGGAAGAAAATGTAGTGTTTTTTCGTAATTAGTTAGTACATTTTTGAAACTAGCCTAGGGTTAGAGCTCTTATATATATATACATTGAATTGTTTAATTTATTAGTTATTACATTGAAATAATAGGTCAGTAAGTAGATGTATTTTCCCTAGTTTTTTCTTTGGAATGATGCTGTCTAAATAGGTTGAATAGGTTATTAATTTGTGAATAGGTTAGTTTGGTAAGTGTGCATTGGTGTTCTTAATTACATTGGTGATGAATGTGCGTAGCACCTTATTACAATCTTGATTTGTAATGGTTTTCAACGCAGAAATGGCAGTGGTGTGTCGTAGGTGTGGCGACACCTGGGTTCGCCGATGGAACCGGGTGGTTCGACAGGGGCTGAGGTGGATGATGACTAACCGCTTCTCACTAGTGCTACCGGAGGACTTCGACGATCATACGGTATGTTTGTAAGAAGAGATTATTTCATAATTAACGTACCGGTTGAGGTTTCTTACATGCATGCATAGATGTGATGACTTCAAATGTCTGATTTGCCCTAATTTTTTCTTAGATTATCCCTTGCTTTGCGAGGCTGGAGCTCCTCGAGATGCTAGTATGCTACACATTCCTGTCGAGCAGCCAACCATGGTTGAGGTCCACCTTGAAACAGAGGAGGGCTTCAACTTCCCCATTATAATAAAGAATGAAAGAGATCACACCTTCTTCGGTTGTCCTGGGTGGCGAGGATTGACCAAGACATAGGAGTGCAATGTCAGGATGAGGATCGACATGTACATCAATTGGCAAGCCGATCTTCATCTCAGCCTGCGGTTGCCCACTATGTCAGTCCTTTCCCCATGTAAGTTTTTATGAATTATGCAGCACATTCTTTCAACTAGCTCTAATTTTACTTGCTGTGAATAACTACTAGTCTTGCTTACATATAATTTCGATAGCGTATTGGACCGTGTCGCCGAACACTCGTAGGATTGTAGATAGGAGGCTTGTCACTACAGGTACATCTTTGACTTGGCAGGAGATGCACATCCTCGTACAATTTGTGGACAGCATCCGGGACCGTGTTGCGGATGCCAGTGCTGGCCCGTACAATGGGTCCTTTGTGCCATTAGTGCACATGTTAAACGACAGCAATGTTAAGCAGGACATGGCACTCCTAGTAAGATTTTGCATTGTATTCAATTTTTAATTAAATCAAATAAAGTGTTGTTGCTTACTTGACATACATGTTTATATGTGGACTACATGTGTTTTGCAACAGAAACTCGCGCAAGCTGTGGTACCTTAGCAAATGCAGATTCAGGGTAGTGGTGACATTCGAATTGTCATGTCTGACACGATTGACTTTGCAACCACGTACTCCACATCGCAATAAGATGGACGTCTGGTCGTCAATGGGTGGAAGAACATTCATCAGAACTACTAATGCGAGGAAGGCGACAAGTTGACCGTCGTGCTCCACAAAGGACAACAAGGGGCGCCGGTCCTCTTCATGCGTACCATCTTTAGGTGGGAGGTTGACGAGTAGCTAACTTCGTGTGATTTGACGAGTACAATGTTTGGCTGTGTTAAGTACTTCCAGTGTACCATGTACCATGCATGTTTGGCTGTGTTAAGTATTTCCGTGTGATATGTTAAGTACTTTCGTGTTGTTAAGTATAAGTAACAACATATTTATTTAGTTCAAGTCGATGTTTGCGAGTACTTCTAATTATTGTTTGAAGTGGATGTTAAATTCATTAATATGATTCTTATTTTTTTGCTTGCGTTGCCCCAATTAATAACAAAATGCAGTCAAAGCAAATTTTACTATAGAACTTGTGTATACAATTAGCAGCGTCCGGAGATCCGAGAAAACGCTACTAGAATTGGACAAGTTAGCGGCGTTCAGGAGCAAACACTGCTGAGGTGGTGCTCACTAGCAGTGTTCAGACCGAACGCTGCTAGCTATAACATAGTAGCAGCGTTCAGACCGAACGCTGCTAGCTAACGCTGCAAGTAACTTATTACCAGCAGTGTGGTAGTAGCAGCGCTCCACCGGGATGCTTCTAGAGGGCACTTCCGAACGCTGCTAATGAGGGGGTCCTATACTAGTGTATATCCGAAAAGGATTGTCTGCTCGATAAACTTATAGATGGCCTGTAAACTTATATGCTTGCCAACCTATGCTGGTCATATTGACGTTTTATTTGTTTACCGATAACATTGTCGGTGGTGCTCAAAACTGTATTATTTAAAACACTTGTGTTAACCAGCCACCGGCTTCTACCTCTCCGGCCAAGGGCCAATGAAGAGTGCTCCTGGTGTCAACCTGATTCTTCAGGCGACCCATAATTGTGCAAGGAAATCCGGCCTTTAGGTCTAAATGCAAGTTCTAGAGAGAGCTCATGATGTGGCTACTTAACGCCCCCCATGTTGTCGGATAGGGAATTCCTCCAGCGGCTCCCTATCCAAGGTGCCGTGTTGGCTGCTACTATGTCGCTGTCGAGTCGAGCTGTGTGATGCCCATAGAGTAGGTTCCAGTCCTACAATTACCTTTCTGAAAGGTCAGAATTTTTCACTTCCTTCGCGCCGACCGATCTCGTGTTTTGTGACTACTAGCTTTTGGCTTCTCCCACCTGAGGTACTTTACCAGGATGACCCCAGAAGTAACAATCGCAGAGGTGCTCCTGTTACTCCCTTAGCCGAACATGCGGAAACGTAAGGTGTCAACATAGGAGCCAGGCAACCCAGCTTGGCAAAAAGGTTGTAACGCCCCGGACACACCCGCTAGTTACTGGCCGTTACTCCTGGCGGGATCTAGACTGGCCCCGCAGATCAACACTAGTCTTTCCTGCACACTTTGTCCTCACTCGTGCGCACCTGGGACCAACTTCCCAGTCGGTCACCCATCCTAAAATTGCTCCAAGCTGAGCATGCTTAACTTTGGAGTTCTTTGTAAATGGGAGTTCTTTCCGAATGGGCTACCGAAAAAGAAGGAATTCCTTATTGATATGAGTAGTCTATCATCCCTATTAAGCCAGGCTATCACATACACCCCCACTCAAAGGAACCGACGTCCTCGTCGGCCCACAGGAACGTTCCCTCTTGGCACACGTCTGTGCGTCCAGTCCGGCACATGTGCCATGGCGTGTGCCACGACGGGCCACAAACGTCATGCACAACATGACCGCGCACCTGACCAGCAAACATCGATGTAACCGTGAAGGTCGGCTCTGATACCAACTTGTAACGCCCCGGACACACCCGCCGGTTACTGGCCGTTACTCCTGGCGGGATCTAGACTGGCCCCACGGATCAACACTAGTCGTTCCTGCGCACTTTGTCCGCACTCATGCGCACCTGGGACCAACTTCCCAGCCGGTCACCCATCCTGAAATTGCTGCAAGCTGAGCACGCTTAGCTTTGGAGTTCTTTCCGAATGGGCTCCTGGAAAAGAAGGAATTCCTTATTGATATGCGTAGTCTATCATCCCTATTAAACCAGGCTATCACAAAGGCCCAAATCAAAATTAGTGCATATTGTGGCTTTATATGAATTGGAAGGTTTAGCACTTTCCAAGTAGGCGTTGTGCCATAGAGTTATCGAATACTTTGACAGAACCGAGGTATTACGTCCGAGGCACTTCAAAAGCCCCCGGTTCGAATTGATGACGTGCAGCATGTGGCCATGATCCATATTCTGCCTGTGAAGTGATTTGAAGAAGGCCAGGAGAAAATAGTAGTTAATCAAGAGACGATATATTGAGTCTAACTTTATTTAAATGAAATTTTCTAGCTAAATCAAAAAAGCAAAAAAAAATAGAGATAAAAAATTATCTAGCTATGGAATCGACATAGTAGGGCGGCGTTCCATGGGTTCGGCTCCGGGCAGGTTTTCTTGACATCTCGGATCCGATATGCTCCTCCAGTGAGCACCTTGTCGATGACGAACGGCCCATCCCAGGGTGCGGTCAGTTTATGCTAACCTGGCTTGTCTGGGAGGCGTCTCAAGACTAGATCGCCAACGTGGAACGCTTTCGCCCGGACCTCACGGTGCTGGTAGCGCCGTACCTGTTGTTGGTAAAAGGCGGAACGTGCGTTGGCAACGTCTCGCTCTTCATCCAAGGAGTCGAGGTTATCTTGCCGACTCTGTTCAGCCTCCTGTTCCTTGTACAGATGTACTCGAGGTGCATCATGAATGACGTCACTAGGGAGGATGGTCTCGGCACCATAAACCATAATGAATGGTGTATAGCCTGTGGATCGGTTAGGTGTGGTGTGCACACCCCATAGTACAGAGTCAAGCTCCTCGACCCACTTGTTGTCGGCTTCCTCTAGATATCGAATTAGGTGAGGCTTTATGCCGCTTAAAATTAACCCATTGGCCCGTTCAACCTTCCTGTTTGTTTGCAGGTGGTAGATGGAGGTGCAGTCAAGCTTAAAGTTTTCCTTGGCGCACTACGCTTTTACCTCATCGGCCATGAAGTTGGACCCATTTTCCATTATTATGCTGTGAGGTACCCCATAACGGTGCACCACACCAAAGATAAAGTTGATCACCGGTTTGGCCATTGCCGATGCCATGGGCTTTGCCTGTATCAATTTTGTGAACTTGTTGACCATGACCAAAAGGTATTTCTTTTTACCCGTTCCTTGACGGAGTGGTCCGACCATGTCCAGCCCCCAGACCATGAACGGCCATGTTATTAGGTTTGTTTTTAGAGCTGTAGCCGGCATATTGCTTTGCTTGGCAAAGAGATGGCACCCCACACACTGATCGACTAGGTCTCGTGAGTTAGCTCGTGCCATGGGCCAATAAAACCTTGCTGGGAAGACTTTGCTTACCAAAGTCCGAGGGGCTGCATGATGCCTGCACATGTCTGAGTGAATTTCTAAGAGGAGCTCTTATCCCTCCTGCTCAGAAATGCAGCATTGGAGGACGCCAGTAACGTTGTGTTTGTAGAGTTCCCCTTCGTGGACCTTGTACACTGCTGATCGTCGAATGATACGTTGCGCATCTGTCTGGTCCTCGAGTAACTCTTTGCGTATTAAGTATGCAAGAATTTGCTCGGTCCATGGCGCAATTACTGCCATGATCTCATGAGCCGAGGGGGTTTCCTCCAGTGCCGAGCCCCCGATTTTCTCCTCGTCTGGCTCTATGTCCGGAGGGGTGACCAATCCAGGTGTTGGTTGCTCGGCTTGCTTGGATTTTTGCTCAGCGTCACCTTGCCATTTGACCGATGATTTAAACAGTCGCTCGAGGAAGGTGTTCTGAGGTACTAGTTCCCGCCGTGCTCCATCCTAACAAGAATATCGGCGGCTTGATTACTGTCCCACTGTATGTGGTGGAATTCTAGGCCCTCGAAGTGAGCCAACAAGGCTATTATTGCATTCCGGTATGACGTCATTTTTTGGTCTTTGGTGTTGAAGTCGCCATTAATTTGGGATATTGCGAGGTTAGAGTCACCTCGGATCGCAAGACGCTGGATGCCCATAGAGACAGCAATCCGAAGCCCGTGAAGCAGTTCTTCGTATTCCGCCACATTGTTGGACTCCGTTTACAAGATTTGCAGTACATACTTCATAGTCTTGCCGGTTGGTGAGGTGAGATCCACCCCTGCTCCTAGTTCGGCAAGCATTTTGGAGACGTCAAAGTACATCACCCAATTGGTGTAAGATCTATGTTCTCTAGGGAGCTCGGCTTCCGTCCATTTGGCAATGAAATCGGTCAACACTTGGGATTTAATATCTCGACCTGGTCGATATAGGATTTGGAAAGGGAGGAGCTCAATGGCCCATTTTGCGATCCTGCCGGTGGCATCACGATTATTGATGATGTCATTCAATGGTACCTCCGAAGCTACAGTTATTAAACACTCTTGAAAGTAGTGCCTAAGTTTCTGAGAAGCCATAAAGACCGCATATGCTATTTTTTGGTAATGTGGATACCTTGTTTACACGGGGTAAGAACCTCGGAAATGTAGTAAACTAGCCTTTGTACCTTTAGCTTGTGGCCGTCCATGTCTCTCCCGATGACCAGGACTGCGCTCACCACTTGGCTGGTTGCCGAGATGTACAGCAGCATTGGTTCTCCATGGTGAGGGGCGGCTAGGACTGGATTGGTGGCTAGTAGTGTTTTAATTTCCTCTAAAGCCGTGCTGGCCTCAGCAGTCCATTTAAAGCCCCTAGTCTGTCTAAGTAGTCGGTAAAGCGGGAGTGATTTTTCGCAGAGTCATGAGATAAATCGGCTCAAGGAAGCAACACATCCTGCCAACCTCTGGATGTCCCTGAGTTCGGTGGGTGTTTTTATTCGTGCTAGTGCCTTGATCTTATCAGGGTTCGCCTCGATTCCTCTTTGCGAGACAATGAAACCGAGTAGATTGCCAAAAGAAACTCCGAGGACACATTTTTCCAGATTAAGTTTGATGTTATATGCTCGGAGGTTTTTGAATGTATCCCGCAGATCATAGATGAGCATGTGGGACTGCCTGGTTTTGACAACCATGTCGTCCATGTAGGCTTCGGCTGTCTTGCCGATCTATGGCTGTAGGCATGTTTGTATCATCCGCTGGCAAGTTGCGCCAATGTACTTGAGCCTGAAGGGCATTTTGTTAAAGTAGAACGGGCCATAGGTAGTTATGAATGCGGTGGCCTCCTGGTCGGATTCCTTCTTCTTTATTTGATGATAGCCCGAGTATGCATCCAGAAAGCACAAGATGTCGTGCCCAGCTATAGCATCGATGATCTGGTCGATTCGTGGCAACGAGAAGGGGTCCTTTGGTCAAGCCTTGTTGACGTCTTTGAAATCAATGCGTAGGCGCCAGGATTTGTCCTTCTTCAGAACCATGATGAGGTTTGTTAACCAGTCTGGATGCTTAATTTCTCGGATGAATCCGGCCTCCAATAATTTGGCTAGCTCCTCTCCCATTGCTTGCATCTTTGGCTCAGAGAACCTCCGAAGTGTTTGCTTAACCGGTTTCAAACCCTCAATGATATTTAGGCTATGCTCTACGAGATTTCTTGGGATGCCTGGCATATCAGAAGGGTGCGAGGCAAAGATGACCCAATTCTCACGAAGAAAGCCGCGTAGTGCTTCGTCCAGCGCAGCATCCAGGCGAGTTCTGATAGAGGCCATTTTAGATGGATCCTCGGGGTGAACTTGAAATTCGATTATCTCATCAGCTGGTTTAAATGACATTGACGTTGATTTGGCAAGGACAACATCGTCCTTGTCGATAGTTGCTCATCGCTCGGATAACACCTTGGCAGCTAAGGCCTCTTATTCTGCTTCCAGAGCCAGAGCTGCAGTCTTGTCCTCGTCTTTGAGCACTCGGTTTAGGTTGCGTTTACTGTAATCACGCCATTGGGCCCGGGCATTTTTAGCTTCATGTATGTGTAATGGGGCATGGTGTGAAACTTAGCGAACGCAGATCGTCCGAGCAGTGCCTGGTAGCCGCTCTGGAATGGGACTATGTCGAAGGTTAACTCCTCGACCCGGTAATTATCGGGCGTCTCGAACACCATGTCAAGCGTGACTTTACCGGTGCACCGTGCTTCCTTTCCTGAAGCTATGTCTTTAAAGGTGGTCCTGCTCGGTTGGATGTGGGATCTGTCAAACTACATTTTTTACAAAGTATCCTCGTAGATAAGGTTGAGGCTACTGCCTCTGTCCATCAGGACCTTGGACGTCCGATAGTCGTCAATGATATGGTCAAGGAAGAGAGCTGCCACTCCTCGGCTGTGGACTCCTATCAGTTGGTCTTGATGACCAAAGGTGATCGGAGTGTCAAACCATCTGTTTTCTGATGTCCTCATGCGGTCAGCATGGCAGATCTCTCGAAGTCCTCTTTTTCATTGATTTCTCGAGGAGTGGGCTTCATAGATCATGAGGACGTCCCTGGCTTCGAGCGGGTGCTGCCCTTGGTTATGGTTGATCACTGCACCTCGGATTATGTGAATGTCGGGGTTGTCCAAGAACTCCATTCCTCCTTTTGCTACCTGCCTTAGGATCCAACAACTCCTGAGCTTGTGGGTGGCCGGTTTATCCGATGATGTGGAGTGAATTGCGCATGGTTCATCAAGAATCATGTCCAACAATGACTTGGATCCAATGCTTGATTATCCTTTCTTCCATGAAGGCTGATCATCATGTTTATCGGGGTTGGCGCGCTTGGATCACTGATTATGACATGGGCGCCTGCTCTCTTCCCTTGCCTCGGGTAGCTCCGGGCTGGGGTTTTGGTGCCATTGATTGGCTAGCCAGGCGTTCTCCATGACGCAGTATTTTGTTACTAGGTCGGAGAGTTCGGCGAATGTCCTAAAACGCTGCCGAAGAACTTCTCTCCTGATCCCTTCGTCGTAGACGTTGATGCTGAACGCCGCTATGGCCTCCTGATCCGTGCAATCCGGAATTTTGTTCATGGTGAACAGTAATCATGTCCAGAATTGCCGGGTCATCTCGTTCGTCTTCTGCACAATGAGGGCTAAATCTCAGATGTTGGTTGGGCCCGTATTATCAGGGCGGTACTCGACATGGGTGGTGGGTGGGAGCAAATTTTTTGTCTCGATCCGATATGACATCGTCTTCCTAGATAAGTTTTCCCAGAATCGATCTAATGTCGGCCCTAGTCCATTTTGCGGGGCCTAACTTGTCGGGCCACCAAACTGTCTCATCGGATCCGAGCTCCAGGCCTGGTCCGGGGAAGTGTGATTTCCATCCCATGGCTGATATAAAACTAGCGCTCGGGCGGAAGTCATCTGCGGTTCTTCGACCAGATCTAACATCATGGGGGAGGGGACAACAGCAGAGTTTGAGTCATTGAGTTCAAAGTCTCGGCGGGGGGTTGGAGATTCAATCTTCTCCACTGACTCGGTCAATACGATGTGAAGGAGTTCCGGCGTAGAACCTGCGCCGGAGCCGCTATGATCATCGGCCAGTGACGCCATTGAGCCGCTTCGACTATACAGAGGGACCTGTATGGGCCACCAATGACGGAGTCGAATCCAGCAAATCTCGAGTAGGGGGTCCCGAGCTGGTAGCCTTGGCACGATGGTAATAGGGACATAGGATTTTACCTAGGTTTGGGCTCTCTCTAAGAGATAACACCCTACGTCCTGCTTTGATTGTATTGATGGATGGGGTATAGAGTACAGATTGATCTACCTGGAGATTGAGTATGAATGAGTTAGCCTCTATGGTCTACACCCCTTGGGTTATATAGACGCTGGGGTTACCTAGGGTTACACGTAAGTCAGTTACATCTAAAGATAAACATGCCGAAGATTGCATTCGTGCCTTGGAGTATGCGCCAAGTCTTTGGAAGTTTCCATCTCGACTCAACCAGGGGCCCTGATGAAGGTGGCCCATTGGTTAGTTGTTTTGGGGGTCCTCGGCCCAGCCCACGTCCTCTGGGAACCGACGTGGTTAGCACCCCCTTATCCAGGACACCATCACAGACCCCTCCACTCCTTCCCCCTCTCAATTTCTGCAAGAGCTCTCGGGATCGACGAAATCAAGGAGAGCCGAGGAGCACCACCGCCATAGAAGAGGAGAAGCTCATCGCTAGCCATCCCCAGAGGCTATGCCACCATCCGCCAGGAGCACGGAGGAGCAAGGAGTCCAACGGTGCAAGTAGCGCAACCGGAGGTGCCCGGAATAAACGGCGAGGCTCGCCGGAGTAGCGTCACCATCGGGCGGGAACAGAGAAGGAGAAAAGAAGAAGAAATCGATAGGCGGGCCCCGTCTGTCAGTGAGAGAAGGAGAGAGAAGAGAGGCTGACCAGTGGACCCTCCCCCCCGGTGTGTTAAGTGCAAACAGAAAGCCTATTCCAGAGAAGGCACCATCGACGTCACTGCAGCCAGTGCAGTTGGGCCAGCCGAGTAGCACAATGTCTGGCAGGCCAGATTCAGCACGGTGCAGCCTAGCGTCTATTTTTATTCCTTTTCTCGGATATACACAGCCAGTGACCTCTAGGTAAATAGTTTATTTACTATTTAGCCCCTGCAATTCACACCCTAATAACTTTTCACTCGCAACTCCATTTGTGATGAAACCAATCACTAGTAGAAAACGGACCTTTTGTCCGCAGCTTTAGTCCCGGTCGGGTTTTGAACCAGCACTAATGTGACCATTAGTCCCGGTTCGGGACGGGCTTCATTAGTCGCGGTTCGTTCCGTACCTTTAGTCCTGGTTCGTAACACGAACCGGGACTAATGTGGTGGTGGCAGGCTGGTGTCAGCTGGGGCCCCCACGAGCCCCTTTAGTCCCGGTTGGTGATACCAACCGGGACTACAGGCCCCCCCTTTAGTCCCGGTTCGTAACACGAACTGGGACTAAAGGGTGGTGGCAGGCTGGTGTCAGCTGGGGCCCCCACGAGCCACTTTAATCCCGGTTGGTATCACCAACCGGGACTAAAGGCCCCCCTTTAGTCCCAGTTGGAGATACCAACCGGGACTAAAGATCCCCTATATGAATTCGGCCAGCCCGATCACAGTACTCCTCCCATTTTTCCCCCTTCTTCCCCTCCTTTGTTCTTCCTCTTCCTCGAGCTCATCCTCCATTTTTGCCAAAATTTGTGAAGATTTGGAGGCACCCCATATCCATCCAAGTGTTCACAAAGGTTAGCAACTTTGTCCTTTCATCTCTCATTGCTAGATTAGCTCTTGCAATGCTCCATAAGTATAGTGATTTGTGGGTTTTAGTTTGGGAGTATTTATATGTGGTAGTTCATTTGATTTATATGCAATTTGAGCTCAAATTAACTTCTTACTTTGCATGTGTAGGTGTGGTTTACTTAGTGCCTTCCCGTCCCCGTCCTAACCACCGTCGATCGCCCGCACCGTCCCGTCGCCGTCACCACACCTTGGTGAGCCTCTTGTTCGTTCTTATCCTTTTTATAAAAAAAAATCTTATTTGTATGATTTAGATAGTTAATTGTATAATTTTCTTACATGTATGATTGTTTGTTATACATAGTGCCATGACTTTGATATCCGTCCCCGTCGGCCCTCGTCCGGTTTATGATTCGGATGTGGTATATATATTCTCTTTTATAACTATTTGTTGCATTTCGCGTTTATGACAATTATGCCCATCAAGCTGACATAGATATTTTTATCTAGGAGGTATGTGAACCGGAAATTGCAACCGACATAGATATTCTTGTCAAGAAGTTAAATTTAGTTGAAAAATAAAACGAGTATTTGAAAGAAAAATTGAAAAGAGTTGAAGAAGAGAAGATCAAATTGGAGTTGTATGTTGCCGATGTCGTTGATGATCACAAGATCAAGATGGATGCAATGCGCTTGAAGATTAGAAAATTTAAAAAATATGCCATTGATAGTGAGGCTTGGTATCACTATGCTGTTGGATCAATTGTTACCTTAGTTGCGATCTTGATCGCATTTGTTGTTGCATTTAAATGCTTTAGCTAGAGAGTTTGTAAGTTTCTTTATGAGAACAAGTGTGTATGAACTTTATGTATGAACTTGTATTAATTTGGTCTTTTCGATGTTGTGTAATGAATATGAGCCGGCAATGGATGTACGATGACCGATGCTCTCCCCAGTTCATTAATGGCGTTCATACTTTTCTGGTTGCGGCTGAGGCAAACAAGCGGGCGGATGGTTTTATGTATTGTCCATGTGCTGGCTGTAAGAATGATCGAAATTACTCTAACTCAAGAACCATTGACGTCCACCTGTTTGAGTCCGGTTTCATGTCCGGCTATAACTGTTGGACCAAGCACGGAGAAAGAGGGGTCCTAATGGAAGAGAATGAAGAAGAAGAGGATGACGCCAGCTATCCTGGCCATGGGTTCCATGAATACGATGGTACAACAATGGGGGAAGAAGCTGAGCCGGCAATGCAGGAAGGAGCTGAAGAAGAGGCATCAGATGAGCCCGCTGATGATGTTGGTCGGGCCATTGCCGATGCAAGTAGAAACTGTGCAAGTGAAAAGGAGAAGCTGAAGTTGCAGCGCATGTTAGAGGATCACAAGAAATTGTTGTACCCAAATTGCGAAGATGACAAGAAAAAGCTGGGTACCACACTGGAATTGCTGCAATGGAAGGCAGAGAATTGTGTACCTGACAAGGCATTTGAAAAGTTGCTGAAAATAATGAAGAATAAGCTACCAAAGGACAACGAATTGCCCGACAGTACGTACGAAGCAAAGAAGGCCGTCTGCCCTCTAGGATTAGAGGTGCAGAAGATACATGCATGCCCTAATGACTGCATCCTCTACCGCGGTGAGTACGAGGATTTGAATGCATGCCCGGTATGCTGTGCATTGCGCTATAAGATCGGCCACGATGACCCTGGTGATGTTGCGGGCGAGCACCCCAGGAAGAAGATTCCTGCCAAGGTGATGTGGTATGCTCCTATAATACCACAGTTGAAACATTTGTTCCAAAACAAAGAGCATGCCAAGTTGATGCGATGGCACAAAGATGACCGTAAGAAAGACGGGAAGTTGAGAGTACCCGCTGACGGATCACAGTGGAGAAAAATCGAGAGAAAGTGGAAGGACTTTGCAGATGACGGAAGGAACGTATGGTTTGGTTTAAGCGCAGATGGCATCAATCCTTTTGGGGAGCAGAGCAGCAATCATAGCACCTGGCCTGTGACTCTATGTATCTATAACCTTCCTCCTTGGTTGTGCATGAAGCAGAAGTTCATTATGATGCCAGTGCTCATCCAAGGCCCCAAGCAACCCGGCAACGACATTGATGTGTACCTAAGGCCATTAGTCGAAGAACTTTTAGAGCTGTGGAATGGAAAAGGTGTACGTGCGTGGGATGAGCACAAACAACAGGAATTTGACCTGCGAGCGTTGCTGTTTGTAACCATCAATGATTGGCCTGCTCTCAGTAACCTTTCAGGACAGACAAACAAGGGATACCACGCATG
Organism: Elymus sibiricus; assembly: GCA_039707655.1. Classification (NCBI taxonomy): domain Eukaryota; kingdom Viridiplantae; phylum Streptophyta; class Magnoliopsida; order Poales; family Poaceae; genus Elymus; species Elymus sibiricus. The sequence continues at coordinate 33,617,953 of CM077674.1, forward strand.
CACGCACTGTTTAGATGATACCGACAGTATATATTTGGATAAATGTAAGAAGAATGTGTACCTGGGGCATCGTCGATTTCTTCAGAGCAGGCATCCCGTAGAAAAGAAAGGCAAGCATTTCAAAGGTGAGGCAGATCACCGGAAGAAGCCTCGCCACCGTACTGGTGATGATATACTTGATATGGTCAAGGATTTAAAAGTAATCTTTGGAAAGGGTCCTGGTGGACAATCTGCTCCGAATGACGCTGACGGACACGCACCCATGTGGAAGAAGAAATCTATATTTTGGGACCTACCCTATTGGAAAGACCTAGAGGTCCGCTCTGCAATCGACGTGATGCACGTGACGAAGAATCTTTGCGTGAACCTGCTAAGCTTCTTGGTCGTGTATGGGAAGACAAAAGATACACCGGAGGCACGAGAGGACCAGCAACGTATGCACGGAGAAGACGGCATGGATCCAAAGCAGTTTCAGGGTCATGCCAGCTACGCTCTTACCAAAGAAGAGAAGGAAATCTTCTTCGAATGCCTGCTCAGTATGAAGGTCCCGTCTGGCTTCTCGTCGAATATAAAGGGAATAATAAATATGGCAGAGAAAATGTTCCAGAACCTAAAGTCTCATGACTGCCACGTGATTATGACGCAACTGCTTCCGGTTGCATTGAGGGGGCTTCTACCGGAAAACGTTCGATTAGCCATTGTGAAGCTATGTGCATTCCTCAATGCAATCTCTCAGAAGGTAATCGATCCAGAAATATTACCAAGGTTAGAGAATGATTTGGTGCAATGTCTTGTCAGTTTCGAGTTGGTGTTCCCACCATCCTTCTTCAATATCATGACGCACATCCTAGTTCACCTAGTAGAGGAGATTGCCATTCTGGGTCCTGTATTTCTACACAATATGTTCCCCTTTGAGAGGTTCATGGGAGTCTTAAAGAAATATGTTCGTAATCGTGCTAGGCCAGAAGGAAGCATCTCCAAGGGCCATGAAACAGAGGAGGTCATTGAGTTTTGTGTTGACTTTATTCCTGACATTAAGCCGATTGGTGTTCCTGAATCGCGGCATGAGGGCAGACTGGGTGGAAAAGGCACGCTAGGAAAGAATTCAGTAATATGCCGGGACGGGCATTCTTTGGCGCAAGCACACTACACAGTTCTACAAAGTTCCGCCTTGGTGGCTCCGTATATCGAGCAACACAAGAATATTCTACGCTCCAAACGCCCGGAGCAGTCTGACGACTGGATTACACATGAACAAACTGTGACTTTCGCCGGTTGGTTGCAGACACGTCTCATGCATGACGACACTGTTGCAGATGACCTATACTTGCTATCCAAGTTACCATCTTCGACTATATTGACTTTCAAAGGGTACGAGATAAATGGGAATACATTTTACACGATCGCCCAAGATAAAAAGAGCGCCAACCAAAACAGTGGTGTCCGCTTTGATGCAGCAAACACCAATAGGCCAAAGGACACATATTATGGTTACATAGAGGAGATATGGGAACTTGACTATGGACTTGGTTTGAAGGTCCCTTTGTTTCGGTGCAAATGGGTCAATCTGAGAGGAGGAGGGGTAAAGGAAGACCCGCAGTATGGAATGACAACAGTGGATCTCAACAATCTTGGGTACGCAGACGAACCATTCGTCCTAGCCAATGATGTGGCGCAGGTTTTCTATGTGAAGGACATGTCTACCAAGCCAAGAAAAATAAAAGATAAGGAAGCGAATACATCATACGATGAGCCAAAGCGCCACATAGTTCTTTCAGGGAAAAGAAACATCGTGGGAGTGGAGGACAAGACAAACATGTCAGAAGATTATGAAAAGTTTCATGAAATTGCTCCCTTCACAGTGAATGTTGACCCGAGCATCAAGTTAAACGATGAAGATTGTCCATGGTTACGGCACAAAGGGACACATGCGAAGAAAAAGTTTTATATCCAAAGATCCCACTCTGGGATGTGACCGGCTTCTCTAGTTAGTTTCCGGAATTATATATGTGGAAAGTCCCACTTCGGACAAACCGGAGGGAATCTTTGTAATAGAACTCCGACTTATGTGTTTTGGCATTCGAAACGCGAAGAAATATTATGTCCAAAGCCACGTCATCAATTTTCAACCCTTTCTGACTTCATTTGCTATTTTTCATGCATTTACTGATTTTTTTGAGCTAAATGACCCTGAAATTGAAAAGCACTACAAATCACAATCAGAAAAGGTTGAAAGTTGGCATGGTATCATCATTTCACCCACATAGCATGTGCTAAAAAGTTGAGAGGGTTACGGCAAAAACTGGATGCACTTCGTGTACAAAATGGACAATCTCTTTCGAAGTATCACGCTTTCGGACGAAAACTCGTCTGTTACAAAGGCATCTCATTTTTTTTAAATAACCTAAGAATTACCAAATTGAATATAATGATAAAACACACTAATATTAAACAGCAGAAAAAAGAATCACTCAAAAATCTTTTTTTAAAATAAAGTTATTCACAAACTAGTGATTCACACAAATTTCAAATAATTCAAATTTGAAAACTACTGGCACTAACAGAAAGTTTATAATTTTTTTTACCTAAAGCAAAAAGATTCACTCAGAAACTCTAAATAAAGCAAAAAACAACCAAGAAACAAAAGAAAATAAATATAGAAGAAAACAAAAAAAAACTGAAAAGTAAAAAAAAAAGCCCGCCTACTGGGCCGCCACGGCCTGCATATGACTAGACACCCAATAGTTGGGCTAGGATGCAGGCCCGCAAGGCCCAGTATGGCCCACAGGGCAGGAAAGAACGGTAGGCCTTGTAGGCCTGCTTTAGAGAGGAGCTCGAATGAGCTACCGCGCCGGGGTTTATAAACCAGTGCGAGCGCCCTTCGCTAGGCGAGGTGGGACTAAACATCCACCACACTGCGCCGTGCCAGGAACAGGCCTTTAGTCGCGGTTGGAGCCACCAACCGCGACTAAAGGGGGGCCTTTAGTCGCGGTTGGAGCCACCAACCGCGACTAAAGGTGAATTTCATCCAGTCCAAGCGGCGGGAAGCGAGACCTTTAGTCGCGGTGGTGGCTCCAACCGCGACTAAAGGTGGCCTTTAGTCGCGGTTGGAACCACCAACCGCGACTAAAGGCTCTCATATATATAACTCCACTTACAATCCTCTCCATTCTCTCGACGCCAAACACAGACGACGCCGCCAGGCTGCTGCGCGCCGCCGCCTGCCCCGATCGACGCCGTAGCCGCCCCCGACGCCGGCCGCCCGTCCCTCCTCGTCGACCCCTACTCCGGACGCGCCCTTCCTCGCCAATTCCCGATGGCGCCGCCGGCCCGCGCGCGCGCGCCTGCTCCTCGCTACGCCGCCTGCCCCGACGCCGTCGCTGCCCCCGATTCGCCTCGCCTCGCCGTCGCCCCGCTGTGAGCTCAGTTCCTCCCAATCCCCCCCCTCCCTCGCCCCCTGCCGCCATGGCCGCCCGTCCCCGAGCCCCCCCCCCCCCACACACATGCATGAGCACACACACACACACACACATTTTCTATTTAGATGTTTTAGTTGTTTTTCACTAGTATATATGTATGTATGAATGCATGTTAGATGGATATAATTAGTGTTTAATTAGTATAGATTTTTTTTATATAATGTTGTTTTTCTGTTTTTTAATATGTATAGAAGTATGCTTAATTAGTGTTTCTTTTTCTGTTTTTTAATTTTTTATACTTTTAGTTATAGAAATGTTAGATGAATGTTTTTTAGTTTTTTATACTTTTAGTTATATGATGAGGATATATTCTATGAATACGATGATTCTAATTGTCTCAGCTGGAAGGAAATATTAAGCCTAGCCAATGATGAACAACAGGTGAATTCTCTCTTAGTTGATAATGCTATTTCTTTTAATGAGAGCTTTATACTGCCTAAATCCTTGTGTGTATGTGTCATTAGGTACATTGGAGAGGAAGGCATGGCACGAGGGAGCAAGGAGGAGAACAAGGAGGCAATGCAGCTGGGCTGGGAAAAGGATCTTGGAGTTTCCAGGGCGGTAGTACCGCCCTACACCAGCGGTAGTACCGCTTGAGACGGTACTACCGCCCCTACTACCGTGAAAACTACTGGCATCTTTTGGCGCTAACCGGTAGTAGAGCGGTACTGAAGCGGTAGTACCGCTTGGAGCGGTAGTACCGCATGACATCAGCGGTACTACCGTGCTGCCTGCGCGCAGAGTTTCGGGCTGACAGCCCATGTACCCCTTCGATCTATCTTAGGATATAAATACTCTTCCTTAGGGTTAGTTAGAGTTAGACCACGTTTAAGATAAACCCTAGTTCATGAGATTGCTTGTAAGCATTCATCTTGAATCCTCATCACCAATTCGTATCGATCTGGTGATTATATACTGCAAGTCAAGTGTGATCTGCTGTTCCATTGGGAATTAGTATATTGCAATTCTAACCGTTCGTGGTCGACGGCTGCGTGCGCAAGTGTGTGACGTTGTGAATATCCAAAGGGTTGAGACCTTTTGCACTGGCATCAGGGATCAAGCGAGGGAGAGTTCATCGGCGACATACAAGTTATCCTACACCATCATCATCACCACCGCCGCTTACTGAGAAGATCGGGACACCCCATATCATCTTGGTATCAGATCTTGGTATCAGATTTCCAGTGTTGCCTCGGTAAGCATCCACCAAATCATCCGTAGATTAGTTGTGTTTTTCATCCTATCCAGAAAAAGCCTCACAAAAAGATTAGGGTTCGGGTTTTTGCCATACCCTAGATAACATCGTTTCCAAGTTTTAGTTGCTGGTCGTTGTGTCTTTCTTTTGCGTCACTTTTTCTTCCGAGTCATCTAGTAGGCGTCTAGGGTTTTGTTCTGATCCGAGTCTTTTTGTTCTTGTGTTCGTCGGAGTCTTGGTTCTTGTGTTCGTTGGTTTTTTTTTTTTTCCTTTAGCGTTTTCTTTTAGGTTTCCTTTTTCCAGTCCGAGTTACATCGAGTCTTTCCTTTGTGAGCCATAGACAAGCCAATTTTTCTTCTTTTGCGTAGCACTTTCCTATTGAGACTAGCATATCCTTGTGCTCTACGGGCTGCTCATCTAGGTTTTTGGTAAGTGCATCTTTGAGATTGGCAAGATCTGCTTCGTTGTTTGTTGCTCCAGTCTCGGCTACAAAAAAAAAAAAAAAAGAGTTTGTACTGTTCACGTCCTGTTCACGTACTGTTCACGAGGCAGTTAAAAAAAAATCCGCGGTACTGTTCACGCGACCTGCAGTGAAAAAAAAAAAAGAGTGAAAAGAGGATAAAAAAAAAAGAGAGAGAGAAAAAAAAAGGGAGTACAAAAAAAAAAACAGCGAGAAAGCACGAAACGAGAGAAACCGTGGCCAGAAGTTGCTGCTATCTCTTGCAGTGTTGGATTTGTATTATCTTGCTGTTTGCACTTGTAGAATTGAGCAATCTTGTGCCCTGTTTTGAGCTTTTTGCTAGCGTCTCTCCCTGTGCATTGCAGCACGAGCATTACTCCGACACATAAATCAAATTTGAGCTCCTTTTCAGAGTTGCAATTGCCCCATTTATCTCCACCGTGTGAGTTTCCATGGGTCTTTTTGTATCACACGATCAGCACTAGGATTTGTGAATTGGTGTTGTTAGGTATCCCAACCAAGCTCCACCATATACCCTGGTTTGTCGTGTGATTGCTCTCATACCCGGATATTCACTTCATCACATCTGTGCACTAGTCTTCCATCCGAACGGGTACGCATTGCTATTCACTTTGGAACGGTACGATTTCCTTTTCTTGTCAGTTTTTGAGTGAGTTGTGAGAGTACACCATATACATCTGCTATACTTTTTATGTACTAATAATGGTGAATCCTCTCAAGGACAAGCCATTACCATTACAGTTTTTGTGCAGTGATGCATTCTGGGAGGAGGAAGATCTTGGTGTACATCCTGATTCAGGTTTGTTCCACTTTACTGCAGACATCGAAGGTAGACCTGCTGCAGTGATCCTTGATAATTATTCTCTCACAAACTTGGTCAGTATTGATGTTGTTAACAAGCTACAGTTGCGTAAATATACCAAACTTGTGCCATATACGTTAGCTGCTTATGATGAGGCATTTCCAATTACTCATCGTGCTTATGTTCCTATCACCATTTATGGCTACACTGTTAGCATGCGCTGTGATGTCCTTCCTAGAACACTTAATTGTTGTCACGTTTTGTTGGGAAAACCTTGGTGTGATAAGCATAAGGTTAAATTTGATAGTGCTCAGACCGATCCTGTATTCTTTTGGCATAATAAGCACACTTGGTTAGCACATACACGACTTAAGGATTTTCAGAAGGTTAGACGTCAAAATCTCTGTCCACCTGTTATTCCCATAGTTAATAATGAGCATTTGCGTGATCACACAATCTTGGGAGTACATGTTAATGAGACAAGTCAGGTTTCACCTAACGTAATCATGTCTACTCCTAGTGTTGTTTCTTGTGATATCCAGGTTGCTTTTGAAGAAAGGGAGCCATCTGTTGTACAACCTATGCTCCCAATTGCTCCTAGTGTTGTGTCTTCTGATGTGCAGGTTGTTTTTGAAGAAAGGGAGCAGCATGTCGTACAACCTGAATCACCACTTGCGCAAGATTTTCTAGTACCTGCTACATCTCAGGAGATTGACATTGATACTGGTACTAATTTTGAGCTGCAACCAGCCAATGAGGCATTCAGTGAGTCTATTCCTTTGCTGGTTGATTCTTGTGCGTTGATCAGTCCAAATATTTCAGCACCATGTGATACTTTGCTAAATTCAAATTCTGATCATGTGGTACTGATAACACATAACGAACTACTTACTAGAATACCACCCGTTGATATTGTGTATTCCATCCTGCTCAATGAACCTATTAGTTTGCGTAGTGCTATGAAGAAGATTTCTGAAATTTCACATCTAAATTCTAGCACATATGCCTATAGTTTCATTTTTAATTTAATTGGTGAATATAGCATGACTGATAATTTTCTGGTGGATCACATATGCATTACCTGTGATAGGATTGCTGATTTGAAACTTGCTGTTTTGCATCCTATATGCTATGTGACAAAATCATTGTGTTGTGGGACGGTCGCTCATTTTCATAAGAATATGAAATATCATTATGTTCTAGTTGATTTCTTGCGGCCAACAAAAATTTCAGCTATGTTGGGTTGTTCTGATCTTGCTATAACCGAATGTAATCCATTGTGGTTGTCCCAACACCTGTTGCATTTATATGCTACTGCTATAGACTTCACTTTTATTTGCAAACTGAGTTGCATCTTACCCGCTGCGTGTAGTGCTCGTGAACATACCTACGTTTGTTCTATATATCAGCGTGGCACAGTTGAAGCATGGTATCCAATATATGTACCTTTGCATATTTTGGACTGGTTTGACCTTGCTTATAGCACATTTGATCATCGATCTTCTGTGAGGACTTTGGACTTAATACTAAACAATAAGACATTGTACATGTGTGTTCCTCATTCTGGTCATGACTATATGAACTTCACTTATACTTGCAATTTAAGTTGCATATTGCATACTGGGCATCTTTTTCATGACAACAAAAATGATACAACACGTTATCTATACATATATTATGCGTACACGTTGTTCTTTTTGTTTCTGCCATTTTCAGCTTACCCAAAGCCGAGGACGGCTTTTCTTGAAGAAAGGGAGGATGATGAGGATATATTCTATGAATACGATGATTCTAATTGTCTCAGCTGGAAGGAAATATTAAGCCTAGCCAATGATGAACAACAGGTGAATTCTCTCTTAGTTGATAATGCTATTTCTTTTAATGAGAGCTTTATACTGCCTAAATCCTTGTGTGTATGTGTCATTAGGTACATTGGAGAGGAAGGCATGGCACGAGGGAGCAAGGAGGAGAACAAGGAGGCAATGCAGCTGGGCTGGGAAAAGGATCTTGGAGTTTCCAGGGCGGTAGTACCGCCCTACACCAGCGGTAGTACCGCTTGAGACGGTACTACCGCCCCTACTACCGTGAAAACTACTGGCATCTTTTGGCGCTAACCGGTAGTAGAGCGGTACTGAAGCGGTAGTACCGCTTGGAGCGGTAGTACCGCATGACATCAGCGGTACTACCGTGCTGCCTGCGCGCAGAGTTTCGGGCTGACAGCCCATGTACCCCTTCGATCTATCTTAGGATATAAATACTCTTCCTTAGGGTTAGTTAGAGTTAGACCACGTTTAAGATAAACCCTAGTTCATGAGATTGCTTGTAAGCATTCATCTTGAATCCTCATCACCAATTCGTATCGATCTGGTGATTATATACTGCAAGTCAAGTGTGATCTGCTGTTCCATTGGGAATTAGTATATTGCAATTCTAACCGTTCGTGGTCGACGGCTGCGTGCGCAAGTGTGTGACGTTGTGAATATCCAAAGGGTTGAGACCTTTTGCACTGGCATCAGGGATCAAGCGAGGGAGAGTTCATCGGCGACATACAAGTTATCCTACACCATCATCATCACCACCGCCGCTTACTGAGAAGATCGGGACACCCCATATCATTATAGCTAGATAAATGTTAGATATAAAAACGTTGAGGAATTTTGACATTTGATCCAATGTATAGCAATTAGTATTTGCAAAAGTTGCATATTTTAATGTTGTATTTGCAATAGATTTTGTTAGTCCTTTAAGGGATTAATTATCAGGAATGCCCCCATTATGGATGTGCACAAGTTGATCCAATTTCTTTCTGATCTCATGCATCTACCTTTCGGATCTCTGAATACTAAATTGTTTTATCTTTCTTCTGGATTAGTTAAATAAAAGCTATGGACAATACCGGCAGAGAAGGAGAAGAGGCTGTGTTCGACATCATACGCTCCACGAGCCCAGATGATCATGATGACGGCTCGCAATATCTGAACCCTTCGGGTGAGGGTATGATGTTTGATGAAGACGAACGAATAGATGAAGGTGACGACAACGATGTTGACGAAGAAAATGTTCTTCAAATGACCGGCGAGGTATATTTAATATATAAGCCATCCGGTGATCATTACATGTCTTAATTGATTTGTATGTATTAACGAATCGATCTTTCTTCTTTTAGGCCTCCGGATCGAGCAAATCTTGTACAAGCGACAGGGTAGTTCGAGGCCCGGCCAAAAAGTTGGACAAAGGCGTAAAGTTCAACATCGATTCCATCAAAACATCAACTGGCGAACCGCTTGAACCTAAGAAAAATGCGACCACGTTCAAGAATCAATGCGGAGTTATTGTCAGGGACCAAATCCCGATCTCCGTTCAAGAATGGAGAAAGCCAGCAAAGGCAGATCGAGCAGGAGTTACTTTTGTCGACGAAAGAGCAAAAGATGTGCTTTGGACTACGCTCATGGAACATTTCACCCTACCAGATAATTTGACAGATGCAGATCTGAAGAAAGTCAGAAACTATGCTCTTAAAAAGATGGCGATCGCATTCAACACCTTCAAGAAAAATGCAAGGGCTAAGTACGTCAAATCAAAAAAGAAGACTCCAGAATTCACGGGAGCACTGGTGAAGGCAAAAGATCACTGGGACGCTTTCGTGAAGTTCAAGGAATCGGAAGAAGCTAAGGAACTGTCGAGGAAAAACAAGATTAATGCTGCGAAAAAGAAGTGGCACCATCGTCTGGGGCCAGGTGGCTACCAGGTGGCCCTGCCTAAGTGGCATCAATCTGAGCAAGAGATGATTAGTAAACGGGTCAGTCCAGTTATATTGACATGGCCCCCTAGGTGCAGGACATGGTTTTATGCGCATGGGGGGAAGTTGGACCCAGAGACAGGGCTGGTTATGGTGAAGGCAAGTCTTAAAGAAGCGACAGACGAAATACTTATTGCAATAGAAGAAGCTCGATCGGGGGTGTTCACGCCCAACAGAGATAATGACGAGCTTACGCGCGCCCTGAAGATTCCTGAACACCCGGGAAGAACACGAGGCAAAGGCGTTGTTCCGTGGTATGAGGGGTTTGCGGATTGGAACGATGACTATAGAAGCCGTGCGAGAAAGAAGAAGCATGAGGAGCAGAAGAAGAAGGAGGAAGCACTCCTCCTTGAAGGCCTAATATCCTCGCACCTGGAGTTGGAACGATTTGTCAGGCGGCAGCAGGAGCAGATCGACTCACTCAGCCAGGAAAGGGCGTCTCAGCGGCAGCATGAGCAGATCGATCCAGCATTGGATAGCACCGTCCCATCTATGCCGAGAAGCAGCGTGGGTTCCGTCCCGGCAGATATCGATAATGCACTGCTAGCTAGCTACCCTGTGGATGATATCAAAGACAGGACTAACTGTGAGCTACACATGAAAGTGAAGACCTTATCCATGAAGGTGGCGGACGGCTATGCTTTAGCAAATCCCCCTGAAGCAACCTTCCATTGCAATCCCATTCCAGCTGGCTATGCTCGTGTCGGGGTTGATGAAGTGATGTAAGGATATCACGAGCTACAACTTGACATTCTTGGAGGTGACGAGGAGAGAACACTGGGAGAGGCCATACATCGTATCCTTCTATGGAAAAAGGATTGCATCGTCTTTCCAAGGCCACCGACTCCTCCTTCTCCAAGTCCTCCGCCGCTTCAGTCGACTCCTCCTCCTCCAAGTCCGGCACCGCGTCAGCCGACTCCTCCTCCAAGTCCGGCACGGCGTCAGCCAACTCCTCCTCCTCCAAGTCAGCCGACTCAGCGTGCTCTGCCTAAGCAACAGCGGAAGAGAGAGGCCGCAGCTACGACGGCTAGCGGTACAACAGACAAGAAATTCAAACATGGTCCAAGCCTCAAGCCTCTTCCGAAGTTGTCTTACCACCTGACTCAGGAGGAACTCGACGACGCATGTGATGCCCAATTGAAGGCCCATTTTGCACCGAAACCGCCCGCGCCGCCAAAGGAGAAAGTACCTGAGCATGTATCACAACACTTTATTGATATGGCTCGACCGGCTGACAATCAGAAGGACTCCGACTATGTGCGGTCTATCAAGAAGTCATATTCTGCAGGGCAAAAGGAGTCGAGCTCGAGCTCGAGCCAAGCAATTGGCAAAAAAAGCGGGAAAACTGTTCCCCAGCTGGGAGAACAAGCAGTGCAATCGATCCCCCCGCTCATTGTACAAACACATGTGAGTACCGCCGATCGGCCGGCAATAACCGACGATCTTAGAAGGCAGGCTAAAGAGGCCGGTGTCACTGTTGAACAACTCCTAGGCCTTGAGGAAATCGCCGGGATTACAGAGGAGGAAGTAAAATACCAATATGTCCGTGGCAAACCTCTGGTCAAGCCTAACGATGTCAAGCTTCTACCAACGAGAATGTACAATTTGCATACGTGGTACATGCAAAAAACAGCAAATACCAATGAAGAGTCCCTCATGGTGAAAGTCAAGCTAGAGCATTACTTCCATGGAAAAGATGTGTGGATTGATTTTTTAGAGTTGTTTCAGTTATTCCAACAAGACGCACTAGACAAATCTATCGTCAGTTGCTATTGTCTGTAAGTGATTTCTTTCTGTAATTTAAGTCTCTAGCTAGCTAGCTAGATGTGCTCTCATTCATTAACTGTAATTATCCTCACTATGTTCTTTTCTGTGGTATTATGCAGAATGAAGATGTATGAAATGAAAAAAACTAGACGCTATGGAGTTGGGTTCATTGACCCAAATACGATTAATCAGGCGATATGGGAAGATCAATATTCGAGAGAAGACACAGAGAGATTCCTGCTAGAGTTTTTGAAGCAACTAAACACCCAACCAAAAATACTACTTCCTTACAACTTCGGGTGAGTGTTACTATATCTTGTACTACAAATTCTATTTTTTGCTTACTAGATGTTAATAAGTGTAGTTGATGAGTTATGCACATGCCCGCTTATTTATAAAAAACGTGTGCGCATGCAGTTTCCACTGGATCTTGTTAATCATTGAAGTTGACAAGGGAAAAGTTGAAGTACTGGACTCACTATATGAAGGGGATGTTGGACAGGTAATTTCAATCATTATCGCACTATGTCTGCCTCTTTACTTCATTTCCTGATATCAACTAGTTAATAACTCCTTTATTCATTTTCTTTGCCGGCGGGCAGGGCTTGGAAAAAGTTCATCGAAGAGGTCCCCGGCCAATGGAAACAACAGCTGAAATGGGTGCGACCCAAGGTAATTAAGTAGTACTAGCTAGCTACGTCCGTGTATCTCTTTAATTCTAGTTTCAATACCATTATCATGCTTGATTAATTATTACCTGATTGAATTTTATTCTCGTAAAGTGCATGAGGCAGGAGAAGGGGAATAGTTTATGCGCATACTACATTTGCGAGAATATTCGCATGATCACGTCTGATGAAAAAACTCTTTGGGTACGTTTGCCAGAACACTATCCATAATTTTTTTATCATGATCTAGCTAATATATATACACACAACTAATATATTCATCTTGATCTCCTGATTATAGATGATAGAGATGCGGGGCCAGCTCCACCAACGGCTCGCGTACGAGCAATTCAAGAGGAAATAGCTGGATTTCTGGTCGACCAGGTCATAGATCCCAAAGGAGAATACCATTACAAGATCAAGCAGTAATGCCCTGCATATGTAATGATCCGCAAATTGTAGGAGAAATTGTATATACCAAATTGTATATATATATGTATGTGAATGGTCGTCGTACGTGAAATTCGATTTATATATATATGCACAACGTGTACAGTATGTAGTAGCGTAATATATGTTTGAAATGAAAAATAATTAAATGGAAAACACAAAATTACAAGGAAAAATAAACCAAAATTAAAAGAATTAAATACTTTTAGTCCCGGTTGGTGTTACCAACCGAGACTAAAGGCTCCACCTTTAGTCCCGGTTGGTAACACCAACCGGGACTAAAGGTCCCCCAGCGCACGGCCCCGGCAGGCGCCACGTGGTGGGCCTTTAGTGCCAGGCCGTGACGAACCGGGACTCAAGGGGGGGGGCCTTTAGTCCCCCCCCCGTTTAGTGCCGGTTGTAGAACCGGCACTAAAGGGCCTTACAAACCGGGATTAAAGGCCCGTTTTCTATTAGTGAATGCTCACGTTCTTCTCTCGAGACGAACTTTCTGATGAAATCACTCTAACTAAATTTGCACAAATAAAAAAGACCATTTTACTCTTGGCTCTTTTTAGGCCACTCCGGTGCACCGGATCTTTCTCCGGGCTATCGGGCTCCTCCCGGTAGACCGCCAGGTATCGAGGCAAGTCATTTTCTCTAATGTAGACCCTGAGTTTTTCACTTGTTGTTATTCTTGTATATTATTTGGCTTTTGGTGCCGGTTTCTGCCGGCAAGTTTTCTCGGTTGGTTTACTTACAGTTATTTATTTTGGTTGTACTATGAGTTGTTATTATTGTTGCACCGTGACTCGTTTGCGGTAGTATTATGGAGTAGGTTGTTGTTTTACTGTTGCTTGTTTACTTTCTTGTGCGAGACTAATGTTGCAGGTAAAACTTGGTAATAGTAATAAAACAGAATTTTATTTAACAACCTTCTCCAGGCTGAGCAAGTCATAAGTGCCACCGAACCGAACTCACCATGCGACCACATTTGCCTTGTATGGGAGAGGCCCTATCCAGGTTTGCAGTTATGCCCCTTACGCGTGTCGCCACACAGGGAAGGTTGGATTGTAGTACACCAGTGATTCGGAGTTGCAAGTCCAAGCCTCAAGGGCCTGGGTTGTTAGGTGTACACCAAAGAGTTGTTATATTCCCCGAGGGGAAGAGTTGTGCCATGGGGTGGTAGGGACCTAGATCCCCTCTTCCAGGATTACCTACGGGGAGATCAAAGACATGGTGGGAGAGCCATGCTGTGAACCGGATTTGTCGGACGTTATTGTCCATGGTGTGGGTAAAGTGTACAACCTCTGCAGAGTGTTTAAAATCTATTCGAATAGCTGCGTCCTCGGAATGGACACAGTTCTCAGTAAGTCACACAACAATTTTCTCCAGCACGGAGGTACGAACACAAAACACGTAAAATCATCAGGAGTGAAAGTTGGAAAGTGAAGGTATTGGTACAAGAAGCGTGGGCATCGTGGATGCCAGGGCTTGTGGTCAAGCCAATGGAAAGGCTTTGTGAAAGACGGTCGGAAGACCGTAGGGAAGTGAGTTGTAATGAATTTTGTTTATGTTGTTCTACTTATTGTTGTTGCACTGTTATTCTTTCAAGTGTTTACTAAGCTGTAGTATTGATCACACTTGGTGGAGAGACTTTAGCTTATAAGTGATCGTATTTGGGGGGTACGATTTTAAGCTAGCAAGTCGAGTATTAAGAATGATTGGTAAGATAACAAAGTAAATCAGAGTAATAATAAAACTAGAAGTATTGGAGGAATGACTTTACTAAGTAATCCCCTTTTTGGAAAGACTTTACTTTAACAATGATCACATTTAGGGACAGACTTTAGCTTATTATAGTTATGATAGTTGTTTACTTGTTAAACTCTATAGTTGTAGCACTATTTACCTCAGTAGTTAGACTTGGTAGAAGCTCGTATAAGGGCTGTGGTGATTGTTGATGTTGGTATTGGAGCAATTTCATGCTTGAGTGACTTGGAGTGTTGCTTGGGTGGTTTTATGAGGATTTGGCTTGTGAGTACATTCAATGTACTCATGGCTCTTAACATGGCCAGGTTTGAAGCTATTTCCCGCAAGTAAGGAGACGGAGTCAACGCGATGCTAGGAGAGTAACCCAGTCAGATCCCTGTGAAGTGGAGCCGCGCTAGGACCATGCTGCCATAGATAGAGTTTCCGCTGCAGTTATCTCTGAAGTAGTCACCATGACTACTCTGTACCAATCCGACCTCGACACAATGTCGAGGCTTGGAGCCTTATAAGTCAACGTTGTAAAGTTGTATAGATCAATAAAGCACTCTTTTGTCGAATGGTCTGTATACTGTTACCCTTGGATTGTAAAAGCATACGCCAGGATGATTTCCTAGGCCGGCGTGCGCAGCCGTCCATCTGAATATAGTGGTGATTCACTGTACTCAAACGGGGGGTGCCACACAAACTCTAAGAACTCCATCAAACCATTAACAAAATCATTGGACGCCCGTGGTAAGGAGTTATACATCCAACAATGATCCATCATTCGACGCCACCTGCAAGATACATACATAACGTAATCGAATACTATTTGATCTAAGAATATGCAAAATTCAAAAATTCGGCATGACCTTTGGGACATATTGAGTGACACCAACTCGATGAAACGGAAATTAATCAACATTTCGATGGGATTTGGCACTCATTTGTATTCCCAGAAAAAATGCAACAAAGCATGCGATCAACCGAATGTTGCGTTGCCCTACACGTCCACCGCCACACCAACAATCAACTACGCATCCATGCTCATACAATGACTACTCTAATTAAAGCTTGTAGATATATTTTAGAACAAGAATTTTCTCACCTAAAACGTATCTCGCTTGTCTCTCCGATGTCGTATGCGATCGATCGGATGAAATCAAGAACAAAGAGATGTGGTGGTTGGAGGTGTTTAAGTTGGTGGGCCTACCTCTAGAGGGCTAGAGAGGGTGGTGGGGTGTCTTATTTAATGGAGATGGGTGGTTAAATAGGGTGGAGTTGGGGCCGGGGCATAACTATGCCATGGAAAAGTGGGTCCCATAAGGTTAAGGAGGAGAGAGAGTGGCTAGGGTGACCAATGATGAGAGGAGTAAGAGGGAGAAGAAGAGGAGCTTGTTGGAGAGGAAGAAAAAATTGGGGTGTGGAGGGATGCTACTGTAACAGCTATTCCCACTTATGCGATCTAATCAATGGCAGGCGCCGCATAAGGTCCGCCTCTGCTAAGTGCCGTGGATAGCGCCCACTGACGAGGGCATATACTAGGGATAGGGTAATGGGCCTGACCTACAGACCCTACTGTCGTGGTTTTGTCACGGCAGATGTCCTCGTGAAAGGACTTAGTGGTGAGGCCATCGCAGCTAGGTGGTAGCTTAAACGGGGTTGATCGGAATCGAGAAGACACGAGTTTACCCAGGTTCGGCCTCTCACGGAGGAGGTAAAAGCCTACATCGTGCTTGATTGATATTGATGATCACAGTCATAATTACAAGGGTGCTGTTTCCCTGACTCTGTCTCGAGAGCAATCAAAACGTCTGTCTTCTCCCTGGCCAAACATCTGTCTCCAGACTTATCTGTCTATCTAGACCTCTAAAAACTCGTCCCTCTAACTGCCCGGAACTCCCTTTATATATAGGTGAGTCCCTGGCTTACATCAGATTCCGGGTTATACCCGTGATTGGAGTCCTACTCTAAATCATCCGTGTCTTCCAAGTTAAAGGGTCTCCATCTTGTATTTTGACTCTTTCTTGATGGAACCTCGCCTGGGTCACTGTAGCAGGCCGGGTTAACTTCAAACCCTGACAATGTAGCAGGCCGGGTTAACATCAACCCTGGCACTGTAGCAGGCCGGTTTAACTTCAAACCCTGACACTGTAACAAGACGGGTTAACTTCAACACTGGCACTGTAGCAGGCAGGGTTAACTTCAACCCTGGCACTGTAGCAGGACGGGTTAACTTCAAAACCCTGGCACTGTAGCAGACCGAGTTAACTTCAATCCTGACACTGTAGCAGGCCGGGTTAACTTCAAACCCTGGCACTGTAGCAAGCCGGGTTAACTTCAAACCATGGCACTGTAGCAGGCCGGGTTAATTTCAACCCTGGCACTGTAGCAGGCCGGGTCATACTTCGGCCGGGTCTCATCCTCAGGGTGACTTGAGCCCAGAGATGACTTATCCTCAGGACGACTTAAGCCCAGAAATGACTTATCCATACGGGCAACTTAACGTCATGAGCCGGGTCTAGCCGCGGGTAATTCCCCCGACATTAGCCCCCAGATTAGCTTGGATTTATTCATGCTAATCTCCTGAGTTTCTGTCATATCAATATGTTGACGCTGGTTCCATGCAGAAAAAGTAACCCTTATGATATTTTTGAATTGTCTTCAAATGCCTTGGCTTGTTAAAAAGAAAATCCGTCTGATGTTGTGCCAACTTTCAATACTCCAGACTTTGATGAAAAAATGAATAAAAAATCCGTATGATGTTGAGCTAACTTGTCTGAATAGCTTGGAGGAGATAACCTGTAGCCCCCAAGTCTTAAGAGTAGAGCAAAGTGATAGCTTAAGACTTGCTTTAAATATAAATATTGCAACTTTGGAGAAAATCCGGGTTGTCCGTCTGAATCTTCAATCATGAACTGAAAGTTTTGCACTTCACATGTGTAGCCCCCAAGGGACGGCTCACCAGTATATGATGGGCCGGGTCTTCAACTTGGACCTTTTGATCTATTTAAACAACTGACTGTTGTAGCCCCCAAGTACCGAGTCGTTTTCTTGCAGCGACTTGGAACTTACATGTACTCCTTTGAAAAGAACATCATATGACGTAAGCCCCAAGCTTCGGGTCACTATTAAGGCTTGTGTACTTTGAATTTTTTATAGGAGCAATTGGTAGCCCCCAAGGGTCGGCTTATCATTATGTGATGGGCCGGGTCTTCAATGAGATTAGTAAAAATGACCATGCATTAGCCCCCAAGTGCTGTGGTGCATGCTTGCAGTGACATGGGACTTTTATACTTGATGTAATCTTGATTTGAATAATGTAGCCCCCAAGTGCCGGGTCGTCTGCCTGCAGTGACTCGGGACTATTCCTTCCATTGTAGAATAAAATCATATCCACTCTGTGAACTGACGATGCCTTTTGTGATGAAAGAAATCCTTGGCCGTGGTTGCAGTGCAAACCGGCAAATATGTGTGAAAAAATCCATAAGTGTTGTAGTCTTCTACAAAGCAAATGTTGAATAACCAAAAGCCCGGTCAATTAAATGACCAAGTATTATATGTGACCCGGCTGGGATTGTTCCCCGGAAAAATAGGAGAATTGATATCTCAATCATTTAATACTGGTTATGATAAACCATGATGAAGATCCAGCCACTTTGGCTATTAAAGATTTGTTTGTTCCTGCAGAGTTACAATGTAACCCGGTTTGAAAACCGGCTCCTGCAACATAAACAAATATGTTCATGCATATATGATGCATTGTATGATGATGCAATGATGATGCAATGCATGATGATGTATGTGTATGATAACAGAGTATAAAAATGCCGGCTTTCGAGGCACGACATAAGACCGGCTTTCAAGGCTCGAGTCTTGGTTTCGCTTCCTGTGGAAGCAGGCTTTTTGGCCTCTTTTGGTTTGTCCTATCTCTCTGAAAGCCGGCTCTCACGCAACCAATCGAGCGTTTTAACTCGGATGAATTCAGGGTCACCTTTGTGATTGACTCATCAGGCGTACGCCGGGTCGCTTTTTAGGGAGTAGCATCTTGCTAACAGGCAGGTTTAACCAAGTATAGTTTGGCATTTCACTGGGTTAAAAGGGTTTTGTAAGCTAAACTCGATGAGTTGGAAGCCCCCAAGTAACCATATTTTCATGGAAAAGCTCAGCATAGGATATACAGGAGACAATGCTACTACTGCAAAATACCTGGGGTCCAGATAAGCCGTCATGCCTTTGATCATTATTGAGCAGGCCGGGCCATCTTTGAGGCCAGGTCCTGTTTGGGTCTTGACTGCAGATAATTCCCCTGACAATACCTATGTTTAGACTGCGCATCCAGGCTCGTAAGTCTGTGCGGACAGGTGAATCGGCCGTGGGCACGGACGGATGAATCGGCCGTGGCGTGAGCAGATGAGTCGGCCGCGTGTTGATGTAGACCAACCCGCATAAACGGCGGTTTGCACACACGTTCATTGAGCAGTACGGCACGGTCAGATGCTAGCGCATGATAACATTTGGCGCGAGTTCTGCCTCCGTGGCACGACGATCGCCCTTGCAGTGAAACAATTGTCCTGCATAAAAACATCGCAGGCGAGAGTAATTGTTCTCGAAAGAATAAATGTAGCAATAAAAATCGACTGGATGGATTTCACCTGATTCGTAAGGATGTCAGATGATCCGTATATAGCGTCGTGGATCCCCTCCAGTAGTTTCAACGGCGAGTTAGCCACTCTCTCCGGCGGAGGCAAGGCGGTTTGCAGTGTGACCGTAGCGGAACCGGATGGCTCGGAACGGACCGGCGGGGCAGACCAGGGCAGTGGAGTCGAGTCCGTACCCGCGTCCTGCATCCTCTCCGGGTCGTGTTGACCAATCTACATCCGCGTTTTTTTTAGCAGGCTCACCGCTTATATTTCTTTTCCTTGAGCACCCGGTCACACTGGCTGCTGGAGTGGCGGCGGAACCGGCGCGCCCGCGGGGCGGAGGCAGAGCGACGCGCGAGGTGGAGGCGGCCATGGCCAGCAAGGCGCGGCGGCCCGAGGCGGAGGGAAAGCCGGCGAGGCGGCTCAGAGGCAGGGCCACGGCGAGTGGCGACCTGAGCGGCTCGGGGTGAGGCCATGGCGGCGGCTCTGGAAGCGGCCGGCGGAGGCGTGGCAGGTCGGCGAGCGCGGCTTGTAGGCGGTCGACGAGGCGCCGGCGGGTTGACGACGTGGAGGAGGCGGGAGTGAGCAACGGCGGCGGCAAGCGGAGCACGGCTGCAGAGGCGGCGGCAGAGGCCAGCGACCCGGAGCAAAACCGAACGAGGCCGGCTTGCAGGCGGAGGCGGCTTGGCGCGCGAGGTAGTTGGAGCAGGCGACCGGCTTGCAGGCGGAGGCGGCAGCTCGAGGCCTGCTCCAGGGGCGGTATGAGGCCGAGGTGAAAGAGATCCGGTCGGCGACTCGGAGGCAGGGCAGACCCGCGGCCGAGGTGGAACGAGGCCGGGTGCTGGCGACTCGGCGGCAGCCGGCTCGAAGGAGGCTGGTGGAGGCGGCTTGGAAGCGACTCGAAGGCGCGTCGGCGACTGTAGCGGTGAAAGAAATCCGGCGGCTCAATGCGATGCCGGCTTGCAGCGGCAGGGCCGCGGCCACTGCGGCGGTGGAGTCCGACGGCTTCGAGGTGGCGGGGCGAGGTCGCGTGGGGGTGGCTCGCAGTGGAGATGACTCGGCGAGGCGGTGGGAGCCGTCGGAGGCGGCGACGCGAAACGAGGCGGGACCGGCCTGGCGCGGTCGCGGCTGAGGTGAGGCTGGAGCAGTAGCTCGATGCGAGGCTGTAGTGGCAACGGCTCGAGGCTGGCGACTCGGAACGAGGCCAAGCAGGGGCGGCTCGACGCGAGGCCGAAGGGGCAACGGCAGAGGCGAGTCCTGGCTCGGAAGCGACGGCTCGATGAGAGTCCGCGGCGGCGGAGCTGTCGAGGCAGAGGCGGCGATTTGACGTGGCGGGTCGACGAAGCAGCGATTTGGGGTGCGGCCACTGACCCGGCGGCGGAGGCGACTCGGGGTGAACGCGGCTCGAGGCGAGTCTGCGGCGGCGGAGCTGTCGAGGCAGAGACGAGCCGGCGGGGCGACTGCGGAAGCGGCGCGAGGTAGGTGACTTGGAGC
This sequence comes from Elymus sibiricus, assembly GCA_039707655.1. Taxonomy (NCBI): domain Eukaryota; kingdom Viridiplantae; phylum Streptophyta; class Magnoliopsida; order Poales; family Poaceae; genus Elymus; species Elymus sibiricus. Next base: position 33,638,462 of record CM077674.1, read on the forward strand.
AGAGGTGGCCGGCTCGGAGCGAGGTCGAGCGGAGGCGACCGCGGACTGAGGAGGCGAAGCTTAACTGCAGCGTGGCCGACAAGAGGCGCGGCGGCGGAGGCCGGCGGGGCGACTCGCAGGCGGCGGCTCGAGTTCGCCGGCTCGGAGGCGGGCGCAGGAGCGAAGACCGGTGGAGGGGCTCGGCTACTCGCGGCAGAGGCGAGGCCGGCTCGAGGCCGCGCCGGTGGGGGCGGCTGGAGGTGAAGCGAAACCGAGTGAGGGGCGGCTCGCTGGCGGAGGCGGCGGGTTGAGGTAGGTGCTGCGGCTCGAAGGCGGAGTCGATTCGGAGGCGACGCTGGAGAGACGACGGTGGCTTGCGGCAGAGGTGGAGCGGAGGCACCCCGCCGACGGGCGGCTCGCCGTGGTGGCGGTTCGGCGGAGGCGACGACTGCTTGAGGCAGGCCGGTGAGGCCGCCCGGCGAGCCTCGGCAGAAGTCAACGAGGTGAGGAGAGGCCATGGCGGCTGATGTTGAGCTGATGCGGTGAATCCGGGTCGCTCTCTTCTCTTCCTTCCCTTTTTTTTTCTCTTCTCTTTTTTTTTAGTCTGCAGTTTGTAGTAAAAAAAACACCGGCTCCCTCGGGGCTTTGACCTGATTCCATGTACTCTGGTTTTTAGTCGAAATAGCAGCAGAGCAGGCATACATGATGCAACAGGATGTTCGTGGAGGCAGCGGTTGATCGGACGTGTCCTCTTCAGAAATCTGTCGGTCTCGGTGACTCAAAACAACCGAATAAATCACAGGACGGCGGCAGCAGACAGACCGTAACCCTAATTCTTCAAAAACTTAAATCTCACGGATTGTAAATCTGAACTGCTGAACTCGAAACTGATGCAGATCCTTCCGAGCTGGGTCTTCTTCATCCGTCCAATTGCGAACTGCTCGATCCCTGGAAGGGCTCCCTCCAAGAAACTCATGACTACCGTGCGCATGGCCCCACGGTGGGCGCCAACTGTCGTGGTTTTGTCACGGCAGATGTCCTCGTGAAAGGACTTAGTGGTGAGGCCATCGCAGCTAGGTGGTAGTTTGAACGGGGTTGATCGGAATCGAGAAGACACGAGTTTACCCAGGTTCGGCCCCTCACGGAGGAGGTAAAAGCCTACATCCTGCTTGATTGATATTGATGATCATAGTCATAATTACAAGGGTGCTGTTTCCCTGACTCTGTCTCGAGAGCTATCAAAACGTCTGTCTTCTCCCTGGCCAAACATCTGTCTCCAGACTTATCTGTCTATCTAGACCTCTAAAAACTCGTCCCTCTAACTGCCCGTAACTCCCTTTATAGATAGGTGAGTCCCTGGCTTACATCAGATTCCGGGTTATACCCGTGATTGGAGTCCTACTCTAAATCATCCGTGTCTTCCAAGTTAAAGGATCTCCATCTTGTATTTTGACTCTTTCTTGACGGAACCTCGCCTGGGTCACTGTAGCAGGCCGGGTTAACTTCAAACCCTGGCAATGTAGCAGGCCGAGTTAACTTCAACCCTGGCACTGTAGCAGGCCGGGTTAACATCAAACCCTGGCACTGTAGCAGGATGGGTTAACTTCAACCCTGGCACTGTAGCAGGCCAGGGTTAACTTCAACCCTGGCACTGTAGCAGGCCGGGTTAACTTCAATCCTGACACTGTAGCAGGCCGGGTTAACTTCAAACCTTGGCACTGTAGCAAGCCGGGTTAACTTCAAACCCTGACACTGTAGCAGGCCGGGTTAATTTCAACCCTGGCACTGTAGCAGGCCGGGTCATACTTCGGCCGGGTCTCATCCTCAGGGTGACTTGAGCCCAGAGATGACTTATCCTCAGGGCGACTTAAGCCCAGAAATGACTTATCCATACGGGCAACTTAACGTCATGAGCCGGGTCTAGCCGCGGGTAATTCCCCCGACACCTACCCTAGGACTCCACACGCCTTTTACTGGGCCCCAGGGCCAGATCAGCAACCTAGAGTTCTGCAAACTGGCATTCACTCGGAGTTCAATGAACCACTCGGGAAGCAGGAGTTCACTCGACCGGCTATTTCACTCGGAGTACCTGACAGTAACTCGACCAGAGAAGACCAGGAGGCTCCAGGAACGCAACGGTCAGGACGTGCGCTCGCTCGTATTAATTGTAATCAATGTGCCCGTTACCTGGCGCCCTTAAACCCCCTCTTTAACCCCAGGTAATGGCGGCATTCCTGGGAGGGCTGGCGGACACTATATAAACCACACCCAGCTCCATTCCAAGGGTTCGCAATCTATTGTAACACATACACTCCAGTAATCAAGCTCCAGAGCACCGAGACATAGGGCTGTTACCTCCACCGCTGAGGGGCCTGAACTCGTAAATCCAAGTGTAACACCTGCGCCGTAGCTAGGCTCTGCCCTCTCATCCGTACCCCTACACACTACTGTCAGGCTTGCACCCACGACAGTTGGCGCCCACCGTGGGGCAGGCGTCTAGCGACTTCCGGCGTAGTTGCATTTTTCCCGTCATCATCCTAGTTTCCGGCGGCGGAATGACCGTGGGCGGCGAGATCCGTTTCGGCGTCCTCTGCTTCATCGCCGACGATTTGGCGTGGCTCCAGGAAGCCCCGCTGGATGTCGAGGCATTGCCCGTCCACGATGCGGCGCACTTCCGCGCGAGTGCCTTCGGTGTCCTCCTCCGACAACCGTCGACTCCGTACCAGTCGGCGCCTGCGCTCTCCACCAGCCATCGTCGCAAGCGCTCTGGGCGCTCATGGCTTCAACGGTGGATCAAGCACGCGGTGGCCCTTCAAGTCGTGGCCCCGCAGATCATGGCAATCGAGCCCGATGAACCTGTCTTCGATCTGTTCGCCTCCGTGCATGAGCACTCGGAAAGCTTATCCGAGTGCGAGAGCATCGATCCCGATGCAGAGGTGCTGATGGCCGATTCCCCGCCCAGTCCGCCTGGGTACGGCCGCGGCGACGCAGAGAACGGTGACCCATCGCGCGCTGATCTTGGCGACGGCGGAGACCGTCACGATGACAAGTACTACCCCTGACCTCTCACTCGGCAGTAGAGGGAAGAGCTGCAGCGCAGAACCGAGCAAACCCTCCAGACGCCCATCGTAGGGACGACCAACGAGGCTCAGGCTTTGGAAGCCGCGTGCCAGGCCAACTTGGTTGAGCGCAGTCGTCTGGAGGCGCTCTAGAAATCACTCGACGATCGCGCCCAGCGGCAACATCAGCCCAGTTCCTGTCGGCGGCAGCGGCAGTTGTTCTCGAATGACGAGCAACAGAATTTCCAGGTATTCCACACTCCCGTTCAGAATCTAGCGGCGGCCACTCGGAAAGCAGATTCTATTGAGCCGCCCCTTTCCGAGGCGGGAGAGGGTCTTTGGCAGATCCGGGCCCTGCTCAAGGCGGCTGAAGAGCAGAACTCAGCGGTCTCCCAATCGCGCAACAGGATTCACAGTAGATCCATCAGGGCTGACACCGTTCAGTCGGCTCACAGCCCGGTGTCCCCGAGGAGAAACAGACACTCGCCTCCGTGGCGAAATGACCGGGACGCCACCGAGACCAGCACTCGGGACAGGGTCGCAGTCAGAATACGCCTCCGTGGCGTCAAGATGATCGTCGTCGTATGCAGTCGCCCTGTCCGCGGGATGGCTCATACGCGCCCCGGTCGTGCGACGCCAGGCGTCCTTACGGCAATGATCGGGGGGCCAGCCCTCCCCGCCATGGTGACGGTTATCGCCAGAGAGAGCAAGTCGACTATCGTGACCTGCAGTTCAACACGAGATCCGTTCTCGCTCAGAACCGGGTCGACAGAGGCAGAGCTCTTAGAGAGAACTTGGACAGAGATCATCCGAGTGGAAGTGGAGCATTCGTCTCCGGGACCGAGTGTTTCAGCAGAGTAATCAGGGCCGCCGAGATTCCGCCCAACTTCAGATTGGCGGCTGGAGTAAGCAAGTTCACCGGAGAGTCCAAGCCAGAAACTTGGTTAGAGAATTACCGAGTGGCTGTGCAGATTGGAGGAGGAAATGACTATGTGGCCATGAAGCACTTGCCCTTGATGCTGGATGGGTCCGCCCGTGCCTGGCTCAACCAGCTCACTCCGACCAGCATATACTGCTGGGAAGATTTGGCCCCAGTGTACATCAAAACATTCGAGGGCATGTGCAAACGCCCGGCCACTTTGACTAAGTTGCAGCATTGTGTGCAAAAATCGAGTGAAACCTTGAGGGAGTACATTCAGCGGTGGACAACCTTGCACCATGTGGTTGAGAACGTCACAGAGCACCAAGCCATCTGCGCCTTCAAGGCAGGAGTCAGGTATAGGGAGCTCATCCTGAAATTTGGCCGGTCGGGGTCCTTGACCATGAGCCGAATGATGGAGATCGCCACTCGGTACGTGAACGGAGAAGAGGAAGACCGTCTCCGTAACGGCAAGGGGAAAACAAGTGAGCCCAACCCCATAAACAATAATCCCAGTCGGAAGCCGAAGCGCAAGGCTGACGGTTCGACTCAGGCCGAGGCTGCCGCACTGGCCAGTCAAGCCAAGAACAATGGGATGGCTAAGGAAAAGTGGATCCCGAAGAAAAAGAGAGATCAGTCAGGCCAGGATGTCCTTGATTTGCCATGCCACATTCACACCAGAAAAGATGAGGAGGGCAATCTGATAATGCCCAAACATACCACTCGATAGTGCAGGTTGCTGATACAGCAGTTTCGAGAAGGTCCGTCGAGTGAGAAGAGCCCGGATGATGCTGATGGTGAAGAAAAAGATGAAGCTTTTCCTAGTGTCAACGCAACCCTGATGATCTTCACAGATGTAGAGACTGGAGCCGATTGAAAGTCATCAACCGGGAAGTAAACATGGCCATGCCAGCAACAACGAAGTTTCTGAACTGGTCAAAGACTCCGATCACCTTTGATTAGTCGGACCACCCGGCCTACATTACTACCACCGGGCGGCAGGCGCTAGTGGTTGATCCAGTCGTAGGAGGCGTTCAGTTGCGCAAGGTTCTCATGGATGGTGGAAGTGGCCTGAACATACTCTATGTTGACACTCTGAAGGCGATGGGCATCCCGATGTCCCGTCTCAGTGAAAGCAGTATGCAGTTCCACGGGGTGATCCCAGGCAAGAAAGCAAAGTCACTCGGGCAGATTGCCCAGGATGTAGTCTTTGGAGACGACCAGAACTTCTGGAAGAAAAGGCTTACCTTCAAAGTGGTCGACTTCCGCAGCGCCTATCATGCCATTCTCGGTCGGCTAGCCTATGCACGTTTCATGGCCCGCCCATGTTATGTGTACCTTAAGTTGAAGATGCCCGGCCCCAAAGGCGTGATCACAGTGACTGGCAGTCGGCAGCGCGCGGAAGAATGTTTGCAGCAGGGGTCCAAGATCGCTGATGAGCAGATGGCCATGGTCGAGTTGGAGGAGTACAAGAAAAATGCCGATCCGAATGATCTGCTACGCTCCAAGAAGCCAGCTGCAGAATCTGCGTTTCAGTCGCCCGGTGACACGAAGCCTGTACACACCCACCCGGAAGATCCCAATGCTGCTCCCACCAACATCTCAACGGCACTCGACAGCAAATAGGAAGAAATGCTCATCCAGTTCCTCCGTGAGAACTGGGACATCTTCGCATGGAAACCATCCAACATGCCGGGTGTACCCAGTGAGCTGGTTGAGCACCGTTTGCAAGTCGACCCGAAGGCAAAACCTGTGAAGGAGCATCTTTGTCTCTCTGCTACACAGAAGAGGAAGGCCATTGGCGAAGAAGTTGCTTGGCTCCTAGCAGCCGAGTTCATCCGTGAGGTATACCAATCCGAGTGGCTCGCCACCGTCGTCATGGTCCCTAAGAAGGATAAGTCTCTCCGAGTGTGCATCAATTTCAAGCACATCAATCGGGTCTGCCCCAAGGATCATTTCCCGCTCCCCCACATAGATCAAATCGTAGATTCCACCACGGGTTGTGAGCGACTGCCTTTTCTGGATGCGTACTCTGGGAACCACCAGATCCGACTATACGGGCCAGATGAAATAAAAACAGCTTTTATCACCCCATTTGGGTGTTTCTGCTATATCACCATGCCATTCGGTCTGAAAAATGCCGGTGTCACTTTCATGCGCATGGTCCAAAAGTGTTTGCAAAAACAGATCAGTCGGAACATCGAGGCCTACATGGATGACATAGTGGTCAAGTCCAGAAAAGGTTCCGACATGCTGGCCGACCTAGCTGAAACTTTTGCAAATCTGCGGAAGTATGATATCAAGCTGAATCCAGCGAAGTGCACTTTCGGGGTGCCCGGGGGCAAGTTACTCGGATTCCTCGTTTCCGAACGAGGGATAGATGCTAACCCCAAGAAGATCGGTGCAATTGTACGAATGAAACATCCAGAACGGCTTCATGATGTGAAAAAGCTCACGGGTTGTCTTGAGGCTCTGAGCCGATTCATCTCCCGCCTCGGTGAGAAGGCACTGCCCCTTTACCGATTGATGAAGAAGTGAGATTCATTCGAGTGGACTGCTGAAGCACAAGCAGCGTTTGTTCAGCTCAAAGCCCTGCTTTCCACCCAGCCGGTGCTTGCCGCTCCGAACAGCAACGAGCCGTTACTCTTGTACATTGCAGCCACTGGTCAAGTTGTTAGCACTGTCCTCACAGTCGAGCAAGAAGAACAGGGAAAGACTTACAAAGTTCAGCGCCCAGTCTATTACATTTCTGAAGTTCTGACTCCGTCCAAACAGAGGTTTCCTCATTACCAGAAGCTCGTCTACGGCATTTACCTGACCGCGAAGAAGGTAGCCCACTAATTCCAAGAGCATGTCGTGTCAATCGTCGGCGATGCCCCGCTGTCTGAGATCATGAACAATCGGGATGCGACTGGTCGAGTGGCGAAGTTGGCTATCGAGCTCCTGCCCCTGGATATCAAGTTCGAGGCGAAAAAGGCAATCAAGTCCCAAGCATTTGCTGATTTCTTAGCCGAATGGACTGAATAGCAGCAGCCGACTCAGAGTCACCCGGAACACTGGACCATGTTCTTTGATGGCTCCAAGATGCTGAATGGTTTAGGAGCCAGAGTTGTGTTGGTGTCTCCGAAAGGCAATCGACTCAGTTATGTTCTGCATATTCACTTTGATTTCTCCAACAATGAGGCCGAGTAAGAAGCGCTCCTTTATGGTCTACGTATGGCCTTCTCACTCGGCGTCCGACGCCTGATGGTTTACGGAGACTCCGATCTAGTTGTGAATCAAGTGATGAAGGAACGGGACATTAGGAGTCCTGCTATGACGGGATACTGCAATGCAGTGAGAATGCTGGAGAAGAAATTCGAAGGACAAGAGCTGCATCACGTTCCCCGAGCTAGCAATCAGGAGGCAGACGATCTGGCAAAGATGGGGTCCACTCGGAAATCCATACCCAGCAATGTGTACCTCGAGCATTTATGTTCTCCGACGGTAAAAGAAGAACCCTTCACGGAAGAGCCCCCGCAAGCGGTCAGTCCGTCTGATCCGACTGAAGTCGAGATCCCGGCAGTCATTGATTTGGTCATGGAGGTCCTAGCAATCACGCCCGAGTGGATAGTGCCTTACATTGCATACCTGCTCAGGCAGGAACTTATAGAAGATGAAGCTGAGGCCCGCCAGATTGTTCGCAGGTCCAAAGCCTTTACAGTGATGGGCGATCAGTTATATAGGAAGAGCGTCACCGGTGTGACTCAGCACTGCATCTCTCCGGAGGAAGGTCGATTGATCCTGGAGGAGATTCACTCGGGAACTTGTGGTCACCACGTGTCCTCTCGGACAATCGTGTCTAAAGCTTACCGAGCCGGCTTCTTCTGGCCACGTGCCAATGAAGCTGCACCGGAGATAGTCCAACATTGCGCCGGATGCCAGTTCTATGCAAACTTATCGCACAAGCCTGCGTCTGCACTAAAGACGATTCCACTCGTTTGGCCGTTTGCAGTCTGGGGACTCGACATGGTGGGACCCCTCAGGACAGGAGCGAGTGGATTCACCCATTTGCTGGTTGCGGTTGATAAGTTCACTAAATGGATCGAAGCCAAACCTATCAAGAAGCTAGACTCTCGTACAACGATCAAGTTTATGAAGGAGATAGTCTTCAGATATGGCGTGCCCCACAACATTATCACTGACAACGGCTCAAACTTCGACTCAGAAGATTTCTGGGCGTTCTGTGCCGCCCAAGGCACCCGAGTCGACTATGCATCTGTGGCGCACCCGCAGTCGAATGGACAAGCTGAGAGAGCAAACAGACTGATCCTTCAGGGGTTAAAGCCACGACTCATGCGCAATTTGGAGCATGCAGCTGGAGCTTGGGTCATCGAGTTGCCTTCAGTTCTTTGGGGCTTAAGGATGACCCCCAATCGGTCTACCAATCGCACTCCCTTCTTCATGGTGTACGGAGCTGAAGCCGTCCTGCCGAGTGACCTGCTCCACAATTCACCCCGATTGGAACTGTACTTTGAAGCTGAAGTAGAGCAGGCACGGCAAGACGCCGTTGATCTCTTGGAGGAGGAAAGGGAGATGGCTCTTATCCGTTCGGCCACTTATCAGCAAGATCTATGACGTTTTCACAGCAGGCACGTCAGAAGTCGGACCTTTCAGGAAGGAGATCTTGTGCTCCGAGTGGATCAGCAGCGACCTCACAAGCTTGCTCCCACGTGGGAAGGTCCCTTTATGGTGTCAAAGGTTCTGCACAACGGAGCATACCACCAGTACAACCTTCAGAAGCAAGCGGACGAGCCCCGTGCTTGGAATGCGGATTTGCTGCGACGATTTTATACTTGACGTTGAGATGTAATAAAAGTACTCAAGTGATGTTTGATGAATAAAAGAATGACTTTTCCAGTTCCACATTGAGTTCACTTGTACGCATTCTCTGGCTTACAACCCCCAGTGGGTGTACGCCCTTCAATTTAGCTGCAAACCAGTTTTTGCCTAAGTTAAAAACTACTCCGAGTGGAGAGCATCCCTCTCACTCGAGGGCTTGGCTGCGAATCAGCTTTCGCCCAAGTTAAAAAATGACTCAGAGTGAAGAGCATCCCTCTCACTCGGGGGCTTGGCTGCGAACCAGCTTTCGCCCAAGTTAAAAACTACTCCGAGTGAAGAGCATCCCTCTCACTCGGGGGCTTGGCTGTGAACCACCTTTCGCCCAAGTTAAAAACTACTCCGAGTGAAGAGCATCCCTCTCACTCGGGGGCTTGGCTGCAAACCAGCTTTTGCCCAAGTTAAAACGCTACTCCAAGTGAAGAGCGTCCCCCTCACTCGGGGGCTTGGCTGCGAACCAGCTTTCGCCCAAGTTAAAACGCTACTCCGAGTGAAGAGCATCCCTCACACTCGGGGCTTGGCTGCGAATCAGCTTTTGCCCAAGTTAAAATGCTACTCCGAGTGAAGAGCGTCCCTCTCACTCGGGGGCTTGGCGGCGAACCAGCTTTCGCCCAAGTTAAAACGCTACTCTGAGTGAAGAGCGTCCCTCACACTCGGGGGCTTGGCTACGAATCAGCTTTCGCCCAAGTTAAAATGCTACTCCGAGTGAAGAGCGTCCCTCTCACTCGGGGGCTTGGCCGCGAACCAACTTTCGCCTGAGTTAAAACGCTACTCCGAGTGAAGAGCGTCCCTCCCACTCGGGGGCTTGGCTGTGAACCAGCTTTCGCCCAAGTTAAAACGCTACTCCGAGTGAAGAGCGTCCCTCTCACTCGGGGGCTTGGCTGCGAACCAGATTTCGCCCAAGTTAAAATGCTGCTCCGAGTGAAGAGCGTCCCTCTCACTGGGGGGCTTGGCTGCGAACCAACTTTCGCCCAAGTTAAAATGCTCCTCCGAGTGAAGAGCGTCCCTCTCACTCGGGGGCTTGTCTGCGAACCAGCTTTTGCCCAAGTTAAAAACGCTACTCCGAGTGAAGGGCCTCCCTCTCACTCGGGGGCTTGGCTGCAAACCAGCTTTCGCCCAAGTGAAAAATACTACTCCGAGTGAAGAGCGTCTCTTTCACTCGAGGGCTTGGCTGCGAACCAGCTTTCACCCAAGTTAAAACGCTACTCCGAGTGAAGAGCGTAACTCTCACTCAGAGGCATAGCTGCGAACCAGCTTTCACCTAAGTTAAAACCCATTTCAAAGACTTGACAGACTCGAAGGAAAGCATTCGAATAACTCCAGAAGTTTAAAAGCGAATACGAGTACGCGGGCCCGAAACCCGAAAGAGTTTAATGAATACAGTTCCACTCGGCATACCGAGGCTAATGGGTAGGACTTCAAGTTTTCTCACGTGCCTGTGGGGCTGGCCGGCTCAACGAAGGAATCCAGGTCGATGCCGTCTGCGATCCAGGTGGCCGCTTCGATGAACGTCTCCATGAAGTCCTCAAACTTGAGTTTCTTTGTTTTGGCAACTTGGAGAGTCTTCAGCTTCTCTTCCTTGGCGTCCTTGCAGTGCACACGGACGAGAGAGAGTGCCACGTCGGCTCCGCAGCGAGCAGCCGATTTCTTCCATGCCTGCACTCGGCTGGGAATCTCATTGATGCGAGTCATCATCGCCTCCAGATCGGTGTCGAGCGTGTCTTCTGGCCACAACTCCTTGTCGATCCTTCCGAGTGCACCCCGCAGACGGATGATGTACCCCTGAACATCTTCAATGCGAGATTCAAGCCGCAAGACGCCTAGGGCAGCCTTGTCACCGACGAGTGACCTGGAAGGATCCAGATCCTTCTCGATTCTATCAGTCTCGAGCTCGAAGTCCCAGCAGTACTCTGTAAACAAGAAAAGAGGAGAGTCGAATGTGAGCATGCACGAAGTTCACTCGGAAGCAAGTTGAAACACACTCGGATGTTACAAGATTACCTGCAAGCTTGGTGTACATCTCCTTCGTGAAGTCCTCTATGTACTTTTCCAGAGCATTCATCTTCTCGATGAGCTGGTTGATCTTCTCGTTCATAGTCTTCTTTTCTTGCTCGTAAGCATTCGTCTGGGCCTTGAGCTTGCTGCCCACTCGACCTTTTGCTTCTTGAGCTTAGCCACTTCGTTCTTCTCCTCTGTGATGGCGCCCTTCAGCGTCTTGTTCTCTCCTTCAAGCTTCTCGAGTGAGGCCAACTTCTCTTCGGTGGCTTTGGTCTTTCCCCTCGCTACTTTCTGCGCTCCCGCCAGCTTGTTGTCCTTTTTCTCGAGTGCCTGCTTCATAGTTTCTAAAGAGACAGAGGTTCTGAGCCGCGCTTGGAGTCGATGGTTTTCACTATGCACATCTGTTCGAGTGAAGTCACTCGGTTCAAAGAATGGAAAAAGGCGAAAGCAGAATGCTCAGTAATTGAAGCTTACCTCCCATGGTCTTGAGCTCTGCTTGAGCGCGCGCTATGTTCCTCCTCTCCACCTCCAAATCCAGTCGGAGCTGGGCCGTCTCCTTCTCCAGTGCCACGTACTGAATCCCAAGCTTGCAAGTTTTCTGAAATACAACCCCGCACTACTACTACTTATCTTAGTAGTAGCACGGGGTGCACCCCGCGCTACTACTATTTATCTGTAGCGCGGGCCTGGCACCCCGCGCTACTGTTAATTCTGTCTAGTAGTAGCGCGTGCCCCGCGCCACTAATAGCCTCTTACCCCGTGCACTACTATTAATTTTTATTTTTATTTTTTTTCTTCTGCGTATTTACGCAATATTTATACAGGTTTTTATACAGTACCAACATACACATATAGCATAGAAATTATATGAGACAACAAATGTCTCGTCATCATCATAGTGGTACAACATAGTCTCATCATCATCGAAATAGTGATATAAGTTATTACATGTCTCGAATACAACTGCATGGTCATACACATGTTTCATCATCTCAATCTAAACTATGATCATATACAAAAGTGAAGCGATCACGATGAGCAAGAAAGGTATTATGAAGTAGTTCTTGAGCCGGATCTTCTTCCTCTCTCCCGCTAACGTGAACTTCAAGTAACTAGCTTCCGCTTCGGTTTTGCTTTGAAACCCTTTGTGGCTGCTGCCCGGGAAGCGATCGATTGGGCCTGACACTCTGACCACTCGCCGTACACTCCTGGAACCCTTCCGCTGTACACGGCATACCACTTCTTCGTCATCGATCTATATCCCTAACACGGATGCGTCATAATTAAGCAAATTCATCGATAATATGCAACATAATATACTCAAGCAACAGCAAGAGAAAGAGTTAAAACGTTAGCAAATAGAAACGACATATAGTAAACATAATTAACGAAGTTCGTCATACAGATATTCAAAGTTTTGTCCTACACAAAGTACTAATTAAACGGACATCGTCATCGTCAATCACTTCTTCTTAGATGTCTCCTTCGGCATATCCGGGAGAATGCACCCTAGCTTTGTGAAAGGCGTGAGGTCCTGACGCTGTAGCTCTATGCGAGATTTGACGTCAGCCCGCGTTTGTGGGCCGGCGAAGAACATCCCACCCTCTTGGACGACATCTTTGATGATGATCATCGCAAGCAACTGTTGGATGCGATAGAAGTCAACTCTGAGTTTTTCGTCCGGTTTGGATGCTAAGGTTGCCGCCCATTTGCGGACATGGTCATCGGCAGTAGATGGCATGCGAAGTGTTTGCTGATCCCTTCTGAACTCCAGCATGTGATGGATGACGTAGAATCCATCTAGCCTACTTGTTGCCAGTTGCTGGACGCAGCAGAAGCCAGTTTTATGGCCGAAACACGGCACACCCATCCTTTGTTAGTTGTGCCTGATGTTGCCACCCCTAAGGCCGAAGCCTAAGAGAGCACCATCCAGCGTTTTTGGACGAGTCCAAATAGACAGCGCGGGATACGCGCGGGTACAGAACGATAAGGATGGCGCGCCGCTCGCTGCGCAAAATAAATTAACCTCAAATTAGCCTCCATACGTGCAATGGAATGATTGGAATGTATGATAGGATGTGTTATAGTGGCTAGCGAATGACTTACAAGGGATGATAAGGCAGGAGTATCGTTTCCTTGTCCTTATTCGCCACCATGAAGTCTTCGATGTATTGCCTCGCAGCGTCACGCTCCACTTTGCCGCCATTCAAGAATCCCTCAGACATGTAGTAGGGGTCCGCTACCGCGATTTCCAAGATTTGCTCTTTCCTGATCACGTAGTTTAGATGGAGCATAAAAAGGCGGATGAACATAAAATCGAGTTGCCTCATGTGATACATCTCGAAGATGTAATCAAAACACAGGAAGAACATCTCCGCGGGGCATGTGTCGATGAAGCCTATGCCACTCGGCACCTCAACCGCGTAAAGCGGGTATCCTGGATCAGCCGATCTGAGAAGACTCAGATCTGCCGATAGCACATGGTCATGCAGTCTCCTGAGATCCCCTGATATGTTCTTGAGCGCCTCCTTCGGTAGCATTGGCTCGCCCGCGACATGGAGAAGCGGCGCATTTAGTACCGGTACACTATCCTCAACCCGGATCGCCGGAGGCGGCTGGCTGCTGGAAGCTTTGGCAGCACGGCCTTTTTGCGGTCTCTTCCTTTGCTTCTTCTTCTCGGGCACAGGTAGTGAGCCTACCATACCCTCCTTCACCGCCGCCCCAATTGTGGTCAGGCTCAGCATTGCATGCTGCTTTGCTTGTTGATCCTGGGTTGAGGCATTTGGAGGCGTGTGCTGGGAGGATTGCATGAACAGAGTCTTCTTGCACTCAACCCGAGGATGTTCCTTCTCCGGTACATCACGCATCACAGTATACCGATCATCAAGGTCACGGTCATAGCCTGAGTCATATGGACCTCCGTCATCATAGGCAGTATTGATGTACTGGTCAGGGTCATCCTCCTCCATGTCATCATCGATATCTTGATCCACGGGGGCGACATGATCATCCACCGGAATGGTTGGACCCCCTTCTTCGCGTCCGCTCTGACCGACCAAGACAGACGCTGGCAATTGGATAGGTGTAGTGGTGTTGCCTTCGATCGGCATCGGCCCGAATGGGGTTGTCGTTGGTGTGGTCCCGGCCGCCTCCACGCGAAGAAGTTTTTTTGGCCATAGCATTGGCCAATTCTTGCATTGTCCCAGCAATGCCGGGCTCTCGTCATCCTCTCCCCCGGTTCGAAACGGAGGAGGCAAACTCTCGTGGCCCGTTATTACACAAGCCACGGAAAGCCCGAATGCGTCACCGGGCATCGGCCGGCCGTGGAACAAGCGAGCACATGGATTCAATATTGTATCCTTTGCCACATCCACCAACTGACCGTTGATGTTGCATAGGATGGTGCAAGGCATTTCGTCGGCCTGCGAAGACATGTGCGGCGTCAGAGATCAGAAAGGCAAAGGAAAGGAAGATTAAATATGTTGATGAGCGTGCGACGCGTAATTACCGTGAGGGCGTTGAGCTCATCTAGTGTCGAAGCCCCGCCGAGCATGCCAGAGACGGAGGAGGGCTGCTATGAGCGGCGGTTGCGGGTGCGGGTGCGGGTGCGGCTACTATGTTGGCCGAGCTGCTCCCGACGAAGCTGGGAACAGGAAATGGAACGCCTGGATTATCATTCATCCACTTCCGGGGAGCTAGAAGTGCGGTAGACCAATGAGATGCAAATTCTAGTGCAACCGCTTCTTTGGCTGCCTCGACTGCCGCAACTTTGGCTTCTTCTTTGGCCGCACTTGTGGCTGCCTCGACCGCCTGCGCGACTTGCGTCGCGACTTGCTCCGCAACTTGCTGCTGTAGTACTTCCATGTGGCGCCGTCTCCGGCGGCGACTACACGGCCATACTCCAGCCGCTCGGTCGCCGGCTTTCCCTTGAGTATGTTCAACGCCCGGTTAAAAGGGGTGTCCCACGGGTACTTCGTCGATGACTGAGATGACGAGTTGCTTTCAGATTGAAGCCTTTTTTGCTCTTTCTGCAAAAGGAATGTGAACCGTTTAGAAATGTGACTACTTGCAAGCTAGAACGTAGTCGACTTGATTAGAAGCTAAGGTGGTAAATTAATAATTACTAGTAGTCTTATGAACTCCCTCGTCGGCATGTCCGTGACCCATTCCCCAGTCTTCTTGTCTTCGTGTACCGGGCCCTGATGAGTTTCTGGGGGTCGGTGAACTCCACGAAAGGGTCTGGTTGCTGCAGATGTTCATGGTCCGCGTACTTCTTATCCCACACGGGCTGCTTGCCCGTGTAACCACGGCTTCCGAGGTGGTGGCCCCCGACGTTCCTAGCCTGAAGGTTCTTGAAATGTTATGATTTGGCCTTGGTTACGGTGTCAGCGCTAGTACCCTTGAATTTATCGTAGTCCTCTTCCATAATCATCAGCCACTTCGTAGAAATCGTGGCGTAGTATGAACCTTTTTTAGCCATCTCTTTTCTCACCCTATTTTTCCAGGCACTCAAGTCCTTGCTGAACTTTTTCATTGATTTTCTATTTACCTGATCCATGTTCGGATCTGTTAACGGATCAACATCGGCATTCCAGCCGGGGAACTGGTATCTCTGGTGCAACTTGCTTAGGAGGAGGTTCGCCAAAGGTCCTTTGGCATCTTCACTTAGGTTTTACTCATTGATCGAGACGGTCTCTCGTAGGATGCACACTACGTCGTTACCGTAGCCCGCTGGCACCGCCCTAGAACTTTCTGGCTCTCCGGTGCTGGGATGTACTGAGTGTACAATTAGTCTTCCGGTGCCGAGCTTATTTGCGGACCGGGTCCTCTTCTTCTTCTGAGTGGTTTGGGTACCACCATCTGTGGTCCGGTTCCCGGTCTCGGTGCCATCGGTGGTCTCGGCGCCACCACCACCCTACTGGATGCAAAGGGGGCCCTGCGACCTTTCTTCCTGACTCATCAAAAAGTCGAGGCATGCGTTCACATCGTTGTGCGCCATGTTCCCTAGGGTTTAATTTGTCGATTAAATTCTAGAACTAATAAAATGAATAATGACATAAAAATATTGTCTATGTTTTGCCGGAATGTCGTTTAATTCCCGTTCCGACAAATCCCGGGCACTCAATATGTCCTACTTCTTAGCAAAAGTCATGTCGTAATCCATGAAAAAATTCGGCATGACCTTTACTAAAAATAGGACATATCGAGTGCCCGAAATTTGCCGGAACGGAAATTAATCAACATTCCGGCAAAACATGGGCAACTCGTAGGTTCCCTGCAAAATCACATTGCCAAGATATACATCTACATCTAGAGAGCGTCAACAGCATCAAGAGCATCCAAGCTCTAGGACATGATGGTACGGGAAACTCCCTTGGATTATGATTACATCTTTTACAAAATATTACTTCCATCCTACAGTATATTAACTGTTCTTAGGAGCCCGGATCAAGATGAAACATATTGTAAAACCATTATTTCACACAACTCTTCCAGACTTAACCAATCCACCAATCCTGCATGATTAAAGAACAGCGCATGTATTCAGTGTTTCAGACCCCGGGTTCCAACAGGGAGAACCTTATTAGCACTAACATATTCATGTTAGTAGTCAAACCATGCATCGTCCCGGCCACTTGTACATTTCAAGACCGAAGTGTGGTCAGTTAACTACTGCCCCTGTTCTACATCCATTAGAACTTATTCAGGTTAATAAAAAACCAAGCATCTTGCCAGCCATTTAAAGGCTGATGAAATGGGGGTCGGTTAGGAGTAGCACATCCATGGATCAAAGTGGGACATGCATGGTGTAAGAAGATCGAATTAATAAACCATAATATACATAACAGTACCAGAGTTTGTTCCGGTACTAGTAGTACAGTACTGCTGCTACTCTCCTACAAACCAAAGAGCAAGCACAGCATATATAAATCCCCATGAGGGCTTTCCCCCTTTCCATTATATATGACATAACGAGAAAGACACAGTTCAGCAACAGAGATACCGGAGGCTGGAAAGGAAAGAAACCGAGCTCGAGCATTATCAAGGAAACCCGCTGTCACATGCCCGCAATTGGTACATGCTAAAACCTGATAACACTATCACTACGCAAGGTTCAGAGAGATACAAAGCAAATCATACAAGTTTCAGCAGGCAGATACTACAAAAGACTAGCCGAAACAACAGCCAGCAACACTAACTATCCCACAGCACGTTCAGCAGCATGCTTTTCATCTCCCCAGTCCCGCTCTTCAACTAGTAAAGAACACTAACTATCCAGTAACCAACCACATCCACATGGTTACGAAGACGAACAGGGAATCAAATAACCACATGCTGTTGCTCTGGTTTTGACACTCACTGAACCCCCGCCTCTCTGACATCCACATGGCGATGAAGATGAACATGGAAACTAATGTCCCACATCTTGTGGAGGGAGGGGAGAAGGGGTGGGCGCGGAGGGAGGGAGCACCTTCGGGTGGAGCGGTGGAGGCGACTGGGCGGCGCTGTGGACGGCGGCTGGAGGAGGCCAGAGGCGCTGCGGACGGCAGTGGGAGGAGGCGACGGCGGCGGGAGGAGGCCGGAGGAGGCGACGGCGGCGGTCGAAACCCTAGGCTGGAGGCGCTGCGGACGGCCCGGTCGCTCTGGGGTCAAGATGGCAACGGGGACGAAACCCATCGGGTTTTGCCTGCCCAAACCCATCCCCACGAGAAAATCACAAACCCATCCCCGTCCCCGTTACCGTGCGCGGGGCTAGTTTTTTACCCGTCCCCTAAACCCATCGGGTTTTCTAAACCCACGAGGAATCCACGGGGAAATCGGCATATTTAAGCAAACATAGTAGCAGCACAGAATAGCATTTCAGCAGCAAAAAGAGCATATTTCAGTGGCATATCTTAAGAAAATTTCAGCGCAATACAATAGTACATGGTTCAGCAGCTACAAGGAGCATATTTTAGCAGCATAACTTGAGCAAAAAGAGCAATAACAGCAGCTACAAGGAGCAAATTTCAGCACAATACAATAGTACATGGTTCATCAGCTACAAGGAGCATATTTCAGCAACATAACTTGAGCAAAAAGAGCAATAACAACAGCTACAAAGAGCAGTAACAGCAGCTACATAAGCATATTTCAGCCATATGGGTGGGATGCTGGGGCTGGGACGCTGGGTGGGCCGGTGTGTAGTCGAGGCTGAATGGCCCAATACACTTAGTATAGTATTTTGACGGGGATGGCGGGTTTCGGGTTCGGGTATTGCTTAAACGGGTTTGAACCCGCGAAACGTGTCGGGTTTTATACTTTACCCAGCAGCAGCCCCACAGGGTTAAAAAGACGCCCATCCCCGTCCCCTAATAGGGTAAAAACAACGGGGACGCGGGTTTCGGGGCCCCATTGCCATCTTGACTCTGGGGTTATGCGGCGTGTGTGCCGTTTCGTGCATTGCGCGCTCCCCTGTATAGTGCAATTTAGTAGTAGCGCGGGGTCAGCTGACCCGTGCTACAGACAAGTTAGCTGTAGCGCGGCTCGGGAGACCCCGCGCTACTACTACATTTTATTTTATTTTTTCTATTATTTTTTCAATTCTATAATGTACACATAGTTGTAGAGCGGGCCAGGGCACCCCTCGCTACAACTAACTTAGTTGTAGTGCGGGCCGCGAAACCCCGCACTACAGCTAACATTTTCTTTTTTTTTTATTTTTTATTTTTCAACAACTAACTTTTCTTTTTATTCTGTTTTTTTTCTTTCTAAAATGTACTTATTTTTAACATAGTACAATTCAAGTCACGCTCACATACACGAGCATAGACTCACCCCTATGAACGCACGCACGCACATCCTACCCCTACCATGTATAAAACTCAAATCGATGCACAATTTTTAGCGATATTAGTGCATAATATATATTACATCATTTGACCAATAACGGTTAAGTGCGTATACAAAAGAGATACATATATAAATGACAGTTTCTCAGCGTCGACGACGTTTCACGGTGATCTTCTTTCCTTTTTTGTTCGCTGTTGAATAATTTAGCCCCTCGTCGTGACTTTTTCTTTTCCACGGAGTACGATGTTTCTTAGGTAATATAGTCTTGCTTCTTCTTTTGACGTATGCTTGATCGTCATCATCATCTTTCCTCATCGGGTCGCCGTACTGGTCGTAGTCTTCCTCGTTGGTGACTCCATCCATTCCAACGATGCTTCTTTTGCTTCTCCTCACGACAACACGACTGGGATTGCTCGGGTCGGTTATGAAGAAGCATTGGGTCACGTGCTTAGCGTGTACCCATGGCTCATTTTTCGTGGTGACGTTCACGGTAACGCTCTTGGCATCGGGTATAGACATGGTAGTGAAATAACGGTTTTCTCTTTCGACGCCCTTAGCCCATTTGACACGGAACATCGTCGCGTTATGCTGTCCATAGTAGTCAAGCTCCCAGATCTCTTTGAGCCTTCCGTAGTATATTTCAATTACATCGCCGATCATTGATTCCACGTCACCCCTGAGTTTTGGTAATCACTGTTTTTATCTTTGGGCTTTGTGTAGAATGTGTATCCTTTGATATCGTACGCCTGATAAGTCGCGAGGTTGACCGCGGGGCCATGTGCTATGGCGTATATGAGTTTTCTGTCCTTACAACCGTCTTCCAGGGGATTAGACAGAACTCGCTCTATGAACCAACGCAAAAAAGAGGAGTTGTGCTCTCTAATAACTTCGGCGTCCGTTTTGTGCAACCCCCGGTCACGGTACTTCTTTGCAATGATGTCTTTGTGTAGTGGCAACAAAGGATCTAGCACCTGTAGGTGTTGTAGCACTACTAAGTTTGCTCTGTCAAAGTCATTGCGTCGACCCGAGTGGTCCACATGCAATTCCCTCCCGCCAGTGCTGTGACCTGCTCCTTCAAGCCAGCCAAGGTGCTTGTTGATGGGCAAACCAACAACAGGGTTTCCGACGCCTAGATAATTCTCGCAGAAAGAGATGCACTCTTGGGTCAGATAGCCCTGGACAATGCTTCTATCCGGACCGGACATGTTACGAACGAATCCTTTGATGACCCCATTCATCCTTTCGAACGGCATCATGCTATGCAGGAATGTTGGCCCGAGGTCGATGATGTCGTCCACAATATGGACACACAGATGCACGATGACGTCAAAGAATGCGGGCGGGAAGTACATCTCAAGCTCACACAGTATGACAATGATCTCTTCCTGTAGCCTTCCGAGTTGCTTCACGCTTATCGACTTTCGAGAGATAACGTTGAAAAAATTACAGAGACCAATAAGCGTATCACGAACGTGCTGGTCCATTATCCCTCTAAGTGCAACCGGGAGTATTTGCGTCATCATCACGTGACAGTCATGAGACCTCATCCCATTGAACCTTTTCTTCTTGGTGTCTAGATATCTGCTTATCTTGCCACAGTAATAGGAACTAACTTTGATTCCAGCAAGGCACTTGAAGAATTGATCAGTCTCCTTCTCACTTAAGGTGAAGCAAGAGGGTGGGCAATAATGTTCTTGCTTCTTGTTGACTTTTTTGCCCCTGTCTCCGTCTCCGTCTCCGTCTCCTCCTACGACTTAGGGGGTCGACCTCCGTGAAGATCTTTCCTTCGGCCTATCTTTGGTTTCTTGCCTTCGGCCCATCTTTGGTTTTCTCCGGCATGTTCATCAGTGTGCCATGCAAGCTCTCTGTAACATTCTTCGTGATATGCATGACATCAAGGCTATGAGGCGTGTCGAGGATGGGCCAGTACGACAAGTCCCAAAAAACAGACCTCGTTTTCCATACTTTAGCAGCGGCTCCGGCACCTTTTTCTTCTTTCCTGACGCGGGGCACTGTTCCCAATTTTTCAACAACATATTGATTTCGACGCCGCTCCTCTTACGAGGTGGTCCTCGATGCTCAACCTCACCATTGAACAGATCACCATGCTTTCTCCACGCGTCATCCTCCTTCTCAAGCCATCTTCGATGCCCCATGTACACGGTTTTTGAAGACCCGCCATCTTTTGGTAGCTGCAGAGACATTGTATCATCCATGCACCTGGTGCATCCGCTATATCCGTGGCACACCTAGCCTGAGACATATCCGTAACCGAGGTAGTCATGCACCGTCGTTATCAACGCGGCTCTTATAGGGAAATAATCTCCTGCGCTGGCATCCCATGTCCTGACCCCTGGTGTCCATAACGTGTGTAACTCCTCTTTCAGTAGCTGGAGATACAGATTAATATCGTTTCCCGGTTGTTTTGGCCCTTGAATCAGCATACTCATATGTATGTAGTTTGACTTCATGCACTTCCAGGGGGGGGGGGGGGAAGTTGTACATCCATACAAACACGGGCCATGTGCTATGGTTGGTGTTCTGGTTGCCAAACGAATTCATGCCATCAATACTCACACAAAGCACGATGTTCCTTGGATCATCCGCGAAACCTGGATATTCAGCATTTAATGCTCTCCACTGGCTAGCATCTGCGAGGTGTCTCAGCTTCGGATGATCTCCATCATTTGGCTTCACCCTGTCCACGTGCCAGCGCATGAGCTTTGCTTCCTTAGGATCAACGAAATACCGCTGCAGACGGGGAGTTATCCGAAAGTACCATACAACATTCTGAGGAGCTTTCTTTCCAGCCTTCTTGTAGTGAGAATCATTGCACACTGGACAACTAGTTTTTTCCGCGTGCTCATTCCGATAAATGATGCAATCATTGATGCATGCGTGGTATCTAATGTGCGGCAAATCAAGAGGGCACACAATTTTCTTGGCCTCCTCGACACTAGTAGGACAAAGGTTCCCCGCGGGAAGAACTTTCTGTAGATACTTCAAATGCTCATCGAGGCTTGCATCTGTCCATTTGTTTTTTGCCTTCGTCTTTGGAAGATTGAGCATGAAACTCAAGCGGGTCACCTCGGGATCGTAACCACCATACAATGGAGTCTTTGAGTCTAACTCCACTTGCGCCAGCTTGGCCTCCTCTCTAGAAGCAGCTCTGTCGCTAGTCGTCTTCTTGCGAAGCAGGTCTCGAACATGAGGTTCCTGTATGACTGAGCTTAGTAGGGACGAAGACGGCGGCGTGTCCGCGTCTTCTCCATGTCCGGCCTCTTCTCCATGTCCAGCCTCTTCTTCATGTCCGGCGCCCTCTTCTTCATGTCCGTCGGTCAGCTCTTTATCTGGCCCCATGTCGTTATTGGCTGCCCCATCGACGTCCTCATCATCATCTTCACTTGTCCACCGAGTATAGCCATCCATGAAACCATGCATGAGCAAGTGCGCCTTCAAATGGCCACGCGAAAACGGGTCGATCCAGAATCCTTCTTTGCATTTTTGATACGGACATTTTATCTCGTTGCGGTTATTTTGAAACATGTCGGCCACCACGGATCGCAAGTATCTATCCACCATCCTTCCACTGACCTTCATCATCGCCTGCGCGGTATAAGCAAAAGAATTATAACCATGCATGCATGCATCAAGGTCATACAAAAATTCGGCATGACCTTCCGTAAAAATAGGACATATCGAGTTTGCCCGAAATTTGCCGAAACGGAAATAAATTGACATTTCGGCAAAACATAGGCAACTCATGTCACGGACAAGTACTCAAGTTCATCATTGTTACGCGCAATTCGGCAAAGACATAGGCAACTCATGTCACGCACAAGTACTCAATTTCATCATGGTCACGCACAATTCGGTCATATCGCACACACACAAATCCTTTCTTGCACAACCATAACTTTTACTCACCTATCTCGAGAGAGAACTCGGTGATGTGGCCGGTGTCGCTTGGGATCGAAGTGGACAAAGATATTTAATGCTCCTTCATTAATGACGGAGGTAGCTAGCTGCGTTGGGATTTTCGCCGAAGAGGAAGGGTGGAGCAATATAGTAGCGATAAGTATATCCCTCAGTGAGAACCAAGGTTTATCGAACCAGTAGAAGAATCACACAAGTATCTCGTCAACAACACCTACACACACAAGAGCAAATGCTTGCACCCAACGCGGGCAAGAGGGTTGTCAATCCCCTTGGACTCTTTAATTGGAAGGATTAAATCTGAGTAAAATTGCAAAGTAAAATAAAAAGAGTAAAATTGCAGCAACGTAATTAGGGTTTTAGTAATATGATAAAAGTAGACCCGGGGGCCATAGTTTTCACTAGAGGCTTCTCACTCGTAAGAATAGCATACGGTGGGTAGACAAATTACTGTTGGGCAATTGATAGAATAGCGCATAGTTATGATTGTAGGGGAACGCAGCAGAAAACAAAAAATTTCTGCACTACGAACAAGCCCAGGATCACTATGGAGATGCATACAAGGTTTTTGATCTGATCATTACCGACTCGTAGCGCAGCGGAGGTAGAGTCGATGAAGATCGGTGGTGCAGATCCCCGCAGCTAGGATTTACAACCTCCCAATGACGAGGATGTTCTCCCTCGTCTGCTCCTCGGACAGTCCCTCGGACAGCCCTCCGGGAGGCAGTCAGACAGTCCCCCGGCCGGTGTCTCGGACAGCCCTTGGGGAGGACCCTCAAACTCGGACGGTATCTCGGACAGCCCTTCGGGAGGACCCTCGAACAGCCCCTCGGGCAAAAGATCGAATCTATGACCTCTCTACGGGGTTGCGCACATACGGTGTCATCTATCTGGCAGGGCTACGCCGTCCAGAACTAGTTCCCACCGGAACCCAGACAACCTTTTGGCTCTACGAAATTATTTCGTGGTAGGGAGAGAGAAAGCCAGATCATGCATGGCATTTGTATGAGAGTAAGGAGTGAGTGTGGAGAGCTCCTCTCCACCTCTATTTACAGGAAAACCAAGGGGTAGGGTTGGCACATGTAAATACCAAAACACCCACACATTATGTCACACATAAAGGGCATAAAGGGCAAAAAAGGAAGGCAAGTGGAGCTCCATGGAGGAGCTCCACCCTTGGCTGGCCACACATGCCCCCCCCCCCAAAAGGGGTTCCTTAGTCCCTAAGTCCTTCTAGAAGCCTTTTGGGAAAAGCTCTAAAAGGTGGCTTTCCAAAAATTAACCATAAAATGCTTTTCACTATTCACGAAAACAGTTTTCCGCGTCCGTTAAATCCAAAAATATTTCTGTAGGTCCAGAACATTTCCAGTACCCACTAAAATAATTCTGGATGCATTCTGAAACATTTCCGGATCAATGATTTTCTTCAGCGAAAAGGAACCAAGACATTTTCGGCTGCTCCAGAACATTTTTGGTTTTCTCTCCGAAAAAATTCCTGAAATTCCCAGAACAATTATGGCACCTCCAAAGAGTTCCAGGTGTGTGCCGAAAACCTTTTTGGCTTAATGGTTTACTCCGAAACAACTTTTTAGTTTTACCAAAACTTTTCCGGTGTTCTCTCCGGAACTTTTCCGTTGTCTCCGAAACTTTTCCGGTGACTTTCTCTCAGACTCCCTGTCTAGTATTCAGCAGATAGATGACCCTTATGCGTGTGACCCTATAGGTTCGGTGAACTATAGACATGATCGGAACACTTTCCGATCAATGATCAATAGCGGAACCGTGGACACCCATATTGATCCCTATACCCACACGAATGAATATTCGAGTGAACCTGTAGTTGCTTCGCGATATGTTACAAACACCCGAGGTGAGACTTATCGGCATCCCCGTGGATCAACAAGTTTCTATGGCAGTTACCTCGTTACCGGTTTTGTTCTCTCTTCTCGTTTTCGTGTTCCGGCATCCCAGTGATCAAATCACAATGTGTCTGGTCAGACGATGATGGATACCGTAACACCGAGAGGGCCCAAAGAATATCTCTCCATCGTCGGAGGAGCAACTCCCAATCTTGAGCTATCAAGTTACTTGTCACACTTTTCCATGAACCCGTAAGCCGCCGTAATAGCCACCCTGTTACAGATGACGTTTAACAAACCCCAAAGTTCATGAAGCAAGTGCGAAGGAACTCGATACTCTCATGGTCTAAGGAATTATGCAAACGTTAACTTTCTCTGTGTTATTAACCATTAACTTGTGACGAATGTATCTCATAGCATAATATCAACCCAGGTTGATTCAACACAAGTGTTCTCTTAACATTGTGCCCTCAAAAGTTGCCGGCATAGACATGCCCCATGATGAGGAAAATGTGATCATCATGCAATACTTGATCTAGTCTTAGAGGCCAGACTAGGAATACATTTTACCATTTATGTTTCCACATGTGCATATGGGTTTTCCTCAGAGCCTTTATGCATATACGGGCTCAGGAACCATAGCAGTTATAGCACGGAATATAAACTTAATTTTGAACATGGAGATAATAATAACATTTATTATTGCCTCTAGGGCATATCTCCTACAATGATGTTATTCATGGCAATGATCATGTATATAGGCATTACGTCCGTGACAAGTAGACCGACTCCTGCCTGCATCTACTACTATTACTCCACCCATCGACCGCTATCCAGCATGCATCTAGGGTATTAAGTTCATAACAAACGGAGTAACACTTTAAGCAAGATGACATAATGTAGACAAAGTAAACTCAAGCAATATGATTAAACCCCATCGTTTTACCCTTAGTGGCAGCAATACAAATACGTGCCTCGCTACCCCTTCTATCACGAGGTGAGGACACCGCAAGATTGAACCCATTACAAAGCACCTCTCCCATTGCAAGATAAATCAATCTAGTTCGCCAAACTAAATGGATAGATCAGAGACAAATACAAAGCTATAACAATCATGCATAATAAAGTTCAAAAGTGACTCAATTACTTTCAATGAATAATCTAATCATAAACCCACAATTCATCGGATCCCAACAAACACATCGCAAAAGAAGATTACATCGGAACAATCGGATTGATCTCCGAGGAGAACATTGTATAGAAGATCGGAGAGAGAGAAGAAGCCATCTAGCTAATAACTATAGACCCGTAGGTCTGTGGTAAACTACTCACACATCATTGGAAGGCAGCAAGGTTGATGAAGAGGCCCTCCGTGATCGATTCCCACTCCGGCAGATTACCGGAAAAGGCCTCCAGATGGGCTCGTGGAAGAACACAGACTTGCGGCGGCGGAAAAATTGTTTCGGGGCTCCTTCTGGTGATTTTGGGATTTATGGGAATTTATCGAAGTGGAATTAGGTCAAACGGAGCTGCATGGGACCCACAAGCTCAGGGGGCGAGCCTACCCCCCTGGGGCGCGCCCTGTGAGCTTGTCGCTCTCCCATAGGTCTTCTCGCCTCCTCCCGAACCTTCTAGGGTCCCTTCTGGTCCAGAAAAAATCATCGTAAAGTTTCATCGTGTTTAGACTTCTTTTGGTATTGATTTTCTGAAAAACAAAAAAACCTGCAGAAAACAGGAACTGGCACTGGGCACTGAGTTAATTGGTTAGTTCCCAAAATTGATATAAAATTGCATATAAAGTATCTAAGATTGATAATATAATAGCATGAAACAATCAAAAATTATAGATACGTCGGAGACGTATCAGCATCCCCAAGCTTAATTCCTGCTTGTCCTCGAGATATGCCCTAGAGGCAATAATAAATGTTATTATTTATCTCCATGTTTGTAATTAAGTTTATATTCCCTGCTATAACTGCTATGGTTCTCGAGTCTGCAATAACCACGAGGCTCGGAGGAAGACTCATATGCACATGTGGAATAATAAACGGTAAAATGTATTCCTAGTCTGGCCTCTAAGACTAGCTCAAGTGTTGCATGATGGTTCTGTTTTCCTGATCATGGGCATGCCTATGCTGGCAACTTTGAGGGCACAATGTTAGGAGAACACTTGTGTTGAATCGACCTGAATTGATGTTATGCAATGAGATACATTCGTCACAAGTTAATGGTTAATAACACAGAGTTGGTTTACGTTTGCATAATTCCTTAGACCATGAGACTATTGAGTTTCTTCATGCTTGCTTCATGAACTTTGGGGTTTGTTAAACGTCATCTGTAAATGGGTGGCTATTACGGCGGCTTACGGGTTCATGGAAAAGTATGTCAAGTAACTTGATAGCTCTAGATTGGGATTTGCTCCTCCGACGATGGAGAGATATCTCTGGGCCCTCTCGGTGTTACGGTATCGACCATCGTCTGGCCAGACACATTGTGATTTGATCACAGGGATGCCGGAACACGGGAACGAGAAAAGAGAACAAAACCGGCAACGAGGTAACTGGCATAGTGGACAAGTTGTTGATCCACGGGGATGCCGATAAATCTCACCTCGGGTTTTGTAACATATCGTGAAGCAACAGGAATAGCACACGGCAACTGGAGGTTCACTCGAATATTCATTCGTATGGGTATAGGGGTCAATATGGGTGTCCACGGCTCCAATGTTGATCATTGATCGGAAAGTGTTACGGTCATGTCTATACTTCACCGAACCTATAGGGTCACACGCTTAAGTGTCATCTATCTGCTGAATACTAGACAGGGAGTCTGAGAGAAAGTCACCGGAAAAGTTTCGGAGACAACGGAAAAGTTCCGGAGAGAGCACAGGAATAGTTTCGGTAAAACTGAAAAGTTCTTTCAGGGTATACCATTAAGTCAAATTGGTTTCGGCACACGTCTAGAAATTCTTGGAGGGTGCCAGAATTATTCTGGAAATTTCTGGGATTTTTCCGGAGGAAAAACCGGAAATGTTCCGGAGCTGCCGGAACCGGTTTGGTTGCTTTTCGCAGATGAAAATCACTAATCCGGAATTGTTTCGGAACGCGTTCAAAATCATTTTAGTGGGTGCTGGAATTATTCTAAGACACACAGAAATATTTTCGGATTTAACGGTCGCGGAAAAATGTTTCCGTGAATACTGAAAGTGCTTTTTGGGTGGCTTCTTGGAGAAGCCACCTTGAGGGCCTTTTGGTATTTTCCCCTTGGCTTCTTGGAGAAGCCACCCTTGGGCTTGGCCTATAAATAGGGGTGGAGGGGGCTGCCTAAAGATACATTCTTTCTCAACATACACAAGCCATGCATGATCTGGCCTTCTTCTCTCCCTCCCCGCGAAATACTTTCGTAGAGCCAAAAGGCTGTCTGGGTTCCAGTGGGTACTAGTTCTGGACGGCGAAGCCCTGCCGGATAGATGACACCGTATGTGTGCAACCCCGTAGAGAGGTCGTAGGTTCGATCTTTTTACCCGAGGGGCTGTTCGAGGGTCCTCCCGAAGGGCTGTTCGAGTTACTGTCCAAGTTTCGGTGGTCCTCCCGAAGGGCTGTCCGAGTGACCCGCCCGAAGGGCTGTCCGTGAGGCCTACCGGAGGGCTGTCAGAGGATCCGTTCGGTGGGACTATCCGAGGGACTGTCTAGAGGCCTCCCGAAGGGCTGTCCGAGGATCCGTCCGGTGGGACTATCCGAGGGACTGTCCCGAGGCCTCCCGAAGGGCTGCCCGGATATCCGTCCGGTGAGCTGACGAGGGAGTACATCCTCGCGGTTGGGAGGTTGTAAACTCCTAGCTGCGGGGATCTGCACCGCCGATCATCATCGACTCTACTTCCGCTGCGCTACGCGTCGGTAACGAAAAGATCAAACCTTGTATGCAGTCTCCATAGTGGTCCTCGGCTGGTGCGTAGGTCGGAAATTTTTTGTTTACTGCTGCGTTACCCTACAGTGGCATCATGAGCCGTGCTATGCGTAGATGCAGGTTACGATCTAGAATACATAGAGATGTATGGGTGTTGCACAATATAATTTGTAGTAGATGAGTTCTACTGCTGATAATTATTTGTGCGGGTAGTAGATGAAATATGTTACCTGATGTTCTTATTGCTTCCCTGGAATTTGCATATTTCTGATCTTGATAACAGCATGGTGGAGTTTCAAAGTTCTGACAATCCGCGATCCTGATTGATCAACGAAGTGCTAACAGTTCTTTGAATTCCACCATAGTTAAAAATAAAGATGAAATTTCGCAGACGAAAGGGCAATGCAGATATGATCTGCACGGGGGTCATGCGTATGACGAAGTTCAGTATGGGGCTCGAGATTTTATTATCTCGTGTTTCATACACCCCGAAAGTCAATCTAGCGACTTGAATAATCATACTTGATGATGGACGTTGGTAGCGGCGGTTTGTTCGAAACCTTAGAAGCCACGTAAAATGAAATTTTGCATAAACCGATTAGAGGCGTCTAACTTGGTTTTGGAGGATGGTTTGCATGTGCATATGATGTGGTATAGCAGTGCTCATATTAATTTGATTATGTATGAGATGACTATATAATGTAAATTAACATGCCTGCGTGTCATGATTCGGCATGATGGCTGGAGCCATATGATTGTCACTTTAATGACCTGCGTGTCAACCTTAAGTAATGCACTTATTTTATTAGCTACAGAGATAGCAATATTATCTGGTGCATCGACAAGGTGGTGGCAAAACTTCGCGAAGGTGAACACCGACGCGAATGCCGAAGACGAAGAAATAAAAGACATCTTCATCAGAAAGGGCTATACCATATCATGCTATTATGAATTGCCTGAGATGTTTATCCCTTATGATGCACCCTTCTTGATTGCGGGGTAGTCGCTTTTTATTAGGGTGATCCCTCACAAAAATATCAAGTAGTTAGTGTTCTCCCAAGTGTTGCACCGTCATGACACCTATCTCCTCGGGGTATCACATGGATACATGGGTACGAACGATTAGAGAGTGTGAGGCGGGTGAGTTGAGACCTTGCAGCAAGATCACTTGGTTGTCTTGACGTTCAGGCATGAAAGTCATGAGCTCGGAACACACGCATCGAAAGATGAACAAGAGTCACATAGAGATGTGATTGGCAAGTTGGCCTACCGATTGCAATTCTCGTCACTTGAGATGGATACATCCTTGGCGTTGAATTGTAATATGGGTCTTGAATCACTCACAATCAATTATGAGAGATATTGATTTGAGTGGGAGCGCACTATAGAATTAACTTGTTTAATTCTCTGCGCAATTAATTATGAACTTTGTCTAAGTGGAATTTGCATAATAGTTGTAGAAAAATGGCTCGCGTTTCCACCTTCCCTTTTAAAATTGAATAGCTGTTTAGTATCTGGTTAAAACTTTACGGTTGGTAACATAATGTGAGGATTGTCCTCAAAAGTGCTGAGAAGGACTTTGTCATATCGCATGCTTTTGGTATTCTCCCGCTAATGCTATGGATAATGTGACTCTCGTCCTTCGATCCAAAAGCTAGAATTCCGTTACGGTCAAGTGAAATATGTTTGGTTCCATGAGACCTTAACTTCAAAAGTTTGGGATAGCTGTGTGATATTCATGAAACTGAAAATTAGTTTCAGATACAAACAAAGGCTAGAAGATATAGGATATCCAAAGCAATGTTTGTTTTGCAAACTATTAGTAAAGGTGTTTACTATGCATTTGACTAATAACAGAGGGATCCAGTAGAACGCCTGTCATATGATGATGGTGAATAAAACAACAACTTAAAGAGAAAGGAAATGTCCAAAGGGTGTTAGTGTGACTTACACACCTAGGAAGTCCGGGGCTAACGCCACTCTTAAGTTGAGTGCTTCTTCTGAGAGTAGGAGAATTATTGGAAGTAAAACTGTTAGAAGTATAAAGGCAAAAAGAGAGAAGACTGGAATGTCCAGCTCATGTATGAAATTCATACAAGTTATTGATGTATATAAGGCTGGTTAAGGAAATAGTTCTTGAGTATTATGATTAAACATGTTAATCACTGATTCTTGGGTATTGTGAGTTGATCACAAAGATACCCGCTCGATTGCATTCTGCTGCGACTCGATGCAAGAACTACTACGGCCTAAAAGACTTGCCGGAGTGAGGTTTAGATTTGCGCTGGGAACATAGTAAAAGTTGCTATACTCGGTACATTACCTATGTATTTATTTTCATAATTCATTTTAGAGTTTTTACACACTCTAGCCCATTGCATAAAGTATCTTGCAAGAAGGTTGTTCATTAGAGAACTTTTGATGTTCGGTGTTATGAATAACATAAGGGCCATGCTTCCATCATGGATGGGATGTATGTTATGAATATCCATAATAATATATTACCTCTGTATTTACTTTCATAATTCATTTTAGAGTTTTACACACTCTAGCCCATTGCATAATGTTTGTTGCAAAAGGGTTGTTCATAAAAGAACAATTGTTGTTCAGTGTTATGAACAATATAAGGGCCATATTTCCATCATGAATGGGATGTATGTTATGAATATTGATGGTAATATGATACATCCATAACACTGACGCTAAATGTCGCAAGACTAAGAGAATACCACACATGTGTGGCACTGCATTTGGTCAGATTGGAGAAACCCGCGTGGAGAAATTCCATAATGATGGATTTTGAAGTCGTTTGATTATGAATCATCTGACACTTGCAACTTTCCTCCGAAAAGTGAAGTGACTGAAATACCGTTCACAAGCCATAAGGAACGAGCAACGAACTTATTTGTGATCATACATTTTGATGTATGTAGTCCGGTAAAGGTTATTGCTAGCAGTGGATTTATCTATCTTCAGAAATGACTCAAGTAGATATAATGGATATTTACTTGATGAGACGTAAGTCTGGATCTTTTGAAATCATTCAAAAGGTTTTCAAAATGAAGTAGAAATTATTGTAACAAGAAAATTATGTTTCTGCAATTTGATTGCGGAAAGGAATATTTGAGTTACAAGTTTAGCGAATGTCTGATGACTTGTGAAAAGAGTTTCATAAACTTACACCCCACGGAACACCACTGTGAGTGGAATATCCGTGAAGATGTAATCAAACCATTCATGACATGGTAAGATCAAAGATGACATAAATCAATTTGCCAGTATCCCTTTTAAAGTAATGCTTTAGAGACTGCGGCTTTTACACTGAAAAGAGCAGCATCAGGTCTGTTGAAACGACGCCATGGTATCGTATGCCCAACCATGCTTTGTCTTTTCTTAACATTTGGAATATGGGGCTTGTGTAAAATATTTACAAACCTGTTCCAAATCAGACAAGTACTACTTTGTAGGTTATCCCAAGTAATTGGAAATTCCTCCACCACTATACCGAGGCAAAAAGGTTTGCCACAAAACCGGTATGCTTTTGAAGAAAATGGTTCTTGCAAAAAGGTGAGTGGGAGGACAGTGCAACTCGACGAGATAACAGTATCTTCGTCATCAGATCAAAGGAAAGAAACCATGGAAGTAATTCCAGAGTTTCCTACTGCGACTGATACAGAAGCCTCTACATGAGATGTATGGACTTCGGTCGAACTTGCAACTGAACCACGTAGGCAAAACTCGTGCAAACCTCTCTGATGTGCAAGCGAGGTATTGTTGTTAGACAACAGTATACCTATGATACACAAGGAAGCGTTGATGGGCCCTGACTCCGGAATTGGCTAAATGCCAATACAATCCGAGATAGTTTCCATATAAATGATTCAAGATCATATCTTGATGAACCCTTCGGAAGACTTAGAGTCTAACGAACATTTATGGAACTATAAACTGATGTGGATAAAATGTTTTATCCATAAAGCTCGACTTGTTGCAATAACAAATTCAAGGAGTTGACTACGATGAGATTGTCTCACCGTAGCGATGCTTAAAGTCATATCGGGTTAAACTAGCGATTAATAAATATTTCAATCTTGAGATATGATATGTCGATACCAAAAGGATTTCCATGTGATGGAAATGCAACCTAGGACTTGCATGTGACACAGTCCGAAGTATTTTGTCAATCCAGAGGATACTAGTAAGTATGCAAACTTCAGAGTTCCAGCAATGGATAGGAGAGAACAAAATGGAGTTGGAATCTTCGTTTTTGATGAAATAGTCAAAAGAGTTTGATTTCATCAATGGATAACGAAGATGCTTGTGGTTTCATGAAAGTAAGTGGGAGCATAATAATATTTCTAAAAACCTTGTGTGCTTGACACATTGTTGATTGGAAATAATATAAATTTCTTGACACGAATTAGGACTTCATTGAAAATAGTTTTTCGATGAAGTGCTTGGGCTAAATAGCCTTGATATTAGGCATATTTATCTATGAGATAGAATTGCCTAATAGGCTAAGTCAAAAATACATATTGACAAGATGCTAAAACAGTTTAGCATAAGAATGCCAAGCGGTGATTCTTGCCGAAGTCACACGGAAAGAGTTTTGCAAG
This sequence comes from Elymus sibiricus, assembly GCA_039707655.1. Lineage (NCBI taxonomy): Eukaryota > Viridiplantae > Streptophyta > Magnoliopsida > Poales > Poaceae > Elymus > Elymus sibiricus. The sequence continues at coordinate 33,671,445 of CM077674.1, forward strand.
ACTCGGTGTCCCAAAACACTGATGAGCAAAATACATGTTGGATTTTCCACACACCTTTGTGTTTGGATTAATCATGTATTCCATGGTATGTATAAACAACCAGATATGTTCGATACTCCCAAGCTGTTGCGAGCATAGATACCAAAGTGATCAAAGTACTGATCATGGGACAACAGTGAAAAATGTCATTAAGTACTAAAGTAGCACTGATGACATGTTTTCTCGCAAGCAGAGATTATGAAGTGCTCGTTGTAAGTAATTACATCGATACAGTCTTCATCATTGCTCCATGCGATTTTCGATTTAAGTTAAGGGTTTTGTGTAATACACAATATGGTGGCACGGTGTTTGCAAATCGTTCCAAACAGGTTACTGTGGCGAATTCTATAACAAAGGCTAAGTATGTTGCCGCTTTCAAACCGACATAGAAGATGTTGAATCGTACAGTTCGTTCATGAACTTAGTATGATTCCAAGATGGCTTTGGTCAATGGAACACTATTGAAGATAGTTGCTCCATAGCTCAGTTTGAGGAATCAAGGTTTGACCAGTGATTCACATATATACAAAGCCAAGTCCACACAAAATATGAATTTTGTGAAAGCGTGAAAACGCAAGAATATGCAGAGATACACATGGAACTGAAGTTGTTAGATCCGTTGGACATCAGATTATACCACAAGCGAAGCATGTTTTACATTGGTATGCCATAGGTGTAAAGTGCATCAGCATTGACTTGATTATTGACTCTAGTGCAAGTGGGAGTCTGTAGGAGATATGCCCTAGTGTCAATAATAAATGTTATTATTTATCTCCATGTTTGTAATTAAGTTTATATTCCGTGCTATAACTGCTATGGTTCTCGAGTCTGCAATAACCACGAGGCTCGGAGGAAGACTAATATGCATGTGTGGAATAATAAACGGTAAAATGTATTCCTAGTCTGGCCTCTAAGACTAGCTCAAGTGTTGCATGATGGTTCTGTTTTCCTGATCATGGGCATGCCTATGATGACAACTTTGAGGGCACAATGTTAGGAGAACACTTGTGTTGAATCGACCCGAATTGATGTTATGCTATGAGATACATTCTTCACAAGTTAATGGTTAATAACACAGAGATGGTTTACGTTTGCATAATTCCTTAGACCATGAGAGTATTGAGTTTCTTCATGCTTGCTTCATGAACTTTGGGGTTTGTTAAACGTCATCCGTAAATGGGTGGCTATTACGGCGGCTTACGGGTTCATGGAAAAGTATGTCAAGTAACTTGATAGCTCAAGATTGGGTTTGCTCCTCCGACGATGGAGAGATATCTCTGGGCCCTCTCGGTGTTACGGTATCCACCATCGTCTGGCCAGACACATTGTGATTTGATCACAGAGATGCCGGAACATGGGAACGACAAAAGAGCACAAAACCGGCAACGAGGTAACTGGCATAGTGGACAAGTTGTTGATCCACGGGGATGCCGATAAATCTCACCTTGGGTTTTGTAACATATCGCGAAGCAACAGGAATAGCACACGGCAACTGGAGGTTCACTCGAATATTCATTCGTGTGGGTATAGGGGTCAATATGGGTGTCCACGGCTCCGATGTTGATCATTGATCGGAAAGTGTTCCGGGTCATGTCTATACTTCACCGAACCTATTGGGTCACACACTTAAGGGTCATCTATCTGCTGAATACTAGACAGGGAGTCTGAGAGAAAGTCACCGAAAAAGTTTCGGAGACAACGGAAAAGTTCCGGAGAGAGCACCGGAATAGTTTCGGTAAAACTGAAAAGTTGATTCAGGGTATACCATTAAGTCAAATTGGTTTTGGCACATCTCTGGAAATTCTTGGAGGGTGCCAGAATTATTTTGGAAACTTCTGGGATTTTTCCGGAGGAAAAACCGGAAATGTTCCGGAGCTGCCGGAACCGGTTTGGTTGCTTTTCGCAGATGAAAATAACTAATCTGGAATTGTTTTGGAACGCGTCCAAAATCATTTTAGTGGGTACTGGAATTATTCTAAGACCCACAGAAATATTTTCGGATTTAACGGTCGTGGAAAAATGTTTCCATGAATAGTGAAAGTACTGTTTGGGTGGCTTCTTGGAGAAGCCACCTTGAGGGCCTTTTGGTATTTTAACCCCTTGGCTTCTTGGAGAAGCCACCCTTGGGCTTGGCCTATAAATAGGGGTGGAGGGGGCTGCCTAAAGACACACTCTTTCTCAACATACACAAGCCATGCATGATCTGGCCTTCTTCTTTCCCTCCCTGCGAAATATTTTCGTAGAGCCGAAAGGCTGTCTGGGTTCCGGTGGGAACTAGTTCTGGACGGCGAAGCCCTGCCGGATAGATGACACCGTATGTGTGCAACCCTGTAGAGAGGTCGTAGGGTCGATATTTTTACCCGAGGGGCTGTTCGAGGGTCCTCCCGAAGGGCTGTCCGAGTTACTGTCCAAGTTTCGGGGGTCCTCCCGAAGGGCTGTCCGAGTGACCTTCCCGAAGGGCTGTCCGTGAGGCCTCCCGCAGGATCCGTCTGGTGGGCCTATCCGAAGGACTGTCCAGAGGCCTCCCGGAGGGCTGTCCGAGGATCCGTCCGGTGGGACTATCCGAGGGACTGTCCAGAGGCCTCCCGAAGGGCTGTCCGGGGATCCGTCCGGTGGGACTATCCGAGGGACTGTCCCGAGGCCTCCCGAAGGGCTGCCCGGAGATCCGTCCGGTGAGCTGACGAGGGAGTACATCCTCGCGGTTGGGAGGTTGTAAAATCCTAGCTGCGGGGATCTGCACCGCCAATCGTCATCGACTCTACTTCCGCTGCGCTACGAGTCGGTAACGAAAAGATCAAACCTTGTATGCAGTCTCCATAGTGGTCCTGGGCTGGTGCGTAGGTCGGAATTTTTTTGTTTTCTGCTGCGTTACCCTACAGTGGCATCATGAGCCGTGCTATGCGTAGATGCAGGTTACGATCTAGAATACATAGAGATGTATGGGTGTTGCACAATATAATTTGTAGTAGATGAGTTCTACTGCTGATAATTATTTGTGCGGGTAGCAGATGAAATCTGTTACCCGATGTTCTTGTTGCTTCCCTAGAATTTGCATATTTCTGATCTTGATAACAGCATGGTGGAGTTTCAAAGTTCTGGCAATCCGCCATCCTGATTGATCAACGAAGTGCTAACAGTTCTTTGAATTCCACCATAGTTAAAAATAAAGTTGAAATTTCGCAGACGAAAGGGCAATGCAGATATGATCTGCACGGGGGTCATGCGTATGACGAAGTTCAGTATGGGGCTCGAGATTTTATTATCTCGTGTTTCATACACCCCGCAAAGTCAATCTAGCGACTTGAATAATCATACTTGATGATGGACGTTGGTAGCGGCGGTTTGCTCGAAACCTTAGAAGCCACGTAAAATGAAATTTTGCATAAACCGATTAGAGGCGTATAACTTGGTTTTGCAGGATGGTTTGCATGTGCATATGATGTGGTATAGCAGTGCTCATATTAATTTGATTATGTATGAGATGACTATATAATGTAAATTAACATGACCTTCGTGTCATGATTCGGCATGATGGCTGGAGCCATATGATTGTCACTTTAATGACCTGCGTGTCAACCTTAAGTAATGCACTTATTTTATTAGCGATAGAGATAGCAATATTATCTGGTGCATCGAGAAGGTGGTGGCAAAACTTTGCGAAGGTGAACACCGACGCGAATGCCAAAGACGAAGAAATAAAAGACATCTCCGTCAGAAAGGGCTATACCATATCATGCTATTATGAATTGCCTGAGATGTTTATCCCTTATGATGTACCCTTCTTGATTGCGCGGTAGTCGCTTTTTATTAGGGTGATCTCTCACAAAAATATCAAGTAGTTAGTGTTCTCCCAAGTGTAGCACCGTCACGGCACCTATCTCTTCGGGGTATCACTTGGATACATGGGTACGAACGATTAGAGAAGTGTGAAGCGGGTGAGTTGAGACCTCTCAGCGAGATCACTTGGCTGTCTTGAATGATTTCAAAAGAGCCAGACTTATGTCTCATCAAGTAAATATCCATATATCTACTTTAGTCATTTATGAAGATAGACAAATCCACTGCTAGCAACAACATTTATCGGACTAGACACATCAAAATGTATGATCACCAATAAGTTCATTGCTCGTTCCTTATGGCCTGTGAACGGTATTTCAGTCATTTCACTTTTCGGACGAAAGTTGCAAGTGTTAGATGATTCATAATCAAATGACTTCAAAATCCATCATTATGGAATTTCTCCATGCGGGTTTCTCCAACGTGACCAAATGCAGTGCCACACATATGTGGTATTCTTTTAATCTTGCGACATTTAGCGTCAGTGTCACGGATGTATTATATTATTATTAATATTCATAACATACATCTCATTCATAATGAAAGTATGGCCCTTATGTTATTCATAACATCGAAGAACAAATGTTCTCTCATGAACAACCGTCTTGCAACAAACATTATGCAATGGGCTAGAGTGATTAAAACTCTAAAATGAATTATGAAAATAAATACAGAGGTAATACACCGATGGAAGGTGTAGTAACTTTTACTATGTTCCCAGCGTGTATCTAAACCTAATTTATGGCTAGTCTTTTAGGTCGTAGTAGTTCTTGCATCGAGTTGCAACAGAATGCAATCGAACGGGTATTCCTCTGATCAATTTTTAATCACAATACCGAAGAATCAGTGACTAACAGTTTAATCACAGTTCCCAAGAACTATTTCTTTGATCAGCCTTCTATACATCTATAACTTGTATGACATTCATACATGAGCTGGACATTCCAGTCTTCGCCCTTTTTGCCTTTATACTTCTAACAGTTTTACTTCCAATATTTCTCCTACTCTCAGAAGAAGCACCCAACTTTAAGAGTCGCGTCAGCCCCGGACTTCCTAGGCGTGTAAGTCTTACTAACACCCTTCGGACATTTCCTTTCTTTTTAAGTTGTTGTTTTATTCACCTTCATTACATGACAGGCGTTCTTCTGGATCCCTCTCTTAACAGTCCAATGCATAGTAAACACTTCACTAATACTTTGCAAACAAACATAGCTTTGGATATCTCATATCTTTTAGCCTTTGTCTATATCTGAAAATAATTTGCAGTTCCATGAATATCACATAACTATGCCAAACTTTTGAAGTTCAGGCCCCATGGAAGCAAATATATTGCACTTGACCATAACGGAATTCTAGCTTTTGGATCGAAGGACGAGAGTCACATCATCCATAGCATTAGCGGGAGAATACCGAAAGCATGCGATAGGACAAAGTCCTTCTCGGCACTCTTGAGGACAATCCTCACATTACGTGACCAATCGTAAAGTTTTAACCAGATAAATAATAGCTTATTCAATTTTAATAGGGAACGTGGAAACGCGAGCCAATATTCTATAACTATTATGCAAAGCACACTTAGACAATGTTCATAATTAATTGCACTGAGAATTAAACAAGTTAATTCTAAAGTGTGCTCCCACTCAAATCAATATCTCTCATAATTGATTGTGAGTGATACAAGATCCATATATCAATTCAACGTCATAGAATCATCATCTCATGATGAGAATTTCCATCGGTAGGCCAACTTGCTGATCACATATCTATGCGATTCTTGTTCATCTTTCGATGGGCGTGTTCCGAGCTCAGGACGATCAAGCCAGAACGTCAAGAAAACCAAGTGATCTCGCAGCGAGGTCTAACCTCACCCACCTCACACTTCTGCAATCGTTCGTACCCAGGCATCCATGGCGCACCCCGAAAGGATAGATGCCGTGACGATGCTACACTTGGGAGAACACTAACTACTTGATATTTTTGTGAGAGATCACCCTAATAAAAGCGACTACCGCGCAATCAAGAAGGGTGCATCATAAGGGATAAACATCTCAGGCAATTCATAATAGCATGATATGGTATAGCCCTTTCTGACGGAGAAGTCTTTAATTTCTTCGTCTTCGGCATTTGCGTCGGTGTCCACCTTCACGAAGATTGCCACCACCTTGTCGATGCAATAAATAATATTGCTATCTCTATAGCTAATAAAATAATGCATTATAACAAGGTTGACATGCAGGTCATTTGAAGTGACAATCATATGGCTCCAGCCATCATGCCGAATCATGACTCGGAGGTCATGTTAATTAATTTACATTATATAGTCATCTCATACATAATCAAATTAAATATGATGAAGACTATACCACATCTCATGCACATCCCATGTCATCCTGCAAAACCAAGTTTAGATGCCTCTAATCAGTTTATGTAAAATTTTATTTTACGTGGCTTCTAAGGATTCAAACAAACACCAGCTACCAACTTTCGTCATCAAGTATGATTATTCAAGTCGCTAGATTAACTTTGCGGGGCGTATGAAACACGAGATAAAATCTCGAGCCCCATACTGAACTTCCTCGTACGCAAGAACCCCGTGCAGATCATATCTGCATTGCCCTTTATTCTGCGAAACATCCATCTTTCTTGAACTATGGCAGAACCCAAAGTACTGAAGCACTTCGTTGATCTATCAACCAGCATACTCAGGAGCAGCATGGAAGGATCGCGGATTGCCAGAACTTTGTCAGATTCCACCATGCCGTCAAGATCAAGACTACGCAAATTCAAGGGAAGCAACAAGAACATCGGGTAATAGGTTTCATCTGCTACCCACACAAATAATTTTCAGCAATAGAACTCATCTACTGCAAAATTATACTGTGCAACACCCATACATCTCATGTATTCTAGATCGTAACCTGCATCTACGCATAGCACGGCTTATGATGCCACTATAGGGGAACGCAGCAGAAAACAAAAAATTTCTGCACTACGAACAAGCCCAGGATCACTATGGAGATGCATACAAGGTTTTTGATCTGATCATTACCGACTCATAGCGCAGCGGAGGTAGAGTCGATGAAGATCGGTGGTGTAGATCGCCGCAGCTAGGATTTACAACCTCCCAACCGCGAGGATGTTCTCCCTCGTCTGCTCCTCGGATAGTCCCTCGGACAGCCCTCCGGGAGGCAGTCAGACAGTCCCCCGGATGGTGTCTCGGATAGCCCTTTGAGAGGACCCTCAAACTCGGACGGTATCTCGGACAGCCCTTCGGGAGGACCCTCGAACAGCCCCTCGGGCAAAAGATCGAATCTATGACCTCTCTACGGGGTTGCACACATACGGTGTCATCTATCCGGCAGGGATTCGCCGTCCAGAACTAGTTCCCACCGGAAGCCAGACAGCCAGATCATGCATGGCATTTGTATGAGAGTAAGGAGTGAGTGTGGAGAGCTCCTCTCCACATCTATTTATAGGAAAACCAAGGGGTAGGGTTGGCACAAGTAAACACCAAAACACCCACACTTTATGTCACACATAAAGGGCATAAAGGGCAAAAAGGAAGGCAAGTGGAGCTCCATGGAGGAGCTCCACCCTTGGCCGGCCACACATGGGGGCCCCCCCAAAAGGGGTTCCTTAGTCCCTAAGTCATTCTAGAAGCCTTTTGGGAAAAGCTCTAAAAGGTGGCTTTCCAAAAATTAACCATAAAGTGCTTTTCACTATTCACGAAAACATCTTTCTGCGTCCGTTAAATCCAAAAATATTTCTGTAGGTCCAGAACATTTCAAGTACCCACTAAAATAATTCTGGATGCGTTCTGAAACATTTCGGATCAATGATTTTCTTCAGCGAAAAGCAACCAAGACGTTTCCGGCTGCTCCAGAACATTTTCGGTTTTCTCTCCGAAAAAATTCCAGAAATTCCCAGAACAATTCTGGCACCTCCAAAAAGTTCCAGGTGCGTGCCGAAAACCTTTTTGGCTTAATGGTTTACTCCGAAACAACTTTTCAGTTTTACCGAAAAATTTCCGGTGTTCTCTCCGGAACTTTTCCGTTGTCTCCGAAACTTTTTCGGTGACTTTCTCTCATACTCCCTGTCTAGTATTCAGCAGATAGATGACCCTTAAGCGTGTGACCCTATAGGTTCGGTGAACTATAGACATGACCGGAACACTTTCCGATCAATGATCAATAGCGGAACCATGGACACCCATATTGATCCCTATACCCACACGAATGAATATTCGAGTGAACCTGTTGTTGCTTTGCGATATGTTACAAACACCCGAGGAGAGACTTATCGGCATCCCCGTGGATCAACAAGTTTCTATGCCAGTTACCTCGTTACCGGTTTTGTTCTCTTTTCTCGTTTCCGTGTTCCGGCATCCCAGTGATCAAATCACAATGTGTCAGGCTAGACGATGATGGATACCGTAACACCGAGAGGGCCCAAAGAATATCTCTCCATCGTCGGACCAGCAACTCCCAATCTTGAGCTATCAAGTTACTTGTCACACTTTTCCATGAAGCCGTAAGCCGCCGTAATAGCCACCCTGTTACAGATGACGTTTAACAAACCCCAAAGTTCATGAAGCAAGTGCGAAGGAACTCGATACTCTCATGGTCTAAGGAATTATGCAAACGTTAACTTTCTCTGTGTTATTAACCATTAACTTGTGACGAATGTATCTCATAGCATAACATCAATTCAGGTTGATTCAATACAAGTGTTCTCCTAACATTGTGCCCTCAAAAGTTGCCGGCATAGACATGCCCCATGATGAGGAAAACGTGATCATCATGCAATAATTGAGCTAGTCTTAGAGGCCAGACTAGGAATACATTTTACCATTTATGTTTCCACACGTGCATATGGGTTTTCCTCAGAGCCTTTATGTATATATGGGCTCAGGAACCATAGCAGTTATAGCACGGAATATAAACTTAATTTTGAACAGGGAGATAATAATAACATTTATTATTGCCTCTAGGGCATATCTCCTACAATGATGTTATTCATGGCAATGATCATGTATATAGGCATTACGTCCGTGACAAGTAGACCGACTCCTGCCTGCATCTACTACTATTACTCCACCCATCGACCGCTATCCAGCATGCATCTAGGGTATTAAGTTCGTAACAAACGGAGTAACGCTTTAAGCAAGATGACATAATGTAGACAAAGTAAACTCAAGCAATATGATTAAACCCCATCGTTTTACCCTTAGTGGCAGCAATACAAATACGTGCCTCGCTACCCCTTCTGTCACGAGGTGAGGACACCGCAAGATTGAACCCACTACAAAGCACCTCTCCCATTGCAAGATAAATCAATCTAGTTTGCCAAACTAAACGGATAGATCAGAGACAAATACAAAAATATAACAATCATGCATAATAAAGTTCAGAAGAGACTCAATTACTTTCAATGAATAATCTAATCATAAACCCACAATTCATCGGATCCCAACAAACACACCGCAAAAGAAGATTACATCGGAACAATCTGATTGATCTCCGAGGAGAACATTGTATTGAAGATCGGAGAGAGAGAAGAAGCCATCTAGCTAATAACTATAGACCCGTAGGTCTGTGGTAAACTACTCACGCATCATCGGAAGGGCAGCAAGGTTGATGAAGAGGCCCTCCGTGATCGATTCCCACTCCGGCAGATTACCGGAAAAGTCCTCCAGATGGGCTCGTGGAAGACCACAGACTTGCGGCGGCGGATAAATCATTTCGGGGCTCCTTCTAGTGGTTTTGGGATTTACGGGAATTTATCGAAGTGGAATTAGGTCAAACGGAGCTGCGTGGGATCCACAAGCTCAGGGGGCGCGCCTAGCCCCCTGGGGCGCGCCCTGTGAGCTTGTCTCTCTCCCATAGGTCTTATGGCCTCCTCCCGAACCTTCTAGGGTCCCTTCTGGTCCAGAAAAAATGATCGTAAAGTTTCATCGTGTTTAGAATTCTTCTGGTATTGATTTTCTGAAAAACAAAAAAACATGCAGAAAACAGGAACTGGCACTGGGCACTGAGTTAATAGGTTAGTTCCCAAAATTGATATAAAATTGCATATAACGTATCTAAGATTGATAATATAATAGCATGAAACAATCAAAAATTATAAATACGTCGGAGACGTATCAGCATCCCCAAGCTTAATTCCTGCTCGTCCTCGAGTAGGTAAATGATAAAAACAGAATTTTTGATGTTGAATGCTACCTAGCATGTTTATCATGTAATCTCTTTCACGGTATTAATATTGAGAAACGATGAAGTAATTGATATCAACATAATAATATCCATGAATACTCGAACATAATCATTACTTTTTCAAAATATATGATGCTTAACGAATGTTATCCCTACTCATTGAATTATGTAAGCATGGCATGACTCCGTCTTCCTGACAAAAGTACAAATCATGATCACCCCGGTGTCAAGTCAAGCAATTGGATCATACTTTGTAACGCGCTTCAGCATTTTAAACTCCACTCAATACTTGAGCGTGAGCCATGGATATAGCATTACGGGTGGAATAGAATAATGTGGTAGAGATATAAGGGAAGACAAAAATGAAGAAAGGCTCACATCAACTCGGTGGATCGTTAGGCAATGGAGAGGCCTAGCAATCGATATCAATGCGAGGAGTAGGGATTGCCATGCAACAGATGCACTAGAGATATAAGTGTATGAAAGCTTGAATGGAACTAAGTGGGTGTGCATCCAACTTGCTTGCTCATGAAGACCTCGGGCATTTGAGAAAGCCCATCTTTGGAATATACAAGCCAATTTATATAATGAAAAATTCCCACTAATATACGAAAGTGATAACTCAGGAGACTCTCTATATGAAGAACATGGTGCATAATACCTATTGTATTCTAACTTCTCCATGACTTATACCCCACGATATAATCCATAGCATCATTAAAATTAGCACACTATGCAATATAAAATAGAATCTGTCTAAAACAGAACAGTCTGTAATGATCTGAACAAAAACCATACTTCTGTAACTCCAAAAATTCTGAAAACATAGGAAAACGTAGACAATTTGTATATCAATCATGTGTCAAAATTTCAGCCAATTCCCACGTTCCAGTAATTTATAGCATTTTCTGTACTGGACGCAAAACTTTCCGTTTTTACATAGAATCAAATCAACTATCATCCAAATCATCCCAAAGGCTTTACTTGGCACAAACACTAATTAAAACATAAAAAACACAATCATTACAGTAGAAATAATCACGTTTGCAAACAATAACAAAATAATTACTATTGGGTTGTCTCCCAACAAGCTCTTTCTTTATAGCCATTAAGATAGGCTTGAGATTTTATCGATGCTCACATGAAAGATAATAATTGAAACACAAAGAGAGAATCATGTAGCATGTGAAAAACACATTTAAGTCTAACATACTTCCTATGCATAGGCATTTTATAAGTAAACAAAGTATCAATACAAGCAAATTCTAGCATATGCAAGGAAGAAGAATAAAACATTAACAATTTGAACTTCAAGAGAGGTAAATGAACATGAAAATTCCTATAACCATATTTGCCTCTCTCATGATAATGACATGTAGGGTCATATTCAAATTCAACAATATAGCTATCATCTAAAATATCTCCACGATCCACATGCATGCAAATTTTATAATCTTCGAAGATAGTGGGATTAACATCAACTAAAGTCATGTACTCTCCGAACCCACTTTTATCAAAAAAATCATAATTGAACACTCTCCGAATATGTTGGATTCAAAGTTGACACTCTTCCAAACCCACTTTCAATATTATTGCAAACATTATTATCAACAACATATTCATCATGAGGCTTAAATAAATTTTCAAGATCATAAGAAGCATTATCACCACAATCATGATCATTGCAATAATAGTGGACATAACAAAATTATCATCCCCAAGCTTGTAGTTTTGCATATCATTAGCACAATTGACATTAATAGAATTTATGATAACATCATTGCAATCATGCTTTTCATTCAAGGAGTTATCATGAATCACTTTACAAATTTCTTTCAACACTTCATCACAATTTTCAGATCCATGAATTTCAACCAAAACTTCATAAAGATAATCTAGTGCACTCAACTCACTAGCAATTGATTCATCATAATTGGATTTTTTGAAAAGATTAGCAAGTGGATGAGGATCCATAGTTGTCTTAAATTTGTGCTTTTACTTCCTGTTCTTGAGTCATGACATGAAGGCAATAAAAGTAAAGTAAAATATTTTGGTGTTTTTAATTTTTTTTATAATGAGACTAATAAAAGTAAATAAAGGTAAATGCAAGTAAATGATAATTTGTGTGAAGGAACCTCATTGATATTCGATGATGTCTCCCCGGCAACGGCGCCAAAAATTCTTTCTGCTACTTGTGAGCTGCGTTGGGATTTTGCCCGAAGAGGAAGGGTGGAGCAATATAGTAGCGATAAGTATTTCCCTCAATGAGAACCAAGGTTTATCGAACCAGTAGGAGAATCACACAAGTATCTCGTCAACAGCACCTACACGCAAAAGAGCAAATGCTTGCACCCAATGCGGGCAAGAGGGTTGTCAATCCCCTTGGACTCGTTACTTGCAAGGATTAAATCTGAAAGTGATAGATAGATAAATTGCAAAGTAAAATAAAAAGAGTAAAATTGCAGCAAGGTAATTAGGGTTTTAGTAATATGATAAAAGTCGACCCGGGGGCCATAGTTTTCAGTAGAGGCTTCTCTCTCGTAAGAATAGCATACGGTGGGTAGACAAATTACTGTTGGGCAATTGATAGAATAGCGCATAGTTATCATGTTATTCATGGCAATGATCATGTATATAGGCATTACGTCCGTGACAAGTAGACTGACTCCTACCTGCATCTACTACTATTACTCCACCCATCGACCGCTATCCAGCATGCATCTAGGGTATTAAGTTCATAGCAAACGGAGTAACGCTTTAAGCAAGATGACATAATGTTGACAAAGTAAACTCAAGCAATATGATTAAACCCCAACATTTTACGCTTAGTGGCAGCAATACAAATATGTGCCTCGCTACCCCTTCTGTCACGAGGTGAGGACACCACAAGATTGAACCCACTACAAAGCACCTTTCCCATTGCAAGATAAATCAATCTAGTTGGCCAACCTAAATGGATAGATCGGAGAGAAATACAAAGCTATAACAATCATGCATAATAAAGTTCAGAAGTGACTCAATTACTTTCAATGAATAATCTGATCATAAACCCACAATTCATCGGATCCCAACAAACACACCGCAAAAGAAGATTACATCAGAACAATCAGATTGATCTCTGAGGAGAACATTGTATTGAAGATCGGAGAGAGCGAAGAAGCCATCTATCTAATAACTATGGACTCGTTGGTCTGTGGTAAACAACTCACACATCATTGGAAGGGCAGCAAGGTTGATGAACTGGCCCTCCGTGATCGATTCCCCCTCCGGCAGATTACCAGAAAAGGCCTCCAGATGGGATCGTGGAAGAACAGAGACTTGCGGCGGTGGAAAATTGTTTCGGGGCTCCTTCTGGTGGTTTTGGGATTTATGGGAATTTATAGAAGTGGAATTAGATCAAACGGAGCTGCGCGGGACCCACAAGCTCAGGGGGCACGCCTACCCCCCTAGGGCGCACCATGTGAGCTTGTCGCTCTCCCGTAGGTCTTCTGGCCTCCTCCCGAACCTTCTAGGGTCCCTTCTGGTCCAGAAAAAATCACCGTAAAGTTTCATCATGTTTGGACTTCTTTTGGTATTGATTTTCAGAAAAACAAAAAAACATGCAGAAAACAGGAACTGGCACTGGGCACTGACTTAATAGGTTAGTTCCCAAAGTTGATATAAAATTGCATATAAAGTGTCTAAGATTGATAATATAATAGGATGAAACAATCAAAAATTATAGATACGTCGGAGATGTATCACTAGCTTAGTTCATTTAATGAGTGGGAGAGGTAGGTGATTAAGTAGTAGATCTACTACTAGGGGGAGATGAGTCTAACTAGCTAGTGGAGAGGGAGAGAGAGCTAGTGAGTGAGTGGAGCGGAGGGGCAAGAGATATGGGGAGAAGGGAGAGAGAGAAGAAAGCAAGAGAGAGGAAGGGGGGCCATTAATGGAGATGGTGGAGGGGTAAAGAAGAGAGAGGGAGGAGGGGGAGAAGGAAGAGAGAAGAAAGCAAGTGTGAGAAGAAAGCAAGGGGTGAAGGAAGGGGAAGGGAGAGGGAGAGGGTAAAAAGGTGGAGGCTGCTTGCTCTTAGTTGTAGCGCAGGGCACGGCACCCGCGCTGCTACTAAGCCCAGTAGCAATAGCGTGGGCCCTGTACCACATGCTACTACTAAGTGGGGCCCACCAACTGGCCCCATGTATCCATATTAGCAGCGCGAGTGATATAGACCGCGCTACAGCTATCTAATTAGTTGTAGAACGGGTTTTATACCCACCGCCGCTACTATGGCCTGCCCCGGGGGCCACGGTGGGGACCACTTATTAGTAGCGCGGGGGTCCCATACCCGCGCTACAACTACTCTGTACCTATAGCGCGGGCTTATATCCCGTGCTACTACTAAGTAGCAGTAGCGCGGCCCACATACCCTATGCCACTATTAAGTGGCTGCCTATAAGGGTTTTCCTAGTAGTGATAAGCCGAGTGTAGTACTCAGCTTATACCCAGCTATCGAGTACTACACTCAGCTTATTGTCCAGAAGTCATTTTTTTGTTTGCTTACTGAAGCAGCTAAGGATGGCAATTTTACCCATGGGCATGGGTAGGGTATGGGTACATTTCCGTGCCCATGGGCAGTGCCCGAACCCTACCCGATTAGTCATGGGTAGGGCATGGGTATGGTTTTGTGCCCATGGGTATGCCCATACTGTCGAGGATATTACCCGCACCCAAGACCCGGCCTAGGTAGACCCGGCGCGGAGACAAGACCTGGCCTGAGGATGAGACCCGGCCTAGAGACAAGACCCGGCCTGAGGATGAGATCCGGCCTGATGATGAGACCCGGGCTGAGGATGAGACCCGGCCCAGAGACAAGACCCGGCCTGAGGATGATACCTGGCCTAAGGACGAGACCCGACCGGGAGACAAGACCCGGCCTGGAGATAAGTCAGCACTGGAGATAAGTCAGCTCTGGAGAGATTCGGCCTAGAGATGAGTCGGCCTGGAGATAAGTCAACTCTGGAGATAAGTCATCTATGGAGATGAGCTGGCCTGCTACAGTACAGGACCCGGCCTGCTACAGGACCTGGACTTAGATGAAATTCCACCAAGGAGTCCAAATACAAGACGGAGACCCCAAACTTGGAGGACACGGAGGACTTAGACTAGGACTCCGACTGCGGGAATAACCCGGAATCTTTTGTAACCCCAGGGACTCAGCTATTATATAAACGGAGTCCCTGGGTCATCAGAAAAGGAGTGACAAGTTTTTTAGACAGATGTTTTGATAGCTCTCGAGACCTAGGTAGTGAAACAACACCCTTGTAATCGAGACCTTCATACACAGTAAGCAATCTAGCAGGACGTAGGCTTTTACCTCCACCGAGAGGGGCGAACCTGGGTAAACTCGTGACTCTCATATTCCGATCAACCCCTCCAAGCCTTCACCTAGCAGCAATGGCCTCACAACGTAGTTCTCCTATGAGGACATCTGCCGTGACAAAACCATGACACATACCCTACCCGATTATCTTACAGGTGGGTTACATGTGTTAAAAACACTAAGCTTTCAAGTCTTTGCATGTAAGCTCCGTACCCCACCCCCATCCTCCTTCCAATAACCAATTACCCAACCATAAAAATCTCTCGACGGCTCACACCTCCACTACACATGGAACTAGCAATTATTCCTCCACCCGATGGGTACCCATCGGGCATGGATACCCATAGGGTATGGGCATGCGCATGAATACTTACCCGATAGGTAGGGTATTGGTAGAATTTTACGCGCATGAGAAACATGGGTATGGGTATGGGATTATTGTACCCACACCATACCCTACCCATTGCCATCCCGAGAAGCAGCCCTGCAATTCAGAACATATATATATACACACACACACAAAACACATATATGACAACAAGCACATATAGCCCAGCAATCTGCTGGAGCTGAATTTTGGCGTGGGATGGTTATTTGATGGATAGGATATGCCATAAAAATTTCAGCTCAATTAGATATCTCTAGATGGTACTTCCTTCACAGAGGTTCCAATTGAACAGAAACTTGGCAGAATATTGCTGGTGAAAATTTGTACTAAGCAAGATGATATTTTTGGATATTGTGGCAAGATATGTTCCCTAGCATCTCAGGGAATTATCTGAGAATTTTCTGAGTTGGGAAAATATGAGTTGCTTCACAAATGGCCAGTGCTGTCCAGAGAGCAAATGGAGTTTTCTGGACAAAATTTTGTACTGGACCGTGAAATGTTTTTGAAGATTGTGGGAGTAGATAATGACAAGAAGGTGTGGGATTAATTTGGGATTTTTCTGATCATCAGAACTATAGGTTGCTTCATAACCCATAGTGATGACAGATTTTCCCAAAGGAAGAAAATGAATATTTGGGAAAGATGAAGAATTGGAAATTGATCCAGAAGGTGAGTGACAAGGTTTTGGCAAGATGGTGAGGGCTTTGGATCACTGGGAGAAATTCATAAGTCCAAAGTCAACTGAAAAGGTTCAAAATCCATCCAAATTGCAAATAAAGCCAGAAAGATTTTGGAAAGAAAAAGTTGCCAAAAACCAGGTTGTCACATTACAAGGCAAAATGAGTGGGTGGATTATGGCCTGCAAGACACACAGGGTTATGTAGCACCTTCGTGAAAGTATCCCAATTAGTTATCGTTCCCGACGAAGAGCGAAGGAGAGTGTTAAATGTGAGTGTTTCTGTCGCACACAAGTTGTCACAGGTCTTGTGTGAATTAACTGTTTTGGTAGCTACATGGATTAGAGTAATGACAGGAGATAAGTAACTATGGGTTGAAACAAAGTAACGAGTGTAAAAAGTCAATAACGTAAAAGTAAAGAACTGAAATTAAACTATCGGTTTGTCTACAGTAGATAGGTTAGGCGTGGGGCAACTCAGACCATGGTGTTCATCAGATATACCATGCATCGGTACCAGTTACCTTTTCATGTGAATCTAGCTCGTAGATTATATGTTCGGTTGGTGGTTCACCCTTGAGTAGTTGAACTCCTCCATGCAGGGATTGTTCACCTCTATTGTCCTGCATCAACGTTACCATATGCATGGTCATTTTAGCAATTAAGGTCGTGAGACCGGACCAACGCTTTAAGTGCAGTGGATTCCCGTTATCCTCATATTGCCTTTGCTCCTCATTGATACCAACTCCTGTCACCTAGAGGTCACGGATTCGCTGAACAATATGTATTACCTATGTAGGTCTTTGGATCATGTTGCCTGGGCCCTTAATTTGGACAACAAGCATTACAGAGACCACATATAAATAACTTAATAATCAATCACAGGACTAGTTTCACAAATAACGACATATCGAGTAGGCACAAAATGAATTACCACCAATTCCCTACATCTCCCATGGCTATAGGGAATTCCTCGCGTATGAGAGAAGAGTAACCAATGAACATAGAGATTGTATAAGGGAAAACCATATCGATAATATTGCAGATCTCCACAATAAGATGAATGATCGATCTGATCTCAATCTCTAATAAAGTATGAATGAAGTTACAAACCATAGCTTGCCGGAACAGATCTAAGCGAAGCTCCTCTCCCCCGGATCTCTTCTCCTATGTTTGGGTTGTGATTGCAGCGTCTTCCTCTCCATTCTCCCTGTTCTCGCCTATACAAAAGTTGTTTGTATAGATGAGAGGGAGGTGGCGGCGGTTGGTACGAGTGCTTTCGCTCATACCAGGTGTCGTCTTCTCCTCTGGTGCGCCAGATGAAGTTTCTCCAAAAAGGGAAATTGTCCCATGCTGCTCCACTTGACTGGATATTGTTGTATTTCCTTCCAAAAGTATTAAACCTGCACAACAAGTAGGGAAATGGGATTTCTTTGTTCTCTAAAGGTTATTGTTAGTAAAAGGTGAAAACCAATAAAACCCGTCGAAAAACCAGTCAAAACAATCATCGAAAAGTGCCAAATTATTGAGTCATCAGTGGACACTAGCATGATTGGTGGGTTTTGGTTTGCCTGTGTAGGGGTGAAACCACATGCACACCTTTTATTTGAGAACGGAGGGAGTAAGAACTAACCTAGAGTCAATGTTGCCTGGAAGTCAAAGGGCCGTGAGGCATCACTGGGCTTCCTTGCGTAGGGCCAGATGCACCTCCTTGCACGTTGTTCGATCCAGCTCTCAGATTGAGCTATGAACATGAGACGGTAAGATGTATTAGGTAATGATGAAAATGGTGATTGAAAAGTACTGGCAGACAACTCACAAAGTTGAAGCTAGGAAAAGAAGGAAGACGATCTTGTGGAGCTCCGCCTTACATAGCATCCATTCTCTGCAGATTATTGTTGAGCATGTCAGGTTACATGTTCTAAAATGTTCCATGGATGGAATCATAGGCTATTATGGTAAAGAACTTATCCCAAAAAGGGCCGTAAACATCGCATTGTAAGCTTCCATTTGTTGAGCCCTACCCTGCTGCATTTGCTGCACTAGGAGTCGACTCCCCTCTGCATTTCTCTCGGCCTCGTCCGCCTTTCTCTTAGCCTCCATCCACAATCTTGCTTCTTCATCTAGACGGGTCTACAGTATGTCATTGCAAGTTCATCATCATGGCAATGCAAGCATGTAATCACGTGGAAGATCAATGAAGAAGAACATACCCGCATTAAGGTAAGCATCAACACTGCAGGCGAGGGGCGACACTCTATAGAAGGCAATGAGCTCGTCCTACTAGCACAGAGCTTGGGGAGGCTTCGAATGCCATCCATCGGGATGGAACCAACGCCAATCCATAACCGGCCATTTTGCAGGACATCTCCCGCCAGAATAGCAACCTCAACGTCAATGGGCTCCTCGAACGAATTAGCTGCTTCCCCGTGCACCTGCTTGAATATCTTTCGTGTATCCCTCCACCCTCAACATGGCTCCATGGCTGACGTACTGCGGCCCTTGAATCTCCGGATTCAGCTTATATGGCTCACGGGTCTCAACATAAGCCCAAAAGACACTGATACCCTAGCCTTTGTCTTTTACCGGCAATGGAATGCAATAAGATTCATAAATGGGATGTATTAAGGCATAAAGAATAACTTGATGGCAATGAATGAATGCTATTGTTTACCCTCTTCTACACGACACCGGGGAGGGTGAGGTTGCCTTGACGCTGTGCTGGACCAGTTTCAGGACCGCTTCCCGAAAATAAATTCCAGAAATAACCCCTCGTGTCATCACTATCCCCAAGATCATTTTAACTAGTGGACACGTCCTTGATATAGATTACCAATCAATTACAAGGTTGAATACAAGATCATAAAGGTCCAAAGTTTGCAGCAGTGGTTTCTAGTAGCGGACGGCAGAAGCGATCCACGGGTCACCAACTTTGGTGAGGCTCCATTCTGCAGGAAAGGATGACTGGGATAACTCCTAGCTTACGTGGCCACTATCACAGGCTCCTATACTGACACCTTTTCTCCAAAATCTGGCCAATCAACAAGCCAGGTGAGTACTTTGAATGTACTCGCAAGACATCATGGACAAAAAATATAATGAAAGCAGGCAGAATGCATGCAGTAAATTCTTAAGTAGATTAGTGCTACTTCCGCAGGAGTCATTGGGTTTCCCCAAAGAGGAAGGGTGATGTAGATAGTAGCAAAGCTTTCCCTCAGTGAAGAACCAAGGTTTAATCGAACTAGTAGGAATCAACAAACTGCCAAGATAAGCAGGACCTACACACAAACAAGATAAAATACTTGCACCCAACGTGGCAAGGGGGTAGTCAAGCTCCTTGTCTTGCTAGTTACAAGGATAAAAGCAAATAGATAGATAGGTAATGGTACGACAAACAGTAAAGAAGCAAATTTGTAGAAGTTTGTATTGATGGAAGAATAGACCCGGGAGCCACAGGTTCACTAGAGGTAACTCTCTCGAAAGAAGGCAATTGGCATGGTAACAAATTAGAGTTGGGCAATTAACAAGAATAGCAATCTTTATAACTATGATCATTCATGGCATAATCTCATATAGGCATTACGTCCGTGACAAATAGACCATTAATCGAACTACATCTACTACTATTACTCCACCCCAAGAGCGCTATCCAGCATGCATCTCAAAGTATTAAGTTTGCAAGAAACAGAGTAACGCAATAAGCATGATGACATAATGTAGACAAGAAGAAATCTAGCAATAAGATCATATCCCATCGTTTTATCCTTAGTGGCAACAATACAAATATGTGTCTTGTCCCCATTCTGTCACTAGGATATAGAACACCGTAAGATTGAACCCACTACAAAGCACCTCTCCCACTGAAGATAAATCAAACGAACTTGGCCAAAGAAGATAGATAGATCGGAGAGAAATAAAAAGCTATTTAATTATGCAGCAAAGAAACTTCAAAAGATTCAATATCATTCAATGAACAATCTGATCATAAACTCACAATTCATCATGTCCCAACAAACACACCGCAAAATTACATCGGATTGATCCCAATCACACAAGGAAGAAGGGGAACATGGTATTGAAGTTCCAAAAGAAAGAGAGCACCATCTAGATACTACTATGGACCCGTAGGTCCTGAAGGAACTACTCACACATGGTCATGGAGGCAGCAAGGTTGATGAAGAGGCCTCCGACAATGGCTTCCCCTCTGGCAGGGCTCCGAAACAGGGCTCCAGATGGGATGTCTTCGGAACAGAGGCTTGCGGCGGCGATAAAATTCTTCTGGAGGTTCGATGGATGGTTTCGGTATTTATAGGGATTTATGACGATGGAATCAGGTCAAGGCGATAACCGAGGGCCTCACATGGACAGGTGGCCCGGCCACCCCCTGGCCGCGCCACATGTCCATTTGCCTGGCTGGTGGCTCCTCTCGACGCTTCCTGAAGCTTCTAGTGTTTCTTGTTGCCCAAAAAAATCGTGTTAAATCGACAACGTACTTTGACCTCCGTAGATATTGATTTCCTGCGAAACCAAAAACAAGCAGAAAATAGGAACTGGCGCTAGGCACTAAATTAATAATTTAGTCCATAAAAATAATATAAATTGCTATAAAAAGAATATAAAAATGATAACATAATAGCATTAAACAATAAAAAAATATAGATACATTTGAGACATATCAATTAGCAATATTATGACATGGCATAAAGTCAACCAAAGCATGATGTTAATTTAATCAAGTCACATGATTAAAGGCTGGTTATGTACTCATCTCTACTAAGTTACTTTATATTTCAGATTTTGGGATAGTTCCTACATCGTATCTGGATCATAGTCTAGAATTTTTCCCCAAACAACACAATGACAACCAAATCGTAGGTGATCTCAGACTTGTGATGGAAATCCAACTTCATGTCAAGTATGGATTATGACAAGCAATTCAAGCAAGATCAACTACTCCCATCGAACGTTCCTATCATCAATCCAATAACCAAACATAACCTCAATTGTTCCAAATATATAAAGAAAAAGATATCAGTATGCAATCATATAAGAATAATATATCTGCATAGAAAATAAAGGTTACCAAACAATATGAACAAGGTATAAGTAATCATATTGTCACACAAAAATAAAGTCGGGTCTCAGGAGGTAGGACCATCCAAATAATCCCAAGAGAAAAACTTAAAGGAATGCCACAATTGGGTATCTTCGCGATGCCACACAAAGGGCTTTAATCCAAATAAAACAAAAGGCAAGGTAGGTTCCAGGAGGTAGGACCGTCCCGAGAATCCCAAAAGAAAAGAACACACAAGCCAGTCAGGTGTCTTCGCGATGCCTCGCAAGGTCTTGAAAAGAAATGCCAATCGGGTATATGTTGCGATGCCTCGAAAGGTCTTGAAAAGAAATGCCAATCGGGTGTCTATTGCGACTCCTCAAAAGGTCTTGAAAAGAAATGCCAATAGGGTGTATGTTGTCATGCCTCGAAAGGTCTTGAAAAAATGCCAATCGGGTGTCTGTTGTGATGCCTCGAAAGGTCTTGAAAATAAATGCAACAGTTGGGTCTCTCTGCGACGGCTCATAAAGGGCTTCAATTTCATAAGAAAATAAAAGCAAACATGTATCACACATGTTATAATGAGTTTCCAGGAGGTAGAACCTTCCCAGAAGATACCCACACAATACATATAAGAGAAGGGGTTAGTCCAAAACAACATCAATAATAATATCCATAATAGCATCAATAATAACAATAATCATTAGGTATAGGTGATTCATGATCAATTCTTTGTTTGTCATTTCCTTCGAAGACCGACACTAAGACCGACACTTGACGCTTCCAAACTGAAGTCCTTAACCGTGGACACGGCTATTAGAATAGGTTGTACACTCTGTAGAGGTTGCACTCTTTGCCCACATGTAAAGGATTTCTTTTGCCAACACTGGAGTGTTAACAAGAGATTTCCAATTATGGCCTTTGGGTAGCAACATGCCTGACCTACACACACCAGTTTTAAGTCTCCAAGCCAGGAATCACCCAAGGCATAGGACAATTAAAACCTTAAGTCGGGGAGGCTCCAACCTCAAGTAGCAATGAGCAGACGACCATATTTATAATGCACGCAATACACAGGGGCGCTACCCCTGTTCGGCTCCAACCGGGACACTCATGCTCCCTGGACCAAGTGACAGGATTTACCCAGGGCCAATGGTACCATTCACTTGGCCCCTCTGTATGGTGTGTGCGCAGGGAAGGGGTTAAGAACTTACTAAACCATACCCTACCCATATCAGGGACATCTGGTAGCACGAAACATGTTTGGGAGATGATGGTAACAAGAACCGATCTACGGTCGACTCTGGAGGATTTATGTTCCCTGCAGTGGTTAGCATGATAGCAGTTATCTTTAAATTCAGTGTCAACATAGGGCCACAACGCTAGCATGCTCCGACATTCGTAAAGATCAAGGCATGACAACGCTCCGACGTGATCACCCCCCTGCCGGTCATGCTGCAACATGACTTCATCTTTATTACCTGCTCCAGCAAGAGGTACCTAACAAGCATAGGCATGTATAGCATGAGGCAGATAACACATCCACATATATCCCATGCTTATTGGAGATCAAACGATAAGTGAGCAACCACACATACATGCCATGGTCATCACTTTGTATATTCATTCATTATAAACATAAGCATGTTCATAAATTCTCGGAAGAAATCAACCAAGCAATCACCATATCAAGTGTTCAAGATGCTTGCCTTGAGCATATAGTTAGATTGGGTACACTCCAGGATTCTTGGAAAAATCATTTTTCCCTCTAATTCCTATTTTCAAAATAATCGAAGAATCACATAAAACCAAATAGTACAATAAAGTTGTTTGGATTTTTTTTCAATAAATACTAAAATAGACTAGAGGAAAAAAAAAGAAGAATTTCAAAAA
This sequence comes from Elymus sibiricus, assembly GCA_039707655.1. Taxonomy (NCBI): domain Eukaryota; kingdom Viridiplantae; phylum Streptophyta; class Magnoliopsida; order Poales; family Poaceae; genus Elymus; species Elymus sibiricus. The sequence goes on from CM077674.1 coordinate 33,694,905, forward strand.
AAGAATCAACTAAAAAGGAGTTAGGAATAAAAAGTTATTAAGGATTTAGTCCCAGGGATCTTTCTATAAATATTTTATTTACAGCCGGGTCCTAAATAGTTTAAACAGAAAACGTTTCGGCCCGAATATGTTTTCTAAAGGGGAAAACGTATTTGGCATTGAGGGAAAGCGTAAACTACAGAAAAAGTTAAAAACCTGACGAACAGGGCCCATGGCTCAGGTTTTACTCTAGTCAACTCCCGCGTCGTCTACCTCAGCCCAATAGAGCCCCTGCTTCTGGTGACCATCGCCGACGAACGGTGGCACCACCCCGGAATCCAAGCACATGGGTGAGGTCACGAGACTGGGGGGCATCCAGGGAGGTAGGTATCGGGCTCCAACAAATACCGATGCACCGACGACGAGGATTCCCGTGGGGCTCTGGCGAGGTCACATTAGGTCTTTTGCCTCTGAGCTTCCTCTGGCGAAATTGACAAGCACGTAGCGTGTGCGGTGGTTAGGGGAGTCTACTAGAATGGTCAATTGAATTACGGTGGCTTGGTTTGCTCGGGATCATCCGAGAGGGGGTGGTGGGCTTGTCTGCCGAAATCGGGGAAGAAGAGCACGAGAGGTGGAACTAGCCTTGGGGATTGATGATTGAGAGGTGTATGGGCTTCTGTGATGCAAGAAGAGGCTCGTGGTGGTACTTAAATATGTGCAGGAGGTCGGTTTGGGAGCGTTCAGGAACCGGGGTGAGGTGGTGGTGGCCATTAATGGCGGAGATAAGGTGGTTGCGGCCGTTGCATGGTTGGTGAGTTGCGGATGGTCCCGTGTAGTTGGTGGTTGAGCAAGGGAAGCCCTAGAAGCCCCTGACTGGTGCCAGGTGCCTTGGGTGAAACAAGGCTGAGATGGCGGCGTTGGGCGGCGGCTCTTGTCAAGGAGAGGTGTGGGTGGGTGGCGGAATGACCTAGAGGTCCTCGCTATGGACCAGAACGAGCAGGGGATGCAGCAGGCGAGCGATAGGAGCTTGGGTGCCGTCGAGGTGCAGTACGGCCGCTCTGGCCACGTCCAGGGCATGCCAACTGCGTGGTCACCAAGCTAACTGCGTGTCCATCGCGTGTCCAAGAGCAATACCATGTCCTATTGGTGTGGTGATGCTGGAATAACACTCTGGTGTGGTTGGTTTGGTGAAAAGATCAAGTTGCCAATGGAGGTTTAGTAGGTTGCAGATTTCTGCCATGCACAAAAGGTGCTTGACAAAATGCTACAATGATTTAGGAGTTTTTGTTGACTATGAAACTTGGCAGGATGGTGCTTCAATAGATGATAAATAAGATGGTAAGGTTGGTTTGGAAAAATAAGTAACTTGCAAGTGCAAGTTTTAGTAGATTTCAGTTATGATCCAAACTTTTGATGAATTATTTGAAGGTTTTACAAGATGCAAATGGAGCTGAATTTCTAGAATTATGGTTTTCTACAGATGGACTATGAGATGGTAAAATTTAAGATTTTTTCCAAGCAAGATAGAAAAGGGTTGTAGTTATAGGCTTAAATTGGTCTAGAATTGATAAGTGGAAGTTGTGCACATAATTTTCAAAATAGTAGGATGGGTTTTTGCATAAAAGTGATCTTTAGGCCTATGAGAATCTCCCAAAATTTTGTGGCATTTTTATAAAATTTAAATGAAATATTTTCAAGCCAACATATGATATTAGGGTCTAAAAATAGAAATAAAAGCATTCTTTTTTGGGATATTTTATTATGAAAATATTTCCTACTGAATCCTAAAAAGTAATGAAAGAATTGGGCAATATTATCAAGACCAACAATATTTTCCAAAAGTTTCTATAAGGAAGAAGGGAATTTGGAAAGAAGGAAACAAAGAAAGGTCTGTAAAATTATCAAAGGATCCAATTTAATTGTCAAAATTATTTCTGATAAAATTTTATTTTGCAAAAACCTTGTATTAACATTTGGGGTGTTACAACGCCTATCCCCCTTAAGGAAAATCTCGTCCTCGAGATTTGTTAAGGGTAGAAAAACTAATTGCACACCATAACAAACAAAACACTCATACACACAAGACATAATCATGGCAATACATTCATGGCATACACCCTAAGAAACAACACAAAAGTCACACCATGCAAACAAGCACTTTACACTACAACAAACACACTCATGATTGTCTACGGTCCAACGTTGAGATCAACTTGATTTTGCAGAAAGGTTCCTGCATCTGGGACACACTTCCCTTCCTCGGGAGGAAGTGGAGGAAGAAGACGAAGAACATGTCCTTTCTGAGATGGCAGGGGTGGTCCTCCAATGGCGATCTGGGGATTCAGAACAGCAAGAAAATGGAGATAATACATTAGTTGCTGGGTTAGATGCTCCTAGGTCATCACATATTGAATAAGGTTGGCCAACGCTGGATCTCTTTCTATACGTTCACAACGGAACGTTGCTTCCGCTCCGAATGCTGCGCGGCTCGGAAAGTAGCAGCACTTTCTTTCGCCAGCCTTTGGTACCGAGAATCGAAGGTGGGTAACTGCCTCATAGGTGGCGAACTCTATGGCCATCTTTGGGGTTGGCATGGATCTCTCGACAAAAACAATATACGGAGGGTCCTGGTTCAAATCTTCGGGTAAGATTTGCACAACTGCCCAGTATTTTGAGGAGTTAGAGGTGATCCTCAACTTGTAGACCTCATACTGGGGTTGGTGGGCGGAACCAAGGGTATTGCGGGCAAAATCCCACAAAATCTTACCAAAACTGTCGGGGTTTGTGTCTAGAGTTCTTGGGTAGGCTCTTGAGTGAGACATTGGGTGGCTGGGTAATGGTAGCTGTGGAAATGGTCGATGGTTGTTGCTGTTTCGTACGGGAATGGTCTCTTATATAGAGTCCTGGGTGCAGTTGGCTTAGGTTGAAAATAGGAGGCGGCGCAAGTACACCTTGGATATAGGTCCTCCCATAGGGTTGGCTGAGGTTAAGCTAACGTGCCAGACCTCAATCCCCAAAAGAGAATTGATGCCTTACTGTATTGGTTGGGTAGGTGTGGGTGGTAATGGCAGCTATGGCTTTAGAGGTTCAAACCCTACCATGCAAGCGAGCACCACATACAAAACAAATCATGCAACACCAAGCAAGGCACAAGCAAGATACTAGCATACAAGCATCCTAACAATTTCACTATAGGCATACCACTACCACTCTCAAGCCATAGGAATAGGGTTACAAAACAACAGGGCCACCAAGGACTCAACAACTAAGCTAGTGGGCTCAGTCTACTTCGTTGACATCTAGCCGGGTGTGCCTAGCAGATGTCAGGACATCTCCATTCGCTTCAGCTCCAGAGCTGGCAGGGGTAGGATTGGGAGTCACAGGGCCGTGGTAACGACGGTGCCTCTCACATGATGTCGTAGCCACAGTCCCATTGGAATAGGTCGCCAATAGGTGACAAAGTTCCTCTAGGTGCACGAATGCATTGCCTGGTTGAATAATAGGGGTGGACCTGGGAGGCTCGAGGGGTCTTCTGAGTAGCACTACTGGGGTGTCAGAGACGGGTGCAACTTCACTTCTCACAGGGGTCAGGAGAGCAAGAGTGCTGTGGGCTGCAATCACCTCATTGGTAAACTGATCGAAGAGTGCCTCTTGCACTCTCTAGTAGTGCACTAGATGCACTAGAGCAGGATCTAACTTCTAGTCTCCGTTGGTGACTTGGGTCAGGCTACCATAGCCGGCACGGCTAGGGTAGTAGAAGAAAGGGCGGTTGTTAACCCTCAGAGACAGATACGGAGTTGAACTATGGCCTCTTGGGTGGCAAACTAGATGGCTTGGGGTTCCTCGGATGTCGTGCTTTCGGTGAACTGGTAGGGGCATTCCACTGTAGTACCCAGAAGTGATGGATGACATCACTCACATGCTCCATATACACTACATACTCTAGAGGCCCTTCTATACCAAGGGCATGACGAGTGACGTTGGTGAGGATGGCTACAAAATCTCCAACCTCGTCTGCGGTGGTCTCATTGCAAACAATGGCACCGGGCATATTGGTGGTTGGGATGACTAAGCAAGGATGAAGGCTGTGTTGTGCTGGCTTGAGGGAAAGCTTCATTAATAGGCCAACTGGGTTTTCTATCGCACGCATGAGGATGGGACAACTCAGGTGTCTGGCACAGGCACACGGTCTATGGTTTAGGTTGATAGGTTGGGCATCGACTGTCAAAAGACGTCGGCTGTCCACTGCTCAGGCTATCGGATAGGCTAGGCTTGACTAGGATCAAGGAAAAACTTGGATGGTAAGGAAACCCATGGATAATGGCCGTGCTAAGCTAGGGTTAACCTACGGTCAGCCTAGCTCTGATACCATTGCTGTCGGGGCCGCTTCCGGGAAACAAATTCCAGAAATAACCCCTCATGTCATCACCAGCCCCAAGATCATTTTAACTAGTGGACACGTACTTGATATAGATTACCAAGCAATTACAAGGTTGAATACAAGACCATAAAGGTCCAAAGTTTGCAGCAGTGGTTTCTAGTAGCGGATGGCAGAAGCAATACATGGGTCTCCAACACTGGTGAGGCTCAATTCCATAGGAAAGGCTGACTAGGATAACTCCTAGCTTAGGTGGCCGCTATCTCGGGCACCTATGCTGGCACCTTTTCTCCAGAATCTGGCCAATCAACAAGCCAGGTGAGTACTTTGAATGTACTCTCAAGACATCGTGGACAAAAGATATAATGAAAGCAGGTAGAGTGCATGTAGTAAATTCTTAAGTAGATTGGCAATATTATGACATGACATAAAGTCAACCAAAGCATGTTGTTTAATTTAATCAAGTCACATGATTAAAGGCAGGTTACCTACTCATCTCTAGTAAGTTACTTTATATTTCAGATTTTGTGATAGTTGCTACTCCATTTCTGGATCATAGTCTAGAATTGTTCCCCAAACAACACAATCACAACCAAATCTTAGGTGATCTCAAACTTGTGATGGAAATCCAACTTCATCTCAAGTATGGATTATGACAAGCAATTCAAGCAAGATCAACTACTTACTTCGAACGTTCCTATCATCAATACAATAACAAAACATAACCTCAATCATTCCAAATATATAAACAAAAAGATATGAGTATGCAATCATATAAGAATATTATATCTGCATAGAAAATAAAGGTTAGCCAAACAATGTCAACAAGGTATAAGTAATCATATTGTCACACAAAAATAAAGTCGGGTCTCAGGAGGTAGGACCATCCCAATAATCCCAGGAGAAAAACTTAAAAGAATGCCATAGTTGGGTATCTTCGTGAAGCCACACAAAGGGCTTTCATACAAATAAAGCCAAAGGCAAGGTAGGTTCCAGGAGGTAGGACCATCCTGAGAATCCGAAACGAAAATAACACACAAGATAGTTGGGTGGCTTCGCGATGCCTTGAAAGGCCTTGAAAAGAAATACCAATTGGGTCTCTGTTGCGATGCCTCGAAAGGTCTTGAAAAGAAATGACAATCGGGTGTCTATTGCAACGCCTCAAAAGGTCTTGAAAAGAAATGTCAATCGGGTGTCTGTTCCGACGCCATGAAAGGTCCTAAAAATAAATTTCACAGTCGGATGACTCTGTGACGCCTCATAAAGGGCTTTAATTTCATAAATATAGAAAAGCAAACACGTATCACACAGGGCATAATGAGTATCCAGGAGGTAGAACCTTCCAAGAAGATACCCAGACAATACATATAAGAGAAGGGGTTAGTCCATAATAGCATCAATAATAATATTCACAATAGCATCAATAATTACAATAATCATCAGGTATAGGTGATTCACGATCAATTCTTTGTTTAGTTATTTCCTCCGAAGACCGACACTTGACACTTCCAAACTGAAGTCCTTAACCGTGGACACGGCTATTCGAATAGGTTTTACACTCTGTAGAGCTTGAACTCTTTACCCACATGTAAAGGATTTATTTTGCCAACACCGGAGTGTTAACGAGAGATTTCCAATTATGGCCTTTGGATAGCAACATGCCTGACCTACACACACCATTTTAAGTCTCGGAGGCAGGAATCACCCAAAGCATCGTACAATTAAAACCTTAAGTCGGGGAGGCTGCAACCTCGAGTAGCAATGAGCAGACGACCATATTTATAACGCGCGCGATACACGGGGGCGCTGCCCCTCTTCGGCTCCAACCGGGACACTCATGCTCCCTGGACCAAGTGACAGGATTTACCCAGGGCCAATGGTACCATGCACTTGGCCCCTCTATATGGTGTGTGTACGGAAGGGATTAACAACTTACTAAACCATACCCTATGCATATTAGGGACATGTGGTAGCACGAAACAAGTTTGGGAGATGATGGTAACAAGATTCGATCTACGGTCGACTCCGGAGGATTAATGTTCCCTACAATGGTTAGCACAATAGCAGTTATCTTTAAATTCAGTATCAACATAGGGCCACAACCCTAGCATGCTCCAACATGCATAAAGATCAAGGCATGATCACACTCCGACGTGATCACCCTCCTGCCGGTCACGCTGCAACGTGATTTCCTCTTTTATACCTGCTCCTGCAAGAGGTACCTGACAAGCATAGGCATGTATAGCACAAGGCAAATAACACATCCACATATATCCCATGCTGATTTGAGATCAAACGATAAGCGAGCAACCACACATACATGCCTTGGTCATCACTTTGTATATTCATTCATTATAAACATAAGCATGTTCATAAATTCTAGCAAGCAATCAACCAGGCAATCACCTTATCAAGTGTTCAAGATGCTTGCCTTGAGCATGTTGTAACATTGGGTACACTCCAGGATTCTTGGAAAAATCATTTTCCCTCCAATTCCTATTTTCAAAACAACCAAAGAATCACATAAAAACAAAACACTACAGTAAAGTTGTTTGGAAATTTTTGAAATAAATTCTAAAATAAACTAGAGGAAAAAATAAAGAATTTCAGAAAAAGAATCAATTAAAAAGGAGTTAGGAATAAAAAGTTATTAAGGTTTTAGTTCCAGGGATCTTTTTGTAAATATTTTATTTACAGCCGGGTCCTAAATAGTTTAAACAAAAAACATTTCGGCCCGAACACGTTTCCTAAAGGGGAAAACGTATTTAGCATCGAGGGAAAGCATAAACTACAGAAAAAGTTAAAAACCTGACGAACGGGGCCCATGGCCCGGGTTTGACTCCAGTCAACTCCCGCGTCGTCTACCTTGGCCGAACAGAGCCGCTGCTTCCGATGACCCTCGCCGGTGAACGGTGGTGCCTCCCCAAAATCCGAGCACATGGGTGAGGTCAGGAGACTGGGGGCGTCCAGGGATACATGTATCGGGCGGTAGCGAACACCAAGGCACCGGCGGCGAGTATTCCCGTGGGGCTCCGGCGAGGTCAGATTAGGGCTTTTGCCTGTGAGCATCCTCTAGTGAAATTGACGAGCACGTAGCGCATGTGTTGGTTAGGGGAGTCTACTAGAATGGTCAATTGAATTACGGTGGCTTGGTTTACACGGAATCATCCTAGAGGGGGTGGCGGGCTTCTCTGCCGAAATTGGGGAAGAAGGGTGTGAGAGGTGGAGGTAGTCCTGGGGATTGATGATTGAGAGGTGTATGGGCTTCTGTGATGCAAGAAGAGGCTTGGGGTGGTGCTTAAATATGCGCGGGAGGTCGATTTGGGAGGGTTCAGTAACCGGGCGAGGTGACGGTGGCCATTACTGGCGGAGATAAGGTGGTTGCGGCCGTTGCATGGTCGGTGAGCTGCGGATGGTCCCGTGCGGTTGGTGTTTGAGTGAGGAAGGCCCTGGCAGCCCCTGACTGGTGCCGGGTGCCTTGGGGGAAACGTGGCCATGACGGCGGCGTTGGGCGGCGGCTGTAGTCGGTGCTAACCGGCGCTACTGGCCAAGGAGAGGTGCGGGTGGGTGGCGGAATGACCTAGAGGGCCTCGTTGTGGACCAGAATGAGCAGGGGAGATAACAGGGGACTGACAGAAGCTCGGGTGCCACTGAGGTGCAGTACAGGTGCTCTGGCCACGTCCAGGGAGTGCCAACTGTGTGGTCACCAAGCTAACTACGTGTCCACCACAAGTCGAAGAGCAAGACCATGTCCTATTGATGTGGTGATGCTGGAATAACATTCTGGTGTGGTTGGTTTGGCAAAAAGATCAAGTTGGCAATGGATGTCTAGTAGGTTGCAGGTTTCTGCCATGCACAAAATGTGCTTGAAAAAATGCTAGAGTGATTTAGGAGTTTTTCTTGACTATAAACTTGGCAGGATGGTGCTTCATTAGATGATAAATAAGATGGTAAGGTTGGTTTGGAAAAATAAGTAACTTGCGAGTGCAAGTTTTAGTAGACTTCAGTTCTGATCCAAACATTTGGTGAATTATTTGAAGGTTTTATAAGATGCAAATGGAGCTGACTTTCTAGACTTAAGGTTTTCTACAGAAGGACTATGAGATGACAAAATTTAAGATTTTTCCAAGCAAGATAGAATATGAATGTGGTTATAGGCTTAAATTGGTCCAGAATTGAAAAGTGGAAGTTATGGTCACAATTTTCAAAAGAGTAGGATGGTTTTTTGCATAAAAATGATCTATAGGCCTATGATAATCTCCCAAAAAAATTGGCATTTTTATAAAATTTATTTGAAATATTTTCAAGCCAACTGAGGTTATTTAGGGTTTGAAAATAGAAATAAAAGCATTCTTTTTTGGGATATTTTATTATGAAAATATTTTATTATGAAAATAAAAGTAATGAAAGAACTGGGTAATATTATCAAGACCAACAATATTTTCCGAAAGTTTCTATGAGGAGGAAGGGAATTTGGAATGAATGAAATAGAAAAAGGGCTTTAAAATTATCAAAGGATCCAATTTATTTGTCAAAATTATTTCTGATAAAATTTTATTTTGCAAAAACCTTGTATTAAAATTTGGGGTGTTACAACCAGACATCAAGCCACTTTCACTCTATTAAGTCTAGTAGGCCATCACCTACGGTCTAAAATCCTGATAAATTAATGTCCAAGTGATGGGCGATGTGGGTGATGACACCACCACAATGAATACTACTAGAAGCATGCACATGCTGCGTATGAAAATGAGCTATCATAAGTGCACCCAAATTGTTTTTTCAACCAACTGGTGGTGAAGTGCGGCATGGAGCACGCGCATCTCCGGGGCAGCCATGCCCCCTACGTTCAATTGCCCAAAAATAGTGTTGGCGAGAAAGATCATGAAGTAGCGAATGGCAGGGTTCTGAATAGTTGATACCTTCGCTTTAGTGAAGTTGAAGTCCTGGTTGCAGGAGATGACCTAGCACGTTCCCCTAGCGGCAGTGAGTGGTTCGGCTTCGGGCATGGGATAACCTGCATTCTCAAAGACAAAAATGTTGCAAAGATTTTGCAAAGTGAATGTAAAAGGATGACCTGCAATGATGAAGCGGCACTCCAGCTGGGTACCTGGACACCGAGGTTATCCTTGAAGGTGGCGTGGAACTCATGGGTAATCTCCTTGTACATCAGGGTGTGGAGTTGACCAAACACACCCATGCCCGCGTTGTGCGCCATCCAGTCAAAGTCGGCGATAAGTCCTTGTTGAGTAATGAACGTACGAAAAATCAATGATACTTAGTGAAATTTTCGTGGGGATCGACTTCCTGCATCACCTACAATCGATTCTACGTAAGAACTAAGAACTCTAACGTCCAAATCAAACAAAAATCAAACTATTACCGATCCCATCTAAGTTCATATTGTGAAAGAAATAACCACGGATCAGAGAAAGTAAGTCATGGATCGGGAGAGAAACTTACCGGAGAGAAGATTTCCCAACTCAAATGAATGAAATCAGGGAAGAATCGAAGGTTTGAGTGGATTTGGAGTGAGGGTTTGAGAGGAAGAAATGATAGGCACGAGGTTCGGGATGAATTTTCCCTCTCCTCGGTCGCGAGCCTCTTATGAGCCCGATTTGACGCAGTACGAGCATGGGTACAAGCGGGAGTGCTCGTACCGCACGCCGGCTTGCGTGTAATTTGATAACTAGAGTTTTCAGGGTAGCTGGTATGAGGGCTAGTATAAGCGCTTGCACTCGTACTATGCCCTGTCTTCTCCTCTGGAGTCGTTGAAGGCTGCTGCGCGTCGTTGGTACGAGCGCTGGCACTCGTTCCGTGCTCTGTCTTCCCCTCTCAACAATTTTGAGCTGCTGGTGTCCCTCTGGTATGACCACAGGTATGAGTGGTCGTGCTTGTACCCCCCACCGTCTTCTCCTCTGGAAGGTTTTGAACTTCTCGGGAGGCTTTTGGTACAAGCACGTGCGCATATACCGTGCCCCGTCTTCTTCTCTGGACTCCCGATGGTGTTTCTGGTGGTTCGGTACGACCCCTGATATGAGCTAACGTGCTCGTACCGAGCACTGACTTTCTTCCTGATGCCTCCAAATGACTCCATTTTCTTCTCTCTTCTTACATACCCTTTGTGTTATCTTCTCAAGTATAATTCTCCTGTGAAACATGATCTCTAGGATCCTTCTTGTTAAATTATGAAGACGAATGATCGGTAATCAATGATTTACTCTTTTATTTTTGCATTTATAAAATGATGGGTTGCCTCCTATTAAGTGTTGGTTTTTATGTTGCTGAGCTGAATCTTTATACTTTACCTCAGGTATGGACCTCAAATGGTCCGCACTTCTTGGTTCTTACCACTTCTACTCTTCTCGAAGGTGGGATATACTTCTCCTTTTCTCCGGGCTTTCTCGAGAAGTACCTGATTATTTCTTCATCACATATTCTGAAGGTCATCTTCCCTTCCACGCAATCCAATGCTGCACCCGCGGTAGTATGAAACGGCCTTCCAAGAATAATAGATAAGTTTTCATCTTCTGGCATATCAAGTATAATAAAATCAGTGGGAATGACATGTTCGTCCACTCTCAAAAGGATGTCTTTCACCATACCTACAGGTAGTTTAGTAGACTTGTCAGCCATCTGCGAGGTTATAGTGGTAGGGACATATGCAACAAATCTAATTTCTTATAGAGTGAGAGTGGCATGACACTTACCCCTGCTCTGATGTCACATAAAGCATTGTGTATATCGATATTACCTATAGAGCAAGAGGTTGTTGGTATACCTGGATCTCCTAGTTTTGCTGGTATCTTTTCATCTAAGGGGTAAATGGATATGGTTGCCACCTGTTCTTTTAAATTCAAACTCCTTTTGTTATTTATGATGTCACGTATAAATTTACCATAAGTAGGTATTTTCAAAACATCATTCATAGATAATTGCACTTGGAGATTTGCCAGAGCTTTAACAAATGAAGCATAAAGTTCATTATTCGAAGGAGGTCTTACCGCTTTTGAGTAAGGCAAGGTTTTCTTTGCTCTACCTTTGTCTTTATCCTTCTTTTTACCTTTTTCTTTGCTTTGTTCAGGAGTGACCACTTTTTCTGGTGGTTTTCTCTTTTGAGGAGACTTATCTCGCTTCTCAATTGTCGTTTCTCGAGTTACTTCTGGTTTCGGTGTGGTCTCCTCTTTGTCTTCAGCATCGATGGTCTTGGCGTCCGAATCAACTTCATTGGCTTCTTCATTTTCTTCTTCAGGGCCTTGAGCATCTTGTTGTGGAAAGACTTGCTTGTCAGAGTCTAAAAGATTTTCTTCCTCTTGACTTTGTTCTTGACTCTCCCTTCTCTTCCGAGTTTCCTCTTTCTCATACCAATCCAGCCCCTTTGGGTCCTGCATAGTTTTACCACTTCTAGTAATGATTGGATTAAAAGAAACAAGATTATCTCTATCAAACAAAGTAAGAATCAGGGTTTCAGTTTCAGCAACTTGCTCACATTGGGTTTCAATCATGCGGCAATGTTTATCAAGATTTTTCACAACATGACTTAATCCATCTAACCCTTCAGAGAGGTGAGTTATAACCTTTTCATTCTAGTAAAGACATCTTCTCAAGTCTTTATTGAAGCCTTCTTGATAGTGTTTGAAATTTTTCAAGACCACATAAAGTCCATCTTCCTGTTGATAGAAACAAAAAAGATCTACTTTTTCTTTTTTGACTTGTTCAAAAGGCTTACCTTTCTCTTTTATCACCTCTCTAAATTCATCCATGTTCTCTATATGGTAGACATTTCCCTTGAATTCAGTAGGTTCTTCGGCATACCACTGTTCTCTGGTAGACATAGATTTAGCTTCACCATTTAATCCATTTTCAAATATGTGGAGTATAACATATTCGTCAAAGTCGTGGTTCGGACAGAGATATAAAAGTTTGGAAAATCTCCCCCAAGCTTCAGATAAGCTTTCTCCGAGCTTTTGCGTGAAATTGGCTAATTCCTTGCAGAGTTTAGCTATCTTAGAGAGAGGAAAAAATTTCTGCATAAAATTTTCTACACACGTCTTCCAACTGGTTATACTATTATGTGGAAGCCTCTTGAACCATTCTTCAGCCTTGAACTTTAAAGACCATCTGAAAAGTTTAAGTAAAACAAATTCTCTAGACACATCTTTTCGTTTAAATGTACCGTAGAGGGCATCAAAGGTTGTGAGATGTGCTTGAGGGTCTTCATCTTCTTTTCCTGAAAAGGCATGATTCTTCACTTCACATAAAAGTTCAGTGTCTATTGAAAATTCTGCAGCATAATTGGTAGGGTAAAGAATTGGAGATTTTACAACCATGTCAAATGGCGCACCATACTCCCTCAGTGTCTTCTCCCTTTTCTCGCTTATAGCCATTTCTGCAAATAAAGAGCTGATCTCGGTAGTTTGAGACCTTTGAATTTTTTCTATAATTTCTGCTTGTTGCTCCAACAGGAATCTATTAATATATTCAGGTAGATATGTTTTTCCCGAACAAGTAGAGCCTCTGTGTGTGACAATGAGCATCTACAATGATAATACCTGCAATTCAGTTAAGAAACTAACACTCTACGCTTAGCTCCCCGGCAACGGCACCAGAAAATGCTTGATGGCCAGCAAGACACACAGGGTTATGTAGCACCTTCGTGTAAGTATCCCAATTAGTTATTGTTCCCAACGAAGAGGGGAGGAGAGTGTTAAATGTGAGCGTTTCTGTCACACACAAGTTGTCACATGTCTTGTGTGAATTAACTGTTTTGGTATCTGCAGGGATTAGCGTTGTGACGGGAGATAAGTAACTACGGGTTGAAACAAAGTAATGAGCATAGAATGTAAATAACATCAAAATAAAGAACTGAAATTAAACTGTTGGTTTGTATGGAGTAGAGAGGTTAGGCGCGGGGAAACTCGGATCATGGTGTTCATCAGATGTGCCAGTGCATCGGTAATACCAGTTACCTTTTCATGTGATTCTAGCTCGTAGATTATATCTTCGATAGGCGGTTCACCCTTGAGTAGTTGAACTCCTCCATGCAGGGATTGTTCTCCTCTATTGTGCTACATCAACGTTGCCATATGCATGGTTGTTTCAGCAATCAAGGTCGCGAGACCGCACCAATGCTTTAAGTGTATTGGATTCCCGTTATCCTCATATTGTCTTTCCTCCTCGTAGATACAAACACCTGTCAGCCGGAGATCACATATTCGCTTAACAATATGTGTTACCTTTGTAGGTCTTTGGATCATCTTGCACGGGCCATTAAATTGGACAACACGTATTACACACACCACAGATAAATAACTTAATAATCAATCATAGGACTAGTTTCACAAATAATGACATATAGAATAGGCACAAAATGAATTACCACCAATCCCCTACATCTCCCTCACCTATGGGGAATTACTCACACATGAGAGAAGAGTAACCAATGAACACAGAGATAGTATAAGGGAAAACCATATCGATAATATTGCAGATCACCACAATAAGATGAATTATCGATTCGATCTCAATCTCTGGTAAAGTATGAATAGAGTTACAAACCCTAGCCTTCCAAGTTGGAATAACTCCCTCTATGGTGATGATGTAGACGAATGAAGGGGGTGTGATGAGGAGAAAGCGGGAACAGATCTAAGCGAAGCTCCTCTCTGCCGGATTTCTTCTCCTACATTCTAGTTGCGATTGCGGCATCTTCCTCTCTGTTCTCCCTGTTCTCACCTATACAAAAGTGGTTTGTATAAATGAGAGGGAGGCGGCGGCGGTGGTTGATAGGAGTGCTTCTGCTCGTACCAGGCACCATCTTCTCCTCTGGTGTGCCAGATGAAGTTTCTCCAAAAAGGGAAATTGTCCCATGTTGCTCCATTTGACTGGATATTGTCATATTATTGAGTCATCAGTGGACACTAGCATGATTGGTGGGTTTTTGTTTGCCTTTGTAGGGGTGAAACCACATGCACAACTTTTATGTGAGAATGGAGGGAGTAAGAACTAAGCCGGAGTCATTGTTACCTGCAGGTCAAAGGGCCATGAGTCTTCACTGGGCTTCCTTGCGCAGGGCCAGATGCACCCCCTTGCACTGTGTTCGATCCAGCACTCAGATTGAGCTATGAACATGAGACGGTAAGACATATTAGGTAATGACGAAAATGGTGATTGAAACGTACCAGAAGACAAGTCACAAAGTTGAAGCTGGGAAAAGAAGGAAGAGGATCTTGCGGAGCTCCGCCGTCCATAGCATCCATCTTCTGTATATTATTGTAGAGCATGTCAGGTTACATGTTCTAAAATGATCCATGGATGAAATCATAGGCTATTATGGTAAAGAACTTACCCCAAAATGCCCAAAAACCTTGCGTCGTAGGCTGCCTACTGTTGAGCCCAAGCCTGTTGCATTTGCTGCACTAGGAGTCGACTCTCCTCCGCCTTTATCCCGGCCTCCTCCACCTTTCTTTTGGACTCCATCCACAGTCTCGCTTCTTCATCCAGATGGGTCTACCGTATGTCATTACAAGGTCATCATCATTACAATGCAAGCATGTAATCACGTGGATGATCAATTAAGAAGAAGATACCTGCATTAAGGAAAGCATCGACACTGTAGGCGAGGGGCGACGCTCTATCGAAGGCTGTGAACTCGTCCTTCTAGCACGATGCTCGGAGAGGCTTCGAATGCCATCCATAGGGATAGAACCATCGCCAACCCATAACTGGCCATTTTGCAGGTTGCCTCCCACCAGTATAGCAACCTCACCGTCAATGGGCTCCTCGAGCGGATCAGCCGCTTCCCCGTGCACCTCCTTGAACTTCTTCTTGTATCCCTCCACCCTCAACTTGGCTCCATGGCTGATGTACTGCATCCCCTAAATATACGGATTCAACTTCTTCGGCTCACAAGTCTCAATGTAAGCCCTAAAGATACTGATATGCTGTCCTTTGTCTGTTTCCTGCAATGGAATGCAATAAGATCCATAAAGGGGACGTATAAGGGCATAAAGAATAACTTGATGGCAATGAACGAATGCCATTACTTACCCTCTTTTGCATCACGCCTGGGAGGGTGAGGTTGCCTTGATGGTGTGCTAGACCAGACATCAAGCCACGCCGATCCGATGCAACCTTGTGCTCCTCCTTGAACTCCTTGCTTGTCCACCTGGCTATGATCTGCTCATAGCAAGGAAGCTTGCCGGCGCACCACTGCGGAATGACCTAAGTACACAAAATACATCATGAACATATGAGAGTAGGTGACGCTCATCTAGGCAAGACTAAGTCAATGGTACCTACCTTGAATTACTGGTTGCGTGTCAGATGCAAGGAACGGGCTTTCTTTTTTGGAACCTTTACCTTCTTTTGCCGCGCATAACACTTGACCACTAAGTTGATGCGCCCCTCATAGTGCATGTCATGGACAAGCTTCTTGGCAATGTTCTCCACCACTACATCTCCTTTGGCCTACTCACCCTTGGCACAAGTAAAGAAATCCTACACTCATGCATGCAGGCGCATAGGACAAAGTCATTAGTACAATAATTTTTAGGCTCGGAGTATTGACTAATGTAGTTTGAAAGAAACTTACCCAAAAATCCCTGACCACCCACTCGATGGCGTCGTTGTACACCCTAGCCCACGTGTTTGGGGTATCCAAAGCTCTTTGATAATGCTTCCATGATCAAGCTGGTTCCCGGACACCGTTAGGCATGTCGACAAGGCCAGGGTAATTTTCCCGGCAAAGAATACCAATGATGCCGCTTGGCAGGCGTGGCCACGGCACGTCTCCAACCACCTCAAAACTCCTGCACAATGGAAAGCCAAGTGATTATGGATGTGCTGAAAAATATTGAACATATGGACGCTAGTAATTTGTCAAAGTCGATAGAACCACTTACTTTGTTACAAATTTTTTAGGAATGACCCCCTTATGCGCATATGGTCACGGGAGGAGCTTCGAAGGCCCACACTACCACACTTTGCCGTCGGGAGGCGCTGGCACTACATCGTCATCCAGAAGGATATCCTCCTCCTCCTCCTCGTCCTCCTCCCCCCTCCACTTTCGCCCCACGCAAGGTGCCTTACCCACACCACGTATCTTGATGAACAACCACCTGCTGCTCGTCCGGCTACTCCTCCTCATCCTCCTGTGCCTCAGACTCGGTGGCGGGGGGAGGACTAGAAGGATGGGGTATAGGAGCACGTCCTCCACCCTGTCCTGTACCCCGGCCTCCACGCCTGAGTACTGGTCATGGCAGTCTTCCCCCGCCTACCTGCATGGATTCATCTCCAGCTTCCACCCCGCTGGCCTTGTTCTTGCATGTGACCTTCTTTATGACCTCAAAAGTAGTGGGATACAGGCCGCTTAATTTCTTGAAGGCCCCGGCGAGGCCCATTTTGTTGCCGGGCATGTTTCAATCACCTGCTATGACAAAGAGTATCTCGATTAGTACACATGATATAAATTGATGTAAAATGTAGAAATCATACTAAAAAATAGAGAAGCATGCTATAACAAATCACATTAATGAGAAAGCAACAATATGGATCTGCCAAGTAAGAAGCATGCTAAAAAAAAGTCCTGCAATCAAAATATATATAGCAATTTCATATTCCTTAACATATATCATGAGATTTCTCTACCATTCAAACATCACATATCAAAAGTTCAGGATCACAAGTTCAGAAGTTCAGGTTTAGAAGTTCATAAGCACTAGTTTAGAAGTTCGGCATTACAAGTTCAGAAGTTCAGGTTTAGAAGTTCAGAAGTTTCGAAGCACTAGTTTATAAGTTCAGGATCACAAGTTCAGAAGTTCAGGTTTAGAAGTTCGTAAGCACATGTCTAGAAGTTCAAAAGCACAAGTTTAGAAGTTCTTCACGAGAAGGACAAGTTCTGTGTACATAGAGTAGTTACATCCAAAAGTACATTCAGGAGTACATCAAGCTTTTACACTCGGCAAAGTTTACATTCACGAGTACATAGTTGTTACAAATTTCAGAAGCCATAGTCATCATCGTTGGGATTATCAATTGGCTCATGAGTTTCTTTATTGCTGTCACGCATGTCGTCCCAGCATTCATCCTTGTAGCCTATAGGTGAACCATTCGGCTCATTGTATTCGCCTCAATGGAACCGTTCAAACAAATCCAAGTCCCTCAGGTTCTGAACAACGTCATCGCCATCTTCTGCATTGTGTGCCTCCATGCCCTCATCTTTGTGTTGCATATTGTCTACTTCTATCTCCTCAGCAGTCGGCAAGTCGATATATGAATTGCCCTATGAGCCCATCTTCTTGATAAAACTCTCCCTCATATGTGTTGGGGTTTATACGGTGGTAATCTTCATCGTTTGGAGCAGGTGGTTTAGTATGCGTTGATACCATGAACACAACACCCCAGCCCTGTGGACGCTTCATAATTTTGCACAGGTATGAGTGATAGAAAACTTGTGTGGCCTAGCGAGCCAAAATATAGACATCGTCTCCCGCATAGAGGATACTCATTCAATATTGACCCACCCAATATTAGGCTTCCGTCTCACTCTGGTTGGATCGAACCAATGGCATCTGAATACAATGGGGTTCAGCCCGTCCCCAAAAACATAATCCAGTTCGATCATTTCCTCGATTCTTCCATAGTAATCAAGTCCATCTGTCCCTGGTGCTAAGACCCCGCTATTTATTGTCTTTTGGTTGGGCCTGATTCATGCCATAAGAATGGGTATGGAAGCGATACCCATTCACGTCGTAAGCATTTAATGTCTTGGTGGAATATTTGAAGCCTTTGGCAATTGGTCTCAAATCGGCTCTCATGGAATGGTCTTTTCGTGCATACAAGTTTAATACAAGAAGTTTGGTGTATTTGTAGTATGTAAGACCAACTCGAAATGTTAGCACTGGAAGATAAGTTAGGCAGAAAGGTACTTTTTCCAAGAACCAGGAAATGAAGCCGCCATCTCCTTCACTGCCATTTTTAAAAAGATGTTCCTCCTTCTCCTCAGTAGGGGGCCTTTCCAGGTTCTAGCACTAAAGTTTGAATTTGCTGTAGCAATGAGAAAGAAGCGGAGTTAGACACAAACTTGTGATTATTTGCAAAAAGATATACTGAGAACTTACTTTATGTATGGCTCCACTTCCGGCATGTTTGTCAAGACATACGACATAAGAGTCAACCACTCGGTATGTTCTATGTTCGTGGGCCTTCTGCAACTTGTTGTCCCACCTACCCCTATGAAGATACGAAGTGGGGGTAGATCAGCAGGGGTGACGACATTGTAACAAGGGACTATGCCAAGTGGGAATGTTATCATCATAGTACTTTGTCATGTAGTTTGACACATCCTCCTTGAGGAAGGCCTCGGCTATGGAAGGTTCGATACAACATTTATTCTTGCGTTTGGCACGAATATTCTTCTGTTCTCTCTCAGGTAGATACTACCAACGGTATTGCACAACCCCCCCCCCCAATTCGTGCCTCGTACGTGAGATGCAAGATCATACGTTGCATCAGATTAAAGAAGGCTAGTGGAAAGATCTTCTCTAGCTTGCAGACCAACTCAGGTGCCTATTTTCCAACTTTTCGACCACTTCAAGTTCTAATTCTTTAGCACAAAGTTGGTGAAAGAAATAGCTCAACTCCGCCAGCACTTGCCACATGTCCTATGGGAAATAGCCTCGAATCATCACTGGCATTATCTGCTGAAGCCATACGTGATAGCCATGACTCTTGAGCCCCCCATTCGCAATGTACCCATATTCACTCCCCTCATCAGATTAGCTACGTACCCATCAGAGAATAATATGTTATCCAGGACCCATTGGAGTACTTCCTTCCTTTGGGGCCTTGTGAGGCAGAACGGGGCCGGTGGCTAGTACCACCCGTTTTGGGTCCAAGAGGGACCATGTCTAGCTTTATCCTATTGCATAGTTCCCGTTGAGCAACTCCAGCTTTATCGTTGTCCTTCATCTTTTCAGTGTCGAAGATTGTGCAAAAAAGGGCCTCGGCGATATTCTTTTTACTGTGTATTACATCAATGTTATGTGGAAGGAGGACATCCTTATAGTAAGGGAGCTTCCACAAGTTTGGAATGTGAGTCCAGTTGTGTGTCTCTCCATATCCCACAAAACAAGGCCCCTTGGCATTGGGTCAGTGTGCATCTAACTGAGCCTTGATCTGGGCACCGGTCATCATAGGTGGTGGTGTAGCATCAATGACAACACCTACCATGAAGTTCTTTTTGTTTTGTCTGAATGGATGATCAAGAGGAAGGAACTGTCGATGCTGGTCAAAGCAGGAATACTTGCCACCCTTCCTCCGCCAAACAAAAGTCGGAGACTGCAGACACACTAGGCAAGGCCACTACCCATGTACACACCAGCCGCAGAATATCACACGTGCCAATAGGTCATGCAGGGATGTGTGGTACCAAACATACACATTGAAGTGCTCCTTTGTTAGGGAGTCATATGTCCGTACCCCAGTCTCCCAGACAATGATCAAGTCATCCACAAGCGACTCTATGTACACACTCATATTATTCCCCGGGTGACGGTGTCCTGGATTAGGGGGTGCCAACCTAGCCGGCCCGTTTCCTCGGATGGGCCGATATGCCCCCGTACGTAGTCAGGATGGACTCCGGTAGCCGCACATGGGAGACGTGATCAAGGCTGCCTCTATCGAAGACTTGCAGTACACTTCAAGATTACTCCAGCCGCCTTACTCCAAGATACCGACCTTGTAACCCTAGATACCCTCCCTGGCGTGTATATAAGCCATAGGGTTTAGCCCGTAGGGGACATCAACGCAACATTGCTTACCTAGCCATAGAAGTTAGACACATTACGATCTCGAGGTAGATCAACTCTGTACTTGATACATATCTATTGATATAAAAGAAGCAGGACATAGGGTTTTACCTCCATCAAGAGGGCCCGAACCTGGGTAAACATCGTCTCTATTGTCTCTGTTACCATCGATCCGAGATCCACAACTCGGGACCCCCTACCCCGAGGTCTGCCGGTTTTTACACCGACACTGGTGCTTTCATTGAGAGTTCCGCTGTGCAATCACCAGAAGGGTCGATGGCTCATCTACGGATCAACCATGCCAACAGCTCTGGGGACGTCTACGTCCCCGGATAGCTTTTCGTCTTCAGCGGCATGGTATTCTGCACCGATTCAACGGGACACCTGACTTCCGTCGAGAACTACGCCCCGGGACGGATCGTAACTTTCGGTGGCCTTGAGTACACTGCCGATTCCCGCGGCGAACTCATCCTATCGGGATGGACGCCCGGCCTGATCGAAAGCTCGGCTGGTTCTGGAGGCTCGACTCCGGAGCCGAACTCTGTCTTGACATCCTTTGAGATTACTGACGCCACCACTCCGGCTGATCTCCCCCCGACCACTACTCCGGAAAGAGATCCGGCTCCCACTCCCGAAGAGATATCGATGCCGGAGTTGATTTCGAATCAAAACTCCGAAGTATGTTCAGATTTCCTTCGCTCCGAAGACGCACCTGGTCGCACACCGGATGTGCTTCGAATCAGCCCTGCCTATGGCGTTTCCATGGATCCCGAAGAGTTATCTCACCTTGATGAGATGCTTTGTCGCATCCAGAGCATGTCCATCTCGGACAGCAAGACTTCGGTTTATGACCAGATCGAACTTAAAGTTGATAATAGGGAAATTTACATCCCACCCACCACCCACCTAGTCACCACGATCGATGATTTAACCGACGTGTTGGACTACGGCGAACCCTCAGACATGGAAGAGGACGCCGACGGCCCCATCGAGAACACCTTGCCCTCGGTCAACACGGGCAAGTGGACCGCCACATCCACCTTTGATGTCTATATGGTGGACACCCCCAAATCCCCTCCAAGACGCCGGCGACGGCGCCGAAGGGGTAATAATGGGGAACCCAGTGGCAATGATGCAACAACCAATAACGGCAATGAGGAGGACAGCGACGCCGATAACAATGAGGAGGACATTCAAGCCTCCCCACTAAGGAATGGCACACCAGACCGACCTCTTGTGGACTCCGATCCCGATGACCTCTTCGAAGGGGCCGATGACAATTACATGCCGGAGTCCGAGGAGGACGACAGCCTCGGTACCGAGGAATTTATCGTCCCCGAGGACCCCTTCAAACAAGAACGCTTCCGGCGACGCCTTGTTGCAACGGCCTGGAGCTTAAAACGCAAGCAGTAGCAGCTGCAGGAAAATACCGACGCGCTAAATGAAAAGTGGGTTGAAGTGCTCTCTGCCGAGCAGGATATGGAGAACCGACGCCATAGTGCGCCAAAGTCTTACCCACGCAGGCGCCTCCTACTGGAATTTGATGAAGAACTCGCTGACGACCTCGATCGGCCCCCTAGAGGCCGGGATAGGCCAAGACGAGAAAACCCCAGGGAATGGCCACCTGCGCGCCGTCATGGCAAGGACCCCGTGGATTACATAGATCCTCACGACGCGAGACGTCGTATTGAGGAAAACCGGGCTCCCCATCTATGGGTCAAGGGGACGTGCGCCCGCTGGGCCGGACGGCTACGATGCCTAGTTGGACAAGAACTGCCGCGCCCGCGATCAAGTCTACTCATGATTTTCTCCCGACCTCCGACGAGATGCTCTTCGGTCCCGAGGTCCGGCTCACCCAATCTGCTTCACAGACAGGGTAATGGACCATCAATTCCCGGAAGGGTTTAAACCCATCAATATAGATTCATACGATGGCACCACGGACCCAGCAGTTTGGATCGAGGATTTTCTCTTACATATACACATGGCCAAAGGAGATGATCTCCATGCCATTAAATACCTGCCTCTCAAGCTCAAGGGGCCGGCGAGGCATTGGCTCAACAGCCTCCCACCTAATTCTATCGGCAGCTGGAAGCCCTAGAAGATGCTTTTCGAGCGAACTTCCAGGGCACGTATGTTCGACCTCCGGACGTCGATGACCACAGCCATGTTACCCAGCAGCCCGGCGAATCAGCTCGGAAGTTCTGGAACAGGTTTCTCACCAAGAAGAACCAGATCATAGACGGCTCGGAAGCCGAGGCCATCGCTGCGTTTAAAAATAATATTCGAGATGAATGGTTGGCTCGACAACTCGGCCAGGACAAGCCGAGAACTATGGCTGCCCTGACCTCACTGATGACCTGTCCCAGTTGAATAGCGGTGGAGACGTTGGCTCGAAGAGGTGAGCAGTCCGGCTCCAGAGCCGGAGTTGCACAGCCGTGCAGAAGATCCTCTCTACCATGAGGACGAAGACCTGGGGCTTATCTACGAAGGGAGGAGTTTTTTCCTGGAGGGCCTTCACGGCTCAAAGGTAGCGGTCGTCCCTGATACACCGGGGACAAGACCTGCCTCATCGGTAACTCTCCCTTCCTCTAAGCGAAAGAGAGCCCCTCGTCCCCAAGTCTCCAATCTTCTGACTTCTCCTCCAAAGGGGCAGCGCTCCCAACGCCTCCGCCGAGAGGTGGCTCCACCGGAAAGGACATGGCCAGAGGTTCAAGAAGCTCCATCCGAGGTTGCAAGGGCGAACGAGAATGCTCCATCCGTAATTAGGTAATATCTTAGCTCTATGTCATAGAAAAGACACTTCGGGTTCTAACACCGCCAATTATGTGCAGACAGCCTCCACCTTCCACTGCATACGCGGAGGGCGAGGAGGGTACTGTCCCGCCCGAGGAAGTAGAGGTCCGAAATCCTTCAAGGGTTGACCCCAGAACCGCCCAGCCCGAGGATTCAGCGACATCGGCTACTCCGTCCGAAATTCAATGCGCCGCGAATTATCGTTGATGAAAGGCTTCTTTGAATAATCCAGCCTTTTCGGACAGGGAGCTTAAAG
Organism: Elymus sibiricus; assembly: GCA_039707655.1. Classification (NCBI taxonomy): domain Eukaryota; kingdom Viridiplantae; phylum Streptophyta; class Magnoliopsida; order Poales; family Poaceae; genus Elymus; species Elymus sibiricus. The sequence continues at coordinate 33,718,120 of CM077674.1, forward strand.
CTCTCAACGCAGTGGACGCATACCTCGGGGCGACCCGAGGTGCTTTTGACGAGTCGCAGGATGTACTGGTGCGAGGGCTGCGGGTAAGGTTTTCATAGATGAATATGACTACCAAGTATAGTAGTAGCCCCTAAGGCTTGATACGAGCCCCTGGGGTCGAATCAAGACTTGAATGCTAACCCGCAATCGTTGTCATAACAGGAAGCTCGCTTGAAGAACGAGCAGTTGACCTCGGCGTTAGACCAAACAAAGGTGCAGCTTGACGCGGCATTGTCCGAGGTTGAGCAGGTGAAGAAATTCACCAGAGAGGTGCACGGTAAGCGCTTACTCCTTGAAGTGGGCAACGTAAAAAAAAGAGCTGACGCCTAGCATTGCTTGTAGCAGTGGAGGCCCTGGGCCATCTCGAAAGAGATCTGAAGCAGGCCCGTGAAGATCTGGCATATGCCGAAGCGCAATGCCAGGCAAGTCAACAAGGGGGCAATGTGAATGTGCTTAGGGCTGAAAACGCCTGGCAGGCCCAGGAAATTGAGAGTTTAAAAACTCGCCTGGCTGCTACAGAGGTAAAGAATCGGCGAGCAGACGATATGATTTATGGTAAGTTAGAAAATACGAAAGACACTTGTCATGCAAGTTGTCCAAGGAAATGTATCATTCGAAATGTGTTGTTGCGTTGACAGTGTGCCTGACTGGCCTTCCTCCGGAGTCGCGGGGTCCGATGTCCGAAGACATGAGCAGTCGTCTGTCCGAGGTGCATGAAGGAGCTCGGAAAGCGATGAAGGATGTGCACCAGGCGTTATGGCCCGAGGTGACGCCAGTCCCCGAGGACATGGCCGCGCTGGCCGAACGTCTTAAGAGAGCACGGCACCGGATCCATGCGTGGAAAGTATTAGCTTTCCGAGAGGGTGCCAGAGAGGCCTGGGCCATGGTGAAGACCCATTACACCGGTTTCAGGACAACAGAATTAGCAGAGGTGGGACCCCTGGGGCCGGATGGGGGAGAGATCCCGACCAGCCAGGCATACGATAATGTAATGCCCGCCGCCCGATTCTCGCAAAAGGATTGCGCACTAGACACCTTAATAGACGGGTTAGACCGTGCTTGAAAAGTGTGATATGACTTTATGTACCGAGGTAACTACGTCAAATATTTCCGCCCGTGTAACCGAACTCTGTTAGCCAGCCGTCGGCTTCCGCCTCCTCGGACAAAGTCCGAGGAGTGTCCCATACTACTGGCCGAAGTTATCGAACCAGATACGTCAAGGGACCAGGCAATCAGGCTATGCGGCTCGAAAGACGAGAGGGTAACGAAAGGTTATGTTATATTACTGTTTAACGTAAGAAACATCTTCCGTGGAAAATAGTTCTGCCAACAGTTCCTTTCCACGGGGAATGCGTCGAACACGCCCGTCTGAAGACGGATGACCTCGGGGGTAAAGCCCCTGGTCGGGGTTTGAAAAGACCCTTGCCACGTTAGTCCTATGTCATAGCCGACCAATCCGCATTATAAGACCGCTAGCTTTCGGCTTTATCCGTCTGAGGTACTACACCGGTTGACCCAGGAGTAATAATCACAGCGGTGCTCCCTTTGCCCCCTAGCCGAAATATCGGGAACGTAATTGGCAAGCACAGGAGCCGGGCAACCCAGTTTGGCCAAATCTTAAAGCGAATTGATGCATATAGTGGCTCGAAAGACAATAGTACATAAGGGGCGGAATAGCTATTGAAAAGAACCAGCTAGAGTGTCCTCGGGATCAAAAAAGAACTTTCCGAGGGGAGAAGATAAGAAAGAAAAAGGATTAAATCGAAACAAAATGCACAAGTTATTTACACAGACCATATACTTGAAGTTATGCATGGAAGCATCGGAGTAGCGCCACGTTCCACGGGTGGGGCTCTAATCGGCCGTCCTCTGGATCTCGGATGCGATAAGCTCCTCCGATGAGCACTTGTTCAATGATGAACGGTCCGTCCCATTTAGGGGAGAGCTTGTGTTTTTGTTTTTCGGGGTGCAGTCTCATTACGAGATCCCCGACGTTGAATTCTTTAGCACGGACCTCTCTACCGTGGTAGCGTCGTGCCTGCTGTTGATAAATAGCAGAACGAACCCGTGCGACATTGCGCTCTTCCTCGAGAGCGTCTAAGGCATCTTGCCGATCGAGTTCGGCCTCCGATTCCTCGTACATGCGCACCCGAGGTGCGTCATGTATGATGTCGCAAGGGAGGACCGCTTCGGCACCGTACACCATAAAAAACGGGGTATACCCGGTGGACCGATTGGGTGTTGTACGCAAGCCCCATAAGACGGAATCAAGTTCCTTAACCCATTTGCAATCGGCCTTTTTAAGGGAGCGAACTAGCCGTGGCTTAATTCCATTAAGGATAAGTCCTATGGCTCGCTCCACCTGCTCATTAGACTGCGGGTGATAGACGGACGCGTAGTCGAGCTTAATGCCCATTTTCTTACACCATGCCTTAACCTCTTTAGCCGTGAAGTTGGTTCCATTGTCTGTGATCAGACTGTGGGGGACACCGTAACGGTGGACTAGCCCCAAAATGAATCCGATGACCTGGACGGCCTCGGCCGAGGTGACCGGCTTTGCTTTGATCCACTTGGTAAATTTGTCTACCATAACGAGTAGGTACTTATTTTTGTTTGATCCACCCTTGAGTGGCCCAACCATATCAAGCCCCCATATCCCTAAACGGGAGAGAAAACGTGTGCTTTGGGATGTATACGCGCTGGAGCCAGTCGCCCCGAAGTATAACCCATGGTCGGCCTATCCGATCACTTTCGACAAGCACGACCATCCGACCAGCATAAGGCATGGCGGATCTGCGGCGCTCGTTCTGGACCCTATTGTTGATGGTTATCATCTAACACGCGTCCTGATGGACGGGGGAAGCAGTCTTAACCTCATCTACGAGGACACAGTTCGGAAGATGGGAATTGACTCATCTCGGATAAAGCCGAGCTCTACCACCTTTAAAGGTGTCATTCCGGGCGTCGAGGCCCGTTCTACCGGGACAGTCACCCTCGAGGTAGTCTTCGGTTCACCCGAGAACTTCAGAAGTGAGGAGTTAATCTTTAACATCGTACCCTTCCGGAGTGGATACCACGCCCTCCTAGGGCGCACAGCCTTTGCACGCTTCAACGCGGTCCCGCATTATGCCTACCTCAAGCTCAAAATGCCGGGACCCAACGGTGTTATCACAGTCAATGGTAACACCGAGCATTCCCTCCGAACAGAGGAACAGACCGCGGCTTTTGCAGCCGAGGTCCAAGCGTCCGAGGAGGCAGCCCGCAGCGATAAACGCGCCGCTCGCTCTTTGAAGCAAGCCCGGGCTGCACAAGTCGACCTCGGCCAGCTACCCCCGCACCCGAAATAGGGATGCGGGCTCCTCGCGTGCCCCAACCGCGGGCACTACGTCCCCTGGGTACACAACTTCGCACTCAAAATTCCCTGGGACGCCGAGGAGCCACAACTACCCACACGTCGAGCGTAGATTAACCATGCGAAAACGAGGCTTCGAGCCCCTGCACATGCAGGTATCCGTAAAAGAAACAGCCGAGCATATTTACGTCTCTGTAGCCTTAACCACAGAATGACTCCGGCAAACACCTGCCTTTGAGGAACTCGGTCAATCAAACACTTCGAGTGTATAAAGGGCTGGTAGGGCATCGACCTTTGCAAATCCTTCGTCGTCAATCGGGACGATCTGGTCAACAGTTTGGAAACGCAGACGTGCGGCAGGCTTCGGTCCGGATCCATTAAAATCCGTCAGCAATTATCCGACCTGTTTTTTCCCTCCCTTCCTTACTATTTACGTTGTACTCTTTCAATTACTCTCGTCCCACATGGGCATGTACACGATTGATGTTATGAAATAAAGAAAACCGTGCCATTTCAAGGTCTTTATTGTATTTCTTTATCAAGTACAGCTCCGGGACGATGAAGTACTTTAACAAGATGCAACTGTATATGAAAGTCCGATGTATTCAGCGTCCCGGATTTTTGGCCATATATGCATCAGTTTCGAACCTAGATTTCGGTCAATAGTTGGGTTGCCCGGCTCCTATGTGTACCCCTTACGTTTCGGATAAATTCGGCTAAGGGCGTAACGGGAGAACCACTGCGATTGCGCCGCCAGGTTAATTGGCGTGGCGCCTCAGTGGAGAAAGCCGAAAACTGACTATTTAGGTATGCGTAAACTGGTCCGCCATCCGGAGACTGCGTCAAGCGATGTGATCATAGAGATCACCCGTGTTAAACGAAGGGCTTTTATTTTTTAGCCGAAGTGTGCTATGGCCTAGACCTCGGCTAATTAGGCCGAACTCTTCCCATGCTAGGGGCTGGTCATCACCCCCACAGTCAAACTCCTATGACTAAGTGATAGACATCAAGCCACTATAGTCCGATTGCCTTGTTCCTCTAAGTCATCGACCGCCCATGGTTGCCGAGACGTCGGCTAAGGGTCAAGTATGGCTTAGGGAACAACCTTTGTATGACCTACACTGCGACGACTGGCCACTCTCATTTTAAAAAGTCATATCGGAGGAATAATCGAATTACTAAATAAACACATATGGAATTTCAAGCCATTTTCATTTAACAAACGATAAAGTTTTTACATCATACACTCCGGCATTCCGGAGTACCTAAAACAACAAGGTGTCCTGAGGGCACATGGCCTAGGTGGTCCGAGCTCCTGCCTCCACCTCGGTGAAGAACTGCTCGGCGGTCCGCGGCTTCTCGGCAGGCGGGCCAGCAGCACACGTCTCCGCATGAACTTTGCGGAAGTGCGTCTTCACGCAAGCGTATGCCCTCCGAGCCCCTTCGAAGCACGCGGACCTCTTCCAGCGGTCCACGCAGGGTACGGCATCTCGGAGACGTGCCGTCAGGCCGAAGAGGCTCCTCGGCATGTCTTTGGACGGCTACAGAGCGACGCAGAGGTCCTGGAGCGCTGGCCTTGTCATGCGGAATAGCTCAACCAGCTGCTTCACTTGATGATTCAGCAGCTGCGTAGACGGCGACCCCGGGAATTGACCCCAGATGGCTTTCTCCGCCTCATGGCCCGCCAGTCGGCCGAACTAGGCCACCGCATCCTCCGCGCTCTACGGGGGATCCTCGAAGACCTCTGCGGAACGCCATAATTGGGTGAGCTCGACACACCCTTTGCTGCCAAACGTACACTGCAGCAAAAAATTCTTACCGGAGGCGATTTGCTCCACTTGCTGGAGCACCTCACGATCCGCTCGGGCCGAGGTGTTGAGCTCGGAGTGGGCATGCTGCAGCTTCTCGAGCTCCTCCTTCGTCCGCTGCCCCTCCTCCTGAAGTTTGTCGCGTGTTTCGAACACGCCCTTCAGGGTCTCCTCCACCTCTAGCACCCGTGCCTGGTGCTTCTCTCCAGCTGCCTTCTCGGCGGCCCGCGCCTTCTCGGCCGTGGCGACAGCAGCCTTCTGCTGCCGCACTTCCTTCCGAGCCCTTTCAAGCTCGGCCTTGAGCGTCTCCAATTCCGCTGTCCACATATTTAAGTCTTAGTTGTTTCCTTTAAACATAAACATACAATGCAAGTTTAACCTTGCTTACCTTGAGATCGCTCAAGTCTCCGGTTCATCTCCGCCATCTCTTCGGAGCCAGAGTCTGGAACCAAGGTCGAAACCTGGAACGGCACAGGTCCTTGTTAGAAAGAAAACGGTTTAGGCCATCAACATGCTTAGGGACAGCTGCTTCGAGTAGCGCCCTGGGGGCTACCCCGCAGGCTCCTATTTTGTCAAACGACCCCGATGACGGTTTCTCGAAACCTACTTCGGGCTCGGGGGCTACTCACTCATTACGCCATTTAGCAGGCTACACTTTTATGTCTTGGACAAAATTCATAAAAATAAAGCAAACCAAATGCGCAGAAGACGTACCTCAAAACCTGCCACGGGGTTCTTGAAGACCTCATGCAGGCCGGCCTCTGCGGACCGGTAGCCTTCTAGCGCCGTACCTATCAAGGCACGGTGCTCCTCCTTGAGGGAGCAGCCCTTTAGGGCCTCCTCCACCCCCTCGGCCCACCCCGCGCCGGTCCGTCCTCGGACAGCAGGCTGGGGTGGAGGGATGACCTCAGATGGATTCACCCGAGGAGCCTCCGTCTGTGGATGCGGCGCCAAGGTTGACTCCGTCTGGGCCGATCTCTGACCCAGCAATTCTTCGATGACCTCGGGGCGTTTCGTCCCCGGGTCTTGTTGGATCGAGGTTTCGACCTCGCCCATGACCACCGCCTCGTCGGCCCCCGCCGTGTTGACCTCGGGGGCCAGGGTGGATGTTGCCTCCCCCAGACCTACTTGCATCGGGGGAGAAGCAGCGGGCTCTGGAGTCCCGCTGGCGGACGGCAACCCGCTCGAGGAGCCGCTGGGGATCAACTTCGGCGGACTGTGTATGAAAAGTTGCTTCTATAAAATTTCCCTTGATGAAACAATGACTCAAACGAGGAAGACAAGGACAAGGGCTTACCCTCGAGGTGCCGGCTTCTTCCTCCCCGTTGAGAGGGGGTCTTCCTCTGAGTCCCCGGAGAGCTCGGCTCTCTCCGATAACTTGTTGGCGGCCTCGGTTGAGGCTCGCCTCGGCCTCTTTTTGCCCTTGGGCGGCATCGCCACGTCGGCGTCTTCTGACACCAACCTCTTACCCTTCGGGGGGGGGGGGGGAATCTCCCCCTCGTCCTCCTCAGCGCCGCTGTCTTGAGCAGCGAAGGTGTGGGTCTCTTCTGACCGGGTGACCGAGGTCCCCCGGGTCCGACCACTGGACTTCCCCGTCTGGGACTTCGTCCCTTTGGAGGCCACTACGTGTGGCTCCTCGGTCAGAAGTGCCGAGAGCAGGGGAGTTGGGGATTTTTCCGGAAATGGGGCGGGGCATCGTACCCCTTTTACCCAGGCTGACCACTTCTGCGAAATGTCAAAACACGACGGCTCAGATAGAAATTTTACTCTTCGGAGCAATGAGCAAAGAATGAAGATTGAAGGACGGAACCACTCACCGGGGGGGCCTCGTAGCCATGCTCGAGGCCACGGTCCTCTCCCTCCATGGGAATCTTGTCCTTGGCCAGCTTCATGAGCTTTGTCCATATAGTGGCCAAAGTGGAGCAGAAGAAGCTGTTGATGGTGTCCATGTCCTCGGCCTTCTGTGCCCACATCGGGGTGGCCCGAAATTGGAGAGGAAGGATGCGGCGGTTGAGCATGACGTTGATGACATCGGCCAGCTCAACCTTCCCTGTGGTGGTCTACCACACGATCCTCTCGACCAGGGTCTCTCCCTCTTCGGGTTTCCCCCAGGCAACGCCCTTTTCCTTCCAAGATTTGAGTTTCTTGGGAGGCCCGGCTGAGAAGGCCGGGACCTCGGTTTGACCATCGGCAAGGGGCTCGGTGATGTAGAACCACTCCTTTTGCCATTCCTTCACCGTTTCGATGAAGGTGCCTTTGAACCAGGTGGCCCCCTGGTTCTTGCTGATCATGGCCCCTCCGCACTCCGCGAGTTCGGTGCCGCTTGACTTCGGTTTGATCCCGAAGAGCTTCAGCCATAGGCCGAAGTGTGGCTCACAGCGGAGGAAGGCCTCGCAGACTGTTATGAAAGCGGCGAGGTGGAGAATTGAGTTGGGGGCTAGGTGATGGAAATCTAACCCGTAGTAAAACATGATCCCGCGCACGAAAGGGTGCAGCGGGAATCCCAGGCCTCGGATGACGTGGGGGACAAAGACCACCCGCTCCCCGGCGTTGGGAGCGGGTACCAGCTCGTCGGCCACTGGGGCACGGGCGGCGATGGTAGGGGCTAGGTACCCCGCGTCACGTAGCTCAGTGATGGTCACCGCCGTCACGGTGGAGCCGCCCCAGTGCCCCTTAAGGGTTTCGGCCATGGCTGGTGAGGGAGTTAAGCTCGCGAAAGAGGAAGGCGTGTAAGCTGGATCTGGGCTAGAGCTAGACGAAGCAGCTGCGAGGGAGGAATGGGAGCGTAGGCTGTCGCGCCGTTCCCCCTTTGCTTTTATAAAGCCTGTGAAAGGCCAAAAGCCCCCTTTGCGGCGCCGATAAATTCGTGATTCATGTCAAAAATCCGTTGAAACATATGGGGGGAAACAAAATCTTTATGATATCCCTGAGAAAGCGGGCACGATCTCTGCCTCAACAAGGCGTGCGTGTAAAAGAGCCGCCTCGAAACGCGATTTAAGGGGAAAGCAGTAACTGCTTGACTTGTCGCGGGGCGAGCCTCTCCGATAAAGCTGTCAGGCCGGATTGGACTGTTCATACCTGCACAGAAAGCCTTCGAGGCTAAGATACTTGTTCACCTCGGATGAGGTACAAGCTCGGATTAGACCAGGGATGTCAATGCTCTATCAATAGAATCCGAAATGTAAAGTGGAACTCGTCTGTCAAGCCGGAGACTCCGGATCTGAAGTGACGTTTCAAGGTCGTCCTCGGTGTAGAAGACCAGTTCGTGGGCTACTGACGGTGTCCTAGATTAGGGGGTGCCAACCTAGCCGGCCCGTTTCCGCGGATGGGCCGATATGCCCCCGTACGTAGTAAAGATGGACTCCAGAAGCCCACATGGGAGACGTGATCAAGGTTGCCTCTATCGAAGACTTGCAGTACACTTCAAGATTACTCCAGCCGCCTTACTCCAAGATACCGACCTTGTAACCCTAGATACCCTCCCTGGCGTGTATATAAGCCATATGGTTTAGCCCGTAGGGGACATCAACGCAACATTGCTTACCTAGCCATAGAAGTTAGACACATTACGATCTCGAGGTAGATCAACTCTGTACTTGATACATCTCTATTAATATAAAAGAAGCAGGAAGTAGGGTTTTACCTCCATCAAGAGGGCCCGAACCTGGGTAAACATCGTCTCTATTGTCTCTGTTACCTTCGATCCGAGATCCACAGCTCGGGACCCCCTACCCCGAGATCTGCCGGTTTTTACACCAACACCGGGTATTCAGGCCCTAGAATTATCAGTGATAGGAACATGTTCTGTCATTGCATGCAGACGCCGGGGGGGGGGGGGGAGATTCATGGGAATAACAAACACGGGCCAACAGCTGTATGTGGCACTCATCATACCATATGGATTGACCCCATGGGTTGATATCCCAATTGCTACACTCTTCCACCCTCCCGCTTTATCTTTATGAATTTGAATGAACTTCTGCCATGCTTCAGCATCCGCCAGATGTATCATCTTCTTAGGATGGTATCTCTTCCCTTCTATAGCCCATCTCATCTCTTGGGCATAATCCTTGGTCATATAAAGCCGTTGGATGCTTGGTATGAATGGAAGATACCAAGGTTCTTTTGGGCGATTGTGAGCTGCCACTTCTGACCATCACCAGCGTCAACCTCGATGTACCTAGAGGATTTCCACTTGACACAGTACTTTGCATTTGCATGTTATTTCCTAAATAAAATGCATCCCTTTGGACAAACATGTATCTGCTCATATGGCATCTTAAGTGCACGGAGGATTTTGTTCGACTCATACATGTTCTTTGGCAAAATATTGTCTTTTGGCAGAAGGGTGCTAACAATGCTAAGAATTGCATCGAAGGCAGATCTACTCTAGCTAAAATAGGACTTCACGGCCACTAGGCGTGCTATGGCTTCCTATTGAGTAACCATTGGATGCCCGTGAAGGGGTTCGTGCGCCCCAAACAATGTATCATAAAACTTCTTCATGCTTTTCTCCACCTCCTTCCGTGACTCTTCCTCCACAAGTGGAGTTTCAGGCGCACGTGCATTGATGAAGTCATCTAACATGACTTCAGCCTGAGTATTATATTCGCCTGTGCGCTGCCGCACCACCTCCTCTCTCGCATGCTCAGACTAGCCATGGAAGACCCAATGGTGATAGCCTGGCGTAAACCCGTACTTGGCAAGGTGTTAACCCATAACCTGATTTGTTTTTTGAACCTTATTACCGCAAACACTGCAGGGGCACCATGTTCCACTAGGTCCCGTGTCTCTAGCAAATACTGCCAGATTGGGTCAGCCAGTGTACATCCATTCACGATTCTCCATCCTCTGATATGTACCAAAACAAACATATAATGCATTTTCATCCAGTATTTTTTCAAATAATTACAACTATACAGGTTTTGCGGCATGCACTCAACTATCTAATAGGTAAGGATAGGTCCTAATCCCACTCGAGGATGTGTAGACTGGGCCGGTTCCTATGCTCTACTCTGATTTGAGACATAATTTTTGCAGCACCTCCCCGCTGTTCTCCAAATACATGTCTCGACAACAAGCCAGGATAATGTTTATCCGGAGAACAACATGGAGGTGCTGCTGAAATTCTGTCTCGGATTGGAGTAGAGCATAGGAAATAGTCCAGCGTACACATCCTAGGCTGTCCATGGAAAACATGGACAACTCAAAAGAGTAACAGTTATAAATATGCAAAGAGTTGCATATTTATAAATGTAACCCTTTTGAATGGGAGACGCCTAGGTAACGTGACTAGCTAGGTGATCTACAAATAAATAAACCCTAGGTAGAAAGATTAGAAGGGAGGCAGAAGATTTTGACCCTGAAAGCTTGATCTGCGAAGAAGATTGGGGCCTCTCCAGTATGAAGCCTTGTGACGATGGTCACGGTGTCAAACTCGATGCTTGTTCTGCACGAAAGAACAAAGTTGTGTCAAACATAGTAGTATGAAGCATAATGGCTGTTGTGGTAGCAAAAATGAACCGAAACTTTTGGTTCAAATCCTTAAACCCTAAACCCCTAACCGTCAACGTCGAGGCAACCGAATCCTAAGCCCGTAACCCCTAAACCCCTAAATGTTCATGTCGAGTCAACCAAACCCTAAACCCCTAACCCCAAAACCCTCAACGTCCATGTCGAGGCAACCAAGTGCTAAACCCCTAACCCCAAACCCGTAAATGTAAGACCCCAAATTTTAATAATAGGTTTTTGCAAATAAAAATTTGACAGAAACAACTTTTGTTAATTAAAATGGATCTTTTAATAATTTTAGAGTCATTTCTCCTGCTTTCTTCCTTCTCATTTCAGAAATTTTTGGAAAAATATAGATGGTCTTAAAACTTTTGCCCAACTCGTTTATTACTCCTTAAATATTAGTAGGAATTTTTTTCATAATAAATATGCCCCAAAATAATTTTTTAATGGCATTTTCAAACTCTGAATAGCTCCTGTTGCACTAAAACTATTTCAAATAAATTGTATAAAATTGCCACAAAAATTTTGGGAGACCCTTTAGGGCCAAGGGATCACTTTTATGCAAAAATACACCTTGGTCATTTGAAAATTTTGACCAGAACACCATCTTTTCAATTCTGGTCCAGATCCAGCATTTAACTACAGCTCTATTTTATGTAGCTCAAACAATTCTAAAATTTCTCCACATCCTAGTCCTTCCTAAGAAACCCGTAAGTACAGACTTTGAGCTCCATTTGGATCTTTTTGGTCCACTAATTAATTCCCCTAATATCTGATCCAGATCTGAATTCTATCAAAAGTTGCATTGGCAACTTGTTCTTTTTGCCAAACCAGCTTCACCATCATCCCTACCATGCAAAGAGACATAATACTGCCATGTGCCACCTCCAGAAGAATCCCCTAGCTAGCTCTATCATTCTATCAAACACTTTATGTGCATGGCTAAATCTTTGCAACTTCTGAAATTCATGTGACATTTAAGCATTTCACCGATCAAGCTTGTCCATCAACCTCACCAGACCATGCACCATCACCCTGCAAGTTTTCAGATGTAGCAAAGCACTTTAGGTCACCCTATCAAACTGTCGAGCACTCTGCGTGCATGCCCAGAGCACGAGCAGATCACCCGTACTGCACCCGACGGAAACCGAGCCCCTGTCGCTCCTCTGCTGCTTCCCCCTCTTGTCCTGATCCTCCTCTGGATCACCGGATCAATCTCGAAGCTCGCCGACACCTCCCCCTGTCCCCCAGCACTGACCACCACCGGCCACGACCGCCGCCGTCTCGAGCACGCCTTTGCCCGAGCCACCTGGCACCCCTCCTAGCCTACCAGCTCGCCCGAGCTTATCCAATCACCACCACCGTCCTCACCGAACACCGCGGACCACCTCCCCACCCGCCAATGACCTCGTCACCGTCCTCCTTTGCCATCAATGGCCGCCGTCGAGTCGGTTGGAACAGTGCCCTGACGAACCGACCCTCCCGCGGTATTTAAACCCACCCCGGGCACGCCTTCGACACCATAAACACCTCTTCTCCCTTTGTGAGCTCCCCCGAGCAGCAGCACGGTCGGAAAGCAACCATCTTCCTCACCTTCGGCAGTTTCGGCCGCGGCCACCTTCCTGATGAATCTGACGGAACCAGAGCCTCCCCCTTCCCGTTCTCTCCACCAGTAGCTCCCTTGTGGCCCCTAGAGTCCATTCCCCTTATCAATTTCACCGGAGAATGCCATGGACGAAAGCCCTCTCCTGTCTCCGCCGGAGCTCTTCGGGTGAGCTCGCCGCCGACGATTTTCACCACCCCTCTGGCCGTGTCGGGTACCAGTGGAACCACCTCGGCCTCCTGGACTCAACGGTGAGCTCATCTCACTGAGGGTACCGCGATTCGTCGGCGAGGATCGCCGGAGCTCCCGCTCTGTTCGGCCGAAGGGAAAAGAAGGAGAAGGCGCGCGGTTAGACCAGTCAAACCTGACTGGTGGGCCCGCGGGACCCATCGTCAGTGACTGGAGGTCACGCCGACGTCCGTAAGTGAAAATGTATTTCCTATAGTACGTAATCGTTTCTGGAAAGCGTATTTCCTTCCTAGACGTTTTCTGTAATAACTGCCAGGGACCCAACCATAGTTGTTTTATTTATAGATTAGTCCCTTAGATTAAAACCCTAATAACTTTTTAAATATAACTCCAAATGAATTGATTCTTTTTCTGTCATTCTTTAAATTTCATCTAGTTTATTTTAGTATTTATTTAAAAAATATTTGAAACAATTTTTTGAACTGTTTTGGAATTACGTGGTAATTGCATTATTTTGAAAATAGGAAAGGAAGGGTATATTTCTTTTCAAGAATTGTGGGGCAAATCCAGCACTTCTAAATACCCAAGGCAAGCACCTTGAACTCTGAAAAAGATGATTGCATGGTTATTTGCTTGCTAATAAAAAAATTGCATGAATATGTCATTCCCGAAATGTTTACCTGTGGCATGATCTATATGCTTGGTTGCATGGCTAGCAATTTTGGTTATAGAAAAGCATGTGTGTGGGGTGGGAATGTTTCCCCCGCACTATTCAACATTGTACATGTCAGGATTAACTTGCAGGAGTAGGAACAGAATAAGTCACGTTGTTGCGTGACCGACAGGAGGATGATCACGTCGGAGCATGATCATGCCTCGATTATTATGCATGTTGGGACATGCTAGGGCTGTGGCCCTGTTGTGGTGTTGCTATTAAGAAGAGACATATTGTGCTAACCGCTGCAGGAAATATAAACCTCCAGAGTCAACCTAGATCGAGTCTTGTTCCGTTAATTCCTAGCTGGATTCGTGCTACCACAAGTCCCTCCGTAAGGGGGGTACGGTTCAGTAAGTTGTTAACCCCTTTCCGGCACACACTACACAGAGGGACAAACATGGAGGTGCCAACTGATCAGTGGGTAATGCTTGCCACTAGGTCGGAAGGGGCAATGGGTGTTTCCGGTGAGATGCCGAAGAGGGGTAGCTCCCCTGTGTTTGACGTGCGTTATAAATACGGTCGTCTGCCCATTGCTACTCGAGGTTCTAGCCTCCCCGGCTTAAGGTTTTATTTTGCCCGAAGCCTTGGGTGATACCTGGGTCGGGAAAATAATACTGGTGTGTGTTGGTCTAGTGTGTTTGCAATCCTTTACTTGTGTGTAAAGAGTACAACCTCTGCAGAGTTTAACCTATTCGAATAGCCGTGTCCACGGTCAAGGACGACAGTTGGGAAGGGTCAAGTTTCGGTCTTGGTGTTGGTCTTCGAAGGAAATAATTAAATTGATCATGATTCACTTTTGATGGATGATTATTATTACTTTTCATGAATATTATTATTGATGCTACTATGGACTAACCCCTTTTCTTATATTAGTATTCCCTTGGAAGGTTCTACCTCCTGGATACTCGTTATACTCTGTTATTTTCGTGCTTTTAATTTCTTTGAAAGCCCTTTATGAGGTGTCGCCCAGACGCCTGTGTCATGGTTTTGGCACAGCAGATGCCATGGGATGGCTTATCTCGAGTGGTTGGGGTCGATGGAGGCCGACGGTGTCCGGAGGCGGGATTGAGCACGAGCACTGAGAACTCAGAGACATACTCAGGTCCAGGGCCCTCCGATGGAGGTAACACCCCTACGTCCTGTGGAGATCACTATGAGGAGATCACAAGGTTACAATGGTGCTCCTGGAGCTGCTTGGTACGAGGAGGGAGATGGAGCTAGCTCTTCACCTCCCCTTGCGTGCGTATGTGTGTGTGTGAGAAATGAGCTGACCATTGATGGCCGTCGTGGACTGCCTTCTGGATGCCCTTTCTTCTTCGGGGGCTCCTGGGAGGTCTTATAGCCTGACCTCCGAGGTTACAAATGATAGAATAATAGAGGCGGGACCCCCACATCAGTGTTTCTGGCCTCTAGTGGAGCTCGCCGGATGCGGGGCCCGCCCGGCTACGGGGCCCGCCGGCTGAGGGGCCCATCGGGCTGCGGCGCTCGTTGGCTGGGCGTCGCCTCCACAGTGTCGAGCTGTCCGGGTGTTGTCCGCCCGGTCGGCGACTCTGACAGTGCTCTAGCCACGCTCTTCACGGCATGGTGGACGTCTTGTCATACAGGTGGATTGGACAGGCTTTGACCTCTGGCTGCCGGCTGTGGGCAGCCGGCCCGGGCGCGGCACCATGCCCAGCCGGTTTTTTGCTTAGTGAGCCAGCTGGAGGGCCGGCCAGTCCGGGGTGCGCGAAGCCAGCTGTAGGGTCAGCCGGCCCTGACGAGGCGAGGACTCCGGCTGGAGGCCCAGCCGGATCGAGGGGCGTTGGCCGCCCTGGTGTTTTTAAAAAGGTCTTGTGCTCTCTTGAGCCTACCCGGGGGTCATCCCCCCGACAGCCCGACTGTGGCATTCATTTTCAAGATCTTTCGAGGCGTCGCTTCAGACACCCGATTGGAATTTCTTTTCAAGACCTTTCGAGGCTTCGCCTTTAGACACCCGATTGGCATTTCTTTTGTGTTTCTCAGGACGGTCCTACCTCCGTAACCCACCTTTCTTTTGGTTTCATTTGGATTAAAGCCCTTTGCGTGGCGTCGCAAAGATGCCCAACTGTGTCATTCTTTTATATTTTTCTCTTGGGTTCTTCCAGGACGGTTCTACCTCCTGAGACCCGATTTATACTTTGAGTAACATTAATAATTAGTTATGCCACATTGTTACTATTAACTAACCTTTATTTCCTATGCATATATAAGGTTCCCATATGACTGCAGACTGTTCTGCTTAGGTTGACTGCATGCCATGCCATGATAATTTTTGTACCTGCATGAAAGTTTAATGGCATGCATTCTGCCTGCTTTTATTATATCTTTTGTTCATGATGTTTGCGAGTACATTCAAGGTACTCACTGGCTTGTCCCTGGCTATTTACTTGGCCAGGTCAGGATTTCAACGAAGAGCGCTACGACGACCCGTGCGGACTAGGAGCCTGGCATAGCAGCCACGTGAGATAGGAGTTATCCCGGTCAGCCGTTCCTGTGGGAATGGAACCCCACCAGAGTTGAAGATTCTCGAGGCACTTCCATCACCCGCTGCTAGAAATCATTGTTTTATCATTAGACCTTTAGGGTCTTGTATTCTATTCTTGTAATTCCTTGGTAATCTGTATCGAGGACGTGTCCACCAGTAACAATGATCTTGGGGCTGATGTTGACATGATGGGTTATTTCTAGGATTTTGTGATCAGGAAATCCGGCCCCGATAGCCTTCGTATCAGAGCCAGGCTGACCGTTGGCTAATCCAATCTTAGCCTGGTCACTATCCCTAGGTTTCCACACCACCCAAATCTTTTCTAGTCCGCCGCTAAGCCCATCCCATCAGATGGCACGATTAGTGGCCAACCGACATCTTCTGACAGTCGGTGCCCACCCTATCAACCTAGCCCATAGGCCGTGTGCCTGTGGCAGGCCCTGAGCTACCCATCTGCAAGCATGCGATGGAGGACTCAGCTAGCTTATAAGGGAAGCATTTTCCGCAACTCGGCACAACATAGCCTTCATTCCCATTTTTAATAGCCCAAGCCACCAAGATGCGTGGCCACTTCATTTGCAACGAGACCACCGCAGTTGAGCTTGGAGGCTTTGTAGCCATCCTTGCCAACGTCACTCGTCGTGCCTTTGGTATAGAAGTGCCCCCGGAGTATGTTGTGAACCGAGAGCAAGCGAGTGATGGCACCCATCATTTCTAGGCCACGGTGCGCATCTACGGGAGGGGTACCACCTCCGAACGCCCCTACCGGTTCACCGGGAGGATGACCTTCGAGGAACCCCAGGCCATCCAGCTTGCAGCCCGCGAAACTGTAGTTCAACTCCGGCACCTGTCGCCGAGGGTGAACATCCGCCCTTTCCTCTACTACCCTAGTCATGATGGCTATGGTAGCCCGACCCAGGTTGCCAATGGAGACCAGGAGTCGGATCCTGCTCTTGTGCATCTGGTGCGCTATCTGAGAGCACAAGAGGAACTCTTCGATCAAGTCACCAATGACCTGATTTCAACTCGCATGACGCTTGCCCTCCTCACCCCTCCGAGAAGTGAAGCTGCGCCCGCCACCGACACTCCAATAGTGCTACTCAGGAGACTTGTCGAGCCTCCCATGCCTGCTCCTGTTGCCCAGCCGGGCAACGCATTCGTCCACCCAGGGGAACTTCGCCGCCTGTTGGAGACCTACTCCAATGGGACTATGGCTACGACGTCTCGTGGGAGACACCGTCGTTACCGCAGCCCCATGACTTCCGCTC
Organism: Elymus sibiricus; assembly: GCA_039707655.1. NCBI lineage: Eukaryota > Viridiplantae > Streptophyta > Magnoliopsida > Poales > Poaceae > Elymus > Elymus sibiricus. The sequence goes on from CM077674.1 coordinate 33,735,114, forward strand.
CTACCCCAGACAGCTCTGAAGCTGAAGCAAATGGAGAAGTCCCGACATCTGCTAGGCATCCCTGGCTAGATGTCAACATAGTGGACTAAGTCCACTGGAGTAGTTGCCGAGCCCTTGGTGGCCCTGTTGTTTTTCCCCTGTATCCTGTATCCTAGAATCATAGTAGTCCACTCGCTGTGTGATTAATGGAATGCTTGTGTGCCACTATTTTAATTGTGTTGCTTGATTTCTGGCGTGGCATGCTTGTCCGCGTAAAAGGTTTCGAGACCCCTACGCCAGAACGGCCATTACTCCTGAAACCTAACCGACCACCATAGTAAAACGTCAATCCCCTTTTAATTTACGTCCGACCCAAGCTGTACCGACACAGCCTCAAGTTTCCCACCCCGGCTATATAAGAGCCACTCTCATACCCAGCATTAGCAACCATCGATCATCTTCTCCGCCAGCATAATCCAACCACCCCATGTCTCACTCAGGAGCCTACCCAAGAACTCCAGAGGCAAACCCCGGTAGTTTTGTCAAGGTTTTGTGGGATTTTGCCCGCAATACCCTTGGTTCCATCCACCCACCCCAGTATGAGTTGTACAAGATGGGGATCACCCCTGATTCCTCGAAGTACTGGGCAGTTGTGCAAACCCACCAGCGGATTTAGACCAAGGCCCTCCATATGTTGTTTTCATCGGGTGATCCATGCCAACCTCAGGCATGGCGATTGAGGTTGCTGCTTATGAGGCAGTTACCCGCCTTCGATTCTCAGTACCCTGTGCCAGCAAAAGGAGGTATTGTTACTTCCCGAGCCGCGCAGCATCCGGAGCAGAAGCTACGTTCCGCTGTGAACGTATAGAAAGAGATCTAGCCTTGGCCAATCTTATTCAGTATGTGATGGCCCAGGAGCGTCTGACCCAGTAACTAATGGATTACCTCCATTATCTTGCTGTTCTAAATCCCCAGATGACCATTGGTGGACCAGCCTTGCCAACTCCGGAAGGGCATGTTTTTCGTTTACTTTCTCCCCTTCCTCCGGAAGAAGAAGAATGTGCTCCAGCACCGGGAACCTTTCCCCAAGACCCTATAGATCTCACCTTCGGACCAAAGATGGTCATGAGTGTGTTCGTTGCCATGTGTAATGCCTGTTTGCATGATGTGGCCTTTTCATTGGTTCTTAGGGTGTACGCCAAGAGTGTATTACCATGATTGCATTCTGCATATGAGTGTTTGTTTGTTGTCCTCTGCAATTAGTTTTTCCGCCCTTAACAAATCTCGAGGACGAGATTTTCTTAAGGGGGGAAAGCGTTGTAACACCCCAAATTTTAATAATAGGTTTTTGCAAATAAAAATTTGACAGAAACATTTTTTGTTAATTAAAATGGATCTTTTAATAGTTTTAGAGTCATTTCTCCTGCTTTCTTCCTTCTCATTTCAGAAATTTTTGGAAAAATATAGATGGTCTTAAAACTTTTGCCTAACTCTTTTATTACTCCATAAATATTAGTAGGAATTATTTTCATCATAAATATGGCCCAAAATAATTCTTTTAATGGCATTTTCAAACTCTGAATAGCTCCTGTTGCACTAAAACTATTTCAAATAAATTGTATAAAATTGCCACAAAAATTTTGGGAGACCCTTTAGGGCCTAGGGATCACTTTTATTCAAAAATACATCTTGGTCATTTGAAAAATTTGACCACAGCACCATCTTTTCATTTCCGGTCGAGATCCAGCTTTTAACTACAGCCCTATTTTATGTAGCTCAAACAATTCTCCAATTTCTCCACATCCTAGTCCTTCCTAAGAAACCCTTAAGTCCAGACTTTTAGCTCCATTTGAATCTTTTTGGCCCACAAAATAATTCCCCTAAAATCTGATCCAAATCTGAATTCTATCAAAAGTTGCATTGGAAACTTGTTCTTTTTGCCAAACCAGCTTCACCATCATCCCTACCATGCAAAGAGACATCATACTGCCAAGTGCCACCTCCAGAAGAATCCCCTAGCTAGCTCTATCATTCTATCAAACACTTTATGTGCATGGCTAAATCTTTGCAACTTCTGAAATTCATCTGACACTTGACAATTTCACTGATCAAGCTTGTCCATCACCCTCACCAGACCATGCACCACCACCCTGCAAGTTTTCATATGCAGCAAAGCGCTCTAGGTCACCCTGTCAAACTGTCGAGCACTCTGCGTGCATGCCCAAGAACGAGCAGAGCACCTGTACTGCACCTGACGGCAACCGAGCCCTTGTCGCTCCTCTGCTGCTTCCCCCTCTCGTCCTAATCCTCCTCTGGATCACCGGATCAATATCGAAGCTTGCCGACACCTCCCCCTGTTCCCTAGCGCTGACCACCACCGGCCATGACCGCCGCCGTCTCGGGCATGGCTCTTCCCGAGCCACCTGGTGCCCCTCCTAGCCTACCAGCTCGCCCGAGCTTATCCAATCACCGCCACCATCATCACCGAACTCCGCCGACCACCTCACCGCCACCAATGACCTCACCACCGTCCTCCTTTGCCATCAATGGCCGCCGCCAAGTCGGTTGGAACAGTGCCCTGACGAACCGACCTTCCCGCGGTATTTTAAACCCACGCCGGGCACGCCTTCGACACCATAAACACCTCTTCTCCCTCTGTGAGCTCCCCCAAGCAGCAGCACGGTCAGAAAGCAACCATCTTCCTCACCTCCTGCAGTTTTGGCTGCCGCCACCTTCCCAATGAATCCGACGCAACCAGAGCCTCCCCCTTCCCGTTCTCTCCACCAGTAGCTCCCTTGTGGCCCCTAGAGTCCATTCTCCTTGTCAATTTCACCAGAGAAGCTCCATGGACGAAAGCCCTCTCTTGCCTCCGCCAGAGCTCTTCGGGTGAGGTCGCCGCCGACGATTTTAACCACCCCTCTGGCCGTGTCAGGTACCAGTGGAACCGCCTCGGCCTCCTAGACTCAACGGTGAGCTCAGCTCGTTGAGGGGTGCCGCCGTTCGCCGGCGAGGAACGCGGAGCTCCCGCTCCGTTCGGCCAAAGGGAAAAGAAGGAGAAGGCGCGTGGTTGGACCAGTGAAACCTGACTGGTGGGCCCGCGGGCCCCACCGTCAGTGACTGGAGGTCACGCCCGCATAGGTAAGTGAAAACGTATTTCCTATAGTATGTAATCATTTCTGGAAAGCGTATTTCCTTCCTAGACGTTTTCTGTTATGACTTCCAGGGACCCAACTGTAGTTGTTTTATTTACAAATTAGTCCCTGAGATTAAAACCCTGATAACTTTTTAAATATAACTCCAAATGAATTGATTCTTTATCTGCCATTCTTTAAATTTCATCTAGTTTATTCTAGTATTTATTTCAAAAATATTTGAAACACTTTTTTGTACTGTTTTGGAATTGCGTGGTAATTGCATTATTTTGAAAATAGGAAAGGAAGGGTATATTTCTTTTCAAGAATTGTGGGGCAAATCCAGCATTTCTAAATACCCAAGGCACGCACCTTGAACTCTGGATATGATGATTGCATGGTTATTTGCTTGCTAGTTAAAAAATTGCATGAATATGTCATTCCCAAAATGTTTACCTATGGCATGATCTATATGCTTGGTTGCATGGCTAGCAATTTTGGTTGTAGAAAAGCATGTGTGTGGTGTGGGAATGTTTTCCCCGCACTATTCAACATTGTACATGTCAGGATTAACTTGCAGGAGTAGGAACAGAATAAGTCACATTGTTGCGTGACCGACAGGAGGATGATCACGTCGGAGCGTGATCGTGCCTCGATTGTTATGCATGTTCGGACATGCTAGGGCTGTGGCCCTGTTGTGGTGTTGCTATTAAGAAGAGACATATTGTGCTAACCGCTGCAGGAAATATAAACCTCCAAAGTCGACCTAGATCGAGTCTTGTTCCGTTAATTCCTAGCTGGATTCGTGCTACCACAAGTCCCTCCGTAAGGGGGGAACGGTTCAGTAAGTTGTTAACCCCTTTCCGGCACACACTACACAGAGGGACCAATGTGGAGGTGCAAACTGATCAGTGGGTAATGCCTGGCACTAGGTCGGAGGGGGCAATGGGTGTTTTCGGTGAGATGACGAAGAGGGGTAGCTCCCCTGTGTTTTACGCACGTTATAAATACGGTCGTCTGCCCATTGCTACTCGAGGTTGTAGCCTCCCGGGCTTAAGGTTTTATTTTTCCCGAAGCCTTGGGTGATACCTGGCTAGGGAAAATAATACTGGTGTGTGTTGGTCTGATGTGTTTGCAACCCAAAGGCCGTGATCAGAACTCATCAACATTTCGATGCTGGCTAAGGAAATCCTTTACTTGTGGGTACAGAGTACAACCTCTGTAGGGTTTAACCTATTCGAATAGCCGTGTCCACGGTCAAGGACGGCAGTTGGGAAGGGTCAAGTGTCAGTCTTAGTGTCGGTCTTTGGAGGAACTAATTAAATTGATCATGATTCACTTTTGATGGATGATTATTATTACTTGTCATGAATATTATTATTGATGCTACTATGGACTAACCCCTTTTCTTATATGAGTATTCCTTGGGAAGGTTCTACCTCCTGGATACTCGTTATACTCTGTTATTTTTGTGCTTTTATTTTCTTTATAATCCCTTTATGAGGTGTCGCCCAGACGCCCGACTGTGGCATGCATTTTCAAGACCTTTCGAGGCGTTGCTTCAGACACCCGATTGGCATTTCTTTTCAAGACCTTTTGAGGCGTCGCTTTTAGACACCCGATTGGCATTTCTTTTGGGTTTCTCAGGATGGTCCTATCTCCAGAACCCACCTTTCTTTTGGTTTCATTTGGATTAAAGCCCTTTGTGTGGCGTCGCGAAGACGCCCAACTGTGGCATTCTTTTATATTTTTCTCTTGGGTTCTTTCCGGACGGTTCTACCTCCTGAGACCAGATTTATACTTTGAGTAACATTAATAATTACTTATGCCTTTTTGTTACTATTAACTAACCTTTATTTCCTATGCATATATAAGGTTCCCATATGACTGCCGACTGTTATGCTTAGGTTGACTGCATGCCATGCCATGATAATTTTTGTACCTGCATGAAAGTTTAATTGCATGTATTCTGCCTCCTTTTATTATATCTTTAGTTCATGTTGTTTGTGAGTACATTCAATGTACTCACTGGCTTGTCCCTGGCTATTTACTTGGCCAGGTCAGGATTTCAACAAAGAGCGCTATGACGACCCATGCGGACTAGGATCTTGGGATAGCAGCCACGTGAGATAGGAGTTATCCCGGTCAGCCATTCCTATGGGAATGGAACCCCACCAGAGTTGAAGATTCTTGAGCCACTTCCATCACCCGCTGCTAGAAATCATTGTTGTATCACTAGACCTTTACGGTCTTGTATTCTATTCTTGTAATTGCTTGGTAATCTGTATCGAGGACGTGTCCACCAGTTACAATGATCTTGGGGCTGGTGTTGACACGAGGGGTTATTTCTGGGGTTTTATGTCCCGAAAAACCGGCCCCGGCACTAAAGTCGATGTCGAGGCAACCGAACCCTAAACCCCTAAACGTCGATGTTGAGGCAAGCTAACCCTAAACCCCTAACCCCTAACGCCTAAACATTGACGCTGAGGCAGCTGAACCCTCAACCCCTAAACGTCGATGTCGAGCCAAGCTAGCCCTAAACCCCTGACCCCCAGACAAATTAGCTAGAACTTTTTATACTAGCATACAAACTTTTACCTTACTAACCACTAGCATATACCAGAATTTTCTTCTCTTTATCTTACGAACCAATAGCATATACCCATTTTTTTCTTTTTTCCTTTCCTTCCTTTTACCTTACTTCTTTTTATTTTTTAATTTCTTTAGTTACTAACAAATAGCATATACCACATTACTTCTTTTCTTTTCCATATACTAACATCCACTAACTAATAGTAACATAGAACAATAGATAGCTACCACATATTTTCTTTCTTTTTTCATTTTCTTTCTTTTACCTTACTTATTTTTCTAACAAACACTAACTAATTCTAATAATTTACTATCAACCATTAGCTAATACTAACAATAGAACTAATGCCACACATTTCACCATTTACATAAAAAATTGAGAAATTAAATTAAAAAAATCTCAACTAGCTTGGTGCATGATGTTGCCGATGGCGGATGTGGGGCGGGGCTGGCAGCTAGCGTCGGCGCTGGTGGCTGGAGTTAGGGCTGAAGGGACACGAGGACGAGGCGGCGAAGAAGCTGGCCGGCGGGTTCATGACCATCGGGGCCAGAGTGCAGGGAGGAGCAGCCGGCAGAGGAGCGAGGCGGCGAGCGAGCGGGCGCCGATAGGGAGATCCATGCGTGCCGGTGGAGCAGCGGGTCAGCGGGGGGCGGGCCGCCGGTCGGGAGACCGCGCGTCCCAGTGGAGCCGCGAGGCTAGAAGAGCGACGTGCCGTGGCGGAGCAGGCCGGTAGGGAGCAGGCCTCGGGGGGAGGTGAGGGGACGGTGGGCGGTGGAGGCGGGGGAGACACGGCAACCGCGCCGGGATATGTGTGTGGTGCAGGGTGGAGGGGGAGAAGGCGCGAGATTTTTGCGGGAAAATGATGACTAGCACAGTTTTTTCCCCCAAGTCCCTACCCCCTGTAAGCTGATTGTCAGGTGTAAGCCGAGTAAGTTTTATAAGACACTCTGTGAAGGTGCCTGGATTAGGAGGTGCACACCACGTCGGCCCACCTTTCATGGGCCGGACCGAGGACGCACTGACAACTGGAGAATGGGCCACGCAAGCCGTGGCCCTCAGCGTACTCAAGATGGAATCCTCCGAACACTTGGCGTAAACTTCAAGGGGTATTTTAATGATCGGCATGTTATCCCTAGTTGTGACCGACATACTTGTAACCCTAGATACCCCCGGTACCTATATAAGCCGAGGGGTTTAGTCCATAGAGGCATGGTTTGGAGAGGTTAGAACTCATTCATGCGGTCTCGAGGTAGATCATCCTGTACTTTGTACCCCATCCACAATTAATACAACACAAGTAGGACGTAGGGTTTTACCTCTTAGAGAAGGCCCGAACCTGGGTAAAACTGTGTCCCTGTTACTTCCTGTTACCATCGTGCCAAGATCACCAGCTCGGGACCCCCTACCAGAGAACCGCAGGTTTTAGCACCGACATTGGTGGCCCATACAGGTCCCGCTGTCTGGTCGCAAAGGCTCGATGGCTCATCTTCGGATCAATGACGGCATCGGCTGTGGGAAGATCTTTGTCCCCAGCCAACTCTTTGCCTTCTGTAGCATCGTGTTGCATGCCCACTTGACAGGTCACCTCGGCCAGGTTGACAACTTCTCCCTAGGCCAAACCATCTGGTTTGGGAATCTGCAGTATGCCGCGGACTCCCGTGGCGATCTTGCTTTTTCAGGATGGGTGTCATACTAGCCTGAAGATCCCTCAAGCACCATCGTCCCAGCACCAGATTTGATCTCGGAGCAGGACCATGGATCAATCTACATCTCAGAACTAGATTTGAGCCCGGATCCGAACACCGGACAGCTGGATCAGGCATCAAGCCCAACCAGCAAAAATCCCGAGGCCACGGCAGGTGGTACCTCGAGCAAACTCCAGGTAAGACCTGCCTACTGTCAAGAGATGGGCAAGGCCGACCTCATGCTCCTGAACAAGATGTTAGACTGGATTTAGAGCCTTGGAAGCTCGGACGATCAGACCTCGGTCTACGATCTGATTGGAGACAAATCTGGAGGTGCGGGAATTTTCACCCCACCCGCCACCCACCTAGTCGCTACAGTCAAGGATTTAACCGACGTACTGGATTATGCCTCTGACGAGGCCGTCGACATGGATGAAGATGCCGACGACATGTCCTATACCGCATCACCCCTTGCCACATCCAATACGGGCAAGTGGGCGGCTACCTCAACCTATGATGTATACATGTTGGATACACCTAAGGGGGACGAAGGAGATAAAGAACACCCCAAGCGCCGACGTAGAAGACGCCGTAGTAAAAGCACAGGCAACGGGGATGCCAATAATGATGCCACCGATAACGGTGAGGCTACTGACAACGCCGCTACTCCAGATGGTGCCGAGGACCAGAACGCAGGCGATAACGCCGACGATGGTCATATCGACGGCGCCATGCCGAACGGGGATGATGCGGACCCCGAGGACGATGACTACTGGCCGGAGTCCAAGGAAGAATTAAGCCTCGGACCGATGAATTTGACATCCCTGAGGAACCCCTTGAGGGTCCTCGGCTTTAGGCTTTCGGCCGACGTCGGATTAGCACTGACAAAAGCATGAAGCAGAAGTCCCAGAAGCTCCGGGACGAACAAGACAGGCTAAATGATAAATGGACCGAGGTCCTTAGCGCTGAGCGAGAGCTCGAAGATAGATTTGCAGGGCATAACAAGTACTACCCATGAAGAAAGCTGCTCCCCGAGTTCGATGAGGAGGTCAACGGTAGTTTGCTGTCAAAGCGCGAATAGGCTGAGAACCATGACCGCCCTCCTCGGGGATGAGATAAACCAGCAGGTGGACATCCTAATCCTCCTGAAATACCTCGCCGTTACGGCATGGATCCACTTCCATCTTTGAAACCTTATGGTCTGTGGAAGAAATTGACATCAATACTAACTGCCGCATCACGATCCATTTACGAATCCAAGGAACGCCCACCTGCTGGATAGGCGGGACACCTGGCTTGGTTAGCCAAGAATGGCAATACACATGATTATACATGTGATCGAACCGTAATGACATCGGACGTCCGGCATGCCATAGCTCGGGTCCGAGGAGCTGCTCACCCCATGTGCTTTACAGACGAGGTCATGCAGCACCAGTTCCTAGAAGGGTTTAAAACCACCAACATTGAACAATATAACGGAACTACGGACCCCGCTGTATGGATTGCGGATTTCCTCATGTACATCCACTTGGCCTGAGGTGATGACCTCCATGCCATCAAATACGTACCGCTAAAGCTCAGAGGATCGGCGAGGCATTGGCTCAACAGCTTGCCCGAGAACTCCATCGGTAATTGGGAGGACCTCGAAGATGCCTTCCGAGCAAATTTCCAGGGCACTTATGTCCGACCCCCGAATTCCAGGGCACTTATGTCCGACCCTCGGATGCTGATGACCTCGGTCATATTGTGCAGCAACTAGGGGAATCAGCCAGAAAATTCTGGAATCGGTTCTTGACCAAGAAGAATCAAATAGTAGATTGTCCTGACGCGGAGGCAATAGCTGCCTTTAAGCACATTATCCACGATGAATGTCTTGCTAGAGAGCTCGGACAGGAAAAGCCTCGGTCGATGGCAGCCATCACACACTTGATGACTCAAATTTATGTAGGTGAGGACAGCTGGCTGGCTCATAAAAGCAGCCATAATGGTGACCCAGGCACCTCCGAGGCGTGCGATGGAAACGGAAAACCTCGGCACAACAGGAACAACAAGTGCCGCAATAGAGGAAATAGCAGCCACGCCAAGTAGGTGGCAGTCAACGCCGAATTCAGGAACCAACGTGGTGGCATTAAGAGGAAACCCTTTCATGGGAATAGAGACGACCCGTCAACGCTGGACAAAATACTGGACAAGCCATGCGCTATCCATGGTACTAAGAACAAGCCTGCTACTCATTCTCACCGGAATTGCTAGGTGATCAAGCAAGCTGGCAAGATAGCAGCCGATAATCAGGGCAAGAGTCAACCTCATAACAAGGACGGTGACCAGCCCGGGACGAGTAATGGTGACCAGAAATAGTTCCCTCCCGAAGTCAAGGATGTCAACATGATATATGCTACACACGTCACCAAGAAGGAGAGGAAACCGGTGCTTCGAGAGGTTTACGCCATAGAGGCAACAGTGCCCAAGTATAATCCATGGTCAGAAATTCCGATCATCTTTGACCGAAGAGACCATCCGACAAGCATCCGTCACGGAGGCACAACGGCATTGGTACTCCATCCCATAGTGGATGGTTTTCATCTAACCCGCGTCCTTATGGACGGAGGTAGCGGACTCAACTTGACATATGCTGACACGGTCAAGAAGATGCATATCGACCTGGCAAGAATCAAGCCCAGTAGTACCACTTTCAAGGATATCATACCGGGAGTCGAGGCGCAATGTTCAGGAAGCGTGACCTTAGACGTAGTCTCGGACACACCCGAGAACTTTCGAAGCGAAGAGTTAATCTTCGACATAGTACCCTTTCAAAGTGGTTATCATGCACTCCTCGGGCGAACTGCTTTCGCTCGCTTTCACGCCGTCCCACACTACGCTTATTTAAATCTTAAGATGCCGGGGCCGAACGGCGTTATCACAGTCAATGGCAACATGGAACGCTCCCTTCGAACAGAGGAGCAGACCGCGGCCTGTGCGGCCGAGGTACAAGCCGTCGAGGACGCATCAAGGGCCCATGCTGCATTAAGCAGAGACGACCACATAAAGCGTTCAAGAAGTATAGACTTCTCCTCGGGGCAAACAGCAGGCACCCCCAAATAGGGGTATGCGCTCCGCTGTCTGTCTTACATGACCGAGGATTATGTTCCACGGGTGCACAACTTTGCGTTGAAAATTCCATGGGGGATAGCGGAGCATAGACAAACAAAACGGCACTATTTGGGTAAACCAAAGTGTCTCTCGAGACCTCGGGCAATCAAGCCACGCAATGTTTTAAAGCAAAGGCGGCTCGACCGGGGGCTTACTAAACAGCTTGAAGCTGATCGCAATGAACCTCCACCGATTTTCGCTCCTAAAAGTGATTGCCATTCATGTGCCTTAAAACAACAAAGGACTTCCTCGTAGGCGGAGATGACCGTCCTCGTACTAGACAAGGAAGCGCTGATAGACAGCACGGAGGACGCACGATAGAAAGGCAGCGGCAGGTATAAAACCAGACGACCAGAGCTCGGCGCGTCTCCTCGGTTATCATTTCCTCCAAATCTTGTATCTTTCAAAGTTATATATAGCTCGGATTGTTAGGTTCGATCCTTTTTAATGAATAGAGAAAAGACTCGGCTGGTCGGCCCATGTATGCACTCATGGTGCATTCTTTTTCTCTTTTTTATTCATTCGACGAGCATAACTCTCGCGATACAAATACTATATGCCTTTAAAGCATCAACTGGGGGCTGCGACGCGCGCCTAGTCCATCTAAACGCCATGGAACTCTATTAAGTCCTCGGCCCAACGTCCTTGGTACTTCACATATATATGCATCGATTTCGACTTGTGTCTTTGGTCCATAGCTGGGTTGCCCGGCTCCTGTGCTTACCCCTTACATTTCCACTCTGTTCGGCTAAGGGTGTAAAGGGAGCACCACTGCGATTGCTACTTTTGGTTTAACCGGTCAAGTCCTCGGTTGGAGAAAGCCAAAAGCTGACTCTCACAACACACGTAAATTGGTCAGCGAACCATAGGCAGTGTTAAACTATATATGGCCGATAGCAGCTATCCATGTAAAACGAAGGGCTTTGTTTTTTCGAAAAGTGCCGAAGTGTGGGTGGTTTGACCTCGGATGATCAGAGGACTCGACATATGCTGGGGGCTATTAAATTGCCCCCAAACGTATGCTCCTAAGACTAAGTGCATGTTTTAGCACTAAGGTCTGATTGCCTTGTTTCTGCTGATACAACCACCTCCGGGCACCGAGATATCGGCTAAGGGTTCAAAATCGGAAGTGAAACACACTAAGTAGTATCTACTAAGGGGCAGAAGCCGGCGACTGGCCGACTACATCTTCAAAGAGTCATGGTTGAGTCAAAATAAGCATAAAGCAAATAAGGAAAAGGCACTTCTCATTCAAAATAAAACTTGTCGTTTTTACAAAAATACATCTCGGCATACCGAGGAGGCATAAAAGCAAGATTACTTGAGATTCTCTAGAATCATCTCTTTCTTGCATCTCTTCTCGGACTCCCGAGCAGCCGGCATAACCATTTCAAAGTAGTCCTTGGCCTCCCGCCTCTTCCCTTCAGGACAACGCTGCGCAACTGGCTCCAGCTCAAGCTTTGGATACCACGTCTGGACGGCCGCAAAACCTTCCCGAGCACCTTCTAGGTAGGCCGACCGCTTCCACAGCTCAACTTGGGCAACAGCCCCTTGGAGGCGCTGCACCAACCCAAAGAAGCTGGTCGGTAGAGGGTCGCTCGGCCAAAGAGCTACGTAAAGATCCTCCATGGCCGGCTTGGCAGCTCGATGAAGTTTAGCCAATTGCTTAAGCTTGTCGCCAAGGAGTTGGGGGCGCTCCGGCTCCTGGAACTGCATCCAAAAGGACTTCTGTTCGGGCGCGTCATCGCGCCCACCAAAGTGCTGGCATGCATCCTCCACACTCCGCAGGAGGTCCGAGAAGGTGCCTGATATAAGCCAATTCTACGCCAGCTCGGGGAAGGCTTGACTGCTGAAGATGCACTGTAGTAAATAAGGCTTACCGGCGGCTATATCAGTCGCCTGCCACAGTTCCTCCGTTGCAGCCTTAGCTCGGGAGGCGGCTTCTTGATGTTCCGACGTGAGCTTCCTGAGCTCAGCGGCGTCCTTCTCCTTTGAGGCCTTCAGAGCATCACGTTCAGTGAACACGCTCTTCAGATCCTCCTCAATCTTGGATGCTTGCCAAGTCTTCTACTCCTCCGCAAGTGCTTTCGCACTTTCCTGCGCCACAGGCTTCTGCTGCTTGGCTTCGGACCGAGCCTTTTCAAGCTCGGCACGCAAGTCAGCCCGGTCCTTCTCGACCGCTTTCACGTTTCAAAGGTACACTTGAATTAAAAATAGAACTGTTTAAAACAGCAAAATTGATAGTAAGTGTACCAATTTCCTACCTTGCGTTTTCTTCGCTCGCTCCCGAAGCCGAAGGGAGTCCTCCTCAGACATCGCAAGTCTGTGCTTCAGCTCCTCAAAGTCTGCTCGGTTGGACATGGAGGAAGAGGTGGAAACCTGTAAAAAAATGCAAAGGCAGATGAGAATCCAAGAATAGAATCGATCCTCTAGTCGGCTCTTCCAAGCCGACAAGAGTCTCGGGGGCTACTGCGTGTTCGCGTTCATTATTTGCAAGCATAAAGTTACATCGACCCTCAAGCCAGTTTGGTAAACTAACTTAAGCCTCGGGGGCCACTGCATGAGCGCTTTCAAAAGCATAGTTTCTTGCACATGTTTTTAGACATATCAAATTTTTTATAATCTTCGGGTGATGCCTCGGCATCCCCCTTGAAGGGCTACTGGGTATACCTAGTGTATTATGTAAGCCATGACTGTAAAATATAAATGAAATACATAAAGTATGCTCACCTCAAAGCTTTTCGCCAGGCTGAGCAATACTTCCAGAATTCCGGCATCGGCAGTCCGGAATTGTGTGAAAGCTATGCCAAGCATAGCACGGTGGTTGGGCAGGATGGAGGAGCTGCTCAAACCTACCTCTACCTCCCGTTGGTGCCCCAATAGCTCGGCCTCTCCGTGGCCGAGCATGGGAGGTGGCGTATTCCTTGCCCCATCCTCGGTTGATGAAGCAGGGGGCGTACCTTGCTGGCCCTGTGACTCTAAAGCCGTCGGGGCCGAGGATGTTGGGCGCTTGAGCACCAGCTCTTCTTGACCAGAGGAAGTCTTTCTCCACTGGTCATCGGTGTTCTCCTCCGCGGCCGAGGAGTTAACCTCGGCCATAAGGACTTCGGTTCCTCCCCCAGCATTAGGTGCTGGAGGGGCGGAGTGGGATGTGGCCTCCCCCGGCCCATCTTGGGTAGGGGGACGATCAGTTGCTGTCTCCGAGGAGCTCCGAGCCAGTGAAGCTCTCGGAACACCATCCTCGGAGCCACTTTCCCCGGCAGGTCACGTTGTGCCTAGCAAAAAAGAAGATGAGATGAAGTAAATCTCATGATACTGAGCATTACGCAAGCTAGATGTAAAAAGTCAGCTTTCAGCAGCTGGATGCTCCCGACTACGACGGACGTCCACGGATGAGCTCGAACTAGTTAGCTCCATGGGCGCCGACTGGCCCGTGGGAGCGTTGTATGCCTTCCTCAGTTGTTTGTATGTCCGAGGAGGAATTATGTCTTTGACATCCTCGGATGCCGACTCTTCTCACCGTGGGAGGAGTAGGCCTCATTGGGCTCCTCCTCCTCCTTCTCCTCCTCATCGGCGCTTGACTTGGAGGGAGAGGTTTGATGACTCTCTATAGGGGCATCCGAGATCCCTTCTCGGATGACCAGGTTCCTTGCCCTGGTCTTCTTCCCCTTCTCCTTCCTTATCTTGGGTGGAACCACATAGGGGTCCTCGGTTAGGATCCTTTCAAGCTCGGGGCTCCTGGGATCCTCTAGCAACAGTCCTGGGGACCTGATGGTCTTAGCACGTGCACACCAAACCTGTACAAGTCACATAAAACTGACCACTCAGTTAAAAAGAGAATGGCAAAAAGATTGATAAGTAAATTGCAAATAAAAGTTACCCAGGTCATGGGGTTTGCTCAGCTTAAACCGATGTCCTCGGCCCTGGATGGGAAGGTATTACTCTTGGGCTTGAATAGAAGCTTCCACATCCCGCCGAGGTCGGCTCCTCGAAAAAACCTCCGGATCACCACCTCGTCCTCCTGCTTGTACCTCCACATTGGAGCAGCTCGGGCTTGGAGTGGAAGAATCCGATGATGGAGCATCATGTGAACTACGTCCACTAGAGTGACGCCCGTGCCGACCACGGCGTTAACCTTGCGCTGGAGCTCTTCCACCTCTTTCTGGTTTCCCCAGATGAGGTTCTTATTGGTCCATGAGTGCAGCCTCTTGGGAGGTGCCGCCGAAAAGGCAGGGACTCCCTCCTGGTCCCCTGATTGCTGGTCGGCAATGTAAAACTACTCCTGCTGCCAGAGCTTCGCGGTCTCGATGATGGTACCCGCTGGCCAGGAAACCTTCAGGATCTTGCTGACCATAGCCCCGCCACAATCTGCAAGTTTGGAGCCGCTGCTATGCGGCTTGATGCAAAATACCTTTAGCCACAGCTTGAAGTGGGGCTCGATACGGAGAAAGGCCTCGCAGAAGGTGATGAAGGTGGCGATGTGGAGAATCGAGTTTGGGGCAAGATGATGGAAATCGAGCCCATAGAAGAACATGAGGCCCCTGAGAAACGGGTGGAGAGGGAAACCCAGACCTTGGATGAGGTGGGAGATGAAGACCACCCGCTCCCCCTTTTACAGAGCGGGGATGGCGGAGACCAAGCAGACCTCATTCGCGCCCACAGGAGATCGACATTTGGCCGCCCCATGGGGTTGAAGGTATCCGTCAGCTTGGAGCTCGGCGATGGTACCGGCGGTGACAGTGGAGGGCATCCACTGCCCTCTCTTGCTGGCGGCCTCAGACGCCGATGCGGTGGCACCTTTCCCTTTGCTGGCCATCTTTCGCAGTGGAGGAAGGGAGTGGGGAGAAAATGGAACGTGGAGCAGTTCTCGGAGCGCTTGAGCTTGCGAGAGTTCTAGGCGATGGAGCAAGGAATGAGAGCGTGGGTGAATTAGATTTACCGTTCCCTTTTTTATAGGTCAGTAAAAGACCAAGGATCACCATGCCTCACAGTAAAAATCGCCAGTTACCAATACGACGTGCATTATATGCGCGCAAGGATTAAGGGATTTTGTTAATGATATCGGTGAGAATCTGGAGCACGATCCCTTTATTGATGAGACGTGCCAGTAAAAACGGCCTCGGGCCACGGTATACCCAGTAATGAAAATTAAGGAGACGGCTTGGCTCCATGTTAAGTGGTGGCGGTTCGGTTTTCAGCCGAAAAGTAGTCAGGGCTCAACCCACCCAGCCATAGCACTCACGTGGCAAGCCTTGGCAGTCTTCGGACCTAGTAACAACAAATTATGCAGAAGAGGGCCTTGTTAAAAGATGCCCCTTATCGCCCGAACTAAATCGTGACGCTAACTTATAAGAGGTCACAAGCGGAGGAGAAACCAATGGTGGAACATAAAGGGACCTCGGGTCCAAACAAAGTCCTCGGATTTAGAAGCCGACGTGGGAGATATAAATGGCCTATGAAGCCGAACACCAGAAAGATGAAGTTATTCCAAGGAGGGAGCCAGTGCCCTCGGCTTGAACACAAGTTCAGGGGCTACTGATGGGGCCCTAGATTAGGGGGTCGACACCACGTCGGCCCGCCATTCATGGGCCGGACCGAGGACCCACTAACAACTTGAGAATGGGCCACACAAGCCGTGGCCCTCGGCGTACTCAAGATGGAATCCTCCAAAGACTTGGCGTACACTTCAAGGCATATTTGAATGATTGGTATGTTATCCCTAGTTGTGACCGACATACTTGTAACCCTAGATACCCCCGGTACCTATATAAGTCGAGGGGTTTAGTCCGTAGAGGCAAGGTTTGGAGAGGTTAGAACTCATTCATACGATCTTGAGGTAGACCATCCTGTACTTTGTACCCCATCCACAATCAATACAATACAATACAAGTAGGACGTAGGGTTTTTACCTCTTAGAGAGGGCCCGGACCTGGGTAAAACTGTGTCCCTGTTACTTCCTGTTACCATCGTGCCAAGATTACCAGGTCGGGACCCCCTACCCGAGATCCGCCAGTTTTAGCACCGACACAAGGCTTACATTGTTTCTTTTTTTAATTTTCCTTTTTAATTTTTATTTTTCTCTTCTTATTTTGGTTATTTTCTTTCTTTGTTTAATTTTTTGTTTCTTTATTGTATCTCTCGTTATTGGTTTATCTCTTTCTTTTCTGAAACAGAAAATTTTGCCGGGGGTGGGCTAGGAGGTGGCGACAGGCGTAGTGGCTACGGGCTGGGTGGGAGACTATATTTTGTCTCATTTTCTAGTCTTTGTTTGTGTTTTTTATTGTATTTTATTTCTCTCCCCTCTCTTTCTCACCCATTTCTCTTCCCTTACTACTTCCCGCCTTTCTCTTCCCCGCCCTTTTCTTTCCAATCTGTTTCCCGCCCTCTCCCTTGACTACCACTTTGCCTCTCTTTGGGTTTGTAATGATCCTATGACCTAGTCCAACACAAACAAAGACTAAAAGTCACATGGGGTGCCCCCTTCCAAAGAAAAACTAGGGCTAGATGTCGCAGGGCCTGCCGGAGAGGGGGCGCATGAATTCGCGTGAGGAAGTGTCGGAACCACTCCTCCTTTTGCATGTGGTCCTAACATGGGTATACAAGGCTGGTGTCATGAGGAAAAAGGCAATACACAAATTTGAGATGGCTCCTCCTTCAGAAACCGGACCATCCCGCATGAAGATCCAGGGCTTTAGTGCAAACCTCCCCCCTTCCGGTACAGACGACCCAACTCCTGCTAGGAGTTGGCCTCTCTATGGGTTTGTCAGGATCCTATGACATAATCCAACACAAACAAGGACTAAAATTCTCATGGAGTGGCCCCTTCCAAAGAAAAATTAGGGTTTGACGCCACGGGGCCCGCCGGAGAGTGGGGCGCATGAAATCGCACGAGGAACTGTCGGGACCAGTCACCCTTTTGCATGGGGTCCAAGCATGCGTATACAAGGGTGGTGTAATGAGGGAAAAGGTAGTGCACAACTTTGAAGTGGCACCTCCTTCACAAACCGGACCATCGCCCGGGAAGATCCAGGGCTTCAGTGCGAACTTCCGCCCCATCTGGAACCCTCGACCCAACTCCAGCTAGGAGTTGGTCTCTCTTTGGGTTTGTCATGACACTATGACGTACTAAAACACAAACAAAGAGTAAAAGTCACATAGAGTGGCCCCTTCCAAAGAAAAGCTAGTGCTAGACGCCACGGGGCCCACCAAAGACGGGGGGGCACACGAAATCACGCGAGGAAGTGTCGGAACCAGTCCCCCTTTTGCCTGGGGTCCTAACATGGGTATACAAGGGTGGATTCATGAGGAAAAAATCAATACCCAACTTTGAAGTAGCACCTCCTTCCCAAACCAGACCATCCTGTAGGAAGATCTTGTGCTTCAGTGCAAATCTCCCCCCTTCCGGTGTCACCGACCCAACTCCTTCTAGGAGTTGGCATCTCTTTGGGTTTGTCAGGATCCTATGACATACTCCAACACAAACAAGGACTCAAAGTCACATGAAGTGGCCCCTTCTGAATAAAACCTAGGGCTAGATGCCCCGGGGCCCGCCGAAGAGGGGGGCACGAAATCGCCTGACAAAGGCTCGGAACAACTCTTCATTTTGCATGGGGTCCTAACATGGGTATAGAAGAGTGGCATGATGAGGAAAAATTCAATGCACAACTTTGAAGAGACACCTTCTTCACAAACCGGACCATCCCACAGGAAGTGTCATCGATTAAGTGCGAACCTCCCCCCTTTCGGTGCCGCCGACCCAACTCCTGCTATGAGTTGGCCTCTATTTGGGTTTGTCATGATCCTATGACCTACTCCAACACAAACAATGACTAAAAGTCACATGGGGTGACTCCTTTCGAATAAAAGCTAGGGCTAGACGCCACGGGTCCCATCGGAGAGGGGGGTGCACGAAATGGTGGGAGGAAGTGTCCAAACTAGACCCCCTTTTGCATGGGGTCCTAAAATGGGTATACAAGGGTGGTGCTATGAGGAAGAAAGCAATATACAACTTTGAAGGGGCACCTCCTGCACAAGCCGGACCATCCCGTAGGAAGATCCATGGCTGCAGTGCGAACCTCCCACTTTCCGGTGCCGCCGACCCAACTCTTGCTAGGACTTGGCCTCTTTTTGGGTTGCTCATGCTCCTATAACCTATTATAAGACAAATAAAGATGAAAGTCTGCATGGAATCACCCATTTTGAAGAAAATCTAGGGGGTGGACGTTGCGGGGCTCACCGGATAGGGGACGCATCAAATCACGCGATTAAGGGTCGGAACCGCTTCTCCTTTTGTATGGGTCCTAATATGGGTACACTAGGGTGGTGTTAAGAGTACAAAGGCAATGCAAAACTTTGAAGTCGTGAAGTGGCGGTAAAGAGAGAGAGCACGGAAAATTGAGGGGATAGAAAGGGTGGTGAAAAAGATGGTAAATGTTTGCTGAGTGGCCGTTAGACGAAACAAGTACTAGACATATCATACAAACAAGTACTAGAGATATCATACACATATAAGCACAGAAACCATTGCATCGATACATATAGAAATTAAATCTTACAACCAAAATAACTGTACTTCATGCAAACTAGGGTATCGACAAGTCGGACCCTCAAATTAAGACTACTAATAGCATATATATACTATGGTAGCAAAGTAGAGCAATTGCAGTCTATGCGCGGCGAGACGCCGCCGCCTGGAGGTGCTGCGAGCGGCGCGAGGCGGCGAGGCGTGGTGCGGCGGCGGTCTCCATCTCCATGTCGTCGGGGACATGAAGCGGCGTATCCATGGTGCTGCCCGGCACCTGCAACGGGTCAGTCCAGGCCTCATCCAGGACCGCATCGGCCATAGCACACTCCGGCCCCCGAAACTAAGGGCGGTACTCAACCCAGCGCACTCGTTGATCGACTTCCTCGAACTGCGCCTCGTTCATCTCCTAGAGAAGGAGCTCAATTCCAATGGTTGACCCACCATCGGAGGGAACATCCGCCGCCTCTCCACCTCGAAAGCACGTGCGGTAACGTACATCACCCCGTCCATTATTTCCTTTGAGGTGTCATACCAGGAAGCGATCACCTTCATCTTCCCCAACTTGACGGCATCGCCTACCGCGTACGCCTCAAACATCCTGTTCCACCCCGCACAGCCGTCAATCTTCACAAAATTATACAAACATGGCATTATTCATAAAAAAAGCAACATTTGTAACATAGCACTATATATAAACTACTAACTAAATAGCTAGCAACTAACCCTAACCCTAGAAGGCTCGTCATCATCACATAAGCATCTCTCTTCTCTTTTTCAACATACCAAAATTCACATACAAAATACATATCAACATAGCAAACATCACAACACAATAGAAAAAACATTGTTCTACACACATCACTTCACATCACATAACACATAGCAAAAAAATCATCACAACTCAAATCATAGCACAAACTCATTTCATACCAAAATTATCTTACATCTCATATCTAATATCCTCCTCTCACATCACTACACAATTGTCTAACAAATAAATATCAATTGTATATCTAACAATATAACACAATTATATAGCAGAAAAAAAAGAGGAGAGGCGGGGGAGCAAATCTATTGTGTAGAGGAGGGGACACTACTAGAAAAAGGAACATTTGTCCCGGTTCGTAAGGGCCTTTAGTCCCGGTTGGGCAACCGGGACTAAGAAATCGGGACTAAAGGCCCCCCTTTTTAGTCCCGGTTGTGTTATGAACTGGGACAAAAGGGGCTCCACATGGCCGTTGTGGAGCGCTCAGGCAGGAGGACCTTTATTCTAACGGACGCCACGAGTCAGGCGCTGCCAAGCGCTGGGGTTTAGGGTTTTGGAGGGTTTTCGAAGGGTTTAGGGTTTTGGAGGGTTTAGGGGTTTCATTTTGTGTTTTCCTTTTCTTTTTGTGTTTACCATTCAATTCTTTTTCATTTAGGGTTATCATTTTTATTTTATGTTTTCCATTCAACTCGACGCTACTACATATAGCAATGAAGGAACCATTACACAACATCGTCATGAATATAGAGAAGTGACCTCTTTCTCCGTGCTTGGTCGAACAACAAGTTTTCGTATATATATTCGACGCTACTATATATAGTACACGTTCATGCATCTATACAATATAATATCTCTTACGATCCCTAATACCTAATTACCAAAATTCCCGATGGTATTCTCTGGTTTTAGATATGACCTCTTCAAGTAAGAATCCCGCCAATTCCTCTTGAATTGCCTTTACGCGATCATTTGGTAGGAGATCGTCCCGCATCCGTTCGATCTAATTTAAAGAAGGGGGTCAATATATATAAATGAAACTCAACACAATTGATGGTAATAAAATAAAATTGTGTATATTGTTTACGTACTTCAAGTTTTTCTAAAATTCTGTCCTTCTCAGAGGTCGTCTGGCGAATGAACTCGCAAACGTAGTATCCACATAAATTATTCCCGTCTCCCAGCCTCAAGCACTTTCCGAGAATAGAGTTCAATCAAAATAATAATCAAGCATGATAATGGTATTGAAACTAGAATCAAAGAGATGCGCGGACCTAGCTAGTACTACTTACATTGAGTTGTCGAAATTGAAGCTCCTTTTTCTATTCACCCCTAACCTTCTTGGTGAACCATTTCCAAACCTTGCCCGGCAAAGAAAATGAATAAAGGAGTTATTAATTACTTGATATCAGGAAAAGAACTAAAGTTGCCGATATAGTGCGATAATGATTGAAATTACCTCTGGAGCAGTTCACTCAGGTCTGCCCACATCTTAGGGTCTTTACGTTTCGAGTCCATGACAAGTACTACTCCTGCGTCAACCTGAATGACTAGCAGAATAAAGTGGAACCTGCGCACGCATAACTCATCAATTACACTTAACATCGAGTAAGCGAAACAGAATGTGTACAAGACAGTAACACTCACCTGAAGTTGTAAGGAAATAGTATTTCCCTTTTGGTTTGTTGTTTAATTAACGCCGTTAGCAAGTTATCCTCTGTGTCCTTGGCATGGTTTTTTACCGTATATTCATGTATGTTATTTGGGTTAATGAACCCAATGTCATAAATTCATCCTCTTTTGCATTCGAGAATCTTCAGTCTGCATAATATAGTGAGGATAATTATACATGCATGGAACGATCTGAGCTAGAGACTTAATTACAAAAATAATACTTACAGACAATAGCAACTGATGATAGATTTGTCGATGGCATCTTGATTGTACAACTGAAATAATTCTTCAAATTCAATGTTTATCTCCTCGTTTCCAATGAAGTAATGCTCATCTTTAATTCCCACCATGAGCCAGTTGCTCCCTTCCTTTGAGGCTTCCATGTACCACTCATGCAATCTTCGCATTTGTGTTGGTAGAAACGGGACCTCCTCAGGTCTGACAAGAGGCTTCCCGTGTTGGTATCTGTATGCTAAATCAGCCGTGGGGAACTCTACGTCGCCTAAGTATTGACCAAGAGTGAAACCAAGATCACCGACCGCTACCTCTGGATCATAATCGGTATTGGAAAACACTTTGAGCGGGGGGCACGATTGGTTTTTCTGTTCTCCGAGCTGGGGAATTGTTGTCCCGCTTGCACTACTACTTCCCGACCACTGCCGATGTTCTTTATGTGACTTCATAATAGAGCAGTCATAGTTTGATGGCAGCGAAGGCGCTGGTCGCGTAAGGTTTTCTAGAAACTGCTTTGCTTTTGTCGGATCTACTTTCTCCTTTGGCTCGGGCCGTTTCGGTGCAAGCTGGCGTTTCACATCGGCATCCATGACCTTCTTGGTTTCCTCATCAATCAGTTCGTATGGTAACTTGGCAGGAGCCTCCTTGACGCTGTTCCTTGTACCTGCTCTGGATTTCTTCGCAGTTGTAGTACTAGCTGCCGGAGCGGTGGTTCTCTTCCGTATATCCACCCGGGGCTGAGGCGGCGGAGACGGCTGAGGCGGCGGAGGCGGCGGAGTCTGCTGAGGTGGCGGAGACGGCTGAGGCGGCGGAGATAGAGCTAGATTGCTACTCTGAGGAGTCGATTGCCTTGGCGTCCAATGTGGAAGCACGATGTGTTCCTTTCTCCATAGAATGGTACTTTTTCTGGCATCTCCCAGTTCAGTCTCCCCTTCACCTGTAGGGAAGTCAAGCTCCAGCTACTCAAATCCCTTGATAACTTCATCCACCCCGACAACAGCATAGCCATCTGGAATCGGAGAGCAATGGTAAGTTCCATTACGTACAGGAGGTAAGGCAAAGCCGACCGCCACCTTCACGGATATGTTCATGCATTTCACATGTAGCACACAGTTTTCCCTCTGCGTGATATCATCCACGGGGTAGCGAGGAGCCATGATATCATCTATGGGCCGAATGAGCTCCGTGGAAGCCACGCTGCTTTTCCGCTGAGATGATGGGCCGGCAGTATCGAATGCAGGATCTTCGTGCCGCTGAGATGGGCCGGTAGCTTGCTGGCTGGTAAGTGCCTCTATTTGCTTCTCCTGCCACTCTAATTTTTCTACTATCTTCTTCAGCCGGTCTGCATCCTGTTTCTTTTTTCTCCCTTGGCTTCTATAAGTGTCACTATAGTCAGGAAACCCAACCTTCCACGGAATGGAGCCTGATGTGCCTCGTGTTCGTCCACTGTGTTCAGCATTCCCGAGGGCGTGTGCCAGCTCGTCATTCTCTCCGTCGGGATTGAACTTCCCGTCCTGCACGTCCTTTATTGTAGCTTGAAGGGCTTTGAGGGGTGTTGCAAGTTGATCTTTTGTATAAATACACCTCCCTATTTCTGGGTCCAACTTTCCGCCATGCCCGTAGAACCAAGCATTTGCCCGTTTGGTCCACTCCAATGTCTCTGGATCGATCCCTTTATCAATCAGGTCGTTCTCAGTTTTCTACCACTTAGGCCTGGCAACCCTGTAGCCACCTGACCCCAGAACATGGTGATATTCCTTCTTTGCAGCATTTTGCTTATTTATTTTTGACCTTTTCTTAGCTTCATCCGATGTCTAGTACTTCACAAATGCGGGCCAGTGATCTTTTATCTTCTCATTTGCTCCGGTGAATGTTGGAGTCTTTTTTTCAGGACATAGTTTTGGTGCAATCTTTTCTTCTAGTTGCAGAATTGTGCGGCCATCTTCTTAAGAGTCCACGCCTTGACTTTTCGCTCTATAACTGTGTTATTTGGATCCACCTCTGGCGGTAGGGTGAAATTTTTCATGAGCGTATTCCAAAGCATTTCTTTGGATCTATCATCGACATAAGTAACTCCATCCGCCTTTGGCTTATTCCATTCTTGAATGCTGATCGGGATGCTATCCCTAACAATAACTCCGCACTGACTTATAAATCGGTTTGCGTTCTGCGCGGGACGAATCGGTTTGGCATCTGCAGCGACTTCTTCGATCTTGAACCTTTCATTATCGCCCAACCTTTTTTTCGGGCCTCGTTTCTTTATAGAAGATTGGATCGATCCGGAGGGCTAACAGAAGAAAGAAGCGTTAATATATGTATATACAAATCAATTAATGCATCTAGTCAGCAGAGGCTTAATTAATATACCTGACCGGACTTTGTAATAACTAAGGTTCCAACACCGGAGCCATCATCTTCTCCCTCCATTCCCTCACCGGAGCCGTCATCTTCTCCCTCAATTCCCTCACCGGAGTCGTTCAGAAACTGTGAGGTGATATCATCTCCGTCGCAGATTATTTCCCCCAACATGTCTTCTTGTTCTTCGTCTCTGCCGTGTTCCATAGTTTCTGCAAAGACTTGCAAGTTATTTCAATGCTATAAACAAATTATTAAAACAAATTCACATTTCCATGTATATTTGCATCTCGATTAAAAAAATCACATTATTAAAACAAATTCACATAATATCACTAATACATCTCGAATAAGCCAGTTGCAACAATAATATTATCATATAATATCACTAATACATCTCGAATAATCTAGTTAATGCAACAATAATATCACATAATATCACTAATACATCTCGCCCAATCAAACTGGACGTCGACTCGCGGTTCCTGAGCCGCAGGCGGTGAACACCCAAAGAGAAGGAACCATCACCGGATCATAGCTCGGGTGAGATCCCTGAAGAAACTGCCAGGTATTGGAGAACCTGACGTCCAACGCAACCATGTAGCGACGGACGTGCTCGTCCTCCTCCCTGACCCGGCGACGTACCACCTCCTCGGGGGCCGGCTCCCTCTGCACCGATAGTGGCCCACGCGACCGCCACCAAAGAAGCTCCGGGTCGACCTCGAGACCCCGATTCCTCACCAAGCTGCGCGCCCTGGAAGGTAGCACCGCCTAGTGCTAGCCCGGCGGAGCCCAATCCCGGACATGGCGCCTCTCAAACTGGTTGTCGCCGCCGAGTCGACGATAAGGATGCGGGCCGGGCATCGTCACCGAGAACAAATTCCTATGAAAACAAATCAGGTCTATTTCTTGTTCATGGTGAGACGTTGCTCCGGCTACCCTTTATTTCATTGTTTGCATCAGATTTCTTTAATTTTTCTTTTTTTCTCTCACCACATGTCTATATTTTTTATACACCTATCAAATACATGATTCACATATTTTATAATATATGTTTTAATACCGTAGAGGAGAATGATAGTCGAGCTCACCCCTAGATGATCGTAGAGGAGGTAGTGGATGGCAACGGCAACGGGACCGACGGTGCTCCTAGAGGTGAAAAGATCGATCCCTGCACATCAAAAGCACCGGCACAACCAACATAAGCATTCGTGGAAAATTTAAACAGAAACAAAGATGAACAAGTATAAAGAAAGGATGCATCAATCTTCTTCATATAATTGGTTTACCTGTAGATCTTAATGACAAGCGTTTGAACAAAGGCAACACTCGTAAAAACAAAGATATACATAATCTACATTTTAGTTATAATATGTTATAGATTACAAAATTATCAACAGGATAGAATTTCTAAGACTCCTCAAAATTATCAACAGAACAAAATTTCTAACACCTCAAAATTATCAGCAAAAATGAGCATATACTATTTTTTAACACTCCCGATCCATCCAAATGAGCTCACTAATTTCTAACTAATTTCTAACAAAAAATTGAACAATACATCCATCCATCCATCCCATCCATCCATGAATCCATCCAACAAAAAATGAGTTGACTAATTTCTAACACTCCTCAAAATTATCAACTGAACAGAACAGAATATCCATGCATACATCCATCGATCAATACATCCATCCATGAATCCATCCATCCATCCATTTGGGGAAGAGGGGGAGGAGGGGGAAAGGGTGCTCACCGTGGGGGCAGATGGGGCCGAGGGGGCGGTGGTGCCCGGCGGCGGTGGGAGCGGACGTCGAGGGCGCGCGCGCGGGCTCGAGTGGCGTGTAGAGGAGTTCTCCTGGCGGCGGCGGTCGGGCAGCCTGATGGCGTCACGAGAGCACGCGAGTTCTGCTGGCGGCGGCGGTGAAAATGGAGGAAGATTGGGGGAGGGAGAATTTAACCGCGAGGCCTTCAGTCCCGGTTGGAGCTACCAACCGGGACGAAAGGGTGTTTAGTCCCGGTTGGTGGCTTCAACCGGGACTAAAGTTAGGCCTTTCGTCCCGGTTGGAGCCACCAACCGGGACTAAATCTATTTTTGGCCGCAGCCGAAAGGGCGCGAAAGGCTAGGCCTTTAGCCCCGGTTGGAGCCACCAACCGGAACTAACCTAATTTATAAAATTATTTTAGTTTTGTTTTAAACGGATTCAAGAACAGTAGCATACATGCCTAGTTTTGATTTAATTCTTTTTGCTATTAAAGTTTTTAGCGAAAAGTACTTTATGAGAATTTTAGTTGGATAAATTTTACTTTCTATTAACTTTACTTTAGATCAGAAACAATTTGTATTATTAGTTGAATTTTTTTTATTTAATTCTAAGTTAATTTTATTTTGATCATAACTAGAGTTTTATAAAAGCTTTTTAGTTGATTCTTTTTGCTATTGAAGAATATTATAAAATACTTTTTGAAACCTAATAATGTTATATTTTCTTTTCTGTTAAGTTATTAGTTTAGTATTTTTCTTTGCTGCTAAGTTTTATTTGGCACAAAAACTATTTTTGTTATTTGTACTTAAGTCCTACAGTTCCCTTAGGAGTTTTTATTTGGATTTCCTTGAAGTTTTGTTTTGCTTTCTATTTGCTTTTCAATATGTTTATAAAATCATTTTAGTTTTTGTCAATATGTTTTTGAAAATATGACACAAGGCGATCTATGCTGTCAAAATCTTTCTCCCAGAATCTAAAGCCCTTTGGGTATAACCTGTTGGAAATATGCCCTAGAGGCAATTAATAAAGTGTTTATTATTATCATATTTCCCCGTTCATGATAATGGTTTATTAATCATGCTGGAATTGTATTGACCGGAAACTTAATGCATGTGTGAATAGATAAACAAATACTGAGTCCCTAGTAAGCCTCTACTAGACTAGCTCGTTGATCAAAAGATGGTCAAGATTTCCTGACCATGGACATGAGTTGTCATTTGATAACGGGATCACATCATTAGGAGAATGATGTCATGGACTTGACCCAACCGTCAGCATAGCATATGATCGTTCAGTTTAATGCTATTGCTTTCACTATGTCAAATACACGTTCCTCTGACCATGAGATCATGCAACTCCCGGATACCGTAGGAATACTTTGGGTGTATCAAACGTCACAACGTAACTGGGTGATTATAAAGGTGCACTACAGGTATCTCCGAAAGTGTTTGTTGAGTTGGCATGGATCAAGATGGGGATTTGTCACTCCGACTATCGGACAGGTATCTCTGGGCCCTCTCGGTAATACAGCATCACAGAAGCCTTGCAAGCACCGTGACTAAAGAGTTAGTTGCAAGATGATGTATTACGGAACGAGTAAAGAGACTTGCCAGTAACGAGATTGAACTAGGTATTGGATACCGACGATCGAATCTCGGGCAAGTAACATACCGCCGGACAAAGGGAACAACGTATGTTGTCATATGAGGTTCACCGATAAAGATCTTCGTGGAATATGTAGGAACCAATATGAGCATCTAGGTTCCGCTGTTGGTTATGGACCAGAGAGTCGTCTCGGTCATGTCTGCATCATTCCCGAACCCGTAGGGTCCGTACACTTAAGGTTCGATGACGATATAGTATTATATGAGTTATGTGATTGGTGACCGAATGTTGTTCGGAGTCCCGGATGAGATCATGGACATGACGAGGAGTCTCGGAATGTCCGAGAGGTAAATATTTATAAATTGGAAGGTTGTATTTGGACTCCGGAAATGTTCCGGAAGGTTCCGGAGACTTTATCGGATTACCGGGGGGTTACCGGAACCCCCCGGGGGGCCACATGGGCCTCATGGGCCACGTAGGGGAGAAGAACCAGCCCACAGGGGGCTGGTGCACCCCCCCTAGGGCCAATCCGAATTGGGCCAGGGTTGGGGGATCGGCCCCCCCCTTCCTTCTCCCTCTCCCCCTCCTACCAAGGAGGAATCCTACTTGGAGTAGGATTGGGGGGAGGGGTGCGCCACCTCCTAGGGGGAGTCCTAGTAGGACTCCTCCCCCCCTTGGTGCGCAGCCCTTGGCTGCCTCCTCCCCCCTCCCTCCTTTATATACGGAGGAGGGGCACCCCTTGGAGACATACAATTGTTCCAAAGCCGTGTGCGGTGCCCCGATCTCCGTTTTCCACCTCGGTCATATTTTCGGAGAGCTTAGGCGAAGCCCCGCCAGAATCACTTCACCGTCACCGTCGCCACGCCGTCGTGCTGACGGAACTCATCTACTACCTCGACATCTTGCTGGATCAAGAAGGCGAGGAACGTCACCGAGCTGCACGTGTGTAGAACTCGGAGGTGCCATACGTTTGGTACTCGATCGGTGGAGCTCGAAGGATTGTTCGACTACATGAACCGCGTTGTGAAACGCTTCCGTTAACGGTCTACGAGGGTACGTAGATACACTCTCCCCTCTCGTAGCGATGCATCTCCATGGATAGATCTTGCGTGAGCGTAGGAATTTTTTTGAAATTCATGCTCTGTTCCCCAACAGTGGCATCCGAGCCAGGTCTATGCGTAGATGTGATTTGCACGAGTAGAACACAAGTGAGTTGTGGGCGTGGGTGTATACATATTGCTTGCCGTTACTAGTTGTTACTTGATTCGGCGGTATTGTGAGATGAAGCGGCCCGGACCGACATTACGCGTACGCTTACGCGAGACAGGTTTCACCGCTACATGCACTCGTTGCATAAAGGTGACTGGCGGGTGTCTGTCTCTCTCACTTTAGTTGAATCGGTTTCAATGAAGAGGGTTCTTTTAGAAGATCAAAAAGCAATCACTACACCACGTTGTGGTTTTGCGTAGGTAAGAACGGTTCTTGCAAACCCGTAGCAGCCACGTAAAACTTGCAACAACAAAGTAGAGGGCGTCTAACTTGTTTTTGCAGGGTATGCTGGTGATGTGATATGGCCAAGACATGATGTGATATAAGTTGTTGTATGAGATGATCATCTTTTGTAAGTTATCAGGCAACCGGCAGGAGCCTTATGGTTGTCTCTTTATTGTATGCAATGCCAACGCTATGTAATTGCTTTACTTTACCGCTATGAGTTAGCAGTAGTAGTAGTAGTAGCAATAGTTGGCGAGACGACCATGACGCTATGATGGAGATCAAGGTGTCACGACGCTCCGATGGAGATCAAGGTGTCACGACGCTACGATGGAGATCAAGGTGTCAACCCGGTGACGATGGAGATCATGACGGTGCTTTGCTGATGGAGATCAAAAGCACAAGACGATGATGGCCATATCATGTCACATATATATGGAATTGCATGTGATGTTAATCCTTTTATGCATCTTATTTTGCTTAGGACGACGGTAGCATTATAAGATGATCCCTTCACTAAATTTCAAGATAAGTGTTCTCCCCTAGTATGCACCGTTGCGAAGGTTCAACACTTCTAAGCACCACGTGATGATCGGGTGTGATGGATTCTTTCGTTCGCATACAACGGGTGTAAGCCAGTTTTACACAAGCAGAATACTTGGGTTAAACTTGACGAGCCTAGCATGTACAGACATGGCCTCGGAACACAAGAGACCGAAAGGTCGAACATGAGTCATATAGTAGATATGATCAACATGAAAGATGTTCACCATTGATAACTAATCCACCTCACGTGATAATCGGACGTGGTTTAGTTGATGTGGATCATGTTACACTTAGACAACTTGAGGGATGTTAATCTAAGTGGGAGTTCTTAAGTAATTTGATTAATTGAACTTCAATTATCATGAACATAGTCTAAATAATCTTTGCAAATTGTATGTTGTAGATCAATGGCCCGCGCTGTAGTTCCACTGAATTTTAATGCGTTCCTAGAGAAAGCTAAGTTGAAAGATGATGGAAGCAACTATGCGGACTGGGTCCGTAATCTGAGGATCATCCTCATTGCTGCACAGAAGGCTTATGTCCTTGATGCACCGCTGGGTGCCACGCCCCCTGCAGGCTCAACAGCAGATGTTATGAATGTCTGGCAGTCGAGGAAAGATGACTACTCATAGTTCAGTGTGCCATACTTTACGGCTTAGAACCGGGGCTCCAAAGACGTTTTGAGCACCACGAAGCATATGAGATGTTCCAAAGAGCTGAAACTTGTTTTTCAAGCCAATGCCCGGATCGAGAGATATGATGTCTCCGATAAGTTCTTTAGCTGTAAGATGGAGGAGAATCGTTCTGTCAGTGAGCATATACTCAAAATGTCTGGGTTGCATAACCGCTTGAGTCAGTTGGGAGTTAATCTTCCAGATGATTCGGTTATTGACAGAATTCTCCAATCACTGCCACCAAGCTATAAGGGCTTCGTGATGAACTATAATATGCAAGGAATGAACAAGATGATTTCCGAGCTCTTCGCTATGCTTAAAGCAGCGGAGGTTGAAGTCAAGAAAGAGCATCAAGTGTTGATGGTCAAGAAAGGCACCAGTTTCAAGAAGGGCAAGGGAAAGAAGGGGAACTTCAAGAAGAACGGCAAATTAGTTGCTGCTCCCGGGAAGAAACCCAAGTCTGGTCCCAAACCCGAGACTGAGTGTTTCCACTGCAAGGGGACTGGTCATTGGAAGCGGAACTGCCCCAAGTACCTAGCAGATAAGAAGGCTGGCAACATCAACAAAGGTATATTTGATATACATGTTATTGATGTGTACCTTACCAATGCTCGTAGTAGCACCTGGGTATTTGATACTGGTTCGGTTGCATTTGTAACTCGAAACAGGAGCTACGAAATAAACGAAGATTGGCTAAGGACGAGGTGACGATGCGCGTCGGGAACGGTTCAAGAGTTGAAGTTATCGCCGTCGGCACGCTACCTCTACATCTACCCTCGGGATTAGTGATGAACCTAAATAATTGTTATTTGGTGCCTGCGTTGAGCATGAACATTATATCTGGATCTTGTTTATTGCGAGACGGTTATTCATTTAAATCAGAGAATAAAGGTTGTTCTATTTTGATGAATAATATCTTTTATGGTCATGCACCGCTTGTGAATGGTTTATTCTTGTTAAATCTCGATCGTGGTGATACACACATCCATAATATTGATGCCAAAAGATGCAAAATTGATAATGATAGTACCCCATATTTGTGGCACTGCCGCTTAGGTCATATTGGTGTAAAACGCATGAAGAAACTCCATGCAGATGGACTTTTGGAATCACTTGATTATGAATCATTTGAGACGTGCCAACCATGCCTCATGGGCAAGATGACTAAGACTCCGTTCTCCGGAACAATGGAGCGAGCAACAGACTTGTTGGAAATAATACATAACGATGTATGCGGTCCGATGAGTGTTGAGGCGCGCGGTGGATATCATTATGTTCTTACGTTCACAGATGATTTGAGTAGATATGGCTATATCTACTTGATGAAGCATAAATCTGAAACATTTGAAAAGTTCAAAGAATTTCAGAGTGAAGTAGAGAACCATCGTAACAAGAAAATAAAGTTCTTACGATCTGATCGTGGAGGAGAATATTTGAGTTACGAATTTGGCAATCACTTAAGACAATGTGGAATTGTTTCACAGCTCACGCCACCTGGAACACCACAACGTAATGGTGTGTCCGAACGTCGTAATCGTACTCTATTAGATATGGTGCGTTCTATGATGTCTCTTACCGATTTGCCACTATCATTTTGGGGTTATGCATTAGAGACAGCTTCATTCACTTTAAATAGGGCACCGTCTAAATCCGTTGAGACGACACCGTATGAACTGTGGTTTGGAAAGAAACCTAAGCTGTCGTTTCTGAAAGTTTGGGGCTGCGATGCTTATGTTAAAAGGCTTCAGCCTGATAAGCTTGAACCCAAAGCGGATAAGTGCGTCTTCATAGGATACCCAAAAGAAATTGTTGGGTACACCTTCTACCATAGATCCGAAGGCAAAGTTTTCATTGCTAAGAATGGATCCTTTCTAGAGATGGAGTTTCTCTCGAAAGAAGTGAGTGGGAGGAAAGTAGAACTTGATGAGGTAATTGTACCTCCTCTGGATAGTAGTACGCCACAGAAAGAAATTTCTGTGACACCAACACAGACCAGAGAAGAAGATAATGATGATGATCATGAAACTTCGGAGCAAGTTGCTACTGAACCTCGAAGGTCAACGAGGACACGTTCCGCACCAGAGTGGTACGAAAATCCAGTCTTGGAGGTTATGTTGTTAGACAACGGTGAACCTTCGAATTATGAAGAAGCTATGGCGAGCCCGGATTCCGAGAAATGGCTTGAGGCCATGAAATCCGAGATAGGATCCATGTATGAGAACAAAGTGTGGACTTTGGTAGACTTGCCCGATGAACGGCGAGCTATTGAAAATAAATGGATCTTTAAGAAGAAGACGGACGCTGATGGTAATATCACCGTCTATAAAGCTCGACTTGTTGCTAAAGGTTATCGACAAGTTCAAGGAGTTGACTACGATGAAACTTTCTCACCCGTAGCGATGCTAAAGTCTGTCAGAATTATGTTAGCAATTGCCGCGTTTTATGATTATGAAATCTGGCATATGGACGTCAAAACGGCATTCCTTAATGGATTCCTTAAGGAAGAATTGTATATGATGCAGCCGGAAGGTTTTGTCGATCCTAAAGGCGCTAACAAAGTATGCAAGCTCCAGCGATCCATCTATGGACTGGTGCAAGCATCTCGGAGCTGGAATACTCGCTTTGATGAAGTGATCAAAGCGTTTGGGTTTATACAAACTTATGGAGAAGCTTGTATTTACAAGAAAGTGAGTGGGAGCTCTGTGGCATTTCTTATATAATATGTAGATGACATATTGTTAACGGGAAATGACATAGAATTTCTGGAAAGCATAAAGGGTTATTTGAACAAAAGTTTTTCGATGAAGGATCTCGGAGAAGCTGCTTACATATTAGGCATCAATATCTATAGGGATAGATCAAGACGCCTCATTGGACTTTCACAAAGCACATACCTTGACAAGATTTTGAGAAGTTCAAAATGGATCAGTCAAAGAAAGGGTTCTTGCCTGTATTGCATGGTATGAGATTGAGTAAGACTCAATGCCCGACCACGGCAGAAGATAAAGAGAAGATGAGTGTCATCCCCTATGCTTCAGCCATAGGCTCTATTATGTATGCCATGCTGTGTACCAGACCTGATGTGTGCTTCGCTATAAGCTTGGTGGGGAGGTACCAAAGTGATCCAGGAGTAGATCACTGGACAATGGTCAAGAATATCCTGAAGTACCTGAAAAGGACCAAGGACATGTTTCTCGTTTATGGAGGTGACAAAGAGCTCGTCGTAAAGGGTTACGTCGACGCTAGCTTTGACACAGATCCAGATGACTCTAAGTCACAATCTGGATACGTATTTATTCTTAATGGTGGAGCGGTCAGTTGGTGCAGTTCCAAGCAGAGCGTCGTGGCGGGATTTACATGTGAGGCGGAATACATAGCTGCTTCCGAAGCAGCACATGAAGGAGTCTGGATGAAGGAGTTCATATCCGATCTAGGTGTCATACCTAGTGCATCGGGTCCAATGACTATCTTATGTGACAACACTGGAGCAATTGCTATAGCAAAGGAGACTAGGTTTCACAAGAGAACCAAGCATATAAAGCGTCGCTTCAACTCCATTCGGAATTTGATTAAGGATGGAGACATAGAGATTTGCAAAGTACACACGGATCTGAATGTGGCAGACCCGTTGACTAAACCTCTTCCACGAGCAAAACATGATCAGCACCAGATTGCGATGGGTGTTAGATTCATTAAAATGTAATTGACTCTAGTGCAAGTGGGAGACTGTTGGAAATATGCCCTAGAGGCAATTAATAAAGTGTTTATTATTATCATATTTCCCCGTTCATGATAATGGTTTATTATTCATGCTGGAATTGTATTGACCGGAAACTTAATGCATGTGTGAATAGATAAACAAATACTGAGTCCCTAGTAAGCCTCTACTAGACTAGCTCGTTGATCAAAAGATGGTCAAGATTTCCTGACCATGGACATGAGTTGTCATTTGATAACGGGATCACATCATTAGCAGAATGATGTCATGGACTTGACCCAACCGTCAGCATAGCATATGATCGTTCAGTTTAATGCTATTGCTTTCACTATGTCAAATACACGTTCCTCTGACCATGAGATCATGCAACTCCCGGATACCGTAGGAATACTTTGGGTGTATCAAACGTCACAACGTAATTGGGGGATTATAAAGGTGCACTACAGGTATCTCTGAAAGTGTTTGTTGAGTTGGCATGGATCAAGATGGGGATTTGTCACTCCGACTATCGGATAGGTATCTCTGGGCCCTCTCGGTAATACAGCATCACAGAAGCCTTGCAAGCACCGTGACTAAAGAGTTAGTTGCAAGATGATGTATTACGGAACGAGTAAAGAGACTTGCCGGTAACGAGATTGAACTAGGTATTGGATACCGACGATCGAATCTCGGGCAAGTAACATACCGCCGGACAAAGGGAACTACGTATGTTGTCATATGAGGTTCACCGATAAAGATCTTCGTGGAATATGTAGGAACCAATATGAGCATCCAGGTTTCGCTGTTGGTTATTGACCAGAGAGTCGTCTCGGTCATGTCTGCATCATTCCCGAACCAGTAGGGTCCGCACACTTAAGGTTCGATGACGATATAGTATTATATGAGTTATGTGATTGGTGACCGAATGTTGTTCGGAGTCCCGGATGAGATCACGGACACGACGAGGAGTCTCGGAATGTCCGAGAGGTAAAGATTTATAAATTGGAAGGTTGTATTTGGACTCCGGAAATGTTCCGGCAGGTTCCGGAGACTTTATCGGATTACCGGGGGGTTACCGGAACCCCCCGGGGGGCCACATGGGCATCATGGGCCACGTAGGGGAGAAGAACCAGCCCACAGGGGGCTGGTGCATCCCCCCTAGGGCCAATCCGAATTGGGCCAGGGGTTGGGGGGTCGGCCCCCCTTCCTTCTCCCTCTGCCCTTCCTACCAAGGAGTAATCCTACTTGGAGTAGGATTGGGGGGAGGGGTGAGCCACCTCCTAGGGGGAGTCCTAGTAGGACTCCTCCGCCCCCTTGGTGCGCAGCCCTTGGCTGCCTCCTCCCCCCTCCCTCCTTTATATACGGAGGAGGGGCACCCCTTGGAGACATACAATTGTTCCAAAGCCGTGTGCGGTGCCCCGATCTCCGTTTTCCACCTCGGTCATATTTTCGGAGAGCTTAGGCGAAGCCCTGCCAAAATCACTTCACCGTCACCGTCGCCACGCCGTCATGCTGACAGAACTCATCTACTACCTCGACATCTTGCTGGATCAAGAAGGCGAGGAATGTCACCGAGCTGCACGTGTGTAGAACTCGGAGGTGCCGTACGTTCGGTACTCGATCGGTGGAGCTCGAAGGATTGTTCGACTACATCAACCGCGTTGTGAAACGCTTCCGCTAACGGTCTACGAGGGTACGTAGATACACTCTCCCCTCTCGTAGCGATGCATCTCCATGGATAGATCTTGCGTGAGCGTAGGAAATTTTTTGAAATTCATGCTCCGTTCCCCAACATAACCCAACATACTCATGATGTGGGTTTGTACTCCTGATGTAAGATAATATAAACGAGCCTGGATGTTCATGAGATATGCCAAAACAATACACTATTCTCATAGGAGTCTCTGATTTCTCAGCCCTCAACATATCATCAACTTCCCCTTTTAAACCTTTCCTGAATTTGCGATAAGAGAGCATGCTCTTAAGGTGGCCTACCAATGGATCCACATATCTGTCTTTTACCTGCATATTTGTACAAGGAAAGAAACATACATTTACCAAAAATTAAAACAGATGCCAATCTTGCCAGTTAATACATCGCCTTCATGTAAGTGCAGTGATTCTAGATCAAAGCCATCATCAGAATAGTTGTGGAGCATAACTATAGCTTTCAACCCAGAATCAAAGGTGCAAATTATTCGGTTTGGACATAATTTGTTTGGACATAATTGCATTGATTAAGTCCTTTGTATAATTAATATACTAAAAGGAAATGAATAATTGAAAATTCATAACTTAATAAATAATTATTCAAAAATCTTGTTGCAAATGCCAAAATGCCCTAACTCTTACAAAGATTCCCTCCAGTTTGTCCGAAGTGGGACTTTCCAGCTATAAGTCCAGAAACTCACTAGAGATTGAAGCCGGTCACATCCCAGAGTGGGATCTTGGGGTATAAAACTTTTTCTTCACGTGTGTCCCATGCTTATGATTGCGCCGTAACCATGGAGAATCTTCATCATTTAACAAGATGCTTGGGTCAGTCTTCACTGTGAAGGGAGGAATTTCATCAAACTTTTCATAATCTTCTGACATGTCTGTCTTGTCCTCCACTCCCACGATGTTTATTTTCCCTGAAAGAACTATGTGGCGCTTTGGCTCATCGTATGATGTATTCGCTTCCTTATCTTTTCTTTTTCTCGGTTTGGTAGACATGTCCTTCACATAGAAAACCTGCGCCACATCATTGGCTAGGACGAATGGTTCGTCTGTGTACCCAAGATTGTTGGGATCCACTGTTGTCATTCCGTACTGCGAGTCTACCATTACCCCGCCTCCTGTCATATTGACCCATTTGCATCGAAACAAAGGGACCTTAAAAGAAGGTCCATAGTCAAGTTCCATATCTCCTCTATGCAACCATAATATGTGTCCTTTTCCCTATTGGTGTTTGTTGCATCAAAGCGGACACCACTGTTTTGGTTGGTGCTCTTTTTATCTTGGGCGATCGTGTAAAATGTATTCCCATTTATCTCGTACCCTTGGAAAGTCAATACAGTCGAAGATGGTGTCCTGGCCAACAAGTACAGCTGATCTCCAACAGTGGTGTTATTCGTGAGATGTGTTTGCAACCAACCGCCGAAAGACGCCATGTGTGCACGTGTAATCCAGTCGTCAGACTGCCCCAGGTGTTGGGAGCGTATAATATTCTTGTGTTCATTGATATATGGGGCCACCAAGGTAGAATTTTGTAGAACGGTGTAGGGTGCTTGAGTGAAAGAATGCCCGTCCCTACATATTATTGCTTTCGGTCCTAGCGTGCCTTTTCCACTCAGTCTCCCCTCATGCCGCGATTCAGGAACACCAATCAGCTTAAGGTCAGGAATAAAGTCAACACAAAACCCAATAACCTCCTCTGTTCCATAGCCCTTGGAGATGCTTCCTTCTGGCCTAGCACGGTTATGAACATATTTCTTTAAGACTCCCATGAACCTGTCAAAGGGGAACATATTGTGTAGAAATACAGGACCCAGAATGGCAATCTCTTCGACTAGGTGAACTAGGACGTGCGTCATAATATTGAAGAAGGATGGTGGGTACACCAACTCGAAACTGACAAGACATTGGACCAAATCATTCTGTAACCTTGGTAGGATTTCTGGATCGATTACCTTCTGAGAAATTGCATTGAGGAATGCACATAACTTCACAATGGCTAATCGAACATTTTCTGGTAGAAGCCCCCTCAATGCAACCGGAAGCAATTGCGTCATAATCACGTGGCAGTCATGAGACTTTAGGTTTTGGACTTTCTTCTCTGCCATATTTATTATTCCCTTTATATTCGACGAGAAGCCAGACTGAACCTTGATACTGCTCAGGCATTCAAAAAAGATTTCCTTCTCTCCTTTGGTAAGAGCGTAGCTGGCAGGACCTTGATACTGTTTTGGATGCATGCCGTCTTTTTCGTTCATACGATGCTGGTCCTCCCGTGCCTCTGGTGTATCTTTTGTCTTCCCATAAACGCCCAAGAAGCCTAGAAGGTTCATGCAAAGATTCTTCGTCAGGTGCATCACGTCGATTGCAGAGCGGACCTCTAGGACTTTCCAATAGGGTAGGTCCCAAAATATAGATTTCTTCTTCCACATGGGTGCGTGTCCGTTAGCGTCATTCAGAACAGATTGTCCGCCAGGACCCTTTATAAGATTACTTTTAAATCCTTGACCATATCAAATATATCATCACAAGTAGGGTGGACAGGCTTCTTCCGGTGATCTGCCTCACCTTTGAAATGCTTGCCTTTCTTTCTTAAGGGATGCCTGATCGGAAGAAATCGACGATGTCCCAGGTACACATTATTCTTACATTTATCCAAATATTTACTTTCAGTCTCATCTAAACAGTGCGTGCATGCATTGTATCTCTTGTTTGTCTGTCCTGAAAGGTTACTAAGAGCAGGCCAATCATTGATGGTTACAAACAGCAACGCTCGTAGGTCAAATTACTCCTGTTTGTGCTCATCCCACACACATACACCTTTTATATCCCACAACTATAAAAGTTCTTCAACTAATGGCCTTAGGTACACATCAATGTCATTGCCGGGTTGCTTAGGGCCTTGGATGAGCACTGGCATCATAATGAACTTCCGCTTCATGCACAACCAAGGAGGAAGGTTATAGATACATAGAGTCACAGGCCAGGTGCTATGACTGCAGCTCTGCTCCCCAAAAGGATTCATGCCATCTGTACTTATACCAAACCATAAGTTCCTTGCGTCATCTGCAAACTCCGGCCACTCTCTCTTGATTTTTCTCCACTGCGACCCATCAGCGGGTACTCTCAACATCCCGTCTTTCTTACGGTCTTCTTTGTGCCATCGCAACAACTTGGCATGCTCTTTGTTTCTGAACAGCCGTTTCAACCATGGTATTATAGGAGCATACCACATCACCTTGGCAGGAACCCTCTTCCTGGGGCGCTCGCCCTCAACATCACCAGGGTCATCTCGTCTGATCTTATACCGCAATGCACCGCATACCGGGCATGCATTCAAATTCTCGTACTCCTCACCGCGGTAGAGGATGCAGTCATTAGGGCATGCATGTATCTTCTGCACCTCTAATCCTAGAGGGCAGAGAACCTTCTTTGCTTCGTACGTACTGGCAGGCAATTCGTTATCCTTTGGAAGCTTCTTCTTCATTATTTTCAGTAACTTCTCAAATCCCTTGTCAGATATACCATTCTCTGCCTTCCATTGCAGCAATTCCAGTGTGGTACCGAGCTTTGTGTTGCCATCTTCGCAATTTGGGTACAACAATTTTTTGTGATCCTCTAACATGCGCTCGAACTTCAACTTCTCCTTTTCACTTTTGCATTCTCTCTGTGCATCAACAATGGCCCGGCGAAGTTCATCAGCGGGCACATCTGGTGCCTCTTGATCTTCAGCTTCCCCCGTTGCAGTATCACCGTATTCAGGGAACATAGGATAGTTGTCATCATCCTCTTCTTCTTCATTGTCTTCCATCATAACCCCTCTTTCCCCGTGCTTGGTCCAACAATTATAGCTGGGCATGAAACTAGACTTAAGCAGGTGGGTGTGAAGGATTTTCGAGGAAGAGTACTTCTTATCATTCCGACAGACAACACATGGACAACACATAAAACCATTCAGACTGTTTGCCTGAGCCACACCGATAAAATTATGCAGGCCCGTAATGTACTCGGCTGTGCGTCGGTCACCGTACATCCATTGCCGGTTCATCTGCATTATATAATTAAGTATATCAAAAACCATTACAAAACATCATGAATAGAGAAATGACCAAATTAATACAAGTTCATCACATTAAAACCAAAGTACAGTAGTGATCAAATGTTATTAATGCAAAAATAAATACATAAAGTTCATACTTAGTACTCATAAATGCAACAACAAATATGAGATACATACATTGAAACTAACATACAACTATGTAAAACATTTAAATGCGACAACAAATGCGATCAAAATCGCAACTAAGGTAACAATTGATCCAAAAGCATAATGATACCTAGCCTCTTTATCAATGGCATATTTTCTAATCTTTCTAATCTTCAAGCGCATTGCATCCATCTGGATCTTGTGTAGATCGACGACATCAGCAACATGCAACTCCAATTTCATCTTCTCTTCTTCAATTCTTTTCAATTTTTCTTTCAAATAATTGTTTTCTTTTTCAACTAAATTTAACCTCTCGACAAGAGGGTCAGTTGGAATTTCCGGTTCACATACCTCCTAGATAAAAATATCTATGTCAAGTTGGTCGGCATAATTGTCATAAACACTAAATAAAACAAATAGTTATAAAAGATTATATACCACATCCGAATCATAGACCGGGCGAGAGCCGACGGGGGCGGATATCAAAACCATGGCACTATATAATAACAAACAATAATACAAGTAAGAAAATTATACAAGTAACTATCTAAATCATACAAGTAAGAATTTTTTTTTAAAAAAAGATAAGAACAAGAGGCTCACCACGGTGGTGCCGGCGGCGAGATCGGCGCGGGCGATCGACGGCGGTGAGGACGGGGACGGGGACGGGACGGCACCCTACACATGTGCAAACTAAGAAGTTAATTTGAGCTCAAATTGTGCATCTAAATCAAATAAACTCCCACATACACTCCTCCACTAAAACCCACAAATCAACTAGAGCATGAAATGAGCTAAACTAGCAATGAGAGATGAAAGGATGAAGTTGCTAACCTTTTAGAACACTTGGATAGTTGGTGCACCGCCAAATCTAGACAAATGTTGGGGAAAATGGAGCTCGAAGTTCGAGCTTGGAGGAAGAACAGAGGAGAAGAAAGGGGAAAGCTTAAGTGTGGCTCGGGCACCTCATATCATGTTTGTTTTGTGTGAACTCAAGTGGCATCATGCTTTCAGGCATTTCATCGAGCACCTCTTGTGCATAGGAAGGGAGAACAAAGTAGCACACATCTCCCACCTTCTATGAGGAAAAAACAGAGGAGAGGGCGGGCAGGGGCGAGGATATATATAGGCAAATTTTTAGTCCCGGTTGGTGTCTAAAACCGGGACTGAAGACTGACCTTTAGTCCCGGTTGGAGACACCAACCGGGACAAAAGGGGTGCGATACCCTTTAGTCCCGGTTGGTGTCTCCAACCGGGACTAAAGGTCCCATTCGAACCGGGACTGATGCCTGCAGAGCCCCGGCCGACGTCCTAGCAGCTCGAACCGAGACTAATGCTCACATTAGTCCCGGTTCGTAACGCGACCGGGACTATTACTCCCATCCGGGTAGAACGAAAGCCCTGTTTTCTACTAGTGGGATGAGGTGGTCGCCGGCTTGATGTTGAGGGCGACGGTGGAGGTGCTCCGAGGGCAGCGGCGGTGGAGAAGGCCGGAGGTGAGGTGGGAGGGGCGAGCAGGGGCGGTGGAGGAGGCGGCGCGCCAGTGGAGGAGTCCGGAGGTGAGTTAGTGGAGGAGGAGGCAGTGCAGCGGCAGTGAGATGGCTAGGACTACAGCCAAGCCGCCGCGCGCCCGTCTATTTATAAACGGCCGGGGGCGACGAAGGTGAAGTGGCATGAGTATAAGCCGAGTGCTTTCTCTCGGGCACTCGGCTTACGTGTAAGCCGAGTATGCTGTTAGACAGAACTCGGCTAATAGCGTCCACCGTCACGAAGCCGTCGAATGTGGTGAGGATGGCCACATGGCAGGTGCTTTGCTGAGCCTCGGGTGTAAGCCGAGTGTTTTTTGCGTAATATGCCGAGTTTTCTTTATAAGCCGAGTGTTTTTCGAGCTGTACTCAGCTTACTCTGGTCTATGCCGAGGGCCCTGTGTTTGCTATGTGTTGTTTGCGTGGTACTCAGCTTACACTGGGCTAAGCCGAGTACCCAAGAAAAAGCACTCAGCTTATGCCCAAACACTAGGCAACATGTGTTTTTCCCATAGTGAATGTTGTCTTGGGAATGTGCATCTGGGCCACTAAAAAATATGGATCGACAAAAATTATGATTCAAAATATTTTATGTTGCACAAAAAAGTTTTTTTTTAAATAAGACCATGGTAACCGTCACAAGGAACACCGTAAAAAAGTTAAAAACATGAAGACAAGGAAGAATGAAAAATTCTTTACCTAGTTGCACATTTGTAGCATTTGAGTTGGACATATATTATTTGTGCAACTGTGGTCATCTGAGTGTGCAACTCGTACGTTGAATAAATATGGACCTAGAAAAAAATAAGATTCAAAAGTGTTGGTGATATATCAAATATTATATATGTCTTGAAAATAATCCACATCAACCATGGTGAGCAACTCCAACAAAAGAAGTTAAGGAAGACAAGAAAGAAAATAGCAACAATCTTCCTTGGGGATGCCTTCCTCGCTTCGACCTCTCGGACGACTGGCCTCGGAAGAGGTGGTGGTAATACATTCTCCACTTGCCTCAGCCTGGCACCAGCCTTCTTTGGCACTCCATAAATAGGGCTTCAATCATCTGGCTTTGAGGTTTGCGACATCGTGCATTTGAGCTTTGCCCCTGGCTTCTTCATGAAAGATCATCAGTTTGACAAAGGGGGCCTTCCGCAAATGGTACGACTGGGTGCGGTCATAATGTCGTCTTGGGCCCTAGATAATTTCCTGGTGACGTGCCACATGTGGAAATGCTCCATTTATTGAGTAGATTATCGAAATCTCATGTTTTACCCCTTTTTCATCATATTTGTACCAAAATACCAAAAAAGGTAGATTTGCACTATTTGGGATTAATTAGTTGTTAGTGGGCAACTAAAGAGAAAAATTCTTTTAGTGGGCAACTATAGAGAAAATCCGAGACAAAATCTCAATAATATCAAGGTTAAACTTAGGAAAGGATATGTACAAATTGTACTC
Source organism: Elymus sibiricus (assembly GCA_039707655.1). NCBI lineage: Eukaryota > Viridiplantae > Streptophyta > Magnoliopsida > Poales > Poaceae > Elymus > Elymus sibiricus. Next base: position 33,777,891 of record CM077674.1, read on the forward strand.
ATTAGTGCGCCCAGGGCGCGAAGGGGCCACCCGTAGCCTCACATCAGCGCCACGCGTTACCGAATATATGTTGATGGTGGGCCTGAATTACAGAGAGAAAGATATAACTACGATTTTTTAAAGAGTACTTATTTGCAATGGTGCAAGAATTCAGAGCTCCGGTGCAAGAATTGTGTTTGCTTGTGCCTCCAAGTTTTCACCATCTTATACTACAGGAATCAGGTAATTTGCCGTCTGTGGAGAACAGACGGCAAAGACTGAAAACATGACGGCAAAGAGTTTGCCGTCAGTCAGCTGATGGCAAAGTGTGTCGGCAAAGGATAAGTCGGCAAAGCCATACTTTGCCGTCAGATTTCTGTCAGGCTGACGGCAAAGTCTTTGCCGTCAGTGTTCACAGTTTGCCGTCAGCAAAGATACTACAAACGGCAAAGAAGAGCTCTTTGTCATCAGCCGTTCGCCCTCTTTGTCGTCAGCCAATACACTTCAGACGGCAAAGAAGAGCTCTTTGCCGTCAGCCGTTTTCCATCTTTGCCGTCAGCCAATATACTGCAGACGGCAAAGAAGTGCTCTTTGCCATCAGCCGTTTGCCCTCTTTGCCGTCAGCCTAGTTCCTGCAGACGGCAAAGCGACGACCAGGAGCATAGGTGATCGCCACGTGGATCTCTTTGCCGTCAACCGGGGTGCTGCAGACGGCAAAGAGGTGGCAGAATTTTTTTTGTTTGATTTACAATATTTTCAGCAATTCAAATTCATATATATATCCCATACATATATCACAAATATCAGCGCAGACCACAAGAAAATAAGAACATCACAAAATCATCCATATATACAAATATATCATACGGTCGGTATCACAAAGTACAACGAGATCACACAAGTGTCGAGAAATAACATCACAAGATCATCCATACATATATCATACGGTACAAGTCCACAAGTACATAGATCACAAGTGTCGACAAGTCCACAAGTGGGCCATTCAGATGATTACAAAGAAACATAGTAGGGGGGGGGGGGGGGAAGCTGTAGACATAGCTGATGAATCCAAAAGAAGAGCAATTTCACCAACACAAAAAAGGAAAGCAAGATTCTTCAGTGACTTGTAGAATCTTCTGTGACTGTAAGTTTGCCTGTAATCATTCGATCTGACAAGATCATATGCCTGCAATCATTCGAGCAGTCAATTAACCCTAAATTCTTGACACAACTTGACTAGATAGGCACGGCTCTATGCTACTACTTGACTAGATATGGTGTATAAATGGGCGGCAAACTTGCAAAGAACATATGTTGTGGCATACAAAGTTCATTGATAAGAGAATCACAGTCCGGTAACTACTTGAAATGACTATGCATCATACAAAGTTAGGAACCACTGTCTCTTTTCAAACATCAATTAAGGTTGTATATAAAGATAGTTTAACATTTAACGTACAGCCTTGCAAGTGCAGCAACTGGAAGTGAATAGGTGTTTCCCTGTATATTACAGGAGACACGTGTCAACCTATATTAAATCCATCCAGCAGAATCAATGGCTTCAGGTAATAGAATAATATTAGCAATATTCGCAGGGCAGGAGCAGGTATGATGCAGATCAACCAAGTAAATAGGATCCAACAGAGAGGTGAGAGAGGTAACCTTGCGCCACAGGGAGACTTCCTGGAGATGAGTTTGAGCACCTTGGTGGGCATCCTCACTGGGCGTTCACCAACAGCTGCATGTCCTTGGCTCCCTTCACGACGACCACTGCTCGCTAATGGTCACCTCAACCTCTCAATGGTGATCTGCTTGACGACTAATGAGGTCGATCACCTTCTTTTGCACCCGCATCTCCAACCTGTCCCAGGTGTATGTACCTGATTAGCAAGCAAGACAGTTGATGACAGGTGTATGTACAAAACAAACTTGCACATCAGAAACCAAACTAAAGAAGATGATACAGTTGATGACATGTATGTTGGCATCGCCACAGACAGACCAATAGAGCATGAGAGATCGACCTTCTGTGGGGAGTAAACATTCAATGAAGCTTATGCAACAAGGTAAAATAAAATATGCGCTAGCTAGTGTGAAGAAAGATTCATGTCTGAAAACAAACACGTATAAAGGCCAAGCATTAGGCCTAGTCCATACAAAGGCTTTGTATTAGGCCTAGTCCATACAACAGCCACAACTCGTAAACTAGCTAGTCACAACAGCCACAACAGCCACTTCGAAAGATTCATGTCTGATCTTTCGAAGTCCCCTGACAGTGACATCCAAACCCCGAATGATAAGCCAGTTGAATTGTTGTTTGCGCAGTCAGACATGCAGATTTGGCACGCCATTCTTTGTTGCGCGCATGGTCAAAAACAAAAAAGGTTTGTGTCAGTCTAAACCAAAGAATTTTTTTGAAAAATGTCGAACTATATATGAAAACTGATGCAAATGATGCCCACTGCCTGCTGAAAATGACTGAAACCTGAACCAAAACCACATAACTAAGCCTCCATTCTAATGACAAAACAGTAGAGGACACACAAATAGCAAATAACTAATGACTTAACTTCAAGAATGATGCTGGAAAAACTAAGAAAATGAGTAGATACTTACTGGAAAAAATGAGTAGAAATACATGCAGACTGATGACTGATAACTGATACAAACAACACAATAAAGAATGAGAGGGTATTGAATAAGTAATAAAATGATGAAATACAGAAAAAACTGAGGAACAATTAAAAAATAACTAACTAAACTTAATACTGTACATTGATAATCATAACCGATACACTGAAAATATGAAGGTTCATGTGGCTTCTAGTATATATATATAACAAATAAATTAACCCACAGAAACTAAACTATGCAGAATATAGGAAGAAACATGAGCAACCACTATGAACTGGACATATACAAACACTATAGCTATATACAAATACATGGCTATATCTCTATAACAGTGTCCCATGGACCAAATGAACGACATGCAAGACATGTACAGGACAGCAGTAGAAAAAGGACTAGGAAGTTGATAGTAAACAGCAACAAAGCTAGTACAGACTATACCTGGAAAGCTTATATGAACAACAAAAGAAACTAAACTACACATAGTATGGAACTAAACAGTAAACCTAGATAATTACTAGGAGGTTTACAAGGAACCTAGAACGTCATTGCAACATAACCACAGAGCACTAAGTAGCTTTGACATAAACATCACGAAGCCAGTACATCAAATCAGTTGTATAAACAAGAATGTGACCACTGGAACAATTAGTTAGATAACAGGAGTGTAGAGCAACATCAGTGCATCCTCTAGATCTTTCCAAAAGGCATAAACCGCAACAACACATGACCACAGCTACGGCCATGTCCATCACTAGCATGAGCAGAAGAGCAAAAGAGGAGGAGCTCACCAAGCGAGGTTGTAGCCGATGCTGATGCTCAACCCCACCGCAGATGCGGCAGGAAACATCCCCGCCGTCCCCAACGGCGAGGAGCAGCTTCCTACACCACACACAGGCAAGCACCGCGCCGGGGTTATGCCAGAGCGCCGTCCCGCCGGTGCACACCAGCGACGTGGACATAGGAGCACCGCATCGACGCACCCACCACGTACAGAGGCGTCACCGAGCCGGAGAAGACCCAGACCGGAGCGGCAGAGCACGCCGGTGACCAAGAACACCACCCCACTGAAACTCTAGGTCACCAAGAACCAAAGGGGGCGACCAGGGGCGGAAGCCGTCGACGAATCGAAGAGGATAGGGAGGTAGAGTAGAAGGAGGGGAGCAGTTTGGTTAGTAGCACGTCGTCGGAGCATGCCAGAGGCGGCCGGAATAAACCGGCAGCGGCCATGAGGAGAAGGGGATCGGGGCAGTGGTCCGCTCGAGAGAAGAGAGGTCGAGTGAGAGGAGAGAATGAGAGAGAGAGGGTGAGGGCCGCCTCGGGCAGAGGCTTTGCCTCCTCAGCCGGCTATGCTGGTGGGCCAGTGGGCCGAGGCCCAGTAGGTCAGATGGGCTTTGCCGTGAGCCGAAAGAAAATAGACGGCAAAGTAAGCTCTTTGTCGTCAGCCGAATATAAATAGACGGCAAAGTCTGTCTTTGCCGTCAGTCAAATAAAAACAGATGGCAAAGTCTGTCTTTGCCGTCTGTTTATATTCACCTGAGGGCAAAGTCAGCTCTTTGCCGTCAGTCAAATAAAAAAAGACGGCAAAGTATGTCTTTGCCGTCAGCCATTCTTTGCCGTCAGCAGCTGACGGCAAAAAGTGGTCTTTGCCGTCTGCCCCAACGAAAAGCTGACGGCAAAGAGCTCAACTGACGGCAAATTACATGATTCCCGTAGTGTTAAATATGCTGCTTTGAGTTTGTTGTGAATTGTGGTGCTTAGTTATGAGAAAGTTCATCAATAACCTACTTTGTCTGCCTTCATATTTGTTAAAAAAAAGTCAAGCTGCACACAAAAATAGTTTGATACCTTGTTTTTTTTTAAGAACACACTGCTACCCTGCTTGGTGCTATATAACTATTCCCATTGTCATTCATTTTTGTCAGAACCTAGTCGGGAGCATGCATGGATTTTCACATCTTTCAATCCAGTCAAAGAGGCTTGACCTAATGGTAATGACTAGAAATGACAAAAACAAAAAATAAACTAACAGACTAGTGATATTTGCATAATTATAGAAAAATAAACTAACAAACTAAATAGTAGAAAAGTAGTGTCACACTCATAATTATAGATGTAATAGTGGCATTGACATAAAGTTCCCAAATAACTTGGTGTGTGCATGGCTGTGTGTGTGCGCGCACGCGCGTGCATGGACGCATGTTTATGTGTGTGTGTGGCCAGTGGCGGAGCCAGGGCCCACCCAAATTTTTTAGGAAAAGTTTGAGTATTATACATAAAAAAAAAGCCCATTCTGTACAGCCCAACAATGACTCGCTGCAGCGAGTCACCCCGCCAGGCCGTGCATGCCTGTCACCCAATAACGACTCGCCCCTGCAGCCCTGCTGTTCGCCTGTTCCCATGGAGAAATTGGATCACTCCGAACCCCGGCCACCACCACCACAAGCAACCGGCTAGCCGCTCTGCCTTTAAATTGAATGATTGTAATAGTTTAGATGTGTGCTATGGAGTTTGCGGTTGTAAGCTAAAGATACCTTCAAACTTGGGCAATAGCTCTGGGCCATCAACTATCCCCAAACTGAGGGTCGAAATAAAAAACTCCTCCCCCATACGCTCACATGTCGTCACGGGAAGATACGCCGGCTCCCACTTGCAGGGATGCTAGTGGCCCGATCTTCGTCCTTGTCTGGTTCGAGTCTGGTGCTTGGCCTGCTACCTTGGTATCGGGGCCAGACATGGTAGAGGTGAAACATCGCGCTGTCTAGGTTGAGTCGGATACCGAGGCTAGGGCCGCCTAGAACCGCATAAGAGCAAGGGTAATAAATCCCTTCCTAGTGCTCCATGTTGTACAGGCGCTAAAAGTGCCACATAGACAAAAAAGTGATGTGGCAAAGCAATTAAAGAGGAGAGAAATCATTATGGTGACCCTACAAAGAAACGATGCTAAGCGCATGGACCTATGCAAAATGAGTACCAACCAATGCATGAAAGTGTTTTGGTGTTAAAACATTAAATGAGGGAGACTTAGCTCCAAAAGCTAAGCACCAATGCATTGAAGAAAGTAGTTGCTAAGCTTTTTAATGCATTTAGCACCCCATCTTAGCACCAATGCATTGGAAGAGGCCTAATAGAGCCAACTGCTGGCTATATCTTACCGCCATGTCATCTATAGCCAATCTAATAGCCAACGTGTATAGAAGTTAGCTCTAAATATGTACTACTTTATTAATACCTGGCCTACCTCACTCTCTCATAAAGTTTCTTGAAGCCCATGCCGCAGCTGGCTCTTAATCTACAACCCGCTTCTCTTCTCCCTTCTCTTCTCTCTTGTTCAACTCAGCAAAAATATAATATTTAAACTCTTATAGTCTGCTTACACCACCTTATTATACATGCTCTAAAAAGCTGAGTCCCAAGGATTGGGGCGAGCCGGGGCCGCCTATTGTTGCAAGACAATTAAATATTTGCAATAAGATAGCACGTAATAATGAGGATACTTTTTTTGGCGAAAAAACTTCTGATCTATTCATCATCTGTCACGGCGGTACAAGGAACACCAGAAATAATAAAAATTACATCCAGGTCCGTAGACCACCTAGCGACGACTACAAGCACTGGAGCGAGCCGAAGGCGCGCCGCCGTCATTGCCCATCCCTCATCGGAGCCGGGCAAAACTTGTTGTAGTAGACAGTCGAGAAGTCATCGTGCTAAGGCCCCACAGGACCAGCGCACCAGAACAGAAACCGCCGCTGATGAAGAGAAGAGTATATTGGAAGGATCCAACCTGAAGACACACGAATAAAGACTGGATCCACGGGGATCCGCCGAAGACTAAGGCCGACCAAATCCCACGAGATCCGTCGGAGACACCTCCACACACCCTCCGACGACGCTAGAAGCATTGTTGGGACGGGGGCTAGGCGGGGAGGACCTTATTCCATCTTCAGGGAGCTTCCGCCGCCGCCTCGCCTTCCTGAGCAGGACACAAACCCTAACCGACCTTAAAAAAACAGCTAAAAACGGAGCAGGAACCCTCCCGCCAGCAAGGACCAAGATCCACCGCGCCTCCACGGCCCTAAGGCCACTAGAGGCGAGGCGGATCGGCGGCGGCGCGGAGAGGAGGCGGAGAAACCCTAGTTTCCTGGGCAGACGCGAGAGAGACCAAGAGGTACACTGAAACAGGTTTTTTGCAAATGACAAGTGAACAGCAATCAACGGTATAATAATGAGGATACGTACATGCCATACAAAGTTTACACCCACTGCCAACCCATACCTAGCATAGATTGCTTGTGGTATAACCTAGTGCCAAAAATAGGAAATCAACCAGACCATATGTGACATTCGTCAAAGCGGCTAACTGGCTCAAGAGAATAGAAGGTGCGTAGATAAATCTGAAACAGATGGTCAACAAGCCTGGCTAGCCTATGGACCATCTTTTCTATCTCCATGTTTGGCTCTTCGTGGTAACTACACTATACCTAATTAGTTCCTACTTGCTTAATTTCTAGGTATTTAGAAAAAAGGGTACTTCTTAATTACAGGCTTTATTGGAAATGTATGTAGGCATACGCATGGTTGCAAGTTTTAATGTACTAAGATAGGGAGTACTATATATACATGTGAGGCCAAAAGTTTGAACTTGCATGCTTATTTGTTTTAGGCCAGAAGTACAGACTGTGTTTTATGAACAAAGAAAAGGCAAATCACTACAAAGATAGAACCGGTCTGGCCAGCAGTATAGGAGTGCTCGTGGGTGAAAACCCTCACTAATACAAATCCTAGTATTGTCATCGGTTCATGTAGTCGGTTTTCACCGAAATTATTTCAGCCGACACCAATAATCGCCATTTGCGGCGGTTTAGGAAAACCATACTCTGAGGAATATCCGACTGCTATAATATATTATTCTACTCGGTTTAAATAATAATTTGCCTGTAAGGAATCTCTCAGTGGTTGAAATTTGCAACCGGGATAATATTTGTATTGTATTGCAGTCCACTAGTAGAAAACTGACCTTTCGTCCGAAGCACTAGTCCCGGCCGAATGTGAGCATTAGTCCCGGTTCCAACGGCTAGGAACGGACGGGGGCACGGCCAGGATTAGTCCCGGTTCAAATGGGACCTCTAGTCCCGGTTGGTGATACCAACCGGGACTAAAGGGGTTGCGGCAGGTTGGGGCCCCTGTGAGCCCCTTTAGTCCCGGTTGGTATCACCCACCGGGACTAAAGATAGACCTTTAGTCCCGGTTGGTACCACCAACCGGGACTAAAGTCTTCCCTATATAAAGCTGCTTCGTCCAGCCCGCGTCCAAGCTTTCTCTCCTCTCTGTTTCCTTCCTCAAGCTCGAGTTCATCCTCCATTTTTGCCAAGATTTGTGAAGATTGGAGGCACCCCATCTATCCAAGGGTTCTAAAAGGTTAGCAACTTCATCCTTTCATCTCTCATTGCTAGTTTAGCTCGTTTCATGCTCTATAAGTATAGTGATTTGTGGGTTTTAGTTTGGGAGTAATTATGTGGGAGTTTATTTGATTTATATGCAATTTGAGCTCAAATTAACTTCTTAGTTTTCATATGTGTAGGTGTGATTTACTTAGTGCCTTCCTGTTCCCGTCCTCACCGCTGTCGATCGCCCGCGCCATCCCGTCGCCGGCACCACCTTGGTGAGCCTCTTGTTCTTATACTTTTTGTAAAAAAAAATCTTATTTGTATGATTTAGATAGTTACTTGTATAATTTTCTTACTTGTATGATTGTTTGTTATATATAGTGCCATGGTTTTGATATCCGTCCCCGTCGGCCCTCGTCCGGTTTATGATTCGGATGTGGTATATTATCTTTTATAACTATTTGTTTCATTTCGTGTTTATGACAATTATGCCCATCAAGTTGACATAGATATTTTTGTCTAGGAGGTATGTGAACCGGAAATTGCAACCGACCCTCTTGTCGAGAAGTTAAATTTAGTTGAAAAAGAAAATGATTATTTGAAAGAAAAATTGAAAAGAATTGTAGAAGAGAAGATGAAATTGGAGTTGTATGTTGCCGATGTCGTCGATGATCACAAGATCAAGATGGATGCAATGCACTTGAAGATTAGAAAGATTAGAAAATATGTCATTAACAAATAGGCTTGGTATCATTATGCTGTTGGATCAATTATTACCTTAGTTGCGATTTTGATCGCATTTGTTGTTGCATTTAAATGCTTTCGATAGTTGTATGTTGTTTTACGAGAAGTATGTATGAACTTTATGTATATATTCTTGCAGTAATAACATTTGGTCACTACTCTACTTTGATTTTAATGTGATGAACTTGTATTAATTTGGTCACTTCGATGTTGTGTAATGAAGATGAGACGGCAATGGATGTACGATGACCAACGCTCTCCCGAGTTCATTAATGGCCTGCATAAGTTTATGCGTGTGGCTGAGGCAAACAAGCGGAATGGTTTTATGTGTTGTCCATGTGGTGTCTGTAAGAATAATAAGGATTACTCTACCTCAAAAATCCTTCACAACCACCTGCTTCAGTCCGGTTTCATGTCCGGCTATAACTGTTGGACCAAGCACGGAGAAAGAGGGGTTATAATGGAAGACAATGAAGGAGAAGAGGATGATGACAACTATCCTAGGTTCCCTGAATACGATGGTACTACAATGGGGGAAGCTGAAGAAGAGGCATCAGATGAGCCCGCTGATGATCTTGGTCGGGCCATTGTTGATGCAAAGAGAAACTGCGAAAGTGAAAAGAAGAGGTTGAAGTTGGAGCGCATGTTAGAGGATCACAAAAAATCGTTGTACCCAAATTGCGAAGATGACCAGAAAAAGCTGGGTACCACACTGGAATTGCTGCAATGGAAAGCCGAGAATGGTGTATCTGACAAGGGATTTGAAAAGTTGCTGAAAATGATAAAGAAGACGCTTCCAAAGGATAACGAATTGCCCGACAGTACGTACGAAGCAAAGAAGGCTGTCTGCCCTCTAGGATTAGAGGTGCAGAAGATACATGCATGCCCTAATGACTGCATCCTCTACCGCGGTGAGGAGTACGAGAATTTGAATGCATGCCCGATATCCGGTGCATTGCGCTGTAAGATCAGCCGCGATGACCCTGGTGATGTTGAGGGCGAGCGCCCCAGGAAGAGGGTTACTGCCAAGGTGATGTGGTATTCTCCTATAATACCACGGTTGAAACGTTTGTTCCAAAACAAAGAGCATGCCAAGTTGTTGCGATGGCACAAAGAAGACCGTAAGAAAGACGCGATGTTGAGAGTACCCGCTGATGGGTCGCAGTGGAGAAAAATCAAGAGAAAGTGGCCGGGCTTTGCAGATGACGCAAGTAACTTATGGTTTGGTCTAAGTACAGATGGCATGAATCCTTTTGGGGAGCAGAGCTGCAGTCATAGCACCTGGCCTGTGACTCTATGTATCTATAACCTTCCTCCTTGGTTGTGCATGAAGCGGAAGTTCATTATAATGGCAGTGCTCATCCAAGGCCCTAAGCTACCCGGCAACGACATTGATGTGTACCTAAGGCCATTAGTTGAAGAAGTTTTATAGTTGTGGGATATAAAAGGTGTACGTGTGTGGGATGAGCACAAATAGGAGGAATTTGACCTTTGAGCGTTGTTGTTTGTTACCATCAATGATTGGCCTGCTCTTAGTAACCTTTCAGGACAGACAAACAAGGGATACAATGCATGCACGCACTGTTTAGATGAGACTGAAAGTATATATTTGGATAAATGTAAGAAGAATGTGTACCCAAGACATCGTCGATTTCTTCCGATCAGGCATCCCTTAAGAAAGAAAGGCAAACATTTCAAAGGTGACGCAGATCACCGGAAGAAGCCTGGCCACCGTACTGGTGATGATATATTTGATATGGTCAAGGATTTAAAAGTAATCTTTGGAAAGGGTCCTGGCGGACAATCTGTTCCGAATGACGCTAACGGGCACGCACCCATGTGGAAGAAGAAATCTATATTTTGGGAGCTACCCTATTGGAAAGTCCTAGAGGTCCGCTCTGGAATCGACGTGATGCACGTGATGAAGAATCTTTGCGTGAACCTGCTAGGCTTCTTGGGCGTGTATGGGAAGACAAAAGATACACCGGTGGCACGGGAGGACCGGCAACGTATGAGCGAAAAAGACGGCATGCATCCAAAGCAGTATCAAGGTCCTGCCAGCTACGTTCTTACCAAAGAAGAGAAGGAAATCTTTTTTGAATGCGTGAGAAGTATGAAGGTCCCGTCTGGCTTCTCATCGAATATAAAGGGAATAATAAATGTGGCAGAGAAAAAATTCCAAAACCTAAAGTCTCATGACTGCCACGTGATTATGACGCAATTACTTCCGGTTGCATTGAGGGGGCTTCTACCGGAAAATGTTCGATTAGCCATTGTGAAGCTATGTGCATTCCTCAATGCAATTTCTCAGAAGGTAATCAATCCAGAAATCCTACCAAGGTTACAGAATGATTTGGTCCAATGTCTTGTCAATTTCGAGTTGGTGTTCCCACCATCCTTCTTCAATATTATGACGCACGTCCTAGTTCACCTAGTCGAAGAGATTACCATTCTGGGTCCTGTATTTCTACACAATATGTTCCCCTTTGAGAGGTTCATGGGAGTCTTAAAGAAATATGTTCATAACCGTGCTAGGCCAGAAGGAAGCATCTCCAAGGGCTATGGAACAGAGGAGGTTATTGAGTTTTGTGTTGACTTTATTCCTGATCTTAAGCCGATTGGTGTTCCTCAATCACGGCATGAGGGGAGACTGAGTGGAAAAGGCACGCTAGGAAAGGAAGCAGTAATAAGTATGGACGGGCATTCTTTCACTCAAGCAAACTACACAGTTCTATAAAATTCCACCTTGGTGGCTCCGTATATCGAGGAACACATGGATATTGTACGCTCCAAGAACCCGGAGCAGTCTGACTCCTGGATTAAACGTACACACATGGAGACTTTCGGCGGTTGGTTGCAAACACATCTCATCAATAACACCACTGTTGGAGATCAGCTGTACTTGTTGGCCAAGTCACCATCTTCGACTATATTGACTTTCCAAGGGTACGAGATAAATGGGAATACATTTTACATGATCGCCCAAGATAAAAAGAGCACCAACCAAAACAGTGGTGTCCGCTTTTATGCAACAAACAACAATAGGAAAAAGGACACATATTATGGTTACATAGAGGATATATGGGAACTTGACTATGGACCTTCTTTTAAGGTCCCTTTGTTTCAGTGCAAATGGGTCAATCTGATAGGAGGCGGGGTAAAGGTAGACCCGCAGTACGGAATGACAACAGTGGATCTCAACAATCTTGGGTACACAGACGAACCATTCGTCCTAACCAATGATGTGGCTCAGGTTTTCTATGTGAAGGACATGTCTACCAAACCGAGAAAAAGAAAAGATAAGGAAGAGAATACATCATACGATGAGCCAAAGCACCACATAGTTCTTTCAGGGAAAAGAAACATCGTGGGAGTGGAGGACAAGACAGACATGTGAGAAGATTATAATAAGTTTGATGAAATTCCTCCCTTCACAGTGAACACTGACCCAAGCATCATGTTAAATGATGAAGATTCTCCATGGTTACAGCGCAATCATAAGCAAGGGACATACGCGAAGAAAAAGTTTTATACCCCAAGATCCCACTCTGGGATGTGACCGGCTTCGCCGTCATCACTTTCTCTCTAGTGAGTTTCCGGACTTATAGCTGGAAAGTCCCACTTCGGACAAACCGGAGGGAATCTTTGTAAGAGTAGGGTATATATGTGTTTTGGGTGTTCCTAGGTGGACTCCGGAACGTCGGAATCCAACCAAAAAGCTAGGGCATTTTGGCATTTGAAACATGATTTTTGAATAATTATTTATTAAGTTATGAATTTTCAATTATTCCTGTCCTTTTAGTATTTTAATTATACATAGGAGTTAATCAATGCAATTATGTCCAAACAACTATTTAAAATATCCTACAAATTCTCAAATTGAACATACTGATAAAACACACTAATATTAAATAGCAAGAAAAAGAATCACTCAAAAATCTATTTTTAAATTAAAGTTATTCACAAACTAGTGATTCACACAAATTTCAAAGAATTCAAGTTTAAACTATTCAAATTTGAAAACTACTGGCACTAACAGAAAGTTTATAATTTTTGTGACCTAAAGCAAAAAAGATTCACTCAAAAACTCTAAATATTCTAAGAGTTTTACCTAAAGTTTTGTACACAAAAAGAATCACTTTAAAAAGACACCTTTAGTCCCGGTTGCAACTACCAGCCGGGACTAAAGGTTTCAGCTCCCGCGCGGAATTTTGGCCGCCGAAGAGGTTGGCCTTTAGTCCCGGTTCATGGCTGGAGCCGGGACTAAAGGTCCCGCGTATATAAGTGGTGTCCCGGGGCCTGCCACCGCCCGGGAGAACAGATTGAACCACCACGCCGCCAGGCTGCCGGAGATCGCCGTTGATTCGAGCCGCCCCGGCCGCCACTGCAGCTAGTAAGCCACCCACCGGCCACCGTGTGCCACCCGGTGAGCCCCCTGCTCCTCCTTCCTCGCTCCCCCGCTCCGTCCTCTAGCCGCCGTAGCCGACACAGCCGAGCTCGCAGCTGCCCTGCCTACGGCCGCCGCCCGCGCTCGACGCCGACGCCGCTCCGGCCGCTCCCTGCCCAAACCAACACCGCAGGGCGATGCGCGACGTAGCGCTTGTTCGAAAACGACCGGCCGCGTCCCAAATGGGCACTCTGGCCGCGCTCTGTGCATGCTCTAGTCGCGCTCTGTGCATGCCCTCAGGGTGTTCGATGAAATGCTAATGGCATTCATATTGATCCAATCGATAACTTGTCAGGATGTTGTTAATGGTTATGAAAAGGTTGATGGACATGCTGGATTGACAAGGAGAACAAGTTCCATATGTAGTTTAGAGGGTTGCATACTTTCTGCCATGCACACAACGTGTTTGGTGAAATGCCACAGTTTGGAAGAATAAACAACTTAAGAGTTTAGCTGGAAGGACTATAAGATGGAAAGATTTCAGAATTTATTGAGATAGGAAAAATGGGGTTGTAGTTATAACATAAGAATAGGACAGAATTGAAAAGAAGTTGCTTTGCTTAATATTTCCAAAAGACCAAGTTGGGTTTTTGCATGAAAGTGATCTATAGGCATCAGAGGACCTCTCAAATTTTTTTGTGGCATTTTAAAAGAATTATTTAAAAGGGTCTTAGTGCAACAGAAGCATTTCAGAGTTTGAAAATACTATTAAAAGAAATATTTTGGGCAAACTTTTATTATGAAAGTATTTACTACTGAATTTTAAAAGTTCAATGAAATTATTAAGAAAAACTTTGAAACCCATAATATTTTCAAAAGTTTCTATATGGAGGGAAGGATTTTTTTGAAAACAGAAAAGATTCTGAAATTAATAAGAGACCTAATATAATTCCACATTTAATTTCTTTCAAAATTTTACTTAATAAAAATATAGTTAATATTTTGGTAGCATTAGTTATGGCTTTTGAGCAAGTTTTGGAGCATGTCATTTTTTACATAACTTGCCGTTTTGTTATTTTTGTGGGATTTTATGCAATCATCATATGAGCAGACTTTGTGCATGGAGTGGAGCATTTTCATGTCATCTTGCTGGTAGAATTTAGTTCATGCCACGATATGCCCTGAGGTGACTACTATAAGCTTGTTTTCATGCCAATATGATGTTGCTGATTTACACTTGATGAAATCTGCTAAGTCTGAAACTGCCTGAATAAAAATTGCCATGTTTACAGGATGTTAGATGCATAAGCTCAAACCACATCATATCTCCATGTCATGATCATGCATCATATTGTTGCATTGTTGTGTATTGATAGCATCTCCGGTATTGTTCTTCTCGATACTATGATTCAGTTTTTGCTTATTGAAAGCATTCTAATTTAAATACTAAATTGTTTTATCTTTCTTCTGGATTAGTTAAGCTATGGACGATAGCGGCAGATACCATGAAGAGGACATATTTGACATCATACGCTCCTCCCAAAACCAAGAGCATGAACAAGATGACGGCTCACAATTTCTGAACGACTCCGGTGAGGGACTTGAGCAAGAACCAAGAGACGAAGGGCAAACAAACAATGATGGCGAAGAAAATGTTAGACAATTAACAAAGTCCGGTGAGGTATATATATATTAAGCCTCTGGCGATCATTAGATGTATTAATTGATTTGTATATATATATTAACAAATCTTTCTTCTTTTAGCCCTCCGGATCGAGCCAACCTCCTAGAAGGGTATGACGCCGGGCCAAAAAGTTGGGCGATGACATAAAGTTCAACATCGATGAAGTCGCAGAAGATGGCGAACCGATTGCTCCTGAACAGAATGCCCGTAAATTTATAAATCAATGAGGAGTTATTGTTAGGGACAACATCCCGATCACCATTAGAGAATGGAATAAGCCAAAGGAAGATCGAGGAGTTAGTTATGTCGACGAAAGATCGAAAAAATTGCTTTGGGATACGCTCATGTCACATTTCAACCAACCAGAGGGTCTCACAGATGGCCAATGGTTGAAAGTCAAGCAGTTTGCTCTTAAGAATATGGCCACACAATTCCAGAGCTGGAAGAAAAGATTATACAGCGACTACATCAACGCAAAAAAGAAGACTCCAGAATTCACTGGAGCACTAGAGAAGATAAAAGATCGCTGGGACGCATTAGTGGAGTACAAGGAATCAGATGAAGCTCTGAAAAGGTCGAGAAGAAATAAGATAAATGCTGCGAAAAAAGAGTATCACCATGTTCTGGGGACAGGTGGCTACAAGAGAGCCGTGCCTAAGTGGGAAGCAGCTGAGGACAAGATGCTTGCTGAATGGGTCATTCCAGCTACAGCGGATTGGCCCGAGAGGTCCAAGAATTGGTTTTATGCGCATGGGGGACAGTTGGACCCAGCGACAGGGCAGATTATTGAAAAGGCGGATCTTAAAACAGCCTCGGACGCTTTACTTGAAGCAATAGAAGCTACTCGAAAGGGGTTGTTCCAGCCCGAGAGAGAGAACGACGAGCTTACACACGCCCTCAAGAATCCTGAACACGGAGGACGAACATGAGGCAAAGGCGTTGTTCCGTGGGTTCAGGGTTTTTCGGAGTGGAACGACACTTATAGAAGCCGTCAGAGAAAAAAGAAGCAGGATGCAGACCGGCTTCAGAAGATAGAAACAAAGACCGAGGAGTTGGAGCGCATGTTCAAGCGGCAGCAGGAGCAAATGGACAGAATTAGCCAGCAAAGGGCATCTCCGCGGCAGGAGCAAGCAGATCCAGCATTGGATAGTACCGTCCCATCTATGCGGAAAAGCAACGTTGGTTCCACGGGGGTCCGGGCCGATGATGCACTGCTAGCTCGCTACCCCATGGATGATAT
This sequence comes from Elymus sibiricus, assembly GCA_039707655.1. NCBI lineage: Eukaryota > Viridiplantae > Streptophyta > Magnoliopsida > Poales > Poaceae > Elymus > Elymus sibiricus. The sequence continues at coordinate 33,793,943 of CM077674.1, forward strand.
CAAAGAGAGGACAAATTGTGAGGTACACCAGAAAATGAAGAACATATCCATGAAGGTGGCGGTCGGCGTTGCTTTACTGAATGCACCTGAAGCAACCATCCATGGCAATCCGATTCTAGCTGGCTATGCTCGTGTCGGGGTGGATGAAGTTCTGCCGGGATATGACTCACTAGAGCTTGACATTCCTGGAGGTGAAGGGGAGCAGACACTGGGAGAAGTCATACATGGTGTCATTGTATGGAGAAAGGAATGCATCGTGTTTCCAAACTCGGCGCCAAGGCCACCGACTCCTCCGAGTAGCAATACACCTCTAAGTCCACCCCACCTCGAGGGGGATCCCAGCGCGAGTCCACCATATCGATCTCCGCCATGTCAGCCGACTCCACCCCCTATGTCCCAGCAGCAGGGCCAAAAGCAGAAGAAAGCTAGAAAGAATAAAGCCAACGACGAGCCTCCTGCCAAAAAGAAGTTAGCTTACGATATGACTGATGAGGAAACCAGAGCGGTCGTGGAGTCCGAAGTGAAGTCCCATTTTGCACCGAAACCGCCCCCGCCGCCAAAGGAGAAAATACCTACGAAAACCGTAAAGCACTTTGTGGAACTTCTTGAGCGACCCCCGGCACATGTGCAGAATAGGCCATCAGACTATGACCGCTCTATTAGGAAGTCATATGAGGAACAAATGCAGCAGTCGAGACGTACAAGTAGTAATAAAAGCGGGAAAACATTTCCCCAGCTCGGAGAACAAGCAATGCAATCGATCCCCCAGCTCAAGGTGATTACCGATAAGGTAACCGACGCTGCTAGAGAGTTTGGTATCAGTGTTGATCAACTCCTAGGCACCGAGGAAGTCCCCGTGGCTGATGTAGCATGGCAATATGCCCCCTGGAAAACTCTGGTCAGACCTGAGCAGGTCCCGCATCTATCAACACAAATGCGAAGATTGCATGAGTGGTACATGAAAGAAGTAAAGAACGGGCGAGACATGCTCATGGTGAAAGTCAAGGAAGAGCATTACTTCTATGAAAACGACCTATGCATTGAGTTTCCAGAAATTTTTCAATTATACAATCAAGACGCACTCGACAAATCAATCGTCAGTTGCTATTGTCTGTAAGTGATTTCTTTCTGTAATCTAAGTCTCTAGCTCAGCTCGTTCATTGCCTGTAATTATCCTCACTATATTCTTTTGTACGCTATTATGCAGAATGAAGATTCTCGAATGCAAAAGAGAGGGAATCTATGACATTGGGTTCGTTGACCCATATATCATTAATGAAAAAATGATAGAAGACTACCCCAAAGACATAGAGGTTAACTTGCTAAGGTTTATGAAGGCACAAAATACCAAAATAGAAATACTATTTCCTTACAACTTCAAGTGAGTGTTACTGTCTTGTACTACAAATTCTATTTTGCTTACTCGATGTTAAGTGTAGTTGATGAGTTATGCATGCCTGCTTATATAAATGTCTGCACAGGTTCCACTGGATCCTACTAATCATTAAAGTTGACGCTGGAACTGTTGAAACCCTGGACCCACTAGGTAAAGACCCTCGAGAATACACCAGCGTGGTTTTGATGCTCGACAGGTAATTTCAATCATTATCGCACTATATCGGCCTCTTTCGTTCATTTCCTGATATCAAGTAATTAATAACTCCTTTATTCATTTTCTTTGCCGGGCAGGGTTTGGAAACGGTTCATCAATGATGTTGTCTGTGAATGGAAACGGGAGCTGCGATGGCGACAGACCAAGGTAATTAAGTAGTACTAGCTAGATCCGCGCACCTCTTTAATTCTAGTATCAATACCATTATCATGCTTGATTATTATCTGATTGAATTCTATTCTCGCAAAGTGCATGAGGCAGGAACATGGGACTAATTTATGTGCATACTACGTTTGCGAGAACATTCGCATGACGACCGAATGGCGCAGAGATGTAAGACAACTTCGGGTACGTAAACACTATTCACAATTTTTTTATGATGATCTAATATATATACACACAACTAATATATTCATTTTGAACTCCCTCTTTAAAGATGGAAGAGATGCGGGAGAAGCTCCTACCAGAGAACCACATACGAGCAATTCAAGATGAATTTGCGGGATTTTTGCTTAAGGAGGTCATATCTGAAAGCGGAGAATACCATTGCCGCTAATGCCTGCATGTAATGATCTCCAAATTGTAGGAGAAATTGTATATACCAAATTGTATATATATATGTATGGTCGTACGAGAAATTATATGATAGATGTATGGTCGTACGAGAAATTATATTATATATGCATAACGTGTACAGTATGTAGTAGCGTAAAATATGTTTGAAATGAAAAAGAATTGAATGGAAAACACAAAATGAAAAGGAAAAATAAACCATGAACCCTAAACCCCAACACAAAATCCTTAGTCCCGGTTACCAACCGGGACTAAAGGTCGTCCTCCAGCCCCCGGCGCTAGCTCGCGGCCACGTGGAGGGGCCTTAGTCCCGGTTGGTGTCACCAACCGGGACTAAAGGTCCTCCAGCCCCCGGCGCTAGCTCGCGGCCACGTGGAGGGACTTTAGTCCCGGGTTGTGGCCAACCGGGACTAAAGGGTGGGGGCCTTTAGTCCCAATTTTGTTGTCCCGGTTGGTGACCCGAGACTAAAGGCCGTTTCCAACCAGGACTAAAGCCCCGTTTTGCACTAGTGGTCGGTCGCAAAGCTGGAACCGACTATAGCACCACCTCCGATGGTTGGCAGTCTCAAACCTACTGGAAAGATGAGGAGTTTCCTGGCTGACTCACTTGCCAAGTTTCACATTATGCTACTACAATTAATATCGTTTACAAGACTAGTGTGCATGTGTGTGTGTGCATGCATGCACGCGTGTTTTTGTGTGTGTGCGCGCGCGTGGGCTGGGCTGTTGGGGGGGGTGGTTAGGGGTCTTAAATTGAATGATTGTAATAGTTTAGAGGTGTGTTTGGGAATTTGGGATTGAAAGCTAAATATACCTTTAAACCTGGACAATAGCTCTGGGTAATAAAATTCACTTTTCTTTAGTTGTAGTACCTTACATTACCGGAATAAACCTATATACCAACGGCTTTTTGTCGAGACCGTCGGCATATGTCCATATATGCCGACGGCCAGGGAAATACCGTCGGCATAGAAATGCCGTCGGCACATATGCAGGGAAAAGCCGTCGGCATAGATGGATGTGTGCCGATGGCAGCCGACGGCATAGAATATCTCTATCTATGCCGACGGCGGCTGTCAGCATACATCGGCCGTCGGCATAGAGCTGGCCCAGGCGACCCGGCCTTTCACGGTCGGCGACGCCGTCAGAGCTATGCCGACGGCCCTGACGGCGGCCGTCGCCATAGATTTTATCTGTATTTTTTTATTTTAAATCATTTTCCTTTTTTTAAAGTTAAAATTTGATTAATTTAAATCTGACTTATCTAAACTTAAACATATACAAATTATATATCGATTTGGGGTAGAATATTTCATAGATTATGAATATTTAGTTTGTTTTTGTTTTTGAGTATGTTAAAAATGTGACCTCATGTACTTTTGCATATAGGTCCTTATACTTTGTTAAAATCACAAGTAATTGATACTTGCATCGATTTTGACAAATTTTATATGGTTTTTTATCAGGATCTTGAAAGGATTCTGTTACTATACTATGTTTTCAAATTTAAACAAACTAAAATCATGTTTGCTTCAGATTTACAGAAAACACCCTTTTGTTTTGACTTTTTTGTATATTTTTCATTCATTGCCCAAACGAGACAAATTTTATATCTACATCCATCAGATTGTTTCTAGGATTGTGGTAGGTGTAAACACCCAACACATAGCTCCGGAGTGTGACCCCCTTCACGGACGGCACTGCTGCCAGCACTTAGAGGGGGCAAATGGCCATGACGGGTCAACCCGGAGGGAATCTTGTGGTCGGTTGGGCCCAGACTTTGTTCTGAAATGTTCCTATGGGCTGACCTATCACAACCAGGTGGAAAAGTCCATTGGTCAAAGGCCGTCCGGTGAAAGTCAAAGGGCTAGATCTTCGGATCAATGGGGCCAGGGTTAGGCCGGTCGGGGGCCTTCGGGGGGTAGCAATGCCACCAAAACATCGCACTGGGTCCTCATGCATGTCTTAAATTGTGGCGGTAGGTTCAAACACCCAGCACGTAGTTCCGGAGTGTGGCCCCCTTCACTGTCGGCACCACCGCGTGCACTGAGAGGGGGGAAGCTGCCACGTCGAGTCAACCCGGAGGGAATCTTGTGTTAGCTTGGGCTCAAACATTGTTTTAAAATGTTCCTATGGTCTAACCTATGACAACCAGGGACAAAAGTCCATTGGTCAAAGTTGGTCCGTCGCCGGTCTAAGGGGGTTGTTTTCCCGACAAACCGGGTCATGGTTAGGCCGATCCAGGTTCTTCAGAGGGTGGCAATCCCACCAAAACTTGCATTGTGTCCTAATACATGTTTAAGAGTGTGGTGGTATTTTAATAACCCAACACCCAGCACCGGAGTGTGACCCCCTTCACTGACGGCACTACCGCCAGCACTTAGAGGGGGAAACTGCCACATCGGGTCAGCCCGGAGGGAATCTTGTGTTAACTTGGGCTCAAACATTGTTTTTCAAGTTCCTATGGTCCAACCTATGACAACCAGGTAGAACAGTCCATTGGTCAAAGTCCGTCCATCCATAGTCAAAGGGGGTAGCTTTCCCGGTAAACCGGGTCAGGGTTAGGCCGGTCCGGGGTCTTCGGAGGGTGGCAGTCCCACCAAAACTTGCATTGTGTCCTAATGCATGTCTAAGAGTCTGGTGGTATGTTTAATCACCCAACACCCAGTTCTAAAAATATGAATTAGTTCTGATTTTTGCAAAGTATAAGGACCTATTTGCAAAAGTACATGAGGTCACATTTTAAACATTTTCAAAAACATAAACAAAGTGTATATTCATACTCTATGCAAAATTTTACCCTAAATTGATATATAGTTTGTATATGTTTAAGTTTAGATAAATCAAATTAAAAATCAAAGTAGTAGAATAATAATAAAAAGATAAAAAATTGAAAAAAATCTATGCCGACGGCTTTGCCGTCGGCATAGATTACCACGTGGCTGTGCAGGCATAGGTTCACCTTATCCACTCGGGGCCAGCCTCTCCTCCACTCACTCTCTCGTCTCTCCCTCCACTCCCGATCCCCAGCCACCCGCGCCGCCGCCACCCTCGGCCAACCCCGCCGCCGCCGTCGTCCCCCCGCGCCGCCCCCTCCCCGCGCCAGCCCTCCCCGGCTCTCCCGTGCCGGGCCGCCCCTGCCCCGCCTCGCCCCCGCCCCCTCCCCCGGTCGTGGCACGGCCTTCCATCGCCCCCGCGCGGCCTCCTCCCCCGGACACCCCGCCCACCTCCCCGGGCTACCCCCGCGTGGGTCCTTCCCCGGCAAGAGGTCGGCCCGCCCCCGAGCTAGCAGCAGGAAGGCCCCGGCACTCCCTGCCCCTCCCATTCCCCGGCGCCCCTCCCCTGCCCCAGCACCCATCCCCTGCCCCGGCGCCCCTCTCCGGTGAGTTTTTTATTTTTGATGAATTTTATGTATGGATGAATGCATGGATGATTTTTATGTGTTGCTAAGATGTGTAGATGAGTAGATGGATGGATGAATGCATGGATGAATTTTATGATGATGGATGAATGCATGGATGAATTTTTTTGATGAACTTTATGTATGGATGAATTTTATGGATTGAATGTTGAAGTTGTAGATGGAGGAAAAAAATGTGTAAATGAGTGGATGATGCTACATAATTTTTTTTGCCTATTGATTGTTCATGTTATTTATATATGGAAGAAAAAATGTGCAGAAAAAAATAGATGACTTTCTTTTAGGGTTTAGGGTTTAGGGTAGAAACGGCTGCCACGATAGCGAAAACGGCTTTGCATGGGAGACTTTTCATTCCCATGTTTGTGGTAAATTTCATTGTTTCGGTTTCGTAGTGACATGCCATGCTTCCATTATTTAGGTGATTACTCCTTGGTGCTGCGGAAAGACTGATGCATGGGAGAGGTTGGTGGATAGGTGGCTCGGGGAGGATGAAGAGTTTGTTGCCAAGAGCAGTATAAACCGGAGGAATCGTGGAACCGACGAAACACATGGTCAAGGAAACCGGAGCCACTGGTGCCACAAGAAAGTCCAGGTATATCTATATATATGAAACATTTTTTCTTCTATTTACCGTCATGTTCTTATATATGCGTAACTTCTGTTTGGCGTTGCAGGAGTCCTTGTTGAAGGCACCGATCTCAGACATTAAGGTGTGGGAGCTTGGCCGTGTGCGGAAGAAGCCCATGGACGGCGTGGGCAAGTACTACGGCAGAAGCGAGGAGAATCTGACGGCCTACATGGAGGAGTTTCGTCGACTCCATCAAGGGGAGGATGTTGCTACCCCCATAGAGTCGGAGACCGACGAGACGGTGGTGGTCGGCATAGCACCGAAGAAACATGGCCGATACCCGGTTCTGGATGGCGTGATTCGGCCTTCTGTCTCTTACACACGGCTCCGAGCTACCACCCCGAGCGGGAGTACGGCTAACACACCCCATGCACAGCCGAGCCTATCAAGCCAGCATGCTGTAAGTATTTTCCCCCTTTTCTTCCTTTTTTCTCACTTTCTTTTCTGCATTGCTATGCTCATGCGTTCATTCATGTCATATTGTAGGCCTACGTTAAGCTTGTCGAGCTTCATCGTCTAGAGGCCGTGCAACATGCCAAGAAACTCCAAGCGTACGAGGAGTACAACCGGACGCTAATGACGGTTAGTTTTGCCCACTTAGAGCCAACATAAATATTTCACTTTCATTTCTTCTGACATTCATGTTTGCTTGGTCAACTAACATGCAGACTATGTATGCGGCTATGCAAAATGGCACCGTTCCTCCACCAATGGGACCAGCACCACCACATCCTGGACCGTACCCAGAATTGCCTTCGTTCGACGAATTTGTGGCACTAGGCCATGGGACTCCGGTTAGTACATTGCCAAACTATTCAAGCACTAGATATCGTTCATTCAACACTTGCATATTTCCCCTTACTATCTCTTTTAAAACATGTAGGGATCCTATGGATCATCTGTTGGTGGTGATATTGATGGCGGTTCAACTCCTGGTTCACGGAGCCCAGTCACTCCGGTCTGGCAAGCTAGTGGTGGTGGTGGCGCTGATGCTGGTGGTGGTGGTGGTGCTTGACCACTTTTATTTGTGTTTCCATGTTCTATACTTCATCCCATGTTTCATACTTCATATTATGTTGATGATGTTTCGACGATGTTTCGATCATGTCCATGGATGCTACATATGTTGATGATGTTTCTATCATGTTGATGGATGCTATGTATGTTCATGATGATGATGATGTTGTTCATTTGTAGATGATGATGATGTTGCTGATTTGTAGATGATGATGATGTTCTTTAGATAATGATAACAATATATATTCCTATTATCTTTATATATATATATATATATGTGTGTGTGTGAATTTGCAAGGCAGAACCAAAAACAACAACAAAAAATTGGTCAGAGATATGCCGACGGCCTTCCCGTCGGCATAGGTTGTGGCCGAGCTCCCAAGAGGCGACACATGTTATATATGCCGACGGCATACTGCTAGGCCATCGGCATAGGTCACACGTGGCTGCTCCTGGGAGCTCCTTGCCTAGATCTATGCCGACGGCAACCGTCGGCATAGATCCGACGCTATGTCGACGGCAACGCCGTCGGCATATATCTGGACAAGGTCCTCCCAGAAGACGCCATGTGGCAATGGTATGCCGACGGCTTTGCCTTTGGCATAGATTCGAAGCTATACCGATGGCAACCGTGGGCATATCTGTGCCACACGTTGCCTCCTGAATGGGTGGATTTGACGACGGCGCCGTCAGTTGACGTCCTGTCTCCTTTTAAGCCGACGCCCACTCTATGCCGACGGCCATACGGAAAGCCGTCGGCATAGTGTACTATGGCGTCGGCTTTTCTATGCCGACGGTCTGACAAGGAGACGCCGACGCATTTTTTACCGACGGGTCTAAGCCGACGGCAGCCGTCGGCACAGACCTATGCCGACGGGGTTCGGGCCTATGGCCGTCGGCATAGAGGGTTATCCCGGTAGTGTTAATTTTCAATTGATCCAACTTTAGTGTGGTCACCAGCTATCCCCAAACTGAAGGTCAAAACAAAAAACTCCATCCTCCCCAGACGCCATAGACTCAACACCCGCTAGCTCACATGTCATCACGAGGAGATATACTGGGTCCCACTAGTTGGGTGATGTCTACTACACAACCTTACTTTCTGTAGACTTTTGTTTAGCCCCCAAGCGCAGAGCTTTATAGGACAACAGAAATTTCCCTTAAGTGGATGACCTAAGATTATCAATCCGCGGGAGGTGTTGGTTAGGAGCTGCTTCCTGGGGCAGCACTGAAACAAATAAAGAAACCAACTTGTGTCCCCAACAATAATAGTGTGGTTGTCAGACTGGTGTTGATAGCTGCCACAAGCTATGAGTAGATAATGACAAAGAAAGCATTTTTGTATTTTAGGATTAGTTAATAACTGAAAATATAAAAACCATGTAAATGTTGTTTTGTCAATTTTTTATGTGCGAAATTGGATCAGGGCTCATAGGTCCACTAGTAGCATCTCTCGTAAACACGATGACACATAAAATGAAACACAGATATGTGAATTGATATCCAAACAATCGTGGCATGCCATGGATAGGTTGAGATAAATCTATATAGGCGGTAAATCCAATTGATCAACAAGAATTAAATCTAACGGCTAATACTCCACTCAAAGTGCTCGAAACCCTCATAAAACTGCAACTATTAAGTAATGAATACAGAGCATTGCATAGAGCATGGTGAAATATATAGTTGAAAACATAACCACCCAAAGCTAGTTGCATAATATTTTTACACTTAGAGAGGCAAACTCGTCAAAAAAATTCTACCTTTTCTGTCACTAGGGATACTTCATAAAACAGTGGTTCACTCCATCTAATGAACAATGTTCCTGCTATTATTGTTCTTTCATCTAAGCTAACCAGCGATTAGACTAATCAAATAGAGAACAATATACATCTATAAATAATCCATGCAACCATGATAACAACACCATAAATGAATCATTCATCACATATCAGAAGATCCATTACAAGAATTACATTGATGATCATAATCATGTAGCGCATCTCATATGATCTAGGCATCAGAGCACAAAGAGAGAGATTGCTACATAGCTACTGCTACAAACCAGTTATCCAAGGGGTGAACTACTCACACTTCACCGGGCAGCAGATCGGTGATACCATGACGAAGATGGGCGGAGAATTTGTAGGATCGAGTGCTATGGACAAGCGGAAGGGGGGGTGGGGGTTGAATAGTCCTATCAAAAATTTCTACTCCAAAATTTAGTGGGCAAAGTTTTAACCTTTTATACTTGGAAGCATAATACACCTACACATGTTAGTCTACAACAAAGTATGAGTGTGGAAGCAAAACTTGCAACAAAGTAGGAGTAAGGGAAAAGACATTGCTAACACGGTTGACGTGGCGATGTTTTCCTGAGGTTCGGATAATGGGCACTATCCTACTCCTTGTTGGTGAATGTTTGGACGCAAAGTCCTAAGGCCTCCACAATGTCGCCCACAAAGAACCCACAAAGCGCATGCCCACCTATACCACCATGGCTTCATGCTGCAATGTCCGAATCTTCCACAGTTATAGCAATGCCTATCTCTGAGGCTTGATCTTATGCCCTCATTCCTTGATCTCGAGCCTTCAATTCTTGATCTTGAGAAGTTGCGATCATTGCTCTTGAATTTGTTCTTGGTATACATCTTGTTGAAGTTGTGGACAATGAGGCCAAGTTCTTTACTAGAGACTTCCTTATGGGGGATCTTCACTTGGAATCTTGAGATAGTCACTAGTAGCCTTGTAAGCTCCACTACTCTTGTGTAGCTAGATTTCATTCAGTATCGATCCATCCATGACAAGTTCACAACCCTAGCTAACTATATATAAGATAAAAAAATTATACAAGTAAATGTATGTATCATTTTTCTAGGGTTTGACAACCAGGAGGTGATAAGCACTTCCCCTCGACCCGCCGATGCCGCCACGGGTTCCCCTACTCTCTGTTGGCCGCTACAGCAGTGGGAGGGTGGGAGAACCACCAAATCTGTGTATCCGGTGCATGTTCTATAGGGTCTTCGAGTTATTTATCACCGGTGAAGTTGGGGTAGCGGCGGCGATGGGAATAATGGTTCCTCAGCTTTCCCCATGTCGATGTCCTTCCTCGGAGTGGGATCGACAAGCGAAGGATGGTGTTGATCGCTGGGCATTCGGTCTGGCATGATTAGCGTTTGTCTATGGTGGTGTCATCCTACAGGGGGGATGGCGTTGCGGCGTATTTTTGTTCCCCAGTTCCATCTCTGTCCGATGAAGCTCGGCCACATACGGCTCTGCTGGGGAACTTGTGAGTTTTCTGTCCCCCTCCTCTGTCTTGCCAGAGTTGGTATTATCTTCTGGCCCTCCTCGGTGCCATCTTCTCCGGGATGGTGATCTATCCAGATCGTGGTCGCAGGCGTCTTCTAGTCTACATTCACAACTTCCTGGCCACTGCTTCTACAAGCTCCTGGGTTTCAACAAGATTGCTGTAGTAAGAAGAACGTCCAGAGGTGGCAACAAGCTCTACTCATGGCACGCCACCGGTCAATGAAGAAGGAAGACGGTGCTGATTTCTTCAAGGACATTCCTGTAATTTCAAATTCTTGTAAGGGCTAGTTTTATTATTTATATGGCCTTGGGCCTTTTGCTCAAAAAAAAGCTCCACTACTCTTGTGGTGAGGTGATTGACAAGGAACATCTTCCTTGTCCTTGAGTCCCATCTCAAGAGCCACAATCCTCCAGATACAATCAACAATCAACAATCAACAATCTCCCCACTATTAGCCATCCACCAGCCTTGGGCCGGCATCTACTAGATGGTTAGGTAATGGCTAGGGGGAAACTTTACGTCCGTCGGGTTGTTGTAACATCCCCAAACCCTAATTGCTTTATTAACCTAATTGATGTGCCATGTGACCATAATTTCATAATTAAATCACAATTAAAATTTAATCCAACTTCAAATTCAAATTCAAAATACAAGACAAAAATGTTTTCCCAAATTGTCAATTAAAAATGTTCACACTTTTTCTTTAAATCCCCAAGCATTTGTAAAACTAAAACAAACACCATTTGGATTTCAAATTAAACCCTACCAATAATCAAACAGTACCACCAGCATTAAACAGGACCATTTAAATCCTAGAAAATATTTATACTAATCCAAATAATATGAAAGTTAATATTTGGGCTTGTTATATTGTAGTTGATTTATACACTAAGTTTCAGCAACAGGAAAATTCATTTGCTATATAAACTAAATGTAAAACATAAACTAAAATAAAAACAGAAAAGAAAAAGACGAAGACCGCACTGTGCACTCAGCCCACTAGCTACACGAGCTAACCCAGCCCAGCCCATAGCGCCAGTCATCATCTTCCTCCCCGTGTCGACGCTGCACATGTTGGAGCACGATTCCGCCATCGGATCACCGACACCATGATGCTACAGAGCCCGGAGAGGGAGGATAAGATAGCCATCGATCTCCCAGATGAACCCTAGCTCCCCATTCTCCCCCCCCCCTCGTGCCGTTCTCCTCATTTCGGTGGTCGCCGACGCCTCGTCATCTTCGTGGCCAGGAGCATCCCCGCGCCGTGAGAAGCTATCCTGGAGCAACGCCTCGTCGAGCCGCACGCCTACGCACGAGGATTTGGATCGGGAGGGCCCCAAGACATCCTCACTGTCGTCTTCCGTCGCTCCGGCCACCACACTCCGCCGTCCGATTCATAGCTTCTGGTCTTTCCCCGACCTCCCCGAGCTCGTCAAAAAACCCGTTGTGAGCGCCGCCACGAAATCCCTCTCTTTCTGACGTGATTTATTGCCGTAGCCACCGTAGCCAAGCTCGCTAGTTCCGGCCACAGCTATGTGTCGTCGCCGCTGCCGCTGGTTGTCACCGTAGACCACCTTCCCGGTCATACCCGCTTGCGCTAGTGGAACCGGACGATCCGCCTTGTCGCACTCATTCCGTAGAACCCAACCCCGGACCAAATGGTCGCCGGAACGACAAATCCGGCGATCGCCGTCGCGCTCTACGGTCGCCGGCCTGCACTAGCGTGCACAGCCAGTTTAAACCGGCCACGTGTCTATGACACATGGGCCCGGGTAATTAGCTTAATGGCCTAATTAACCTAGCATCTGTCGATGACATGTGGGACCCCCTGTACTAAATAACCATTCATTGTTGACATATGACCCTGACCAGTGCGTCCCAGCCGCCAGGACATTAGATTAAGGCTAATGGCAAATTAAGTTAACCCCCAATTAATAGCCACTGATAGTGGGACCCCCACTGTTAGTTAACCCTATATAATCGTTTAATTTGACCCACAGTCAATGACACCTGGGCCCCACATACGCTGTTCACGATTGACCAATCAACCACTGACTCACCTGATGACTCAGCACTGGAGCCCACAGGTAATACTAATAGGCTAGATGTCCCTGTGTATAAAAAGTATTAAATCAATATAATTTCGAATTTAAAATAATTCCAAAAAATGCAATAAACTTTAAAAACTCATAGAAAATAATCTATAACTCGGATGAAAATAATTTATATATGAAAAATGAACAGAAAAGTATGATGAATCTGAATATGTCATTACCATGCATGACAGAGTTCATTAACATGCTGAACATTGAGAAATTGCTACTAGAATCAATCTAGTAATAATAGTTGGAGCTGAGAAAATATTTCTTAATATTCCCCTCTTCAATTAAATTGTGTAGCCATGCACTAGAATAGATCGTCATCACATTTTGCGATGCCATGCATTTTTGTGTTGCACTCAAATGCCTATTGTTTATTTCTTTTCCCGCATTTCCTTCTTATCGGTAGACACCGAGACTGCGGTAGATCCTGAGTACGACTACACCGCTGATGATCATATCTCGTCCGTAGAGCTTCCAGGCAAGCAAACCCCCTTGATCATTCCAGATATCGCCTATTCTTTCTATCTACATTCTTGCATTAGTATCGGTTCAGTTATGTTGATCGGTAGATCCTATTCTCTGCATAGCCCACTACAAGAAACCTGTTAATGAATGACGGATTTCCGATGACATTTTCGGAAACTGTCACGGATGGACCGGTACTGCCCCGGAAACCCGATGAAAGCCCGCTAAAGCCCGCCTATCCGTCCCCATATAAAAAGCTAACCCTAAACCCATCTCAGCCCCTCTTCTCTCGTTCCCCCGCAGCCCGCTCCCCACACATCGCCGCCAGCCACCATCTCATCGCCTCCCTCCTCCCACAACTCACCGTCGGCCCCTCCCCTCCTCTCACCACGTAGCTCCGGCAACTAATAAGATCCATTGCATCCCCCACCCATCCATCCCTCTCGCAATGCATCTCTCTCGCGCGACCACTCACGCGGTGACCAACGCCGGCCGATTCCGGCGACGTCCGCCGCCACGCAGCACACTCATGAGCTGTTCTCCGACACCTCCGTCCTCCAGTGCGGCTGGATCCAGCTCTCCCGGTCTCCAGCGCTTGCCCGTGACTCCTTGCCATGGCTAGGGTTTCGGCTGCAGCGTCGTGTCCAACGCCGGCGCGTCTCCGGCGGCTCCTCTCCGTCCACATCGCAACTCCTTCGAGCTCTCCGCCTTTTGGATGGCGCGCCCCTAGCTCGGTGCGCCCCCGCGCGTTGGGATGTTAGGCGGTGACCCAGCTCTCCTCTGCCGCATCTCGGACGCGGCCTTGCATCCTATGGAGACCTCCTCAGCCGCGCGACGGTGGCGGCCGACCTGCACTGCGACAGCTGCATCATCTACAAACTTCTTCGGTGAGCACTTGTACCTCTGCCTCCCTCCTCTGCTCTGAGCCTGTGGCTGTGCCATTCTGTTTTGTGGCCATCGAGCCGAATGTTATCTAGGGATAGTTAGGGATTGGTGTTGTTTGTGCTTGATTAGATTCACTGTTGTTTAGGCTTGATCAAAGGTGCTCTCTGCTTGAAATGAGAGGGAGAAGGAAGATGTTGTAATTTTGTTTGCTGTTGTCTATGCAATTGTCAACCAGAGAATATGTGTTGCATTTGTATTTCTTCATGTATTTTTGATCTTTTATTGCAAGTTAAATAAACGCAAGTATAGCAGGTTATGCTTTAAAAAAGATGTCATGAGGTTATTATTAGATCTACTATCCCAATAATTTTTATTTCCTGAATCTCATGGTAAATATGGAAGTTGCATTGCATATATGTGCCATCACCTATCGAATGTATCTTCTTTACAATATCTTGATGGGAATGTTTATGTCATTTAGAGTAAATTTATTCCTCCCTTATTCTTTTGCATTTCCGATTGAATTTTAAGTTTTGTATTGATATAGTTGCAAATAACGCTGCTGCAAGAAGCAAAGAAGCTAGACTGGTGCGTTCTATGCAAACACTGGAATTGTTACTTTGCGTTTCACTTCCTAAAATGGATGAGAGTACATCTTCATCCTGCTGTACTCATTGTTTCTCTAGCATGCTAATCTTTGTCTGATTGCTTGTGCTTTGTTCAAATGGGTGACACAAAGTGAAACCCTTGAAATGAACTTCATTACTGCCTTGATGTCTTATTCAATTATTACCTGACTTCTTCTTAATATAGTTGTATAAATAATCCTTCCGGTTTCCCTTATTCTTGGGGTTTGCAAGCTAACAGTTTAATTGATGCTGAGTTTTTTCTCTTATTACAGCAGAGGTGATGGATTTTGTACTATTATATTTCTGGAAATGAGTGTACACAGAATTGCAATCTGAATGAGCGATGGAAGTGAAGATTGCGCGCTTTTCTTTAACATTACTAAAGGTTAATCTAGATGTGAAGGTTATGGTCTTAAAGCATCAGACTAAATCTTAACCATTAGGTTCATCTGTTTTCGAAAGTGCTTAACTAAAGTTTTCTGATGCTCGTGAATATTTGGTCTTTGTAAAGAATTCTACTGTTAGCATAACAAGATCACTAAGTGGATCATTTATATGCCTAAAATGGTCTTGCCTTTGAGTGTTTTTATTTTACATTACATGCAAGAAGCAAGTTTGTTGATAGAAATTATCTTTAATTGATCAAGAAAGTATGCCTCCAGTATTATCCCTACTATTTTCATGTTCTGTTAACTATGAACTACATTGTATTTTATGGAATCATCCATTTTGATATACAAGCCCTGTCATGTGCATATAAACTTGATTTTTTGTTGTACTTGATGAATATGAAACGATCTTTCTGTGAATCACCTGCTTCTGGTGTACCAATAATTTCACCATCTAAGCTTGAAAATGATAGCATTTAGTACCTTCAGAAGATAGAACTCCACTAAATTAGCATTTCCATTGAAGTTTTCTGTCTCCACCTTTATTATCCTTAGTATGTCAGATTTTCATGATCAAAGTTTGTACGTGCTAAACCGCTGATATTTTGACACGCCTCGGAAAGAAGTTCTATTGCTCCTTACTGCTATTCCAAACCCCTTAGAAAAAATGCTATACTAAATAAACTATCTGCTATGCTGTTTTTGTTTTTTAGTCTGCTTCCATTCATGTATAATGTATTTTATAGTACCGAGTAGCTAAATAGTAATATTGCAAATGAATATGTAGTAGTACTTGCCTTTTTTGAATAGTAAGTTAGGCATGCTATACTATATGGTGAACTCTGGTCCAGTGATATTTAGATATGTTGTTGCAGCATAAGGTGGTACACTTGGACACCTCGCTGTTATTGTGTGCAGAATCTTGAGTTCCCCTCTTCCCATTTTTATCTCATTCCGAAATGCATCTACAAATGTTTTGTACAGAGAAGATATCACTGATTTGCCAAGAGTCCAAAGTCTTGTTGTTATTTTTGGTCACTTCTGATCTTGAACTTTGATTGACAGTTAATTATGACTCACTTCTGATCTCGATAGAAGACCTCTAGGCTTACGAACTTTTTGGAATAGTTGGTCAATGCCAAGTTATATGATTGGTTTATATTTGCTTCTATTTGTATGCATTTTTGTTCATCCTCAAAATATTTCCCGCCGGTCTCATCTGTACACACGTGTGAGCTTGTTCTTGTTATGGAGTTGAGTTAGTGAAATCGTTTGTGATGTTTAATTGGTATCCACTCAGAGCCACTCTATATTGTTGAATTTGAGATTTTTCCAGTGATGTATTAAACTTCATACGATCAGATTTCAGTGTTTTTCCTGGTGACTGTTAGAGACATGAATTCTGGGACGACATTCAGTCAAGTACATATTTTCTTCATTTTATATCTGTCCATCCTTTGTTTTAAAATGATGTTGATCTTTCTATGTTTGGATGATAAAATGTCACATTTATAGAATTGTTTTTTTAACTTGTAACTAGACTGCTTTTTTAGCGTGTGTTGCCCACATTTTCATGGTAACTTACTGTAGTAGTGGTGTGTCCGTTGGATGATTGCTTGGAAAATCAATGAACATTATTACTCTCTAGATTCATTTGGGAGCTGGCTGTTATAACTTATTATAATTTTGTGTGTGTTTTGGATTCTATGCAGGTTTTGCAGAGATTGAAGTTTTTTAGCAGGAATTACTTGGAACCGAATAGCTGCCTGGAAGCGGTGGTGCTAGTAGTGCATTTTCAATGAAGTCATGTTACTCGAAATTTAAAGAAAGAAAATGCTTATAGCGCTTTCTAGATATGCTTCTGATGTTTTGAAATTAAGCTTTGTTTTTTGAAATCAAACTAGATTGTTGGAACTCTGTATTATCATGTGACTCTTTTTTGAATGAATATAATTTTGTTGTCTTGTTATAAATTGTGCTGCTTCGAGAGAAGATGCCGAACTAAAAAACGGGCTAATGGGTTGGACAAAAAAACAGGAATGCTACTGGGGAGGACACGGCTAATCAGTTGGATTGGATCGAAATTATTGGGCCAAAACCCTAATTGGGCTGGTTACTACATGGGCCATGCTGGCCTCCACGTTAGATCCACGTAGACATCCACGTTGCTTCCAGGTCATGTAAATCGGAGACGGTTTATTCCCTCATGGGCTAGTTTGGGCTGGGCGGGCCTGAGGCAGAGCCATGACGGCCAAGAACCGTCATGGAAGGTATGATGTCGAATTATGACGCGATATACATGACGGATGGATGGGCACGCATGGCAGTTTTTGGCTGATCTGTGACGGACTAGGACCGTCACGTATTAACAAGTTTCTTGTTGTGGCATGATTTTGTTGCCTGTTGTTGATGCCTTTACCTGCTATCCTAGCATGCCTAGTCTAGTAATGCTTATGTTCCATCAGTTGGCCCTACACCTTGTTCACATGCCATGCTATATTATCGGGCAGTGGTCCCTCTGGGCGATGACCACTGATATACTTCATATTGTTATACTATATGATACACTATGGTGGACTCGGACTACGGTGGCCTGCGACATGGAGCGAGATGGACTGCAACAGAATACTTTCGGACTTGAAAACTAGGATGATCTGGTGGTACGGTAGGGCAGGCGTAGTACCATCGGGAGTGATGGGCCTGGGACCCGACCATTTCCGCGATAGAATATAATAAATTGACTGAAGGCATGCAGGTGGAAAGTCGTGCTGGAGAGCAGGGTTGTTGTTAGTTCCACTTGGCTGATTATGAACTGTGTTCTCGGTATTTGATCTGAGCTACCATTGGTATAGACGCACTAACCGCCACGCGGGATAATGGTTATGGGCCCTCTGCGTCGTCAGTTCCTTACCGAAAGCTTTCCAGATGTCGTAGTTCAGAGAATGTGAGCCAGTCAGGGCAAGCGGATACTACCGGCTTCAGAGGTGGGCTTGGACCCCGATCCGCGACACAACGCATGTTGGAGCGCTTAGGGTGTGCGGCCGAACAACCCTTCTCATTAAGGATTGCATCCCGGCAGGTGACCTCTCTGGAGTGCTGGCATAGGACTTCGGCGTGTCGGTCATCTGAGGCCTGGCATACCTGAGAAAAGTGTGACCAGCCAATACGGTGCTCGAGCGTGTCGGGCAATGTGGTGCACCCCTATAGGGAGGAACTAAACTATTCGAATAGCCATGTCCACGGTAATGGATGACTTGGAGATGTATCCCGTTCATAGACAACGTTAACCGATGACTTAATAAAATTGCCAACATAATAGATAGAATGCCCGGGGATCGCTTTCTCGCAGGTAGTCGAGGAAGGATCTCGGGTAGTCTATTGCTGTGATGGATAGTTGGACTCGTGAGCGCTCTTTCTCATCTGTTGTTGTAAGATGCTGGTAGTCTTATGTTACATTATACTTTTCCCCCTATGCTCTGGCATTTTTGTAGTACAGTCCACATATATTACCCCCTTTCATTGATACCGATGCATATGTAGCATAGATCTAATGTAAGTCTTGCGAGTACCTTGGATGAGTACTCACCGTTGCTTAGCTATTTCTTTCCTCTTGACCCGGTTGCTACAATCTGATGGTAGCACTTGGGATGCAGGTGATCCCGACGCTGGTTACTATTTGGATCTCGACGCCGACGAGTAGTTCGAAGGTCCTAGGTAGATGGCCTTCGCCTTTGGGTAGGGTCGTCGTTTTGTTTTAGCCTTCTTAAGGCAACTTGTTAAACTTGTCTGTACCCAGACATAATTTGCTTTCTGCTCTGATGTAATGTTGGTTCATGTGACCCCTGCTTGTAATATAATATTTTCTGTTTAATTTTGTGTCGTAGAGTTCTGTTGTGGTACTACTGTGGAGTCACCCTCATGATCGTGCATGATGCGTGTATGATTAGTGCATGATTATGAGCGGGCGCGTCACAAGTCGGTATCAGAGCCGACTGCCTACAGGAACCCCCAAGCCTTGCCGATGTTGAGTCTAGCCTTTTTTTCAACTACTAGGTGTGTTGTGTGGCTTACGGGCCTACATTAACATATGGTTGGGACTAGGATTCTTTTTATTCCGCATCTCATACTCTGGGTTCTGAAACCTTCTTACCTTTTTGGGATATAGTTTTGCAAAACTCTAGGTTCTCGCGATGACTTCATTCCGAAGATCTATTCATTCCAGTTGCCCTCTTGTTTCACCCGACATTCCGAAATACTCTTCGATTTTCTGAGAATCCTATATACCTATTGCTTTTGAAATTCTTTCTTTGTCTACCCACACTTGTGGTTAATTTGATATGTTTAGCAAATATCATTGGAATCCTTTGCAATTACCGCTCCAACTCAGTTCATTCACTTGGAATGCATAGTTATTTCAGCACTTATCTGCTCCTTCCTAGAACTTGCCTCATGCAGAAGCTCTATACTTCGAGTTATTCAAGTATCTATAATTTGATGCCTTCGCAATCTTTCTTCTTTCAGATGCTTCCGGCAAGGCAGGTCATGCGTCAGACTACGTCTTCTAGTGTGCAAGGCCATCCGGCCATGCTGGTTGAGGTTCTAACTTACCTGGGTTTTCGCTGGCACACTGAGTACACCGTGTATGAGCAGTACCACGACTTCCACCAGGAGCAGTATTGCATTGATGTCCGTGTCTATTCTTCAAACGAGAAATCCACTTTTGTAGTGCACACCACTCATGGTGTTGGAGTGACTATCGATATGGCAGTCCATGATGCTGCCCATGCTTGTCTGACACGCCTTCGTGGAGAATATCGTGACCAGGAGGATTCCCCTTTCAGATACATCTCGATTGCCTCTAGTGAGAGCGAGGGAGGATACTACACTGCCAGATACCCCTCCACCTCACGCGAGTTGTCCACCTTGCAGGCCCTGGCTCAGCATCATTGGGATGTGGATCGTGATGCGCGGGCTCTTTGCTGCGAGCTATACGCTACTCGCGTACGTCTGTCAGCTGCTCTGGAGCACTTGCTTCCTTTTGTCATATCTAGACAGCTTCCACTATGTGTGCTTTACCCTGCCAAGACTGAGATGCCCCCTGATGTCGGTTGGCCTCTGGTTAGAGGCTACACTCTCGCACGTGGACCCTTCTTCCACCTGGGCTTCGCATACCACATCAGAGTGTTCACGGACCGTAGGATCCTTTCGTGGAGTGTTTTCCCATCCCTCACCAGCAGATGTTAGGATTCCGTGGATTCCTCTGAGGCTGCGTGTTCCCTTGCTATATGTAGTAGTTGTATTCGTCATGGGCCTGCGTGTCGTGTGCGATATGATGGATCCTAGTAGTAAGATCTCGAGGCATAGTTTGTTGTATAGGTCTCAAAATTCCTCTGATGGACTGCGTCCCTCACTTCCTGTAGTCTAAACTCTTACTTTGAGCTTGTATAAAAAATCTATGTATGGTTTTGTATGCAAGACAAGGTTACTTTGAGCTTGTATGCTTTCATTCCCATTATAGATAACATGTTTTCATCCTTGCTTTGGTATACGTGAACATAAAACCTTTTACAAAAGAGAAGTGGTTGGAAAGATGTACATTGGAGAAGTGCGGGTCGACCTTGAACCTTTGCGTTCATGCCCATGGACACGATGTATATCTTTATCATGGAAGCTTCCTATAAAATTAACTATCCCTTGTATAACAATCAAGTATTTCCATTTGATTCCTTGCAAATAAGGTTCCGACCATATTGTTCTCACTTGATATATCAAAGAGAAATCCATTGCCATTACCTCATCCAATTCCCAGACAAGGTTGAAGTATTTGCATTCGGTAGATCAATGACCTAGTCCAGCTTTATTATGTTCTACTTTAAAAAAAACTTTCACACTCGTATCAGGGATACCATGCCATTGAACTACATCTCAGACAAACTCATGATGTTGTAATACTTCTCACAATCTTACTCATTCCGCGGGTTCTGAGATGTTTGTAACTCAAAAACGCCGATAAGTGAATCGACTCAGAACTACACTTTAATGCTCCTAGTAATTCTTGTTACTTGAAAATTCAAACTTAATAATGTCATTCCTAGCCTGTTTGCCTACACCATCATTATGCTAAACTTGACTGTGCTACCTAGTCCTTATTTCCTGGTGCACAATTCTGACAATGAGCTAAGCTTGTGTCAAAATATTGACCTTATATCACTTTGCCCAGAAAAGGAAGTTTGTTTCGAACGTTGTGACATAACAGTGGTTCAACCAACCATTTGTTTCACCGTATCTTTTGCTTGATCATGTCACTGTTCAATTACATCTTCATGAAACCTCTCGATAAATTGTGTTATGATCATTATCAACATCTTGATTTCTCCCAAGATACGAATTGAATTCTTGGCATTAAATACCATCATCGTCCCTTGTAACCTTGAAGTTGATGTTTTGAATGACACCCTCAGACCAATTCTCGATACTCAACACTGTTGGAGTAGCCATGTCCGTATTGTTGTTGACATTCCGGTAACACCGGTGGACGAGAATCTTGCCAATTGGTCCGCCACGTCTAGCGAGCAGGAAAAATGGTTATCATTGTCCCCCGCTCTTGGTACCGACGTTGTTGCCAACATAGCCAATAGAATGCCCCTCTGACAAGCCTTGTTGTCGTGATCGCACAAGATGATGCCTACCCTTCCTTGTTCATCATGGTAGTATATAGTGGTTCAGTCATACGTTTTGAGAATAGATAGTGCATGCTATATCTACAAGAGAAAGGACTAAATTAATAACCAAGTAACATCCAGTAGGTAATCAGACCAGAACCAGTGGTTCACATCATGCCAGTGAACTTAGGCAATTAAACCAATTGTCAAACTCCAACTTGCTCAATTTAAAGGATTAGAGAATGGTCGTGTCCTTAAGATCATGATTGGGCTCTATGAGTTGTATTTTCAAGTATCCGTTGTGAATATGCCTCCTAACTGTCGAATTGTTTCCATAACCACAATTTTCCATTCTGACCTAATGATATAGCTCTTTTAGTACCTCTAGTGAGATCATTTACTGACTTCAACTTGCGCACAAAGGAAATCTATGATCCATATATCAAAGCTTATCCTATGCAATTAACTTCATATATATATATATATATATATATATATATATATATATATATATATATATATATATATCCGCAAGCCAACCTCCTTGAGATGTTCCATTCTGGTATCAGACGCGACATTTATTCTGAACCCTTTTCACTCTCTGATTTAGGCATCGAATGATCGCCTACCCAAATTGAAACTTCATCTACCTTATGATGTCACTCTTGATATATTTCCTGAGTTTCAACTCAAGAGACACCTTATACCTCAATCTCTGAGCTAACCATCCGATCCCGGCATTTTAGGAGACCCGTTCTTCCAGGATTTTCCCTCTTATCATTTTCATAAGTACGATGAAGATCCCGAATGAAGGATGACAACTTCATCATGATGCACTAATCCAGGGAAATGAAGACAGCAACGCAATGGATCGACCTCTTCGAGAAGAGCCACAAAGAATGACAAGATTGGTTAGAATTCGTAACCAGACCTTGTCCCCCATACTGACCTCTTAAATCTCGGGACGAGATTTCTCTGAGTGGAGGAGAGTTGTAACATCCCCAAACCCTAATTGCTTTATTAACCTAATTGATGTGTCATGTCACCATAATTTCATAATTAAATCACAATTAAGATTTAATCCAACTTCAAATTCAAATTCAAAATAGATGACAAAAATGTTTTCCCTAATTGTCAATTAAAAATGTTCACACTTTTTATTTAAATCGCCAAGCATTTGTAAAAATAAAAAAAAACTCCATTTGGATTACAAATTAAACCCGAGCAATATTCAAATAGGACCAGCAGCATTAAACAGGACCATTTAAATCCGAGAAAATATTTATACTAATTCAAATAATATGAAAGTTTATTATTGGGCTTGTTATGTTGTAGTTGATTTATACACCAAGTTTCAGCAACAGGACAATTCATTTGCTATATAAACTAAATGTAAAACAGAAACGAAAATAGAAAAAGAAAAGAAAAAGCCGAAGACCGCACTGCGCACTCAGCCCACTAGCTACAGGAGCTAACCCAGCCCAGCCCATAGCGCCAGTCATCGTCTTCCTCCCCGTGTTGACGCTGCATGCGCTGGAGCATGATTCCGCCGTCGGATCGCCGACACCGCGACGCTACAGAGCCCTGAGAGGGAGGATAAGATCGCCATTGACCTCCCAAACGAACCCTAGCTCCCCATTCTTCTCCCTCGCGCCGTTCTCCTTATTTTGGTTGAGACCCGAGACTGTGGTTGCCGCCACATCGTCGTCTTCGTGGGCAGGAGCATCCCCGCGCCGTGAGAAGCTGTCTTGGAGCAACGCCTCATCGATCCGCACGCCTACGCATGAGGATATGGATCGGGAGGGCCCCAAGCCGTCCCCACTGTCGTCTTCCGTCGCTCTGGCCGACACACTCCGCTATCCGATACGTCGCTTCTGTTCTTCCCCCGACCTCCCCGAGCTCGTCAAAGAACCCGCTGTGAGCGCCGCCACGAAATCCCTCTCTCTCTCTTCTGCAATTTATTGCCGTTGCCACCGTAGCCGAGCTCGCGAGTTCCAGCCGCAGCTTTGCGTCGCCGCCGCTGCCACTGGTTGTCACCGTAGACCACCTTCTCGGCCATCCCTGCTTGCGCTGCAGGCACCGGACGATGCGCCTTGTCGCACTCGTTTCGTAGAACCCAACCGCGGACCAAATGGTCGCCGGAACGACAAATCCGGCCATCGCCGTCGCGCTCTATGGTCGCCGGCATGCACTAGCGCGCGTGGCCAGTTTAAACCGGCCACGTGTCTATGACACATGGACCCGGGTAATTTGCTTAATGGCCTAATTAACCTAGCATCTGTCGATGACATGTGGGACCCCCTGTACTAAATAACCATTCATTGTTGACATATGACCCTGACCAGTGCGTCCCAGCCGCCAGGACATTAGATTAAGGCTAATGGCAAATTAAGTAAACTCCCAGTTAATAGCCACTCACAGTGGGACCCCCACTGTTAGTTAACCCTGTATAATCGTTTAATTTGACCCACAGTAAGGGACACCTGGGCCCCGCATACACTGTTCACGATTGACCAGTCAAGCACTGACTCAGCACTGGAGCCCACGTGTCATACTAATAGGCTAGCTGTCCCTGAGTATAAAAAGTATTAAATCAATATAATTTTGAATTTAAAATAATTCCAGAAAATGCAATAAACTTTAAAAAATCATAGAAAATAATCTATAACTTGGATGAAAATAATTTATATATGAAAAATGATCAGAAAAGTATGACGAATCTGAATATGTCATTACCATGCATGACAAAATTCATTAACATACTGAACATTGAGAAATTGCGACTAGAATCAATCTAGTAATAAAAGTTGGAGCTGAGAGAATATTCCTTAATATTCCCCTCTTCAATTAAATTGCGTAGCCATGCACTAGAATAGATCGTCATCACATTTTGCGATGCCATGCATTTTTGTGTTGCATGCAAATGCATGTTGTTTATTTGTATTCCTGCATTTGCTTCTTATCGGTAGACCCCGAGACTGCGGTAGACACTGAGTACGAGTACACCGCTGACGATCAGATCTCGTCCGTAGAGCTTCTAGGCAACCAAACCCCCTTGATCATTCCAGATATCGGTTATTCTTTCTTTCTACATTCTTGCATTAGTATCGGTTCAGTTATGTTGATCGGTAGATCCTATTCTCTGCAT
The DNA here is from genome assembly GCA_039707655.1 of Elymus sibiricus. Lineage (NCBI taxonomy): Eukaryota > Viridiplantae > Streptophyta > Magnoliopsida > Poales > Poaceae > Elymus > Elymus sibiricus. Next base: position 33,818,784 of record CM077674.1, read on the forward strand.
AGCCTGATTTTGTTGCTTGTTGTTGATACCTTTACCTGTTATCCGAGCATGCCTAGTCTAGTAATGCTTGTGTTCCATCAGTTGGCCCTACACCTTGTTTGTATGCCATGCTATATTATCGGGCAGTGGTCCCTCTGGGCGATGACCACTGATATAATTTATATTGTTATACTATATGATACACTATGGTGGACTCGGAATACGGTGGCCTGTGACATGAAGCGAGATGGACTGCAACGGAGTACTGTCGGACTTGAAAACTAGGATGATCTGGCGGTACGGAAGGGCAGGCGTAGTACCATCGGGAGTGATGGGCCTGGGTCCCGACCATTTCCACGATAGAATATAATAAATTGACTGAAGGCATGCAGGTGGAAGGCCGTGCTGGAGAGCAGGGTTGTTGTTAGTTCCACTTGGCTGATTAGGAACTGAGTTCTCGGTATTCGATCTGAGCTACCATTGGTATATACGCACTATCCGCCACGCGGGATAATGGTTATGGGGCCCTCGGCGTCGTCAGTTCCTTACCGAAAGCTTTCCAGATGTCACAGTTCGGAGAATGTGAGCTAGTCAGGGCTAGCGGATACTACCGGCTTCAGAGGTGGGCTTGGACCCCGATCCGCGACACAACGCATGTTCGAGCGCTTAGGGTGTGCGGCCGAACAACCATTCGCATTAAGGATTGTAGCCCGGCAGGTGATCTCTCTGGAGAGCTGGCGTAGGACTTCGGTGTGTCGATCATCTGAGGCCTGGCATACCTTAAAAAAGTGTGACCGGCCAATACGGTGCTCGAGCGTGTCGGGCAATGTGGTGCACCCCTGTAGGGAAGAACTAAACTATTAGAATAGCCGTGTCCACAGTAATGGATGACTTGGAGAAGTATCCCGTTCATAGACTACTTTAACCGGTGACTTAATAAAATTGCCAACATAATAGATAGAATGCCCGGGGATCGCTTTCTCGCAGGGAGTCGAGGGAGGATCTCGGGTAGTGTATTGCTGTGATGGATAGTTGGACTCTTGTGCGCTCTTTCTCATCTGTTACTGTAAGATGCTGGTAGTCTTAAGTTACATTATACTTTTCCCCCTCTGCTCTGGCATTTTTGTAGTACAGTCCACAGATATTACCCCCTTTCATTGATACCGATGCATATGTTGCATAGATCTAATGTAAGTCTTGTGAGTACTTTGGATGAGTACTCACCGTTGCTTTGCTATTTCTTTTCTCTTGACCCGGTTACTGCAATCTGATGGTAGCACCTGGGATGCAGGTGATCCCGACGCTGATTACTATTTGGATCTCGACGCCGACGAGTAGTTCGGAGGTCCCAGGTAGATGGCCTTCGCCTTTGGGTAGGGTCGTCGTTTTGTTTCAGCCTTCTTAAGGAAACTTGTTAAACTTGTCTGTACCTAGATATAATTTGCTTTCTGCTCTGATGTAATGTTGGGTCATGTGACCCCTACTTGTAATATAATATTTTCTATTTAATTTTGTGTCGTAGAGTTGTGTTGTGGTACTACTGTGGAGTCACCCTCATGATCGTGCAGGATGCGTGTATGATTAGTGCACGATTATGAGCATGGGCGTCACAAGTTGGTATCAGAGCCGACTGCCTGTAGGAACCCCCAAGCCTTGCCGATGTCGAGTCTAGTCTTTTTTTCAACTACTAGGTGGGTTGTGTGGCTTACAGGCCCACATTCACATATGGATGGGACTAGGATTCTTTTTATTCCGCATCTCATACTCTAGGTTCTGAAACCTTCTTACCTTTTTGGGATATAGTTTTGCAAAACTCTAGGTTCTCACGATGACTTCATTGCGAAGATCTATTCATTCCAGTTGCCCTCTTGTTTCACCCGACATTCCGAAATACTCTTCGATTTTCCGAGAATCCTATATACCTATTGCTTTTGAAATTCTTTCTTTGTCTACCCACACTTGTGGTTAATTTAACATGTTTAGCAAATATCATTGGAATCCTTTGCATTTACCGCTCCAACTCAGTTCATTCACTTGGAATGCATAGTTATTTCAGCACTTATCTGGTCCTTCCTAGAACTTGCCTCATGCAGAAGCTCTATATTTCGAGTTATTATAGTATCTATAATTTGATGCCTTCGCAATCTTTCTTCTTTCAGATGCTTCCAGCAAGGCAGGTCGTGCGTCAAACTACGTCTTCTGGCGTGCAAGGCCATCCGGCCATGCTGGTTGAAGTTCTAACTTACCTGGGTTTTCGTTGGCACCCTGAGTACACCGTGTACGAGCAGTACCACGACTTCCACCAGGAGCAGTATCGCACTGATGTCCGTGTCTATTCTTCAGAGGAGAACTCTACTTTTATAGTGCACACCGCTCATGGTGTTGGAGTGACTATCGATATGGCAGTCCATGATGCTGCCCATGCTTGTCTGACATGCCTTCGTGGAGAGTATCGTGACCTGGAGGATTCCCCTTTCAGATACATCTCGATTGCCTCTAGTGAGGGCGAGGGAGGATACTACACCGCCAGATATCCCTCCGCCTCACGCGAGTTGTCCACCCTGCAGGCTCTGGCTCAGCATCATCGGGATGTGGATCGTGATGCGTGGGCTCTTTGCTGCGAGCTATACGCTACTCGCGTACGTCTGTCAGCTGCTCTGGAGCACTTGCTTCTTTTTGTCATATCTGGACAGCTTCCACTATGTGTGCTTTACCCTGCCAGAACTGAGATGCCCCATGATGTCGGTTGGTCTCCGGTTGGAGGCTACACTCCCGCACGTGGACCCCTTCTTCCACCTGGGCTCCAGATACCACATCAGAGTGTTCACGAACCGTAGGATCCTTTAGTGGAGTGTTTTTCGATCCCTCACCAGCAGATGTCAGGATTCCGTGGATTCCTCTGAGGCTGCTTACAGCCTTGCTATATGTAGTAGTTGTATTCGTCACGGGCCTGCGTGCCGTGTGCGATATGACAGATCCAAGTAGTAAGATCTCGAGGCATAGTTTGTTGTATAACTCTCAAAATGCCTCTGATGGATTGCGTCCCTCACTTCTTGTACTCTGAACTCTTACTTTGAGCTTGTACAAAAAATCTATGTATGGATTTGTATGCAAGACAACGTTACCACTATGTATAGCTTGTATGCTTTCATTCCCATTATAGATAACATGTTTTCATCCTTGCTTTGGTATACGTGAACATAAAACCTTTTACAAAAGTGAAGTGGTTGGGAAGATGTACATTGGAAAAGTGGGGGTCGATCTTGAACCTTTGCGTTCATGCCCATGGACACGTTGTATATCTTTATCATGGAAGCTTCCTATAAAATTAACTATCCCTTGTATAACGATCCAGTATTTTTAATTTGATTCCTTGCAAATATGGTTCCGACCATATTGTTCTCACTTGATATATCAAAGAGAAATCCATTGTCATTACCTCATCCAATTCCCAGACAAGGTTGAAGTATTTGCATTCTGCAGATCAATGGCCCAGTCCATCTTTATTCTGTTCTACTTTTAAAAAAACTTTCACGCTCGTATCAGGGATACCATGCCATTGCACTACATCTCAGACAAACTCATGATGCTGTAATGCTTCTCACCATCTTAGTCATTCCGCGGGTTCTGAGTTGTTTGTAAGTCGAAAACGCCGATAAGTGAATCGACTCAGCACTACACTTTAATGCTCCTAGTAATTCTTATTACTTGAAATTTCAAACTTAATAACGTCATTCCTAGCCTGTTTGCCTACACCATCATTATGCTAAACTTGACTGTGCTACCTACTCCTTCTTTCCTGGTGCACAATTCTGACAATGAGCTAAGCTTGTGTCAAAATATCGACCTTATATCACTTTGCCCTGAAAAGCAAGTTTGTTTCGAACGTTGTGACATAACAGTGGTTCAACCAACCATTTGTTTCACCGTATCTTTTGCTTGATCCTGTCACTGTTCAATTACATCTTCATGAAACCTCTCGATAAATTGTGTTATGATCATTGTCAACATCTTGATTTCTCCCAAGATACGAATTGAATTCTTGGCATTAAATACCATCATCGTCCCTTGTAACCTTGAAGTTGATGTTTTGACCGACACCCTCAGACCAATTTTTGATACTCAACACTGTTGGAGTAGCCATGTCCGTATTGTTATTGACATTCCGGTAACACCGATGGACGAGAATCTTGCCTATTGGTCCGCCACGTCTAGCGAGCATGAAAAATGGTTCTCATTGTCCCCCGCTCTTGTTACCGACGCTGTTGCCACCATAGCCGATAGAATGCCCCTCTGACATGCCTTGTTGTCATGATCGCACAAGATGATGCCTACCCTTCCTTGTTCATCATGGTAGTATATAGTGGTTCAGTCATACATTCTGAGAGTAGATAGTGCATGCTATATCTACAAGAGAAAGGACTGAATTAAAAACCAAATAACATCCAGTAGGTAATCAGACCAGAACTAATGGTTCACATCATGTTAGTGAACTTAGGCAATTAAACCAATTGTCGAACACCAGCTTGCTCAATTTAAAGGATTAGAGAATGGTCGAGTCCTTAAGATCATGATTGGGCTCTGTGAGTTGTATTTTCAAGTATCCGTTGTGAATATGCCTCCTAACTGTTGAATTTTTTCCATAACCACAATTTTCCCTTCCGACCTAATGATATAGCTCTTTCAGTACCTCTAGTGAGATCATTTACTGACTTCAACTTCCACACAAAGGAAATCTATGATCCTTGCATCAAAGCTTATCCTATGCACTTGACTTCATATATATATATATATATATATATATATATATATATATATATATATATATATATATATATATATATATATATATATATACATATATATATATACGCAAGCCACCCTCCTTGAGATGTTCCATTCTGGTATCAGACGCGACATTTATTCTTCGCTATAATGAACCCTTTTCACTCTTTGATTTAGGCATCGAATGAACGCCTACCCAAATTGAAACTTCCTGTACCTTACGATGTCACTCTTGATATATTTCCCGAGTTTCAACTCGAGAGACACATCTTATGCCTCATTCTCTGAGCTAACCATCCGATACCCGACCTTGTAGGAGATCCGTTCTTCCAAGATTTTCCCTCTTATCCTTTTCGTAAGTACGATGAAGATCCCGAAGGAAGGATGACAACTTCATCACGATGCACTTATCCAGGGAAATGAAGACAGCAACGCAATGGATCGACCTCTTCGAGAAGAGCCACAAAGAATGACAAGATTGGTTAGAATTCGTAACCAGACCTTGTCCCCCATAATGACCTCTTAAATCTCGGGACGAGATTTCTCTGAGTGGAGCAGAGTTGTAACATCCCCAAACCCTAATTGCTTTATTATCCTAATTGATGTGCCATGTCACCATAATTTCATTATTAAATCACAATTAAGATATAATCCAACTTCAAATTCAAATTCAAAATACATGACAAAAATGTTTTCCCAAATTGTCAATTAAAAATGTTCACACTTTTTATTTAAATCACCAAGCATTTGTAAAAAAAAAACTCCATTTGGATTACAAATTAAACCCTAGCAATATTCAAAATGGACCAGCAGCATTATACAGGACCATTTAAATCCTAGAAAATATTTATTCTAATCCAAATAATATGAAATTTTATATTTGGGCTTGTTATGTTGTAGTTGATTTATACACCAAGTTTCAGCAACAGGAAAATTCATTTGCTATATAAACTAAATGTAAAACAGAAACTAAAATTGAAACAGAAAAGAAAAAGCCGAAGACCGCACTGTGCACTCCGCACACTAGCTACAGGAGCTAACCCAGCCCAGCCCATAGCACCAGTCGTCGTCTTCCTCCCTGTGTCGATGCTGCACGCACTGGAGCACGATTCCGCCATCGGATCACCGACACCGCGACGCTACAGAGCCCAGAGAGGGAGGATAAGATCGCCATCGACCTCCCAAACGAACCCTAGCTCCCCATTCTTCCCCCTCGCGCCGTTCTCCTCATTTTGGTTCATCACCCGAGACTGTGGTTGCCGCCACATCGTCGTTTTCGTGGCCAGGAGCATCCCCACGCCGTGAGAAGCTGTCTTGGAGCAATGCCTCATTGATCCGCACGCCTACGCATGAGGATATGGATCGGGAGGGCCCAAGCCATCCCAACCGTCGTCTTCCGTCGCTCTAGCTGACACACTCCGCTGTCCGATTCGTCGCTTCTGGTCTTCCCCCGACCTCCCCGAGCTCGTCAAAGAACCCGCTGTGAGCGCCACCACGAAATCCCTCTCGCCCTCTTCCGCGATTTATTGCCGTAGCCACCATAGGCGAGCTCGCGCGTTCCGGCCGCGGCTTTGCGTCACCGCCGCTGCCGCTGGTTGTCACCGTAGACCACCTTCCCGGCCATCCCCGCTTGCGTTGCTGGCACCGGACGATGCGCCTTGTCGCACTCGTTTCGTAGAACCCAACCCCGGACCAAATGGTCACCGGAACGACAAATCCGGCCATCGCCGTCGCGCTCTATGGTCGTCAGCGTGCACTAGTGTGCGCGGCCAGTTTAAACCGGCCACCTGTCTATGACACATGGGCCCGGGTAATAAGCTAAATGGCCTAATTAATCTAGCATCAGTCGATGACATGTGGGACCCCCTGTACTAAATAACCATTCGTTATTGACATATGACACTGACCAGTGGGTCCCAGCCGCCAGGACATGAGATTAAGGCTAATGGCAAATTAAGTTAACCCCAGTTAACAGCCACTGATAGTGGGACCCTCACTGTAAGTTAACCCTGTATAACCATTTAATTTGACCCACAGTCAATGACACCTGGCCCCGCATACACTGTTCACGGTTGACCAGTCAACCACTGACTCACCTTCTGACTCAGCAATGGACCCCACATGTCATACTAATAGGCTAGTTGTCCCTGTGTATAAAAATTATTAAATCAATATAATTTTGAATTTAAAATAATTTCAGAAAATCCAGAAAATGCAATAAACTTTGAAAAATCATAGAAAATAATCTATAACTCGGATGAAAATAATTTATATATGAAAATTATCAGAAAAATATGACGAGCCTGAATATGTCATTACCATGCATGACAAAGTTCATTACCATACTGAACAATGATAAATTGCTACTAGTCAATCTAGTAATAATAGTTGGAGCTGGGAAAATATTCCTTAATATTTTCCCTCTTCAATTAAATTGTGTAGCCATGCAGAAGAATAGATCGTCATCCCATTTTGCCATGCCATGCATTTTGTGTTGCATTCAAATGCCTGTTGTTTATTTGTTTTCCCGCATTTTCTTCTTATAGGTAGACCCTGAGTACGAATAGAGCGCTTACGATCAGATCTCGTCTGCAGAGCTTCCAGGCAAGCAACCCCCCTTGATCATTCTAGATATCGCCTATTCTTTCTCTCTACATCCTTGCATTAGTATCGGTTCCGTTATGTTGATCGGTAGACCTATTCTCTGCATAGCCTGATTTTGTCGCTGTTGTTGATGCCTTTACCTGTTATCCTAGCATCCCTAGTCTAGTAATACTTGTATTCCATCAGTTGGTCCTACACCTTGTCCGTGTGCCATGCTATATTATCGGGCAGTGGTCCCTCTGGGCAATGACCACTGATATACTTTATATTGTTATACTATATGATACACTATGGTGGACTCGAACTACGGTGGCATGTGATATGGAGCGAGATGGACTGCAACAGAGTATTGACGAACTTGAAAACTAGGATGATCTGGTGGTACGGCAGGGCAGGTGTAGTCCCATCGGGAGTGATGGGCCTTTGTCCCGACCGTTTCCGTGATAGAATATAATAAATTGACTAAAGGCATGCAGGTGGAAGGCCATGCTAGAGAGCAGGGTTGTTGTTAGTTCCACTTAGCCGATTAGGAACTAAGTTTTGGGTATTGATCCGAGCTACCTGGTATATATGCACAACCGCCATGCGGGATAATGGCTATGGGGCCCTCGGCTTCGTCAGTTCCTTACCGAAAGCTTTCCAGATGTCGCAGTTCAGAGAATGTGAGCGGTCGGGGCAACCAGATACTACCGGCTTCAGAGGTGGGCTTGGACCCCGATCCGTGACACAACGCATGTTGGAGCGCTTAGGGTGAGCGGCCGAACAGCCCTTCGTGTTTAGGCTTCTAGCCCGGCGGGTGACCTCTCTTGAGAGCTGACGTAGGACTTTGGCGTGTCGATCATCTGAGGCCGGGCATACCTCAGAAAAGTGTGTCTGGCCAATATGGTGCTTGAGCGTGTTGGGCAATGTGGTGCACCCCTGCAGGGAAGAACTAAACTATTCGAATAGCTGTGTCCATGGTAACGCACGACTTGGAGATGTATCCCATTCATAGACAACTTTAACCGGTGACTTAATGAAATTGCCAACATAATAGATAGAATGCCCAGGGATCGCTTTCTCGCAGGGAGTCGAGTGAGGATCTCGGGTATTGTATTGCTGTGGTGGATAGTTGGACTCGTGTGCGCTCTTTCTCATCTGTTGCTGTAAGATGCTGGTAGTCTTATGTTACATTATACTTTTCCCCCTCTGCTCTGGCATTTCTGCAGTACAATCCATAGATATTACCCCCTTTCATTGATACCGATGCATATGTAGCATAGATTTGATATAAGTCTTGCGAGTACTTTGGATGAGTACTCACCGTTGCTTTGCTATTTCTTTTCTCTTGACCCGGTTGCTGCAATCAGATGATAGCACCTGCGATGCGGGTGATCCCAACGCTAGTTATTATTTGAATCTCGACGCTGACGAGTAGTACGGAGGTCCCAGGTAGGAGGCCGGCGCCTTTGGGTAGGGTCGTCGTTTTGTTTCAGCCTTCTTAAGGCAACTTGTTAAACTTGTCTGTACCCAGACATAATTTGCTTTCTGCTTTGATGTAATGTTGGGTCATGTGACCCCTGGTTGTAATATAATATTCTATGTTTAATTTTGTGTCGTAGAGTTGTGTTGTGGTACTACCGTGGAGTCACCCTCATGATCGTGCATGATGCGTGTATGATTAGTGCACGATTATGAGCGGGTGAGTCACAGTTGTGTATCACAAGAATAAGATCCGGTCTGGACAAGGAATTTTTGAGAAAAATCGATCTACACTGGGAAGATCATTGTGATGATCCGTACCTTCAATCTTGTGAAGTTCGATGCAGGTTGGTTCATAGCCATGAGGATCATCGATGCAGTGTAGTCGATCGTCCCGGTGAAATGGGGCTGGCGCTATTGATCTTGGCGCCGAGGGGATGTAGATTGGCGCCGGGGAGGGTGGTGCCGATCTCATGTTTCTCCTTCTCTTCATTCATTCCGATAGAGCTTCATGTTGATAACATGTTGAGACTATCGTGGAACGCATGCGAAAAGTAGACAGGAGAAACAAGATGTTGGGTATGACTCTTCTTTTTATTATCTAGTTCTCTATAGAGAATATATGCATACAATTGTGAAGCCCTACTCCTGTATATATAGGTGGCCTACCAGGCATGTTCGAGTAGGTGTCCACCAGCCTTTGACTTGTCAAAGGGGAAAGACCTCCTAATGGCTGGCTTGGGAAAGGGGAAAGACCTCCTGATGGGGACGGTTTCCTAACAGTGTTGTATAAAACAATTATAAGAGCTAAGCTAGCTTACATTCTTCAGAAACTTTTACTAGTTCGGTTTGTTACCATTACCATTTGCCATTCATCAATGAGATGCTAGAAAGATGGGCTAAAAACACCCATTTCTGCTATTTGGATGGATACTCCGGGTTCTCTCAAATAGCTATTCAGCCGGAAGACCAAGAGAAGACAACATTTACATGTCCCTTCGGCACGTATGCTTACCTAAGAATACCTTTTGGATTATGTAGTGCACCACCCACTTTTCAGAAATGTCTCTCTATTATCTTCGCCGATTTTGTTGAACAAATTGTGGAAGTATTCATGGACGATTTCTCCGTCCAAGGAACTTCTTTTGATAATTGCTTGCACAATCTTAACAAAGTATTGCAGAGACGTAAGGACACAACTCTTGTCCTGAATTGGGAAAAATGCCGCTTTATGGTGACGGAAGTTGTGGTGCTTGGCCATAAGATTTCAGGTAAAGGGATAGAAATAGACCGGGAGAGAATAGAGGTTATAGAAAACTAGTCATCAACCCATGCATCGGCACGGGCTAGTGATCTCCACATTTATAAATTTATTATATATCCAGTATCTAATTAGACCTTTAATATACTTTGCAAATAGAAACTGATGTATTCCATGAATGCAAATTCAATAAATCGAAATGGAATGCACATAAGTCCATAATAGATACTTACACATATCCACAATTTCTATACAAATGAAACGAATGGACAGAAAAGGATAATATCAAGGTTTAGTCCCAGAAGAGTATTAATACAATCTAACTGTAGGCATGCACGTTATCATACAATCACATAATTGTGCAAGATGAAACAAACTAATATAATAATTGTGTAGCCTGAAATTTTCCAAGTTTTCTCATACACATGTAAGTAAGTTAAGGAGGATGCAATCACAAAGAAAAAGGACAACACCAATAGAATTTATCAGTTAATTTTGGAAAATATTTCATTTGTGTCAACAACAATATGTTTGAATACTTGGATTTCATTGCTGGACAATAAGTTAGTGTTAAACAACAAAACTACAACCAAATTGTACAGTAAAGATGGAGGTAAATATTCCGATTCTTTAATTTGAAGGAGATATGAATGTTTCAAGAATTAGTGATTTTAGAAAGAAACAAACTTTAGAGATTTGATCTAAAGAATTATTGTTATGCACCCACCTAATATTTCTGAAAGATAGTACCATAAATCTGAGGAATGATGTCAATGGACCAATACAAATATAAACCTGGAAAACATCATATGACAGAAAATAGGTTTTGGTTTTAATTTCATAATCGCATTTCTGGAAGAAAACAACAAAGAGTTACCGGAATATTTACAATCAATGACTTTGCTACACAAAGTAGACTACTGCTTGAATAAGAAAATCATGCAAGATCCATGTTATGCTAGTTATCACTATTGTGTCCCCCTCTTTATGGTTGTTAAGCTAATATTCCTCTGAACCTGATGAAAATTGTCTCACCCTCGAGATCTTTCATTAAAAAAATTGATTCAACATTTTGCCAAATTAACAGTGCTTTTTTGCATAATGGTAAAAAAATACACCTTTTCTGCAAACAAACGAAACCAATAGTGTGGATTTTCTTTTGTGAACAACAATTGTTAGCTATTGAGGCCAAAGCATTACTGAATTGAAGATTTTAGTCCTACTTGACATCAGGCTAACAGATGTACGGAGGATGACCTTGAGTATATAGGCAATAATCTGTGTGGTCAAAAATACGTGCTACTTATTTATTTTGCAGAAAAATACATGGTATTTAAGCTAACCTTATTCTGAACCTGGTGGATCATATATTTACGATGGTTCCCTTACAGGCAAAAATAACGAAAAGGTGTGGTAGCTCCTGGGGGTCGGGGCACCCCATTATCCTATCCGTCTGACCTCGCTGAGATTCGTGCGGTCTAATTGTGGTGCTACTAGGGACTAGTAGGCTATAGGCAACAGCCGTCTCGTGGGGCAGCAGGAGCAGCCTACTGCTGAAATGACTTGTCAAGTTGTCCTGTTGAAAGATAACACTGAGGAAGCAGCGGACTGCTAGAAGAAACGGCTAGAACAAAGCCGGCACAAACACACCTAGGGTTTGGTTCAAGCCAGTTTGGCATGAGTTGGCAGGAATCGGAGGAAGCTGCGCCGCAGTTGGAGCGAGCACAGCAACAACAGATGAAAGGGAGGACGAGTCGAGAGCAAAGAGGCTGCTACGGAGGGTGGAATCGGTGAAATCGCGAGATAATAATAACCGATCTAGAAGAAAAACAAGCGAGAAGGTCGGAACAAAGGAAAAAACAAAGGTCGACAGCAGGGTTCGAACTTGCGCGGGTGTATCCCAACAGATTTCATGTCAGTCTCCTTGACCATCTTGTAGCATTAAATTAGTGCCACCAACGTGACTATTATAGAAAAGCAACAGCCTGTGGTGGACGACGAGAAACAATGACAATTCCTTACGCGACCTCGCCTCATTTAAATAGAAATATTACACGTATGTTGATGTTGATTTTGCCTTCAATGTTACTCATGCAATTCTGCACGTTCCTATCACGCATGGTTTGTTCCAAAGCATAATCTGCTGGTAAATGTTAAAATAGCCAGATCGATAGCGATCATCGCAGAAAAAGCAACCCTGGCCGTTAGAATTATGTAATTTTTTTCGATAGTGGACGACAAATATTGTTAGCTCATCACAATCAATTATCGTTCAGTAATTGAGGAAAATGTCACACATTGCTATCGACGTTGCCTTTAATGTTCCATCAGGGATGATTTCCAAACTAATCGACATTGAGTAGATAATTAATGAGGGATGTAAACGGCCCAACATGCCCTCGAGTCGTTCCTCTGCAGGCGACTCCCGCTCGACTCCGGTAGCTGTTGGCGCGCCGGAGTGGCTGGCCAAATGCAGATGGCGCCTGCGCGCCCTGTACATGGTGATAGCTGGCATCTGCTGCTGCGGTGCGACCTTGCAGAGGAGCAGGGGCCAGGGAATGGCGAGGATACGAAGGCGGCGACTTGGGGCTGGCAACGGCGATGACGTGGTCATCATGGCGTGAGGTGCCTTGTGGCCAGTTTGGTTGCCTGCATTCCCCCCAAACAGGCCCACTCGGTGAAAGAAAAACCCGTTTGGTTGCGTACACGAGAGCCTGGCCCGCACGTGCACGAACCTTAAAGCAGCCCAGAGCCTGGCTCATTAGGAACGCTCGAATCAGCCGTTCCCAGCGAGCCAGGCTGAGTCAAGCGCAAAAGAGGGCACGGCGTATGCGGTCGTGTAGGGGGAATCGGCATGGAGATGGCAGGAGACCGAAATCTGCTGGTGCGAAATCTAGCCTCACGCCCTCCCCCACCCCAATTTACTCGCTCACCTCTAGCGGTAGGACAAATCTAGCCTCAGTTCTTGGCACCAGCGGCGGCGACGGCAACTCAGATCTGCGGAAGCGGCGGCGGACGCGACTTAAATCTCTGGCAGCAGGACCTGCTTCTCCCCTTCGTTCCGTCTTCGTATCGCTCACCTTGTCTCCGGCATGGGCGGGTCATCGGCTACAATGGCGGTAATCACCATACAACCAACCTCCACTGTTAGGTCGTTAGGTATGGTGTACAGTCGATTTCGCCATTACTTACAACCACATCGATTTCACTAGGACGAATGGATGAAGCTAGTTGTTCAGGCAGTAGCACTCATAGCTGTGATTCAGGTCTGGGTCATGTTGGTCCATAGGAGAGCGGTTCGTCGGAGTGATAAGCCTGTGATCCTATATGGTCCATTGTTAGCCCGAGATAGGGAGAGGATGGCAAATCTGAACTACATCTACCCCAGTAATGACGTAGAGGCTGTGAACGTGCTTCGAATGCGAAAAGCACCTTTTGCCAAGCTAGTGGAGACATTTAGGACCAGGGGGTTGCTAGAAGATAGCATCCACACCTCTGTGGAAGAGCAAGTAACAATGTTCCTCCATGTTGTAGGTCATAATCAGAGGTTCAGAGTTATTCACAACACATTCAGGAGATCCAGTGAGACAATTTTCAGGTGTTTCATGCAAGCCTTGTATGCGATTGGAGAGCTCAGAGGAGAGATGATCAAGGCACCAACTGAGCAAACTCCTACCAAAATTCACATGAGGCCTAGGTGGTATCCATATTTCAAGGTGAGCACTACTCGTAGTTCATGCCATGACATGCTTGTATTGTTGTAAGCGAGCCATAACAGTTTTTTCATTCCATCACAGGATTGTATTGGCGCAATAGATGGTACTCATGTGACTGCTAGAGTGCCGAGGTCACAGGCTGAAACATACATGGGTAGAAAGCACTACACAAGCCAGAATGTGCTTGCTGCTGTTGATTTCGATCTGAAGTTCACATATGTGTTAGCTGGCTGGGAAGGATCAGCCCATGATGCTAACATTCTTGCTAACAGCATGACTCAACCTGATGGGATAAATATCCTCGATGGTAAGTTCTACCTAGGAAATGCTGGATATGCATGTCGGCTTGGTGTTCTTCCACCCTTCAGGAAAACCAGGTACCATCTGAACAAGTTCTCTGCTAGAAACTATCCTAGCACTGCACAGGGATTTTTCAATCTCAGACACTCTAGCCTTAGAGTTACGGTTGAGAGGACATTTGGTGCTATGAAGAATAGATTTAAGATCCTGTATCAGAAGGCATTCCACCCATTCCCCACCCAAGTTAGGCTTTTCTTGTATGTTGCATTCTCCATAACTGGATCTTAGAATGGGGTTATGATGACCTTGTGGGCTGGTAAAAAATATTATAGGCTTTGTACACATGGGTTTAAATTTTGATTTCGCACCGGCCCCGAGTTTCCGAGGTATGGCCCTGGTTATAAAATATTAATTAAGCAAGTATTAACTATGTTAATTGAGCTAATTATCAGTTAATAATTATGTACTATGATTAACAAACCCCATGGACAAATTGCCGCGCGGCTAGATTCAAATTTCAAACGAGTGTATGTCACTAGTACTCGTTCTGCCATAAAGTAAAAAGTGTGCACAGAGGAGAGAGAGATTGATGGGACCAAAGGATTGGACTTAATGCATTTTGCAAATACAATAATGGATTTGGGCACAATTACCTGCACAGATCACAAAGCAATTTGACGATGTAGATAGCATCAGCCACAGTTAGGTGACATAGCAAAACTTCGTCATATGACATGAAAGAAACTTGAGGCGAAGAATGATTAAATAGGACATGCTATGTTGCACCGATGACACGGATCGAACGCACCCTCCGACGGCTAGATTATAGGATTCTATATAGGGCCATCCATTCCTCATCTTATGTGTTCCATATATATATGTAACCGTATATGCGTCCAACATCTATTTCTCTGATCAATACATGTGAAATGTAGAAATTACGCAGCAGACAAACGGTATATTGTTCAATTATTCAACGAACGGACATATCGATACAGTACATAATAATTTCACAATTGTGGAAGCGAAAAACAAAACATGAATCGATCTCTCAGCACATACGTTGTACGTATGTATCACCAATACTTAATAAGGGATCATGTTAGTGTTAGTTAATGCTCCTGCAATTCTTCCTGATCTGTCCATTGTTACCAGTCAGTGGCGAGATATCTCCCATCTTGATCATGCCCGTCAAAAAGTCGGCGAAGAAGGCGCTCTGGCTGTTGACATAGGACCAGACCTGCGGGTCGGTGGCCCCGCCGTTGAACAGCTCCTGGTCCGAGTGCAAGAGCCCCTTTTTGGCAACGAGGTTCTTGTAGTAGTTGTTCTCGAAGATTGTCGGGGTCTGGAGGTCAAGCGGTGCTAGGTTGTTGTCGCCGGAGCCGGTGGTGGGAGGACAGCCTGATCGACGGGTCCCAGCAAAG
The DNA here is from genome assembly GCA_039707655.1 of Elymus sibiricus. NCBI lineage: Eukaryota > Viridiplantae > Streptophyta > Magnoliopsida > Poales > Poaceae > Elymus > Elymus sibiricus. Next base: position 33,834,314 of record CM077674.1, read on the forward strand.
CCGCTGTCAATGTTGGTGTCGTTGTAGACGTGGGCTCGGAAGTTCCTGCAGCTTGATTGGCCTATGCTGTGAGATCCTGCGCATATGCATGGCCGCAGAGGAAGTTAATTTCCGTTGGCGATCATGCCGGCCACAGCTGTATCATGCGACTAGCTAGCCAGTTATGCTAGTAGAAGCAGAGTGTGTGAGTGAAATGGTTCCTTCCTTTCTTCCACATGGGAATTGATCGATTCTTGTCGATTCCATAATATAAGATGTTTTTGCAAGCTGTTTTAATTTGCAAAAACGTCTTATATTGTGGGACGGAGGGAGTACATTCTTAACCACGAGTGATCATCGACCAGTCAATTAATCAGCGAGTTCATTTGTTGATGTTAGTTGGTTGGTTAATGCAATGGAAATAATTAATTACTGCTTTGAGCGATTGATCGATCAATCGATGTACGCACCGGAGAGAGCGACCATGTCCTTCTGGGAGAGTCCCTGCGCGGCGAAGAGTGCGGTGAGGTTGGCGAGCCCCGACGTCGGCGGGGGGATGTTGTTGTTGGCGCCGCTGAAGCTCGCCGTCGTCGAGTCCCTCCGCCCCACCTTCACCTCCCAGCTTGGCCCGCCCAGCTACACATATTATATATATATACACACGTTACAGTTTCAGATAAACATCTTGTCGTGCAGGACGCAGGCATGCATGCATGCATCAAATGTTACTACGTAGTACGATGGTATTGCACTGTAGCTACTTACGGCGACGACGCTGTCCCTGGCTGCGATGGCGAGGACGTCGGCGCAGGAGACGACGCCGGGGCAGACCTTCTCGACGGCCACCTTGATGGCGTCGATGACCTCGAACCCTCGCACCGTACCGTTGTTGGGCGTCGCCATCTTCTCCCCTTGGAAGCTCGCCGTGTCGTCCAGCAGCAGCGACCCGTCGCAGCCCTGGACGAAGCAGTCGTGGAAGAAGAGGCGGACGATGGAGGCGCCCATGCGTGGCTCCTTCGCCACGGCCGACTGCACCACCGACTTGACGGCGTCCTGAACGCCCGGGCACGAGTTCGAGTAGAACCCCGTCGACAGCTGCGCCGACGCGCCCCCGGCCAGTGCCATGATGACCAGCAGGACGACGCACAGAGCACTGGCATTCATGCCGGTGCGCCTCGCACTTGCACTTCCAGAAGCCATATGATCGATCGGCCCGTTGCGTGTGTGTGGGACTCTGGATTAAAGAGTGTGTGTGTGTGTTGCCTTGAGCTAGCTCGCTGGGGCATGGATATCTATAGCACAGATGAACTCGTAGTGGCAGTGTGGTACTCGATAAAAAGGTGATAATATTACATCATCTTCCTCACCTACTCTGTTTTTTTAGAGGCTCGCCGACTCTGTTGGACTTAGAGTTGAAGTTGATGTACTGCTGTCCTACAAACATTTACTCTGCTTTACAAGATTAGATTATCAAAAACAGCGTACCTTGTGCATTGATTGCAATATCCCAACGGCTAGACAAGACCGATTCCCCATCCACCACGGCCTGAACATCTTTGCATGTGAGGGTTCCAAAGATCAGTATTGCTTGTGGCACAACAACTGGGTTCAGAGAAGTAGGTGCCTCCCACTGTTCAGAGAAGTTGGTGGTCCCTGTTCCTGCCTCGAAAACAGGTTATGCGAGCGTGGAAGACAATGATGCTCTTTTCTCTTACTCTTGTTTTCTGCTCTGTTTGGCGCGAAAGAATCACATGCATGTGCGTGGTCAAGTATATTTGGCATATGCATAAGACAAACAATAAGCTCTCCTTTCGATACATGAATAAAAGACAGGCATGACTATGTGCATTCAGCTTATCGAAAGACAGCAGGGATGGGGGTAGTAGTCCGAGGGGGTCTCTCCGACGACTACAAAGACACAATGTTTACCCGGCTCAGGCCCCTCGAGATGGGTAACAACCCTATGTCCTGCTACGGGCCTATATTGATATGACGGCCTTCAGAGTACAAAAACTAGATTGCATCTACAAATAAAGGTCATGTGAGAATGGCGATCGGAATGGCTTGAGTCTTCGGCAGGGATCTCCAAGTCTTTATGTGCAGGCATCTTTTTTGGCGGCAAGTCTTCAATCTTCGGTACGATATGATACGATCCGATCTCTAACCGAACTACGTAAAGATCTAGTTACGATAGGATCCCGGAGTTAAAGCGTCTATCCTTATCTCGTCCGAGTACCTACCATGGCATGATTACATGCGGTCCCTGGGGGACCCTATGCACTCGTTGGTTGATACGGTTTGTCCATGCACGTATGGTCTACCTCTTCAATAGTTCAACACTATTCACCGATCACTGACAATTCAAAATATTGAGAACCATCCATCCGGTAACCGCGACTGCCTTACTATTGTCACCGCCATTCTTGTTTATGTTCTTGTTCGACTTGTCAACACTCTTAACGAGACAGCAAATCGTCATGGTGAACTAAAGGTGACCACGGGTTCTTGAACTTTTCGACGAAGGCAACACAAGTTTTGTCATCAAACTTCGTGTTTGCTTCCTAGAGGCCACAAACCCATGCTAGATGGTCCTGTGTCCTGCTCTCATTGTAGTTTCTAGCCCAATCCTTATAAATTTGCTTCTGCTTCTTGATATGACCACTCCGGCGAGGCGTATTGACGGGCAAGCCACGCCGGCCTGCACAACCACCTCCTTAGAAACACTGCCAAAACTAGAATCTAGCGTAGGAAGGATAGTTGCAAGCACTGGCTTAAAAATCTGGGCCAAGAAGATATTGAGCTTGCCACCGTCCGCATCCCTGGGGTCAACCTCAATGTCTTCCGCAACTGCGGTCACAAAGGCAAGACCGGGAACAATGGCTTTTGTTCCATGGGCTTCGACATGGGCGCCAACTTATCCAAAGCCAAATTGGCTAGGAAATCACAAAGCTTGGTTGAAATGCAATCTCAGAAATGTTCACAAAGTGCCCTCTAGGAGTGGGCGCTATCTCCCCAACCACATCAACATCGTCAAACATAGATGCCACATGCATGGTGGACTTGAGCTAATAAATATCTGGAGCTTTGTCATCACGAGCTTCAATACGAACCTCTGCTAACTTAGAGCCCCCTAAGACAACATACGGCCCTTGTCGTTAGCCATGTTGAGTCCCCGCAGTCCCTTGTGGGACTTGTCATTGTCGCCGTTTGCGGAAAGCAGCTTCGGCAAGGGTGAAGGACAAAAGAGGAGTAGAGCGACACTCGAGTCATTGACGGCTTCATGCCATGGTCAGATCATTGCCTTCCTCCACATCAGTGGCATGGGATGGCAGACAAATTGCAACGAGAGACAAGTCAAATCCGACAGGAGAAGAAACACAACCACAACGGACATACGAGGAAGGGCCAAAGAATCCCAGGAGCTCGACATCACTCAATCTAGCACCAGAAACCTAGGCAGGAGCATGCCCAAAGCTGATGATAGCATGTGCCTCCGCATGCTTCAATCAACCAGCAACACGCGCCAACCAAAGCTTGATTGCTGCCGTCTTCTCACACGTGGAGGGGGGGGGGGGGAAGTTGCCCCTTGATGCGGTCCATGACCAGCTAAAGGAGCTTCGTACACGGCGACACAAATAGGGACAACAAGGCAGAGTCCAAAATGGAGGTGACGTCAGTATCCTTAGTGCTAGAAAGGAATCTTGGAAGCACCGGCACACACAACAACAACTGACCAACAACCTCATCCCAACTTTGGGTCTATGCAAGACGTCGAGGCTAGACCGGCGGGGAGCAGCCCCAGGGACAAGGAGTGTGAGCAACAGGAGAGCAATGGTGGCAGTGCTATTCCCAATGACTAGGATGGCAAGAACACATGCATCTGAAGTGCTTGTGACAGGAGCTCATTTGCTGGTCGCACTCGAGGTTGTAGAAGCACTTCCCTCGAGCCCATCTCTTGAAGGCGAGACTACGCTCTAGACCTTCCCTCCACAAAGGAATTGACGGATTAGAGGGTGCATTCTTGCTGGAGTAGTGCACTGAACACACATGCTCCAAGCTTCCTAAATATTGCAGAAGGAACATAGGGGTCACGGGGCATAACCAAATTTGGAGCCGGTGGAAGACTAGGCGCGGAGGAGGATAGTGCTATCGACGTGTCTAGAACTGGACATGAAAGAAGCGGCAAGCAACTCAGGAGCCGGCGTTGCGTGGAGGAGATGTGCGTGGGCTTGAACACCGGGGCGGGGGGGGGGGGGGGGGGGTGGGAGTGCGAGGCACGGGCGGCGGCGGCCGTGGCAATACAGGGAGTCAAGCGAGCGAGCGGCGCGGCGAGCATCGCTCATCATGGGGACATGGGGCTGCTCCAAGACGGCGGGAACGCTGGGATCACCTCATCGGCGGTGGGAGAGCTGAGGGAGGCGAAGGCGACGAGGAAAGACGAGGCGACGCAGGGGAATCGGGGCATGCGGTGGAGGGGGGACACGCGGGGGACGGGAGTAGTGCCAGCGGAGTCGGGAGGGCGGCAGAAGAGATTCCCCCTCATACCCTAGTCGCCTCCATGTCGCTCAAGTCGCGTCGTGCTGCTTAAAAAAATAAATAGATTCTTTAACTTAGTTTGGTTGTGTGGGTGGTAATCATCGATGAGTTATGCGAGATTAAAAACCTATTAATGCACTAACTACTCACTATCTATTTGAAGGACATAAGGGACATTTCAGATGTGCCCTCCCTCTATATATCTTGGAGAGCAAGCACACAACAATTTTCGCTCCTGGGCAAGCTCCCATCTTCCTTTAAGCTACTCTCGGTAGCTAGAAATTTTAACTTCCCTGTCGTTGAAAAAATGGACCTGTACCTATGAATGTTTTGAAGACTATATAGCTAGAGTTTGTTTTGAAAAAAAAATTGCGGGAAAAACTTCCGATCTATTCATCAATTGTCAAAGCAGTACAAAGAACACCAGAAGTAAATATTACGTCCAGGTCCGTAGACCACATAGCGACAACTAAAAGCACTGGAGCGAGCCGAAGACGCGCCGCTGTCATCGCCCCTCCCTCACTCGAGCCGTAGAGTTTGTTTAATTAGCCAGAGCTAACTAGTGATAGAATTGCTGTACCTAACTATTCCAGCGACCTTGCACCTTTAGTTAGATTTAAAAGTTGTAATTGAACGACTTTTTCTTAACTCAATGACTAGATAGAGATTTGGAACGCAGAACAATGAACAATAACAACCCAGTGGATAAACGCTATCTGATTTAGATGTAACACCGTACGACCTCTCTACGTTGGTCTGGTCTGCAATTTGACTGTTTATGCATCGCGCCACCGTATGATTCAGAGGATGAGGGAGTTTGGTCTCTTCTGTTGTCTATAAAACAATGCGTGTCGTGTTGGATGACGAAAATGCTGGGGGAGAAGTGTTGTCAGGTGTCGCGTCGCCATCTCCCTCTCCTCCCCCACATGCATTCTGTCAATTATGATTATTAATGCCGTCGATTTGTTTCCATGTTTATCGTGATTTAGTTGCAACCTACCATACGTGCATGTCGTGCATAAGAATGCTAGCTCCTGATTTCGCTACATCATTTTTGGCCTAAACATATATACATGCATGGAAGAGCTGGATCAAGAACGCACGATGGGAACCAATATGACACCAGCGCCGTCGCCAGCACCGCGTCGGACATTGTGGCATGGCTCAGCACGCCAGAGCTCACGGAAAAGGTTGTCGAGGTCGACGGATACTCCCGCCGGGCCAGGGGTCGCATGGAGTACTACCCCGACGGCCGTAGTTCAGAACACGCCGGCTATATATCCTTCTTTGTCCGGCTTGATCGCACTGGCATCATTCGAGCCACTGCCAAAGCGCCGTATGAGACCGGTTTGCTTGCCCTTGATGTCAAATTTGTCATTTTTATATCTCATGCAATTTTTTGAATTTGGATATAAAATTTTGTGACAGTATCAAATGGTGTTGTGTCAATGCACTAATTTTTTTCCAGAATTTTTCAAACATTTTTGAATGTGCAACCGGGTCCGGTGCACCGGTAGCACCAATTGCCCCGGTGCACCAGATCCGCTCTCAGGTCTTGGAGGGATCGGGCTTACATTTTTTTTTTTGAAACGGAGGCAAAAGTTTTGCCTCATCGATTAATTAAGAAGAAGAGAATTGCCTAGTTAATTTATGGAAAACCGGGCGAAAACCAATACAACGGAGCACGAACTAACTACTCACATGGCAAGAAACCCCACAACCGCACAGGCGGCCCCGCCAGACTCTCCGAAAACACAACATCTACAAACCCCGACAATGCTACAACACCAAGAGACCCCCAACAAGAACACCTCGACACAAGACATCAGGCACCTCCCAACCCACAACGACAACCCAATCCAAGAGGACGTGCCGAGAGATCGAAGGTCATCCATCAAGCAGCCAGAGACGCCTTGCCTATGGCGCCACTCTCTTACATGAATGACGATGACGATGCTTTTAGTATTAGGTGTGATATCAGCATGGCAATGTAAGGAGGTCTTGGGTGGAGACCAGAAATATATATTTAACAAATAGTACAATCTTGTGTGATGCGTGGTTAGCTAAATAGGAAGAGCTGAGTAAGTGCCATTACCACTACCGACAGGTTGTTGGCATAATGGAATAATGGAATATGATCTGTTCCGTCACCCGTACGTTTAACTATCTTTCTATTATTCTATACCACTATAGTACTATGTGAACTTGTCTATTTGTTGGTGAGAAAGAATACACTCGGCATTAGCCCGTCGAAACACTTGTCCATGAGCACAATTAATTTCCCTCGAGTCTCAATTACTCAATCGACTGAGATTTTGGATTGTGTTGTGTGTAGCGTTGATTTTTTTTTTAGTGAGTGTGTAGCGTTGATATTAATCCTTCGTAACAGCCAAAGCAAGTAAACTAGTGGCAGCTGCGGATAATTGCTCTGTTGGGCCAATACATTTTGCTATTGGGCCAGACGAGATTCACAAGTTTTGCTGTAATATTATTTTAAAAAAAATCCACGTCAAGCATGCTGAAGAACATGAATGAAAAAGTTAGGTAAAAAGAAGGAAAATAGCAACAAAAAATGATTTATCGGATTGCATATTCCTAACATTAGTGTTGCACATATCTTATTTGTGCCAATGTTGTCTTGCGAATGCGCAACAAGGCTACTGATAAATATGGAACTACAAAAAATATGATTACAAATATTTTGTGCTACACAAAAAAGTATTTTTTTTCTTTAGAAAAACAAAACCATGCCAACCGTCACGACGAACACCGTCACAAAAAGTTAACAAGAAGAAGATAAAAACAATTAAGAAAATATTTACCCAGTTGCACATTTAGAACATTAGAGTTGCACATATATTGTGTGTGCATCTGTGGTCATGCAAATGTGCAATAGTATGCTAAATAAATATGGACATGGAAAAACAATAAGATTCAAAAGTTCTGGTGTTACGTAAATGGTATATATCTTTGGAAAATGATCCATGTCAAGCATGGTGAACAACTCCAATGAAAAGAAGTTGAGAAAAACAAGAAAGAAAATAGCAACAACCTTACTCGGGGACGCCTTCCTCTTTGGCACTCCTTAAATAGGGCGTCAATAATCTGGATTTGAGGTTTGCGACATCGTGCGGTCGTACTAGTGGTTATGTTGAACTCTGGATAGTAGCTCTGTGACGTTCCGCATATATAAATGCTCCATTTATTGAGTAAATTAAGGAAATATGGTAATTTACCCCCTTTTCCATCATATTTGTACCAAAAATACCCAAACAAGTAGATTTGCATCATTTGGAATTAATTAGTCATTAGTGGACAACTAAAGAGAAAATCTGAGACACAGTGTACTCATCCGCGCAACCACCCGTAGTGACCCAGGCATGGTACTGTAGCTAAGGGCCACCCGCAGCATCACGATGGCGCCACACCCGAATGTATGGAGCTGTTGGGCTAGAATTACGGAAGGAAAGATAGACGTATGGTCTTTTGAAGAGTACTTATTTGCAATCAAAGTTAGTATGTTCTTCAAAGATTTGGAGTTCTGGGCAAGAACTGTGTTTGCTTGTGCATCCAATATTTGACCATCTTAAATGTGCAGAGTTTCTTGTGAAGTGTGGTGCTTAATTATGAGAAAGTTCATTAATAACCTACCGTTTCCTGCCTGCATACTTTGTTAAAAAAATCAAGCAACATACAAAAACAGTTTGATACCTTGTTTTATTACAAAGAACAAACTGCTAACCTGTTTGGTGCTAAGTAATCACACCCATTGTCCTTCATTTTTGTCAGAACCTAGCAAGGGGCATTTATGAATTTTCACATCTTTCAATCCAGTCAAAGAGACTTGACCTAACGGTAATGACTAGAAATGGCAGAAACAAAAAAAATAAACTAACAAACCAATGGGATTTGAATAAATAGCCGAAAAGTAGTGTCACACTCATAATTATAGTGTAACAGTGACATTAGCATAAAGTTCCAAATAAAGTGCTGGTATAGAGCATTGCCCACAGCCTTATGTGTATATGGTTACCGAAATGCAGGTCAGTCTTCTTCATTGATCCTCCATGATCTGTTTGCATTGCTATGACACCCCCGAACTCAATCGTGCAATAAACATACACGTAGCATGCACGATCAAGATCAGAGACTCACGGAAGGATATCACAACACAACTCTTAAACATAAATCTTTATATTACAAGCCAGGGTCGCGAGGACCCATAATACAACAGTCATCAAAGCAAAGATTATCTGAGTACAGACATAGTTAAACAAGTTTTGCCTTAAGAAGGCTGAGCAAAACAACGACAACTGATCGAAAAGGCGCAGGCCTCCTGCCTGGGACCTCCGAACTACTCCTAGTCGTCGGTCTCCACGTAGTAGGCATCGTCGGGGATCTCCGGCTCCTGGGCTGCATTATCTGATTGCAGCAACCGGGTGGAGGAAAAAGGTAGCAAAGCGACCGTGAGTACTCATCCAAAGTACTCGCAAGACTTACATCAGAACTATGCTAAGTATGCATCGGTGTCAAAGGAATGGGGCTATATCTTTGGACTATATTGCAGAAATGCTAGAGTAGAGAGGGGAAAAGCCTAACCTAACGAAGACTAGCATCTTACAGCATCAGAAGAGAGTAGCGTATCATATAGTATATCATAAAATATAGTAACATGTATGTATCAACAATACCCCAAGATCCTTCCTCGACTACCCAGCAAGAAAGCGATCTCGGAGCAGCATAGCAGTTAAGTATTAAATAAGTATCCGGTTCTAGTTGTAGAGGATCAGGATACAACTCTGAGTGTCCTGTTACCGTGGACACGGCTATTCGAATAGATTTACTTCCCTGCAGGGGTGCACCACATTACCCAGCACGCTCGATTATCTCTGGCCGGACACACTTTCCTGGGTAATGCCCGGCCTCGGATAACCGACATGCCGTAGTCCTACCTAGGCTCCGTAGAGAGGTCAACACGCCAGTCTAAATCCTAAGTGCAAAGGGGTCATGGGCCAATCGCCCTAAGCACTCCTGCACGTTGCGTGGACGGCCGGGACCAAGCGCGCCTCTTGAATACACAAGCAGGCGTAACCAGCTCAACTGTGACGTCTGACAGAGCTTTCGGGAGAATGTACGACGCCGAGGGCCCCATAACCTTTATCACGCGTGGTGGTTAGTGCGTATAGGCCAACGACCTACTCAGATCAAATACCCAAATCCGTTAGTGTATTATTAGTAGCTCGCTGACACGAACAGGGCTCCTGTCGCTCCGACTTGGTAACTCGCAGACCACAGCCAGGGACCAGGCCTACCTCTCTCCTAGGTGGTCTCCACCTGCCCTGTCGTTCCGCCACAATATCGCTCGCGGATGCTCTCCGTGCCAACCCGTCTTTAACATAGGGGGTTGTCGTGACTCAGGTCCATACCATCAAGGTGAAATCTAAGGAATCAACCTCGATGAGTTCACGCTTCACTACTAGAAAAATGGCTATAGCCAATATCCCTATTAGTGGCGCACCATGGTGGTGGTGCGCCACTGCTATATAGCAATGGCGCACCAGAAGCAGGTGCGCCATTGTTCTTTTTTTAGTAGTGGCGCACCACCTGAGCAGTGCGCCATTGCTATTTTTTTTGTCCATCCCCCCTCCCCACCAGACATAGCAATGGCGCACCACACCTAGGTACGCCACTGCTATGCTACATAGTAATGGCGCACCTTGGTGTGGTGCGCCATTGCTATGTCTGGTGGGGGTGTGTGTCTGCGTGTGTGTGAGGTTAGTAATGGCGCACCCTCCCTGGTGCGCCATTGCTAAGGTTAGCAATGGCGCACCAGGGAGGGTGCGCCATTACTAACGTCTCACACACACAAACACACACCCCACCACACACACACACACACCCTGGATCGCCTTTTCAGTTTAAAATAAAATAAAAGAAAATGATAAAAGATTCAAATTTAAAAATCCTTCGAGATGCCCATGTGTTATGTGTTCTAGTTGTTCATGAATTTCGATTTTTTTTGCAAAAGGCCGCCGTGTTTCGGTAAAATGGCCATAACTTTTGTATACGACCTCCGATGAAAAAGTTTTTTATATGAAAAAGCATCTACACGAAAAGTTACATCCGAATTTAACTGGCTACGCCCGTTATCGATTTTTTAGAATCCTCAAAAACCCCACAGAAAAAAAGTTACGATGCTTTTAAGATCTGGAGGCAAAAAAATAAAAAAAATAAAAAAAGTTAGCAATGGCGCACCAGTGCATAGTGCGCCACTACTATTTTCCCGCCTTCAAAATTCAAAAAAATTTAAAAATAGTAATGGCGCACCACACCTAGGTGCGCCACTGCTATGCTACATAGTAATGGCACACCACACCTAGGTACGCCATTACTATGTACCATAGCAATGGCGCACCACCCCATGGTGCGCCATTACTATGTCACAAGCCCCACCACGTACGCACCCACCCACCCCTCTCCTTCCTCTCTCCTTATCCCCTTCCCCCTCCTCCTCCTCCCTTCTCCTTCCCCGACATGGCTGCCGCCCGCAGGCTTCCTCTATCCCGAGACCGGCGCCTTCATCTCGCCGGTGACCGAGCCACAGGAGCGCCGCCGCCCGTCGCGCCTCCCCTTCCCCTTCCCCTTCTTCCTCCCTTCCCCTTCATTCTTCTCCTCCTCTCCTCCACTCCATCTCCTCCTCTCCGGCGACCTCCTCCTCCTCATGGTGCTCCTCCGCCGGTGACCTCCTCCTCACGGTGCTCCTCCTCCGGCGACCTCCTCCTCCCTCCTCTCCTCCTCACGGTGCTCCTTCCTCTCCTGCTCACGGTCCTCCTCCTCCTCTCCGGCGACCTCCTCCTCCCTCCTCTCCTCCTCACGGTCTCTCCTCCCTCCTCCTCTACTTCCGGCCACATGTGGAGCAACCCCGGCACAAAGAACGTAAAAGATCCAGGTCGAGAACGAAATTTGAAAAAAAATTAACCAAAAAAAACGAGCCAAAAAAATAAGCCAGATCTAGATCCAGATCCAAATTCAAAATTCAAAAATAGCAATGGCGCACGGTGGGGGTTAGACGGTGCGCCACTACTATTTTCCCGCCTTCAAAATTCAAAAAAATCAATAAATTTAAAAAAAAAACAGTTACCAGTGGCGCACCTGTAGCAATAGTAATGGCGCACTACAAGGTGCGCCACTGTTACCTGCAATACTAATGGCGCACCAGAGGTGCGCCATTAGTATTTGTTACTAATGGCGTGGTAATAGTGGCGCACCTATAGTGCGCCATTAATGTCAAAAATAGGTGCGCCACTAACAGTCCTTTTTCTAGTAGTGCTTGATGTACTGTACGACAGAGTCATCATCGAGAGTGAAATATGAGGAATCACCCTCAGTAAGATCACACTTGATGTGCTGCACTGCAGAACCAGCATCGAGAGTGAAAGATGAGGAATCACCCTCAGTAAGGTCACACTTGATGGCTGGCACTGCAGAGTCGTACAACTGCATGGCCCTAATGGTGGGCTCAAGTTTGGATATAGCGACCACTTGTTCGGATAACCCTGATAACATAGCATGGCAACACGGACAAGGGTGTAGGGCTACTAATGGGATACTAGCACTAGTAGAAAAAGGGCTATTTGTCCCAGTTCGTAAGGGCCTTTAGTCCCGGTTCTGGAACCGGGACTAAAGCCCAAAACCTTTAGTCCCGGTTTGCTTATGAACCGGGACCAAAGGCCCTTCACGTGGCGCTGCCTGGGGCGGGGTTGGAAGGACCTTTAGTCCCGGTTGGTGTTACCAACCGGGACTAAAGGCTCCACCTTTAGTCCCGGTTGGTAACACCAACCGGGACTAAAGCAGCACAAGCGGTACTACCGCTTACAAGCGGTACTACCGCGTCCTACAAGCGGTACTACCGCTTACAAGTGGTTCAAAAAAAATTAAATTTTTTTTGATTTGTTTTTAATTTTTTCCTGATTTTCACAATTTTGAATTATTTGACAATTTAATCTCTAATCACCCCTCCTCACTGCTTCAGAATTTAATCTCTAGTCTCTAATCAGCACTCATTCCAAATCGTCTAACTTCCCGGCCGGTCACCCATCCTGTCACTACTCCAGCCCCAGCACGCTTAACTTTCAGGTTCTATCTCCCCTAGTTTCCAAGTCTGCACTTGTTGTTTTCCTGACAATCTTAAGCTATCAATCCTGTTAACCCTTAGGTCTTGATGTCACATGATTTATTTTTTGAATTCTAAACAATTATTAAAATAAACAAAATAAGTACTAATAATATTGAATTTCAATGAAAATAAAATAAGTAATAATATTATTTTATTCATTTTTTTGCCATTTATTCATTTAATATGACATAATTAATATCTTTAAATCTGTAAATCGAAATTCGACAAATAATATATCCATTATTATCAGAAAAATGTGAGGAATCCAAATATGACATCTTATTTTTAAATAAAATTAATTTTTAAAAATTTTAAATTTTTTTTTGATTTGAAATAACTTTTTTTACTTTTGGATTTTTGAGAATCTGAGAAAACTTCACCGGGTAAACCCGGGTGAAATCGAGTCCCAATTTTTCTCTAGTTTTTTTTATATAATAAACTTTTTTTTTGACGTCATATGCAAAAGTTATGGCCGTTTATTTTCTAAGCCACGCTATTTTCTACAAAACTAAAAAAGGCGATCCACGCGGGGGGGGGGGGGGTAGAGTTTGAAAATTTTAGAACCCCTTTAGTCCGGGTTGGTGTCCATCCAATCATACCGTCGACTACACGTCTGCTAGCACCGTGCCAGCCAGAGTCACAACTAAGGTTAACCAAGTCAGAAAGGTATGCGGCCGTCGGCTTCGAAGTATCAGGGTTTCAGACGAAAACTCGTCTGTTACAAAGGCATTTCATTTTTTTAAACTTATTTCAACTCCAGACTTTTTGTGTGTTCATTATGCACCATTCGAAGCCACGCCATCAATTTTCAACCCTTTCTGACTTCATTTGCTATTTTCATGCATTTACTGATTTTTTTGAGCTAAATGACCCTGAAATTGAAAAGCCCTACATATGAACTCTGAAAAGGTTGAAACTTGGCATGGTATCATCATTTCACCCATATAGCATGTGCTAAAAAGTTGAGAGGGTTACGGCAAAAACTGGATGCACTTCGTGTACAAAATGAACAATCGCTTTCGAAGTGTCAGGGTTTCAGACGAAAACTCGTCTGTTACAAAGGCATTTCATTTTTTTAAACTTATTTCAACTCCAGACTTTTTGTGCATTCAGTATGCACCATTCAAAGCCACGCCATCAATTTTCAACCCTTTCTATCTTCATTTGCTATTTTTCATGCATTTACTGATTTTTTTTGAGCTAAATGACCCTGAAATTGAAAAGCCCTACAAATGAACTCTGAAAAGGTTGAAACTTGGCATGGTATCATCATTTCACCCACATAGCATGTGCTAAAAAGTTGAGAGGGTTACGGCAAAAACTGGATGCACTTCGTGTACAAAATGAACAATCTCTTTCGAAGTGTCAGGGTTTCGGACGAAAACCCATCTGTTACAAAGGCATTTCATTTTTTAAACGTATTTTAACTCCAGACTTTTTGTGTGTTCATTATGCACCATACTACAACATGTTAAAATCTACAGAAAGAACTAACTAAAAATAATAAAAAACAACAATTAAATGACTAAAACAACTATATAAGCAAAACAGTATTGTTTTAATTAAAATCCTAATTTAAATTATTCTAAAAATAACCAAATAAATCTTACTGTGACTACAATCTAACACGTGACTAGGAGCAAAAAGAATTAAATTAAAAACTATTTGTAAACTCAAGTCATTCACAATCTAGGGTTTGAAGCAAATTTGAATAAATTCAAATTGAAACCATTCAAATTTGAAAAATAATGGCACAAACAGAAACTAGACAAAAATTTGAATCCAATGCAAAATGAATCACTCAAAAACATCAAATATCCTAAAAGATATAATCAATTTAATACAGAAACTAGTGGACGGAGCAGTACAAGCGGTACTACCGCTCAACCCCTTTAGTCCCGGTTGGTGTCTCCAACCGGGACTAAAGGGGGGGCCTTTAGTCCCGGTTGGAGTTACCAACCGGGACTAAAGGGTCTGGCACCGTTCGAAGCCGGTCACAAACCCTTTAGTCCCGGTTGGTCTCTCCAACCGGGACTAAAGGTCCCGTTCGAACCGGGACTAATGCCTGCGCCGCTCGAACCGGGACTAATGCACCCATTAGTCCCGGTTCGTAATAGAACCAGGACTAATGCTCTGTTCTGGGTTGGACCAAAGCCCTGTTTTGTACTAGTGTAGCATACCTATACTAAGCGATAACAGGTAAAGTATCAACAGCAGGTTACAAAAACAGGCTATGCATCAGAATAGGAGCTACCGGAATAACAACAGTAACAAAATCTAATGCAAGAATAAGAGAGACGGAATGGGCGATATCGGAATGATCAAGGGGGTTTGCCTGCCTAGAAGCTCTGCCGAGAGGACCTGCTCGTCAGGAGCGTAGTCGTACTCGGTGGCATCAGCGATCTCGGGGTCTACCGGAGAAGGAGGGGGAAGAAACAATAAATATAAGGCATACAAATGCAACACAATGCATGTCATGGCAATATGTTATGCTAGGGGTTCTCTAATGCATTACTAAATATTTTAAATGAAGCGGGAATATTTTCCCAGCTCCAGGTGTTATTGTCTGTATTGATCTGGATGCAAAAATTCGAGGTTTGTTATGTTAGAGATGTGTGACAGGTATGTGGATGGCATAATCGGATTCGTTATATTTTTCTGATCAACTTTGATATATAAATTATTTTCATCCGAGTTACGGATTATTTTATATGATTTTTCAAAGTTTATTCGATTTTTTGGAATTTCTGGAATTATTATTAATTCGAAATTCTTTAATTGGAAAATGCTAGGGGTACTCAAAAGTGTACCCAGCATAATGTACCAGTGGCTGACAGTGGGGCCCAGGTAGCCCAGTCAGTAGCTGACTGTGCATCTTATCCATTTGAATAGTGCAGGGTGGGTCCCAGCTGTCATTGTCAGTGGGCTAATTAAAGCTTATCCATAGAAAAAGTGCTGGGGGCCCCACATGTAAGTGACAGATTAGTTATTAGCTTAGTCTTAATAGGGTAATTAGCAGGTGTGGTCCCACTTGACAGTGACAGAGTTAATTGAATTAACTCCTAATCTAATCGGTCAGACCCACCTGTCATAGACACAGGGGGCCATTTAAACGAGCTGGGTGCCGGCG
Organism: Elymus sibiricus; assembly: GCA_039707655.1. Classification (NCBI taxonomy): domain Eukaryota; kingdom Viridiplantae; phylum Streptophyta; class Magnoliopsida; order Poales; family Poaceae; genus Elymus; species Elymus sibiricus. The sequence goes on from CM077674.1 coordinate 33,850,135, forward strand.
AGGCTTCGGTGACGTACAGGGACGGCGGAGGTTCGCTGGAATCGCCATTTCGGCGGCCATTTGGTCGGCGGTGGGTCCCTAACGGGCAAGAGTGGCAGCGTGCATCAAGTGGTGCTAGTGGTTGGTGCAGGGGAGGCCGAAATTGACGCCGGCGGCGAGGTCTTGCGGCGGCAGGAGCGGGGCATCGACGGGATCAAGCCAACAGGCACGGATCCATCAAACCAGTGGGTTGGGCAGCATCTACGAGATGCCCTGAGACCAATGGTGGCCTCGGTTGCTACTGGGACGGGTCGGAGCGACGGCGCGGAGTAGCAGCGGCTCGAATCCGAGCAGAACAGAGAAGGGGAAGGTGCAGGCACTCACAGCAGAGCTCGTGGGTGCATCGGGGAAGCCGGAGAAGGTCGAGGGCGAGCGAATCACGGCGATGTCGTGCGGAGGCCGACGGAGGATGAATTGCTCGATGGCGACGATGCGGTGCAGCTCCCATCGAACCCTTCGGCGTAGTCAAGGCAGACGAGGTAGCGACAGCTCCTGGAGATCATCTTGGAGCTCGGGGAGGACGATGGCCGCGGCGACGGCAAGGCCATGGCGGCTGTGCTTTCGGGTACACGCGGGGTCGAGAGAGAGGGAGTGAACGAAGGGGAATGGAGAAGGCTAGGGTTGTCCCCGAGGGCGGGGATGGTCTTATCCTCCTTGCTGGGCTACTGTGGCGGCAACTGTCGACGGTCTAACGGTGAGATCGAGCTCGGCACGTCCATGGTCGACACGCGGGAGGTGGAAGACGATGATTGTGCGCGAGGTGGGCTGGGCCGGCTCCAATGGAGAGCTGGGCCAAGTGCACAAGGGATTTTCCCCATTTCTTTTCTGCAAATTAATTAGCTACTGTTTTGCATTAAGTTGAGTCAGCAAATGATTTTTGTTATAGATTATACTTGGCACATAAATACTAGGCAGTGATTTGAGCTAGCCCAACAGGTTTCAATTTATTTTGAATATTTTAAATATTTATTTAAATTGAAATGGCACCATTTAATGCTGATGGCTCTGTTTTAAATAGGTTAGGGGCATTTTAATAATTCAAATGAGGTTGGTATTATTTTTACCAATACTTGGGAATTTTATGACATATTGTAAACACTTTTGTTTAGCTGTTTAAAGAAATATTATTTTGGCTTGTGCTACTTGTAGTTTGCGTTGGTATTTCCCCGAAGAGGAAGGGATGATGCAGCACAGTAGAGATAAGTATTTCCCTCAGTTATGAAACCAAGGTTATCGAACCAGTAGGAGAATCACACAACACCTCGTTAGCAGCACCTGCACACAAACAACAAATCCTTGCCCCCAACGCAAACGAGAGGTTGTCAATCTCTCGGCGGTAAATTGCAAGATTAAATTGTATGTGATAGATAGATAGATAGAAACAAAAATACAAAATAAAATAAATAAAATAAAATGGCAGCAATATTTTTTAGGGTTTTAGTAATATGATTTAGATTGACCCGGGGGCCATAGGTTTCACTAGAGGCTTCTCTCGAGAAAATAGCATACGGTGGGTAGACAAATTACTGTTGGGCAATTGATAGAAAAGCAAATAATCATGACGATATCCAAGGCAATGATCATGTATATAGGTATCACGTCCAAGATTAGTAGACCGACTCCTGCCTGCATCTACTACTTTTACTCCACACATCGACCGCTATCCAGCATGCATCTAGTGTATTAAGTCAATAAGAACGGAGTAATGCCTTAAGAACGATGACATGATGTAGACAAGATAAACTCACATATGAATAAACCCCATCTTTTTACCCTTAGTAGCAATGATAGATACGTGTCATGTCCCTTTCTGTCACTGGGATTGAGCACTGCAAGATCGAACCCACTACAAAGCAACTCTTCCCATGGCAAGATAAATAAATCTAGTTGGCCAAACCAAATCAATAGATCGGAGAAGAAATACGAGGCTATAATAATCGTTCATAAAAGAGTGCAGCAAAGACTCAAATAATTTCATGGATAATCTTATCATAAACTCACAATTCATCGGATCCCAACAAACACACCGCACAAAATGATTACATCGGATAGAACTCCAAGAACATCGCGGAGAACATTGTATTGAAGATCAAAAACAGAGAAGAAGCCATCTAGCTACTGCCTATGGACCCGAAGGTCTGTGGTAAACTACTCACGCATCATCGAAAGGGCAGCAAGGTTGATGTAGAACCCCTCCGTGATCGATTCCCCCTCCGGCGGAGTACCGGAGAAAGCCTCCAGATGGGATCTCTGTGGAACAGAAACTTGCGGCGGCGGAAAAAATATTTCATGGACTCCCCTAAGGGTTTCTGATTTTTTCTGAATTTATAGTGCTGGAATTAGGTCAAACTGAGCTGGGTGGGCCCCACGAGGTACGAGGGCGCGCCACCCCCCCGGGACGTTCCCTGGTGCCTCGTGGCCCACTCCTTCATCTTCTGGCCCTCTCCCGAAGCTTCAAGTGTTTATCCTGTCCAATAAAAAATCTCCAAAAAGTTTCATGGCATTTGGACTTCGTTTGGTATTGATTTTCTATAAAACAAAAACAGGGCAGAAAACAGCAACTGGCACTGGGCACTAAGTTAATAGGTTAGTCTCCAAAAATGATATATAATTGCTGTAAATGATTATAAAAACATCCAAGATTGATATTATAACAGCATGGAACAATCAAAAAATATAGATACGTTGGAGACGTATCAGCTTGCAATTTGAATTTGAATTGAAGTTGAATTACTTCTGAATTTGCAATTTAGCTATAATTAATCATGATGACAAGGCCAGTTAATTAACTTAATGGCATGATTAGGGTTGGGGATGTTACAACTGCAATGATGATGAGATTGAGATGACATATTGTAGGCCCGGCTGGCGGAGACCGAGAGAAAGCGCCAGGAAGACCTTCAACACACACAGGCGATGTTGGCGACACAGAACCAAGCTTGGGTGGCGAGGATGGCAGCGCAAAATGTTTACTGGGAGACACGCCTCATGGTAAGTTCATGCCCATAATAGCCATGAAGAAGTATTATTTTCATTCGTCTATGGTAGAATATGTGTCCTTGCCTCCTCAAAGATAATCTGTAGGGTCTTTGTGCTCTCCACAGCACAACCCCTCCTCCGCCAGAGATGCCAACCCCTCCTCCATCAGTTCCTGGATTCAACTTGGTGGGTTCTCTTCGAACTTTTCAACGACATTTTCATCCTTACCATTCGTCTTACTGTCTCATGCTTTCAACTGCATCCTTCGGCTGGATCGAATAATGAGCCGGCAGGTGGATTTGGAGTTGAGCAAGGACGCCTAATGATGCCTCGTGATGGTCCCACTCCAACCTCCAGAAACATGTAAACTCTGGGTTATTTTGAGGATCTTTATGCCTGTGGACTTTATGTACTTGTGCTTGTGTGTCGGATCGAAAGTATGTCTAGAGGGGGGTGGTGATTAGACTACTTGACCAATTAAAACCTAGCCTTTTCCCAATTTTAGTTGTAGGCAGATTTTAGCAATTCTACCAAGTCAAGCAACACCCTACACATGCAAGTCTAAGAGTATAACAACGGAAAGTAAAGACTTTGCACATGAAAGTAAAGGAGGGTTTGGATATTTCAAACGCAATGAAGATACGGAGATTTTTGGCGTGGTTCCGATAGGTGGTGCTATCGTACGTCCACGTTGATGGAGACTTCAACCCACGGAGGGTAACGGCTGCGCGAGTCCACGAAGGGCTCCACCCACGAAGAGTCCACGAAGAAGCAACCTTGTCTATTCCACCATGGCTTCCGTCCACGAAGGACTAGCCTCACTCGGGGTAGATCTTCACGAAGTAGGCGATCTCCTTGCCCTTACAAACTCCTTGGTTCAACTCCACATGATCTTGGAGGCTCCCAAGTGACACCTAACCAATCTTGGAGACACCACTCTCCAAAAGGTAATAGACGGTGTTGTTGATGATGAACTCCTTGCTCTTGTGCATCAAAAGATAGTCTCCTAAACACTCAATCACTCTCTCATAGATTTGGCTTTGGTAGGAGAGGGATTGGAGTGGAAAGCAACTTGGGGAGGCTAGAAATCAAGGTTCAAATGGTTGGAATGGAATCTCTTGATCTCAACACATGAGCAGGTGGTTCTCTCTCAGAAAATGAATGGTGGAAGTGTAGTTTCGTTCCGTTGGCTCTCTCACGAAATGAGAGGGGGTGGAGGGGTATAAATAGCCTCCACACGAAATCCAACCGTTACACACTTTTGACCCCTCTCGGTGGCACCGATCAGAAATCTCGGTGAGACCGAGCTGTGTAAAAGATATCAACGTTGGAGGTCTCGGTGGGACCGAATGGAAACAACTCGGACCAACCGAAGTGCAATGGTAGGGCATAACCTCATTTCGGTGGCACCGATTGCATAATCTTGGTGGGACCTAAGTAATGCAATAAGGCAACAGAAAGTTGGCAAGCCATCTCGGTGGCACCGATTGGAAAAACTCGGTTAGACCGAAATAATTACAATAGGTGACAGAGAGTTGGCAAGGCCATCTCGGTGGGACCGAGATCCATTTCGGTGGATCCGATTTGTTAGGGTTTTGGCTGTGGCACTGTCCATATGAACTCGGTGGGTCCGGATAGAGATGTTTTGGTGGGACCGAGTTGGCAACTTAGGTTTTGGACAAATATGTTTTGGAGAATGTGGTTGAGGGTTTTGGAGCAATATCTCTAAGCACTTGAGCAATTAAGTCATGATCAAAACCTCATCCCCTTTTAATAGTATTGGCTTTCCTATGGACTCAATGTGATCTTTGATCACTTAACCAAAAACGCAGAGTCTTGAAACTTTTGCCAATCCATGTCCTTAGCATTTTGAGGGGTCCACATCCATATGTCCTTGCCATGCCAATCATTGAACTTCCTGAAATCTTGACTTGAATAGATATTAGGTCAATGAGATATATGTTGTTATTAATTACCAAAACCACCCGGGGATTAGTTGCACTTTCAATCTCCCCCTTTTTGGTAATTGATGACCACCTATGGATCAAAGCTTCGACAATGGATATAATCAATGAAATGCATCGTCGCTTTGAGAAGTATGTGATAAGCAAGATCTCCCCCTGAATTTGTACATTATTTAAAATTTGTGTTTGAATGCAAATGCACAATCAATTAGGATCATGGGTCACTTTTCCATGTCACATACATCTTGGTGGAGCGCACAAAATGATATGAATGGAATGTAGTAGGCACTCATCACCAAGCAAGAGTGAATGATCATACATAGATAATGATAATGATAAACAATGTGCATAGCATGAAACATTGTATGATCTAGCACACAACTAAACAACGCAGTCTCATACGTGCATCAAGCAAAAGTATCACGAAGTAACAATAAAGTAGCGAGAACTCAACCAAAGTCAAACGACAAAAGCAAAACACTCTCTCGTCGAAGCCCTATGATCTATACTAATTCTCCCCCTTTGGCAACAAGTACCAACAAGTACGTCGCTCTAGGCTAGATCTCCTACAGCGCCTGGAGAAGAGGTCTTCTGGCTTGCAGCTCCGGTGTGCGTAGACGTGGTTGTAGTACAGAGTAGTGCATCTACAAATGCCTCGGCAGACGTCTGCTGGACTGGTGGAGTAGATACTGGTGGTGGAGCTGTAGGTGGAACTGATGGAGCAGCAGCTGGGGCAGAAATAGTAGTCCTCGTGTCTGTAGCAGGCACAGCAGCAGACCTAGGTGCCCTTGGCACAGTCTGAAATCTGTCAGTGGTAGGTCTACCATCACCATCACTGTCCTCTGCATCCTCTCTGGCTCTAGCGGCTTCATTAACATCATCCTTCAGCTTCTCCACTGTGGTCTGGACCTCTGTGAGCTTCACGTCAAGATCATGCATTTTTGTTTCCACTATGTGCTCTAAACTCTCCTAGTTCTTTGCGAGGTTGGCCAAACTCCGCTCAATCCTCAGAGTAGCTTCTAGCAAATAGGTCATCTGGTCAGATTTGGTCTTGAGATGAGCTATGGATGAGTTCGACCCGATGCTTCCATGGTTGCTTTAGCTGCAGCAGCTGCTTGGATCCTCTCCTGGGCATCAACAGAAGTAGTGTGAGATGGATCCATCACCACTACATTATCCTCAAACTCAGGCCTCAGTGGGAGATGCTCACGATCAAGAAGATATGTGCTCGTTCCAGTCTTGGAATTGATGAGCGACTGAATGTGCGGAGCAAAACCACATGATCTCTTCTGGTCAGCAGCTGTCCTCTTCACAGTTTTCACTATCAAACTCATCACCTTGAACCTCTGAGGAGTGTCAAGCAGGTGCAACATGTTGATGGAGTGGCCACAGATCATCTTGTCATCTCCAGATTTGGGCATCAATGTGTGCCTCAAGATAGTGTTTGTGGTAGCCAATCCAGCCAACAAGTGCTTTACAGAGCCTTGCTTGTGAGTCTCAATATCCTTCTTAGGAATGGGCTTGTACATGTTCTTTATGGAGTTGTGGTCATCCTTGGGCTTAGCATATACATCAATGTCATCCTTCTCTTCCTGAGGAACATCAAGCAGAGCAGCCCACTCAGAAATAGAAGACTGGTATCTAACTCCCTCAGTCATCCACATAATCTTTCCATCTGGATAGTAGTGTGCAGTGGAATATAACTGCATGATCATCTCATCACTCCATGAGGTAAGCTTCTTTCCTATGAAAGCATCAACTCCTGCAAGCCTGAAACTCTCATGAACATGGGAGAACTTGTCCTCATTCTCATCAATGTATTTCCAATCCACCCATCTCATGTCACTGACTATTGGCTTCTTGTCTAGCAACACTGTTTCATAGAAATCTTGTTGCTCTTGAGTGTGGAAGCGATAGTCACAAGCTGTTCTCCTCCTGATAGCATATGGATCAGATTCTCTCCATTTTCACAGACCGTTATCCTTTCTTTCCTTCATGTTTTTAGCTGTGGGGTGTGCATCATCATGATCTGGCAACTTCGGCCTAAGCTTCCTGAGCACTAGTGGCTCATCCTCATCAGCAACTTCAGGCACTGGGGCCTTGTTCTTCTCACTGGCTGACACATTTCTTGTAGTCCTCCTAGGCTTGGTGGCTGGAGCCTTAGGTTTAGTCTTGGAAGGAGCAGTAGTAGACTTCATAGCATCTGCCATAAGCTTATATTGCTTGGCAGGAGGTGGATTAGCTGCTGGTTCTTCCTCCTCATGCTCATCAGGGTGTTCAAACATAGAAATGGGCCTTCCCTGCACATGAACTATCCTCTTCCTTTCTTTCTTCTTGCCTGCCTTCTTGGGCATAGATTTGCTTGGACCTTGCTTGGAGGTAGTGGACTCAGCAATTGTTTTAGCACCAAGTTTCTCCTTCTGAGTATTTTCATACTCTTTGCCAACAACATTCCTCTTTCTCTTGGGGGTGACTTCTTCTACCTGGAAGTCAGAATCCTCTTCATCTGAATCCTTAGCTTTCCTTGTTCTCTTTGCAGCCTTAGGCAAGTTGCTGGGGGTGCTCCTGCAGCCTTAGGACTTGATCCTGCACTCAAATCAACATCGGACTCTGATGCATTCTGGCTGTCACTGGCATCTGACATCTTGCAAGCTAACTTGTGAAATAGTTGGGTATAGGCAGAGTAGATGAGTCATCACAAAATGCAGCTAGATTTTGAAAAATTTGAGTTCAAATCTTAGTTTCAAGTTTTCACAGAAGACATTTCGGATCAACCGAGTTGATCATTTCGGTGATACTGAAGCACTTAACTGAGACTTGGCACACAGTTTCGGTCAGACCGATATGTGGCTCGGTCTCTCCAAGATGCTAGGGTTTCATAGAAACTTTACGTCGGTCTCACCGATCAGTACAACTCGGTGGCACCGAGACGTACTAGTGCAATGGCCAAGGCCAGATCGGTGACTCCGAAATTTTCAGATCGGTCGGTCCGGGATGTGTTCTGCGGAAACTTAAACCTAAATTTTTTGCTCGAATCTATTCTACGGAGTAGTTTGCTGGAACGAGAGGTGCAAATGGTGGCAATGTTGCGGGCGGAAGTCACTAGTGCATTGAATCAGAAAGGGAAGCACTAGAGGGTCGAATCTCACCCTAACTTGGTGGAGATCCTCTACGGCGGCAACGACGGTGAAGAATCCCATTGACGGTGGCGGAATCCAATGGCGAGGGCACGCTGGAGACGAAGGAGACGATCTGTAGACCAGGGGCGACGGCAGCAAAAGGGGTGTGGGAGCGAATGGTTGAAGTGATTTTCAATTTCCGGTCCGCGCGATATATATACCCTTTGGCTGTCGGTAGTACCGAACGAAACAACTCGGTCTCACCGATACGTATAACTATCGTAGACAGAACATATCGGTGACGCCGAGATTTTCAGATCGGTCTTACCGAGATGGAAAAATTAGATCAGTCTAAGCTAGTTTTGGTGTGACCGAGTGGGTACGTGTTGGCCTCACTGAAAATAACTTAGAGAGTTTTGGAGGTCAGCCCTAATCAGATCGGTGGCTCCGAGTGCTCCTCACCCGGAGGGTCCGAAAATGAGCTTGTTCAAATTTTGTGATATAGCATGAATAGAATTTGAGACAAGATGAGATAGAAAGCTAGAGAAGGTACTTAGGCATTCTTGTCCATCCAATTGGCCAACAAAAACCAAATCAACCAAACAACAATCGAATGTTCTCGAATGAGAAAAATGCATTGCAACATGCTCACACAATAAGATAGCAAATGAAATATGTGTCAAACATGCACAACCAATTCTAGCAACTATCACACAATGGGCGATGACATAGGCATCTATATATGAGTATATTGACTTAGGAGCCAAATGAGAATATTTGATCATAGGTCATACTCATCGTTTAAGCACAAGTGGGGTTGCCACTTTCACATAAAGCATTAATGTGTTCACACCATTAGAGTTGCTTTAGCTCAAGTCTTAGAGCAAAGCTCCCCCTAGATGTGATACCCCTCCAAAGAGGGATGAACTAACCTTGGGTTTTGTCGTTGAAGACTTCATGTAGATGTTGTAGATGTGGATGCTCAATGTTGATGTAGACCATCAAGAGTTGGGAGCAATCCGTGGAATTTGTAGCACTTTCAATACCTACATGGGTTAGTCCCACAAGGAACAACAAGGATATCCATAGACATAGAGTGAAATACACAATAGATGATGTCCATGAATGCATTTATTACCTTGTCCCTTGTCTTACCAACAAGAGGGTTTGTGACTCCATGAACTAGTGCATGATGTGAAAGTTTATTGCACAAGTTCTTGCCATGAATGAATGTGAGTGAAGTTTGTTGGCGGAGTCACCCTCAAGAACTCTCTAGTTCTTCTTCTTTGGGACCCACATCAATTTGATGGGAATCCTTGGAGTTGTAGTCGTACTTGAAGAAGTGGAACTTGACGTAGTCTTGGGAACCCACTTGACCAAGGCTTGAGGTGGTTCTTCAAATGAGTCAATCTCTTCTTGAAGCTTGTCCTTGCCTTTTAGCTTGTGATCTTGAGCTTGTGTCCCCTCGAAGGAAATAGGATCGTACTTCTCTTGTTGAAGAACAAACTTTGTCTTTGGGTATTGATCTTCTTCCCACTCAACTCCATTGGCATTGAACTTCCGTTCAAAACGAATACCTTGATTCTTCCGGTGTCCCCCTTGCTTGCGCACAATGTCCTCAAATTGCTTGCACCCGGCAAGACTCTTGTAGACACCCTTCTCTATAATTCCTTTCAATAAATTGTTTTCTTGCTCAAGTGTAACTTGGCTAAGAGAATCGTTAGTGGAATCAATAGAGCTACTAGAAGTAACAACATTGGATTTAACATTGTTATTGTTACTACTAGATGAAGAACCTTTCTTACTCTTGTTACTAGTTTGCTTAGGTTTAACTTGTGGCACAAAAGTAGACAAGAGTAGCCGTTTGGCAATGTATGAAGAACTCTTCTTTTGAAAATCATCATTGATAGCTTTTAGAAACTCATGCTCTTGCTCTAAATTTAGCTTCTCAAAGCGTAGCTTCTCATGAGTTCTTAGGAGCTCTCTATGATCTTCTAGAGTTGTTTCATGAGCTAACTTAAGAGTGTTTAGTTCTTTAGTTAGACTCTCAATCTCCTTCATAGCATTGTCATTTGTTTCATCTTGGCTATCATGATTACTAGCAAGTTCATTATAGCTCACATCACTAGATTTGTCATTAAGCAAGTCATCATCACCAAGTAAATCATCCTCATCACTATTAAAGTCAATGAATTCGGGGTGTGATACCTTGGGGCCTTTAGCCATGAAGCATCTTCCAATTCCTTCATTTGGTGAATCAAATAGGTCGTAGGAGTTGGAGGATACGAGAGCTAGTCCGGCAACACCTTCATCTTGACTATAGTCGGAGTTGGAGTGATAGCTTCCCTCTGATTGATTGTCGGAGTCGGAGCCGGAAATCCATTCACCAACATGAGCTTGATGTCTTCTTCTTGAGTAGCTCTTGGATGACTTGTCCTTCCTTTCCGAATCCTTGCTTCTCCGAGAAGGTCTTCGTTCATAACGATCATCTCTACTCCTTCTCTCTCTATGAGGTGATTCATCTCTTCGACTCTTTCTTCTAGGTGACTCGTCTCTTCTCTTGTGAGGTGTCGTACACTCATTGGAGTAGTGTCCGGGTCTTCTACAATTGTAGCAATTACGGTCACGACTTGATGATCTTTGCTCATAGTGCCTTGAGTTGGATCTTCTCTCTCTGCCTCTATTCTTGTACAATTTGTTGAAGTTCTTGACCATAAGGCTTATCTCTTCATTGGACACAATCTTGTCACTTGATGTTGTGGGAGCATCGCTTGATGCTTTGTAAGCACCACTAGACTTGTTGTGGAGCTCCTCTTTGTCCTTGAGTGACATCTCATGAGCAACAATTTTTCCAATGACTTCCGTGGGCTTGAGATATTTGTAATTGGGCATCATTTGGATCAATGTGCACACGGTATCATATTTTCCATCCAAATCTCTAAGGATCTTCTTGATGATGAACTTTTCGATCATCTCTTCACTTCCTAAGCCGGCAATCTCATTTGTGATGAGAGCAAGCCTAGAGTACATTTCAGCGACTCCTTCACCATCCTTCATCTTGAACTTGTCAAGTTGACTTTGAAGCACATCCAACTAGGATTCCTTGAAGGACTCGGTACCTTAGTGCATATCAACCAAAGTATCCCAAATTTCCTTTCCATTCTAAAGGCGGCTGATCTTGTTGAACTCTTCGGGGCACAAACCGTTGAAGAGAATGTCAAAGCTTGAGCATTGTATTGCAACATCCTCAACTCTTTCGCGGTTGCTTCACGATCTGGTTCTTTTCCATCCTCAAAGAATTCACCTTGCAAGCCTACACGAACAATAGCCCAAACGGCGGGGTTATGACCAAGAATATGCATTTTCATCTTATGTTTCCAACTAGCAAAGTTTGTACCATCAAAATATGGACCTCTACGGTGATAATTACCCTCACTAGACGCCATACTCTCCTAGGTTGTGAAACCAAGGCTATGGTGTCCAAAGCAATGGAAACTACGACTACGGAGACCAAAGCTCTGATACCACTTGTAGGATCGAAAGTATGTCTAGAGGGGGGTGATTAGACTACTTGACCAATTAAAACCTAGCCTTTTCCCAATTTTAGTTGTAGGCAGATTTTAGCAATTCTACCAAGTCAAGCAACACCCTACACACGCAAGTCTAAGAGTATAGCAGCGGAAAGTAAAGACTTTGCACATGAAAGTAAAGGAGGGGTTGGAGATTTCAAACACAATGAAGACATGGAGATTTTTGGCGTGGTTCCAATAGGTGGTGCTATCGTACGTCCACGTTGATCGAGACTTCAACCCACGGAGGGTAACGGCTGTGCGAGTCCACGGAGGGCTCCACCCACGAAGGGTCCACGAAGAAGCAACCTTGTCTATTCCACCATGGCTTTCGTCCACCAAGGACTAGCCTCACTCGGGGTAGATCTTCACGAAGTAGGCGATCTCCTTGCCCTTACAAACTCCTTGGTTCAACTCCACATGATCTTGGAGGCTCCCAAGTGACACCTAACCAATCTAGGAGACACCACTCTCCAAAAGGTAATAGACGGTGTTGTTGATGATGAACTCCTTGCTCTTGTTCTTCAAAAGATAGTCTCCTCAACACTCAATCACTCTCTCACAGATTTGGCTTTGGTAGGAGAGGGATTGGAGTGGAAAGCAACTTGGGGAGGCTAGAAATCAAGGTTCAAATGGTTGGAATGTAATCTCTTGATCTCAACACATGAGCAGGTGGTTCTCTCTCAGAAAATTAATGGTGGAAGTGTAGTTTCGTTCTGATGGCTCTCTCACGAAATGAGAGGGGGTGGAGGGGTATAAATAGCCTCCACACGAAATCCAACCGTTACACACTTTTGACCCATCTAGGTGGCACCGATCAGAAATCTCGGTGAGACCGAGCTGTGTAAAAGATATGAACATTGGAGGTCTCGGTGGGACCGAATGGAAACAACTCAGACCAACCGAAGTGAAATGGTAGGGCATAACCTCATTTCGGTGGCACCGATTGCATAATCTCGGTGGGACCGAAGTAATGCAATAAGTCAACAGAAAGTTGGCAACCCATCTCGGTGGCACCGATTGGAAAAACTCGGTTAGACCGAAATAATTACAATAGGTGACAGAGAGTTGGCAAGGCCATCTCGGTGGGACCGAGATCCATTTCGGTGGATCCGATTTGTTAGGGTTTTGGCTGTGGCACTGTCCATATGAACTCGGTGGGTCCGGATAGAGATGTTTCGGTGGGACCGAGTTGGCAACTTAGGTTTTGGACAAATATGTTTTGGAGAATGTGGTTGAGGGTTTTGGAGCAATATCTCTAAGTACTTGAGCAATTAAGTCATGATCAAAACCTCATCCCCTTTTAATAGTATTGGCTTTCCTATGGACTCAATGTGATCTTTGATCACTTAACCAAAAATGCAGAGTCTTGGAGCTTTTGCCAATCCATGTCCTTAGCATTTTGAGGGGTCCACATCCATATGTCCTTGTCATGCCAATCATTGAACTTCCTGAAATCTTGACTGGAATAGATATTAGTTCAATGAGATATATGTTGTTATTAATTACCAAAACCACTCGGGGATTAGTTGCACTTTCATTGTGCTGGTGTGCTTGGGAACATGTGAACTTATGAACTTGTGCTTGTGCTTGTGAATTTGTGATATATGTAGAGGAATGGTTTGGATATAATGTTTCAGTGCTTGTGATATGTGTGATGTGAGATAAATGAATTGCTATATATGTTTTATTTCAGGGCTAATTGCTAAATAAATTTTAAAAAACTGCTGACCAAAGATTTGCCGAGTGTTACACTTGGCAAAGGGAAGTATGCCGAGTGCGGCACTCGGCAACGGAGCCACGTTGTGGGAGTTATTTCGAGTGGATCCCTCGATAGGGTATCTGGCTAGATGAGTAGATTGGATGGGAAACATGGTTGAGTTTTACCCAGGTTCGGCCCCTCGTGGAAGAGGTAATACCCTACTCCTGCTTGTGTTTATTATTTGTGTATAGGGTTTACAAAGATCGAGGGATTGTGCAATAGATGTAGGTTCTGTATCTAATCACCTATCCTGAACCCGGCTTATATGAATACCATGGTCTATGGTTACACGATCCTAGTCGGTTTGGAGGAGTCCTCCTAGACGTCGGTTGCCTTGTTGTGTACCCCAAGCCTTCTGTATCATCTGGTCATTGGGCCCTGGGCTGGCCTAACGGCCCAAAGCCGGAACTGACCTAGGGGGCCCCGCACCGGCCTACTCAAGCCGGCCTCCGGTATGATGAGGCACCCCCGGGCCGTAACACCGTCAGTAGCCCCTAAACTAGTCTTCGAGCTCGGCTGCTTCCTGGTTGCAGCCGATGTAGAGATGTTGACCCGAGGAGCATGTCAAGATCGAAGTCGGTTCACAAAGCTTCCCTGGATGTAGGTCTGCATTGTTAGAATATTTGTGAAATAACGCAGCGGTCAATTCGCTTTATCCGCCATGATCCACGAGCTCGTCCTCTCCCTTAAGAAGACGGCCATGCCTAGTCTGGGGTTGTTGATGTAGACAACCGGCTTCCACGAGAGGTCATCCCACGAAGCCGGCTAGCGCAGGCCGATTCCCGCACAACACTTGTGAAATTTTTGAAATCACCGACCTAAGTCGTGAGGGGACCTGACCAGGCTCTGACTCAGCCGATCGAACCAGACCACCTCGGTCATGCTGACCGTCAGTCAATGAGACGTGCATGAAGGGTCACGGGCCCCACCCAACCGACGTCGTGTCAGTCGAGGCGACGTGACTGGGCGGGCCGCTGATACGTCTCCAACGTATCTATAATTTATGAAGTATTCATGCCATGTTTATAACAATTCTATATGGTTTTGGTATGATTTGATTAGAACTAACCCGGACTGACACTGTTTTCAGCAGAATTGCCATGGTGTTGTTTTTTGTGCAGAAATAAAAGTTCTTGGAATTGGATGAAACTTTTTGAAGATTTTTTATGGAGCATATAAAAAATACAGGCACCAAGACCCACTGGAGCGGGGCCACCCAGTGCCCACGAGGCACCAGGGCGCGCCACCCCCCAGGCGCGCCCTGGTACCTCGTGGGGCCCACGTGGCTCCGTGTGATCTGATTCCAACGCTGAAAAATCCTATATATAGAGAAACCCCAGAAATAACACTAGATGAGTTTTTACGCCGCCGCAAGCCTCTGTACCTCCACGATCTCATCTACAGCCCTTTTCCGGCACCCTGCCGAAGGGGGGAAAGCATCACCGGAGGCCATCTTCATCATCCCGGCGGTCTCCATGACGAGGAGGGAGTAGTTCACCCTCGGGGCTGAGGGTTTGTACCAGTAGCTATGTGTTTGATCTCTCTCTCTCTTGTTCTGGAGATGGCATGATCTTGATGTATCGCAAGCTTTGTTGATATAGATGAATCATATGGAGTTTTTCCCCTCTCTATCTTCTTGTGATGAGTTGAGTTTTCCCTTTGAAGTTTTCTTATCGGATTGAGTTTTTAAGGATTTGAGAACACTTGATTTATGTCTTGCATATGGATATCTGTGGTGACAATGGGATATTCACTTGAGTCACTTGATGTATGTTTTGGTGATCAACTTGCGGGTTCTGTCACCTTGGGGATTTATGCATAAGGGTTGGCACACGTTTTCGTCTTGACTTTCCGGTAGAAACTTTGGGGCACTCTTTGAAGTTCTTTGTGTTGGTTTAAATAGATGAATCTGAGATTGTGTGATGCATATCGTATAATCAAACCCGTGGGTACTCGTGGTGACATTGGAGTGCCTAGGTGATATTAGGTTTTTGGTTGATGTGCATCTTAAGGTGTTATTCTAGTACGAACTCTAGGGCTGTTTGTGAGAATTAATGGGGATGGCTCATAAGATTGATCGGGAAGGATAACTTTGAGGTGGTTTCGTACCCTACAACAATTTCTTCGTTTGTTCTCCGCTATTTGTGACTTTCGAGTGAACTCTTTGTCACACGTGAGAGATTTACATATGATTCAAGTATGTCAACAATGTTGGGAGATCGCACTAGTGAAAGTATGAACCCTAGGCCTTGTTTCTAAGCATTGCAATACCGTTTTTATGCCCGTTTACTTTTCGTTACCTTGCTCTTTTTATATTTTCAGATTACAAAAACCTATATCTACTATCCATACTACACTTTTATCACCATCTCTTCGCCGAACTAGTGCACCTATACAATTTACCATTGTATTGGGTGTGTTGGGGACACAAGAGATTTCATGTATTTGGTTGCAGGGTTGTTTGAGAGATACCGTCTTCAACCTACGCCTCCCACGGATTGATAAACCTTAGGTCATCCACTTGAGGGAAAATTGCTACTGTCCTACAAAACTTTGCGCTTGGAGGCCCAACACGAGTCTACAAGAATAAGTTGTGTAGTAGACATCAAGCTCTTTTCTGGCACCGTTGCCGGGGAGGTGAGTGCTTGAAGGTATATCTTTAGATCTTGCAATTGAATCTTTTAGTTTCTTGTTTTATCACTAGTTCGGTTTTATAAAAGAAAACTACAAAAAAAATGGAATTGAGATTGCCTCATATTATTCGTCTTTATCATGTCTTTCTTGAAAATGATGGATCGGAAAATTGTGCTCAATTGATAGAAGAAGAATTCAATAAAATGTTTGGCATAAAATCCATGAATGATGAGCATGATTGCAATGTTGCTAGTATGAATTCTTTGAATATCCATGATGCTAATGATATGCAAAACTACAAGCTTGGGGATGCTATGTTTGATGAAGAGGATATTTTTAATCCCCCAAGTTTTGATGAGAAAATTTATTATGATGATTGCATGCCTCCTATTTATGATGATTACAATGATGAAAGTGGGTTTGGAGAGGTCACAACTTTAATTAATGATGATTCCACTATTTTGAAAGAGGTGTCTATTGATTATGATAACAAAGTTGCTATCTATGATGATTATTGTGATGACATGTATGCTATAAATAATAATGATAACTATGAAACTTGTCATCATGATTTTAATTTTCAATTGGATTATTCCAATCAAGTATCTCATGATAGTTATTTTGTTGAGTTTGCTCCCACTATTATGAATGAGAGGAAAATTGCTTGTGTGGAGAGTAATAAAAAATCTATGCTTACGTGTCATGACAAGAATGCTTTATGTGATGGATATATTGTTTAATTTCTCCATGATGCTACTGAAAATTATTATGAGAGAGGATCATATGCTTGTAGGTGTTGCAATAATATCAAGTTTCCTCTCTATGTGTTGAAAGTTTTGAAGTTATGCTTGTTTTGACTTCCTATGCTAGTAGATTCTTGCTCCCATAAACTATTTGCTCACAAAATCCCTATGCATAGGAAGTGGGTTAGGCTTAAATATGTTTGATATATTTCTCATGATGCTCCCTTTACGTTTCAATTCTTTACTTCTATGTGAGCATCATTCAAAATTATCATGCCCAGCTAAAACGATTTAAAGAAAAGCCCTTGTTGGGAAGCAACCCAATATGTATCCTTTCTGTTTTAGTGTGTTCACATGATTAAGCTACTTTAGTAATCATGTTTTTTATGTTTTCTTTCAATAAAGTGCCAAGTACAACCTTTGGGATAGTGTGGATACTTGTTGATTCAATTCTGTGCAAAAACAGGAACTTTTGCTTCCAGTGTTTAATTTCCCAGATTTTACTGGAGCATCAAAAAATTCTGAAATTTTTACACAGTATTGATATGAAAATTGTTGACGTTGTACTAATTTTCAAAAAATTTAGAGTTCCAAAAGTATCGTAGTTGCTCAGATCATTACAGACTGTTCTGTTTTTGACAGATTCTGTTTTCAATGCATAGTTTGCTTGTTTTAATATTTCCATAGCTTATATTAGGTGATATAAATTGTGGAAATGATAGAATACAGTAGGCATTATATGTTAACAATTTTGAATCTTGTCTTGGACAGTACCTAAGTTATGGTTTATTCTTTATCATACTAACCGTTCTCACGAAGTTCCGTTAAGTTTTGTGTGATTGAAGTTTTCAAGTTTTGGGTTAGATATCGATATGAGGAGAATAAGGAGTGGCAAGACCCTAAGCTTGGGGATGCCCAAGGCACCCCAAGGTAAAATTCAAGGAAGACTCAAGCGTCTAATCTTGGGGATGCCCCGGAAGGCATCCCCTCTTTCGTCTTCAATATTATCGGTAACCTTACTCGGAGCTATATTTTTATTCGTCACATAATATGAGTTTTGCTTGGAGCGTCATTTTCTTCTGTCGATATTTACTTTCTGCTATCAATAATCATGTTTTGTATCTTTTAGTTCAATAAAATGCCAATTATAGCCTTTACCATGCTCAGTTTGCAAGTTCATGTGTTGCTGTTTGAAAACAGAAAGTTTTCTGTTATGTCCAGAATATTCCTGAATAGTGAGAACACGATAAAAATCTGAAATTTTTACACAGCAAGCATGCATGAGTTCTCTGTCATGTGGTAATTTTTCAGTATTTTTGGAGTTAGGGAAGTATGGACTCTTATTCACTCTTTACAGACTGTTCTGTTTTGGCAGATTGCTGTTATAGTTGCATTGTTTACATATGTTTGCTTGTTTAATGTTTCTATTTGAGGATAGTATTATTAAATATGCAGAGGCATTTAGTATTCAATGTTTAATTATAATTTTAGTGATTTTCTACAGTAGAGAATGTTGAGGTTTTGAGTGGATTTATACTAACATATCTCACAAGTTCTTGTCAACTTTTGTGTGGATGAAGTTTTTGGAACTTAGGGAAACTATTATGTGAGAAGAATTAACGAGACAAAAGAGTTCAAGGTTGGGGATGCCCAAGGCTCCCCAAGTTAATATTCCAAGAAGTATCAAGCATTCAAGCTTGGGGATGCCCCGGTAGGCATCCCATCACTTTTCTTCATCAAGTATCGGTTAGTCTCGATTGAACCCAAGTTTTTACTTGTTCACATAATGTGTGCTATACTTGGTTGTGGCTTTGTTTTTCTTGTTGTTTGAATAAAATATCAAGATCTAAAACTTTTTAAATGAGAGAGAGTCCTTACATAGCTACTTAATTGTATCACTACTCATTGATCTTCGCTTATATATTTTGGAGTAGTTCGTCATTAATTCTCATGCTTCACTTAAATCTTTTTGAGAATTAATAATAGTAATGGTAATTTGCGCAAGATATGAATTTGGTCCCTAGATGATGAATATTCGAGAGGGATATAGTAAAAACCTTTCATATAGATCATTGGATATGATAAGTGTGATTCCTTGCAATGAAAATAATGAAAGAGATCGTATGCTAGTCTTATGGAAAGTAATGACATTACATAAAGAAAAGTATAAGTGGTAAAATTTATTGGAGGTTAACAAGCATAGCATTAGTCAATGATGCAATTCATGAAAAAGTTAATAAGGGAAGAGAAGATTCACATGCAAATATACTATCTTGGACATCTTTTATGATTGTGAGCCCCCATTAAGTATTTTATGTCAAAGTGTTGACGTTGGACAAGGAAGACGGTGTAATGAATTATGTTTGTTCATATTCACATAGAAGTTATATTGTTATAGATCCTACAACATGTGGTGCTTGCCCAATATCTTTGCTAGCCCAAAAATCCGCACCAAGTAGAGATACTACTTGTGCATCCAAAACCCTTAAACCCAGTTTCTTCTCATGAGTGTCCACCATATGTACCTATGGATTGAATAAGATCCTTCAAGTAAATTGTCATCGGTGCAAAAAGCAATAAAAATTGCCTCTAAATATATATGATCTTTTATTATAAGGGAAATAAGCATTGTACGAACTTGTGATGGTAAAGAAATAAAAGCGACGGACTGCATAATAAAGTTGCTATCACAAGGGGCAATATAACGTGACGTTCCTTTGCATTAAGGGCTTGTGCATCCAAAAATAAAAAGCGCATGACAACCTCTGCTTCCCTCTACGAAGGGCCTATCTTTTACTTTTATGCATTTACTTTTATGTATTTATTTTTTATGCAAGATTCGATAGTGTTCTCCTCTACTTCCTTTTATTTTTTCTCTTTTGCAAGCATCATGTGGTGGGGAAAGATCTAGGCACATATATCCAGTTGGATATGAGTGATCATGAATTATTATTGTTGACAATACCCTTGAGGTGAATAAGTTGGGAGGCGAAATCACAAGCCCCTATCTTTCTATGTGTCTGGCTAAAACTTTTGCTCCATATATATGTCATGAGTGTTTGCAATCATAGAAGACTAAATGATGGTTGAGTATGTGGACTTGCTAAAAAGCTCCTACATGAGACCCTTCCTGAAAATATGATGAATTGCAATTGTATTGTTGACTAGAATAGTTTGTTAGTTTCCAAGAAAGTTTATGCCTTATACTTCATTATTGTGATGAATTGTGACTTGCTCATGAGAAGTTTTATGATAATAAATATTGCTGTTATAATAATGATCTTGCTTTGATTCATTCAAGTCCAATGTCCATGCTACAAAAGAAAATATTATATGATGATTATGATAGGTAGCATTCCACATCAAAATTTCTGTTTTTAATTGCTACTTTATCATGATGACTTTATGAGAAAAAGTTGCTGTTATGATGCTAGGAAAAGTGATTGAAATTATCATTGATCAAACTTATGTACTATGCTAGCATTCACACTTCATAAATTATGCCTTTTATCATTTACCTACTCGAGGACGAGTAGGAATTAAGCTTGGGGATGCTGATACGTCTCCAACGTATCTATAATTTATGAAGTATTCATGCCATGTTTATAACAATTCTATATGGTTTTGGTATGATTTGATTAGAACTAACCCGGACTGATGCTGTTTTCAGCAGAATTGCCATGGTGTTGTCTTTTCTGCAGAAATAAAAGTTCTTGGAATTGGATGAAACTTTTTGGAGATATTTTATGGAGCATATAAAAAATACTAGCACCAAGACCCAGTAGAGGGGGGCCACCCAGTGCCCACGAGGCACCAGGGCGCGCCACACCCCCCCCCCCAGGCGCACCCTGGTACCTCGTGGGGCCCACGTGGCTCCGTCTGACCTGATTCCAACGCTGAAAAATCCTATATATAGAGAAACCCCCAGAAATAACCCTAGATGAGTTTTTACGCCGCCGCAAGCCTCTGTACCTCCACGATCTCATCTACAGCCCTTTTCCGGCACCCTGCCGGAGGGGGGAAAGCATCACCGAAGGCCATCTTCATCATCCCGGCGGTATCCATGACGAGGAGGGAGTAGTTCACCCTCGGGGCTGAGGGTTTGTACCAGTAGCTATGTGTTTGATCTCTCTCTCTCTCTTGTTCTGGAGATGGCATGATCTTGATGTATCGCAAGCTTTGTTGATATAGATGAATCATATGGAGTTTTTCCCCTCTCTATCTTCTTGTGATGAGTTGAGTTTTCCCTTTGAAGTTTTCTTATCGGATTGAGTCTTTAAGGATTTGAGAACACTTGATTTATGTCTTGCATATGGATATCTGTGGTGACAATGGGATATTCACTTGAGTCACTTGATGTATGTTTTGGTGATCAACTTGCGGGTTCTGTCACCTTGGGGATTTATGCATAAGGGTTGGCACACGTTTTCGTCTTGACTTTCCGGTAGAAACTTTGGGGCACTCTTTGAAGTTCTTTGTGTTGGTTTAAATAGATGAATCTGAGATTGTGTGATGCATATCGTATAATCAAACCCGTGGGTACTCGTGGTGACATTGGAGTGCCTAGGTGATATTAGGGTTTTGGTTGATGTGCATCTTAAGGTGTTATTCTAGTACGAACTCTAGGGCTGTTTGTGAGAATTAATGGGGATGGCTCATAAGATTGATCGGGAAGGATAACTTTGAGGTGGTTTCGTACCCTACAACAATTTCTTCGTTTGTTCTCCGCTATTTGTGACTTTCGAGTGAACTCTTTGTCACACGTGAGAGATTTACATATGATTCAAGTATGTCAACAATGTTGGGAGATCGCACTAGTGAAAGTATGAACCCTAGGCCTTGTTTCTAAGCATTGCAATACCGTTTTTATGCCCGTTTACTTTTCGTTACCTTGCTCTTTTTATATTTTCAGATTACAAAAACCTATATCTACTATCCATACTACACTTTTATCACCATCTCTTCGCCGAACTAGTGCACCTATACAATTTACCATTGTATTGGGTGTGTTGGGGACACAAGAGATTTCATGTATTTGGTTGCAGGGTTGTTTGAGAGATACCGTCTTCAACCTACGCCTCCCACGGATTGATAAACCTTAGGTCATCCACTTGAGGGAAAATTGCTACTGTCCTACAAAACTTTGCGCTTGGAGGCCCAACACGAGTCTACAAGAATAAGTTGTGTAGTAGACATCAAGCTCTTTTCTGGCACCGTTGCCGGGGAGGTGAGTGCTTGAAGGTATATCTTTAGATCTTGCAATTGAATCTTTTAGTTTCTTGTTTTATCACTAGTTCGGTTTTATAAAAGAAAACTACAAAAAAAATGGAATTGAGATTGCCTCATATTATTCGTCTTTATCATGTCTTTCTTGAAAATGATGGATCGGAAAATTGTGCTCAATTGATAGAAGAAGAATTCAATAAAATGTTTGGCATAAAATCCATGAATGATGAGCATGATTGCAATGTTGCTAGTATGAATTCTTTGAATATCCATGATGCTAATGATATGCAAAACTACAAGCTTGGGGATGCTATGTTTGATGAAGAGGATATTTTTAATCCCCCAAGTTTTGATGAGAAAATTTATTATGATAATTGCATGCCTCCTATTTATGATGATTACAATGATGAAAGTGGATTTGGAGAGGTCACAACTTTAATTAATGATGATTCCACTATTTTGAAAGAGGTGTCTATTGATTATGATAACAAAGTTGCTATCTATGATGATTATTGTGATGACATGTATGCTATAAAGAATAATGATAACTATGAAACTTGTCATCATGATTTTAATTTTCAATTGGATTATTCCAATCAAGTATCTCATGATAGTTATTTTGTTGAGTTTGCTCCCACTATTATGAATGAGAGGAAAATTGCTTGTGTGGAGAGTAATAAAAAATCTATGCTTACGTGTCATGACAAGAATGCTTTATGTGATGGATATATTGTTTAATTTCTCCATGATGCTACTGAAAATTATTATGAGAGAGGATCATATGCTTGTAGGTGTTGCAATAATATCAAGTTTCCTCTCTATGTGTTGAAAGTTTTGAAGTTATGCTTGTTTTGACTTCCTATGCTAGTAGATTCTTGCTCCCATAAACTATTTGCTCACAAAATCCCTATGCATAGGAAGTGGGTTAGGCTTAAATATGTTTGATATATTTCTCATGATGCTCCCTTTACGTTTCAATTCTTTACTTCTATGTGAGCATCATTCAAAATTATCATGCCCAGCTAAAAGGATTTAAAGAAAAGCCCTTGTTGGGAAGCAACCCAATATGTATCCTTTCTGTTTTAGTGTGTTCACATGATTAAGCTACTTTAGTAATCATGTTTTTTATGTTTTCTTTCAATAAAGTGCCAAGTACAACCTTTGGGATAGTGTGGATACTTGTTGATTCAATTCTGTGCAAAAACAGGAACTTTTGCTTCCAGTGTTTAATTTCCCAGATTTTACTGGAGCATCAAAAAATTCTGAAATTTTTACACAGTATTGATATGAAAATTGTTGACGTTGTACTAATTTTCAAAAAATTTAGAGTTCCAAAAGTATCGTAGTTGCTCAGATCATTACAGACTGTTCTGTTTTTGACAGATTCTGTTTTCAATGCATAGATTGCTTGTTTTAATATTTCCATAGCTTATATTAGGTGATATAAATTGTGGAAATGATAGAATACAGTAGGCATTATATGTTAACAATTTTGAATCTTGTCTTGGACAGTACCTAAGTTATGGTTTATTCTTTATCATACTAACCGTTCTCACGAAGTTCCGTTAAGTTTTGTGTGATTGAAGTTTTCAAGTTTTGGGTTAGATATCGATATGAGGAGAATAAGGAGTGGCAAGACCCTAAGCTTGGGGATGCCCAAGGCAACCCAAGGTAAAATTCAAGGAAGACTCAAGCGTCTAATCTTGGGGATGCCCCGGAAGGCATCCCCTCTTTCGTCTTCAATATTATCGGTAACCTTACTCGGAGCTATATTTTTATTCGTCACATAATATGAGTTTTGCTTGGAGCGTCATTTTCTTCTGTCGATATTTACTTTCTGCTATCAATAATCATGTTTTGTATCTTTTAGTTCAATAAAATGCCAATTATAGCCTTTACCATGCTCAAAAAAATACTGGCACCAAGACCCACTGGAGCGGGGCCACCCAGTGCCCACGAGGCACCAGGGCGCGCCACCCCCCAGGCGCGCCCTGGTACCTCGTGGGGCCCACGTGGCTCCGTGTGATCTGATTCCAACGCTGAAAAATCCTATATATAGAGAAACCCCAGAAATAACACTAGATGAGTTTTTACGCCGCCGCAAGCCTCTGTACCTCCACGATCTCATCTACAGCCCTTTTCCGGCACCCTGCCGAAGGGGGGAAAGCATCACCGGAGGCCATCTTCATCATCCCGGCGGTCTCCATGACGAGGAGGGAGTAGTTCACCCTCGGGGCTGAGGGTTTGTACTAGTAGCTATGTGTTTGATCTCTCTCTCTCGTGTTCTTGAGATGGCACGATCTTGATGTATCGCGAGCTTTGTTGATATAGATGAATCATATGGAGTTTCTCCCCTCTCTATCTTCTTGTGATGAGTTGAGTTTTCCCTTTGAAGTTTTCTTATCGGATTGAGTCTTTAAGGATTTGAGAACACTTGATTTATGTCTTGCATATGGATATCTGTGGTGACAATGGGATATTCACTTGAGTCACTTGATGTATGTTTTGGTGATCAACTTGCGGGTTCTGTCACCTTGGGGATTTATGCATAAGGGTTGGCACACGTTTTCGTCTTGACTTTCCGGTAGAAACTTTGGGGCACTCTTTGAAGTTCTTTGTGTTGGTTTAAATAGATGAATCTAAGATTGTGTGATGCATATCGTATAATCAAACCCGTGGGTACTCGTGGTGACATTGGAGTGCCTAGGTGATATTAGGGTTTTGGTTGATGTGCATCTTAAGGTGTTATTCTAGTACGAACTCTAGGGCTGTTTGTGAGAATTAATGGGGATGGCTCATAAGATTGATCGGGAAGGATAACTTTGAGGTGGTTTCGTACCCTACAACAATTTCTTCGTTTGTTCTCCGCTATTTGTGACTTTCGAGTGAACTCTTTGTCACACGTGAGAGATTTACATATGATTCAAGTATGTCAACAATGTTGGGAGATCGCACTAGTGAAAGTATGAACCCTAGGCCTTGTTTCTAAGCATTGCAATACCGTTTTTATGCCCGTTTACTTTTCGTTACCTTGCTCTTTTTATATTTTCAGATTACAAAAACCTATATCTACTATCCATACTACACTTTTATCACCATCTCTTCGCCGAACTAGTGCACCTATACAATTTACCATTGTATTGGGTGTGTTGGGGACACAAGAGATTTCATGTATTTGGTTGCAGGGTTGTTTGAGAGATACCGTCTTCAACCTACGCCTCCCACGGAATGATAAACCTTAGGTCATCCACTTGAGGGAAAATTGCTACTATCCTACAAAACTCTGCGCTTGGAGGCCCAACACGAGTCTACAAGAATAAGTTGTGTAGTAGACATCAGCCGCCTTCTGCGCCAAAACCATTAACCACATGCCTCAATCTCCACGCGCATTATGCGTGAGATAATGGGTAGCATCCATGTTAACGATGTCGTGTGTAATGGTGGAGTGGTTGCAGTTACTATTTGCATGGAGGATTATAAGGTAAACTGACGCCGAAGAAAATCGCCTGCGCATTCTCTCCCCTACATCTCCATCTGCTCCGAGTGCTCCACCACTAGAGCTTTTCTCTGCGCCCAAGCTCAGAGCTCTTCTCTCTCTACCGCATCCATGCATTCACCCGCATGTGCCGCCAACCACCATGGCTCCCAAGTCGAGCAAAGCTTTGGTAGGGAAGAAGGTCGCGGCCGTGGGCAAAAAGTCACCACGGGCAAGGGTGCCGGCGGCGGCAGTGGGAAGCTAACGGTCACCTCTGACACGATGGCTAAGTAGATGACATCCACCGCCACTGAGGGGCACCTCACAATTCTTATCGATCTGGGGTATTGCTTGCTCCCACAGGAGTTGTTGGGATTCACCCAAGTGTAAGGGTGAAGTAGCCCAGCGGCAAGTAATTCCATCAGTTAGAGAACCAAGGTTATCAATCCAGTAGAAGTCCCCAAAACTAACAAAGTGAACAACACCTGCACACAAATCACAAACACACTCATCCCCAACACGGCAAGAGGGTTGTCAAGCCCCTTGTCTTGCTAGTTACAAGATTAAACTGCAAGTGATAGAGATAGTTGATAGCAATGTAACACGGCAATGTAGAAGTAGCAATTGTGTAGAAAAATTTAGTAATGGATAATAGACCGAGAGGGCCATAGGTTCATTAGTGGCATCTCTCTCGAAAACAAACAAATGGCATGGTAAACTAATTACAGTTGGGCAGCGATTAAATTGCAATATTTATGACTATGATCATTCATGGTATAATCTCATATAGGCATTACGTCCATGATAAGTAGACTGTTAATCCAACTGCATCTACTACTAATACTCCACCCCAAAACCGCTATCCAGCATGCATCTCGAGGTATTAAGTTTGCAAGAAACAAAGCATCACAATAAGCAAGATGACATAATGTAGACACAAAAACATCAATCAATATGACGAGACCCCGTCGTTTTATCCTAAGTGGCAACAATACACTACGTGCCTTTGCCCTTATTGTCATTGGGTTAGAGCACCGCAGGATTGAACCCACTACAAAGCACCACTCCCTCCGAAGAAAAACCCATTGAACTTGGCCAGAGAAGATGGATAGATTGGAGAGCATGCAAAGCTATTTAATTATACAGCAAGAAAACCTCAAAAGATTCAATTGATTTCAATGAACAATCTGATCAGAAAGTAACAATTCATTATATCCCAACAAACACACCACCGATTACATCGAATTGATCCCGATCATGTGATATAGCTCACGGGAACATGGTATTAAAGATCCAAAGGAGAGAGAGAGAGAGAGAGAACCATCTAGCTACTACTATGGACCTTAAAGTCCTAATGGAACTACTCACACATGGTCATGGAGGCAGCAAGGTTGATGAAGAAGCCTCTGGCAATGGATTCCCCCTCCGGCAGAACTCCGGAATAGGCCTCCAGATTGGATCTTCGCGAAACAGGAACTTGTGGCAGTGGAAATATTCTTCTAAAAATATGGTGGAAGGTTTCGGTATTTATTGGAATTTATTGCGGTGGAACCAACGTAAGGCGTTGCAGGTGAGCCCCACATGCCTTGGTGGCGCGCCCTAGGCATGGGGCGCGCCGCTAGGCCATGTGGGCCCCCTGTTCCTCCTCTCGTTCCTTCCCGAAGCTTCTTGGGTCCTTCGTTGCCCAAAAAAAATCGTGTTAAATTGACACTGTATTTTGACCTTCCTAGATATGGATTTCCTGCGAAACTAAAAATATGCACAAAACAGGAACTAGCACTGGGCACTAGATTAATAGGTTAGTCCAGAAAAATAATATAAAATGCTATAACAAGTATATAAAAGTGATAATATAATAGCATGAAACAATAAAAAATTATAGATACGTTTGAGACGTATCAACATCCCCAAGCTTAATTCCTCCTCGTCCTCAAGTAGGTAAATGATAAACAAAGATAATTTTTGATGTTGAATGCTACCTGGCATAATCTTGATCAAGTGATGTAATTGGGTATGAACTTAAGACAAGAATGATTAAAGGCGATAGTCTATCAATTTGATATTAAAACAATGATACATGAGCATGCAAATAAACAGTCATTGCCTTCCGAGAATACAAATGTCAAATATCATGATTCCGTACCAATTATTCGTCAGGTGTATCACAAGAACATAGTATACTAAGCCTTCATCATAGGGACAGACATGAAGCAGAACAGGCTCAGGCTTGGGCCAAGCACAGAAACTACGCCCGCCTTGAACCAACCACTAAACCCCTAGACAATATTTGAGCGTGAGCTCGACATTGGCACTTAAATGGCAAATAGAATGATGATGGAGGTTTTATAAAAAGTGAAAAATTAAGAAAGTCTTGCACCAATGCAGCTGACCCTTAGGCAATGAAGAGGCCTTAAGATCGATATTGATGCGAGGAGTAGTGATTGCCATGCAACGGACGCACTAGAGCCATGAATTCATGAAAGCTCTCCAAATGAACAAAAGTGGGGTGTGCATCCAACTTGCTTGCTCATGAAGACCTCGAGCATCTGAGGAAGCTCATCATCGGAATATACAAGCCAAATTCTATAATGTAAAGAACCCCACTAGTATGACAACGATAAATATGAAAACCCTCTATATGAAGAACATGGTGCTACTTTGAAGAACAAGTGTATACAAAGAGATAGTAGTGTGCCCCCTCTTATTTTTTTCTCTCATTTTTTGTGTGGGCTCTTTTTGGCCTCTTTTGTTGGGCACTTTGGCCTCTCTTTTTTTAAATCCTCATCAGGTAGGGGCATACTCTACTTACATTACACTTTTATTTAATCATAACTAAAAATGTAAATGACTACATAGGAATGCCTCTGGCAGTGTACCAGAATGTGCAATGATCTAGTGTAACATGTAAACGATGATGAACGGTGGCTTTGCCACATATATCATGTTAGCTCTATATGATCATGCAAAGCAAAATAACAATGAAACTCAAGTCATGTAATGAATAGTAGCAATGGAAGTTGCATGTCAATATATCTCGGAATGTCTATGAAAGGCCATGATAGGTAGCTATGGTGGCTGTTTTGAGGAAGATATATGATGTTTTATGTGTAGGAGTGTGAATCATCCCACGGGTTTTTGATGCACCGGCGAAGTCTTGCACCAAGTCTCGTGGTGAGAGTGGGCAATGCACGGTACCGAAGAGGCTAGCAAAATATGGATAGGTGGAAGTGCGTACAAAGCCAAAATCTCACATTAGTCACAAGGAACTCAAATACTTTGTATGGACTTAGCAACGGACCCAAAGCAAACGCAACCCCCATGCCCCTAGGGGGCTATTTAGCGGAGCGAACCCCGTTGAGCACTCCTCGAGCTTTCACACGTGATTAGTCTACTTCAAGTTGCCGTCTACTTGGACCTTACTGCCATACTAGCGGTTCCCATTTTTATGTATATTAATGAAGGTACGACCCCATGATCCTTAACACTGATATTCAATACTAAACATTGACTATTCACCTACACAATCATACATCACTACCTCAATATCGCAAAACTATTGCAAAGAATCAAACTTATCATGTTCAATGATCTACAAGTTTTATGCAAGTTTTTATTATACCATCAATGTATACCCATTATTCTTAGGACCAACATATAACCCAAGCAAATCACCAATTACTATTCAACTCTCTAAAAGGATTTAAGTGAAGCAAGAGAGTCCTAATCTTTTCTAAAAAAGCATGTCATTCCGCCGTGCTCTATCATGTATAAGTGAAGTGCAAGAGCAATTCTATAAGTACCTTTACTCAAAAGATATAAGTGAAGCATAAAGAGCAATTCTAAAAATTATATGACCAATGTGTGTCTCTCAAGGTGTGCAATCAGAACATAATGATTATGAAGACCAGCAAACAAAACCGAAATAAAAACAAATGACACTCTAAGCAAAGCACATATCATGTGAACAAATAAAAACTTAGGTCCAATCGAGACATACCGATATTTGTTGAAGACGATAGAGGGGATGCCTTTCGGGGCATCCCCAAGCTTAGACGCTTGAGTCTCCTTAGATATTACCTTGGGGTGCCTTGGGCAACCCCAAGCTTAGGTTCTTGCCGCTCCTTGTTCCTCTCATATCGATGTCTCCACTCGATATTAAAAACTTCATCCACACAAAACTCAACAGAACTCATGAAATAGGTTAGTACATATACAAATAAATCTCCTAGTCATGTACTGTCAAGACAAGTTGCATAATTATTTCCAGGTATTAACTACTGTATCCTATCATTTCCAAAAAATTTATCCCCCAATATAAGCCATGAAAACTCTAAAACAAGCAGATAAGAAAACTATAACAGCAATCTGTCAAAAACAGAATAGTCTGTAAAGATCTAACTGAATAGTATACTTATATAACTCCAAAAATTCTGAAAAATGAGGACGTAACATAAAATTTGTAATGCAGTAGTGTGTTAAAATTTCAGAAATTTATTACATTCCAGTACAGAATAAAAATTCTAACACTGAAGGAAAAAGTTTCTGTTTCTGCACAAAACCTAACAAACATGCAATTGCAACATCCCAAAGGGTAAACTTGGCACAAAAATTCAAGCAAAGATACAAACACAATTACTACAGTAGCAATAATCATGTTGACACACAAAAATGAAGATAAAAACATATTGGGTTGCCTCCCAACAAGCGCTTTTCTTTAATGCCTTTTAGCTAGGCATGATACATGGACCACGTTTTATTATCATTCAAAGATAAATCATATGTAGCTCTCATAATAAATTCATAAATAGGCTTAAACCTCTTTCTTGGGAAGCATTCCATACCTTTCTTCAATGGGAATTGGAATCTTATGTTGCCTTCCTTCATGTCAATGATTGCACCTACAGTTCTTAAAAAGGGTTTTCCAAGTATAATAGGACATGCAGGATTACAATCAATATCCACAACGATAAAGTCTATGGGAACATAGTTTATATTTGCAATTATGAGCACATCATTTATTCTTCCCATAGGTTTTTTAATTGTTGAATCAGCAAGGTGCAAATTTAATGAGTATTCAGACATAGAATCAAAACCAAGAACATCGTATAAGGCTTTAGGCATAGTAGACACATTTGCACCTAAATCACATAAGACATTACATTCATAATTATTGATCTTAATTTTAAAAGTAGGTTCCCATCCATCATCTAATTTTCTAGGGATAGAAACATCAAGTTCAAGCTTCTATTCATTAGACTTAGTGAGTGCTTCTACAATATGTTTAGTAAAAACTTTATTATGATCATAGGCATTGGGTGAATTCAACATGGATTGCAATAAAGTAATACATTCAGTAATAGAGCAATTGTCATAATTAAACTCTTTGAAATCCAAAACAGTGGGTGTAATGCTACCTAAAGTCTTAACCTCTCCAAACCCACTTTTATCAATTTTAGCACCAAGATTTACACCCTCCGAACCATTTGGACTCCTTCTAACTAAAGTTGAATCTTCTCTAGTCCCTTTATTATCATTATCTTTAACATTTTTAATGTTCCTAAATAAAGATTCCATGGGTGACACTCCTATAGTTTAAACATCCTCATCATTACTAGCAAGATGGTGTGATTCGGGTTTAGCTGCCATTCTATTAACCAACAGGGTTTGCTTATCAGACATTTTTCCCAAAATACATTCAATTTGCACAAGTTTCAATTGCAAATTAACAACTTCTCTATTAATATCATCAAGTTGTTTACTTGTCTCCTTAAGAATAGAAGATTGTTCCTTAACCTCTCTAGAAAAAGATTCTTTTTGTTCAAATTGAGCATGCATAAATAATTTAGTAGATTTTTCAATCTCTTGAAACCTCTTATCACAAGTATTATCGTAAGAATTTGAAGAATTACTGAGATACGATCTAGGATTGTTACCAAAGTTTCCCCTATAAGCATTGTTGTTGAAATTACTTCTAGAAATAAAATTCACATCAACATTGTCTTTCTCTAGCTCAATTAAAGTAGACAATGGCATATCATTTGGATCCACATAAGTTTGTTTAGTAGCTAGCAAATACATAATCATATCAACCTTTTCATTGAGAGAGTAAATTTCATCGACAGAATTTACCTTCTTACCAGTTGGAGCTCGCTCGGTGTGCCATTGGGAATAGTTTGCGGCCATGTTGTCGAAAAGCTTAGTTGCCTCTCCAAGAGTTATCCCCATGAAGGTGCCACCTATAGCAGAGTCTAGAAGGTTCCTAGAAACAAAGTTTAGTCCTGCATATAAATTTTATACTACCATCCAAAGACTTAAACCATGGTTAGGGCAGTTTTTTAGCATAATTTTCATTCTTTCCCAAGTTTGGGCAACATGTTCTTGATCAAGTTGTTTAAAGTTCATAATTTAATTTCTCAAAGATATAATTTTTGTAGGAGGGTAATATTTTCCAATAAAAGCATCTTTACATTTAGTCCAAGAATCAGTGCTATTTTTAGGTAAAGACACTAACCATTCCTTAGCTCTATCTCTTAAGGAGAAGGGAAATAATTTTAGTTTTATAATATCATTGTCCACATCTTTAGTTTTTTGCATATCACAAAGTTCAACAAAATTATTTAGATGAGCAGCAGCATCTTCATTGTAATTTCTAGAAAATTGTTCTTTCATAACAAGATTCAGTAAAGCAGCTTTAATCTTATAAGACTGCGCACTAGTGGCGGGAGGAGCAATAGGAGTACTAATAAAATCATTATTATTAGTGCTAGTAAAATCACAAAGCTTTGTATTCTCGAGTAGACATGATTGCAGCAAGAGCAGAAATAGCAACAAAAGATATTTTTGGTATTCTGAAGATTTCTTTTAGCAAGCAAAGAGGCAAAAGTAAATAGGCAAGATAGATAACATGAATGTAGTGTGACGGTATGAAGGTACCTATTTGTGTAGTAGAAGACTTCCCCGGCAACGGCTCCAGAAATCTTGCTTGCTCCCGCAAGAGTTGTTGGGATTCCCCAAGTGTAAGGGTGAAGTAGCCCAGCGGCAAGTATTTCCCTCAGTTAGAGAACCAAGGTTATCAATCCAGTAGAAGTCCCCCAAACTAACAAAGTGAATAGCACCTACACACAAATCACAAACACACTCGTCCCATACACGGCAAGAGGGTTGTCAAGCCCCTTGTCTTGCTAGTTACAAGATTAAACTGCAAGTGATAGAGATAGTTTACAGCAATGTAACACGGCAAAGTAGAAGTAGCAATTGTGTAAAAGAATTTAGTAATGGAGAATAGACCCAGGGGTCCATAGGTTCACCAGTGGCATCTCTCTCGTAAACACGCAAATGGCATGGTAAATAAATTGCAGTTAGGCAGCGATTAAATTGCAATATTTATGATTACGAACATTCATGGTACAATAACATATAGGCATTACGTTTGTGATAAGTAGACCATTAATCTAGCTGCATCTACTACTAATACTCCACCCCAAAACCACTATTCAACATGCTTCTCGAGGTATTAAGTTTGCAAGAAACAGAACATCGCAATAAGCAAGATGACATAATGTAGACAGAAAAACATCAATCAATATGACGAGAACCATCATTTTATCCTTAGTGACAACAATACAATACGTGTCCTTACCCTTATTGTCACTGGGTTAGAGCACCACAAGATTGAACCCACTGCAAAGCACCACTCCCTCTGAAGAAAAACCAATCAAACTTGGCCAGAGAAGATACATAGATCGGAGAGCATGCAAAGCTATTTAATTATACAGCAAGAAAACCTCAAAAGATTCAATTGATTTCAATGAACAATCTAATCATAAAGTGACAATTCATCATATCTCAACAAACACACCACCGATTACATCGAATAGATCCCGATCATGTGAGGCAGCTCACGGGAACATCGTATTGAAGATCCAAAAAAGAGAGAGAGAACCGTCAATCTACAATTATGGACCCTAAGGTCCTAATGGAACTACTCACACATGGTCATGGAGGCAGCAAGGTTGATGAAGAAGCCTCCGGCAATGGATTCCCGCTCCGGCAGAACTCCGGAACAGGCCTCCAGATTGGATCTTCGTGAAACAGGAACTTGTGGCGGCGAAAATATCTATTCTATTATATACTAAAAGGAAAATACGGATCAAAAATAGATAAATATTCTACAAAATCCCACAATAATCAGACACATCCGACCATTTATTTGGTACATCAACAAACTATGACCGGTTGATCTTACTAATGGAATTTTAGACATTAAGTTAAACAAAATTACCCACCTTTGCAACGATGTATAATATCCTTTTTAATTCCCGTGAAAAAAAACCTTTCGTTAATTTTTTTAGAAGTAGCCGACCCATGCCTTGCTTCTCCTTATGCCGCCGTGGGCGCTGCCGCGGCGTTCTTCCCGTTGCCAGTCGATGGGGGCGTGTAACTCCGGCCCTGTTCGTTTACATCACTCCCATGTTTCTTTCTACGGAGGCCTGTACGTAGATGCTGGCTTCGAGCAGATTGCCTTCCGCCGGAACTCAGGTACATAGCCAAGCTAGGCACCTTGATTGATTGTTGATTGACTATATTATCAAAGAGCTGGCTAACCCATGTAGCAGATCGGTCCAGACGGCCGGCCGGCCGGATGACAACGTGCACACCTGCCTCGCGTGCTTATGTCTCGATCTTCACAATTTTGTATGGTAATATCAATAGACCTAGATTGCTGTTGTAGCTTAAGTTATGATGGTTGCCGCTTTTGCTGTACGTACATGCTGGCTTCAAGCAGAGGAAAATACGGATCAAAAATAGATAAATATTCTACAAAATCCCACAATAATCAGACACATCCGACCATTTATTTGGTACATCAACAAACTATGACCGGTTGATCTTACTAATGGAATTTTAGACATTAAGTTAAACAAATTACCCACCTTTGCGACGATGTAAAATATCCTTTTTAATTCCCGTGAAAAAAAACCTTTCGTTAATTTCTTTAGAAGTAGCCGACCCATGCCTTGCTTCTCCTTATGCCGCCGCCGGCGCTGCCGCGGCATTCTTCCCCTGGCCAGTCGATGGGGGCGTGTAACTCCTGCCCTGTTCGTTTACATCACTGCCATATTTCTTTCTACGGTGGCCTGTACGTAGATGCTGGCTTCGGGCAGATTGCCTTCCGCCGGGACTCAGGTACATAGCCAAGCTAGGCACCTTGATTGATTGTTGATTGACTATATTATCTAAGAGCTGGCTAACCCATGTAGCAGATCGGTCCAGCCGGCCGGCCGGCCGGATGAGAACGTGCACACCTGCCTCGCATGCTTGTGTCTCGATCTTCACAATTTTGTATGGTAATATCAATTATAGACCTAAATTGCTGTTGTAGCTTAAGTTATGATGGTTGCCGCTGTTGCTGTACGTACATGCTGGCTTCAAGCAGAGGAAAATACGGATAAAAAATATAGAAATATTCTACAAAATCCCACAATAATCAGACACATCCGACCATTTATTTGGTACATCAACAAACTATGACCGGTTGATCTTACTAATGGAATTTTAGACATTAAGTTAAACAAAATTACCCACCTTTGCGACGATGTAAAATATCCTTTTTAATTCCTGTGAAAAAAAACCTTTCGTTAATTTCTTTAGAAGTAGCCGACCCATGCCTTGCTTCTCCTTATGCCGCCACCGGCGCTGCCGCGGCGTTCTTCCCATGGCCAGTCGATGGGGGCGTGTAACTCCTGCCCTGTTCGTTTACATCACTCCCATATTTCTTTCTACGGTGGCCTGTACGTAGATGTTGGCTTCGAGCAGATTGCCTTCCGCCGGGACTCAGGTACATAGCCAAGCTAGGCACCTTGATTGATTGTTGATTGATTATATTATTTAAGAGCTGGCTCACCCATGTAGCAGATCGGTTCAGCCGGCCGGTCGGATGAGAACAAGAACGTGCACGTCTGCCTCGCATACGTATGTATCAATCTTCGTAATTTTGTATGGTAATCTCAATCGACATAGATTGCTGTTGTAGCTTAGGTTATGATCGTTGCAGCTGTTGCTAGGGAGCTGAAAATAAAGAAACTAGAAGAACAGATGACTGTCGGCTAGGATCGATCTGTTCTATGAACCATCTCGCGTGTACGTGGGGCGATATAATCTGAGCATTGAGAGCGATATATGCGCCTACACAAAAAAAATGTATGTAAAACCATAGATGTTTTATCACTTTTTTTGTTTCTTTCAATTTTGCTACTTACATCCACATGATGTACTAAATCTTGGTAAACTTCATAGCCTGTAACAGGAAATAGAGATGCCATCCCTCGGCCATGCAGTTTGATACTAACGAGCTAATTTTAGTCGTTCTTTTTTGTACGTACAGTATGAAGTAAAGATATAGTGCAGAAACACAATAATCAATAACTACTTTTTCTCTCTCTCAAAACATAACTACCATTTGATTTTCCCAGTCACGAGTGATCATCGACATGACTTTCTATTATATTTATATCTTGGTTCATAAGCGCTCTTATTTTGTAAGTATGAAATTAAGGTATGTAAATAATTAATGCAAAAAAACAATAATAAGTAACTACTTTTTTCTCTCTCAAAACATAACTACCATTTGTTTTCCCGTTCAAGTGAACCTTGACATGACTTTATATTATATTTATATCTTCGTTCATAAACGCATTCAAATGATGAAAATAATATAACTATATTTTCCATGCAATACATTTTTTATAATGTATAATTATTTGTATGTGAGGAAACATGTTTGCACATAAAATGGATGGTCAGTATAAAATTTTGAAGACTGCATCAATCCTAGAAGGTTTATATTTGGGATTAGAGGAAATAGTTTCTTCGTGGCATTTTTCTAGAATATGGGAGCTTATGTTCCATGGTTAGGTCGTAGTGCTCTACTTGAGCTATAGGAATATGTGCTACCTGTGGGCTTTAGTGAAGTAGCATGGCAGCAGTTTTAGAATTTTTTCATCAAAATAAACAATAATCTACAAACCTTCTGTGGTATATTCATATATTAGTCATTGCAAATTTTCTGTTAAATTTTCAATCAGATAAACTGTGTTAATATGAAACATAATATGAAGGGATATATATTGCCGAATGAATATAGTGTATTATTTACTTAGGAAATTAGACGGATATGTCGTTATGTTGTGAACATAAAAATACATGAATTGTTTCAATAATTTTCATTGTAGAACATGTTAAAGTAAAACAATACCTTGGATGATAGTACAGGGTACCAATTCGGACAAAACAATGAACAGTCACCAACTAAAATTATTATTTCAAATAGGTGAACAATATATTTAGGGAACACACTCTGCTACATGTTTATGGAGAAAAAAAGGGCTTCATTTTTTACTATACAGTCGCATTTTTTACAACATTTTTAATTATGCGGGTTTGAATGGTTCTCCATCTTTCTGTTGGTAGCACTCCTATGAATCTTTGCAGAGTTTGTTAAGTAGAGATAGTGAAGACTCACTTAATCATATTGTGGCAGCCGTGATGTTTTTATGCTTAAATATGAGGCTTTTCCCTTTGTTTTCTTTGCTTCATGGTAAACTTTCAGATTGCAGTGATGATTTTATGGTTACAAAATAATTAACCATTGTCAAATAATATATCAATGTGCGACTAATGTTGATCATATCTCTAATAGTATTTAAGTTATCAATTATCCTATATGCCAGCATAACAATGGAGATGATTTTTTAGAAATTATCTAGCAGTTGCACATATTGGGGGTTAGTTGTGCTGTTGTCTTCATAGGTTCACGTCTAAGTGGAAACACTGATTATTAGGTTCCCTAGATATTTTTTCAAAAAGCTTCAGAAATTATTTTTGTTATTTATTAGCAACATAATCATATATGCAAAATGACTGTCTAATATGCACCTTCAGAAATATATCAACGGTTAAAATATTTTGTATTATGCAAAAAAGTAAAAAAAATAAAAGTAAAATAAAGTCAAAATATGAAATTATAAAAATACTTAAGGCTTGCGATGCAGTAAGGATGATGCCCTCACAAAATACACCTATAGAAATAGGTCAACGCCTAGCATATTGTGTATTATGCAGTAAAGTGGATAAATAATAATAATAAATATTAACATGAGATAAAAATAAATACTTAGCACATAGGACACAATAAGGCCGTTGCCCTCGCATTTGCGAGGGCCACCCTGCTAGTTCTTCTAAAAATATGGCAGAAGGTTTTGGTATTTATTGGAATTTATGGCGGTGGAATCAATGTAAGGCGGTGCAGGTGGGCCCCACATGCCTTGGTCGGGCGCCCTAGGCATGGGGCGCGCCACCAGGCCGTGTGGGTCCACTGTTCCTCCTCTCGTTCCTTCCCGAAGCTTCCTGGATCCCTCGTTGCCCAACAAAAAATGTGTTAAATTGGCACTGTATTTTGACCTTCCTAGATATGGATTTCCTGCAAAACCAAAAACATGTAGAAAATAGGAACTGGAACTAGGCACTAGATTAATAGGTTAGTCCAGAAAAATAATATAAAATGCTATAAAAAGTATATAAAAGTGATAATATAATAGGATGAAACAATCAAAAATTATAGATACGTTTGAGACGTATCAGGTATCTGCCACCGTCTGAAGTAGTTGAATGCCGCTCACCGGTGACGACCAACACAGATGGAGAAGACGTTGCCGAGGTTATTCGGCGCCCGCGTGGTGACGAGCAGGTATGCTTCATCCCATTCCTTCTTTGTGGTTTGGGGTTTTCCTCTTCATCCTTTCTTCCGGGGCCTGCTTCATTTCTATGGCCTCCAACTCCATCACTTGACCCTGAATGGCCTCCACCACATTGCCTGTTTCGTGGCCTTGTGAGAGCTTTCCTCGGCATCGATCGAGCCGCAGTTCGGCCTCTGGCGCCGCTACTTTTTAGTCAAGCTCCAGACGAACATGACAGAGACATGTGAGTGTGGGGTTGCCGCCATCACCAAGGTGGCCGGATCCAGATACCTCAGCGGGGACCCAGCCGAAACCAACAAAAAGTGGCATGAGGGATGGTTTTACATCCTGGACATCGAGCTCAGCAATCCGCCTATATCCGGACTGGTTGAGTCATTCACCCCAATTCCACCATTCCGGCATAACTCCTGGAGCATGAAGTGCACACCAACCGACGCCAAAGAAGTCACCCAGCGTCATAAGATACTGCGGGACCATGCCGACCATGGCCTTACCATGATCGAGGTAAGGGCAACCATCCTGCACTGGGGAATCCAGCCTCTCAAAGCCGGGGAACATCCAATGTTTATGCACACCGGAGAGGATGATGTAACCCGGACCATGAAGGGTCGGATTCTACGAGAATAGATCGCTCCAAGGGATGCTCTCACTATTGTTCAAGGGAAAGAGGTCCGACCTCCCAAAAGAGATCGAATGGATTGGCTTCATCGTCACTGAACCGCTAACTGAAGTAAGTATCGCTTTGTTCTGAGTTCATCAATCTTGTTTGTCGATATGTTTAGCCTAACCTTGCGATACGTCTCAAACGTATCTATAATTTTTGATTTTTTAATGCTATTATGTTATCATTTTTTATACTTTTTGTAGCAATCTATATTATTTTTCTGGACTAACCTATTAATTTAGTGCCCAGTGCCAGTTCCTGTTTTCTGCTTGTTTTCGGTTTCGCAGGAAATCAATATCTACGGAGGTCAAAATATGTTGCCAATTTAACACGATTTTTTTTGGGCAACAAGAACCACTGGAAGCTTTGGGAAGCATCGAGAGGGGCCACCAGCCAGCCACATGGACACGGGGCCCGACCAGGGGGGTGGTCGCACCACCTGTCCATGTGGGGCCCTCGGTTACTGCCTTGACCTGATTCCACCGCCATAAATCCCTATAAATACCGAAACCATCTGTCGTACCTCCAGAAGAATTTTATCACTGCCGCAAGCCTCTATTCTGAAGATATCCCATCTGGAG
Organism: Elymus sibiricus; assembly: GCA_039707655.1. NCBI lineage: Eukaryota > Viridiplantae > Streptophyta > Magnoliopsida > Poales > Poaceae > Elymus > Elymus sibiricus. The sequence goes on from CM077674.1 coordinate 33,889,645, forward strand.
CCCTGTTCCAGAGCCCTATCGGAGGGGGAAGCCATTGCCGAACGCCTCTTCATCAACCTTGCTACCTCCAAGACCATGTGTGAGTAGTTCCTTCAGGACCTACAGGTCCATAGTAGTAGCTAGATGGTGCTCTCTCTCTCTCTCTTCTGGATCTTCAATAATATGTTCCCCTTCTTCCTTGTGTGATTGGGATCAATCCGATGTAATTTTGCGGTGTGTTTGTTGGGACATGATGAATTGTGAGTTTATGATCAGATTTTTCATTGAATCACATTGAATCTTTGGAAGTTTCTTTGCTCCGTAATTAAATTGCTTTGTATTTCTCTCCGATCTATCTATCTTCTTTGGCCAAGTTTGATTGATTTATCTTCAGTGGGGGAGGTGCTTTGTAGTGGGTTCAATCTTGCGGTGTTCTATATCCCAGTGACAGAATGGGGACAAGACATGTATTTGTATTGTTGCCACTAAGGATAAAACGACGGGGTTTGCTCTTATCCTGTCTACATTATGTCATCTTGCTTATTACGTTACTCTGTTTCTTGCAAACTTAATACTTGAAGATGCATGCTGGATAGCGGTCTTGGGGTGGAGTAATAGTAGTAGATGTACTTGGATTAACGTTCTACATGTCACGGACGTAATGCCTATATGAGATTATGCCATGAATGTTCATAGTTATAAAGATTGCTATTCTTGTCAATTGCCCAACTGTAATTTGTAAGCATGCCGTTTGCCTTCTTTAGAGAGAGTTACCTCTAGTGAACCTATGGCCCCTGGGTCTATTCTTCCATCAATACAAACTTCCACAAAATTGCTTCTTTACTATTTGCCTTAACTATTTTCTGTACCATTATCTTGTTGGAAATATGCCCTAGAGGCAATAATAAATTAGTTATTATTATATTTCCTTGTTCATGATAATCGTTTATTATCCATGCTATAATTGTATTGATTGGAAACTCAAATACATGTGTGGGTACATAGACAACACTGTGTCCCTAGTAAGCCTCTAGTTGACTAGCTCGTTGATCAAAGATGGTTAAGGTTTCCTAGCCATTGACATGAGATGTCATTTGATAACGGGATCACATCATTAGGAGAATGATGTGATGGACAAGACCCAAACTACGAACGTAGCATATGATCGTGTCAGTTTATTGCTATTGTTTTCTGCATGTCAAGTATATGTTCCTTTGACCATGAGATCATGCAACTCACTGACACCGGAGGAATACCTTGTGTGTATCAAACGTCGCAACGTAACTGGGCGACTATAAAGGTGCTCTACTGGTATCTCCGAGGGTGTCTGTTGGGTTGGCATGGATCAAGACTGGGATTTGTTACTCCGTATGACGGAGAGGTATCTCAGGGCCCACTCGGTAATACAACATCACAATGAGCCTTGCAAGCAATGTGACTAAAGTGTTAGCCACGAGATCTTGTATTACGGAACGAGTAAAGAGACTTGCCGGTAACGAGATTGAACTAGGTATAGTGATACCGACGATCGAATCTCGGGCAAGTAACATACCGAAGAACAAAGGGAACAACATACGGGATTAACTGAATCCTTGACATAGAGGTTCGACCGATAAAAGATCTTTGTAGAATATGTAGGAGCCAATATGGGCATCCAGGTCCCGCTATTGGTTATTGGCCGTAGAGGTGTCTCGGTCATGTCTACATAGTTCTCGAACCCGCAGGGTCTACACACTTAACGTTTGGTGACGATTAGTATAATTGAGTTATTATGTTGGTGACCGAAAGTTGTTCGGAGTCTCGGATAAGATCCCGGACATGACGAGGATCTCCGGAATAGTCCGGAGGTAAAGATTGATATATGTGATAATAGTGTTTTGATCTCCGGAAGAGTTCCGGAGTTCACCGGAAGGGGTTCCGGATGTTTACCGAAGTGTTCGGGTGCAGCAACACTTTATATGGGCCAAAGGGATAAAGCCCACGAGGTATTGGAAAGTGCAAAAGTAGTTTTGCTGCCGCGTAAGCGGTACTACCGCTTGGTGAAGCGGTACTACCGCCCGAGCGGTACTACCGCTTGTGTGAAGCGGTACTACCGCCCAAGCGGTACTACCGCTTGTGAGCGGTACTACCGCTTGTGCGCGGCTGTGCACGGTTCGGCAGGGATCCGAGTTGGACTCTTTTCCTGCGGGCCAAACCGACCTTGTGCGGGCAAAACTGACCTGGAGGAGGCTTTTACTCCAAGTTTAGACCCCAAGGCTCAACATATAAATAGAGGGGCAGGGCTAGCACACGAGATACATCAAGATTTCCCCAAGCCGTGTGCGGCAACCCTAACCCTCTAGTTCCTCCGTCATAATCTCCGTAGTGCTTGGCGAAGCCCTACAGAGATTGTTCCTCACCACCATCACCACGCCGTCGTGCTGCTGGAACTCAACCACTACTTCACCATCGCTCGCTGGATCGAGGAGGTGAAGGCGTCATCAAGCCGTACGTGTGTTGAACGCGGAGGTGCCGTCCGTTCGGTGCTAGTACGTGATCGGATCGAGGGACGACTTGCGATTTGGATCGCGAAGACGTTCGACTACATCAACCGCGTTTCTTAACGCTTCCGCTTAGCGATCTACAAGGGTATGTAGATTCACTCTCCCTCTCGTAGATGCTCATCACCATGGATAGATCTTGTGTGTGCGTAGGAAATTTTTTGTTTCCCATGCAACGTTCCCCAACAGTGGCATCATGAGCCAGGTCTATGCGGAGATGAGATCTCGAGTAGAACACAAACGAGTTGTGGGCGTGGGTGTATACATATTGCTTGCCGTTACTAGTTGATATTTGATTCAGCGGTACTGTGAGATGAAGCGGCCCGGACCGACTTTACGCGTACACTTACGCGAGACAGGTTCCTTCAACTAACATGTAACTTCGTTGCATAAAGATGGCTAGCGGGTGTCTGTCTCTCTCACTTTAGTTGAATCGATTTCAATGAAGAGGGTTCTTTTAGAAGATCAAAAAGCAATCACTACACCACGTTGTGGTTTTGCGTAGGTAAGAACGGTTCTTGCAAACCCGTAGCAGCCACGTAAAATTTGCAACAACAATTAGAGGACGTCTAACTTGTTTTTGCAGGGTATGATGTGATATGATATGGCCAATTACATGATGAGATATATGTGATGTATGAGATGATCATGTGTTGTATAGAATATCACGACTTGCATGTCGATGAGTACGGCAACTGGCAGGAGCCATAGAGTTGTCTTTAATTATTGTATGACCTGCGTGTCAATCATTAAGCGCAATGTAATGCTTTACTTTATCGCTAAACATTAGCAATAGTCGTGGAAGCAACAGTCGGCGCGACAACCTTATGGCGACACGTTGATGGAGATCAAGATGATGGAGATCATGGTGTCATGCCGGTGACGATGGAGATCATGCCGGTGCTTTGGAGATGGAGATCAAAAGCACAAGTTCATGGCCATATCATGTCACTTGTGATTTGCATGTGATGTTAATCCTTTTATGCATCTTATTTTGCTTAGAACGACGGTAGCATTATAAGGTGATCCCTCACTTAAATTTCAAGAAAAATTGTGTTCTCCCCGAGTGTGCACCGTTGCGAAAGTTCGTCGTTTCGAGACACGCCGTGATGATCGGGTGTGATAGACTCCACGTTCACATACAACGGGTGCAAGCCATGTTGCACACGCGGAACACTCGGGTTAAACTTGACGAGCCTAGCATGTACAGACATGGCCTCGGAACACAAGAGACCGAAAGGTCGAACATGAGTCATATAGTAGATATGATCAACATGAAGATGTTCACCATTGAAACCACCTCAACTCACGTGATGATCGGACTTGAGTTGGTGGATTTGGATCATGTTACACTCGAATGATCGGAGGGATGTCAATTTGAGTGGGAGTTTTTTAAGTAATATGATTAACTAAACTCATTATCTAGAACAATAGTCTAAGTTGTCTTTGCTATATTTATGTTGTAGATCATGGCTCGCGCAGTAGCACCCCTGAATTTTAATGCGTTCCTAGAGAAAGCTAAGTTGAAAGATGATGGAAGTAACTTTGTGGACTGGGCCCGTAATCTAAGGATTATCCTTACGGCTTCCCAGAAGGCTTATGTCCTTGATGCACCGCTTGGTGATCCACCCGCTCCAGTTGAGTCTCTAGACGTTGTGAACGCCTGGCAGGCTCGTTCTGATGATTACTCAATAGTTCAATGTGCAATGTTGTATGGCTTAGAACCGGGACTTCAAAGACGTTTTGAACGTCATGGAGCATATGAGATGTTCCAGGAATTGAAGTTTATCTTTCAGAAGAATGCCCGGATCGAGAGATATGAGATCTCCGATAAGTTCTATGCTTGCAAGATGGAGGAGAACAGGTCTATCAGTGATCACGTGCTCAGAATGTCTGGGTACTCCACCCGTCTGGCTGAATTGGGGATGCCCCTTCCGCCAGAGGCTATCACTGACAGAGTTCTTCAATCATTACCACCTAGCTACAAGAGCTTCGTGTTGAACTATAACATGCACGGGATGAACAAGTCAGTCGCCGAGCTGTTTGCGATGCTGAAAGTCGCTGAGTCTGAAATTCAGAAGGAGCATCAAGTGTTGATGGTCAATAAAACCACTAGTTTCAAGAAGAATGGCAAGGGTAAGAAGGGTAACCCCAAGAAGAGTGGCAAAGCAGTTGCTCCTCTAGTGAAGAAACCCAAGGCTGGACCCAAACCAGAAACTGTGTGTTTTCATTGCAAGGGAACTGGACACTGGAAGCGGAACTGCCCCAAGTATTTGGCTGACAAGAAGGCGGCCAACATCAAACAAGGTATATATGATATACATGTTATTGATGTGTACCTTACCAACTCTCGTTGTAGTGCCTGGGTATTTGATACCGGTGCGGTTGCTCATATTTGCAACTCAAAACAGGAACTGCGGAATAGACGGAGGCTGGCAAAGGACGAAGTGACGATGCGCGTGGGAAATGGTTCCAAGGTTGATGTGATCGCCGTCGGCACGCTCGCTCTTCGATTACCGTCGGGATTAGTGATGAACCTAAATAAGTGTTATTTGGTGCCTGCATTAAGCATGAACATTATATCTGGATCTTGTTTATTGCGAGATGGTTACTCATTTAAATCAGAGAATAATGGTTGTTCTATTTATATGAGTAATATCTTTTATGGTCATGCACCCAATGTGAGGGGTTTATTCTTATTGAATCTCGATAGTAATGATACACATGTTCATAACATTGATGCCAAAAGATGTAGAATTGATAATGATAATACCACTTTCTTGTGGCACTGCCGTTTAGGTCATATTGGCGTTAAACGCATGAGGAAGCTCCATGCTGATGGACTTTTGGAGTCACTTGATTTTGAATCACTTGACACATGTGAGCCATGCCTCATGGGCAAGATGACTAAAACGCCGTTCTCTGGAATAATGGAACGGGCAAGTGACTTATTGGAAATCATACATACTGATGTGTGCGGTCCGATGAGCATTGAGGCGCGCGGTGGTTATCGTTACTTTCTCACCTTCACTGATGACTTAAGTAGATATGGGTATATTTACTTAATGAAACACAAGTCTGAAACATTTGAAAAGTTCAAACAATTTCAGAGTGAAGTTGAGAATCATCGTAACAAGAAGATTAAATTCCTACGATCTGATCGAGGAGGAGAATATCTGAGTTATGAGTTTGGCAGTCACTTAAGACAATGTGGAATTGTTTCACAACTAACACCGCCTGGAACACCACAGCGTAATGGTGTGTCCGAATGTCGTAATCGAACCTTATTAGATATGGTGTGATCTATGATGTCTCTTGCCGATTTGCCACTATCGTTTTGGGGTTATGCATTAGAGACAGCTGCATTCACTTTAAATAGGGCACCATCGAAATCCGTTGAGACGACGCCATATGAACTTTGGTTTGGCAAGAAGCCAAAGCTGTCGTTTCTTAAAGTTTGGGGATGTGATGCTTATGTCAAAAAGCTTCAGCCTGAAAAGCTGGAACCCAAAGCGGAGAAATGCGTCTTCATAGGATACCCAAAAGAGACTGTTGGGTATACCTTCTACCTCAGATCCGAAGGCAAAGTGTTTGTCGCTAAAAACGGAACATTTCTTGAGAAAGAGTTTCTCTCGAAAGAATTGAGTGGGAGGAAGATAGAACTTGATGAGGTTATTGAACCTTTACTTCAACCTAAGAGTAGCGCAGCGCAGAAAGTTGTTTCTGTGGAGCCTACATTAGCTAAAGAGGAAGTTAATGATGATGATCATGAAGCTTTGGATCAAGTTGCTATCGAACCTCGTAGGTCGACAAGGACGCGTACTGCTCCTGAGTGGTACGGCAACCCTGTCTTAGAAGTCATGTTGTTAGACAACGATGAACCTACGAGCTATGGAGAAGCGATGATGGGCCCGGATTCCGAGAAGTGGTTAGAGGCCATGAAATCCGAGATGGGATCCATGTATGAAAACAAAGTATGGACTTTGGAAGTATTACCTGAAGGGCGTAAGGCCATTCAGAACAAATGGATCTTTAAGAGGAAGACGGACGCGGACGGTAATGTCACCGTCTATAAAGCTCGACTTGTGGCAAAGGGTTTTTCACAAGTTCAAGGAGTTGACTACGATGAGACCTTCTCACCCGTAGCGATGCTTAAGTCCGTCAGAATCATGTTAGCAATAGCTGCCTTTTTCGATTATGAAATTTGGCAGATGGATGTCAAAACAGCGTTCCTTAACGGTTACCTTAAGGAAGAGTTGTATATGATGCAACCAGAAGGTTTTGTCGATCCAGAGAATGCTGACAAAGTTTGCAAACTCCATCGATCCATTTATGGACTGGTGCAAGCATCTCGGAGTTGGAATCTTCGCTTTGATGAAGTGATCAAAGCGTTCGAGTTTATACAAGTTTACGGAGAAGCTTGTATTTACAAGAAAGTGAGTGGGAGCTCTATAGCGTTTCTAATATTATATGTGGATGACATATTACTGATTGGAAACAATATAGAAATGCTGGAAAGCGTAAAGGAATATTTGAACAAGAGTTTTTCAATGAAGGACCTAGGAGAAGCTGCTTTCATATTAGGCATAAAGATCTATAGAGATAGATCAAGACGCTTAATAGGACTTTCACAAAGCACATACCTTGATAAGATTTTGAAGAAGTTCAAAATGGATCAGTCCAAGAAGGGGTTCTTGCCTGTTTTGCAAGGTGTGAAGTTGAGTAAGACTCAATGCCCAGTGACTGCAGGAGATAGAGAAAAGATGAATGTCATCCCCTATGCTTCAGCCATAGGCTCTATCATGTATGCAATGCTGTGCACAAGACCCGATGTCAGCCTTGCCATAAGTATGGTCGGAAGGTTTCAAAGTGATCCAGGAATGGAACACTGGACGGTGGTCAAGAATATCCTGAAGTACCTGAAAAGGACTAAGGACATGTTTCTCGTTTATGGAGGTGATCAAGAGCTCGTCGTAAAGGGTTACGTCGATGCAAGCTTTGACACTGATCCGGATGACTCTAAGTCGCAAACCGGATACGTATTTATTCTTAATGGGGGTGCGGTTAGCTGGTGCAGTTCCAAGCAAAGCGTGGTAGCTGATTCTACATGCGAAGCGGAGTACATCGCAGCCTCGGAGGCGGCGAAGGAAGGTGTCTGGATGAAGGAGTTCATGACAGATCTTGGAGTAGTGCCTAGTGCACTTAACCCAATGACTCTGTTTTGTGATAATACTGGTGCCATTGCTCTAGCCAAGAAACCAAGATTTCACAAGAGGACCAGACACATAAAGCGACGTTTCAATTCCATCCGCGATTACATCAAGGAGGACGACATAAATATTTGCAAAGTACACACGGATCTAAATGTTGCAGATCCGATGACTAAACCCCTTCCAAGGGCTAAACATGAACAACACCAGAACTGCATGGGTGTTCGATTCATTACAATGTAAATCACATAGTGATGTGAACTAGATTATTGACTCTAGTGCAAGTGGGAGACTGTTGGAAATATGCCCTAGAGGCAATAATAAATTAGTTATTATTATATTTCCTTGTTCATGATAATCGTTTATTATCCATGCTATAATTGTATTGATTGGAAACTCAAATACATGTGTGGGTACATAGACAACACTGTGTCCCTAGTAAGCCTCTAGTTGACTAGCTCGTTGATCAAAGATGGTTAAGGTTTCCTAGCCATTGACATGAGATGTCATTTGATAACGGGATCACATCATTAGGAGAATAATGTGATGGACAAGACCCAAACTACGAACGTAGCATATGATCGTGTCAGTTTATTGCTATTGTTTTCTGCATGTCAAGTATCTGTTCCTTTGACCATGAGATCATGCAACTCACTGACACCGGAGGAATACCTTGTGTGTATCAAACGTCGCAACGTAACTGGGCGACTATAAAGGTGCTCTACAGGTATCTCCGAGGGTGTCTGTTGGGTTGGCATGGATCAAGACTGGGATTTGTTACTCCGTATGACGGAGAGGTATCTCAGGGCCCACTCGGTAATACAACATCACAATGAGCCTTGCAAGCAATGTGACTAAAGTGTTAGCCACGAGATCTTGTATTACGGAACGAGTAAAGAGACTTGCCGGTAACGAGATTGAACTAGGTATAGTGATACCGACGATCGAATCTCGGGCAAGTAACATACCGAAGAACAAAGGGAACAGCATACGGGATTAACTGAATCCTTGACATAGAGGTTCGACCGATAAAAGATCTTCGTAGAATATGTAGGAGCCAATATGGGCATCCAGGTCCCGCTATTGGTTATTGGCCGTAGAGGTGTCTCGGTCATGTCTACATAGTTCTCGAACCCGCAGGGTCTACACACTTAACGTTTGGTGACGATTAGTATAATTGAGTTATTATGTTGGTGACCGAAAGTTGTTCGGAGTCTCGGATAAGATCCCGGACATGACGAGGATCTCCGGAATAGTCCGGAGGTAAAGATTGATATATGTGATAATAGTGTTTTGATCTCCGGAAGAGTTCCGGAGTTCACCGGAAGGGGTTCCGGATGTTTACCGAAGTGTTCGGGTGCAGCAACACTTTATATGGGCCAAAGGGATAAAGCCCACGAGGTATTGGAAAGTGCAAAAGTAGTTTTGCTGCCGCGTAAGCGGTACTACCGCTTGGTGAAGCGGTACTACCGCCCGAGCGGTACTACCGCTTGTGTGAAGCGGTACTACCGCCCAAGCGGTACTACCGCTTGTGAGCGGTACTACCGCTTGTGCGCGGCTGTGCACGGTTCGGCAGGGATCCGAGTTGGACTCTTTTCCTGCGGGCCAAACCGACCTTGTGCGGGCAAAACTGACCTGGAGGAGGCTTTTACTCCAAGTTTAGACCCCAAGGCTCAACATATAAATAGAGGGGCAGGGCTAGCACACGAGATACATCAAGATTTCCCCAAGCCGTGTGCGGCAACCCTAACCCTCTAGTTCCTCCGTCATAATCTCCGTAGTGCTTGGCGAAGCCCTGCAGAGATTGTTCCTCACCACCATCACCACGCCGTCGTGCTGCTGGAACTCAACCACTACTTCACCATCGCTCGCTGGATCGAGGAGGTGAAGGCGTCATCAAGCCGTACGTGTGTTGAACGCGGAGGTGCCGTCCGTTCGGTGCTAGTACGTGATCGGATCGAGGGACGACTTGCGATTTGGATCGCGAAGACGTTCGACTACATCAACCGCGTTTCTTAACGCTTCCGCTTAGCGATCTACAAGGGTATGTAGATTCACTCTCCCTCTCGTAGATGCTCATCACCATGGATAGATCTTGTGTGTGCGTAGGAAAATTTTTGTTTCCCATGCAACGTTCCCCAACATATCTATCTATCTATCTATCTATTTGCTTTTAACCTTGTAATTAGCAAGAGAAGGGGCTTGACAATCCCCTTGCCACGTTGGGTTCAAGTATTTTATCTTGTTTGTGTGTAGGTACTGCTTATCTTGGAAGTTTATTGATTCCTACTGGTTCGATTAAACCTTGGTTCTTCACCGAGGGAAAGCTTTGCTACTATCTACATCACCCTTCCTCTTTAGGGAAACCCAATGACTCATGTGGGAGTACCAAAGAAATGTCTGGCGCCGTTGCCGGGGAATCATCTTCTACAAAATCAGGTGCCTTCACACAAACTCCTTACTTTACTTGTTCTTTTTCTTGCCTAGTTATGTTATCCTTATCATTGATCCACTAAACAGAAACAAAAATAAATATATATATATGGATCCTTCTCCACTAGCTGGACTTTTCAAAAATTCTAATTATGATAAACCAATATCTAGTGATGAAAATGCCATTGTGGTAAACTCTTTGAAAGAAAATATGAAGTTGAGTGCGCTTCTCAATCTTTACGAAGTTTTCCTTGAAAATCGTGAATCTGAATTTTTTTATGAAGTGTTAAAAGAAAAATTTCTAAAGTAATTGATGAGTGTTCCTTGAATGAAAAGCATGATTGCAATGATAGTAGTATGAATTCTATGAATATCAATTGTGCTAATGATACGCAAAGCTATAAGCTTGGGGATGATGAGTTTGATGAACATGATATTTTTAGTCCCCCTACTAATGAAGAAGTTATAAAAGAAAAATATGCTTGTGATAAACATGATGATCTTTATTATTCAAGTGATGAAGATGACACACTTGATGAAAATATTTCTTTTTATTGTGACACTATGTCTGTAGGCACTATTGATGATGATTCTGTTATGCCTACTACTTATTATGATGATTATGATTGGGGAGATAATTATGATGCTTCTTGTGATCTTGTAAATTTATTTGAGCCTCATGATGAATATATTAATGATAATAATGTTTGCAATACTATTAAAAGTGGGTTTGGAAGAGCATCAACTTTAGGTAGTAATGATCCCACTATTTTGGAAAATGATCAATCTTATGATTTTTTTGATAAAAGTAGGTTTGGAGAGGTCATGACTTTAGTTAATGTTAATCCCACTATCTTGGAAAATTATCAAATTTGTATGCATGTGGATAATAAAGAGAATGTTTTATATGATTATTGTTGAATTTGGTTTTCATCCTACATGTAATTATTTTGAGAGAGGTAAGTATGGTTATAGAAATCTTCATGTTACTAAATTACCTCTCTTTATGTTAAAGTTGTCAATGTTTCATGCTTCTTCCTACTTGCTTATGCTAGGTATTGTTTGCCTTAATAATTTGTTTTCATATAAAGTACCTATGCATAGGAAGTGGGTTAGACTTAAATGTGCTTGTTACATTCTATATGATGCTCTCTTTGTGATTCAATTCTTATTTTTCAAGTGAGCATCATCAAAATCTCGAGCCTATCTTAATGGCTATAAAGAAAGAGCTTGCGAGAGACAACCCAAAGTTTAGTGGGTCTACATAATTATTCCTACTGAAGTCATTATGTTTGTATCTTTTCTTTTTATTTTTGTGCCAAGTAAAGCCTTTGGGATGTTGCAAATGCATGGTTGTTAGGTTCTGTGCAGAAACAGAAACTTGTGTGCCTAGTACTTCAATTGTTTATCTGTACTTGAACGTGATCAATTGCTGAAATTTTTACACAGTGCTGCATTATAAGTTGTCTACCACGTCCTAATTTTTTAGAATTTTTGGAGTTACAGAAGTAAAGAATTAATTAGATCTTTACATACTATTCTGTTTTTGATAGATTGTTGTTATGTTTTCTTTGACTGCTTGTTTTAGAGTTTCCATGGCTAATATTGGGGGATATAAATTGTTGAAATGATAGGATACAGTAGACTTTACCTGGAAATAAATATGCATCTTGTCTTGATAGTACATGATTGGGAGATTTATTTTTAATGTACTAACCTACCTCACGAGTTTTGTTAAGTTTTGTGTGGATGATGTTTTTAAGATCGAGGGGAGACAGCGATATGCAATGAACAAGTAGTGGCATGAGCCTAAGCTTGAGGATGCCCAAGGCACCTCAAGGTAATATTCAAGGAAGACTCAAGCGTCTAAGCTTGGGGATGCCTCGGAAGGCATCCCCTCTTTTCGTCATCAACAACTATCGGTATGTCTCGGTTGGACCTCCGTTGTTATTTGTCCACATGATATATGTTTTGCTCGGAGCGTCTTTTGCTTTTATTTTAGTTTTGTTTGCTGCTTGTCACAATCATTATGTCCTGGTCGCACTTGTTGGAGAGACACACATTGGTTTATTATTTATAGAATGCTCATTGATCTTCACTTATATCTATTGGAGTTGAGGCAATTGGTCTTGTACTTCACTAATATTTGTTTGAGCACAGTGATATGTTATGTTTTTATAGAAAAGATTAGGACTCTCTTGCCTCACTTATATCTTTTTAGAGAGTTGAATAATAATTGGTAATTTTCATTGATTTATATGTTGGTCCTAAAAATAATAGGTATGTAGAAGTGGTATAATAAAAACTTGCATGAAACTTGATAGAATAATTAAACTAGATAATCGGGTTCCTTGCAATGATTTTGAGATAGTGAGTGGGTAATTATTTTTGTGTAGCCTTGAGGACTTGTGTGAAGTAGTGGAAAGGTGTCATAAGGTCATACACATTAATACTTGTGGTCGTTTAAGTGAAACTGATTATGAGGGGTCTAAGTTGAAGAACATCGTAAGTAACCACCATGTAGAATGGGTCGGGAAGCCTAGCAGACTTCAGTTCGTCAAACTCACCGCTTGGAATGATCGGTCTCATGGTTAACTCGGTGTAGACTATGAAGTATTAGTGAGATGTTTTGGTTCATGAGTTGCGGTCTTTACAGCACTTCCATCTATCCATATTTTGCTAGCCTCTTCGGTGCCGTGCATTGCCCACTCTCACATCGAGACATGGTGCAAACTTAGCCGGTGCATTCAACCCCGTGGAATGATACGCTCTCTCACACATAAGCCTCATTATATCTTCCTCAAAATAGTCACCATACCTACCTATTATGGCATTTCCATAGCCATTCTGAGATATATTGCCTTGCAACTTCCATTGTCCCTATTCATTACATGACTTGAGTATTCATTGTCATTTTGCTTTGCATGATCATATAGCGCTGACATGATATTTGTGGCAAAGCCACCGTTCATCATTATTAATACATGTGACTTTAGATCATTGCACATCCTGGTACACTGCCAGAGGCATTCATATGTAGTCATCATATTGTTTCATATTATGAGTTGTAAGTAAAATAAAAGTTTGATGCATTCTAGAGTGCGCCCCTACCTGTGAGGAATATAAAATAAATAAATAAAAAAGAGAAGAAAGAGAGGCCAAAAAGAGCCCATCAAAAAATGAGAGAAAAGGAGAGAAGGGGTGCACTACTATCCATTACCACACTTGTGCTTCAAAGTAGCACCATGTATTTCATATAGAGAGTTTTCATGTTATTCATTACATATGCTAGTGGGATTTTCACATTATAGAACTTGTCTTGAATATTCCAATGACGAGCTTCCTCTAATACTCGAGGACTTCATTGAGCAAGCAAGTTGGATGCACACTCACTTATCTACATTAGGAGAGCTTTCATACACTTATATCTCCAGTGCATCCGTTGCATGGCAATCCCTACTCCTCACATTGACATCGATTGTAAGGCCTCTCCATTGCCTAACGATCAAGATGCGTTGATGTGAGAATTTCTCATATTTTTGTCTTCTCAATTAAAACCCCATCATCATTCTCTATGCCATCTTAAGTGCTAAGACCAAGGCTTGTGAATTGAGCATTAAGCGGAGTGCTAAGTAGTTGAAAAGGGCTCGTCATGGATTCGGTTGCTTGACTGAAGCTCTAGGTTGTGTTATGGGAAGATGTTTGAATATGATAAAGCCTTGAGTGATTGGGGACATGTATATGACATTATGAGTATTAATTGGTATTACATGAAAGCGTTAATCCATGAAAAGCAATAGTAATCTTGTTTACACTTTTTGATGTTACTTGTTATCAATTATGAGATTATTGCTTTGAATCACTTTTGTCCTATGTTCACACCACTGTTATATCATTTGATCAAGATCATGCTAGGTAGCATTGCACGTCAAAAATTATCTATGTTTATCATTTACCTACTCGAGGACGAGCAGGAATAAAGCTTGGGGATGCTAATACGTCTCAAATGCATCTATAATTTTTGATTGTATAATGCTATTATGTTATCATTTTTATATACTTTTTATAGAAATGGATATTATTTTTCTGGACTAACCTATTAATTTAGTGCCCAGTGCCAGTTCCTGTTTTCTGCTTGTTTTTGGTTTCGTAGGAAATCAATATCTACGGAGGTCAAAATACGTTGCCCATTTAACATGATTTTTTTTGGGCAACAAGAAACACTGGAAGCATCGGGAAACGTCGAGAGGGGCCGCCAGCCAGCCACACGGACACGTGGCACGGTCAGGGGGGTGGCAGCGCCACCTGTCCATGTGGGGCCCTCGGTTACTGCCTTGACCTGATTGCACCGCCATAAATCCCTATAAATACCGAAACCATCTGTCGTACCTCCAAAAGAATTTTATCGCCGCCGCAAACCTCTGTTCCGAAGAGATCCCATCTGGAGCCCAATTCCGGAGCCCTGCCGGAGGCCTCATCATCAACTTTGCTGCCTCCATGACCTTGTGTGAGTAGTTCCTTCGGGACCTACAGGTCCATAGTAGTAGCTAGATGGTGCTCTCTCTCTTTTGGATCTTCAGTACCATGTTCCCCTTCTTTCTTGTATGATTGGGATCAATCCGATGTAATTTTGCGATGTCTTTGTTGGGACATGATGAATTATGAGTTTATGATCAGATTATTCATTTAATCATATTGAATCCTTTGAAGTTTCTTTGCTGCGTAATTAAATAGCTTTGTATTTCTCTTCGATCTATCTATCTTCTTTGGCGAAGTTCAATTGATTTATCTTTAGTGGGAGAGGTGCTTTGTAGTGGGTTCAGTCTTGCGGTGTTCTATATCCCAGTGATAGAATGGGGACAAGGAGCGTATTTGTATTGTTGCCACTAAGGACAAAATGATGGGGTTTGTTCTTATTGCTAGATTTCTTCCTGTCTACATTATGTCATCTTGCTTATTGCGTTACTCGGTTTCTTGCAAACTTAATACTTTGAGATGCATGCTGGATAGCGGTCTTGGGGTGGAGTAATAGTAGTAGATGCAGTTGGATTAACGGTCTACTTGTCACGGACATAATACCTATATGAGATTATGCCATGAATGATCATAGTTATAAAGATTGCTATTCTTGTCAATTGCCCAACTGTAATTTGTTAGCATGCCATTTGACTTCTATCGAGAGAGTTACCTCTAGTGAACCTATGGCCCTCGGGTCTATTCTTCCATTAATACAAAGTTCTACAAAATTTGCTTCTTTACTATTTTCCTTTACTATTTGCCTACCATTATCTATCTATCTATCAATTTGCTTTTAACCTTGTAACTAGCAAGACAAGGGGCTTGACAACCCCCTTGCCACGTTGGGTGCAAGTATTTTATCTTGTTTGTGTGTAGGTACTTCTTATCTTGGCAGTTTGTTGATTCCTACTGGTTCGATTAAACCTTGGTTCTTCACTGAGGGAAAGCTTTGCTACTATGTACATCACCCTTCCTCTTTGGGGAAACCCAACGACTCCTATGGGAGTAGCACCTTGCTTTGTTTAGAAATGCCAGAGAGTCTCTGAATGTCTGTTTTCACCGGCTCCTCAACCTGAAGGTCCGATGGGCGCCACCCTACAACAACTTCTTATGGTTGATGTCACTTAGGCCTACAACCGATCTGCGAGCGTCGGAGGAAGCCAATGTGGTGAGGAGGAGACCGGAAGTGCTGATTCATCTTTGAGCACTGAAGATGAGGAGACCGGCTCGAGGTAGTTCGTCATGCAGAAAAGAGGCTGTGATGATGGGGCTTCGGTCTCCCAAGTGGCTCCCCCCAGCCGGAAACCGAAACCGGCGTAGAGGTACGGAAAAACAGGCGCCAGGACCTAACCACCGAGGTGCCCGTTCCTTCAGACGTGCCAACAGGAGGGGCATCATTTCTTTCTCCACCCTGAGAGGTGAAGAAGAGGGTTGTCGGCACCAAGAAAATGTCAATTTCCTTCTGCATCTCACTTTAGATGGTTGAACTATTCTTCTGATGCCAGAATTGCCGGTCTATAGGAAACAAAGGAATCCAGGCGATGACCTACCCGGTCAGGCCGGCAAGGAGACCCTGGGGCATTAATGGTGAAGCCGATCTCCATGGTGCTGGCAGCACCTGAAATGACGACGAGCTTGCCTGAGCATGGCAGCCTGGCCTGCTGTCCAATGGGGGATATCGAACCTGCCATTGTGCCTGCCGTGGGGGTTTCGACCGAGGATCCCTCTGCCAGTTTGCCGATAGGAGGCAATGAAGATGTGGTCCCAGCTCATGAAGTTGTGGGATCAGACCAGCCCATGCCAGATGCGATGCGGGAGCTGGCCGTCATGCAGAATACGCCAGCTGTTCCTATTCCTCCAGTTGTATCTTCAACCAGGCTGTCTGCTGAGGCCGGGGCCATGGTGACCGCTCGTCGCTGGCGTGCCAGGCCTTCCTCTTTTGCAAGTGCTGCAATTGGGCAGATGCCGTTAGAGATGATGATGGACTCCTCTGAGGCAAGGAACATGATCCAACAGCATGGTACAGTCCTCACCTTACTGAGGATCAGAGGATCGCCCTAACCTGCTCGCGTGAAGCCGGCAAGACCATGGAGGATGCAGTGAAGTAGCTAGCGACGGTCTTTGAGTCATCTATTGAGGTAAGTGACTTTGTTGATTTTGTCTTTCAATTTTCCCCTATAGGAAGTAGCCCTCGTGCTACTGGGCGGTTTCCCAAACCCAGCCTGCAGCTCGAAATTTTCGTTCTCTTGTTTTCGTTGAATTGCTCTTCCAGTAGCCCCCAAGCCGCTGCATGGCCTGCATCGCAAGCTAGACCGTGGGTCATTGATTAGGAGTTGGAATTTTTCCGCGCAATGTAGAGTAGCCCCCGAGACTCAGACTAGGCTGGAAAGCTGGTTTAAGTATTGAAATTGTGGAGAACTTTGATTTTTTTTGATGAAAATGGTGGTCTAGTAGCCCCCAAGACTCAGGCCGGGCTGAGGATCAAAGCCTTCTTTTTAGACCTTGTGTTGCAAATCTTCTTTGGTTCCATTGATGTATACAGTAGCCCCTGCGACTTAGGCCGGGCTAAAAGGCCGGTCTGAGGATCAAAATCTGTTTGTCAGGAACTGTTGGCGACACTATCCATAAGTGTTTTATTGTGCTGTTCCTTCTTGCTTCCTGTAGTTGAATATTGATCGGCTATATGTTACTTGTAGTTACTTCAAAGAAAATCACCGAGTTAGAGGAGAGGCTTGCCGGTAGTGTCAGCTGGTCTGACCTCGAGGCAACTCTAGACTACTCGGGAGCAAAGCAAGAATCTTTCTCAGATCCATCAGGAGGAAGAGCAGAGAACCAAGGTGGCCCAGGAAGCTGCCGAGGTGCTAAAAAATGAGCTCGAGACCGAGCAAGCGAAGGTGGCCTTTGAAAAAGAGGCCAACAAGTGCTATAAAAATGGTTTTTAAAGAGGACCAGGTAGCCATAGACAAGCTACAAGCCACAACCAAGGAATTTTCTAAAACAGTCGCTGGATGCCGGAACGTAGATCTCCATTCCAAGGCTAACGAAGAAAAACTCAAGTCCTTGCAGGACAAGGTGTCTGCCCTAACTTCCGAAGTTGACAAGTTAAAGGAGTTGGTGAAGAACGCCAACTTGGCATGTCGAAAGGCCGAGATTGGTCGGGACAAGGTGGATTCCACTTTTGCCGGTAAACTTCTTTCTGTTACCCCTCCTGTATGTCAGTTGAATGTTCCTTATGATTTTTGTCTTGCAGTTCTCTTCCCTAACTTGGTTGCTGACACTACCTCTGCTGCTCAGTACTACGAGCGGTTGAATGATCCGGAGAAGCAACAACTCCGGGCCTTCTGGGCGCAATTCCAGGAGGAGGGAGAGGAGGTCACGTTTCCTAATTCGCTAAGGCAACTGGCCAAACTTCTCAAGCTAGCCCAGCCAGCCATGGAGGCCGCCTTCCTCATGCTCTGGTCCAGAGAGGTGTTGTCAGTAGAGTTCTTCACATTGGCGATGCGTCTTCAAGTCAGACCGGCATGAATCATGCAATGGAAGAGCTCGGCTGTGCGGGAAGGGGCACGACTTGCATTTGCAATGATCAAGTCCCACTATCCTGTTCTGGACTAGGAGACCATCGACCAGGAAGACCCTCTCAGTGCAGGTGGCAACCCGGTTGACCCGGACTCCTTCTTTACCACGGTGCTCCCTTATGGCCTAGAAACTGAGTCCCATTGCTCCCTGATAGAGATGGCAGAGTAGATCAGTTAGGAGACAGGGTTGTATGCATCTCGAGAAGCCGAGTATAAAGAAACTTGTAAAAACTTGTTGCAAATTTATGCTAAGTTTAATTATTGCTGATATGTGGTTTTTATCAAAATCATTCCAGTGTGCCCTATGCTTAACTGTATCTGAACCCGGTTTCAGGCTGGCTAGCCTAAGCTTTAGCTCTCGCCATCATTTAAGATGATAACTAGGAGTGCTCCCGCTGTCATTTAAGATGATAACTAGGACTGGGTAGTCTGGACCAGTGTTTTGATTTTTGGTTTGAGATATTTTTGCCCGAGGCTGATGGCCGAAATTTGGCCATTTTAACAAAAATTGGCTGAAATTTGACCAAAATTTGACTGAAATTTGATCAAAATTTTCCAAATTTGACCAATTTCAGCCAAAAGATACTTTCCGCCCAGGCCGAGATGGCCGAAATTCGGCTGAAATCCGGTTTTTTCAGTCGAAAATCAAAACACAGATCCGGACTAGACTGAAACACAAGTTTGGAATTTCATCATAGAATAAACAGGTATGCAACTGGGGAAAAAAGTTTCAGCCGACTTGCGGCGCAGAGAGAGGACCCAGCCCCCGGGTGCAGGATCTAAGATCAACCGACTTACGTAGTGGCCAGGGGTGGTCAATATATTTAGCCGATCAAAGAACAAAGGAAATTATAAAAGGGCCTGATTTGGGGCAGAACATCTTTCTTAACACATAAAAAGTTTGATCGAACTAAACATGAAATGAAAGCTTAAAAAAGTTTAAGTGTAAAAACTATGTTATAGTTGAATGTTCCATGGATTTGGCTCGAGGATGTCGGTTTTGATACTCCAGATCCGATATGCTCTGTCATGCAACACTTGGTCAATGACGTATGGGCCCTCCCACGGTGACATGAGCTTGTGGTGTCCTTCCTTATTCTGGATGAGGTGTAGCACGAGGTCTCCGACGTTAAACACCCAGCCTCACACCTGTTGTTCATGGTACCGGCATAGCTGCTACTGATAGATGGCCGATCTGGCTAAAGAGACAACCCATTCTTCTTCCAAAAGATCGAGAGCATCCTGGTGCTACCGTTCTACATCTTCCTCGACATACTGAGCTACGTGAGGTGCATCATGTTCGAGGTCACTGGGCAAGACGGCCTCGGCTCCATACACCATAAAGAACGGTTTGTATCATGTAGACTAGTTTGGCGTTGTGCGCAAGCTCTAGAGGATGGAATCAAGCTCATCCACCCAGTTGCCTACGATGTCCTCCAAAGACGTCCAAATTCTGGGCTTCAAGCCCCCAAGTATCAAACCGTTAGAGTATTTGACCTACCCATTGGACTGCGGATGAGCTACAGATGCAAAGTCGAGGTTGATCCGACGGCTGCTGCAATAATCCCTGAGCTTCTTGGACTTGCAGTTGGTGGTGTTATCTATGATGATACTGTGAAGCATGCCGAAACGGTGGATGATTTCTGAGATGAACTATATGGCCGGCCCAGTGGCTTGGCTGGTTACTGGCTTGTCCTCAATCCACTTGGTGAACTTGTCGATGGCAACTAGCAGGAGATATCTGGATCCACTTGGTGAACACGCTGGTTATGCTGGGTTTCTAGAGCTCTCCGTTAACCGAGGCATATGCCTATGATCAGCGTATGATGCACCGGGCTTCCTCCTTGCCTTCTAGGAGCTCGCGCCGTAGTACGTACGCCAGAACAAGCTTGGTCCAGGCCGGGATAATAGCCATAATATCGTGGGATGAGCCTTCATCGCCAGCCCCCGAGCCCCCAGGTTCAGAACTGCCAGGTTCTGTATTGCTGGCCTCTGAGCTACCAGGTTCTAAGCCCCCGGGCTCTGAGGCCGGTTTTTGTTCTACCGGTGTCCTGATAGACAGCTGATGCAGCAGCTCAAGGAAAATGTTGTCTGGTACTCGTTCACGCAGGGCTCCCATCTTGGCTAGAACGTCGGATACCAAGTTATCAGCGTGCTTGACGTGGTGGAATTCCAGGCCATCGAATCGGGCTACGAGTTTCTGGACCTCCTCCCGATATGCAATCATTCTCGGATCCTTTGCCTCAAAGTTCCTGTTAATCTAGGAGACAGCGATGTCAGAATCCCCATGCACCTCGAGCTGCTATATGCCCATGGTGATGGCCATGCGAAGGCCATGTTGTTATGTCTCATACTCTGCCGCGTTGTTGGAGTTGGTGTACAAAATCTGGAGTACATAACACAGAGTCCCCAATTGGAGATACCAGGACCACTTGAGCCCCCAAGCCAGGAATCATTTTGGAACCATCGAAGTTCATGATCCACTACATGTAATCGATTTGACACTGGGGTTGCTGGGCCTTTGTTCACTCCACAATGAAGTCAGCCAAAACTTGTGACTTGATAACATGCCGATGCTAGAGCTTGATCTCGAACGGCAGCAATTCCACATCTCACTTGGTAGTCCGGCTGGTCGCATCTCTGTTGTTGATTATATTAGACAGAGGGACTTGGTTGGCTACCATGATGGGGCAAGCCTGAAAATAGTGCAGATGTTTTCGGGATGCCATAAAGACGGCATACGCAATCTTCTGGTAGTGTGGGTATCTGGTCTTACATGGCGAAAGCATCTTGGAAACATAATAGACCGGCCTCTGGACTTTGGATGCGTGGCCCTCCTCCTCGCGTTCCACCAATAGGACTGCACTGACCACCTGGTTGGTAGCCAACATGTACAGCAACATTGGCTCACCGTCCCGGGGTACTGCAAGGGTCGGGTTGGTCGCCAATACGCGCTTGATTTCCTCTAGGGCCACCTTGGCTTCATCAGTCCAGATGAACACATTCTGTTTCTTCACGAGCCGGTAAGGGGGAAGTGCCTTCTCCCTGGGCCAGGATATGAACCGGCTTATGGAGGCGACACATCCGGTCAGCTTCTAGACATCTTTTAGTTCTGACGACGCGCTCAACTTTTTGAGAGCTGCAATCTTTTCAGGATTTGCCTCTATGCCTCTCTAGGAAATGATGAAACCCAAAAGCTCCCCGGACAGTATGCCATAGAAGCACTTGTCAGGGTTAGGCTTGATATGAAAATTGCGTAGGTTGGCAAAAAATTTGGTTAGATCGACAATGAGTGTGTCAGCCGTCTTGGTCTTGACCATGATATCATCGATGTAGGCCTCGACCGTGATGCTGATCTACTTATCCAGGCACTTGTGCATGGTTTGCTGATACATGGCCCCAGCATTCTTCAGCCCGATGGGCATCGTGATATAGCAGAATGGCCCATATGGCGTGATAAACAAGTTGGCTTCCTGTTCAGCCACCTTCATTCGGATCTGGTGGTACCCAGAGTACGCATCTAGAAAGGATAAAAGCTCAAGCCCTGCCATTGCCTCGATGATCTGAATGATGCATGGCAACTGATAGGGGTCCTTGGGGCAAACCTTATTGATGTCTTTGTAATCAACACAAAGGTGCCACGTGTTGTTCTTCTTCGGCACCATGAGCGGGTTGGCTAACCATGCCAGGTACTTAGCATCCCAGATGAATCTGGCCTCCAAGAGTTTGGTGATTTTTTCGCCCATGGCTGGTTCATGCCCTTTAAGATCTAGTTTGGATAGCAGAAAGGTTCCCTGCCTTTTCCCCAAGGAGTGACCCTGAGTTATCAAACCCACGAGAGGATGTGCACAATGAGAAAGGCTTCGACAAGTTTTTGCTAGCGAATTATATTTCAGTTTTTCAACCAGACCTTTAACAACCTAAGGGGTGTAAACACTAGTATTAAAAATGCACTTGGGTATGAGGTCTTAGTTTCACAACCTTGTATTTGTGCTCAGGATCTTAATGATATTAATTTGTGCTCTGGAAGACAACTGCTACGATGTGCTTGCGATGGGAAGATGTGGAGGATGTGTCCAAAGTATGTCTTGACCGGTGCGCACCTGCATCAAGAGTCAGTTGTCCAACCATATGCCCTTAGCATTGCGCAGGGTTACCTCGGCTATTAAGAATAAATATTCGGGCAAAAGCATTGGGCGTTTAATGACTACACATCATTTGTCCCCACGGAATTGCTATCCGCTACCGTACTAACCCCTTCTCTCACTGCTGTTCGGGATAACGTTCCACGTCCTCCTTGCTCCTTACCTCCTACTGGATCGATCTACAGGATCCTGGATACCTGTAGGGCCTTAGATCCAGAAGAAGACAAGAGACAATTCTGTTGCAATTGGACACATAAATAATGTTACACATTCAGAGTCATTCCAACGATCCATTCCACAAATACATTGGGTTGCAAGGCGGTGTCTCAACCCAGTGCCTTCCCGAATTACTCACACATGGCGATCTGATCGCAAGATGAACTCATTGAAGATGACAGAAAGATGAATGATTGAAAATAATATGTCTTACAATAGTTGCCGATGCGATACACTGATTACAAGTATGACTATGTTGGAGATGGATTGCTGCGGTGATGATGGTGGCGGCGGCTATGGAGATGAGATGGGAAATGGCAGCGGCTAGGGTTGGAAGATGGTTCTGGTGCTCTGTTTCGTGATTGGTACTTTTGGCGTCGGGCCTTTTATGACTTGTGATCTGGTGGACCTCCTGGCGCCGATGGAAGGTGGTACAAGCGCTAGTATGAGTGCTTGCTCTCATACCAAATGCCGCCTTGTATTCTGTTGGCTCTTGTGCACCTCCAATTCCTTCCTCTCTTCCACCAAACTTCATATTTCTACATATATGATCATTCCATTCCATGTTTAGGCCCTTTTCCTGTGGAAACACATTAAACAAAGGATTTCACGATCTCTCGCATTCATTAGTCATTAGTGGCAATACCAGAGTTATTTTCTTGGAAATTCTAGGATTATCCGGTTTAAACAACAGTGTCATGAGCGCAAAAATATCATTCATCAACCTCCCCAAGCTTAAACCTTAATCGTCCTCGAGAACCAAATAAAAACTCAACTGTGAAGGAGGGGCCGGCCATCCCTTGGACCCTCCTCCAAGGGATGAATAGTACGTAAACAGTAACCGTGAACAGTAACCATGAATGGTACTTGGCCTCCAAGTCTCCCCCTATTTTTAAGGGATTTGACCTTTTCCCATTACCCCTTGCACATGGACCAAGTGGGACTGGGCGCCTGGACCATGTAGAGCTGGTGCACCACCCCTTGGTCCATGTGGGATGTTCTGGACAAGTGGGCCCCACCATGGAACCCTCCGGAACATTCTACAACCTTCCGGTACAATACTGGAAAAAACCGAACTTTTTTCGGATCCCCGAAAACGACTTTCCTTATATAAATCTTTACCTCTGGACCATTCTGGAGCTCCTCGTGACGTCCTGGATCCCATCTAGGACTTCGAACTACATTCGGACTTACCATATGAATATCCCAATACTGCCCTAGCATCATCGAACGTTAAGCGTGTGACCCTACGGGTTCGAGAATCATGTAGACATGATCGAGACACCTCTCCGGTCAATAACCAATAGCGGGACCTGGATGCCCATATTGGTTCGTACATATTTCTTGAAGATTTTTATCGATAGAACCACAACGTCAAGGATTCAACTAATCCCGTATACAATTCCCTTTGTCCGGCGATATGTTACTCGCCCGAGATTCGATCGTTGGTATCTCCATACCTAGTTCAATCTCGTTACCGGCAAGTCTCTTTACTCGTTCCGTAATACAAGATCCCCGTGACTAAACTCATTAGTCACATGCTTGCAAGCTTCTTGTGATGTTGTATTACCGAGAGGGCCCAGAGATATCTCTCCGTCACACTGAGTGACAAATCCCAGTCTCGATCCATGCAACCCAACAAACACTTATGGAAATACCTATAGAGCACCTTTATGATCACCCAGTTACGAAGTGACATTTGATAGCACACAAAGTATTTCTCCGGTATCCGGGAGTGGCATGATCTCATGGTCTAAGGAACAGATACTTGACATTACGAAAGCTACGGCAAAGTGAACTTTCTGATACGATCTGATGCTAAGCTTACGGTTGGGTCTGTCCATCACATCATTCTCCTAATGATGTGATCCCGTTATGAAATGACAACTCATGTCTATGGTTATGAAACATTAACCATCTTTGATCAACGAGCTAGTCTAGTAGAGGCTCACTAGGGACACGGTGTTGTTTATGTATCCACACATGTATTTAAGTTTCCGGTCAATACAATTCTAGCATGAATAATAAACATTTATCATCAACAAGGAAATATGATAATAACCATTTTATTATTGCCTCTAGGGCATATTTCCAATAGGGATTATGCCAAAGAAATGATACATGCAAAGGCTTCGCTGTGGCTTATGTTTGAATACTATGGACAAATGTTGTCTCTTCCGAGCTCTTGTGAGTAGTATTCATTTATTTCCACATACAAACACTCTCCAAGAGAAAGCCAAATAATATTCATTGTAGTGTTGCCACTACGAACACTAGCAATCTCATAGCCGAAATCCAAGCTGAAGCTCTGGTGGATTGTTCATTGGACAGGGGGGGGTCCTTAGTATAACATCAAGAGAGGTGATGAAGTCACATTTTCGCGTATAAAGCAACATAGAGTGACAAGGCCATAGAACCACCAAGAAGCTAAAGTGCCATGTAAATGGAAAACATATTTTGGCATAATCTCGATCACCTTTCAACTGGGTTTCTCTAGACAACTTTATCCACAAGTACTGTTGAGTCTATCAAATTAAACACTATGTGGTTGAGTATCGCTAATATCACCTTCTTCACAAATTTTCTCAATACCCAAGCCTTTCTATAGAGTTTCTCATATGCATGGTTATTATTTGTTATCATTACTTTTCTTTAAAAACTAGTCCCATGACAAGTCTCGGTTATCTAGATTAAACAGAACAAAGGATACAAAATTATTTTCAGTACAAGAACAAAACCATTGCTTTAAATATCAAGACTTCCCCCCCACTTGAATACTTCACACATACTACTACTACAACTATTCTAAGCATCTCATGATCATGAATGTTCGTACAAATCTATTTTTTTGGTATTTTGAAAGCTAACTTTCAAAAGATGCAACCAGCTGAAAGAAAAGAAAAACAAACAATCAAAAAGCAAAACCAAATAAAAAGCAAAGTGTTGGAACAAACCAACATGAGTGTTTGAAGCTCTGCAAGCTGAAGTACAACCTCACTACAACTTATTCAAATAAATACCACCACATCTTGTTGTAGACGTGGAAGTAACCTCCCCAAGCTTAAGCTTTTGAAAGCCCAAACTGGCGAGATCATTGTGGAAGCTGGTAGTTCGGAGCCCAACTTTGGCTCCACTCGGAGAAGTTGTTCGCCATGTACGTGGTGTTGTCTCGAAGGGAATTGGTGAGGTTTCTCATGTTGTTGATGGAGCCTTCGAGGTTGTAGATGCCGGCGTACGTGGTGTAGCGCACATCCTCTAGTACATCATCTTTGGGCTGCTCCTCCTCTTTGTCCGTGGCAAGTTCGTCTTCGCTCACCTCATCCGGTTTGGGCGCCTCTTGGTCAAACGCTGGATCTCCTTCCTAGGGCACATAATAATGCAAAATTCCGTCCTCTATCGAGAAACGATTAGACATAGGAGTAGGGAACTAGTGTCCTACTCTAGGAATTCAAATGAAATGATGACCTTGGTAGGGTATTACCATTGTTGGGGAACACGACAGAAAACAAAAATATTCCGCACTACGAACATGCCCAGGACCACAATGAAGATGCATACAAGGTTTTGATCTGATCATTACCGACTCATAGCGCAGCGGAAGTAGAGTTGGTGAAGATCGTCGGTGCAGATCCCTGCAGCTAGAATTTTACAACCTCCCAACCGCGAGGAGTTTCTCTCTCGGACAGCTCCTTTGACGGTCACTCGGACAGCCCTTCGGGAGGCCCACAAGTAGTCCCCCGGATGATCCCCCGGACAGCCCTTTGGGAGACCCTCAACCAGTCCCTCAGATGGTCTCTCAGATAGCCCTTCAGGAGGCACTCAACTAGTCCCTCGGACAGCCCTTCGGGAGGCCCTCAACCAGTCCCTCGGACGGTCTCTCGGACAGCCCTTCAGGAGGACCCTCGAACAGCCCCTCGGGCAGAAGATCGAACCTACGACCTCTGTACGGGGTTGGACACATATGGTGTCAGCTATCCGGCAGGGCTTCGCCGTCCAGAACTAGTTCCTATCAGAACTCAGACAGCCTTTCGGCTCTACGAAACTATTTCGTGTGAGGGAGAGAAGAAAGCCAGATAATGCATGGCATGTGTATGAGAGAGCTTGAGTGAGAATGGAGAGCCCTCTCCACCTCTATTTATCGGCCAAGACCAAGTGGTAGAGGCTACATGAAAATACCAAAATGCCCATGAAATATGTCCTTCATAAGGGCAAAATGGGGTGTCTAGTGGAGCTCCATGGAGGAGCTCCCCATGGCTAGCCACACATGTGTGGGGCCCCCCCAAAGGGGGTCCCACCACCGCATGTCCTCCCCTAGACTTTTTGGGTAAAGCCCTAAAAGGTGGCTTTCCAAAAAGCAACCAAATAGTGGTAGTACCCTAATAGTGTTGCCACTATACATCCCACTATTCATCAGAATATTTTTTCATGACCGTTTAATCCGAAAATATTTCCGAAGGTCCAAAACATTTCCGCCACCCCCTAAAATAATTCTGGACGCGTTCTAAAACATTTCTGGTAGGATGATTTTTATCTCCGAAACATTTCCGGTTTTCTCTCCGAAACTTTTCCGTCGTCTCCGAAACTTTTCCGTTGACTTTCTCTCAGACTCCCTGTCTAGTATTCAGCACATAGATGACCCTTAAGCGTGTGACCTTGTAGGTTCGGTGAAGTATAGACAGACCAGAACACTTTCCGATCAATGATCAATAGCGGAACCGTGGACATCCATATTGATCCTTATACCCACATGAATGAATATTCGAGGGAACCTGTAGTTGCCGTCTGCCATTCCTGTTGTGTTGCGATATGTTTCAAACCCTGAGGTGAGATGTATCAGCATCCCCTTGAATCAACAACTTGTCCACTATGCCAGTTACCTTGTTACCGGTTTTGTTCTCTTTTCTCGTTCCCGCGTTCCGGCATCCCTGTGATCAAATCACATTGTGTCTGGCCAGACGATGATGGATACCATAACAATGAGAGGGCCCCAAGAATATCTCTCCATCGTCAGAGGAGAAAATCCCAATCTTGAGCTATCAAGTTCCTTGTCATACATTTCCGTGAACACATAAGCTGCCGTAATAGCCACCCTGTTATAGATGACGTTTAACAAACCCCAAAGTTCACGAAGCAAGCATGAAGGAACTCGACACTCTCATGGTCTAAGAAATTATGCAAATGTTAACTTTCTCTGTGTTATTAACCATTAACTTGTGATGAATGTATCTCATAGCATAACACAAGCGTTCCACTAACGTTGTGCCCTCAAAATTGCCGGCATAGTCATGCCCATGATCAGGAAAACATGACCATCATAGAACACTTGAGCTAGTCTTAGAGGCATGACTAGGAATTCATTTTAACGTCTCTTATTCCACATGTGCACATGAGTTTCCCTCTGAGCCTCGTGGTTATTGTAGACTCAAGAAACATTGCAGTTATAGCATGGAACATAAACATCAATTACAAACTTGGAGATATTTAATAACTATTATCATTGCCTCTAGGGCATATCTCCTACAGACTCCCACTTGCACTGGAGTCAATAATCTAGTTACATGGCTTCCCTAACGCCAATGGCTATCCGGTGCTGCTCATGCTTTGCTCGTGGTAGAGGCTTTGTCATCGGGTCTGACACATTCAGATCCGTGTGAACTTTGCATACTATCACACGTCCCTCTTCAACATGATGTCGAATGACGTGATATTTGCGAGCAATATGTCTTGTCTTATGGTGGGATCTTAGCTCCTTTGCCCAAGCCATGGTGCCAATATTATCACAATAGATCTCCACCAGGTCCAGCACACTTGGAACCACACCAATCTCATCAAGAAACTTCTTGATCCAGAATGCCTCTTTCGAGGCTTCTGAAGCCGTGACATATTCTCCCTCCGTTGTAGAGTGCACCACAGTGTTTTGCTTGGAGCTTTTCCAGCGCACTGCGCCACCGTTCAAAGTGAAAACATAGCCTAATTGAGATTTGAAGTCATCTGGGTCAGTCATGAAGCCTGCATCAGTGTAACCACTTACAATAAGCTCAACATCACCTCCGAACACAAGGAGCAAGTCCTTGGTCCTTCTGAGGTACTTCAGAACATTTTTTACCGCGGCCCAGTGTTCCAATCCTGGATCACTTTGGTACCTGCTGCTAACACTTAGCGCATAGGAAACATCTGGTCTTGTA
Source organism: Elymus sibiricus (assembly GCA_039707655.1). Lineage (NCBI taxonomy): Eukaryota > Viridiplantae > Streptophyta > Magnoliopsida > Poales > Poaceae > Elymus > Elymus sibiricus. The sequence continues at coordinate 33,918,446 of CM077674.1, forward strand.
CATAGCATGACATACATAATTGAACCAACTGCCGAAGCATATGGAACATCATTCATTTGTACTCGCTCATCGAGAGTCCGTGGACATTGATTCTTGCTCAGCACTGTGCCTGGGGACATTGGGAGTAGGCCTTTCTTGGCATTCTCCATTTTAAACTTTTTGAATACCTTGTCAATGTACATGCTTTGGCTAAGTGCTATCAGGCGTCTTGATCTATCTCTATAGATTTTCATGCCCAATATGTATGCCGCTTCGCCCAAGTCCTTCATTGAAAAACTCTTCTTCAATGAGTCTTTCATTTCACTAAGAAAATTCACGTCATTTCCAATCAATAATATGTCATCCACATACAAGATTAGAAATGCCTTTGCGCTCCCACTAAACTTCTTGTAAACACAAGATTCTTTGTCATTCCTGATGAATCCAAACTATTTGACCACTTCATCAAAAGGAATGTTCCAGCTCCTCGATGCTTGCTTCAGACCATAAATGGCTTCTGAAGATTGCATACTTTTCTAGCATCCTTAGGAATGACAAAACCTTCAGGTTGTATCATGTATACATCCTCATTTAGATTTCCATTTAGGAAAGTAGTTTTGACATCCATCTGCCATATTTCATAATCGAAATAAGCAGCAATTGCTAGTAATATCCGTACATCTTTAAGCATAGCTATGGGCGAGAAAGCCCAGTCGTAGTCAACTCCTTGAACTTGCGTGAAACCTTTTGCGACAAGTCTAGCTTTATGGATAGTAATGTTACCATACGTGTCTGTCTTTCTTTTGAAGATCCATTTACAACCAATGGGCTTTATGCCCTCTGGAGGTACTACCAAGTTCCAAAGTTGGTTTTCGTACATGGATTCCATTTCGGATTTCATGGCTTTGTGCCATTCCCTTGAGTTAGGCCCCGTCATCGCTTCCTTGTAGTGCACAGGTTCATCATCTTCAAGGATGAAGATTTGATTATGAAACCACTCAGGTTGCTGGATAGCCCTACCTGATCTGCGCAATTCAGTAACAAGTTTGTCTGAAGTTTCCACATCACATGCGACAACTTCTGGCTCGGTTGTAGGGATAATTTGCCGAATTACTTCCGGATCCTTAGCCATATCAACAGTCGTCGAAGATTCGCTAATCTCATCAAGCTGTACTGTCCTCCCACTCACTACTTTAGCAAGAAACTCTTTCTCGAGAAAGTGTCCAACTTTTGCAACAAACACTTTGCTCTCGGACTGGTGGTAGAAAGAATACCCAATGGTGTCCCTGGGATAACCTACAAAGTAACATTTGTCTGATCTGGGATCGAGTTTGCTTGGCTGTAAACACTTTACGTATGCCTCACAACCCAAAATCTTGAGATGCGACACACTGGGTTTCTTCCCATGCCACATCTCACGTGGTGTCGTCTCAACAGACTTAGACGGTGCTCTGTTTAACGTATAAGTGGGAGTTAGTAGTGCATGACCCCAAAAAGATAACAACAGTTCTATACGAGACATCATCGACCTTACCATGTCTAACAAGGTTCGGTTACGTCACTCGGACACTCCATTTCTCTGTGGAGTTCCAGGAGGCATAAGTTGTGAAATGATTCCATGGTTACTCAGATGTTGGCTAAACTCAAGACTAAGATATTCGCCTCCGCGATCTGATCGCAGAAACTTAATCCTTTTGTTACGATGATTTTTCACCTCATTCTGAAAATCTTTGAACTTTTCAAATGTTTCTGACTTATGCTTCGTTAAGTAGATATATCCATACCTACTTAAGTCATCAGTAAAAGTCACGAACTAGAAATACCCACCCTACACAGTTGTGCTCATTGGACCACATACATCACTATGTATTATTTCCAACAAATCACCCGCCCGTTCAGGATGACCCGTGAATGGCGTTCTGGTCATTTTCCCCATCAGACAAGCTTCACATGTGTCAAATGATTCAAAATCAAGAGACGGTAAAACTCCATCTTTATGGAGTCTTAGCATGCGTTTCTTTCCAATGTGGCCAAGATGACAGTGCCACATGAAAGTGGTGGTGGTATCAGCCTTCTTAAGGTGTTTAGCTTCCATGTTAAAGACATCATTTCCACATTCAGGATTTAGAATGAATAGGCCACCAACAATTGGTGCAAATCCATAAAACATATCCTTACAATAAATCGAACAACCATTGTTCTCAGACTTATAAGAATATCCATCGTGTATCAAACATGATCTGGAGATAATGTTTCTACACAGCTTCGAAACAAAATAACACTAATTTAGTTCTAAGATGAATCCTAAAGGGAGACGTAGAGACATGATGTCGGCAGCTTGAGAGGCAATCTCATCACCGTTTCCGACACGCATCACGACTTCATGTTTTTCCAGCTTGCGCACTTTCTGTAGTCCATGCATCGAGTTGCAAATGTGAGCAACCGATCCGGTATCAAATACCCATGACTTACAGTTTGTGCTCGCAAACAAAATGTCAATGAGATTAACTTGTATAATAGTTATACCTTTGCTAGACAATTCGGACTTCTTCTTATCTGCCAAGTACTTCTTGCAATTTCTCTTCCAGTGACCGGGGTTCTTACAGTAGAAGCACTTAGTTTCTTTCTTAGCTCTTCCCTTAGAATTGCCTTGGGAGCCGGTCATACTGGTGCCCTTGCTCATCTTGGGCTTGCCTTTCTTTTTGAAACTGGTGGTTTTATTCACAAGCATCACATGCTTGCGAAACTTCTGTATCCCTGGTGGAAGAGGCGTGTCTTGGACATGCTCTTTCTTTGTACTCCCGAGGTTTGGCCTCAGGGTACGGACCCAGTCCGCATAATTGTTTCCATTTGCAGCTAACTCCTCTCTCTCTAAGGGCTAAGCTAAATGAGGTGTTGCGAGCCAATTGATCTACAACGAAAAACACAAGTTCACTTAGACTTTGTTCATAAATAATATGCACTAGTGGTTAAACAATTTAATTCTAAAGTGTGCTCCCACTCAAATCAATATCTCTCATAATTGATTGTGAGTGATTCAAGACCCATATTTCAATTCAACGCTAAGTATGTATCCATCTCAAGTGACAAGAATTTCAATTGGTAGGCCAACTTGTCAATCACATCTCTATGTGACTATAGTCCATCTTTCGAAGCGCGTGTTCCGAGCTCAGGACGATCCTCCAGAACGTCAAGGCAACCAAGTGATCTCGCTGTGAGGTCTCACCGTCACCCGTCTCATACTTCTCAATTCAATTGTACCCATGTATCCATGTGGTATCCTAAAAAGACACATATTTCAGACGGTGCTACACTTGGGAGAACACTAACTACTTGATATTTTAAGTGAGAGATCACCCTAATAAAAGCGTCTACCGCGCAATAAGAAGGGTGCAATAAAAGGGACAAACATCTCAGGCAATTCATAATAGCATGATATGGTATAGCTCTTCTTTCGGAGAAGCCTTTTCCGTCTTAGCGAAAATCCAAGAAACGTTGCCGTGGCAGTAGTTTCGAAAACCGTTGCCATGGCAAAACTTTTCTGCCAAAGCTTGTTACTTTTCCTTTTTCTCTGTCTTCGGCTTTTTCGTCGATGTCCACCTTCACAAAGGTTGTCATCGCCTTGTCGATGCATCAAATAATATTGCTATTTCTATAGCTAATAAAATTAATGCATTACATGAGGCTGACACGCAGGTCATTAAAGTGACAATCATATGGCTCCAGCCATCATGCCGAATCATGACACGCAGGTCATGTTAATTAATTTACATCATATAGTCATCTCATACATAATCAAATTAATATGATGAATGCTATACCACATCACATGCCTTCCAGCAAAACCAAGTTAGACGCCTCTAATCGGTTTATGCAAAATTTATTTTTCGTGGCTTCTAAGGTTTTGACTTAAACCGTAGCTACCAACGTTCAATTCAGGGATGATTATTCATGTCGCTAGATTAACTTTGCGGGGCGTATGAAACACGAGATAATAAAATCTCGAGCCCTATACTAAACTTCGTCATACGCAAGAACCCCGTGCAGATCATAGCTGCATTGCCCTTTAGTCTGCGAAACATCCATCTTTCTTAACTATGGTAAAACCCAAAGAACTGAACCACAACATTGATTTGTCAACCAGCATACTCAGGAGCAGCATGGAAGGATCACGGATAGCCAGAACTTTGTAAGATTCCATCATGCCGTCAAGATTAGGACTATGTAAATTCAAAGGAAGCAACAAGAACATCGGGTAATAGATTTCATCTACTACCCGCATAAATAATTTTCAGCAATAGATCTCATCTACTACAAAATAATTCTGCACTACGAGCATGCCCAGGACCACTATGAAGATGCATACAAGGTTTTGATCTGATCATTACTGACTCGTAGTTTAGTGGAAGTAGAGTCGGTGAAGATCATCAGTGCAGATCCCCGCAGCTAGATTTTACAACCTCCCAACCGCGAGGATTTTCTCTCTCGGACAGGTCCTCAGACGGTCACTCGGACATCCCTTCGAGAGGCCCACAAGCGGTCCCCCGGACCGTCCCTTGGACGGTCCCCCAGACAGCCCTTTGAGAGGCCCTCAACTAGTCCCTCGGACAGCCCGTCGGCAGGCCCACAACCAGTCCCTCGGACAGCCCTTCGGGAGGCCATCAACCAGTCCCTCAGACGGTCTCTCGGACAGCCCATCCGGAGGACCCTCGAAGAGCCCCTCGGGCAGAAGATTGAACCTACGAACTCTCTACGGGGTTGCACACATACGGTGTCAGCTATCCGGCAGGGCTTCGCCGTCCAGAACTAGTTCCTACCGGAAGCAAGATAGCCTTTCGGCTCTATTAAACTTTTTCATGTGTGGGAGAGAAGATAGGCAGATAATGCAGGGCTTGTGTATGAGAGAGCTTGAGTGAGAATGGAGAGCCCTCTCCACCTCTATTTATAGGCCAAGACCAAGAGGTAGAGCCTACTTGAAAATATCAAAATGCCCATGAAAAATGTCCTTCATAAGGGCAAAATGGGGTGGCTAGTGGAGCTCCATGGAGGAGCTCCCCATGGCTAGCCACACATGTTTGGGGCCCCCCAAAGGGGGTCCCACCACCCCATGTCATCCCCTTTACTTTTTGGGTAAAGCCCTAAAAGGTAGCATTCCAAAAAGCAACTAACTAGTTGCCACTATACATCCCACTATTCATGAGAATATTTTTCCGCGATCGTTTAATCCAAAAATATTTTTGAAGGTCCAGAACATTTCCTGCATGCCCTAAAATAATTCAGGACGCATTCCGAAACATTTCCGGTAGGATGATTTTTATCACCGAAACATTTCCGGTCACTCCGAAACATTTCCGGTTTTCTCTTCGGAACTTTTCCGTCGTCTCCGAAACTTTTCCGGTGACTTTCTCTCAGACTCCCTGTCTAGTATTCAGCAGATAGATGACCCTTAAGCGTATGACCCTGTAGGTTCGGTGAAGTATAGATATGACCGGAACACTTTCTGATCAATGATCAATAGCGGAACCGTGGACATCCGTATTGATCCCTATACCCACGCGAATGAATATTCGAGTGAACCTGTAGTTGTCGTCTGCCATTCCTGTTGCATCACGATATGTTATGAAACCCGAGGTGAGATGTATCGGCATCCCCGTGAATCAACAACTTGTCCACTATGCCAGTTACCTCATTACTGGTTTTGTTCTCTTTTCTCGTTCCCGCGTTCCGGCATCCCTGTGATCAAATCACATTGTGTCTGGCCAGACGATGATGGATACCGTAGCACCGAGAGGGCCCCAAGAATATCTCTCCATCGTCGGAGGAGCAAATCCCAATCTTGAGCTATTAAGTTCCTTGTCATATTTTTTCGGGAACCCGTAAGCCGCCGTAATAGCCACCCTGTTACAGATGACGTTTAACAAACCCCAAAGTTCATGAAGCAAGCATTAAGGAACTCGACACTCTCATGGTCTAAGGAATTATGCAAACATTAACTTTCTCTGTGTTATTAATCATTAACTTGTGATGAATGTATCTCATAGCATAACATCAATTTGGGTCGATTCAACACAAGCATTCCACTAACGTTGTGCCCTCAAAATTGCCGGCATAGTCATGCCCATGATCAGGAAAATAGGACCATCATGCAACACTTGAGCTTGTCTTAGAGGCACGACTAGGAATTCATTTTACCGTCTCTTATTCCACATGTGCACATGAGTTTCCCTCTGAACGTCGTGGTTATTGTAGACTCGAGAATCATTGCAGTTATAGCATGGAACTTAAACATCAATTACAAACTTGGACATATTTAATAACTATTATCATTGCCTCTAAGGCATATATCCTACAACCATCCCCGCACTTGAAAGAACATGAATATTAACAAGGGTATTACCGAGAAGCGGGCGTAGGTTGGTGAAGTTCAAGCCAAGGGAGTTGGACAACATGGTGATCACTCCGCCGCAAGTGATGTCCTCTTGTGCACAATTTGCTTGGTATGCAAGGTGAAGCAAAAGTATCACGCCCAAGTTGGGCGACTTGTTGATGCCGAGGTTCGTGGCCTTCCCAAGAATCAGCATATTCTCTTCATTAACCTTTGAAACTTATCCTCGTGTCTGCAATGAATTAGTGATAACATAATAGAAATAACGTATAGCAGGACACTCAATGCAACTTGTCCTATGCCTATGGCCTTGGTAACTCATCTGACCAAACAACTAAAATGAATGGGGTTCGAGCAAATCATAGGTGAAGCGGTGGTGTTCGTCGTTGTTGGGGAAGCCGAAGTTGTTGCACCACTCCGTGAGAGTGATGTCAAAATTTGGGTCCATGAGACGGAAAGTGATCTGCTCTTCTTCTTCTCCGGGGTGTAACCCAACATTGTGTGAGAGAGTACTAAGAAACTCAAGCGTTAACCGACGATACGTCGCGAAGTTCTAAAAACATATTGCAGCAAACCAACGTTAGTACATAACAAATTGAAATCATTACCAATGCCAAGCATGGCTATCGTGGACAGATACACCCACTTGGTGGTTTTCATCTTCCTTTCCTGAAGCACTCGGTATTTCTTCTTTGCCTCACGATCGACAAAGTTGATCCCCTGAAAATAAACGTGTTGCCGACGTGCTAATTCATCGGGTGCATTGGCGGCTATAGTGTAACGCAGCAGAAAACAAAATGTTTCTGACCTACGCACCAGCCCAGGGCCACTATGAAGATGCATACAAGGTTTGATCTGATCGTTACCAACTCTTAGCGCAGCGGAAGTAGAGTTGGCGAAGATTGTCAGTGCAGATCCCCGCAGCTAGGATTTTACAACCTCCCAACCGCGAGGATGTTCTCCCTCAGACAGCCCCTTGGGTGCTCCCTCGGACAGCCCTTTGGGGGGCTCTCGGATAGAACCTCAGACAGTCCCTCGGACAGCCCTTTGGGAGGCTCTCAGACAGAACCTCGGACGGTCCCCCGGACAGCCCTTCGGGAGATCCTCGGATGTTTTCCACCAAAAGCCACAAAAAGGGGGTGGAAAGACGCTCCATGGGGGAGCCCCTTCCCAACCAGTCACACATGTGTGTGGGCCCCACCACCCCATATCATCCCCATTGACTTTAGGGGAAAGCCCCAAAAGGTGGCTTTCCAAAAAGCCACCAAAAGGGGGTTGTATCCTAATAGTGTTGCCACTACACTCCACTATTCATGAAATATTTTTCAGCATCCGTTTAATCCAAAAAAATTCCGGAAGGTCCAGAACATTTCCGTCACCCCCTAAAATAATTCTGTACGCATTCCGGAACATTTCCGGTATGAAGTTTTGTCTCCGAAATATTTCCGGTTTTCTCTCTGAAACTTTTCTACCGTTTCTGAAACTTTATCGGCAACAATCTCTCGGACTCCCTGTCTATTAATTAGCAGATAGATGACCCTTAAGTATGTGACCCAATAGGTTCGGTGAAGTATAGACATGACCGGAACTCCTTCCGATCAATGATCAATAGCGGAACCATGGACATCCATATTGATCAATATACCCACACGAATGTATACTCGAGTGAACCTGTAATTACTGAATGTTGTTCCAGTTGCTTTGCGATATGTTACAAATACCCGAGGTGAGATTTAATGGCATCCCCGTGAATCAATGACTTTGTTCACCATGCCAGTTTCCTCATTACCGGTTTTGTTCTCTTTTCTTGTTCCCGTGTTCTGGCATACCCGTGAACAAATCACGCTGTGTCTGGCCAGACGATGATGGATACCGTAACACCAAGAGGGCCCAAAGAATATCTCTCCATCGTCGAAGGTGCAAATCCAAATCTTGAGCTATCAAGTCCCTTGTCATACTTTCCATGAACCCAAAAGCCGCCGTACTAGCCACCCTGTTACGGATGACGTTTACCAAACCCCTAAGTTCATGAAGCAAGCATGAAGAAACTCGATACTCTCGTGGTCTAAGGAATTATGCAAATGCTAACTTTCTTTATGTTATTAATCATTAACTTGTGATGAATGTATCCCATAGCATAACATCTTTTTGGGTCGATTCAACACAAGTGTTCTTCTAACATTGTGTCCTCAAAATTGCCAGCATAGTTATGCACATGATCAGGAAAACATGACCATCATGCAACACTTGAGCTAGTCTTAGATGCATGACTAGGAATACATTTTACCGCTTATTATTCCACATGTGCCTATGGGTTTCCCACTGAGACTTTATGGATATAGGGACTCAAGGACCATTGCACTTATAGCATGGAAAATAAACATAATTATGAACTTGGTGATAAATAATAGCTGTTATTATTGCCTCTAGGGCATATCGCCTACATCGGCTTCACCACTAGCGATGCACAAGTGAACCTCCTTGTAAACTTCTGACCAAAACAAATTTTCAGTCCAATATAATGATGCACAAGTGAACCTACATGAACTAGAAGATCAAACTCGTCTAAAAACATCAACAAATCCGTGCTCATCTAAAAATTTGGATCAAAAGTATGCATAACCTACACATGGTAATGCTAGGCACATAGAGCATGGACTTAAAGAAAATAAATTGGGGATCGAAGGAGAAACATACTATAGATCGTTCACGCGGAAGGATTCGAACTGAAAACGAGTACAGAGAGAGATCCGGTGAAGGTTTGGGTGGAAGAAGAAAGAGTTAGAAGAGAGATGGGGAAGATTTACCTCTTCCTCGGGCATTATTGGCATTGACAGGATGTGGTACGAGCACAGGTATTAGCACTTGCACTCATACCAAACGCTGTCAAATGTCTTGGTTAAGTGATCATCTCTGTGCATACCTGGTACGAGCGCTGGTACGAGCACTTGCGCTCGTACCGAACACCGGCTCAGAAAATGAGACTTTCTGTTGCCCTGGCTGCAAAGTTGGTACGACCAGCGATACGAGCGCACGCATTCATACTGAATTCCGTCTTGGAAAATGAGACCTTTTGTTGGTTTGCTCCTGGCGTGGTACGACCAGCTGTACGAGCATCCGCGCTCGTACCGAAAGTCATCGATCATCCTGGACCTTCAGGACTTCCCTTTCCACCTGCAATACGATCGCCGGTACGATCGGAATGGTAATACCAAGCGCTGTCTCAGGCTCTACATCGCTGGTACGATCGAAATGTCTAACAAAAGGATCCTTCGATGGATGGTCAAATCTCACATTTCCTTCAAAGACATTGATGGTAGCTTTTATAGTTCTTAAAAATGGCTTACCTAGTATAATAGGTATAATGGGATCGTCAGGCATATCAATGATGACAAGATCAATCATAACAGGGAAATCATTAATTTAAGTGACTACACCATGTTTAATCCCTAATGCCTGCGTAAGGGTAGAATTGGCCATGTTCAACTTAATTTCACTAGTAACAAATGGACCAAGATTGAGACTATGATAAACGATCTTAGGGAGAGTAGAAACACTAGCACATTGATCACATAAAGCATTGAACTTGTTTAATCCAATTTCAATTTCAATAGTAGGTTCAAATATATCCTCTTGCTTAGCTGGAAGTTTACCATATAATTTCATTTGTTCAGCATCTAGTTCACATACCTTGGAGGCAACTTGATCAACGAAAAGCTTGTACGACTCATCATTTGATACCTCGGGCCGTGGATGCTTCAATGTAAACATCTTCACGAAGTCTGTAATAGAGTAAGATTGTTTGGGTATATGGCTTCTATCGAGCTACTCTGAAGCTTCTTTGCTACTTCTCATCATCTTAACATTCTCAACCGGATTGGGTTCCGGCTTTTCAGCAAACTTTGCTAGCATCACTATTTGACTCTTCGCAATTTTAGCAACTTGTGCTTCCATGCTACGAGTTCTTTCCTCTATATCCTGCACATCATTAGTGAGTCCAGCAATTTTACCAGTCATTTGACAGAGCATATTATCATGATTCTTCACAATATCGGTAAACGTTTTATTTTGCTCACTTTGAGCAGTGATAAAAGTTCTGAGGGTTTCATCCAAAGCATTTCTATTACAGGTGCTCGTTCCATTAGAGTTATTGGGTGCTTCGTTATTAGTGGGATACGGTGGCCTAGGAGCATACCCATTATTTTTCCAATTGGGATTATATTTATTGTGTTCAATGAAGTTAACATCACCTTCGGTAATTGCATTAATGGTTACCTCTTGTTTATCTCTTTTGGTGTCGATGAGTTCATCGATCTTTGCGGTCAGCTCTCCGTCCTTCTCTTCGGAGATAGCATTGACTGTTTTCATGCATATTGTCAAGAATTGCTTGGCCTCTTTAATAGGTCTTCCCATTATAGTTCCACCTGCAGCTATATCAAGCATAGTTTTCGACATGGGGCTAAGAGCATTGTAAGACATATGAAGAATTAACCATTCTTCCATCCCATGGTTCGGCAGTTTCTTATAGCCTCCTTCGTGCTATCCCATGCAAGCGCTAGTGGCTCACGCTCTTCCTACTAAAAACCTGTGATCTGAGATCAAAGGTGCATAATTTTTGCAGCGGGACAAAAGTTAGATAAAAATTTGCTACCACAAGCAGTCCACAAAGTTATACTTCCTCTAGTCAAAGCTAGAAGCCATTCTTTTGCTTTTCCTCTCAAGGAGAAAGGAAATGGATGCAACTTCAAAGCACCTGGTTCATTGTCTTTAATACGTGTCATATCACACAACTCAGTAAAATTGTGCAAGTGCATGCCAACATCTTTTGAAGCAGTACCTCCAAATTGGTCTTGTTGAACTTTTGAGACTAAGTGGGGCTTAATTTCATATTGCTCGGCAGCAACATTAGGTTGTGTAATTCGTGCATGCATAAAGTTTCATTTGGAGCAACAAAGTCTCCATGGTTTCGAGCCATAATATTTTTTTTGGGTTTTTGGTAACAACACAACTAAAAGAAAAAAAAGACAAGAACAAAAACTGAAACAAAAACTGAAATAGAAACTCTAACACAATGACTAGTGACACGATGCCTCCCCGGCAACGGAGCCAGAAAAGGTGGTTGATGCCCTTTAAGATCCGGTTTGGATAGCAGAAAGGTTCCCTGCCTTTTCCCCAAGGTGTGACCCTGAGTTATCAAACCCATGAGAGGATGTGCACTACGATAAAGGCTTTGACATGTTTTAGCTAGCGAATTAAATTCCAGTGTTTCAACCAGACTTTTAACAACCATATGCATATCAACACTAGTATTAAAAATAGGCATGGGTATGAGGTCTTACTTTCACAACCTTGTATTTATGCTTGTGGTCTTAATGATATTAATTTGTGCCCTGGAAGACAACCGCTACGATATGCTTGCAACGTGAAGATGTGGGGGATGTGTCCAAAGTACATCTTGACCGGTGCGCGACCTGCATCAAGAGTCAGTTGTCCAACCATAGGCCCTTACCATCGCGCGGGGTTACCTCGGTTATTAAGAATGAATATTCAAACAAAAGTATTGGGCGTTTAATGACTACACATCATTTGTCCCCAAGGAATTGCTTTCCGCTACCGTACTAACCTCTTCTCTCAATGCTATTCGAGATAGCGTTCCACATCGTCCTCGCTCCTTACCTCCTCCTGGATCGATCTATGGGATCCTGGGTACCTACAGCACATTAGACCGAGAAGAAGACAAGAGATAATTCCGCTGCAATCAGACACATAAATAACATTACACATTCAATGTCATTCCAACAATCCCTTACACAAATACATCGGGTTGCAAGGTGGTGCCTCAACCCAGTGCCTTACCAAATTACTCACACATGGCTATCAGATCGCAAGCTGAACTCATTGAAGACAACATAAAGATGAATGATTGGTTGATAATATATCTTACAGTAGTTGCCGATGCGATACACTGATTACAAGTATGACTAAGTTGGAGATGAACTGTTGTGGTGATGATGGTGGTGGCGCCTATGGAGATGAGATGGGAAATGGTTCGGGCTCCTTGCGTGATGGTGGTGGCTAGGGTTGGAAGATGGTTCTGGTGCTCTATTTCGTGAATGGTGCTCCCTCTGTTGAGATTTTGGCATTGGGCCTTTTATGACTTGTGATCAGTTGGACCTCTGGTGCTGATGGCATGTGGTACGAGTGCTGGTTCGAGCGCTTGCACTCGTACCAATCGCTGCCATGTGTTCTGTTGGCTCTTGTGCGCCTCTAGTTCCTTCGTCTCTTCCACCAAACTTCATATTTCCACATATATGATGATTCCATTCCATGTTTAGGCCCTTTTCCTGTGTAAACACATTAAACAAAGCATTTCATGATCTCTAGCATTCATTAGTCATTAGTTGCAATATTGGAGTGATTTTCTCAGAAATTCCAGGATTATCCGATTTAAATAGTGGTGTGAGGAGCGCAAAAATATCAATCATCAATGGCCTTGCACTTGGGTTTCAAGAACCTGCACAACATTTGCTTAATGGGCCGGGCTCCTTGCTGAATGTTTGAGCTGTGCTCTACAATATCCTGTGGGATACCTGGCATATCGGATGGATGCCATGCAAATATGTCCCAGTTTCCATAGAGGAAATCTTAGAGCGTGCTTTCCTATTTCGAGTCCAGGGTTGTCCCGATGTGCGCCTGCTTGGAGGGATATGTAGGATGGACCTGGAAGCTTTTTGTGTCTTCGCCGGGCTGAAAGGAGGAGCTTAGTTTCTGCTTCTTGGTCAGGATGATGTCGTCCTTATCAACAGACTCGCGCATATTGGACAGCTTGGTTGCTGCCACTGCCTCTGCTACCAGGGCCACCATGAGCTCGACTTCGTGGGATTTTTTATAATGCTCAAAAACCGTGATGACACCATTGGGGCCCGGCATCTTGAGCTTCAGGTATGGGTAATTTGGTATTGCGGCCAACTTGGTGAAGGCCGGTCTGCCGAGGAGTGCATGATAGCCGCTTTTAAATGGCACTACTTCAAAGCATAGGCTCTCATATCGGTAATTTTTTGGGGTGCTGAATACCACGTCCAATGTGATCTAGCCTAGAGCTTGGGCTTCCATGCCAGGGATAATGCCCTTGAATCTGGCGCTAGTCTATCTGATACGGGACTCCAGAATCTCCATTTTGTTTAGTGTCGTGACGTATAGGAGGTTTAGGCTGCTATCGCCATCCATGAGGACTCTAGTTAGGTGGCAACCCTCAACTATAGGGTCGAGCACTAACGCGACCTTGCCGCGATGAGGGATGCTGTGTGGATGGTTGCTCTGATCAAAAGAGATCAGTTGATCTGACTAGTCCAGGTATTGCAGAAGTGCAGGCCCAATGGAGTAGACCTCTCTGTCCACCAGCATCTGTTGCCATTTAGTGTTGCCTATGCGGAAGATCATGTTTACTGGCTTGACGGTTTGTGGGAAAGGCTTGGCTGCGATAGCGTTCGCACCACCCCTACCGCCACAGCTGCCCGGGTCGCCACTATGGCGTTCTTTGGCTGCTCGTGGTCATGTCATTGTCAGTGTTATCCTTGTTTTTGTTTGACTCCCGCATCGCCCGCTTGTGCCAGTAACACTGCCAGTTTGTGTGGTTGGCCCGAGTTAGGCTGGGGTCCTCAAGCAAGTGGTAATCCCAGGGCCTGTCCATGATCTCATCAAAGTCTGGACTGCCCTGTCTTTTCTTGTTTGGCCACTGGCACTTTTTTGGTCCTGGCCGCCCTGTCACTGTCCTCTAAACTAGGCGTTGACCTCGTTGTTGCCCTATCCATATTTCCTTCGTTTCCGGTTCTGGTTATCTTGCCGGGGCTGCCTTTACTGGTCCTTCACCCTGGAAGTGTCAAGATCTCCGCGCTGTGTCGGGGTCATCATCGTTTTCTATTTTGCCATCCACACCTCCTCCTCGGACGCGTACTTGGTAGCAACGTCGGTTTCCTTACTACAGCCAGAAAGAAATCTTGGAAGCACCGGCACACACAACAACAACTGGCCTACAACCTCATCCCAACTTTGGGTTTACACAAGATGACGAGGCTAGACGGACGTAGAGGAGTGTGAGCAACAAGAGGGCAATGGTGGCAGTGCTACTCCCAATGACTAGGATGGCGACTACACATGCATCTGAATAGCTTGTGACAGGAGCTCGTTTGTTGGTCGCACTCGAGGTTGTAGAAGCACCTCCCTCAAGCCCATCTCTTGAAGACGAGACTATGCTCTAGACCCTCCCTCCACAGAGAAATCAATGGATTACAGGGTGCATTCTGATTGGAGTAGTGCGCTCAACACATATGCTCCAAGCCTCCTCAATATTGCAGAAGGAATACTGGGGTCACCAGGCATAGCCAAAGATGGAGCCGGTTGGTGCAGACGAGGACGGTGGTATCGACGTGTTTAGAACTAGAAATGGAAGAAGCCAGGACTAACTCAGGAGTAGGCGTTGCATGGAGGAGATGGTCGTGGGCTTGACCAGGGGGTGTGGGGGAGGGGGTGGCGGGAGTGTGAGGCATTGGAAGTAGTGACGGCGGCAATAGAGGGAGTCTAGCAAGCGATGCGGCGAGCATCGCTCCTCACGGGGACACGGGGTTGCTCCAAGATGGCGGAAACGCTAGGATCACCTCATCGGTGGTGAGAGTGTTGAGGGAGGCGAAGGCGATGAGGAAAGACAGGGTGACGTTAGGCGAGTCGGGGCAGGCGTTGGAGGAGGGACATGTGGCGGATGGGTGGGGTGCTGGCGGAGTCGGGAGGGCGGCAAAAGAGACTCACCAACAAACTGTAGTCGCCTCCTTGTCGCTCAAGTCATGCCGCGCTACTTCAAAAATGAATAGATTCTTTGACTTAGTTTGGTTGTGTGGGTGGTAATCATCGATGATTTATACGAGATTAAAAATCTATTAATGGAGTAACTACTCACTAGCTATTTGAAGGATATAAGGGACATTTTAGATGCGCCCTCCCTCTATTTATCTTGTAGACCAAGTACACAACAATTTTCCCTCCCGGGCAACATCCCATCTAACCGACTCTCGGTAGCTCAAAATTTTAACTTCCCAACCAGTTAAAAAATGGACATGTACGTATGAATGTTTAGATGACAACATGGCTGGAGTTTGCTTAATTAGAGAGAGTTAGCAAGTGATGGAATTGCTGTACCTACCGAATCCAACGACCTTGTGCCTTTAGTTAGATTAAAAATTTGTAATTGAATGACTTTTTCTCACATCAATGACTAGATAGATTTTTGGAATGTAGAATAATCAACAATAACAACCCAATGGATAAATGCCATCGTATGATTTAGGTGTAACACCCTATGACCCTCTACGTCGGTCTGGTCTACAATTTGACTGTTTATGCATCACCTATCATATGATTTAGAGGAGGATGGAGTTTTGTCTCTTCTGTCGTCTGAAACAAAGCGCATCGTGTTGGCACTACTACAGAAACCCTTAATGGTTTATATTATTAGTGGCGTGCCCCTATGTGCACTAGCCACTGGTAACTTGACAAAATACCAGTGGCGTGCGCCAGAATGGGCACGCCACTGATAACTACTTACTAGTGGTGTGCCCTTCCTGGTGCACACCGCTGGTATTCTGCAAAATACCAGTGGCATGCGGCTAAGGGTGCACGCCACTTGTATGGTATATACCAGACATGGCCCGCAGCTGGGCCACACTTACCAGTGGCACGCCACTGGTATCTAGCATATTAGTGGCGTTTGCATTTTAGGGTACGCCAGTAGTAAGTGACTACGGTATATAACCCAGCCGTACCCATTTCTTCCCCTTCTCCTTCTTCTTACTTACTTTTTCGTCCCTTGTACCACCGCGCTGCTCCTCTTCCACCTCCTCTCCATCGCCTCCCTCCTCCTCTCCTCTAACCCCTCCTCTCTGGCCATCACCTCCTAGCTCACCCTCCTGGCCGATGCCGGCAATGACATAGCACGGAGCGAGTTCACCTAGGTGTGAATCCTGGTGGCGAGGGGGCCGGTCAGGAGCCACTCCTCATCACCTAGATCGATGCCTGGAGGTGTTCTCACACTCGTCGACGTATGGCCGATGTCCCTGTGCGCTCAGCCGCCGGTAGATGAATTTTGTATTTTTTTAAATTAAAATTGTTATCAGTGTCGTGCGGGGATAGTGGCATGCCACTGGTATATTGGTTACGAGTGGCGTGCACCATTACCCGCACGCCACTGGTAAGTTCTGCCAGGTCCGCTGCCGGGACCCACTTACCAGTGGCATGCCCTTATGCCAGCACGTCACTGGTACTTTGCTTCATATCTTCCACCCCCTTCACCATATATAGCCGGCCTCACTCACTTGATCGGCATCTCGGACCTCTCTTCACCACAAGGTGAAAATTAAGTTTGGGGGCATCATCATCTATTTGAATGAAATGAAACGTATATTGTTGTGGACATGCATGTGAGATGATGAATATTTGTGGAAGTTTCTGTTCAGCCATCGAGCCATTGTTATGTCGACGAGCGACTTTGTTAATGCATGTATTGCTTGTGGTACCGGTGATCGAGCTGAGGCAACAACTCATTGTAGTTGCTCCATGTGTTACTTTTTTAAGGGAATATATATATGAGTTACCAATGTTTTGAAAAAATGTTGATTCATCAATGTTTTGTCAAATTTTGGCATACTTGATTTGTGTCCTTTTTATCAAAGGTCATGCCAAAATTTTCTATGACCTTGTTGGTTTTAATTAATTTTGCACTAATTCTTTTTCTTATATCTCATAGGGATCAATGGAATGATATCATGGATCAAAGTTGAATGTACTCTGATCGGCCATCACCAGATTTCATGAATGTACATTTGAAAGGGTTCATAGATTTTGCCATGGAAGATATGAAGCAAAGGGGTGGCAAGTAGGTATGTTGTCCGTGTTGTTGATTGAAAAACTAGCATATGTTCACGCCCAGTTCTGGCTCAGTGAAGGCGCACTTGTTCCAATGGGGTTTCATGGATGGTTATACATGGTGGACAAGTCATAGTGGGGAGGATGAGGATGTTGCTGATGTCGAAGGGTCGACACAGGAAGAAGCGGGAAACAAAGAACTGGAAGATGAAGGGATGGTGCACCAAAAGGCACAAGGACATGAGGAGGCCTGAGCGGACACCCAGGACTTGCTGGCCGCAATGGTGCAGGACCCTCGTGTTCAAGAGCTGATTGTGAAAAAGATGACTAACGATAGAGTGGATCTTAGAGAGGCTGCCAAGTTTGCAAAACTGGAGAAAGGCTCAAAAATACCATTATATCCCGGTTATGATCCGAAGCACACCCGCCTCGGCCTATGCTCAAATTTCTAGAAATCAAGGCAAAAAACTATAGCACGGACACAAGCCTCGATAAGACATTGGAGTATCTACATGAAATTCTATAGGAGGGGAACATGTTGCCTAAGAGTATCGATGAGGCTAAGAAGGTCATGAGCCCTCTTGATTTGGAAGCGATCACATACCACGCATGTAAGAATGACTGCATCATTTATTGAAACGAGCCCTGTTGATCCATGTTATCACAGAGATCATAGACCTGGGACCGGCATAATTGCACAACATGTTCCTATTTGAAAGGACGAATGGGATCGTCAAGCGATATGTTTGTAACAGGTCCCATCCGAGTGGAAGCATCATCTAGGGCTTTCTAGCCGAGGAGTGAATCGTGTTTTGCACAGATTACATGGAAGTCGACAAACCTATTGATATGCCCATTGATAAGCGCGTTGGCAGGCTCGAAGGTGTAGGCCACAAAGAAGGGAAGATGGATATACATATGGACTTTGATGCACCAAACTGACACGAAGACTACACCAGAGCGTACACAACAGCATTACAGCACCTAGAAGTGTTCACCCCTTGGGCGAACAAACACATCAGAACATTAAGAAAAAAGTACGCTAATTCAAAAAGCACATTCAGGAGAAGCCATTGCAAGAGCATGATGACAGAGCAAAGACTATCTTCGCCTTGGCACATGGTCGAAATGCAATCTCGTAACTTATCAACCATATGATATGAATTGATACACATTCTATGTAGAGGCCAAAGACCAGGATCGTATTTACCAGAACTCGGGGGTGACGATGGAGGCCTTCACCGGCAAGGTAAAGGACAGATACTATGGTAGGCTTGAAGCAATCTGGGAACTTGACTACTCAGGGGAGGCCAAGATCCCAATGTCCCATGTTAGATAGGTGAAGCAAATTGAATTCGAAGACTATTTCACTACCATGTTTATACCTCCAGCAAAGTCTAGTGGGCTAGGGAATGTGAGAGCAATCACCGCACAAAAGGAGACATGAGTATTAGCTAAGGACATGGCCCAATACTTCTACATAACCAACCCTACAAAGCCGAGCCATCTTGTCATGAGGAGAGGCAAAAGGAGTATATTCCGAATGGATGGAGTTGCTGACGAGGAAGACTTTGACCAATTCAGTGACCCAGCGGAAGAAGAAAAATGACGATGGTATAAAATGGACCAACAGAAGGAGCAGAACTATATTACATAAGGCAGGCTATCCCTTCAAAAGACGGAGTCACAACGCGGGGCTAAAGTATACCAGAAAGACCAAGAAGGCCAAGACGACCATTGAGAAGATTGTCAAACACTGACAAGCTCGCAGTAGTAATTTATCACATTATTGTATCTCTTTTGTATTTGCACTTAACCATTGATGTAATATCAATTTGTATCTCTTCTAAATGCATATTACTATTGATGTCATATCAAGTTCTATTTTGACTTCATTTTTATTTTTTGAACATTCAAGAACCATTTACCTCATGGTTGGTGTTTGAATTTTCCCATATGGTTAGATGTTTGAATTTTCCGGTAAATATATTCTTTCTACCAATGTTTTGGCATTTTTAATGTACTTGTAGTTCAAATTTGAATTATATCTGGTAAATACCTAGGAATTACATTTAATGCCATGAAAATAGCAAACTAAACCAAAAAAATGCCAAATTTTAACATGGAACTTTAAATGGTGTATATTCAGTCTATGAAAAAATTCAAGGTTAAATGAGGAAGAAAACTACTAGCTCACTCACAAACCTCACACTTTTCTTTCGAAACTATGATTCTTCCCTAGATATCCTTCGGTTTCTAGGCAACGTATATCACAATTTTGGTATACCTCTCTCAAAATTTAACCACAGCTTTTAGAGGTTATATCATGACACCATGCCAAGTTTATATTTCTCAGACCACATTTACATTTTTTTTAAATTCAAAAATCATTTACCTACAAGTTAGTGTTTGAATTTTCCCTGACAGATATTTGAAATTTCCAATATTTTCTTGCATAACACTTAATATATACTCACAATCTAAAATATGATTTTTCTACCAACTTTTTGGCATTTTTTATGTACTTGTAGTTCTATTTTGAATTATATCCTTTAAATACAAAGAAACACATTTAATGCCCTAAAAATAGCAAACTAACCCAAAAAAATGCCAATTTTTTACATGAAACATTAAATAGGCAATATTCAATGTATAAAAAATTTGAACATATGCCAATGCCAAAACCCTAAAAAAAACCTAATTACCCTAAAACACCAAAATATTACCGATGGCATGCGCAACCACCCACACGCCAAAGGACTTACTAGTGTCGCGCGCCACCACCCACGCGCCACTAATAAGAACTTACTAGTGGCGTGTGCCACCACCCACACGCCACTAATAACTTAGCACATATATACCCCCCGACCGGGACTTGGGGAAAATTTCCCCAAGATCCCGCGTTTCCCATCTCCTCCGCCGATGCCTCCTCCTCCGGCGATGCCTGCCTGCTCCGGTGACATCCGAACGCCTCCTTTCCGATGATGCCCGTGCGCCTTCTCTCCGGCCACGCCGCGCACCTCCTCCACGCACCATCGCCGCACCCATGGCCCGCCTATTCTCCGCACGCCACTGGCCCGCCTCGTCCGCACGCCACCGCCGACCACCAACGACGATCTCCCTCGGCTAGCCCTAGGTTTCGTCCCCTCTCCCTCTCTGTTTTTTTTCTGTTTTAATTTTACTGCTAGGTAAATTAGTTCCTTGGAATTTGTTAGTTTGGTTGGTTCCTGGCAATTACTTCTAGGTAAATTAGTTCCTATATAAATTTATTCTGAGAAATTAGTTGTAGTTAGTTGTAATTGTTAGTTGCTAGCTAGGTTAGTTGATCTAGCTACATTAGTTACTTAATCTAGTTAGTTAGGTTAGTTCTAATAAATATTTGATATGTTGTTATGATGTGATGTGGAGAATTTTTACTAATGAGAGAAGAGAGAAGAGATAAGAGAAAAGAGAGAAGAGAGAAGTGTATGCCATGTTGCTATTTTGCTCATGTTGAAAGAAATAAAATACAATCTTGTTGCATCCATGTTCAAAGTCAATTTTTTAAGCATTGGCATATTGTAATATAATTTTTGCTTTGTTTTTTCTAAACATACAGTGCTTCGTGCTCAACCCCAACCTCCCCAGAGACACCCTTGGCGATTTCCACCCCGACATCCTCGGTGACACCCTCGGCGACCTCCAGCACAACCATTGAGGTAATGTGGTACCGGCCATTGAACCGGTATATAATTGTGCATGATATGTGTTGTGGTATCGGCCATTGAGCTGAGGGAAAAATTGTGATATGTGTATTGTGGTACTGGCCATCGAGCAGAGGCAACAATTTATTGCTCGCGATGAAGTTGCTTGAGCTATGTGTTTTATTTTTTTAGGGAAAGTATATGATTGCCACTGTTTTGGCAAAATATTGATTCATCAACGTTTCATCAAATTTCTGGCACTCAATTTGTTTTATTTCTAGCAAAGTCATGCCAAAAAAATTAATGAATTTTGTATATACTTTTTAGCTTTTATAATATATTTTTTGTAATTCTATAGATTTTGAAATATTTTTTATTAATTATATATATTTTATAGTTATTTTTTAGTAATTATATACATTTTATAGTTATTTTTTAGTAATTCTATAGATTTGATAGTATTTTTTAGTAATTCTATAGCTTTTATAGTTATTTTTTAGTAATTTTATAGATTTTATAGCATTTTTATATGTAGTTATAATTTGTGTAGCTCAATTCATTTATCTAAAAATTTACCATTTAGTTCGAATATGGCCAGAAATGACCCTGCGGCCTCTTCTTCGTGGATGACACATACGGGTGATGAAGCCCCAGAACTGTCATTGTGTAATGAATGTCTCGACACATGGGGCACCACTAAGGAAGGGCGGGACTACACATCGACATATCATGATGAGTCCACATGGGAACTTGAGTTCAGCACCTATCCGGAAGATGCGACCGATCATGATGAAGGGACCGGCCAGGGGGACGAGTCTCGACTAACAAAATGGCAGCGGAAGCCTAGGAGCTGAAACAAACTTGGCACCAATAGGATCGCAATCACTCAATTGGATGAGAAGGGTTTACCTTCTAGTCCCAAGAAGGCTGCACAACATTACAGTAATGCCCTAGCTTGCATCCTCTGTGAAACGGTTAATATCAATGAAACCGGCATTAGGACGAATAAAACTAAGCCTCTGTGAGATCTCCTGACATCCAAGCTGCATGGAAGATCCAAGTTCCCGGATGAGTTCCAAGAGCATGACACATTGGTAAATAGTAGAGCCCTCACCAAGTTTTCTGGCCTTTTGAGTAATTGGAAATCCACTGCCAAAAGTGGGGGAAGGAGATGTGGGCAAGGAATGTGGGTAACCACACCCTCGGAAGCCATGGTTACCGAGGGAAGAAGCCAAATTGGGACACGGAGGACGAAGAGTTCGCTGCGACGGGTTTATCAAACTCCTTCTCAGAATTCGAAGACCCGCGTGGAAATTACTATGTCAGGGGCCGGTCAAAAAAAAGATAAAAAGACTGGGGAATATGTCTTGGAACCGAAAATGATGCAAGTGATGGACTCGTAGTAATTAACCTGCTTAATTTTATTTATCCTAATTAAGGAGATTTCTTTCCAAGTAGTTACGTTTCTAAATGGTTCACGTTCCTATTGTAAAGACAACACCATGCGGAACCTCAGTGCTCCCAGGAGTCAGACCAAAGGTAGGATGACCCCCATAATAGGGCAATCAACGTGGTCCTTGGCAAGGACCCGAAAATGAAGCCGGCTACTGGTCATGTGAACAGCGCCGGGTGTAGGGCTCCATTGGACACACATTAACCCCAAAGCCGTGAGCTTGCCAGGCAGAGAAGGAAAGCCGGCTGGGACAGTTTTATCGAAGCAAAAATGGCAGAAGTCAGAGCACAAGCCAGAGCCGAAGCCAGAGACGAAGCCAAAGCCATGGCACAAGATCAACTACAAAAACTCATGCCCAGTATAATTACACAAGTCACCCAGGGTTTAGCATCTGGGAACCTCCCACTACCTATCGTTGCCAGATCAGTGGTGTACATGATCGATTTGGACAAAGAGCAATGGACCATCACTGCTGCACCAAGTAACTGCCCCTATGTCTCTTCCGTGGGCCATGGGTCATCACCGACTGATATCGACATCCTCACGATAAGAGTCGCTGGCTCAACAAACATCTTCTTGCATGGTTTCGTTGTTCGGTCTCTAACATTGACGACGCCTACATGTTTCGCAGGAAAACAGTCCATGCGTTCTCCTCACCATGGTGAACAATGAATTGGTGCCGGTTGCAAAGGGTCGAATCATTCAACCAATACAGACCATGATGCACAATGTGCAGATGCCAAGTGACATGGTGAGGGTGAATGTGACTAAGGTGTTACCCAAGTGCGAGGATCTGGATCCTCTTGAACAACCTGAAGGGGTAGAGGGACACATGAAACTCCTAGATTGCAAGAATTGACCCCTCAGGTGGCCGAAGACTCAAATAACTTTGGTCGGGACCTTCCCATGTGAACCGTCGCCATGGGTGATCCATATCCACATCCCTACACCAGGATGATCTTCTTTGGGTCTGTGCAAACCTATAAATCCTAAGGATGTGGTGGTTGATGATGAGGCCACGGATGAACAAGAGGAGGACATCAATCAGTACTTTGCAAATGACTATGGCATGCCTGGTTGCCAGAAGAGTTTATTTGATGATATGCCGCCAACCAACCCTGAGGAGCAATGTCCCTCCAAACCAAAGCTAACTCTGAACATAGTCTTCAAGGCCACCAAAGACGCGATGGTTTGTGCTCCGGCTCATTTTGCAGAACCCGGGAGGGGAGAAGCAGAGAAAGCGGCCGACATCTAAGAAAGGACACATCACCGGTACCGACAACAAACCAGGTTAGTTGATCCAGGTCCAGGAAAAGAAATTGTTGGGATAAGAAGGATCTTGCCAAGAAGACGGTTGTCATCCTCAATGGTGGGTGATCCATATCCCTGGTAAATCCTTGGTACCGCAGGATCTGTACGATAACCTCCCGTTCGAAATGAGGATTCTGCATGACCACATTCTCAAGCGGGAAAGGGCAGTTGCTGAGCTTGTAGAAGATCACCCGGTTTACATGGTGAAGGTGCCTGAGGGGACAAATTCAATCTGGATTTTGGGGAGATCTTTAGCATTTTCAACCTTCTCAGGCTCGAGGCATCCATAGTCAGGCTATGGGCGCTTCATCAAGCCAGCCAGGCCAAACTCCAGAAGGTGCCGGATGTCGCGGTAGCGGACCCTTACCACATGCATAAGAACATACTTCACAGCACTACCCGTAGGAATATTATCAGGAACTACATTGCAGACTTAATGGTTGCGAATAAGGAGGACTACTTTCTCATGCCCTACCGTCCCATGAAAGTCCTTCTCTAGCTACTTTACACTTTCGTAGATTTCCATTATGCTTGCATGTACCAAACTTCATATTGGCTTGTTCAACTATTTTCGCACCGACCACAGGATACTCACAATACTAT
The DNA here is from genome assembly GCA_039707655.1 of Elymus sibiricus. Taxonomy (NCBI): domain Eukaryota; kingdom Viridiplantae; phylum Streptophyta; class Magnoliopsida; order Poales; family Poaceae; genus Elymus; species Elymus sibiricus. The sequence continues at coordinate 33,942,771 of CM077674.1, forward strand.
TGCCGAAGATGGACCATCGTCTTTTTCTTGGATTCCATGAGAAGGAGGAAAAAAGACTAAGCCCTCCTGAAGAATGTTCTAGATGACGCTCTCTTCGAGGATAGCTACAAGGGAGGATACACGAGACCAAAAACTAAGAAGAAAAATGGTATGGTACACTTCATCCATACCACCAAATTCTGTTACAGGCAGCAGCCAGAAAACAGTGTGACGTGTGGCTACTACGTCCTCCACCACATGGAGGAGTACGCACGGACACACAGCCTTTAAACGGCACGATGACATCATGAAGTGGGGTCAAAGCCTAGAGCAAATCTCAAAAGGAGATTGTAGAGAAGTGTTTAGACGCATCCAGCTGATGTTAGCAGGCATCATCAGCAAGGATGTCATCAGGGAGACCGGGATCTTCTACGGTGGCGAACAAACACCGAAGGACCGAGTGGCTCGCTTACAGCAACAGGCTGACGACATGCCACCCTTGTTCACCTGAATGGAAGATGCTCGCCCCACCAGTGAGGAATACAACTAAGCCTGCGCCCCTGAAGTAAGCGAGAGTGACGATGGTGTTCTTGTTGTGTATATGTACATGTGTGGTTCTGTTAATGTTTTTCCAAGCTTTACTATCTAGAGTTACCTTGTCATCGTCTTACTTATGTTTCTAAGATGCTAAAAGTGCAACATTACCTTGTCATCGTCTTACTTATCTAGAGTTGTCAATCCAATTCTGTATACTTGATGAACCTGTGAAGGTTTCCAAGGTATCGAAACATCAAGGAATAATTCTCTTCTATTTGATTGGCACCAACAAATGGCCCATTCTGAGTTAAGAATAGTTCTATTCATGTTCTTAGTAACTCCAACATCATATATATTACCACTAGGAGGTTCTTATTTGACTATTCACCAGATTTTTCCTGTTCACAAACCACTATGGTATTACCTGTAGCAAACATGTGATACAAGAGTGGTTTGTGAACCTTTATGGATGAAAGATCTCAGGAACTGTCAAGCAACAAGCTCTTAATGGTAATGTATATTATGTTGGAGTTTCTGAGAACATGAACAGAACAATCCTCAACTCAGGATTGGTGACATTTGTTGATGCCAATAAAATAGAAGAGAATTATTGCTTGATGTTCGATACCTTGGAAACACCCGCTCTAGGTTTGTCGAGTTTCACTTATATCTTGCACACTAGTAGGTATCGAGGCATCAAGGAATAATTCTCTTATATTTGATTGGCATCAACAAACACCCCATCCTGAGTTAAGGATAGTTTTGTTCATGTTCTCAGTAACTACAACATCATTTATGTTACCACAAGGAGGTTCTAGATTGAGTGTTCCCCAGATTTTTCCAGTTCAGAAACCACTCTGGTATCACCTATAGCAAACATGTGATACAAGAGTGGTTTTTGAGCCTTTATGGATGAAAGATCTCAGGAACTGTCAAGCTACAAGCTCCTAATGGTAATGTATATGATGTTTGAGTTTCTGAGAACATGACCAGAACTATCCTCTACTCGAGATGGGTGACATTTGGTAAGGCCACTCAAATAGCAGAGAATTATTCCTTGATGTTCGATACCTTCAAAACACCAGATTTAGGTTTGCCGAGCCTCACTTATATCTTGCAGACTACCAATTGGAAAATGTCCACAACTAGTTTTGTCCTATGTTTGTAGCAATGCATAGTCATTCTTGATGCTAATAGGTTATTCTCTTCATCATATATATAGGGTAAACGAAGATCAACAAGCTTATCAAGTGGTGTATATGGTCTATTAATGTGTATGTGTAACTGAGAAATGACATATGTGTAATCAATTCATTAGGATGCATATGGTCTATTAATTAATGAATATATAATTGAAACACATGTCATTAATGGATCGATGTCTATTAGTGTGTATGCATATGGATATCTATTTATGTATATTGTAATTCCTGTAAATGTGTTAAATGTATTTAATAATTGTGGTATTTTTCTTTAAAATACTGGAATTTGTTACTAGTGGCGTGCGGTGATACGGGCGTGCCACTAGTAAGTTAAAATAAGTATTTTTTAAATACAGGAAGAAGTTAGTGGTGGCGTGTGGGTATAGTCGCACGCCACGAGTATGGAAGACATTCGTGGCGTGTGCGTAGTAGGGCACGCCACTAATATATTAAGTACTAGGGCGTGTGCTCCACTATTGAAATCAGCACTTTTGCCTAGTTCCCGGGAAACTTGGCAAAGGCCGAAACAACAAAACTCGGCAAAAAGGGCTCGGCTGGACAGACATCGGTAATATTTAACTTTGCCGAGTTCTTTTTCACGGGAACTCGGCAAACACCGAAAAAACCTTTGCCGAATGCAAAATACATGGAACTTGGCAAAATAATTACGCAGATGGAACGGAGCGGACCGAACCAACGCCACGAGGCACAGGTGGTCTGCCATGTCCAGGCACTCGGCAAAGGGGCACGGTTTTTCCGAGTGCTGAACTCGGCAATCCTATGTAGACGAATTAAAAAATTGGCATGGTTAGCAACGACCACGCATTTGCCTCCCAAATCTTATATTTACTAATTGGAGGCACCAATCGAGGCTCCACGTTAATCGTAGAAAACGAACAAAATTATCCATCCGAGCTACCTATTAGTTATTTACAACCGTTGGATGAAATAACTGAAGAAGTCCTCTCTATTTTTCCCACCTGAACGACTCTTCCATAAATGACTCACGTACATGCCACGATTTCACAAAAGAAAAAACATACACAAAAATAAAAATGCAGGTCTTTCTATTCTATTAGTTATTTACAACCGTTGGATAAAATAACTCAAGAAGACATCTCTATTTTTCTCACCTGGACGACTCTTCCATACTTGCCTCATGTACATGCCACGATTTCTCAAAAGAAAAAACTGTAACAAGAAAAAAAATGCAGGTCTTTCTATTCTCAAGAAGTCCTCTCTATTTGTCCGACCAGAACACCTCTTCCTTACCTGCCTCACATACATGCTATGATTCTTTCTCCAAAAAAGAAAAAAACAATCGCAAGACAAAAAAACAGGTTTTTGTTACGACCGCTTCTAGCAATCGCTATTCTATTCTGTTGCTTCTCCCCTTCATCTATCTATTCATGCCCTAATTTCTCTAATCGCTTTGACCGCAGTATTCTTCAGGTATCATAGCATCCTCAAACTATTTCTTCTTTTCCTGTTGAAGGTTTGGTCCTGCAAGAATTCTCTACTTTTACATATGTGGTTACTAACCAGTATGATAGCTTTGTCGCCATGAGTCGATGATCATGTTCGGACCTATCTGGAGCTTGACGTAGATGGAGAAAAGCTGGATGGCGAGATGCCCAACAGGCAGTTGTTTGGCGAGTACTGAGATAAGTGTTGTACGCACCAATTTTTCAATACTATCCTGATCTTCTCCTTTGGCATACTAAAGGTGAACCACCAGTGCGGCGTGGTCCAGAAGAAAGATGGCAACAATGTGATGCACCTGGCTTCGTTCGGGTGTTCACTGCCGAAGTATGGTGTTCACTGCCGAAGTATTCACAGTCCACACCATGTTGAGTAAGCCACCTTTTTAAACATTTGTTCTATATTTCTGTAAAACCAGAAGGATGCAATATGCAATTGGCATTGCATAGATACTAGACTACATAGATGAAAAACATAGAAGTACTGCCATTGTTTGTTTTGAATTTCTCACACCAAACTGAATGGAAAAAAGCAATGTCACGCGGGATGTCCTTACGACAATTAAGGTGAAAATATGTTGAATAAGATTTGAATGGATAACGTGGTACATGCATGCTCTTGAAACAAAAACCATGGTGGAAAACTGAATATGGTAATTATTACAACGATTTAATTTAGCACTATGACAAACTTCCTTGCAAGTAGACTATGTTAAAGTTTTTTAACTTTGAATGCTGTATGTTACACATATATTCTCACTTACACTAGTAGAAAAAGGGCCTTTAGTCCCGGTTCCAGAGGGCCTTTAGTCCCGGTTCTGGAACCGGGACTAAAGGGTCGGGACTAAAGCCCAAAACCTTTAGTCCCGGTTCGTAACCGGGACCAAAGGGGCTCCACGTGGCCGCTGCGGGAAGCCCAGGCAGGAGGACCTTTAGTCCCGGTTGGTAACACTAACCGGGACCAAAAGGCATCCACGTGGCCGCTGCGGGGAGCCCAGGCAGGAGAACCTTTAGTCCCGGTTGGTCACACCAACCGGGACCAAAGGTCATCCACGCGTGAGCATCTGGCAGCAGCTGGGGTTTTTGTTTTTTTTTGAAGGGGGGGGGGTTGGGGGGTTTTGGAGGGTTAATTTAGGGGTTTCATATTGTGTTAGCTAGCTAATAGGGAGAAGTGTCCTCTCTTTCTCCGTGCTCGGTCGACGGTAGCTACTATACATATAGAGATAAGTCGATGCTAGCTAATAAGAAAATGAAGGAAACCATTAATTACACAAGATCGTCATGCTGAACATATATAGAGAGAAGTGACATCTCTTTCTCCGTGCTTGGTCGAACAACAAGTTTTCGTATATCTATCCGACGGTACTACATATATACAATATAACATCTTTTACAATCCCTAACATCATCTACCTAAGATCCAATCACAAATCCGCATGGTATTCCCCGTCTTTAGGTATGACGTGGTCAAGAAAGAATCCCGCCAATTCCTCTTGAATTGCTCGTATGCGATCATGTGGTAGGAGTTCATCCCGCATCTGCCAGATCTAATTTAAAGAAGGGGGTCAATACATGCATATATATGAATAAAACTCAACACAATTGATGGTAATATATAAAATAAAATTGTGAATATTATTTACGTACTTCAAATTGTTTGTCAGAGAAGCCCCGCTCAGAGGTCGAGTGGCGAATGAACTCGCATACGTAGTATGCACATAAAACAGTCCCTTCTTTCTGGTACAAGCACTTTATGAGAATAGAGTTCAATCAAACTGATAAGCAAGCATGGTAATGATATATTGATGAAAATTTGAATCAATTAGAGATGCGCGGAACTAGCTAGTACTACTTACTTTGGGGTGACTAAATCGCAACTCTTTGTTTAGACCGGGAACCTTTCGGGTGAACTTCTTCCAAACCCTGCCAGGCAAAGAAAATGATTACTTGATATCAGGAAATTAACGAAAGTTGCATGCCGATATGGTCCCGGTATTGACTGAACTTACTTCTTGAGCATTGCAGTCATGTCCGCATAATTCTCGGGATCTTTACGTCTCGAGTCTAAGACAGTTACTAATGCCCCGTCAAGCTTAATGGATAGCAGAATAAAGTGGAAACTGCGCACGCATATATAACTCATCAATTACATTACTTAACCTCGAGTAAGCGAAACTGAGTATACAGAGAAGACAGCAATACTCACTTGAAGTTGTAAGGAAAGAGTATTTCCCTTTTGTTTTGATGTATAAGGAACGACTGTAGCAAGTTCTCCTCGGTCTCTTTGATTGAGTTTTATACCGTCCATTCATTTACGGCATCTGGGCTAATGAACCCAACGTCGAAGATTCCTACTTTTTTGCATTCGAAGATCTTCAATCTGCATAATATAGTGAGGATAATTATATATACATGCAATGAACGAGCTGAGCTAGAGACTTAACTATAGAAGTTATACTTACAGACAGTAGGAAGTCATGAGTTGTTTGTCGAGGGCCAGTTGATTGTATAACTGAAATAACTCCACAAATTCAATAGGCATCATGGGAAGTCCAATGAATTCGTGCTCTGGTTTCACTGCCATATACATAGTGTCTCTCCTAGACTCCCTGCAGGTTTTCATGTACCACTCATGCAATTTGTACATCATCATTGTTATAGGAGGATGATCAGGTTTGACGAGAGGCTTCCCGTTCACGTATTTATATTCTTCTTTTGTTACCTCAGCCGTTTGAAAAATTACATCATCCCCCAAGTAATCACCAGGATTGGTACCAGGCACCATCCCCGGATGATTAGCGACGATATCGCTAGACACCTTGAGCGGGGGGCACGATTTCTGTTAGAAATATGCCCTAGAGGCAATAATAAATTGGTTATTATTATATTTCCTTGTTCATGATAATCGTTTATTATCCATGCTATAATTGTATTGATTGGAAACTCAAATACATGTGTGGGTACATGAACAACACTGTGTCCCTAGTAAGCCTCTAGTTGACTAGCTCGTTGATCAAAGATGGTTAAGGTTTCCTAGCCATTGACATGAGATGTCATTTGATAACGGGATCACATCATTAGGAGAATGATGTGATGGACAAGACCCAAACTAAGAACGTAGCATTTGATCGTGTCAGTTTATTGCTATTGTTTTCTGCATGTCAAGTATCTGTTCCTATGACCATGAGATCATGCAACTCCCTGACATCGGAGGAGTACCTTGTGTGTATCAAACGTCGCAACGTAACTGGGTGACTATAAAGGTGCTCTACAGGTATCTCCGAGGGTGTCTGTTGGGTTGGCATGGATCAAGACTGGGATTTGTTACTCTGTGTGACGGAGAGGTATCTCAGGGCCCACTCGGTAATACAACATCACAATGAGCCTTGCAAGCAATGTGACTAAAGTGTTAGCCACGAGATCTTGTATTACGGAACGAGTAAAGAGACTTGCCGGTAACGAGATTGAACTAGGTATAGAGATACCGACGATCGAATCTCGGGCAAGTAACATACCGAAGAACAAAGGGAACAGCATACGGGATTAACTGAATCCTTGACATAGAGGTTCGACCGATAAAGATCTTCGTAGAATATGTAGGAGCCAATATGGGCATCCAGGTCCCGCTATTGGTTATTGACCGTAGAGGTGTCTCGGTCATGTCTACATAGTTCTCGAACCCGCAGGGTCTACACACTTAACGTTTGGTGACGATATAAGTATAGTTGAGTTGTTATGTTGGTGACCGAAAGTTGTTCGGAGTCCCGGATGAGATCACGGACATGACGTGGAGTCTCGGAATGTCCGAGAGGTAAAGATCGATATATTGGACGATATGTTTGGGCCAAGAGGTGAGACCCACGGGGCGTTAGCAAAAGGCAGTTTTGCAGAGGGCAGGGTCCAGACGCCAGGAACCCTGGCGTCTGGCCCTGGGCCAGACGCCGAGGCCCATGGCGTCTGGGCCAGACGCCGGGAACCGTGGCGTTTGGTACTGGAATCCGAGAAGGACTCTTCCTTTTGTTCCAAACCGACTTTGAGGAGGCTCTTTCTCCAAGTTTCGACCCCAGGGCTCAACATATAAATAGAGGGGCAGGGCTAGCACCCGGAACACATCAAGATTTCCCCAAGCCGTGTGCGGCAACCCTAACCCTCTAGTTCCTCCGTCATAATCTCCGTAGCGCTTGGCGAAGCCCTGCAGAGATTGTTCCTCACCACCATCACCACGCCGTCGTGCTGCTGGAACTCAACCACTACTTCACCATCGCTCGCTGGATCGAGGAGGTGAAGGCGTCATCAAGCCGTACGTGTGTTGAACGCGGAGGTGCCATCCGTTCGGCGCTAGTTCGTGATCGGATCGAGGGACGACTTGCGATTTGGATCGCGGAGACGTTCGACTACATCAACCGCGTTTCTTAAACGCTTCCGCTTAGCGATCTACAAGGGTATGTAGATTTACTCTCCCTCTCGTAGATGCTCATCACCATGGATAGATCTTGTGTGTGCGTAGGAAAATTTTTGTTTCCCATGCAACGTTCCCCAACAGTGGCATCCGAGCTAGGTCTATGCGTAGATGAGATCTCGAGTAGAACACAAACGAGTTGTGGGCGTGGGTGTATACATATTGCTTGCCGTTACTAGTTGATATTTGATTCGGCGGTACTGTGAGATGAAGCGGCCCGGACCGACATTACGCGTACACTTACGCGAGACAGGTTCCTTCAACTGACATGTAACTTCTTTGCATAAAGATGGCTAGCGGGTGTCTGTCTCTCTCACTTTAGTTGAATCGATTTCAATGAAGAGGGTTCTTTTAGAAGATCAAAAAGCAATCACTACACCACGTTGTGGTTTTGCGTAGGTAAGAACGGTTCTTGCAAACCCGTAGCAGCCACGTAAAATTTGCAACAACAATTAGAGGACGTCTAACTTGTTTTTGCAGGGTATGTTGTGATGTGATATGGCCAATTACATGATGAGATATATGTGATGTATGAGATGATCATGTGTTGTATAGAATATCACGACTTACATGTCGATGAGTACGGCAACTGGCAGGAGCCATAGAGTTGTCTTTAATTATTGTATGACCTGCGTGTCAATCATTAAGCGCTATGTAATGCTTTACTTTATCGCTAAACGTTAGCAATAGTCGTGGAAGCAACAGTCGGCGCGACAACCTCATGGCGACACGTTGATAGAGATCAAGATGATGGAGATCATGGTGTCATGCCGGTGACGATGGAGATCATGCCGGTGCTTTGGAGATGGAGATCAAAAGCACAAGTTCATGGCCATATCATGTCACTTATGATTTGCATGTGATGTTAATCCTTTTATGCATCTTATTTTGCTTAGGACGACGGTAGCATTATAAGGTGATCCCTCACTTAAATTTCAAGATAAATTGTGTTCTCCCCGAGTGTGCACCGTTGCGAAAGTTCGTCGTTTCGAGACACGCCGTGATGATCGGGTGTGATAGACTCCACATTCACATACAACGGGTGCAAGCCATGTTGCACACGCGGAACACTTGGGTTAAACTTGACGAGCCTAGCATGTACAGACATGGCCTCGGAACACAAGAGACCGAAAGGTCGAACATGAGTCATATAGTAGATATGATCAACATGAAGATGGTCACCATTGAAACCACCTCAACTCACGTGATGATCGGACTTGAGTTGGTGGATTTGGATCATGTTACACTCGAATGACCGGAGGGATGTCAATTTGAGTGGGAGTTTTTAAGTAATATGATTAACTAAACTCATTATCTAGAACAATAGTCTAAGTTGTCTTTGCTATATTTATGTTGTAGATCATGGCTCGCGCAGTAGCACCCCTGAACTTTAATGCATTCCTAGAGAAAGCTAAGTTGAAAGATGATGGAAGTAACTTTGTGGACTGGGCCCGTAATCTAAGGATTATCCTTACGGCTTCCCAGAAAGCTTATGTCCTTGATGCACCGCTTAGTGATCCACCCGCTCCAGTTGAGTCTCTAGACGTTGTGAACGCCTGGCAGGCTCGTTCTGATGATTACTCAATAGTTCAATGTGCAATGTTGTATGGCTTAGAACCGGGACTTCAAAGACGTTTTGAACGTCATGGAGCATATGAGATGTTCCAGGAGTTGAAGTTTATCTTTCAGAAGAATGCCCGGATCGAGAGATATGAGATCTCCGATAAGTTCTATGCTTGCAAGATGGAGGAGAACGGGTCTATCAGTGATCACGTGCTCAGAATGTCTGGGTACTCCACCCGTCTGGCTGAATTGGGGATGCCCCTTCCGCCAGAGGCTATCACTGACAGAGTTCTTCAATCATTGCCACCTAGCTACAAGAGTTTCGTGTTGAACTATAACATGCACGGGATGAACAAGTCAGTCGCCGAGCTGTTTGCGATGCTGAAAGCCGCTGAGTCTGAAATTCAGAAGGAGCATCAAGTGTTGATGGTCAATAAAACCACTAGTTTCAAGAAAAATGGCAAGGGTAAGAAGGGTAACTCCAAGAAGAGTGGCACAACAGTTGCTCCTCTCGTGAAGAAACCCAAGGCTGGACCCAAACCAGAAACTGTGTGTTTTCATTGCAAGGGAACTGGACACTGGAAGCGGAACTGCCCCAAGTATTTGGCTGACAAGAAGGCGGCCAACAACAAACAAGGTATATATGATATACATGTTATTGATGTGTACCTTACCAACCCTCGTTGTAGTGCCTGGGTATTTGATACCGGTGCGGTTGCTCATATTTGCAACTCTAAACAGGAACTGCGGAATAGACGGAGGCTGGCAAAGGACAAAGTGACGATGCGCGTGGGAAATGGTTCCAAGGTTGATGTGATCGCCGTCGGCACGCTCGCTCTTCGATTACCGTCGGGATTAGTGATGAACCTAAATAAGTGTTATTTGGTGCCTGCGTTAAGCATGAACATTATATCTGGATCTTGTTTATTGCGAGACGGTTACTCATTTAAATCAGAGAATAATGGTTGTTCTATTTATATGAGTAATATCTTTTATGGTCATGCACCCAATGTGAGGGGTTTATTCTTATTGAATCTTGATAGTAATGATACACATGTTCATAACATTGATGCGAAAAGATGTAGAATTGATAATGATAATACCACTTTCTTGTGGCACTGCCGTTTAGGTCATATTGGTGTAAAACGCATGAAGAAGCTCCATGCTGATGGACTTTTGGAGTCACTTGATTTTGAATCACTTGACACATGTGAGCCATGCCTCATGGGCAAGATGACTAAAACGCCGTTCTCTGGAACAATGGAACGGGCAAGTGACTTATTGGAAATCATACATACTGATGTGTGTGGTCCGATGAGTATTGAGGCGCGCGGTGGTTATCGTTACTTTCTCACCTTCACTGATGACTTAAGTAGATATGGGTATATTTACTTAATGAAACATAAGTCTGAAACATTTGAAAAGTTCAAACAATTTCAGAGTGAAGTTGAGAATCATCGTAACAAGAAGATTAAATTCCTACGATCTGATCGAGGAGGAGAATATCTGAGTTATGAGTTTGGCAGTCACTTAAGACAATGTGGAATTGTTTCACAACTGACACCGCCTGGAACACCACAGCGTAATGGTGTGTCCGAACGTCGTAATCGAACTTTATTGGATATGGTGCGATCTATGATGTCTCTTGCCGATTTTCCACTATCGTTTTGGGGTTATGCATTAGAGACAGTTGCATTCACTTTAAATAGGGCACCATCGAAATCCGTTGAGACGACACCATATGAACTTTGGTTTGGCAAGAAGCCAAATCTGTCGTTTCTTAAAGTTTGGGGATGTGATGCTTATGTCAAAAAGCTTCAGCCTGAAAAGCTGGAACCCAAAGCGGAGAAATGCGTCTTCATAGGATACCCAAAAGAGACAGTTGGGTATACCTTCTACCTCAGATCCGAAGGCAAAGTGTTTGTCGCTAAAAACGGAACATTTCTTGAGAAAGAGTTTCTCTCGAAAGAATTGAGTGGGAGGAAGATAGAACTTGATGAGGTTGTTGAACCTTTACTTCAACCTGAGAGTAGCGCAGTGCAGAAAGTTGTTTCTGTGGAGCCTACATTAGCTGAAGAGGAAGTTAATGATGATGATCATGAAGCTTTGGATCAAGTTACTATCGAACCTCGTAGGTCGACAAGGACGCGTACTGCTCCTGAGTGGTACGGCAACCCTGTCTTAGAGGTCATGTTGTTAGACAACGATGAACCTACGAGCTATGGAGAAGCGATGATGGGCCCGGATTCCGAGAAGTGGTTAGAGGCCATGAAATCCGAGATGGGATCCATGTATGAAAACAAAGTATGGACTTTGGAAGTATTACCTGAAGGGCGTAAGGCCATTCAGAACAAATGGATCTTTAAGAGGAAGACGGACGCGGACGGTAATGTCACCGTCTATAAAGCTCGACTTGTGGCAAAGGGTTTTTCACAAGTTCAAGGAGTTGACTACGATGAGACCTTCTCACCCGTAGCGATGCTTAAGTCCGTCAGAATCATGTTAGCAATAGCTGCCTTTTTCGATTATGAAATTTGGCAGATGGATGTCAAAACAGCATTCCTTAACGGTTACCTTAAGGAAGAGTTGTATATGATGCAACCAGAAGGTTTTGTCGATCCAGAGAATGCTGACAAAGTTTGCAAACTCCAGCGATCCATTTATGGACTGGTGCAAGCATCTCGGAGTTGGAATCTTCGTTTTGATGAGGTGATCAAAGCGTTCGAGTTTATACAAGTTTACGGAGAAGCTTGTATTTACAAGAAAGTGAGTGGGAGCTCTATAGCGTTTCTAATATTATATGTGGATGACATATTACTGATTGGAAACAATATAGAAATGCTGGAAAGCGTAAAGGAATATTTGAACAAGAGTTTTTCAATGAAGGACCTAGGAGAAGCTGCTTTCATATTAGGCATCAAGATCTATAGAGATAGATCGAGACGCTTGATAGGACTTTCACAAAGCACATACCTTGACAAAGTTTTGAAGAAGTTCAAAATGGATCAGTCCAAGAAGGGGTTCTTGCCTGTATTGCAAGGTGTGAAGTTGAGTAAGACTCAATGCCCAGTGACTGCAGAAGATAGAGAAAAGATGAGTGTCATCCCCTATGCTTCGGCCATAGGCTCTATCATGTATGCAATGCTGTGCACAAGACCCGATGTCAGCCTTGCCATAAGTATGGTCGGAAGGTTTCAAAGTGATCCAGGAATGGAACACTGGACGGCGGTCAAGAATATCCTGAAGTACCTGAAAAGGACTAAGGATATGTTTCTCGTTTATGGAGGTGATCAAGAGCTCGTCGTAAAGGGTTACGTCGATGCAAGCTTTGACACTGATCCGGATGACTCTAAGTCTCAAACCGGATACATGTTTATTCTTAATGGGGGTGCGGTTAGCTGGTGCAGTTCCAAGCAAAGCGTGGTAGCAGATTCTACATGCGAAGCGGAGTACATCGCTGCCTCGGAGGCGGCGAAGGAAGGTGTCTGGATGAAGGAGTTCATGACAGATCTTGGAGTAGTGCCTAGTGCGCTTAACCCAATGACTCTGTTTTGTGATAATACTGGTGCCATTGCTCTAGCCAAGGAACCAAGATTTCACAAGAGGACCAGACACATAAAGCGACGTTTCAATTCCATCCGCGATTACATCAAGGAGGACGACATAAATATTTGCAAAGTACACACGGATCTAAATGTTGCAGATCCGATGACTAAACCTCTTCCAAGGGCTAAACATGAACAACACCAGAACTGCATGGGTGTTCGATTCATTACAATGTAAATCACATAGTGATGTGAACTAGATTATTGACTCTAGTGCAAGTGGGAGACTGTTGGAAATATGCCCTAGAGGCAATAATAAATTGGTTATTATTATATTTCCTTGTTCATGATAATCGTTTATTATCCATGCTATAATTGTATTGATTGGAAACTCAAATACATGTGTGGGTACATAAACAACACTGTGTCCCTAGTAAGCCTCTAGTTGACTAGCTCGTTGATCAAAGATGGTTAAGGTTTCCTAGCCATTGACATGAGATGTCATTTGATAACGGGATCACATCATTAGGAGAATGATGTGATGGACAAGACCCAAACTAAGAACGTAGCATTTGATCGTGTCAGTTTATTGCTATTGTTTTCTGCATGTCAAGTATCTGTTCCTATGACCATGAGATCATGCAACTCCCTGACATCGGAGGAGTACCTTGTGTGTATCAAACGTCGCAACGTAACTGGGTGACTATAAAGGTGCTCTACAGGTATCTCCGAGGGTGTCTGTTGGGTTGGCATGGATCAAGACTGGGATTTGTTACTCTGTGTGACGGAGAGGTATCTCAGGGCCCACTCGGTAATACAACATCACAATGAGCCTTGCAAGCAATGTGACTAAAGTGTTAGCCACGAGATCTTGTATTACGGAACGAGTAAAGAGACTTGCCGGTAACGAGATTGAACTAGGTATAGAGATACCGACGATCGAATCTCGGGCAAGTAACATACCGAAGAACAAAGGGAACAGCATACGGGATTAACTGAATCCTTGACATAGAGGTTCGACCGATAAAGATCTTCGTAGAATATGTAGGAGCCAATATGGGCATCCAGGTCCCGCTATTGGTTATTGACCGTAGAGGTGTCTCGGTCATGTCTACATAGTTCTCGAACCCGCAGGGTCTACACACTTAACATTTGGTGACGATATAAGTATAGTTGAGTTGTTATGTTGGTGACCGAAAGTTGTTCGGAGTCCCGGATGAGATCACGGACATGACGAGGAGTCTCGGAATGTCCGAGCGGTAAAGATCGATATATTGGACGATATGTTTGGGCCAAGAGGTGAGACCCACGGGGCGTTAGCAAAAGGCAGTTTTGCAGAGGGCAGGGTCCAGACGCCAGGAACCCTGGCGTCTGGCCCTGGGCCAGACGCCGAGGCCCATGGCGTCTGGGCCAGACGCCGGGAACCGTGGCGTTTGGTACTGGAATCCGAGAAGGACTCTTCCTTTTGTTCCAAACCGACTTTGAGGAGGCTCTTTCTCCAAGTTTCGACCCCAGGGCTCAACATATAAATAGAGGGGCAGGGCTAGCACCCGGAACACATCAAGATTTCCCCAAGCCGTGTGCGGCAACCCTAACCCTCTAGTTCCTCCGTCATAATCTCTGTAGCGCTTGGCGAAGCCCTGCAGAGATTGTTCCTCACCACCATCACCACGCCGTCGTGCTGCTGGAACTCAACCACTACTTCACCATCGCTCGCTGGATCGAGGAGGTGAAGGCGTCATCAAGCCGTACGTGTGTTGAACGCGGAGGTGCCGTCCGTTCGGCGCTAGTTCGTGATCGGATCGAGGGACGACTTGCGATTTGGATCGCGGAGACGTTCGACTACATCAACCGCGTTTCTTAAACGCTTCCGCTTAGCGATCTACAAGGGTATGTAGATTTACTCTCCCTCTCGTAGATGCTCATCACCATGGATAGATCTTGTGTGTGCGTAGGAAAATTTTTGTTTCCCATGCAACGTTCCCCAACAATTTCTTCTCCTGTTCGCCGAGCTGGGGAATTGTTTTCCCACTTCTTCGTTCTGCTAACCTTGCATCACTAGAAGTACTTCCCGACCGCCGCGCTTCTTCATATGTCTTTTTAAGAATGCGGACATAATTGGAATCCGGCGGAGGCGGTGGTGGTCGCTTCAGGGCATCGATAGTGCGCTTCACTTTCACCGGATCTAGCTTCTCCTTCGGAGGTGGAGTTTTTTTTGCAAAATGGTCCCTCACTTGGGCACGACATATGTCCTCATTTTCCTGCTCGGTCCTCTCATATGGTAACTTTTCCACAGGCTTGAGAGATGGACCGTATCTGAATTGCCTCCCGCCTCTGCTTGTACTGCTAGCCGCCGGAGCGGCGGCGTCTCTCTTCCGTCGTTGCTGACGAGGCGGAGAAGGAGGCGGAGTGCTCCGACGCGCCGGAGTAGGCGAAGGAGGAGGCGGAGTGCCCTCACGCGTCGGAGGAGCCGGAGAAGGAGGCGGAGTGCCCTGATCACTCGCCGGAGGAGGAGGAGGAGGAGGAGGCGGAGTGCCCTGACTCGCCGGAGGAGGAGGAGGAGGCGGAGGCGTCCAGTTTGGAAGCTTGATGTACTCCTTCTTCCATAGACATGTACTCCTCAGAGCACGAACCAGCTGATTCTCCCCTTCACCTGTAGAGTGGTAAAGCTCGAGCTCCTCAAATCCCTCCATTACTTCATCCACCATCACAACAGCATAGCCATGTGGAATCGGAAGGCAGTGAAAAGTTCCGTTGGGTTGAGGAGGTGCAACAGAGCCGAGAGCCACCTTGAAAGTGAGGTTAAGGCATTTCGTCATAAGCTCGCAATTTTGAGCCTCCGTGATAGTATCCACGGGGTAGATAGGCTCCGTGAAGTCAGTCGGAACGGGCTCCGTGGAAGCCACGCTGCTTCTCCGCTGAGATGGCAGGGTAGCTTCTGGGGTAGCTTCGTGCCGCTGAGATAGTTGGCCGGCAGCTCGCTGGCTCTCAGCTTCCTCTAACTTTTGTAGTCTTGCACTCATCTTCTGCATGTCGCTCAGCTCCGCTTTCCTCTTTCTCTCCCAGCTTCTGTAACCGCCTGCGTCGGGAAACCCAAACTTCCATGGAACGGAGCCTGGTGTGCCTCGTGTTCGTCCAGGGTGCTCAGCATTCCCTAGGGCCTCAGCCAGCTCGTCCTTCTCTCTGTCGGGAATGAACGTCCCTTCCTGCGCTGCGGTGATATACTTCTGAAGCTTCGTGACGGGTATTGCAAGTTGCTCGTCCGTCCAACGGCACATCCCTGTTTCAAGGTCCAAAGTTCCCCCAACCCCGAAGAACCAAGTCCTTGAACGGTCTGGCCAGTTCAATGTCTCTGGTTCGACCCCTTTAGCAATCAGGTCATTCTCAGCTTTGTCCCACAACGGCCGGGCTTTGAGGTAGCCACCTGACCCCGTGTGATGGGGATACTGCTTCTTTGCAGCGTTGTTCTTGTTTGTCTCTGACATTTTCTTACTCTTGTCTGATGTCTTGTAGGCCACAAATGCGGGCCAGTGATCTCTTATCTTCTCAAATCGGCCGATGAATTCTGGAGTCTCACCTTTGTCGACAAACTTTGATTTCAACTCCTTCTTCCACCTCCTGAATAGATCTGCCATCTTCTTAAGAGCACACGCCTTGACCAGTGGCTCTATAACGGGATTATTCGGATCCTCCTCTGGCGGTAGGGTGAAATTTGCCTTCAGCAAGGTCCAAAGATCATCTTTCTGTCTATCGGTGACATAATCACCTTCAGGGGCGTCGTCCTTAGGCTTATTCCATTGCTTGATGCTGATCGGGATGTTGTCCCTAACAATAGCTCCGCACTGAGCAGAAAATGCGTCCTTGGTCCGCTTGGGTTCAATCGGTAGGCCATCGTCCGTGAGTGCTGTGATCGTGAACCTTTCATCCTTGCGCAACCTCTTCTTCGGGCCTCGTCTCGTTACCGAAGTTTGGCTCGATCCGGAGGGCTATAAAAGAAGAAAGAAGAGTTAACATATGTACATACCAAAACAATTAATGCATCAATTAGCTAGTCAGCACCTCCGGAGCCATCATGATCATGTCACCGGAGCCATCATGATCATGTCCTTCCTCCTCCATTGTTCCATCGGTGTCGTTGAGAAACGACAAGACAGCATCACCTCCGGCGAGGATTATCTCCCCCAACAACTGTTCTTGTTCCAAGTCTCTTTGATCCATAGTTTCTGCAAATATAGAAGAATATATATATATATATATGAGATCAGAAAAAAATTGGATCAACTTGTGCACATCCATAATGGGGGTATTCTTGATAAATCTATGTTACCGGAGTTATCTATGTTACCGGAGGGGGTAGACGACAACGACGCTCACCCCTCATGTCATGTCCGACGTCCCTCCTCATGTCAAAGTTATCGGGGAGGGGGTAGACGACAACGACGCTCACCCCTCATGTCCGACGTCCCCCCTCATGTCGAAGTTATCGGGGAGGGGGTACAGGTGGCCTCGAGAGTTGGTCGGGCGAGCGGACCGGGAGTAAGTAACTTTTAACTCATTTTAACTCATTTTGAATATATGAACATTTTAACTTTTACGGGTAGGGGCGGGAGGGGGTTGATCGACGTCTCCCCCCCTCATGTCGAAGTTACCGGAGTTTTCTATATGAACAAAAAAAATCCACATGACATGTCCGACGAGCGGACCGCCTCTCTCTCATGCATGTCCGACGTCCCCCCTCATGACAAAAACTTTCTATAAAAAAAAATCATACATCTATGAACAAAAAAAATTCTATGAACAAAAATAAAATTGTATCAATGCATATATAAAAACTTTCTATGGATCATCATTGCTCATATATCAATGCATATATAAAAACTTTCTATGGATCATCATTGCTCATATATAAAAACTTTCTATAAACAAAAAAAACATACATCTATGAACAAAAAAAAAATCTATGAAGAAAAATAAAATTGTATCAATGCATATATAAAAACTTTCTATGGATCATCCATCCATACATACATACTGCATATACATACATACATACAGCATCCATACATACATACATACATACTGCATATACATACAAAAAAAAGGCAGATCCGGCCGGGGCGGCGGTGGCGGCGGCGGCGTGGCAAGCAGAGCAGGGGCACGGCGTGGCAAGTGGAGCAGTGGCGGCGGCGCGGGGTAAGGGGGGGGCTCACTGGGGGCGGCGTCGGGGCAGGGGCAGGGGGCACGGCGGGCGGCGTCGGGGCAGCAGGGGCACGGGGAGCGGCGCCGGCGTCGGGGCAGAGGGCGTCGAGGGCGTCGGGGCAGCGGGGGCTCGGCGGCGATGGCGACGAGGATCAGCCTGACGGCGTTGATGGGGCAGAGGGCGGCGAGGGCGTCGACGGCGAGCTCGGGCAGGCTGGCGGCGTCGATGTGCTCGGCGTCGTCGGGGGAAACTGGCAAATTTTCCCAACTCCCGCTTATATAGGGAGACCTTTGGTCCTGGTTGGTGCCACCAACCGGGACCAATGCCCACCTTTAGTCCCGGTTGGTGCCACCAACCGGGACCAAAGGTCTCTTTTCGTCAGCCCAAAGGGCGGGAAGCAGAGACCTTTGGTCCCGGTTGGTGGCACCAACCGGGACTAAAGGATGGCATTGGTCCCGGTTGGTGGTACCAACCGGGACCAAAGGTTGGTATTGGTCCCGGTTAGTGCCACCAACCGGGACTAAAGGGTGGTGCTGCCCGGGGCCAAAAGTTTAGTCCCACCTCGCTAGCTGAGAGGGCTCGAGAGTGGTTTATAAGCGCTGCTGCGCCAGCCCTCTCGAGCTCCTCTCAACTGCAGGCTTACGGGCCTAATCGCACACACCTCTGCCTGTGGAACTTCTGGGCCTTCTGCGGGCCTGAATCCTGGCCCAACTAGATGGTTGGGTTTCTAGTCGTATTCAGGCCGTGGTGGCCCACTAGGCGGCATTTTTTTTAATTTTTTCCTACTTTTTTTGTTTTCTTTTTTGCTTTATTTATTTTCTTTTGTTTCTACTTACAGTTTTTCAGTGATTCTTTTTGCTTTTCGGTCACAAAAATTATAAACTTTCTGTTAGTGCCATTAGTTTCCAAATTTGAATAGTTTAAATTTGAATTCTTTTAAATTGGTGTGAATCACTAGTTTGTGAATAACTTTACTATAAAAATAGATTTTTGAGTGATTCTTTTTCCTGCTATTTAATATTACTGTGTTTTATCATTAAATTCAATTTGGTAATTTTTAGGTAATTTTAAATGTCTGTTTTAACCAAAAACAGATTTTGTTATTTTAGTTTGCTATTAAAGTTTCTAAAAAAATTCTTTATGAAAATTCTTTTTGCTATTAATGTTTTGAACAAAAAATACTTTGATAACTTTAGTTGCATAAATTTTATATAATTTTAGTTTCATAAATACTAGAGGTTTATAAAATATTTTTAGTTGATTCCTTTTGCTATTAGAGTTTTATAAAAGCTTTTTAGTTGATTCTTTTTGCTATTGAAGAATATTATAGTTTTATTTTAGTTGATCATAACAGAATTTTTTAATTAATTATTTTTAGTTCATTATTTTTGCTATTAGAGTTTCATAAAGGTTTTCTAGTTCATTCTTTTTGCTATTAGTTCATTCTTTGAGCTAAATGACCCTGAAATTGAAAAGCACTTCAAATGAACTCTGAAAGGTTGAAAGTTGGCATGGTATCATCATTACACCCACATAGCATGTTCTAAAAAGTTGAGAGGGATACGGCAAAAACTGGATGCACTTCATGTACAAAATGGACAATCTCTTTCGAAGTATCAGGGTTTCGGACGAAAACTCATCTGTTACAAAGGGATTTCATTTTTTTGAACTTATTTGAACTCCAGACTTTTTGTGTGTTCAAAATGCACCATTCAAAGCCACATCATCAATTTTCATCCATTTCTGACTTCATTTCCTATTTTTCATGCATTTACTGATTTTTTTTAAGCTAAATGACCCTGAAATTGAAAAGCACTACAAATGAACTCTGAACAGGTTGAAAGTTGGCATGGTATCATCATTTCACCCACATAGCAGGTGCTAAAAAGTTGAGAGGGTTACGGCAAAAACTGGATGCACTTCGTGTACAAAAACGGACAATCTCTTTCGAAGTATCAGGGTTTCGGACGAAAACTCATCTGTTACAAAAGGCATTTAATTTCTTCACATGTAACTGCAATGATATAGTTGTGGAGAGAAAGTCTTCACTTTTTCTTCGCTTGTGTCCTTTGCTTATTGCGCCGTAACCATGGATAATCTTCATCGTTTAACAGGGTGCTTGGGTCAGCCTTGACTTTGAAGGGAGGAATTTCATGAAACTTTTCATAATCTTCAGACATGTCTGTCTTGCCCTCCAATCCCACGATGTCTCTTTTTCCTGAAAGAACTATGTGGCGCTTTGGCTCATCGTATGATGTATTCGCTTCCTTATCTTTTCTTTTTCTCGGTTTGGTAGACATGTCCTTCACATAGAAAACCTGCGCCACATCATTGGCTAGGACGAATGGTTCGTCTGTGTACCCAAGATTGTTGAGATCCACTGTTGTCATTCCGTACTGTGGGTCTACCTGTACCCCGCCTCCTGACAGATTGACCCATTTGCACTGAAACAAAGGGACCTTGAAATCATGTCCATAGTCAAGTTCCCATATGTCCACTATGTAACCATAATATGTGTCATTTCCCCTCTTGGTTACTGCATCAAAGCGGACACCACTGTTTTGGTTGGTGCTCTTTTGATATGGGGCGATCGTGTAAAATGTATTCCCATTTATCTCGTACCCTTTGTAAGTCAATACAGTCGAAGATGGTCCCCTGGCCAACGAGTACAGCTCATCAGAAACAGTGTTGTCACCCATGAGACGTGTTTGCAACCAACTGCCGAAAGTCCTGATGTGTTCATATGTAATCCAGTCGTCACACTGCTCCGGGTGTTTGGAGCGCAGAATATTCTTGTGTTCATCGACATACGGAGTCACCAAGGTAGAATTCTGTAGAACTGTGTAGTGTGCTTGAGACCAAGAATGCCCGTCCCTACATATTATTGAGTCCGCTCCTAGCGTGCCTTTTCCAGTCAGTCTCCCCTCATACCGCGATTTAGGGAGACCAATCTTCTTAAGGTCAGGAATGAAGTCAACACAAAACCCAATGACATCCTCTGTTTGATGGCCCATGGAGATGCTTGCTTCTGGCCTAGCGCGGTTACGAACATATTTCTTTAAGACTCCCATGAACCTCTCAAAGGGGAACATATTGTGTAGAAATACAGGGCCCAGAACGACAATCTCGTCGACTACATGAACTAGGACGTGCGTCATGATATTGAAGAAAGATGGTGGGAACACCAGCTCGAAACTAACAAGACATTGCACCAAATCACTCCTTAACCTTGACAGGATTTCTGGATCGATCACCTTCTGAGAGATTGCATTGAGGAATGCACATAGCTTCACAATGGCTAATCGAACGTTTTCCGGTAGAAGCCCCCTCAATGCAACCGGAAGCAGTTGCGTCATAATCGTGTGGCAGTCATGAGACTTTAGGTTCTGGAACTTTTTCTCTGCCATATTTATTATTCCCTTTATATTCGACGAGAAGCCAGACGGGACCTTCATACTGAGCAGGCATTCAAAGAAGATTTCCTTCTCTTCTTTGGTAAGAGCGTAGCTGGCAGGACCTTCATACTGCTTTGGATGCATGCCGTCTTTTTCATGCACACGTTGCTGTTCCTCCCGTGCCTCCGGTGTATCTTTTGTCTTCCCATACACTCCCAAAAAGCCGAGCAGGTTCACGCAAAGATTCTTCGTCACGTGCATCACGTCGATTGCAGAGCGGACCTCTAGGTCTTTCCAATAGGGTAGGTCCCAAAATATAGATTTCTTCTTCCACATGGGTGCGCGTCCCGCATCGTCAGTCGGAACAGATAGTCCGCCAGGACCCTTTCCAAAGATTACTTGTAAATCATTGACCATATCAAGTATGTGATCACCAGTACGGAGGGCGGGCTTCTTCCGGTGATCTGCCTCACCTTTGAAATGCTTTCCTTTCTTTCGACATTGATGGTTGGTCGGAAGAAATCGACGATGCCCAAGTACACATTCTTCCTGCATTTGTCCAAATATATACTGTCGGTGTCATCTAAACAGTGTGTGCATGCGTGGTATCCCTTGTTTGTCTGTCCTGAAAGGTTACTGAGAGCAGGCCAATCGTTGATGGTTACAAACAGCAACGCATGTAGGTCAAATTCCTCCTGTTTGTGCTCATCCCACACACGTACACCTTCTCCATTCCACAGTTGTAAAAGTTCTTCAACTAATGGCCATAGGTACACATCAATGTCATTGCCGGGTTGCTTAGGGCCTTGGATGAGCACTGGCATCATAATGAACTTCCGCTTCATGCACAACCAAGGAGGAAGGTTATAGATACATAGAGTCACGGGCCAGGTGCTATGATTGCTGCTCGGCTCCCCAAAAGGATTAATGCCATCTGCACTTAAACCAAACCATACGTTCCTTGCGTCACCTGCAAAGTCCCCCCACCTTCTCTCGATTTTTCTCCACTGCGACCCGTCAGCGGGTGCTCTCAACTTCCCGTCTTTCTTACGGTCTTCTTTGTGCCATCGCATCAACTTGGCATGCTCTTTGTTTCTGAACAGACGTTTCAGCCGTGGTATTATAGGAGCATACCACATCACCTTGGCAGGAACCCTCTTCCTGGGGCGCTCGCCCTCAACATCACCAGGGTCATCTCGTCTGATCTTATACCGCAATGCACCGCATACCGGGCATGCGTTCAAATCCTCGTACTCACCGCGGTAGAGGATGCAGTCATTAGGGCATGCATGTATCTTCTGCACCTCCAATCCTAGAGGGCATAGAACCTTCTTTGCTTCGTACGTACTGTCGGGAAATTCGTTATCCTTTGGAAGCTTCTTCTTCATTATTTTCAGCAGCGAACTAAATCCCTTGTCAGATACACCATTGTCTGCCTTCCATTGCAGCAATTCCAGTGTGGTACCGAGCTTTCTGTTGTTATCTTCGCAATTTTGGTACAACCCTTTTTTGTGATCCTCTAACATGCGATCGAACTTCAACTTCTCCCTTTCACTTTCGCATTCTCTCTGTGCATCAACAATGACCCGGCGAAGATCATCATCGGGCACATCGTCTGGTTCCTCTTGATCTTCAGCTTCCCCCATTGCAGCATCACCGTATTCAGGGGGCGGGTAGTTGTCATCATCCTCTTCTTCTTCGTTGTCTTCCATCATAACCCCTCTTTCTCCGTGCTTGGTTCAAACATTATAGTGTGGCATAAAACCCTTCTCAAGCAGGTGGAAGTGAAGGGTTTTAGAGTTGGAGAAAGCCTTCGTATTCTCACAGACAGTACATGGCAATGCATAAAACCATTCTGCTTGTTTGCCTCAGCCGCTTCGAGAAAATTATGCAGGCCCTTAATATACTCGGAGGTGCGTCGGTCACCGTACATCCATTGCCGATTCATCTGCGTGCGTTATATAGTTCTTATTATTGAACAACATATAACTCTCTAGAGCATCTAATTAAAACACACAAGTAAGAACTTTTTTCTTTTAGAAAGAAGATAAGAAGAAGAGGCTAACCACGGTGTTGCCGGCGCCGAGATGGGCGCGGGCGATCGACGGCGGTGAGGACGGGGACGGGACAGGACAGACCGCCAAACCTAGACAAATCTTGAGGAAAATGGAGCTTGGACAAGGAGCTTCGAGAGGAGAAAGCTTAAGTGTGGCTCGGGCATTTCATCGAACACCTCATGTGCATAGGAGGTGAGCTAGAGCACCACAAAAGCTCTCCCACGGCCGGGCAAAAAAACAGAGCAATGCATTGCTCTGCTCGCGGGCGGGGGCTATATATAGGCCAACCATTGGTTCCGGTTCCAGCCACAAACCGGGACCAATGGTTGTGGGCCAGGAGCGAGGCGCATTGGTCCCGGTTCGTGGCTGGAACAGGGACAAAAGGGGTCACCTTTAGTCCCGGTTCCAGCCACAAACCGGGACCAATGGTTGTGGGCCAGGAGCGAGGCGCATTGGTCCCGGTTCGTGTCTAGAACCGGGACAAAAGGGGTCAGACGAACCGGGACCAATGGCCCACGAGGCCCGGCCGACGCCCTGGCCTCACGAACCGGGACCGATGCCCCCATGGGTCCCGGTTCGTGAGTGAACCGGGACTAATGGGCTTCTCAGGGGTGGACCGATGCCCTGTTTTGTACTAGTGTTAGTAATGATTGTTACAGGACTCCATCATATTTGTTTTGTAAAACAAAGCCATATCGACAAGTTCAGAGTAGCAATCTAATCATGCAGACAAACAAAAATACAAATATGAAGATTTGTTTGCCAACTAACTACATCCGGACTCAAAGTGAAATTATGTTGTGCATGACTAATGTTTAGAATCTGATATGTTTCAAGTGCCATTGTTGTTTGAATGGTAAAAGTCGATACATGATAATTGTCAACTTGATATAGCACTTAAATTATATTACAAAACATGGATCTAAATATCCCTGCTGGAACATGGGATACCAAAGCAGATACTATTACTTTCTTACTGCCATAGTCAACCCTTTCATTATCCTCAACATATACACTTCTGTAAATATTTCCAAGAAAAATTACATCTCTGTAGATGTATAAGGCAGCAATAAGTGGCTACATGCAGGGATAACTTGCACAATGTTGCAGATTGAAGACACATCACTGATTAGGTAATTTAAAGTTTCTAAATAGATGTAGATGTCCGTGATGACAGAACACGATTTATGATATATAATATACAAAATATGCGGACAGACACAGTTCAGTTCAGGTAGGTTAGTGTTACAACGTGTTTTTGGCGTGTAGAATTATATCAAAGATTACTATATGTTTTATCATAGTATAATTACTTCAGCAGATTGGAAATTTTCCAAGCTTGTGCTGTAACATTGAGAAAGTATGTAGTTTCTACCTGCAGTTTGCAGATGCTAATATGTTTGCAAAATTAATAAAATTAGCACCTAATGATTTTATGTATCATTGTAAGGATAATTTCTCAAATAAAGTGTAAGATCATCATTGCTTTTAGGCTTGGACCATGGTGTGGGAGACTACTATCCGGGTTGCTCAGCATCTTACATATCAAACTGGATGTCACAACAAGTCAGAATGCAAAGCAGCGCAAGAGATCTGGAGGCATGGGAGTGCATCAAGACGGAAGAATGGATTTTGAGTATATATTCATTCCATAGGTTTAAGTTTTTTTGATGCATTCTTATACAACATAATCTAATACATCAGGATGTTGACTCTTGTGTATATAAACAAGATTTATTCATATAGAGACAACACACGGAATCAATCCCTGATCTGAGTAGGACATACACACAGCAGAAAAAGACATATTCATATATAGACAACACATGGGATCAATCCCCGATCTGAGAAGGACGTACACACAGCAAAAAACAAGAATCATCCAAGAAAAATTGCTATGGACATGAGCACAACTGTTTAGTACTAGTACAGCCGCGAGAGGACACGTCCTGGAGACCTCAATGCACGCAGCCGTGCAGTACTTGGGAGCTCAGGGAGGAAAGGGAAGACGAACAGAGGCCAGCGAGCGGGGCGGTGTGAGGAACTCTGTACCAATTCCACTCAATCACCATGAATCAGAGTACAAGCTTGGATTACAAGAGAAGGAACCAGAGAAAGGGAGGAGACAGAGGAGGAAGACGAGCTACAGGGAGAAAGGAACTCGCACGCCCCAAGCCTAGGCCGAAGCCCATCCGTCCAAGCCGCCTCGCATTGTTGCCTCCCTCTGTACATATATAGACTCGTCTCCATGGGCTGGGTAGTGGCTAAGGGCCCAGCGAGGCCCAGGTCGCCGACAATCCCCCCTCCATAAAATTCGGCTTGCCCTCAAGCCGAACCATACCAAACCGCCAGGGTCCCATGGTACTTGTGATTCCTAGAACGAGGTTGATGTAGTCCTCTTTATGGCCAAGGCATTGAGGTAGTAGTGTTGGTCGACACAAACTTGGTTGAAGTAATGGTCACAACAGCACATTGGCTCTGCAATAGTCCACTCTCCTCGCGTACACCGGTCAATTTCCCTGAATTTCAGCTTGACACCAAGCAGCTGCCGAGTAAGACCACCAGGTTCCCAGACCAAGTGCAACATAGAAATGGAACAAACAGCCGAGCTTTTGATCCCAATCTCCAAATTGCATATCACGGTTGAGCACTCCAGGGTAACGTGCAAGTCCATACTGTAAGGATTAAGGCGTGCCAGTGTTGCAGCTGGCCATGCAATCTCCCACTGAAATTGTGCATAACCATAGCCACATAAGGAAGACTTTACTGTGGGGAAAAACTGAAACCAACTCTCCAGCAGTGGACATGACCAAGGAATCTCCCACTCAAAAGAATTCCAGTCGTAAAGGCTGCACCCCATTAGTATCCACGGGCTCAATCCAGAGGAATAAAATGCAGTTGTTTGGATCATGACAACACATGCAGTAAGGAGTATGTCTTCACAGGCAATCACAATTGCAGTTACGGCAACATGGAACATACCTCCTGAGTGATCAACTGGAGAGTCATGATGAAATTCCTTCACCCATTCATATCTCGTACAAGCAATTGTCAAATCAAGTGAAGTAATGCCAGACACATATATGAAGTCAGTTCCCAAAGTGCAAAACTCACGATCAGACTGCAAGATTGCCTTACTGAAGAAGAAAGCAAAAGAATAATGTCTAGAACAACTGGGACTCACCACCATTGCATAACTCACACCCCAAGGCAACTGTACTGAAAATTGCATCCATATTGTTCTGTTTCTTTCTTTCTCGTGCTCGGGAAAGTTCCTCACTCCATGAGTTGTGTACATGATAGCACATCCTCTTCTAAACAACAGCAAAACTAGCCTGGAATGGAACCACGATTTTGCATCATTGACCGGTACACACCTTTGTGTACATTGAGGCGGCGGCCAAGTTAGCAATTGAATTGTGTCCCGTGGTAGAAGCACCTTACTGACAGTATAGAATTCCACCGCATATGACAGCCATCCATTGTCACCAAACTGCTGCATACGTGGCCAAAAACTGCAGGATACTCTCAAGTGCATATCAGACTTCAAACACCGCAGACAACACACCCAATAAGGAGCACCCAGGAGAATTTCAACAGATATGATGGACTGGTGCAGCTCACAAGGAACAACAGAAGAAACCAAGCCTTCCAGTAATTCACCATCCGGTTCTTCCGTTGAAACACAGCCATACCCAGGCTCACATTTCCAATACTTCCAGCAATCATCAACAGAAAATAACTCTAAACTGAAGCTCCCAAACTCCACATGTAAATAATGGTGATCATAGGAACTAGATGTACTCAAGTTAATTCTGGTAGCACAGTAATTGAGATTTCCATATGATTGGCTCATGAATAGCTTCTCAAATATACCTTGAGGTTGTAGTGGCCAAGGTGGTTTCCACTGAACTGGAGAGCACTGGTTTGTCGACGACACATGGGACAATATGCCGTCATCACTTCCGGAACATGCATCTGAACATGTTGTGGGCGGCACCATGGAAGGCCCAACCGAGAGCTTGCTCACATAGGCCGCGAACTCAGAGAAGAAAACATGGGCTGTCGTGGACGGTGATGCTACATCAGAATCAAACGCCACAGGAAATTGGACAGTCTCTGTGATGACCATCTTGGAGTCAACCAGGGCGGTAGCAAGCTCGAGCAGAAAAGCTCCACAAGCGCAGTACCCATGAGGAACTGGTCCACCACGAGCAGGGGCAACACAGCGACCTGGATATGGCCAGTGTCGGGGTCGAGACCCATGGTCGAACAGGTGGTGTGCGCCACGGTGGAGCAGCCACCAGTTGCAGTGAGCTCAGGAACGATGTCGACGTAGGTCATGGATGAAGGTGCTGCTCCCGACGAGGTGAGCGCTGACTCCTCGGACGTGTTGCAGCTTGGGCACCCCGTCGAACATGTGGTGGGCAGAGCACCATGCTCAACCTCGGGGACAATCTGGAGTTCGCCGCTGGGCGCGGGTGCCTCGTCATGGCGTTCGGCCGCGTCCAGAGCCTCAGCCCACTCTGCATATGGTGTGTCGTCGAAGAAGTACGCCCGGGCCAGCTCGTCGACGTCCGGCGTGGTGATGGTGGTGTAGATCGGCGGAACGAGGTCAACGGCGAGGAAGCAACACCCCTCGTAGAGAGCGTGGCCGTCCAGAGCAGCACGAGCTCGAGCTGCCCGTCATCGAGACCGGAACTCGACATACGCCTCCACGCCGTACAACCCGTCCACCACTCGCTCGTACGCGCACAACAAGTCACAATCACCAAACTGATGGAATAGCCCGCAGAGGACCTCGATGGTCACTTCCTGGTGGACGTTGCTGACCCGAACATGAAGAACATCTTGAGGGCATGAAAATTTGTGGTTCGGCATTTCCTCGAACAGGTTGTGAGCGGCTTGTTGAAAACAAAATTTGGTGGGGATTTTGAGGAATTTGGACGAGGATCGAACGGCTCTGATGCCAATTGTGAGGAACTCTCTACCAATTCCACTCAATCACCATGAATCAGAGTACAAGCTTGGATTACAAGAGGAGGAACCAGAGAAAGGGAGGAGACAGAGGAGGAAGACGAGCTACCGGGAGAAAGGAACTCGCACGCCCCAAGCCTAGGCCGAAGCCCATCCGTCCAAGCCGCCTCGCATTGTTGCCTCCCTCTGTACATATATAGACTCGTCTCCATGGGCTGGGTAGTGGCTAAGAGCCCAGCGAGGCCCAGGTCGCTGACAGGCGGCGCGATGGGGAGTCCAACGTCGCGGCGACTTCTTGCCGCGCCGATCCATCGGTGGAGGTGGAGGCAGGTGGCGCCCAAGGCATGGTGTGGAAGGAGCTGTGATGCTGATATGTGGTGGGGGGGGAAATGGTGGAGGGGGCTAGGAGACGAGGCCGGCGCTGAGGCACGGAGACGAGGGAGGCGAAGGGGGAGTAGTGATGCTCCGTGGTGGTGCGTGTGTTGGGGAAGAAAGAGATAAGAGGGAGAGAGAGGAAAGAGATCAGAGAGAGAGAGAGAGGTGGGCTGTTGGATCTTGAAGTGATGGATGGTGGGATTGATGCCATGTCAGTGATCTGCGTCATTCCCTTCCAACCAATAAGAAAGAAGCATGCAACAGGCAAATTGTGTGCTTCCTATGCTCATTAAAAAATAGTAAAAACAGAGAACGAAACATTAAAAAGTTCTGATTTTTTTGCCAACAAACATTGGTTAGTTTTCTTCCTACTTGCCAAGTTTCATGTTTTTTGGACTTCGTTTGCATCTTCGGAATTAAAAAACCGATAAACTCTATGTTCGGGGTCCAATCTTGGCACCCTCATTTTTGGAATTCCTTTATTTTCTTTGTATAAGGCCTAAACATAAACTCAAGAATACAAATATGGTTTTTGAATCCAATTTTCCCAACTTTTTCATGCACTTGTAGTTCGAAATTGTATTATAATCACTAAATGCCTAGAAATGCACTTAATGGCTTAGATATAGCAAACGGACCCCGAAAAGTGGCAAATTTTGACATGGATCATGTAATGGTGTATCCTTTGTGTAGAAAAAAATTCAAGGCTAACGGATGAAGTAGTAGTTGCATCACCTTCAAACCTGACACATTCCCTTTCGAAACCACGTTTCTTCCTCGGAGAAGGTCCGGTTTCTAAACAGCTTACGTCACCACATTTGTGAAACTTTTTCAAATTTTTACCATAGCCTATAGGGATAATATAAATACATCATGCCAAATTTCATATTTTTGGGACTTCATTTGCATTTTTTGGAATTAGAAAACTAGTAAACTCCTTGTTCGGGGTCGACTCTCGGAACCCTCAGGTTTGGAATTCATTTATTTTTCTTGTATAAGGTCTAAACATAGACTCAAGAACACAAATATGAATTTTCAACCCAACTTTTACAACTTTTTCATGCACTTGATGTTCAAATTGAAATTATATTCACTAAATACCTAGACATGCACTTAATAACTTAAATATAGCAAACAGAACCTGAAAAGTGTCAAAACTTGACACGGATCATGTAATGGTGTATCTTGAGCGTAGAAATTTTTTTTAAGGCCAACGGATGAAGCAGAAGTAGCATCGCCTTCAAACCAGACCGGTTCCCTCTCGAAACCATGTTTCTTCCTCGAGCACGGTCTGATTTCTAAGCAGTGTACATCACAATTTTTGTGAAACCTTCTCAAAATTTTACCACAACCTCTAGGGATCATATAACGACACCATGCCAAGTTTCATACTTTTCGGAGTTCGTTTGCATTTTTCGAAATTAAAAACAAAAAAACTCCATGTTTGGGGTCGAGTCTTGGCACCCTCATGTTTGGAATTCCTTTCCTTTTCTTGTATAAGGCCTAAAGATACTCAAAAATAGAAATATGATTTTTTTAACCAAATTTTGCCAACTTGCTCATGCACTTGCAGTTCAAATTTGAATTATATCCGTTAAATGTCTAGAAATGCGCTTAATGGCTTAAATATAGCAAACAGACTCCGAAAGATGCCACATTTTGACATGGATCCTGTAATGGTGTATCTTGAGTGTAGAAAAAAAATTCAATGCCAATGGATGAAGCAGCGGTCCCATCGCCTTCAAACCAGACTCGTTCCCTCTCGAAACCACGTTTCTTTCTCGAAGATGGTCCGGTTTCTAAGCAGTGTATGTCACAACTTTTGCGAAACCTTTTTAAAGTTTTTACCATGACCTCCAGGGATCATATGATGACACCATGCCAAGTTTCATGCTTTTCGGAGTTCGTTTGCATTTTTCAGAATTAAAAAATCAAAACACTCCATGTTCGAGGTTGAGTCTTGACACCCTCATATTTGGAATTCCTTTATTTTTCCTGAATAAGGCCCAAACATAGACTCAAGAAGACAAATATGATTTTTCAACCCAATTTTGTCAACTTTTTTACGCACTTGCAGTTCAAATTCGAATTATATGCATTCAAAGTCTAGATTTGCACTTAATGACTTTAATATAGCAAACGAACTCCGAAAGATGCCACATTTTGGCATGGATCACTTAATGGTGTATCTTCAATGCCAACGAGTGAAGCAGTGGTCGCGTCGCCTTCAAACCAGACTTGTTCCCTCTCGAAACCGTGTTTCTTCCTCGGAGATGGTCCGGTTTCTAAGCAGTGTACGTCAAATAATTTACGAAACTGTAGGAACAAAGTATGTCTACCAGAGGGGGCGGGTGAATGGGAGATTTAAAATTTCTTTCGAAAACTTCAAATCTCTTGGAACCCAGTAGCAGAATGAAGATAAACAGTGTACACCGAGCAAACAAGAACTAGCGAATGAAAACTAAAGCATGCATCGAGAGGAATCACATGGCCGAAACTTAACATACAACATGAACCGAATGTAAATAGAATTTAGAGATAACCAGTGATGCTCGATGGCAACAGAGGATTTGGTTGACTAGTTCGCACTTATGCAAAAGGACTACGTCTGGTTGGAGGGGTTGTGATTGAACACATAAGATAAACTCTCTTCGCCATATTCTCCTCAACAACTGATTCGTCAATCAGTGTGGATCACTCATGGTAGATGTTTGAGATGATCTCGGAACCTTTACATACTTCTTCTTCATGAACCACAATCACTCTTGGTCACTGAAGAACTTGACACCTAACCATCTAGAGAGTTCACAGCTCTCAAGAGTAATAGGCAGAGCGTACTAGACTTAGATTCGAGTGATGCTACAACACTATCTAATTTTTCGGCTCTGGGGTTTTTCTCTAGGTGGATTTTAAACTCAAATCACTCGGGAGAAAGGGTGCTCCCTTAATCTTCTCAAAATTTCATGGAGCAGCCAACGATGCATGTTGGATGGGGTGGGCTATTTATAGCCGCGGTCTTCCCGATGGGAAAAGACCATTTTGGACATGACCACTCAGCCAATGTCCAATTGACACATATCTAACGGTCAGATTTTTTAGCACAACCGTAAAATTTCTTGCGGAGCAAGAAATGCTAACTCCTCGGTCCAAATCAAATATATCACAACGAAGAAGAACTTCGTCTCTTGCTGACAAGTATTTGTTCGGAACACAAAGAGATTTCTCTCGTCTCACATAGGATTCGGGTTTAGCATCAGAGAACCGTAAGCTTCAAACACTATACCCCTCTTAATAGTACGGTGGTCTTACGACTCAAGAAAGAGAAAGATGAACTACGAAACAAATACTACGTCTTTTCTTTGTCTTCAAACTGCTCGGCTGCAGTCAATTTCTTCGGACAAGCACCGAACAAATTGCTTCACGTCAACAATTTTGGGGGGGGGGTCACTTTTGCGAGGCATAATCTTCGGTGATAATCTTCGCTACCTCACATGAGATTATCTTCGGAGTTTGTACCAAACTCCTCATGACTTCAGGGACATGTCACTATGTGTGCACTAGCAAACACATTAGTCCCACACTGTTTATGACAACAATCTCCAAAACACAAGGAGGCGAATTATTGCACCAACAATCTCCCCCTTTTTGGATGATTGTTGACAAAACAGATAATCATCGAAGTAAGGATAGATAAGCGAAAGGTATCAATCGAAAGTGAACAAGTGTTACTTGTCTTCGAAGATAAAAAGGGGTCCTCCTAAATGTATGAAGGGATATAAGATTTGAGATTCAATTTCCTGCATCTGTTAGAATAACTTCGTTGGAGGAATATTTCATATCTTTGAAGATAGTAAATTTGCACTGAAGAAAGAATTCCAATGATGGTGCAGTGCAATCATTCGTAACTTCTAATAATAATTCCACCTGCAAAATAGATTCTCGAGAGACATATACTGCAGCAGGAGGGGTTATTAATATTACAGAACAGAAGTTAACGAGAGTTTTACAACAACAAATGTCAAAGCGAACGGCAAATGTTGCAAACTCGAGAGAAAACATGACCAAATAAAAAGGCAGACATGCAAATCTATCAGAACTCGATGTAATTCTCCCCCTTTTGTCAACAAGTGGCAAAAAGGTGATGAATAACATGAGGCTTGGAGTGCAGATTAGTCCAAGGCACCGGAAGTGTCTTCACCAGATCCATTGGATTTGGAAGCCAGTTCATCTTCGGAAGTGACGGGCGCTTGGAGTATTTCTTTGTCGTCTGTGGCCGCTTGATCTTCTGGAGGAATGACTTGTGGCTGAGCAGATGAGTCAGCGAGGAGCCGCTCGAGACACAGCATTCTCTTCGGTTGGCTTGATGGTTGGCGAGGTAGCTTCAGATTCTTCGAGCAGCTTCTTCAGCTTGAGCTGAAGCAAATCTGTAGATGGAGCATGCTCGGGTAGAGGTGGAGTGGAGCACTGCCAAAAGTCTTCAACCTTGAAACCTTGATCAATGTAATCATAGATTTCTTTGATGTCAAAGCTGGTGAGTTTCTTCTCAGTGAAAAACTCTTGGAGCAGTTTCCAGAGGTGCTTCTTATTCTCACCAGCGATAAGATGCAGCAGCCTTGTGCGATTGTGAAGCGCATTTAATTTAGAAGCCAGATGTTCCTTCTCTTGCCGATCTTCGGCGATATGCTACACAAGAAGTTGCTGCATGCGCATGCTTACTTGAAACTATGTTGGAGGTTGAGGCCGGAACAATCGCTCTCGCCGAGGAATTTGTGGTCCATCAAAAGTACGAGTTGGATGCTGAGGACTGGCATTTGGTGATTTCCCTAAAGAGAATTCTTGCATCACTTGCATTGTATCATGCACTGGACGAATGAAGAAATTATTGCTCTCCTTAGCCAGATAGACAGTCTTCATGCAGTGGTCAATGATTCATTGAATCCATGGTGCCAATACTTTGATATTGAAGGGAAATTGCGCCGAATCCTTGAGGATACGGAGAAACATATCCTCAACATCGAATATGTATCGGCCGGCGATGGCATACAGAGTGTTGTGAAGAACTTTAGGAATCATGCCATCTTCATTGACTCCAGCCAAAGGACAGACGATGTATGTGACCATACGATATATGGTTTGATTCTCGAAAGTCAAATGCTCAGGCCGAGGACTACCATTGTAATTAGCAATCTTTTCTTGGTCCATCGTTAAGCGAAATTCTTCATGTAAGATAGCATTGACGCGATGAACATGAATTTCCTTCCCATCATGTTCATATCGAGGAAAGTGAAAGAGTGCCATGAAATCAGTGGCGGTGCATTTCACTCGATGGCCCTCGATCATCCATTCCATAATCCAGGTAGAGCTATCAGATTCATCTCCTGAGATGTACAATGTAGCATAGAATTGCAAAATACATTCACGGTTCCAAGGATGCTAAAATTCAAACAACTTCGTCAGATGAAAATCATCAAGATTTTGAAGCACTTGGTGGAAGCAGCCGATGTTTCTCATCATTGGAACATCGAGATATTCGTGAGGAAATATCCAGTTTGCTGTTGTAGAGGATGCGATAGTAATAGATCGCCTGTTCCCGAGTCCAGAACCTCTTCGACTCACATGTGCTTGGGCTCTTGTAGGGACTCGTCTGGAAGAAGGAAATCCTTCTGGATAGGCATTTCGATTGAATAGAGGCCCTTTAGTACCAGCTCCATCCGAGAATATAGGCAGTTCTTCGCAAGGGTTTGGACATTGAAGTTCTTCTTCAACAGAAAGAACTTCATCGCCATATACCACTGAGTCCGGATGACAAGCAAAAATAGATTTTCTTTCAGAGGGACCAGCTTCAGGATTCGGAGCTTGAGAGGTGATAACAGTCAGCTTGTGTGCAGAGTTCACGTGCGAAACCAAAAGTGGTACTTCAGCAATGGCCTTGGCAGGCACATCTTTTTCAGCAGTTTCTAATACAGGCACTGGGGCTGAATCATCAACAGCAGTTTGTGAGTCGTCAGGTTTGGGAGCCTGGGATTGTTGTTGGGCAGGAGTGCTGGCATCCTGTAGTTATCAGTCGTCCGGCACAGGAGAAGAGGCTTGGGCATGAAGTCCATCAGCCATCGCCTGTTCGGTCACTAGCGGATCCGAAACACTTGATGTGGCAGGGTTCTCTTGGTGATGAGCACTGGGCCCAGACTGATGGATTTCACCTTCCTCGGTTACTAATTGAATAGAAGGAAAATCATTCTTGGCAGAGGAGGCCGCAGGCACTTCTTCACTTGGCCTGGGCGGTGGAACATCTTCAGAGAACCTAACTGGTTCTGGGGCAGAGTCCTTCATGATTGGTTTTGAAGGAATGACAGGTTCGGGTGTCAATTCCTTCTGATGAGGTTCGTCAGCTGGTTCTGAAGTCTTCTCATTTGGAGGAGGAGCGTTCTTTTTCACAGCTCTCTTGCGCTGCTTTTTCTCTTTCGCAGCAGCATCGATGTGGCCCTTTATCAGTTCATCATAATGAGTTGTCTTGGCCTGGTGAACTGTGCATATCTTCCGAACCACTTCATCAAGGTCCGAATGAAATCGCAAACGCCTGTGGTGAAGCATAGTGATTGTCTTGTTTAGCTCCTTGTATGATGTTTCGAGCTCATTGATAACAAACTTGGAGGTGGTGATTTTCATCTTCTCATCAAGCTCGAGAGTTTGAGCTATAAGACCATTGAGTTCAACACAATCTTCTCGAAAGTCATTGATGAGAGAGCCAGCTTGCTCAACAACTTTAGGCAGAATGGGCAAAGATGCCACTTCTCCATCGAAGGGATTCTTAGTGAATTTATTAAGCTTTCCCATGATGAACATATGATCATAGTAGTGAGGGGCTGCATTTTCTTCAGCCGAAGTAGCTTGGGGCTGCGGTTGAGGTTGAGCTGTTGGAGGCATAGATGCCAGTGGTTGCAGAAGGGATGGAGCTAACTGAACAACCTTTTCTGTCAGTATAGCAGACTCAGGGGCAACCTTCGCAACTGGTGGTCCACCGAGAGATTTCACTGATGGTTTCGGAATTTGTTCGCCAGGCTTGGCAGAACGCACAGGTGCATCGATGACCAAATCCTTCACATTGATTGCATCTGGATGAGGAGTGGTGTCAACATGCTGTTGCACCGTGACAGTTGTCTTTGGGGTCTTGCGTAGCTTGGTTTTCTTTAGAGGGGTCTTAGGAGGAACTGGAACCCTCAGATCTAGCAAAACAGTCGATGTGGTGATGTTGACATAGTCGCTCACCACGGCATCAACTTCTTCCTGTGAAAGTGGAGGATCATCATCATCAAACGGATGCACAAGTGCAACATCTTTAGCAGGTTGCTTCCTTTTCTTCGGGGCAGGTTTCTTCTTCGAAGCACCAGGCCCATTCTTATCGTGTTTGCCCATGGAGCACCCTTCAGACAGACCGGCGGCCTTCTTCTTTTTGAGGTCGTCCTTCATCATACAAAGATTTTCTTCCTCGCGAGCCATCTTTTTTGTTTCTCGCGCAGCCTTGATCTCAGCATTTCGAGTTCTTTTGGCCAGCTCAAGGGGATATGAAGCCAGTGTCATAAGTGACGATGGATCAGCATCCGGAGGAGGAGGGGGACGCTTTTCCGGATCATTCTTCTTCAGAAGGGAAATTGCTCGGCAGTCACCCCATGGAGGACTAAATGTGAAGTTCTTGGCAAATCGAGGGTGAATGAACTGATAGTTCCACCACTTCTTAACCCAGTGGCACCGAATCCATTGAAGGTGCCTTTCCTTTTCTTGTTTATTTTCACCTTGGACTATGTCATATCGGTCATGAGAGACATATTCTGCAGTGTTTTCATAGGGTTGACGACCACCCTTCTTCTTCTTCGGAGCATCTTCTTCTGCACCCAAATCATTTTGTTTGGTGGTTCTCTTGCGCTTGCTGGTTGATGGGCCTACCATTGGGCCCTGCACATTTGGTGCCTTGGACTCATCTGCTGTGCCAAAGAAAGTTTCATCATCTCTGTCCTTGCAGCCCGCAAGCTGAGAAGAATCTTTGATAGACTGCATTGTCCTGTGAATCTAGAAAGATGTGAGGGAAAATGGGGACAGGGTTACGAATGTGCACAGCGAGAGTTTTGAAAGAGAACCGTTTTAACGAAAAGTTAGATGCAGACTTTGAGAAATGTTTTGGGCGAATGAAATATATTATATTCGAGCTAGTATCTCTGAATAGATTTACTAGAGAACAAGCTAAGAATTCCTTTCGAATGAGATAGAGCCCAAACCCTAGATTTGAAAGTGAGATGCGATTAAAAACTACAAACCGCATCCAAACAATTTACCTATCGATTACAGATCTGATAAATGCGGTAAAATCATGAAAAAATACAATGAAAGAACTCGAACGAGATGGGAATGAAGCTTGAGTTCGTGCTGCACGTACCCTAACACGGTGACGAGCAGTGACTACGGCGGCGCGGCGAAGGAGATGGACCACGGCAGCGTTCGATGACTCCGGAGACCCCTTTCCGGCAGCGAAACGGCGAAGATGGTCGGCGTCGTCAAGCTTGAGGCGGAGCCTTTTTCTTGTGAGGGTTTCAGTGGGAAGAAGAAGTGGAGAAGATAAGTGTTGAGGGGGCAGTTGCGCGTATATATATATACGAGAGGAATAACCGCACCCGACTGGATCAGATCGGACGGTCCATAAAGCAAGCCCTTTGGGATTAAGTGGATAGGATTAAGTGGCGGTGGTACAACTACATGTGGCAACCGCTGCAAAGACGTGGTCCTAGCTTGAGCGGGAAACCCAAATTTTGGACGGCTTTTGCCAAAATGATTCTTTTCGGAGCGAGTTCTTTATCGTGGATAGGACACCAGATAAAGAATCGATTCCAGATGAATTTGCAGATTCATAACGGATCAGCATAGACTTAGAAGAGATAGAACAGAGTGGAAAAAGGGTCCTAAGTATTTCACTTAGAAGAAAAACAAATCACAGGAACAAAAGCAATGAATGAGATACATACAGGACGAAAGAAAACACAAGCAAAAAAAAATGAACGAAAACACATCAAAAGACAACAAATGGTGGTGGCGTGACCCACCGTATAAGAACTGTATCACCCCGGGCATCGCACAATTTCTCGTGGCACCCGGTTAGTCTAGTTCTTCGTTAATATATTCACTCTCCGAAAGAAAATTTCACTTTGTCAAAATTTTCAAACTCTCCGAGTGTTGTGCACCCATTCCTTCTGAGATGTGCAAGCGTTGGTGTGGGTGCCGAGTCCAGCTTACTGCAGGTTTGCGAAATCTAGGATATTTAGCTCACACCGTAACGCACAGAATATTTTCTCATTGAGTGGCTTGGTGAAGATATCAGCGAGATTTTCCTTGGTCTTGATGTGACTAATAACAATATCCTCTTGAAGAACATGGTCTCAAAGAAAATGATGTCTGATATCAATATGCTTGGTGCGAGAGTGCTGCACTCGATTGTGTGCAATTTTGATGACACTCTCATTATCACATTGCAGAGGAATCTTCTTGACCTTGATGCCATAATCCTTCAGAGTCGGCTTCATCCACAATAACTGAGAACAATAGGCACCAACAGCAATATATTTGGCCTCGGCTGTAGATAGCGAGACACAATTCTGCTTCCTTGAAGACCAACATACCAAAGATCTACCGAGGAAATGGCATGTCCCCGAAGTAGATTACCCGCATAATATGAGTCTGAATATCCAATGAGATCAAACTGTGCTCCCTTAGGATACCATAAACCTAAGGTGGGGGTGTGAGCCAAATATCTCCGAATACGCTTGACCGCTTGGTGGTGCGATTCTTTCGGTGTAGCTTGGAAACGGGCACACATACAAACACTCAACATAATATCAGGTCTGGAGGCACATAAGTAAAGCAAAGAACCAATCAACGAACGATAAGATTTCTGATCGTAATCTTTACCGTGCACATCTGCATCTAGATGTCCATTCGTGAGCATAGGTGTTTTGTAGCTCTTATTGCAGTCTTGCATTTTGAACTTCTTCAAGCAGTCTCTCATATATTTCTCTTGCGAGATGAAAGTTCCATTTTCCTACTGACTGATTTGCAACCTGAGAAAGAACTTGAGTTCACCCATCATAGTCATCTTATATTTCTCGGACATCATTCTTCTGAATTCCACACTGCAAGCATTGTTAGTACAGCCAAAGATAATATCATCTACATATATTTGACACATGAATAGATCACCATTATAAGATCGTGTGAATAGAGTGGAATCAGTGGAACCAGGCTTGAACCCCTTATCACACAGGAACTGCTTCAATGTATCATACCAAGCTCGAGGGGCTTGCTTTAGCCCATAGAGAGCCTTTTTCAACCTGTACACTTTGTTAGCATACTGAGGATTTTCAAAGCCTGGTGGCTGCTTAACATATACTTCTTCCTCAATCTTACCATTGAGGAATGCACTTTTCACATCCATTTGGTAAAGAAAGATATCATTGTAATTTGCATAGGCAAGAAGAATATGAATTGCCTCAAGGCGAGCAACAGGAGCATATGTTTCACTGAAATCTATACCTTCTACCTGTGTATAGCCTTGAGCAACAAGATGTGCTTTCTTTCTTACCACAATGCCATTTTCATCTTGCTTGTCGTGAAAAATCCAATTGGTGTCAATAATATTGTGCTTCTTAGGATTCAGTCGATTGACCAGTTCCCATACATCATTTATTTCGAACTGCACCAATTCTTCTTGCATGGCATTTATCCAATCGGGATCATTCATAGAATCTTCATATCTGGCAGGTTCTGCCATAGAGACAAATGAGAAGCTTCCACAGAAGTTAGCTAAACGAGTGCGAGAACGAGTTGTGGGTCGATAACCTGGATTCTCTAGATCTTCGAGAACTAGAGCAGAGTCAACTCAATTTGCCACTCGCTGAAGAGGAGGATTTCCTTCGGGATGAGCACTATCATTTGTCTCGGTATCAGCTTCTGGATTGGCATTATCATCACCATCATTCCCAGAATTGCCATTTTCATCGGCATTTTCATTCTGGTTATCATTGGAATTTTCTTCGGCAGTGGCTTGACGAGTTCTTCTTCGATAAGTAGGAGCATCGTCATTGGATGAATCAGGAGCATTTGCTTCGACTGGTTTGACTTCACCAATTGCCATTT
Source organism: Elymus sibiricus (assembly GCA_039707655.1). Taxonomy (NCBI): domain Eukaryota; kingdom Viridiplantae; phylum Streptophyta; class Magnoliopsida; order Poales; family Poaceae; genus Elymus; species Elymus sibiricus. The sequence goes on from CM077674.1 coordinate 33,982,716, forward strand.
GCTGAATTGCATCAGAAATCGGGGGTTCATCTATCACATTTGGCAGGTGCTCCTTTTGGGAGCCGTTAGGTTCATCAAACCGCACATTTACCGTTTCCATAACTTTCCCGTGCTGAGAGTTATAGACAATAAGTATGTGAGTTTGAGCCATAACCAAGAAGAAAACCTTCGTGTGCTTTAGGTGCAAACTTAGAATTGTGATTCATATCACGAATGTAGCAAGGTGCACCAAAAACACGCAAATATAAACATTCGGTTTCTTTCTAGTGATAAGCTCATATGAAGTTTTCTTAAGGAACTTGTGAGGATAAACACAATTCCCAATATGACAAGCAGTGTTGATAGCATCGGCCCAAAAGCGAATGGGAGTTTTGTACTCATTGAGCATAGTTCTCGCCATTTCAATGAGAGTTCTATTCTTTCACTCAATAACTCCATTTTGCTTTGGAGTGTATGCTGCAGAGAACTCATGAGTAATACCATTTTCGTCGAGAAAATCATCAATATGAGTATTTTTGAACTCAGTGCCATTGTCACTTCTGACATGCTTGATTCTCAGTTCATATTCATTCTGAGCTTTCTTGGCGAATCTCTTGAAGATATCCTAGGTGCAGGTCTTGTCTTCGAGAAAGAATACCCAAGTGTATCGAGAGAAATCATCAATAATAAGCAGACCATAATGACCACCTCCGAAATTTGCATAGTTTTGAGGCCCGAATAATCCATATGAAGAATTTCCAGAGGTCTTGTCATGGTCATGACAGTTTTTGAAGAGTGATGCTTCTTGGCCAATTTGCCGGCCTCACAAGCACCACAAAGACGATCTTTGCCGAACTTCACATCAGGAATGCCTAGAAGATGATTTTTCTTCACGAGAGTCTGCAGATTCCTCATACCTACATGACCAAGTCTTCGGTGCCACAGCCATCCCTCGGTTGCTTTCGTAAGCAATCAAGTTTTGACTGAGGAACCCTCAGAGAAATCCACAATATACAAGTCACCTTTTCTATTTCCCTCAAATATGAAGGAATTGTCAGTGGCCGTAAAGACAATGCATTTAGTGATCGAGAATAAAACCAGCATGCCTAGATCACAAAGCTTGCCTACTGACATGAGATTGAATCCAAGAGAATGAACAAGTAAAACGTCCTCAATGTTCTTGTCTTTGGATATAGCAATTTTACCTAACCCAATTACCTTTCCTTTGTTGTTGTCGCCGAAAGTAATGAACTTATGAGAGGAAGCAGTTAAGTTGGGGTCGACAAACAACGACTTGTCTCTGGTCATATGACTAGTGCATCCACTATCCATGATCCATTCAGTGCACCCGGAGACATAGTCCTATAGGAGAATTTGGCTTTCTTAACCACCCACATCTTGGCAAGTGGCTGAGAAACATATGAGCGAGCAGGATATGATTTCTTTCGGTAACCATAAGAGTTGTTTCTCAAAGAGGAACGAGCATAATCAAAGGAATATGCATTGTAATTCTTCCAAGACATGTGAGTATAGTGGTTTGAAGAAGTATGCCTATACTCATTCTGTCAAGCCTTCTCGAGAATGTATCGATCATTTTCAGCCTGCATGGTCAGAAGCACAGTAACATGTAATGCCTCGATAGTTTTCTTAGGCACCCAGATGGTTTTCTTCGGGGGTCCATTCCTGCTGTTCGGCCCAACGTAGCGAGCGACAGCTTCACCATGCTGGTTCTTGAACAACTTGTAGTTCTCCAGAGAGTCATCATAAGCATATTCAGGAATGGGACAATCATATCCCGAGAGTAACACAGGGTCGAGCATTTTGCTCTTTGCAAGCACCCACACAGTGCGAGGATATTGCTCAGGTTCCCAGTAGGAGCCATTTTTATTCAGTTTCCTTTCGAAACCCAATCCTTCCTTCCTTGGATTTTTGTGCAGGATGGATTTCTTCAGGACATTACACAAAGTTTGATGTCCCTTGAGACTTTTGAACATCCCTGTGTGAAGAAGATCTTTCAACCTAGCATTTTCAACAGATATAGTACCAGTTTCCTCAGACGAGGGGTTAGCATTGATATCATTCGAAGAGCATTTCTTTTAGCAGTCATAGAAGATTTAGCATTGGATTCAGCATTACTGCGTTCAAGGCATTTTAAGCAGGGTGGTACAAATGTTTCAGGTCGTTCCTTGAGTTGTTGGGTGAGAAGAGAATTTCCCCTAATCAAGTCATCATGAGCCTCTCTCAGTGACTCGAGTTCATGTTTCCTTTTCAGGTAATCATAAGTCAGCCTCTCGTGATCAGCTGAGATAAATTCATGACAATTGGTTAGTTCTTCCTTTCGTCACTCGAGAGTTGAATGCTCTTCATTCAGTATTTGGTTTTTCTCCATCTCCTCAACCAACAACCCTTCGGACTTCCTGAGGGTTTTCTCAATTTTCTCGAGAGAGTGTTGTTGCTTCTTAGCAATTTTAATCAGTTTCGCATGGTCATCATCATCTGAAGAAAATTGATCACTGGTGTACACCTTGTGATGTTTGGAAGGTACCTTTTCCTTCGGTGCCTTTGCCATGAAGCAAAAGGCAGGAGCCTCATCATCGCTTGAATGGTTCTTGAAGAAGTTTGACTCTAAAGTGGAGCCACACACGATGCCGGCCATGCCAGAGTCCGATTCATCCTCAGAATCAGCGACTTCTTCGGAGTCTGAAGATTCTTTTTCTTCAGAGTCCATTTCCTTGCCGATGTACACCTTGGCCTTGTGAGAGGTATTCTTGCGGTTGGACGAGGACTTGGAGGGATTCCGTGAAGAAGATCTTGATGATGACTTGGAGGAGGAGCTGTCCTTCTTCTTGAAGAACTTCTTGGTTTTCTTCTCATCATCTGAGTCATAGTTCTTGCTCTTGCCCTACCCATGCTTGTTGTTGCTTGAATCGAATCTTCCACTAGCTCGACTCTCAGCTTCCCAGAGAGGGCAGTCCGAGATGAAATGTACTCGCTTTTTGCACTTGAAGCAGGTGTAGTCTCCCGAAGGTTTTGATGGGGACTTGGAACTTCCTAAGCTGCTTGATCCTTTCTTTTGGAACTGATTTTTCTTTCGGAAACCCTGGAAACATTTCGTGATCAGCGCGAGGTCCTTGCTGATGCTCTTAGGATCATCGAAATCTTCTTCGGCATTGTCTTCTGAGGAGGATTCACCTATAGTCTTGAGTGCGTGACTTTTTCGGTAACTTAAGCCATACAGATCTCTTTTCTCTTCTTCTTGTTCCTCATGAGTGTTCAACCTCTCCATGATGTCAGCTGAATCGAGTACCTTGAAATCAGCTCTTTCTCGTATCATCATAACAAGAGTGTCAAAGGAGCTGTCCAGAGATCTAAGGAACTTCTTCACAACTTCATGATCAGTGACATCTTTGGCCCCTAGGCCCTGTAGTTCATTAGCAATGTCACTCGGCCGATCAAAAGTTTGTTGACAGCTTTCATTTCCAACTCTCTTAAACCGGTTGAATTTGGCACGAAGGGTATCGATGCAGGCTTCCTTCTGAGTGGAAACACCCTCGTTGATCTTTTCGAGAATGTCCCATAGTTCCATGGCAGTCTCACACTGTCGGTAGCGAAGGAATTGTGCTCGAGAGAGATGGCCACCAATTTCATCTTTGGCTTGAGCGTCCATCTGAATGAGTTTCTTTTCCCAAGCAGTGGGGTACCGAGGAACTTCGATGACATAGCCATATTGCACCACATGCCACATATCATCATCGATAGCTCAGAGACGAATCTTCTTCTTCTTCTCCTTCCAGAAGGGATAGTCCATCCCATCGAAGATGGGGAACTTGAGGTGCGACTTGTAGCTCACTGAAGACATACTTAAACTCCAAGGTGGTTAGACCTTACAGAGCAGAGACGAGTACCTTGCTCTGATACCAATTGTAGGAATGAAGTATGTCTACCGGAGGGGGGTGAACGGGAGATTTAAAATTTCTTTTGGAAACTTCAAATCTCTCGGAACCCAGCAGCGGAATGAAGATAAACAGTGTATAGTGAGCGAACAAGAACTAGCGAATGAAAACTAAAGCATGCATCGAGAGGAATCACACGGCCAAACTTAACATACAGCATGAACTGAATGTAAATAGAATTCAGAGATAACCAGTGATGCTCGATGGTAACAGAGGATTTGGTAGACCAGTTTGCCCTTCTGCAAAAGGACTACGTCTGGTTGGAGGGGTTGTGATTGAACACAGAAGATAAACTCACTTCGCCCTATTCTCCTCGACAACTGATTCATCAATCAGTGCTGATCACTCGTGGTAGATGCTTGAGGTGATCTCCGAACCTTTACAGACTTCTTCTTTGTGAACCACAATCACTCTTGGTAACTGAAGAACTTGACACCTAACCGTCTAGAGAGTTCGCAGCTCTCAAGAATAATAGGCGGAGTGTACTGGACTTAGATTCGAGTGATGCTACACCACTATCCAATTTTTTGGCTCTGGGGTTTTTCTCTCAGTGGATTTTAAACTCAAATCACTCGGGAGGGAGGGTGCTCACTTAATCTTCTCGAAATCTCACGGAGCAGCCAACGATGCACGTTGGATGGGGTGGGCTATTTATAGCCGCGGTCTTCCCAATGGGAAAAGACCATTTTGGACATGACCACTCAGCCAATGTCCAACGGACACGTATCTAAGGGTCGGATTTTTTAGCACAACGGTAACATTTCTTGGGAAGTAAGAAATGCTAACTCCTCAGTCCGAATCAAATCTCTCACAGCGAAGAAGAACTTCGTCTCCTGCTGACAAGTCTTTATTCGGAACACACATAGATTTCTCTCGTCTCACATAGGATTCGGGTTTAGCATTAGAGAACCGTAAGTTTCAAAAACTATACCCCTCTTAATAGTACGGTGGTCTTATGACTCAAGAAAGAGAAAGATGAACTACGAAACAAATACTACGTCTTCGCTTCGTCTTCAAACTTCTCGACTGCAGTCAATTTCGTCGGACAAGCACTGAACAAATTGCTTCACCTCAACAATTTTGGGAGGGTGACTTTCGACAGGCATAATCTTCGGTGATAATCTTCGCTGCCTCTTAGGAGATTATCTTCGGAGTTTGTCCCAAACTCCTCATGACTTCAGGGACTTGTCACTCTGTGTGCACTAGCAAACACATTAGTCCCAGACTGTTTATGTTGGGGATATAACCCGTGGTGAGACCCGCCCAGGCGGGGCCGGGTTACACCGGGCGGCTCGTAAGCCCAAGACTTGTAAGGTGGGCTTAAGGATGCAGGCAAGGCCGCCAGGGCGGCTTACCAGATGGGCCGTTGACAGGGGCCCAGAGACGGAAGATGGCGTGAAGACCCGGGTGGCTAAGCCGCCCGGTGGCGGCTTACCCAAGATGGTATGGCGGCTTAAAGACAGAATAGGACACGCTGTGTGAGTCGGTTTGAGACTCGTGTAACCCGGGGCCTTGACCTCTTATATAAAGGCTAGACCCCGGGGCGGCTTAGACAAGAAACCAGGTAATCGAGAGCTAGGTCAAGCAATCCGTTCCCTTGTAATCGATACTCCAGCTAATACAACACAAGCAGGACGTAGGCTTTTACCTCTACTTGAGGGGCCGAACCTGGGTAAACTCGTGTCCTTCGTCCCGATCAACCCCTTTGAGTCCACTGCTATGGCGATGGCCTCGAACCTAAGTCTTCGGACATCTGCCGTGACAAAACCACGACAGTTGGCGCCCACCGTGGGGCTCGCGCTCGGTGGTGTTGAGTTCTCAAAGGGCTCTCTACCAGGGATCGAGGGGTACGCGGTTGGCAGGATGACCAAGAGTCGCCGTGGCCGGCTCTACATCGACGACGCCGGCTGGGGCCCCGAGGCTGACTCCGTTGAGTATGGTTTCCGGGTCCCCTTCGGCGGGATTCACGTCTTCATCGGCAAGATCGGCGGATCTGAACCCGGGCCGGACGTCTACACCAACATCGTCGAGCCGGCTCGGCGCAAGCAACCCGCCCAACGTGGTCAACCCGCCCGTGCTAAACCGGGTCGGAAACACGTCTTCGTCGGCTTCACTCAGGGCATGAATCTAGAAGGATCTATGTCACAGGAGGAAACTCTCATCTGCTCTGAAAACGGATCTTCGAGCGGAGAGACGGAATCAATCTACCAGCTCCATAATGGCGGACTCGGGGGCTACGTTGAGCCTTACCCCGAGTCGGATTTTCATAAGCCGGAGGAATATGAGCCGCCGAACCGCGCCGCCGTCTTCATGGCGGGTTCCGCGGCGGCTCATAACAGCACAGCTGCTGAGGCAACCGGATCGGGGGCTGGCAGGCAGCCGGCTCAGGTCCTTCTGGATTTAATGGGTGAGCTTTCAACCCTGATGGCGACTGAGGTCACAGCTGAAAACCAAGCCGCCCGTAACACGGAGATTGCGAGGTTGAAGAATCAGATGACTGAAGTCCAGCAGGAGATCAATGAACTGAAGACTCAGATGGACGCTGAGGCAGAACGCCTTAGGGCGGATGCTTTCCGTCTTGGGCTGGAGCAGCAATCAGCAGCGGCGGTTCAGCGGATGAGGCACCAATCCCGCTTGCCGGATCAGTATGAAGCGAGGAATCTTTTCAACACGCCAGGAACGGGACAGAACGTGCCTTTGGTCGTAACCCGGACGGCGGAAGTACCTGGAAGCCGTCCGGCGGCTCAGCATCAGCAGGTTAACCCGCCCCAACGAAACCAGATTGCACCGACCTCTTTTCCTACGCCGCCGGGTCATTACTCTAACCCGGCGGAGAACTTGGTAGCGGCAGCGACTCGGCTGACTGCTATCCCAATCCCCGATGAGTCACCTTTCGCAGAAGAAGTGCGGAACGCGGTTGGATACCTGCGAACGGCAATGGCCCAGCAGGAGAAGTATGCTTACAGCCGGAGTCGTGTGCATTCAACCCCCATCCCCAGTCGCAGTTACAGCCGGCGTTATGAGTCGCCGGCGGTATCTAGCAGTGAACGACATCGGAACCCGCCGCGGGCTGACCGGCCGGCTCTGGATGCGCAGGCGCTGGTGGATCGAGCAAGAGCACAACGAGAAGCGGCGGCTCTGGCGGCAGCGGCGGCTCATCCGGAACCCACGGCTGCACCTTCCGTCTCAGCCGGAGCCGGGTTGACCTCCCGGGCTGTGGGAGTGCCGTGCTTAGCACCGGCTTTACGGAACGAGCGCCTGCCAAAAGATTTCAAAGGCCCTCGTAAGGTGCCCAATTACACAGCTGACCTACCTCCGGAGGCTTGGATCGAAAGCTATGAGCTCGCCATGGAGATGTTGGATGTTAGTGATGCAGTGTGTGCCAAGTACTTTATCATGATGCTAGAAGGGCCGGCTCGCACGTGGTTGAAGGGTTTGCCACCCAACACCATTAATTCCTGGGCCGGGTTGAAGGCGAAATTTATCAAAAATTTCAAAGGGACGTGCAAGCAGCCCATGACGATCGTGGATTTGGATCATTGTGTGCAACAGGCGGATGAGTCGGCTCATCATTGGGTCCGGCGGGTTTCGACTATCATCCACTCTTCAGAACAGATCACGGCGGCTCAAGCAGTTTTGATTCTGGAGAAAAATTGCCACTTTACGCCTTTGAAGCAGAAGCTTGGCCGGCTTAAACGTTCGTGTCAAGACATGGGGGAGCTTATGGCGGCTCTTACCAAGTATGCGGACTCTGACAACACGAAAGACCCAGGATTTGATGATGAAAAATCAGGTCAAGGGAAGAAAGGTAACAATGGAAAGGGTCAGCAGCAGAACGCGGCTGGAAACGGCAACTCTGGCAAGCGGAAACACCCGGACGGCGGGTCAGAATTGGTGGCGAATACCAGCGCTGGGAATAACCATGCCAAGGGCAATGGGAACTTCAAGCAGAATTTTAACAAGGGAAAGGTTCCATTTAATTTGGAAGCAATGCTTAATAAGCCTTGTCCAGAGCATAGTCGACCTGATAAGCCGGCAGGGCATACGTGGAGGAATTGCCACATTATGCGGCAGTTTCGAGATTACAGCCTTCAGCAGCATTATAACAACGGTAATGGACCGTCCGGCGGCTCAGGGCCAGGCGGGTCAGGAGCCGGCTTGGGTCCTGGCGGCTCAGGGTCGGGTTACCAGAATCAGGGTAATCAAGGAGGTCATAATCAACAGTCTGGAGGCGGTGGCCAACAGCAACATAACCAGTCCGGTTTTCAGAGTAACCCAAAACAACTTAGCGGGGGTCAGTATCACGTCTTCACAACCAGCTTCGACAAGCGAGACCAGAAGGTACGCAAGCGGGCGGTTAATGCGGTCATGCCGGCTCTCCCGCAATATCTGAAGTGGTCTGAGTATGACATCACTTGGAGCAGGGCGGATCACCCGCCGTGGGTTGACAACCCGGGGCAATTAGCTTTGGTGGTTGCCCCCCAAGTTGGTGGATACATGTTCACGAAGGTTCTTATGGATGGTGGTAGCAGCATCAACATCCTGTATTATGATACTTTCAGCCGGATGGGTCTGCTTGACAAAGATCTTAAGCCGTCTTCCACAGTCTTTCATGGTGTGGTGCCTGGCAAGTCGGCTTACCCAGTGGGCAGGATTTCGCTGGAAGTCGCCTTTGGTGATGAGTACAATTACAGGGTGGAGTCCCTGTGGTTTGAGGTGGTCAAAATTAAAAGTCCGTATCATGCTTTATTCGGACGGCCGGCTTATGCCAAGTTCATGGCTAGGCCTTGTTATGTCTACTTACAGCTCAAGATGCCCGGGTTAAGAGGAACGATTACTGTGCACGGTGATCGGAAGGCGGCTCTTGAATGTGAGGAAGGCGATGCGGCTTATGCAGAGTCAAGTTGTGCAGAGGCAGAGCTCAAGTTTTATAAAGAGAATGTTGACCCGGAGGATATGACTCCCTTGAAGAAGCCTACTACGGAATCAGAGCCGCCCCTCAAGTTTTCGGCGGATGATACCAAACAGGTGGATTTTACGGAGGGCGACTCGTCTCAGCAGTTCACTATAGGGGCTAACATGGACCCCGCATAGGAAAGTGCGCTCATCAAATTCATCCGTGAGAATCGGGACATCTTTGCATGGAAGCCGTCTGACATGCCGGGTGTACCGAGAGAGTTTGCTGAGCACCACCTTAATGTGGATCCTAAGTTCAAGCCGATCAAGCAATTCCTTCGTCGTTTCAATGAGGAGCGGCGCAAAGCTATTGGAGAAGAAGTAGCCCGGCTCTTAGCAGCAGGGTTCATCATGGAGGTCTTTCACCCGGAGTGGTTAGCTAACCCGGTGCTGGTGCTTAAAAAGAACGGCACTTGGCGAATGTGTGTGGATTACACGGATCTCAACAAAGCCTGTCCAGCTGACCCGTTTGCTCTCCCTCGGATTGATCAGATCATTGATGCAACGGCGGGTTGTGAGAGTTTATGCTTCCTGGACGCCTATTCAGGTTATCACCAGATCAAGATGGCAGTCAAAGACCAAGAGAAGACGGCTTTCATCACGCCTTTTGGTGCTTTCTGCTATGTGTCTATGCCTTTCGGGCTCAAGAGTGCCCAGGCGACTTATCAACGTTGTGTGCAGAACTGTCTTCACAGTCAAATTGGGTGCAATGTTCATGCTTATGTGGATGATATAGTGGTCAAGTCAAGGAAGAAGGAAACTTTGCTGGACGACCTGAAGGAGACTTTCGACAACTTGAGGGTTTACAAGATGATGCTTAACCCGGCCAAGTGTGTTTTTGGAGTTCCCGCAGGCAAGCTTTTGGGGTTTCTGGTTTCTGAGCGTGGGATTGAAGCTAACCCGGACAAGATCAAAGCAATTACATCTTTGTCTGAGCCGGCGTGCATAAACGACGTTCAGCGCCTGGCGGGTCGAATCGCCGCGTTAAGCCGGTTCATAAGCCGCCTGGGCGAGAAGGCAATCCCCTTGTATCAAATGATAAAGAAGACGGATGATTTCGTCTGGAGCAAGGCGGCGGGTGAGGCGTTTGATGCGCTTAAGAAGCAACTGACTGAGCCGCCCGTCTTGGCTGCTCCGGCTGAGAAGGAACCGTTACTCCTCTATGTGGCGGCTAACAACAGGGCAGTCAGCGCTGCGGTCGTTGTGGAGCGCAAGGAGGCAGGGAAGGAATATCCGGTTCAACGGCCGGTTTACTACGTCAGTGAAGTTTTGATCGAGTCCAAGCAGCGATACCCACATTGGCAGAAGCTGATCTATGGAGTATTCATGGCAAACCGGAAGTTGAAACACTATTTTTTGGGACACCCGATCACAGTGGTTAGCTCTGCCCCGTTGGGAGACATAATTCAAAACAGAGAAGCCACTGGCCGGATTGCTAAGTGGGCGTTGGAGCTTGGACCTCTTAATCTAAAATATGTGCCTCGCACAGCGGTTAAGTCTCAAGCTTTGGTGGACTTTATAAACGACTGGACTGAGTGTCAGTCGCCAGAGGAGAAGCCGGACAACACTTATTGGACGATTCACTTCGACGGGTCTAGACAGCTGGAAGGTTCGGGGGCTGGAGTTGTCTTAACTTCCCCCAAAGGTGATAAGTTCTGTTACGTATTAAGGCAGATGTTTCCTTGTACTAACAATGCAGCTGAGTATGAAGCTTTGCTTCATGGCCTCCGGGTTGCTAAGGAGATGAATCTGAGCCGGGTTAGATGCCTCGGCGACTCAGACCTTGTGGCTCAGCAAGTTTCAGGCACGTGGGATTCCAAAGACCCACGCATGGCGGCTTATCGTCAGGCGGTAGACGTCGTTGCAGGTCACTTCAAGGGTTATCAGGTGGATCACATTGATCGTCGTAAGAACGAGGCGGCTGACGCATTGTCAAGAATTGGCTCCCAGCGTAAGCCGGTGCCGCCTAACGTTTTCTTGGACGTATTATATCACCCTTCAGTTAAGTTACCTTCGGAGGAAGATCTGGCTATTCCTGACCCGGAGGGGCAATTGGTGGCGGCTCTGCGTGCTATTCCTGACTGGACGTTGCCTTACATGGCGTATCTAACTCGTGGCGAGTTACCTGACGAGGAGACCTTGGCAAGACAAATCGTCAGACGATCTAAGTCCATGACAATCATCAATGGCGAGTTACATAAACGCAGTGTTACGGGCGTTTTTCAGCGTTGTGTTTCACCTGAGGAAGGCAAGGAGATCCTTAATGAAATCCACGCCGGAGATTGTGGTCATCATGCCGGCTCAAAATCTCTGGTGGCCAAGGCTTTTAGACATGGTTTCTTCTGGTTGACGGCTCATAAGGATGCAGAAAACTTAGTGCTCAAGTGTGATGGCTGTCAAAAGTTTGGACGGCGTGTTCATGTGCCGGCTCAGGAGTTGCGCATGGTCCCGATTACTTGGCCGTTTGCGGTCTGGGGGCTTGATATGGTCGGGCCCTTCAAGAGATCCAAAGATAAGAAGACCCACCTTTTGGTGGCGGTTGATAAATTCACGAAGTGGGTAGAGGCTGAGCCGGTCAGCAAGTGTGACGCAGCTACGGCGGTTCAGTTTGTCAAAAAATTGATCTACCGTTTTGGTTACCCTCACAGTATAATCACCGATAATGGCACAAACCTATCCAAGGGGGCTATGCAAACCTTCTGTGAAGAAGAGCACATCCGGCTTGACGTCTCTGCAGTTGCTCATCCACAGTCCAATGGTCAGGCGGAGCGTGCTAACCAGGAAATCTTGAGAGGTATCAAGCCCCGACTTATGGTTCCTTTGCAGAGAACGCCGGGTTGTTGGGTTGAGGAGTTACCATCAGTCTTATGGAGCATCAATACAACTCCCAACAGATCCACTGGCTATACGCCTTTCTTCATGGTTTATGGCGCAGAAGCCGTCTTACCAAGTGACATACATCATGACTCGCCACGGGTGGCGGCTTACGTTGAGACAGACAATGAGACAGCGCGTCAAGACGCGTTGGATGCTTTGGATGAAGAGCGTGACCTAGCGGCGGCTCGATCGGCAATTTATCAGCAAGACCTGCGCCGCTATCACAGCCGCCGAGTCAAGACCCGGACGTTTCAAGAAGGCGACTTAGTGTTGCGCCTGATTCAAGATCAGACGGATGCGCACAAGTTGTCTCCTCCATGGGAAGGGCCTTTTGTGGTTAGCAGAAACCTCAACAATGGGTCATACTATCTCATTGACGTACGAGACGAGTCACGCACTTCTGGGCAGGAGACCCTCCGGCCGTGGAATATCGCTCATCTGCGGCCTTACTACACCTAAGTCATCGACTTCCCTCGTTGTATAATATCATTGTATATATTATATATATATATATAATAAAGTTGGTATCCCTGCAAGCCGGAGTTACAAGGTCATTTGGGGGCTTCTAACCCACCGGGTTAAGCTTCAACCTTCTTGATCGGCTCCTTATCTACAATATCACCACATACTGGCGGCTTACAAGACGGCGGCTTATAAGTTGGTGTGCAAAGTTGATAATATCAACAAAGATTACTGGGAGTGCAGCGAGTCATGAACTCACCTCCTCTAATCTGTGAAAATGGGTTATGCCTGCCTGTATGCAGATGCACTTTGTCAAGGGTGCAGCGAGTTCTAAAACTTACCCCCTGCAAAGGCCTCTTACAGCGGCGAGGCTAACTCTGTAAGGCCGGGTTATACCTGCCTGTATGTAGATGCGCTTTGTCAGGGGTGCAGCGAGTTCTATAACTTACCCCCTACAAAGGCCTCTGACCGGGCGGTCTGTTGCACATCGAGATTTTTCTTCAGACTGGCCATTTCAGACTCAGCCGCCTCTAGAGCATCCTGTAACAATTCAAAAGCAGGAAAAGGGGGGTTCAATGTTCATGGTAAGTTACCACTGAGGAAATTATGCTACAAGTCTCAAGCAGATTGCAAGCAATATACTCGACACTTGGGGGCTAATGTCTATTTGTTCTCTAGGGCTTGTCCCGGCTAATCTTTAAAAAAAAGGTAAGCCGGCCCTTGGGGGCTACAGATCACGCTCTCAAGTCTTTCAATTAAAGTCCCGACTCATCTTTAAAAAAAAGGGATAAGCCGGCCCTTGGGGGCTACAATCAGCATTTATACAGTATCCAATGAGAATCCGGGTCATCATTTCATGATAACCCGGACTTGGGGGCTACAACTGTTCAAACTCTATACATCGAGTATCGGCCTACTACTTATACTAACCCGATACTTGGGGGCTACAGATCAAGTTATGAAAAGTATTGCTAAGGAAAGCCCCGGTTTATTATTTGACATATTAATCCGGCTCTTGGCGGCTAGGAAAGGGTATAAAGGACAGGCTGGTAAAAGTATTACCTCATATTTTTTCTTCATAAGGCTGACAAACTTCAGCTCCATCTTCCGGCTTGACTCCAGGCGGTTTAGAAATCCAGCATGAAGTTCATCAGCGGTAAACTTCTCCAGTACAGTAGGTTCCAAATTAAATTCCTCCAGCGAAGAAGTTTCAGCTTTGCCAGAGTGCCTTGTTAATACACGGGGTTCAGGGGTGTGGTGACCCGTCTCAGTAATAGCAACGTCTGGAAGGGCTGTTTCTTCATCAGCCATTGAAGGGCTGGGCAGTTTAGGATCATCCCTCGCAGGGCTTTCAGCGGTCGTATCATGACCCGCCGGCTTAGGTGGCTGGTGAATGTTTTTCTCAGTATCTGCGGCTGGTGGAGAGGCCAGCTTAGCAAACACTGGCTCTTTAGCAATTGGGGCGGCAGTAGACCCGCCAGTTTTTCTTCGTTTGGCTTGGGCCCTGGAAGGCGCAGTTGATGGTTATATATATGTCAAGGACATTGAAAACATTCAAGTGCAAAATAATACATACTCCGGGTTGATCTTCATTGGGGGCAGCTTTGATGTGGTTGAGTCGCCAGATGAAGGCGGAGAGTCCTGAAGGCATCCAAAGTAATACAAGACAGTAAGATTACAATGCAAAGTTGATGAGAATTATGTTTCCGTAAAAGGATACCTCAGCTGGCCGTTTTCGAGGAGTCGGGGAATGAGGTAACCCGGCCACGAGGTCGTCAGAGCCGGCGCTCCGGGTCTGGCGTCGGGAGTTGTGCTGTTGCTTTTTCAAAAGGAAATTGGGATCTAAGTGAGCAAGAGGATGAGAGAAGGGGACTTTCCGGACGACCCGCCGTACTCTGTCTTGTGAGTAGATTTCTGAGTCAGAAATATCAATTACCTCAGGAGCGTTGGCGTGGCTTGCTTCCGTCTCATCCTGTGAGTAATTATTGTCAATACGCTGTATAAAGAGACGGCCAAGAGAATCAAGTTCTACCTCCGAGTCGTCACTTTCGGCCGGCTCTGGAGTGGCGGCTTTCTTCTTCTTCTTGGCTGGGGTTTTCGTCTTAGGCTTTCTCACCGGCGGGTTAAATTTCTTCTTCCAGAACGGGGAGTTGGCCTATATATAAGCCGCCGGTTAAGGTTACAAGGTGCAAGATAAGTATAATCAATTGAAGGAAAAGAGACTTACGTCTGGAGCCGGATTCTTGGCATAGAAGGGCTTTAGCCCAACCTTGTCGCAAGCTTCCTGACTTTCGCCAAGGAGTCCCTTGACGCCACTGTTGATGTCTTCGTCAGTCAAGGGAGTTGTCTTGAAGCAAAGGGGGTCATTGGGTTCACCCGTATATTCGCACATGAGCCGGTCACGCCGGCTCAACGGCATGATTTTCCAGCTTACCCAGCAACGGGTTAGGTTAACACCTGTCAAGCCGTTAGCCAGCAGAGCCTTGACCTTGGTGTAAGCCGAGGCATACTTTGCTCGCTCGGCGGCTGTCATTCGTGCTGGGAGGGGGTTGTCATTGGTAAAGCAGAGCCGGGTTGGACGGTAACCCGGCAGGGGATTCTCGCCTTCAGGAGAGGTGTCCTGGCAATAAAACCAGGTTTTGTTCCAGTCCTTGGGGTGACTCGGCAAGGTGGCTGAAGGGTATGGCAGGTCTCTTCGTCTTTGGATGGTAATACCACCAAGTTCCAAGCTGGGACCGGCCGCCATTTCAGTCTGGCGGTTTGCATAGTGATATTCATAGAAGAGGTCAACAGACGGTTCTTCTTGCATATAGACTTCAGTTAAAACTTGGAATTGGCATATATTGGTAACTGAGTTGGGGCCTATGTCTTGAGGATGGATCTGGAAGAAGTGAAGAACATCCCGAAAAAACTTTGACCCGGGAGGGCGAAACCCGCGAAGGATGTGGTCAGTAAATATGATGATCTCTCCCTCCTTGGGCTCAGGCCTCTTCTCCGGTCCTGGAACCCGCCAGTGTATTTCCTCTTTACTTGGTAACATGCCAGATTCAACAAAGTTAGCTAGGAGTTCTTCAGTGACTCCGGAGCTGACCCAATCACAGGAGGATGGAGTCCTTGTCATGACGGCGGGTTACGCTACAAAAATAGAAGGAATGGCGGGTTAAGAAGAGCAGTCGCTGTGTATTGCAGTTATAATCAGTGTAAGTGGAAGAGCTAAGCCGCCAGAAAAATTGGCGGAGAGCCGGCAATACAATGGCGACTTACGAAGCCAAGATGGTATGGATGGGAAAATGACTAAGTGCAGAAAACAGATTTTGCATGTTGTCTATTCATTGCAAGATCTACGGGTGAAGAAAAAATGAAAATGAATACGACCTAGAAATAACAGTGGATGAACGAGATCAACCTACCCGCAACAATGAGTGTCATATGGACACAAAAATGAGTGGGGGATGGACTTCGGAGGAGTGCCCGCAGCCAAAGGGTAGTGATACGAGGTCTTGGGCAGTGCTCGATGCCTCGGTGGTTATCGATGGTGATGAACTCGCAAGAACAAGGAAGAACTCGGAACCCTAACGGGAGTGTACACAGATTCAATGAGGATCAGAGGAGCTTACCTCTGAGATACGGAGGCGCCGATGAGGCTCTGGTCCGTTTCGGGCTGAGGCAGTGGCCGGCGAGGAGAGCGACGGCGCGTCTTCGGTTGCGGGCGGCGGAGCTCTGGAGAGGGAGGCTTCACGCGAGGAAGGAGACGACAGCGACAGGCGGAGAAAGGGAGGAGGCGCACGTGGCGCTATTTATAAGGAAAAGGGCAACCGTACGCGCGAAAGTGGGGAGCTACAGTAAATTGGCGCCTTGATTTTCGGGATGACCTTTCGGTGACAAAGATCCGTTGCAAACGTCATGGAGTCTTTTCCGAATATTCCGTGTGACGTCATGGCGGGTTACAAGTTGACTTTCCAGATGACAGCGCAATGAAAACTCGCCGTTAAGTAAAGTTAAAGATTGACATGAGCTGGCTCAAATCAACCTGGGGCCTAATGTTGGGGATATAACCCGTGGTGAGACCCGCCCAGGCGGGGCCGGGTTACACCGGGCGGCTCGTAAGCCCAAGACTTGTAAGGTGGGCTTAAGGATGCAGGCAAGGCCGCCAGGGCGGCTTACCAGATGGGCCGTTGACAGGGGCCCAGAGACGGAAGATGGCGTGAAGACCCGGGTGGCTAAGCCGCCCGGTGGCGGCTTACCCAAGATGGTATGGCGGCTTAGAGACAGAATAGGACACGCTGTGTGAGTCGGTTTGAGACTCGTGTAACCCGGGGCCTTGACCTCTTATATAAAGGCTAGACCCCGGGGCGGCTTAGACAAGAAACCAGGTAATCGAGAGCTAGGTCAAGCAATCCGTTCCCTTGTAATCGATACTCCAGCTAATACAACACAAGCAGGACGTAGGCTTTTACCTCTACTTGAGGGGCCGAACCTGGGTAAACTCGTGTCCTTCGTCCCGATCAACCCCTTTGAGTCCACTGCTATGGCGATGGCCTCGAACCTAAGTCTTCGGACATCTGCCGTGACAAAACCACGACAGTTTATGACAACAATCTCTAAAACACAAGGAGGCAAATTATTGCACCAACAAGTGAGCACCCTCTCTCCCAAGTGATTTGAGTTTAAAATCCACCGAGAGAAAAACCCAGAGCCAAAAAATTAGATAGTGGTTTAGCATCACTTGAATCTATGTCCAGTACGCTCCACCTATTACTCTTGAGAGCTGCGAACTCTTTAGACGGTTAGGTGTCAAGTTCTTCAGTGACCAAGAGTGATTGTGGTTCTCGAAGAAGAAGTCTGTAAAGGTTCGGAGATCACCTTAAGCATTTACCATGAGTGATCGGCACTGATTGACAAATTAGTTGTCGAGGAGAATAGGCAAAGAGAGTTTATCTTCTGTGTTCAATCACAACCCCTCCAACCAGACGTAGTCCTTTTGCAGAAGGGCGAACTGGTCTACCAAATTGATGTGGAGCATCCTACGGTCATCCCCATGGACCTACCATCGTCACCCCAAGCACCAAGTGGACCGATGACAAGAGCATGTAGACAAGCTAATGGAACCGAGGTGAGTTCTTTCCACATTGAACTCCCATTCAATTTTCTCGAGACATGGATGCTACCTCAAGTGCGGACCTTGTGTCTACTCAGGTACACCCAAGGTGACCATGGAGAACCCAAGGACCAAGGCCAAGATTGGGCGGGAGCAAAGGAAGGAGAAGGAAGAAGAGCTAGACGCCATAGCGGCCGGACATCCGGCCATGTCCCAGATATCCGATGCATCCAAGTTCAAGCCACACGCCAAGGAGCAGCACCTGAGGAAGCTCCAGCAGTCGGACATCCAGCCAGGCCCCGGACATCCGGCCCCTGCCCGAAAATCTGGTCCGAGGCAATAGTATCGAGCCAAGTCTCTAGGCCGGACATCCGGCCTGAGCCCCAGACATCCGGCGCCTCCTGAGATGCCTGATATTTGGCGTCTAGCCTAGACATCCGGCGCCTGCGGCTCAGCCATGGCCAA
Organism: Elymus sibiricus; assembly: GCA_039707655.1. NCBI lineage: Eukaryota > Viridiplantae > Streptophyta > Magnoliopsida > Poales > Poaceae > Elymus > Elymus sibiricus. The sequence goes on from CM077674.1 coordinate 34,000,506, forward strand.
GAGGCCATGTAACCTCTCTTTCTCACCCCCCACTTCACCTAGACTATAAATAGACCATCCTCTCCTCTTCTTAGGGTTAGCAACGTGATAGCTCAGATTTGTGAGAGAGCTTTGCTCATCTACCACCTCTCCCATGGAGATCAAGATCTCCATGTGAGAAGACCCCCTAGTGGGTATCAAGACCCCTATCTAGGGAAGATCCTCCAAGGATATCAAGACCACATCTCCTTCATAGGATTTGGGATGAACTCTACCTTGTATCTTTATTCCCTTTGTTGTTCATGTACCTTTGTGGAGCTTGTGTGGTTTTGAGTCTAGTGGATGTGTGATTGGACATGCTCTTGAGTGTTCCTCTTGTGATTTCTCCCCCGTTCTTCCCCGTGTTCTTCGTGTTCTTCGAGGTTTCCCCCTCCAATTCATGCAAGATCACTAGAAAGGGCTTGGCCCTACATCATCCTGGATCAGAGCTATGGTTGACACGAATATGGAGTCCTCCCCCTCTGTTTTCTAGCCTAATTTTGTTGTTTTTGTCCCAATTTGAAAATCCCCAACAAAAATAGCCTCACCAATTTTTTTGCATTTTGTTGGTTCTTGTGAGATTTTGTTGCGTTTGATCCATGATTTTGTTGGTTGGAAAGTGGATCCTGGCTTTCCCCACCTCCCAACCACGAAATCCATCCAAACTTTTCTTTTCCCCATCAATATTGGCCACCAAATCATGAAATTCCGCCCCCAAATCGAGTTTGAGATCCAAATCGGGATCCAGGATTTGTCGGGCCGGACATCCGGGGCCCAGGCCGGACATCCGGCACCTGGATCACCAAATCGGGCGTGGAACTATACACAGAGCCCGGAAATCCGGCCTCCCACCCGGACATCCGACCCCTTTAGGTTCAGCCTCCCATGTTTCACCGTTTTGACCACAACTTTCACATCCGGAGTCCGATTTTGGCGTTCTTTAGCTCGTTGGGTAGCTATTGACATCCACCATCCACCTAGATAGGTTCCACCATCATTTTGACTCCATCATAATTTTTCATATTTGGTATCTTCACCTAGCCCTCCACCATAACTTCCGCATACCCTTTCCCACCATACTCTTCCGCCAACATAACCCAATTTTGAGCGTTTTCCCACCATTTCTTCCGCAATACCACCAACCTTCCGCAACCACCAAAAGTTTTGACCATTTCACATTTGAGATTTTGAGTTCACGGTTTCCGTTTCCTAAGGTGTTTCAGCTAATTAGGAATGGTTCGACATTAACACCACCGCCACTCATCGTCGCCACGAACTCGACATCGACAACGACCTCTTCACCTTTTGACACCGCGACCGTAAGAAAGGACAGTAACCTCAACGACATCATTGTACATTTCCTTGCTATTGCTTTGATCACCCCGAACCTATTGCGTCACTTGCCTACCGAGACTAGCGAGTTGAGATTGCCGGGCCACGCTACTTGTGCACCTTAGTGATACGCTTACGCCGCATAGCTACTTTTAGCGTGCAATCATCTTGCTATCATCATTGTGCCATTAAGTCTCTCCCGTGCATATACATACTTGTCTCATATATTGGCTTGCGCATCAAGCATTGTGGCAAGGGAAGCATATAGCAAAAAAAAAGACCAAAAGCTTTTAAGCAAAAGAGGAGATACAAAAGTGCTTGTAAACAATAGAAATAGCATTGAGCCATTTTGCATTGTACATCACATTGGATCATACGTACATAGCATACTTGGGATTGAAGACGGCACGGTTACTCGCATAGGTTGGTGCACAAGCGTATCTAGCCCATTTGAGAAATCGAGCTATTGTCTCTCTAGTATCCATGCAACAAGAGCTTTTCTATGGTAACACATTTTGTGCTCATTCCTTGGTTGTGCGGATCCCACTTATCTATCCGTGTCTGTGTTTCCGTGTCCTATACATAGCTATTGATCTACTTGCTTTACATTGCAATTTTGTGAATCTTCCTCAACATTATCGATATCTTGGACTAACACTTGCTTGAATTTTGTGCCACTTGTCCTAACCAAGTCACTCGATAAGCTTTACCTTGTAGGTGTGAGTGAACAAGTCCGGTACCAATTCCACTATTCTCTAAATTCACATTGAGTGAAATGAGATACATCCTCAACTTTGGGAAAAGGTAACTTGGTATTACTTATCTCATTCCCTACTCACCTTTGCTTTAGTCTTGTGATGGATAGGAAAAGCACATCATCTCCGGTCTTCGAAGACAATGACCGCGCGACCAACTACGTCACCAACACTCACCATGTCGGCCTACAACGAGCAATGCATGGTGCACAAGATACATTGCATGACCGCATTGAGTGACTCGCCATCGACATCCGTTACTCTGAAGCAAGGAAAAGAGACTACCTCGACGACAAGTTTGACGAACACATGCATAACCTACGAGGCATGTTGGCCAACTACAAGCCTTCTTCCCCTTTGTCATCTTCAAGGCGGAGATGCTCAAGTTGCAAATCTACGAAGCTCCCATCTGAAGCAAGCACCACATGGCACCGTCCTCATCTTCGAGATGACCATCAAGACGCCTAAAAGAAACAAGTGCGCGCAGACGAAAAGCGCCATGGACTACAAGTTCAAGCACGGCAACATCACCATCAAGATGAAGACGCTAGCAAGGAGCACACCAAGAAGCCCCAACAAGCTCTACATCACACTAAATCCAACCTTCATGAGCTCAAGAAAAGACCGCGCGACGAGCGCCAACAAGAATAAGCTTCGGCGCCATCTTCAATGCGACCGCATACACGCACGGGTGACCCTTCCATCTTCGGAAGCACCCCAAGGAAGATGGCTGAGCATGGGAACTTCCCTTTGGTCATGGAGGAGAACAATGAGGTGCCACATCACATGGGCCTCATACAAGGAGACGGCGACAAGACGGTCAAGCATGGACCTTTCCCTTCGACCAAGGCAGTGAGCACGAACATCTTTGACAACACCAAGACGGCGCCCATATATGACTCATACTCGGAGTCAAGCTACGAGACCGTGCATGGGACTTCCCCTTCAGTCTCGGAGGAGAGTGATGATTTGCCACATCCTACGGCATTCATCTTTGGAGGCGTTATGGATGAGGAGGTTGAGCATGGGACTATCCCTTCAACCAAGGCGGCGAAAGGAGTTGAGAATGGAGACGCTAGCACCTACTTCCCTCCGGCACCCACATATGACAAGATGACCCTATTGCCATGTGAGGAGAGCCACCACCACATGAGTAAGATGAGTGACCCCACCACATATGACATTGAGTGCATTTCCTATGAGAGGATGAGTGTGACCACCACAAGCCCAACACACGAAAACATGCCAAACATCCTATGTGAGGTTGAGAGCCATCACCATCCTTTGAGTGACTCGACCAACCATATGAGTGAGAGCATCATAGTGGGAGTGAGTGAGCCACAACACTTAGTGGGTGAGTTATTTGATAGGGCATGTGAGGCCACTATGATTTCTAACAACTTACCCTCTACTCCTAGTGTGTTTCCTTCTTTGGTGCTAGATCTCCTACAAGATGAAGCGCCAATCCCCGATGAGTCCACACCTCCAATGGGCAAGACGATGGCCATGGTGGACGATGATGCACCCCCCACATGGTACCATCAAGTTGATGGAGATATTGACCAAGCGTCGATTTTTGCCACCTCACCTACAACACATGAGCGGAGCTCTAAAGGTAACATAGGTGATGGTGCTTTGCTTGTCCCACTAGTGGACTATCTTGACATCGATTGCTTGCATGATGTTGATCACCTTATGGATACACCGCATACTATGTCTTCTACATGCTTAGATGTGCCACCCATTTATGATGAATATGATGATGAGCATGTCGAATTACTTAGTTGTGATGCTATGCTCCATAGGATATCATGTGAAAATTCTATTGGCCACATCATGTTTGACAATCCGCTAAGCTTGTCATATGCTATGAGTGAGATTTCCCATATTGCATCATTGCAATCTCACCGTAGTAACTATGCATATCACATAAAAATAAATCCCATTTGCACTTATGGCATAGATGACGAGATGATGGTTATTGGTATTTGTCTTTCTTGCGATGATATTGCTATACTTCCCTTGCAACATTTGTGCAATTCATCTCCTATGCCATGCCATGACAATATTTTTCTATCACATGATTCCATCCCTTGTGTGCACCATATGCATACCATTCATGACAATGCTCTCGATATTACTAGTGATCCATCGCAAACTTTAAGTCTCCATTATGTTATACATAACAACAAACCTTTCATGATGGATGGCATGTTCCTATATCATGCATCTCATTTATTTGAGCATTGGATATTTTGTGCTAACCACCACATGCACGTGCGCATCATAATGGATGATGTGTACATATACTACGCACACACTTTTCCCTTTGCCTTTGTTTTGTGTAGGTACTTACGAACACTCGTCAACTTCTCAATCCCATGAGTTGATGAAACGAGCTCTTGAGAGCAATGATGCTTTGGGATCCCGTGGATTGCCCTTCACACCGTTCCCCTCATGCAAGGACTTCACGCATTACTTTTACTTGGCTCTCACACGCTTATGGGCTATATACCACTTGTCACCTTATGCCCATTTTACCATGTTCACTTTGCATGTTATGCCTTTTTCTTTGCATTTGCCATGCAATTGTGACCCTTGCTTGCACTTACACATGTTTTACCATTCTACTACTACTATGTGTATTTGCATGCTTGGTGGAGATACTAGTTGCTATTGCCATGTTCTATGTGTGCCCCTTAATATTGAGACAACTTTGCTCATGCTTTGTGCTAGAGATTATCATTTGTCATGTGCTTTACTCTTGCCACCTCTCTATTGCCATGACATGATTACTATGCTTATTTGCTTGGTTGCATCACCCATGATACATACTTGCTCGTTTCATTGGGTAGATGACATATATGTTCATGCCTCTCACATAATTTTTCTCGATCATTGTCACTTGTCTCCATTAGTTGCCTCTCTCATATTGCCTTGTAGTGAGTGCAACCATGCTATGCTTATTGATATTGAGATTGGACTACCTTTCTCATTTATGATTGGAGACTCGGACATCTCACTTGTGACGCATGCTTGTTTGAATGAGCTTAATGTCTTTGGTTGTACTCGCATCATATGCTTCCTTACCATGCCATATTATCTTGTCCCATCTTATGATATGAATGATGACGACACTTGATGGGTATCTCACCACATGAATGATAGGTTTTTCATTCACGCTAACCTCATTTGTTTTTCCGAGTGTTTGTCATGTTCTTTCATTTTGAAGGATTCACAAGGTGGACCCATCATGAGACATATTGGTCATGCGAAGACGTACACGATGCGTGACGCCAACATTATCAAGAACCACATTAAGGTGAACTCATTATTTGTTGATGAGCATGCTAGTTGGACACATGCCACCCATGACAAGTTTGCTTTTTATGCATGGAATGACTCGCATTATAAATGGCTTGATACATCTTTTCTTTCCATGTCATCCATGATATATGAGCCTATGCACTTTCTTAGCAAATTTGTTGTGATCTACCTTGATGACCTCTTTCTTCATAATGCTCACATTGCCCACCGTCAATTGCATGATCACACAATCACTTTGAGCACAAATTACCATGTTCATGCTCTTGATAAACCGGCTCACTATGACATCATACTACACAATGGTAGCATTCATAACTTTGTGCACCATGAACTTTACAACAACCGTGTGTTCCCAAAATTTGCACTTGCTCGCTTGAAAGCCTTTGCTATACTCCATGCGTATGGTCATTCACAATCTTGTTGGGAACCCTCATACTTACATGATGAATATCGTGTGTGCACCAACCCTTGTGTTTCCAAGTTCCCTTTGAGTTTGCTATTTTTGCATGTCCCACATGGAGACAACATCTTGGAACACTTTGGATGCACCATGACATACGCTACGTCACCCTACAAGTCCGTCCACAACTGCCATTGTCATGGTGATGAGGTTACCGATCCGAGAGCGGATCTTCCCCAAGGAGGGGCGAGATGATGCGGAGCATCCTACGGTCATCCCCATGGACCTACCATCGTCACCCCAAGCACCAAGTAGACCGATGACAAGAGCATGTAGACAAGCTAATGGAACCGAGGTGACTTCTTTCCACATTGAACTCTGTCGGGGCGCATGTGTAGAACACACGCGTGACACCGTGGACTGGAGATGTCCTTTTGCTAGTTTGGGATCGGGGCACGAAGGCACTGACCTACTCTACTAAAAAGATGCATAATAGACACGAGGATTTACCCAGGTTTGGGCCGGATTGTGCGTAATACCCTACTCCTGCTTTTTGTGTGTTTTGATGGGTGGATTAGAGCTACAAAACCTTTCCCGGGAAGCGAAAGAGGCTATGTAACCCCACTGTTGTTATGTCTAGTGTCCAACCTTCTTCTTGTCTCGCCCGGTCCTCCTTTTATATACAAGGGGTACCACAATGGCGTGTTTGCTAAGGATCTACCCTAAGCCGACCGGGTAGGTAAGCGCATTAAATGCTTAGTAACGTGTCGCCGCCTTCTTTTCCCCGGGAATGCACCCTAGTCCCATCACCACCGCCTGTGGTGATGATGTTGCGTGGGAGCGTCACATGCTGAGGCAGGTGTCGCTTGTGGGCCAGGTGGAGTAGTGATTCACCCCTGCTGGCAGTTTCACCCCCACCGCCCATCTTGCATGGTAGTAACGTGGCGGACTAACTCTGATAAAGCAGGTCCAGCCTACCATGCAAGAGGCGGTAGGGTTGCGATGCCTTCGAGAGTAAGGAAGCGGATCCGTTGCCGGAGGTTTCGTTCCCAGGTCTTGTGTCTTCGGTAGCGCTGGCCAAGGAAGGATCTGCCCGTGGCCCACGCGTGGTTGATTTTGTGAACCAACCGTTCGCAGCACCGACAGTAGCCCCCGGGCCTGGGCCTAATGAGTGTCTCCCATGTCGGTCAGGGCGAGGTCCTTCGCGATGCATGGGCCACAAGTGCTAGTCATTTTTCCCGGCAAGTCTGATCAGTCAAACAATATGTGCATTTTCAGCACAAGTGAGGAGCCAGCCCACATGTCCTATGCGTTAGATGCTTGGCAAAGGGCTAGGTTCAACCTGCTTGCACTACCCACTGGCCGATCAGTCACTTCGGTACTTGATGACTCTGGCACGTGGAATGGGAATCTTGCTAGAGGCTGGAATCAAATCTTTTGACTCCTACCACTGTAGGTTTGAACATGCATCGCCCCGCGTGTTGTCAACCTGCTTTAAATTTGCCTCAGGGTTCATACTGGCATAGGAGCAATTATGCTCTTGCGCAATTAAACCCCGTCCTGTGAATCGTCGCGTCTCGCAGGCGTTCGAGCCCGTCCGTCTGCCGCACGCGTTGATTGCTCGGCACCGATTGGAGAGGACACCGGTTGGGGAGGATGCCTCGCCTCCGTCCCATCCTTTATAAAGGTAGAGATCAAGGCCGGTCCTTCCTCATTCTGCTTCCTCCTCCATCTTCACCACCTTACTATTGAACAAGCCCCCAAACCCGTTGAGCCCGTGAGCCTCTGCCTCCATCGTCTTCGTCGTAGTTCTTCCCCCTCCGTCGCCATGTTGCATGAGATCAACCGCTACGAGTGGGAGCAGATGCACACCAACCTCACCACCAAGGATGCTGAGATCCACAAGCTTCGTAGCGTACTTAGTGGTGCCGCCCTTCGCCTAGAGGGCGAGACCACGGAGCTTCGCAGCCAGGTGGAGATGGAGCGGATCCGCCGTCGCGAGGCAGAGCGGATCTTCGCCAAGCTCCACGTCGAGCACTACGAAGGTGTGGCGTCGCTGCGAGACATGTACCTCCGCCTGAATGGGGATATGGACGTCCTCGGCCTTGACAAGTTCATCCCCTACCACGCTTTCGATGAAGGGAAGCTGAACCACCTGGTGTTCTTCTTCCAACATCTGGCAGCGTGGTTTGGAGAGTTTCCTCAGAAGGGTGAGGTGGCACAAGAGGCAGAGGAGGACCGGGTGGTGCGCGCGATGGCGAGCTGCATTCTTGCCGGCATCCACCGTGCTTCCCCCAACTTCCCGGTGGAGGTGCTTCTGGAGGAGCTCAGCATGGAGGACCAGAATCAGGCCGAGAAGGAGGTGGGCGCCGTCGCAGAGGCGCTGGTGCAGCAGGAAAAGGAGAACGACTTTGGCGCCTGAAGCCTCCTTCCTTCCCAGCCGCATCGCCATCTTCTTCTCCCTTCTTTGCTTCAAGTATGTAGCCCCCTGTCATCTGCATGGGGGGCATAATGAAAATGAACTAGGCACGGGGTGCCATCACTCCAGTGGGTTGGCGCAGTTGGATGTGAGCGCCAATCCACTATTATAAATATTAAATTTCTGAATTGTCCTTGTTTGTTTTTAAATGAAGTTTCCATCTATGTGCACATCAACTTCCCGATCAGATCGCATTAATTTAGAAATGCCAAAACGTATTCGAGCATCGTTGGTCATCCAAACGATGCATTCGCTTGTTACAATCTGACATTCTAACAATGCTTCTTCGCGAATGGGCAGATCATAGGAAAAGATCGAAAAAACGAATGAGGAACGAACCAAACATTCAAGACTGAGACGTTGTACTTATATCTGCTTATTTGTTTCTTGCTCTGATCGGATGCAGAGGCTGGCCTACCGTGTAGCCCCTGGGCCCATCCGTGAAGGAGGATTCTGCCACCTTAAAGTTTAAACAAAAGGCAGAAGAAGATTCTGACCGTGTTGTGCATCCACAACACATGCGTTAGTTGCAAGCATAAAGTATGCAATGCGTGGCATGACGCATGTCACGAATATATCTACCAGATGCAGGTTAAGGCTATGACATGGTAATTTTCATGACATTGCAAGATGCTACGACTTATTTATGTGCTTTGTACATTAGGTGGTGCCGGCTGGAGCGGATCCAGTAGCGATGATAGCTGCCAATGGGTACGGATCCCGTTAGCGCCCTAAGGGTAGAACTTTCAAAGATGGTACTTCTGCAGGTTTTCAATGTTCCATGAATTTTGCACAGGATTCCCATCTTCGGTCTCTAGCCGGACAGCACCCGGTCTAGTGACTTGCACCACCCTAAAAGGACCTTCCCACTTCGGTGTCAACTTGCTTTGCGCTTTCCCGGACTGGATCCGGCGAAGCACAAGGTCACCTTCCTCGAATCCACGGGAACGGATATTGCGGCTATGATAGCGACACAAACCCTGCTGATAATGTTCTGCACATACAGCTGCCCTGGATCGGTCCTCCTCGAGTAAATCGACATTGTCATGTCGTCTTCGCTCTTGATCATCTTCATCATAAGCTCTAACTCGAGGAGATCCGTACACGTGTTTCGTGGGGAGTACCGCTTCAGCTCCATAGACCAGAGCTGTCCGTTGCTTGTCCCACTTCAGATCTCCGTGGGGAGTACCGCTTCAGATCCGTACACGTCTGTCAAAAGTCCGGGTACGGAGCCCACGCAGCACCTCAGCATTGGCCCTCTCTACTTGTCCGTTGCTTCTTGGGTGGGCAATGGACGCATAGTAGATCTGGGTATCGAGTTGTTCACAATATGCTGTGAAGGCGCCACTCGTGAACTGGGTGCCATTATCAGTGATGATGCGGTTAGGCACACCGAAATGGCAGACCAGCCCCCTGAAAAACTTGATTGTAGACTGAGCAGTGACTTTACTGACAAGCTCTACCTCTGGCCACTTCGTGAACTTGTCGATAGCCACGAACAAGTACTCGAAGCCCCCGGTAGCATGGGGAAAAGGCCCGAGGATGTCCAGCCCCCATACCACGAACGGCCATGAGAGAGGAATTGTCTGAAGAGTCTGCGCTGGTTGATGGATCTCTTTGGAGTGAAATTAGCATGCATCACAAGTCTGGACTAATTCTTCTGCATCACTTAAGGCTGTGGGCCAATAAAATCCTTGTCGGAAAGCCTTGCCCACAAGCGCACGGGACCCGATGTGGGTTCTGCACACACCCTCATGAATATCTTGGAGAAGAGCTCGTCTTTGCCTTGTCAGGATGCATAACAATTTTACTCCATTGGGCCGTCTTCCATAGAGGTTTCCCTCCATGAAGAGGTACATGCTTGCTTGATGAGTCACCCTCTCAGCGTCTTCGCGATTCTTGGGCAACTCGGCTTCTTTGAGATATTTAACGACCTTAGCTGCCCATTCTGGGATGTGTGTCACAACTGCACACACAGCGTAGTCGACTGAAGATGTGTCTTCAGATTTGTCTTTTTGAACGTCAGGCGACATCTCGCCCGGGAAGGGACCCTTCCCGTGGGGGTCCTTAGTTATGTCTTCTTGTGCGTCTGGAGGTATCTCACCCGGGAAGGAACCCTTCCCAGGTGCTGTTGTGGGCTTCTTTCATTTGCTGGGAGAAGGGAGCACCGATGGTTGAGTGAGTCTCTGCACGAAAATACCAGGTCCCACAGGTCCTTTTCGAGCAGCCAACTTCGACAGCCCGTCTGGAGCAAAGTTTTTAGCACGAGGAATGTGCTCCATGCGCAAGCCATTGAAGTGCCTTTCCAATTTCCTCACTTCTTCCACGGATGCTGCCATCTGCGGGCACTGATAATTCTTGTTGATTTGCCTCACAATCAACTGAGAATCACCTCTGACAATTAGATTCTTTATGCCCAATCCAATTGCTGCTCTTAGACCGGCTAGCAAACCCTCATACTCCGCAGTGTTGTTGGTCGCCTTGGGGCCGATGTAGAGCATTTGGATAACGTACTTGAGGTGATCATTGGTCGGGGAGACTAGTACGACGCCAGCTCCTGCCCCTTCAAGAGAGAAGGAACCATCGAAGTACATTTTCCAATCGTCCGCATCTTCCTTCCCGAGTAGGGAAGTGGGCTCTGGATCTTCTGGTGTTGCTGTCCATTTTGCTATGAATTCCGGCAACACTCTGCTCTTGATGAGTGATGTGCTTTCATATGTGATGTCGAATTCTGACAACTCCAGAGACCATTCAGCTATGCGACCCGTCACCGTCCTACTGTGAAGGATATGCCCCAATGAAAAGGAGGTAACCACAGTAATTGGGTGAGCTTGGAAGTAATGCCTGAGTTTCCGTGAAGTAACCACGACACCCAGAAGGATTTTCTGAATGTCCGGGTACCTTGTAGCAGCTCCTTGAACTAAAGAGCTGACAAAGTACACCGGGCGCTGCACGAGTATCTTCTTGGGGGATTGGCATTGCTCGGATCCAGCTGACGTCGATGGCCCCAGTTTGTCAGAACCAGCTTCTTCAACTTGAGTACCTTCATCTTCTCGCTCCACAACTAGGGCCAAGCTCACCACCTGATTGGTGGCAGCTACGCACAAGAACAACTTCTCCCTGGGTCTTGGAGCCACAAGTATCGGAGGAGACGAAAGGTACCTCTTGAGTTCCTGGAGGGCTGACTCTGCTTCAGGCGTCCATTCGAAGGGTCCCGCCTTCTTCAAGGTTTTGAAGAAAGACAGGGCCCTTTCGACAAGCTTCGATATGAATCTTGCAAGCGCGGCAAGGCATCCGTTCAAGTTTTGGACATCTTTCACACGCTTCGGTGCCTGAATCTGCTCGATAGCCTTAATCTTATCTGGGTTGGCTTTGATCCCGCGGTGAGTTATGAAGAACCCGAGAAGCTTCCCGGATGGTATGCCAAATACGCACTTCTCCAGATTGAGCTTCAGCTTCATCTTCCGCAGGTTGGTAAAAGTCTCCTCCAGGTCTTGGATGAGCGTCGACTGGCACCGAGTCTTGACCACAATATCATCCATGTATGCTTTAACATTACAGTGTAGTTGTGGTCCAAACCCAATCTGCACAGCCCTCTAAACAGTCGACCCGGCGTTCTTCAGCCCGAACGGCATCCGCGTATAGCAATACGCTCCCGATGGGGTAATGAACGCGGTCTTCTCTTCGTCTTCTTGTGCCATCAGAATCTGATGGTATCCGGAATAAGCCTCGAGGAATGATAGCAAGTCACACCTAGCGGTGGAATCCACGATTTGATCGATCCTTGGTAGCGGGAATGGATCCTTGGGGCAAGCTTTGTTTAAGTCTGTGAAATCAATGCACTGCCTCAATTTTCCATTGGCCTTTGGAACGACTACGGGATTGGCTATCCACGTTGGGTGCAACACCTCTCTAATGAATCCGGCCTTCTTCAGCTTCTCCACCTCATCAACAACGAATTGCTGGCGGTCTGGGGCTTGGTTCCACACTTTCCGTTTTACAGGTTTGGCGTCAGGGGACACGGCTAGGTGGTGCTCGATTACCTCCCTGGGAACACCGGGAATATCCGATGGTTGCCAAGCAAACACATCGACGTTTTCCCGCAGGAAGGTAATGAGCGCGCTTTTCTATTTGTTAGAGAGGGTAGTGCCTATAGTGAAGGCACCAGACCCGTCTGCCCTTGCCGCAACCTTTTTAGTGAGAGCGCCAGTTGCCATCTTCATTCTCTTCTGTGTTGACGGATGGTTGCCCTTTCTGGAAACACACGGATTGCGCGCTTGCCGAGAGCCTGATCTCCTTCGGGAGCGTTACGATCGGTGTGATTTCCAGAAGCCTTGTCTTCACCTCCGGGAACGCTCTGGTTGCTGTCCTTCCCGGACGCTTCGGATACGACGAGTGTTTCAAAGCTGCAGGCTGTCGAAGCAACCAAGTCCTTATACATCTTTTCCAAACACATCACCGCATCCTTCCTGTCAGTCCTGATAGTGATTATCCCTTCGGGGCCCGGCATTTTCATCGTGTTGTAAGCGTAGTGGGACGCTGCCATGAATTTAGCAAGTGCTGGGTGCCCGAAGATGCCGTTGTAGGACAAAGGGATGTCCACAACGTCAAGGACAATCTTCGCAGTCCTGAAGTTGATGGGAGTACCAAACGTAACAGGCAGAGTGATCTGCCCTTTCGGTTTGGTCTTCCCCGGATTAACTCCCTGAAACGTTCCAGTTTCTTGTAGATCCACTTATGAGAGTTGGAGCTTCTTGAGGATTTCCATGGAGATGAGGTTGAGGCTGGATCCACCATCAACGAGCATTTTAGTGACCATCAGATTTCGTATTGTCGGGGCTACCAACATTGGGAGCACTCCAACACCTGAGGTACGGTCCGGATGATCACTAGCATCGAACGTGATGGATGTTTGGGACCACTTGAGGGGACACTGAGCTTCAACAGTAGGCTGAACGGCGTTCACCTCGCGGGAGGAATTTCTTAAGCCTCTGATGCGAGAGGTGAGAAAATGCTCCCCCGTGAAGACAAACCATGGCCTCAGCCTTTTGAAACTCAACGGCTTCCTCTTCCTCATCCTCCTCCATTTCGTCCCCACTCCGCTTGTCGCGACCTCTGGCCGGCCGCTCTTCTTGTTTGTTGTCCTTCTTCTTGAAATCTCTGACTGCTCCGTTGGCCTTCCTTTCCTTGTCACGCCGTTCGTACTCCTTCTTCTACTTCTCAGCCAGGTATTCAACTTGGCGGCACTCTTGAATGTCGTGGTTGGACGAACGGTGAATCTTGCAGTATGGAGTTTTCGAACCGCCACCTGCAGCTCGATCTCCACACTTGCCGTTGGCCTTGGGCTTCTTGCCGGGCGACTCCACCGCAAGCACCGCCTTGGTCTTGGATTTCTGATGTCTCCGCTTGAGACGACCGGGAGAGGTGTCCACACCATCGTCATCGTCATCGACGATTTCTTTGGGTGTTCTCCTCCCCACCTCTGCTCGCATGCACTTATCAGCGAGCTCAAAGAGCTCAGCCATAGTGCGAACCTTGCAGGTGTTGAGCTTCTCCCTGATCTTGGGCTGCCGAACATTCGCATGAAACGCTGTAATGATCGTAGCCGGATCAATATCAGGGATGTTGTGCTGCACTTGGCTGAAGCGCTGGATATACTTGCGTAGTAGTTCCCCTGGTTTCTGCACGAGGAGGTGCAGATCGCTGGGCATCCCCGGCAACTTGAACCCTCCTTGGAAGGCGCCTACGAAATCTTTGCACAGATCATCCCATGAAGATATGGAATTCTCTGGCAGGTTCATGAGCCACGAGCGGACGTTGGGCTTGAGAGCCATGGGGAACCAATTTGCAAGCGCCCGCTTCCTGCCACCAGCAGCCACGATGGCGATGGTGTAGATGCTGAGGAATTCTGCAGGATTGGTCTTTCCATCATACTGGATAGAAAGATCAAGACGGAAACGCCTAGGCCACTTGACACGATGCAGCTCCGGAGTAAACACAGCACATCCTGCCCCATAGGGCAGGTCGTCCATGTCTTCATCGGAGCATTCCGCGTCTTCGAGATCCACCCGGGCGTCAGACTGTCGACGAGTCTCCTGGCGTCTCTCAATGCGGGTGCGTGCGTCTTGACCTTGGTGATCCCTGCTAATCTATCGCTGATCTTGATGATGCCTGGGAAGAGATGACGCCACCGACACCCGGTGTTCACGGTCACCACGCGGCCTAGCTCGAGCTCGGCGCGGCAGAGACTGGGCTGTCGTCCCTTGTCAATGGCTTCGATGACTTCCATCATTGGCCGGCGCAGATGGTGGATGGCAGGTGGTCATGCCACCTCACTCGCTCAGGTCAGCGTAACCGATCAGACTCCAGATTGTGGTCCTCCAAGCCTCCATCTTGTCAGCTTCAGGCGGGAAACCCAGCAACAGGAGAGCCCTCTCCAGAGCTTCGGCGGGAGTGTTAACCCCGTCATAGGCCCTGGACAGCCTAGAGCCCCCGGTGCGGTTGGTCGAAGGGGCAGTGACGCCGTCCCTCAGAGATGCGCGACCGTCTCTAGAAGGGGGATGACGCCGCTGCCCATCTGCCACTCTAGATGGATGCTCGGGAGTGCACGTCGTGGCCCTACTTGGGCCTGGTGTGTGCATACCTTGCTGAGCATGCCTCACAGCCCCTCAGGGCTGTGTGACGTGTCCGTTGGCATGGTTGGGAGAATGACTCTCCGCAGCGTCGGCCTGAGAAGGGTGGTCTGCAGCTGCCGTGCTCCTTCCTCCAGCCGCCAGTTGACCGTCGGGCTGAAGGTCCTGGGAACCCCGGGCCACCAGGCCTTCTTTGGCTCGAGGCTAAGGCGGAGTTTTCTTTGCCGCACCCTTCGCCTTCGCGGCACTGCGGGTCTTGGGAGGTGCCATCTCAACCGAATGCTGGTGAAGAGGTTGGTGATGGCGGGTCTGGCGTCTGTAGAGACGTCGGCGGCTTTGTTAATGTAGACCCGCACGAGCACCCCCTGCCTGGCGCGCCAGATGTCGGGGCACGTGTGCAGAACACACGCGTGACACCATGGATTGGATACGTCCTTTTGCTAGTTCGGGATCGGGGCACGAAGGCACGCACCTACTCTAATAAAAAGATGCACAATAGACACGAGGATTTACCCAGGTTCGGGCCGCATTGTGCGTAATACCCTACTCCTGCTTTTTGTGTGTTTTGATGGGTGGATTAGAGCTTCAAAACCTTTCCCGGAAAGGGAAAGAGGCTATGCAACCCTACTGTTGTTATGTCTAGTGTCCAACCTTCTTGTCTCGCCCGGTCCTCCTTTTATATACAAGGGGTACCACAATGGCGTGTTTGATAAGGATCTACCCTGAGCCGACAGGGTAGGTAAGCGCATTAAATGCTTAGTGATGTGTCGCTGCCTTCTTTTCCCCGGGAACACACCCTAGTCCTATCACCACCGCCTGTGGTGATGCTCTTGCTTCGGAGCGCCACGTGCTGAGGCAGGTGTCACTTGTGGGCCAGGTGGAGTAGTGATTCACCCCTGCTGGCTGTTTCACCTCCACCGCCCATCTTGCATGGTAGTAACGTGGCGGACTAATAACTCTGATAAAGCCGGTCCAGCCTGCCACGCAAGAGGCGGTAGGGTTGCGATGCCTTCGAGAGTAAGGAAGTGGATCCGTTGCCGGAGGTTTCCGTTCCCGGGTCTTGTGTCTTCAGTAGCGCTGGCCAAGGAAGGATCTGCCCGTGGCCCGCACGTGGTTGATTTTTTGAAGCAACCATATGCAGCACCGACAAACTCCCATTCAATTCTCTCGAGATATGGATGCTACCTCAAGCGCGGACCTTGTGTATACTCAGGTACACCCAAGGTGACCATGGAGAACCCAAGGACCAAGGCCAAGCTTGGGCTGGAGCGAAGGAAGGAGAAGGAAGAAGAGCCAGACGCTGCAGCGGCCAGACATCCGGCCATGTCCCGGATATCCGGCGCCTCCAAGTCCAAGCCACACGCCATGGAGCAGCACCTGAGGAAGCTACAGCAGCCGGACATCCGGCCAGGCCCCGGACATCCGGCCCCTCCTCGCCGGACATCCGGCCCCTGCCCGGAAATCCGGCCCGAAGCAACAGTATCGAGCCAAATCTCCAGGCCGGAGCCCCGGACATCCGGCGCTTCCTGAGAGGCCGGACATCCGGCGCCTGCAGTGCAGCCACGGCCAAGAGGCCATGTAACCTCTCTCTCACCCCCCACTTCACCTAGACTATAAATAGACCATCCCCCTCCTCTTGTTAGGGTTAGCAAAGTGATAGCTCAGATTTGTGAGAGAGCTTTGCTCATCTACCACCTCTCCCATGGAGATCAAGACCTCCATGTGATAAGACCCCCTAGTGGGTATCAAGACCCCTATCTAGGGAAGATCCTCCAAGGATATCAAGACCTCATCTCCTTCATAGGATTTGGGATGAACTCTACCTTGTATCTTTGTTCCCATTGTTGTTCATGTACCTTTGTGGATCTTGTGTGGTTTTGAGTCTATTGGATGTGTGATTGGACTTGCTCTTGAGTGTTCCTCTTGTGATTTCTCCCCCGTTCTTCCCCGTGTTCTTCGAGGTTTCCCCTTCCAATTCATGCAAGATCACTAGCAAGGGCTTGGCCCTACATCACAAATCCTCTGTCGCCATCGAGCATCACTGATTATCTCTCAATTCTATTTACATTCGGTTCATGCTGTATGTTAAGTTTCGGCCATGTGATTCCTCTCGATGCATGCTTTAGTTTTCATTCGCTAGTTCTTGTTCGCTCACTGTACACTATTTATCTTCATTCCGCTGCTGGGTTCCGAAAGAAATTTTAAATCTCCCATTCACCCCCCCCCCCCCCTCTGGTAGACATACATCGGTCCTACAGAAACCTTCTCAATTTTTTACCACGGCCTCCAGGGATTATATGATGATACAATGCCAAGTTTCAAGCTTTTTGAAGTTCGTTTTCATTTTTTAGAATTAAAAAACCAATAAACTTCATATTCGGGGTCAAGTTTTGGCACCCTCATGTTTGGAATTCCATTCTTTTTCTTGTATAATGCCCAAACATAGAATCACGAACACAAATATGGTTTTTCAACCCAATTTTGCCAACTTTTTCATGCACTTGCAGTTCAAGATTACTAAATGTCTAATGCCTAGAAAATTCACTTACTTCCTATAAAAAGAAATAGAGAGAGAGGAAGAAAATAAATAATAAAAATTAAAAATAAATAATGTAGAAAAGAACAAAGCATAGAGAAAAAAAGAAACAAATAATGTACAAAAGAAAAGAAACAAGAGAAATGAGAAGAAAATTGTTTGGCCAGTCCAATAGAAAGACACTCGGCGAAGAGAAAGGAGAAGAAAATTAAAAAATAAAAAGAAATGTTTGCCGAGTGCAAAAAAAAAGGCACTCGGCAAAGATATATTTGCCCAATGCAAAATACAAGGAACTCGGCAAAGATTTCTTTGCCCACTACAAAAAAATAAACTTGGCAAAGATATGTTTGCTGAGTTCAAAAAATATAAACTCGGCAAAGGTTGTGTTTTCCTAGTTCCCGATAAAATGCACTTGGCAAATACTTAGAACTGGGCACAATTGGCACACGCCACTAGTAACCACTTACCAGTGGCGCGATACTAGTGGCGTGCCACCTACACGCCACTAATAGGCACATTGGGACGCTACTAGTAGGCTTTCCTGCAGTAGTGTGGACGACGAAAATGCTGGGGGGAGAATTTTGTCATGTACTATGTACATATGTTGGATGACGAAAATGCTGGGGGAGAATTACTGTCATGCCCTGCGTCGCCATCTCCCTCTCTCCCCCTAGCATTTTGTCAATTACGATTATTAATGCATTTAATCTGTTTCCACATTTATCGTGATTTAGTTGGAACCTACCATACGTGTATATCACAAGAATGCTAGCTCTTGATTCCACTACGTCAATTTCGGCCTAAACATACATACATGAAATGGAAGAGCTGGATCAAGAACGCACGATGGGATCATGGGAACCAATATGACACCAGTGCCGCCGGCAACACCTCAACGCCATGGCAGACCGCGTCGAACATTGTGGCATGGCGCAGCACCACGCCAGAGCTCACGGAAAAGGTTGTCCAGGTTGACAGGTAGTCCGGCTGGGCCAAGGTTGTCGAGGTTCCACGTCTGGCAAAAGTCAAACACGCCTAACCATTGCACGACGTCGCGTGTAAGTGTCGGCCTAACGGTTAGGTGCGACTGAAAGGGGCCAGACGTGCAAATAAGTTTCCCCGGAGGCCAGCGTCGCGCTTAAGTTCTAAAAAAGGGCATTTAGGAAAAATAATACCCGAAGAGGATACTGCTCTCTGCCTCTCTGTTCAGTAGAGAGAAGAAAGGAGGCCAGTCTGGCCTGTCAACCGGCGACGCCTGCAAGTTGACCACTGGCGTGGGCAGACTCTTCTGCAGCTCCACTTGTCCTGAAGTGCTCTTGACAGCCTTTCTCTTCGTCTTGGCTTTCGCTTCTGCTGCTTTGGTTGACGGGTAGAAGAGATTCTTTGATAGGTGTCAATGCGGCAGAGTGAATACGTGCGCCTATACCACTCGGAACCAGACTGTTGCACCACCAGATTAAGAAACTGATGACGAGCCATCCTTTCCAAACCTAACAAAAAAAAACTTGATGCTCTCAATGAAACCAGAGTGATTCGGTTAAACAAAACACGGATAACAAAATGAATTGTGTAGACTGAGATATCCAGAGGGATTTGATTCATCTGCAAATTAAGTATGAGCAAAGACATAGAGGCGCATAGAAAGAAAAACTCATGTCAGCAGGCAGCAGCACCACCACATTGATAGATAATATACACCATATGAACACAAGGACAAATGGAGGAGTTCTTGAACCTATCAGCTAGCACAACAATACTCATCCAAAGCTCTTTTTCTCCCTCTCGGTTGAGAAACACAAACTTCAGATACCAAGATAGAAGTTGTACACACTTAAAACACAGAAGTTAAAAGCCGTGAACCCATGATAATTACAAAGTAAATAATTAGGATGGTACACTTGTCATCACATACATAAATGTAGATGTTCGTACATGAAAGCAAATGGACAATACACATAAAACTATAAAAGCTAGACATTGGAGCAGGTGAAATTCTCTCCCAAATTTTTAAGTCTATGCTTCACCGAACAGAGTACGAACCGTTGTTCAACGTGGTGTGTATGCGGTTGGAGCGGGTGGCCACGAAAGTTTTTACCCAACATGGGTTGCAGCATAATCTCCGGATCGGTCCACCACCTCATTCGACATAGGCATAGTGTCGGTCATATATGACATTACTATTGCCAAAGTGTTGCTCTTTATTTACTTATGTCAAACTGTTTGTGTTGGTTGTGTGCGTCTTAACTATGCAGAGGCCGGGTGTCGCTCATCATGCTTTGTATTCGCTTGATGCTACATTTTGAGCTAATAAAGCGTCCTTCATCGAAAATAGTGAAAACCTTGCCTTTTCTTTTTCAATTTCAAATCGAAATCCAAATTACCTCTACAGGCCACGGTGGCGCCCCCGCTCGACCTGCCAATCTGTGGATTGTAGAGGCTTCCTGGTGGCTTCTGTACATGGCGGGGAAATGTGAGTCCGTGTGCGTCGTACTTGTTGTGTTGCTAGCTGTTTGTCATTCAAATTTGGTATTGTAATTTGGATTTCAATTTGAAATTGAAAAGGAAAAGGCAAGGTTTTCATTATTTTCGATATAGGATGCTTTTATTAACTCAAAATGTAGCATCAAACGAATATAAAGCATGATGAGCGACACCCGACCTCTGCATAGTTAAGACGGCAACGTGTTATTTTCCTGCAGTGTAGGTAGTGTCAGTCATACTATTGCCAAAGTGTCGTTCTTTATTTACTTATGTCAAACTGTTTGTGTTGGTTGTGTGCGTCTTAACTATGCAGAGGCCGGGTGTCACTCATTATGCTTTGTATTCGCTTGATGCTACATTTTAAGTTAATAAAAGATCCCTTAATAGAAAATAATGAAAACCTTATCTTTTCTTTTTCAATTTCAAATCGAAATCCAAATTACAATACCAAATTTGAATCGCAAACAGCTAGCAACACAACAAGTACGACGCACACGGACTCACATTTCCCCGCCATGTACACAAGCCACCAGGAAGCCTCTACAGGCCACAGATAGGCAGGTCGAGCGGGGGCGCCACCGTGGCCACGAGCTCCGCCTTGCCGTCCTCCACCAGCAGCGCCATGGCGAGCCCGCCTGTTAGAAGCGACGCTTGACCTTTTCCCCGCTAGCGATCAGCCGCCGAGCCCATCACGCATTCACGCTCCTCCTTCCTTCTATTTTTTCCTTTTTTGCTTTTTTTTTGAGGTGATTTTCCTTTTTTACTGGGCTATACATACATGCACCACAGATCATGGGCCCCCTACCAGACCTGGGCCCTAGGCAGTCGCCCCGTCCGCCATACGCCAGGGCCGGCCCTGGCAGGAAGATCCATGGAATTTCCTCGGAAATGTTGTCATCTTGTCTCCGTATGATGGGTTCATGATCTCCCAGACGGGTATGCACATCTTCTGAAATCTTTGGCAGGAAAAGTGACAGAGGTGCTATTTGCTGAGTCCCAATCTCATGACTTCATGGGCGAGTTTTATCGTGTCTCGGTCAAAATCAACGTGCTGAAGCCGCTCACGTTCAAGAATGCAGTTTTAATGATTAGAGATAATAAACGTCAGATCTTCAAGGTCAAGTACGAGTGTCTTCCTGATTGGTGTGCTGTTTGTGGGCACCTGGGACATGTCTATAAGGAGCATGGAGATGGGATTCACCCACCCTCGTGTTCTTATTTTCAGGTGGAGACCCTGGTGGTGGCCGAGGCTACCGTGGTGGTCGTCATGGTGGATGCTCTGGTGGAGGTAGAGGTAACAAGAAGGAGCAGCCAGAGGGTTATCTTTTTGACTATGCTAATCCTGCAACAGAATTAGAAGATACGGACATGAAGGATCCCAACAGGAAGAGAAATGTAAGACTGGAAATTGACCCTTCGAGTATCTCCCCACATGCACATGTGAACGAGATCTTACGCGCGCGCGCGCGAAGAGAGATCCAAAGCGATCTAAGACATGCTCGGATGAAGCCAAAGAGGCGAGTAGCAATTTAGAAGAAGTGAATGCGATGACTTCAAAGTTGGCGGGCTCCCAGGAGGGGCGTCGCCGGAACCAATGAGTACCATAGCATGGAACTGTCGTGGAGTGGGCAATGACGCGACAGTTCGCGAGCTTCGGGAGTTCGCTAGAAAGTTTTCCCCAGCCGTACTAAAGGATTGTTGAGACTCAAATTAGTGAGGCACGTGTCGAAAATATTCCTATGTCGTTAGGCTACGATCATTCTTTTGCTGTTGGTAGTTCCGGTAGAAGTGGTGGTCTTCGTTTAGTTTGGAACAAAGAAATAAAGTTATAAATTCTAAGCTACTCAAAGTATCACATTGATGCTACGTTCGAGGGCGTTGGGCCTGTACCGTGGCGTTTCACTCCTGTTTATCGTGATGCCCAGGTAGGGGAAAGATATCTGACGTGGGATACTTTAAAAGGCATTGGTCTTAATGGTAATCTGCTTGGCTATGTATGGGTGACTATAATGCAGTTCCGCATCTCCACGAGAATGAAGGTGTTTGGCCTTGCAGCCAGGCACAAATCGATGCATTCCGAGAGGTCCTTGATGTATGTGCCATACAAGACCTGGGATACACAGGGAACTTATGGACTTTTGGAAAAAGGTGGCGGGTGGAACATACACGAGGGTGAGACTTGAGCTGGGATGCCGCCCGCTGTCTACGTAATCAAGCCGGCGCCATGGAGAACGAGGACATGGAGCTCATCGCCATGACGCCGCCTGCCGTCTACCTCGACAAGATGGTGCCATGGAGGACGGAGACGTGGAGCTCGCTGCGACGCCACCTGACGACTACCTCGTCAAGCCGGCGCCATGGAGGACAGAGGTGTGGAGCTCGCTTGTATGCCGCCTGCTGTCTACCTCTTCAAGCCGGCACCATGGAGGATGATGACTCCGGAGCTCTCTGTCAACATGCAACTTACCATCCATACCACTTGAAGATGATGTTGGTCGAGTTCGCCATTGGACACCCCACCGTCCACCTCATCATGTCAACGGAGCCACTGAAGGTTACATGCACCCCAGTGCGGTCCGTGACCTTGATGAGATGATGGTGCCATATGGTGTTCTCCATGACCCGGAGGAGAAGACAGTGCCACACGATGCTTCCTGTGACCCGGATCCCATGAAGACGAGGCACGACAGCAGGAAGGCGACATGACTTCACCGGCACCACCTTTCCACGACCTAATGAGGCGGTGCCCTTGTCTTGGTGGACCGCCGTAAAGTCGGTGTCTAGCTGAGACGAGGCACCAACCACACCGGTCATGTCGATGTGAGCGTGCGTCGGTTTTACACCGACGCCGGTCTCCCCGAAAACATACTCCCTCAAGGTGCACCCCTTGCATACCCCGACGAAGCTATCGGTCGTCAAGAAGTCTGAGCTGAGAAGGACCCATGCTACTTCAACAACAACTACATCAACACCGCCAAGACCGACGAGGCTCGACGACTATGGCGGGTGTGGCCAGCACAAAAGCCACGTCTTGAGTGGCGTGTGTACTGACGAGGATACGAGTTTTGCTGCTTCCCCAGATACACACCATAACCATATTATGCATGGAGAACTCGAAGCAAAGACAACGAAGACGACCACATGGCTTAATCGGAGGTATCTCGCGGAGCAACCTGCGGGGATAATTAACCGAGAGCCTTCCGAGGCACCGGTTATCAGGAGGCCACAGATCGTCACAGTCAGGCTGGCCGCGTTAGTACAGAACACATATATTGGGAATTGTATTAGCTATCTTTGCGATTAATAAAATATTGTTTCCATCTCATTTTTTTGTTGTGTACTACGGTACACTGGCAGGATTTTCTTTTCCCAGGTACATGAGAGAAACAAACTCCTTCTCTTCCCTTCTCACGGAGGCCAATAGATTATTCTCGTGTCAAACAACTGGGATTCCGCCAGCTTGATTGTAAGCTTGGGGGAGATCCATCAAAGATTTGTATCTTTACTGTTTTCGAATATCTACTTTTCGCAAGTCGAGTTATTTTCTTTTTCATTTTTGAGTAATAAATTGAACGTTAGTTCTCCATGAGCATGGGAAGAATTACTTATCCAATGTTGAGCGAGTCTTTATGATGAATGATGGTATTGGGACATTTTGGAATTTTTATTAGATATATGAATTAGGATGATTGCTACTATGTTTGTTACTTTCCGATGATTATAGTGTCTTCCACATCACTAGTGTTGATTGTTAAGTGCAGGTTTTCAATCCTATATGTTAGACCATTTTTGGTTCGATTAGCTTTCTGAGAAACAAAAAAAAAAGAAATGGAAAGCATAAATAATTGAAATAAAGTTTGGCCAAAAATATTCTAACTCAGAACGAGTAACAAGAGGTGGAACTGTAAAACCATAAAATCATGGACAGTTCATAACTGATTCAAAATTATCACTCAATTGGTTTTTTTCTCACATAAGCGTTGAGCATGCTTAGATTTCATGATAACAAGTAAAACAATAAATGATTGTGTCATGGGAAAATAAGCTTGTTCAATATTTGTGGAAGGAAATGAAAGAGACCAGTCAAAATATTAAATTCCAAAAGGATGTGTCCTATAACAAGAAAGACAATAAATGTTTGTGTCATAATAACAAGTAAAATAATAAACGATTGTGTCATGCCAAAGTAAGCTTGTTTGATATTGTGAAATGAAATGAAAGAGACCAGTCGAAATTTTAAATTCCAAAATGATGTGCCGAGCTCCAAAAATGTAGAGATCCCCTAGCTAGTCCGTTCGATCAAAACTCAAATATTTTATTTTATAGGATTGTTTTTCCTTCGCTAAGCAATCAATCTATCACTAAACGTCTAGAAGCCTCTTTAGTTTACCATTAGTATAAGTATGCAAGTATTCATATTGATTCATTTGATTGTGATGACTCGGGGAAGGGAAAAATTCTAAGCTTCGGGAGTTGATGAGTGCATTTTGCATCACATTTTATGGTGTTTGCGCGCTCTTTTTTACTTACTTCAATAGGATCCAAAGGAAGTAGAGATTTCAAGAATTAATTGGAAACACCTAATTTTGGGTGTAAATTACGCTAATTGACATCATAAAAGCCTTTCATATGAAGAAATGTTCAAGTGGGAAGAAACCCAGCCGCACAGGTTATCCGGGAGAGACGACGGGGTGTGGTACGACTACACCCACTCGTACAAGGAGTTGTATCATATGGCGTGGCCTTCCGTGGTGGATTACTTTAGCTCCATGTGATCGGATCTTGGATGTGACGAACAAGAGGCCCAAAACAATGTAATAGAAGTACAAAACCTCGTCCACGGAAGGGATCCGGAGGGGGGGTCAGTAGAGGGGCACCGCCACACCATTGCCTCGATCAAGGAGAGTACAACATCAACCATCATCATCATGATCATCGTCATCAACGATGTCGACATCGACTTCTCCATTCATCTCGTCGTAATCCGGAACCCTAGTGTGAATTCATACGTGTGTTACATTAATCACTCAAATTTCATTACCTCAGCACCTCGACGATGTTTTGTGTCTCTCTATTTGAGTAGTTCCCTAGTTCTTAGAAATATGGAGGAAACATAGTATTTGTATAAACTGAACGCCAATAAGATATCCGAACTATGTTATACGTTTGTGTTAATGTTCTTCATTATGTTGTGTGAATGTCGAAACACGGCATTTAGCCTTCCTGGACATGTCAAATATGACCGTCATTGAGAACGTGGATTTGAGGTACCACGGTGACGGAAGTTACATCTCTCCTTAGCGGAACTTTGATATGGAAATAAAACAGGACCCAAAAGCTTTATGTCGCGAAACGAGAAACCCTTAATCATTGTTGTTTCTGCCGATTGATGGCGAGATGGTGTGGCGTGCGTAATACAGAGCTACAGCCACATCTTTAATTGGCTCCACCTACACAATATACATATAACAAGCATTACATATCTACACCATGAATTGTTCTTTCTCATGATTAAGTAATATAAATACTAGTGGTGCAATTTCCATTATTCTAGTTACTCTCTTGTTCTTAGTTACTATTCTAGCCCAGTTTAATTCTTGTTCACGCACGCTTGCAATACTTCCACTTTCGCAGCACTTTTACTTTGGACCTAAAATAACTTGTAGGCGTGTTGCGATTAACCTCTATAAGCGGCAAAAGATCACCCACTAAGCTCTTCGCGTGATCAATACTCTTACATCGAAAAGGCTACAACCACACCTTGTGCACTCAACTGGACATCAAGATTACCAGTGGTGGGTGGGGGCTCGAGCCTGCCACTCAGGTGCTACGTACCAATGGCGGGATGGTCTTCCTACCCATAACTGGCGTATAACATACGGTGGGTTAGTAGTGGGGGGACCCAGCCACGCCACTGGTAGTGCTTTCACACCCACCACTGGTAGGCATTCATACATCAGTGTTTAGTAACACTAGTAAGAGCTTGAGGAAATGATATATACAAACACGCCCATCCTCCGCCTGCCTCGATACGTGTTTCACTTCTTTTTTTGCAGTGGAAGATGAAACTTAATTGTGACCGTTCTCTTT
The DNA here is from genome assembly GCA_039707655.1 of Elymus sibiricus. Lineage (NCBI taxonomy): Eukaryota > Viridiplantae > Streptophyta > Magnoliopsida > Poales > Poaceae > Elymus > Elymus sibiricus. Next base: position 34,026,556 of record CM077674.1, read on the forward strand.
GCATCCTGAGTTTTAGTGGATCATTTTTAGTTTTTTGGAGTTCCTCCCTGACATGGCTTCCGGTTCTGTTGCGAATGCCTTTTCTTCCACCACACTATATATCAACTTGGACATGGTGTTTGCGTCTTATGTACCATAGTGCATGACTAGTTTAATTATTTTGTTACTTTGTCTTAGCATCATTTCTAGTATGATTATCATGATTTATGTACTGTTTTTGTGGATTGATTCTAATAAAAAATTCAAATATATTCAACGCATTTGTTAAAAAATGAAGGATCAGAACAGGGAATAGTTCTCATTGTTTGTTTTTATTCAAATTGTTCTCATTGAATATAAAAGTTACAATTCACTAGGCGACTTTTGAGTTTTAAGGTTGGGAAAAAACAGCGGAAAAAGTATGTTAAAATTTCCAAACTACACAAAGCAACAAATGCCAATGCAACATGAACATTAATTGTGAACGTCATTAAATTGAACAAAAATTGATGACAGAAGTATGAAACATAGTTACCCGATTCGCTACAACAGCCTTCGAACACCGACTCAGATTGATCGACCTAGTACGGGGTTCGAATTTGCTCAGATCAGTAGGGATTCGGTGCATGATTCGCCGATTTCAAAACAAACTGAAAAAATGAGATCGTTGCTAACCTCTCATCCCGACTAGTGGCTATGCAACAGAGACACACACGCGGAGGCTGGGCAGCAGCGACGCAGACGCGGTGACCGGGCAGCCGGCAACAGCGACTCGACCGACGTTGGAATTGTATCCTGTGCACGACGGCGGCCAGGCCGTGGTGGCCGGAGAATGGCGACGCCTGCCAATACCTGGTGGTTGGCGTGACGGCCAAGGCTGCCAAGACGTGGTGGCTGGCGTGACGGCCAAGGCTGCCAAGATGTGGTGACCAGGGTGAGGGCGACGAAGATGTTGTGTCCTACGAGTTGCCTCCGTCCAGCAGCACATTCTACTCCCATGCGCCCATCACCTCCCTCCTCCATTCCAAGTCCATTGGCGATCTAGATTTTTTTTTTTGAGGGGAAGGCCATCATGGCTAGCTTTATTAAAATCAAACCACACTTACATCATCCGCTAAGAATTTGACGATAAAACTCGGAGGCGAATCGAACCACTCTGAAGGTTGGTTCTTTCGTCCCCATTCAGCTAACACATGTGCTACTACATTGGACTGCCTATTACAAAATTCGATACAAGCCTTCCCGAAACTTACCAACTCACCGCGACACGAAGATAAAATTGGTGCTGCCATCATTGAGTAGCCCTCATCTTCCTTCAAAGCTTGGACAACTGTGATATTGTCCATACGGATCAGAATGTTGCTGCATCCCATGCTTGCTGCAAGTTTCAATCCTTCAAACAATGCCGCTGCTTCCGCTGAAACCACATCAGGTACATGCTCAATCACTGCCGTTGAGGCCGCAAGAAACTGCCCTGTGTTATCCCGTATTACAGCGCCGCAAGATCCTCTATAATCATGATCAGAAAATGAGGCATCTACGTTGATCAAAATTTGTCCAGCTAGGCCCTTACTCCACTGGTTCAGTCTTGGAGTTGATGTTAATCTATGTTGGCGATCTAGATTTAGCAGTTGTATAATTGGCAGAAGACGACGGGGTGTCTTTTTGTGGGGAAGACGATGAGATAAGAAGCATTGCGACATGTGGGCCTCCAAGTGAAACTCTATTGTTTTTTTGACGGGCCCAAGTTATAATAAAATGGTAGCTTGACGTGTCCAAGTGAAATTCTTGGTGGAAACTTTCCCTTCATTCATGACTTTGGTATTTGTTATGTCATTGATTCAAGTGCTCATTAAGAGCTTCCTGTGCACGAAGAGTCGACCGATGTAATACTAGTATTTTTCTAGGTGCATTTTCTGGTTAAACTATGAAACAGGTAAGAAAAGGTTAAAAAAAAGAGCAACCCAAGGGTCGAATCGGAGTCCTCTGATTCACGAATTAGTTACCCGATTCACGAACTAGAGATGTATACCCCCCACCGAACTCGATTCATGGGCACTACCGAATCGCGAATCCCGAACCCGAATCGCGAACCCAGCGAACGGCGAATCGGGTAACTGTGCTATGAAAGAAATATGTTGCCGCCATGTTGCAAAAGAAAGAAAACACACTCTCGATCTTAGAACTGCAGCAGGTACTCTGCTTTGTGCTGTCACTGATTCGACAGTTGTGGCATCACATTGACGCATTCTCAAAGAGCCACCTTCTTTTAGCTGCCAAAGAAGACCTCAAGCGTGTGTGGCCACTTCAGATGGTACGACAACTGCTGGAGCTTCAGTAAACGCTTCAACAATCAGAGATCATTGTTCATGCGGTACAAGCAAAATAGAAAGCTAGATTGGTACAGGAGATGGAGAGACCGAGCCAAATTTCATAACCCCAGATCGCGTGGTAGAGAAGAGGGCGAGAGAAATAGAAGATGACTGTGTTGGGTTTAATCGGTTCTCGATACTCTAAATATTCAGCCACGCTACAAGGCCAACTTTGCAAATGTTCAACAAGCATTCATTCTAGATGGATCCTATCCCTTCCATTTCAATCTGACAGGTCACGCGCACGAGATGGGTTGTTGCAGAGGATACGTTCTCGGGCATTGCCATCAAGTGTAATGCGAATGCGAGCCCTTCCTACATTGCTTCCAACTTATATTGGTGAAATCAACCCCATCAAAGAGGCGCCGACAAACAAGAAAAATCACCATGCCCGTGTGGCGTGGTCTTGCAAGGGCATGCCCGTCATGCGGCTCAGTTACGTTATTATACAACAATAATATAAGGACTAAAGGAGTCTTGCAATATATATCCGTCGAGTTTTTTTGTTTACTCAATACATTTTCATATAGGGGGTTGCTACAGAAATAAACTGATTTTATTCTAAGCCATTATGTTTGGTTTTGGCACTTTATCTCTGTAGCACTACCTGATATTTAATTCAGACGGTTCAATGTCATATAGTTAAACTCAAAAAATAGAAAAGATACCTACAAATTCAAATATTTGTTGATGAGAGAGAAACCAAAAAAATAGCACTATTCGAATTTATAATAGTGTAGATTAATTGTTTTGATCCCATCTTGTTTTTTAATAGGCACTAAAGAAATATTATACATTATATCCACTAGTCGGCCCTTCCAGCGCTTGTAGCCGCTTCCGCTGTTGTCCCCTCTCTGCCGCGGCCATGTCTACACTGCCGCCGCCTCCACCACCCCCCCCCCCCCCCACCTCCCCCGGGTCATGGTCTCGACGGCACTCTCGACATCGCTGCCTCCACCATGCCTCACTCCTCTGCACCTCCGGACCTCCGCTGATAACCCCATCGGTGCTTGCCCATGGCCTCCGCCCCAGTGCCCTCATTCCCGGTGCAGCCCCTGCGGCGGTCACCGCTCCGCCCCTCTCACCACATGCCGTTGTGTTCACCAACCAGCACATCTCCTTCATGCTCACCTTGTAGCCGCTCAACTTGTCCCAATGGCGCACCTTGTTCTAAGTGATGTTCCAGAAAAGTGGCATCGTCGCCCAAATCATCGGCGCCCCTTCTCACTACTAGGAAATACCTTATAGGTGGAACCTTAACAGTAGCGCGGGGACATAGGCCAACGCTACTGCTAGTTATCAGTAGCGTAGGTTACAAACCGACGCTACAGGTAAGTGTGTAGCAGTAGCGCGGGCTTACAACCCACCGCTGCTGCTAAATGGTGCCCACCTTACCGACCGGGGCTACCCGTAGTAGCAGCGCGTCCGGCAGTACCCACGCTAGTGCTAAAATTATAGCAGTAGCGCCGGCCTACGACCCAGCGCTACCACTATGTGTGCACTGTGCCAGCAGGTGGGCCCCACTTATCAGCAGCGCGGGCCGCTGATCCGGCGCTACTGCTATTGGGCTTAGCAGTAGCGCCGGCCCGGGACCAGCGCTACTGCTAATGCCACCTTATCCAACTCCCCGCGCCCAGACCTTCTCCCTCCCCTCACTCCTCACTGCCTCACTCTGCCTCCCTCCCGCCGTAGCCACCGTCACCACCGCATTGCTGCCGCCGTCCTCCCTCCTCCTTCCTCGGTATACCGCGGCCCTCCTCCCTCCTCCTCCCACCGCCCTCCTCCCTCCTCCTCCTCCCACCGCCCTCCTCCCTCCTCCTCCGGCCGCGCCCTCCTTCCTCCTCCTCGAGCCACCTCCTCCTCCGGCAGCCCTCCTCCCACCGCCCTCCTCCCTCTCCTCCGGCCGCCCTACTCCTTCCTCCTCCTCCATCCTCCTCCTCTCTCCTCCCTCCTCCTCCTCACTCCTCCCTCCTCCCACCTCTCCTCTATGCTATAGAAATGTTAGACAAATGTTTAGGTATTATGTTGTTATAGAAATTTTTAGTAGTTTTGTTATAGAAAGTACTATGAATGTTTAGGTATAGTGTTGTTATAGAAAATGTTAGTAGTTTTGTTATAAAAAAAATTAGTACTAATTTAGGTATAGAAAGTTTCAAAAGTTTTACTAATTTTGTTCATAGGTTTGGATGTAGTTGATGCCTAGTGAATTTTGAGAGAGAGAGAGAGAGAGATAGAGAGAGAGAAAGAGAGACCTAATGAAATGAAATGGTTTCACAAAAAAAGATGAAATGTTATGCTTGCTGTCAAAATTGAACCACTGAAATGTAATGAGCATACCAAGTTTGGAATTTTCTATATAAATGTTCATGTGTTTATGCTCATGTGTGGCGCAGGGTATATCACCGACGAGCCGGTCGACGACGCCCAGAAGATCACCGACGACACCCGCATCCTCGACAGCCATCGTCTATAGTGAGTAAACATGTATATCTAGTGTTGTGTACTAGTGTTGCTCAAATATGATGGAGATTTAGACATGTGATATGTAGTGTTGTGTACTACTAGTGCTGTCACACATGAATATTTGGAAAATGAAGGATACGTGCTTGCCCAAGTGGCCTATGTTTGCAGGGAAACTGATCCGAGTGGCCTATGTTTTGCCGGAATGTTGATTCATTTCCGTTCCGGCAAATTTCAGGCGCTCGAAATGTCCTATTTTAGCAAAGGTCATGCCAAAAAATGTCATGGACTTCAACATGACTTGTGCTATAAAATAAAAAATATCGAGTACCCGTAATTTGCCGGAACAGGAATTAAATGACATTCCGGAAAAACATATGCCATTTTTTATGTCATTGCTCCATATATGTAACGGGTTGACTTTCAGTCTGTTGGCGCTCCTTGCTCCATATATGAGAGAGAAGAATCCCGACTGTTGTCGTGGGGGTCGCTTCTCCTTCTTCTCCTTGTGCTAGACCTTTGTAATGCACTAGGGGAAGGAGGAGTTGCGACCATCACCGACGGTTGCAATATCAGAGAGGGAGTGCCCACCATATACATGCACCACGAGAGATGAGAGTTTTACAAGGAAGACTCAACGGACCGAAAGTCAACCCGTGCTGAATAGTGATCTGTGTGTTGAGTTTCTGGTAATTGCCATTGACCAATTTTTAATCATTTAATTATGAACATAGGAAATGTCTGACGACGAAAGGATCCCAGAGTGCGACTACTACGGCGACGACCGGGGTCTGTGCGACAGGTATCCTCACCTGGAAGACGGTCGACGCTTCACTATTAAGCTCGACGAGACCTTCGATGTTTGTACGGTACGCAACGACGACAAGTCTTTTTTCGTAATTAAGCATGACTTCTGCTTCTTTGCTTCAACGTGTAATTTTCGTTTTTTACCATTCTACTAGTGCATCCCCTGCCATGCAAGACGTTATGTCTTGGAGAAGCTCGATTTCGAAGATCATGAGAATAAGGAGACAAAGAGAGTTATCCTCAGGACCCAACATGGTTACGTTTTTGCCGTAAAGCTATACAATGCAGTGACCTACTCCCATGTTGGTTAATCGAATTGGAATGCACTATGCAAGGCGTATGGATTTCAGGAGGGTATGCATGTCACCTTCGATATTCGTCCTGAAGATGACATCGAAGATAATATCGACATTTGGGTCAATGTTGATACGCTTCCAGTTCTATCTCTATGTGAGTTTCTCTAACATATTTATTAAGTAATTTATATTGTTTATTTAAAAATAGTTGACAGCTTATTTCCATTGACAGCTTATTTCCATTCTTCAAGAAATGTACGGAACGTAGTAGACAAAACCTACTACACTTACGGGTCTGAACTAAATTGCGAGGAGATAAATCATTTTGTTTCATGGATTAATGATGTTGAGACTTTTAAGACGAGTCGTTTTATTCCTCCAAGTTATGATCAATACATGCCACTAGTCCACGTGTTGAACTACGGTAACATCCATCGAGATATCATGGTAAGATTTTTCCTATTATGTCACCAGTGCATCTTTTGCATATATTCTTCTTAAGCTAAACTACATTTTGCTAAGTATGTTATTATGATGTTCTTCAATAGAAACTCCCAGCGGATTGTGTGCCTCGTCTTATGCATATGAAAGGTGACATGAACATTATTAGCTTACGGCCAAGTTGGCCTACGTGTCACCGCAGTGCATACACGATTTCTCAAAGAGATGAAGTCCTCACAATCAAAGACTGGAGAAAAGTTCCGCATGATCGCAGGGAACTACTTGGGGGCAACATCAAGCGCAACCCACAAATGGGAGACAGGTTGATCTGTATTCTCCATAATGAAGATTCAGGGGTTTACTTGTTTTATGCCATTTTACCTTCGAGAGAGAGTAGCAGTTCTTAGTTAGTACGTACTCATCATGTGCTAAGAACAATTAGGTAGTGTTGGTTATGACTATGATGGTGATGATGAGTTGTTATCATGATGATCATGATGAGTTATGTGGTACACATTGTGCTAGAATGATGAGCTAGTTCTTATATGACTATGATGATGAGTTGTTATCATGATGATGATGAGTTATATATGTGCTACATTGTGCTAGAATGATGAGCTAGTTCTTATATGACTATGATGATGAGTTGTTATTATGATGATGATAATGTATTAGTTCTTATATGAATATGATGATGATGATGATGATGATGATGATGAGTTATTATGATCATGATGAGTTATTATATCATTGGGTGGAAGAAACGTGGATTAGATTCATGTGTATAGATCTATAGTGACCAAATGTTGGATTTGGTCACTATAGATCTATACACATGAATCTAATCCACGTTTCTTCCACCCAATGATATAATAACTCATCATGATCATAATGATATAACAATCTCTTAATTGCTACTATATCAAAATTTGTATAACGATGTATAAATACAGTATAAAATAAAAGAAATGAAAGACAAATTAATAGTAGTAGCGCGGGGTAAAGCCCACGCTGCTACTACTTAGCAGTAGCGCTTGTACAAAAGGACGCTACTGCTAACTGATTTAGTAGTAGCGCGTGTCACACCAGCGCTACTGCTAAAGTTTAGCTGTAGCGCCCTAGCAGTAGCGCGGGCGCCCACGCTACTGCTAGGCAAAAACCCCGCGCTACTACTAGGGTTTTCCCTAGTAGTGTGTCCCGCCGACCCGGTCTAGATCCAGGATGATGACCATATCATCTCCTGGCTCTACACTCGCGTGAGCCCTGGGATCTTCGACCTTGTCCATCAACACCATGCGTCGGCTGCGGCCGCAGCCTGGGCCGCGATCTCACCTCGCTCTTCATGGAGAACCGGGAGCACCAGGCCGTATTCCTCGCCACCAACTTCCGCCGCATCAAGCAGGGGTCCTCCTCCACCCTCGCCTACTTCGTCCGCCTCAAAGAATGCGCCGATCGCCTTGCGAACCTCGTGGAGCCCGTGTTCGATCATGAGCAGGTCCTCAACATGCTCTGAGGTTTGTAGCCGCGCCTCCATTGTGCTATCACAATACTCACCATGCAGACGCCCTTTCCCCTCGTTCCTCCGATGTCAAGCTTTCCTCCTCCTCGAAGAAAACATCCTGACCGCGGACAACACCTCCGGGATGATGCTCACCTTCCCCACCCACCGTTGCCGGTGGAGGCAAGCCACGTCGCTACGGTGGTGGCAACAACTCCAGCGGGGGTGGCAGGCGCAACTGTGGAAACGAAAGGTAGTCGACAACTTCAGTGGCGGCCCAAACTTAGCTGGGCCTCTTTGTCACCCTTGCCAGCCCCTCATCGCCCAACACCATGCCCTAGATAGGCATGGTGCATGCATGGCCGATGTTGTGGCGCCCTCATGCTCTGGGTGCCGACGTTTTCGGGCGATGCCCCGACACTCCGCCACCGTTCACCGACACCGCCTACTACTACTATACCACGCACGCCTCCACCGTACTAAGGCGAGCCCGATGCAATACCTCCTGCGGCCCCTCCAATGCAGTGGCCCGATAGTGCCATGCCGCCGCACCTCCTGTACAGTGCCTCGTCAGCCGGTGGTGCCAGCTCATCATCGCCAATGTGGGTCCAGTCTGCTCCCATGCACGCCCTCAACAACTTGCATGTGCAGCAGCCCTAGCCGGCGCCGCCCACCGCCGACTTGTACCTTGAGACGTGGGCCTCCTCCCTCATGGCGTTTTCCTCTGGTATGCTCTCCACCTCGTACTCTTACACCTCTTCCGGAATTATGGTTGGTGATGGGACCTCACTCTCGGTGACGCACACCGGCCACACCACCATCCTTGCCTCGACGTCCTCACTCTGTCTTCGCTATGTCCTTGTCTCCGCCACCTAATTAAAAACCTAATATTTATCAAAGCCCCTGCTCACGATAATCCTACTAATATCGAATTTGACGATCGCAGTTTTTCTATCAAGGAATGAAGGACGAAGAGGGTGATCCTCCGATGTGATGAGGATGTCGATCTCTACCCCATGTCCACACCAACACCGCACCATGCCCTCATCGCAGTCTCCTCCGACATTTGGCACCAGCATCTTGGCCACCCCGACCATCACTCCATCCACATCACTCTCTGCTCATCGTGAACACCAAGCCGCAGCACCCGGTCACCAATCAGCCACGTCTGCCAATTAGGAAAAAGTATTAGGTTGCCATTTAGTTCTTATGATCATGTATTGTTTTCCCTTACAACTAGTTCATTGTGATATTTGGACTTCCCCTATACTTAACATTTCTGCCTATCAATACAACCTAGTGGTGCTCGATGATTATAGTCACTTTGCCTCGACCTTTCCATTGTGACACAAATAGGATGTTCTTGATAATCCACAAGTATAGAGGATCAATCGTAGTCCTTTCGATTAGTAAGAGTGTCAAACCCAACGAGAAGCAGAACGAATTGATAGGCAGTTTTCAGCAAGGTTTCACTACAAGTGCTGCAAGATAGTTTGGATAGATAGTTTGATATCAAGATAAATAGTAACAAGATAGAAAATGACAATAGTAACAAGGTGCAACAAGTGGCCCAATCCTTAATTGTTTTAAGGACAAGCAGGTGATGTTTCTTATAGTGACTAAAACGCTCTTGAGGACACACACCAATATCACCAAGTTACTTTCACCATGGTTCATTGAGTTAACGTTCATTCCCATGAAAAGTGTCATGTAGATGTACTGGAGCTAAGGTACTGTCCTTACTTGAACAAATACCTACTTATGAATATACTCTCCATGCAAGCATCCACAACTACAAGAGAAGTAATTAAGATAAATCTAATCATAGTATTAAACAATTGGATCCAAAACAGCCCCGTACGGAATAATTCAAAAACTAGGGTGTAGGTTTCTATCACTCTCGTAATCCATCATTTATAAACTAATTCCACAATACCTTTCCCTAGGCACAAAGATAGTGAAGTGTCATGTAGTCGACGTTCACATAACACCACTAGAGGAAGAACAACACAAGATAATATCAAAACATTGAATGGGCCTCAACTTGACATGATTACTAGTAACAAGACTTCTCCTATATGTCCTCAAGAACTAATGGAACTACTCACAACTCATCAAATTGATCATTATCACTGGGTATAAATATATTATTAACAATCTGCACATAACAATCTTCCACCTATTAAACCAACTAGCATCAACTAGAAGATGTAATCAATACTACAAGCACCCCCAGGTACCAGTATGAGGTTTGGTACAAAGATTGAACACAAGGAAGAACTAGGGTTTGGAGATGAGATTGTGTTGGTGAAGATGTTGATGAAGATGATGATCCCCATGATGAACGAAGTGTTGATGATGATTAAGGCTTTGATTTCCCACTCTCGGGGGGATGTTTCCTGGCAGAATCGCTTTGCCGGAAAGCAAAAGTGCTCCGCCCAATTTTCACCTCATAGACGGCGGCAAAAAGTCCCAAGAATTTTCTGTGATTTTTCCTAGGGCAAATAGGATTTTATAGCCAAATGACATCGGGATACGAGCATCCAGGGCCCCGCAGGCCAGGTGGCGTGGCTAGGGAGGTGGCTGCGCCCCCTGCCCGTGTTGGGGCCTGGTGGGTCACCTTTGGTATTTCTTCGCTTCATAATTCCTTATATATTCCAAAATAATTCTCCAAAAAATCCACGCTTCATTTTGAGCTCCGGAGAATTGCTTTCTCTTCTGTTGCATTTTTAGGTCCAGAATTCAAGCTGCCGGTAATCCCCCTCTCTTTGTATTCCTTACATTTTAAGAGAAAAAAGGCATTAAAATTGCATCATATTGTGAAATATATCATTGAAATAGAATAAATTATAGTAAGAAATAATGATAAAAAATGGACGTATCAGTTCTTCCCCTCATTAAAACGTTTCTCACGTTCATCCACAGTCACTTCCACCTCAATCTCCTACCATCCAAAGTGACAATGGTCGTGAGTTTTACAACACCGCTCCCCACTCGTTCTTCACCTCTGAAGGGTATCCAGATCCGCAAGTCCTGCCAGTACACTTAGCCACAGAATTGGACGTGCTGAACGTATACTTCGCATGCTCAAGGACATCTCATGCTCGCTGCTCGCACACGCCTCCATGCTATTTTCCTACTAGGTTGAGGCTCTCAACATGGCCACCTTCCTCTTAAATTGTTGACCATGCCGAGCTCACAACGACCTCACTCCCTTCTTTCTTCTCTACGGTGTTCACCCAGAGTATACCACCACGCAGGCCTTTGGGTGCCTTTGCTACCCCAACTTCGCATCAGTGACTGCTAGGAATAAACCGTGACGTGTGTGTGTGTGCCCGTGGTCACCAGCGTGTGTGCGCGTGTGTGTTTAGGTCGGGTCCGAGTCGAGCCGGTTTGTGGCCAGGCTTGAGATCGTGTGGCGACGGAGAGTAGTTGCAGCGGGCGCTGGCGAGGCGTGCTGGCGACCAGGTTTTGCGGAGGAGCAAGTAGCTCACGTACGAAGAAGACCGGATCGCCAGGTGAGCGCGTACGTGCGCCGAAAGCTAGCTGGAGCCGTTGTGTGGGAGCTGCGTACAAGTCGCCCTCGAATCAGTTTGTGCGTGGCCGTTAAGTGGACGTGCTTGACGCGCATGCATGTAGCTACACGCACGGGCATATTATTACGGGATCAACGGGGGTGCTTAGATGTGTTAGTTTGATTGGATAAAAATTAGTGTGAGGGGCCCACCTCCACTGAAAATCAGGGGGGAGAAGATTTTGATATGGAAAGGTCCGTAAAACACCCTGTATTAGCCTGTTGATGTAGAATTATCGTGTAGCTAGCTAGTTGTTGGTTGGTTAGGGCATGTACAATGGTGCTATCTTAAGAATGCCATGTAGGATAAATGATGAGGTGGAGGAGAGAGAACTCAGAAAAAAGCTTTGCCTTCTCTTATTTAAGAGAAGACAAGAGGTGATCTCTTAGCACAATTTGTCTCACCACGTTTTTAGGAATAGCTAGTTATCAAAGATAAGGCTAAGAGATAACCCATTGTAGACAAAAAAATTTGTCATCTCTAAATTACATGCAAGACTTAAGATAAGACTATCTTATCAACCATTGTACATGCCCTTAGTGCGTGCAAGGTGCGTGGAGTTAGTTGCCGGGTGTGCCGGCCGGGTCGTGTGTGTGCACGGGTATAAAACGCCCTCCCCTGTACTGATCGTTGTGACGGTGTGAGCCGAGCCCCGGTATGTGCCGAGCTGAGTTTGAGCTAAGGACAAGAAATCGCTGTTCGTGCGGCGAGGCGCCGTTCGTGCAGCGTGGCGCCGCTCGTGTGGCCATGGCGTTTGTGCGCCGGAAAAACAGTGTGCTCCTTCTTCCACCTTCGTCTGAGCGAGTGAGAGAGAGAACGCTATCTGGGTTTGTTCGGACAGTGACATCGGAGCTCCTTGCGCCTCTGTAACCCTATATAATCACATGCAATAACATCGGCAGCACCTAAGGTGCACTGCCTAATTGTACCCCCAATCTACAATATCGGCTATTAAATCAAGTAAAGAAAATTTATAAATATTTGACACTCCTAATTTTCTTAATAAAATACTTAAAGAAAACAATGTGGTGTGCTTGTGACCGGGGACCACAAAACGTCTCTGCACCCTCGCTGCACCCACCCGGTTTACCCTCAGAGAAGTAACGTACTACGGAGAAGAGTATAGTATATAAAAGCAAGCCTGGTAGTCACAAGTTCCTGAACGCCCTCCACTCATTACGGACAAGCAAAACCGAGGCTTTGGTTACCGAGTGTGACACCGGCAGTCGAGATGGAGAACGGGCTGGCCTCCGGCGCCGGCGAGAGGATTATGGTCCTCGTTGTGGATGAAGACCTCATCCACCTCGAGACCATGACCCAAACACTCAGGCGCTGCGGGTACCAAGGTGCGTCGTCCGCTCTGTCCTCGCTGCAGTTTCATTTTTCTGAAAAACAAAATATCTATACCGGCGACCTGATATTGTTGGTGCGTGCAGTAACTATGAAAGCCTCGCCCGCCGAAGCCCTACGAGAGGTACACATCCAGGGGGACCTCGTCTTGACGGTGGCGCACATCCAGGGGGACGGAATCGATGGCTTCACCCTCCTCGAGCAGGCCAGGGATCATTGCCCAGTCATCTGTAAGTCCTCTGCATGTATTCGCCTGATGATACATCTGTACGTAGCTAGTGATCGTTCTGCACGTAACATACCAGATAGATCAATCAATCCATGGACAGAAGAGTCTAGAACCAACGAGTCACGTACTCAGTGTCAGTGGACCTTCGCCGAGCTCCTCATGTACCCAGCCGGCCGCTTCCCATGCAGCGCCACCAACTTCTACACCACTGCCGAGGAGACTCCTCGATCACGCGGCAGTTATTTTCTGCGTGCCTCTTCCTGCTTGCATGGATGGCAAGCAGGATGAGTGCTGTGCCCCCAAGTCCCCATCACGTACGTGCACGCTCACGAGTCAAGCCTTGCTACACACGGCTAAACTAGATGTCTCAAAAGACAAAGATGCATGAAAGATGATAGCTATCGACTTGATGATGACGTGTTTGCCCTTGTAATTTTGGTATTGCCTCGATCCTATTGGGCGTGTAAATTATAATCCTATGGAAGCTTTGCCTAGGGACTAACCTCCCCCTAATTTCAGAGGAGTCCCCTCTGTATAATTAATACTTGACACAGCCTGCAAAATAAATTCTGCAGAAGTCATCCGTAGATGTAGGATAGCTCCAAGCAGTTACTACTTTTTTTTAGCGAAGGAGAAGTTACTACTATACTTAACGAGCAATGCTAGACCTACGTAATATATATTACATGTTTGACGGGCAGACTTATGTGGAAGATTAGGATTGGGCCTAAGGGTGGAAGGCGCCCACCCCCCGAAATTCAAGGGGGGTGGAGATGATAGCTATCGACTTGATGATGTCGTGTTTGCCCTTGTAATTTTGGTATTGCCTCGATACTATTGGGCACGAAAATCCTAATCCTACAGAAGCTTTGCCTAGGGACTAACCTCCCCCTAATTTCAGAGGGGGCCCCTCCCTCTCTAATGATGTATAATTAATACTTGACACAACATGTAAAATAAATTCTGCAGAAGTCATCCGTGGATGTAGGATTGCTCCAAGCAGTTACTACTTTTTTTAGGGAGGGAGAAGTTACTACTATACTTAATGGGCAATGCTACACCTACGTAATATATTTTACATGTTTAACGGGTAGACTTATGTGGAAGATTGGAATTGGGCCAAAGGTGAGAAAATTAGTGAGAAGGATTAGGTAGCATTTCGTAAGTTTACCTAGGTGTAGGATTATTGGTTCTTAATATACAGGTACCATGAAAGCGCTGGTCACACATATATTCATCAATCTAGCCTGTTTGTACATACGTACTAATAAACTTGCATTCGTTGTACAGTGTTCTCCGGCAACGCGACCACAGAGACGGTGAGGAGGGGGTTCATTGGAGGTGCGTGTGACTTCTTGACCAAGCCTCTGCACGACGATGTTATGTGCAACATATGGCATCATGTCAAGCAGCGGAGGCTCAACACCACCCCTAGAGCTGTCCCCGTGAACGCCGATTCTCGCAACAACCACATTGTCCGTCGGGATGGCCCATCAGGGAAAAGGCCAATAGAAGTGGACGACTCTAACGAGGGAGGCTCTGGCGGCAGGACTACCAATGGGATCAAGTTCCACTGGATGGCAAATAAGCATGCATTATTCCACAGAGCCACCAACCGACTCAATGAAACAAAAGGTGCATATTGATCTTTCCAAATAAATAAGTCACATGTATTGGTGCATATTGATCTTTCCAAATTTCTAATCCTAGCCCTCTTGGCATATTTTGGTTTTAACAATGCAGACTATACTCCAAGAAATATGAGAGAACTTATTACGGAGGATAACAGTGAAAATGCAACTACAGATAAAGACAGCAGCCATCTGCAGGTATGATTTTTCAAGAGAAAGTTCCTTCCATCTGAAACCGAGCTTCATGTATACGATCATGAAATTATCAGAAATGATACCACCACCCCGGCCCACTCCCATACACATACTTTATTGATGTTTTCACTATATTTGAAATTTCAGAAAAACAAAGGGGACTGCCCAACTGATCGGGTTTCAAGCATGCCCACGAGCCCACGACACTATAACAATTCTTTCAATGACTATCCGAAATCTGAAGATAGTGAGGGAAGTTCCGAGTTCAATGTAGGATCTGAGGGAGCTATAACTCTGAACCAAACAAGTCAGCTAAGTAATATAGCATCACCAGTTGGTTATGGTTTTCATGGAAATGGGGGCAGCACAACTAGTCTTGGTGGAGGTGCTCTTAGGGGACTAGCATCTAATACAAATAATGGAGATAACAATGGCAACACTAATTGTTACGGTTATCGGTATGGTAATGACAATGCTAATTGTTATGGTAACCGTAGTGACAATAGCAATGGTTACGGTTATACTAATGGTAATGGTGGTCATGTTGGAGTTCTAGCAAATGGGAGCATGGTCAGTGCATCACTGCCGTCCAATCTAGAACAAACAGTACAGAAGCCAGTGCCCACTTTGAATTTATTTCCATGTACTACGATGCTTGCCATGGATAATCAAAACAATATAAGGCAACAGGAGCTTCTACCACAGTTATATCGACTCAGCTATGACTGTAGCATTGGAGGGATAAGGATGTTGCCTTGGCCTCTGGATGATGGTGAAGACCTGCTCAGAAGCTACCTTGGTGAGAACGAGGACATGCAAAATACCGCAACGATGGACATGGCCCATGGAATGCAGAATGCAGCAACTATGGACATGACACAAGGAATACCGAATGCTGCAACTGTGGAGATGACCCAAGAAATTTCAGGAGATGGTGCTGCTCGTCAGACCAGTGCAGTGCAGCTTCAGGGCCTCGGCAGTGAGTTTTTCAGCAGGGAGAGAACTACTGTTGAAACAGCCAGCACATCAGGTGCAGGTGGACTAGTAACAGATGAGATGATGCATGGGATAAATATGGATGAATTTGAGAACTTTATGCACCAGAAGGTATGTACTATTCTCAGTATTAGCATGCCTGCATTTTTCTATTTCATTGTCCTTGGAAAATTGGCGAGAACTTAATTTTGTGCAAAATAATGATGCAAATACATTTAGCGTTTGGCTGCAACTTACAATTCTTGTCGCGGAAGTACAAAAATAACTTTTGCGAGATGCATTTCCATTCATTTTAAGTTTTGTACGTACTTTGCATTGAATCAGATTTAGTTACGCCTCATGTCTTTGTGAAGATCATCATTTTTGGTTAGTTTAGATATTACTTCATGGCTATTGGGAATATGAGTATTTAACGGATACTATAAATTTTTGACTCTGCTCACCGTCAGACATGTTTTCGTACTCACCGTCAGACATGTTTAGAGGCAAAGCATCTGAGCATACATTATCATACGGTTCGCATCACGATATTTGAAACAAGTAAAAGGTTATGTTACTGTATATTGACTATATTTTCTGCTCACTTGGGATTATTTATCTACTCACGGAACACATATCCATGCTACAAGGAAAATAATACTGAGAGCAGAAATGTATCATGGTTCGATCTGTACTCTCCCAAGCAATAAGCATTCTTTTGCAAAAACTGGCTGAAGCTACCTATTCTACTACAGTCTTCCAGTATAGAATGCAGGAAAATATTTGATAAAGGGGGAGAATAATTAAGGTTGTTACCAAAGTTGAACATTTATCTGTCTGGACTAATATTTTGGTCTACGTACTGTCATTACCTTTTCCTTGTGCCTTTCTTTCTAACATTGCCTCTTTCTCATAAAGATGCTAGCATTAGTGTGCAACTGTAGAACACACCAGAATTGATGGCACGTGCACATATGGCATTTTACATAGGACCATAGAATGTACTTATCCTTATTGCACTTTGACAATGGCGTGTGCCAACTCAGAATGTCCTTACCCTTGTTGCACTTTGACAATTTTTTGATAATAATTGTAGATCTGAAGGCATGGAGGAGCCCGTGTGGGAGCAAAGTGAAATTAGAGGAAGCACACATAGAACCAAGAAAAAAAAAGATATATGTCTATTTTGCTCCTGTATAAATGTTGAAGAAGATTCAGTACTATAATCTGTTTCTTTTGCCTTGGTTGTTTTATTAATGTGAAATGAGATAAACTGATAATAGTTGAACAGAACAAAATTGCATCTCCGTTATGCAATCCATCATTATTATTCTTATTTATTTACCTGTTATGTAGAGTAGTAATTTATCCACAGCTTTACTCCATCGAATTTTTGCGCCCTCCACCGGCGGTATAGGCCACGGTGCCAGTTCTGCACGAACAAAACATGTCGACCTAGGACTCGACCATGTTCCACTACTGGTCGCCTTGGGTAGGGCACTGGCATGGACTACCCAGGTCCATCACCAGAGACCTGAGGTAGCTATTGTTGTAAATTTTCCATCACATTTTTTTGCATGCATTTAGGGATACTATTGTCATTCCCCGCAAAAAAAAAGGGATACTATTGTCGTGATAGACTGGCATTTGTCAGTCGCCCTTGTACCACACACTGACTTCGCTTCTGCTCCCGTAAGGCATTGCACATCCATATTAGTACGGCCAGTGGTGACGGTGTCCTGCCCCAGGGGTCCCTCACCGCATCAGTTCCCGACCGGGTGGGTCGAGCTGTGGACCCCTAGGCCGGTGCCACCCTAGGCCAAATTAGGTGACACGTGGCGTTTATCCGGAAGACTACAAAGGACATGCGGTACAAGCCGAAGACACCAGAGGCGTGTATGTTATATAAGCCGGTGGCCGGGCTCGTCGATAGATCATCGACAATCCCTTGGTACTATACCTACTCTTTGTACACACCCCTATCGCAATATACACGAGCAGGAGTAGGGTATTACCTAGATCGTCAGGGCCCGAACCTAGGTAATAGCTTGGCACCTATTACCATCCAGCCCATTCACCTCCCCGGGATACCCTACCGTGGGATCTGCCGGAATTGTCTCCGACATTTGTGGCCTATATATCCCCGCTAGGTGAACTTAGAGGCTTGTTGGGAGCTCAGATTGGATCCGGCGGGATCTACCCGCTGGGACAAATGTTCGTCTTTGGTGGCGCCACGTTCGTCGCCGACTCGACTTGCCATCTTGGCCAGATCAAGAATTTTGCTCCACGCCGAATCGTCAGATTCATCAATTTGGAGTACTTCGCAGACTCTTGCGGAGAGCTGATTCTCCGAGGTATGGCTTTATCCTGTGCCAAGGAGCAGCAGGAAGAGGTTGAATTTTTTAACTACCAACCACCCATCTAATCGCAAACATCCAGGATCTTACCAAGGTGCTCACTGGCACAACAGAGGAGATGGAAGACGTGGAGGAGGAGACCGGCGAGTGTGCGACAGCCGGCTGCCAGCCGCGGCGCCCTTACGCCCATGGAAGGCGACCTCCGTCCAGAATTGCTACATAGTAGACACTTTAAACGCCAGCAATGATGACGCCCCCAACGATCAAAACTACGAGCCGCGCGCCAGTGCGAAGGCTGACGACCCGGTAGCCAAGGAGCCGGCAGCTGGGCTTTGCAGCGTGCTCTGCGACAGGGACATCCAAGCCCTGGACACGTCTCTCGGAAGCCCGACGAATGACCACTCTCGCATGCGCGTCGTTAATGCCACGGGTTACGTTCTGAGCGAGAAGTCCCCCCCCCCCCCCACTCTAGATTTTGCCGGAGAATGTCATTTGCTGCAGTGGGAATGGTCACCGATAGCCGGAGGGGCATCGTCGGGCCATCCTTTTAATGCTGCCCATTGGGAACCCATGCATGCACTGGAAATTGGTGACACGTGAATGTGTCAGTTTCAAATTCTCGTCGATCAAAGCAGGAAAAATGCCATCAACGTTTGATCAGATACCCATGACCGGACACAAACTATGAGGGTCAATCATGAACTAATACCACTGATGAGCCAAGTATGATGTACCATATCAGTGATAAAATTTCGTGTGCACGAGATGGCAAAACATCTCATCACTGACCAGCCATATTTTCACCGGTGAGTGTTAACTTCCTCAGACGAGCCGAGAGGCTCATCACTAGCGCGTCCACGCAGGCCGGTCTGTGGCGACACACATCACTGACGCATGGCGAGAGGCCGGTCTGTGATGAGGGGTCAGTAGTGTTCAGATCTGTAGTATGGTGGGCGCCGATTGTCGCAGCAGCCATGTTCCGTCGGGATGGCCCATCATGGAAAAGGCCAATAGAAGTGGATGACTCCGACAAGGGAGGTTCCGATGGCAGGACTAACAAGAAGACCAAGTTCCAGTGGACTAAACATAAGCATGCATTATTCCTCAGAGCCGCCGACCAAATCAAGGAAACAAAAGGTGTGTGACACTCATTAAAACGGGTGGTCAAATATCTCCCATGAATGGCATAGAAAGGGGTATTTATTAAGTTTCACCTCTTCAAATCCAATCAAAAGAGGTTGGCCCTAATGGAAATAACTAAAATTACACAAAAAGATAGAACAAATGAAGAGACCTACGACATTTGCTTAAATATCATAAAGTAGTGTAGAAAACATAAGTAGTGAGCGCAGTAGTGGTATTGACACAAACTCCGAAATAAAATAATATGTGCATCTGTGGTTACCAGGAAAAGCAAATACAAATGAGTTAATCCTCACTCCACACAATCGAGCACAACTTCACGTTGATCACATGAGGAAGTACAGGAGAGAGTAGTGTTGCCCCACTAAGAGGTAGTTGGCATAAGGGACACTAGGAAAGCGGGGAGTGTTGTGATCTCGCCTAATGGAAGACCAATGGATCAGTATTGATCATGTGTATGGAGCATAGAGATGTGAAATTTGTCCAGGCAAGTTTCCAGAGACTATGTTGTAGACTAGCTTGATGGCAAGGATGCCTTCTCTTACTTTCTTCTTTAAAAACAAGTTAGTGCCACGCTCAGAGTTATATAGTAGAAGTGGCGTTGACAAATATATTCAACGCATTTGTTAAAAAATGAAGGATCAGAACAGGGAATAGTTCTCATTGTTTGTTTTTATTCAAATTGTTCTCATTGAATATAAAAGTTACAATTCACTAGGCGACTTTTGAGTTTTAAGGTTGGGAAAAAACAGCGGAAAAAGTATGTTAAAATTTCCAAACTACACAAAGCAACAAATGCCAATGCAACATGAACATTAATTGTGAACGTCATTAAATTGAACAAAAATTGATGACAGAAGTATGAAACATAGTTACCCGATTCGCTACAACAGCCTTCGAACACCGACTCAGATTGATCGACCTAGTACGGGGTTCGAATTTGCTCAGATCAGTAGGGATTCGGTGCATGATTCGCCGATTTCAAAACAAACTGAAAAAATGAGATCGTTGCTAACCTCTCATCCCGACTAGTGGCTATGCAACAGAGACACACACGCGGAGGCTGGGCAGCAGCGACGCAGACGCGGTGACCGGGCAGCCGGCAACAGCGACTCGACCGACGTTGGAATTGTATCCTGTGCACGACGGCGGCCAGGCCGTGGTGGCCGGAGAATGGCGACGCCTGCCAATACCTGGTGGTTGGCGTGACGGCCAAGGCTGCCAAGACGTGGTGGCTGGCGTGACGGCCAAGGCTGCCAAGATGTGGTGACCAGGGTGAGGGCGACGAAGATGTTGTGTCCTACGAGTTGCCTCCGTCCAGCAGCACATTCTACTCCCATGCGCCCATCACCTCCCTCCTCCATTCCAAGTCCATTGGCGATCTAGATTTTTTTTTTTGAGGGGAAGGCCATCATGGCTAGCTTTATTAAAATCAAACCACACTTACATCATCCGCTAAGAATTTGACGATAAAACTCGGAGGCGAATCGAACCACTCTGAAGGTTGGTTCTTTCGTCCCCATTCAGCTAACACATGTGCTACTACATTGGACTGCCTATTACAAAATTCGATACAAGCCTTCCCGAAACTTACCAACTCACCGCGACACGAAGATAAAATTGGTGCTGCCATCATTGAGTAGCCCTCATCTTCCTTCAAAGCTTGGACAACTGTGATATTGTCCATACGGATCAGAATGTTGCTGCATCCCATGCTTGCTGCAAGTTTCAATCCTTCAAACAATGCCGCTGCTTCCGCTGAAACCACATCAGGTACATGCTCAATCACTGCCGTTGAGGCCGCAAGAAACTGCCCTGTGTTATCCCGTATTACAGCGCCGCAAGATCCTCTATAATCATGATCAGAAAATGAGGCATCTACGTTGATCAAAATTTGTCCAGCTAGGCCCTTACTCCACTGGTTCAGTCTTGGAGTTGATGTTAATCTATGTTGGCGATCTAGATTTAGCAGTTGTATAATTGGCAGAAGACGACGGGGTGTCTTTTTGTGGGGAAGACGATGAGATAAGAAGCATTGCGACATGTGGGCCTCCAAGTGAAACTCTATTGTTTTTTTGACGGGCCCAAGTTATAATAAAATGGTAGCTTGACGTGTCCAAGTGAAATTCTTGGTGGAAACTTTCCCTTCATTCATGACTTTGGTATTTGTTATGTCATTGATTCAAGTGCTCATTAAGAGCTTCCTGTGCACGAAGAGTCGACCGATGTAATACTAGTATTTTTCTAGGTGCATTTTCTGGTTAAACTATGAAACAGGTAAGAAAAGGTTAAAAAAAAGAGCAACCCAAGGGTCGAATCGGAGTCCTCTGATTCACGAATTAGTTACCCGATTCACGAACTAGAGATGTATACCCCCCACCGAACTCGATTCATGGGCACTACCGAATCGCGAATCCCGAACCCGAATCGCGAACCCAGCGAACGGCGAATCGGGTAACTGTGCTATGAAAGAAATATGTTGCCGCCATGTTGCAAAAGAAAGAAAACACACTCTCGATCTTAGAACTGCAGCAGGTACTCTGCTTTGTGCTGTCACTGATTCGACAGTTGTGGCATCACATTGACGCATTCTCAAAGAGCCACCTTCTTTTAGCTGCCAAAGAAGACCTCAAGCGTGTGTGGCCACTTCAGATGGTACGACAACTGCTGGAGCTTCAGTAAACGCTTCAACAATCAGAGATCATTGTTCATGCGGTACAAGCAAAATAGAAAGCTAGATTGGTACAGGAGATGGAGAGACCGAGCCAAATTTCATAACCCCAGATCGCGTGGTAGAGAAGAGGGCGAGAGAAATAGAAGATGACTGTGTTGGGTTTAATCGGTTCTCGATACTCTAAATATTCAGCCACGCTACAAGGCCAACTTTGCAAATGTTCAACAAGCATTCATTCTAGATGGATCCTATCCCTTCCATTTCAATCTGACAGGTCACGCGCACGAGATGGGTTGTTGCAGAGGATACGTTCTCGGGCATTGCCATCAAGTGTAATGCGAATGCGAGCCCTTCCTACATTGCTTCCAACTTATATTGGTGAAATCAACCCCATCAAAGAGGCGCCGACAAACAAGAAAAATCACCATGCCCGTGTGGCGTGGTCTTGCAAGGGCATGCCCGTCATGCGGCTCAGTTACGTTATTATACAACAATAATATAAGGACTAAAGGAGTCTTGCAATATATATCCGTCGAGTTTTTTTGTTTACTCAATACATTTTCATATAGGGGGTTGCTACAGAAATAAACTGATTTTATTCTAAGCCATTATGTTTGGTTTTGGCACTTTATCTCTGTAGCACTACCTGATATTTAATTCAGACGGTTCAATGTCATATAGTTAAACTAAAAAAATAGAAAAGATACCTACAAATTCAAATATTTGTTGATGAGAGAGAAACCAAAAAAATAGCACTATTCGAATTTATAATAGTGTAGATTAATTGTTTTGATCCCATCTTGTTTTTTAATAGGCACTAAAGAAATATTATACATTATATCCACTAGTCGGCCCTTCCAGCGCTTGTAGCCGCTTCCGCTGTTGTCCCCTCTCTGCCGCGGCCATGTCTACACTGCCGCCGCCTCCACCACCCCCCCCCCCCCCCCCCCCCACCTCCCCCGGGTCATGGTCTCGACGGCACTCTCGACATCGCTGCCTCCACCATGCCTCACTCCTCTGCACCTCCGGACCTCCGCTGATAACCCCATCGGTGCTTGCCCATGGCCTCCGCCCCAGTGCCCTCATTCCCGGTGCAGCCCCTGCGGCGGTCACCGCTCCGCCCCTCTCACCACATGCCGTTGTGTTCACCAACCAGCACATCTCCTTCATGCTCACCTTGTAGCCGCTCAACTTGTCCCAATGGCGCACCTTGTTCTAAGTGATGTTCCAGAAAAGTGGCATCGTCGCCCAAATCATCGGCGCCCCTTCTCACTACTAGGAAATACCTTATAGGTGGAACCTTAACAGTAGCGCGGGGACATAGGCCAACGCTACTGCTAGTTATCAGTAGCGTAGGTTACAAACCGACGCTACAGGTAAGTGTGTAGCAGTAGCGCGGGCTTACAACCCACCGCTGCTGCTAAATGGTGCCCACCTTACCGACCGGGGCTACCCGTAGTAGCAGCGCGTCCGGCAGTACCCACGCTAGTGCTAAAATTATAGCAGTAGCGCCGGCCTACGACCCAGCGCTACCACTATGTGTGCACTGTGCCAGCAGGTGGGCCCCACTTATCAGCAGCGCGGGCCGCTGATCCGGCGCTACTGCTATTGGGCTTAGCAGTAGCGCCGGCCCGGGACCAGCGCTACTGCTAATGCCACCTTATCCAACTCCCCGCGCCCAGACCTTCTCCCTCCCCTCACTCCTCACTGCCTCACTCTGCCTCCCTCCCGCCGTAGCCACCGTCACCACCGCATTGCTGCCGCCGTCCTCCCTCCTCCTTCCTCGGTATACCGCGACCCTCCTCCCTCCTCCTCCCACCGCCCTCCTCCCTCCTCCTCCTCCCACCGCCCTCCTCCCTCCTCCTCCGGCCGCGCCCTCCTTCCTCCTCCTCGAGCCACCTCCTCCTCCGGCAGCCCTCCTCCCACCGCCCTCCTCCCTCTCCTCCGGCCGCCCTACTCCTTCCTCCTCCTCCATCCTCCTCCTCTCTCCTCCCTCCTCCTCCTCACTCCTCCCTCCTCCCACCTCTCCTCTATGCTATAGAAATGTTAGACAAATGTTTAGGTATTATGTTGTTATAGAAATTTTTAGTAGTTTTGTTATAGAAAGTACTATGAATGTTTAGGTATAGTGTTGTTATAGAAAATGTTAGTAGTTTTGTTATAAAAAAAATTAGTACTAATTTAGGTATAGAAAGTTTCAAAAGTTTTACTAATTTTGTTCATAGGTTTGGATGTAGTTGATGCCTAGTGAATTTTGAGAGAGAGAGAGAGAGAGATAGAGAGAGAGAAAGAGAGACCTAATGAAATGAAATGGTTTCACAAAAAAAGATGAAATGTTATGCTTGCTGTCAAAATTGAACCACTGAAATGTAATGAGCATACCAAGTTTGGAATTTTCTATATAAATGTTCATGTGTTTATGCTCATGTGTGGCGCAGGGTATATCACCGACGAGCCGGTCGACGACGCCCAGAAGATCACCGACGACACCCGCATCCTCGACAGCCATCGTCTATAGTGAGTAAACATGTATATCTAGTGTTGTGTACTAGTGTTGCTCAAATATGATGGAGATTTAGACATGTGATATGTAGTGTTGTGTACTACTAGTGCTGTCACACATGAATATTTGGAAAATGAAGGATACGTGCTTGCCCAAGTGGCCTATGTTTGCAGGGAAACTGATCCGAGTGGCCTATGTTTTGCCGGAATGTTGATTCATTTCCGTTCCGGCAAATTTCAGGCGCTCGAAATGTCCTATTTTAGCAAAGGTCATGCCAAAAAATGTCATGGACTTCAACATGACTTGTGCTATAAAATAAAAAATATCGAGTACCCGTAATTTGCCGGAACAGGAATTAAATGACATTCCGGAAAAACATATGCCATTTTTTATGTCATTGCTCCATATATGTAACGGGTTGACTTTCAGTCTGTTGGCGCTCCTTGCTCCATATATGAGAGAGAAGAATCCCGACTGTTGTCGTGGGGGTCGCTTCTCCTTCTTCTCCTTGTGCTAGACCTTTGTAATGCACTAGGGGAAGGAGGAGTTGCGACCATCACCGACGGTTGCAATATCAGAGAGGGAGTGCCCACCATATACATGCACCACGAGAGATGAGAGTTTTACAAGGAAGACTCAACGGACCGAAAGTCAACCCGTGCTGAATAGTGATCTGTGTGTTGAGTTTCTGGTAATTGCCATTGACCAATTTTTAATCATTTAATTATGAACATAGGAAATGTCTGACGACGAAAGGATCCCAGAGTGCGACTACTACGGCGACGACCGGGGTCTGTGCGACAGGTATCCTCACCTGGAAGACGGTCGACGCTTCACTATTAAGCTCGACGAGACCTTCGATGTTTGTACGGTACGCAACGACGACAAGTCTTTTTTCGTAATTAAGCATGACTTCTGCTTCTTTGCTTCAACGTGTAATTTTCGTTTTTTACCATTCTACTAGTGCATCCCCTGCCATGCAAGACGTTATGTCTTGGAGAAGCTCGATTTCGAAGATCATGAGAATAAGGAGACAAAGAGAGTTATCCTCAGGACCCAACATGGTTACGTTTTTGCCGTAAAGCTATACAATGCAGTGACCTACTCCCATGTTGGTTAATCGAATTGGAATGCACTATGCAAGGCGTATGGATTTCAGGAGGGTATGCATGTCACCTTCGATATTCGTCCTGAAGATGACATCGAAGATAATATCGACATTTGGGTCAATGTTGATACGCTTCCAGTTCTATCTCTATGTGAGTTTCTCTAACATATTTATTAAGTAATTTATATTGTTTATTTAAAAATAGTTGACAGCTTATTTCCATTGACAGCTTATTTCCATTCTTCAAGAAATGTACGGAACGTAGTAGACAAAACCTACTACACTTACGGGTCTGAACTAAATTGCGAGGAGATAAATCATTTTGTTTCATGGATTAATGATGTTGAGACTTTTAAGACGAGTCGTTTTATTCCTCCAAGTTATGATCAATACATGCCACTAGTCCACGTGTTGAACTACGGTAACATCCATCGAGATATCATGGTAAGATTTTTCCTATTATGTCACCAGTGCATCTTTTGCATATATTCTTCTTAAGCTAAACTACATTTTGCTAAGTATGTTATTATGATGTTCTTCAATAGAAACTCCCAGCGGATTGTGTGCCTCGTCTTATGCATATGAAAGGTGACATGAACATTATTAGCTTACGGCCAAGTTGGCCTACGTGTCACCGCAGTGCATACACGATTTCTCAAAGAGATGAAGTCCTCACAATCAAAGACTGGAGAAAAGTTCCGCATGATCGCAGGGAACTACTTGGGGGCAACATCAAGCGCAACCCACAAATGGGAGACAGGTTGATCTGTATTCTCCATAATGAAGATTCAGGGGTTTACTTGTTTTATGCCATTTTACCTTCGAGAGAGAGTAGCAGTTCTTAGTTAGTACGTACTCATCATGTGCTAAGAACAATTAGGTAGTGTTGGTTATGACTATGATGGTGATGATGAGTTGTTATCATGATGATCATGATGAGTTATGTGGTACACATTGTGCTAGAATGATGAGCTAGTTCTTATATGACTATGATGATGAGTTGTTATCATGATGATGATGAGTTATATATGTGCTACATTGTGCTAGAATGATGAGCTAGTTCTTATATGACTATGATGATGAGTTGTTATTATGATGATGATAATGTATTAGTTCTTATATGAATATGATGATGATGATGATGATGATGATGATGAGTTATTATGATCATGATGAGTTATTATATCATTGGGTGGAAGAAACGTGGATTAGATTCATGTGTATAGATCTATAGTGACCAAATGTTGGATTTGGCATTTGGTCACTATAGATCTATACACATGAATCTAATCCACGTTTCTTCCACCCAATGATATAATAACTCATCATGATCATAATGATATAACAATCTCTTAATTGCTACTATATCAAAATTTGTATAACGATGTATAAATACAGTATAAAATAAAAGAAATGAAAGACAAATTAATAGTAGTAGCGCGGGGTAAAGCCCACGCTGCTACTACTTAGCAGTAGCGCTTGTACAAAAGGACGCTACTGCTAACTGATTTAGTAGTAGCGCGTGTCACACCAGCGCTACTGCTAAAGTTTAGCTGTAGCGCCCTAGCAGTAGCGCGGGCGCCCACGCTACTGCTAGGCAAAAACCCCGCGCTACTACTAGGGTTTTCCCTAGTAGTGTGTCCCGCCGACCCGGTCTAGATCCAGGATGATGACCATATCATCTCCTGGCTCTACACTCGCGTGAGCCCTGGGATCTTCGACCTTGTCCATCAACACCATGCGTCGGCTGCGGCCGCAGCCTGGGCCGCGATCTCACCTCGCTCTTCATGGAGAACCGGGAGCACCAGGCCGTATTCCTCGCCACCAACTTCCGCCGCATCAAGCAGGGGTCCTCCTCCACCCTCGCCTACTTCGTCCGCCTCAAAGAATGCGCCGATCGCCTTGCGAACCTCGTGGAGCCCGTGTTCGATCATGAGCAGGTCCTCAACATGCTCTGAGGTTTGTAGCCGCGCCTCCATTGTGCTATCACAATACTCACCATGCAGACGCCCTTTCCCCTCGTTCCTCCGATGTCAAGCTTTCCTCCTCCTCGAAGAAAACATCCTGACCGCGGACAACACCTCCGGGATGATGCTCACCTTCCCCACCCACCGTTGCCGGTGGAGGCAAGCCACGTCGCTACGGTGGTGGCAACAACTCCAGCGGGGGTGGCAGGCGCAACTGTGGAAACGAAAGGTAGTCGACAACTTCAGTGGCGGCCCAAACT
The DNA here is from genome assembly GCA_039707655.1 of Elymus sibiricus. Classification (NCBI taxonomy): domain Eukaryota; kingdom Viridiplantae; phylum Streptophyta; class Magnoliopsida; order Poales; family Poaceae; genus Elymus; species Elymus sibiricus. The sequence continues at coordinate 34,054,376 of CM077674.1, forward strand.
TAGCTGGGCCTCTTTGTCACCCTTGCCAGCCCCTCATCGCCCAACACCATGCCCTAGATAGGCATGGTGCATGCATGGCCGATGTTGTGGCGCCCTCATGCTCTGGGTGCCGACGTTTTCGGGCGATGCCCCGACACTCCGCCACCGTTCACCGACACCGCCTACTACTACTATACCACGCACGCCTCCACCGTACTAAGGCGAGCCCGATGCAATACCTCCTGCGGCCCCTCCAATGCAGTGGCCCGATAGTGCCATGCCGCCGCACCTCCTGTACAGTGCCTCGTCAGCCGGTGGTGCCAGCTCATCATCGCCAATGTGGGTCCAGTCTGCTCCCATGCACGCCCTCAACAACTTGCATGTGCAGCAGCCCTAGCCGGCGCCGCCCACCGCCGACTTGTACCTTGAGACGTGGGCCTCCTCCCTCATGGCGTTTTCCTCTGGTATGCTCTCCACCTCGTACTCTTACACCTCTTCCGGAATTATGGTTGGTGATGGGACCTCACTCTCGGTGACGCACACCGGCCACACCACCATCCTTGCCTCGACGTCCTCACTCTGTCTTCGCTATGTCCTTGTCTCCGCCACCTAATTAAAAACCTAATATTTATCAAAGCCCCTGCTCACGATAATCCTACTAATATCGAATTTGACGATCGCAGTTTTTCTATCAAGGAATGAAGGACGAAGAGGGTGATCCTCCGATGTGATGAGGATGTCGATCTCTACCCCATGTCCACACCAACACCGCACCATGCCCTCATCGCAGTCTCCTCCGACATTTGGCACCAGCATCTTGGCCACCCCGACCATCACTCCATCCACATCACTCTCTGCTCATCGTGAACACCAAGCCGCAGCACCCGGTCACCAATCAGCCACGTCTGCCAATTAGGAAAAAGTATTAGGTTGCCATTTAGTTCTTATGATCATGTATTGTTTTCCCTTACAACTAGTTCATTGTGATATTTGGACTTCCCCTATACTTAACATTTCTGCCTATCAATACAACCTAGTGGTGCTCGATGATTATAGTCACTTTGCCTCGACCTTTCCATTGTGACACAAATAGGATGTTCTTGATAATCCACAAGTATAGAGGATCAATCGTAGTCCTTTCGATTAGTAAGAGTGTCAAACCCAACGAGAAGCAGAACGAATTGATAGGCAGTTTTCAGCAAGGTTTCACTACAAGTGCTGCAAGATAGTTTGGATAGATAGTTTGATATCAAGATAAATAGTAACAAGATAGAAAATGACAATAGTAACAAGGTGCAACAAGTGGCCCAATCCTTAATTGTTTTAAGGACAAGCAGGTGATGTTTCTTATAGTGACTAAAACGCTCTTGAGGACACACACCAATATCACCAAGTTACTTTCACCATGGTTCATTGAGTTAACGTTCATTCCCATGAAAAGTGTCATGTAGATGTACTGGAGCTAAGGTACTGTCCTTACTTGAACAAATACCTACTTATGAATATACTCTCCATGCAAGCATCCACAACTACAAGAGAAGTAATTAAGATAAATCTAATCATAGTATTAAACAATTGGATCCAAAACAGCCCCGTACGGAATAATTCAAAAACTAGGGTGTAGGTTTCTATCACTCTCGTAATCCATCATTTATAAACTAATTCCACAATACCTTTCCCTAGGCACAAAGATAGTGAAGTGTCATGTAGTCGACGTTCACATAACACCACTAGAGGAAGAACAACACAAGATAATATCAAAACATTGAATGGGCCTCAACTTGACATGATTACTAGTAACAAGACTTCTCCTATATGTCCTCAAGAACTAATGGAACTACTCACAACTCATCAAATTGATCATTATCACTGGGTATAAATATATTATTAACAATCTGCACATAACAATCTTCCACCTATTAAACCAACTAGCATCAACTAGAAGATGTAATCAATACTACAAGCACCCCCAGGTACCAGTATGAGGTTTGGTACAAAGATTGAACACAAGGAAGAACTAGGGTTTGGAGATGAGATTGTGTTGGTGAAGATGTTGATGAAGATGATGATCCCCATGATGAACGAAGTGTTGATGATGATTAAGGCTTTGATTTCCCACTCTCGGGGGGATGTTTCCTGGCAGAATCGCTTTGCCGGAAAGCAAAAGTGCTCCGCCCAATTTTCACCTCATAGACGGCGGCAAAAAGTCCCAAGAATTTTCTGTGATTTTTCCTAGGGCAAATAGGATTTTATAGCCAAATGACATCGGGATACGAGCATCCAGGGCCCCGCAGGCCAGGTGGCGTGGCTAGGGAGGTGGCTGCGCCCCCTGCCCGTGTTGGGGCCTGGTGGGTCACCTTTGGTATTTCTTCGCTTCATAATTCCTTATATATTCCAAAATAATTCTCCAAAAAATCCACGCTTCATTTTGAGCTCCGGAGAATTGCTTTCTCTTCTGTTGCATTTTTAGGTCCAGAATTCAAGCTGCCGGTAATCCCCCTCTCTTTGTATTCCTTACATTTTAAGAGAAAAAAGGCATTAAAATTGCATCATATTGTGAAATATATCATTGAAATAGAATAAATTATAGTAAGAAATAATGATAAAAAATGGACGTATCAGTTCTTCCCCTCATTAAAACGTTTCTCACGTTCATCCACAGTCACTTCCACCTCAATCTCCTACCATCCAAAGTGACAATGGTCGTGAGTTTTACAACACCGCTCCCCACTCGTTCTTCACCTCTGAAGGGTATCCAGATCCGCAAGTCCTGCCAGTACACTTAGCCACAGAATTGGACGTGCTGAACGTATACTTCGCATGCTCAAGGACATCTCATGCTCGCTGCTCGCACACGCCTCCATGCTATTTTCCTACTAGGTTGAGGCTCTCAACATGGCCACCTTCCTCTTAAATTGTTGACCATGCCGAGCTCACAACGACCTCACTCCCTTCTTTCTTCTCTACGGTGTTCACCCAGAGTATACCACCACGCAGGCCTTTGGGTGCCTTTGCTACCCCAACTTCGCATCAGTGACTGCTAGGAATAAACCGTGACGTGTGTGTGTGTGCCCGTGGTCACCAGCGTGTGTGCGCGTGTGTGTTTAGGTCGGGTCCGAGTCGAGCCGGTTTGTGGCCAGGCTTGAGATCGTGTGGCGACGGAGAGTAGTTGCAGCGGGCGCTGGCGAGGCGTGCTGGCGACCAGGTTTTGCGGAGGAGCAAGTAGCTCACGTACGAAGAAGACCGGATCGCCAGGTGAGCGCGTACGTGCGCCGAAAGCTAGCTGGAGCCGTTGTGTGGGAGCTGCGTACAAGTCGCCCTCGAATCAGTTTGTGCGTGGCCGTTAAGTGGACGTGCTTGACGCGCATGCATGTAGCTACACGCACGGGCATATTATTACGGGATCAACGGGGGTGCTTAGATGTGTTAGTTTGATTGGATAAAAATTAGTGTGAGGGGCCCACCTCCACTGAAAATCAGGGGGGAGAAGATTTTGATATGGAAAGGTCCGTAAAACACCCTGTATTAGCCTGTTGATGTAGAATTATCGTGTAGCTAGCTAGTTGTTGGTTGGTTAGGGCATGTACAATGGTGCTATCTTAAGAATGCCATGTAGGATAAATGATGAGGTGGAGGAGAGAGAACTCAGAAAAAAGCTTTGCCTTCTCTTATTTAAGAGAAGACAAGAGGTGATCTCTTAGCACAATTTGTCTCACCACGTTTTTAGGAATAGCTAGTTATCAAAGATAAGGCTAAGAGATAACCCATTGTAGACAAAAAAATTTGTCATCTCTAAATTACATGCAAGACTTAAGATAAGACTATCTTATCAACCATTGTACATGCCCTTAGTGCGTGCAAGGTGCGTGGAGTTAGTTGCCGGGTGTGCCGGCCGGGTCGTGTGTGTGCACGGGTATAAAACGCCCTCCCCTGTACTGATCGTTGTGACGGTGTGAGCCGAGCCCCGGTATGTGCCGAGCTGAGTTTGAGCTAAGGACAAGAAATCGCTGTTCGTGCGGCGAGGCGCCGTTCGTGCAGCGTGGCGCCGCTCGTGTGGCCATGGCGTTTGTGCGCCGGAAAAACAGTGTGCTCCTTCTTCCACCTTCGTCTGAGCGAGTGAGAGAGAGAACGCTATCTGGGTTTGTTCGGACAGTGACATCGGAGCTCCTTGCGCCTCTGTAACCCTATATAATCACATGCAATAACATCGGCAGCACCTAAGGTGCACTGCCTAATTGTACCCCCAATCTACAATATCGGCTATTAAATCAAGTAAAGAAAATTTATAAATATTTGACACTCCTAATTTTCTTAATAAAATACTTAAAGAAAACAATGTGGTGTGCTTGTGACCGGGGACCACAAAACGTCTCTGCACCCTCGCTGCACCCACCCGGTTTACCCTCAGAGAAGTAACGTACTACGGAGAAGAGTATAGTATATAAAAGCAAGCCTGGTAGTCACAAGTTCCTGAACGCCCTCCACTCATTACGGACAAGCAAAACCGAGGCTTTGGTTACCGAGTGTGACACCGGCAGTCGAGATGGAGAACGGGCTGGCCTCCGGCGCCGGCGAGAGGATTATGGTCCTCGTTGTGGATGAAGACCTCATCCACCTCGAGACCATGACCCAAACACTCAGGCGCTGCGGGTACCAAGGTGCGTCGTCCGCTCTGTCCTCGCTGCAGTTTCATTTTTCTGAAAAACAAAATATCTATACCGGCGACCTGATATTGTTGGTGCGTGCAGTAACTATGAAAGCCTCGCCCGCCGAAGCCCTACGAGAGGTACACATCCAGGGGGACCTCGTCTTGACGGTGGCGCACATCCAGGGGGACGGAATCGATGGCTTCACCCTCCTCGAGCAGGCCAGGGATCATTGCCCAGTCATCTGTAAGTCCTCTGCATGTATTCGCCTGATGATACATCTGTACGTAGCTAGTGATCGTTCTGCACGTAACATACCAGATAGATCAATCAATCCATGGACAGAAGAGTCTAGAACCAACGAGTCACGTACTCAGTGTCAGTGGACCTTCGCCGAGCTCCTCATGTACCCAGCCGGCCGCTTCCCATGCAGCGCCACCAACTTCTACACCACTGCCGAGGAGACTCCTCGATCACGCGGCAGTTATTTTCTGCGTGCCTCTTCCTGCTTGCATGGATGGCAAGCAGGATGAGTGCTGTGCCCCCAAGTCCCCATCACGTACGTGCACGCTCACGAGTCAAGCCTTGCTACACACGGCTAAACTAGATGTCTCAAAAGACAAAGATGCATGAAAGATGATAGCTATCGACTTGATGATGACGTGTTTGCCCTTGTAATTTTGGTATTGCCTCGATCCTATTGGGCGTGTAAATTATAATCCTATGGAAGCTTTGCCTAGGGACTAACCTCCCCCTAATTTCAGAGGAGTCCCCTCTGTATAATTAATACTTGACACAGCCTGCAAAATAAATTCTGCAGAAGTCATCCGTAGATGTAGGATAGCTCCAAGCAGTTACTACTTTTTTTTAGCGAAGGAGAAGTTACTACTATACTTAACGAGCAATGCTAGACCTACGTAATATATATTACATGTTTGACGGGCAGACTTATGTGGAAGATTAGGATTGGGCCTAAGGGTGGAAGGCGCCCACCCCCCGAAATTCAAGGGGGGTGGAGATGATAGCTATCGACTTGATGATGTCGTGTTTGCCCTTGTAATTTTGGTATTGCCTCGATACTATTGGGCACGAAAATCCTAATCCTACAGAAGCTTTGCCTAGGGACTAACCTCCCCCTAATTTCAGAGGGGGCCCCTCCCTCTCTAATGATGTATAATTAATACTTGACACAACATGTAAAATAAATTCTGCAGAAGTCATCCGTGGATGTAGGATTGCTCCAAGCAGTTACTACTTTTTTTAGGGAGGGAGAAGTTACTACTATACTTAATGGGCAATGCTACACCTACGTAATATATTTTACATGTTTAACGGGTAGACTTATGTGGAAGATTGGAATTGGGCCAAAGGTGAGAAAATTAGTGAGAAGGATTAGGTAGCATTTCGTAAGTTTACCTAGGTGTAGGATTATTGGTTCTTAATATACAGGTACCATGAAAGCGCTGGTCACACATATATTCATCAATCTAGCCTGTTTGTACATACGTACTAATAAACTTGCATTCGTTGTACAGTGTTCTCCGGCAACGCGACCACAGAGACGGTGAGGAGGGGGTTCATTGGAGGTGCGTGTGACTTCTTGACCAAGCCTCTGCACGACGATGTTATGTGCAACATATGGCATCATGTCAAGCAGCGGAGGCTCAACACCACCCCTAGAGCTGTCCCCGTGAACGCCGATTCTCGCAACAACCACATTGTCCGTCGGGATGGCCCATCAGGGAAAAGGCCAATAGAAGTGGACGACTCTAACGAGGGAGGCTCTGGCGGCAGGACTACCAATGGGATCAAGTTCCACTGGATGGCAAATAAGCATGCATTATTCCACAGAGCCACCAACCGACTCAATGAAACAAAAGGTGCATATTGATCTTTCCAAATAAATAAGTCACATGTATTGGTGCATATTGATCTTTCCAAATTTCTAATCCTAGCCCTCTTGGCATATTTTGGTTTTAACAATGCAGACTATACTCCAAGAAATATGAGAGAACTTATTACGGAGGATAACAGTGAAAATGCAACTACAGATAAAGACAGCAGCCATCTGCAGGTATGATTTTTCAAGAGAAAGTTCCTTCCATCTGAAACCGAGCTTCATGTATACGATCATGAAATTATCAGAAATGATACCACCACCCCGGCCCACTCCCATACACATACTTTATTGATGTTTTCACTATATTTGAAATTTCAGAAAAACAAAGGGGACTGCCCAACTGATCGGGTTTCAAGCATGCCCACGAGCCCACGACACTATAACAATTCTTTCAATGACTATCCGAAATCTGAAGATAGTGAGGGAAGTTCCGAGTTCAATGTAGGATCTGAGGGAGCTATAACTCTGAACCAAACAAGTCAGCTAAGTAATATAGCATCACCAGTTGGTTATGGTTTTCATGGAAATGGGGGCAGCACAACTAGTCTTGGTGGAGGTGCTCTTAGGGGACTAGCATCTAATACAAATAATGGAGATAACAATGGCAACACTAATTGTTACGGTTATCGGTATGGTAATGACAATGCTAATTGTTATGGTAACCGTAGTGACAATAGCAATGGTTACGGTTATACTAATGGTAATGGTGGTCATGTTGGAGTTCTAGCAAATGGGAGCATGGTCAGTGCATCACTGCCGTCCAATCTAGAACAAACAGTACAGAAGCCAGTGCCCACTTTGAATTTATTTCCATGTACTACGATGCTTGCCATGGATAATCAAAACAATATAAGGCAACAGGAGCTTCTACCACAGTTATATCGACTCAGCTATGACTGTAGCATTGGAGGGATAAGGATGTTGCCTTGGCCTCTGGATGATGGTGAAGACCTGCTCAGAAGCTACCTTGGTGAGAACGAGGACATGCAAAATACCGCAACGATGGACATGGCCCATGGAATGCAGAATGCAGCAACTATGGACATGACACAAGGAATACCGAATGCTGCAACTGTGGAGATGACCCAAGAAATTTCAGGAGATGGTGCTGCTCGTCAGACCAGTGCAGTGCAGCTTCAGGGCCTCGGCAGTGAGTTTTTCAGCAGGGAGAGAACTACTGTTGAAACAGCCAGCACATCAGGTGCAGGTGGACTAGTAACAGATGAGATGATGCATGGGATAAATATGGATGAATTTGAGAACTTTATGCACCAGAAGGTATGTACTATTCTCAGTATTAGCATGCCTGCATTTTTCTATTTCATTGTCCTTGGAAAATTGGCGAGAACTTAATTTTGTGCAAAATAATGATGCAAATACATTTAGCGTTTGGCTGCAACTTACAATTCTTGTCGCGGAAGTACAAAAATAACTTTTGCGAGATGCATTTCCATTCATTTTAAGTTTTGTACGTACTTTGCATTGAATCAGATTTAGTTACGCCTCATGTCTTTGTGAAGATCATCATTTTTGGTTAGTTTAGATATTACTTCATGGCTATTGGGAATATGAGTATTTAACGGATACTATAAATTTTTGACTCTGCTCACCGTCAGACATGTTTTCGTACTCACCGTCAGACATGTTTAGAGGCAAAGCATCTGAGCATACATTATCATACGGTTCGCATCACGATATTTGAAACAAGTAAAAGGTTATGTTACTGTATATTGACTATATTTTCTGCTCACTTGGGATTATTTATCTACTCACGGAACACATATCCATGCTACAAGGAAAATAATACTGAGAGCAGAAATGTATCATGGTTCGATCTGTACTCTCCCAAGCAATAAGCATTCTTTTGCAAAAACTGGCTGAAGCTACCTATTCTACTACAGTCTTCCAGTATAGAATGCAGGAAAATATTTGATAAAGGGGGAGAATAATTAAGGTTGTTACCAAAGTTGAACATTTATCTGTCTGGACTAATATTTTGGTCTACGTACTGTCATTACCTTTTCCTTGTGCCTTTCTTTCTAACATTGCCTCTTTCTCATAAAGATGCTAGCATTAGTGTGCAACTGTAGAACACACCAGAATTGATGGCACGTGCACATATGGCATTTTACATAGGACCATAGAATGTACTTATCCTTATTGCACTTTGACAATGGCGTGTGCCAACTCAGAATGTCCTTACCCTTGTTGCACTTTGACAATTTTTTGATAATAATTGTAGATCTGAAGGCATGGAGGAGCCCGTGTGGGAGCAAAGTGAAATTAGAGGAAGCACACATAGAACCAAGAAAAAAAAAGATATATGTCTATTTTGCTCCTGTATAAATGTTGAAGAAGATTCAGTACTATAATCTGTTTCTTTTGCCTTGGTTGTTTTATTAATGTGAAATGAGATAAACTGATAATAGTTGAACAGAACAAAATTGCATCTCCGTTATGCAATCCATCATTATTATTCTTATTTATTTACCTGTTATGTAGAGTAGTAATTTATCCACAGCTTTACTCCATCGAATTTTTGCGCCCTCCACCGGCGGTATAGGCCACGGTGCCAGTTCTGCACGAACAAAACATGTCGACCTAGGACTCGACCATGTTCCACTACTGGTCGCCTTGGGTAGGGCACTGGCATGGACTACCCAGGTCCATCACCAGAGACCTGAGGTAGCTATTGTTGTAAATTTTCCATCACATTTTTTTGCATGCATTTAGGGATACTATTGTCATTCCCCGCAAAAAAAAAGGGATACTATTGTCGTGATAGACTGGCATTTGTCAGTCGCCCTTGTACCACACACTGACTTCGCTTCTGCTCCCGTAAGGCATTGCACATCCATATTAGTACGGCCAGTGGTGACGGTGTCCTGCCCCAGGGGTCCCTCACCGCATCAGTTCCCGACCGGGTGGGTCGAGCTGTGGACCCCTAGGCCGGTGCCACCCTAGGCCAAATTAGGTGACACGTGGCGTTTATCCGGAAGACTACAAAGGACATGCGGTACAAGCCGAAGACACCAGAGGCGTGTATGTTATATAAGCCGGTGGCCGGGCTCGTCGATAGATCATCGACAATCCCTTGGTACTATACCTACTCTTTGTACACACCCCTATCGCAATATACACGAGCAGGAGTAGGGTATTACCTAGATCGTCAGGGCCCGAACCTAGGTAATAGCTTGGCACCTATTACCATCCAGCCCATTCACCTCCCCGGGATACCCTACCGTGGGATCTGCCGGAATTGTCTCCGACATTTGTGGCCTATATATCCCCGCTAGGTGAACTTAGAGGCTTGTTGGGAGCTCAGATTGGATCCGGCGGGATCTACCCGCTGGGACAAATGTTCGTCTTTGGTGGCGCCACGTTCGTCGCCGACTCGACTTGCCATCTTGGCCAGATCAAGAATTTTGCTCCACGCCGAATCGTCAGATTCATCAATTTGGAGTACTTCGCAGACTCTTGCGGAGAGCTGATTCTCCGAGGTATGGCTTTATCCTGTGCCAAGGAGCAGCAGGAAGAGGTTGAATTTTTTAACTACCAACCACCCATCTAATCGCAAACATCCAGGATCTTACCAAGGTGCTCACTGGCACAACAGAGGAGATGGAAGACGTGGAGGAGGAGACCGGCGAGTGTGCGACAGCCGGCTGCCAGCCGCGGCGCCCTTACGCCCATGGAAGGCGACCTCCGTCCAGAATTGCTACATAGTAGACACTTTAAACGCCAGCAATGATGACGCCCCCAACGATCAAAACTACGAGCCGCGCGCCAGTGCGAAGGCTGACGACCCGGTAGCCAAGGAGCCGGCAGCTGGGCTTTGCAGCGTGCTCTGCGACAGGGACATCCAAGCCCTGGACACGTCTCTCGGAAGCCCGACGAATGACCACTCTCGCATGCGCGTCGTTAATGCCACGGGTTACGTTCTGAGCGAGAAGTCCCCCCCCCCCCCCACCCCCACTCTAGATTTTGCCGGAGAATGTCATTTGCTGCAGTGGGAATGGTCACCGATAGCCGGAGGGGCATCGTCGGGCCATCCTTTTAATGCTGCCCATTGGGAACCCATGCATGCACTGGAAATTGGTGACACGTGAATGTGTCAGTTTCAAATTCTCGTCGATCAAAGCAGGAAAAATGCCATCAACGTTTGATCAGATACCCATGACCGGACACAAACTATGAGGGTCAATCATGAACTAATACCACTGATGAGCCAAGTATGATGTACCATATCAGTGATAAAATTTCGTGTGCACGAGATGGCAAAACATCTCATCACTGACCAGCCATATTTTCACCGGTGAGTGTTAACTTCCTCAGACGAGCCGAGAGGCTCATCACTAGCGCGTCCACGCAGGCCGGTCTGTGGCGACACACATCACTGACGCATGGCGAGAGGCCGGTCTGTGATGAGGGGTCAGTAGTGTTCAGATCTGTAGTATGGTGGGCGCCGATTGTCGCAGCAGCCATGTTCCGTCGGGATGGCCCATCATGGAAAAGGCCAATAGAAGTGGATGACTCCGACAAGGGAGGTTCCGATGGCAGGACTAACAAGAAGACCAAGTTCCAGTGGACTAAACATAAGCATGCATTATTCCTCAGAGCCGCCGACCAAATCAAGGAAACAAAAGGTGTGTGACACTCATTAAAACGGGTGGTCAAATATCTCCCATGAATGGCATAGAAAGGGGTATTTATTAAGTTTCACCTCTTCAAATCCAATCAAAAGAGGTTGGCCCTAATGGAAATAACTAAAATTACACAAAAAGATAGAACAAATGAAGAGACCTACGACATTTGCTTAAATATCATAAAGTAGTGTAGAAAACATAAGTAGTGAGCGCAGTAGTGGTATTGACACAAACTCCGAAATAAAATAATATGTGCATCTGTGGTTACCAGGAAAAGCAAATACAAATGAGTTAATCCTCACTCCACACAATCGAGCACAACTTCACGTTGATCACATGAGGAAGTACAGGAGAGAGTAGTGTTGCCCCACTAAGAGGTAGTTGGCATAAGGGACACTAGGAAAGCGGGGAGTGTTGTGATCTCGCCTAATGGAAGACCAATGGATCAGTATTGATCATGTGTATGGAGCATAGAGATGTGAAATTTGTCCAGGCAAGTTTCCAGAGACTATGTTGTAGACTAGCTTGATGGCAAGGATGCCTTCTCTTACTTTCTTCTTTAAAAACAAGTTAGTGCCACGCTCAGAGTTATATAGTAGAAGTGGCGTTGACAAATATATGTGTGGGCATGTGCACGCGCGTGTGTAAACTACACTTATCTTTAAATCGACCTTGAGGGATATGTTGGGTACTTGCCATGCATGATATCCCCATCCTCCTCGAGATGCTGACACAAAGACTCGGGTGCTGCAGCTACTAAGGTACGTCCGTCAGTCTTTTATCTACCTGCTGCAGTTTCTTCTGCATGCAGTGACATCCAAGATGTTACCAGAGGAGGCGTTGAGAAAGTTGCAGGATAACCCAAAGGGGATTAACCTCATCATGACCGTGTGCATACCCAAGGGACGAGAATCGATGGCTTCGCCATCCTTGAAAACGCTAACGATAGTCTGGTCATTTGTAAGTCATCCACATCCACATGTATGTATTGTCAATTCTAGAGTTTTTTTATGTTCCAATTTATAGATTCACGCATATCTACTTGTAATCCATAAGAAGAAAGAGGTGGAAGTATAGATTGATAGATCTGGCCTTGGATTTAAGAGGGTAGTTTGGACAAGCATTTTCCTCTTTGTTAACTTGGTAATATTCCAGCATTCATGTGGTCATACCTCATCATGTGTGTTGCTAAGCAGGGAACTGAGTCATGTCTCATAAGTCGAGCCATACATGAGCCCAACCAAGTTTGAAGGAAAATTAGCTGTCTGAAAGAAAGGACATATATGTCCACTTGATAGGATTGTTCTCTTGTGTGTGTGTGTGTGTGTGTGTGTGTGTGTGTGTGTGTGTGTAAACTACACTTAGCTTTTAAATTGACATTAGCAACACATTGGGGTCGTCGCTGTAGATGAAGTCTGGATCCTCCTCAAGACACTAACGCAAATACTCACGCGCTCGGCTGACATCGTTGTGGGGTCGTCGTTGTTGGTCAGATTGGTCGAAGCAGTGCTTCTCCGCTTCCTCCTCAGCTTTTGCCGGAGAATGTCATTTGTTGCAGTGGGAATGGTCACCGATAGCCGGACGGGCGACGTCGGTCAGTCCTGTCAATGCTGCTAATGGGAAACCCACGCATGCGCTGGAAAATGGTGACGCGTGAATGCATCTAAGTTTCACATTCTCATCGCTCAAAGTGGGAAAACTTACATTAACTTTAAATCAGATACCCATGACCGGACACTAACTATGACCATCAATGATGAACTAATACCACTGATGAGCCAAGTATGATGTACCATCTATGATAAAATTTCGTGTGCACGAGGTGGATAAACATCTCATCACTGACTTGCCATATTTTCACCGGTGAGTGTTAACTTCCTCAGATGGCCCGGGAGGTTTATCACTAGCGCGTCCACGCAGGCCGGTTTATGATGACACACATCACTCATGCATGGAGAGAGGCGGTCTATTATGAGGGGTCGGTAGTGTTCAGATCTGTAGTTGTGGTGGATGCCGATTCTCGCAGCAGCCATGTTGTCCGCCAGGATGGCCCATCAAGGAAAAGGCCAATAGAAGTGGATGACTCCAACAAGGGAGGCTCCGATCGCAGGACTATCATGAAGACTAAGTTCCAGTGGACTGCACATAAGCATGCATTATTCCTCAGAGCCGCCAACCAACTCAAGGAAACAAAAGGTATGTGACACTTCTTAAAATGGGTGGTAAAATATCTCTCATGCATGGAATTGCAAGGGGTATTTATTATGTTTCACCTCTTCCAATCTAGTGAAAAGAGGCTTGACCTAATGGAAATGACTTAAATTACATAAAATGATAGAACAAAATAAGAGACCAATGACATTTGCTTAAATATCATAAAGTAGTGTAAAATACATAAGTAGTGAGCGTAGTAGTGGTATTGAGAGAAACTCCGAAATAAAATAATGTGTGCATCTGTGTTAACAGGAAAAGTAAATACACATGGGTGAATCCTCACTCCACACAATCGAGCACCACTACAAGTTGATCACACGAGTTATATAGTAGGAGTGGCGTTGACAAATATATGTATGGGCATGAGCGCGCATGTGTGTAAACTACACTTATCTTTAAATCGACCTTGAGGGATATATTGGGATACTTGCCATGGATGATGTCCCCATCCTCGTCGAGATGCTGACGCAAAGACTCAGGTCCTGCAGCTACTAAGGTACATCTGTCAGTCATCTACTACCTGCTGCAGTTTCTTCTTCATGTTCTTGCAATATATAGATCGACCACTTTGTGTGTGTTGGTGCATGCAGTGACAACCAAGATGTTACCGGAGGAGGCTTTGAGACAGTTGCAGGATAACCCAAAGGGGATAACCTCATCATGACCGTCGTGCATACCCAGGGGACGAGAATCGACGGCTTCGCCCTCCTCGAGAACGCTAAGGATAGTAGCCGGCCATTTGTAAGTCATCCACATCCACATGCATGCATGTTTAATTCTAGCTTGTTTTGACGTTCCAATTTATAGATCTACAGGTATTTACTATTACTCCATAAGAAGAAAGAGGTGGAAGTACAAATTGATAAATCTGGCCTTGGGTGTAAGAGGGTAGTTTCGACTAGCATTTTCCTCATTGTTAACTTGGTAATATTACAGCATTCATGTGGTCATACCTTATCATGTGTGTTGCTAAGCGGGGGAATTGAGTCATGTCTCGTAAGTCCAGCCATACATGAGCCCACACAATTTAAATTGAGCCAAGTTAGCTGTCTGAAAGAAAGGACATAAATGTTCACTTGATAGGATCTTTCTCTTGTGTGTGGATGCGTCTGTGTGAGTAGACTACACTTATATTTAAATTGAACTTTAGGAATAGGTTGGGTTCGTCGTTGAGGACGAAGTCCCCATCCTCCTCGAACACTGACGCAAATACTCACGTGCTCAACCGACATCGTTGTGGGCTCGTCGTTGTTGGTTAGCATGGTTGAAGGAGCGCTTCTCCACTTCCTCCTCAACTTTTGCCGGAGAATGTCATTAGTTGCAGTGGGAATGGTCACCGATAGCCGGATGGGCGTCAGCGGGTCATCCTTGCAATGCTTCTCATTGGGAACCCATGCCTTCACTTGAAAATGGTGACGCGTTGAATGCATCTAAGTTTCACATTCTCATCGATTAAAGCGGGAAAACTGCTATTAACTTTTGATCAGATACCCATGACTGGACACTAACTATGACGGCCAATGATGAACTAATACCACTGACGAGCCAAGTATGATGTACCATCTGTGATAAAAAGTTGTGTGCACGAGGTGGAAAAATATCTCACCACTGAATGGCCATATTTTCATTGGTGAGTGTTAACTTGCTCAGATGGCACGAGAGCTCATCACTAGCGCGTCCACGCAGGATGGTCTATGATGACACACATCACTGAAGCATGGTGAGAGGCTGGTCTGTGATGAGGGGTCAGTAGTATTCAGATCTGTAGTTGTGATGGATGCCGAGTCTCGCAGCAGGCATGTTGTTCGTCAGGACGGCCCATCAAGGAAAAGGCCAATAGAAGTGGATGACTCTGAAAAGGGAGGCTCCGATGGCACGACTAACAAGAAGACCAAGTTCAAGTGGACTGCACATAAGCATGGATTATTCCTCAGAGCCGCCGACCAACTCTTGGAAACAAAAGGTGCGTGACAATTATTAAAACAGGTGGTAAAATATCTCTCATGCATGGAATTGCAAGGGGTATTTATTAAGTTTCACCTTTTCAATTCCAGTCAAAAGAGGCTTGACCTAATGGACATGACTTAAATTACAGAAAATGATAGAACAAAATAAGAGACCTACGACCTCTGCTTAAATATCATAAAGTAATGTAAAACACATAAATAGTGAGCGTAATAGTGGTATCTTCACAAACTCGCAAATAAAGTACTGTGTGCATCTGTGTTACCAGGAAAAGTAAATACATATCGGTTAATCCTCACTCCGCATAATCGAGCACGGCTTCATGTTGGTCACATGAGGAAGCGCATGCGAGAGTAGTGTTGCTCCACTAAGAGGTAGTTGGCATAAGGGACACTAGGGAAGTGGGGAGTGTTGTGATCTAGCATAATGGAGGACCAATGGACGAGTATTGATTTTGTTTATGGAGCATAAAGATGTGAAATTCATCCAAGCAAGTTTCCAGAGACTATCATATAGACTAGCTTGATAACAAGGATGCTTTCCCTTACTTTATTCTTATAGACAAGTTAGTGCCACACTCACAGTTATATAGTAGGAGTGGCGTTGAAAATATGTGTGTGTTTTTGTGTGCGCGCGTGTGTGTAAACTACACTTATCTTTAAATGGAACTTTAGGGATATGTTGGGGTACTTGCCATGGATGAAGTCCCCATCCAACTCGACATGTTGACGCAAATACTCAGGTGCTACAAATACCAAGGTACGTTTGTTAGTCTTCGATCTACATTGCGTGTGTTGGTGTGTGTGCAGTCACTACTACAGGAATGCCTTGCAGTGGCGGGCGCTACAAGCCCATCAGTGGCAGGCGAGGCTCTCAGGGGCGCCCGCCACTGATCTCCCGCCACTTCTAAGTTGTCTCTAGATGTATGCATTTGTTAATTCACCTGATGATTGATCTGTAGATAGCTAGTTACAGTTTTGCGCATAAAATATCAGATAAATCAATCAATCCAAGGTCAAGGGGAATATTGAATCTAGAGTCACATAGGCATGTACTCACTGGTATTCTCGAAGATGCCGTGATACATACGAGTCGACTCAGACATAGTTTCAGCAGTAACGCGATAGCTTTTTTATTATTTTTTTGCCAGCAGTAGCGGCTGCAGTTACCAGGATATAGCGAGCATCCGGGTTAGACGTTTAATCCTCCCTGTAGGGATTGTTCTCCTCCTCTGAGCTTCTCATGTACATCTCGATCTCATACTGCTCCTTGCCCTGAAGTTATCAAGTAAAGCACATTGACAAATAGTTGGCACACCCAAGATTTAAAGAAAATAATACTTATATGAAATATGTTGCGTGTGGGACGACCACACAACGTCTCAGCGTCCACCCGGTTTACCCTCCAGAGAAGAGAAGTGACATATGGAGGTACTAGCATATAAATGCAAGCTTGCTAGTAAGTAGTGACTAGTTTGGCAGTTCGCTGGGGTCTCTTACGCCCTCGACTCATTACGGGCGAGCACCACTCTACGAGGCTTTGGTGCGAGGGTGTGACCAGGCCAGCAGCTAAGATGGAGAACGGCCGCGACGCCTTCGCCTTCGGCGCCGATGAGGGGATTAGGGTCCTCGCTGTGGATGAAGATCCCATCCACCTCGAGACCATGACCCAAACACTCAGGCGCTGCGGCTACAAAGATATATCGTCCGGTGCATCCTCGCTACAGTTTTATCTTTCTGCTCTTGCAATAATACCGGCGACCTCGCGTGTTCGTACGTGCAGTGAGAACCAAGGCCTCACTCGCAAAGGCACTACGAGAGGTACAGCAGAACCCAGACGGGATTGATCTCATCTTGACCGTGGCGCACACCGCAGAGAAGGAATGGACGACTTCACACTCCCCGTGCACGCTAGGGATCATTACCCAGTCATCCGTAAGTCCTCCACATGTGTGCATTCGTTAATCCACCTGATGATCTATCTGCACGTAGCTACTGATAGTTCTGTACATAAAAAATCTAATAAATCAATAAATCCAAGGTCAAGGGGAATTTTGAATCTAGAGCATGTACTCACTGGTGTTCTCAAAGATGTCGCGATACGTACGAGTCGGCTCAGACGTAGTTTCTACAGTTACACTATAGCTGTTTTATTTTTTTGCCAGCAATAATGGCTGCAGTTACCACGATAGCGAGCATCCACGTTAGACTTATCCTCGAGCGCTACTAATATCTCCCATGCTTGGCATAGCAAGGGGTATTTATTCATTTTCACCTTTTCCAATCCAGAAAAAAAGAGGCTTGCTAATGGAAATGACTTAAATTACACACACAAAAATAGAACAAAATAAAAGACCTACGACATTTTTTAAATATCATAAAGCAGTGTAAAACACATAAGTATTGAGCGTAGTAATGGTATTGAGACAAACTCACAAATAAAATAATTTGTGCATCTGTGTTACCAGGAAAAGTAATTACACATCGGTGAATCCTCACTCCTCACATTCAAGCACGACTACATGTTGATCACATGAGGAAGCGCATGAGAAAATATTGTTGCTCCACTAAGAGGTAGCTGGCATACGGCACACTAGGGAAGTGGGAAGTTTTGCGATCTTGCATAATGCAGGACCAATGGATCAATATTGATTCTGTGTATGGAGCATAGAGATGTGAAATTCATCCAGGCAAGTTTAGAGAGACTGCGATATATACTAGCTCGATGACAAGGATGTTTTCCCTTACTTACTTCCTTAAAAACAAGTTAGTGACACACTCACAGTTATATAATAGGAGTGGCCTTGAAAATATAAGTGTGTGTGTGTGTGTGTGTGTGTGTGTGAACTACACTTATCTTTAAATAGAACTTTAGGGATATGTTGGGATACTTGCCATGGATGAAGTCCCCATCCACCCCGAGATGCTGACACAAATACTCAGGTGATGCAGCTACCAAGGTACGGTTCGTCAATCTTTGATCTACATGCTGTAGTTTCCTCTTCATGTTCTTGCAACATATAGATCGGCAACCTTACATGTGTTGGTGTGTGCAGTCACTGCTGCAAGAATGCCTAGCAGTGGCGGGCGAGTCTCTCAGGGGCGCCCGCCACAGCTAAGTTGTCTCCACATGTATGCATTTGTTAATTCACCTGACGAACGATTTGCACATAGCTAGTGATGGTTTTGCACATAAAATATCAGATAAATCAATCAATCCAAGGTTAAAGGGGACTTTTGTATCTAGAGTCAATGAGGCATGCACTCACTGGTGTTATCAAACATGTTGTGATACGTACGAGTCGGCTCAGACTCAATTTCAGTAGTAACACTATAGCTTCTTTATTTATTTTTTCCCAGCAATGATGGCTGCAGTTACTAGGATAGCGGGCACCAGGGTTAGAATTTTCCTCCTCCCCGTAGGGATCGTTCTCCTCGGCCGAGCTCCTCAGGTACATCTCGATCTCGTACTGCTACTTGCACTAACGTTATTTCTGCATCGCTGCTACTCCTCATTGATACGTTTTCGACGTATATATAATTTTTGATTGTTTCATGCTATTATATTGTCAATCTTGTCTGCTTAATATGTCATTTTATATCATTTTTATGGACTAACCTATTAACTTAGTGCCCAGTGTCAGTTCCTGTTTTTTTGCATATTTCTTTGTTTCACGGAAAAACCATGTCAAACAAAGTTCAAACACGATGAAATTTTACGGTGATTTGTTTTGGACCAGAAGAGACCCAGGAAGTTTCGGGGAGGCACCAGACGATGATCGAGGGGGGCACAAGCTCAGGTGGCGCTCCCCCGGGGGCGCGCCATGTGAGCTTGTGGGCCTACCGTGTCTCTGTTTGCCCTAATTTCAACTCTATAAATTCACAAATATTCAGAAACTACCAGAGCGAGACCCGAAACAATTCTTCCGCTGCCGCAAGCCTCTGTTCTTCCGCGATCCCATCTGGAGGCCTCCACCGGTACTCTGTCGGAGGGGGAAACCATTGGGGAGGCAATCTTCATCAACCTTGCTTCATCCATGATGATGTGTGAGTAGTTCCTACAGGACCAAGCCCGGTCCTGAGATTTCGGGGGCCCGGGGCGAAACTAGAACAGGGGCCCTTTAATATAATCATCAAGATAACCAATATATATCTATATAAAATGTTATAAACTAACAATTAAATGCACAAAAACGATATTCATCTCAAGTAATTTATAACTATTATCTGAAAACAAAATCTAACATTCTCAGATGCAAAGTCACTAATAATGTTGTTATTTGTGGAAAGAGACCAAGAGAGATACTTTATGCAAAATTTGGCGGTCACAATGACCGGTGGGCAGGGTGTGGTGTCCTCTTTGTAACTCGGCCTCTCGACCCGGCCACGTGGGGGTGATGATGGGCGTGTTCAACCAAGATGCACGGGAGATCAAGCATTGGTCGTACTAGATCAAGCATCGGTCATTGGAGGTCGCACATGAGATCGAGCCAAATTGTGGATACCATCTTATAAGACAAATTAGGCTGGTGATGATGCAAGATGAACTGAACTTTTGGTATGGCAAAACCAATAGCAAAAACATTTCTATGACTTAAAATGTATAATCAACTAGATACGAAAAAACAGATAATAAAAACTACAATGGACAGCATATTAGGTTCAAGGTTGGATATATAACACGTACCTCACTAAATAAAGTTGTTAGAATAATCGGCCATCAATTTGTAACATGAAATCAACTATTAAAAATATATGAATTAGTAAAAAATATTTTTAGGATCAATTGATCGCTAATTCCATCTTCGGGTAAAGGGGTTGCTCCAACTCAAGAAAAGGGGGATTGCTAATTCTGCTGAACTGGTATTTTGAATTGGAGCTGACTGTGTGACCTACCACCATTTTCCAACTCAAAACAAAAGGGGATTGCTAATTCAATTGTTCCAACTTTTTTTTTGAGGGGCATTCAATTGTTCCAACTAGCCTGGTGTGACCCACCGCCATTTTTCTTGGAGCTGACCCATTAGGCTAGCACAAGACATGAGTTGAAGAAAGAAAAAGGCCCAAGGCCCAGCCGCTAAAGAAAAATAGTAACGTTTCAGCCTTCTTCTTCCTGGAGACAGATCGAACAGCCTTCATGGCGCCTCCAGCGAGCAGTTTTTGATCTGATAGAAGAACTCACACATACCTGGCCGGGGCCCCCTTGCTTTCGGGGGCCCGGGGCGGCCACCCCTCCTCAGGGCCGGCCCTGTACAGGACCTACGGGTCCATAGCAGTAGTTAGATGGCTTTCTCTCTCTTTTTGATCTTCAATACAATGATCTCTTCAGAGATCTACTTGATGTAATTCTCATGGTGTGTTTCTTGGGATCCGATGAATTGTGGCTTTATGATCAGATTATTCATTGAAAGTATTTGAATCTTTTCTGAGATCTATTTATGTGTGATTTTATACCTATGTATGCTTTCCGATCTATGAGTTTTCTTTGGCCAAGTTGATGAGTAGATCTTCAGAGGAAGTGGTACATAGTAGTGGGTTCAATCTTGCGGTGTCCTTACTTTGTGACAGGAGGAGTTGCAAGGCACGTATTGTATTGTTGCTACTAAGGATGACGATAGGGTTTGAACATATTGTTTGGTCTTACTTTGTCTATATTATGTCATCTTGCTTAAAGCATTACTCTGTTTGTCATGAACTTAATACTTTGAGATGCATTGCTGGATAGCGGTCTCGGGGTGGAGTAATAGTAGTAGGCGTCAGTAAGTTTAACGGTCAACTTATCACGAATGTAATGCCTATATGAATCATGCCATGAAGAATCATAATCATACCTATGCGCAATTCTGTTAATTGTCCAACAGTAATTTGTTTACTCATCGATGTTATGCTTATGTGAGAGATGCCTCTAGTGAACCTATGGCCCTCGGGTCCATTCTCCATTATTACTAAAAAGCTAAAAAAATTCAATGTTTTATTTTATTTTATTATATACCTATCACTATATTTAATCCTTGCAATTGGCGAGAACAAGGGGATTGACAACCCTCTTGCCTTAGTTGGGTGCAAGCATTTGCTTTCTGTGTGTGCAGGTACCGTTCACGTTGTTTGTGTGGCGTCTCCTATTGGTTCGATAAACCTTGGTTCTTAACTGAGAGAAATACTATCTGCTACTATACTACATCACCCTTCCTCTTCAGGGAAATCCCAACACTATCACAAGCAGCACTCATCCGGCCGGTTATTTCTGTGTGCCTCTTCTTGCTTTTCCTTCGATGCAAGCAGCATGAGTGCAGGGGTATTTTGCAGCTTCCCTCTTTGTCAGCATAGAGTGTTGTGGTCTCGTGCATAAGCCCGCATCACGTGCACGCTCGCGAGTCAAGCCTTAATAGAAGGAAAAAATAAAACCAAAATTGTAGATACATTTGAGACGTATCAGATCCACCTTCTGAGATAATCGTGCGTGAGTACGATGGATATAGCCATTAATTTCGGGAGTATGCATTTTGGAAGGCACGTAAATTAATGCCTTGCGTCCATTCTGTTTTAATCTCGAGCACTACTAATATCTCCCATTCATGGTACAGCAAGGGGTACTTATTAATTTTCACCTCTTCCAATGCACACAAAAGAGGCTAGCTAATGGAAATGACTTATATTACACAAAAATTAGAACAAAATAAGAGACGTACGACATTTACTTAAATACTCCCTCCGGTCCTTTTTACTTTGCGTCTAAGATTTTTTCGTTTTTCCCGTATTGCTCTGCGCATTCCCTTGTTCTCTCGCTGCTTTCCTATTCTGCCCACATCATCCGCCTCCCATGCAACCAATCCCATGCATACATTAACTGCTCTCCTTCCTATTGTTGCGCTGGTGGGGGACAAACCAGGGACGGGATAGCAATCGAGGAGGAATAGCCAATCGCGCATGCACAATTATTACGGCCCAGCTCTCTGGATGCATGCAGCTTACTCTAGCGAAGGGCAAATTAGTCCAGAAAAACGAAAAAGGCTGCCCTCCTTGGTATCCGGGTCTGGAGTTATACGCTGAGTAAAAAGGACTGAAGGGAGTATCATAAAGTAGTGTAAAACACATAAGTAGTGAGCATATATAGTAGTGGTATTGACACAAACTGTGCATCTGTGTTACCAAGAAAAGTAAATACAAATGGGTGAATCCACACTCCACACAATCAAGCACAACTACACGTCGATCGCATGAGAAAGCGCATGAGAGAATATTGTTGCTCCACTAAGAGGTAGTTGGCATAAGGCACACTAGGTAAGCGGGAAGTGTTCGATCTTGCATAACGGAGGACCAATGGATCAGTATTGATTACGTGTATGGATCATAGAGATGTGAAATTTATGGAGGCAAGTTTGCAGAGACTACGATATAGACTAGCTTGATGACAAGGATGCTTTCCCATACTTTCTTCCTTGAAAACAACTTAGTGCCACACTCACAGTTATATGGTAGGAGTGTCATTGGAAATATATGTGTGTGTGCGCGCGCCCGTGCGCGTGTGTAAACTACACTGAACTTTAAATGGAACTTTAGGGATATGTTGGGGTACTTGCCATGGATGAAGTCCCCATCCAACTCGAGATGTTAAAGCAAATACTCAGGTGCTACAGCTACCAAGGTACGTTCGTTAGTCTTCGATCTACCTGTTGTACTTTCCTCTTCATGTTCTTCCAATATATAGATCAGCCACCTTGCATGCGTTGGTGCGCGCAGTCACTACTGCAGGAATGCCTAGCAATGGCGGGCACTAGAAGCCCATCAGTGGCGGCCAAGGCTCTCAGGGGCGCCCGCCACTGATCTCCCGAGACTTCTAAGTTTTCTCCACATGTATAGTGGCGGACGGGGCGGTTTGCGGGCCACCGATATATTTTTAATGGCCAGGAGAAATTTAGCACACCTGTTTAGGCCCCAAAAAGGCCGAAAACTGTAAAACAGCTGAAAATATACGGGGAGTTTGCTCTAACCACAAGAAAATCTTTGTCGAGCCTCCCCATGTTTGCGTTGTCATAACCTTTACTCTTTACATATGACAGTCTTTTTCTTCAGTTTCTATACACTTGTAGGCTTGCTTATGTAGGTTGTTTGCTACCAGTGGCAAAGCTTAAACCTGCCAATAACTTGTCATCAGAGTGCTAGTGTTGCCGCATCGCCGACGTTGTCATGGTATTCTCACGGCAGATGCCATGAGATGGCTAAAAATGGGGGGCTACGTAAGGACGCCGGGGGGCTCCAGAGGCGAGGTCGGCACGCGTAAGTGTGAGACACGAGACGTACCCAGGTTCGGGGCCCTCCGAAGAGGTAATACACCTAGTCCTGCCGAATGGAGTATGGAGTACACAAGGGCTACAAGGTTGCTCGTGGAGCTGTTTGGGCGGAGGAGGAAGAAGGGGCTAGACCTCCGTTCTACCTCTCCTGTGGGTGTGTGTGTGTTACTGATCGCTCGACTGAGAGAGAGTGAACTCAGAAGAGGACGACGTAGTTGCGAACCCCTCTGCATGGAGGCCTCCTGGGGGGTCTTATAGGCCGACCCCCGAGGGTTACATGGGTAAAGCTGAGAGAGGCGGGAACGAGCGTCCGCGAGCATGCCGATGCGAGGAGCCCTTGGGACACTTTATAAATCAGTGCCCAGGGGACAAGGAGCACTGTAGATGATGAAGATGCACTGTAGATGAACAGCACGCTGACGAGCGAACAGTGCACCGCTATTCGCCAATAGTGCGCTGCCATCGGGTACGGCCGTCGCGTCTGCGTGTGTCCTATGGGACGTCGTAGTTGACTTGGGGCAGCCGGCTGGCTGGAGCAGCCGGCCGCGGGCGCGAGCCGGAGCAGCCGGCTGGCTGGAGAAGCCGGCTGACTAGAGCAGCCGGCCGCGGGCGCGAGCCGGAGCAGTCGGCCCGGGCGGGCAGGCACCCCGTCCGGCTCACCGTCTTGGGGCCACCCGGGGGTCATCCCCCCGACAGTAGCCTCCGAGCCTCCGGGCGACTTGGAGAGTCGGGCAGAGGGTTTTCGCAGGTGTTGCAGCAGAAGTCGTCGATGATAGCCGGCTGCGGGAGGCATGGAGGAGCCCGTGTGGGAGCAAAGTGAAATTAGAGGAAGCACACATAGAACCAAGAAAAAAAAAGATATATGTCTATTTTGCTCCTGTATAAATGTTGAAGAAGATTCAGTACTATAATCTGTTTCTTTTGCCTTGGTTGTTTTATTAATGTGAAATGAGATAAACTGATAATAGTTGAACAGAACAAAATTGCATCTCCGTTATGCAATCCATCATTATTATTCTTATTTATTTACCTGTTATGTAGAGTAGTAATTTATCCACAGCTTTACTCCATCGAATTTTTGCGCCCTCCACCGGCGGTATAGGCCACGGTGCCAGTTCTGCACGAACAAAACATGTCGACCTAGGACTCGACCATGTTCCACTACTGGTCGCCTTGGGTAGGGCACTGGCATGGACTACCCAGGTCCATCACCAGAGACCTGAGGTAGCTATTGTTGTAAATTTTCCATCACATTTTTTTGCATGCAT
Organism: Elymus sibiricus; assembly: GCA_039707655.1. Classification (NCBI taxonomy): domain Eukaryota; kingdom Viridiplantae; phylum Streptophyta; class Magnoliopsida; order Poales; family Poaceae; genus Elymus; species Elymus sibiricus. Next base: position 34,079,284 of record CM077674.1, read on the forward strand.
TTAGGGATACTATTGTCATTCCCCGCAAAAAAAAAGGGATACTATTGTCGTGATAGACTGGCATTTGTCAGTCGCCCTTGTACCACACACTGACTTCGCTTCTGCTCCCGTAAGGCATTGCACATCCATATTAGTACGGCCAGTGGTGACGGTGTCCTGCCCCAGGGGTCCCTCACCGCATCAGTTCCCGACCGGGTGGGTCGAGCTGTGGACCCCTAGGCCGGTGCCACCCTAGGCCAAATTAGGTGACACGTGGCGTTTATCCGGAAGACTACAAAGGACATGCGGTACAAGCCGAAGACACCAGAGGCGTGTATGTTATATAAGCCGGTGGCCGGGCTCGTCGATAGATCATCGACAATCCCTTGGTACTATACCTACTCTTTGTACACACCCCTATCGCAATATACACGAGCAGGAGTAGGGTATTACCTAGATCGTCAGGGCCCGAACCTAGGTAATAGCTTGGCACCTATTACCATCCAGCCCATTCACCTCCCCGGGATACCCTACCGTGGGATCTGCCGGAATTGTCTCCGACATTTGTGGCCTATATATCCCCGCTAGGTGAACTTAGAGGCTTGTTGGGAGCTCAGATTGGATCCGGCGGGATCTACCCGCTGGGACAAATGTTCGTCTTTGGTGGCGCCACGTTCGTCGCCGACTCGACTTGCCATCTTGGCCAGATCAAGAATTTTGCTCCACGCCGAATCGTCAGATTCATCAATTTGGAGTACTTCGCAGACTCTTGCGGAGAGCTGATTCTCCGAGGTATGGCTTTATCCTGTGCCAAGGAGCAGCAGGAAGAGGTTGAATTTTTTAACTACCAACCACCCATCTAATCGCAAACATCCAGGATCTTACCAAGGTGCTCACTGGCACAACAGAGGAGATGGAAGACGTGGAGGAGGAGACCGGCGAGTGTGCGACAGCCGGCTGCCAGCCGCGGCGCCCTTACGCCCATGGAAGGCGACCTCCGTCCAGAATTGCTACATAGTAGACACTTTAAACGCCAGCAATGATGACGCCCCCAACGATCAAAACTACGAGCCGCGCGCCAGTGCGAAGGCTGACGACCCGGTAGCCAAGGAGCCGGCAGCTGGGCTTTGCAGCGTGCTCTGCGACAGGGACATCCAAGCCCTGGACACGTCTCTCGGAAGCCCGACGAATGACCACTCTCGCATGCGCGTCGTTAATGCCACGGGTTACGTTCTGAGCGAGAAGTCCCCCCCCCCCCCCACCCCCACTCTAGATTTTGCCGGAGAATGTCATTTGCTGCAGTGGGAATGGTCACCGATAGCCGGAGGGGCATCGTCGGGCCATCCTTTTAATGCTGCCCATTGGGAACCCATGCATGCACTGGAAATTGGTGACACGTGAATGTGTCAGTTTCAAATTCTCGTCGATCAAAGCAGGAAAAATGCCATCAACGTTTGATCAGATACCCATGACCGGACACAAACTATGAGGGTCAATCATGAACTAATACCACTGATGAGCCAAGTATGATGTACCATATCAGTGATAAAATTTCGTGTGCACGAGATGGCAAAACATCTCATCACTGACCAGCCATATTTTCACCGGTGAGTGTTAACTTCCTCAGACGAGCCGAGAGGCTCATCACTAGCGCGTCCACGCAGGCCGGTCTGTGGCGACACACATCACTGACGCATGGCGAGAGGCCGGTCTGTGATGAGGGGTCAGTAGTGTTCAGATCTGTAGTATGGTGGGCGCCGATTGTCGCAGCAGCCATGTTCCGTCGGGATGGCCCATCATGGAAAAGGCCAATAGAAGTGGATGACTCCGACAAGGGAGGTTCCGATGGCAGGACTAACAAGAAGACCAAGTTCCAGTGGACTAAACATAAGCATGCATTATTCCTCAGAGCCGCCGACCAAATCAAGGAAACAAAAGGTGTGTGACACTCATTAAAACGGGTGGTCAAATATCTCCCATGAATGGCATAGAAAGGGGTATTTATTAAGTTTCACCTCTTCAAATCCAATCAAAAGAGGTTGGCCCTAATGGAAATAACTAAAATTACACAAAAAGATAGAACAAATGAAGAGACCTACGACATTTGCTTAAATATCATAAAGTAGTGTAGAAAACATAAGTAGTGAGCGCAGTAGTGGTATTGACACAAACTCCGAAATAAAATAATATGTGCATCTGTGGTTACCAGGAAAAGCAAATACAAATGAGTTAATCCTCACTCCACACAATCGAGCACAACTTCACGTTGATCACATGAGGAAGTACAGGAGAGAGTAGTGTTGCCCCACTAAGAGGTAGTTGGCATAAGGGACACTAGGAAAGCGGGGAGTGTTGTGATCTCGCCTAATGGAAGACCAATGGATCAGTATTGATCATGTGTATGGAGCATAGAGATGTGAAATTTGTCCAGGCAAGTTTCCAGAGACTATGTTGTAGACTAGCTTGATGGCAAGGATGCCTTCTCTTACTTTCTTCTTTAAAAACAAGTTAGTGCCACGCTCAGAGTTATATAGTAGAAGTGGCGTTGACAAATATATGTGTGGGCATGTGCACGCGCGTGTGTAAACTACACTTATCTTTAAATCGACCTTGAGGGATATGTTGGGTACTTGCCATGCATGATATCCCCATCCTCCTCGAGATGCTGACACAAAGACTCGGGTGCTGCAGCTACTAAGGTACGTCCGTCAGTCTTTTATCTACCTGCTGCAGTTTCTTCTGCATGCAGTGACATCCAAGATGTTACCAGAGGAGGCGTTGAGAAAGTTGCAGGATAACCCAAAGGGGATTAACCTCATCATGACCGTGTGCATACCCAAGGGACGAGAATCGATGGCTTCGCCATCCTTGAAAACGCTAACGATAGTCTGGTCATTTGTAAGTCATCCACATCCACATGTATGTATTGTCAATTCTAGAGTTTTTTTATGTTCCAATTTATAGATTCACGCATATCTACTTGTAATCCATAAGAAGAAAGAGGTGGAAGTATAGATTGATAGATCTGGCCTTGGATTTAAGAGGGTAGTTTGGACAAGCATTTTCCTCTTTGTTAACTTGGTAATATTCCAGCATTCATGTGGTCATACCTCATCATGTGTGTTGCTAAGCAGGGAACTGAGTCATGTCTCATAAGTCGAGCCATACATGAGCCCAGTGGCGGTTCTACCATTGGGGCGAGCTGGGGCGGCCGCCCCGGCTCTCCAGCGACGGACCAGGGTATCGCCCGTGCCTAGCGATCATCGACGCAGTATAATGAAGCTCCATTGTCATCCGCTGCCCCGGCAACCCTCAATATCTGGGTCCGCCACTGCATGAGCCCAACCAAGTTTGAAGGAAAATTAGCTGTCTGAAAGAAAGGACATATATGTCCACTTGATAGGATTGTTCTCTTGTGTGTGTGTGTGTGTGTGTGTGTGTGTGTGTGTGTGTGTAAACTACACTTAGCTTTTAAATTGACATTAGCAACACATTGGGGTCGTCGCTGTAGATGAAGTCTGGATCCTCCTCAAGACACTAACGCAAATACTCACGCGCTCGGCTGACATCGTTGTGGGGTCGTCGTTGTTGGTCAGATTGGTCGAAGCAGTGCTTCTCCGCTTCCTCCTCAGCTTTTGCCGGAGAATGTCATTTGTTGCAGTGGGAATGGTCACCGATAGCCGGACGGGCGACGTCGGTCAGTCCTGTCAATGCTGCTAATGGGAAACCCACGCATGCGCTGGAAAATGGTGACGCGTGAATGCATCTAAGTTTCACATTCTCATCGCTCAAAGTGGGAAAACTTACATTAACTTTAAATCAGATACCCATGACCGGACACTAACTATGACCATCAATGATGAACTAATACCACTGATGAGCCAAGTATGATGTACCATCTATGATAAAATTTCGTGTGCACGAGGTGGATAAACATCTCATCACTGACTTGCCATATTTTCACCGGTGAGTGTTAACTTCCTCAGATGGCCCGGGAGGTTTATCACTAGCGCGTCCACGCAGGCCGGTTTATGATGACACACATCACTCATGCATGGAGAGAGGCGGTCTATTATGAGGGGTCGGTAGTGTTCAGATCTGTAGTTGTGGTGGATGCCGATTCTCGCAGCAGCCATGTTGTCCGCCAGGATGGCCCATCAAGGAAAAGGCCAATAGAAGTGGATGACTCCAACAAGGGAGGCTCCGATCGCAGGACTATCATGAAGACTAAGTTCCAGTGGACTGCACATAAGCATGCATTATTCCTCAGAGCCGCCAACCAACTCAAGGAAACAAAAGGTATGTGACACTTCTTAAAATGGGTGGTAAAATATCTCTCATGCATGGAATTGCAAGGGGTATTTATTATGTTTCACCTCTTCCAATCTAGTGAAAAGAGGCTTGACCTAATGGAAATGACTTAAATTACATAAAATGATAGAACAAAATAAGAGACCAATGACATTTGCTTAAATATCATAAAGTAGTGTAAAATACATAAGTAGTGAGCGTAGTAGTGGTATTGAGAGAAACTCCGAAATAAAATAATGTGTGCATCTGTGTTAACAGGAAAAGTAAATACACATGGGTGAATCCTCACTCCACACAATCGAGCACCACTACAAGTTGATCACACGAGTTATATAGTAGGAGTGGCGTTGACAAATATATGTATGGGCATGAGCGCGCATGTGTGTAAACTACACTTATCTTTAAATCGACCTTGAGGGATATATTGGGATACTTGCCATGGATGATGTCCCCATCCTCGTCGAGATGCTGACGCAAAGACTCAGGTCCTGCAGCTACTAAGGTACATCTGTCAGTCATCTACTACCTGCTGCAGTTTCTTCTTCATGTTCTTGCAATATATAGATCGACCACTTTGTGTGTGTTGGTGCATGCAGTGACAACCAAGATGTTACCGGAGGAGGCTTTGAGACAGTTGCAGGATAACCCAAAGGGGATAACCTCATCATGACCGTCGTGCATACCCAGGGGACGAGAATCGACGGCTTCGCCCTCCTCGAGAACGCTAAGGATAGTAGCCGGCCATTTGTAAGTCATCCACATCCACATGCATGCATGTTTAATTCTAGCTTGTTTTGACGTTCCAATTTATAGATCTACAGGTATTTACTATTACTCCATAAGAAGAAAGAGGTGGAAGTACAAATTGATAAATCTGGCCTTGGGTGTAAGAGGGTAGTTTCGACTAGCATTTTCCTCATTGTTAACTTGGTAATATTACAGCATTCATGTGGTCATACCTTATCATGTGTGTTGCTAAGCGGGGGAATTGAGTCATGTCTCGTAAGTCCAGCCATACATGAGCCCACACAATTTAAATTGAGCCAAGTTAGCTGTCTGAAAGAAAGGACATAAATGTTCACTTGATAGGATCTTTCTCTTGTGTGTGGATGCGTCTGTGTGAGTAGACTACACTTATATTTAAATTGAACTTTAGGAATAGGTTGGGTTCGTCGTTGAGGACGAAGTCCCCATCCTCCTCGAACACTGACGCAAATACTCACGTGCTCAACCGACATCGTTGTGGGCTCGTCGTTGTTGGTTAGCATGGTTGAAGGAGCGCTTCTCCACTTCCTCCTCAACTTTTGCCGGAGAATGTCATTAGTTGCAGTGGGAATGGTCACCGATAGCCGGATGGGCGTCAGCGGGTCGTCCTTGCAATGCTTCTCATTGGGAACCCATGCCTTCACTTGAAAATGGTGACGCGTTGAATGCATCTAAGTTTCACATTCTCATCGATTAAAGCGGGAAAACTGCTATTAACTTTTGATCAGATACCCATGACTGGACACTAACTATGACGGCCAATGATGAACTAATACCACTGACGAGCCAAGTATGATGTACCATCTGTGATAAAAAGTTGTGTGCACGAGGTGGAAAAATATCTCACCACTGAATGGCCATATTTTCATTGGTGAGTGTTAACTTGCTCAGATGGCACGAGAGCTCATCACTAGCGCGTCCACGCAGGATGGTCTATGATGACACACATCACTGAAGCATGGTGAGAGGCTGGTCTGTGATGAGGGGTCAGTAGTATTCAGATCTGTAGTTGTGATGGATGCCGAGTCTCGCAGCAGGCATGTTGTTCGTCAGGACGGCCCATCAAGGAAAAGGCCAATAGAAGTGGATGACTCTGAAAAGGGAGGCTCCGATGGCACGACTAACAAGAAGACCAAGTTCAAGTGGACTGCACATAAGCATGGATTATTCCTCAGAGCCGCCGACCAACTCTTGGAAACAAAAGGTGCGTGACAATTATTAAAACAGGTGGTAAAATATCTCTCATGCATGGAATTGCAAGGGGTATTTATTAAGTTTCACCTTTTCAATTCCAGTCAAAAGAGGCTTGACCTAATGGACATGACTTAAATTACAGAAAATGATAGAACAAAATAAGAGACCTACGACCTCTGCTTAAATATCATAAAGTAATGTAAAACACATAAATAGTGAGCGTAATAGTGGTATCTTCACAAACTCGCAAATAAAGTACTGTGTGCATCTGTGTTACCAGGAAAAGTAAATACATATCGGTTAATCCTCACTCCGCATAATCGAGCACGGCTTCATGTTGGTCACATGAGGAAGCGCATGCGAGAGTAGTGTTGCTCCACTAAGAGGTAGTTGGCATAAGGGACACTAGGGAAGTGGGGAGTGTTGTGATCTAGCATAATGGAGGACCAATGGACGAGTATTGATTTTGTTTATGGAGCATAAAGATGTGAAATTCATCCAAGCAAGTTTCCAGAGACTATCATATAGACTAGCTTGATAACAAGGATGCTTTCCCTTACTTTATTCTTATAGACAAGTTAGTGCCACACTCACAGTTATATAGTAGGAGTGGCGTTGAAAATATGTGTGTGTTTTTGTGTGCGCGCGTGTGTGTAAACTACACTTATCTTTAAATGGAACTTTAGGGATATGTTGGGGTACTTGCCATGGATGAAGTCCCCATCCAACTCGACATGTTGACGCAAATACTCAGGTGCTACAAATACCAAGGTACGTTTGTTAGTCTTCGATCTACATTGCGTGTGTTGGTGTGTGTGCAGTCACTACTACAGGAATGCCTTGCAGTGGCGGGCGCTACAAGCCCATCAGTGGCAGGCGAGGCTCTCAGGGGCGCCCGCCACTGATCTCCCGCCACTTCTAAGTTGTCTCTAGATGTATGCATTTGTTAATTCACCTGATGATTGATCTGTAGATAGCTAGTTACAGTTTTGCGCATAAAATATCAGATAAATCAATCAATCCAAGGTCAAGGGGAATATTGAATCTAGAGTCACATAGGCATGTACTCACTGGTATTCTCGAAGATGCCGTGATACATACGAGTCGACTCAGACATAGTTTCAGCAGTAACGCGATAGCTTTTTTATTATTTTTTTGCCAGCAGTAGCGGCTGCAGTTACCAGGATATAGCGAGCATCCGGGTTAGACGTTTAATCCTCCCTGTAGGGATTGTTCTCCTCCTCTGAGCTTCTCATGTACATCTCGATCTCATACTGCTCCTTGCCCTGAAGTTATCAAGTAAAGCACATTGACAAATAGTTGGCACACCCAAGATTTAAAGAAAATAATACTTATATGAAATATGTTGCGTGTGGGACGACCACACAACGTCTCAGCGTCCACCCGGTTTACCCTCCAGAGAAGAGAAGTGACATATGGAGGTACTAGCATATAAATGCAAGCTTGCTAGTAAGTAGTGACTAGTTTGGCAGTTCGCTGGGGTCTCTTACGCCCTCGACTCATTACGGGCGAGCACCACTCTACGAGGCTTTGGTGCGAGGGTGTGACCAGGCCAGCAGCTAAGATGGAGAACGGCCGCGACGCCTTCGCCTTCGGCGCCGATGAGGGGATTAGGGTCCTCGCTGTGGATGAAGATCCCATCCACCTCGAGACCATGACCCAAACACTCAGGCGCTGCGGCTACAAAGATATATCGTCCGGTGCATCCTCGCTACAGTTTTATCTTTCTGCTCTTGCAATAATACCGGCGACCTCGCGTGTTCGTACGTGCAGTGAGAACCAAGGCCTCACTCGCAAAGGCACTACGAGAGGTACAGCAGAACCCAGACGGGATTGATCTCATCTTGACCGTGGCGCACACCGCAGAGAAGGAATGGACGACTTCACACTCCCCGTGCACGCTAGGGATCATTACCCAGTCATCCGTAAGTCCTCCACATGTGTGCATTCGTTAATCCACCTGATGATCTATCTGCACGTAGCTACTGATAGTTCTGTACATAAAAAATCTAATAAATCAATAAATCCAAGGTCAAGGGGAATTTTGAATCTAGAGCATGTACTCACTGGTGTTCTCAAAGATGTCGCGATACGTACGAGTCGGCTCAGACGTAGTTTCTACAGTTACACTATAGCTGTTTTATTTTTTTGCCAGCAATAATGGCTGCAGTTACCACGATAGCGAGCATCCACGTTAGACTTATCCTCGAGCGCTACTAATATCTCCCATGCTTGGCATAGCAAGGGGTATTTATTCATTTTCACCTTTTCCAATCCAGAAAAAAAGAGGCTTGCTAATGGAAATGACTTAAATTACACACACAAAAATAGAACAAAATAAAAGACCTACGACATTTTTTAAATATCATAAAGCAGTGTAAAACACATAAGTATTGAGCGTAGTAATGGTATTGAGACAAACTCACAAATAAAATAATTTGTGCATCTGTGTTACCAGGAAAAGTAATTACACATCGGTGAATCCTCACTCCTCACATTCAAGCACGACTACATGTTGATCACATGAGGAAGCGCATGAGAAAATATTGTTGCTCCACTAAGAGGTAGCTGGCATACGGCACACTAGGGAAGTGGGAAGTTTTGCGATCTTGCATAATGCAGGACCAATGGATCAATATTGATTCTGTGTATGGAGCATAGAGATGTGAAATTCATCCAGGCAAGTTTAGAGAGACTGCGATATATACTAGCTCGATGACAAGGATGTTTTCCCTTACTTACTTCCTTAAAAACAAGTTAGTGACACACTCACAGTTATATAATAGGAGTGGCCTTGAAAATATAAGTGTGTGTGTGTGTGTGTGTGTGTGTGAACTACACTTATCTTTAAATAGAACTTTAGGGATATGTTGGGATACTTGCCATGGATGAAGTCCCCATCCACCCCGAGATGCTGACACAAATACTCAGGTGATGCAGCTACCAAGGTACGGTTCGTCAATCTTTGATCTACATGCTGTAGTTTCCTCTTCATGTTCTTGCAACATATAGATCGGCAACCTTACATGTGTTGGTGTGTGCAGTCACTGCTGCAAGAATGCCTAGCAGTGGCGGGCGAGTCTCTCAGGGGCGCCCGCCACAGCTAAGTTGTCTCCACATGTATGCATTTGTTAATTCACCTGACGAACGATTTGCACATAGCTAGTGATGGTTTTGCACATAAAATATCAGATAAATCAATCAATCCAAGGTTAAAGGGGACTTTTGTATCTAGAGTCAATGAGGCATGCACTCACTGGTGTTATCAAACATGTTGTGATACGTACGAGTCGGCTCAGACTCAATTTCAGTAGTAACACTATAGCTTCTTTATTTATTTTTTCCCAGCAATGATGGCTGCAGTTACTAGGATAGCGGGCACCAGGGTTAGAATTTTCCTCCTCCCCGTAGGGATCGTTCTCCTCGGCCGAGCTCCTCAGGTACATCTCGATCTCGTACTGCTACTTGCACTAACGTTATTTCTGCATCGCTGCTACTCCTCATTGATACGTTTTCGACGTATATATAATTTTTGATTGTTTCATGCTATTATATTGTCAATCTTGTCTGCTTAATATGTCATTTTATATCATTTTTATGGACTAACCTATTAACTTAGTGCCCAGTGTCAGTTCCTGTTTTTTTGCATATTTCTTTGTTTCACGGAAAAACCATGTCAAACAAAGTTCAAACACGATGAAATTTTACGGTGATTTGTTTTGGACCAGAAGAGACCCAGGAAGTTTCGGGGAGGCACCAGACGATGATCGAGGGGGGCACAAGCTCAGGTGGCGCTCCCCCGGGGGCGCGCCATGTGAGCTTGTGGGCCTACCGTGTCTCTGTTTGCCCTAATTTCAACTCTATAAATTCACAAATATTCAGAAACTACCAGAGCGAGACCCGAAACAATTCTTCCGCTGCCGCAAGCCTCTGTTCTTCCGCGATCCCATCTGGAGGCCTCCACCGGTACTCTGTCGGAGGGGGAAACCATTGGGGAGGCAATCTTCATCAACCTTGCTTCATCCATGATGATGTGTGAGTAGTTCCTACAGGACCAAGCCCGGTCCTGAGATTTCGGGGGCCCGGGGCGAAACTAGAACAGGGGCCCTTTAATATAATCATCAAGATAACCAATATATATCTATATAAAATGTTATAAACTAACAATTAAATGCACAAAAACGATATTCATCTCAAGTAATTTATAACTATTATCTGAAAACAAAATCTAACATTCTCAGATGCAAAGTCACTAATAATGTTGTTATTTGTGGAAAGAGACCAAGAGAGATACTTTATGCAAAATTTGGCGGTCACAATGACCGGTGGGCAGGGTGTGGTGTCCTCTTTGTAACTCGGCCTCTCGACCCGGCCACGTGGGGGTGATGATGGGCGTGTTCAACCAAGATGCACGGGAGATCAAGCATTGGTCGTACTAGATCAAGCATCGGTCATTGGAGGTCGCACATGAGATCGAGCCAAATTGTGGATACCATCTTATAAGACAAATTAGGCTGGTGATGATGCAAGATGAACTGAACTTTTGGTATGGCAAAACCAATAGCAAAAACATTTCTATGACTTAAAATGTATAATCAACTAGATACGAAAAAACAGATAATAAAAACTACAATGGACAGCATATTAGGTTCAAGGTTGGATATATAACACGTACCTCACTAAATAAAGTTGTTAGAATAATCGGCCATCAATTTGTAACATGAAATCAACTATTAAAAATATATGAATTAGTAAAAAATATTTTTAGGATCAATTGATCGCTAATTCCATCTTCGGGTAAAGGGGTTGCTCCAACTCAAGAAAAGGGGGATTGCTAATTCTGCTGAACTGGTATTTTGAATTGGAGCTGACTGTGTGACCTACCACCATTTTCCAACTCAAAACAAAAGGGGATTGCTAATTCAATTGTTCCAACTTTTTTTTTGAGGGGCATTCAATTGTTCCAACTAGCCTGGTGTGACCCACCGCCATTTTTCTTGGAGCTGACCCATTAGGCTAGCACAAGACATGAGTTGAAGAAAGAAAAAGGCCCAAGGCCCAGCCGCTAAAGAAAAATAGTAACGTTTCAGCCTTCTTCTTCCTGGAGACAGATCGAACAGCCTTCATGGCGCCTCCAGCGAGCAGTTTTTGATCTGATAGAAGAACTCACACATACCTGGCCGGGGCCCCCTTGCTTTCGGGGGCCCGGGGCGGCCACCCCTCCTCAGGGCCGGCCCTGTACAGGACCTACGGGTCCATAGCAGTAGTTAGATGGCTTTCTCTCTCTTTTTGATCTTCAATACAATGATCTCTTCAGAGATCTACTTGATGTAATTCTCATGGTGTGTTTCTTGGGATCCGATGAATTGTGGCTTTATGATCAGATTATTCATTGAAAGTATTTGAATCTTTTCTGAGATCTATTTATGTGTGATTTTATACCTATGTATGCTTTCCGATCTATGAGTTTTCTTTGGCCAAGTTGATGAGTAGATCTTCAGAGGAAGTGGTACATAGTAGTGGGTTCAATCTTGCGGTGTCCTTACTTTGTGACAGGAGGAGTTGCAAGGCACGTATTGTATTGTTGCTACTAAGGATGACGATAGGGTTTGAACATATTGTTTGGTCTTACTTTGTCTATATTATGTCATCTTGCTTAAAGCATTACTCTGTTTGTCATGAACTTAATACTTTGAGATGCATTGCTGGATAGCGGTCTCGGGGTGGAGTAATAGTAGTAGGCGTCAGTAAGTTTAACGGTCAACTTATCACGAATGTAATGCCTATATGAATCATGCCATGAAGAATCATAATCATACCTATGCGCAATTCTGTTAATTGTCCAACAGTAATTTGTTTACTCATCGATGTTATGCTTATGTGAGAGATGCCTCTAGTGAACCTATGGCCCTCGGGTCCATTCTCCATTATTACTAAAAAGCTAAAAAAATTCAATGTTTTATTTTATTTTATTATATACCTATCACTATATTTAATCCTTGCAATTGGCGAGAACAAGGGGATTGACAACCCTCTTGCCTTAGTTGGGTGCAAGCATTTGCTTTCTGTGTGTGCAGGTACCGTTCACGTTGTTTGTGTGGCGTCTCCTATTGGTTCGATAAACCTTGGTTCTTAACTGAGAGAAATACTATCTGCTACTATACTACATCACCCTTCCTCTTCAGGGAAATCCCAACACTATCACAAGCAGCACTCATCCGGCCGGTTATTTCTGTGTGCCTCTTCTTGCTTTTCCTTCGATGCAAGCAGCATGAGTGCAGGGGTATTTTGCAGCTTCCCTCTTTGTCAGCATAGAGTGTTGTGGTCTCGTGCATAAGCCCGCATCACGTGCACGCTCGCGAGTCAAGCCTTAATAGAAGGAAAAAATAAAACCAAAATTGTAGATACATTTGAGACGTATCAGATCCACCTTCTGAGATAATCGTGCGTGAGTACGATGGATATAGCCATTAATTTCGGGAGTATGCATTTTGGAAGGCACGTAAATTAATGCCTTGCGTCCATTCTGTTTTAATCTCGAGCACTACTAATATCTCCCATTCATGGTACAGCAAGGGGTACTTATTAATTTTCACCTCTTCCAATGCACACAAAAGAGGCTAGCTAATGGAAATGACTTATATTACACAAAAATTAGAACAAAATAAGAGACGTACGACATTTACTTAAATACTCCCTCCGGTCCTTTTTACTTTGCGTCTAAGATTTTTTCGTTTTTCCCGTATTGCTCTGCGCATTCCCTTGTTCTCTCGCTGCTTTCCTATTCTGCCCACATCATCCGCCTCCCATGCAACCAATCCCATGCATACATTAACTGCTCTCCTTCCTATTGTTGCGCTGGTGGGGGACAAACCAGGGACGGGATAGCAATCGAGGAGGAATAGCCAATCGCGCATGCACAATTATTACGGCCCAGCTCTCTGGATGCATGCAGCTTACTCTAGCGAAGGGCAAATTAGTCCAGAAAAACGAAAAAGGCTGCCCTCCTTGGTATCCGGGTCTGGAGTTATACGCTGAGTAAAAAGGACTGAAGGGAGTATCATAAAGTAGTGTAAAACACATAAGTAGTGAGCATATATAGTAGTGGTATTGACACAAACTGTGCATCTGTGTTACCAAGAAAAGTAAATACAAATGGGTGAATCCACACTCCACACAATCAAGCACAACTACACGTCGATCGCATGAGAAAGCGCATGAGAGAATATTGTTGCTCCACTAAGAGGTAGTTGGCATAAGGCACACTAGGTAAGCGGGAAGTGTTCGATCTTGCATAACGGAGGACCAATGGATCAGTATTGATTACGTGTATGGATCATAGAGATGTGAAATTTATGGAGGCAAGTTTGCAGAGACTACGATATAGACTAGCTTGATGACAAGGATGCTTTCCCATACTTTCTTCCTTGAAAACAACTTAGTGCCACACTCACAGTTATATGGTAGGAGTGTCATTGGAAATATATGTGTGTGTGCGCGCGCCCGTGCGCGTGTGTAAACTACACTGAACTTTAAATGGAACTTTAGGGATATGTTGGGGTACTTGCCATGGATGAAGTCCCCATCCAACTCGAGATGTTAAAGCAAATACTCAGGTGCTACAGCTACCAAGGTACGTTCGTTAGTCTTCGATCTACCTGTTGTACTTTCCTCTTCATGTTCTTCCAATATATAGATCAGCCACCTTGCATGCGTTGGTGCGCGCAGTCACTACTGCAGGAATGCCTAGCAATGGCGGGCACTAGAAGCCCATCAGTGGCGGCCAAGGCTCTCAGGGGCGCCCGCCACTGATCTCCCGAGACTTCTAAGTTTTCTCCACATGTATAGTGGCGGACGGGGCGGTTTGCGGGCCACCGATATATTTTTAATGGCCAGGAGAAATTTAGCACACCTGTTTAGGCCCCAAAAAGGCCGAAAACTGTAAAACAGCTGAAAATATACGGGGAGTTTGCTCTAACCACAAGAAAATCTTTGTCGAGCCTCCCCATGTTTGCGTTGTCATAACCTTTACTCTTTACATATGACAGTCTTTTTCTTCAGTTTCTATACACTTGTAGGCTTGCTTATGTAGGTTGTTTGCTACCAGTGGCAAAGCTTAAACCTGCCAATAACTTGTCATCAGAGTGCTAGTGTTGCCGCATCGCCGACGTTGTCATGGTATTCTCACGGCAGATGCCATGAGATGGCTAAAAATGGGGGGCTACGTAAGGACGCCGGGGGGCTCCAGAGGCGAGGTCGGCACGCGTAAGTGTGAGACACGAGACGTACCCAGGTTCGGGGCCCTCCGAAGAGGTAATACACCTAGTCCTGCCGAATGGAGTATGGAGTACACAAGGGCTACAAGGTTGCTCGTGGAGCTGTTTGGGCGGAGGAGGAAGAAGGGGCTAGACCTCCGTTCTACCTCTCCTGTGGGTGTGTGTGTGTTACTGATCGCTCGACTGAGAGAGAGTGAACTCAGAAGAGGACGACGTAGTTGCGAACCCCTCTGCATGGAGGCCTCCTGGGGGGTCTTATAGGCCGACCCCCGAGGGTTACATGGGTAAAGCTGAGAGAGGCGGGAACGAGCGTCCGCGAGCATGCCGATGCGAGGAGCCCTTGGGACACTTTATAAATCAGTGCCCAGGGGACAAGGAGCACTGTAGATGATGAAGATGCACTGTAGATGAACAGCACGCTGACGAGCGAACAGTGCACCGCTATTCGCCAATAGTGCGCTGCCATCGGGTACGGCCGTCGCGTCTGCGTGTGTCCTATGGGACGTCGTAGTTGACTTGGGGCAGCCGGCTGGCTGGAGCAGCCGGCCGCGGGCGCGAGCCGGAGCAGCCGGCTGGCTGGAGAAGCCGGCTGACTAGAGCAGCCGGCCGCGGGCGCGAGCCGGAGCAGTCGGCCCGGGCGGGCAGGCACCCCGTCCGGCTCACCGTCTTGGGGCCACCCGGGGGTCATCCCCCCGACAGTAGCCTCCGAGCCTCCGGGCGACTTGGAGAGTCGGGCAGAGGGTTTTCGCAGGTGTTGCAGCAGAAGTCGTCGATGATAGCCAGCTGCGGGAGGCATGGAGGAGCCCGTGTGGGAGCAAAGTGAAATTAGAGGAAGCACACATAGAACCAAGAAAAAAAAAGATATATGTCTATTTTGCTCCTGTATAAATGTTGAAGAAGATTCAGTACTATAATCTGTTTCTTTTGCCTTGGTTGTTTTATTAATGTGAAATGAGATAAACTGATAATAGTTGAACAGAACAAAATTGCATCTCCGTTATGCAATCCATCATTATTATTCTTATTTATTTACCTGTTATGTAGAGTAGTAATTTATCCACAGCTTTACTCCATCGAATTTTTGCGCCCTCCACCGGCGGTATAGGCCACGGTGCCAGTTCTGCACGAACAAAACATGTCGACCTAGGACTCGACCATGTTCCACTACTGGTCGCCTTGGGTAGGGCACTGGCATGGACTACCCAGGTCCATCACCAGAGACCTGAGGTAGCTATTGTTGTAAATTTTCCATCACATTTTTTTGCATGCATTTAGGGATACTATTGTCATTCCCCGCAAAAAAAAAGGGATACTATTGTCGTGATAGACTGGCATTTGTCAGTCGCCCTTGTACCACACACTGACTTCGCTTCTGCTCCCGTAAGGCATTGCACATCCATATTAGTACGGCCAGTGGTGACGGTGTCCTGCCCCAGGGGTCCCTCACCGCATCAGTTCCCGACCGGGTGGGTCGAGCTGTGGACCCCTAGGCCGGTGCCACCCTAGGCCAAATTAGGTGACACGTGGCGTTTATCCGGAAGACTACAAAGGACATGCGGTACAAGCCGAAGACACCAGAGGCGTGTATGTTATATAAGCCGGTGGCCGGGCTCGTCGATAGATCATCGACAATCCCTTGGTACTATACCTACTCTTTGTACACACCCCTATCGCAATATACACGAGCAGGAGTAGGGTATTACCTAGATCGTCAGGGCCCGAACCTAGGTAATAGCTTGGCACCTATTACCATCCAGCCCATTCACCTCCCCGGGATACCCTACCGTGGGATCTGCCGGAATTGTCTCCGACATTTGTGGCCTATATATCCCCGCTAGGTGAACTTAGAGGCTTGTTGGGAGCTCAGATTGGATCCGGCGGGATCTACCCGCTGGGACAAATGTTCGTCTTTGGTGGCGCCACGTTCGTCGCCGACTCGACTTGCCATCTTGGCCAGATCAAGAATTTTGCTCCACGCCGAATCGTCAGATTCATCAATTTGGAGTACTTCGCAGACTCTTGCGGAGAGCTGATTCTCCGAGGTATGGCTTTATCCTGTGCCAAGGAGCAGCAGGAAGAGGTTGAATTTTTTAACTACCAACCACCCATCTAATCGCAAACATCCAGGATCTTACCAAGGTGCTCACTGGCACAACAGAGGAGATGGAAGACGTGGAGGAGGAGACCGGCGAGTGTGCGACAGCCGGCTGCCAGCCGCGGCGCCCTTACGCCCATGGAAGGCGACCTCCGTCCAGAATTGCTACATAGTAGACACTTTAAACGCCAGCAATGATGACGCCCCCAACGATCAAAACTACGAGCCGCGCGCCAGTGCGAAGGCTGACGACCCGGTAGCCAAGGAGCCGGCAGCTGGGCTTTGCAGCGTGCTCTGCGACAGGGACATCCAAGCCCTGGACACGTCTCTCGGAAGCCCGACGAATGACCACTCTCGCATGCGCGTCGTTAATGCCACGGGTTACGTTCTGAGCGAGAAGTCCCCCCCCCCCACCCCCACTCTAGATTTTGCCGGAGAATGTCATTTGCTGCAGTGGGAATGGTCACCGATAGCCGGAGGGGCATCGTCGGGCCATCCTTTTAATGCTGCCCATTGGGAACCCATGCATGCACTGGAAATTGGTGACACGTGAATGTGTCAGTTTCAAATTCTCGTCGATCAAAGCAGGAAAAATGCCATCAACGTTTGATCAGATACCCATGACCGGACACAAACTATGAGGGTCAATCATGAACTAATACCACTGATGAGCCAAGTATGATGTACCATATCAGTGATAAAATTTCGTGTGCACGAGATGGCAAAACATCTCATCACTGACCAGCCATATTTTCACCGGTGAGTGTTAACTTCCTCAGACGAGCCGAGAGGCTCATCACTAGCGCGTCCACGCAGGCCGGTCTGTGGCGACACACATCACTGACGCATGGCGAGAGGCCGGTCTGTGATGAGGGGTCAGTAGTGTTCAGATCTGTAGTATGGTGGGCGCCGATTGTCGCAGCAGCCATGTTCCGTCGGGATGGCCCATCATGGAAAAGGCCAATAGAAGTGGATGACTCCGACAAGGGAGGTTCCGATGGCAGGACTAACAAGAAGACCAAGTTCCAGTGGACTAAACATAAGCATGCATTATTCCTCAGAGCCGCCGACCAAATCAAGGAAACAAAAGGTGTGTGACACTCATTAAAACGGGTGGTCAAATATCTCCCATGAATGGCATAGAAAGGGGTATTTATTAAGTTTCACCTCTTCAAATCCAATCAAAAGAGGTTGGCCCTAATGGAAATAACTAAAATTACACAAAAAGATAGAACAAATGAAGAGACCTACGACATTTGCTTAAATATCATAAAGTAGTGTAGAAAACATAAGTAGTGAGCGCAGTAGTGGTATTGACACAAACTCCGAAATAAAATAATATGTGCATCTGTGGTTACCAGGAAAAGCAAATACAAATGAGTTAATCCTCACTCCACACAATCGAGCACAACTTCACGTTGATCACATGAGGAAGTACAGGAGAGAGTAGTGTTGCCCCACTAAGAGGTAGTTGGCATAAGGGACACTAGGAAAGCGGGGAGTGTTGTGATCTCGCCTAATGGAAGACCAATGGATCAGTATTGATCATGTGTATGGAGCATAGAGATGTGAAATTTGTCCAGGCAAGTTTCCAGAGACTATGTTGTAGACTAGCTTGATGGCAAGGATGCCTTCTCTTACTTTCTTCTTTAAAAACAAGTTAGTGCCACGCTCAGAGTTATATAGTAGAAGTGGCGTTGACAAATATATGTGTGGGCATGTGCACGCGCGTGTGTAAACTACACTTATCTTTAAATCGACCTTGAGGGATATGTTGGGTACTTGCCATGCATGATATCCCCATCCTCCTCGAGATGCTGACACAAAGACTCGGGTGCTGCAGCTACTAAGGTACGTCCGTCAGTCTTTTATCTACCTGCTGCAGTTTCTTCTGCATGCAGTGACATCCAAGATGTTACCAGAGGAGGCGTTGAGAAAGTTGCAGGATAACCCAAAGGGGATTAACCTCATCATGACCGTGTGCATACCCAAGGGACGAGAATCGATGGCTTCGCCATCCTTGAAAACGCTAACGATAGTCTGGTCATTTGTAAGTCATCCACATCCACATGTATGTATTGTCAATTCTAGAGTTTTTTTATGTTCCAATTTATAGATTCACGCATATCTACTTGTAATCCATAAGAAGAAAGAGGTGGAAGTATAGATTGATAGATCTGGCCTTGGATTTAAGAGGGTAGTTTGGACAAGCATTTTCCTCTTTGTTAACTTGGTAATATTCCAGCATTCATGTGGTCATACCTCATCATGTGTGTTGCTAAGCAGGGAACTGAGTCATGTCTCATAAGTCGAGCCATACATGAGCCCAGTGGCGGTTCTACCATTGGGGCGAGCTGGGGCGGCCGCCCCGGCTCTCCAGCGACGGACCAGGGTATCGCCCGTGCCTAGCGATCATCGACGCAGTATAATGAAGCTCCATTGTCATCCGCTGCCCCGGCAACCCTCAATATCTGGGTCCGCCACTGCATGAGCCCAACCAAGTTTGAAGGAAAATTAGCTGTCTGAAAGAAAGGACATATATGTCCACTTGATAGGATTGTTCTCTTGTGTGTGTGTGTGTGTGTGTGTGTGTGTGTGTGTGTGTGTAAACTACACTTAGCTTTTAAATTGACATTAGCAACACATTGGGGTCGTCGCTGTAGATGAAGTCTGGATCCTCCTCAAGACACTAACGCAAATACTCACGCGCTCGGCTGACATCGTTGTGGGGTCGTCGTTGTTGGTCAGATTGGTCGAAGCAGTGCTTCTCCGCTTCCTCCTCAGCTTTTGCCGGAGAATGTCATTTGTTGCAGTGGGAATGGTCACCGATAGCCGGACGGGCGACGTCGGTCAGTCCTGTCAATGCTGCTAATGGGAAACCCACGCATGCGCTGGAAAATGGTGACGCGTGAATGCATCTAAGTTTCACATTCTCATCGCTCAAAGTGGGAAAACTTACATTAACTTTAAATCAGATACCCATGACCGGACACTAACTATGACCATCAATGATGAACTAATACCACTGATGAGCCAAGTATGATGTACCATCTATGATAAAATTTCGTGTGCACGAGGTGGATAAACATCTCATCACTGACTTGCCATATTTTCACCGGTGAGTGTTAACTTCCTCAGATGGCCCGGGAGGTTTATCACTAGCGCGTCCACGCAGGCCGGTTTATGATGACACACATCACTCATGCATGGAGAGAGGCGGTCTATTATGAGGGGTCGGTAGTGTTCAGATCTGTAGTTGTGGTGGATGCCGATTCTCGCAGCAGCCATGTTGTCCGCCAGGATGGCCCATCAAGGAAAAGGCCAATAGAAGTGGATGACTCCAACAAGGGAGGCTCCGATCGCAGGACTATCATGAAGACTAAGTTCCAGTGGACTGCACATAAGCATGCATTATTCCTCAGAGCCGCCAACCAACTCAAGGAAACAAAAGGTATGTGACACTTCTTAAAATGGGTGGTAAAATATCTCTCATGCATGGAATTGCAAGGGGTATTTATTATGTTTCACCTCTTCCAATCTAGTGAAAAGAGGCTTGACCTAATGGAAATGACTTAAATTACATAAAATGATAGAACAAAATAAGAGACCAATGACATTTGCTTAAATATCATAAAGTAGTGTAAAATACATAAGTAGTGAGCGTAGTAGTGGTATTGAGAGAAACTCCGAAATAAAATAATGTGTGCATCTGTGTTAACAGGAAAAGTAAATACACATGGGTGAATCCTCACTCCACACAATCGAGCACCACTACAAGTTGATCACACGAGTTATATAGTAGGAGTGGCGTTGACAAATATATGTATGGGCATGAGCGCGCATGTGTGTAAACTACACTTATCTTTAAATCGACCTTGAGGGATATATTGGGATACTTGCCATGGATGATGTCCCCATCCTCGTCGAGATGCTGACGCAAAGACTCAGGTCCTGCAGCTACTAAGGTACATCTGTCAGTCATCTACTACCTGCTGCAGTTTCTTCTTCATGTTCTTGCAATATATAGATCGACCACTTTGTGTGTGTTGGTGCATGCAGTGACAACCAAGATGTTACCGGAGGAGGCTTTGAGACAGTTGCAGGATAACCCAAAGGGGATAACCTCATCATGACCGTCGTGCATACCCAGGGGACGAGAATCGACGGCTTCGCCCTCCTCGAGAACGCTAAGGATAGTAGCCGGCCATTTGTAAGTCATCCACATCCACATGCATGCATGTTTAATTCTAGCTTGTTTTGACGTTCCAATTTATAGATCTACAGGTATTTACTATTACTCCATAAGAAGAAAGAGGTGGAAGTACAAATTGATAAATCTGGCCTTGGGTGTAAGAGGGTAGTTTCGACTAGCATTTTCCTCATTGTTAACTTGGTAATATTACAGCATTCATGTGGTCATACCTTATCATGTGTGTTGCTAAGCGGGGGAATTGAGTCATGTCTCGTAAGTCCAGCCATACATGAGCCCACACAATTTAAATTGAGCCAAGTTAGCTGTCTGAAAGAAAGGACATAAATGTTCACTTGATAGGATCTTTCTCTTGTGTGTGGATGCGTCTGTGTGAGTAGACTACACTTATATTTAAATTGAACTTTAGGAATAGGTTGGGTTCGTCGTTGAGGACGAAGTCCCCATCCTCCTCGAACACTGACGCAAATACTCACGTGCTCAACCGACATCGTTGTGGGCTCGTCGTTGTTGGTTAGCATGGTTGAAGGAGCGCTTCTCCACTTCCTCCTCAACTTTTGCCGGAGAATGTCATTAGTTGCAGTGGGAATGGTCACCGATAGCCGGATGGGCGTCAGCGGGTCGTCCTTGCAATGCTTCTCATTGGGAACCCATGCCTTCACTTGAAAATGGTGACGCGTTGAATGCATCTAAGTTTCACATTCTCATCGATTAAAGCGGGAAAACTGCTATTAACTTTTGATCAGATACCCATGACTGGACACTAACTATGACGGCCAATGATGAACTAATACCACTGACGAGCCAAGTATGATGTACCATCTGTGATAAAAAGTTGTGTGCACGAGGTGGAAAAATATCTCACCACTGAATGGCCATATTTTCATTGGTGAGTGTTAACTTGCTCAGATGGCACGAGAGCTCATCACTAGCGCGTCCACGCAGGATGGTCTATGATGACACACATCACTGAAGCATGGTGAGAGGCTGGTCTGTGATGAGGGGTCAGTAGTATTCAGATCTGTAGTTGTGATGGATGCCGAGTCTCGCAGCAGGCATGTTGTTCGTCAGGACGGCCCATCAAGGAAAAGGCCAATAGAAGTGGATGACTCTGAAAAGGGAGGCTCCGATGGCACGACTAACAAGAAGACCAAGTTCAAGTGGACTGCACATAAGCATGGATTATTCCTCAGAGCCGCCGACCAACTCTTGGAAACAAAAGGTGCGTGACAATTATTAAAACAGGTGGTAAAATATCTCTCATGCATGGAATTGCAAGGGGTATTTATTAAGTTTCACCTTTTCAATTCCAGTCAAAAGAGGCTTGACCTAATGGACATGACTTAAATTACAGAAAATGATAGAACAAAATAAGAGACCTACGACCTCTGCTTAAATATCATAAAGTAATGTAAAACACATAAATAGTGAGCGTAATAGTGGTATCTTCACAAACTCGCAAATAAAGTACTGTGTGCATCTGTGTTACCAGGAAAAGTAAATACATATCGGTTAATCCTCACTCCGCATAATCGAGCACGGCTTCATGTTGGTCACATGAGGAAGCGCATGCGAGAGTAGTGTTGCTCCACTAAGAGGTAGTTGGCATAAGGGACACTAGGGAAGTGGGGAGTGTTGTGATCTAGCATAATGGAGGACCAATGGACGAGTATTGATTTTGTTTATGGAGCATAAAGATGTGAAATTCATCCAAGCAAGTTTCCAGAGACTATCATATAGACTAGCTTGATAACAAGGATGCTTTCCCTTACTTTATTCTTATAGACAAGTTAGTGCCACACTCACAGTTATATAGTAGGAGTGGCGTTGAAAATATGTGTGTGTTTTTGTGTGCGCGCGTGTGTGTAAACTACACTTATCTTTAAATGGAACTTTAGGGATATGTTGGGGTACTTGCCATGGATGAAGTCCCCATCCAACTCGACATGTTGACGCAAATACTCAGGTGCTACAAATACCAAGGTACGTTTGTTAGTCTTCGATCTACATTGCGTGTGTTGGTGTGTGTGCAGTCACTACTACAGGAATGCCTTGCAGTGGCGGGCGCTACAAGCCCATCAGTGGCAGGCGAGGCTCTCAGGGGCGCCCGCCACTGATCTCCCGCCACTTCTAAGTTGTCTCTAGATGTATGCATTTGTTAATTCACCTGATGATTGATCTGTAGATAGCTAGTTACAGTTTTGCGCATAAAATATCAGATAAATCAATCAATCCAAGGTCAAGGGGAATATTGAATCTAGAGTCACATAGGCATGTACTCACTGGTATTCTCGAAGATGCCGTGATACATACGAGTCGACTCAGACATAGTTTCAGCAGTAACGCGATAGCTTTTTTATTATTTTTTTGCCAGCAGTAGCGGCTGCAGTTACCAGGATATAGCGAGCATCCGGGTTAGACGTTTAATCCTCCCTGTAGGGATTGTTCTCCTCCTCTGAGCTTCTCATGTACATCTCGATCTCATACTGCTCCTTGCCCTGAAGTTATCAAGTAAAGCACATTGACAAATAGTTGGCACACCCAAGATTTAAAGAAAATAATACTTATATGAAATATGTTGCGTGTGGGACGACCACACAACGTCTCAGCGTCCACCCGGTTTACCCTCCAGAGAAGAGAAGTGACATATGGAGGTACTAGCATATAAATGCAAGCTTGCTAGTAAGTAGTGACTAGTTTGGCAGTTCGCTGGGGTCTCTTACGCCCTCGACTCATTACGGGCGAGCACCACTCTACGAGGCTTTGGTGCGAGGGTGTGACCAGGCCAGCAGCTAAGATGGAGAACGGCCGCGACGCCTTCGCCTTCGGCGCCGATGAGGGGATTAGGGTCCTCGCTGTGGATGAAGATCCCATCCACCTCGAGACCATGACCCAAACACTCAGGCGCTGCGGCTACAAAGATATATCGTCCGGTGCATCCTCGCTACAGTTTTATCTTTCTGCTCTTGCAATAATACCGGCGACCTCGCGTGTTCGTACGTGCAGTGAGAACCAAGGCCTCACTCGCAAAGGCACTACGAGAGGTACAGCAGAACCCAGACGGGATTGATCTCATCTTGACCGTGGCGCACACCGCAGAGAAGGAATGGACGACTTCACACTCCCCGTGCACGCTAGGGATCATTACCCAGTCATCCGTAAGTCCTCCACATGTGTGCATTCGTTAATCCACCTGATGATCTATCTGCACGTAGCTACTGATAGTTCTGTACATAAAAAATCTAATAAATCAATAAATCCAAGGTCAAGGGGAATTTTGAATCTAGAGCATGTACTCACTGGTGTTCTCAAAGATGTCGCGATACGTACGAGTCGGCTCAGACGTAGTTTCTACAGTTACACTATAGCTGTTTTATTTTTTTGCCAGCAATAATGGCTGCAGTTACCACGATAGCGAGCATCCACGTTAGACTTATCCTCGAGCGCTACTAATATCTCCCATGCTTGGCATAGCAAGGGGTATTTATTCATTTTCACCTTTTCCAATCCAGAAAAAAAGAGGCTTGCTAATGGAAATGACTTAAATTACACACACAAAAATAGAACAAAATAAAAGACCTACGACATTTTTTAAATATCATAAAGCAGTGTAAAACACATAAGTATTGAGCGTAGTAATGGTATTGAGACAAACTCACAAATAAAATAATTTGTGCATCTGTGTTACCAGGAAAAGTAATTACACATCGGTGAATCCTCACTCCTCACATTCAAGCACGACTACATGTTGATCACATGAGGAAGCGCATGAGAAAATATTGTTGCTCCACTAAGAGGTAGCTGGCATACGGCACACTAGGGAAGTGGGAAGTTTTGCGATCTTGCATAATGCAGGACCAATGGATCAATATTGATTCTGTGTATGGAGCATAGAGATGTGAAATTCATCCAGGCAAGTTTAGAGAGACTGCGATATATACTAGCTCGATGACAAGGATGTTTTCCCTTACTTACTTCCTTAAAAACAAGTTAGTGACACACTCACAGTTATATAATAGGAGTGGCCTTGAAAATATAAGTGTGTGTGTGTGTGTGTGTGTGTGTGTGTGAACTACACTTATCTTTAAATAGAACTTTAGGGATATGTTGGGATACTTGCCATGGATGAAGTCCCCATCCACCCCGAGATGCTGACACAAATACTCAGGTGATGCAGCTACCAAGGTACGGTTCGTCAATCTTTGATCTACATGCTGTAGTTTCCTCTTCATGTTCTTGCAACATATAGATCGGCAACCTTACATGTGTTGGTGTGTGCAGTCACTGCTGCAAGAATGCCTAGCAGTGGCGGGCGAGTCTCTCAGGGGCGCCCGCCACAGCTAAGTTGTCTCCACATGTATGCATTTGTTAATTCACCTGACGAACGATTTGCACATAGCTAGTGATGGTTTTGCACATAAAATATCAGATAAATCAATCAATCCAAGGTTAAAGGGGACTTTTGTATCTAGAGTCAATGAGGCATGCACTCACTGGTGTTATCAAACATGTTGTGATACGTACGAGTCGGCTCAGACTCAATTTCAGTAGTAACACTATAGCTTCTTTATTTATTTTTTCCCAGCAATGATGGCTGCAGTTACTAGGATAGCGGGCACCAGGGTTAGAATTTTCCTCCTCCCCGTAGGGATCGTTCTCCTCGGCCGAGCTCCTCAGGTACATCTCGATCTCGTACTGCTACTTGCACTAACGTTATTTCTGCATCGCTGCTACTCCTCATTGATACGTTTTCGACGTATATATAATTTTTGATTGTTTCATGCTATTATATTGTCAATCTTGTCTGCTTAATATGTCATTTTATATCATTTTTATGGACTAACCTATTAACTTAGTGCCCAGTGTCAGTTCCTGTTTTTTTGCATATTTCTTTGTTTCACGGAAAAACCATGTCAAACAAAGTTCAAACACGATGAAATTTTACGGTGATTTGTTTTGGACCAGAAGAGACCCAGGAAGTTTCGGGGAGGCACCAGACGATGATCGAGGGGGGCACAAGCTCAGGTGGCGCTCCCCCGGGGGCGCGCCATGTGAGCTTGTGGGCCTACCGTGTCTCTGTTTGCCCTAATTTCAACTCTATAAATTCACAAATATTCAGAAACTACCAGAGCGAGACCCGAAACAATTCTTCCGCTGCCGCAAGCCTCTGTTCTTCCGCAATCCCATCTGGAGGCCTCCACCGGTACTCTGTCGGAGGGGGAAACCATTGGGGAGGCAATCTTCATCAACCTTGCTTCATCCATGATGATGTGTGAGTAGTTCCTACAGGACCAAGCCCGGTCCTGAGATTTCGGGGGCCCGGGGCGAAACTAGAACAGGGGCCCTTTAATATAATCATCAAGATAACCAATATATATCTATATAAAATGTTATAAACTAACAATTAAATGCACAAAAACGATATTCATCTCAAGTAATTTATAACTATTATCTGAAAACAAAATCTAACATTCTCAGATGCAAAGTCACTAATAATGTTGTTATTTGTGGAAAGAGACCAAGAGAGATACTTTATGCAAAATTTGGCGGTCACAATGACCGGTGGGCAGGGTGTGGTGTCCTCTTTGTAACTCGGCCTCTCGACCCGGCCACGTGGGGGTGATGATGGGCGTGTTCAACCAAGATGCACGGGAGATCAAGCATTGGTCGTACTAGATCAAGCATCGGTCATTGGAGGTCGCACATGAGATCGAGCCAAATTGTGGATACCATCTTATAAGACAAATTAGGCTGGTGATGATGCAAGATGAACTGAACTTTTGGTATGGCAAAACCAATAGCAAAAACATTTCTATGACTTAAAATGTATAATCAACTAGATACGAAAAAACAGATAATAAAAACTACAATGGACAGCATATTAGGTTCAAGGTTGGATATATAACACGTACCTCACTAAATAAAGTTGTTAGAATAATCGGCCATCAATTTGTAACATGAAATCAACTATTAAAAATATATGAATTAGTAAAAAATATTTTTAGGATCAATTGATCGCTAATTCCATCTTCGGGTAAAGGGGTTGCTCCAACTCAAGAAAAGGGGGATTGCTAATTCTGCTGAACTGGTATTTTGAATTGGAGCTGACTGTGTGACCTACCACCATTTTCCAACTCAAAACAAAAGGGGATTGCTAATTCAATTGTTCCAACTTTTTTTTTGAGGGGCATTCAATTGTTCCAACTAGCCTGGTGTGACCCACCGCCATTTTTCTTGGAGCTGACCCATTAGGCTAGCACAAGACATGAGTTGAAGAAAGAAAAAGGCCCAAGGCCCAGCCGCTAAAGAAAAATAGTAACGTTTCAGCCTTCTTCTTCCTGGAGACAGATCGAACAGCCTTCATGGCGCCTCCAGCGAGCAGTTTTTGATTTGATAGAAGAACTCACACATACCTGGCCGGGGCCCCCTTGCTTTCGGGGGCCCGGGGCGGCCACCCCTCCTCAGGGCCGGCCCTGTACAGGACCTACGGGTCCATAGCAGTAGTTAGATGGCTTTCTCTCTCTCTTTTTGATCTTCAATACAATGATCTCTTCAGAGATCTACTTGATGTAATTCTCATGGTGTGTTTCTTGGGATCCGATGAATTGTGGCTTTATGATCAGATTATTCATTGAAAGTATTTGAATCTTTTCTGAGATCTATTTATGTGTGATTTTATACCTATGTATGCTTTCCGATCTATGAGTTTTCTTTGGCCAAGTTGATGAGTAGATCTTCAGAGGAAGTGGTACATAGTAGTGGGTTCAATCTTGCGGTGTCCTTACTTTGTGACAGGAGGAGTTGCAAGGCACGTATTGTATTGTTGCTACTAAGGATGACGATAGGGTTTGAACATATTGTTTGGTCTTACTTTGTCTATATTATGTCATCTTGCTTAAAGCATTACTCTGTTTGTCATGAACTTAATACTTTGAGATGCATTGCTGGATAGCGGTCTCGGGGTGGAGTAATAGTAGTAGGCGTCAGTAAGTTTAACGGTCAACTTATCACGAATGTAATGCCTATATGAATCATGCCATGAAGAATCATAATCATACCTATGCGCAATTCTGTTAATTGTCCAACAGTAATTTGTTTACTCATCGATGTTATGCTTATGTGAGAGATGCCTCTAGTGAACCTATGGCCCTCGGGTCCATTCTCCATTATTACTAAAAAGCTAAAAAAATTCAATGTTTTATTTTATTTTATTATATACCTATCACTATATTTAATCCTTGCAATTGGCGAGAACAAGGGGATTGACAACCCTCTTGCCTTAGTTGGGTGCAAGCATTTGCTTTCTGTGTGTGCAGGTACCGTTCACGTTGTTTGTGTGGCGTCTCCTATTGGTTCGATAAACCTTGGTTCTTAACTGAGAGAAATACTATCTGCTACTATACTACATCACCCTTCCTCTTCAGGGAAATCCCAACACTATCACAAGCAGCACTCATCCGGCCGGTTATTTCTGTGTGCCTCTTCTTGCTTTTCCTTCGATGCAAGCAGCATGAGTGCAGGGGTATTTTGCAGCTTCCCTCTTTGTCAGCATAGAGTGTTGTGGTCTCGTGCATAAGCCCGCATCACGTGCACGCTCGCGAGTCAAGCCTTAATAGAAGGAAAAAATAAAACCAAAATTGTAGATACATTTGAGACGTATCAGATCCACCTTCTGAGATAATCGTGCGTGAGTACGATGGATATAGCCATTAATTTCGGGAGTATGCATTTTGGAAGGCACGTAAATTAATGCCTTGCGTCCATTCTGTTTTAATCTCGAGCACTACTAATATCTCCCATTCATGGTACAGCAAGGGGTACTTATTAATTTTCACCTCTTCCAATGCACACAAAAGAGGCTAGCTAATGGAAATGACTTATATTACACAAAAATTAGAACAAAATAAGAGACGTACGACATTTACTTAAATACTCCCTCCGGTCCTTTTTACTTTGCGTCTAAGATTTTTTCGTTTTTCCCGTATTGCTCTGCGCATTCCCTTGTTCTCTCGCTGCTTTCCTATTCTGCCCACATCATCCGCCTCCCATGCAACCAATCCCATGCATACATTAACTGCTCTCCTTCCTATTGTTGCGCTGGTGGGGGACAAACCAGGGACGGGATAGCAATCGAGGAGGAATAGCCAATCGCGCATGCACAATTATTACGGCCCAGCTCTCTGGATGCATGCAGCTTACTCTAGCGAAGGGCAAATTAGTCCAGAAAAACGAAAAAGGCTGCCCTCCTTGGTATCCGGGTCTGGAGTTATACGCTGAGTAAAAAGGACTGAAGGGAGTATCATAAAGTAGTGTAAAACACATAAGTAGTGAGCATATATAGTAGTGGTATTGACACAAACTGTGCATCTGTGTTACCAAGAAAAGTAAATACAAATGGGTGAATCCACACTCCACACAATCAAGCACAACTACACGTCGATCGCATGAGAAAGCGCATGAGAGAATATTGTTGCTCCACTAAGAGGTAGTTGGCATAAGGCACACTAGGTAAGCGGGAAGTGTTCGATCTTGCATAACGGAGGACCAATGGATCAGTATTGATTACGTGTATGGATCATAGAGATGTGAAATTTATGGAGGCAAGTTTGCAGAGACTACGATATAGACTAGCTTGATGACAAGGATGCTTTCCCATACTTTCTTCCTTGAAAACAACTTAGTGCCACACTCACAGTTATATGGTAGGAGTGTCATTGGAAATATATGTGTGTGTGCGCGCGCCCGTGCGCGTGTGTAAACTACACTGAACTTTAAATGGAACTTTAGGGATATGTTGGGGTACTTGCCATGGATGAAGTCCCCATCCAACTCGAGATGTTAAAGCAAATACTCAGGTGCTACAGCTACCAAGGTACGTTCGTTAGTCTTCGATCTACCTGTTGTACTTTCCTCTTCATGTTCTTCCAATATATAGATCAGCCACCTTGCATGCGTTGGTGCGCGCAGTCACTACTGCAGGAATGCCTAGCAATGGCGGGCACTAGAAGCCCATCAGTGGCGGCCAAGGCTCTCAGGGGCGCCCGCCACTGATCTCCCGAGACTTCTAAGTTTTCTCCACATGTATAGTGGCGGACGGGGCGGTTTGCGGGCCACCGATATATTTTTACGGGCCAGGAGAAATTTAGCACACCTGTTTAGGCCCCAAAAAGGCCGAAAACTGTAAAACAGCTGAAAATATACGGGGAGTTTGCTCTAACCACAAGAAAATCTT
Source organism: Elymus sibiricus (assembly GCA_039707655.1). Classification (NCBI taxonomy): domain Eukaryota; kingdom Viridiplantae; phylum Streptophyta; class Magnoliopsida; order Poales; family Poaceae; genus Elymus; species Elymus sibiricus. Next base: position 34,109,367 of record CM077674.1, read on the forward strand.
TGTCGAGCCTCCCCATGTTTGCGTTGTCATAACCTTTACTCTTTACATATGACAGTCTTTTTCTTCAGTTTCTATACACTTGTAGGCTTGCTTATGTAGGTTGTTTGCTACCAGTGGCAAAGCTTAAACCTGCCAATAACTTGTCATCGGAGTGCTAGTGTTGCCGCATCGCCGACGTTGTCATGGTATTCTCACGGCAGATGCCATGAGATGGCTAAAAATGGGGGGCTACGTAAGGACGCCGGGGGGCTCCAGAGGCGAGGTCGGCACGCGTAAGTGTGAGACACGAGACGTACCCAGGTTCGGGGCCCTCCGAAGAGGTAATACACCTAGTCCTGCCGAATGGAGTATGGAGTACACAAGGGCTACAAGGTTGCTCGTGGAGCTGTTTGGGCGGAGGAGGAAGAAGGGGCTAGACCTCCGTTCTACCTCTCCTGTGGGTGTGTGTGTGTTACTGATCGCTCGACTGAGAGAGAGTGAACTCAGAAGAGGACGACGTAGTTGCGAACCCCTCTGCATGGAGGCCTCCTGGGGGGTCTTATAGGCCGACCCCCCAGGGTTACATGGGTAAAGCTGAGAGAGGCGGGAACGAGCGTCCGCGAGCATGCCGATGCGAGGAGCCCTTGGGACACTTTATAAATCAGTGCCCAGGGGACAAGGAGCACTGTGGATGATGAAGATGCACTGTAGATGAACAGCACGCTGACGAGCGAACAGTGCACCGCTATTCGCCAATAGTGCGCTGCCGTCGGGTACGGCCGTCGCGTCTGCGTGTGTCCGATGGGACGCCGTAGTTGACTTGGGGCAGCCGGCTGGCTGGAGCAGCCGGCCGCGGGCGCGAGCCGGAGCAGCCGCCTGGCTGGAGAAGCCGGCTGATTAGAGCAGCCGGCCGCGGGCGCGAGCCGGAGCAGTCGGCCCGGGCGGGCAGGCACCCCGTCCGGCTCGCCGTCTTGGGGCCACCCGGGGGTCATCCCCCCGACAGTAGCCTCCGAGCCTCCGGGCGACTTGGAGAGTCGGGCAGAGGGTTTTCGCAGGTGTTGCAGCAGAAGTCGTCGATGATAGCCGGCTGCGGGCGGCAGCCGGCGCGGCTTGCTTCCAGTGGGGGCGCGCCAGTGCACCCACTGGGTGTAGCCTCCGAGCCTCCGGGCGACTCGAGGAGTCGGGCGGAGGGTCTTCGCTGTCGTGGTTGATGCCATCGATGACAGCCGGCTGCGGGCGGCAGCCGGCGCGGCTTGCTTCCAGTGGGGACGCGCTAGCGCACCCACCGGGTGTAGCCTCCGAGCCTCCGGGCGACTCGAAGAGTCGGGCGGAGGGTCTTCGCTGTCGTTGGAGCAGACGGTGGCGTCGAGGATGCCGGTGGCAGCCGGCGGCGGGCCTGCAACCGGCGTGGCGTTTTCCTAGCGAGGCGCGCCGGCGCACCCATTGGGTGTGGCCTCCGAGCCTCCGGGCGAGGAGCGGGGGTTCCCCACGGAAATGATCATGCGAAAGACAAAGTTAGTCAATGCAGATATATCAAATATTTAGTTTAGGCAGCGCAAGTTTTATGCAGAGGGTGCCGACTCGGTTTCGTCCGAGCCCCCTTCAGTCTTTTTCATGTCCCCTCCGCTCTTTGGCTTTTGCTCTTGCTAGCTGGACAGCCGGGAGACGGTCTGTAGCTGAGGCGAAGAGTGGGCCGCGGAGTAGAGTGTACAGTACTCGGACTTTGGGAGCAGATTCGACCGAGCAGATACTCATAAAGGAAACGACCGGGTCGCCCAAGACGTTTTCTCCCCGGACGTTTTTCATGTGAGGTGACCTCCAGCGTTTGCTCTCGTCAGCCGGACAGCCGGGAGCCGGTCTGTAGCTGAGACGGAGAGTGGGCTGTTGGTACCGTTCACACTACTAGGCCGTCTGCGGGAAGAACGTATCGGGCCAAACGGCCAGCCCCCGGGCCGAGACTAGCTGGCGCCAGGGCGAACAGTAAAGCGGCTGATAAAAAATGCGGAAATAGCCCCCGAGGGTCGCTCGGGGTTATCCGTTTTGTGTGCACGGTGCAAAGATATGCGGATGGGGAACTCACATTGCTTTTGACGCAGACGGGGCGGAGGTAACCACCGGCAGACGGCCCGAGCCTCCGGGAGGTCGAGGGGCGCCCCAGCCGGTCGGGCCCAACCGGCCAGGCGGCGAAGCGGACAGGCAGCCGGCCTGGCACAACCGGCCAGGCGTCGAAGCAGTCAGGCGGCCGGGCCAGCTCCCCAGCCGGCCAGGCGTCGAAGCGGTCAGGCGGCCGGGCCGGCTCCCCAGCCGGCCGGGCGGACACAGCTGGCGGTCTTTTTTCTATCCGGCAGCATTTTTTTTTTCAGCCGGCAGCAACTTTTTTTTTGGGCAGCCGGCCTCTGCTTTCTTTTTCCAGCCGGCCCCCACCCCTTTTTCTATCTTTTCTCGGGCAGCCGGCTGGCAAGCCGGCCCTTTCTGTCTTTTCTCGAGCAGCCGGCCACGGCAGTTGCGCAGCTGGAGCCGGCGGGGCTGGGCGGGGCGCAACCAGAGGTGCAGCCGGCCAGAGGCGGGGCGGAGCCGGCGAGCGGCCGCGACCGGCTGGAGCAGCAAACCGGCGGGCGCGCGGGGCGGCTAGCCGGCTGGCACGCGGGAGCCGGACAACGTGGGGGCGCGGCTGCGGGCAGGGACTCGTCGCGGGCGCGGGCGCGCGGGAGGGGCGACGCGGCCAGCGGGGCCGTCGGGGCCGCGCGCGAAGGGCGGCGCGGCCAGCGGGGCCGTCGGGGCCGGTGGTCCGCGGCGGTGCGGGCGTGGGAAGGCGTGGGGGCGCGGACGTGGACCAGGGGCGGAGGGTCCGCGACGGGGGCGACGAGGCCGTGCAGGGGGGGACCCAGGGGCTGGAGCAGGTCGAGCGCGGGGGGGGGACCCAGGCGAAGCAGCCGGCGTTGGTGGTTGAGGAGGCGTCGCCGCGGGCCGGAGCGGAGGAGGCGCGCGGGAGCAGTTCTGGCGGCGACGAGATGCCACCAGCGCGCGGCCGTGGTCCCGTGGAGATGCGGGCGGGTGCCACGGGTGGCCGGCGCACCCACTGGGGGTTCCACCGGGCGCCGGTACGGAGGAAGGCGACGGGGTTGAGGCAGGGGACGAGTGCGGCTCGGTCTTCCGGGGGGGAGGAGGAGGCGCCAGGGTATGCTGGTGGTCTCCGACGAGGCCGGTCGAAGGCGGCGGCCTTGCGGCAGGAGCTCGGGCTCCCCTCCTCGTGTGCACGGGCGCAGGAAGGCACGGGTGCTCGGGGCCATGGCCAAGGGCTTGGGCTGCAGGATGTTTCCGTGGCAAGAGGGAGCAGCAGGATGGCGTCGGCCAGGCGCGGGAGCGAGGCCATGGGCTCGACCAGGAGCTCGGGGCGGCGAGGCACGAGACGGAGGAGAGGTGCTTGCGGGGGTGCTGGAGTATGGTATGCACAAGGGGAATCAATGGTGGGATTGGGAGGAGGAGCAGCCATGAGCCTCCGAGGGAGTGTGGCAGCACCGGGAACAAACGAGAGGAGGCAAGGAAGGAGCGGGCGTGAGCATGCCGATGCGAAGAGCCCCTGGGACATAAATCAGTGCCAGGGGACAAGTAGCACTGTGGATGATGAAGATGCACTGTAGATGAACAGCGCACTGACGAGCGAACAGTGCACCGCTATTCGCTAACAGTGCGCTGCCGCCGGGTACGGCCGTCGTGTCTGCGTGTGTCCGATGGGACGCCGTAGTTGACTTGGGACAGCCGGCTGGCTGGAGCAGCCGGCCGCAGGCACGAGCCGAAGAAGCCGGCTGACTGGAGCAGCCGGCCACGGGCGCGAGCCGGAGCAGCCGGCCCAGGCGAGCAGGCACCCCGTCCGGCTCGCCGTCTTAGGGCCACCGGGGGTCATCCCCCGACAGACGTGCATGTGTGTGTGCAAGAATTGAACTTTTTGTGAATTATGATGATGGACTATGAGAAAATTAATTAAAAAACTACTCCCTCCATCCCACAATTTAAGACATTCTTGCAACTATGTAAGCTTGCAAAAACGTCTTACATTGTGGGACGGATGGGGTACTTTCGTAACACTACAGCCGTAACAAAAAAAAAGTGTCATGGTTTTTCAGTCAAACATAATGCTCAGTCCTCTAGTAAAAGGACTCGTTTAAATTTATAAGGACATATAAAGCTCAGACGTACTCCATGAGTACAACAAGAAATAAACGCTGCTTCAAACGGGCGTGTCCGCAAAGCGGTAAGCTGAACAGGAAGGCAAAATTGCGCGCCTCCCAGATCGGCCCGGAGTACAGGCGTGTCGTATGCTGAAATGATGCCCTTCAGAGGTTTTTCAACCAGAAAACTCGAACAATTCATAGTGAAAATTTGCAAGGCAACATAGCCCGAATTTTCAGGGCAGACGACCATTAGGCAGTGTCAATGACAGACACCTAGGGAAGAATCAAACTACTACTCTGCTGTCAAATATTCAATACCCACATCCGTAAGGTTAAGTAAACTCTCTACATGCATGCTTCGCTTCCGTCGCTTTCCTGAGAGTAGAACATCTGCTTCAGAGCACGGGGCAGCTCCAGGACAATCTCTGCATATGCTGAAACATAGATAAAAGTTTTGGGGGAGCAAAAGTACAGATAAGAACAAGCTCAGCAGAGAGTTGTATGCTTAACCACAAAGAGGAGAGAGGCAATGGTTAAGATAGGAGGAACCTTCTGGCAAACTCAAGGTCTTCAACGCGTTCTCGGCATAGGAGAGGCGAGATGGTACAGGTTGAGCACGGCGGTCTGCTGCGGATATTCTCTTTGCAGAGCGAAGCGGCCAGGCCAGGACCCTCGCCTGACTAGGCAGGGTCAACATTAGATCTGAATATCGGATACTCACTGTAACCTTGCTGCTCAAGTCACACAGGAGGAGGAACTTCAGTCTCTAGAGTGTACAATATGCAGTTTCAGTATATAAATGCTACAGATAATATAAAGGAGAGCACTGTGTGCATTAGTATATTTTAGTATGAGCGTGGTTGTACTACAGCAAAATCTAACAGTAGAGTTTGACCTTACCATTCAAAATCTTCCAATGTAAACTCTATCAAGGTATATGGAAGACTGTAGAACAATTCCCCGATTTGGTTGCCATAGAGCTCCTTGATAAGACGAACCTTGAACATGAATTCATGGAAAGCATTAGAATTATAAACTTCACTGTGATCAACGCAAAGGTCATGAAGGCTACAAAAATATAGCTGTTTCAAATTTCGAATAAGTAGAATCACGGATAATAAATATATTTTATTCACCTAATTTTGAAGTCAAAGTCCATTATTACAGGTTATCAACTAGAACCTGTGGTTTGAACTGTTGAAGTGAAGTCCTGGCTTTCGCAATTTATCTAAAAATTGCTGCTGCCCCCCTTTGTCCACGTATAGGCCTCTTGAGCCATACCTCTGAGTCTATCCACGTGTTGGCTTTCCACGTCACACATGAGAGGGGGTGTTGAAGTGTATATGTGGATTTCCTAGCCCTTTCCATCAGTTCGGACTTTTGGTTGCGTTGGCTAGTGCATGAAGCTTAACATCAACCAGGTTGGTCTCTCTTCTCTAGTCTAGCAGTGAAGCAGAAGTTGTATGCCCGAAACAATTAATGAGAAGATGGAAGGTACTTAGAATTACGTGAATACGTCATGTGTTGGTAAAATTAGCTCGATGAGGTGTAACTATGGAAATAATACCACCAAAGCAGTAGGGGAGGTTAGTTGGACTGTCGTGGGGCCCTGGCCCAAAATAATCTTAGTTAACCCACAGTATATATCCCCCTATAAACACTAGATGGCACACCTGCAATCTTAGTCCATGGCCCAATTGGTTTCTCTTCTTCAGCTCTTCTCCAACCCCGGGAAGAAGGCAATCTTGGGCCATTTTGCTTGGCTAGATCCCTTACTCAGCCCAACTGCCACATCCCGCACAACGACAAGCAAACAACAAGGCTCACTCATCAACCGGACTAATTCACGCTCTCCTCTCACACCCCTAGCCCAGTGACGGCCCCCCCTTGCCCTTGGGGTTGACACCCAATGCCGAGGCACAACACAATGGCAATGCTGGGTTGACGACTTCAAATCCAAGGGAGCACTGTGTTACAAGCGACTGAAGTGAGGATCTGTGTGAGAAGCTAGTCTCAGAGAGGGTTCACCTTAGCCAGAGTGCAGAGATGCCATGGTCCTTTTGGATTTTGGATGGAAAAACAGCGGTTAATTAGAGTTATTCCCAACACAGAGAGATTAACAGGTCATATAGCAGTGGCCGTCTTTAAAGAGCATGGAAATTTCCAACTCTAATAGAAGGAATATGGATACGACATAAGTTTGCTTCACAGCTCAAATAACACAATGCTGTCCAAGATCTATTTTTAAACAACATGAGCACATAACTACAGGCCTATAATTCAAGCATATGTATACTAGGTTTTATTACTACCTCCAATTCATATTAATTGTCGCTGATTTAGTACAGCTTTGTACTAAATCAGCGACAGTTAATATGGATCGGAGGGAGTACCTGATTTCTTGCATTTCACAATGGAAAGGGGATAGTGTGTACAGGAAATTTACATATGGGAGCAACCCCTAAATCTGATACTGACCTGTTCTCTCCTGTCAATATACGACTGCAAAATTTCTTCAAGATGATCAATAAACTTCTGCAAGGAAAAAGGTGCCATGTAAGTAGATAGAACTATTTGAATAATTGCACAGTAAATGCAAGTGCCCCATGAGGAAACTTTACGATGGCATTAGATGACAGGTGGTCAGTTTCTACTTCTCGAATCGGCAGAAAGAAAGGTAAGGTGTGTTCAATCACAGTCATCTTTTCAAGGAATGACTTGCTCTCCAAAACACAATGATAAATTTCACAAGGCTCTCCTGCAAAATATAATGTGCATGTTATTTAGTGCAGCAAACCATGTGTCTATGTTCTGATCTTCTTAATTTTTGATAACTTACTTATCATGCTTATGTTGTAATAGCATTATTCAGAATGTCAGGGTTTGCACAGTGAAATAAGTCTGTTTTGAACTGAAATAACTAATTCTATGAAATAACATACAGTGTTTACATAACTGTCTGATTTGCAAAACATCGCCTGTGCATATCTTACACAAAGCTTTGCATGGTACAATTCAGACATTTCATGGAGAATATGATATTGAAAATGTTAAGTGTAATCACCAGCGAAGAATGTCTCGTACTGTATACCAATTCTGGCACCATCCAAACAATAGATAACCTACGAAATAGAAAATAATTAATCAGATTAACTGACAAAATAATAGAAGTAATGGAATAGGTGCATTAGTTCAATATAACATGCCAAGTCATGAACATAATTTCATTAGAAGGAAGAGAACAACATAATGCCATATTACAAGGTAGATGAAACATGGTCTGAAGGCTAAATTTAGTTCTGGTGGTCACTTGCATGGTTGTAGCAATCCTAGGAAGAGAACAAGAATGAGAAACTGTGATACAGTGCACCCCGGCCCACACCAACACTATTGGTCCGCCATTCATGTTGTAGCAAAAAGAGTTAGGTGAACTGGAATGAACAGATCACAGAACACTATAATACACCAACTACATCTCAGGTCCGAATTAACTAACCACTTAGGATTAACATCAACCGACCCCCCCCCCCCCCACACACACACACACACAAACCATTGGCAGCAAATGAAAAATATCAACCACCCAATGATAAACTACAGTATAAAGAGTAGTCTTTATGGTAGCCAAAGTGGACTCTAGAGAATAAGGTTACCTTATTTCTGATTCTATAAGTCATCCTTGATTGAAATTGAGAGTCTGTTGGAACATTTGCCAGGTTGACCATCGCCTTCCTTTCAGCCTCTATATGGACCTGGTCTATGAGATAAAGCAAACTTGTTATAAACTCAAAATGCACAGAGTGAACAGTACATTTCATGTGGAATTAATGTGACAACAATATGGTGCTTCAGATAAAGTACCTTCTCGCGGATAGTTGCCAGCAAACCATCATTCCACTGCTCATCATCTATTGAAATCTCTACAAAAATGCAAAAGCCTAAGTGTAAGAAATGAAGCTGTAGGATAAAAACTGATTAAAACTATACTATCAGACTGTTTGAGAAGACTAAATATGTGCCATACTGGCTGTAACGACACAATCCAAGAATATGACAATATTTCCAAGAAATACAAGGAAAATAATAAATAAAGAATCTGCCATTTTATCCTCAAGAAAAAAGGCAGCAATGTGCAAAGCAGCATACCACACATACGGAAGTGTGAAATAATCAGTCAGATAAATATTTCCAACTTATTACAGATGAGTACTTTATGTACTAAGACAATAAGCTCATATAGCCATAACCATTGATCTACCACTTGCAATGAAAATTTTTGGTTCATGTTTACGCCAAATATGGTTTAGATTTTTCCAACAAAGTAGATCTATGAATTTCAGTACATACATATGTCTGTGTGTAGTTCAGAGAATCAAAGTACTTGTCGGGGGGATGACCCCCGGGTAGGCTCAAGAGGACAAGTCACCATTTCGAAACTTTGTCAGGGGAGCGGCCGGCTGGCTTGAGCCCGGAAGACGGCCGGCTGGCTTGAGCCCGGAAGACGGTCGGCTGGCTTGAGGCCGCAACTCGTCCGGCTGGCAACCCTGCAACCCGTCCGGCTGGCAACCCTGCAACCCGTCCGGCTGGCAACCCAGCAGCCCGTCCGGCTGGCCACCTGGAGCCAGCTGGCCTGCCACACGAAGTCAACCGCGACGTCCCATCGGACCTGCGCGGACGAGACGGCCATGCTCTACAGTGGAGCACTGTTGATGAACAGTATACACTGTTCATACGTCATGTGTCACCTCGAATAGTGTATAGTTGGCCATGTGGGCCACCCCTTGTCCCCTGGGCACCCCTTTATAAGGTGCACCAGGGAGGAGCTTCACTCCATGGGCTCACTCACTCGTTCCCTCTCACTCTCACACACTCTCACAGGAGAAGTGGAGAGCCCAGCGCCTCCTTCCTCCTCCAGACAGCTCCAGGAGCGACCATGTACTACCATATACTCCACATATACATCAGACATGCAGGAGTAGGGGTGTTACCTCCCACGGAGGGACCCGAACCTGGGTAAACCACCGTGTACAGTTGCCCAAACCCGTCCCGGATCTCCACTGTAGCCTTGCCCTCACCTCTTTAAGCCATCCCATGGCATCTGCCGTGATCGCGCATCCCCCGCGAGAATACCACGACAGTTGGCGCCCACCGTGGGGCTCGCTGCTGCTGGAACCGCGGTCCGGGCGGGACCCTCTTCGTCACCACCACCGCGACGTCGCCGCCGTCTCGCCTTGGCCCGGCCGTCCACGCGCCCCCGCGCTGCATCTCGCTCCGACCGTCCTCACCACGCGCCGTCGCTCCTCCGCGCACGTCCTCTGCTCGCCGCCATCCCGGCCACCGCTCCTCCCTCCGCTCGCCGGAGCCCCGTGCACCGCCACGGGGCCTCCTGCCACCACCTCCGCTCCGTCCCTGGCACAGGCGCGCGTCCTCCGCGGCCCCGCCTCCGCCACCTGCGCGTCGCCTCCACCGACTCCCGCACGCGCGGCTCCGCCCGCGGCCCCATCCTCGCGCCCCTCCGTCCTCACCGCCGGCGCCCTGCCCGTGCCCGCTCCGCTAGGCCTGGGGCGGCCTGGACGAGCCCTTCTTCCCCGTCCGAGCTCATCCCTGTGTTACCTCCCCGCGAGGGCCCCGAACCTGGGTAAACCACCGTGTACAGTTGCCCAAACCCGTCCCGGATCTCCACTGTAGCCTTGCCCTCACCTCTTTAAGCCATCCCATGGCATTTGCCGTGATCGCGCATCCCCCGCGACAAAACCATGACAGTTGGCGCCCACCGTGGGGCTAGCTGCTGCTGGAATCGCGGTCCGGGCGGGACCTTCTTCGTCACCACTGCCGCGACGCCGGCCACCCGCCGCGGCTCCCGTGTTGCTCCGCCCGCGCCCAGCCTCGGCGCGCTCGCGCCCGCGACCATCCTCCGCTCCGTCCGTCCCTCGAGCTCGCGCTCGTTCCCGAGCTCGCCTCGCCACCATCGGACCCCATCAGCCCCGCTCCGCTCCAACCGCACGCGCGTCACCACGGGCTGCCTGCCCCCGCGTCCGCGCACCCGCGGCAGCGGCCCTCCCCGCTCCGACGCGCGCGCTCTGCTCTCCTCCAAAAAATACGCGCCGGCTCCTCCTCGCCTCTGCCCCACCTCCGCTCCAGCCACGGGCTCCCTTATCCTCTCGCTCTCCGCCGCCGCTGCTGCCCGCGAAGCTCCTCTGGAGGCCGCCTCCTTGGCACGTGCAGGCCTGCGCGCGAGCTCTCCCTCCCGAGCCCCGCAGCGCGCCGTGCATCCACACCCCTGCGCGCGAGCTCTCCCTGCCTCCGCTCCCCTCAGCGCGCCGTGCCCCCACTCCCTGCGACGCTCGGGCGCCCACATGCCCGCGCGCCGGCTCTGCCTGCGCGACCCCGCCCGCTCTGCCCCTGCGAGCGGCTCCGCCCCACTCCCGAGCGCCGCGCGCCTCGATCCACCGCGCCCGTGGCCCGGCCCCGTCACTCCACCCGGCCGCGCTGCCGCGTCGCCCGCTTCGCGCCGCCTGCGCTCTCCGCCCACTCCCGCGCGCCTGCAGCCAGCACAGCCGGCTGCATCGCGCACGTCGGAGGCCGGCCGCACGCCCGCCCTGCTCTGCTCCGCCTACCCAGCCGGCTGAGGCCGCGTCCCGCCCGCCGCCACGTCCCGCTCGCCGCCTCCTGCCGGCTCCGCACGACCGCACCGCGTCGTCCCCGCGCCGCATCCGCGCGCTCGTCGCGGCGGCCGCCTCTGCTCCTGGCCTCGCTCGGCCTCCACGGCAGCGCGCCGCCGCTCACCGCCTCCCCTGGCTGGGCTGCTGCACCGCCGCGCAACGCCCCTCACCGCCTCGCCTCCCCGCGCCTGTCGCGCTCGTCCTCGCGGGCCTTCGGCCGGCTGCGACCCGCGCCCCCGCTTCCCCGTCGTCACCCCGCACCGCTGCGCCCTGCGCCGGCCCAGCAGTCCGCGTCGCCGCGCCACCCCACGTTGGCCCGGCCACCCGCGTCGCCGCGCCGTCCCTCCTGCACTGCGTCGCCACGCGCCGCCGCACCGCTCCGCCCGGCCGTCCTTCTCGTCGCGCCCGCGGCTCCCGCACCGGCTGCACCCCATGCCGGCTGCGTCCCGCGCCTCTGCGCACCCGGACTCCGCTCCGTCCGGCTCGGCGCACCTCGCGCCGCCTCGCCCTGCCCCGCCACCGGCTCGCCGCCGCAGCCGTGTCCCGTCACCGGCTCGCCGCCACAGCCGGCCACGGCCGCGTCCTGCCCTCCAGCCTCGCGCGTCGCCCCGCTCCGGCCTCCCGCGCTGGCCGTCTCCCGCACGCCCCCGCCGGCCCGGTGCGCCTGCCAGCTAGCCATCCCGCGCCGGCCGCCTCCGCGCGCGCCTTGCCTGTTTGCGCTGCACCATCGCCGTGGCCGGCTGCTGCGGGCAGAAAAAGAAAAAGAGGGAGCCGGCAAAAAAAAAAATCGTTGCCTAATAGAAAAAGGAAAAAAGGGCCCGCCAGCTGCGCCCGCTTCGACGCCTGGCCGGCTTCAGCAATCCGGCTGCGGAGCCGGCCCGTCCGCCTCAACGCCGGCTGCGCCCGCTTCGACGCCCGGTCGCCCGTCCGCTGCAACGCCTGGCCGGTCGGGCCCGACCGGCTGGGGCGCCTCTCGACCACCCGGAGGCTCGGGCCGTCTACCGGCAGACACCTCCGACCCGTCCGCGTCAAAAAGCAATGTGAGCTCCCCATCCGCATATCTTTGCACCGTACACACAAAGCGGATAACCCCGAGTGATCCTCGGGGTTTGTCGCTGCATTTTTCTGGCTGCTTTACTGTTCACCCCGGCGCCAGCTAGTCTCGGCCCGGGGGCTGGCTGTTTGGTCCGATTCGTTCTTCCCCACAGATGGCTTAGTAGTGTGAACGGTACCGACGGCCCACTCTCCGCCTCAGCTACAGACCGGCTTCCAGCTGTCCGGCTAGCGAGAGCAAAAGCTGGAGGTCACCCCACGCGAAAAACGTCCGGGGGAGAAAACGGCTTGGGCGACCCGGTCGTTTCCTTTACGAGTATCTGCTCGATCGAATCTGCTCCCAGAGTTCGAGTACTGTACACTCTACTCCGCGGCCCACTCTTCGCCTCAGCTACAGACCGGCTCCCGGCTGTCCGGCTGGCAAGAGCAAAAGCCAAAGAGCGGAGGGGACATGAAAAAGACTGAGGAGGGCTCGGACGAAACCGAGTCGGCACCCTCTGCATAAAACTTGCACTGCCAAAACCAAACATTTGATATATCTGCGCTGCCTAACTTTGTCTTTCGCATGATCATTTCCGTGGGGAACCCCCCTCCTCGCTCGGAGGCTACACCCAGTGGGTGTGCCGGCGCGCCCCGCTGGGAAAACGCCATGCCGGTTGCAGGCCCGCCGCCGGCTGCCACCGGCATCCTCGACGCCACCGTCTGCTCCAACGACGGCGAAGACCCTCCGCGCGACTCTTCGAGTCGCACGGAGGCTCGGAGGCTACACCCAGTGGGTGCGCTGGCGCGCCCCAACTGGAGAGTTAGCAAAGCTCCGCGCCCATCTGCTTCAACAAGCTGCAAGGACCCTCCGCCCGACTCTTCGAGTCGCCCGGAGGCTCGGAGGGCTCCGCGCCCACCTGCCAGCGGACTCCGCTCCGCGCCTGGCGGCACTCCGCGCCCATCTGCTTTAACAAGCTGCAAGGACCCTCCGCCCGACTCTTCGAGTCGCCCGGAGGCTCGGAAGCTACACCAAGTGGGTGCGCTGGCACGCCCCCACTGGAAGCGAGCCGCGCCGGCTGCGACCCGCGGCCGGCTGTCATCGACAATCTCTGCTTCAACACCAGCGAACACCCTCCGCCCGACCCTTCGAGTCGCCCGGAGGATCGGAGGCTACTGTCGGGGGGATGACCCCCGGGTAGGCTCAAGAGGACAAGTCACCATTTCGAAACTTTGCCAGGGGAGCGGCCGGCTGGCTTGAGCCCGGAACACGGCCGGCTGGCTTGAGGCCGGAAGACGGCCGGCTGGCTTGAGGCCGCAACTCGTCCGGCTGGCAACCCTGCAACCCGTCCGGCTGGCAACCCTGCAACCCGTCCGGCTAGCCACCTGGAGCCAGCTGGCCTGCCACACGAAGTCAACCGCGACGTCCCGGCTGGCAACCCAGCAGCCCGTCCGACTGGCCACCTGGAGCCAGCTGGCCTGCCACACGAAGTCAACCGCGACGTCCCGTCGGACCTGCGCGGACGAGACGGCCATGGTCTTCAGTGGAGCACTGTTGATGAACAGTATACACTGTTCATACGTCATGTGTCACCTCGAATAGTGTATAGTTGGCCATGTGGGCCACCCCTTGTCCCCTGGGCACCCCTTAATAAGGTGCACCAGGGAGGAGCTTCACTCCATGGGCTCACTCACTCTCGTTCCCTCTCACTCATTCTCACACACTCACAGGAGAAGTGGAGAGCCCATCGCCTCCTTCTTCCTCCTCCAGACAGCTCCAGGAGCAACCATGTACTACCATATACTCCACATATACATCAGACATGCAGGAGTAGGGGTGTTACCTCCCACGGAGGGCCCCGAACCTGGGTAAACCACCGAGTACAGTTGCCCAAACCCGTCCCGGATCTCCACTGTAGCCTTGCCCTCACCTCTTTAAGCCATCCCATGGCATCTGCCGTGATCGCGCATCCCCCGCGAGAATACCATGACAGTACTACTAATCATATTCATTATGCTATGCATTTAGTAAATAGCTAAGGTTGCTTAAGTTCCTACATAATGAACTCTAGTTCTGGTCAAATTGAACTGGAAATAATCATCGAATGATCTCTGAGTGTTTTATGCAGAAACAGGTTAGCAGGTAAGTTATCAATTTGATGCTAAAGCCGCATTTTTTTTTAAATGACAACTAGTTCATCTAAGCATGGAAAGCACACAAAGGCTATTGAGTTCCAGAAAAATTGCAGAAGAAGATAGTATAACAGATAAGTTCCACATACTATTTGGTATTGGCAGTTGCTAAAAAATCTTATTTTTCTAGAAGGCAAACACCAAAGGTGCTGAAGCAAACTGTACCTTCAGTTTGTGCAACTCGTGCAGCCTCAAATTCTTTCTGTAGACGCTCAAAAATCAGCTTATCAGAATCCCTAAAATAATATAGTGAAGATGTAAAAGGATGTTTTACTAGTCATGCGTCCACATATTTAAAGATAACATGTGCAGAGAACAGTATGAGACAACCAGTTAGGGGGAGGGGGGGTGCAGATGTCTTAACAGAAAGGCCACTATACTTCCCGAAAAATCATCTTAGATATGGCCTGAATATGTTAGGGATAAGATGATAGAATATATGTGTTTTTAAACTTGCAGACTAACATATTTGAAAAGACATTTCATTGCTTATATAGAATATATGTGTTTTTAACAATCTCGTAGAATCGTTATTCTGCAATTTTGCAGCAGATGCACATGAACATTGCATTAGAAAACAGGCTCATTATGGAACTTAGCAATCAGCAGTACTGTCCTTCCTTAACCTTTTGGTACTTTTAGATCGTAACTTCCCTTTTCACTTCTTTGAAACATAATCTCTTCAGTGTCGCGATAATGGTACTATAGTTCAGAAAAATGAAAAAATGCATTTGCATATGTCGAATTTAGATAAACTTGAGCTCCTCCCCCCTTTCTTTTGCATGTATCATTTTTTCAACCACTATTATTTGCTTCAATTTGAGCACATCCATAGGAAGTTAAACAGTAAGGATCATTCAGAGAATTCAATGCAGTTGCAAAGATACTGGGAGCATAAAATTTTGCCAACGAAAAGGGGCAAGGAAACTGTAACTGTTTAAGCATCTAGTTTAAATGAAAGCCACACAAGGATGACCTCACAGTTTCCGACATTGTTGGAAACTTCTAAGAGGCTTAATGTTCTGATCAAGTATCATAAAAGAGGAACCATAAGTGTGCAAGCAAGCAGCAAACAGTTTGAACAGAGTTCTTGAAATTTTGCTTATGCAAATGCCACATGCTAAGGAATCTGTACAGTATTTATCGTAAATCGATAAACACTCAGTTGGCCAACTGAGTCTACATCCGACAAGTTATTAGAATCCAAAAGCTTGGACGAGCAGAGAAAGGAGTACCGTGAGAGGCGCTCTTTCAGATCTTCATGCCTTTTGAGAACATTTGACACTGCAAAATAAAAGGGCAAACATGGCTAAGATAGTAGGGCAAGATGCTTCGTAGAATCGATAAACATGTGAGTAAGGGGTACAAGATTCCTTGAGAGTAGAGATAATAGTTACGACTACTGAAGAGAAAGGTTATTACGCCGTGCACGTGTGGTCTCAAGTTTTGCATCTTCATCTCTTACATAAGTCTGCAGTTAATGGAAAGACAAGGGAAAGGTAATTAACATGAGCCAAAACATATACACCAAAGATTTACAAAACCCAACCATATGCAAATGATAGTATACCAGTTCTGATAATGAGTGTTGACGCCTCCTTAATTGCTCCCCATGCTGCAAAATATAAGGGAATTAAACTGAAAGATTGTGAAATTTGAGTTCCTGGTGTACTGATTTAAAGCTTCCACCAGATTATACACAGTAAAAACAAATGTAGCAACAAATACTGTTAAATAGAGGGAGGTAGGTTTCCGGCCGTACCTCCGTGGGGGAGCTCAAGGCCAGAGTGACAGAGTGGTCCATCAGGTCCGAGGCCAGGGGCGGCGGATCTAGATGGCCACACCGACGGCCGGGGCTGCGGACAGGGCGGAAACAGCAGGGGCGCGGCGGGGTAGAACCAGTGGCGGAGCCAGGAATTTGCTCCTGGGTATTCCCGTATTTTACTTTTTTTTGCCAAAGCAATATAATAGAGCAACAAATGTACTGTAAAATGGCAATATCAATGACTCAATGACCATACATCGATAATAGTTGTAAAATATTATTGTGGCAATATCTCTAACAATTAAGAAAGATTACAAACGACAAAGGAAATTACAATATAACTTTATGATCCCATTTTTGGAAGAGATTGATGACATCCTCATCTACAGCACAATCAAATAAACAAAGTAGAAATCAGTGGCATTGGCAATGTGGCATGGACAT
Source organism: Elymus sibiricus (assembly GCA_039707655.1). Taxonomy (NCBI): domain Eukaryota; kingdom Viridiplantae; phylum Streptophyta; class Magnoliopsida; order Poales; family Poaceae; genus Elymus; species Elymus sibiricus. The sequence continues at coordinate 34,125,614 of CM077674.1, forward strand.
TGGTCATTGGACAAACAATTTCGGTGTACAGCCAATTAGTGAAAATGATCAAGAGAGGTAGTGGTCACCGGGTTCATTATGTCCATCTAGCAATCAGTGAATCACATAGGTAGCAAATGAATCGCATAATAAGCTGTTAAATTTCACTGGTTTACAAGCAATCAGTGACTGTCTTCTACGAAGGCAATGGCATTTACAAAAAATCTTCAGATCTGTTTAGAAACAGAGGAGAAAAATACCTTCGACGGAGCCACGGAGGCTAGACTGCCGGAGGTAGAGCCGGGCCGTGGAGGGGGAGGGCGCCTGAAGCCCTGCAGGGCGAGCCGAGCCGGGGAGGCCAGAGGGCAGAGGCGGATGCCGGACCGGTCGCAGAGTCGCAGACTCGCGGAGGGGAGGGCCGAGGGCGGCGAGGGCCGGAGGCCGAGGGGAGGGGAGGGGAGGGAGTCAGGGAGAGGGGCGGCCGGAGGGGAGGGGAGGGCAGGGGAGGGACCGAGGTAGAGGGCGACCGCCGGACATGGAATCGCCGCCGCCGCCACTACCGCTAGGTTTGGTGCGTCGCTCGGTCGCTGCCGTAGGTGCCTGTTTGGGCTGGACTCAGTGGGCCAAGTGTTTACGTATAAACATATGTATTAAATTTTTTGGGGGCCAAAATCTTGGGTATTCCAGGGAATTCCCAGGAAGAACCCAGCGCCGCCACTGTAGAACGGGGACGGCGATGGCGGCCGCGCGCTTCAGGCGCGGAGGAGCGGAGGCGTCGGCCGTGACGCGGAGCTGCGGCGCGGCGGCAGCGCTAGGTCACAACGGTGGTAGACCTGCAGGAGAGATTTTAGGACGGCAATTTGCCGGATTAGGGCTTGGAGGCCGCGTCGGGCGTCGTGGGAGAGATGGATGGCCGCCGAGGTTGAGGTGAGGAATCGGCCGTCGGGGCGTCGCCTGTGGTCGCCGGCTAGGGGTGAGCGCCGCCGGGGTGAGGGCAAGGGGAGGGGAGTGGGGCACGCAGATTCACAGTGACTTTACAGAACAAAGTCACGCTGCGACTTAACCCACCGCATCTGCCCTCCAATCTACATCAAACGGCCCACGCCGAATCCAAATCACCCATGACCATACTTGCGCATGTCAAAAAAAAATCCGGCAAAACCCGCTCAGCTTTATTTTATTTTATTTGCGGTAAAACTTCCAATCTATTCATCATAGTACAACGAATACAGGAAATAATAAAAATTACATCCAGATACGTAGATCACCTAGCGACGACTACAAGCACTGAAACGAGCCGAAGGCGCACCGCCGTCATCGACAGTCGAGAAGTCGTCGTGCTAAGGCAGCGCACCAGAACAGCAACAACCCGCTCAGCTTTATTGGTGCCCCCCCCCCCCCCCCCCCCCCCCCCCCCCCCCGCGCGAGACAAACCAAGAGCGAATTTTGCGAGTTTCTATTTTTGAAAATAAAAGTACATGACTCAAACTAAGGAGCCATCTCCCTAATTATATTCCCATGCTAGCCACATGTTCTATTCTTGATATTTTCGACCACCTCTTTGCAATCCGACGCCACCAAAATATTCAATATGTTGAGATCAAGAGCAAGAGCTAGCGCCTCGCGGCATGCGGTAGATTCCAGAACAGTCGGATGACTTATACCTGGCAGCTTAAGTGTTGACGACACCAAGTAATTCCCGTTTGAGTCTCTGCATATAGTTGATAAGGAACCCTCTAAAGTTGCTCTCGAGACTGCACTGTCCACATGGATTTTTGCTACTCCCGTGGGTGGTGGAAACCATCAGGGTCTGACAGCCGAAGCTTGCTGCACTTGCCTGTCTGCTACTATTGTTGGCTTGCACACTTCAATTTCGCTAATATACCTTGTGATAAACTGATGTGTCGAGTGTGGCCTCTGAAACGTTTTCTCGTGTAGAGCCTTTCGTCTAGAATGCCAGATTACCCAGAGCGTCATCAATACTCTGACAAAATCTGTATGCCGCAGTGACTCCATATGGCTGAATATCCATCTTTTAGCATCCGGTTCATGACCACTAAGTAAACTTTCAAACAAGTCCTAATCCTCAAGTGCCCACACGCACCGCGCCATGTTGCACTCAAGCATTGAATGTCTCCATGAATCGTCGGTTCCACAAAGTCCACAGCAACTAACAGAGGTCATCTTTCGATGATTTAGTAAATCGCATGTCGGTAATCACTGCTGAGCGACTCTCCATAGAAAGATTTTGAGTTTAGACGGGACCCAAACCTTCCAGATCATCATCCACGTTTTCTGGTCCCTTTCTGGATTCGACCAACCCGAGTGCTCCTCTAGCTAAGCTTCACGTCTCAGCTTAGTTTCTACCAGGATACGGTAGGACGATCGAACCGTAAATACTCCTCTCTTTCCCGAGCTCCAAGACCAGATATCATCAAGTTGTCGAGTGCATAGTGGGATAGACATTATAGCTTCAGCATCCATAGCCACGATTTTTTTTTTTTCAATCTTTGTACGATCCAAACATGCTTCATTTTGCAAAATCAGTTCACTCACCATACGTGGATGGTTTTGAACTAGACTTGTAATCGGTCGCATGTTGTGATCACGCGGGATCCAATCGAGACCCCTCTATTTCTATTGAGAGGGAGAGTTCCCTAACTCTTCATGGAGAAGAACACAATTAGGAAAATAACGTGCTTTGAGAACACGAGCACTAAGCGAGTTTGGGTCAGTCATAATTCTCCATGCTTGACGGGCTAAAAGTGCGAGATTAAATAGCTCGATGTCCATGAAACCAAGATATTTTGGTCTCGTCGTCACCTCCCAAGACACCCAACAAGTCCTTCTTTCTCCTTGTTTACTGCCCCCCCCCCCCCCCCCCCACACCCCACCCCAAAAAAAAATTACGTATAAGGGAGTTTATATGCTGACAGAGGCCACGTGGAAGCTTAAAACATGACATTGAATACACCGGAACCGCTTGAGCAATGGACTTGATGAGCACATCCTTGCCCCCAGCCGGTAAGAGCTTCTCCATCCATCCCTTGACCTTGCTCCAAACTCTATCTTAGAGATATTTAAAAGAAATTCAGTGTTATGATGATGGGCTAAGTCGGGAGCTCTATCGGCCAACACAAAAAAAAAATGTATCAGCCCAGTAATCTCGCTCGCTCCGCCCTCATGTCCGTTGTTTTTTTTGCTCGTTTTTTCTGCGGCTGGCCTGCTTTCTAAGAAAAATCCGGATGGCTTTATATGTTAATTTTGAAAAAAATGGTGAAATAAAAAATATTCATGGATTTTAAAAACCTTGTGGATTTGAAAATGTCGAGGAATTCCGAAAATGTTTGCCAACTTGAAAAAAAATGTGAATTCAGAAAAATGCTCACAAATTTGAAAATGTTCCCAAATTTTAAAAAAGTTCAAGAATTTAAACAATCATGACTTCGAAAAAAATTATTAGGATGAATTTTTAAGGCCAACCGAGGAGAGAAAGGCATAGAAAGATTGTTGGTAGACGATGGCCCTCGTGTGAGTAGGCATGGGTCACAAACAAAATAATCGTATACAAAACATTGCGCAGTTCGTTAGCAAACCCATGGAAAATTGTTGTGCTCATTCTTCATTTGAAAATTCTTACACAAAAAGAGATGGATGGTCTTCTTTGAGACATCCTAACTACATGCAAACGGACAAAAGGAGATGGATGATCATTTTGTTGTATCTGTTGGGTCTTATTCAGTGTACAAACCAATAACGATCAATTACATGCATTATTAGATGATAAGAAAACACCTACTAGTACCAGCTGCCAAGAAAATACATGGTCACCATCAATTATTCATAGAGCCCACTAATACTACGATGACAACACCATCTGAGTGTCATCCAGAGTGCTCAACTTGTAGTTTCCTTGTCATTTATCATGCCCCAAGTAACAACCACAAACACATATGCATTGTCATACACCTTGTCGAAGAGGCGAAAATAGGCAAATCTCCATGCTTTGTTGAACAGTAGAGTGCAAAACACGACCAAGAGGCCAGCCACAAACCCAGACCCAAGTCCAAAGTAAAAGAATAACACTGGCTCATAAAACTTCTCACTATTTTGTTGATTGACATGCTCAAGGCCATTGTTTCCTGAGCAATTCCTTTCAAGAGGAGGGCCACACAGGCCGATGTTACCGGTGTATATGGATGGGATCTCGGAGTAGATTGTGTCAAGTTGACTGCCTAGGGGAATTCTTCCAGTAAGGTTGTTATATGACAAGTCCAATGAGCTTAAATACGTCAAATTTGACAAGCTTGCCGGGTTCTCATCACAAAGGTTGTTCCTTGAGAAGTCCAGTGACTCAATTAACTTCATAGCCCCAATCTTTGCAGGAATTTGTCCACTCAAGTGATTCCATGATAAGTTTAAATTCAACAGTCCATTTAGAGAAGTTATCTCGTCTGGAATTCCACCAACTAATTTGTTGAGTGATAGGTCAATATTGCGGACATCAAAAAATCCAGAACCATACTTAAGTTCTTGGCGCTTGATTACAACAAGCCAAACTTCTTTATTCATACCTCCATAGTTGTTGGACCTGCAAGACTTGTCGGCCCCATGTTTCTTTGAGTTTGCTTGGGTCATTGCAGTTAATTTTGACAAAGAGCATGGTATAACTCCAGATATACTATTTCTAGCTAAATTCAAATGATGAAGGCAAGACATATTTGTGACCTTCGATGGAATATCCCTATGTAACAAGTTGTGGCTTAGTTGCAGATATCTCAAATTTACCAACTCTCCAATCCACGGCGGCAATGTTCCATAGAAGTTATTCCTTGAAAGATCCAGGAAAGCCAATCTCGAGTAGTTTTGGACTGATGATGGAAACTTGCCGGAAAAGTTGTTGTTACTCAAGAGGAGGAAAACCAAGTTAGGATGATGAGAACAATGAGGAATTTCTCCCACTAGAAAGTTGTATGATAATTCCAAGACAACTAGGATCTTTAACTGACAAATATATTTAGGAATATGGCCATTGAAGTAATTGAAGGACAAAGTCAGTTCTTGTAACGATCGAGATGCAAAATGTAAGGGTAGCGGTCCAGAGAAAGAATTGTGTGATAAATCCATGTGCTCTAAGTTCCTTAGAGCAAGCAGGTGTTCTTCCGTGATCATGCCATCAAGATTATTGTTGCTCAGGTCGAGATCAAACAATTGATCGAGCATACTGATCTTGGATGGCACATGTCCAGTAAGATGGTTACTCGAAAGATAAAGTTACCCCAAACTAGTGCAATTCCCCAACCCCGATGGTATAGCTCCACTAAGATGGTTGTCTGAAATGTCAAGTGTAAATAACGTAGTGCAACTCGCAAAACCTTGTGGTATATGCCTAGTGAGCTGGTTGTTGGAAAGAGAAAGATACAACAATTTAGTGCAATTCCCCAACCATGAGGGTATAGCTTCAATAAGGTGGTTGTAAGAAAGGTCATAGTGCCATAAATAAGAGCACTTATCAATGCCTAGCGGTATAGCTCCTGTAATGTCATTGTGAGAAAGGTCAAGCCTAGATAAGTTGTTTAATTGTCCCATCCTATTCGTCAACTTTCCAACCATATTGTTTCTCTTCAACCTCAAGTCTTGCAGTGTGTTGGACAAACACTTTGGCAACCTCTCCAGAAACTCTGTTATGTTTCCAGAGGACAAACTCCCATCAAGCAGTAGTGTTTCCAGATCACATAGATTTTTCAGGTCTACTGTCATTTTGGCTCTGTTACCCATGTTGCTCAAATCTAACCATTGGAGGGACGTCATATTTGCCAATGCATCAGGAAATGGACCATAGAGAGTGGTATTTGAAAGGTCGAGGTACTCGACGCTTGTTATGTTCCAAAACCAACAAGATGCAACTGGATGGCCAAAGTAGTTATTGGAGAGGTGCTGAAGATTTGTGGTGTTTAGGTGTGTGAGGGATCGGTCCGCACTTGGAAGGGAGCAGTTAAAAAGAATTAGGTACTCCAAGGATGGAATCATGTTCACCACAAGAGGCCAGTCAACAACTGAGCTGAGGTTCAAATAACTCATGTCAAGATATGACAAGAGAGGTAGACATGTTAACCATGAGATGTCTTTTAGGTCCCTCTCTCGGCTCATAGCGGTTTCGGAGAGGTCGAGGTATTCCAGCTTCGACAGGTTGCCGAGGTGAGGAGGCGCTTCACCATGGCAAAGCATGCCGGAGAGCGAGAGATGTCTCAAATTCTTGAAAGAACCTAAGAACTCTGGAAGACGATGCGCCTCATCGCACAGTCCCATGTGCCGGAGGATGAGGGTCTCCAGATGCTCTAGAGAAAGTAATGAAGGACTTATCTGGCCGCCCAAGAAGCCTAGTTCAAGCTTGATCACATGGCCTGTTGCGTTGCTGCAGGTAATGCCATCCCACTGGCAGCAATCTTGGCTCCCTTCCTGCCAGGACACGAGATAGTCGACGATGTCGATGATGCCCTGCTTGAAGGCCAGCTGGGCATCCCGCTCGCACGGTATGCAGACTGCAGCGTCGGCGACAGGGAAGACGCTGCTCCAGCTTGCCGCTGCCGCCATGAGGAGCAAGACGAACTTGGCAGGCGTGTGATCCATGGGGCTGGTGGTAGTGATCTGATCACACAGATCGGTGTGGCTTTCAAGGACTGGGTTTCAGTTGCTACTTGCTACGAATTGGAGTAGCACGATCGATGGTGTGATGCACTTAAGAAGGCATGGGCAGGAGCGTACGTGATGGTGCACTTAGGCACTTAGCTACTTAAGTGCGGTTGGTCCTGCTTTCATTTTCCTGTAGCTAGGAGTTGAGTGCGGTTAGGCTTGGGTGCACCTTCAAATTAGGTAACCGGCGTGTTCAAAAAATAATATTCCCTCCGTTCCACAATATAAGATCATTTTTCAAGCTAACATAGCTTGAAAAACAATCTAGGGCCTCTTTGATTCGCAGGATTTTGAAAATGTAGGAATAGAAAAAGTATAGGATTGGAGTGCATGCCAACTTGAATCCTATAGGATTAGCAAGGAGTGTTTGATGCCACATGAAAAACAAAGGAATTGTAAAAAGAGGTTGGAGTGGATGTTAGATTTCCTATAACTATGAAATCCAATCCTATGAATCAAAGGGCCAACATAGGAAAAATTCCTAAGGGTTTCAATCCTTCAGAAATCCTATAGAATTCCTTTGAATCAAATGAGCCCTTATATTGTGGGACGGAGGGAATAATAGTTAACCGGTACTGCGGCAATTCAGAACTTGGAGTCGTCGTTCAGTCGCGAGAGACTTCCTTCAGACAAGAGGGATGCGTTGTTGGTCCTCTGAGCTGCCGTGTCTGCTTGTTTTGGAAGACCATCATGGTTATTAACTTTTTTTAAAGAAAAATAGCATGTATTCCGCTTAAACTTGATGCACCATATTGGTGTTGTTTTTGAAGGCACTTAGCTAGCTACTTGGCTGGTTAAGTGCGGTTGATCCTGCTATAATTTATAATAAAAACCGAATCAAAAATCTTAACCCGCCGAAAGGCAATAGAGAACACAGAGAACATAAAAACACAAAGCACATAGTTACAACACAACACAAGAAATCAACCTTCTAAGCATATATACTAGATCATGAGTGGCGCGCGTTGCTGCGCCCGTCTATTATTACAATAGAACGGTAGAACTTCCGATATTAAAAAAAGCAGGATATCTTGCACTATGTAAGAAAGGTTTTGGTACTGTAGAAGTTGTGATCAATGCAAGAATTTTCAGTTTCATATAAGAGCACAGAAAAAGCCATGATTCTGGATAAAAAAAACATTATTGTCGTTCATATAACCATAACTTGCATGTAAAGAAATATAGTAAAATAGAAGCAAACAAATATTATTTTTTTTGAAAGATTGACAAAGAATGAGATTTCTGATCAAAAAGTAGACCAATATGCCAAAGGAGAATGATTTTGTTGCTACTCTAGCTAAGTATCTAAGCACAAGCACATTGTCCCAAAACCTGAAAACACATATAAAAAGAAACCATGACGACATCTATAGGAGCAGAAATATGACGCTCGTACAAGGAACCTCTCTTGCGCTAGGCCGAGTAGATGATTTGTTAAATGGATGAACTGCAAGATAAAGAATATAAAGGCAGTAGAACTAACTTATATTCCCACAGAAGACAAAAACAACTACACAAATACACATACAAGAATGGGCATATGAATTGACAACGTTAATTAACTCTCTCTTACAGCTTAAATCTGAAGCAAAGTAACCTGAATCGAAGCAACACAAGCAAGAGCATTAACAAAACAACAACCCACTCCCAGCCCATGTAAATCTACCATGTCCTGTAAGTATAATACATTTATCTTCTGTTTAAACAAATATCATCCCTCCAGCACAAATTATAACCTTTTATGGTAACCATTGTAATATTTATTATGCATCCATGACCAGAGCTTATAGTGTCTACCTCAACATAGTACATGGATGGAAAAGGGGGGACATATTTCATTATTATTTCAAGTGTATTAAAAGAAAACAGATGCCCGTCAGATCATAATTTATTAAACTTGCAAGGCTGCAAACCTCAAGTGTTATCCCTCTGGTTGGGTGCTAATCAAAGCTTCGAATGATCTATCTAATAAGCTGCAAAATAACAAAATTCATGTTATAGAATTTGGGGTCTAAAATATGTGAATCTAGCTATTGTGTGGTTAGTACAGAGTCCAAGATGAAAATTTAAAAAACACTGAATCAACAATCATCCGCGAAGGCATAATTAATTATTCTGAAATCACATTCTTAAAAACCTACAACCTTAGTAATGAATCAAAATCTAACACCCACATTGTTGAGAATTATCATCTAAAAGATTATTATTTTTTCTGGGAGATCTGAAACATCATTAAAGTAGAATTACGGTTATAAGTCAACAAAGAACTAAGCCTAATGAAGACATGCAGCAAAGTCAAATTATACCAGGCGAGTTGTTGTTGTACAAAACATCATCATCACACACTGCAGCCAATACAAATTTCCACAAAATAAAGGGAGAGACTGAACCACAAAATCGAATACATGAAAGATTTGTAGCACATAATTGATTACCAAGATCATCACCGTGGACAACTGAAACCTTGCCAATTGCCATGGTACCCTGCTGCTGGCCAGCACGACATGACATCCTTCTCTTCCTCTCCATGCCACCCCTTTGAGCTACCATGAAAAGCTTCTTGCAACAGTGTAGTGGTGGGGAAGGCTGCTGGTGCTTGAGACATGCGAGGACTTGAACTCCATACAGCGCCGCCATGAACAGCTCGCCAACCATTTCAACAAATACAAAAACCCTAAAAATTAGGGCAGAACAAAGCAAGATGGAGAAGGAGTTACCATGATGAGGTCTTGCCTTCTTGCCTACCCTCGTGGCTGATAACTACCATGCCATCGTTGAGGCGCCAGCACCTGCGACCCAGGGCGGGTTCCATTGCAGCAACCTCGACGGGGGCGTCATCCTCGTCACGGAAGACCCGCTACCAAGGGCTAAACGGGACCTGGCGCCATCTCGCCGCCGCCGCTGCAATCGCCACTGGCCTTGATTAGGGTTAGCGAGCACACCAATCGCTCACGGAATGCTCTCTCGCTTCGGCCGGGGGCTATGCTAGGTGGGCTGTTTGGCCCAAATAACCAGGTTAGTCCAAAAAAGTTACGGGAGTAGCTGCCCTCGCGAAGCTGCGGGGACGGGAGTGTTCAGAAAAATTAACTTCGCATCCAATGGCCAGAGACGGCCGTAACATGAAATCAGATGGCTTCGAACGCTGATAGCGTGAGGGAGCTCCTAGGATGCCCAGTTATAATGTATATAAAATGTCTTAAAATGTGGTTGGGTGATGTACACATGTTATGCCATAAGTACATACAAGACACTACACTAATGCACGGAAGCCTACTAGCAGCATGCCATTTTTGTTATTAGTGGTGTGTGGACGGCACGCCATGCCACTAATCACGCCATTGATAACAACAGATTGTTAGTGACATGTCACCCACACACTAGTAATAAGAATACTAGTAGTGTGTCAATGAACTAGCAGGCCACTAGTAACAACTAGTCGTTAACCTGTGCGTTCGCACGGGCGCAAGTATAATTATGACGATGCCAATATTGAAAAATTAACATGAACCACAAACATAAATGTGCATATGTAGTGATATTGAGCTTTTCTTATTATCATGTAAGAGAATAACTTAAAATGATTGCAACAAGGAATAACTAAAATGGAACAAAACATGTCTTAAGACATTGACATATCAGTTCAAAGACTTACACATTTTATAATTGACTAATGGATCTCTTAGTGAGAATATTTGCCACATTCATCAATAGAAATGACATGCATGAACCATGTATAACTACATATAACAGTTTAGAATTTTTTTCAAAAATCTTGGATTAGTTACATTATAGTCTGTGTTGGAGCCAGAACAATCCGCATGGACCACAGAGATGGAAGAAGAAAGGAGGAAAGGGGGGAAGTTGAGGCCGCATAGGCGGCACGGCTGCAGGCAGAAGTGGCGGCTAGAGAGAGGCTCGAGGACGAGTTCAAGGTTAGTATTTTCCCATAATAACCACCAATATTAACCAGCCGACCACTAAGATACAATGATGAGGTTTCCCTCCTCCTCCTCCTCCTCCTATAGGCGTTTCGGGAAGCTATGACCCATGCCCCTCCTCCTCCACAACCGTAGTGCTCGTGATCCATGGAGTTGATGTTCAGCGCCGAGAGGTCGTGTTGGCGAATTGTACGATCCTTTTTGTTTTTATGTCACTTGTGAACTTCTTGTCAAACCTGTTGGATTTGTGACAAACTTGTTGTGATTTGACTTGTGAACTTGTTGGTATGGATGCCAAACCAATTTGCGGACTTATGAACTTGTTGTCCTTATGTGAACTTGTTGTTGGTATGTGACTAGGTTAGTATGGATATCAAACTTGTGAACTTGTTGGTATGTGGCTTCGTTGGTATGAATATCAAACTTGTGAGCTTGTTGTTGGTATGTGTCTTGTTGGTATGGACTTGTGAACTTATCGATAACAATATTATAATTTTCATTTGCAAGTCTTAAGAGAAATTCAATCATTAAAAGCACTTTCGGTAACTTTTGTCGAGTATTGCTCTCGGCAGATGCGGCACTTGACTTTCACTGTCCACATTCAATAAGAGTTTGCCGAGTTTTCATCACAGAAACTTGGCAAAGGTCTTTCGTAGTTTAAAAAAATAATATAATTGTTTGCCGAGAGTCGCGCCACTCGGCAAAACAGATCACGTGGCGGCATCTGCGAACACCTTTACAACTATACTGAGTTCCTTATCAGAGGACTCGGCGAATCTTTTCTGCATGAAGAAAAAGAATTTTCAAAAATCTTTGCCGAGTGACGTGTGCGGGTACTCGGCAACTGCGTCCCCGACGTCACGGAGCCGTCAAACCCGAACGGCCATGCCACGTGGCACGTTGTTGCCAAGTTTCATGTGTTGAGCTCTCGGCAAATTGTGTATTGGCCGAGTACTTTTATTACGCCGAGCTCAGACGATTCTCGGCAAACTTTAGTCTCTGCAAGTTTGCATGTTTGCCGGCTTTTGTTCTCAAACAGTGTGTTTGCCGTGATCCCGTGGAACTGAACTCGGCAAAGACCATGTAACTCGACAATGACCGATTTTCCGGTAGAGGACACTCGATGTTGTTGGTCTTCGCCAAGTAATCCGACAAAAAGAACTCAGGAAAGTTAAGCACACTAGGCAAAATTACCGATTCCAGCAGTTGCCGCCGGAGGATGATGGCTTCGGAAGGCTGGTCGTACTGGGCGAACCGAGATCGCCTTTGAAAACCTTCCTAGTCCCTTGCACGGTTGTTAGGTCCCTGAAGATCGTGTCTCTTACTAGCTGGTGTTGCTTGTATCGGTCTTTTGGGCGTAGGTAGATGGCCTGTGTGCCCTTTAAGAACTTATGTCTGTTTGTTTATCCCCTGCGTGGCTGTTGTGTACGGTTAACCGTTGTGTTTGGTTGTTACGTCTGATGACTTTATTTATAAAGTTGGGTGGACATAAGAAAACAGAGACCGAGCAACTTTTTTTCAGAGAAAAAGGCAAGAGAAAATTGCTTCTATGCCATTGACAATCGCGGCAATGGCTCATTTGCCACTGAACAAAGCTCCAGTGCTTACATACCAAATACAAACAGATTCTATTGCTTATTTGCCATCGCTGTTAGTTCGTCCTTAACGTGTCTCCGTTTTCTAGTCAGTTTAGCCAAAAATTCCAATCTTGCCCTCAGTTTAGAATAGAGAAAAGAAAACGAATTTGTTTAAAGAAAAAAAAAACCAGCTCACGGACGCACGCGAACAGACTCAGCACCAGTCTCCAGCGGCCCATGGGGGGACCGCCGCCGACACAACCCCAACCCCTGCCGCCGCACTAATTCTACTTATATTCTTGCCCCGTTAACTGTTTCTGTTTTCTTATGTCCACCTATACTATTTTTTGGACTTATATTCTGCCAGTCTAGCATGGTATGTAATTTTAAATTTTGATGTAGATCAAAGGTCATACTTGTTGCGCCTGACAGCCCTGCAATGAGCTCTCAAAGCAAGAAGAGAGCTGCCCCAAACAACCAAGCAATGGCCACTCGAAGCAAAAAAAAAGCTAAAACTGTGAAATTCTCTGAAATCTCGCGTATTATTTACATATCAACCAACTTTCGGTTGTGGTCTTTTGGTTCTAGATGATGTGAACTTGAGTTTGCTTTTGTATATGATGGAATATGGTGTTTGTTGAATGGTTCTAGATGATCTGAACGTTGATGAGTATTATTCTGTTACTGAAGTACAAATATGCTGAATTGTTATATATTGTGCTTATTTGCCATTGAGGGCAAAGCAGTCATTTTAGCTTTCAAACACACTGAGGTAACGTTGGACTAACAGCCAGTGGTATATAAGCAATAGAATTTGTTTGTGTTTGGTATGTAAGCACTAGAGCTTTGTTCGATGGCAAATGAGCCATTGCCGCGCTTGTCAATGGCATAGAAGCAATTTTCTCTTCAGCCTATGTCGGTGTACATGTACTCGTGTATCTGTACATCTCTTTTCACTTTTACAGTTTGAATACGTGTATATTCCTTAGAAAAAAAATCACCGAGCTCAATGGCGTCTGCTCCATCCAATTATAAATATAAGTCTTTGTAGAGATTCCAATACGGACTACATACGGAGCAAAATAAGTGAATCTACACTCTAAAATACGTCTATACACATCCATATGTAGCCCGTATTGAAATATGCATATGTGATCGTCGGTGGTGAGGGGGGTCGCCGGATTCACGTGTGTGGATCGTTTTAACCATTAGTAGCTTAGGTTTTGGGTTGTTCATCGTCTTGGCTTCGGCGGCGGCGATGTCGGCGCTGAATAAAGATTCTTCAGATCCTATCCCGACGAGGCGATCGGTCCTATGGTTGGGGATGAATTTGAAAACCAGTCTGTTCAAGCAAGGATGGTGCGGCGACGGCGACATCCTTGTGGTGGAACAGTGTCCTCGGGCTCCGGCGTTGCGACGGCGTCTGCTCCAGCGTCGGCGCGGAGCTTGGCAGGTAGTCCAGAAGCAGATGCAGATTGTGGTGTGCATCGGCGGCATCTGGAAGATGATGCATCGTGTGCTGGGTCCGTGGTTCGTGGATGGCAGGTATGGTTTCCTCCCCTGACATCCTAGTCATGTGGGGGCACCAGATCTGGAGTTCGATGGCGTGTCCGGGATGCTGCCCCGGTCTGATTCATTCAACGGTAATGGTTTCACCTTTGGCGAGCCACATTGGAGGTCCGCAAAGCTGCATATCAACGATGAAGTCAAGCTCCGGTGTGGAGGTGATCCGTCATGTTTTCTTTTGGTGGCTGCTGTGGTGATGCTAGAGGTGGGTGACGGGCGTTGGTGTCAAGCTCAGAGGATTTTTCGGTCTTGTTTGTAATTTTACTTCTTGACAGATGTTTCTTTATGCAAAGGCTAGCGTTTTGCTATCTTTTCAGTTTTGTCAGGTCGGTTGTACAGTGATCCTTTTATATAAATGAGACACGTATTATTATGAAAAAAAAGGCTTATATTAAGAAACGAAGGGAGTAGATCACTGACGTCAGCCGTGATGCCCGAATTGACTGCACCCCGTCACCCCGCACCTCATGGTCTCTCTTCGTTCTGGAGAGCACCACAGGTCACACGTCAAAACCTCTCACCAACCACCCAGAAGATGCCGTGCTCATAAAAAGACAAGGGGTTAGCATCATGTAGGACGCCGATACACAATCTCACCCTCTCGCCTGCACGCTGCAGCAGGCAAGGAAAATGGCGCCGGTGAAGGTGTTCGGGCCGGCGAAGTCGAGGAACGTGGCCCGGGTGCTGGTGTGCCTGGAGGAGGTCGGCGCCGAGTACGAGGTCGTCGACATGGATCTGAAGGCCCGGGAGCACAAGAGCCCCGAGCATCTCTCCAGAAATGTACGTAAGCTCCCCGGCCACTCAGATCCTCTGCTAGCTCCCTTCTCCTTGATTTCTTGGGCCATTTTTCAACTGATGATTTTGGCGCTGATGTATTGATTTCTTGCAGCCGTTCAGGCAAACCCCTGCTTTCCAGGATGGGGATCTGCTTCTCTTCGGTATGATTAATTTGCCTTTTTCACTTATTTTGCCGTTGTAAAAAAAAAATGTTACTTGATCACGGCGCGACGGGGCAGCAGCAGAGCTACCTGCGGAGCAACGGCGCGTGGAGCAGCTCGTGCGAGAGCTAACACAAGTGCGGAGCTTTCGGTTTCGGCGTGTGCGACGTCGGCCAGCCCTCGAAGTGTAGCTACCTGCCGGGGTTCAAGCTGCGGTTATATGAGCGGGGGAATCTCAAGGACGGGACCGGAGGATGCGTCCTACCTGAGTTCTGGTGCGGGAGCAAGGGCGGCTGCGCGGGGGGAAGCGACGGCGCGAGCGTCGGTGCTGGTATCTCGGTGGAGGACTGAAGGGTGGGTGTCGAGAGGAACTCGCACGGCGGGCTGGTGTGGAGGACCCGTCCGGGCTGTCCCGCAGCAACTCCAACCGGAAGACCCAAACGGATGCGGAACTTTTCCACTTTTTATGTGTTTGGGTCTGCCAGACGGACACCAAGGTCCGTTTTTGTCCGTCTGCGTGTAGGTGCGCCCCTACACGGACGAATGCATTTCCGATTTTGAATGGATTCTCGAATTAAAAAATACATAGCCAGTTTTACATTAATTAAAATTAAAAACATTAAATTAAACTAGATCTAGTCGTCGTCCTCCTCCTCGTTAGTCAGGTCAACGAAGACCGGCGTCGGCCATGGAAACGGCCACGCTGCCAACGTCTGATGCTCGGCCTTCTCCTCGTCCGCGCCAAGCCACACGGGCGTGCATGACACCCACTCGGGCATGCACTTGACCGTGAATGTCCACGACCACGATTGCCTAAGCTCCGGCTCCTGCTCCAGCCCGGGCGCGGGAGGGGCGCGACCGCATGCACTCCGGCCGCCGATTCGGCCAGCACCTGTGATAGGCCAGGCCACTTGCCGAGCTCCACGCGCTCCAAGTCTTCGCCGGCCTTCATGATGGCCTCCTCCACGTCGGCGAACCGCGTGTCCCAGCGCTCAGAGTCCACCGCGTACGACGAGTCCTCGCGGAGGTCGGTTGGGAGCAAAGCGTGATGGCGACGAATCTACGCCACCCCGCGCACAACCTGTAGTGGCAGCCGGCGTCACTGGGACCCTATCCAGGTTCAAATGCCACCCGTGAGGCAGGTTGAAGTCAGGCCATGGCGCGGGGATGGCATTCTACCAGTAGCGCCGACACCAATGGACAAACACGTATAGGCGGTTGCGTGCCGGCGGCACAACACCCCGCGACGTCAAGGTGAAGTTTCTGCCCTGTGTCATGTGCTCCGGGCATTCGTTTCCAGAACGTCATGGTGGAAGACGGCTAGGGTTGGGTGTCGGGAAGAGGGGGGAAGAAGAGTGGGCGAGGTGCCCCCCCGCGGGCATGCGCGCATTAAAAAGGACCAACGGGGCAATTGGGTGGCTGACACGTGGGGCCAGGGCGGATACCGAACCGACGCGTGGTGCGTCCGTATGCTATTCGTGTGGACGCAATTTGAGCTGGATTTATGTCCGTGCAGACAGCCGACGAACACAAAATGGGTTTGCATCAGCGTGTTGGGCCGACATTTCTGCCCACGCGGGCCCAAACGGACAATAGCGGACGAAATGTGTTTGTGTCTTGGAGTTGCCCTTAGATCCAGTCCATGTCGGACCAAACATACATATAGGGGGAAGTGAGGGGTCTGATTGGATGGTCTTATTTTTCTCTCTCTTTTGTCCGGGCGCTGTCCTCCCAAACATATGGGGAAGAATGGAGGGTCCGGTTGTAGATGCTCTAAGGGACGGAGTAGTAAAGTGAATGCTTCTTTTTTCCAAAATGTTGAAGATATGGCGTTAACTCAGATGGGTTTTATGGCAAACGTGTTGTGACACGTTCAATTTTCATGTACGAATCTTAAAGCAAGACACGTGGCAATCATTGTTCGCTCTCACGCACCTCTAAGCGAATTGCAAAATGACGGCACTGATGACAAACTGAGTGAACATATATGGGATGACAAATTATGTTAGTAGAGCATGAAAATTTTCACCAGTTCCCTCATATAGCATGGCAAATCCCTTCTGCCAGCATGGCAAATACTGAAGAGGTAGGACATTTTTTTTGGATGTCAATTCTCAATGTTGCATTATGGAAAATCCCTGAAAACATATGCCAATTACTTTGCTGCATCATAGGATATTCCTGACAATCTTTCTACTCGGATGATGACTTTTTTTCTTTACAGCATGGCAAATATAACTGTTTTAGTATGACAATTATTGAGCTTTTCCTGGGAGTGGCTTTTAAGGGAACGCTCTCAGATCACGGCCTTCACTCGGATGACCTCACGTAGAGAACGATAATTCACTCGGGCGACCTCCGCAAGGGAACGTCAGCGCAATATTGGAGGTTTTTTAGGAAGTAGTAAAGTGAATATTAGCCTTCAAATTTGCTTCCCGTGTATGCTTTTTGATAGTTATTTGCAGATCAGCAGTGCTTTAGGGTATCTCCAACGCTGTCCACTAAAACGGACACACTATCTGTCTGCGGACCGCGTCCGAATGCGTTCGCGGACACGAATACGGCAGCCAGCCATCTAACCATATACTTAAAATGTCCGTATTAATTAAATAAAAAAATTGTTCACCTCTATTTGTTTATGTGGCTTTCGCCAAAACACGCTGCTTGCTACCTTGTTTACACCAAAACACACAGCAACAACTTGTGATTGAGAGTCCCTATAATTGTGAGATTTCTTCCCGGTGATTGAGAGAGTTGTTTCATGTGATTGAGAGAGTTGTTCCTCACTGTTTTGAATCTCTTCTCTTTGTGAATTGTTCCTTGTGATTCTAATAGTTGTTCCCTATGATTGAGAGATTTGTTTCTGGTGATTGTGAGGGTTGTTCCCATTGATCTGTATCCATCCCCGTGGATCAACTATTAGAATAGGAGTGGTCTTGCGTGGACGGAGAGTAGAGACGGGTATATAGTGGCTTTTGATTCGTCATGTGGATGTTTGGACTCCTGCGAAGCTCTGGCAGGTCTGTTTCTGGTTTGCGGGAAAACGGACGCGTCCGCGAACAAATACTGGTTCGCGTTGGATAGCAAAGTGCGTCCGGACAGGTCGGTCCGGACGTTTGCGGGCTATTTGAGAGTCCGCGTTGAAGATGCCCTTAGTAAACTACTGAAGTGTAAATATCACATGAAAATCTATTGCGGTCTACAAAATACTACAAATTTGGAGCATCGATTGTTAAGTTTAGGGTATCGGTACTGTTTATGATCCTAATCAACAGTAGTATAGTACTTAGGAGTCGAGGACAGCTTTTTCACACAGTAATTAATGTGTTCCTGTTATCAACCAGATGGGTCGGAGAGAAGTTAGCTACTAGAGCAGATGCCGTGTCTGATATTATTAGGCTACCATTAAATGTTTCCAACGGATATTGAGATATACCATACACATTAGTTCAGTGACCGAATATCCGTTAAATTTCTCAAACTTTGTATTTTTGTATTTTCAGAGTCACGCGCAATTTCAAAGTACGTGCTTCGCAAATACAAGACAAACCAAGTCGACCTGCTGAGGGAAGGTAACCTGAAGGAAGCCGCGATGGTGGATGTATGGACCGAGGTCGATGCCCATACCTACAACCCAGCCATCTCGCCTGTCGTGTACGAATGCCTCATAAACCCGCTCGTGCTTGGCATACCCACCAACCAGAAGGTGGTGGACGAAAGCCTGGAGAAGCTGAAGAAAGTGCTGGAGGTCTACGAGGCGCATTTGTCCAAGCACAAGTACTTGGCGGGGGATTTCATCAGCTTTGCGGATCTCAACCACTTCCCCCACACTTGCTCCTTCATGGTGACGCCTCACACGGTCCTCTTCGACTCGTATCCTCACGTGAAGGCATGGTGGGAGAGACTGATGGCAAGGCCATCGATCAAGAAGCTCAGCGCAAGCTTGGCTCCACCAAAGGCATGATTTGTAGGGGACATTTAGCATTCTGGGATCACATCACTAATGTGTATGGTGTTCTCTTGATGGTATCGCTAATAAGGTAATAAGCTTGTATCGTCACTAGAATTGCACTGAGTGTGCAACTTTTGTGCTTGTGTGTACGTTGTTGTGAAATTTCTACTAGTTCATGGTGTACTAGGTGTAGAGGGGATGACATTACTTGAAATGTTAGCCAAGAGGTGGCTATGCAATTGTGGGTATTGGACGACAGTAAGGCGTCATAATGACCTTGAGATGACTATAAGAATGGACCTTAGCAACATGTATTTATCTGGATATGCTTTATGTTCATCATATTGTTCCTAGTTCAAGCATCTTGCTAGAAATGTTTGCCTTTGCCATGGTTATTAGAATTGCCATGATACTTGCTATATGAGATTCTTGAATATCAATATTGTTTTGCTTGGGATATATGTTATTTGATTTATCTTGCAAGTACATTCAAATTACCCACCCAGCTTTTCATGTGGCGAGATTGAACTAAGGATTCGTCTTTCACTAGTATGGAGGCGGAGCGTTTGTTTGCTAGAAGATTAACCCAGTCAGTTCTGCAGTGATTTTGTGAGCCATAGGGCTATTATGGCAGCTCTGTAACGGTCCTGACGAGGGAATCCCCACCGGGTAGGCTCACAGCGACAGTCGGCCCAGCTAAAGGCCTACGCTCAGTAACGCTAGGGCCCAACCCAGCCGGTGGTGAAGATTCAGAGCACATCAACACCCATGGCACGGAGTCTGGGGTCATTCTGATCCCCTTGAAGTCAAAGGTGCACCATGAAGACAGCCGTCTCTACCACGCTCCACTACTCATTTAAGCTAGGCACTCATTATGGACAACTTTTTTAATGTTGGAGGGAGTACCATTTTTTAATGTCTGGACACTTTCTCAATTATAGAAACATTTTTTGAGAATATATAAACATGTTTTCATAGAATACTTTTCAGAATGCTTTAAACACTTTTTGATTGCAATAGTATATTTTCAAAATGTGTGACCAACTCTTTTATCTACATGATTATTTTTTAAACAGACGATGAGCAATTTTTCTAATACACAAGGGACATTTTTAAATTCACAATGAATATGTTTGAATACATGATAAATATTTTTTGAATATGCAATGAACATTTTTCAAATACACATGTACATTTTTTAATACATCATAAATATTTTTTAAGTAGAAAATGAATATTTTTAAAATACACTTCTTTACATATGTGTGACATTAGGTTTGATATGCACGAACGTTTAATTTCATGTGCATGAATATGTTTTACTAGTAATAATTTGCATGATCTAGGGAATATTTTTATTAAGTCGTGTAAACATTTTCCTTATCTAGATGCACACCTTTTCATGCGGCATTGTACATATCTATAGTTTTTATTTTTGTACAAATAAAATTATGTGTCATTAGAATAATTTCTCAAGACACATGAATATTTAATTTTAAATTTTTTAACATTTTTCTTTTGATTTTGGTTCAAGTAAAAGAATGTTTATGTCATTTACGTGCTGTTTTTGGATTCAAGGTGTGGAAATTATAATTTTATCAAAATTTCATTTCTAACAGAAGGCTACCTACACAGGAACCTATTTTTTTATACTGGCGTACTCCTACGTGAGATGACTACTTAGCTATTCTTTGGTGCACATAACGCTACAGAAAAAAGAGGGGCTAAAGCGGCTCAGCGCCTAGACGGGTGGCGCAGTGTTGGCCGGCCCAATGTGGGCGACAGTACGGTCCAACTCGCTAGAAGCGAGATATAGATAGCGCGGTGATTGCTCCCTGTAACTCACAATAAAAAAGATATAGGGTTGGATATTAGTGATCACTCAAATCATGATATTAGTGATCATCAGTAGAAACACACATGAATAGTAAAGAGAGCACTTCTCAAATTCTCCTCGTCGTAAATGACTCTATAACTAAATTTGGTTGTTCCATCGGGTAGATTTGTGGATGAACTCACTCATCTTGACATTCTCTCAGAGTTTGGTGGCCCCTTCACTCCAACATATCGGCTGCCGCCTTGACAGAACCTGGCCTCTCCACTAGAGCCACCATCATAATCATCCACCTTGCATCCATCTGCTTCACAAAACGCCGTTTCATCGGCAAGTTTTAGATTCATAACACGCGAAAACCCTCTCTTTACGAAACCGGATTCTACAACCATGGTTGTGATACCACTTGCTACGCACAATGGCCTACATGGCTAGACGATATCCTCAACTATATTTCATCAACGAAGACGATAGTACATACAATAAAGTGACCTGAGAGGCTAGGCAGCCGGCGCGCATTGCAATGCGTATTGAAATGTTTTCAGTTTTTGAATATTTCTTTGGTTAACTCTTTACTTTTCAACTATGTCCCCATTAAACATGTTGCTTATTTGTCAGCGAGTGGATGGTGGAGGTGGCTCAGACAGATCGGGATGACGAGGCAGCACGGCAGAGACGCTGGCCCGCGTGTGGCAGGGGGCGGAGGTAAGGCACTTAGGCTGGTGGCGACGAACAGATCGATTGTGGAGGTATCTGACATCGTATGGACGAAGGAAAAATCGACTGATCCAAACAAACAAAAACCAGGTAACTGATAGGTAGCCAGTCGCTTCAGTGTCGTTCACAAGAAGCAGCAAGGAAACACACTTCCTGGAAACAATCCTTATCAGTGCAGAAACTTATTCCATCTGGACTGTAGAGTACATGACCAGGAGCCAGCCGCATGCAAAACGAATTTTCAATCTATGTGGACAAGTCAGGAACAGCAGGACAAGGAGCGATGCCCGCCTATACTTTCCTAAGTACTACGGTCCAGCAGAAGTTGGAAAAGAAGCTAATGTCCCGATCTAACTTGACCCCGACCTGGACAGGTCCTGCTTACTTGTCACCAATTTTGCTCTGCATCCAGTCTTAGGTCTCTATCAGGAAGCTCGATGATGGGAGAGAATCGCTCCAACTGAGAGTGTTGGATACGGCGCGCGGTGGAGAAGTCGTCCTGGTGCCGTTGGAAGTCCAGCACATAACTTCTCCCTTGTACTTTCTTTGTTCTACTTCAAATTAGCGGAGTTGGCATGCATTCTCTCTTTTTTCATTTTTCTTTGCGAGAAAATACTGTGTTTTATTCCATAGCTGATAGAGTCAATCATCTTTTAGAAGCTCAATAGCAATGCTACCCCACCCCCACACACACATGACCAAAGTTCACCGACCCCCGATACGAGGTAGTAGCGGGGTCTAGTCGAAGGGGTGCACAAAGTGTACAAAGCCTTTCTTGGCTATGTAAATATAGGGCCGGAATAAGTGCAAGATCCTCAACAAAATGGATTAAGGTGGGCTTCGGATTTTTCATAAATTTTTTCTATCTTTTCATCAAGTTCTTGTTTGATCTGCCGCTATTATCACAATATCCCTCCTTTTAGGGTTAATGCTATCAATGGTGAATCGATCATTCGCTATCCTTTTTTTTATAAGAGCTTTTTTGAACCCAGATTCCAAATGAAGAAATGGAAACTCGAAAAGGATCCTTCTGATTCTTAAAGAATGAGGGGCAAGGGGATTGATACCGAGAAAGATTTCTTCTTATTATAAGACGTGATTTGATCTGCATATGTTTGGTAAAAGAAGAATCTTCTCCTTTAATCATATCATAAATGGAAAGTGTTCAATTAGAACATGAAAACGTGGCTCAATTGGTCTTAGTTAGTCTTCGGGACGGAATGGAAGAAGGGCGACACCACCACCACCACCACCACCACACACACACACACACACACACACACACACACGACCAAAGTTCACCGAACAATGCGCAATCCTATTCTGTTCACGGCAGATTGACGAGAACAAACTCCCTACATACCAGAAGCTTCCTAATTTCCGCAAAGAAATGTCCATAAGCCAAGAGATCTAAATAACCATCCCACCCTAAAAGTTTTAATCCGCGCTCTAACAAATGTTTTTTTCTTAGAGCAGCCTATTTTTTTACGGGGAAAGAGAATATAATTAGTCTACAATCAGTGTTCATGGCCTTAATGATTTGTGTGTGTGGAACTATGTGTAGGGGAGGGGGGGTGGGGTAGCTTGGCCGTTTCATAACTCACCATGTTACCGTTGTCGCTCAATTTAAAAATTCTCCCACCTCTTTTCCAGAATATGTTCACTGATAATGCATACTCTTGTGGCATAGTGGGATGATTTTAGCATCTTGGTGTTCACAAGCTCACTAGCTTTCGTGTAGTCTGTCTCGAGCTCAAGCAGCAATGAGGGTCTAGTGCAATGCCAAGGCTAGGCCCTCGTCCATACTGTGAGTTCTTCCTCGACCACAATCGAACAGTAGCATAGTTGACGGCATGCCACGAAGATCGCTTCACCTGTAAACTCATAGATCGCCATGCCAATGTTTGTTCGACTGATGTGAAATTCACAGAGATGGTATCAAAGCCTACTCAAGTGTATGATCGACCCTTAGTTAGCATGGTCGTTTAGTTAGAAAGTCCAAACTATTTTCTAATAAACCTATCTCACCTCATTTATGTTGTCTACTGCGCCCTCAATTCTAGTGAACAATGCACACGTGCATCTTGAGATTTAAGTTTGATCATCAGTTAGACCAATAATATATACGTTATGTGATTTAAAAATTATACCATCAAAAACTTTTTTCGAATACAAATTCAATGGTATGATTTTTGTCACACATAACCCACCTTTTTTGGGTTAAACTGATGGTCAAAGTTAAATCACAAAATATGCTCTCCTTATTCACTGAAATCGAAGTAATACCTTCTACTTATGGTGCAATGTAACTTTGACCATGCGATCTGACGTTTTGTGATCTATTTTGCACATGTGACCCTGACGAACAACAAGCAGCAAGATCAAATGTTTGTGATCTATTTTATCGTTGTTGTGATGATCTAACTGTTGTGATATATTTAGGTATTGTTGTGAAGATCTATCGGTTATTCGTAGACAGTAAGATATTTTGAACTGACTTATTCGTAGATCTTGACCAGTCCAAGGAGAAAACCAATGCATCCATGATGAGGATAGCTCAGTTGTCTGCGTTCGCTGATATTTTCTCAGGCGGGCATGGACGATAGTGGCTGATGCTACTTACACCTCCGCATGTCAGCTTTTTACTGTCTCTTTGGACGATAGGCCCCGAATGTACAATCAGCAATATTTAGGCACCAGACTGGTAATGTGCTCTAGGCCTATAAATAATGTAACTTGTGTTAATTCATTCATCAGAACAGTATGAAAACAGATCGAGCAGAGCGAGAGATGAGAATGGAGTGCGGCTTCCTGGTGCTTCTGCTTGCGATGCTAGGGATGCAGACGACCCAAGCATCCAGCGCCGTAGCGACAACTGGCCGGCCGTCTGAGGAGGGCAGTCTTGTCGTTCCGTCGCCGGCCATGCTCCGCAGGTGTCAGAAGACGTGCGGCAATCTGAGCTTCGCCTACCCCTTCGGCATCGGCTCCGGCTGCTTCCGCGATCCCGACTTCAACCTGACCTGCATCGTCGACGGCAGCACGGGCACCCACAAGCTCTTCTTGCGCGACGGCATCACCGAGGTCGTCGATGGCGGCATCGAGGTCGGCTGGTCGCAGTACATAAGCATCAACTATGCCAACACCGTCTCCGTCGTCACCGGCAAGGACGTTTACAACATGTCCACTTGGTCACCTCCCGGGAGATCTTTTGTTCGATTTATGGGCACAATAAACGTCACCGGCTGCGGCTTCGACGTGTTCATGCTCGACCACGACTCGAACACGACCTTCAAGGCCGGCTCGACCACCTGCCCCGGCAGCGAGATCACTGAGACGACGGCCAGGGAGAACTGCAACGGCACCTGGTGCTGCACCGTCCAATTTTCTAACTTTAATGGGTTTCAGTTCAGCTTTGTCCGGCAGCGCGGCGGGGACAGCAGGGTCGACCACACAAGTCCTCTGTGGAACAAGATCAGTGTAACAACGGACTATGCAGAGCTCCGGTGGATTGTGGTGGATCAGCCAAGATGTGCCGACGCTGAGGGAGATGCAGCGACCTACGCCTGCCGCAGCAACAACAGCAGTTGCGTTGATAATCTGGTGACGCATAGAGGCTACTCGTGCTCCTGTAACAGCGGGTTCCTTGGCAATCCCTATGTTCCCCAAGGCTGCTTGCGCGACAAAGGTAACACCTCTCTAGCTTATTTATAAACCAACTCATGCCTTAGGATTAATAACTTTAATGAAACGAAATATAATATCATTTGACTTGCAGAGCGGTAGCATCCTTTTGTTTTACTAGCAAAATAGCCCGTGCGTTGGAACGGGAGGAAAAAAAAATACCGCACGCCCATAACCCAATAATCAACAGGAAAAGAATACCCCAATAGGTCCATGTCCTTTATTTGAACATGGCATCCCATCTGTGTTGCCTCTCGGCATAAGATGAACATCAACTTTCTTTTTTACGCTGTGAGGTTTTGCCGAGGCATGCATGCGTAGTTATTGATGGTTTCTTTCGTCTTCAATTTGATTTTGATGAGGTGTTCATTTGCAACACGGATCGACGCCAATATGAAAAAAAAAAGACAGATTGTTCGCTATTGATTAACATTACACCATAAATCAAATTTTTAAAATGTTAAATAGGTAAAATAACATCATATTCAAATTCTGCATATTTTTCTAATCAAATTTCATATATACAAAAATTAAATTGGAGTTACGGTTTAAAAGATATGATTTTTTTTAAAGCATTTGTCATTTAAAGATGAACTGCGGGTTAATTAACAGAACAACAGGGGGTTTTCTGAAAATTACAAAAAACAATTCGTTCTGTCACTCAAAGATGAACTGCGGGTTAATTAATAAAAATAACAGGGGGTTTTCTGAAAAAAATACAAAAACAAATCGTTTTTGTCACTTAAGTCCGGACTGCGGGTTGATTTCAGAAAAACACATGGGTTTTCCGTAAAACAAGCGACGGACGGACAGAAGCATTTGACTTGCAGAGCTGCTTGCGACAAACCTTCATTTTTCTTTCAATTTTCTATGACAAGTATCCTCTGAAAAAAGTTACATAAGTTTGAATGTGTGTTTACCGGGATCAATTATTTATATACACTTAAGGCGGATAGCTAGGTACAATGTGACAAGATGTTACAGAAAAAAAAAACAATGTTACAAGATGAACACGTCAAAACACGAAAATGCTAAAAGTTATCTGCTATCATGTTTGATTTTTTTAAATCCAGATTCAATCTATGTCCAGGAAGCAAAAAAATGATACACCCTCTATCTCCTAGCTTACAAAAATGTCTTATATTATAGGACGGAGGGAGTAAATCATATTGCATACAGTATTAACCACTATCCATGAAAGGACTTATATTTACTGTTTCTGTATGGAATATTAATTTTGAGTCGAAATTTTATGGGGTGATAGATGAATGTTTGTTAATGTACCCATTTTGCTGAATTTTAGAGTATTTTCCGAAGTTTAAATAGCGGACTATGCCATTTAGTGGTGGCTCGTCCAGAAGTTATGAAAAGCTACAGCGATGTTCTGCCACATTTAGTGTTTTTCTGAAAAAATTGATTTTTTTGAAGAAAATAAGCGCGCGCACACAAGCATCATATTATATATCACATATACTTTTATTTCGAAATGGCAGAATTCCTGCATTCATTAATAAGAAAACAGTTGTTCAGTTAATTAGGAAAAAACGAGCGAAAACCAGATTGTCCAGTTAATTATGGAGAACTAGGCGAAAACCATCACAACCGCTGAGGGCACACATAAGAAACCCCATGCACACCACTCCAAAGAGGGCCTCGTCGAGACAGCACGCAGGTGTCATCGTCATCACTCCTCCCCTAGAGGCGCTGTCACCATCCCTAAACTCTAAGCAAACGACTCCGACTTTGCCGTCGGCGATCGTCGACTCAACTCAAACCGTAGCGGACGCGTGAAGCTACATGAAGATCTGCGCCAAAGCTCAGCCACCTACAGCCAGACAGCGCAGCTCCGACTCTGACGGGGAGCTCTGAAGGACAAATCCTGGCACGACTAGCGCCGTGGAATATCACCAAACATGCCAACTGTAGCCGGTCATCATATACCACAAGGCCCTGCCGCCGCAGCTTCGACTCCACAGCAACAAACAAACCGAGGCAATACCGCAGACACGCCGGAGAAGAGCCGACTACCGCAACCATTGTCGCGTTGCCGACATTGCTCCCACCATCACCGTTGCCACAGAACCTTGGCCGCCACAACCGCCACAAACCATCGTTCCTGCTTACCGATGCCGAGCTCCGAGACGAGGCCCGCAAGACGAAAAACGATGCACCAAAGTGTCGCCATCGTCCGATCACAAGATCAAGGGTTTCCCCTGGAGAGGCCGCGATGGCCGAATCCATGGGGAGGGGTGTGGAAGCAAATCAACGATGCCTCCAGGGAGGTCAACGACGGCTACAGTCGTCGCCATCGCTGGTCACGGCACAAGACCGAGGCGGGGTCTTCACCCCCGGCTCTCACACCATCTCGACCGCACATCATCCCGCACCGACGCCTGCTACTTTGTAGACTGCGTTGGTTTTCCCCGAAGAGGAGGGGATGATGCAGTATAGTAGAGATAAATATTTTCCTCAGTTAAGAACCAAGGTTATCAATCCAGTAGGAGAACCACGCAAAATCCAGTGAACAACACCTACACACACAAAAGCAAACACTTGCACTCAACGCAAATAAGAGGGTTGTCAATCCCCTTAGCGGTTACTTGCAAGGATTAAGTCTGATAGAGATAAATAGATAAACTAAATTACTAAATAAAATAAAAGTAAATAAATTGCAGGGAGGTATTTTTGGTTTTTTATATATGATAAAATAGACCCGGGGGCCATAGTTTTCACTAGAGGCTTCTCTCTCGAGCGCAGAACATACGGTGGGTAAACAAATTACAGTTGGGCAATTGATAGAAAAGCAAATAATTATGACGGATTCATGTCAATGATCATATATATAGGCATCACGTCCGAGACAAATAGACCGACTCCTGCCTACATCTATTACTATTACTCATTCATCGACCGCTATCCAGCACGCATCTAGAGTATTAAGTATAAAATAGAGTAATGCCTTAAGCAAGATGACATGATGTAGAGGAGTAAACTCAAGCAATATGAAATAAACCCCATCTTTTTATTCTTAATGGTAACAATACAAATACGTGTCATGTCTCTTTCTGTCACTGGGATTGAGCACCGCAAGATTGAACCCATCACAAAGCACCTCTCTCATTGCAAGATAAACCAATCTAGTTGGCCCACCGCACGACCCCTGAAACCACCACCGAACATGCCACATCGCAGCCAACATAGCCACCCACACCTCGCGGAGGCCACCGCCGGCCCTCTTGCAACGCAAGTCAGCAAATCCGTCGACGCCAGATCGAAGCAAGACCATTGGATGCAGCACGAGCCACCGCACCGTACCGAGCACCATACCGGCAAGGCACAAAGGAGCATCGCCCGAGGCCATTGACCACCACGGTCCCTGGCCGTAGTCCACGCACCCGCCGGTGACATCAGAAGCAAACACCTCACGATGAGCCACCTCCCAGCGCCGCTCCAGGCCTCCGAGCCACCAGAGCACCACCACAGCAGCACCAGACTGCAGCACCACGCGGGCCGGAGACCCACGGCGTCCACGCCGCACCTCCTCACATGGCCATGCTGCCGCGTGGCGCGACCACCCGTGCCAGCTCGCTGCCTCCCGGTGCCGCGCCAGATCCGCGTGCCACCCGGGACGTGGATGCCCCGCGCTGCCCGGTGCAAGAGAGGACCGACGCCGTCATTAGCTGCCACCTCGAACCGCCACCGGCCTGACACGCCCCGCCGAGCCATGCGCCTCCAAAAGACTGGTCGTCCCACGTCGCGTAGACGCCTCGTGGGGAGGGAAGAGCCCTGCCGCCGCCGCCGCGTGCATGGGCTTTGCCCGGCGACATCCCCTGGCGGCGGTGAGGAGCGGAGAGGCGAGGTGGGGGCGGCGGCGGCGAGCTAGGGTTGGAACAGGTTGATCTCCTATCACATATACTGGACATACACGTGTTTAGACATCAAAAAACCGATTGTTTTTTTAGACATAAAAAACTGAGCATTGATCAGCGTCCTAATTCAATAATTAAGTTTTCCATCTATGCATCATATATATAACAACCAAGAAGAAATAATAAGGCAGATGGATTGCTTAGTGGAACTCACTTACGTCCCTCCTCTGGCTGCAGTGGCTTAGACACATTAAATGACTCCAAATTTGAGGCTATAGCAAGATACAACAAGCTATTAGCGTCTCTAGCATTAAAAGTGTGTACCTTTGGCAGAAGGCTCTCCAAAGCGACGCTAAAGCAGGCTATTTAAAACTTTGATATTTTCTATGACTTTTCCAGATTTTATGGATTTACGCAAAGGTGCTTATTTTGTTCTAGTTCCTTGTATATTTCTAAATGAAAATAAGAAGTGGATTTAAATTAGTACATTACTTTTCCATAAAAAAGGATTTTTGAAAAGCTGCTAGCAATGCTGGTTGGCCAGATTTTATGAATCTGTATGGTTATAGTTCAGTTAATTACACTATTGGTACATAAACTTGCATGACGAGTACACATTCATACATAAGTTGAGAAATGACACAAAGTAGTCCTACAACTTGTGTTTAACTCCATCTGTGAGAAAATGTGTCATCTAAGCTGCAATATCTATATACAAATAAGAGACAGTTTCTAGAAAATAACTAATAAAAAATTTAAAAAATCCAAGCTGAAATGCATAGAGAAGTTTCTACCATGCGTGCTGACAAACAAAGCTCGCAAGGAGAATGATTCATTTTTACTCAAAACTGATGCATGTTCAACTCGGTACCTACTAATTTATTTACATCTAAATTAATTAACCTATTGCATGAACATATTTGTGATGTCTGCTTAAAGTTCAGCAGGGCAGCGTTACTATCCACCACATCTTCTATTCTTAAAAAATTGATCCCAATTCACTCAACATACAAAGTGTCCACCTCAACGTCCCCATTAAGCCATGCAAGTCTTCTCTTCCATTAAACCATGCATTTTAAGTCTACCACATAAGCAAGCCATGCATTTAACTTATAAATTATAATTATTTTTGTATTAACCTATGCATGTAACGCTGCCACATCATACATGCATGTTAGTCATCCTTCACATTTTTGTTCGAAATAACATTTTTAACTGTAATTCAAAAGTTTTCTTTATTTTTAGACTTTTTATTGATTTTCAAGCTTATTTTTTTCCATTAGATTTAGTTATTTTTAGCAACTATTCATGCATTTTTTTAACAAAGTTACCAGAGCAACGCGTGGGGCATCATCTAGTATCAACAATTTAAGAGCAGGGCCTCATTCCCTATTACATTTGTCCTACAATATATAATGAGAAATGATGACTAGGGAACGTTCCCTATAGGAGGTCCCAGCGAACACCCTCACAGCCATCGATTCAGATCACGCGGATGGCAAATTATTTTAAAAATCGCTGGCATTTTTTTTTTTTTTTGCTACATGGCAATTTTCATTTCTGATCATGGCAAAGTTTAGCTGAACATTGCAATACGAGCATTCTCTGGGAAAACGCTCCCAGGGAACGTTCCCCAGATATTGCGGTCTATATAATTCCATTTTAAGCGAATAAGGCTTTTTGGCTTTCAGGCTCCATGGAGCCCAAAATTATCAAAAATTCAAAAATCAATGTTTTAAGTTTCCAAATATATGCAAATAAATACACAAGTACTTATAGATGTATACTAGATGTGTGTAAAAGTTCATTTGACATATGTTTTGATGTGAGCTGTACAAAAATAATAATGTACTATTATAGTGAATAGTGCTAGAAATACAATGGTTTGTTATTTTTGTGTAGCTCCCATAGATGTCTTTTGCCATGAAACTTTATATACAAGTAGTATTAAAAACTTTTTTTATCTGAATTGAATAACAAGGCATGTTCCACCAAGAATATGTCAAAATATACTTTTAGAAATTAAATAAAATGGCTAATATTAAACAATAGAGATTATTTGGATCTTGGGAATTACAAAAATCATTTCTTATGCTTAACTAATATTTGGAAAAATAATAATAAATGGATCACACAAGGAAAAGATAAGTGAACTCAAACTCCAAAACACAAAATGGTGTCTTTATCTTTCAAAAATGACTAGCAATGATGCATTTGGTCCAAATCCTAACAGTGAACAAAGATCAATAATATGCAAATGAGAAATGTACTGTCTGTCGGCTACAAATTCTATCCAAATAGAATTTTTCACACGCATATTAGTACTTATATCCACTTGCAAAATCATGTCTTTAATTCCTCTAGTTATATTAGACACACCCTGTAATACTATATTTTGTCTAAGGACACGTATGTTTTCTTTGTGAAAATAGGATATAACCCAATCCAACAAGTGGCAAATTGCACACGACGGTGCGGGGACATTGAAATCCCATTTCCATTCGGCCTAGAAGAAGGCTGTTATGCAAGGAAGGCATTTCAGCTCAATTGCACAAATGCGACGACCTCTACACTCCAAATGGAAGATGATGAACATCAAGTGACGCACATAAATCTTGACGAGGGGCTCATTGACATTAAATACATAGTATATTACCAACAAGATATTTTACGGATTTACATTGACGAAGAACCTGATCTTTATGTGGGTTATGGGGAAACAACATCGGCGCAGTGGGCTGTCGCTAATCTAACCTGCCAAGAGGCACAGGTGGACATGCCTAGGTATGCATGTGTTAGCATCAATAGCGAGTGCTTAGTTGTCTACTCTACACAAAATCTTCTCTACGGTTATCGCTGCAAATGTTCCACGGGCTTTCTAGGAAACGCATATGTTCGAGATGGTTGTCAAGGTACTTTTTCTTTCTCTGTGAAGCAAATTTATAAGTGGTATATGTGAAGAGGTTTGAAATAATATTGTGGGAGGCTACTATTGCAGCAAGTTGTCCTGATAAAATGGACTATGATAAAACAACAAGGAAATGTACTTCAATAAAAAGACAAAATATTTACTTGGGTGAGTTTTCTAGACCATCTCATTCGCTGGTAAGCAAAATGAAACAATGCAATAAACTAGCTAAGATGCGTTTATTATTTTCAGGTGTTATCATTGGGTTGACTGGTGGCTTCGGGGTTCTACTTCTCATCTTGAGTGGAGTTTTCACTGTATACAGATGGAAAAGATACATCCAAAGGCAGTTACGGAGGAAATATTTTAGAAAAAACCAAGGTCTTCTTTTAGAACAACTTATATCGTCGGATGAAAAGGCAAGTGACAAGACAAGGATTTTCTCAGTGGAAGAGCTAGAAAAGGCAACAAACAACTTCCATCAAACACGTATCGTTGGCCGTGGAGGGCACGGCATGGTTTACAAAGGCATACTATCCGACCAAAGGGTAGTGGCCATAAAAAAGTCCAAGGTCATTGAGGAAGGTGAGATCAATCAATTCATCAATGAGGTCGCCATCCTCTCCCAAATAAACCACCGAAACATTGTAAAGCTCTTTGGATGTTGTCTTGAAACTGAGGTACCTCTTTTAGTGTACGATTTTATTCCAAATGGATCGTTGTTTGGTACTCTTCACTCTGATTCTAGCACTAGTTCTTTGTCTTGGGATGATTGCATAAGGATTGCTGTCGAAGCTGCAGGAGCTCTGTCTTATCTCCATTCTGCAGCCTCAATATCGGTCTTCCATCGTGATGTGAAATCATCCAATATACTATTGGATGGAAACTACACAGCTAAAGTTGCTGATTTTGGGGCTTCGAGACTAGTTTCTATTGACCAAACTCACATTGTGACAAATGTACAAGGGACATTTGGGTACTTGGATCCAGAGTACTACTACACTGGACAGTTGAATGAGAAAAGTGATGTCTACAGTTTTGGCGTTGTACTCATTGAGCTACTTCTCAGAAAAGGGCCAATATTCACAAGTGAGTCAGGCTCGAAGCAGAACTTATCAAACTATTTTCTTTCCGGTTTGAAAGCGAGGCCAGTTACAGAAATAGTAGCTGCCCAAGTTCTTGATGAAGCAACTGAGGAAGAGATTAGCAGCGTAGCTTCCCTTGCAGAGATGTGCTTGAGGCTCCGAGGCGAGGATAGACCTACCATGAAGCAGGTGGAGATGGCTTTGAGGGTTCTACAAACAGAAAGGTTAAAACTGTGCCATGTTGATCCAGGGAATGGAGAAGATAAGGAACCACTGCTAACTCCAGCAAGAGAAAAAGGTAGCTCACATCAGTTGGTCGCTTCTGATTGTGCCAATGCTAATTTGCCATCTGAAAACATCAAACAGTGCTATAGCTTTGAGCAAGAGTTCATGTCATATGATGGTGTTTCACGCTAGATGTGTGTATAAATCTAGCCTCTACGCTTAGTGCGCCTCTGATCATTCGTCCTTTATGTATCAATAAATAAGCACATATGTACGTTTTTAAGGCCAGGCACCATGTAGCCATGTAGTCGGTCGTGTAAGTTTTACTTCACAGGCCTGTTGTGAAGAGACATTATACCAAACTTTGTGTGATCCTGTCAGACTATTATATGTAGGTTGTCTAGCTTAATTCTTGAGTGGCAAAAAGGAAAACACGAGATTGGTGAAAGATAGAGATTGAAATGTATCAGCACATGCAAAATGAGGTATTAGACAAAGCAGGATCAACTCTGGTACACTAATTAGCGTTATAATAATATGAAAAAAAATATTTTTCGTTCCTAAACTCTTTGAAAGTATAGAAATGGTCCCTCAACTCCAAAACCGGCAAATCTTAGTCCCTTAACTTCTCAAACCCAATAAGTTTAGTCCCTTGAACCGCTTTGGGTGGTTTTGACCGGGTCTGCGTCCATGTGGCAAACCATGGTGAATCGTCTTCTTCCTTCTCATTCTAACTCACCTGGGCCTTTCATCGAGCAGTTAGCGTGCGGCGAGCAGCAGGAGGCGGACGTTGGCATCGAGGCCTTCGGCGAGGTCGCTCTAGTCCTAGGTGACCTCCGTAAGGTTGCTCCGGCCCGCGTACCCTAGCGCGCCACCCATGGGATCGCGATAGAGGCTGCCGCCGTGTGCGTCCATGCCACCGGTCGCACGCACAGCTCCGCCTCCCTCTCCACTGCTGGCGTTGACGCACTGCCGAGGATAATTGAGCGCAAGCGCTGCTGGAGGGAGACAAGTCTCGTCAGCCCGTCGACGGCCTCCCTGCCACGGACGCATGCCACGGTCGTCTTTGGCGCCTCCAACTGGATGCCCATGGATCATCCGTTGCCTGCTTCCCGGGCACTTCGTCCAGCTGACGCCGCCGTCCCTCCCCGTGCTAACATATATTACTTTCATATTATTGATATTTCATTTCTATACAATCTAAATATGGTCAACAAAAATTTAAATTTATTCTATCAAATACATCTATTTATTTACAAAAATGTAAAAAATAATCATTTAATTTAGACTTATAAATAAAAAATTAATATTAAAATGATCCAGAGATTACTAGTGTGTGTGCACATATATGCACACACCACTAGTAAATTGTCCAGTTACTAGTGGCATGTGTATATATGCATTTTGCCCGCATGCCACAGGTAATTTCTACAAGGCTAGCTGTTGGGCCCCTTTTACTATGTGCCCATTAGATGTTGCGCCATTTTTTACACTAGTACAAAACAGGGCTTCGGTCCATCCCTGAGAAGCCCATTAGTCCCGGTTCACTCACGAACCGGGACCCATGGGGCCATCGGTCCCGGTTCGTGAGGCCAGGGCGCCGGCCGGGCCTCGTGGGCCATTGGTCCCGGTTCGTCTGACCCCTTTGGTCCCGGTTCCAGACACGAACCGGGACCAATGCGCCTCGCTCCTGACCCACAACCATTGGTCCCGGTTTGTGGCTGGAACCGGGACCAAATGGGGTCCTTTAGTCCCGGTTCCAGTCACAAACCGGGACCAATGGTTGGCCTATATATAGCCCCTGCCCGCGAGCAGAGCGCTCTGTTTTTTTGCCCGGCCGTGGGAGAGCTTTTAGCTCACCTCCTATGCACATGAGTTGTTCGATGAAATGCCCGAGCCACACTTAAGCTTTCTCCTCTCGAAGCTCCTTGTCCAAGCTACATTTTCCTCAAGATTTGTCTAGGTTTGGCGGTCCGTCCTGTCCCGTCCCCGTCCTCACCGCCGTCGATCGCCCGCGCCCATCTCGGCGCCGGCACCACCGTGGTTAGCCTCTTCTTCTTATCTTCTTTCTAAAAGAAAAAAAGTTCTTACTTGTATGTTTTAATTAGATGCTCTAGAGAGTTATATGTTGTTCAATAATGAGAACTATATAACGCACGCAGATGAACCGGCAATGGATGTACGGTGACCGACGCACCTCCGAGTATATTAAGGGCCTACATAATTTTCTCGAAGCGGCTAAGGCAAACAAGCAGAATGATTTTATGCATTGTCCATGTACTGTCTGTGAGAATACGAAGGCTTTCTCCAACTCTAAAACCCTTCACTTCCACCTGCTTGAGAAGGGTTTTATGCCACACTATAATGTTTGGACCAAGCACGGAGAAAGAGGGGTTGTGATGGAAGACAACGAAGAAGAAGAGGATGATGACAACTACCCGCCCCCTGAATACGGTGATGCTGCAATGGGGGAAGCTGGAGATCAAGAGGAACCAGACGATGTGCCCGATGATGATCTTCGCCGGGTCATTGTTGATGCACAGAGAGAATGCGAAAGTGAAAGGGAGAAGTTGACGTTCGATCGCATGTTAGAGGATCACAAAAAATGGTTGTACCCAAATTGCGAAGATGACAACACAAAGCTCGGTACCACACTGGAATTGCTGCAATGGAAGGCAGACAATGGTGTATCTGACAAGGGATTTAGTTCGCTACTGAAAATAATGAAGAAGAAGCTTCCAAAGGATAACGAATTGCCCGACGGTATGTACGAAGCAAAGAAGGTTCTATGCCCTCTAGGATTGGAGGTGCAGAAGATACATGCATGCCCTAATGACTGCATCCTCTACCGCGGTGAGTACGAGGATTTGAACGCATGCCCGGTATGCGGGGCATTGCGGTATAAGATCAGACGAGATGACCCTGGTGATGTTGAGGGCGAGCGCCCCAGGAAGAGGGTTCCTGCCAAGGTGATGTGGTATGCTCCTATAATACCACGGCTGAAACATCTGTTCAGAAACAAAGAGCATGCCAAGTTGATGCGATGGCACAAAGAAGACCGTAAGAAAGACGGGAAGTTGAGAGCACCCGCTGACGGGTCGCAGTGGAGAAAAATCGAGAGAAGGTGGGGGGACTTTGCAGGTGACGCAAGGAACGTATGGTTTGGTTTAAGTGCAGATGGCATTAATCCTTTTGGGGAGCAGAGCAGCAATCATAGCACCTGGCCCGTGACTCTATGTATCTATAACCTTCCTCCTTGGTTGTGCATGAAGCGGAAGTTCATTATGATGCCAGTGCTTATCCAAGGCCCTAAGCAACCCGGCAACGACATTGATGTGTACCTAAGGCCATTAGTTGAAGAACTTTTACAGCTGTGGAATGGAGAAGGTGTACGTGTGTGGGATGAGCACAAACAGGAGGAATTTGACCTACATGCGTTGCTGTTTGTAACCATCAATGATTGGCCTGCTCTCAGTAACCTTTCAGGACAGACAAACAAGGGATACCACGCATGCACACACTGTTTAGATGACACCGACAGTGTATATTTGGACAAATGCAGGAAGAATGTGTACCTGGGGCATCGTCGATTTCTTTCGACCAACCATCAATGTCGAAAGAAAGGAAAGCATTTCAAAGGTGAGGCAGATCACCGGAAGAAGCCCGCCCTCCATACTGGTGATCACATACTTGATATGGTCAATGATTTACAAGTAATCTTTGGAAAGGATCCTGACGGACTATCTGTTCCGACTGACGATGCGGGACGCGCACCCATGTGGAAGAAGAAATCTATATTTTGGGACCTACCCTATTGGAAAGACCTAGAGGTCCGCTCTGCAATCGACGTGATGCACGTGACGAAGAATCTTTGCGTGAACCTGCTAGGCTTCTTGGGAGTGTATGGGAAGACAAAAGATACACCGGAGGTACGGGAGGAACAGCAACGTGTGCATGAAAAAGACGGCATGCATCCAAAGCAGTATGAAGGTCCTGCCAGCTACGCTCTTACCAAAGAAGAGAAGGAAATCTTCTTTGAATGCCTGCTCAGTATGAAGGTCCCGTCTGGCTTCTCGTCGAATATAAAGGGAATAATAAATATGGCAGAGAAAAAGTTCCAGAACCTAAAGTCTCATGACTGCCACGTGATTATGACGCAACTGCTTCCGGTTGCATTGAGGGGGCTTCTACCGGAAAACGTTCGATTAGCCATTGTGAAGCTATGTGCATTCCTCAATGCAATCTCTCAGAAGGTGATCGATCCAGAAATCCTGCCAAGGTTAAGGAGTGATTTGGTGCAATGTCTTGTTAGTTTCGAGCTGGTGTTCCCACCGTCCTTCTTCAATATCATGACGCACGTCCTAGTTCATCTAGTCGACGAGATTGTCGTTCTGGGCTCTGTATTTCTACACAATATGTTCCCCTTTGAGAGGTTCATGGGAGTCTTAAAGAAATATGTTCGTAACCGCGCTAGGCCAGAAGCAAGCATCTTCATGGGCCATCAAACAGAGGATGTCATTGGGTTTTGTGTTGACTTCATTCCTGACCTTAAGAAGATTGGTCTCCCTCAATCGCGGTATGAGGGGAGACTGACTGGAAAAGGCACGCTAGGAGCGGACTCAATAATATGTAGGGACGGGCATTCTTGGTCTCAAGCACACTACACAGTTCTACAAAATTCTACCTTGGTGACCCCGTATGTCGATGAACACAAGAATATTCTGCGCTCCAAACACCCGGAGCAGTGTGACGACTGGATTACATATGAACACATCAGAACTTTCGGCAGTTGGTTGCAAACACGTCTCATGGGTGACAACACTGTTTCTGATGAGCTGTACTCGTTTGCCAGGGGACCATCTTCGACTGTATTGACTTACAAAGGGTACGAGATAAATGGGAATACATTTTACACGATCGCCCAAGATCAAAAGAGCACCAATCAAAACAGTGGTGTCCGCTTTGATGCAGCAACCAACAGGGGAAAGGACACATATTATGGTTACATAGTGGACATATGGGAACTTGACTATGGACGTGATTTTAAGGTCCCTTTGTTTCGGTGCAAATGGGTCAATCTGTCAGGAGGCGGGGTACAGGTAGACCCACAGTACGGAATGACAACAGTGGATCTGAACAATCTTGGGTACACAGACGAACCATTCGTCCTAGCCAATGATGTGGCGCAGGTTTTCTATGTGAAGGACATGTCTACCAAACCGAGAAAAAGAAAAGATAAGGAAGCGAATACATCATACGATGAGCCAAAGCGCCACATAGTTCTTTCAGGAAAAAGAGACATCGTGGGATTGGAGGGCAAGACAGACATGTCTGAAGATTATGAAAAGTTTCATGAAATTCCTCCCTTCAAAGTCAAGTCTGATCCAAGCACCCTGTTAAACGATGAAGATTATCCATGGTTACGGCGCAATAAGCAAAGGACACAAGCGAAGAAAAAGTGAAGACTTTCTCTCCACAACTATATCAGTAAATGCATGAAAGTTCAGAGTTCATTTGTAGTGCTTTTCAATTTCAGGGTCATTTAGCTTAAAAAAATCAGTAAATGCATGAAAAATAGGAAATGAAGTCAGAAAGGGTTGAAAATTGATGATGTGGCTTTGAATGGTGCATTTTGAACACACAAAAAATCGGGAGTTCAAATAAGTTCAAAAAAATGAAATCCCTTTGTAACAGATGAGTTTTCGTCCGAAACCCTGATACTTCGAAAGAGATTGTCCATTTTGTACACGAAGTGCATCCAGTTTTTGCCGTAACCCTCTCAACTTTTTAGCACATGCTATGTGGGTGAAATGATGATACCATGCCAACTTTCAACATGTTCAGAGTTCATTTGTAGTGCTTTTCAATTTCAGGGTCATTTAGCTTAAAAAATCAGTAAATGCATGAAAAATAGGAAATGAAGTCAGAAAGGGTTGAAAATTGATGATGTGGCTTTGAATGGTGCATTTTGAACACACAAAAAGTCTGGAGTTCAAATAAGTTCAAAAAAGTGAAATCCCTTTGTAACAGATGAGTTTTCGTCCGAAACCCTGATACTTCGAAAGAGATTGTCCATTTTGTACACGAAGTGCATCCAGTTTTTGCCGTAACCCTCTCAACTTTTTAGCACATGCTATGTGGGTGAAATGATGATACCATGCCAACTTTCAACCTTTTCAGAGTTCATTTGTAGTGCTTTTCAATTTCAGGGCCATTTAGCTTAAAAAATCAGTAAATGTATGAAAAATAGGAAATGAAGTCAGAAAGGGTTGAAATTGATGATGTGGCTTTGAATGGTGCATTTTGAACACACAAAAAGTCTGGAGTTGAAATAAGTTCAAAAAATTGAAATCCCTTTGTAACAGATGAGTTTTCGTCCGAAACCCTGATACTTCGAAAGAGATTGTCCGTTTTGTACACGAAGTGCATCCAGTTTTTGACGTAACCCTCTCAACTTTTTAGCACATGCTATGTGGGTGAAATGATGATACCATGCCAACTTTCAACCTTTTCAGAGTTC
This sequence comes from Elymus sibiricus, assembly GCA_039707655.1. NCBI lineage: Eukaryota > Viridiplantae > Streptophyta > Magnoliopsida > Poales > Poaceae > Elymus > Elymus sibiricus. The sequence goes on from CM077674.1 coordinate 34,165,096, forward strand.
ATTTGAAGTGCTTTTCAATTTCAGGGTCATTTAGCTCAAAGAATGAACTAATAGCAAAAAGAATGAACTAGAAAACCTTTATGAAACTCTAATAGCAAAAATAATGAACTAAAAATAATCAATTAAAAAATTCTGTTATGATCAACTAAAATAAAACTATAATATTCTTCAATATCAAAAAGAATCAACTAAAAAGCTTTTATAAAACTCTAATAGCAAAAGGAATCAACTAAAAATATTTTATAAACCTCTAGTATTTATGAAACTAAAATTATATAAAATTTATGCAACTAAAGTTATCAAAGTACTTTTTGTTCAAAACATTAATAGGAAAAATAATTTTCATAAAGAATTTTTTTTAGAACTAAAATAACAAAATCTGTTTTTGGTTAAAACAGACATTTCAAATAACCTAAAAATTACCAAATTGAATATAATGATAAAACACAATAATATTAAATAGCAGGAAAAAGAATCACTCAAAAATCTATTTTTATAGTAAAGTTATTCACAAACTAGTGATTCACACCAATTTAAAAGAATTCAAATTTAAACTATTCAAATTTGGAAACTAATGGCACTAACAGAAAGTTTATAATTTTTGTGACCTAAAAGCAAAAAGAATCACTGAAAAACTGTAAGTAGAAACAAAAGAAAATAAATAAAGCAAAAAAAGAAAACAAAAAAAGTAGAAAAAAATGCCGCCTACTGGGCCACAGTGGCCTGAATACGACTAGAAACCCAACCAGCTTCTTGGGCCAGGATTTAGGCCCGCAGAAGAACCAATAGGCCCACAGGCAGTGACAGATTAGGCCCGGAAGCCTGCTATTGAGAGGAGCTCGAGAGGGTGTGCGCAACAGCGCTTATAAACCACTCTCGAGCCCTCTCAGCTAGCGAGGTGGGACTAAAAATTTGGCCCTGGGCAGCACCACCCTTTGGTCCCGGTTGGTGGCACCAACCGGGACCAATGCGCCCCTTTAGTCCCGGTTGGTGCCACCAACCGGGACCAATGCCACCCTTTAGTCCCGGTTGGTGCCACCAACCGGGACCAAAGGTCTCTGCTTCCCGCCCTTTGGGCTGACGAAAAGAGACCTTTGGTCCCGGTTGGTGGTACCAACCGGGACCAAAGGGAGGCATTGGTCCCGGTTGGAGACACCAACCGGGACCAATGCTCTGTGTATATAAGCAACACTTACGATTTTTTCAGATTTCATCTAGCACTTGCCCCCGACGACGCCGAGCACATCGACGCCGCCAGGCTGCCCGAGCTCGCCGTCGACGCCCTCTGCCCTGACGCCCTCTGCCCCGACGCGCCGTCCCGTGCCCCGACGCCGGCGTCGCTCCCCGACGCGCGCCCTGCCCCGACGCGCGCCTCTGCCCCGACGCGCCGCCCCGTGCCCCGACGCCGGCGCCACTCCCCGACGCGCGCCCTGCCCCGACGCCGCCCCGCGCCACTGCCCTGCCCCGACGACGTGGCCCCTCCTCCCCGTTCGGTCCGGCCGGCCCCCTTTCCTTCCTGTCCTCCCTGTCCCCTGTTGATTTTGATGATTTTGATGATATATAGATGATAGATGATATATGATAGTTAGATGATGATGTTGATGATAGCTGATGATGTTGATGATAGATGATGTATGCTTTTTTTTTGTTCATATAATTTTTTTATAGCATTTTTGGTCCATGTATATATGTGTGTGTGTATGGATGGATGGATGGATGGATGTATATATATAGAAAATGATCATATGATATATGTATGCTAAAGAAAATATGATATAAAAAAATATCGTAGCTTCCTGTTTTTTTTCCATGGATGTATGCTAAAGAAAATTATGAAAGAGTTTATGGGAGGTTTCTGTCAAAAGGTTCAATGATTTGTCAAGGCAAAAAATTGAACTAATTAAGGTATCCCATGTTTTTGTATATATGATATATGTATTTTGTTGGCAGAAAATAAGTTGGCTAAAAAGAAGTTCCTTCACGAAGGGGTTTTACTTTGCCTAAATCGGGGAGGCGCAACTTCACTAAACGTTCATGATTTTTTTGTTCATATTAAGAAAGAGCGTAAATCGGGGAAAATGAGGGAGGAGGAGTCCGCAAGTATCCCCTAACTCTCTCGGGAAAATGAGGGGGAGGAGTCCGCAAGTATGTCCCCTAACTCTCTCGGGAAAATGAGGGGGGAGGAGTCCGCAAGTATCTCCTAACTCTCTCGAGAAAATGAGGGGGGAGGAGTCCGCAAGTATCCCCTAACTCTCTCGGGAAAATGAGGGGGGAGGAGTCCGCAAGTATCCCCTAACTCTCTCGGGAAAATGAGGGGGGAGGAGTCCGCAAGTATGTCCCCTAACTCTCTAGGGAAAATGAGGGGGGAGGATTTTTTTTATGCTCATAGAAACTCTCGAGTCCACCCAAACCGGGACTGAAAGAGCGTTGTCGAGGCCATCCCACCCACCGCATCCCCGTAGCTCACCCGAGAAGCTCGCCGCCGTCGAGGTCGTAGCGCTCGACTCTGGCCGTTTCAGCCGCTCCGACCACCGCCAATCGACGCGCCGTCGTCTTGCCGTTCGAACGAGCTTCGTACCATTATGCGCCTGTTACTTCCGGCTAATGATGAAGCCTTGGTTTTCTTGAATCCTTTGACACTAGACAACGTGACATATAGAAGGGTAGAGAGATCAGGAAAAATATGGACCATTTTCTGCACATTCAGAATGGCGCCATTTTGTTAAATCCCTTAAAGGTTAATGAATCCCTTGTTTGACATTCATGAGAGAGGCGATCCGGACGTCGGACATTCATGAGAGAGGCGGTCCGGACGTCGGACATTCATGTTTGTATATTAATTGCCATGTTGTAATATTTGCAGAAACTATGGATCAAAGAGACTTGGAACAAGAACAGTTGTTGGGGGAGATAATCCTCGCCGGAGGTGATGCTGTCTTGTCGTTTCTCAACGACACCGATGGAACAATGGAGGAGGAAGGACATGATCATGATGGCTCCGGTGACATGATCATGATGGCTCCGGAGGTGCTGACTAGCTAATTGATGCATTAATTGTTTTGGTATGTACATATATTAACTCTTCTTTCTTCTTTTATAGCCCTCCGGATCGAGCCAAACTTCGGTAACGAGACGAGGCCCGAAGAAGAGGTTGCGCAAGGATGAAAGGTTCACGATCACAGCACTCGCGGACGATGGCCTACCGATTGAACCCAAGCGGATCAAGGACGCATTTTCTGCTCAGTGCGGAGCTATTGTTAGGGACAACATCCCGATCAGCATCAAGCAATGGAATAAGCCTAAGGACGACGCCCCTGAAGGTGATTATGTCACCGATAGACAGAAAGATGATCTTTGGACCTTGCTGAAGGCAAATTTCACCCTACCGCCAGAGGAGGATCCGAATAAGCCAGTTATAGAGCCACTGGTCAAGGCGTGTGCTCTTAAGAAGATGGCAGATCTATTCAGGAGGTGGAAGAAGGAGTTGAAATCAAAGTTTGTCGACAAAGGTGAGACTCCAGAATTCATCGGCCGATTTGTGAAGATAAGAGATCACTGGCCCGCATTTGTGGCCTACAAGACATCGGACAAGAGTAAGATAATGTCAGAGACAAACAAGAACAATGCTGCAAAGAAGAAGTATCACCATCACACGGGGTCAGGTGGCTACCTCAAAGCCCGGCCGTTGTGGGACAAAGCTGAGAATGACCTGATTGCTAAAGGGGTCGAACCAGAGACATTGAACTGGCCAGACCGTTCAAGAACTTGGTTCTTCGGGGTTGGGGGAACTTTGGACCCTGAAACAGGGAAGTGCCGTTGGACGGACGAGCAACTTGCAATACCCGTCACGAAGCTTCAGAAGTATATCACCGCAGCGCAGGAAGGGACGTTCATTCCCGACAGAGAGAAGGACGAGCTGACTGAGGCCCTAGGGAATGCTGAGCACCCTGGACGAACACGAGGCACACCAGGCTCCGTTCCGTGGAAGGTTGGGTTTCCCGACGCAGGCGGTTACAGAAGCCGGGAGAGAAAGAGGAAAGCGGAGCTGAGCGACATGCAGAAGATGAGTGCAAGAGTACAAAAGCTAGAGGAAGAACTTGAGAGCCAGCGAGCTGCCGGCCAACCATCTCAGCGGCACGAAGCTACCCCAGAAGCTACCCCGCCATCTCAGCGGAGAAGCAGCGTGGCTTCCACGGAGCCCGTTCAGACTGACTTCACGGCTCCTATCTACCCCGTGGATACTATCACGGAGGCTCAAAATTGCGAGCTTATGACGAAATGCCGGAACCTCACTTTCAAGGCGGCTGTCGGCTCTGTTGCACCTCCTCAACCCAACGGAACTTTTCACTGCCTTCCGATTCCACATGGCTATGCTGTTGTGATGGTGGATGAAGTAATGCAGGGATTTGAGGAGCTCGAGCTTGACCACTCTACACGTGAAGGGGAGAATCAGCTGATTCGTGCTCTGAGGAGTACATGTCTATGGCAGAAGGAGTACATAAAGCTTCCAAACTGGAAGCCTCCGCCTCCTCTTCCTCCTCCGGCGAGTCAGGGCACTCCGCCTCCTCCTCCTCCTCCTCCTCCGGCGAGTGATCAGGGCACTCCGCCTCCTTCTCCGGCTCCTCCGACGCGTGAGGGCACTCCGCCTCCTCCTTCGCCTACTCCGGCGCGTCGGAGCAGTCCGCCTCCTCCTCCGCCTCGTCGGCAACGGCGGAAGACAGACGCCGCCGGTCCGGCTCCTCCGGCGCGTCGGAGCACTCCGCCTCCTTCTCAGCCTCGTCAGCAACGACGGAACAGAGACGCCGCCGCTCCGGCGGCTAGCAGTACAAGCAGAGGCGGGAGGCAATTCAGATACGGTCCATCTCTCAAGCCTCTGGAAAAGTTACCATATGAGAGGACCGAGCAGGAAAACGAGGACATAGTTCGTGCCCAAGTGAGGGCCCATTTTGCAAAGAAAACTCCACCTCCGAAGGAAACAATAGATCCGGTGAAAGTGAAGCGCACTATCGATGCCCTGAAGCGACCACCACCGCCTCCGCCGCAATCCAACTATGACCGCATTATTCAAAAGACATATGATGAAGCGCGGCGGTCGGGAAGTACTTCTAGTGATGCAAGGTTAGCAGAACGAAGAAGTGGGAAAACAATTCCCCAGCTCGGCGAACAGGAGAAGAAATCGTGCCCCCCGCTCAAGGTGTCTAGCGATATCGTCGCTAATCATCCGGGGATGGTGCTCGGTACCAATCCTGGTGATAACTTGGGGGATGATGTAATTTTTGAAATGGCTGAGGTACCAAAAGAAGAATATAAATACGTGCACGGGAAGCCTCTCGTCTAACCTGATCATCCTCCTCTAACAACGATGATGTACAAATTGCATGAGTGGTACTTGGAAACCTGCAGGAAGAATGGGTCCGATAGTTTGCTGGTGAGAATTAAAGATGAGCACGACCTCATTGGAGTCGACCTGATGCCTGTTGAATTTGTGGAGTTATTTCAGTTATTCAATCAAAAGGCCCTCGACAAACAAATCATGACTTGCTACTGTCTGTAAGTATTACTTCTGTAATTAAGTCACTAGCTCAACTCGTTCATTGCATGTATATATAATTATCCTCACTATATTATGCAGATTGAAGATCTTCGAATGCCCAAAAAGACAAATCTATGACATTGGGTTCATTAGCCCAAATACCGTAAATGAATGGGCGGTACAAGAAAGAGTTAAAGATACCGAGGAAAACTTGCTAAAAGCGTTCCTTCGACATCAAAACAAAAGGGAAATACTTTTTCCTTACAACTTCAAGTGAGTGTTACTGTCTTGTGCATATTCGGTTTCGCTTACTCGAGGTTAAGTACTGTAATTGATGAGTTATGCGTGCGCAGTTTCCACTATATTCTGCTATCCATTAAGCTTGACGGGGGAGTAGTAACTGTCTTTGACTCGAGACGTAAAGATCCCAAGGATTATGCGGACATGACTGCAATGCTCCAGAAGTAAGTTCAATCAATACCGGGACCATATCGACAACTTTCGTTCATTTCCTGATATCAAGTAATCATTTTCTTTGCCTGGCAGGGTTTGGAAACAGTTCACCGGACAGGTTCCGGGTCTGAAGAACGAGCTGCGATTTACACACCCCAAAGTAAGTAGTACTAGCTAGTTCCGCGCATCTCTCATTGATTCCAGTTTCATCAATACCATTATCGTGCTTGATTATCAGTTTGATTGAACTCTATTCTCGTAAAGTTCTTGTGGCAGGAACCCGGGAATAATTTATGTGGATACTACGTTTGCGAGTACATTCGCCACAGGACCTCTGAGCGGGGCAGATCTGAAGAACAATTTGAAGTATGTAAACAATATTCACAATTTTTTTATTACCATCAATTGTGTTGAGTTTCATTCATATATATGTATTGACCCCCTTCTTTAAATTAGATCTGGCAGATGCGGGATGAACTCCTACCACATGATCGCATACGAGCAATTCAAGAGGAATTGGCGGGATTCTTTCTTGACCACGTCATACATGAAAAGGGAGAATACCATGCGGAAATTCAATGGGAGTTTGGCGCTTGATGATGTCAGGGATGTTATATTGTATATATGTAGTAGCGTCGGATAGATTTACGAAAACTTGTTGTTCGAACAAGCTCGGAGAAAGAGAGGTCACTTCTCTCTGTATATGTTCATGACGATCTTGTGTAATTAATGGTTTCCTTCATTTGCTTACTAGCTAGCGTCGAGTTCTCTCTATATGTAGTAGCTAGCGTCGACCAAGCACGGAGAAAGAGAGGTCACTTCTCTCTATTAGCTAGCTAACACAATATGAAACCCCTAAACCCTCCAAAACCCCTAAACCCCCCCTTTCAAAAAAAAAAAAAACCCCCAGCGCCTTTTGGTCCCGGTTGGTGTTACCAACCGGGACTAAAGGTCCTCCTGCCTGAGTGCTGCGAAGCGGCCACGTGGAGCTCCTTTAGTCCCGGTTGGTGTTACCAACCGGGACTAAAGGTCCTCCTGCCTGGGCTCCCCACAGCAGCCACGTGGAGCCCCTTTGGTCCCGGTTCGTAAGCGAACCGGGACTAAAGGTTTTGGGCTTTAGTCCCGACCCTTTAGTCCCGGTTCCAGAACCGGGACTAAAGCCCCTCTGGAACCGGGACTAATGGGCCTTTTTCTACTAGTGTTACAACACCGCTAGTATTTCGACCAGATACCAGTGACATGTTCCTTAGGGCGCGCCCACTAATAACTTTCGCCTATAAAGGTTTCTGGACTAGTGCCACTTGCAAAAGGAGAGAGCAACACGTAATACTAGAGACAGCATAGAGGCAAACTCAGGAGGTCATAGAATGATAGCTCCAATAGTAGCAACACCAAAACCATTGACACGGAATACTGCAGGGTGCCATCATGAAGGAGCTGCAATATTACCAGCCCCCGAGCCATCCATCACTCATCGGAAGCCGGGGCGGATCTAGTGGGGGTGCTGTGGGCGCCATGGCACCCCCTCCAAAATTGCAAAATAAAATTTACTATAAACTTAACACTAAATACCCATCAAGTTGATGCTATTTTCAGACTATTTGTTGAGATTATGATGATATTTAGTATAAACTTTGAACCATGGCACCCCCAAGCCTGCGATTCTAGGTCCGCCACTGACCGGAAGGCTGATCATTGCCCATGGCGAAGTGAAAACGAGGAGAAAACTCTGGTCCATCTGGCGTGCGCAGAAAATGATGACTTTACATTGGTACACGAGCTTTTGGAGATGTGCCTAAATTAAAATAAAGGAAATATAATATATATTTACATGGCTTGAACTAATCTTTTCATTAAATGCTTGAGCCTAATGTATACTGTATCAAATTTCCACAAAAAATAAGAAATGTGAGGATGTAGTTATTTTTTTACTAAATGTGAGAATATAATATTATTACCGACGTAATAAAAAAAAGTAATCTTAGAACTCAAAAAAAAATGTAATCTAGTTTTTTTTAGGTGGAAAAAAAAATGTAATCTAGTGGTTTATCTGGCCGAAAATCCCGGGCTCAGGTCCAGTACTTATTCTCTAATGGACCGAATGTGTTACAACAGCCCGGTAGCTCGGCCTTGTGCGGCCCGTCTTGCTCCGACGACGGCGAAGCGGATAAGGCCACCGCTCCCGCCACGGCGAGCCAAAGCTTCGGTCAGCTCCCCTCCGCTCCGCTCCAATGGCGTCGGCGTGCCCCCGCCCCTTCTTCCTCTCCTTCCCCAAATCCCCGGCGCCGCCGCTCGCCGTCCCCGCCAAGCACCACCCGTCCGCCACCGCCTCCGCCTCCGTCTCCCTCTCCACCCGCGCGCGCGCCGCCTCTTCCAGCGCCCCGTCCCCTTCGCCGCCGCCGTCGCCGTCCACTCCAGCGGACGGAGTGGGACCCGCGGCGCCGACGCGGGGCGACGTGTACATGGGGAGGCAGCTCGCGGCCGCGGCCGCGGCGGGCGCCCGCACGCGCGCGCCGGAGGAGGACGCCGAGAGGCGCCGCCGCCGCAAGGAGAAGCGGAAGGCCCTGGCCAAGAAGACGCCCTCCAGCGTCGCCTGCTGCTACGGCTGCGGCGCCCCGCTGCACACCGGCGAGGAGGGGTCCCCCGGCTACGTCGAGCTCGCCACCTACGACCTGGTAAGCAGGCATCCACGGGCTCAATTCGCTGCCATTTTCAGTGTGTTCATCGGCTTATCGGAGCACGGACTAACATGACACGATGTGGGAGGAGTAAAAAAATTCATTTCGCCCGTCGTCGGTGAAAATTCGATGCCGAATCACACCCATATCTTGATGATTATTTTCTAATGGGCCGAATCTGCACTAGGAAATGAAGTTCTAATAAAGTGACTATTTGTTTATTTGTAACATTACCACACTAGTTCCCATATCTTGATGGTATGATTATTTGACATGACATTGTCTTGTTTGTATCCTGTATGAGCAGAAGAAGAGGCACAACCAACTAAAGACCGTGCTATGCGGAAGGTGCAAGCTGTTGTCGCACGGGCACATGGTGACCGCCGTCGGTGGCCATGGCGGTTATCCGGGGGGCAAGCAGTTTGTTTCAGCAGAAGAACTAAGGGAGAAGCTGTCGTACCTCCGTCATGAGAAAGCATTGATAGTGAAGCTGGTAAACAACCCGGGCTGCCGTACCCCAATCGATTGATGTATACTTGGTTTTCTTGCTTGTGCATTTTCTTGCACTCATTTTGGCTGCTATATGAATGTAGGTTGACATAGTTGACTTCAATGGAAGTTTCCTGGCACGCATACGTGATTTTGCTGGCGCTAATCCCATTGTGCTTGTGATAACAAAGGTGCATTTCGTACATTGTCAAGTTCTCAGTACTGTTACTGCTGTCAGATAACTGAAGCTGGCTGTTCTGTAGGTTGATCTCCTTCCTAGAGACACAGATTTGAATTGCATAGGCGATTGGGTCGTGGAGTCTGTTGTTAGGAAGAAACTCAAGTGAGATTTTCTTCCCCCCTGAGTTTTCCTTTCTATTTCGTCAGATCTTTACCGAAATGATAATTTATTATTTTGCTTTGTGTGCGTAGTGTCCTTAGCGTCCATTTGACAAGTTCAAAGTCATTGGTCGGCATCACTGGTGTTATATCAGAGATTCAGCAGGAAAAGAAGGTCAGCTTGTTATCCACTTGTGGCTGTTGACTTCTCATGCACAATCCTGACTACATTTTCATTGGTTCTTATCAGGCCCGAGATGTATATATACTGGTAAGCATTATTCACCCCTTACGACCGAGGCATAAGTATCACATTGTGCTATCCTGTTTTGCAAATTGTTTTTCAAAACGCAATTCATGCCTGTCATTTGTCAAAAATAATAAGTGTATAAGGAAGATCCAAAAACATGTCATGGTCCTTTGCATGTTTGAAGGGCTTATCATCCTCACCAAAAAAATAAAAAGTAGGGCGATGGTCATATCTACTTCATTTGCTTTTTCATTATGCACATTGAATGATTACCATAAAGACGATCTGAACAGTACGAGTAACATGCCTGCCTATTGCCTACTGTAGTTATATCTGACAATCTGATGCGTTCATACATTGTTACAGGGTTCAGCAAATGTTGGGAAATCTGCATTTATTAGTGCTATGCTAAGTAGGCCCTTAAATTCTTCTACCACCCTTTTTGTGATTATGTGATCTTTTTTTGTTCATTCATATCTTCATTGCGCTAATAGTTGGAGATTGCTGTTGTAGAAACAATGGCATATAAAGATCCAGTGGCAGCTGCAGCTCAAAAATACAAGCCAATACAATCTGCTGTTCCTGGAACAACCTTAGGTCCTATTCAGATCGAAGCATTTTTAGGAGGAGGGGTATGCTTCTACTTGTTTTAAAATTCAGATATGTATACCATTTTACATGTGAACCTAGTGTATCATCATTATTGATGTGATGTAGCTGTCAGAGAATCCAATATAATCTCTCCTGTACCCTGCTTACATGCTAAACAAAATGCTGCTCACCTAGAGAATTAGATAATTAGATTCCTTAAATCTCCATCCATAATATATATATATTTAACATGTTCTAAAAAGTACATTTAAATGACACGGATAAGTGCCTATATTTTGTATTCTCATGTGGTGTCCAGTTTGGACCTTAATATAGTTTAATCTATGCATGACAGAAATTATACGACACACCTGGAGTCCATCTCCACCATAGACAGGCAGCAGTTATCCACGCTGATGATCTGCCTTCGCTTGCACCACAAAGTCGCCTAAAGGGGCGATGTTTTCCTGTATGTATACCTCGATCTGTAAAATCCATGTTACTTTCTCAAAATTTCCACGCTAATCCATTTCTTCAGAACATAATGTTATGTTCAGGCTAATGATACAGATGTTGGATTGAGCGGGAATACGTTGTTCTGGGGGGGACTTGTCCGTATCGATGTTGATAAGGTACCTAAATGCTCTCAAAATTTCAGTACTGATATTTTTCCATCTTTCTCAATGTCACTCGTAAATTAGTAGCCACTGAGTGATAACCAATAAATCGCCAGGCTCTTCCACGCACACGGCTGACATTCTATGGACCAAAGAAGCTAAGTATTAATATGGTCCCCACCACAGAAGCAGATGAATTTTACAAGGTATGTGGCTGTTCCACGAGTTTGATTTTCTTCTACTTAGAAGTAATAATCTGTTTCTTCTTTCAAAATTTAGTTACAAAACTTCATTGCATTTGTGAAATAGAGTTATTTCTAAGTTTTATTCATCTCAAAGGAAGAGTCCCACCGCATGTAACCTCATCTGCTAAAAACTAGCTTTTGGTGCCGTGCCATCTTTGTTTTGCTGGGCGGAGGTATTTTGGATGAGGATTTAATGTGTGCTTTCATTTCAAACAAAATTGAACCTGTTGTCCTTTTATTTTCACTTTCCAGAGAGAAGTCGGAGTTACATTGACTCCCCCAACTGGCCAGGAGAGAGCTGAAGGATGGTGTGGGCTTCAGGGCGTTCACGAATTGCAGATAAAATATGAAGAGCTTGATAGGTAATGTTTGCAACTAACATTGGGGTCTTAGCTTTTCAGCAGTCATTTGTTGGCCAGTACCAGGGTATTAGTGCTTTGGTATTTGGCACTAATATGTTATCTGCATGACAAGCAACCATATATAACACTCTCTATATGGGAGCATTTTTGTTTATTTGAACATCTTACATCCTGAATGATTTATTGGCACCTTATTTCCTGTGCAGGCCTGCTAGTGACATTGCGATATCTGGACTCGGGTGGATCGCGGTTGAACCACTTGGTGTGCCATCTAGCGACCCTGATAGCAGCATCGAGGAAGAAGGCGGTTGCAGTGGCGAGTTGCATTTAAGAGTACATGTGCCCAAACCAGTCGAGGTCTTCCTCCGCGCCCCACTGCCCGTCGGTAAAGCGGCATCGCAGTGGTACCGGTACCAGGAGCTGACGGAGGTAGAAGAGGAGCTGAGACCCAAGTGGCATTACTGATGCTGCGGTTGCCAAATGCCTATTTTTGGTCTTTGTGTATGCTGCTGTCGCTGCTGGAGCAGCTCTGCGTGATCCAGTTACGCCCCGACATTATGTTTCTTGGATGATCTGATAGGGATGAATTCATAGTTCTAGCTTAGGATCAGCTGCTGAAAATGATTCAGGAAACCTCGAGTGAAATGTTGTTGTGGTTACACTTATTGCATATATATGAAACTATTTCACCGTCGTCTTGCAATGTTTGATTGATAGTTATTTTGTGCAAAGAGTATCAAATTCAGTTGTTGCCAAGTTTTATTAAACATGCCAATTTTGAAGGAATTAAAAAAAATACAGCCAAGAAGAAAACATACATCTTACAACAGTAGAAAGTTTTCCTTTTTGCAACAAACCACTTCACCCCCACCTTATATGATCAATTTATACAGCTCGTATTTACATCGGTGACCTTCAAAGGAAAATAAATTGCAACCAGATCCCTAAAGGACACGTGGAGAATGACTACTTTGACACGTGGCGGAAGATACTGCTCGAGCTGCCACAATAGCGCCAACCACCATACCACGTGTCCGCCAGGGCATCCCGCCGATGATCAAGACCGGCCATGGCTGCCACCGATAAAGTGAGTGTTGCTACTATTGTGAAAAGTTGGATACATGCAATTCTTAACAGGCATCGCAAAAAAGTCAACTTGTTTCGCAAGCGACCATGGATTCTTAACTTGTGCACATAATATGTGTGGACTATCGGACCTAACCAGGGTCCCCATTTTTCGTATAAATTTCTCCTCTCCTCGAGAATTGTACGCCCCACCTTGGCCTATGTTACGTGAGACCTTCCCCACCCCTCACCCACCCTCGGTCAACCTCTTTCCCGCCAACCCCTTCTCCTCATTATGACCCTATACCTTCCCATCGCCGCCCAAAACATAATATATAGCCGCCTTACTTCACGGTCCCCATACTAACACACATGAATCCGCCATCACCACCCACCCCCACCTCGTATCCATATAACTCTACTCATCCTTCTTCGGGGTGGCGTGACGGGTAGCTCAAACCATCTGACGCCCCTTCCTTCCATGCCCTTCGTCAACGGGGTAGCCTGGCTCCTCCTCCCCTCCCCTACCCGAGCCACCTCCCCCCCTTAGTCCTTCATTTTGCCACCACTCTAATCATTTAGGAGAGAGAAGAAAGGGAAAGGAAATGACCCCAGACAATCGTAACCTATAATCTCCCGGAGAAAAAGCACCGCCAGAAACAAAAACAGCGTATCAGCCCCGCCTCCAGAGTCGGAGCAAACAACAGCCATGGCCGAAAGCCATACAAGGCGCGCTATCATTTCTAAAAAGATTATAAAACCTAATTTTCACAAACTCATGTATAAAAGGCTATGGACCTAATTTCCATATAAACTCAGGTGTAAGGTTATGCATAAAAGACCTATTTTTTCCCCAAGAAAATGCCACTCCGGGAAGCCCCTAGACTGTTCTAGAAGGAGCGGCGCCCAAGGCAAAGACCACCGCAAGGACGAGTCTTCACACTCGTCGCGAGAGTCAAATCAAAATCCATCTGGTTTTCTCTCCTCCTCTCCTCTCCCCCTCCGACTCCTCCGAATCCCACTGCCGTGCCCTAGCGCTGCCGCCGTGCCGCCTCCGCCTCGCCCTCCGACCCCTCCGCCCCTCACGCCGCCGCCCTCGCCGTTCCCGTTCGGCCTCGCCGCGCCCGCCCCTCCCGCCGTGCTGTGCCGACCCCCTCCCCCGCCGTCCGCGATCTTGGGCGTCGGTTTCTGAGGTACGCGCGCCCTGCCACCCAGCGATTGGTCGAACCCTAGACGAACTTCACGCGGCGGCGCGCCGTCTAGATCCGCCGACGATTGGTGCCTCGAAATGCTGGGGCGTTACTGTGAGGCCTCGCCGGAGCAAAAGGCCCTATTTTTCCTTGGTGGTTCCACGGGGATCTTGCCCCAAGGGCGGAGTCGTTAACCCTAGGCAGAACTCCGAGTAGGGCGAGAGGCGCCCTACCTTGCCATTTTACATGCCCTGCAGTTCGTGTGGCACCTGAATGATCTGTGTCGGTTTTCTGTGGTTGCAGGGATGGCTGACGATGGTGCCAGTGGGGCTGGGGGTTCGACGGTGAGAGATGACTCAGATGGCCCAGAATCTGCCACCATCGAGATCAACATCAAAACCCTGGAGTCGCAAGTGCACAAGCTCCGCATCGAGAAGAATGTAATTATGCCCTGAACTACCCTTGAAGTGCTAGCTATGCTATAGTCCTGTTTGTGCTCAACTCCCTGTTAATTGTCAGTTCCTGTATTTAGAGTCGGAAGAACGCATATTCTTGTGTGCAGTGTTTTCTGATGAACTAATTGGGTAATTGCCAATATTTTTTCTCAGGAGACTGTTCTGAACCTAAAGGAGAAGATAGTAGATGTCGCTGGGATTCCTGTGGAGCAGCAGCGGTTGATTTTTAGAGGAAGGGTCTTAAAGGATGATCACCTCTTGTCAGAATACCGTATCCTTATGTTTGTGTGTTTTCTGTCGAGGCTACAAAGTTTATTATTGAACCATCTATATCTCCACATCAGTTATTACCTTGATGAGTCATACTGAAGTTTTTGTTGTATTGAATTTGCTTAGAAATATGAACAATAACTTCAAATAATTGTAAGCTTTTTCTATGCATTTATTAAGTCCGAGTTGTGCACTAGTAACCGCCAGAACTGTAGATTTTACTGAAGATTACGTTGAATAATAGGTGGCTGTCATTGATTATTGGTTTCTATCATTCACAGCATGATTTGTCATTGTAAAAAAATTGTTTTTCTTGTGACCTGCCTTTTTTTTGCGTGTTTTTCTTGTGACCTGCCATTCGTATACCTGTTCAGCCGACACTTCAATGGACGTGTTTTAAGTTGTTTTCCTGCCACATTTATCCATGTATTGTATTGTATTGATTGCTCTGGTCACAACTCTTGTAATATATATGTATCCTTGACAATCTAAAGATTTGGAAGATGGATATACATTGCATTTGGTGGCTCGACGAACAGCTGAGGGCCAACATTCCTCTGAGACTTCTGAAGCAAGCCCCAATGCTAATGGTAAGTCAGATATGTCGTTGCTCTGACACCTACATTATCAACCCTGACCACAACAAATATTTTGATATGCTGTCATGATTTAGTATACATACATGGTGCGCCTTACCCTGCGTCAGCATTATGGGAGCTAAAATTAAGTCTGCATCTACCTCCCAAATGTCATGTTCTCCATTTGCACAAAAACTGCAGTATATGTGTTGCACATTCCATAATGGACATTGTTTAACACAAGGAGGCTGAAAACAGTTGTAGCTAGCTGTGGATGTAAAGAGCAAGTGGAGTTATCAAGCTATTAAAACTGATAGAGGTCTTGATTAATCCTCTGTTATATGTGTTGCTTTAGTCTATGCAGAGGCACTGTTGGCCAGTCAGGGTTATATGCTTGTGCAGATCATTTGTGCTATCTGATTATATTTTCTGTACCTTTGCCCATTTCAGATGTAATTGGTTGTTGCCGAATTCAATTCATTTATCATGATCTTTAGTATAGTATAGTATGATTGGATGACAGTATGCTGGGACTGGGCCTTATGAACCTTTTACATTTTTGTCGTGGCTGCAGTTAATGGTGCTGGAAATGGAACAATGCTAGGAGATTACATGTCCAGGGTATGCATCTACCATTTTTGTAACGGTTAACATTGATTATATTTTCTTTGTTATTTGAAAATTTGTTGCTTTGCCTACCATTTAGCAATGGTTGAACATCGACTATAATTCTTAAATAGTTATTATTTATTCTCTTCTAGGAAACTATAGATGTTATGGTTTCTGAGGGGGTGATAAATGACATTCCTGCGGTATATGCTTTGCTCTAGCATTCCGTATAATTTTTCTGTCTGATCACCGATTGCTTGACTTGCCGATTGGTATAATTCTTCTCTTCTGTTATGTTCAGACTGTTCGGGATATTCTTGGTAACTTTCTTGGGATGCCTGGTGGTGTGGCAAATGCTACGTTCTCGGTAATGAGGTTTCCTCGGTAGGCCTATCTAGGGTTGATGAGATACATCAATGTTTAACTTCTCTGTGGTTGCTTAATTAGGTGCCATTAAACCCCCCACCAGATGGGGCCAATAATGGAAGAACTCAGCCAGGGCAGGCACCACCTGGGTTCTCAATTCTCAATCATCAAATTCATGTGTCACAGCTTCCACCTTCCGGCGCTATTCCTCGCAACTTGGTTAATATACTGTTATCATTTTCTTCCTCCTGTTTTGCCATCTGTATTTCATTCATCTAACTTTAGCATTGATCATAGGTTATTCCTGATTCCATGACGACCCTTTTGGAGTATATCAATCGCATGGACCAAGTATTGCAGAACAATGGTATGGTAATTCTTTTTGCAGCTGGTTTATTTGTTGCTTGTCAATAGCACTAATATCTATGCAATTCTTTTTTGACATATGAAAATAAAGGTGTTCCACCATCTGCGGACTCAAATGCTCAGGAACCACCAACATCAGCAACAGATGATGCTTACTTGAACCAAAGCTTTCCAAGTCCTGAAGTGCTGGCTTCAGTTGTTGAAAGGGCCCAACAACTTCTTGGCGGCAGTGCTTCTTCTGCACTTTCTGTATGTTATTTCTCCCTCTTTTAGTTGTGTTCTGCGCTTCTGACCTTTGCAATGGTTGACCTTTGACAGAGATAGTATATTTCCTAACTATTTTCCCTTCTATTGTAGTCTCCAAGCCAATGCTCTCTAAGCAAGTGTTACCATTTGAGTACTTTTATAGACAATGCTATGGAAATCTATATATAAACTAAACATTTGAAATTTGCCCTTCCTTACTCTCTAAACACAATGCTCATAGGACTGTTGATGCTTTTTCTGGTGTTAGAATTTCATGATTTGTTTTTTGGCAACTGATTATGCAGTTGCTATGATGCAGTTTTGTGTCTGTTAAATTGTTTTTCTCTCAAATAATTTTTTAGACAACCGAAGATATAAATGCAAACTTTTGCGTGGACTTCTTTGTGACCTACATTCGCCTGATTTTTGTTTCAGCATCTTGCACAACGTATTCAGAGAGATGCTGCCACTGCTGATACATCTGTGCGAAGCCAGATCCAGAATGAGTCGGCACAGTTGGGAGTAGCGATACAGCATTTGGGGGCTATGCTTTTTGAGCTTGGACGGACAATGATGACGCTTAGAATGGGACCATCTCCTGTATGCATTTTTCTACCATTTCACTATCACACAAGTGATTCACATGGTTTAAGTATTCTGAAAGCTAGTTCATTTTGCAGATTAATGCTTTTGTAAATGCCGGGCCTGCTGTTTATATAACCCCCACAGGACCAAGTCCAATCATGGTTCAGGTGATGTATTGTGATACTTCTTGGTGTTGGTTTTGATGTGTTCTGCAACTCCAGTAACAATAACACGTTATTTCATTGTGCAGCCGTCTTTCCAGAGTGCCCCTCATTTTGGAGTTTCTAGCATACCGCCAGTTTTTGGTGTCTCTGGTCCATTTGGTATTGTTGATCCTTCTCGAGCAAATGGTGTCAATATTCATGGTGGTAAGATCTCCCAGCGCAAGTACTATCTAAAATTTTGCTTTATGGAAATTTTTAAATATATAAGTGGGTTATTGGGCAAACAGGTGACCCTCTTATGGTGTATTATCTATGTTTAACCCCCCCCCCCCCCCCCCCCCCCCCCGGTCATTGAGAACATCAAAACAGCATCTAAATTGTCTCTGTGGTTATTAATTTGTCCGAGTTTATAGGTGTTAGGTGCATCATAAATGGTGTCCTAATATGAGGAAGTAGATATGTTTCTAAACCTTGTGATTGACAGATACTTGGACATATGACAACTGTTTTTTTTTAAATTATATTGCCTTCCAAATATCATTTGTGTTCTTGACATTTGATGCACTCAGTGGGGAGCACATGCAGCATGCGGACAACATTGAGATACTGTGTTCCGTGTTTACTGTTCTGTGTTGTGTCTCTTGGATGACAATTAGATAGTATAAGGTGAAATGTGACCTTTAATTTTGAAGTTGCAATGAGTGCTTGTTACATTTTGACCCCCTGAGCTTCCTCTGACTCTTGTTTTCTCCTGTATACTAGGTGCTTCTGCAGCAAGTGGTCCATCTGTTGATTCAACCACTGCTTCTGCAACCGCTGCCAATGGGGTAAACCAAAATGCTGAAAGAACTCAAGGAGGCAACCCGTCAACTACACGTGGATTGCCACCAAGAACAGTTGTTGCAGCTATTCCTGGCTTTCCAGGAAGGTCCTCAGTTGGTGTTATCCTTCCTGTTCAAATGAGAAGCCAAGTGGCAGCACCTAACCAGTCAACTGGTCCTCAAGGTTCTCAGACTGCAGTGGGCAATGGATCTCAACCAAATTCGACATATGTTGTTCCACAAGCTTCTTCAGGCAGCGCTGTTTCTTCCATGATAGCACAGATATCTGCACAGGTAGCCAATGCACTGGCTGCAAATCCACAAGCATTGGCTTCACTTACATCATCTGTGCTGAACCCAGCAGCCCAGGGGCCTCACCTAACCACAAACAATGGAGCTGGCACCGTCAGCTCTGTGACATCAGGAAATACACAATTACAAAATGAGCTGCCGGGTTCTCATCATGGGCAAACTTCACTGAACGTGCAATCTCATGCAACTGGCGCAGGTATTTCTTTTTGAAGTAACCCAAATTCTTTTCCCTTGGGCAAAATTGTACCGAATCGTTCACCGTTCCTGTTTCTGTTGTTATTGCTCTATTTAGGTACTGTGCCTTCAAATACATCCGATCCCAGTTTGACACCACAAGACATCAGTACTGTGAGTGTCTCCGATGTTGATAGTAGTCAACAACACTCTGGGGAATTGGCAGCAGCCAGCTTAGGAGGACAGCTGACAGGCACACGTACAGGTGATGTTCCTTTGGGCATGCCAGCAGAAAATTCTGAACTGAAGAGCAAGCCCTCAGATGGAGAAACTGGAGAGTCTACTAAACCTACTGCTAGTGGTGGGTCTGGACCGCTTGGTCTTGGTGGTGGCCTGCAGCCCAAGGTAATACTAATAAGTTCTTGGTTCTTAGTCCTACAGTCTCACAAACTTTATTGCTCAGTTTGCATTTTGTTTCTGTCTATGATTTCCTGCATATTGTCCTAGTGCTTTTCATTTGTTGTTGTCAGCTGCAATGCCATTGATTTTTATTTGAGAGAACAATGTCATTGATTATTTATGTTAACTACACTTGCAGAGACGTAGCAGAGTAGCAAAGCCATCTGGGACTAGCAGCGATTCTGGTGAAGCTGTTAACACCTCTTCTGTCCCCAGAAGCCAGGAAGCTGTTCTGATGGGACAGCAGGCTCTGCAAGCTCTTGTTTCAAGAGGTGCTAATGTGAGCAGCGGCAGTGTTACGACTTCTCAAGCTCCATCTTCAACTCCTCGGTCTGCTGCTGGAATGCCTCTGAGAAGACCGGGTGGTGAAGGGCAAGTTGACATCGGCAGTATGCTATCAAGTGTTCTCAACAGCCCAATGTTTGGCAATCTGATGTCAAATGTAGCTGCTCAAACAGGAACGGAATCACCAGCTGATGTGAGGAACATCATGGAAGACTTGACACAGAACCGTGCAGTGATGGACACCTTAAGCAGTATGGTGCAAAATGTGGATGTGCCACAAAGGGGCCAAGGTGGTTTTGATTTGTCCAGAATGATGCAGCAGATGATGCCTGTTGTGTCACAAGTTCTTGGTGGAGCCACACCTCGTGCTGCTGGCACAAACAATACTGGAGATGAGTCAGTAAGTGACGCTGTAGGTGGCAGACGCTCTCAGGTAAGCCATCCTATTCAATGAAAGAATTGTCATTGAGCTTGTTCTACTCTTATGGTTTGCTTTGGGAAGCCCTAGTGACTAAAGTTGATATGTCAGTTCTAGTATTAACCTGAATATATGCCATGTTTGGACACCAACCATCAATTTAGAGAGTTGAAAAATGTTAATGTTACAGAACAGGAAATATTTATGTTGCCTGAATGTGTGAAACCCATTTTTTGGTCACCGTGAAATACTGGAATCCTTAATCTTGTACATACAACACCGCCGATGTTTTGTATTTCGTGGACAGATGGATCTTCAAGAAGCATGCCAACGCATCGAGCAACATGATGCCCCTGAGGATATCTTTGGTGCTGTCCTTGAGACTGCTGCTCAGGCTTATGGCGAAGACGAGAGCATTGAGGTCATGCTTGAAGAGCTTGCCAGTGACCCAGAGCTTGCTGATGTATGTTCCCTACAACCTCTAGTTTTTAAAATAAGCCCAATTATAGTTTAGTACATAATGTTTAGTTGACTATATAGAATGCAACTATTGGTGGATGCGATTATATTATACGCGTAATATGTAGTCCACTGGGTACATGGGTTTGTTTTGACCATATAGAATGCAACTGAGGTCTATGTTTTTCTTATGTGGGGGATTATGCATTGTTATTTATCCACTATTAGTTAGTAACAAAAGCTGCTGATTTTGTCAGGAGTACATGAAGCTTCTGCTGGAGCAAGTCGGCGAGAGGGTGGAGTCCGAATCCGAGACCAAGACGCAGTCGTGAAGCATGGCCCGGGAGTCGGTCATACATTTCAGGCGGCGTGGTTGACAATGTGGTGAAAACATATACAGAACTCATGACTTGTGGATGTAATTGTGTCTCCCTGACTGTGGATGTAGTTGTTGTCTGTTGTTACTACCGAATTTTGCTAGTGACATGCACATAGCTAGCTAGCTTTGGGGAACCATATTCGTGGATCGTCTCTGTGGTACCGGCAACATTTAATTGTTCAGCAAGGCGATTCACGCTGAACTCGGATTTTCCGCTCTTGAGCGCCGTCTTCTGTTAGCCACCTGTTGTGGTTCTGGTTATATGCTGAAGTGAGGTGCGGTGGCCGGTGGTGGTTGTTTTGTGTTTTAGGACATGATAGGGTTTCTGTTTCCTGCATTGGTCTTTACTGTTCTTCTTCCGCGAAGGACGAAGGATATACGTTAAATCCATTCTAAAGTAGAACTTTTTTTTGAGCAAGACTTATAAGGATGAATTAGTGCAAAAAGGAAGAAGCCAGGAGGAGGAGAGACAGAGAGACGAACAAGACAGCCAGCCAACCAGTGTTTCTTTCCTCCATCAGCATGACACAGCGGAGAAACATCACTCTGTTCGTGTATAAATAAGAGCACACGGAGGTCGCACATCATAGTACCAAGATCTCTCCCTTCCTTCCTCCACTTGCTCCTATGGTAAGATGTACGCCGTTTAATTGTTTTAGAAGGGAACAATGGTAATGCTTAATTTGTACTAAAGGAATATAGTTCGTCATTGGCCAGGTGCATTCTCTTTGTTACATATATGTCGTTTACTTGCTCCAGAAGAGAAAAACAACAACAAAAAAATTACTTGCTTCAGAAGAGAGCAATCCATCAATGCTAAAGTGAATTCTCTTTGTTATACTTCAGCATCTCTTTTGGTCACCAGTCTCCAAAATAACTACGCAGAGCTGATAGTCTTCGTCGATGATGTTTTGCCCATGATCTCTTGGTTTATTCATCTTCGAAGTCAATTCTCTGGGTATGTGTTGAAAACACATATTTAGTGATTTAGTGACCAGTTAGAGGAAATATACACTTTTTGTAGGAAACAAATAGATTAACAAATTGATAGACTAGTTAGACCGGAGGGAGATAGATGGAAATTTACACATACCAAAGCTCCTTGCTACCGAATCCATGGGGACACTAGTCGTCAAAAAATATCCAGTTTGACTTTAGAAGATCTATTTCAACGCGAGGATGGCTTGGATGCATGTCGAAAACACTTCTCAAGGAGGACTCCATGCTTCTCTTCTCAGATTCCGTGGCACAACAACAACCAATTTCTTCAGACAATTCTTCAAGCCCTGACAAATGCTCGATGCCGGTAGGTGTGATCCAACTCTGCTCTAGTCCACTGACATTGAACGTTAGCTTGAGCCTCTGGAGCTTAGGCATCGCACCGGCCTCAAAGGACAGGTACGAAGCACTGTTTAATTGCAGATTAAAACTCTTCAGAGCCGGGAACGCTCCTCCACCGTAGATGGTAATCATTTCTACAATGGATCTCCTTCTGATTTTTAAATCAAGGTGAGTGAGGGCGGGAAGGTCCGCAAGGATGCCAACACCATCATCTAGCAGCTCATCAACTTTAGACTCTAACACCATGAGATTATGTAGTTCCCCCATCTAGCGAGGGAGCCTGGAAAACCAGCAGTTCCCCAACATGAGGAGTCTCTCAAGATGATAGGGAGTCGGGGGAGGAGACGGTGGCATCAACCCATCTATGCAGCCCCTTACGTTGATAAATAGGCCCTCGAGGCTATAGAGTCTTCCTAAAGAAGAGCACAAAACACCCATGCGTCTCTCCCAGTCGTCCGGACTATGACCGCATGAGATGCATAGACGCCTCAAATTGGTCAGCTCTCCAAGGCCCTTGATATTCTCCAACGTGTTCTCCTCCATATAAAACTCACATAGATGTCTCAGGGATTTCAAGTTGCTAATGCCATCAGGTAGCCTTGTGCTAACATTCAGATGCATCAAGCATGGTAGATGAATTATATCTGATGGAAGAGTACCACCGAATAACAAGTCAAGTGTCTCCAAGTGTTGAAGCATTGAAATCTGTGCTGGTAGCTGGTAGAAGCAACTTTCGCTGATACGTAAATACCTCAGCTGATACATTTTACATAATCCAGTAAGGTCCATTGTAGCGTAGTCGAGGTCCATAAAAATAACTCGGAGGGACTTGAACTCTGACAAATGAGGTGTATTCCGAGAACTCCCAAAGAACATAACTGACCGAACCTGTGATAGACTAATGTTCCTTGGCAATATTGTTCGGCCATTACTTGCACCATCCAAGCGAATAGATAGCCGACGAGCCTTGAATTCCAATCCTTCAAAGTCTCCTGGGTCATCCACTACCGTGAGAAAGTTCTCTTGTACAGACTTAATCAAGATAAGATTGAGCATCATATCATGTACTTTGCAGTGTAGCACTGAACCCTGTTTGTCAAAGTCTATGGGCTGAATAAGGCTCCTATTGACAAGTTGATTGAAAACATTTCTGGCAACCTTTTGCACATCTTGTCCATTTTCTACACTAAAAAATCCTTCAGCAATCCATTGACGTTCCAGATTAGACCTCTTTATTATGTAATCCTCCGGATACATACCAAGATACAACAAACATGTCTTGAGATGAGGAGGAAGATCTCTGTAGCTGAGGTTTAAGATTTTCCTCATCCCATCCAATGTGTGATCTGTTCCTGAGCCCAAAGAATTATATACATGGTCCCACCTTTCCTTTTGGTTGGAACCTTCACTGGCTAGCATGCTAGATATACTAATAATTGCAAGAGGCAAACCACCACATTTTTTGAGAATTCCAACTGAAACATCTCGAAGATGGCGAGGGCAAGCTTCCTCCAGGCCCAATATCCTACTGAAAAACAATTTTCTTGAGTCCTCGTTGCTAAGGGGCTTCATTTCTAAAATGTGATCATGCCCATGCGAGCAACACATCTTAGCCACATCATGAATTCTAGTAGTTACAATTACTCTGCTGCCAAGACCATTTTCCGAGAAAGCACATTTAATAATGCTCCATGCTTGTACCTTCCATATATCATCAATTATAATCAAGTACCTAGAAAATAATTGATTGTAGTGTTAAGTCAAATAGCATTAATGTACAAAATAGTCTTACAGTGTAGAAGTGGCGACAAAGTTAATTTAGTCAATCAAATATTAATAGTGACTGAAAGACAAAATTACTTTGTTCATAAAAACAATATATATTAATAGAAGTAGTTAACGATTTTTTTTATAGGCATAAGGAACTCAGCAAACAATTCTAGGCATAAGAAACTTAGCTAACTCAAACTAAAAATCATGATTGATAGAAGTATTTAACACTTTCTGTTTATAAAACTTGTCTAGCTAGGCATAAGAAACTTAGTAAACATTTTTAGGCATAAGAAACTTAGCAAACTCAAATCAAGATGATCTACTTGTTTGCTTTTCTCTCGAACATCTAATAATTTTCTCTAAAGTCTTATTTTTCAAAAACCGTCAAAGGCAACATGCTATCCTGAAGGTGACGGACAAACATCAATAGGAAAAGTAAATTACATACCTCTTATTTTGTAGATGTTCTCTAAGTTTGTTGAGAAGAACATTTAATTCACATTCAGGAAAAGATAGTCCACTCTCAAGTTCGGACAGTAAATTGCAGAGAAGTTTATTTATGTCTGGCTTTTGGGATACCGAGGCAAAGGCGAAATGATCAAAGTCACCCTTGCACCTACGATATACCTCATTTGCAAGTGTTGTTTTCCCGAGGCCTCCAAATCCCACAATGGATGCTACCTTTAACTGCTTCTCTTCATCATTTAGCCAATTGATAAGCTCATGCGTTGGCCCATTGATACCAACAAGGTTAGCTGCATTTTCATAGAGTGCGGTGACTCGTATATCAATGGACACATCGCTTGACGAGGGGATATCAAGCTTGTACCTTTGGCGCTGTGCATTTGTCTCGAGCACGAGTGCCTTGATCTCCTCGATTCGACTGGCAATCTGATTGCGGACCCTCAACTTTTTGAGAAGTCGAGCAGTCTTTCGAGCAAATCCATCCTTTTCCCTTTTTCCTCCAACATGGTGCATGAAGTCATCGATGATATCCTCAATGTCAAATGACATCTCTCGCACTTGGTCTCTCCATCTCTTGGTTTGCTTGTCTAACTCGTCTACTTCTGATAGCCTCTCAAGGACATCCTTCATGCTAGTTAGCTCCTCACTGATGAACTTCACCTCCTTGCGCAAGTTTTTGAGCCTCGAAAACTCCACCCCCATTATATTGCCCAGCTTAACTAGGAGGCTGGTCATCACGCCAGTTGAAGCGCTCACCATTATCCCAGCCATCTCTTGTTGGATAATTCTTGAAACTGGTTCTCCTGTTATATTTGTATATGGTATGTACCTGCAATATTTGGATTATGAGCATTACATACTCTTATAGGTGTGATTTATTTGTACACCAACACATGTCTTTCAAGTACCGTCACTAATTATTTTGTACACTTCTCTTTATCCGACAGGAATGCTTGCCTCGCCTTCAACCTCCCCTCTCTCTCTATCTCTCACACACACAGAGACACGCACACGCACACGCGCGCGCACACGCACAGACACGAGAGCCCAGCCGAGTCAGCTAGCTCCACCTAAAATAGCAGCCATCCAGCACAACACTAGCGCCGCGCTCCTATCCGGCGACACAACAACCATATAGGAAAATGAACGGCAGATTCCATGGGTACTTCACATAGTCCATATCGGAGCACAAGGTACAGTACAGAAGACTCTCGATGGAGTTGGATAAAAGGTAATCTTCGGGAAAGCAACTCAAGATCCATACACTTTAGGATGGACACACTTCGAAAAAAAATTCCAGGCCGAAGAAACTTGAACAATAATACACTCCAAAACAACTTGGAAGGTGAGAAAACCTCCATGATCCATAAAATCGCACGTACCTGAAGTTTGAATCTTGTTTTCATCACTGGGAGGGACACGGCTCACGGCGACTACAAACATGAGTATGCATGGTGCAAAGAAGAGAAGAGAATAAGGGATAGAGAAGTGCTTCGGTAGACACCCCCCCCCCCCCCCCCCCCAACAAAACGTAGAAGGGTAGAATGGTCATACGGAGGAAACGTATACCCACCTCGTATTGTACACTACAGGGCGCCGTACGTATACCCGCGCGCATGCAAAAAAAAAAAAAACACGATCTGCCGCCTGCCGCCCGCGTACGGGGAAAAACAGGAAGTTGCACGATCTTCGCACCCGCCCGGCGATCACGCTCCTCCCGGTCCATTTTTCCAACTGGCCGATCGCCGCCGGTGGCCGGAGGTGTGGAAGAACGCCGTCGCCTGGTTCAAACGCCGTTCCAACCCCATCCGACGCCGCATCTCACCGTCCTCGTCCGACGCCGCGGACGTGAACGGCCCGACGTCCGACGCCGCCTCCGCCGCGACTGACCGCTGTCGTCCCCATCGCGGATCCGGCCAAAAATCCCACGGCTTCCTTGTCTTCCACGTCGCCGCCGGCTACAATCAAGCCGGAGGCCCCCTGCCTGAAGGCCCGTCGTCCTAGACCGGCGACGTCTACACCGCGGCCCAAGGTTTGGCATCTAAACCTAGCATGATGGATGGAAGTGATTTAGTTCATGTAGTTATTGTAAAAAATTGAAATCGTATTAGTGTTGCAATTTATTCTTGGGCATGATCCAGTGTACGAATTTTAACACAAGATAAATTATCAATGTTGTGCAGTTTTGCGAGTTAGGTGTGTTGACATGGATGAATAAACCGCATTCACGGGGGATGAGAATGATACTGATAAGGTGACTCAGACCGATAATGATTGTATTAACGAAGATGATGACAGCAGCGGCAACGATTCGTGCTCGTCATATGATATCTTACCTCCGGATGATTTTGATAATAATGAACACGGCGCGAATAGTGAAAACGTAAGTGGCGTATATTTTGATTTCATTTTTGAATTTGCAAAGTATGGCAAGGCTAACTATTTGTCTATGTTTATTAATTTGCAGGAAGATGTGGATGTTGACAATGTGCAAAATAGTTTCCAGGAATCATTCGCAGATATATAACTTGAGCCAGGTTCGTTCGTACATGTTGTACATCGCGCAATAGTATGAAATAAATGATAGTAATTGACATAGTTTCATATGTAATTTTGTAGGAGGAGTCAGATGGTCCTAGCGGTGATCACGATGAGGCAGAGATGGACATTGAGGAGGCTCAAAGGCAGCAGCAGATGCTGGAGACACATTGGAAGGTCATGGCTATGACATTTCGGTCACAAGGAGATGCATACATATTCTACAACAAGCACGCCAAAGAGCGTGGGCTTAGCATCAGGAAACAGAAGGTGAAACGAGGGAAAGGTGGTTCAGGAATTATACGGTACCGGCGGTTTCTTTGCTCCAGGGCAGGGAGAAGGCAGAGCAAATTCATAACCATGGAGGGCCGCAAGCGCAGGCTTAGACCTGAGACTTGTTGCGATTGCGGTGCACAGATGGTGGTGAAGCTGGATAGAGAACGTGGCGTTTGGTTCGTCGCGTCATTCGTGGATGATCACAACCACGCGATGGCTCGCCCCGACGAGGTTTGTTTTTTGTGGTCACACAGACGGATTGGAGATGGCACGAGGGCAGAGATATTGGCGATGGAAGCGGCTGTGATAAGAAAGCATATAATAATGGACAACTTCATCAGCAGATACGGTTCGTACGATAAGTGTGGGCTTATCAGGCGAGACATTTACAATCTGTGCTACAGAGAGAAAATGAAGCTCATTGCAAAGGGTGATGCTGAAACGGCAGTTGGCATTATGAGGAGCAGAAAGGCGAAGGACCCTGACTTTTTTTTTTGAGTATGTGCTTGATAAGGAAGGGCGACTGAAGAGTATGTTCTGGTGCGATGCACAGTCATGGAGGGACTATCAGGATTACGGAGATGTGGTCGTGTTTGACAGCACATATAAGATGAACATATATGGTATGCCGTTCATCCCCTTTGTCGGTGTTAATAACCACCGTTGCACCACAGTGTTTGGTTGTGCCATTGTTTCTGACGAGACCGAAGGGACATACATGTGGCTGCTGCAGACATTTATGAGGGCAAACTGTCAGGTGAAGCCAAAGTCAATAATCACAGACGGTGACGCTGCAATGATCCGAGCGATTCGGACTATCCTTTCGGATGTGTTCCATCGTCTTTGTTCCTGGCATATCGAGAAAAATATGCAGAGGCACCTACATTACAAGTCACTGGATGAGTTCAGATCGCTCCTGTACTATGCCACCTCTCAAGCCAACTTTGAGCAGAGATGGACCGCTTTCGTTGATAAATGGAAGACGGATAAAACTGAAGACTGGCTTAACAGGATGTATAGGAAGAGGAGACTTTGGGCAGCTTCATATCTTTCCGATTGTTTTTTTCTTGGTATGCGAAGTAACCAGAGGAGCGAAAGCCTCAACTCCTACCTTCACCTTCACCTGGACTACGGTATGACAATAGTTGATTTGGTAGTGCATTATGAGAACTGTATAGTTCGCCTCCGTGAGAACGAGGCGTACGATGACTGCGATGCTAACCAGAAAGTACCACCGTCGGTTACTGAATATAAGGACATTGAGGAGCATGCTGCCGCTGTATTCACACCTGCTAATTTCTACATCCCGCAAGATGATTTGCAGAAGATGGGACAGCTGGAGATATTTGAGACGCTCATGGGAATTGAGCGTCAGACATTCATCGTGACATGGAAGGATAACCACAAGTTCAGGTACAATGTTGTTTATCAACTAGGTAACTCAGAAGAAACTATAGCATGCACTTGTCTTAGGATGGTTCGGAAAGGGCTGCCATGCAAACACATTCTCTTTGTTCTGCATCATCTGAACTTAACTGAAATACCAAAGTGTTGTGTCCTTCATCGGTTGTCCAAAAATGCGAGAGATGGGTTGCCTGTGCAGCGCAAGAGTGATATGTTTGGATGGGTTGGTCAGGGCCAGTGGAGAGAGAACGGTATAGTCAAATTACCATAAAAACCGCAGAAGCTGCTCATGTTGCAGCAAATGATTCCTTCTTTTTCGACGAGTTGATGAAGTGTCTGGACAACATAATAGCGAAGAAAAAGATTTCAGAGGAGGAACTTATAGGAAGTAGAAGGTGTGCTATGGCTAGGAAGGAGGCAAGTCAGGCGCAACAAGGTGCACCTGGTATTGCTGATCCTGAGAAAGTTTCGACGAAGGGTGCACCTAAGAAAGGGCGGTCAAAGGGGAGGGGGGGGGGGGGGGGGGCGACGTTACGAAAAATGGTAGACCAAAAGATTTTACAGAGAAGAAAAGTGGTCCGTTGTGCAGTCTGTGTCATTTGCCAGGTCATAACAAGGCGACATGTAGTCTCAACGAGAAGTAAGTTTTACATTCTTATTTTTGTTATGTTGCTGATTTGATTTTACCGACTATATTTTCTCACACACTTCTTTATATTTCGTTCAGGTATCGGGCGTAGAGAAGCAGCTTCGTTTGTGGGAAGAAGAAAACTGGTCGCACGAGTCATGTCGGAATAACCTATGTTGTTGTTTATTTATACGTGTGTGCGCTAGAAAACTTAATAAGTGTTTTGTTTATGTTTGATCAAAATATTTATGTGAACATATATCATATTTATTGAATGAATTGCCATATTTTTTTTACTGCTCTGTGAAAGAGTTCACAGTTTTTAAATACTGTTCATTTTGTTAGTTTTTGCTTAATGATCATTACTCTATATGTTCCGACCCGGCCTGACCCGCATGTGGAAAAAAAAAATGCCCGACCGGCAGCTGCTGGACCGGCAGTTGGGATATTTTTCCACACAAATCAAGCCTAACAGGGCGACTCGGGAGGTCAAATCGGCCCACGAACGGCCCAGCAGCTGGGTCCAACGGGGCTGGGAGGTTGTGCTAACATAGGAGTTCAACACCTCTTGCACGCCCGGCTGTTTAAGCCGGTCCTCGCGACCCCCCGCTTCCGAGGTGGGACTAAAGATCTGAGCTGCTGCGCCGCGCGCACGGGGGGAGGGTGCGTGGGCTGGGGGAGGGGGCGAGTGGGGGCCTGTAATATTGGGCCGAACTGGGCCGGCCGACGACGGTGGAGAAAACCGGGCCCTTCAGCGCTGCGGCGCCCGCGTACAGTGCCGGCGAACGTTTAGTCCCACCTCGCCAACCGAAGGGCGCGCCGACCGGCTTAAATAGCCGCGTCGGCGCATGCTCACAAGCTCCTCTATTACAACTCTCTGCACAGCCCCGTTGGACCTCCCTTCTGGGCCCATTTGCGAGCCGAATCGACCGCCCGAGTCGCCTTCGGGCTTGATTTGGATCGGATATATAGTGTACTGTGGGCCCAGGAGCGGCGGTCGGGCAATTTTTTGTAAATTAATTTTTTCCCCACATACAAGCGGGCGGCCGCCGTTTCTATTTTTCTGTAAGAGCCATCAGATGGTGGCGTAATTATCACATACACATATGTAAAGCCATTCAAACAGCATAAAAAATCTGGATATAACTAGTGTGCCATAATGATAGAAATAATTCCAAAAGAGTGGCATTACAAAATCAAAATTGTAGCAAGTACCGAGCACGGCACGTTTATTTAGTTACGAAATATGCAAAATCATGTCGCATTACAATAAAGAAAGGTCTTAATAGCCAACACCCCATCCTCCTATTCATTTCTTCTCCAAGATTTTGAGAATCTTCTCTTTCACATTTTTCATCGTGTTGCATTCTGAAAAAAGTATTTCAGCTAGAATGCGCCCCCTTGAAGAATTAATCTCAGCCTGGTCAAACTCAAATGTCCACTCATCTCCGTCCCAGTGTTCAGCGCATTTCACCATGAAAAGACCACAAGAGACTCTGGAAAAATAACGCGAGTCAAGTAATGATGGATCAGACAACTACGTACGCATTCAAGTTTTAACATACCCGTCCTATTGTAACGGCATTTTGTACTCCCTTATTGGCCAGGAAGAGACATCAGGATAATCCATTTGTAAAATGGAGTTTACCTCCTTCGTATCTTTAGCTATTTCTTCCCTCTGAAATAGAAATGTCAAATGCATATTAACTACGTAACAAATGAACACCTCTCGAAACTAATAATATATTCTGTTTTATGTACAATTGTAAGCTTACCAGCGTAGTAATCTTTGAAAGAACTGTCTTGCTGATTTTACCAGTAGAATTTAAAACTTGAAACTCTTCTTTCTTCTTGTGCATGACAACGGTTATCCAATGATTATCGTCCACATGAAAAGGAAAGTATGCCTACAACAAAGTTTTGTTATGTAGGTGTGCATACAGATAGTTACGTAGTACAAAGGGTCATATTAAAATGAAGTACCTTATCTTTCACATAATACTCATCAGTTACTCTAGACACCATTTTTGTTTGGTTTGTGAAATGTTCCAAAAAATGCTTCTTAGAGTTCTTAACCTTTCCAGCAGCACGAAGAAGAAGCCAGTGGGATACCCAAGATGATAATATGTGACGATCAGAACGAGGATTATGGGTCTGTATATGGTTGCAATAACAATTGATGACCTGAAAATATCATAACTGTAATATGGCTATTAGAAAATTATTAAAACGGACGTGTACAACGTAATAAATTAATGCTCATACTTACAACGCTATTCAACCACTTTTTCGAAGTGATGGCTTGAAGCATATCTGGCGTACACGTTTCCCCACCTATTCCCATCATGCGGACGACAGTCTTTCTACAATGCTTTGACGAGTCTGCTAGTGTTTGGATATAAACCCTCGCGGCCTCTATGTGATCCTCATTAATGTAATCGGTACTAATTAGAACGGCCCTTATACCAAACAGACCTACAACAGTTAACATAAAATGAGTTAAAAAAGTGTGCATGCAAGGACAGAAATACCTTTCAAGAACGAATTACCTCTAACTTACTTTTTTTTTGCACGTTTACGTCCACCGTTATGATGGTAGGGTGAACGAAAGTATTTTGACTGTTGCCGCTTGCGTTTCCCATCATGGTCCTTAGTCCCACTTTCTATCGCATTCTTCATACGGGTTTTCAGACTATCTATACTAATTTCCTCAGATTTTTCGGCGCTAGACCCGTCTGATACTGTATTTACATTCTTGGGGGTTGCAGTAACAGATGGAAAATCTTTCGTGTCTAACGTTGCTAGTGATGGGACGGGTGAATTACCATTCTCCTCAATAATGAAGGGGTCGGTTTCATCACCTGTACCGGGTGTATTGTGATGCACGCCTTTGTCATCCGCGAACTTCATACCCTTCCCAGTCATGAAGGATGCCTCCACCTTCTCCTCCGTACGTTCTTTTACAGGAGTTGAATTCACTTCTATCCAATATTTCAGATTATACTTCTTCATCCGCTCTTCATTTTCCTCCACAAACTCAGACTCATCACGGAACACCCGGTTTGGCTTGAAGACAAGACCTTTCTTCTTCATCTTCTCCATTAGTATCTGCAAGAACACATCGAAATCATAAACTACATGCAAACATTATGAACAATCACATGTAAATTGAAGTACACATCAGTCATTACCTCTGCACATTTATCAGGAATGAGACGAATTTCTTTCTGCATATCTTTTATGCATTTCATGACTTGATCTAATGTAGTGTCCCTGCTCGACGAAGCCTCGTCCCTATTATCTTTCCTTTTTCGGGCACCACCTGTTCGTTCTTCTGGCTCAAACTCTTCCTCTGCAATTTTTCCTTCTTGAGCAATTAATGCATGTCTGTACTTCTCATTTATTAAGTCATCAATCTGTGACACGTTGAATGAATTTAAATTACTCAACATTTAAATAGTACCATAAGTGCATGCAGTACGAACCATAAGTACTTACCTTCCCATTACCGTGGCCGTATGATGTGTCGTAGCCGTCACGCTTCGCAGCCTCATCGTCTGTCCAATTTAGCATTAACGGGTATTCATGAGCCAGTGGATCGAATGTCTCTACATCTGTTGGCTGCACTTTCTCCCAGTACATGTACTGCGTGGACATGACATGTATTAGCAATCTTTATTTTTGAAAATGTAATTGCAAAGAAAAAATGTAAATTACAATTTACCTGAATGAGGGCAAGGTTTCCCACCGGCCATTTAAATTTTTTAACATCTCGAACCGTCTTTGTGACGCCATCAATGCAAACGCGTAACGTAAACGCGTTCCAATTAAATGATTTTATGGCGTCCACATCCTCCACCAACTTGTAAAAACTATTAGGAACTTCTTTTGTGGAGTGCGGTGCTATAATTGTGCCAAGGAGAACCAACACAATTCTACGCACAAAGTCATCATCATACGTGCCACTTGTAACAATGTTCTCAATCAACTGGTCTATCACTATTTCACCCGTACTGGAATCCAGAAAACGAGAAGGCACCATTACCTTTGCCTTCAACCCCCCTTTACCTAGCGCTTTCATGACATCTTTGCCCTTGTTCTCTAGCCCAAATATGTCAAAGACATCATCAGTGCGCAATGATATGGCACCATTTTTTGGAGGCATAATGAACCTTTTTTTTGGTCAAGTCATATGTTCTAATTATGAATTTCAGCAAACACTTTCACATTTGCACACTAGGAATCATCAACATTTTTTCCAACCTAGTGCCACCAAATCGCTTTCTTTGCCTAGAGTTTAATTTTCTCACCAAAAAGCACCACTTCTCGCAGAACAATATATTTCTCCGTACTCCTCCATCACTACCAAAACAAGCAAAAAAAAACTGTTAGCTACTGTATCTACATGCTATATATGATGATGGCAACTGTGTTCAAAAAATGGAACCTTACCTCCTACCAATTGGCCCTCGGTGGCCGGCGGCATGCGTGATCTACTTCTGCAGCTGTGGGGACGACGGCGTGATGGGATCAGGGGACGATGGCGTGATGGGATCGGGGGACGGCAGCGGGATCGGGGGACGACGACGTGATGGGATCGGGGGACGGCAGCGGGATCGGAGGGCGTGCGTGCGTGACGTACTCCGAGCCCGTCAGCTGGGACGACGACGGGAACGGGGGACGGCGGCATCCGTGACGGGGGCAGGGCGGCGTGCTTGATGGCGGCGGCGTGATGGGGCTAGATGGGGCGGCATGACGGGGGCAGATGGGGGCGGCGGCGTGATGACGGCGTGCGTGATGGGGCAGGGTGGCGGCGTGAAGGTAGCTAGGGTTGGGAGGGAGGGAAGATGGGGGTGGCGGCTGATACGTCTCGAACGTATCTATAATTTTTGATTGTTCCATGCTGTTATATTATCAATCTTGGATGTTTTTATAATCATTTACAGCAATTATATATCATTTTTGGAGACTAACCTATTAACTTAGTGCCCAGTGCCAGTTGCTGTTTTCTGCCCTGTTTTTGTTTTACAGAAAATCAATACCAAACGAAGTCCAAATGCCACGAAACTTTTTGGAAAATTTTTATTGGCCAAGATAAACACTAGAAGCTTCGGGAGGAGGCCAGAAGACCCTGGTGGGGCCCACGAGCCACCAGGGCGTGCCTGGGGGGGGGGGGCAGGCGCGCCCTGGTGCCTCGTGGGGCCCACCAAGCTCCGTTTGACCTAATTCCAGCACTATAAATTCAGAGAAAATCAGAAACTCTCAGGGGAGTCCACGAAATACTTTTTCCGCCGCCGCAAGCTTCTGTTCCAGAGAGATCCCATCTGGGATCCTTCTCCGGTAATCTGCCA
Source organism: Elymus sibiricus (assembly GCA_039707655.1). Classification (NCBI taxonomy): domain Eukaryota; kingdom Viridiplantae; phylum Streptophyta; class Magnoliopsida; order Poales; family Poaceae; genus Elymus; species Elymus sibiricus. Next base: position 34,199,630 of record CM077674.1, read on the forward strand.
AAGGGGGAATCGATCACGGCGGGGCTCTACATCAACCTTGCTGCCCTTCCGATGATGCATGAGTAGTTTACCACGGACCTTCGGGTCCATAGTTAGTAGCTAGATGGCTTCTTCTCTCTTTTTGATCTTCAATACAATGTTCTCCTCGATGTTCTTGGAGTTCTATCCGATGTAATCACTTTTTGCGGTGTGTTTGTTGGGATCCGATGAATTGTGAGTTTATGATCAGATTATCCATGAAATTATTTCAGTCTTTGCTGCACTCTTTTATGCATGATTATTATAGCCTCTTATTTCTTCTCCGATCTATTGATTTGGTTTGGCCAAGTGAGATGATTTATCTTGCCATGGGAAGAGGTGCTTTGTAATGGGCTCGATCTTGCGGTGCTCAATCCCAGTGACAGAAAGGGACATGACATGTATGTATCGTTGCTATTAAGGGTAAAAAGATGGGGTTTATTCATACGTGAGTTTATCTTGTCTACATCATGTCATCGTTCTTAAGGCGTTACTCCGTTCTTTTATGGACTTAATACACTAGATGCATGCTGGATAGCGGTCGATGTGTGGAGTAATAGTAGTAGATGCAGGCAGGAGTCGGTCTACTTGTATTGGACATGATGCCTATATACATGATCATTGCCTTGGATATCGTCATGATTATTTGCTTTTCTATCAATTGCCCAACAGTAATTTGTCTACCCACCGTATGCTATTTTCTCGAGAGAAGACTCTAGTGAAAACTATGCCCCCCGGGTCTATCTAAATCATATTACTAAAACACTAAAAATATTGTTGCCATTTTCTTTTATTTCTTTTATTTTGTATTTTTATTTCAATCTATCAATCTATCACATACAATTTAATCTTGCAATCTTACCGCCGAGGGATTGACAACCCCTCGTTTGCGTTGGGTGCAAGGGTTTGTTGTTTATGTGCAGGTACTACTAAAGAGGTGTTGTGTGATTCTCCTACTGGTTCGATAACCTTGGTTTCATAACTGAGGGAAATACTTATCTCTACTGTGCTGCATCATCCCTTCGTCTTTGAGGAAATACCAACGCAAGCTACAAGTAGCAGCGGCGTGATGGTGGCGTGCGTGATGGGGCAGGGTGGCTGGATCGGGAAGGAGGGAATGATTGGCGGGGCTGCAGGCGCACTACTCCAGATAGATCCTGTCGAGCCCGCGTTTACGTGGCGGTCTCCTCGGACGCACGTACGCGCGCCGGTTAGCGCCTGGGTACCACGCGGCGGCCGCGTACTGGCTGACCGCGACGCCACCAAGCCTTGAACTAGTACAATTTAGTACCACCTCGCGCCGCCAAAGACGCTTTTTTTTCCAACTCAAGCAAATGACCCTAAACTTTTTCCACGTACTCCGAGCACCATGGCAAGCATGCATGACAAGTTTCGATATTTTCCGATGTCGGATGCATTTTCTAGGGTTTTCCCGGTGAAAAAACCCTAAAACACTACCCGGACGTGACGCAACGTGCGTTTGGTGTCCAAATTTGTTCACATCTTGCGTGGGGGTCTACATTGGGCATGCACACACGCCGGCAAAATTTGGTTTCATTTCATGCATGCAATCACGTACAGCATGTGCAACCAGAACCGATCGGGTGTGCCGGTAGGGCTACTCCCAAAGACGTTTTTTTCCAACTCAAGCAAATGACCCCAAACTTTTTCCACGTACTCCGAGCACCATGGCAAGCATGCATGATAAGTTTCGATATTTTTTGACGTCGGATGTATTTTCTAGGGTTTTCCCGGTGAAAAAACCCTAAAACACTGCCCGGACGTGACGCAACGTGCGTTTGGTGTCCAAATTCGTTCAGATCTCGCGTGGGGGTCTACATTGGGCATGCACACACGCTCACAAAATTTGGTTTCATTTCATGCATGCAATCACGTACAGCATGTGCAACCAGGACCGATCGGGTGTGCCGGTAGGGCTACTTCCAAAGACGTTTTTTTTCCAACTAAAGCAAATGACCCAAACTTTTTCCACGTACTTTGAGCACCATGGCAAGCATGCATGACAAGTTTCGATATTTTTCGATGTCGGATGTATTTTCTAGGGTTTTCTCGGTGAAAAAACCCCTAAAACACTGCCCGGACGTGACGCAACGTGCGTTCGGTGTCCAAATTCGTTCAGATCTCCCGTGGGGGTCTACATTGGGCATGCACACACGCTCGCAAAATTTGATTTCATTTCATGCATGCAATCACGTACAGCATGTGCAACCAGGACCGATCGGGTGTGCCGGTAGGGCTACTCCCAAAGACGTTCAAAATTTTGTGTCCGAGACTAACTAGGCCATGCTCACCCTCCGGGAAAATTTGAAGTCATTATAAAGATGACCAAAATTCGACCACATTAAACGTACGTCCTTCGGCTAGGACGGACGGTCCGTTTCCATGGACATTTATTTTTCCGATAACCGTTGAAGGAAAATTTTGTTTCCTTTATTGCATATTAAAATTTATACAAATCTTAAAAATGAAGACATAGATAAAAAATATCTATATTACATAAAAATCTTTCATCGTGGTAGGCATATCGACGACCCTTCTGCAATTGTACGCATCAGAGGCGGGGCATGGTTTTTTTCTAAATATTACCGCACGGCGTTGATTTAATGCCGTCTCGCACAAATTTTTGAATATTTCATTTCGATTCAAACATTCCAATTCCATTCATATTTTAGGATATTTTACATGAACTTGAACGGAATTTAAATTTTAACATAAAAAAACCCTAAACAAACTACTCCTCATCGCTCTCCATGGCGAGGTCGATGACCTCCACCATGCCGCCGTCGTCGCCACCGTCGTCGTCGTCGTCGCCACCGTCACCACCGTTGTCGCCGCCGTCGTCGCCGCCAAGGACCTCGTCATCATCCCAGTCTTCCTCATCGCTCTGCTCCGCCGCAACAACCGCCCCAACAGCCGCCAATAGTACAAAACAGGGCTTTGGTCCAACCCAGAACAGAGCATTAGTCCCGGTTCTGTTACGAACCGGGACTAATGGGTGCATTAGTCCCGGTTCGAGCGGCGCAGGCATTAGTCCCGGTTCGAACGGGACCTTTAGTCCCGGTTGGAGAGACCAACCGGGACTAAAGGGTTTGTGACCGGCTTCGAACGGTGCCAGACCCTTTAGTCCCGGTTGGTATCTCCAACCGGGACTAAAGGCCCCCCCTTTAGTCCCGGTTGGAGACACCAACCGGTACTAAAGGGGTTGAGCGGTAGTACCGCTTGTAAGCGGTAGTACCGCTTGTACTGCTCCGTCCACTAGTTTCTGTTTTAAATTGCTTATATCTTTTAGGATATTTGATGTTTTTGAGTGATTCTTTTTGCATTGGATTCAAATTTTTGTCTAGTTTCTGTTTGTGCCATTATTTTTCAAATTTGAATGGTTTAACTTCAAACCCTAGATTGTGAATAACTTGAGTTTACAAATAGTTTTTAATTTAATTCTTTTTGCTCCTAGTCACGTGTTAGATTGTAGTCACAGTAAGATTTATTTGGTTATTTTTAGAATAATTTAAATTAGGATTTTAATTAAAACAATACTGTTTTGCTTATATAGTTGTTTTAGTCATTTAATTGTTGTTTTTTTGTATTTTTAGTTAGTTCTTTCTGTAGATTTTAACATGTTGTAGTATGGTGCATAATGAACACACAAAAAGTCTGGAGTTGAAATAAGTTTAAAAAAATGAAATGCCTTTGTAACAGCTGAGTTTTCGTCTGAAACCCTGATACTTCGAAAAGATTGTCCATTTTGTACACGAAGTGCATCCAGTTTTTGCCGTAACCCTCTCAACTTTTTAGCACATGCTATGTGGGTGAAATGATGATACCATGCCAAGTTTCAACCTTTTCAGAGTTCATTTGTAGTGCTTGTCAATTTCAGGGTCATTTAGCTCAAAAAAATCAGTAAATGCATGAGAAATAGCTAATGAAGTCAGAAAGGGTTGAAAATTGATGGCGTGGCTTCGAATGGTGCATAATGAACACACAAAAAGTCTGGAGTTGAAATAAGTTTAAAAAAATGAAATGCCTTTGTAACAGACGAGTTTTCGTTTGAAACCCTGATACTTCGAAGCCGACGGCCGCATACCTTTCTGACTTGGTTAACCTTAGTTGTGACTCTGGCTGGCACGGTGCTAGCAGATGTGTAGTCGACGGTATGATTGGATGGACACCAACCCGGACTAAAGGGGTTCTGAAATTTTCAAACTCTACCCCCCCCGCGTGGATTGCCTTTTTTAGTTTTGTAGAAAATGGCGTGGCTTAGAAAATAAACGGCCATAACTTTTGCATACGACGTCGAAAAAAAAAGTTTAATATATAAAAAAAAACTAGAGAAAAATTGGGACTCGATTTCACCCGGGTTTACCCGGTGAAGTTTTCTCAGATTCTCAAAAATCCAAAAGTAAAAAAAGTTATTTCAAATCAAAAAAAATTAAAAATTTTAAAAATTAATTTTATTTAAAAATAAGATGTCATATTTGGATTCCTCACATTTTTCTGATAATAATGGATATATTATTTGTCAAATTTCGATTTACAGATTTAAAGATATTAATTATGTCATATTAAATGAATAAATGGCAAAAAATGAATAAAATAATATTATTACTTATTTTATTTTCATTGAAATTCAATATTATTAGTACTTATTTTGTTTATTTTAATAATTGTTTAGAATTCAAAAAATTAAATCATGTGACATCAAGACCTAATGGTTAACAGGATTGATAGCTTAAGATTGTCAGGAAAACAACAAGTGTAGACTTGGAAACTAGGGGAGATAGAACCTGAAAGTTAAGCGTGCTGGGGCTGAAGTAGTGACAGGATGGGTGACCGACCGGGAAGTTAGACGATTTGGAATGAGTGCTGATTAGAGACTAGAGATTAAATTCTGAAGCAGTGAGGAGGGGTGATTAGAGATTAAATTGTCAAATAATTCAAAATTGGGAAATCAGGAAAAAATTAAAAACAAATCAAAAAAATTTGAATTTTTTTGAACCACTTGTAAGCGGTAGTACCGCTTGTAGGACACGGTAGTACCGCTTGTAAGCGGTAGTACTACCGCTTGTGCTGCTTTAGTCCCGGTTGGTGTTACCAACCGGGACTAAAGGTCCTTCCAACCCCGCCCCAGGCAGCGCCACGTGAAGGGCCTTTGGTCCCGGTTCGTAAGCAAATCGGAACTAAAGGTTTTGGGCTTTAGTCCCGACCCGGGACAAATAGCCCTTTTTCTACTAGTGCGCATGCTCCTGGGCCTCCAGCGCCGCTGCCGCGGCGGCCTCTTCCGCCGATCTGGCCAGGGCCGCCAGGAGCCCGGGCGTGTCCTCCGAGTTGCCGTCCTGTTGGAGCGCCGCCTGCTCCGGCGGGATTGGAACAACCGCCGGGGCTGGAGGGGCGGGGGCGGGGACGGGAGCGCGCCCGCGCGGCCGGGAGGGGCCGGCTCCACCGGTGGCGTCGGCGGGGAGCCCTTGGGCAGCGCGCTTGAAGGCACGGATCACGTCGTCGAACCGCTTGGCGTTCCAAAAACGGCGGCGGTTCCTCCTGTTGTAGCGGCCGCCTGGGTGCGCGCGGAGCTCCTCTCTGGTCGCCGGCGGGCCCTACGTGGGGTAGCCGTCGGCGGAGATCCTCCACAGCCGCGGCACCTTCGCCGACGGCGGCACGTAGAGGCCGAACCGGGCGAGGTCCTCCGTCTGCCCTAATGTTAGGCTCGACGGCCAGATGCCCCCCAGTGCCACGCCTTCGCTCTCGGACTCGCTCGACGACATGGCGGCGCGGTCGGCGGAGGAGAGATCGCCGGCAGGAGGGATAGGGGGCAAGGGAGAGAGAGGAGAGAAGGACGGGCGGTGTGGGGCGGGGCGGGGCGCCGGGCCATTAAAGCGCGGCAGGCGAGGCGCCGGGGCGCGGCAGGCGAGGAGGCGGCAGGCGACGGGATATCTCCGCGCGCGGCAGGCGAGGAGGCGGCAGGGGCGGCGTGCGGCAGACGGCAGGGGCGGCGTGCGGCAGACGGCAGGGGCGCCGTGCGGCAGGCGGCAAGTCTGTCGGCTACCGGCAGCGGTCACGCGGCGCGGGACGCGAGGTCAAGCGGCAGCCGACAGCTCAGGCGGGCGCGGCAGCCGAAGGAGCCGGCGGTAGGGGCGTTGAATGCGGGCGTGATGGCGGGCGCGACAGAACAGGAGGCCACGCGCGTTGATTCCGGCCGCGTTCAACCGCCACGTCTGCATGTGGGCAGGCGCGTGCCCGACGTAAAAAAAAAACCACCGCGTATTCGTATACGTACACGCCTCGGCCAATCTCAGCCCTTTTTCAAAATATGACCATCATGCCCTTTGTTATGAAGGGGTATCGGCCAATCTCAGCCATCCTTGTGTTGTGGGGGGGGGGGGGTTGTGTTTCTACCGAAGCAAAAGTGTAAGGGATGTTTTTACTGATGATCACCAATATCGCCAACCCTATATCTTTTTTATTGTGAGTTACAGGGAGCAATCACCACGCACGTCTATATCTCACTTCTACCGAGTTGTACCATACTGTCGCCCACATTGGGCCAGCCAACACTGCGCCACCCGTCTAGGCGCTGAGCCGCTTTAGCCCCTCTTTTTTCTGGAGCGTTATATGCACCATAGAATAGCCAAGTAGTCATCTCATGTACGCCAGTATAAAAAAAATGTTCCTGTGTACGTAGCCTTCTGTTAGAAATGGAATTTTGATAAAAAAAATTGATTTCCACACCTTGAATCCAAAAACAGCACGTAAATGACATAAACATTCTTTTACTTGAACCAAAATCAATATAAAAATGTTAAAAAAATTTAAAATTAAATATTCATGTGTCTTGAGAAAATATTCTGATGACACATAATTTTATTTGTCAAAAATAAAAACTATAAATATGTACAATGCCGCATAAAAAGGTGTGCACCTAGATAAGGAAAATGTTTACAAGACTTAATAAAAATATTCCCTAGATCACGCAAAGTATTATTAGTAAAAAATATTCATGCACATGAAATTAAACGTTCGTGCATATCAAACCTAATGCCACACATATGAAAAGAAGTGTATTTTAAAAATGTTCATTTTCTATTTAAAAATATTTATGCTGTATTAAAGAATGTACGTGTGTATTTGAAAAATGTTCATTGCTTATTCGACAAATATTTATCATGTATTCAAACATATTCATTGTGAATTAAAAAATGTCCCTTGTGTATTAGAAAAATTGCTCATCATGTGTTTAAAAAATATTCATGTAGATAAAAGAGTTGGTCACACATTTTGAAAATATACTATTGCAATCAAAAAGTGTTTAACACATTCTGAAAAGTTTTCCATGAAAACATGTTTATATATTCTCAAAAAATGTTTCAATAATTTAGAAAGTGTCCAGACATTAAAAAATGGTACTCTCTCCGACATTAAAAAAGTTGTCCATAATGAGTGCCTAGCTTAAATGAGTATTGGAGCGTGGTAGAAACGGCTGTCTTCATGGTGCATCCTTTGACTTCAAGGGGATCAGACTGACCCCGGACTCCGTGCCATGGGTGTTGATGTGCTCTGAATCTTCACCACCGGCTGGGTTGGGCCCTGGCGTTACTGAGCGTAAGCCTTTAGCTGGGCCGACTGTCGCTGTGAGCCTACCCGGTGGGGATTCCCTGGTCAGGACCATTACAGAGCTGCTATAATAGCCCTATGGCTCACAAAATCACTGCGGAATTGACTGGGTTACTCTTCTAGCAAACAAATGCTCCGCCTCCATACTAGTGGAAGACAAATCCTTAGTTGAATCTCGCCACATGAAAAGCCGGGTGGGTAATTTGAATGTACTTGCAAGCTAAATCAAATAACATATATCCCAAGCAAACAATATTGATATATAACAATCTCATATAGCAAGTATCATGGCAATTCTAACAACCATGGCAAAGGCAAACATTTCTAGCAAGATGCTTGAACTAGGAACAATATGACGAACATAAAGCATATCCAGATAAATACATGTTGCTCAGGTCCATTCTTATAGTAATCCAAGGTCATTCTGACGCCTTATTGTCGTCCAATACTCACAATTGCATAGCCACCTCTTGGCTAACATTTCAAGTCATGTCATCCCCTCTCACACCTAGTACACCATGAACTAGTAGAAATTTCACAAGAACGTATACGCAAGCACAAAAGTTGCACACTCGTGCAATTCTAGTGACGATACAAGCTTATTGCCTTATTAGCGATGCCAGCAAGAGAATACCATACAGATCAGCGATGTGATCCCAGAATGCCAAATGTCCTCTACAAATCATGCCTTTGGTGGAGCCAAGATTGCGCTGAGCTTCTTGATCGACAGCCTCGCCATCAGGCTCTCCCACCATGCCTTCACGTGAGGATACGAGTCGAAGAGGACCACGTGAGGCGACACCATGAAGGAGCAAGTGTAGGGGAAATGGTTGAGATCCGCAAAGCTGATGAAATCCCGCGTCAAGTACTTGTGCTTGGACAAATGCGCCTCGTAGACCTCCAGCACCTTCTTCAGCTTCTCCAGGCTTTCGTACACCACCTTGTGGTTGGTGGGTATGCCGAGCACGAGCGGGTTTATGAGGCATTCGTACACGACAGGCGAGATGACTGGGTTGTAGGTGTGGGCATCGACCTCGGTCCATACATCCACCATCGCGGCTTCCTTCAGGTTACCTTCCCTCAGCAGGTCGACTTGGTTTGTCTTGTATTTGCGAAGCACGTACCTTGAAATTGCGCGTGAGTCTGAAAACACAAAAATGCAAAGTTCGAGAAATTTAACGGAAATTCGGTCACTGAGCTAATGTTTATAGTATAGCCTCAATATCCGTTGAAAACATTTGACGGTATTACGCAAAAAGAAAAATTGACGTTAGCCTAATAATGTCAGACCCGGCCTCTGCTCTAGCTAACCTCCCTCCGACCCATCTGGTTGATAACAGGAACACATTAATTACTGTGTGAAAAGGCTGTCCTGGGCTCCTAAGTCCTATACTACTGTTGATTAGGATAATAAACAGTACTGATACCCCAAACTTAACAAATCCATGCTCCAATTTGTAGTATACTAAGGGCATCTCCAATGCGGAACCTTAAATAATCCACAAAAGACTGAACCGAGCTGTCCGGATGCACTTTGCCATCCAACACACGGACCAGTATTTGCCCACAGACGCATCTGCTTGTCCATTTTCCCACAAACCAGAAGCAAACCCATCGGAGCTTTACCGGAGTCTGGGCATCCACATGACGAATCAAAAGTCACCACATGTCGTTCTCTACTCTCCATCCGTGCAAGGCTACTTGGAACGGAAGGAGAGGAAGAGGGGAAGGGGGCACGCCGACGCCATTGGAGCGGAGGGGAGCTGAGCGAAGCTGAGCTTGGCTCGCCGTGGCGGGAGCGGTGGGTGGCCTTATCCGCTTCGCCGTCGTCGGAGCAAGACGAGCCGCAGAAGGCCTAGCTACCGGGCTGTTGTAACACATTTGGCTCATTGGAGAGTACTCGACCTGACCCTGGCATTTTCAGCCTCGTGCTCGGTGCGCCACTTGTCGCAGCCTGAAAGTTTTCTCTTTTTTTCAGAGATCCGTTTATTCAAAACGTTTTATCTCTTAAACCGTGCGTCCAAATCTCGAACCGTTTTCACCGTTGGATTCATCGCGTCGAGATGTTTAAAACTAGATCCCATGTTGATAGGTTTTGACAAACTTTTTTTCACGAAAAAACCGAACTGAGAGCACATTTTTTTTTCTTTCCGAAAAGAGGCAAGACCGTGCCTCTTGCAGAAGCAAATCAGTGCCTCTTGCGGAAGCAAACCCGTGCCTCTCGCGGAAGAAAAAAAAGAAAACACGTTTTTTTGTTTCCAAGAGGCACGGCCGTGCCTCTCGCGGAAGCAAATCCGTGCCTCTCGCGGAATGAAAAAAAAACTTGTTTTTTTGTTTCTGAGAGGCACGGCCATGCTTCTCGCGGAAGCAAAACCGTGCCTCTTGCGGCAGGAAAAAAATGCGTTTTTTCACGCAATTTTTTTTTTAATTTTTTTGGGCCAAAAGCTAAGGAAGACCGCTGGAAAACCGAAAAGAGAAAAAACCGAAAAAACCATCCAAAATGCCGAAAACGCGTGCAACAAAATAAAAATAAACAAAAATCGGAGGGAGCGCTCAGAGCGCAACACATGGCGGCGGTTGAGAGCGCGACAAGTGGTGCGCTCTCAGCCCACCCCAAGTGACCCTTGGGGAGGCTCCCGAACGAGCGCTCCTCAATTAGTTGAGAGCAGACGGGGACCGCGAGAGCTATTTCTCGCTTTAAGCGAGACGATAGCTTGCTCTTGCTGAAGGAATTTTGCTCTCGCGTACGAATCGGCCGGCCCATTTTTTCTCCCCCCCTCACTCTCACTCGGATCGCTCGGATCATTCGGTTGCCGCACGCTCGTTTGGTCCATTTTCTTTCTTTTTTGTTTCCTTTACAGTTTCTTCGGTTTTCTATTTTCGTTTTTGCATCTATACTTTTTCACTTTTTTACATGGTTCTTACCGGTTTTCTTCGCTTCTTCATGGTTTTCTTTGTTTTTCATCGATTTTCTTCCTTTATTTCTTTGTTTTCACAAGTTTTGTTCTTTCTTCTTTTCTTCAGTTTTTATTTCTTTATCATTTTTCTTATTTTCTTTTTTCTATTTTTCTTGGTTTCTCTTCATCTCCTCATGGATTTTTACTGTTTTCTTCGGGTTTCCGTTATTCTTCATTTCTGAGGTGATTCTTTTGTTTATTTCTCCAGTTTCTTCGGTTTTCACCATTTTTTCTTTGGTTTTTTGGTTTCTTTCTTGTTTTTCATTGGATTTTTTGTTTTCTCTCGGTTTTTCTGTTTTTATACACATTTTGGTATATATCTAATACATTTTTCTAATGAAATTTCGAATACATGGTCAACGTTTTCTCTGTACTCATTTAACATTTTCCAAATGCTTGGTTAACTTTTTCAAATACAAGATCAACATTTTTGAATACATGGTCAACATTTTTTCTATACACATTTAACATTTTTAAAAGCTTGATTCACATTTTTTCGAATACAAGTTTAACATTTTATAATACATGTTCAACATTTTTTCTATACACGTTCAACATTTTTCAAATGCTAGATACATGATCAAACTTTTTTATACATATTTTTTCAAATGTTTGATTAAAAAATTGAAATACATATTTAACATTTTTTAATAGATGGTTTTCATTTTTCTATATAGATTTTAACATTTTGAAATGCTTGATTAACATTTTTCAAATACAAGATTAACATTTTTTGAATACATGGTCAACCTTTTTTTACAAACATTTAACATTTCCAAATGCTTGATTAACATTTTTCAAATACTTGTTCATAATTTAAAAAAATACTTGATTAACATTTTTATATAGATGATGCAATTTTTCCATCATTTTTTTAATACATGGTAAACATTTTTTCAATACACATTTAACATTTTTCAAATGCTTGATTAACATTTTTTAAAATACTTGTTCAACATTTTTTCAAATTCTTGATTAAATTTTTTATATACATGATTAAATTTTTTCATTGTTTTTTAATACATGGTCAACATTTTTTCTATACACATTTAACATTTTTGAAATGCTTGATTAACATATTTCATATACTTGTTTAACATTTTTTCAAATGCTTGATTAACATTTATATATACATGATTAATTTGTTTCATCATATTTTTATACATGGTCAACATTTTTTCTATACACATTTAACATTTTTCAAATGCTTGTTTAACATTTTTCAAACACTTGTTCAACACTTTTTCAAATGCTTGATTAATAATTTTTAAATACATGATAAAATTGTTGCATACATATTTTATTCTTTTACATACATTTTTCGTATATGTGATAAACATTTTCTCTATACACATTTAACATTTTTCAAATGCTTGGTCAACATTTTCAAATGTATTTTGTAGAGTGATTTTTGTAATATATTTATTTATAATAATTAGGAGTATAAGAAAAAGTAAAAAATGAAACAAAAAACAAAAATAAAAAATGTGAAAAAAAGAACAGAACAAAAAATGAGGCACTTGTTCCCCGCCTGGGCCGGCCCAAGATGCGCGCCCTTCAGTGATGGTCCGTACCATCTCGCTCAACGCGATACATAGGGCACCCCGACAAACCAAACTATTTGGATTTTCGGCCCTTGTTATCCATGGTCTTGTTTTTTTTAAAGGATCCATGGTCTTGTTGATCTGGCATTATTGGAAGCTATTGCATGTCGAGAAGTTTTGGCGTTGGCGGAAGATTTGGGGGTCAGGCATCTCTGTGTTGCCTCAGATTGCAAAGCGGTTATGATATTTGGATCCAATTATGTTAATAGTTTCTCTGATAAACGGTCAAGCTTGCCACCATTTTGTAAAAAAGGCATCAACTTGCTATAATATTTGGATCCAATTATTTTAATAGTTTCTGTTATGTGCATTGCTTACAGCCCACAGTTTCAACCAGTTATGATTGAGCAACTTTAAGCATTTCACCACCCGGAAATGGTAGAGCAAAAGGAAACCATCATACAAGTGATACAATATAGTCTGTAAATAAAGGGCGTATCCAGTGTTGAAAGCTCCCACACAAGTTGGGGTCTAGGGAAGGGAATTTCTATACAACCTTACCCTTGTATAATAATTCTGCAAGGGGGCTGATTCAAACCCAGGGCCTCCAAACCACAAGTGGAGAGACTACCACTATGCTAGGCCCGTCCTTCATAATACAGTCTATAAATAAAAAGAGCAAATACAACAAACAAGGATGTGCTAAGAACATCCACGGTACTAAGCTGGGACGACGAACTCAGTGTGTAGATAGTCAAGAGTAATAGGGGCTTCAGCTTTAGAGAATAGTTGTGTTACATGTTGCATTGTCGGACGACGTGATGGATTAGGTTCTAAGCACTGTACGGCAGCCGTGATCACTTTGAATATTTCACTTGCAATCCCAGGTTTAGAGCTTGGGAGCCGAGTGTCTAACAAATCCTTGAGCGTCATACATTTCCAGGGCAAGGACGAAAGAAAATCGCCCGGATGACGTCCCATAAACAACTCAAGCATGAGCACTCCAAAGCTATAAACATCACACTTCTCGGTCACTCTTGTTGTATATGCAAGCTCTGCAATGCCAATAATAAAAAATATTTAATTTCGATCACCCTTGTCTATATGTTGATGAATGTTAATGTAAACCGTAGATACGACCACGACATGCATAGTGTGATTGATAAATATTAATTAAAGCATGTCTGGTTTAAACTGCATAAATGATGAAATTCCCCAAGTCACTGAGAAGATCAAAATCGTCCATTAAATGTAAGAAGCATATATCTTAGATGAGACGTATGCAACACATGATTTATTTTTTAATTTTTATGGGAACACATGCATCTAACTAACATAGACATTTTTTTAAGGGCCATAGTAGATCATTATTAAGAGGGAGAAAATCGCATAGTACAGCTCAGTAGAAGAATCAAGCAAAAAGAACATGAGTATAAACATCGACATTTTTTACCTGGCGCAAGATATCCTTTCGTTCCAGCAAGCCTTGTGCAGTTTGAAACATCCCCGCCTAGTATTTTGGCTATACCAAAATCAGATATGCAGGCTCTGTACCCCAGATCAAGCAAAATGTTGGCACTCTTTATATCTCTATGGACAATTGGCGCAAAGCAATCATGATGCATGTAAGACAAAGCATGGGCTATATCCTTAGCAATAGTTAATCTTCTTGTCCAGTCTAATTCAATTGCAGTTTCCTTGCTCTTTAAAGATGTTGCTAAGCTCCCTCTATCCATGCATTCATATACAAGAAATCGGTGCTGAGTACCAGAACAATATCCGACCAGCTTGGCAATGTTACGGTGACGAATATGCATCAAAGCATCTATTTCACGATTAAATGACTCATCACCTTCCATCATACAAACCTTCTTCACTGCAAATATCTCGCCAGTTGGTATTTGAGCTCTATAGACAGATCCATACCCTCCAGTTCCAATACAATGAGTTTCGCTGAAATTTTCTGTGGCGTCAATAATTTGCTTGTAGACATTTCCTCCGTCGAAGTTCCAAATGGTGAACAACTTGTTCTGTTGTATCCTATTTCCGCCCTCCGCCTTGAGTTTCTTCTTTTTGCATTGCGTTGTTACCAATACCGCGATAATCAGGAAAGACATAATAGCAGGTATCATCACAAGAAAAACAAGTTTGGACTTCTTGTAGTGTCCACCCATTGGAGTAAGGTCACAAGGGGGCAACCATTTCACTAAACCACACAATTGTTTATTATGCGTGAACCATTCAAATGGAGCTTCTTCAAAGAATCTACTTTGTGGCACTGGTCCTTCTAGGTTATTGTAGGAGACATCCATGGATGATAGACTGGTCATACTCTGAAACGATGGTGGAATGCTACCACTCAATGCATCGTGTGAAAGATTCAAATTTTCGAGCATGCTTAGACCACCAAATTGAGTCGGAATGGTGCCAACAAATGAATTGTCACTTAGATCTAACAATTCTTGTAGATTTACCAACATCCCCAGCTCAGCGGGAATGCTGCCATTGAAATGGTTATGGCTCAGCTTCACAAAGCTAAGCTTGAAACAATGCTCGATTGACCCTCGTATCAGTCCGCTTAGGCTGTTTGAAGATAAATCCAAGTACTCCAAATTGTGCAGTAATCCAACTTCTTGTGGTATACTTTCCTGGAGCAAGTTTTTACCTAGACTCAAGTTGAACAATGATGTTAGATTACCTATTTCTGGTTGAATCTGCCCTTGGATTCTATTTGATGAAAGATCAATTATCCTTAGCTGAGATAATTGTCCAATGCTTGCTGGTATGACTCCTGTAATATTATTATTTGAGGCACGTAACATGTTAAGTTTGTAGCACTCCCCCCAACGATGAGATAATTGACCAAACAGTTTATTTGAACTGATATCGATATAGACAAGATTTGGATGAGCTCCCATCTCAGAAATATCTCCACTGAGCTGATTCCGTTCGAGGCGAACTCTGACTAGGCTTCTGCACTTTATAAAGCTTGTTGGTAGGGGTCCAACCAAGTTGTTGTCACTAGCAGTGAACTTTTGTAGCCGGCCTCCCACACAAAGACCCGGTGGTAAGGCACCAGAGAGATTGTTAAAACTTAGTTGGAACCTAGTAAGCTCCATTAAGTTGCCAATATATTGAGGAATAGGTCCAGAAAGTTGATTATGGTTGAGGTTTATATTATGGAGTTTAGTCAAATTGCCTAAGCTGTATGGGATATGACCTGTTAGTCTGTTGTGGCTAAGTGTCAAGTTTTTTAACATCACCAATGAACCTAGATCTTGAGAAATGGGGCCAGAAAGTTGGTTATTGTGAAGGTATAAGGTGGTGATTTTTGTCAAATTCCATAAGCTGTTTGGAATTGAACCCGTGAAAATGTTATCTTGGAGCTCCAACTGTTTCATGTTTCCAAGGTTTTCAAATGCTTGTGGAATCTCCCCAGAGAGTTGATTTCGCCACAGAGTCAAAGTATGCAGTTTAGACAAATTTCTGATGCTTTTTGGAATTGAATATTTAAGTTCGTTTATGCCAAGCCGTAGTACTTCGAGGTGTATTAAGTTTCCTAAACCTTGAGGAATGTGGCCGGAAAGGTGATTATTCTGTAGGTATAAGGCAGTGATTGTTGTCAGATTCTCCAAATTGCTCGGAATATAGCCAAAGAGTTCATTAGAATGAAGTTTTAACGACTTCAGCTTCACCAAGTCCCCAATTTGGTTAGGTATATTTCCTGAGAAGTAATTTTCTGAAAGTTCCAATGTGGCGAGCTTTCTTAAATTATTGATGTTTGTTGGAATGCAACCTACAAAACGGTTTTGACTAAGATCTAGGTAATCTAGGCTGACTAAGTTTCCAAACTCTTTGGTGATGGGGCCAGTTAAATTATTTCCGGGGAGTGCTAAAAACTTTATGTTATTGTGCACAGATAGATTACCTAGACTGATGGGAATTTGACCACCGAGGATGTTGTTGGAAAGATCCAAACCAATCAAGTTGCTTAGTCCTCCTATTCCATCAGGGATAGGACCGACCAAGTGATTGCTCGACAGGTTCAGGACCACTAGACTCTCTAATTTACCTACAGCCTCTAGTATTTGATCCGTGAACAGATTGTTGTTCAGCACTAAAGAAGACAGTTTGGTTAGGTTCGCAAGGACAGGTGGAATTGAGCCCCTTATCTGGTTGCCGTGGAGAAGCAGAACACGGAGCTCTTTGACGAGCTGAATATCCAGGGAAAGCCTCCCAGCAAGCTCGTTGTGTGGGAGCTCAAGCCTTGTCAATGTCACCACGGCCGAGAAGTTGAGGAGCTCAAACGTCCCGCCCAGCCTCATCCCCCGCAGAGACATCCGGGTGATCACCCGCTGCCCTGCTTGTCTGCCGCAGCGGATGCCGCGCCAGTTGCAGGGCCATGATGCAGTCTTGTTTCCCCAGGATGGCAAGGCTTGTTTGTTCGGGAGGGTGGCTTTCCAGGCCACAAGCGCTGCTGCTTGCTCCTCAAGTGATGGCATGGCGATGGCTGCAAGTAATGAGGCTAACAATATTGTGAGTGGGATGAGTTTAACGGGGGATGATGGCTCCATGGCTACGGCTGAAAAGAGCTCAGGAGGGCTGTGTGGGAGCCTGTTTGTGGGGGCGTTGTTGTGATCTCATGGCCGGCATCACTTCATTTATACTATATGGCACCTAGACTTTGGGTAATGTTTCGAGTCAAAAGTCAAGTCATACTGAACCTTCGAGGAGCACGGTACTTATTGTCCGACGGGGGACGCGTCCGTGACGTTCACGTCTGCGAACCAACCTGTGGTTGGATGGTTAGAGGGACTGTGGTATCCCCAGCCCACTAGAGTTCAAATCCTGGTGCTCGCATTTATTTCTGGAATTATTTCAGGATTTCCGGCGATGCGCATTCAGTGGGAGGAGACGTTCCCGTCGACGACGAGGTGCCTACGGTGACTTCGTAAATTTCAAGATGATATGCCGGCTCAGTCTCTCGAAGGTGCTCATAGGGGTAGGGTGTGCGTGTGTGCGTTCATAGGGGTGAGTGTATGCGCGTGTATATGAGCGCTTGCGTCTGTACTGTGTTAAAAAATGTTGCTTTAAAAATCAAGCTTTTTCTGGGGACCGGTCAAAACAACGACGAACCACTTCGGCAAGGCCGAGGTAGGAAAGTTATCTGATACTTATGATAAATTAAAGTTGCAAATTAGCTGGTTTTTTATGCGCGTATATATGAGCGCTTGAGCTGTATTATGTTAAAAAAATGCTGGTTTTAAAGTATAGATGATGAATAGAATAAAAGTTTCTTGAAATAAAGTACAGGGACAAAATCTGCCTTTCGTGAGTAGTTGAAGCGCCAAAAGTATACTTTTCTCTTAAGAAAACGACCTCTATTTTACCTTTTCCTATTAGGACCAATAAGAGGGCTTTGCACGATTTTATTTTGAATCTGGTACTACCCGCTCTGACACGTTTTAGTTCGCATATTAGGTTTGTCTTAAGTCAAATCTTTTGAAGTTTGACCAAGCTTATAGAAAAACATATCAACATTCATATACAAAGTCAATATCATTAGATTCATTATAGAATATACTTCCATATTATACTTAGGAGATGTTCATGTTTTTTCATGCTACTCGGTCAAATTTTAGAAAATTTGACTTAAGACAAACCTAATATGCGGAACAGGGGGAGTACGTGATACTGTCTCCATCTCGTTCTTGCCAAATTAATTAGATAACATCTACCTACCTATTATTCATGCTTTAAGTGTGTAACTACCTACCGATCGATGTTGAATCCTAAACACATACATTGAGTAGAATGTCTTTTTGGAAGAAAATATTGAGAAGAATGTGCACACGAACTTTTCTAACATAGCGACAAATATAGAAAATTATTTTTATTTGTGAATTATATGAATAGTGAAAAAATTAGCCCTCTTGGATTTTCTGTGTGATACTATATCATTCAAAAACTTATCCAAGCATATTCATATAGCAAATAGTGGTTAAAGTTGCACGCCTAAGAGCGTGGATTATCAAAAACTTAGAGACAATGCATACAATCTAGCTGTAAATTAACGGGCCACCCCTGCTAATCTTTAATTAATGAGATAAGGTAAAATATATGCCTTTGCTTTTAAAAACAGTCGGATCAAAGTCCCGGTCTTTCGCCGGCAGGATGACTACCGACGACGACAGCTCCCCTAATGCCTGGGCACGACCAGGCACGCTGCCGTGGATCCAAGTGCATACAACACAAACAATACGTACCAACGGCGACAATGTCACTTCCCAAGCCAGTACCGGATGACCGATGACCGACGGCGACAGCTCCCCCAATGCGTGGCCGGCCAGGCAGCCAGAACCAGTCACGCTGGACGGCTGGAGTGGATCCAAGCGCACACAGCAAAAACTAGCGACCTATCAGTTCCACATCCAAGTCCGCTGCCCCATGGAGGACTTTTTTCTTTTCTTTGAGAAAGGTAGCATTCGGAGTGTGAGGGCTTATCTCGATTGAATCTTTGCTACCTAGCTCTAATAGCAACTCCCACACGCCGACCCATTTCGTCCGCGCGTGTCCGTTTGGATCAAAACGGACACAAAAGTCAGCCCAACACGTCAACCCAAACGGATGCGCGTCCGCTTTTTGTTAGCCTGCCGACCCATTCCCGACTCAAATTT
The DNA here is from genome assembly GCA_039707655.1 of Elymus sibiricus. Lineage (NCBI taxonomy): Eukaryota > Viridiplantae > Streptophyta > Magnoliopsida > Poales > Poaceae > Elymus > Elymus sibiricus. The sequence goes on from CM077674.1 coordinate 34,218,452, forward strand.
GGTCCTCATTTGCATCGGCGCGAACACGAAACGGACGCGTGCGACGCCCGCCTACTCCCCCCCTGGCCCGCCAGTCGGTGGCACAGCCACCACCATGCCCCCCCCCACTTTTCCAAAATCTCCCGCTCGCTTGCGCTCCCGGCCGCTCGCCATGGACGACGAGCCGACCCTCGACGCCGCCGGCGGCCTCGCCTCCTCCGGCCTCATCTCCGTCCCCTCCGCTAAAAGCAAGCCCCAGGCGCCCCGCAAGAGGGCGGCGTCGCCTAAGAAGAAGCAGTTGACTCCCGACCAGCAGGCCGTGCAGTCGGCCAAGAGGAAGGGCTGGCGGCACGCGCAGGACCGCAAGCTCGAAGCCGCTGCGGCCGCCCTCTCCGCCGCCGCACAGCAGGAGGAAACCAATGCCCGAGTCACAGCGGCAACAAGGGAGGCCCTGCTCTACCTAGGGTTAAACCCTGGCCATCACGGGCTCGTCGGCGCCGCTGTGGCCGCGGCCAGCACGGGCTCGTCGGTATTCCCTCGGGGGGGACTGCCAGAGTCGCTGTGCGCGTCTGCCACGCAGCCGATTCCAGGCTTCCATGTCTATCCGGCAGGGCCGGGCCCACAGTGGTGCCATCTGTGCGGCCCGCACAGGGCCCACGATTCTGGGGGCCCCAAAAAATTTATATAGGCCTAGTAGTATTGGACCGGTGGGCAGTCCTCCCGCTGGAGCTGGGCCGAAGCAGCGACCGACGAGGGGCGAGGCCTCGACCGATCGAGCGACGAGGGCGCGGGCGAGGCCATCGAGGGCGCTGCGTTGTTTCCGGATCGTACGACTGGAAGGATCACAGGAATCAGTAATTCGATCCGTCTGTGATCGTGGCTACAGGAACCGAAGCGGCGAAGCCAAACGTCGCCGCCTCCTCTCGTTGCCTAGTAGGCTAGTACGCTCGTGGCCTCCACTCCTCGCCTTGTCGCCTCGAGGGTCCTCGGCCTTGTTCCTGCCGCTGGCCGCTGCCCCTGACCCCCCATTAATTGGATTCCTGCCGCTCCACTGCTCCAGCCTCCAGCAGCTCCAGGTGCTTAGCGATTTTTTTATTAACTCCGGATCTTACTTCTAATTTCTAATTTTGTAATTAACTATTGACAGGAATCGGTACTTCGTTAGAGATTGATTTTTACCTCCTCGATTAAAGATCACAGTGTAGCCGTTTTATCGGACAAGACCCAAAACTGGTGAGATAGACGGTTCGTCTAATTACCAAACATTGACACATGATCTCCAATTGATATATGCTACTATATAAGTTCAAGTTTATTTATTTCATCTTCCTTATGTTGTGTTTCAATAATGCAGATTTGAGTCATCATGGGAATTTTCTAAAGCGGCATGATTGTTTTCCCAATGCAAGTATTGCATATAGAGTTCTATTGACCATTCCGGTAACAGTTGCATCGGCAGAAAGAAGTTTTTCTAAATTAAAGCTTTTGAAGTCCTATATGCGTACTACGATGACACAACAAAGACTCAATGATTTGGTCACAATAGCACTTGAGAGTGAAGTGTTGGAGAAGATTGATTATGAGGATATCATTGAAGATTTCATTTCAAAGAATACTAAAAGAATGAGGATGTTCAAATAAATAGCAACCGGGAGTTGAATAGGTATGACTTTTTTATATGTCCAATTGTTATGTAATACATTATATTACATAAATTATAATTTTTTCTATGACATATATATACAATATAATTGCTTGTTAGTTTTTTTTTATATAGGGCCCCAATTTTTAGTTTGGCACAGGGCCCCGGATTTTGCCGGCCCGGCCCTGCTATCCGCAAGCCTCCCGGTTCTCCGGGGAATGCTTGCCGGAGGTGAGCGTAGTTGCGCCGTCCACGCCCGCGCCCACGGCCATCGACCTCAACGCAACACCGGTGGCTGGTGGATCATCCTCCGGAGGGGCGACGAAGTGCCCGCGGGAGACACCAGCCGACATGCTTCCCGACGCCCGCAACTTGTTCGACAGAATGCCGGCCAGCGGTGAGGAAGATACAACCAACCGTTTCATTATGGAGAACATCATCTTCGCAGGCGGTGCGGGCGCGGCTGCGTTCGATCCCGACGTGACCCAAAGCCAAGACGGCCGAGCGCCGTTCATGCCCGCCACCTTTGATCAAGATGGCATTGACGACCACTTCATGCAAGACCAGGTCGGCATGGGCAGCACCTTCCCGATCGACCATGAATTCCCGGAGGACTACGGCCTTGACGAAGAAGAGATGGACATCGACGGGGAGCCATTGTTCAAAGACGAGCTGACCACCCAAGCCGGCGCAAACAAGAAGCGCAAAAGCAAGTGGACGAAGGCATACACGCAGCTGGAGGACAAGCTCCTTTGTGAGTGTTGGAGGGACATTGGACAAGACCCCAAGGTTGGCGCCGAGCAAATGGCATCTACCTTTTGGCTTCGTGTTCATCGTGAGTACCATGAACGCAAGAAGTTCACGCCATACCAAATGGAGAGCAAGCGTGGGTGGGTGTCTCTCTCGAAGCGATGGAGGGTCATACAACAAGAGTGCAACAAGTTTTGTGCAACCCTTGAGAGCATCCAGGCACGTCCCGTGAGCGGCCTCGGCATGAAAGACATGGTATACATGCGGCCATCTTCGTTTCCGTTGTGCTTGCATGTGTACTAGCACGTCCATTTAACCATATGCTGGCACAACATTCATTTGTAGGCATTCAAGGCCCAACATGACGGCAAATCCTTCAACCTCAGCCATTGTTGGATGGTCATCAACGGGGAGGAGAAGTTCAAGGCACAATATGCCGCCCTCAAGGCGCGTGGAGGGGCGGAAGCCATTGAGGAGCATGGTGAGGGCAAGAAGCCACAGCCGCGGGGGAGGACCAACTCCAAGAAGGACGACAAACGCGATGCGGCGTGCTACTTGTAGACTGTGTTGGTATTTTTCTCGAAGAGGAGAGGATGGTGCGGTATAGTAGAGATAAGTATTTTCCTCAGTTAAGAACCAAGGTTATCAATCCAGTAGGAGAACCATGCAAAATCCCGTAAGCAGCACCTACACACACAAAAGCAAACATTTGCACCCAACGCAAATAAGAGGGTTGTCAATCCTCTTAGCGGTTATTTGCAAGGATCAAGTCTGATAATGATAAATAGATAAAGTAAATTACTAAATAAAATAAAAGTAAATAAATTGCAGTAAGGTATTTTTGGATTTTTATATATGATAAAGTAGACCCGGGGACCATAGTTTTCACTAGAGGCTTCTCTCTCGAGCGCAGAACATACGGTGGGTAAACAAATTACTGTTGGGCAATTGATAGAAAAGCAAAAAATTATGACAGATTCATGGCAATGATCATGTACATAGGTATCACGTTCGAGACAAGTAGACCGAAACGATTCTGCATCTACTACTATTACTCCACCCATCGACCGCTATCCAGCATGCATCTAGATTATTAAGTATAAAAACGGAGTAACGCCTTAAGCAAGATGACATGATGTAGACAAAGTAAATTCAAGCAATATGATTAAACCCCATCTTTTTATCCTTAATGACAACAATACAAATACGTGTCATGTCTCTTTCTGTCACTGGGATTGAGCACCGCAAGATTGAACCCATCACAAAGCACCTCTCCCATTGCAAGATAAACCAATCTAGTTGGCCAAACCAAATCGATAGATCGGAGAGAAATACAAAGCTATAATAATCACGCATAAAAGAGTTCAGTAAATACTCAAATATTTCTCATGAATAATCTGATCATAAACTCACAATTCATCGGATCGCAACAAACACACCGCAAAAGAAAATTACATCAGATAGAACTCCAAGAACATCGAGGAGAACTTTGTATTGAAAATCAAAGAGAGAGAAGAAGCCATCTAACTACTAGCTATGGACCCGTAGGTCTGTGATAAACTATTCACACATCATCAGAAGGGCAGCAAGGTTGATGTAGAAGCCCTCCGTGATCGATTCTCCCTCCGGCAGAGTACTGGAAAAATCCTCCAGATGGGATCGCAGAAGAACAGAGGCTTGCGGCAGCGGAAAGTTTTTTTTCTTCTGGCTCTCTGTGGGTTTCCCAATATTTGTGAATTTATAGAAGTGGAATTAGGTCAAACGGAGTCACGTGGGCCCCACAAAGCAACACGGCGGCCCCCCTCCCCTGGGGGCGCGCCCTGTTGCCTTGTGAAGCCTCCGTGAGCGGCGGCGCCGGGGACTTGGGGAAGGAGAGGAAGAGGGGGCGGGGGCACGCCGACGCCATTGGAGCGGAGCGGAGGGGAGCTGACCGAAGCTTTGGCTCGCCGTGGTGGGAGCGGTGGCCTTATCCGCTTCGCCGTCGTCGGAGCAAGACGGGCAGCACAAGGCCGAGCTACCGGGCTGTTGTAACACATTTGGTCCATTAGAGAATAAGTACTGGACCTGAGCCCAGGATTTTCGGCCAGATAAACCACTAGATTACATTTTTTTTCCACCTAAAAAAAACTAGATTACATTTTTTTTGAGTTCTAAGATTACTTTTTTTATTACGTCGGTAATAATATTATATTCTCACATTTAGTAAAAAAATAACTACATCCTCACATTTCTTATTTTTTGTGGAAATTTGATACAGCATACATTAGGCTCAAGCATTTAATGAAAATATTATTTCTAGCCATGTAAATATATATTATATTTCCTCTATTTTAATTTAGGCACATCTCCAAAAGCTCGTGTACCAATGTAAAGTCATCATTTTCCGCGCACGCCAGATGGACCAGAGTTTTCTCCTCGTTTTCACTTCGCCATGGGCAATGATCACCCTTCCGGTCAGTGGCGGACCTAGAATCGCAGGCTTGGGGGTGCCATGGTTCAAAATTTATACTAAATATCATCATAATCTCAACAAATAGTCTGAAAATAGCATCGGCTTGATGGGTATTTAGTGTTAAGTTTATAGTAAATTTTATTTTGCAATTTTGGAGGGGGTGCCATGGCGCCCACAGCACCCCCTAGATCCGCCCCGGCTTCCGATGAGTGATGGATGGCTCGGGGGCTGGTAATATTGCAGCTCCTTCATGATGGCACCCTGCAGTATTCCGTGTCAATTGTTTTGGTGTTGCTACTATTGGAGCTATCATTCTATGACCTCCTGAGTTTGTCTCTATGCTGTCCTCTAGTATTACGTGTTGCTCTCTCCTTTTGCAAGTGGCACTAGTCCAGAAACCTTTATAGGCGAAAGTTATTAGTGGGCGCGCCCTAAGGAACATGTCACTGGTATCTGGTCAAAATACTAGCGGTGTTGTAAAAAATGGCGCACCATCTAATGGGCACATAGTAAAAGGGGCCCAACAGCTAGCCTTGAAGAAATTACCTGTGGCATGCGGGCAAAATGCATATATACACATGCCACTAGTAACTGGACAATTTACTAGTGGTGTGTGCATATATGTGCACACACACTAGTAATCTCTGGATCATTTTAATATTAATATTTTTTATTTATAAGTCTAAATTAAATGATTATTTTTTACATTTTTGTAAATAAATAGATTTATTCGATAGAATTAATTTAAATTTTTGTTGACCATATTTAGATTGTATAGAAATGAAATATCAATAATATGCAAGTAATATATGTTAGTTTGAATTTTTTTAGCGAACGTCTAGATTTTTCTTCATTTGTTTGCTTTGAAACCTTTCTACACTTAGCATATATCATTACATATGTTATGTAGAAATTTAGCATTTTTAGGATTCATTTGATATATTTAAGTCATTAAGTGTATTTCTAGACATTTAACGGATATAGTTGAAATTTGAACTGCAAGTACACAAAATAATAGGTACAAATGGGTTGAAAAAACTTCTTTATGTTATTGGTCTATTTTAAGCTTTGTACTATAATAGAAAAGTAATTCCAAACATCAGGTTGCCAATACTTGACCACCACACCAGAGCTTATTGATTTTTAATTATAAAAAATGTGAACAAAGTCTGAAAAATACGAAACTTGACGTGGTGTCATGATATGACACCTAGAGGTAATGGTAAAGTTTTGAGAAGGTTCAGCATAAGTTGTCATGCAAACTGCTTATAAACAAAACCAACTTCGAGGAATAAGTTCGAGAGGGAACGGATCAGTTTTGAGGGCGAAGTGATGAATGTTTTCACTACTTGACCATAAACTTTTTCTATACTCGACATACACCTTTACATATTCCACGTTAAAATTTTGAATTTTTTAGGGTCCATTTGCTATTTTTAAGTCATGAAGTGCATTCAAAATTCCTTGGAGATGCACCACAAACTTTGTGAAACATTTTGAAATTTTAAGCACACACTCTCAAGGTCATATCATGATTCCCCTACAATTTTCATATTTTGTTTGACTTCATTTACTTTAGAAAAATAACAGTAGAAAATGCATGGGTTCCACTTTTGATGCATTTGCCAAAGAGCTCCAAGGGGATGCGACGGGCCGGAGCAGGGGTGAAGCCTATCGCCAGGCGCACTTTGCTTACGGCGGCACTTGCTGGTAGCCAGCCGCCAGCTGTCGGTGTCAGCACGGGGAGGGACGGCGGCGTCTGCTGGCCGAAGTGCCCGGGAAGCAGGCAACGGATGATCCATGGGCACCCAATTGGAGGCACCAAAGACGACCGTGGCATGCGTCCGTGGCAGGGAGGCCGTCGACGGGCTGACGAGACTTGTCTCCCTCTAGCAGCGCTCATGCTCAGGCCAGCAGTGGAGAGGGAGGCGGAGCTGTGCGTGCGGCCGGTGGCATGGACGCACACGGCAGCAGCCTCTATCTCGATCCCATGGGTGGCGCGCTAGGGTACGCGGGCCGGAGCAGCCTTACGGAGGTCACCTAGGACTAGAGCGACCTCGCCGAAGGCCTCGATGCCAACGTCCTCCTCCTGCTGCCCGCCGCACGCTAACTGCTCGATGAAAGGCCGAGGTGAGTTAGAATGAGAAGGAAGAAGACAATTCACCATGGTTTGCCACATGGACGCAGACCCGGTCAAAACCACCCAAAGCGGTTCAAGGGACTAAACTTATTGGGTTTAAGAAGTTAAGGGACTAAGATTTTCCGGTTTTGGAGTTGAGGGACCATTTCTATACTTTCAAAGAGTTTAGGGACGAAAAATATTTTTTTTCATATTATTATAACGCTAATTAGTGTACCAGAGTTGATCCTGCTTTGTCTAATACCTCATTTTGCATGTGCTGATACATTTCAATCTCTATCTTTCACCAATCTCGTGTTTTCTTTTTTGCCACTCAAGAATTAAGCTAGACAACCTACATAGAATAGTCTAACAGGATCACACAAAGTTTGGTATAATGTCTCTTCACAACAGGCCTGTGAAGTAAAACTTACACTACCGACTACATGGCTACATGGTGCCTGGCCTTAAAAACGTACATATGTGCTTATTTATTGATACAAAAGGACGGATGATCAGAGGCGCACTAAGCGTAGAGGCTAGATTTATACACACATCTAGCGTGAAACACCATCATATGACATGAACTCTTGCTCAAAGCTATAGCACTGTTTGATGTTTTCAGATGGCAAATTAGCATTGGCACAATCAGAAGCGACCAACTGATGTGAGCTACCTTTTTCTCTTGCTGGAGTTAGCAGTGGTTCCTTCTCTTGTCCATTCCCAGGATCAACATGGCACAGTTTTAACCTTTCTGTTTGTAGAACCCTCAAAGCCATCTCCACCTGCTTCATGGTTGGTCTATCCTCGCCTCGAAGCCTCAAGCACATCTCTGCAAGGGAAGCCACGCTGCTAATCTCTTCCTCAGTTGCTTCATCCAGAACTTGGGCAGTCACTATTTCTGTAACTGGCCTCGCTTTCAACCCTGAAAGAAAATAGTTTGATAAGTTCTGCTTTGAGCCTGACTCACTTGTGAATATTGGCTCTTTTCTGACAAGTAGCTCAATTAGTACAACGCCAAAACTGTAGACATCACTTTTCTCATTCAGTTGTCCAGTGTGGTAATACTCAGGATCCAAGTACCCAAACGTGCCTTGTACATTTGTCACAATGTGAGTTTGGTCAATAGAAACTAGTCTCGAAGCCCCAAAATCAGCAACTTTAGCTGTGTAGTTTCCATCCAATAGTATATTGGATGATTTCACATCACGATGAAAAACCGATATCGAGGCTGCGGAATGGGGATACGACAGGGCTCCTGCAGCTTCCACTGCAATCCTTACGCAATCATCCCAAGATAAACAACTAGTGCTAGAATCAGAATGAAGAATACCAAACAACGATCCATTGGGGATAAAATCGTACACTAACAGAGGTACCTCGGTTTGAAGACAACATCCAAAGAGCTTTACATGTTTCGGTGGTTTATCTGGGAGAGGATGGCGACCTCATTGATGAATTGATTGATCTCACCTTCCTCGATGACCTTAGACCTTTTTATGGCCACTACCCTTTGGTCAGATAGTATGCCTTTATAAACCATGCCGTGTCCTCCACGGCCAACAATACGTGTTTGATGGAAATTGTTTGTTGCCTTTTCTAGCTCTTCCACGGAAAAAATCCTTGTCTTGTCACTTGCATTTTCATCTGATGATATTAGTTGTTCTAAAAGAAGACCTTGGTTTTTCTTGAAATATTTCCTCCTTGAATGTCTTCGGATGTATCTTTTCCATCTTTGTACAATGAAAAACCCACACAAGCTGAGAACTAAAACCCCAAAGCCAGTACTCAGCCCAATGATTATACCTGAAAATATGAAATGTACGCCCGTTAGCTAGTGTGTTGCATTGTATATTCATTTTTGCTTATTTGGCAGTGCAATGGATCTGGAGAACTCACCTAAGAAAAGGTTTTGTCTTTTTATCGAAGTACATTGCATTGTTGTAGTATCATAGTCCATTTTATCAGGACACTTGCTGCAATAGTAGCCTCCCACGGTATTATGACAAACCTCTTTATTGCATATACCTCTTTTATTGTTGCACTCATCAATATCTGCACCCACATCTCATCTATATTAGCCAGTCAGAGGCTAATTTATTATACAACAAATTGCTAGCTAGGTCACCATCTTGTACAAAAGGTTAGAATAGATAATTTTTCTATACACACACACACACACACACACACACACACACACAAACATAGATTACCTTGACAACCTGTTGGGACGTATGGATTTCCATGAAAGCCTGATGAGCATTTGCAGCGGTAACCATAGAAACCATTCATCGTAGAGTTAACAAGTAAACATGTGCTATTGATGCTGACACATGCATACCTAGACCTGTCCATCTGTGCCTCTTGGCAGGTGAGGTTAGCGACAGCCCACTGCACCGATGATGTTTCCCAAGAACTACTCATATACAAATTAGATTCTTCGTCAATGTAATTCCTTGAAAATTGCAGGTTGTAATATGCCCTGTAATTAATTTCAACGCGCCCATCCTCAAGATTTATGTAGTTCACTTTTCACCATCATCTTTCATTTGGAGTGTCGTATTAGCGCAGTTCAGCTGAAATACCTTCCTCGCAAAGCAACCGTCTTCTAGGCCGAATGGAAATAGGATGTCAATGTTCCCACATCGCCGCGTGCAATTTTGCACTCGTTGAATTGGGCTATATCCTATTTTCACAAAAAAAGCATAATTTTATTTAGATGAAATGTAATATGCAACATTGCATTTAATATAACAAGCAGAATTAAGAACACAATTTCGTAAGTTGATAATACTATGTGCATGTACCCTATGTTTGAATAGTGATGTATTTCGGGGATCTGGTGGATGTGCATATACTGTAAACATTCATAACTATGATGATGTTTCTCAAAGAGTTTGCGAATATGGTGCGTGCATGTGCATATATGATGAATATGATTTCAACATTTCACGTATCTATTGCTTTGTATATTGTGGTGTGAAGGTGATATGATGACAAATTAAGCATTTACTGCATCCCATGTTCCATATGTCTCTCAGGGTTCAACTGCTTGACGTGAGGCAAGAGCACAGGTTCAAAGGCAACTCACATACCGATATATTCACTATTTAAAGATTAAAATAAGATTACATATTGTAGAGACCAATGTTTCAGGACAATGTTTTTTTTTTTTGAAACCATCACCGGTGGAGGGGGGGGGGAGGCTCTGCACATGAATATATTTCAAACCTTTTGATTTACAGGAGTTTATAGGACAGGCGAGAGGATACAATATTTGAGCTTATGCTCCTAAACACCTTTGAGTTTCTGGCATCCCAGATCTTCCATAAGATCAGAAGGACGACGAAAGGCCAAATAGACGAGGGCAGCCCATTGGTCATAGGAGTAGTCCAAATGGCTGTTTTAGGAAAATGTGGGATCCACATTTAAATTTTAGGTATTGTGTGGATAGTTAAGATGCATTGTTGAACGTTAAGCGGTCACTACAATATTTCCATGTGCAGTAGGTTAACAGTTTACACTTAAATACATTAGTAGCTAGGTAATGAACCCAATACGCATCAATTGAATTAGAAATGAATCTGTCATCTTGTCAGTTCACACCTATAGACTACTCCACAAAGTTCCTGTTTTTCTTAAGTTTTTTACAAACTCTCTCACTTTTATATGGATACCCATGGAATATTGTAACCATAAATAGTCATCAAATATGTCCATCTATGTGGCTAGTAATTTCGCAAAATAAAAAAGTCAAAGGAATATATAAGTTTCAATGTAGCGTCGTCTGTACCCACTTAGAAATATATGAGGAAGTAGTACAACATACTATTTGAGAAGCGTATCGAAATCATGAATTTTTTTGAAGATGAAGCCCGCATGAATTCTAAAATATTGAAAAAGATTCATCTCTATGTATCCCCTCACAAAAGTTCTAGTCAAAATCTCGCACTGAGGAAAACAAAAGACAAATACTACCATGCAGCTAATCCAAACTCTATTATTCCTGGCAGAATTTGACATTTTCTCTATAGATGCATGGATGCAATTTGGGTTTGGATTTTTCTGACATGTGGATACATCTTGTGTTGATATTGTAGTGACTTTCGCATTTGTTCATTTTGCATGACTGTAATTTTGCACCTTAAACTTAGATTTAGATGTGTTCCCGGTGATGTTCTACAAAGTGCACAGCAGAACTTATTGAAAGTTTCTTGTAAGTGGATATTTATTAAAATTAAATGTAAAAAAAAAAATGAAGGTTACCTTTGTCGCGCGAGCAGCCACCCGGAACATAGGGATTGCCTACATACCCACCGTTGCAGTAGCATTGGTAACCAATATATGTCAGCAGGCTACCGTCGCAGCTGCTATGGTTGCTGAGGCAGGCGTAGGTCGTTGCGTTTGCCTCAGCGTCGGCACAACTTGTCTGATCCACCACATACCACCGGAGACTTGCACGGTCCGTTGTTACGCTAATCTTGTTCCACAAGGGACTTGTGTGGTTGACCCTGCTGTCCTCGCCGCGTCGCCGGACAAAGCTGAACTGAAACCCATGGAAGTTAAGATATAATGGGACGGAGCAGCACCGGTCGCCGTTGCAGTTCTGCCTGGCCGTCGTCTCCGTGATCTCGCGGCCGGGGCAGGTGGTCGAGCAGACCTTTGAGGTCGTGTTCAAGTCGTGGTTCAGCATGTACACGTCAAAGCCGCAGCCAGTGACGTTAATGCTGGAATCGAATAGAAAGAAAGATCTCCCGGGAGGTGACCAAGAGGACATGTTGTAGACGTACACGCCGGAGCGGACCGGGACGGTTTCTGCGTAGGTGATGCTTATTTTCGGCGACCAGCCGACCTCGATGCCGAAACCATGGCCGGCAGCGACCTCGGTGATGCCGTCGCGCAAGAAGAGCCTGGCCGTGCCCATGCCACCATCGACGCAGGTCAGGTTGAAGTCAGGGGCGCGGAAGCAGCCCAAGCCGATGCCGAAGGGGTAGGCGAAGCTCAGATTGCCGCATGTCTTCGGACAGCTGCGCAGCATGGCCGGCGACGGAACGACAAGATTGCCCTCCTCATACGGCCTCGCTACGGCGCCCGACATTGTCTGCGTCCCTAGCAACGCAAGCAGGAGCACGATGATGAAGCGGCACTCCATTCTCATTTCTCGCTATGCTCGATCTGTTTTAATATATGCTGTCCTAATGAACCAGCATCCTTTTTCAACTTACATTATTTATAGGCCTGGAGCACATTACCAGTCTGGTACCTAAATGTTGTTGCAAGTAAATTCGGGGCCTATCGTCCTTTTATTTTCCTACAAAATAAGAGAAAAAAAGAATGCATGCCAGCTCGCTAATTTGATGATGATGAAGAAAAAGGAATGTACAGTGGGTCGTTAGGGCATGTACAATGGTTGATAAGACAGTCTTATCTTAAGTCTTGCATGTATTTTAGAGATGACAAAAAAAGCATGTCTACAATGGTTATCTCTTAGCCTTATCTTCAATAATTTGTTATTCCTAAAATCGTGGTGAAACATATTGTGTTAAGAGATCATCTCTTAATTAAGAGAAGACAAGTCTTTTCTTGTGATTTCTCTCTCTTCCACCTCAACATTTATCCTACGTAGCACTCCTAAGATAGCACCATTATACATGCCCTTATGCGCTGCGTACTATGTGCCCAACTTCCAACGGCACCCGGACGACTTTCACCCGGAGTAGACAGCATGCCGTATCTAACACTTCAGTTGGAGCGATTCTCTCCTATCATCGAGCTTCCTGATTAATGATGACAGTGAGATTGAGATTGAGATGCAACGCAAAAGTGGCGTCAACTTTGCAGGACCTGTCCAGCTCGGTCAAGCTTTCGCGCGTAGAAAAATGTGCTCAACCTTTTTTTTCCAAGTTCAGTTGGACTGTACACGTATATGGGAAAGTAGTGGCTGCACCCACCTTCGATGCACCCACGAAGTGAATAGTAAATTCAAACAAAATAGAAAAAAAATCAAAAAAATCTGAAACTTCGTGGATGTGATCATGAGAAAATGTTTTAGGAGCTTGCAAAGTTTGGTCACCCAAAAACATCAAATGATCTCCATACAAAACAAAATACAAATAATACTCTGCACCCACATTACTGTTCATATATTTTCAGCACAAACTTTGTTTTTTTTTTTTGTACAGATCTCCTCGGATGTCATTTCGCCACCAAATTTTGGAAGCACCTAAAACATTTGGTCAAAATCACATCCACAAAGTTTCAGATTTAAAAAAAAAAATGTTTTGCTAAGTTTTTGATCGTGGGTGCAATGTCCGTGGGTGCACAAAAACCACACTCACACGTATATATAGCAAACTAAAGGCGTACATCGCTGCTTGCCCTGCTGTTCCTGACTTGTCCACATAGATCGAAAATTCGTTTTGTGTGCTGCTGGCTCCTGGTCATGTACTCTGCAGTCCAGATGAAATAAGTTTCTGCACTAATAAGGATTGTTTCCAGGGAAGTGTGTTTCCTTGCTGTTTCTTGCAAACGAGAGTGAAGCGACTGGCTACCTATCAGTTACCATATTTTTGTTTGTTTGGATCAGTCGAAGTTTCCTTCGTCCATACGATGGCAGATACCTCCACCAACGATCTGTTCATCGCCATCATCCTAAGTGCCTAACCTCCGCCCCCTGGCACACGCGACCTTGCGTCTCTGCCGTGCCGCCTCGTCATCTCGATCTGTCTGAGCCACCTCCACCATCCACTCGAATAAGCAACATGGTCAATGGGGACATAGTTGAAAAGTAAAGAGTTAAGCAAAGGAATATTCACAAACTGGAAATAAATATTTCAATACGCATTGCCATGCGTGCCGGCAGCTCAGCCTCTCAGGTCACTTTATTGCATGTACTATCATCTTCGTTGATGAAATATAGTTGAGTATATCGTCTAGCCATGTAGGCCATTGCGCGTAGCAAGTGGTATCACAAGTTCACAACCATGGTTGTAGAATACGGTGTCGTAACGAGAGGGTTTTCGCATGGTATGAATCTAAAACTTGCCGATGAATATATATAGGGCACGGTGTTTTGTGAAGCAGATGGATGCACGGTGGATGATTATGATGGTGGCTCTAGTGGAGAGGTCAGGTTCTGTCAAGGCGGCAGCCGATATGTTGGAGTGAAGGGGCGACCAAATCCTGAGAGAATATCAGGATGAGTGTGGTCATCCACAAATCTACCCGATGGAACGACCAAATTTAGTTACAGAGTCATCTAGGAAGAGGGGAATTTGAGAACTGCTCTCTTTAGGGAACGGGTGAGAACATGGCAACCTGCTTATTAGCTTGTAGTTCCCATCTTTTTTTCTAACGATAAGTACCATCCTTTTCCCAATGGTGGCCCATGAAAATCACTCGCACGATTCTGAACCATTCGTATATCATCATGTTACCTTCAAAAGTAAATTCCGCGGCAACATATTTCTTCCCATCGTTTTCTGAGGATTGGTGCATCTGTCCCCACTTGTCCTCTCAACCTAGGACGTGTTTAATTCGGGCTGGTTGAAGGACATGGACGTTGATAAGGCCAACAATCCGTGCACAATTTTGTTGAGATCTCATTTGTTTTAAACCCTGGATAGCGGTACTTTTCACTCAAAACAATCATTTCTGCATGATTTTTGTATGGTAAAAAATAAACTGAATCCTTTGTAGAATCATAATCAGAGTGAGCCAATTTAGAGTCCGGAATGTTATTGTTCTATTTAAATAGTATTTTAAGTTTTCAAAAAAAAAACTGAAAACAATTCCACATGTATATGTGTATGTATTCTACTACATGTTTGAAAATTTTCACTAAGAGATACTTGACCATATAAGCTACACAAAGAAGACAAATACATGGATCTGTAATAGAAAACTGTACATGTACTGTTTACTATTTTCAAATCCACGTAGGTTTTTCTTTTTGTGTATGCATATGGAAAAACACATGATAGGTACTTAGATCACATCTATATGTACATGTCATTATTTCCAGAATGTTTTACACATAAAAAACACCTTAGTAGCAGCTTATTTATTAGCTTGTAGTTCCTATATTTTCTTCTAATATTTTTTCCACACGGTGGCCCATGAAAACCACTTGCGCAATTGTGAGCCATTCGTGTATATGTTATCAAGTCACCTTCAAAATAGCTGTGGTGGCAACATTTTTCTTCCTATAATTTTCTGAGGATTAATGCCTCCGTCCTCACTTGTCCCCTCCACCTAGGATATGTTTAATTAGGGGTGGCTGAAAAACATGGACGTTGATAAGGACGTCGATAGGGGCACTAGGCTTTCTCAGCATCTGTCTATGAACCACACACACACACACACACACCCGTGCATGCACACTCACACACACAGGTGGGTAGACACGTACCCAAACACATGTACATCAAAAACCTAATGACCCCGCCCCCCCTCCCCCAACAAACACCCACCCATCCACCCAAGTCCCAACATGAATTAAACAAATATATACCATGTTATGTTTACTATGTAAGTGTCCCCGGTTAGCGTCTAGCATCAACTTCCATTGAAGGAAATTTCATGAATTCATTGACAAATGGCGTCGGAGGAATTCAGTCAATTAATTTTCATCAAAGGAACCTACTATTCTTAAATAGCTCATCCCCACTACAAGTAATTCTCTCAACATGCAGCCTTTCACCTCATCAAGCGTTCCATGTCAGCATCCAGTAGCACTATTTTTCAGCCATGCATCACATCCACTACCTTTAATTATTACAACATGCACTCTCCCACCTCAACAAGTCATGCATGTAATACATGTCTGCCACATCATAATTAGCCACGTAATTATCCACGTCATACATCTTACACAAACTCATGTCATTAGCATGTCATCTTATTCATGTGGTATGAAGAACTAACTGGAATTGGCTGTAGACATTGATTGTTAGGATGTATTAAAGAGTGAAAATATGAATTGAAGAAGGCAATGCATGCATACAAGTATTGGCTGGTGTGTCATCTATTCATAAATACTAACGCATTTTTTCTTGAAAAACTCTATAATGCTATAAGACTTTTTGGAGTTGCATTTATTGAAATGAAGAAAAGGAATACTAGATATTAATCTGACAGTCTAACTTGAGATGTTTTTTATTAGGAAAATTAATTAATTTTATTTCAAAAAATTCTCAAACCTTCAAGTTCCTAACTTACCAAAATAAATGTTAGGGTGTAGTAAAAATATTTTGTAGCTACATGTCTCTTACTTTTTCCGCAGCAATGCGCGGGGAATTATCTAGTTTTATTTGGTAGTCGTGGGCATGGAAGAGCATGTTGCGTGAAGCCGTGTTTACCAGGCCGCACATGGAGGAAATGATGTCTCAACTGAAATAACTACTGTTGATTAGAATATTGAATTCATGCTCCAGCCAGTTGCTCCAAAAGTCCAAATTGATGGAGAGAGGCTGGCAATATGTTTCAACACCCCCCCTCACGTCTAGGTTATTTTAATCCTTAGACATGGGATCGATATATGCCGTAGAATCTTATTTTAATACTGCATTGGCAGGGTCTTAAACTTAAGACCTCTTGGCTCTGAGGCCAGATGCTTCAAAAGTCCAAACTGATGTAGAGAGGCGACATTATATTTCAACAAAGAATACTCATCCTACTGCGAAGTGATACGTATCCGTCGTATCTATAATTTTTGATTGTTTCATGCCAATATTTTACAACTTTCACATATTTTTGGCAACATTTTATATTATTTGGGGGACTAACCTATTGATCCAGTGCCCAGTGCCAGTTCCTGTTTTTCTGCTTGTTTTTGTTTCACAAAAAATCCATATCAAACGAAGTCCAAATGCAATAAAATTTTACGGAGAATTATTTTGGAATATATGTGATTTTTGGGAGGTGGAATCATCGTAAAAGGAGGCCCACAGCCTCCACGAGCCACCAGGGCGCGTGCCCCCCCCTGGCGCGTGGTGGTACCTCGTGGCCACCTCATAAGTCAGTTGGGGCCCTTCTTCGGGCGCAAGGAATCTAATATCTGGAGAAAAATCGTGTTAAAATTTCAGCCCAATCGGAGTAACGGATCTCCGGGAATTTAAGAAACGGTGAAAGGCCAGAAAACAGAAACGCGAAACAGAAGAGAACAGAGAGAGAGATCCAATCTAGGAGGGGCTCATGCCCCTCCTCCGCCATGGAGACCAAGGACCAGAGGGGAAAACCTTCTGCCATCTAAGGGGGGAGGCCAAGCAAGAAGAAGAAGAAGGGGGTCTCTCTCCCCCTCTCTTCCGGTGGCGCCGGAGCGCCGCCGGGGGAACCATCGTGACGGCGATCTACATCAACAACCTTGCTACCGTCAACACCAACTTTCTCCCCCTCTATGCAGCGGTGTAACACCTCTTCTCCCCGCTGTAATCTCTACTTAAACATGGTGCTCAACGCTATATATTATTTCCCAATGATGTATGGCTATCCTATGATGTTTGAGTAGATTCTTTTTGTCCTATGGGTTGATTGATGATCGTGATTGGTTTGAGTTGTATGTTTTATTTTGGTGCTGTCCTATGGTGCCCTCCGTGTCGCGCAAGCGTGAGGGATTCCCGCTGTAGGGTGTTGCAATACGTTCATAATTCTCTTATGGTGGGCGGCTAGAGTGACAGAAGCTTACACCCGAGTAAGGGGGTTGTTGCGTATGGGAGTAAAGAGGACTTGATACTTAATGCTATGGTTGGGTTTTACCTTAATGATCTTTGGTAGTTGCGGATGCTTGCTAGAGTTCCAATCATAAGTGCATATGATCCAAGTACGGAAAGTATGTTAGCTCATGCCTCTCCCTCATATAAAATTGCAACAATGATTACCAGTCTAGTTATCGATTGCCTAGGGACAAATAACTTTCTCGTGTTACAAAAACTTTCTACTAAACAACTAACTTTTATTATCTTGCAAATTATTCATAGTTTTATTCTCGCAAAGTACTTCTAGTTTTATTCTTGCAAACCTATCCTATCACCTACAAAATAGTTTCATACTTGTTCTAGGTAAAGCGAACGTTAAGTGCGCGTAGAGTTGTATCGGTGGTCGATAGAACTTGAAGGGAATATTAATTCTACCTTTAGCTCCTCGTTGGGTTCGACACTCTTATACTTGTGGGTTATCAAGACCTTTTTCTGGCGCCGTTGCCGGGGAGCAATAGCGTGGGGTTGATATTCTCGTGTGTGCTTGTTTGCTTTATCACTAAGTAGTTTTTATTTTTTGTTCTATGTTGTTTTATATCTTTAGTTATGGATATGGAACACGAAACACCAAAAAAATTAGTTGTACTTGCTACTCATGGAGATGGGGAACCTCCTAAAACCCTCGATGCTCGTTATGTGGAAAACATTAAATACTATTTTGATAATCCTGATAAAACTCCATTCAACTTGATAATGGGAGTTACTTTGGATCAACGGGAATAATTTAGGGATTATCGCTTGTCTCAAAAAGGGAAACTCTTATGGGATCAAATTCATTATTTGCATTGGTATGCTCGGAATTTATGCTTAAGATATGATTATACTTGCTGCTCTGGGATGAAGGCTCCACACCTTCCCTTTTCATGTGAATTTAATGATAATGAAACCTTGGCTTCTTATGCTAATGGTATATATGATTACTATGATGTGGAACAAATAGAAGAATTTGTTGCTTTTAAGGGTGCTTAGGAAATTGAATCTTTGTTTGAAAAGTATGAAAATTATGATGATGCTGTTTACCGATCTGAAAATTTTGCTATACTTAAATATTGCTATGAGAATTATGAATACAATGCCTATATTGATCAATTTATTGAGAAAGTCTCCGCTGTCCGAGAAGAGACTAATATTTTGCAGGAATCTATGGAAGAAGAAATTGATGACACTGTGAGCTCATTAGATGAAAAAGATGATGAGAAGAGCGAAGAACAAAAGGAGGAAGAGCGGATTAGCTACCAGTGCCCACCTTCTAATGAGAGTAACTCTTCAACTCATACATTGTTTAATTTCCCTTCATGCTTACCGAAGGATGAATGCTATGATAATTGCTATGATCCCTTGGATTCGTTTGAAATATCCCTTTTTGATGAAATTGATGCTTGCTATGCTTGTGGCCATGATGCCAATTTGAATTATGCTTATGGAGATGAACTTGCTATAGTTCCTTATGTTAAACATGAAATTGTTACTATTGCACCCACACATGATAGTCCTATTATCTTTTTGAATTCTCCCAACTACACTATATCGGAGAAGTTTGTGCTTATTAAGGATTGCATTGATGGGTTGCCTTTTACTATTGCACATGATGATTTTGATGAGTATAATATGCATGTGCTTGCTGCTCCTACTTGTAATTATTATGAGAGAGGAACTACATCTCCACCTCTCTATGTTTCCAGCACGATAAAATTGCAAGAAATTGTTTATACTATGCATGGGCCTTTACTTGATGTGCATGAATTGATCTTTTATGACATGCCGATGCATAGGAAGAGAGTTAGACTTCGTTGTTACATGATATATATTACTTTGTGCTCACTACTAAATTACAAATCATTGTTAATTAAGATTGGCTTTGATATACCTTGGGATCCGGGTGGATCGGTTACATGAGCACTTTATGCCTAGCTTAATGGCTTTAAAGAAAGCGCTGCCAGGGAGACAACCCGGAAGTTTTAGAGAGTCATTTATTTCTGTTGAGTGCTTTTATAAAGTTTAAAAACAAAAAAATATAGAGGGGAACCTAAATTTTTTCAAAAAGGAAAGTGAAAGTGAGAAAGACGAACACCGTTGAAGTGGGGGACGTCCTTGAACTTTGTTCATGCCCATGGAAACTTTGTGAATCTTGATTACAGAAACTTTTCAACAAAAATAATTATCCCCTTGTACAAATCCATTGTATTATAAAAATAATGTGCCAAGATTTACCGTTAGGATGTTTAAATTGCTTGTTTGGTATGTGCAGTGCAAAAACAGAAACTTTTGCTGTAGTGCGTGAATTTACATTTTTTACTGGAACGTGCAAAAATTCTGAAATTTTTGTACAGTACTGCTATGGAAATTATTTATTTCTTCCTAATATTTCAGAATTTTTAGAGTTACAGAAGTATGGTCAAGGTTCAGATTGCTACAGACTGTTCTGTTTTTGACAGATTCTGTTTTTCATGCATTGTTTTGCTTGTTTTGATGAAACTATGGATTGTATCGGAAGGTATAAGCCATGGGGAAGTTAGAATACAGTAGGTATAATGCAAAAATAAAATATGAATGGGTTTGCAACAGTACTTAAAGTAGTGATTTGCTTTATTATACTAACGGATCTCACGAAGGTTTTGTTAAGTTCTGTGTGGATGAAGTGTTCGAAGACCGAGGAGGTATTGATATGAGAAGAATGAGGAGAGACAAGAGCTCAAGCTTGGGGATGCCCAAGGCACCCCAAGTAAATATTCAAGGAGACTCAAGCGTCTAAGCTTGGGGATACCCCGGAAGGCATCCCATCTTTATTCAACAAGTATCGGTATGTTTCGGTTTTTGTTTTGTTCACATGATATGCGTAAATTCTTGGAGCGTCTTTTGTGTTTATTTTCCCTTTTCTTTTATGCACCATGCTGGTATGAGATAGTCCTTGGTTTATTTATAGAATGCTTCATGCACTTCACTTATATCTTTTGAGTATGGCTTTATAGAATGCTTCATGTGCTTCACTTATATCATTTGAAGTTTGGATGCCTGTTTCTCTTCATCTAGAAAACCGTTATTTGTAGAATACTCTTTTGCTTCACTTATATTTATTAGAGCATGGTCTTTTGTAGAAAGAATTAAACTCTCTTGCTTCACTTATATCTATTTAGAGAGTCAACAGGAATTGGTCATTCACATGGTTAGTCAGAAAATCCTACATAAAACTTGTAGATCACTGAATATGATATGTTTGATTCCTTGCAATAGTTTTGCGATATAGAGATGGTAATATGTGGGAGGTACTAGTGAATTATTGTGGTTTAGTAAGAATATTGGTGTTAAGGTTTGTGATTCCCGAAGCATGCACGTATAGTTTCCCGTTATGCTAGGAAGTTGGAGCACAATTTATCCTTGATTGTCTATCTTTGCATGAAGGTCGGGGGCGCGCGATGGTTAACTCCTACCAACCTCCCCCCTAGGAGCATGCGTAGTAGTACTTTGCTTCGAGGGCTAATAAACTTTTACAATAAGTATGTGAGTTCTTTATGACTAATGTGAGTCCATGGATTATATGCACTCTCACCTTTCCGCAATTTGCTAGCCTCTACGGTACCGTGCATTGCCCTTTCTCACCTTGAGATGTGGTGCAAACTTCGCCGGTGCATCCAAACCCCGTGATATGATACGCTCTATCACACATAAGCCTCCTTATATCTTCCTCAAAACAGCCACCATACCTACCTATTATGGCATTTCCATAGCCATTCCGAGATATATTGCCATGCAACTTCCATCATCATCATATACATGACTTGAGCATTCATTGTCATATTGCTTTGCATGATCGTAAGATAGCTAGCTTGATATTTTCATGGCTTGTCCGTTTTTTGATATCTTTGCTACGCTAGATCATTGCACATCCTGGTACACTGCCAGAGGCATTCATATAGAGTCATATTTTGTTCTAGTATCGAGTTGTAATTTTTTGAGTTGTAAGTAAATAGAAGTGTGATGATCATCATTATTCATTATTAGAGCATTGTCCCAGTGAGGAAAGGATGATGGAGACTATGATTCCCCCACAAGTCGGGATGAGACTCCGGACAAAATAAAAAAAAGGGAGAAAAAAAAGAAAAAAAAGTGAGGCCAAAAAGAGCCCAAAAAAAAAAGAAAAAAATGAATGAGAGAAAAAGAGAGAAGGGGCAATGTTACTATCCTTTACCACACTTGTGCTTCAAAGTAGCACTATGTTTTTCATATAGAGAGTCTCCTATGCTTTCATTTTCATACACTAGTGGGAATTTTCATTATAGAACTTGGCTTGTATATTCCGATGATGGGCTTCCTCAATTGCCCGAGGTCTTGAGCAAGCAAGTTGGATGCACACCCACTTAGTTTTCAGTTTGAGCTTTCATACACTTATAACTCTTAGTGCATCCATTGCATGGCAATCCCTACTCCTCGCATTGACATCAATTGATGGGCATCTCCATAGCCCGTTGATTAGCCGCGTAGATGTGAGACTTTCTTCCTTTTTGTCTTCTCCATATTAATCTCTACCACCGCATTCTATTCCACCCATAGTGCTATATCCATGGCTTGCACTCATGTATTGCGTGGGGGTTGAAAAAGCTGAAGCGCGTTAAAAAGTATGAACCAATTGCTTGGCTGACACCGGGGTAGTACATGATTTATATTTTGTGTTAAGAAGATGGAGCATGACAAGTCTATATGATTTTGTAGGGATAGCGTTCTTTAGCATTTTTATTCTGAAAGGCATGATTGTTTGTTGGGATGCCTGAGTATTGATGTCTTTATATCAAATTATAGACTATTACTTTGAATCACTCGTGTCTTAATGTTCATGCCATAATTAGATTACATGATCAAGATTATGCTAGGTGGCATTCCACATCAAAAATTATCTTTTTTATCATTTACCTACTCGAGGACGAGCAGGAATTAAGCTTGGGGATGCTGATACGTCTTCGTCGTATCTATAATTTTTGATTGTTTCATGCCAATATTTTACAACTTTCACATATTTTTGGCAACATTTTATATTATTTTTGGGACTAACCTATTGATCCAGTGCCCAGTGCCAGTTCCTGTTTTTCTGCTTGTTTTTGTTTCACAGAAAATCCATATCAAACGAAGTCCAAATGCAATAAAATTTTACGGAGAATTATTTTAGAATATATGTGATTTTTGGGAGGTGGAATCATCGTAAAAGGAGGCCCACAGCCTCCACGAGCCACCAGGGCGCGTGCCAATTTATTTCTACAAAATTTCAGCCACCACTGTGCTCAAAAGGATTTAAGTGAAGCACTAGAGCAACTGCGTTGCTCAAAAAGTTTAAGTGAAGCACATAGAGTATTCTACAAATTATGATGATAACGTGTGGCTATCTCAAAATAGGTGTGTGCAGCAAAGATGATTGTGACAAACTAAAAAGCAAACAAAGCAAAGACTCATATCATACAAGACGCTCCAAGCAAAACACATATCATGTGACGAATAAAAATATAGCTCCAAGTAAAATTACCGATGGTTGGTAGAATAAAGAGGGGATGCCTTCCGGGGCATCCCCAAGCTTAGACGCTTGAGTCTTCCTTGAATATTACCTTGGGGTGCCTCGGGCATCCCCAAGCTTAGGCTTTTGCTACTCCATATTCCTTCATCCATCGTGATCTCACCCAAAACTTGAAAACTTCAATCACACAAAACTCAACCAAACCTTTGTGAGATCCGTTAGTATAACAAAACAAATCACTACTATAAGTACTGTTGCAAACCCATTCATATTTTATTTTTGCATTAAACCTACTGTACTCTAACTTCACCATGGCTTATACCCCCCGACACATTCCATAGATTCATCAAAACAAGCAAGTAGTGCATCAGAAACAGAATCTGTCAAAAACATAACAGTCTGTAGCAATCTATTTAAAAGCCATACTTCTGTAACTCCAAAAATTCTGAAAAATAAGGACAACGTGGGAAATTTATATACCAATACTGTGTAAAAATTTCAGATTTTTCTGACTCTCCAGTACAGAAACAAAATTCGGGCACTGGACACAAAACTTTCTGTTTTCCAAACAGCATCAATTATACTATCTCCCAAATCATCCTAAAGGCTTTACTTGGCACAAACAGTAATTAAAAACATAAAAACACTATCATACCAGTAGCATGACAGTAAAAACACACCATAACAGAAACTTATAACAAAAATTTATTTTATTCATTGGGTTGCCTCCCAACAAGCGCTATTGTTTTATGCCCCTAGCTAGGCATAATGCATAATCTCAAGTATTGTCATCTTTGGTTTTAATGATCTTAGCGGGGGTTTTCTCAACCCCAGGAGGCTCTTTACGTTTCCCATTATTCTCAGAAAAAGAGGCAATCTTAATATCCAAAATATACAATCGCTTATTGCATAGAGAAATCAAGGTGTTCGTGCGATTGAGATTTCCACTAATATTTTTAAGAGGCTTGTTAGACTTTTGCAACTCAACCAAATTTTTCTGCATATCACCCAATTTGTCTAGTATTTGAACCCCCTCTTGAGTAAAAGCAAAACTCTTTTGTGGTGGAGGAACACCCAATATGCCTTCTATTATTTCATAGGCGGTATTGGCCTCACTCTCAATAAAATTCCCGTTTGCGGCAAAATCCAAAAGTTGTCTATGATGCAAGGTTAATCCTATATAGAAATTGCGAAGCAAAATTTTTAAATCCCCTTTTACGGAACAAACACTGTAGGACTCCATTAACCTATACCAAGCATCTTTAAGATTTTCTCCTTGTCTCTGTTTGAAGTAAAGCACTTCAAAATCCGGGGACAAAGGAGGGATAGAGACACTAGTCATGACGACAAGACAAGCAAACGAGAAAAAGGCAAAAAGGCAACGGAAAATATTTTTGTATTTTTGTGAAAACTTTTAGAAGTGGGGGAGATGAAAACGAGAGGCAAATGGCAAATAAAGTAAATGCAAGGAGATGAGTGTTTGTGCAAAGGTACTTGATAAATGTTGATGATGTCTCCCCGGCAACGGCGCCAGAAATTCTTCCTGCTACTTGTAGCTTGCGTTGGTATTTCCCCGAAGAGGAAGGGATGATGCAGCACAGTAGAGTAAGTATTTCCCTCAATTATGAAACCAAGGTTATCGAACCAGTAGGAGAATCACACAACACCTAGTAAGCAGTACCTGCACACAAGCAACAAATCCTTGCACCCAACGCAAACAAGGGGTTGTCAATCCCTTGGCGGTAAGATTGCAAGATTAAATTGTATTTGATAGATTGATAGATTGCAGCAAAAATACTAAATAAAATAAATAAAAGAAAATGGCAGCAATATTTTTAGGGTTTTAGTAATATGATTTTGATAGACCCGAGGGCCATAGATTTCACTAGAGGCTTCTCTCGAGAAAATAGCATACGGTGGGTAAACAAATTACTGTTGGGCAATTGATAGAAAAGCAAATAATCATGACGATATCCAAGGCAATGATCATGTATATAGGCATCACGTCCAAGATTAGTAGACCGACTCCTTCCTGCATCTACTACTATTACTCCACACATCGACCGCTATCCAGCATGCATCTAGTGTATTAAGTCCATAAGAACGGAGTAATGCCTTAAGAACGATGACATGATGTAGACAAGAAAAACTCACGAATTAATAAACCCAATGAAGAGATCCCATCTTTTTACCCTTAGTAGCAACGATACATACGTGTCATGTCCCTTTCTGTCACTGGGATTGAGCACCGCAAGATCGAACCCACTACAAAGCACCTCTTCCCATGGCAAGATAAATCAACTTAGTTGGCCAAACCAAATCAATAGATCGGAGAAGAAATACGAGGCTATAATAATCATGCATAAAAGAGTGCAGCAAAGACTCAAATAATTTCATGGATAATCTGATCATAAACTCACAATTCATCGGATCCCAACAAACACACCGCAAAGAAAGATTACATCAGATAGATCTCCAAGAGCATCAAGGAGAACATTGTATTGAACGTCAAAAAGAGAGAAGAAGCCATCTAGCTACTGCCTATGGACCCGAAGGTCTGTAGTAAACTACTCATGCATCATCGAAGAGGCAGCAAGGTTGATGTAGAGCCCCTCCGTGATCGATTCCCCCTCCGGTAGATTACCGGAGAAGGACCCCAGATGGGATCTCTCTGGAACAGAAGCTTGCGGCGGCGAAAAAAGTATTTCGTGGACTCCCCTGAGGGTTTCTGATTTTTCTGGAATTTATAGTGCTAGAATTAGGTCAAACGGAGCTTGGTGGGGCCCACGAGGCATCAGGGCGCGCCTGCCCCCCCAGGCGCGCCCTGGTGGCTCGTGGGGCCCACCAAGGTCTTCTGGCCTCCCCTCAAAGCTTCTGGTATTCTTCTTGCCTAAGAAAAAATCTCCAAAAAGTTTCACTATATTTGGACTTCGTTTGATATTGATTTTCTGTGAAACAAAAACAGAGCCGAAAACAACAACTGGCACTGGGCACTAGGTTAATAGGTTAGTCCCCAAAAATGATATAAAATTGCTGTAAATGATTATAAAAACATCCAAGATTGATATTATAACAGCATGGAACAATAAAAAATTATAGATACGTTGGAGACGTATCAACTGCTTTAAGCCGTATAGAGAACGATGTAGTCGCAACACCTTTCCACCGGTTTGACTTGACTCAAACCCAGGAGGTATATGCATGTATACTTCTTCTTGGAGATCACCATGAAGGAAAGCATTCTTCACATCCATCTGGTAAATATCCCAATCAAGGTTTATAGCACATGACATAAGTGTCCTTACCGAATTCATCTTTGCCATCGGTGCAAAGGACTCTTCATAGTCGATTCCATATGTTTGTGTGTAGCCCTTCGCCACAAGACGGGCTTTATACCTCTCCACCTTTCCCTCCGGGGTGTTCTTAATAGTGAAAACCCACTTACAACCTACAGGTTGCTTACCTGGTGGTAGATCCACAAGCTCCCAAGTCTCATTCTTCTCCAAGGCTTTCATCTCATCAAGCATTGCTTCCTTCCATTTTGGATCCTCTGTAGCTATTTTCTAATTAGATGGTATGGAGACAGAGTCTAAAGAGGCAATAAAGCTTTTGAAGGGTGGATTACAATATTCATAGGAAATGAAATTGGCAATATCATGTTTATAATCTTTGAGGTGTCCTGGAATGTTTCGATTTCTAGTAAGTTTTCGCAAAGCAATCGGTAGATTATTTTCAGGAGCAAGGGTAGATAATTGATTTTCACTCTGCCCCGCGGTGCTAATAGGAGTGGCGGAACTACATGGGTTAGTGTTAGTACCTAGGTTCTCATGCATGTGAAGCTCACCGTCTTGTGAAGGAAGTGAAGAATTTTCTGTCGCCTTTTGTGTGTCTCCATGACCAGAACCATTATTGCACCCATCATTATTTGTCTCCTCCCCCTGATTTTGAGCATTATCTAGAATGGGTAAACCACCCAAAGTGGAAACAAGAATGGGGCTTAATGGAGAGTCTCCATTACCACTCTCCCCTTCTTGTTGCACTTCACGTGGGGATAAGGCAATGCCGGTGGCACTTGTTGAGCCATAATATGATTCATGCTCACGGAATGTCACATCCATGCTCACAAAAAACCGGCGGTCCGAAGGGCACCAACATCTATAACCCTTTTGTGAGGAGGAATAACCCATGAAAACACATTTGAGAGCACGGGGATCTAATTTTCCAACAGAATTCCTATAATCATGCACAAAGCACACACACCGAAAGACCTTTGGAGGAACTACAAAGTCATTAGATTTCAAGAGACACTCAGCGGGAGTCTTGTGACCAAGAACCTGAAGAGGCATACGGTTTATCAAATATGTTGCATTTTTTATTGCTTCCACCCAAAGAAATTTAGGCACATTCATTGTAAACATAAGTGAGCGTGCAACCTCAAGCAAATGTCTATTTTTACGCTCTGCAACACCATTTTGCTCCGGATTGTCAACACAGGTAGTTTGATGTTCAATGCCATTTGAGGCAAGGAACTGTCCAAACTCATTGTTGATATATTCAGTACCATTGTCTGAACGCAAGGTTTTAATAGTTGCCCCATGTTGATTTTTAATGAGAGCACATAAATCTTTAAAAACCAAGAACACATCACACTAGTAGAAAACAGGGCTTTCGTCATAGCTCGACGGACACATTAGTCCCGGTTGTATTACGAACCGGGACTAATGTGAGCATTAGTCCCGGTTCGAGCGGCTAGGGCATCAGTCCCGGTTCAAATGGGACCTTTAGTCCCGGTTGGAGACACCAACCGGGACTAAAGGTTCCGATACCCTTTAGTCATCGTTGCTATGATGCAGGGAGAAGGGATGGAGGCAACCAATCAACATGCAAATATTGGTTTTTTGTCTGCATTAGCTCATGGGCGCGTGGGCCGGCCCATATGCTCGCTCGCTTCAGCGAGTCGTAAGGCTCGACTTGCTGAACGCGAGGAATAGTCCTGCCCCCCTTCCTGCCCTAGCGTACGTGGTGGACTCGTGGTCTTGGGCCAAATTTCGGCCGGGCTCGGTTGGACCGGTCAGAAACCAAGCCTGACCAAAAGTTTCCGGCCGAAAATTACTATCCTGACCGGCCATCTCTTTATGGGCCAGTGTAGGAGATATGCCCTAGAGGCAATAATAAATGTTATTGATTATCTCCCTGTTCATAATTAGGTTTATGTTCCATGCTATAACTACAATGATTCTCGAGTCTACAAATAAAACGAGGCTCGGAGGAAGACTCATTTGCACGTGTGGAATAATAAACGGTAAAATGTATTCCTAGTCAAGCCTCTATGACTGGCTCAAGTATTGCATGATGATCCTGTTTTCCTGATCATGGGCATGGCTATGCCGGCAATTTTGAGGGCACAATTGTTGGTAGAACACTTGTGTTGAATCGACCCGATTGATGTTATGCTATGAGATACATTCGTCATAAGTTAATGGTTAATAACACAGGAAGTTAATGTTTGCATAATTCCTTAGACCATGAGAGTATCGAGTTTCTTCATGCTTGCTTCATGAACTTTGGGGTTTGTTAAACGTCATCCGTAAATGGGTGGCTATTACGGCGGCTTACGGGTTCATGGAAAAGTATGTCAAGTAACTTGATAGCTCAAGATTGGGATTTGCTCCTCCGACGATGGAGAGATATCTCTGGGCCCTCTCGGTGTTACGGTATCCATCATCGTCTGGCCAGACACAGGGTGATTCGATCACAGGGATGCCGGAACACGGGAACGAGAAAAGAGAACAAAAACCGACAACGAGGTAACTGGCATTGTGGACAAGTGTTGATCCACGAGGATGCCGATGTTTCTCACCTCGGGTATTTGTAACATATTGTGAAGCAACAGGAATAGCTCACGGCAACTGGAGGTTCACTCGAATATTTATTCGTGTGGGTATAGGGATCGATATGGGTGTCCACGGCTCCGATGTTGATCATTGATCGGAAGGGGTTCCGGGTCATGTCTATGCTTCACCGAACCTATAGGGTCACACGCTTAAGGGTCATCTATCTGCTGAATACTAGACAGGGAGTCTGAGAGAAAATCACCAAAAAAGTTTCGGACGCCGGAAAAGTTTCGGACAGCGGAAAAGTTCCGCAGAGAGGTCACCGGATGAGTTCCGGTGAAACTGAAAAGTTGTTTCAGAGGATACCATAAAGTCAAATTGGTTTTGGCACATGCCTGATAATTCTTGGAGGGTGCCAGAATCATTCTGGAAACTTTCTGGAATTTTCCGGGATGAAAACCGGAAATGTTCCGGAGCTGCCGAAACCGCTTCAGATGCTTTTCGCAGATGAAATCACTAAACCGGAATTGTTCCGGCTCGCGTTGAAAATTATTTTGGTGGGTACTAGAATTGTTCTAAGCCCACATGAATATTTTCAGTTCGATCAGACGCTGAAAAATGTCGTCGTGAATAGTGAAAGTCCTTTTTGGGATATTTATTGGAAAGCCACCTTTTGGGGCTTTTCCCAAAAGGCTTCTAGAAGGGCTTGGGGATCAAGGAACCCCCTTTGGGGGGCCCCCATGAAGGTGGGACGTTCACATGTGCAGCTCCTCCATGGAGCTCCACATGGCATCCCATTTTGCACTTAACACCCTCATGTGTGAGCTAGTGCATGGGAGTTTTTGGGTTTTATTGTAAAACCACCCTACCCCTTGGTTTTCCTATAAATAGGAGGTGAGTGGGCTGCCATCTCACACACTCTTGCTCTCATACACAAAGCCATGCATGATCTGGCATTCTTCTCTCCCTCCCAGCGAAATAGTTTCGTAGAGCCGAAAGGCTGTCTGGGTTCCGGCAGGAACTAGTTCTGGATGGCGAAGCCCTACCGGATAGATGACACCGTATGTGTGCAACTCTGTAGAGAGATCGTAGTTTCGGTCTTAGTTCGAGAGTGCCTCCCGAAGGGCTGTCCGTGTGACCGTCCGAGTTTTGGAGGTCCTCCCGAAGGGCTGTCCGAGTGACAGTCCGAGTTTCGGAGGTCCTCCCGAAGGGCTGTCCGCGACACCGTCCGGGGGACTGTGCGACCGCCTCCCGGAGGGCTGTCCGCGGGGCAGATGAGGGTATACATCCTCGCGGTTGGGAGGTTGTAAAATCCTAGCCGCGGGGATCTGCACCGCCGTTCGTCATCGACTCTACTTCCGCTGCGCTACGAGTCGGTAACGAAAATGATCAAACCTTGTATGCAGTCTCCATAGTGGTCCTGGGCTGGTGCGTAGGTCGGAAATTTTTTGTTTTCTGCTGCGTTACCCTACAGTGGCATCAAGAGCCGTGCTATGCGTAGATGCAGGTTGCGATCTAGAATACATAGAGATGTATGGGTGTTGCACAATATAATTAGGTAGTAGATGAGATCTATTGCTGAAAATTATTTGTGCGGGTAGCAGATGAAGTCTGTTACCCGATGTTCTTGTTGCTTCCCTAGAATTTGCATATTTCTGATCTTGATAACAGTATGGTGGAGTTTCAATGTTCTGGCAATCCGCGATCCTGATTGATCAACGAAGTGCTAACAGTTCATTGAATTCCACCATAGTTAAAAAGAAAGATGAAATTTCGCAGACGAAAGGGCAATGCAGATATGATCTGCACGGGGGTCATGCGTATGACGAAGTTTAGTATGGGGCTCGAGATTTTATTATCTCGTGTTTCATACACCCCACAATGTTAATCTAGCGACTTGGATTATCATGCTTGATGATGGACGTTGGTAGCTTCGGTTTGTTTCGACACCTTAGAAGCCACGTAAAATAAAATTTTGCATGAACCGATTAGAGGCGTCTAACTTGGTTTTGCAGGATGGTTTGCATGTGCATATGATGTGGTATAGCAGTGTTCATAATAATTTAATTATGTATGAGATGACTATATGATGTAAATTGATTAACATGACCTGCGTGTCATGATTCGGCATGATGGCTGGAGCCATATGATTGCACTTTAATGACCTGCGTGTCAACCTTATGTAATGCACTTATTTTATTAGCTATAGAGATAGCAATATTATTTGGTGCATCGACAAGGTGGTGGCAATCTTCGCGAAGGTGAACACCGACGCGAATGCCGAAGACGAAGAAATGAAAGAGTTCTCCGTCAGAAAGGGCTATACCATATCTTGCTATTATGAATTGCCTGAGATGTTTATCCCTTATGATGCACCCTTCTTGATTGCATGGTAGTCGCTTTTTATTAGGGTGATCTCTCACAAAAATATCAAGTAGTTAGTGTTCTCCCAAGTGTAGCACCGTCACGGCACCTAACTTTTCGGGGTGCGCCATGCTGACATGGGTACGAACGATTATGGATGTGTGAGGCGGGTGAGTTAAGACCTCGCAGCGAGATCACTTGGTTGTCTTGACGTTCAGGCATGAAAGTCATGAGCTCGGAACACATGCATCGAAAGATGAACAAGAGTCACATAGAGATGTGATCGGCAAGTTTGCCTAACAATTGAAGTTCTCGTCATCAGTGATGCTCACCATCAATGGCGTTGAATTGAAATTCGTGTCTTGAATCATTCACAATCAATTATGAGAGATATTGATTTGAGTGGGAGCGCACTGTAGAATTAATTCTTTTAATTCTCAGTGCAATTAATTTTGAACACTGTCTAAGTGTGATTTGCAAAATAGTTGTAGAACAATGGCTCGTGTTTCCACCTTCCCTGTTAAAATTGAATAGCTGTTAAATATCTGGTTAAAACTTTACGGTTGGTAACGTAATGTGAGGATTGTCCTCAAGAGTGCCGAGAAGGACTTTGTCCTATCGCATACTTTCGGTATTCTCCCGCTAATGCTATGGATGATATGACTCTCGTCCTTCGATCCAAAAGCTAAAATTCCGTTACGGTCAAGTGAAATATGTTTGCTTCCATGAGACCTGAACTTCGAAAGTTTTGGGATAGTTATGTGATATTCATGGAACTGAAAATTAATTTTCAGATACAAACAAAGGCTGAAAGATATGAGATATCTAAAGCCATGTTTGTTTGCAAACTATTAGTAAAAGTGTTTACTAGGCATTTGACTGATAAGAGGGGATCCAGAAGAACGCATGTCATATGATGATGGTGAATAAAACGACAACTTAAAGAGAAAGGAAGTGTCCGAAGGGTGTTAGTGAAACTTTCACGCCTAGGAAGTCCGGGGCTATCGCCACTCTTAAGTTGGGTGCTTCTTCTGAGAGTAGGAGAAATACTAAAAGTTAAACTGTTAGAAGTATAATGGCAAAAGGATAGAAGACTGGAATATCCAGCTCATGTATGAATGTCATACAGGTTTTTGATGTATAGAAGGTTGGTTAAAGATATAGTTCTTGGGAATTATGGTTAAACATGTTAATCACTAATTCTTGGGTATTGTGAGTTAATCACAAAGATACCCGCTCGATTGCATTCTGTTGCAACTCGGTGTAAGAACTACTACAGCCTAAAAGACTAGCCAGGAATGAGGTTTAGATACACACAGGGAACATAGTAAATGTTACTATACCTTCCATTAGTGTATTCCCTATGTATTTACTTTCATAATTCATTTTAGAGTTTTACACTCTGGCCCATTGCATAAAGTATCTTGCAAGAAGGTTATTCATAAGAGAACTTTTGATGTTCGATGTTATGAATAACATAGGGGCCATACTTTCATTATGAATGAGATGTATGTTATGAATATTGATATTAATACAGTACCTCTGTATTTACTTTCATAATTCATTTAGAGTTTCATACACTCTAGCCCTTTGCATAAGGTATTTTGCAAGAAGGTTATTCATAAGAGAACTTTTGATGTTCGGTGTTATGAATAACATGAAGGGCCATGCTTCCATACAGGATGGGATGTATGCTATGAATATTGATGGTAATATGATACATCCATAACACTGACGCTAAATGTCGCAAGACTAAAAGAATACCACACAAGTGTGGCACTGCATTTGGTCACATTGGAGAAACCCGCATGGAAAATTCCATTATGATGGATTTTGAAGTTGTTTGATTTTGAATCATCTGACACTTGCAACTTTCCTCTGAAAAGTGAAGTGACTGAAATACCGTTCACAGGCCATAAGGAACGAGCAAAGGACATATTGGTGATCATACATTATGATGTGTGTAGTCCAATAAATGTTGTTGCAAGTAGTGGATTTATCTATCTTCAGAAATGACTCAAGTAGATATATGGATATTTACTTGATGAGACGTAAGTCTGGACTTTTTGAAATCATTCGAAAGGTTTTCAATACGAAGAAGAAAATATTGTAACAAGAAAATTATGTTTCTACAATTCGATTGCAGAAAGGAATATTTGAGTTACAAGTTTAGCGAATGTCTGATGAGTTGTGAAAGGGGTTTCATAACTTGCACCTCCCGGAACACCACTACAAGTGGAGAGTCCGTGTAGATGTAATCGAACCATTTATGACATGGTAAGATCAAAGATGACATAAATAAATTTGCCATTATCCCTTTTAAAGTGATGCTTTAGAGACTGCGGCTTTTACACTGAAAAGAGCTCCATCGGGTCTGTGGAAATGACGTCATGGTATGGTACGCCCAACCATGTTATATCTTTTCTTAACATTTGGATTATGGGGCTTGTGTAAAAGGTTACAAACCTATTCCAAATCAGACAAGTGCTACTTTGTAGGTTATCCCAAGTCATTGGGTATTCCCCCACCACTATACCGGGGCAAATAGGTTTGCCACAAAGAACGGTATGCTTTTTGAAGATAATAGTTCTTTCAAAAGGTGAGTGGGAGGACAGTGCAACTCGACGAGATAACCAGTATCTTCGTCATCAGATCAAAGGAAAGAAACCTTGGAAGTGATTCCGGAGTTTCCTACTACGACTGATACAGAAGTCTCTACAATAAAATGTATGGACTTCAGTCGAACTTGCAACTGAACCCCGTAGGCAAGGCTCGTGCAAACCTCTCAGGTGCGCAAACGAGATATTGTTGTTGGACAATAGTATACCTACGATACACAAGGAAGCGTTGATGGGCCCTGACTCCGGAATTGGCTAAATGCCAATACAATCCGAGATAGTTTCCATATAAATGTTTCAAGATTAAAACCTTGATACACCTTTCGGAAGACTTAGAGTCTAAACGAATATTTATGGAACTAAAAACTGATACGGATAAAAATGTTTTATCCATAAAGCTCGACTTGTTGAAATAACAAGTTCAAGGAGTTGACTGCGATGAGGTTGTTTCACCGTAGCGATGCTTGAAGTCGGTTCGGGTTGAACTAGCAATTAATACATATTTCAATCATGAGATATGAAACATGGATGACAAAGGGACTTCCATCTGATGGAAATGAAACCTAGGACTTATATGTGATACAGTCCAAAGTAATTTGTCGATCCAGAGGATGCTAGTAAGTATGCAAACTTCAGAGTTCCAGCGATGGACAGAAGAGAGCAAAGTGGAGTTGGAATCTTCGTTTTTGATGAAATGGTCAAAAGAGTTTGACTTCATCAAATGGGTAACGAAGATGCTTGTGATTCAAGAAAGTAAGTGGGAGCATAATAATATTTCTAAAAACCTTGTGTGCTTGACACATTGTTAATTGGAAATAAAATTTCTTGACACGAATTATTACTTCATTTGAAAATAGTTTTTCGATGAAGTACTTAGGCTAAATAGCCTCAATATTAGGCATGATGATCTATGGAGATAGATTTACCTAATGGGGCGAAGAAGAGATGGACATCGACGGGGAGCCATTGTTCAAAGACGAGCTGACCACCCAAGCCGGCGCAAACAAGAAGCGCAAAAGCAAGTGGACGAAGGCATACACGCAGCTGGAGGACAAGCTCCTTTGTGAGTGTTGGAGGGACATTGGACAAGACCCCAAGGTTGGCGCCGAGCAAATGGCATCTACCTTTTGGCTTCGTGTTCATCGTGAGTACCATGAACGCAAGAAGTTCACGCCATACCAAATGGAGAGCAAGCGTGGGTGGGTGTCTCTCTCGAAGCGATGGAGGGTCATACAACAAGAGTGCAACAAGTTTTGTGCAACCCTTGAGAGCATCCAGGCACGTCCCGTGAGCGGCCTCGGCATGAAAGACATGGTATACATGCGGCCATCTTCGTTTCCGTTGTGCTTGCATGTGTACTAGCACGTCCATTTAACCATATGCTGGCACAACATTCATTTGTAGGCATTCAAGGCCCAACATGACGGCAAATCCTTCAACCTCAGCCATTGTTGGATGGTCATCAACGGGGAGGAGAAGTTCAAGGCACAATATGCCGCCCTCAAGGCGCGTGGAGGGGCGGAAGCCATTGAGGAGCATGGTGAGGGCAAGAAGCCACAGCCGCGGGGGAGGACCAACTCCAAGAAGGACGACAAACGCGATGCGGCGTGCTACTTGTAGACTGTGTTGGTATTTTTCTCGAAGAGGAGAGGATGGTGCGGTATAGTAGAGATAAGTATTTTCCTCAGTTAAGAACCAAGGTTATCAATCCAGTAGGAGAACCATGCAAAATCCCGTAAGCAGCACCTACACACACAAAAGCAAACATTTGCACCCAACGCAAATAAGAGGGTTGTCAATCCTCTTAGCGGTTATTTGCAAGGATCAAGTCTGATAATGATAAATAGATAAAGTAAATTACTAAATAAAATAAAAGTAAATAAATTGCAGTAAGGTATTTTTGGATTTTTATATATGATAAAGTAGACCCGGGGACCATAGTTTTCACTAGAGGCTTCTCTCTCGAGCGCAGAACATACGGTGGGTAAACAAATTACTGTTGGGCAATTGATAGAAAAGCAAAAAATTATGACAGATTCATGGCAATGATCATGTACATAGGTATCACGTTCGAGACAAGTAGACCGAAACGATTCTGCATCTACTACTATTACTCCACCCATCGACCGCTATCCAGCATGCATCTAGATTATTAAGTATAAAAACGGAGTAACGCCTTAAGCAAGATGACATGATGTAGACAAAGTAAATTCAAGCAATATGATTAAACCCCATCTTTTTATCCTTAATGACAACAATACAAATACGTGTCATGTCTCTTTCTGTCACTGGGATTGAGCACCGCAAGATTGAACCCATCACAAAGCACCTCTCCCATTGCAAGATAAACCAATCTAGTTGGCCAAACCAAATCGATAGATCGGAGAGAAATACAAAGCTATAATAATCACGCATAAAAGAGTTCAGTAAATACTCAAATATTTCTCATGAATAATCTGATCATAAACTCACAATTCATCGGATCGCAACAAACACACCGCAAAAGAAAATTACATCAGATAGAACTCCAAGAACATCGAGGAGAACTTTGTATTGAAAATCAAAGAGAGAGAAGAAGCCATCTAACTACTAGCTATGGACCCGTAGGTCTGTGATAAACTATTCACACATCATCAGAAGGGCAGCAAGGTTGATGTAGAAGCCCTCCGTGATCGATTCTCCCTCCGGCAGAGTACTGGAAAAATCCTCCAGATGGGATCGCAGAAGAACAGAGGCTTGCGGCGGCGGAAAGTTTTTTTTCTTCTGGCTCTCTGTGGGTTTCCCAATATTTGTGAATTTATAGAAGTGGAATTAGGTCAAACGGAGTCACGTGGGCCCCACAAAGCAACACGGCGGCCCCCCTCCCCTGGGGGCGCGCCCTGTTGCCTTGTGAAGCCTCCGTGAGCGGCGGCGCCGGGGACTTGGGGAAGGAGAGGAAGAGGGGGCGGGGGCACGCCGACGCCATTGGAGCGGAGCGGAGGGGAGCTGACCGAAGCTTTGGCTCGCCGTGGTGGGAGCGGTGGCCTTATCCGCTTCGCCGTCGTCGGAGCAAGACGGGCAGCACAAGGCCGAGCTACCGGGCTGTTGTAACACATTTGGTCCATTAGAGAATAAGTACTGGACCTGAGCCCAGGATTTTCGGCCAGATAAACCACTAGATTACATTTTTTTTCCACCTAAAAAAAACTAGATTACATTTTTTTTGAGTTCTAAGATTACTTTTTTTATTACGTCGGTAATAATATTATATTCTCACATTTAGTAAAAAAATAACTACATCCTCACATTTCTTATTTTTTGTGGAAATTTGATACAGCATACATTAGGCTCAAGCATTTAATGAAAATATTATTTCTAGCCATGTAAATATATATTATATTTCCTCTATTTTAATTTAGGCACATCTCCAAAAGCTCGTGTACCAATGTAAAGTCATCATTTTCCGCGCACGCCAGATGGACCAGAGTTTTCTCCTCGTTTTCACTTCGCCATGGGCAATGATCACCCTTCCGGTCAGTGGCGGACCTAGAATCGCAGGCTTGGGGGTGCCATGGTTCAAAATTTATACTAAATATCATCATAATCTCAACAAATAGTCTGAAAATAGCATCGGCTTGATGGGTATTTAGTGTTAAGTTTATAGTAAATTTTATTTTGCAATTTTGGAGGGGGTGCCATGGCGCCCACAGCACCCCCTAGATCCGCCCCGGCTTCCGATGAGTGATGGATGGCTCGGGGGCTGGTAATATTGCAGCTCCTTCATGATGGCACCCTGCAGTATTCCGTGTCAATTGTTTTGGTGTTGCTACTATTGGAGCTATCATTCTATGACCTCCTGAGTTTGCCTCTATGCTGTCCTCTAGTATTACGTGTTGCTCTCTCCTTTTGCAAGTGGCACTAGTCCAGAAACCTTTATAGGCGAAAGTTATTAGTGGGCGCGCCCTAAGGAACATGTCACTGGTATCTGGTCAAAATACTAGCGGTGTTGTAAAAAATGGCGCACCATCTAATGGGCACATAGTAAAAGGGGCCCAACAGCTAGCCTTGAAGAAATTACCTGTGGCATGCGGGCAAAATGCATATATACACATGCCACTAGTAACTGGACAATTTACTAGTGGTGTGTGCATATATGTGCACACACACTAGTAATCTCTGGATCATTTTAATATTAATATTTTTTATTTATAAGTCTAAATTAAATGATTATTTTTTACATTTTTGTAAATAAATAGATTTATTCGATAGAATTAATTTAAATTTTTGTTGACCATATTTAGATTGTATAGAAATGAAATATCAATAATATGCAAGTAATATATGTTAGTTTGAATTTTTTTAGCGAACGTCTAGATTTTTCTTCATTTGTTTGCTTTGAAACCTTTCTACACTTAGCATATATCATTACATATGTTATGTAGAAATTTAGCATTTTTAGGATTCATTTGATATATTTAAGTCATTAAGTGTATTTCTAGACATTTAACGGATATAGTTGAAATTTGAACTGCAAGTACACAAAATAATAGGTACAAATGGGTTGAAAAAACTTCTTTATGTTATTGGTCTATTTTAAGCTTTGTACTATAATAGAAAAGTAATTCCAAACATCAGGTTGCCAATACTTGACCACCACACCAGAGCTTATTGATTTTTAATTATAAAAAATGTGAACAAAGTCTGAAAAATACGAAACTTGACGTGGTGTCATGATATGACACCTAGAGGTAATGGTAAAGTTTTGAGAAGGTTCAGCATAAGTTGTCATGCAAACTGCTTATAAACAAAACCAACTTCGAGGAATAAGTTCGAGAGGGAACGGATCAGTTTTGAGGGCGAAGTGATGAATGTTTTCACTACTTGACCATAAACTTTTTCTATACTCGACATACACCTTTACATATTCCACGTTAAAATTTTGAATTTTTTAGGGTCCATTTGCTATTTTTAAGTCATGAAGTGCATTCAAAATTCCTTGGAGATGCACCACAAACTTTGTGAAACATTTTGAAATTTTAAGCACACACTCTCAAGGTCATATCATGATTCCCCTACAATTTTCATATTTTGTTTGACTTCATTTACTTTAGAAAAATAACAGTAGAAAATGCATGGGTTCCACTTTTGATGCATTTGCCAAAGAGCTCCAAGGGGATGCGACGGGCCGGAGCAGGGGTGAAGCCTATCGCCAGGCGCACTTTGCTTACGGCGGCACTTGCTGGTAGCCAGCCGCCAGCTGTCGGTGTCAGCACGGGGAGGGACGGCGGCGTCTGCTGGCCGAAGTGCCCGGGAAGCAGGCAACGGATGATCCATGGGCACCCAATTGGAGGCGCCAAAGACGACCGTGGCATGCGTCCGTGGCAGGGAGGCCGTCGACGGGCTGACGAGACTTGTCTCCCTCTAGCAGCGCTCATGCTCAGGCCAGCAGTGGAGAGGGAGGCGGAGCTGTGCGTGCGGCCGGTGGCATGGACGCACACGGCAGCAGCCTCTATCTCGATCCCATGGGTGGCGCGCTAGGGTACGCGGGCCGGAGCAGCCTTACGGAGGTCACCTAGGACTAGAGCGACCTCGCCGAAGGCCTCGATGCCAACGTCCTCCTCCTGCTGCCCGCCGCACGCTAACTGCTCGATGAAAGGCCGAGGTGAGTTAGAATGAGAAGGAAGAAGACAATTCACCATGGTTTGCCACATGGACGCAGACCCGGTCAAAACCACCCAAAGCGGTTCAAGGGACTAAACTTATTGGGTTTAAGAAGTTAAGGGACTAAGATTTTCCGGTTTTGGAGTTGAGGGACCATTTCTATACTTTCAAAGAGTTTAGGGACGAAAAATATTTTTTTTCATATTATTATAACGCTAATTAGTGTACCAGAGTTGATCCTGCTTTGTCTAATACCTCATTTTGCATGTGCTGATACATTTCAATCTCTATCTTTCACCAATCTCGTGTTTTCTTTTTTGCCACTCAAGAATTAAGCTAGACAACCTACATAGAATAGTCTAACAGGATCACACAAAGTTTGGTATAATGTCTCTTCACAACAGGCCTGTGAAGTAAAACTTACACTACCGACTACATGGCTACATGGTGCCTGGCCTTAAAAACGTACATATGTGCTTATTTATTGATACAAAAGGACGGATGATCAGAGGCGCACTAAGCGTAGAGGCTAGATTTATACACACATCTAGCGTGAAACACCATCATATGACATGAACTCTTGCTCAAAGCTATAGCACTGTTTGATGTTTTCAGATGGCAAATTAGCATTGGCACAATCAGAAGCGACCAACTGATGTGAGCTACCTTTTTCTCTTGCTGGAGTTAGCAGTGGTTCCTTCTCTTGTCCATTCCCAGGATCAACATGGCACAGTTTTAACCTTTCTGTTTGTAGAACCCTCAAAGCCATCTCCACCTGCTTCATGGTTGGTCTATCCTCGCCTCGAAGCCTCAAGCACATCTCTGCAAGGGAAGCCACGCTGCTAATCTCTTCCTCAGTTGCTTCATCCAGAACTTGGGCAGTCACTATTTCTGTAACTGGCCTCGCTTTCAACCCTGAAAGAAAATAGTTTGATAAGTTCTGCTTTGAGCCTGACTCACTTGTGAATATTGGCTCTTTTCTGACAAGTAGCTCAATTAGTACAACGCCAAAACTGTAGACATCACTTTTCTCATTCAGTTGTCCAGTGTGGTAATACTCAGGATCCAAGTACCCAAACGTGCCTTGTACATTTGTCACAATGTGAGTTTGGTCAATAGAAACTAGTCTCGAAGCCCCAAAATCAGCAACTTTAGCTGTGTAGTTTCCATCCAATAGTATATTGGATGATTTCACATCACGATGAAAAACCGATATCGAGGCTGCGGAATGGGGATACGACAGGGCTCCTGCAGCTTCCACTGCAATCCTTACGCAATCATCCCAAGATAAACAACTAGTGCTAGAATCAGAATGAAGAATACCAAACAACGATCCATTGGGGATAAAATCGTACACTAACAGAGGTACCTCGGTTTGAAGACAACATCCAAAGAGCTTTACATGTTTCGGTGGTTTATCTGGGAGAGGATGGCGACCTCATTGATGAATTGATTGATCTCACCTTCCTCGATGACCTTAGACCTTTTTATGGCCACTACCCTTTGGTCAGATAGTATGCCTTTATAAACCATGCCGTGTCCTCCACGGCCAACAATACGTGTTTGATGGAAATTGTTTGTTGCCTTTTCTAGCTCTTCCACGGAAAAAATCCTTGTCTTGTCACTTGCATTTTCATCTGATGATATTAGTTGTTCTAAAAGAAGACCTTGGTTTTTCTTGAAATATTTCCTCCTTGACTGTCTTCGGATGTATCTTTTCCATCTTTGTACAATGAAAAACCCACACAAGCTGAGAACTAAAACCCCAAAGCCAGTACTCAGCCCAATGATTATACCTGAAAATATGAAATGTACGCCCGTTAGCTAGTGTGTTGCATTGTATATTCATTTTTGCTTATTTGGCAGTGCAATGGATCTGGAGAACTCACCTAAGAAAAGGTTTTGTCTTTTTATCGAAGTACATTGCATTGTTGTAGTATCATAGTCCATTTTATCAGGACACTTGCTGCAATAGTAGCCTCCCACGGTATTATGACAAACCTCTTTATTGCATATACCTCTTTTATTGTTGCACTCATCAATATCTGCACCCACATCTCATCTATATTAGCCAGTCAGAGGCTAATTTATTATACAACAAATTGCTAGCTAGGTCACCATCTTGTACAAAAGGTTAGAATAGATAATTTTTCTATACACACACACACACACACACACACACACACACAAACATAGATTACCTTGACAACCTGTTGGGACGTATGGATTTCCATGAAAGCCTGATGAGCATTTGCAGCGGTAACCATAGAAACCATTCATCGTAGAGTTAACAAGTAAACATGTGCTATTGATGCTGACACATGCATACCTAGACCTGTCCATCTGTGCCTCTTGGCAGGTGAGGTTAGCGACAGCCCACTGCACCGATGATGTTTCCCAAGAACTACTCATATACAAATTAGATTCTTCGTCAATGTAATTCCTTGAAAATTGCAGGTTGTAATATGCCCTGTAATTAATTTCAACGCGCCCATCCTCAAGATTTATGTAGTTCACTTTTCACCATCATCTTTCATTTGGAGTGTCGTATTAGCGCAGTTCAGCTGAAATACCTTCCTCGCAAAGCAACCGTCTTCTAGGCCGAATGGAAATAGGATGTCAATGTTCCCACATCGCCGCGTGCAATTTTGCACTCGTTGAATTGGGCTATATCCTATTTTCACAAAAAAAGCATAATTTTATTTAGATGAAATGTAATATGCAACATTGCATTTAATATAACAAGCAGAATTAAGAACACAATTTCGTAAGTTGATAATACTATGTGCATGTACCCTATGTTTGAATAGTGATGTATTTCGGGGATCTGGTGGATGTGCATATACTGTAAACATTCATAACTATGATGATGTTTCTCAAAGAGTTTGCGAATATGGTGCGTGCATGTGCATATATGATGAATATGATTTCAACATTTCACGTATCTATTGCTTTGTATATTGTGGTGTGAAGGTGATATGATGACAAATTAAGCATTTACTGCATCCCATGTTCCATATGTCTCTCAGGGTTCAACTGCTTGACGTGAGGCAAGAGCACAGGTTCAAAGGCAACTCACATACCGATATATTCACTATTTAAAGATTAAAATAAGATTACATATTGTAGAGACCAATGTTTCAGGACAATGTTTTTTTTTTTTGAAACCATCACCGGTGGAGGGGGGGGAGGCTCTGCACATGAATATATTTCAAACCTTTTGATTTACAGGAGTTTATAGGACAGGCGAGAGGATACAATATTTGAGCTTATGCTCCTAAACACCTTTGAGTTTCTGGCATCCCAGATCTTCCATAAGATCAGAAGGACGACGAAAGGCCAAATAGACGAGGGCAGCCCATTGGTCATAGGAGTAGTCCAAATGGCTGTTTTAGGAAAATGTGGGATCCACATTTAAATTTTAGGTATTGTGTGGATAGTTAAGATGCATTGTTGAACGTTAAGCGGTCACTACAATATTTCCATGTGCAGTAGGTTAACAGTTTACACTTAAATACATTAGTAGCTAGGTAATGAACCCAATACGCATCAATTGAATTAGAAATGAATCTGTCATCTTGTCAGTTCACACCTATAGACTACTCCACAAAGTTCCTGTTTTTCTTAAGTTTTTTACAAACTCTCTCACTTTTATATGGATACCCATGGAATATTGTAACCATAAATAGTCATCAAATATGTCCATCTATGTGGCTAGTAATTTCGCAAAATAAAAAAGTCAAAGGAATATATAAGTTTCAATGTAGCGTCGTCTGTACCCACTTAGAAATATATGAGGAAGTAGTACAACATACTATTTGAGAAGCGTATCGAAATCATGAATTTTTTTGAAGATGAAGCCCGCATGAATTCTAAAATATTGAAAAAGATTCATCTCTATGTATCCCCTCACAAAAGTTCTAGTCAAAATCTCGCACTGAGGAAAACAAAAGACAAATACTACCATGCAGCTAATCCAAACTCTATTATTCCTGGCAGAATTTGACATTTTCTCTATAGATGCATGGATGCAATTTGGGTTTGGATTTTTCTGACATGTGGATACATCTTGTGTTGATATTGTAGTGACTTTCGCATTTGTTCATTTTGCATGACTGTAATTTTGCACCTTAAACTTAGATTTAGATGTGTTCCCGGTGATGTTCTACAAAGTGCACAGCAGAACTTATTGAAAGTTTCTTGTAAGTGGATATTTATTAAAATTAAATGTAAAAAAAAAAATGAAGGTTACCTTTGTCGCGCGAGCAGCCACCCGGAACATAGGGAT
Organism: Elymus sibiricus; assembly: GCA_039707655.1. NCBI lineage: Eukaryota > Viridiplantae > Streptophyta > Magnoliopsida > Poales > Poaceae > Elymus > Elymus sibiricus. The sequence goes on from CM077674.1 coordinate 34,262,389, forward strand.
TGCCTACATACCCACCGTTGCAGTAGCATTGGTAACCAATATATGTCAGCAGGCTACCGTCGCAGCTGCTATGGTTGCTGAGGCAGGCGTAGGTCGTTGCGTTTGCCTCAGCGTCGGCACAACTTGTCTGATCCACCACATACCACCGGAGACTTGCACGGTCCGTTGTTACGCTAATCTTGTTCCACAAGGGACTTGTGTGGTTGACCCTGCTGTCCTCGCCGCGTCGCCGGACAAAGCTGAACTGAAACCCATGGAAGTTAAGATATAATGGGACGGAGCAGCACCGGTCGCCGTTGCAGTTCTGCCTGGCCGTCGTCTCCGTGATCTCGCGGCCGGGGCAGGTGGTCGAGCAGACCTTTGAGGTCGTGTTCAAGTCGTGGTTCAGCATGTACACGTCAAAGCCGCAGCCAGTGACGTTAATGCTGGAATCGAATAGAAAGAAAGATCTCCCGGGAGGTGACCAAGAGGACATGTTGTAGACGTACACGCCGGAGCGGACCGGGACGGTTTCTGCGTAGGTGATGCTTATTTTCGGCGACCAGCCGACCTCGATGCCGAAACCATGGCCGGCAGCGACCTCGGTGATGCCGTCGCGCAAGAAGAGCCTGGCCGTGCCCATGCCACCATCGACGCAGGTCAGGTTGAAGTCAGGGGCGCGGAAGCAGCCCAAGCCGATGCCGAAGGGGTAGGCGAAGCTCAGATTGCCGCATGTCTTCGGACAGCTGCGCAGCATGGCCGGCGACGGAACGACAAGATTGCCCTCCTCATACGGCCTCGCTACGGCGCCCGACATTGTCTGCGTCCCTAGCAACGCAAGCAGGAGCACGATGATGAAGCGGCACTCCATTCTCATTTCTCGCTATGCTCGATCTGTTTTAATATATGCTGTCCTAATGAACCAGCATCCTTTTTCAACTTACATTATTTATAGGCCTGGAGCACATTACCAGTCTGGTACCTAAATGTTGTTGCAAGTAAATTCGGGGCCTATCGTCCTTTTATTTTCCTACAAAATAAGAGAAAAAAAGAATGCATGCCAGCTCGCTAATTTGATGATGATGAAGAAAAAGGAATGTACAGTAGGTCGTTAGGGCATGTACAATGGTTGATAAGACAGTCTTATCTTAAGTCTTGCATGTATTTTAGAGATGACAAAAAAAGCATGTCTACAATGGTTATCTCTTAGCCTTATCTTCAATAATTTGTTATTCCTAAAATCGTGGTGAAACATATTGTGTTAAGAGATCATCTCTTAATTAAGAGAAGACAAGTCTTTTCTTGTGATTTCTCTCTCTTCCACCTCAACATTTATCCTACGTAGCACTCCTAAGATAGCACCATTATACATGCCCTTATGCGCTGCGTACTATGTGCCCAACTTCCAACGGCACCCGGACGACTTTCACCCGGAGTAGACAGCATGCCGTATCTAACACTTCAGTTGGAGCGATTCTCTCCTATCATCGAGCTTCCTGATTAATGATGACAGTGAGATTGAGATTGAGATGCAACGCAAAAGTGGCGTCAACTTTGCAGGACCTGTCCAGCTCGGTCAAGCTTTCGCGCGTAGAAAAATGTGCTCAACCTTTTTTTCCAAGTTCAGTTGGACTGTACACGTATATGGGAAAGTAGTGGCTGCACCCACCTTCGATGCACCCACGAAGTGAATAGTAAATTCAAACAAAATAGAAAAAAAATCAAAAAAATCTGAAACTTCGTGGATGTGATCATGAGAAAATGTTTTAGGAGCTTGCAAAGTTTGGTCACCCAAAAACATCAAATGATCTCCATACAAAACAAAATACAAATAATACTCTGCACCCACATTACTGTTCATATATTTTCAGCACAAACTTTGTTTTTTTTTTTTTGTACAGATCTCCTCGGATGTCATTTCGCCACCAAATTTTGGAAGCACCTAAAACATTTGGTCAAAATCACATCCACAAAGTTTCAGATTTAAAAAAAAAAATGTTTTGCTAAGTTTTTGATCGTGGGTGCAATGTCCGTGGGTGCACAAAAACCACACTCACACGTATATATAGCAAACTAAAGGCGTACATCGCTGCTTGCCCTGCTGTTCCTGACTTGTCCACATAGATCGAAAATTCGTTTTGTGTGCTGCTGGCTCCTGGTCATGTACTCTGCAGTCCAGATGAAATAAGTTTCTGCACTAATAAGGATTGTTTCCAGGGAAGTGTGTTTCCTTGCTGTTTCTTGCAAACGAGAGTGAAGCGACTGGCTACCTATCAGTTACCATATTTTTGTTTGTTTGGATCAGTCGAAGTTTCCTTCGTCCATACGATGGCAGATACCTCCACCAACGATCTGTTCATCGCCATCATCCTAAGTGCCTAACCTCCGCCCCCTGGCACACGCGACCTTGCGTCTCTGCCGTGCCGCCTCGTCATCTCGATCTGTCTGAGCCACCTCCACCATCCACTCGAATAAGCAACATGGTCAATGGGGACATAGTTGAAAAGTAAAGAGTTAAGCAAAGGAATATTCACAAACTGGAAATAAATATTTCAATACGCATTGCCATGCGTGCCGGCAGCTCAGCCTCTCAGGTCACTTTATTGCATGTACTATCATCTTCGTTGATGAAATATAGTTGAGTATATCGTCTAGCCATGTAGGCCATTGCGCGTAGCAAGTGGTATCACAAGTTCACAACCATGGTTGTAGAATACGGTGTCGTAACGAGAGGGTTTTCGCATGGTATGAATCTAAAACTTGCCGATGAATATATATAGGGCACGGTGTTTTGTGAAGCAGATGGATGCACGGTGGATGATTATGATGGTGGCTCTAGTGGAGAGGTCAGGTTCTGTCAAGGCGGCAGCCGATATGTTGGAGTGAAGGGGCGACCAAATCCTGAGAGAATATCAGGATGAGTGTGGTCATCCACAAATCTACCCGATGGAACGACCAAATTTAGTTACAGAGTCATCTAGGAAGAGGGGAATTTGAGAACTGCTCTCTTTAGGGAACGGGTGAGAACATGGCAACCTGCTTATTAGCTTGTAGTTCCCATCTTTTTTTCTAACGATAAGTACCATCCTTTTCCCAATGGTGGCCCATGAAAATCACTCGCACGATTCTGAACCATTCGTATATCATCATGTTACCTTCAAAAGTAAATTCCGCGGCAACATATTTCTTCCCATCGTTTTCTGAGGATTGGTGCATCTGTCCCCACTTGTCCTCTCAACCTAGGACGTGTTTAATTCGGGCTGGTTGAAGGACATGGACGTTGATAAGGCCAACAATCCGTGCACAATTTTGTTGAGATCTCATTTGTTTTAAACCCTGGATAGCGGTACTTTTCACTCAAAACAATCATTTCTGCATGATTTTTGTATGGTAAAAAATAAACTGAATCCTTTGTAGAATCATAATCAGAGTGAGCCAATTTAGAGTCCGGAATGTTATTGTTCTATTTAAATAGTATTTTAAGTTTTCAAAAAAAAAACTGAAAACAATTCCACATGTATATGTGTATGTATTCTACTACATGTTTGAAAATTTTCACTAAGAGATACTTGACCATATAAGCTACACAAAGAAGACAAATACATGGATCTGTAATAGAAAACTGTACATGTACTGTTTACTATTTTCAAATCCACGTAGGTTTTTCTTTTTGTGTATGCATATGGAAAAACACATGATAGGTACTTAGATCACATCTATATGTACATGTCATTATTTCCAGAATGTTTTACACATAAAAAACACCTTAGTAGCAGCTTATTTATTAGCTTGTAGTTCCTATATTTTCTTCTAATATTTTTTCCACACGGTGGCCCATGAAAACCACTTGCGCAATTGTGAGCCATTCGTGTATATGTTATCAAGTCACCTTCAAAATAGCTGTGGTGGCAACATTTTTCTTCCTATAATTTTCTGAGGATTAATGCCTCCGTCCTCACTTGTCCCCTCCACCTAGGATATGTTTAATTAGGGGTGGCTGAAAAACATGGACGTTGATAAGGACGTCGATAGGGGCACTAGGCTTTCTCAGCATCTGTCTATGAACCACACACACACACACACACACCCGTGCATGCACACTCACACACACAGGTGGGTAGACACGTACCCAAACACATGTACATCAAAAACCTAATGACCCCGCCCCCCCTCCCCCAACAAACACCCACCCATCCACCCAAGTCCCAACATGAATTAAACAAATATATACCATGTTATGTTTACTATGTAAGTGTCCCCGGTTAGCGTCTAGCATCAACTTCCATTGAAGGAAATTTCATGAATTCATTGACAAATGGCGTCGGAGGAATTCAGTCAATTAATTTTCATCAAAGGAACCTACTATTCTTAAATAGCTCATCCCCACTACAAGTAATTCTCTCAACATGCAGCCTTTCACCTCATCAAGCGTTCCATGTCAGCATCCAGTAGCACTATTTTTCAGCCATGCATCACATCCACTACCTTTAATTATTACAACATGCACTCTCCCACCTCAACAAGTCATGCATGTAATACATGTCTGCCACATCATAATTAGCCACGTAATTATCCACGTCATACATCTTACACAAACTCATGTCATTAGCATGTCATCTTATTCATGTGGTATGAAGAACTAACTGGAATTGGCTGTAGACATTGATTGTTAGGATGTATTAAAGAGTGAAAATATGAATTGAAGAAGGCAATGCATGCATACAAGTATTGGCTGGTGTGTCATCTATTCATAAATACTAACGCATTTTTTCTTGAAAAACTCTATAATGCTATAAGACTTTTTGGAGTTGCATTTATTGAAATGAAGAAAAGGAATACTAGATATTAATCTGACAGTCTAACTTGAGATGTTTTTTATTAGGAAAATTAATTAATTTTATTTCAAAAAATTCTCAAACCTTCAAGTTCCTAACTTACCAAAATAAATGTTAGGGTGTAGTAAAAATATTTTGTAGCTACATGTCTCTTACTTTTTCCGCAGCAATGCGCGGGGAATTATCTAGTTTTATTTGGTAGTCGTGGGCATGGAAGAGCATGTTGCGTGAAGCCGTGTTTACCAGGCCGCACATGGAGGAAATGATGTCTCAACTGAAATAACTACTGTTGATTAGAATATTGAATTCATGCTCCAGCCAGTTGCTCCAAAAGTCCAAATTGATGGAGAGAGGCTGGCAATATGTTTCAACACCCCCCCTCACGTCTAGGTTATTTTAATCCTTAGACATGGGATCGATATATGCCGTAGAATCTTATTTTAATACTGCATTGGCAGGGTCTTAAACTTAAGACCTCTTGGCTCTGAGGCCAGATGCTTCAAAAGTCCAAACTGATGTAGAGAGGCGACATTATATTTCAACAAAGAATACTCATCCTACTGCGAAGTGATACGTATCCGTCGTATCTATAATTTTTGATTGTTTCATGCCAATATTTTACAACTTTCACATATTTTTGGCAACATTTTATATTATTTGGGGGACTAACCTATTGATCCAGTGCCCAGTGCCAGTTCCTGTTTTTCTGCTTGTTTTTGTTTCACAAAAAATCCATATCAAACGAAGTCCAAATGCAATAAAATTTTACGGAGAATTATTTTGGAATATATGTGATTTTTGGGAGGTGGAATCATTGTAAAAGGAGGCCCACAGCCTCCACGAGCCACCAGGGCGCGTGCCCCCCCCTGGCGCGTGGTGGTACCTCGTGGCCACCTCATAAGTCAGTTGGGGCCCTTCTTCGGGCGCAAGGAATCTAATATCTGGAGAAAAATCGTGTTAAAATTTCAGCCCAATCGGAGTAACGGATCTCCGGGAATTTAAGAAACGGTGAAAGGCCAGAAAACAGAAACGCGAAACAGAAGAGAACAGAGAGAGAGATCCAATCTAGGAGGGGCTCATGCCCCTCCTCCGCCATGGAGACCAAGGACCAGAGGGGAAAACCTTCTCCCATCTAAGGGGGGAGGCCAAGCAAGAAGAAGAAGAAGGGGGTCTCTCTCCCCCTCTCTTCCGGTGGCGCCGGAGCGCCGCCGGGGGAACCATCGTGACGGCGATCTACATCAACAACCTTGCTACCGTCAACACCAACTTTCTCCCCCTCTATGCAGCGGTGTAACACCTCTTCTCCCCGCTGTAATCTCTACTTAAACATGGTGCTCAACGCTATATATTATTTCCCAATGATGTATGGCTATCCTATGATGTTTGAGTAGATTCTTTTTGTCCTATGGGTTGATTGATGATCGTGATTGGTTTGAGTTGTATGTTTTATTTTGGTGCTGTCCTATGGTGCCCTCCGTGTCGCGCAAGCGTGAGGGATTCCCGCTGTAGGGTGTTGCAATACGTTCATAATTCTCTTATGGTGGGCGGCTAGAGTGACAGAAGCTTACACCCGAGTAAGGGGGTTGTTGCGTATGGGAGTAAAGAGGACTTGATACTTAATGCTATGGTTGGGTTTTACCTTAATGATCTTTGGTAGTTGCGGATGCTTGCTAGAGTTCCAATCATAAGTGCATATGATCCAAGTACGGAAAGTATGTTAGCTCATGCCTCTCCCTCATATAAAATTGCAACAATGATTACCAGTCTAGTTATCGATTGCCTAGGGACAAATAACTTTCTCGTGTTACAAAAACTTTCTACTAAACAACTAACTTTTATTATCTTGCAAATTATTCATAGTTTTATTCTCGCAAAGTACTTCTAGTTTTATTCTTGCAAACCTATCCTATCACCTACAAAATAGTTTCATACTTGTTCTAGGTAAAGCGAACGTTAAGTGCGCGTAGAGTTGTATCGGTGGTCGATAGAACTTGAAGGGAATATTAATTCTACCTTTAGCTCCTCGTTGGGTTCGACACTCTTATACTTGTGGGTTATCAAGACCTTTTTCTGGCGCCGTTGCCGGGGAGCAATAGCGTGGGGTTGATATTCTCGTGTGTGCTTGTTTGCTTTATCACTAAGTAGTTTTTATTTTTTGTTCTATGTTGTTTTATATCTTTAGTTATGGATATGGAACACGAAACACCAAAAAAATTAGTTGTACTTGCTACTCATGGAGATGGGGAACCTCCTAAAACCCTCGATGCTCGTTATGTGGAAAACATTAAATACTATTTTGATAATCCTGATAAAACTCCATTCAACTTGATAATGGGAGTTACTTTGGATCAACGGGAATAATTTAGGGATTATCGCTTGTCTCAAAAAGGGAAACTCTTATGGGATCAAATTCATTATTTGCATTGGTATGCTCGGAATTTATGCTTAAGATATGATTATACTTGCTGCTCTGGGATGAAGGCTCCACACCTTCCCTTTTCATGTGAATTTAATGATAATGAAACCTTGGCTTCTTATGCTAATGGTATATATGATTACTATGATGTGGAACAAATAGAAGAATTTGTTGCTTTTAAGGGTGCTTAGGAAATTGAATCTTTGTTTGAAAAGTATGAAAATTATGATGATGCTGTTTACCGATCTGAAAATTTTGCTATACTTAAATATTGCTATGAGAATTATGAATACAATGCCTATATTGATCAATTTATTGAGAAAGACTCCGCTGTCCGAGAAGAGACTAATATTTTGCAGGAATCTATGGAAGAAGAAATTGATGACACTGTGAGCTCATTAGATGAAAAAGATGATGAGAAGAGCGAAGAACAAAAGGAGGAAGAGCGGATTAGCTACCAGTGCCCACCTTCTAATGAGAGTAACTCTTCAACTCATACATTGTTTAATTTCCCTTCATGCTTACCGAAGGATGAATGCTATGATAATTGCTATGATCCCTTGGATTCGTTTGAAATATCCCTTTTTGATGAAATTGATGCTTGCTATGCTTGTGGCCATGATGCCAATTTGAATTATGCTTATGGAGATGAACTTGCTATAGTTCCTTATGTTAAACATGAAATTGTTACTATTGCACCCACACATGATAGTCCTATTATCTTTTTGAATTCTCCCAACTACACTATATCGGAGAAGTTTGTGCTTATTAAGGATTGCATTGATGGGTTGCCTTTTACTATTGCACATGATGATTTTGATGAGTATAATATGCATGTGCTTGCTGCTCCTACTTGTAATTATTATGAGAGAGGAACTACATCTCCACCTCTCTATGTTTCCAGCACGATAAAATTGCAAGAAATTGTTTATACTATGCATGGGCCTTTACTTGATGTGCATGAATTGATCTTTTATGACATGCCGATGCATAGGAAGAGAGTTAGACTTCGTTGTTACATGATATATATTACTTTGTGCTCACTACTAAATTACAAATCATTGTTAATTAAGATTGGCTTTGATATACCTTGGGATCCGGGTGGATCGGTTACATGAGCACTTTATGCCTAGCTTAATGGCTTTAAAGAAAGCGCTGCCAGGGAGACAACCCGGAAGTTTTAGAGAGTCATTTATTTCTGTTGAGTGCTTTTATAAAGTTTAAAAACAAAAAAATATAGAGGGGAACCTAAATTTTTTCAAAAAGGAAAGTGAAAGTGAGAAAGACGAACACCGTTGAAGTGGGGGACGTCCTTGAACTTTGTTCATGCCCATGGAAACTTTGTGAATCTTGATTACAGAAACTTTTCAACAAAAATAATTATCCCCTTGTACAAATCCATTGTATTATAAAAATAATGTGCCAAGATTTACCGTTAGGATGTTTAAATTGCTTGTTTGGTATGTGCAGTGCAAAAACAGAAACTTTTGCTGTAGTGCGTGAATTTACATTTTTTACTGGAACGTGCAAAAATTCTGAAATTTTTGTACAGTACTGCTATGGAAATTATTTATTTCTTCCTAATATTTCAGAATTTTTAGAGTTACAGAAGTATGGTCAAGGTTCAGATTGCTACACACTGTTCTGTTTTTGACAGATTCTGTTTTTCATGCATTGTTTTGCTTGTTTTGATGAAACTATGGATTGTATCGGAAGGTATAAGCCATGGGGAAGTTAGAATACAGTAGGTATAATGCAAAAATAAAATATGAATGGGTTTGCAACAGTACTTAAAGTAGTGATTTGCTTTATTATACTAACGGATCTCACGAAGGTTTTGTTAAGTTCTGTGTGGATGAAGTGTTCGAAGACCGAGGAGGTATTGATATGAGAAGAATGAGGAGAGACAAGAGCTCAAGCTTGGGGATGCCCAAGGCACCCCAAGTAAATATTCAAGGAGACTCAAGCGTCTAAGCTTGGGGATACCCCGGAAGGCATCCCATCTTTATTCAACAAGTATCGGTATGTTTCGGTTTTTGTTTTGTTCACATGATATGCGTAAATTCTTGGAGCGTCTTTTGTGTTTATTTTCCCTTTTCTTTTATGCACCATGCTGGTATGAGATAGTCCTTGGTTTATTTATAGAATGCTTCATGCACTTCACTTATATCTTTTGAGTATGGCTTTATAGAATGCTTCATGTGCTTCACTTATATCATTTGAAGTTTGGATGCCTGTTTCTCTTCATCTAGAAAACCGTTATTTGTAGAATACTCTTTTGCTTCACTTATATTTATTAGAGCATGGTCTTTTGTAGAAAGAATTAAACTCTCTTGCTTCACTTATATCTATTTAGAGAGTCAACAGGAATTGGTCATTCACATGGTTAGTCAGAAAATCCTACATAAAACTTGTAGATCACTGAATATGATATGTTTGATTCCTTGCAATAGTTTTGCGATATAGAGATGGTAATATGTGGGAGGTACTAGTGAATTATTGTGGTTTAGTAAGAATATTGGTGTTAAGGTTTGTGATTCCCGAAGCATGCACGTATAGTTTCCCGTTATGCTAGGAAGTTGGAGCACAATTTATCCTTGATTGTCTATCTTTGCATGAAGGTCGGGGGCGCGCGATGGTTAACTCCTACCAACCTCCCCCCTAGGAGCATGCGTAGTAGTACTTTGCTTCGAGGGCTAATAAACTTTTACAATAAGTATGTGAGTTCTTTATGACTAATGTGAGTCCATGGATTATATGCACTCTCACCTTTCCGCAATTTGCTAGCCTCTACGGTACCGTGCATTGCCCTTTCTCACCTTGAGATGTGGTGCAAACTTCGCCGGTGCATCCAAACCCCGTGATATGATACGCTCTATCACACATAAGCCTCCTTATATCTTCCTCAAAACAGCCACCATACCTACCTATTATGGCATTTCCATAGCCATTCCGAGATATATTGCCATGCAACTTCCATCATCATCATATACATGACTTGAGCATTCATTGTCATATTGCTTTGCATGATCGTAAGATAGCTAGCTTGATATTTTCATGGCTTGTCCGTTTTTTGATATCTTTGCTACGCTAGATCATTGCACATCCTGGTACACTGCCAGAGGCATTCATATAGAGTCATATTTTGTTCTAGTATCGAGTTGTAATTTTTTGAGTTGTAAGTAAATAGAAGTGTGATGATCATCATTATTCATTATTAGAGCATTGTCCCAGTGAGGAAAGGATGATGGAGACTATGATTCCCCCACAAGTCGGGATGAGACTCCGGACAAAATAAAAAAAAGGGAGAAAAAAAAGAAAAAAAAGTGAGGCCAAAAAGAGCCCAAAAAAAAAAGAAAAAAATGAATGAGAGAAAAAGAGAGAAGGGGCAATGTTACTATCCTTTACCACACTTGTGCTTCAAAGTAGCACTATGTTTTTCATATAGAGAGTCTCCTATGCTTTCATTTTCATACACTAGTGGGAATTTTCATTATAGAACTTGGCTTGTATATTCCGATGATGGGCTTCCTCAATTGCCCGAGGTCTTGAGCAAGCAAGTTGGATGCACACCCACTTAGTTTTCAGTTTGAGCTTTCATACACTTATAACTCTTAGTGCATCCATTGCATGGCAATCCCTACTCCTCGCATTGACATCAATTGATGGGCATCTCCATAGCCCGTTGATTAGCCGCGTAGATGTGAGACTTTCTTCCTTTTTGTCTTCTCCATATTAATCTCTACCACCGCATTCTATTCCACCCATAGTGCTATATCCATGGCTTGCACTCATGTATTGCGTGGGGGTTGAAAAAGCTGAAGCGCGTTAAAAAGTATGAACCAATTGCTTGGCTGACACCGGGGTAGTACATGATTTATATTTTGTGTTAAGAAGATGGAGCATGACAAGTCTATATGATTTTGTAGGGATAGCGTTCTTTAGCATTTTTATTCTGAAAGGCATGATTGTTTGTTGGGATGCCTGAGTATTGATGTCTTTATATCAAATTATAGACTATTACTTTGAATCACTCGTGTCTTAATGTTCATGCCATAATTAGATTACATGATCAAGATTATGCTAGGTGGCATTCCACATCAAAAATTATCTTTTTTATCATTTACCTACTCGAGGACGAGCAGGAATTAAGCTTGGGGATGCTGATACGTCTTCGTCGTATCTATAATTTTTGATTGTTTCATGCCAATATTTTACAACTTTCACATATTTTTGGCAACATTTTATATTATTTTTGGGACTAACCTATTGATCCAGTGCCCAGTGCCAGTTCCTGTTTTTCTGCTTGTTTTTGTTTCACAGAAAATCCATATCAAACGAAGTCCAAATGCAATAAAATTTTACGGAGAATTATTTTAGAATATATGTGATTTTTGGGAGGTGTAATCATCGTAAAAGGAGGCCCACAGCCTCCACGAGCCACCAGGGCGCGTGCCAATTTATTTCTACAAAATTTCAGCCACCACTGTGCTCAAAAGGATTTAAGTGAAGCACTAGAGCAACTGCGTTGCTCAAAAAGTTTAAGTGAAGCACATAGAGTATTCTACAAATTATGATGATAACGTGTGGCTATCTCAAAATAGGTGTGTGCAGCAAAGATGATTGTGACAAACTAAAAAGCAAACAAAGCAAAGACTCATATCATACAAGACGCTCCAAGCAAAACACATATCATGTGACGAATAAAAATATAGCTCCAAGTAAAATTACCGATGGTTGGTAGAATAAAGAGGGGATGCCTTCCGGGGCATCCCCAAGCTTAGACGCTTGAGTCTTCCTTGAATATTACCTTGGGGTGCCTCGGGCATCCCCAAGCTTAGGCTTTTGCTACTCCATATTCCTTCATCCATCGTGATCTCACCCAAAACTTGAAAACTTCAATCACACAAAACTCAACCAAACCTTTGTGAGATCCGTTAGTATAACAAAACAAATCACTACTATAAGTACTGTTGCAAACCCATTCATATTTTATTTTTGCATTAAACCTACTGTACTCTAACTTCACCATGGCTTATACCCCCGACACAATCCATAGATTCATCAAAACAAGCAAGTAGTGCATCAGAAACAGAATCTGTCAAAAACATAACAGTCTGTAGCAATCTATTTAAAAGCCATACTTATGTAACTCCAAAAATTCTGAAAAATAAGTACAACGTGGGAAATTTATATACCAATACTGTGTAAAAATTTCAGATTTTTCTGACTCTCCAGTACAGAAACAAAATTCGGGCACTGGACACAAAACTTTCTGTTTTCCAAACAGCATCAATTATACTATCTCCCAAATCATCCTAAAGGCTTTACTTGGCACAAACAGTAATTAAAAACATAAAAACACTATCATACCAGTAGCATGACAGTAAAAACACACCATAACAGAAACTTATAACAAAAATTTATTTTATTCATTGGGTTGCCTCCCAACAAGCGCTATTGTTTTATGCCCCTAGCTAGGCATAATGCATAATCTCAAGTATTGTCATCTTTGGTTTTAATGATCTTAGCGGGGGTTTTCTCAACCCCAGGAGGCTCTTTACGTTTCCCATTATTCTCAGAAAAAGAGGCAATCTTAATATCCAAAATATACAATCGCTTATTGCATAGAGAAATCAAGGTGTTCGTGCGATTGAGATTTCCACTAATATTTTTAAGAGGCTTGTTAGACTTTTGCAACTCAACCAAATTTTTCTGCATATCACCCAATTTGTCTAGTATTTGAACCCCCTCTTGAGTAAAAGCAAAACCCTTTTGTGGTGGAGGAACACCCAATATGCCTTCTATTATTTCATAGGCGGTATTGGCCTCACTCTCAATAAAATTCCCGTTTGCGGCAAAATCCAAAAGTTGTCTATGATGCAAGGTTAATCCTATATAGAAATTGCGAAGCAAAATTTTTAAATCCCCTTTTACGGAACAAACACTGTAGGACTCCATTAACCTATACCAAGCATCTTTAAGATTTTCTCCTTGTCTCTGTTTGAAGTAAAGCACTTCAAAATCCGGGGACAAAGGAGGGATAGAGACACTAGTCATGACGACAAGACAAGCAAACGAGAAAAAGGCAAAAAGGCAACGGAAAATATTTTTGTATTTTTGTGAAAACTTTTAGAAGTGGGGGAGATGAAAACGAGAGGCAAATGGCAAATAAAGTAAATGCAAGGAGATGAGTGTTTGTGCAAAGGTACTTGATAAATGTTGATGATGTCTCCCCGGCAACGGCGCCAGAAATTCTTCCTGCTACTTGTAGCTTGCGTTGGTATTTCCCCGAAGAGGAAGGGATGATGCAGCACAGTAGAGTAAGTATTTCCCTCAATTATGAAACCAAGGTTATCGAACCAGTAGGAGAATCACACAACACCTAGTAAGCAGTACCTGCACACAAGCAACAAATCCTTGCACCCAACGCAAACAAGGGGTTGTCAATCCCTTGGCGGTAAGATTGCAAGATTAAATTGTATTTGATAGATTGATAGATTGCAGCAAAAATACTAAATAAAATAAATAAAAGAAAATGGCAGCAATATTTTTAGGGTTTTAGTAATATGATTTTGATAGACCCGAGGGCCATAGATTTCACTAGAGGCTTCTCTCGAGAAAATAGCATACGGTGGGTAAACAAATTACTGTTGGGCAATTGATAGAAAAGCAAATAATCATGACGATATCCAAGGCAATGATCATGTATATAGGCATCACGTCCAAGATTAGTAGACCGACTCCTTCCTGCATCTACTACTATTACTCCACACATCGACCGCTATCCAGCATGCATCTAGTGTATTAAGTCCATAAGAACGGAGTAATGCCTTAAGAACGATGACATGATGTAGACAAGAAAAACTCACGAATTAATAAACCCAATGAATAGATCCCATCTTTTTACCCTTAGTAGCAACGATACATACGTGTCATGTCCCTTTCTGTCACTGGGATTGAGCACCGCAAGATCGAACCCACTACAAAGCACCTCTTCCCATGGCAAGATAAATCAACTTAGTTGGCCAAACCAAATCAATAGATCGGAGAAGAAATACGAGGCTATAATAATCATGCATAAAAGAGTGCAGCAAAGACTCAAATAATTTCATGGATAATCTGATCATAAACTCACAATTCATCGGATCCCAACAAACACACCGCAAAGAAAGATTACATCAGATAGATCTCCAAGAGCATCAAGGAGAACATTGTATTGAACGTCAAAAAGAGAGAAGAAGCCATCTAGCTACTGCCTATGGACCCGAAGGTCTGTAGTAAACTACTCATGCATCATCGAAGAGGCAGCAAGGTTGATGTAGAGCCCCTCCGTGATCGATTCCCCCTCCGGTAGATTACCGGAGAAGGACCCCAGATGGGATCTCTTTGGAACAGAAGCTTGCGGCGGCGGAAAAAGTATTTCGTGGACTCCCCTGAGGGTTTCTGATTTTTCTGGAATTTATAGTGCTAGAATTAGGTCAAACGGAGCTTGGTGGGGCCCACGAGGCATCAGGGCGCGCCTGCCCCCCCAGGCGCGCCCTGGTGGCTCGTGGGGCCCACCAAGGTCTTCTGGCCTCCCCTCAAAGCTTCTGGTATTCTTCTTGCCTAAGAAAAAATCTCCAAAAAGTTTCACTATATTTGGACTTCGTTTGATATTGATTTTCTGTGAAACAAAAACAGAGCCGAAAACAACAACTGGCACTGGGCACTAGGTTAATAGGTTAGTCCCCAAAAATGATATAAAATTGCTGTAAATGATTATAAAAACATCCAAGATTGATATTATAACAGCATGGAACAATAAAAAATTATAGATATGTTGGAGACGTATCAACTGCTTTAAGCCGTATAGAGAACGATGTAGTCGCAACACCTTTCCACCGGTTTGACTTGACTCAAACCCAGGAGGTATATGCATGTATACTTCTTCTTGGAGATCACCATGAAGGAAAGCATTCTTCACATCCATCTGGTAAATATCCCAATCAAGGTTTATAGCACATGACATAAGTGTCCTTACCGAATTCATCTTTGCCACCGGTGCAAAGGACTCTTCATAGTCGATTCCATATGTTTGTGTGTAGCCCTTCGCCACAAGACGGGCTTTATACCTCTCCACCTTTCCCTCCGGGGTGTGCTTAATAGTGAAAACCCACTTACAACCTACAGGTTGCTTACCTGGTGGTAGATCCACAAGCTCCCAAGTCTCATTCTTCTCCAAGGCTTTCATCTCATCAAGCATTGCTTCCTTCCATTTTGGATCCTCTGTAGCTATTTTCTAATTAGATGGTATGGAGACAGAGTCTAAAGAGGCAATAAAGCTTTTGAAGGGTGGATTACAATATTCATAGGAAATGAAATTGGCAATATCATGTTTATAATCTTTGAGGTGTCCTGGAATGTTTCGATTTCTAGTAAGTTTTCGCAAAGCAATCGGTAGATTATTTTCAGGAGCAAGGGTAGATAATTGATTTTCACTCTGCCCCGCGGTGCTAATAGGAGTGGCGGAACTACATGGGTTAGTGTTAGTACCTAGGTTCTCATGCATGTGAAGCTCACCGTCTTGTGAAGGAAGTGAAGAATTTTCTGTCGCCTTTTGTGTGTCTCCATGACCAGAACCATTATTGCACCCATCATTATTTGTCTCCTCCCCCTGATTTTGAGCATTATCTAGAATGGGTAAACCACCCAAAGTGGAAACAAGAATGGGGCTTAATGGAGAGTCTCCATTACCACTCTCCCCTTCTTGTTGCACTTCACGTGGGGATAAGGCAATGCCGGTGGCACTTGTTGAGCCATAATATGATTCATGCTCACGGAATGTCACATCCATGCTCACAAAAAACCGGCGGTCCGAAGGGCACCAACATCTATAACCCTTTTGTGAGGAGGAATAACCCATGAAAACACATTTGAGAGCACGGGGATCTAATTTTCCAACAGAATTCCTATAATCATGCACAAAGCACACACACCGAAAGACCTTTGGAGGAACTACAAAGTCATTAGATTTCAAGAGACACTCAGCGGGAGTCTTGTGACCAAGAACCTGAAGAGGCATACGGTTTATCAAATATGTTGCATTTTTTATTGCTTCCACCCAAAGAAATTTAGGCACATTCATTGTAAACATAAGTGAGCGTGCAACCTCAAGCAAATGTCTATTTTTACGCTCTGCAACACCATTTTGCTCCGGATTGTCAACACAGGTAGTTTGATGTTCAATGCCATTTGAGGCAAGGAACTGTCCAAACTCATTGTTGATATATTCAGTACCATTGTCTGAACGCAAGGTTTTAATAGTTGCCCCATGTTGATTTTTAATGAGAGCACATAAATCTTTAAAAACCAAGAACACATCACACTAGTAGAAAACAGGGCTTTCGTCACAGCTCGACGGACACATTAGTCCCGGTTGTATTACGAACCGGGACTAATGTGAGCATTAGTCCCGGTTCGAGCGGCTAGGGCATCAGTCCCGGTTCAAATGGGACCTTTAGTCCCGGTTGGAGACACCAACCGGGACTAAAGGTTCCGATACCCTTTAGTCATCGTTGCTATGATGCAGGGAGAAGGGATGGAGGCAACCAATCAACATGCAAATATTGGTTTTTTGTCTGCATTAGCTCATGGGCGCGTGGGCCGGCCCATATGCTCGCTCGCTTCAGCGAGTCGTAAGGCTCGACTTGCTGAATGCGAGGAATAGTCCTGCCCCCCTTCCTGCCCTAGCGTACGTGGTGGACTCGTGGTCTTGGGCCAAATTTCGGCCGGGCTCGGTCGGACCGGTCAGAAACCAAGCCTGACCGAAAGTTTCCGGCCGAAAATTACTATCCTGACCGGCCATCTCTTTATGGGCCAGTGTAGGAGATATGCCCTAGAGGCAATAATAAATGTTATTGATTATCTCCCTGTTCATAATTAGGTTTATGTTCCATGCTATAACTACAATGATTCTCGAGTCTACAAATAAAACGAGGCTCGGAGGAAGACTCATTTGCACGTGTGGAATAATAAACGGTAAAATGTATTCCTAGTCAAGCCTCTATGACTGGCTCAAGTATTGCATGATGATCCTGTTTTCCTGATCATGGGCATGGCTATGCCGGCAATTTTGAGGGCACAATTGTTGGTAGAACACTTGTGTTGAATCGACCCGATTGATGTTATGCTATGAGATACATTCGTCATAAGTTAATGGTTAATAACACAGGAAGTTAATGTTTGCATAATTCCTTAGACCATGAGAGTATCGAGTTTCTTCATGCTTGCTTCATGAACTTTGGGGTTTGTTAAACGTCATCCGTAAATGGGTGGCTATTACGGCGGCTTACGGGTTCATTGAATTCCACCATAGTTAAAAAGAAAGATGAAATTTCGCAGACGAAAGGGCAATGCAGATATGATCTGCACGGGGGTCATGCGTATGACGAAGTTTAGTATGGGGCTCGAGATTTTATTATCTCGTGTTTCATACACCCCACAATGTTAATCTAGCGACTTGGATTATCATGCTTGATGATGGACGTTGGTAGCTTCGGTTTGTTTCGACACCTTAGAAGCCACGTAAAATAAAATTTTGCATGAACCGATTAGAGGCGTCTAACTTGGTTTTGCAGGATGGTTTGCATGTGCATATGATGTGGTATAGCAGTGTTCATAATAATTTAATTATGTATGAGATGACTATATGATGTAAATTGATTAACATGACCTGCGTGTCATGATTCGGCATGATGGCTGGAGCCATATGATTGCACTTTAATGACCTGCGTGTCAACCTTATGTAATGCACTTATTTTATTAGCTATAGAGATAGCAATATTATTTGGTGCATCGACAAGGTGGTGGCAATCTTCGCGAAGGTGAACACCGACGCGAATGTCGAAGACGAAGAAATGAAAGAGTTCTCCGTCAGAAAGGGCTATACCATATCTTGCTATTATGAATTGCCTGAGATGTTTATCCCTTATGATGCACCCTTCTTGATTGCACGGTAGTCGCTTTTTATTAGGGTGATCTCTCACAAAAAATATCAAGTAGTTAGTGTTCTCCCAAGTGTAGCACCGTCACGGCACCTAACTTTTCGGGGTGCGCCATGCTGACATGGGTACGAACGATTATGGATGTGTGAGGCGGGTGAGTTAAGACCTCGCAGCGAGATCACTTGGTTGTCTTGACGTTCAGGCATGAAAGTCATGAGCTCGGAACACATGCATCGAAAGATGAACAAGAGTCACATAGAGATGTGATCGGCAAGTTTGCCTAACAATTGAAGTTCTCGTCATCAGTGATGCTCACCATCAATGGCGTTGAATTGAAATTCGTGTCTTGAATCATTCACAATCAATTATGAGAGATATTGATTTGAGTGGGAGCGCACTGTAGAATTAATTCTTTTAATTCTCAGTGCAATTAATTTTGAACACTGTCTAAGTGTGATTTGCAAAATAGTTGTAGAACAATGGCTCGTGTTTCCACCTTCCCTGTTAAAATTGAATAGCTGTTAAATATCTGGTTAAAACTTTACGGTTGGTAACGTAATGTGAGGATTGTCCTCAAGAGTGCCGAGAAGGACTTTGTCCTATCGCATACTTTCGGTATTCTCCCGCTAATGCTATGGATGATATGACTCTCGTCCTTCGATCCAAAAGCTAAAATTCCGTTACGGTCAAGTGAAATATGTTTGCTTCCATGAGACCTAAACTTCGAAAGTTTTGGGATAGTTATGTGATATTCATGGAACTGAAAATTAATTTTCAGATACAAACAAAGGCTGAAAGATATGAGATATCTAAAGCCATGTTTGTTTGCAAACTATTAGTAAAAGTGTTTACTAGGCATTTGACTGATAAGAGGGGATCCAGAAGAACGCATGTCATATGATGATGGTGAATAAAACGACAACTTAAAGAGAAAGGAAGTGTCCGAAGGGTGTTAGTGAAACTTTCACGCCTAGGAAGTCCGGGGCTATCGCCACTCTTAAGTTGGGTGCTTCTTCTGAGAGTAGGAGAAATACTAAAAGTTAAACTGTTAGAAGTATAATGGCAAAAGGATAGAAGACTGGAATATCCAGCTCATGTATGAATGTCATACAGGTTTTTGATGTATAGAAGGTTGGTTAAAGATATAGTTCTTGGGAATTATGGTTAAACATGTTAATCACTAATTCTTGGGTATTGTGAGTTAATCACAAAGATACCCGCTCGATTGCATTCTGTTGCAACTCGGTGTAAGAACTACTACAGCCTAAAAGACTAGCCAGGAATGAGGTTTAGATACACACAGGGAACATAGTAAATGTTACTATACCTTCCATTAGTGTATTCCCTATGTATTTACTTTCATAATTCATTTTAGAGTTTTACACTCTGGCCCATTGCATAAAGTATCTTGCAAGAAGGTTATTCATAAGAGAACTTTTGATGTTCGATGTTATGAATAACATAGGGGCCATACTTTCATTATGAATGAGATGTATGTTATGAATATTGATATTAATACAGTA
Source organism: Elymus sibiricus (assembly GCA_039707655.1). Lineage (NCBI taxonomy): Eukaryota > Viridiplantae > Streptophyta > Magnoliopsida > Poales > Poaceae > Elymus > Elymus sibiricus. Next base: position 34,282,127 of record CM077674.1, read on the forward strand.
CCTCTGTATTTACTTTCATAATTCATTTAGAGTTTCATACACTCTAGCCCTTTGCATAAGGTATTTTGCAAGAAGGTTATTCATAAGAGAACTTTTGATGTTCGGTGTTATGAATAACATGAAGGGCCATGCTTCCATACAGGATGGGATGTATGCTATGAATATTGATGGTAATATGATACATCCATAACACTGACGCTAAATGTCGCAAGACTAAAAGAATACCACACAAGTGTGGCACTGCATTTGGTCACATTGGAGAAACCCGCATGGAAAATTCCATTATGATGGATTTTGAAGTTGTTTGATTTTGAATCATCTGACACTTGCAACTTTCCTCTGAAAAGTGAAGTGACTGAAATACCGTTCACAGGCCATAAGGAACGAGCAAAGGACATATTGGTGATCATACATTATGATGTGTGTAGTCCAATAAATGTTGTTGCAAGTAGTGGATTTATCTATCTTCAGAAATGACTCAAGTAGATATATGGATATTTACTTGATGAGACGTAAGTCTGGACTTTTTGAAATCATTCGAAAGGTTTTCAATACGAAGAAGAAAATATTGTAACAAGAAAATTATGTTTCTACAATTCGATTGCAGAAAGGAATATTTGAGTTACAAGTTTAGCGAATGTCTGATGAGTTGTGAAAGGGGTTTCATAACTTGCACCTCCCGGAACACCACTACAAGTGGAGAGTCCGTGTAGATGTAATCGAACCATTTATGACATGGTAAGATCAAAGATGACATAAATAAATTTGCCATTATCCCTTTTAAAGTGATGCTTTAGAGACTGCGGCTTTTACACTGAAAAGAGCTCCATCGGGTCTGTGGAAATGACGTCATGGTATGGTACGCCCAACCATGTTATATCTTTTCTTAACATTTGGATTATGGGGCTTGTGTAAAAGGTTACAAACCTATTCCAAATCAGACAAGTGCTACTTTGTAGGTTATCCCAAGTCATTGGGTATTCCCCCACCACTATACCGGGGCAAATAGGTTTGCCACAAAGAACGGTATGCTTTTTGAAGATAATAGTTCTTTCAAAAGGTGAGTGGGAGGACAGTGCAACTCGACGAGATAACCAGTATCTTCGTCATCAGATCAAAGGAAAGAAACCTTGGAAGTGATTCCGGAGTTTCCTACTACGACTGATACAGAAGTCTCTACAATAAAATGTATGGACTTCAGTCGAACTTGCAACTGAACCCCGTAGGCAAGGCTCGTGCAAACCTCTCAGGTGCGCAAACGAGATATTGTTGTTGGACAATAGTATACCTACGATACACAAGGAAGCGTTGATGGGCCCTGACTCCGGAATTGGCTAAATGCCAATACAATCCGAGATAGTTTCCATATAAATGTTTCAAGATTAAAACCTTGATACACCTTTCGGAAGACTTAGAGTCTAAACGAATATTTATGGAACTAAAAACTGATACGGATAAAAATGTTTTATCCATAAAGCTCGACTTGTTGAAATAACAAGTTCAAGGAGTTGACTGCGATGAGGTTGTTTCACCGTAGCGATGCTTGAAGTCGGTTCGGGTTGAACTAGCAATTAATACATATTTCAATCATGAGATATGAAACATGGATGACAAAGGGACTTCCATCTGATGGAAATGAAACCTAGGACTTATATGTGATACAGTCCAAAGTAATTTGTCGATCCAGAGGATGCTAGTAAGTATGCAAACTTCAGAGTTCCAGCGATGGACAGAAGAGAGCAAAGTGGAGTTGGAATCTTCGTTTTTGATGAAATGGTCAAAAGAGTTTGACTTCATCAAATGGGTAACGAAGATGCTTGTGATTCAAGAAAGTAAGTGGGAGCATAATAATATTTCTAAAAACCTTGTGTGCTTGACACATTGTTAATTGGAAATAAAATTTCTTGACACGAATTATTACTTCATTTGAAAATAGTTTTTCGATGAAGTACTTAGGCTAAATAGCCTCAATATTAGGCATGATGATCTATGGAGATAGATTTACCTAATGGGGCGAAGCAATGAATACATATTGACAAGGTGCTAAAACTTTTTAGCATTGAAAAACCGTCAAGGAGTGATTCTTGCCGAAGTCACATGGAAAGAGTTTTTGCAAGACTTGGTGTCCCAAAACACTGATGAGCAAAATACATGATGGTGATTCCACACACTCTTGTGTTTGGATTAATCATGTATTCCATGGTATGTAAAACAACCAGATATGTCCAATACTCCAAAGTTGTTGCGAGTATAGATACCAAAGTGATCAAAGTACTGATCATGGGACAACAGTGAAAGATGTCATTGAGTACTAGAGCAGTACTGATGACATGCTTTCTCGCAAGCAGAGATTATGAAGTGCTCGTTGTAAGTAATTACATCGATACAGTCTTCATCAATGCTCCATGCGATTTTCGATTTAAGTTAAGGGTTTTGTGTAATACACAATATGGTGGCACGGTAGTTGGAAATTGTTCCAAACAAGATACTGTGGTGAATTCTATAACAAAGGCTAAGTATGTTGACGCTTGAGAAGCGACAAAGAAGTTGTTGAATCATATAGTTCATTCATGAACTTAGTATGGTTCCAAGATGGTTTTGGTCTATGGGACACTATGGCAGATAGTTGCTCCATAGCTCAGTCTGAGGAATCAGGTTTCGACCAATGATTCACACATATGCAAAGCCAAGTCCACACAAAATATGAATTTTGTGAAAGCGTGAAAACGCGAGGATATGCAGGGTTACACACGGAGCTGAAGTCGTCAGATCCGTTGGATATCAGGCTATACCACATGCGAAACATATTTTACACCAGTATGCCATAGGTGTAAAGTGCATTAGAATTGACTAGATTATTGACTCTAGTGCAAGTGGGAGTCTGTAGGAGATATGCCCTAGAGGCAATAATAAATGTTATTGATTATCTCCCTGTTCATAATTAGGTTTATGTTCCATGCTATAACTACAATGATTCTCGAGTCTACAAATAAAACGAGGCTCGGAGGAAGACTCATTTGCACGTGTGGAATAATAAACGGTAAAATGTATTCCTAGTCAAGCCTCTATGACTGGCTCAAGTATTGCATGATGATCCTGTTTTCCTGATCATGGGCATGGCTATGCCGGCAATTTTGAGGGCACAATTGTTGGTAGAACACTTGTGTTGAATCGACCCGATTGATGTTATGCTATGAGATACATTCGTCATAAGTTAATGGTTAATAACACAGGAAGTTAATGTTTGCATAATTCCTTAGACCATGAGAGTATCGAGTTTCTTCATGCTTGCTTCATGAACTTTGGGGTTTGTTAAACGTCATCCGTAAATGGGTGGCTATTACGGCGGCTTACGGGTTCATGGAAAAGTATGTCAAGTAACTTGATAGCTCAAGATTGGGATTTGCTCCTCCGACGATGGAGAGATATCTCTGGGCCCTCTCGGTGTTACGGTATCCATCATCGTCTGGCCAGACACAGGGTGATTCGATCACAGGGATGCCGGAACACGGGAACGAGAAAAGAGAACAAAAACCGGCAACGAGGTAACTGGCATTGTGGACAAGTGTTGATCCACGAGGATGCCGATGTTTCTCACCTCGGGTATTTGTAACATATTGTGAAGCAACAGGAATAGCTCACGGCAACTGGAGGTTCACTCGAATATTTATTCGTGTGGGTATAGGGATCGATATGGGTGTCCACGGCTCCGATGTTGATCATTGATCGGAAGGGGTTCCGGGTCATGTCTATGCTTCACCGAACCTATAGGGTCACATGCTTAAGGGTCATCTATCTGCTGAATACTAGACAGGGAGTCTGAGAGAAAATCACCAAAAAAGTTTCGGACGCCGGAAAAGTTTCGGACAGCGGAAAAGTTCCGCAGAGAGGTCACCGGATGAGTTCCGGTGAAACTGAAAAGTTGTTTCAGAGGATACCATAAAGTCAAATTGGTTTTGGCACATGCCTGATAATTCTTGGAGGGTGCCAGAATCATTCTGGAAACTTTCTGGAATTTTCCGGGATGAAAACCGGAAATGTTCCGGAGCTGCCGAAACCGCTTCAGATGCTTTTCGCAGATGAAATCACTAAACCGGAATTGTTCCGGCTCGCGTTGAAAATTATTTTGGTGGGTACTAGAATTGTTCTAAGCCCACATGAATATTTTCAGTTCGATCAGACGCTGAAAAATGTCGTCGTGAATAGTGAAAGTGCTTTTTGGGATATTTATTGGAAAGCCACCTTTTGGGGCTTTTCCCAAAAGGCTTCTAGAAGGGCTTGGGGATCAAGGAACCCCCTTTGGGGGGCCCCCATGAAGGTGGGACGTTCACATGTGCAGCTCCTCCATGGAGCTCCACATGGCATCCCATTTTGCACTTAACACCCTCATGTGTGAGCTAGTGCATGGGAGTTTTTGGGTTTTATTGTAAAACCACCCTACCCCTTGGTTTTCCTATAAATAGGAGGTGAGTGGGCTGCCATCTCACACACTCTTGCTCTCATACACAAAGCCATGCATGATCTGGCATTCTTCTCTCCCTCCCAGCGAAATAGTTTCGTAGAGCCGAAAGGCTGTCTGGGTTCCGGCAGGAACTAGTTCTGGACGGCGAAGCCCTACCGGATAGATGACACCGTATGTGTGCAACTCTGTAGAGAGATCGTAGTTTCGGTCTTAGTTCGAGAGTGCCTCCCGAAGGGCTGTCCGTGTGACCGTCCGAGTTTTGGAGGTCCTCCCGAAGGGCTGTCCGAGTGACAGTCCGAGTTTCGGAGGTCCTCCCGAAGGGCTGTCCGCGACACCGTCCGGGGGACTGTGCGATCGCCTCCCGGAGGGCTGTCCGCGGGGCAGATGAGGGTATACATCCTCGCGGTTGGGAGGTTGTAAAATCCTAGCTGCGGGGATCTGCACCGCCGTTCGTCATCGACTCTACTTCCGCTGCGCTACGAGTCGGTAACGAAAATGATCAAACCTTGTATGCAGTCTCCATAGTGGTCCTGGGCTGGTGCGTAGGTCGGAAATTTTTTGTTTTCTGCTGCGTTACCCTACAGTGGCATCAAGAGCCGTGCTATGCGTAGATGCAGGTTGCGATCTAGAATACATAGAGATGTATGGGTGTTGCACAATATAATTAGGTAGTAGATGAGATCTATTGCTGAAAATTATTTGTGCGGGTAGCAGATGAAGTCTGTTACCCGATGTTCTTGTTGCTTCCCTAGAATTTGCATATTTCTGATCTTGATAACAGTATGGTGGAGTTTCAATGTTCTGGCAATCCGCGATCCTGATTGATCAACGAAGTGCTAACAGTTCATTGAATTCCACCATAGTTAAAAAGAAAGATGAAATTTCGCAGACGAAAGGGCAATGCAGATATGATCTGCACGGGGGTCATGCGTATGACGAAGTTTAGTATGGGGCTCGAGATTTTATTATCTCGTGTTTCATACACCCCACAATGTTAATCTAGCGACTTGGATTATCATGCTTGATGATGGACGTTGGTAGCTTCGGTTTTGGGACCACCGGAGTAGCTTAGGAACCTAGGAGAGAGGCCGGGGCATGGCGGCGCCGAGGAATTTGGCACGACGGCCGGTGGACGGAGGTGAAGGGGACGATGGGAGACGCCACGATGTAGAGCCCCCCGCTTCGATTCCTTCCGGTTAGAGGATGAAGCCGAGGGCGGCATGTCCACTAGACATGATTGCCGGGTCAGGGAAGCCGGTGGCCACGCGAAGAATTGACGGCAGAGGTGACCGCTTGGGCTAGCGCGCGGCAACCGGCGGCATGCTCGGGTGTTACGGACGCACGGCGAGGTGGGCGAACACTGGAGGCGCATGGACTGGTGCAGCATGCATGGAGGAGAAGTTGAATCCGTGCGGCGTGCCCTTCCTGCGCGAGAGCTATTTCTCGCATTCAGCGAGGCGATAGCTTGTTCTCGCCTAGGAGTCTACAGTGATGGGCCAGCCCATTGGAGCGAACATCGCGAGAGCTATTTCTCGCATTCAGCGAGGCGATAGCATGGGCCAGCCCATTGGAGCGAACATAAAACAAGAAAAAAAAATATGGACTTAGGATACGATCCCAGGTCTCCTGGGTAATAACTGGAGCGGCCAACCACTGTGCTACACAAGGTTTACTGATGAAATATATGACGCAGCTTACTTGAGGTGACATGGTCCGGTTTTCTCTACTGTTTTTTTTTCTTTTTCCTTTTTTCATCTTTTTTCTCAGTTTTCAAATACAAATTTTACTGGTTTTTATTTGTTTCTTTTCTTTTTTCTTCTTCATTTTTGTTTGGTTTTCTTTTTTCTTCTCCATTTTTGTTTGGTTTAATTTTTTCTTCTCCATTTTTTGTTTGGTTTTCTTTTTTCTTTTCCATTTTTTCTTCTACATTTTCGTAAATGTCAAAAACTTTCTTTTAATAAGTGATCAACATTTTTTGTATACACGTTCAACATTGTCCGAACACTTATTCAATATTTTTTAAATACTTGTTCAACATTTTTATACTTATTCCATATTTTTCAAATACTTGTTCATCATTTTTCAAATACTCGTTCAACATTTTTTAATACTTATTCAACATTTTTTCAAATACTTGTTCAACATTTTTAATACTTATTCAACATTGTTCAAATACTTGTTCAACATTTTCATATACTCGTTCAACATTTTCTAATATGTATTCAACATTTTTTAAATATTTGTTCAACATTTTTAGTACTTGTTCAACATTTTCAAATACTTGTTCAACATTTTTCAAATTCTTGTTCAACATTTTTTTAATACTTATTCAACATTTTCCAAATACTTGTGCAACATTTTTCAAATGTGTTTTTGAAGAGTGTTTTTTGTAATATATATATATTTAAAATATTGTAAAGTATAAACAAAAGTAAAAAAAGCAAAAAACAAAAAAACGTGAAAAAAAACGAAACAGGAAATAGGCAGGTGCTTCCCCGCGCGCGTGGGCCGGCCCATATGCTCGCTCGCTTCAGCGAGTCGTAAGGCTCGACTCGCTGAACGCGAGGAATAGTCCTGCCCCCCTTCCTGCCCTAGCGTACGTGGTGGACTCGTGGGCTTGCGCCAAATTTCGGCCGGGCTCGGTCGGACCGGTCAGAAACCAAGCCTGACCGAAAATTTCCGGCCGAAAATTACTATCCTGACCGGCCATCTCTTTATGGGCCAGGACTGATCGGTCTGGTCTTAGCAAGCCATGAGCGGGCCAAAAAGCCCGCACGGTATGTTCAGCTTGAGTTGTGTCTAGCGTTTTGGTAATACACGGGCGAGTCCATGATCCGAAGCCGTGGGATGGCGAGAGCATGTTGGGTTGTAGCATAGAAGTCGCTCAGTTTGTTTTCCCGTTGAATAAAAGAGAGAAACCAAAGACACACACGAATTAACACGTCGCAAAACGGCCTTGTGTGTTCGTGTGTTTGTCCTATTCGTCCTTGAGTTTATCCTGTGTGGAGTTCGAGGAATCCATTGTGGAGCTCGAGGAATCCATTGATCACGTGTGTGTAGATCACGGCCGGTGGACGAAAGTGAAGGGGACGATGGCAGACGCAGCAATTCTTTCCGGTCAAAGGATGAAGCCGAGGGCGGCGTGGCCGTCCACTATACATGTGATGTATATACGTCACAAAAGGAGAAGGGAAACAAAACCGAAACATGGGCCGACCCATTTTGAAACATTCATCGCTCTTTTAAAATATTTACATGCAGTGTAAAAACAAGAATAAAACGTTGATTACATTAAAAAATGCCCGTGGTATCTAAAAAACGTTAACGCGTCTCAACAACAATGTTTGTGCATTTTTTAATTCTTAAACAACTAAGAAATATTTGCATAATTCAAAAAATGTTTTGTACAATTTAAAATGTACGTGAAATTTTCAAAAAATATTACCATATTTTTGAAAAAAATCTTGACAATCAATAAAGAACATTTATACAATGTAAAAAATATATTTCTTTTAGTTTAAAAATATATTTCATACCATGCCAAAAATTGTTCAGCGTATTTCAAAACAAATGTTTGACACGTATTTGAAAAAATGATCAAAACATGCATTTGAATAATATATTCACATAGTTTAAAAAAAACCATACTTTTCAAAAAATATTCAACATGTATTTGGAAAAACGTTCAAGACATATTCGAAAAATGTTCCAAATGTACACAAAAAATGTACAACATCTACGTGAAAAGTAGACATGTATTGAAAAAAATTTAAATAAACAGAAGAGAAAAAGAAAAAGGAAATACCAAAAAACCCGAAGAAAAACTGTAAAAAAACACAAAAACTTAAACCAAAAGAAAAATTGATAAAAATCAATATAGGAAACACACTAAAAACCGCGCAGAAGCTTCTAAACCGACCCGAACCCGTCATAGAAGCTTCCCAAAACTGCTCTACTAGCTGGCTCACTAAGGCGAGCCACAATAAAGCGTCAAAGGCAAGGCAACCATATATCTCGGTATGGACGAGAAATAACTCCCGTGCTTGGTCGCCATTTGTGGTTGACAGATTTACTCGCTGGGCTTTCTATTCCTACAAACATTTTGAATTAATTTAGGGACGTGGCGATTCTGCACCCAGGCCCAGATGTGAACAGTAAAATCACTTAAAATAGCCTAAAAATTTAAAAAGTGAATATTTTGTGGTGCCAAATTTGGTGGAGTTTGTACATTTGAGCATCTCGTAGCAAAAAGACAAATTTCAGGAAATGTCCCTTAAGTACAATATATGATTACCTCTGTTTTTCGACGAATCCAATGATATCGTTGTGTAAATCCATGTACTGTTGAAAAATAGTTAGTCAGAGACGAATCTTGGGAAATGTGTGGTGAAGTTTTTTCTTTGTGGTTCTTCGTCTTCCGCAATATTTCTATTTTCTCTCGTCGAGTGGCTAGAGGCCCTCTCTTGGCGAGTGGTGGCTTCTCTCCTCCTTATTGCAGGGTCAATGCAAGATTCGCCACTATCCAAATATGCGAAGGGCAAAGCTAGTTGAGTTTTCTCACTTGGTGGAGTATATGACTTGTGCCACAATAATGGAATTATTAGGGCACCTGCTTTGTGTCCCAGTGTTGCAAATTGGATGCATAAATGTGTCGTGCTAGACTAGGAATTGTGTCACATATATAGCTTAAAAAGCTTGATTGAACAACCATCACTTACCTTCTGCATGGCACGAAAAACTGCATCACTTATCTTGAGCATCAAGGTTGAACAACCTACCTTGTGTCAGGCAAGAGAAATCGTATTTTTGTGCCATGGTTGACCAAGTGACGCATGAAGAACATTTCCTCGATGGCACCTTCCTTGATTAAGGTCACTATGTGCCATCGAAAGTGTTTTGCTGACACTTATCCACTATTTTGGCACATATAATTACGTGACCACGTATCTCAATTGCCTTACACTGACACCACTAGACTATATAAGAGAATCTCTATGACACTGCATATCTCAACCACCAATTCCAATAACCTACCAAAACATAACTTTTGGCGCCCTTAGATGAAAGGAGAGAAGATACACCTACGGAGGAGCCTTTGGGAGGTCTCCTATATATGGCCTTTACCTTTTTCGTTTTTCATATGAATGCAAAAGGGCGTTAGAGTATAATGTAAAACTATTTTTTTTCCTTTATTAAAACTCAAACCAGAGGAAGATTTCCTCTAGTTTTTCTATCTGCCAGCAAAGAAAAATTCCCTATTCCTATGCTTTTCTCCACTCTTCCTATGCATCAATGAGTCGCTAGCTTGATCCTCCCCAGTGATCAACTTATTTGGCTTACGTTTTGTCTGCTTTATTTTGGTGCTCGACAAGACTGTTGAGGTCGCATGCATATTTGTCCCTTGAAATATTAATTACTCGACAAGGGAACCTAGTTGAACTTTGCAATGATTTATATCCTTCCTATATTTGGACAAACTTGTAATCCATTAAAATTATGGAAATGATTAATAATACACATGTTCTTGCCTGATAATCAAATATTTAGTCGGGATTTAGAAGATTTTGGATAAAAACGTGCAAGACTAAGATTCGTGTTCAAGAATGTGCCGGATTTGCATTTACTGATTTCACATGCATTCCTGCAAGAAAATCCAAATATATTTCATGTTTATTGATTCCATTGTTCTCAAAATTAGCAAGGACAGGGTGTGACAATTGGTCGGTCGGACTAGCTAGGAAAGGAGCTAGTAGGACGGCACATAATCATATATGCACTCCTTCCACTATTCGACAAAGCTAGACATTAAACTTAGGGAAAAGTATATTTTTCGTCCCTGAACTCTTTTGAAAGTATAGAAATGGTCCCTCAACTCTAAAACCGGTAAACCTTAGTCCTTAACTTCTCAAACTGGATTTCTTTAGTTCCTTTACTCAACAAAAGCGGTTTTGATGCTGACTTGGGGATGGTTTTGACCGGTCATCGTCCACGTGGAAATCTTCTTCTTCCTTCCAATTTAAACCTCGCTTGGGTATTTCATCGAGCAGTTAGCGTGCGCTGAGCAACAGAAGAAGGAGATGTTCGCGGCGGTACACACAGAGGGTGCAGGCGGAGGGGCGTCGTGCTGCATCAGGTGGGAGCCGAGAATGTACGTCCGTCCGCCAACGTCCTGTCCCAGACCCACTCGTACTGCTGCTTGAGAGACTCGACGTTGTGGTTGTGTGCGTCGCTGTCCTCCATCTAATGTGCCGCTGTAGAGGTCGCCGAGGCAGGTGCCTTACTCCAGCGGAGGGGCACCCTCGTCATCTCCGGGCCAGCAGGTGCCACAGCTGCTCTCGTCGGCATTGGCGCCGTCGTCGCGTACACGCCAATGTTGCCCGAGAGGTTCTGCAGGTCCCGGACTCGCAGGCCTCCGGGCAGAAACCAGGCTCCTGTACCTGGCCCGGCCCGCGTGTTTCTTCTCCAGTGTCTACACTAGGTCGTTCGCGTACATGTACTCGTCGCTTGGCATCCCTGGTTGATCAACATCGATCCACATCGATCCATGGCACGGTGCAAGCAAAGAAATTTATATAATTAAGGATTGATGGAGATGGAATGGTATTTACCAAGGACCCCTGGGCCGCCGTGATGGGCATAATAGACGAAGATATGGTCGTCCGGGCCGCTGATAACGACCTTGTCGTGGCCGCGCCCGGTGAGCTGGACTTGTCGCCGAGCAAGGTGGCGAGGAAATGCTAGCGCTCGGTGGTTGGACGACTCGGCCGCGCCACTGCCGGAGTAGAGCGCTCCATGTTGCACGCGTTGATGCATGCGAACTACACCGCTGCGTGCACTGCTACAAGCCACACAAGCTCCACGCTTACCACCTTATGTTGTTGCTGCCAACTGATCAGTGATCACCGAAATGCCCAGCTGATTTAAAACGGAAAGGCCCCCGCAAAAAAGAAGAAGATTTAAACCGGAAAGGAAAAAGAAGATTGCCACGTGGACTATGACCGGTCAAAACCATGCCAAGTCAGCACCAAAACTGCTTTTGTTGAGTAAAGGGACTAAAGAAATCCGGTTTGAGAAGTTAAGAGACTAAGGTTTACCGGTTTTAGAGTCGAGGGACCATTTCTATACTTTTGAAAGAGTTAGAAGTTAAGGGACTAATCAGGCACAGTTGTTGTTGCAGTAGGAGGTGCAGCAGGCGTTGCACCGACGAGAGTAGTTGTCCTTGCAGGCGTTGCACAGCTGCGAATTGGTGCAGTTCCTCTTGCACGCGATGTCGATGCCGGTGCTGCAGCCGTTGCCGCAGGTATCACCGCAGTTGCAGGGTGTCCACCGGCTCGGGCAGCTGTGGAGGCAGCTATGGTTGCAGCCGGCCAAGCACTTGGGGACGCCCGTGGCCTTGCACTGCTCCACGCACGCCGGGACCGGGCTGCAGTCGCTGCTGCATGGGAAGTTGCCGGCGCTGCACGACAAGCTGCACTGCGACGCGCAGTCGCTGCATGCTATGGTCGCCTCGGCCGGGCATCCCATTCCCAACAGCACGACGACAAGCACGGCCAAGACAGCAGCAGTACTTGGCGAAGCCATTAGTCGCAAGGAGGCTAGCTTGCTGTAGTAGAGTGCAAGGAAAAGAAAAGAAGGAAGGCTAGAGGCGATGTCTGTGTGATAGAGGAAACCTTCTCTTATTTATAGCCACGCACAACTAGCTAGCAAATTGTCACTCACTATATTTGACAGCTAGATTCGTCTATCTATACTTCTATACATCCATCTTCACAGATGGGTATGCATATGCATGCATGCTAGTGCTACCACGCTTATTTATAGTCAGCTTGCTCGTATTTGTACTTGTGTACACATACGTACTTAATTCATGCATGACACAGAAGATGATGCCACTTGCACCATGCATTTGCATGTTACAGAAGTTGACTTACGGAGGAGTAACAAACTACTTGAAGTAGTATATGTGTCGACGCCTTGGGCTTAGCCAAGGTCAGAACTGAAGATCGAGATCAGAAGAATCTTAAGTTCTGGCACTTATGTGTTGGTTCGATCTCTCACCCAGTGTGGAAATGTAGAACGAAAATGATCTGGTGTCAATTTTTTGAATTTTTGAAAAATATGTATTGTGAAAATCAAAGATTTTTTTTCAATGACTCTAGGCTACGACATGTTCAAAATCTATGGCGGAGAGTCATAGGAGCCAACCTGGGAGGCTAGGACCCCCCTCCCCCTCCCCCTTACCCTAGCCCATGAAGAAGGGTGGACCTCCAGCCCTCAATTTCCCGTGCCCAAGAGCGATCCTGCGCTGCCATGTGGTGCGCCCAGCTGCCCCAACGCGTCGCGCGCTGGGCGCACCCGCGGATGGACTTTTTCTTTGTTTAAACATGCTTTGTTGGGTTTTCGGATACTTTTGTCGTTTTCTTTGTTTTCCTAGCGTGAAGCACACCATGTGAAAAAACACTGTTGTGCTTCACAGTGAAAAAGTTCTTTTTTGTGAAGCACAACAGTGCTTTTCGAAGGTGAAAAGCACAGTTGTGCTTTAGGAAAAGTGAAAAGCACGAAGAAGCACACCGAAAGCACATGTGTGCTTCCAAAAACGTGAAAAGCACAATTGTGCTTCCCGGTTTCGGTTTTGCCTGATTTTTTTTATTTAGTTTCCATTTTTTCGATTTTTGTTGTTTTGGTTCTTTTTGTTTCCAGTTTCCTTTTTTATTCTCGGGGTTTTCGGGAAAAAATGTTCACGCAAAACTTTTAACATGGGATATAGTTTCAAAGATCTCGACTTGAGAAATCCAATGTTGAAAACGGTTCGTGATCTGGATGCACAGTTCAAGAGATCAAATACTTTGAAAAAATGAATCTACGAAAAAAAACGCAAAAACTCCCAGGTAGTGACAAATGTCGCACGTGCAGTGAGCCACTTGTCACCACCAGAGAAGGTGGGGTGAACTTTGCAAGATGTATCCCTTAACTAGTGATTTCGCATGAAGAAATCTCTTACTACTTCTTTGTATTTGGGCCATAAGTGCAGTTAAAACAGCCCAAATCTCATACTTTCGCCCCCTCCCCCGCTCAACCCATTGCCCCACCAGATATTTGGCCCAAGCTCCGCCAGAACTTTGCAAGATGTATCCCTTGTGTTTGAAACCATTTCCAGATAATTCAACGAATTGATTTCAAACATGTTAGGGAACCAACATGTTTGATTTCAAAGTTGACCGATCAAAGTTTAGGGACCAAAACAAGATGTGGCCAATAGTTTCAGGGGATGAAAACCATTGTTTTCCCTAGATATGAGAAGTTCAACACCAGCTCAATCTCTCAATCTTAATTAAGGAGTTCCCAAAAGGACACAAATCAAACATCTTCCCCGTGGCCAATAGTTTTGAGGGAGAAATCCAGTGTTTACCCTAGATATGAGAAGTTCAACACCAGCTCAGTCTCTCAATCTTAAGGAGTTCCCAAAAGGTCACATATCAGAAGCCTTCATCGCTTCAAGGCTATGTGTTTTTCCCCCGGAAACTCTCTTCAAGGTCATGCTAATTAACTGGAGATTCTCACGCATCTGTGATTTCCATTAGTGGAAAGAAGCACCCTGTAGTGTTTTATCTGAAAAATGACATGGTGGAAGCCGGAGTAATATCTTTCATATAACCTACATAAAAGACAATGTAAGATGACTTAAATATATATCACCAATCCCCAAATGTCGATACTTCATCAGGTGTATTGGCTAGGGCCTAGTTAAGCTAGGCGAGAGAGCTCATTGTATTGGTTTTCATCAAGTTGCCCTTGTTAATCGGTGCATTCGTTTTCTATTTAATGAATACGCAGAGCTCTTGGCTGGTTTCCCAATAAAAGACAGTATTTCTTCCTTTCGGCGTCTGGTCGTAGTGGGGAGTAACTTAAGCTAGTGTCATGCATATGACACTAGTCTAAGTTACTACCTTCATAGTGCAAAGTATCGTAGTAGTAGTGTCATAGATGGCTTTATTTATTAGCTTGTAAACTCATTTACTTTTGGGAAGCGGTATGTTACGGTAACATATTATGTGGTCACAAACATCTCTCTCCTTATTAAATACATGCCAAATAAGCAAATTTATCTTGGGGTGCGTTATGTTACTAGCTAAGTTACTCCCACTATGACCAGCCTTCCAGTATGTTGATCACACACTTGTATGTATTTAACCACTTTACATGGATTTAAATACTGCCTCCATCTACTAATGCAAGGCCACTTTGTTTTTCATGTCAAACTTTGACGTATAATATTGGTTATATGCCATCCAAAAGTTCTTTGAAATGTGCATCCAATGGCATACTGTTTTTGGCATATAACTCACATCCTATTGATAAAATTGATGGTCAAAGTTGGACATAAAAAAAATGAAGTGGTCTTGTATTAGTAGATGGAGGGAGTAACAAAAGATGGATGTAACTTAATCAATTTAACAACAAAGAAAACAAGATGAGCTAAAGGTTTTCTGTCAAGGCTTAGCTAGCAAGTTGAAAACGAGGCACTTGCATTTATTTTCTTTTTGCTTGAAAAATAAGATCAAAACCTCCGGCCTCTGCATCCCTAGATGCAAACAACCATTATTGTGTTAAAATAGTTACAACTCAACAATGCCAAAACTTCTACTTAGAACCATAGTATGTCAAAGAGATGGCACATGCATACATCTCACTGAACTTCATAAGCTGCATAGATATAAATGGCACTATGCATGCATGCGTGGATGTGTCTTGCAAAGTTTTCCATGGCCTACGTTACGTGCTTAATTTACACTACAAATTTTGCACACCACACATACATGTTACAAAGTTGACTTGAAGAGGGGTAACTTACTAGCAACTCATTGAATTTTCATCACTTGACCGGGTCCATTCTTCACATACATGTTTAATTAGTTACAATATTTTGCATACATCCTAGTTTCATTGCATATAGTTGTAGTTAATTAAAATGAGAGGAGATGGAGTGGTGACAATTCAAAGAAAGGGGTAACTGGTAACATGCAAGTTGTCGGATCTCAAAGAAAGTGGTAACTAGTAACATGCAACTCACCGAGAGGGAGAGAGAGAGAGAGAGGGAGAGAGAGAGAGAGAGAGAGGGAGAGAGAAAGACCAGTTGTTCTAGATATCATTGATTCGAGCAATGTGACTTGAATCTTGACACACCCCACCACATTCATCATGATTATCTTGTTCTAGATGTAGGCATGGACATAGGGGGGAGTGTTGTTCTCTCAATGAACTCTCCCCCCCCCCCCCCCATTATGCATAAATCGACCAAGTCTTTCACATTAGCCATTTTTATGGTACTTGTGCTTCAAAGATGAGTTTTGGCCATGGACCCAAGGTTAAAATCTTCGTGGTGCCATACCAATTGACTCAAACATTGGTGGCCTCGGCCACCGCCCTCTCCTCGAGAGGTGTTGCTTCGATTTGGTTCTATTTGGTTTTATCTAGTCTTTAGGGCTTTGTTTTTGCTTTGAGTCACTCCAAGTTTTCTCTTCGTTTGTTAGTCTCTTTGAACTTGGAGAGTCTCTTCCCATTTGCTGGTCTTCTTGTCTCCAACCCAAGCCTTCTCATCTACAGCCCCTAATATTTGCATAAGCCACCCTTCCAACTTGATCTTGCAAGTTTGCGCCTGCGCGGTTGACGGTGTCCCGGACTAGGGGGTACTTACCTAGTTGTCCCATATTCCTCGGGCTGGGCCGATGGGCCCTCATTCCTTATCGGGGGTGGGGCGTGGGGGGGACTCCGGAAAATACACGCAGAGGAAGAGATCGAGACAACATCTGCCGAAGACTTGACGTATACTCCAAGACTCCTCCTGCCGTCTCCAGGCCATGTTTCCGACCTTGTAACCCTAGATACCCTATCGGCGTGTATATAAGCTGGAGGGTTTAGCCCTTAGAAGGGACTTCAACACAATTTCTTTCACCTAGCCCTAGAACTAGAACACATCTTATGATCTCGAGGTAGATCAACTCTGTACTTGATACATCTCCAGTAATATAAACAAGAGCAGGACATAGGGTTTTACCTCCATCAAGAGGGCCCGAACCTAGGTAAAACATCATCTCCCTGTTCCTATTACCATCCATCCGAGATCCACAGCTCGGGACCCCCTACCCCGAGGTCTGCCGGTTTTACACCGATTCCGCTGTGTGATCGTAATGGATCGATGGCTCATCTGCAGATCAACTGTGGCAATGGCTGCGAGGACGTCTACGTCCCTGGCCAGCTCTTTGTGTTCAACAGCATGACCTTTCGCGCCGACTCGACCGGCCACCTGGCCACTGTCGAAAACTACGCTCCCGACCAGGTCGTTACCTTCGGAGGTCTGGAGTACACCGCGGATGTTGGAAATATGCCCTAGAGGCAATAATAAATGGTTATTATTATATTTACTTGTTCATGATAATCGTTTATTATCCATGCTATAATTGTATTGATTGGAAACTCAAATACATGTGTGGGTACATAGACAACACTGTGTCCCTAGTAAGCCTCTAGTTAACTAGCTCGTTGATCAAAAGATGGTGAAGGTTTCCTAGCCATGGACATGAGATGTCATTTGATAACGGGATCACATCATTAGGAGAATGATGTGATGGACAAGACCCAAACTATAAACATAGCATATGATTGTGTCAGTTTATTGCTATTGTTTTCTGCATGTCAAGTATCTGTTCCTATGACCATGAGATCATGCAACCCATTGACACCGGAGGAATACCTTGTGTGTATCAAACGTCGCAACGTAACTGGGTGACTATAAAGATGCTCTACAGGTATCTCCGAGGGTGTCTGTTGGGTTGGCATGGATCAAGACTGGGATTTGTTACTCCATGTAACGGAGAGGTATCTCAGGGCCCACTCGGTAAGACAACATCACAATGAGCCTTGCAAGCAATGTGACTAAAGTGTTAGCCACGAGATCTTGTATTACGGACCGAGTAAAGAGACTTGTCGATAACGAGATTGAACTAGGTATAGAGATACCGACGATCGAACCTCGGGCAAGTAACATACCGAAGAACAAAGGGAACAGCATACGGGATTAACTGAATCCTTGACATAGAGGTTCGACCGATATAGATCTTCGTAGAATATGTAGGAACCAATATGGGCATCCAGGTCCCGCTATTGGTTATTGACCGTAGAGGTGTCTCGGTCATGTCTACATAGTTCCCGAACCCGCAGGGTCTACACACTTAACGTTTGGTGACGATTAGTATAGTTGAGTTATTGTGTTGGTGACCGAAGGTTGTTCGGAGTCCCGGATAAAATCCCGGACATGACGAGGATCTCCGGAAGAGTCCGGAGGTAAAGATTGATATATGTGATAATAGTGTTTTGATCTCCGGAAGGGTTCCGGAATTCACCGGAAGGGGTTCCGGATGTTTACTGAAGTGTTCGGGTGCAGCAACACTTTATATGGGCCAAAGGGGTAAAGCCCACGAGGTATTGGAAAGTGCAAAAGGAAGTTTTGCTGCTGCCTTAAGCGGTACTACCGCTGGTAAGGCAGTACTACCGCGTAAGCGGTACTACCGCTTGTGTGAAGCGGTACTACCGCTCATGAGCGGTACTACCGCTTGTACGCGGTACTGCTGGAATCCGAGTGGGACTCTTTCCGTGCGGGCCAAACCAACCTTGTGCGGGCAAAACCGACCTTGTGGAGGCTTTCTCTCCAAGTTTAGACCCTAGGGCTCAACATATAAATAGAGGGGCAGGGCTAGCACACGGGATACATCAAGATTTCCCAAGCCGTGTGCCGGCAACCCTAACCCTCTAGTTCCTCCCGTCATAATCTCTGTAGTGCTTGGCGAAGCCCTACAGAGATCGTTCCTCACCACCATCACCACGCCGTCGTGCTACCGGAACTCATCCACTACTTCACCATCGCTCGCTGGATCGAGGAGGTGAAGGCGTCATCAAGCCGTACGTGTGTTGAACGCGGAGGTGCCGTCCGTTCGGCGCTAGATCGTGTTTGGATCGAGGGACGACTTGCGATTTGGATCGCGAAGACGTTCGACTACATCAACCGCGTTTCTTAACGCTTCCTCTTAGCGATCTACAAGGGTATGTAGATTCACTCTCCCTCTCGTAGATGCTCATCACCATGGATAGATCTTGCGTGTGCGTAGGAATTTTTTTCCCATGCGACGTTCCCGAACAGTGGTATCAGAGCCAAGTTTATGTGTAGATGAGATCTCGAGTAGAACACAAAGGAGTTTGTGGGTGTTGATATTCAGATTGCTTCCTCCCTTGGTCTTTTCTTGTTTCGGCGGTATTGTGGGATGAAGCGGCTCGGACCAACATTACTCGTACGCTTACGAGAGACCGGTTCCATCAACTGACATGTAACTTCGTTGCATAAAGATGGCTGGCGGGTGTCTGTCTCTCCTACTTTAGTCGGATCGGATTTGACAAAGACGGTCCTTGAGAAGGTTGAAAAGCAATTTTTGTATCACCGTTGTGGTTTTTGCGTAGGTAAGAATTGTTCTTGCTAGATACCCGTAGCAGCCACGTAAAACTTGCAACAACAATTAGAGGACGTCTAACTTGTTTTTGCAGGGTATGTTGTGATGTGATATGGCCAATTTCATGATGAGATATATGTGATGTATGAGATGATCATGTGTTGTATAGAATATCATGACTTGCATGTCGATGAGTACGGCAACTGGCAGGAGCCATAGAGTTGTCTTTAATTATTTTCGCCGTTTTGCTTTACTTTATCGCTTTGAGTTAGCAATAGTCGTGGAAGCAACAGTCGGCGCGACAACCTCATGGCGACACGTTGATGGAGATCAAGATGATGGAGATCATGGTGTCATGCCGGTGACGATGGAGATCATGCCGATGCTTTGGAGATGGAGATCAAAAGCACAAGTTCATGGCCATATCATGTCACTTATGATTTGCATGTGATGTTAATCCTTTTATGCATCTTATTTTGCTTAGGACGACGGTAGCATTGTAAGGTGATCCCTCACTTAAATTTCAAGATAAAATTGTGTTCTCCCCGAGTGTGCACCGTTGCGAAAGTTCGTCGTTTCGAGACACCACGTGATGATCGGGTGTGATAGACTCTACGTTCGCATACAACGGGTGCAGGCCAGTGTTGCACGTGTGGAACACTCGGGTTAAACTTGACGAGCCTAGCATGTACAGACATGGCCTCGGAACACAAGAGACCGAAAGGTCAAACATGAGTCATATAGTAGATATGATCAACATGAAGATGTTCACCATTGAAACCACCTCAACTCACGTGATGATCGGACTTGAGTTGGTGGATTTGGATCATGTGACACTCGAATGACCGGAGGGATGTCAATTTGAGTGGGAGTTTTTTAAGTAATATGATTAACTAAACTCATTATCTTGAACAATAGTCTAAGTTGTCTTTGCTATATTTATGTTGTAGATCATGGCTCGCGCAGTAGCACCCCTGAATTTTAATACGTTCCTAGAGAAAGCTATGTTGAAAGATGATGGAAGTAACTTTGTGGACTGGGCCCGTAATCTAAGGATTATCCTTACGGCTTCCCAGAAGGCTTATGTCCTTGATGCACTGCTTGGTGATCCACCCGCTCCAGTTGAGTCTCTAGACGTTGTGAATGCCTGGCAGGCTCGCTCTGATGATTACTCAATAGTTCAATGTGCAATTTTGTATGGCTTAGAACCGGGACTTCAAAGACGTTTTGAACGTCATGGAGCATATGAGATGTTCCAGGAGTTGAGGTTTATCTTTCAGAAGAATGCCCGGATCGAGAGGTATGAGACCTCCGATAAGTTCTATACTTGCAAGATGGAGGAGAACGGGTCTGTTAGTGATCACATACTCAGAATGTCTGGGTACTCCACCCGTCTGGCTGAATTAGGGATGCCCCTTCCGCCAGAGGCTATCACTGACAGAGTTCTTCAATCATTGACACCTAGCTACAAGAGCTTCGTGTTGAACTATAACATGCACGGGATGAACAAGTCAGTCGCCGAGCTGTTTGCAATGCTGAAAGTCGCTGAGTCTGAAATTCAGAAGGAGCATCAAGTGTTGATGGTCAATAAAACCACTAGTTTCAAGAAAAATGGCAAGGGTAAGAAGGGTAACTCCAAGAAGAGTGGCAAAGCAGTTGCTCCTCCCGTGAAGAAACCCAAGGCTGGACCCAAACCAGAAACTGTGTGCTTTCATTGCAAGGGAACTGGACACTGGAAGCGGAACTGCCCCAAGTATTTGGCTGACAAGAAGGCGGCCAACAACAAACAAGGTATATATGATATACATGTTATTGATGTGTACCTTACCAACTCTCGTTGTAGTGCCTGGGTATTTGATACCGGTGCGGTTGCTCACATTTGCAACTCTAAACAGGAACTGTGGAATAGACGGAGGCTGGCAAAGGATGAAGTGACGATGCGTGTGGGAAATGGTTCCAAGGTTGATGTGATCGCCGTCGGCACGCTCGCTCTTCGATTACCATCGGGATTAGTGATGAACCTGAATAATTGTTATTTAGTGCCTGCGTTAAGCATGAACATTATATCTGGATCTTGTTTATTGCGAGACGGTTACTCATTTAAATCAGAGAATAATGGTTGTTCTATTTATATGAGTAATATCTTTTATGGTCATGCACCCGAAGTGAGGGGTTTATTCTTATTTAATCTCGATAGTAATGATACACATGTTCATAACATTGATGCCAAAAGATGTAGAATTGATAATGATAATACCACTTTCTTGTGGCACTGCCGTTTAGGTCATATTGGCGTAAAACGCATGAGGAAGCTCCATGCTAATGGATTTTTGGAGTCACTTGATTTTGAATCACTTGACACATGCGAGCCATGCCTCATGGGCAAGATGACTAAAACGCCGTTCTCTGGAACAATGGAACGGGCAAGTGATTTGTTGGAAATCATACATACTGATGTGTGCGGTCCGATGAGCATTGAGGCGCGCGGTGGTTATCGTTACTTTCTCACCTGCACTGATGACTTAAGTAGATATGGGTATATTTACTTAATGAAACACAAGTCTGAAACGTTTGAAAAGTTCAAACAATTTCAGAGTGAAGTTGAGAATCATCGTAACAAGAAGATTAAATTCCTACGATCTGATCGAGGAGGAGAGTATCTGAGTTATGAGTTTGGCAGTCACTTAAGACAGTGTGGAATTGTTTCACAATTAACACCGCCTGGAACACCACAGCGTAATGGTGTGTCCGAACGTCGTAATCGAACCTTATTAGATATGGTGCGATCTATGATGTCTCTTGCTGATTTGCCACTATCGTTTTGGGGTTATGCATTAGAGACAGCTGCATTCACTTTAAATAGGGCACCATCGAAATCCGTTGAGACGACGCCATATGAACTTTGGTTTGGCAAGAAGCCAAAGCTGTCGTTTCTTAAAGTTTGGGGATGTGATGCTTATGTCAAAAAGCTTCAGCCTGAAAAGCTGGAACCCAAAGCGGAGAAATGCGTCTTCATAGGATACCCAAAAGAGACAGTTGGGTATACCTTCTACCTCAGATCCGAAGGCAAAGTGTTTGTCTCTAAAAACGGAACATTTCTTGAGAAAGAGTTTCTCTCGAAAGAATTGAGTGGGAGGAAGATAGAACTTGATGAGGTTGTTGAACCTTTACTTCAACCTGAGAGTAGCGCAGCGCAGAAAGATGTTTCTGTAGAGCCTACATCAGCTGAAGAGGAAGTTGATGATGATCATAAAGCTTCGGATCAAGTTGCTATCGAACCTCGTAGGTCGACAAGGACGCGTACTGCTCCTGAGTGGTACGGCAACCCTGTCTTAGAGGTCATGTTGTTGGACAACGATGAACCTACGAGCTATGGAGAAGCGATGATGGGCCCGGATTCCGAGAAGTGGTTAGAGGCCATGAAATCCGAGATGGGATCCATGTATGAAAACAAAGTGTGGACTTTGGAAGTATTACCTGAAGGGTGTAAGGCCATTCAGAACAAATGGATCTTTAAGAGGAAGACGGACGCGAACGGTAATGTCACCGTCTATAAAGCTCGACTTGTGGCAAAGGGTTTTTCACAAGTTCAAGGAGTTGACTACGATGAGACCTTCTCACCCGTAGCGATGCTTAAGTCCGTCAGAATCATGTTAACAATAGCTGCCTTTTTCGATTATGAAATTTGGCAGATGGATGTCAAAACAGCGTTCCTTAACGGTTTCCTGAAGGAAGAGTTGTATATGATGCAACCAGAAGGTTTTGTCGATCCAGAGAATGCTGACAAAGTTTGCAAACTCCAGCGATCCATTTATGGACTGGTGCAAGCATCTCGGAGTTGGAATCTTCGCTTTGATGAGGTGATCAAAGCGTTCGAGTTTATACAAGTTTACGGAGAAGCTTGTATTTACAAGAAAGTGAGTGGGAGCTCTATAGCGTTTCTAATATTATATGTGGATGACATATTACTGATTGGAAACAATATAGAAATGTTGGAAAGCGTGAAGGAATATTTGAACAAGAGTTTTTCAATGAAGGACCTAGGAGAAGCTGCTTTCATATTAGGCATCAAGATCTATAGAGATAGATCAAGACGTTTAATAGGACTTTCACAAAGCACATACCTTGATAAGATTTTGAAGAAGTTCAAAATGGATCAATCCAAGAAGGGGTTCTTGCCTGTTTTGCAAGGTGTGAAGTTGAGTAAGACTCAATGCCCAGTGACTGCAGAAGATAGAGAAAAGATGAGTGTCATCCCCTATGCTTCAGCCATAGGCTCTATCATGTATGCAATGCTGTGCACAAGACCCGATGTCAGCCTTGCCATAAGTATGGTCGGAAGGTTTCAAAGTGATCCAGGAATGGAACACTGGACGGCGGTCAAGAATATCCTGAAGTACCTGAAAAGGACTAAGGACATGTTTCTCGTTTATGGAGGTGATCAAGAGCTCGTCGTAAAGGGTTACGTCGATGCAAGCTTTGACACTAATCCGGATGACTCTAAGTCGCAAACCGGATACGTATTTATTCTTAATGGGGGTGCGGTTAGCTGGTGCAGTTCCAAGCAAAGCGTGGTAGCTGATTCTACATGCGAAGCGGAGTACATCGCTGCCTCGGAGGCGGCGAAGGAAGGTGTCTGGATGAAGGAGTTCATGACAGATCTTGGAGTAGTGCCTAGTGCGCTTAACCCAATGACTCTGTTTTGTGATAATACTGGTGCCATTGCTCTAGCCAAGAAACCAACATTTCACAAGAGGACCAGACACATAAATCGACGTTTCAATTCCATCCGCGATTACATCAAGGAGGACGACATAAATATTTGCAAAGTACACACGGATCTGAATGTTACAGATCCGATGACTAAACCTCTTCCAAGGGCTAAACATGAACAACACAAGAACTGCATGGGTGTTCGATTCATTACAATGTAAATCACATAGTGATGTGAACTAGATTATTGACTCTAGTGCAAGTGGGAGACTGTTGGAAATATGCCCTAGAGGCAATAATAAATTGGTTATTATTATATTTCCTTGTTCATGATAATCGTTTATTATCCATGCTATAATTGTATTGATTGGAAACTCAAATACATGTGTGGGTACATAGACAACACTGTGTCCCTAGTAAGCCTCTAGTTAACTAGCTCGTTGATCAAAAGATGGTGAAGGTTTCCTAGCCATGGACATGAGATGTCATTTGATAACGGGATCACATCATTAGGAGAATGATGTGATGGACAAGACCCAAACTATAAACGTAGCATATGATCGTGTCAGTTTATTGCTATTGTTTTCTGCATGTCAAGTATCTGTTCCTATGACCATGAGATCATGCAACTCATTGACACCGGAGGAATACCTTGTGTGTATCAAACGTCGCAACGTAACTGGGTGACTATAAAGATGCTCTACAGGTATCTTCGAGGTTGTCTGTTGGGTTGGCATGGATCAAGACTGGGATTTGTTACTCCATGTAACAGAGAGGTATCTCAGGGCCCACTCGGTAATACAACATCACAATGAGCCTTGCAAGCAATGTGACTAAAGTGTTAGCCACGAGATCTTGTATTACGGACCGAGTAAAGAGACTTGCCGATAACGAGATTGAACTAGGTATAGAGATACCGACGATCGAACCTCGGGCAAGTAACATACCGAAGAACAAAGGGAACAGCATACGGGATTAACTGAATCCTTGACATAGAGGTTCGACCGATATAGATCTTCGTAGAATATGTAGGAACCAATATGGGCATCCAGGTCCCGCTATTGGTTATGGACCATAGAGGTGTCTCGGTCATGTCTACATAGTTCTCGAACCCGCAGGGTCTACACACTTAACGTTTGGTGACGATTAGTATAGTTGAGTTATTGTGTTGGTGACCGAAGGTTGTTCGGAGTCCCGGATAAAATCCCAGACATGACGAGGATCTCCGGAAGAGTCTGGAGGTAAAGATTGATATATGTGATAATAGTGTTTTAATCTCCGGAAGGGTTCCGGAATTCACCGGAAGGGTTTCCGGATGTTTACCGAAGTGTTCGGGTGCAGCAACACTTTATATGGGCCAAAGGGGTAAAGCCCACGAGGTATTGGAAAGTGCAAAAGGAAGTTTTGCTGCTGCCTTAAATGGTACTACCGCTAGTAAGGCAGTACTACCGCGTAAGCGGTACTACCGCTTGTGTGAAGCTTTACTACCGCTCAAGCGGTACTACCGCTCATGAGCGGTACTACCGCTTGTACGCGGTACTGCTGGAATCCGAGTGGGACTCTTTCCGTGCGGGCCAAACCGACCTTGTGCGGGCAAAACCGACCTTGTGGAGGCTTTCTCTCCAAGTTTAGACCCCAGGGCTCAACATATAAATAGAGGGGCAGGGCTAGCACACGGGATACATCAAGATTTCCCAAGCCGTGTGCCGGCAACCCTAACCCTCTAGTTCCTCCCGTCATAATCTCCGTAGTGCTTGGCGAAGCCCTGCAGAGATCGTTCCTCACCACCATCACCACGCCGTCGTGCTGCCGGAACTCATCCACTACTTCACCATCGCTCGCTGGATCGAGGAGGTGAAGGCGTCATCAAGCCGTACGTGTGTTGAATGCGGAGGTGCCATCTGTTCGGCGCTAGCTCGTGTTTGGATCGAGGGACGACTTGCGATTTGGATCGCGAAGACGTTCGACTACATCAACCGCGTTTCTTAACGCTTCCGCTTAGCGATCTACAAGGGTATGTAGATTCACTCTCCCTCTCGTAGATGCTCATCACCATGGATAGATCTGGCGTGTGCGTAGGATATTTTTCCCATGCAACGTTCCCCAACAGCGGATTCCCGCGGTGAGCTTGTCCTGTCAGGCTAGACTCCTGGTCTGATACAGTGGGTGATAAACATCGGGGGCTCGACCTCGGAATGAATCGCCTTAGAAGGCCACGAATCAGCCCCCCCTATGGCGTTGAGGGCCACGGAGATACTTCCCTCCCCGGCCTCGGACAACCCTATCGCGGCATCTGGCTCCGACATAGATCAGAGCTCGGTATTGGGCACAACATCGGGTTTAGAACCGATCTCGGCGGCGGATCTAGAATCCACCGCGCTTCCTGGTATGGTAGAGAACGCGTCACGCATGCCATTATGAGTCGACCCGACCTATGGCCAGGTAATGAACACTGAGGAACTATCTCACCTCAATGAGATGCTGGACCGGATCCAGAGTTTGTCAATCTCGACCTCGGTTTACGACAAGATCGGACTTAAAGCCGACGATCGGGAAATTTACGTCCCACCCACCACCCACCTAGTCACCACTGTCGATGATTTAACCGATATGCTGGACTACGACGATGCAACCGACATGGATGAAGATGTCGGCAGCCCTATGAAAAACACCTCGCCGCCCACCAACACTGGCTGGTGGAAGGCAACATCCACGTACGATGTATAGATGGTCAACACCCCCAATTCCCCTCTGTGGCGTAGGCGGAGACGCCGAAAAGGTGCTAATGGGGAGCCTAGCGGGAACAACCCCACTGCCGATACGGCAGCCAACGACGCGGAAGACCCAGGGGAGGACCTTCAAGCCACCCAGAACGCCGCGTCGACGGCGAAGACATCCCCAGGGACTCGGATCCCGACAACCTCTTTGAAGGGGCCGATGACAACTATATGCCGGAATCCGGGGAGGGCGTAAGCCTCGGTACCGAGGACTTCATAGTCCCTGAAGACCCATAATCCACAGGGTCTTTGCCATGACGGCGTGGGGCTGGTTGGGTGTGGAAATCCTCCTGCACGGGCCTATCGCGTCCTCGAGGGGGGCGGTCCAGTGCCTCAGCGGTTAATTCATGGTCAAATTCAGGTAGTAAACGCCTGCATGGATAAGATTTAGGCGCACTTCGGCGCTGTTCTTCTAGGTCTTGCTCGGCCAAAAGTATTTCGACCCACTTATCGTTCAGAGCATCCTCGTTAGCCTGCAACTGTTGTTGTTTTAGTTTCATGCTTCGGCCGGTGGCGACGAGGCGCCGCCGAAAGCGTTCTTGCTCATGGACCCTCATGACGTTCGACGTCAGATAGAGGCAAACCGGGCGCCACCTCGGTCCATCTATGGATCAAGGGGACGCGCTCCGGCCGGGCCCGACAGCTACGATGCCTGGTTTGACAGGAATGGCCGCGCCCGAGATCAAACTTATGTTCGGCTCCCTCCCGACGTCCGGCATGATACCGCTCGGTTCCGAGGACTAGCCCACCCGATCTGTTTTACAGATAGGGTAATGGAACACCAGTTCCCCGATGGGTTTAATCCCATCAAGATAGAATCTTACGATGGCACCACGGACCCAGCTGTGTGGATTGAAGATTTCCTTCTCCACATACACATGGCCAATGGAGATGACCTCCATGCCATCAAATACTTGCCGCTCAAACTAAAGGGGCCGGCAAGGCATTGGCTGAACAGCCTACCACCCCACTCCATTGGAAGCTGGGAGGCCCTTGAAGACGCCTTCAGGGCAAACTTTCAAGGGACTTACGTCCGACCTCCGGACAACGATGACCTCAGCCGTGTTACCCAGCAGCCGGGCGAATCAGCTCGGAAATTCTAGAACCGATTCCTTACTAAAAAGAACCAGATCATAGACTTCTCAGGGCCGAGGCCATCGCTGCATTTAAAAACAACATCCGAGATGAATGGCTCGCCCGCCAGCTCGGCCAGGATAAACCAAGGACTATGGCAGCCCTAACCTCACTGATGACACGCTTTTGCGCAGGGGAGGACAGCTGGCTGGCCCACAGCACTCACAACAGTGAGGCGGGGACCTTGGAGACTCGCGACGCCAACGGCAAGCCTAAGCGCAACAAAAACAAGCGCGGGCATTAGAACGGCGGAAGCGACACTAAAGACGCATCAGTCAATGTAGGCTTCACCGGACCTCGACCCGGATAGAAAAGAAAGCCCTTTAAAGGGAACAAGGATGGACCGAGCCAGCTCGACAAGATCCTTGATCGACCGTGCCAAATTCACGGCACTCATGACAAACCAACGACCCACACCAACAGGAATTGCTGGGTCTTTAAGCAGGCTGGCAAGGTAGCGACAGAGGGGCAAAGTAAAACCCAACATCGCAGCGAAGACGAGGATGAACCTCGGCGGCCAAATAATGGAGGCCAAAAGAAGTTTCCTAATGAGGTAACAGAAGTAAACGTGATCTACGTTACCCACATCCCTAAAAGGGAGAGGAAGCGGGTACTTCGGTACATCTACGCGTTAGAGCCTGTGGCCCCGAAGTACAATCCATTGTCGGCTTAACCGATCACGTTCGACAAGCATGACCATCCGACAAGCATCAGGCATGGCGGATCGGCCGCCCTCGTCCTGGACCCGATCGTCGATGGTTTTCATCTGACGCGCGTCCTTATGGACGGAGGAAGCAGCCTCAACTTAATTTACGAGGATACCGTAAGAAAGATGGGGATTGACTCATCCCGGATCAAGCCTAGTAGCACCACCTTTAAAGGTGTCATACCAGGAGTTGAGTCTCGCTGCACCGGAACCATATCCCTGGAGGTAGTGTTCGGATCGCCCGAGAACTTCAGGAGCGAGGAGTTAATCTTCGACATCGTGCCTTTCCGCAGCGGGTTTCATGCGCCCCTAGGGCGTACTGCATTCGCCCGTTTCAACGCCGTCCCTCATTACTCTTATCTCAAGCTCAAGATGCCGGGACCCGACGGTGTCATTACAGTCAATGGCAACACCGAACGCTCACTCCGAACGGAGGAGCAGACCGCGACTTTCGCAGCCGAGGTGCAGGCATCTGAGGAAGCAGCCCGTGGCGGTAAAGGCATCTCCAGCTCTTCGAAGCGCACGCGGGATACCCCAGTCGACCTCGGCCAGGCAACTCCCCACCCCAAATAGGGGTACGGGCTCCTCGCATGCCTCCCCTGGGAAGGACAGTACGTCCCGAGGGTGCACAACTTCGCACTACAAATTCCCTGGGTCGTCGAGGAGCCAAAATAATGGGAACGTCAGGTCGGCTAGACCGATCAGTGACGACACACCGGGCTCACAACGTCGGCAGGCTTCTATCAAAAAAGCCAGCCAACACCAGTACGCCCATGTGGCTTTAACCACACAGCTAACAACTACCGACCTCTTTCAAGGACTCGACCAACAAACACATTAAGTGCATGTCTGGCTGAAGTTGCAAAGCTGCCTATATCATCCCCCGCCATCAACGAGGACGAGCTGGTCAACAGCATAGAGATGCAGACGTGCGGCAGGAAGCGGCCCGAGCTAATAGACCCGATGTCAAGACCCGCCCTGTTTTCTTTTTCAGTTTCTCCTTCCTTATCTTTACTCGCATTGTATCTTGTTCAGTCCCTCTCTTTAAAGGTTCAGCATGTAAAGCTTGGTTATAAGAAGGAAAGAAATCGTGCCCATAAAGGTCTTTAACGTATTTTCTTACAAGCATTGCCCACGAACCATGAGAATACTTCTGAGATACAATCGCTAAAGGGCCTTGCTTTTATACCCTGAAGCACAAAGTCCGAAGTACTCGGTGTCTCGGATGTTGCATTATATGCAACAGTTTCGAACCTAGATTTTGGTCAATAGTTGGGTTGCCCGGCTCCTATGTGTACCCCTTACGTTCCCGATAACTTCGGCTAAGGGTGTAACGGGAGAACCGCTGCGATATTGCCGCTAGTTTAACTGGCAGAGCGCCTCAGTGGAGAAAGCCGAAAACTGACTATCTAGGTAAGCGAAATCTGGTCGGCCGCCTGAAGACTGCGTCAAGCGACGTGTCGTTAGAGATCACCCATGTTAAATGAACGGCTTCTTTCTCGAATTAGCCGAGGTGGGCACGGGCATAGACCTCGGCTGTTTAGGCCGACCACTTCACTCACCCGGGGGCTCGTCATCAGTCCCCACTATCAAACTCCTACGACTAAGTGAAAGTTATAAAGCCGCTATAGTCCGATTGCCTAGTCCCTCTGCACACAGACCTCCTTCGGGAACTGAGACGTCGGCTAAGGGTCATGGTTGCCTAAGAGGGGCACCCTTCGCATATTGTGCGAGGGGGTGGAAGCCGACGACTGGCCACTTTCAGTTCAACACGGTCAAACAGGAGGAATATTAAAACCAAAATAGAAACAGATGAGAGGAATTTAAGCCATACTCATTAAATAACTACTAATATTTTTACATGTCAAGCACTTCGGCATTCCGAAGTGCCACCTAGAAATACAGCTTGTCCTTAGGATACATGGCCTCGGCCAAACGGGCGCCTGCCTCCACCTCGATGAAAAACTGCTCCGTGGTGCGCACCTTCCCTTCAGGGGCCCCACAGCAAAGACATCCGCCTCAACCTTCCGGAAGTACGTCTTCACGCAGGCATACACCCGCCGCGCTCCTTCAAGGCACGTGGATCGCCTCCAGTGGTTGATTTGTGGAACGGCTTCTTGCAGCCACGCCAGGAACCTGAAGAAGCTGGCTGGTAGCTCCTCCGTGGGCCACAGGTTGATGCAGAGGTCCTGGAGCGCTGGCTTTGCCATCCGAAGAAGTTCCACCAGCTGCTTCATTTGATTATTGAGCAGCTGCGGTCGAGTCGTCTCCGGGAACTGCCTCCAGAACGCCTTCTCCGTCTCATGGCCCTCCAGTTGGCCAAATTGACGGCCGGCGTCCGCCGCACTCTTCGGGAGAACAGCAAGGACCTCTGCGGATCGCCATAGCTGGGTGAGCTCGATGAACCCTTTTCTTCCAAATATGCATTGAAGTAAATATGGCTTACTCGCGGCTATCTGCTCCACTTGTTGGAGCTCCTCGCGGTCGGCCCGGGCCTGGGTCTGGAGCTCAGCATGAGACAGGCGCAGCTTTCGCAGCTCCTCGCCCACCTCTTTCTCCTTTTTCTCAAGGGCATCATGTTCGAGATACACGCCCTTGAGATTCTCCTCAACCTCCAGGACCCGAGCCTGGTCCTTTTCCCTAGCTCCCCTTTCGGCGGCTAGGTCTTTCTCCGCCTTGGCCGCAGCAGCTTTTAGCTGCTTGGCCTCCTACCGAGCCTTTGACAGCTCGGCCTTGAGCCCCTCAAGCTCGGGTAACGCCACTGTTATAAACACAATTCGGCATCAGCTTCCAATTTTACAAGATATTTTTCTCAGTTCAACTTTCAAAGATAATAAGCATTGATCGCTTACCTTGAGACCGCTCGACCTGTTTGTTCACCAGGTCGAGGTCCTTGTCGGGCCTCTCGAGCTTCCGGTTCATCTCCGCAATCTCCTTGGAGACGGAGCCCGAGGCCGAGGCTGAAACCTGCATAAACACTTCATACTGAGCCCCATGACCAATTTATTGATACTTCGGACATACATCCTATCTTATTGGTCCTGGGGGCTACTCTTGTAGGAGATATGCCCTAGAGGCAGTAATAACAGTTATTTTATATCTCCAAGTTTGTAATGAATGTTTATGTTCCATGCTATAACTGCAATGATTCTCGAGTCTGCAATAACACGAGGCTCGGAGGGAAACTCATGTGCACGTGTGGTATAATAAACAGTAAAATGTATTCCTAGTCTTGCCTCTAAGACTGGCTCAAGTATTGCATGATGATCCTGTTTTCCTGATCATGGGCATGACTATGCCGGCAATTTTGAGGGCACAATGTTAGAAGAACACTTGTGTTGAATCGACACGAATTGATGTTATGCTATGAGATACATTCGTCACAAGTTAATGGTTTATAACACAGAGAAAGTTAATGTTTGTATAATTCCTTAGACCATGAGAGTATCGAGTTCCTTCGTACTTGCTTCGTGAACTTTGGGCTTTGTTAAACGTCATCCGTAACTGGGTGGCTATTACGGCGGCTTACGGGTTCACGGAAAAGTATGACAAGGAACGAGATAGCTCGAGATTGGGATTTGCTCCTCCGATTATGGAGAGATATTCTCGGGCCCTCTCGGTGTTACGCTATCCATCATCGTCTGGCCAGACACAATGTGATTTGATCACAGGGATGCCGGAACACGAAAACAAGAAAAGAGAACAAAACTGGCAACGAGGTAACTGGCATAGTGGACAAGTTGTTGATCCACGGGGATGCCGATAAATCTCACCTCGGGTTTTGTAACATATCACGAAGCAACAGGAATAGCACACGGCAACTGGGGGTTCACTCGAATATTTATTCGTGTGGGTATAGGGGTCAATATGGGTGTCCACGGCTCCGATGTTGATCATTGATCGGAAAGTGTTCCGGTCATGTCTGTACTTCATCGAACCTATAGGGTCACACGCTTAAGGGTCATCTATCTGCTGAATACTAGACAGGGAGTCTGGGAGAAAGTCACCGGAAAAGTTCGGAGACAACGGAAGAGTTCCGGAGAGAGAACACCGGAAGGGTTTCGGTAAAACTGAAAAGTTGTTTCAGGGTATACCATTAAGTCAAATTGGTTTTGGCACATGCCTGGAAATTCTTGGAGGGTGCCAGAATTGTTCTGGGAACTTTTGGAATTTTTCCGGAGAAAAAACCCGGAAATGTTCCGAAGCTGCCGGAACTGCTTTGGTTGCTTTTTGTAGATGAAAATCACTAATCCGGAATTGTTTCGGAACGCGTCCAAAATTATTTTAGTGGTTACTAGAAATGTTCTAGGCCTTCATAAATATTTTCGGTTCAAACGGTCGCGGAAAAATGTTTTCATGAATAGTGAAAAGCACTTTATGGGCTGGTTTTAATGGGGTTTTCTTCTAGAAGGAATTCCCTATTTTTGGAGAGAGGATAAGGTGGATGGAAAGGTGGTGGGGCCCCCCCCAAGGGGGCAGCCAATTTCATCCATGGGCTTGGGGGGGCCCCCATGGGGCTTCCTTCCACCATTAGGTGGATAAGAACAAGCCCTCCTTATGTGGCATGGTGAATTATCCAAACCCCTTTTGGTCTTTTCACCCCTTACCTCTACACCTTGCTCCTCCTATAAATAGAGGTGGAGAGGGATCTCCAAAATCAGAAATGCTCACATACAAATGCCATGCATGATCTGGCCTTCTCTCTCCCTCCCCGCGAAATAGTTTCGTAGAGCCGAAAGGCTGTCTGGGTTCCGGCAGGAACTAGTTCTGGACGGCGAAGCCCTGCCGGATAGCTAACACCGTATGTGTGCAACCCCGTAGAGAGGTCGTAGGTTCGATCTTTTGTCCAAGGGGCTGTTCGAGGGTCCTCCCGAAGGGCTATCCGAGTTACCATTCAAGTTTCAAGGGTCCTCCCGAAGGGCTGTCCGTGACATCGTCCGGGGGACTGTCCGACCGCCTCCCGATGGGCTGTCCGGCGAGGGAGTACATCCTCGTGGTTGGGAGGTTGTAAATACTAGCTGCAGGGATCTGCACCAACAATCTACATCGACTCTACTTCCGCTGCGCTATGAGTCGGTAATGATCAGATCAAACCTTGTATGCAGTCTCCATAGTGATCCTGGGCGTGCTCGCTGTATCGAATTTTTTTGTATTCTGTCGCATTCCCCTATAGTGGCATCAAGAGCCTTGCTATGCGTAGATGCAGGTTACGATCTAGAATACATAGAGATGTATGGGTATTGCATAATATAATTTTGTAGTAGATGAGATCTATTGCTGAAAATTATTTATGCAGGTGGCAGATGAAATCTGTTACCCGATGTTCTTGTTGCTTCCCTAGAATTTGCGTATTTCTAATCTTGAAACGGCATGGTGGAATTTCACAAAGTTCTGGTAATCCGCGATCCTGATTGATCAACGAAGTGTTATCAGTTCTTTGGCTTCCACCATAGTTAATAGAAATATGAAATTTCAGAGATGAAAGGGCAATGCAGATATGATCTGCACGGGGGTCATGCGTATGACAAAGTTCAGTATGGGGCTCGAGATTTTATTATCTCGTGTTTCATGCACCCCGCAAAGCTAATCTAGCGACTTGAATAATCATACTTGATAAACATTGGTAGCTGCGGTTTAAGTCAAAACCTTAGAAGCCACGTAAAAGAAAATTTTGCATAAACCGATTAGAGGCGTCTAACTAGGTTTTGCAGGATGTGCATGTGATGTGGTATAGCAGTTCTCATATTAATTCGATTATGTATGAGATGACTATATGATGTAAATTATTAACATGACCTGCGTGTCATGATTCGGCATGATGGCTGGAGCCATATGATTGTCACTTTAATGACCTGCGTGTCAATCTTAAGTAATGCACTTATTTTATTAGCTATAGAGATAGCAATATTATCGGGTGCATCAACAAGGTGGTGGCAATCTTCGCGAAGGTGAACACCGACGCAAATGCCAAAGACGAAGAAATTAAAGACTTCTCCGTCAAAAAGGGCTATACCATATCATGCTATTATGAATTGCCTGAGATGTTTATCCTTCTTGATGCACCCTTCTTGATTGCGTTGTAGTCGCTTTTTATTAGGGTGATCTCTCACTTAAAAATATCAAGTAGTTAGTGTTCTCCCAAGTGTAGCACCGTCACGGCACCTATCTCTTCGGGGTACCACATGGATACATGGGTACGAACGATTAGAGAAGTGTGAGGCGGGTAAATTGAGACCTCGCAACGAGATCACTTGGTTGTCTTGACATTCCGGAGGATCGTCCTGAGCTCGGAACACGCCCATCGAAAGATGAACAAGAGTCACATAGAGATGTGATTGGCAAGTTGGCCTACCAATTGAAATTCTCGTCACTTGAGATGGATACATCCTTGGCGTTGAATTACAATTTGGGTCTTGTATCACTCATAATCAATTTTGAGAGATATTGGTTTGAGTGGGAGCGCACTTTAGAATAAAATTGTTTATTCACTAGTGCAAATTAATTATGAACAAAGTCTAAGTGAAACTTGTGTTTACCGTTGTAGATCAAATGGCTCGCAACACCGCATTCAACTTAGGCCCGATGTTAGAGAAAGAGAAGTTAGTTGTGACTGGAAACAACTATGCGGACTGGGTCCATAACCTGAGGATTGTCCTCAGGAGCGCTAAGAGAATGCATGTGCTTGAATCTCCTCCTCCAGCTAAACCGGCGGTAACTGCCCCGGAAGATGAACAAAATGTCTGGGCCACTAAGGATGATGATTACAACTTAGTGCAGTGCCTCATGCTAGCTTGCATGAGTCTAGAGCTTCAAAAACGTTTTGAATTCCATAACGCCCGTGATATGATCCGGGAATTGGATGCTATGTACAAGGAAACCGCACGGTCTGAACGTTTTGATATCATGAAGACCGTGATGGATTGCAAGATGGCTGAGGGCAGTTCAGTTGGCGAACACGTGGTCAAAATGATTGGCTACGCTGAAAGGCTTAAAACCCTGGAATTTCCAATTCCACCAGCCCATATGAAGGACATGTTGCTTTCTTCACTCCCCCCGTCTTACGATGGTTTTATCATGAACTACAACATGAGTGGGATGGAGAAGACACCAAATGAGGTGCTCGCCAGGATGAAAACTATGGAAAAATCGCAAGCAAGTGTTGCTTGTGAATAAAACCGCCAGTTTCAAAAAGAATGGCAAGTCCAAGAAGGGCAAGGGCGCCGGTAAGACCAGCTCCCGAAGCAACTCTAAGGGCGGAGCCAAGAATGAAACTGAGTGCTTCTACTGCAAGGGAACAGGACACTTGAAGAGAAAATGCAAGAAGTATCTGGAAGATAAGAAGTCCGGGAAAACCGGAAAAGGTATAACTATTATACAGGTTAATGTCATTGATGTTTTGCTTGCCAGCGAAAATTCTAAGTCTTGGGTATTTGATACCGAATCGGTTGCTCACATTTGCAACTCGATACAGGGGCTTCAGAAGGTGCGCAAACTTGGGTATTTGATACAGGAACGGCGCTGGGATCGTCGCTCAAGCCGTCGGCATTATGCCTCTACGTCTCCCTTCAGGATTTACCTTAGAACTAAGTAACTGTTATTTTGTTCCGGCATTGTATAGAAACATTATCTCTGGATCATGTTTAGTACACGATGGGTACTCTTACAAGTCTGAGAACAATGGTTGTTCACTTTATTCTAAGGATATGTTTTATGGATTTGCACCCATTGTTGGGGGCCTTTTCATTCTAAATCTTGAATGTGGAAATGATGTCTTTAACGTGAATGCTAAACGCCTTAAGAAGGCTAATACCACCACCACATTCTTGTGGCATTGTCGGCTTGGCCACATCGGAAAGAAACGCATGCAAAGACTCCATAAAGATGGCGTTTTACCGTCCTTTGATTTTGAATCATTTGACACATGTGAAGCTTGTCTGATGGGGAAAATGACCAAGACGCTGTTCACGGGTCATCCTGAACGGGCGGGTGAATTATTGGAAATAATACATAGTGATGTATGTGGTCCAATGAGCACAGCCTCACGGGGTGGGTATTTCTACTTCGTGACTTTTACTGATGATTTGAGTCGGTATGGCTATATCTACTTGATGAAGCATAAGTCGGAAACCTTTGAAAAGTTCAAAGAATTTCAGAATGAGGTAGAAAATCATCGTAACAAAAGGATGAAGTTTCTGCGATCAGATCGTGGGGGCGAATATCTTAGTCATGAGTTTAGCCAACATCCGAGTGACCGTGGAATCGTTTCACAGCTTATGCCTCCCGGAACTCCAGAGCGAAATGGAGTGTCGGAACGACGTAACCGAACCCTGTTAGACATGGTAAGGTCGATGATGTCTCTTACAGATCTGCCGATATCTTTTTGGGGTCACGCACTAGAAACTGCCGCTTACACACTAAACAGAGCACCGTCTAAGTCTGTTGAGACGACACCACATGAGATGTCGAATGGGAAGAAACCTAGTGTGTCGCATCTCAAAATTTGGGGTTGTGAGGCATACGTAAAGCGTTTACAGCGAAGCAAACTCGATCCCAGATCAGACAAATGTTACTTTGTAGGTTATCCCAATAACACCATTGGGTATTCCTTCTACCACCAGTCCGAGGGCAAAGTGTTTGTCGCAAAAGTTGGACACTTTCTCGAGAAAGAATTTCTCGCTAAAGAAGCAAGTGGGAGGACAGTACAGCTTAATGAGATTAGTGAATCTTCGGCGACAGTTGATATGGCTAAGGAACTGGAAGTAATTCCGCAAATTATCCCTACAACCGAGCCGGAAGTTGTCGCATGTGATGCGAAAACTTCAGACAATGTTGTAACTGAACCGCGCAGATCAGGTAGGGCTATCCAGCCACCTGAGTGGTTCTTCATTCTTGAAGACGATGAACCTGCACACTACAAGGAAGCGATGGCGGGGCCTGATACGTCTCCATCGTATCTACTTTTCCAAACACTTTTGCTCTTGTTTTGGACTCTAATTTGCATGATTTGAATGAATCTAACCCGGACTGACGCTGTTTTCAGCAGAACTACCATGGTGTTGTTTTTTGTGCAGAAATAAAAGTTCTTGGAATTGGACAAAACTTTTTGGAGATTTTTTGTGGAATAAATAAAAAATAATGGAGCCAAGAACCACTCGAGGGGGGCCACCTGCTGCCCACGAGGTACCAGGGCGCGCCACCCCCCTGGCGCGCCCTGGTGGCTTGTGGGGCCCACGAGGCTCCGCTGACCATAATCTCAAGCCTATAAATTCACAATTCCATAGAAAAAAAATAAGAGAGGAAGTTTTATCACGTTCCATGATACGGAGCTGCCGCCACCTCCTGTTCTTCATCAGGAGGCTAGATCTGGAGTCCGTTCAGGGCTCCGGAAAGGGGAAATCGATGCCGTCGTCATCATCAACCATTCTCCATCACCAATTTCATGATGCTCACCATCGGGTGTGAGTAATTCCTTCGTAGGCTTGCTGGACGGTGATGGGTTGGATGAGATTTATCATGTAATCGAGTTAGTTTTGTTAGGGCTTGATCCCTAGTATCCACTATGTTCTGAGATTGATGTTGCTATGACTTTGCTATGCTTAATGCTTGTCACTTGTGCCCGAGTGCCATGATTTCAGATCTGAACCCTTTATGTTTTCATGAATATATTTGTGTTCTTGATCCTATCTTGCAAGTTATATGCACCTATTACGTGTCATGATCCACATACCCCAAGGTGACAATAATTGGGATTCTTTCCGGTGATTGCCGTAGTTTGAGGAGTTCATGTATTCACTAAGTGCCAATGCTTTGTTTCGGTTCTCTATTAAAAGGAGGCCTTAATATCCCTTAGTTTCCTTAAGGACCCCGCTGCCACGGGAGGGTAGGACAAAAGATGTCATGTAAGTTCTTATCGCAAGCACGTATGACTATATACGGAATACATGCCTACATTACATTGATGAATTGGAGCTAGTTCTGTGTCGCCCTAGGTTATAACTGTTACATGATGAATGTCATCCAACATAATTATCATCACCGATCCAATGCCTACGAGCTTTTCACATATTGTTCTTTGCTAAGGTTACTACTGTTGCTACTCCTGTCACAATTGCTGCTACCGTTACTGTTACTGTTACTACTATTGCTATTGCTGTCAAACTACCATACTATTGTGCTACTGATCACTCTGCTGCAGATATTTAGTTTCTAGGTGTGGTTGAATTGACAACTCAACTGCTAATACTTGCAAATATTCTTTGGGTCCCCTTCTGTCGAATCAATAAATTTGGGTTGAACACTCTACCCTCGAAAACTGTTGCGATCCCCTATACTTGTGGGTTATCAAGACCTTTTTCTGGCGCCGTTGCCGGGGAGCATAGCTCTATTTGCTGAGTCACCTGGGATTTATATCTGTTGATCACTATGAAGAATCTGAAAGACGCTAAGACCAAGATCGTTCCCTCTAAGACGAGGGGAGGTAAGGAACTGCCATCTAGCTCCGCACTTGATTCACCTTCTGTTTTGAGTAAGCTTGTAACACCACCACCTGCTATAAATTCTGATATGTCGCAAGTAATTGATGATGCTACTTCTGCTATGAGCGATGCTAATGATGATGCTAGTACTATGCTTGATAATGCTGTGCCACTTGGTGAATTTCTTTATGAACAAATTGCTAAAGCTAAAGAAACTGAAAATGTTGAAACCCTTGAAAATTATGATTCACGTATTATGCCTAGCTCCCCTACTAGAGTTGAATCACCTGATGAACATTGCTTTGATAGAGAGACAGCTAGGGCCATTCTTGCTTGTAATAATAGAGATGAGGTTATAAAATTGCTTGCTGAAATGAAAGAAAAATCTATGAGGGAGAGAATGAAATATGATCCTAAGTTTTCCATCTCTCCCATATTTGTTACCGATAAGGATTATGAATTCTCTGTCGATCCTGAGTTAATTACTTTGGTTGAATCTGATCCTTTTCATGGTTATGAAACTGAAACTGTTGTGGCACATCTTACTAAATTAAATGATATAGCCACCCTATTAGCTCATGAGGAAAAAATTCGCTATTACTATATTCTTAAGTTATTTCCTTTCTCGTTAAAGGGTGATGCTAAGACATGGTATAATACTCTTGCTCCTGGTTGTGTGCGTAGTCCCCAGGATATGATATATTAGTTTTATGAAAAATATTTTCCTGCCCATAAGAAACAAGCTGCTTTACAAGAAATATTTAATTTTGTGCAAACTGAAGAAGAGAATCTCCCTCAAGCTTGGGGGAGGCTTCTCCAATTACTTAATGGTTTGCCTGATCATCCTCTTAAGAAAAATGAAATACTTGACATCTTCTATAATGGACTAACCGATGCTTCTAGGGACTACCTAGATAGTTGTGCTGGTTGTGTTTTCAGGGAACGAACTATTGAACAAGCTGAGGAACTATTGAATAATATATTGAAGAATGATAATGATTGGACACTTCCTGAACCACCGCCTAAACCCACTCCGAAGAAGAGGGGTATGTTATTTCTCAGTCCTGAAGATATGCAAGAAGCAAAGAAATGTATGAAGGAAAAAGGTATTAAGGCTGAAGATGTTAAGAATTTGCCACCTATTGAAGAAATACATGGTCTTGACATACCGCCACAGGTAGTGGAGGTAAATTCTCTTATAAAATTTGATGAAGGTGATTTTCCTTATAACAAATCTCCTAGTCAATGCTTGTATGAATTTGACAATTATATTATTAAGCAAGATCATTTCAATGCAAATGTTATGAAACAATTGAAACGAAATGCCTACATGATTGATCGCTTGAGTGACTTGTTGTTTAGAATTGCTAATGACGTCAGAGGTGTAAGTAAACATGCATCTATGGTTCAAACCCAGTTAGAACAAGTTGCTAATTCTCAAGGTGAATTGCTCGATGAAATGAATAACAATATGAATAATCATGCTGTTAGAGTAATGACTAGAGGAGGTAGAATGACTCAGGAGCCACTTTATCCTAAAGGTCACCCTAAAAGAATTGAACAAGACTCTCAAAGAATTAATGTTGATTCACCTAGTCCATCTAAAAAGAAGAAGAAAAAGAAAAATGATAGGACTTTGCATACTTCTAGTGAACCTGAGGCAGAAAAACCTTCTGAGGATAATAATGATGTTTCTATTTCCGATGCTGAAACACAATCTGGTAATGAACATACATCTAGTGATAATGATAATGATAAAAGTGATGCTCATGTGGATGCTCAACTAGATAATGATAAAGAACCTGATAATGATGTTGAAATAGAACCTGCGGTTGATCTTGATAACCCACCTTCTAAAAATAAACGTTATGATAGGAGAGACTTCGTTGCTAGAAAACATGGTAAAGAAAGAGAACCATGGGTTCAAAAACCCATGCCCTTTCCTCCTAAACCATCTAAGAAAAAGGATGAGGAAGAATTTGAACGCTTTGCTGAAATGCTTAGGCCAGTGTTTTTGCATACTCGTTTGACTGATATTTTAAAGATGGCCCCATATGCTAAATACATGAAAGATATTGTCACTAATAAAAGAAAAATACCTGAAGCTGAAATTTCCACCATGCTTGCAAATTATTCTTTTAAGGACGAAGTATCTAAGAAACTAGGAGATCCAGGAATACCAACTATACCATGCTCCATTAAAAGAAATTATGTCAAAACTGCTTTGTGTGATTTAGGAGCCGGTGTTAGTGTTATGCCCTTCTCTTTATATAAAAGACTTGATTTGAATAAACTCACTCCCACTGAAATATCATTGCAAATGGTTGACAAATCAACTGCCATACCTATCGGTGTTTGTGAGGATGTGCCCGTTGTAGTTGCAAATGTTACTATCTTAACAGACTTTGTTATACTTGATATGCCCGAGGACGGCAACATGTCGATTATCCTTGGTAGACCCTTTTTGAATACTGCAGGGGCTGTTATTGATTGCAACAAGAGCAAGGTCACTTTTCATATCAATGGTAATGAACATATGGTGCACTTTCCGAAGAAACAATTTCAAGTGAATGGTATTCATGTTATTGAAAAGACTCCGACAATTACTATTGGAAGTTTTCAACTCCCTCTTCCTACTGTCAAAAGGAAATATGAAATACTTATTGTTGGGGAGATGCATATCCCCGTTGAGGTAACCTAGTGTTTTACGAAGGTTCTTCGGTTTCATACTACTCGGAAATGGTTTGTTAATAAGACTTGATCAACCTTATTAATGGATTCTTTTTAGGAGCATGTGGTCGATGAATTTAGTGAGCACAACCTTCTGTACCCACTTTTTGTTTTCTGTTATTTTTAGTTAAATACAATAAAATGCCATGATTATTTTGTTTTCTGATTTATCCGAGCAATAAAAAAGGTGCTCAAAAATGAAAGTGCTCAAAATGATTTGAAATTTTTACATGAATTTTTATAGAATATTTAAGAATTTTTGGCACTGAAAACATACCAGGGGGATGCCCCAGGTGCCCACGAGGAACCAGGGCTCGCCACCCCCTGGCGCGCCTTGGTGGCTTGTGGGCCCCACAGGGACCCCCTCACTTATTCCTTAAGCCACATTGTCTCTTACCTCTAGAAAAAAAATTCCTGGTAGCTCTCTCTCTCTCGTGTTCTTGCTCCCAAACCTGAGATTTTCGATCTCTTTGCTCGGAGCTCCATTTTCGAAACTGTTTTGGGGGATTGCTACTTGGTAGGTGACTCCTCCATTGCTCCAATTAGCTTTTGCTCTAGGGGATTATATTTTGCATAATTAGCTACTGTTGGTGCTACTGAAAATGAGCTTGCATGTTGAATTCTTTGAGTTCCAAGTAGTTTGAATGCTTGATATGGCCTCTAGACATCCATATGAGTAGTTGCTATCAATTTTGTGAAGTATTGTTAACAGCTTTTTGTGGCCCAAAATTTTTCAGAAATTTGTTCTTAGGAAAATGAATTTCTTCCGGAGGAGTTCCTCGAAGTGGAACGCCAAGGGGGTCCTTGGGGAATCCTCGGACAGCAACCTCAACATTCCGCACAGGGCGGAGGTCCAGTCATGCGAATGGCCACACAATGCCTTCATGAATGAAGCCGGGTTCTACCAAGAGTTCGCGCAATTTGTTGCTAATGCCGGATTGACCGACTTCCTCGCAGATGAGTGTGACCAGCACCACATCCCTACAAATTCCATTGTGCAAAACTTTCATTTTCTGAATAGGCTCGAACCCCCTGTGGTGAGCTTTGATTTATACGCGGAGCATTATCAGATACCGCTTGCTGAGTTTTGTGAGATATGTTTGATCCCCTTTGATGGGGATATAAAAGAGCCTCGACCAGAGGAGTTTGAGGGCTTCCTCCACACTTTGACTGTGGGAGAGGAAAGGGGCGTGTCGAAAGCCCGAGCCACTAGCTTGCAATTTCCCGCTGTTCATTACTTTGCTTTATTCATAGGGAAATGCTTGACTGCTAGAGAGCAAGGTGGTGCGCTATGTGCAGCTGACTTTGCCATTTTGCACCGCGCACTACATAATGATAACACTTATAATCTGGGAGCCATCATTGCACGTCGCCTGCACACTAATAGGACTAAGGGT
Source organism: Elymus sibiricus (assembly GCA_039707655.1). NCBI lineage: Eukaryota > Viridiplantae > Streptophyta > Magnoliopsida > Poales > Poaceae > Elymus > Elymus sibiricus. Next base: position 34,325,019 of record CM077674.1, read on the forward strand.
AAAATTCATGGTGGTATTTATGCTACTCGCTTAGCAAGACGTTTTAATGTTAACATTCGCCCACATGATTACTTGCTGCCCAGAGTTTACTTAGATCACCAGTCTATGCGGGATAACCACTTTCTTGATGCTCCTGAGCCTCCTCACCACGTTCGTTATAACTTGGTTTTTAGTGAGGATACTCGCGATATTATTCCGTTGCCTGCACCTGCTTTGTTTGACTCTCATGCCAGGAACGGATACACTGTTATGCCACCGGACATCGTCACTTACCGGAACGCATTGGCAGCGGCAGAGGAGGAAGCCCAGGATTGGGACGCTCGGGTGCCGCCGCCTCAGCATTTTCATATTGGATCGGATGGCTACTATGGATGGTGATTACCAAGCTAGGCAAATGCCTAAGCTTGGGGGAGTACGTATTTCTCACCGACATTACATTCATGTTCACACATTTCATTCCAGTTGTCGGTGTTCATCGTTTTTCATTGTATGATCCATGTTAGTTTTATTTTCTCGCTTTCTTCTTGTGTGTTTGAAAAACTTTGAGAAAATCCAAAAATATTTCTTGTTTCTTTTCGGTTTTTCTTTCTAGTTTAATTAGTTGTAGTATTAAAAGAAAACCCAAAAATATTCCCTGTTTCTTCTTTTGCATTCTGGGAGCTTTCCCGTGTAAATAGTTTTTCTCGTTTTTGTTTTGTCTTCTTTAATTTGCTTCCTTCAAGAAGAAAAACTAAAAACTCCAAAAATATTTCAGTGTGTTTCTCTGAAATTCTTTTCTTTTGTTGAGTCATAGTAAGGAGAAGACCATGATGAAAATGTTGAGTGGCTCTCGGATGCATTATTGTTGATCTAACAAAGAGCCCATATTACCTTGTCTTCTCCTTTGAATAAAATGTTTGCAGATTCCAGCTTAGTTCACGGCACCCTTGCACTATTATTATTTTCATATCATTCGGTCGTGCAAGTGAAAGGCAATAATGACGATAATTTGATGAAATGACTATGGCAAGGAAAAGCGGGTATGAACTCAACTTGTTTTTGTTTTTGTAAATATGTTTAACTCAGTATCCATGATTCAGCATATTATGATTAAACATGTTTATGATGACAATTAGAGATTATAGTTGCTCATGCCATGCTTAAGTAGCTAGGAGTGGATAATAATTTATCTTGGGTGTCAACATGCATTAAAATGATTGTAATGTAGTATGATGATATGGTATCCTCCTCTGAATGCTTCAAGTGGCTTGACTTGGCACATGTTCACGCATGTAGTTGATTCAAAACCAACATAGCCTCCACGATATTTATGTTCATGGTGTTTATATCCTACTCATGCTAGTATTCAATGTTGATTATTCATAATGCATGATTATGACAATTTTCGCTCTCTAGCTGGTCGCTTCTCAACCTAATTGCTAGCCTTCACCTATACTAAGTGGGAATACTACTTGTGCATCAAAACCCTTAAACCAAAGTTATCCCAGATGAGTCCACTATATCTACCCATATGCGGTATTACTCTGCCATTCTAAGTAAATTTGCATGTGCCACCTCTAAATATTCAAATGAACATCTGTTTTGTGTGCCCGTACCGCTCATGGAGCGACAGGGGGTGGTCAATATCTTCCATGCTAAGCGGGTTATTCTCATGATGAGTGTTTATTCACTTGTCCTTACACGCGAGGGGCTGGTAATCGGGATGCCCAGTCCATGATTAAAATTGCAAAATAATAAAACAAACTCCCTCGAAAAGTTGTTGGTATGGAGGGCACCCGAGGATTCAGCTAGCCATGGCTTGTGTTTGTTGGTGGAGGGGGAGTAAACTTTACTTTACCGCTTGGGAACCACCGCTAATTTGTTTTGCATGGAAGATATTGAAAACTCTCGGTCGTGACGTTGACAGGAAAGGCATACCTCCCAAAATTACATTTATCTCTGATTTAAAATTTGAGCTCTGGCACCTCTGCAAATCCATGCTTCCCTCTGTGAAGGGCCCATCTATTTACTTTATGTTATTTTATTTTTATTGTTGAGTCACCACCTTCTCAAACAAGAACCAGTCCTGAGAGCACTATTGTCATTCTCATGCATTGTGTATAGTTAATGTTGTGTGCATCATGACTGGATGTCTTCTAGCATGAATTACAATGTTTAGTCGTTGCTTGAACTTTGGAGGTGCTCTGCATTTATGTTTTGCGGTCTCAGAAAGGGCTAGCGAGATACCATGTTGTCATATTATATCATGATTGTTTTGACAAAGTGTTGGGATTTGAGATATCTTATTATTGCTCGCTAGTTGATTATGCCATTGATATGAGTGAATATAATTTCTAAGAGTTATCATTTGCATGGTTAGTTATAATTTTTGCTGAAACCCTGGGTATTATTTAAGCATATATATAGATACAAGAACAAAAGAGTTCGTAAAAAGTTTTTCTTTATCACTTTCAGTTTGTCAACTGAATTGCTTGAGGACAAGCAATGAGTTAAGCTTGGGGGAGTTGATACGTCTCCATCGTATCTACTTTTCCAAACACTTTTGCTCTTGTTTTTGACTCTAATTTGCATGATTTGAATGAAACTAACCCGGACTAACGCTGTTTTCAGCAGAACTACCATGGTGTTGTTTTTTGTGCATAAATAAAAGTTCTTGGAATTGGACGAAACTTTTTGGAGATTTTTTATGGAGTAAATAAAAAATAATTCAGCCAAGAACCACTGGAGGCGGCCACCTGCTGCCCACGAGGCTCCAGGGCGCGCCACCCCCCCCCCCCCTGGCACGCCCTGGTGGCTTGTGGGGCCCACGAGGCTCCGCTGACCCTAATCTCAAGCCTATAAATTCACAATTCCAGAGAAAAAAATAAGAGAGGAAGTTTTATCACGTTCCATGATACGGAGCCGCCGCGACCTCCTGTTCTTCATCAGGAGGCCAGATCTGGAGTCTGTTCAGGGCTTCGGAGAGGGGAAATCGACACCGTCGTCATCATCAACCATTCTCCATCACCAATTTCATGATGCTCACCACCGGGTGTGAGTAATTCCTTCGTAGGCTTGCTGGACGGTGATGGGTTTGATGAGATTTATCATGTAATCGAGTTAGTTTTGTTAGGGCTTGATCCCTAGTATCCACTATGTTCTGAGATTGATGTTGCTATGACTTTGCTATGCTTAATGCTTGTCACTAGGGCCCGAGTGCCATGATTTCATATCTGAACCCTTTATGTTTTCATGAATATATTTGTGTTCTTGATCCTATCTTGCAAGTTATATGCACCTATTACGTGTCATTATCCGCATACCCCAAGGTGACAATAATTGGGATTCTTTCCGGTGATTGCCGTAGTTTGAGGAGTTCATGTATTCAGTAAGTGCTAATGCTTTGTTTCAGTTCTCTATTAAAAGGAGGCCTTAATATCCCTTAGTTTCCTTAAGGACCCCGCTGCCATGGGAGGGTAGGACAAAAGATGTCATGCAAGTTCTTATCGCAAGCACGTATGAATATATACGGAATACATGCCTACATTACATTGATGAATTGGAGCTAGTTCTGTGTCGCCCTAGGTTATAACTGTTACATGATGAATGTCATCCAACACAATTATCATCACCGATCCAATGCCTACGAGCTTTTCACATATTGTTCTTTGCTAAAGTTACTACTGTTGCTACTGCTGTCACAATTGCTACAAAACTATTGCTGCTACCGTTACTGTTACTGTTACTACTATTGCTATTGCTATCAAACTACCATACTACTGTGCTATTGATCACTCTGCTGCAGATATTTAGTTTCCAGGTGTGGTTGAATTGACAACTCAACTGCTAATACTTGCAAATATTATTTGGCTCCCCTTGTGTCGAATCAATAAATTTGGGTTGAATACTCTACCCTCGAAAACTGTTGCGATCCCCTATACTTGTGGGTTATCAGGGCCCAGCTCAAGGGAACGGCACAAAGCCATGAAATTCGAAATGGAATCCATGTACGAAAATCAAGTTTGGAACTTGGTAGAACTTCCAAAAGGCGTAAAGCCCATTGGTTGTAAATGGATTTTCAAAAGAAAGACAGACACGGATGGTAACATTACTATCCATAAATCTAGACTTGTCACGAAAGGGTTCACGCAAGTTCTAGGAGTGGACTACGACGAGACTTTCTCGGCCGTAGCTATGCTTAAGTCTGTTCGGATATTGCTAGCAATTTCTGCTTATTTCGATTATGAAATGTGGCAGATGGACATCAAAACGGCTTTCCTAAATGGAAATATCAAAGATGCATACATGATACAGCCTGAAGGTTTTGTCGTTCATGAGGATGCTGGAAAGGTATGCAAACTTCAGAAGGCCATTTATGGTCTGAAGGAAGCATCAAGGAGCTGGAACAATCGTTTTGATGAAGTAGTCAAAGAGTTTGGCTTCATCAGGAATGACGAAGAATCTTGTGTTTACAAGAAGTTTAGTGGGAGCGCAAAAGCATTTCCAATCTTGTATGTGGATGACATATTGTTGATTGGAAATGACGTGAATTTTCTTAGCGAAATAAAAGACTCATTGAAGAAGAGTTTTTCAATGAAAGACTTAGGCGAAGCGGCATATGTATTGGGCATTAGAATCTATAGAGATAGATCAAAATGCCTGATAGCGCTTAGCCAAAGCACATACATTGACAAGGTGTTGAAAAGGTTCAACATGGAGAACTCCAAGAAAGGTCTACTCCTCATGTCACCTAGCACAGTGCTTTGCAAGAATCTGTGTCCTCGGACTCTCGATGAGCGAGTACAAATGAATGATGTTCCATATGCTTCGACAGTTGCTTCTATTATGTATGTCATGCTATGTACAAGACCGGTTGTTTCCTATGCACTAAGTGTTAGTAGCCAGTACCAAAGTGATCCAGGATTGGAACACTGGGCTGCAGTCAAAAATATTCTTAAGTACCTCAGAAAGACCAAGGATTTACTCCTTGTGTACGGAGGTGATGAAGAGCTCATTGTAAGTGGTTACACTGATGCAGGCATCATGGCTGACCCAGATGACTTCAAATCTCAATCAGGCTATGTTTTCATATTGAATGATGGCGCAGTTGATTGGAAAAGTTCCAAACAAAAGACTGTGGCGGATTCTACGACGGAGGTGGAATATGTTGCAGCTTCAGAAGCCTCCAAGGAGGCAGTCTGGATCAAGCAGTTTCTTGAAGACCTTGGTGTGGTTCCGAGTGCGCTGGACCCGGTGGAGATCTATTGTGATAATAGTGGCGCCGTGGCTCAGGCAAGGGAGCCATCTTCGCACCATAAGACAAGACATATTGAACGCAAACATAAACTCATTCGACATCAAGTCGAAGCGGGATTAGTGAAAGTACGGAAAGTTCACATGGATCTGAATATGTGAGACCCGATGACAAAGCCTCTACCACGAGCAAAGCATGAGCAGCACCGGATAGCCATTGGTGTTAGGCAAACCATGTAACTAGATTATGACTCTAGTGCAAGTGGGAGTCTGTAGGAGATATGCCCTCCAGACAGTAATAACAGTTATTTTGTATCTCCAAGATTGTAATGAATGTTTATGTTCCATGCTATAACTGCAATGATTCTCGAGTCTGCAATAACACGAGGCTCGGAGGGAAACTCATGTGCACGTGTGGTATAATAAATAGTAAAATGTATTCCTAGTCTTGCCTCTAAGACTGCCTCAAGTATTGCATGATGATCCTGTTTTCCTGATCATGGGCATGACTATGCCATCAATTTTGAGGGCACAATGTTAGAAGAACACTTGTGTTGAATCGACCCGAATTGATGTTATGCTATGAGATACATTCGTCACAAGTTAATAGTTTATAACACAGAGAAAGTTAACATTTGCATAATTCCTTAGACCATGAGAGTATCGAGTTCCTTCGTACTTGGTTCGTGAACTTTGGGGTTTGTTAAACGTCATCCGTACCTGGGCAGCTATTACGGCGGCTTACGGGTTCACGGAAAAGTATGACAAGGAATGAGATAGCTCGAGATTGGGATTTTCTCCTATGATGATGGAGAGATATTCTCGGGCCCTCTCGGTGTTACGGTATCCATCATCGTTTGGCCAGACACAATGCGATTTGATCACAGGGATGCCGGAACACGGAAACGAGAAAAGAGAACAAAACCGGCAATGAGGTAACTGGCATAGTGGACAAGTTGTTGATCCACGGGGATGCTGATAAATCTCACCTCGGGTTTTGTAACATATCGCGAAGCAACAGTAATATCACACGGCAACTGGAGGTTCACTCGAATATTTATTCGTGTGGGCATAGGGGTCAATTTGGATGTCCACGGCTCCGATGTTGATCATTAATCGGAAAGTGTTCCAGTCATGTCTGTACTTCACCGAAGATATAGGGTCACACCCTTAAGGGTCATCTATCTGCTGAATACTAGAGAGGGAGTCTGAGAGAAAGTCACCGGAAAAGTTTCGGAGAGAACGGAAGAGTTCCGGAGAGAGAACACCGGAAGGGTTTCGGTAAAACTGAAAAGTTGTTTCAGGGTATACCATTAAGTCAAATTGTTTTCAGCACACGCCTGAAAATTCTTGGAGGGTGCCAGAATTGTTCTGGGAACTTCTGGGATTTTTCAGGAGAAAAACCCGGAAATGTTCCGGAGCTGCCGGAACCGCTTTGGTTGCTTTTCGCAGATGAAAATCACTAATCCGGAATTGTTTCGGAACGCGTCCAAAATTATTTTAGTGGGTACTAGAAATGTTCTAGGCCTTCATAAATATTTTCGGTTCAATCGGTCGCAGAAAAATGTTTTTGTGAATAGTGAAAAGCACTTTATGGGCTGTTTTTTAATGGGGTTTTCTTCTAGAAGGAATTCCCTATTTTTGGAGAGAGGATAAGGTGGATGGAAAGGTGGTGGGGCCCCCCAAGGGGGCAGCCAATTTCGTCCATGGGCTTGGGGGGGGGGGGGCCATGGGGCTTCCTTCCACCATTTGGTGGATAAGAACAAGCCCTCCTTATGTGGCATGGTGAAATATCCAAACCCCTTTTGGTCTTTTCACCCCTTACCTCTACCCATTGCTCCTCCTATAAATAGAGGTGGAGAGGGCTCTTCAAAATCAGAAATGTTCACATACAAATGCCATGCATGATCTGGCCTTCTCTCTCCCTCCCCGCGAACTAGTTTCGTAGAGCCGAAAGGCTGTCTGGGTTCTGGCAGGAACTAGTTTTGGACGGCGTAGCCCTGCCGGATAGCTGACACCGTATGTGTGCAACCCCGTAGAGAGGTCGTAGGTTCGATCTTTTGCCCGAGGGGCTATTTGAGGGTCCTCCCGAAGGGCTGTCTGAGTTATCATTCAAGTTTCGAGGGTCCTCTCGAAGGGCTATCCGTGGCATCGTCCGGGGGACTGTCCGACCGCCTCCCGAAGGGCTGTCCGGCGAGGGAGTACATCCTCGCGGTTGGGAGGTTGTAAATCCTAGCTGTGGGGATCTGCACCGACGATCTACATTGACTCTACTTCCGCTGCGCTACGAGTCGGTAATGATCAGATCAAACCTTGTATGCAGTCTCCATAGTGATCCTCGGCGTGCTCGCTATACCGAATTTTTTTGTTTTATGTCGCATTACCTTACACTCTTTCCCCGGCCACTATTCTTTAACCCCAACTCCAGTTTTTCAAAACTAGCCTCGGGCTCGGGGGCTACTCACTGGCTAGGCCGTCTAAGAACGCCATGTAACGGATGACTTCGGACAATTATAAGGATTGATGAAGTAAATGTAAGCAGGAAAAGTTCATTTAAAGACAGTAGATTACCTCGAAGCTCTTGAGGAGGTCCTTGAAGACCTCACGCATTCTGGCCTCAGTAGACCGGAATCCCTGCAGCGCCGCGCCGATCAGCGTGCGGTGCTCTTCCTTGAGGGAGGAGCCCATCAGGGCCGCCTCCATCTCGTTGGTCCACCCCATGCTAGCCCGCCCCGGAGCGAGAGGCGGGGGTGGTAAAACCTCAGACCCCAGCACCTGAATGCTGGGAACGAGGGTCTCCGGCTCCGACGCTGGAGTCGGAGTGGACTTCGGCTGGGCCTCCGATTGGCCCAGTCCTTCCTTGGTGACCTCGGGGGCCTTGTCCCCTTGGTCTTGTGCAACCGAGGAATCAACCTCGGCCATGACAACCAACTCCGCACCCCCCGTTGCGTCAGCTTGGGGGGCTGGAGTCGATGTCACCTCCCCCAACCCTTCTTGGGCTGGGGCATCACGGTCCGGCGTCCCGCTGGCGGACGGCAGCCCGCTGGAGGAGTCGCTAAAGCGCTCCCTTGGCGGGCTAGGGAAAGATACTCATGTCAAAATAGTCCTGTGGAAGGGACTCAATGAAAAATTAATCTCAAGGGACATCGGCGTACCTTCGAGGCGCCAGCCTCTTCCTCCCCAATGCTAGGGGATCATCTTCAGACTCGTCAGAGAGCACGACCTTCTCCGATGGCTTGGACTTGTCAGCAGCCCCGGCTGAGGTTTCTTTCAACCTCTTTTGGCCCGCGGGCTGAGCTTCGGCCTCGGCGCCCTCCGATGTCGCCCTCTTCCCCTTACGGGAAGGGATCTTCTCTTCCTCCTCATCCTCCTCACTCTCACGAGTGGAGGAGGCGTGGGCCTCCTCGGACTGGGTGACTGAAGTCTCCCGTTTCCGGAGACCCACCCTGCCCTTCGGGGGCTTGGACCCCTTGGGAACCACCACGTGCGGCTCCACCACGAGGAGCGGCGTGAGCATAGGGGACTTCTCCTCCTCCAGCAGCGGTGCTGGACACCACACATGATGCATCTTGGCTATCCACTTCTGTAAAACATAAAATGAGGCGATTCGTTAAAATTTGTCTCAAATGGAAAAATAATGAAAGTGTGTATCGAAACACTCACTGGTGTGGCGCTATAGCCAACCTCGAAACCGAGGTCCTTTCCCGCCTTGGGGATCTTGTCCTTTGCCAGCTTGAGAAGCCGCGTCCACATGCCTTCTAGAGAGGTGCGGAAGAACTTGAGCACTGGCCCCGTGTCCCCCGATTTGTGCTCCCACATTGGAGTAGCCCGGAGTTGGAGCGGGAGGATACGGCGATTGAGCATGATGTTGACCACGTCGGCCAGCTGGAGGTTCTTCTTGGCGAACCACCACTTGATCTTTTCGATCAAGGCATCCACCTCCTCTGGGTTTCCCCAGGCGACGCCCTTCTCCTTCCAGGACCTGAACTTCCTGGGCGGCCCAACTGAAAAGGCAGGGACCTCGGTCTGGCCAGCGGCGAGTGGCTCAGTGATATAGAACCACTCCCGCTGCCATTCCTTCACCGTCTCGATGAAGGTGCCCTTGAACCAGTCGACGCTCTGGTTCTTGCTGATCATGGCCCCTCCACACTCTGCCAGATCGGAGCCGCTGGACTTCGGCTTGACACCAAAGATCTTCAGCCATAGGCCGAAGTGCGGCTCGATGCGGAGGAAGGCCTCGCACACCGTGATGAAGGAGGCAAGGTGGAGGATGGAGTTCGGGGCCATATGGTGGATGTCAAGCCCGTAGTAGAACATCACCTCGCGCATGAAGGGGTGCATCGGAAACCCCAAGCCTCTAATGAGGTGAGGGATGAAGACAACCCGCTCCCCTGGGTTGGGGGCGGGCACATGCTGATCGGCGCCCAGAGCTCGCGCGGTGACATTAGCGGGGATGTACCCCGCACTCCGCAGCTCCTGGATGGTGCTCTCCATCACGGTGGAGCCTCCCCAGTGACCCTTGAGGGTGTCGGCCATGGCTGGTGGGGGAGCTTGGGGGCGCAGAGGAGGAAAGTGGAGAGATTGGATCTGAGCGCTCGAGATCGAGGAGGCAGAAGGCAGGGGAAGTGAGAGCGTGATTACTGGCTCTATCAAACTTTTGCTCTTATAGACTGTTGAAAGGCCAAAGTCCCCTCGCTGCGCTGGTGATAACGCTGTTCCTCTCCGCAAAAGATGTCGTTATACGCATGGGGGGAAACAAAATCTTGATGATATCCTTGAGAAAATGGGCACGATCTCCACCTCGATGGGACACGCCAGTAGAAAGGCTGCCTCGAACCACGATTTGAGGAACGCAGTAACTGCCTGACCTGTCGTGGGTGATACCGCTTCAATAAAGTTGTCACACTATAGAGTACTGTTCATACCTAGGCGGCTGGCCTTCGAGGCTAAGTTAACTTATGATCCCGGATGGGAAAAGAATTCGGCTGAAACCTCATTCCACAAAATCACGCTCCTTGAAAGGACGGTCAAGATGATCCAGAATTTTGAGAGGGGAACTTGTCTATCAAGCCAAGGACTTCGGATCCGATATCATCCTCGGCATAGAAGACCAGTTCGGGGGCTACTGACGGTGTCCCGGACTGGGGGGTACTTACTGCTACTTGTAGCTTGCGTTGGTATTTCCCCGAAGAGGAAGGGATCATGCAGCATAGTAGAGATAAGTATTTCCCTCAGTTATGAAATCAAGGTTATCGAACTAGTAGGAGAATCACACAACACCTCGTTAGCAGCACCTGCACACAAACAACAAATCCTTGCACCCAACGCAAACGAGAGGTTGTCAATCTCTCGGCGGTAAATTGCAAGATTAAATTGTATATGATAGATAGATAGATTGAAACAAAAATACAAAATAAAATAAATAAAATAAAATGGCAGCAATATTTTTAGGGTTTTAGTAATATGATTTTGATAGACCCGGGGGCCATAGATTTCACTAGAGGCTTTTCTCGAGAAAATAGCATACGGTGGGTAGACAAATTACTGTTGGGCAATTGATTAAAAAGCAAATAATCATGACGATATCCAAGGCAATGATCATGTATATAGGCATCACGTCCAAGATTAGTAGACCGACTCCTGCCTGCATCTACTACTATTACTCCACACATCGACCGCTATCCAGCATGCATCTAGTGTATTAAGTCGATAAGAACGGAGTAATGCCTTAAGAACGATGACATGATGTAGACAAGATAAACTCACATATGAATAAACCCTATCTTTTTACCCTTAGTAGCAACGATACATACGTGTCATGTCCCTTTCTGTCACTGGGATTGAACACCGCAAGATCGAACCCACTACAAAGTACGTCTTCCCATGGCAAGATAAATCAATCTAGTTGGCCAAACCAAATCAATAGACCGGAGAAGAAATACGAGGCTATAATAATCATGCATAAAAGAGTGCAGCAAAGACTCAAATAATTTCATGGATAATCTGATCATAAACTCACAATTCATCGGATCCCAACAAACACACCGCAAAAAGTGATTACATCGGATAGAACTCCAAGAACATCGAGGAGAACATTGTATTGAAGATCAAAAACAGAGAAGAAGCCATCTAGCTACTACCTATGGACCCGAAGGTCTATGGTAAACTACTCACGCATCATCGGAAGGGTAGCAAGGTTGATGTAGAACCCCTCCGTGATCGATTCCCCTTCCGGAAGATTACCGGAGAAGGACCCCAGATGGGATCTCTCTGGAACAGAAACTTGCGGCGGCGGAAAAAGTATTTCGTGGACTCTCCTGAGGGTTTCTGATTTTTCTGGAATTTATAGTGCTAGAATTAGGTCAAACGGAGCTGGGTGGGCCCCACGAGGTACCAGGGTGCGCCACCCCCTGGGGCGTGCCCTGGTGCCTCGTGGCCCACTCCTTCATCTTCTGGCCCTCTCTCGAAGCTTCTAGTGTTTATCTTGTCCAATAAAAAATCTCCAAAAAGTTTCGTGGCATTTGGACTTCGTTTCGTATTGATTTCTGTAAAACAAAAACTGGGCAGAAAACAACAACTGGCATTGGGCACTAGGTTAATAGGTTAGTCTCCAAAAATGATATAAAATTGCTGTAAATGATTATAAAAGCATCCAAGATTGATATTATAACAGCATGGAACAATTAAAAATTATAGATACGTTGGAGACGTATCAGTATCCCCAAGCTTAATTCCTGCTCATCCTCTAGTAGGTAAATGATAAAAACAGAATTTTTGATGTGGAATGCTGCCTATCATATTCATCACATATTCTTTTCTTTTATAACATGGACATTGGACTTGAATGATTCAAAGCAATAGTCTATAATTAGACATGAGGATATAAATACTCAAGCATGCTAACAAGCAACCATGTCTTTCAAAATATCAACGCTAAAGAAAGTTATCCCTAGCCCATTAGGTTCAATCATTGATCCATTCATGAAACACACTCAAATATTAGCTACATCCAATGCACAAGTATGACAATAGTGCTCTCTAGTTGGTGCTTTTGTAAGAGAAGATGGATACTCAAAAAAATAAAAATTGCATAAAAGTAAATAGATAGGTCCTTCGCAAAGGGAAGCAGAGATTTGTCAAATGTGCCAGAGCTCAAAGCTGAAATTAAAGAGATAAAAATATTTTGAGAGGCATGCTTTTCCTGTCAACGAAAATGACTGAGAATTCCCAATATTTTCCATGCTAGACACATCATAGGTGGTTCCCAAATAGAAAGTAAAGTTTATTTCCTTTCCACCATTCTTTCACAATCCATGGCTAGCCGTATCCACGGGTGCCCTCCATACCAACACTTTCCAAGGAATTTTGTTGTTATTAATTTGATTTCATTGTGGGACTGGGCATCCCTATTACCAACCATTCTCTCGTGCAATGACAAGTGAATAAACACTCATCGTGAGAATAACACACCTAGCATGGAAAATAATGGCCACCCCTGCCGCTTCATGAGCGGTACGGGCACACAAAACGGAAAATTATTTTGAAAATTAGAGTTGGCACATGCAAATTTACTTGGAACGGCATTGAAATACTGCATATAGGTAGATATAGTGGACTCATTTGGCACAACTTGGGTTTAAGGAGTTTGGATGCACAAGCAGTATTTCCGCTTAGTACAAATGAAGGCTAGCAAAAGATTGAGAAGCAACCAACCAAAAAACAAAAACGGTCATAAACATTCATTGAACACAACTAACACCGAATAATGCACCATAAGTAGGATATAATTTCATTGCATAACTATTGACTTAACGTGCATGCATAGGGAATCACAAACCTTAACACTAATATTCTTACTAAATCACAATTACTCACTAACATGACTCACTTATTATCATTTCCATATCGCAAAACTATTGCAAGGAATCACACATATCATATCCAATGATCTATATGAAAGTTTTTATCTATATCCCTCTTGAATATTCATCTCTTTGGGACCAACTTCATATCTTGTGCAAATTACCGTTACTATCATCAACTCTCAAAAAGATTTAAGTGAAGCATGAGAGTGCAAATATTTCTTCAAAATTTTAATCTTATCAATTCTCAAAATAATATAAGTGAAGCATGAGAATTCATTTCTTCAAAATTTTAATCAACTCTCAAAATAATATAAGTGAAGCATGAGAGTTCATTTCTTCAAAATTTTAATCAACTCTCAAAATAATATAAGTGAAGCATGAGAGTTTATTTCTTCAAAATTTTAATCAACTCCCAAAATAATATAAGTGAAGCATGAGAGTTTATTTCTTCAAAATTTAGCCACCACCATGCTCAAAAAGATTTAAGTGAAGCACTAGAGCAACTGCCTAGCTCAAAAAATTTAAGTGAAGCACATAGAGTATTCTAACAAATGATGATGAAGGTGTGGCTCTCTCAAGATAGGTGTGTTCAGCAAAGATGATTGTGACAAACTAAAAAGCAAACAAAGCAATGACTCATATAATACAAGATGCTCCAAGCAAAACTCATATCATGTGACGAATAAAATTATAGCTCCAAGTAAAATTACCGATGGTTGGTAGAAGAAAGAGGGGATGCCTTCCGGGGCATCCCCAAGCTTAGACGCTTGAGTCTTCCTTGAATATTACTTTGGGGTGCCTTGGGCATCCCCAAGCTTAGGCTTTTACTACTCCTTATTCCTTCATCCATCGTGATCTGACCCAAAACTTGAAAACTTCAATCACACAAAACTCAACAAAACCTTCGTGAGATCCGTTAGTATAACAAAATAAATCACTACTATAAGTACTGTTGCAAACCCATTCATATTTTATTTTTGCATTATACCTACTGTACTCTAACTTCACCATGGCTTATACCCCCGATACAATCCATAGATTCATCAAAACAAACAAGTAGTGCATCAAAAACAGAATCTATTAAAAACAGAACAGTCTGTAGAAATCTAAATTATGGTCATAGTTCTGTAACTCCAAAAATTATGAAAAATTAGGGAAACGTGGGAAATTCATATATCAATATTGTGTAAAAAAATTAGAAGGTTCTCACGTTCCAGAGAAAAACCAAAATTCCAGCACTGGACGCAAAACTTTCTATTTTCAAACAGCATCAATTATACTATCTTCCAAATTATCCTAAAGGCTTTACTTGGCACAAACACTAATTAAAAACACAAAAACACAATCATACCAGTAGCATGACTGTGAAAACACACAATAACAGAAAAAAATTATTTTATTCATTGGGTTGCCTCCCAACAAGCGCTATTGTTTTATGCCCCTAGCTAGGCACAATGAATAATTTCAAGTGTTGTCATCTTTGGTTTTGGTAATCTTTATGGGAGTTTTCTCAAGCCCGGGAGGTTCTTTATGCTTCCCATTATTCTCAGAAATAGAGGCAATTTTAAGATCCAAAATATCCAATCGCTTGTTGCATAAAGAAATCAAAGTGTTCGTGCGGTTGAGATTTCCACTAATATTTTTAAGAGGCTCATTAGACTTTTGCAACTCAACCAAATTTTTCAGCATATCACCCAATTTGTCTAATATTTGAGCCCCCTCTTGAGTAAAAGCAAAACCCTTTTGTGGTGGTGGAAACCCCAATATACCTTCTATTATTTCATAGGCAGTATTAGCCTCACTTTCAATAAAATTCCCTTTTGCGGCAAAATCCAAAAGTTGTCTATGATGCATGGTTAAACCTATATAGAAATTGCGAATTAAATTTTTTAAATCCCCTTTTATAGAGCAAACACGGTAGGATTCCATTAACCTATACCAAGCATCTTTAAGATTTTCTTCTTGTATTTCTTTGAAGTAAAGTACTTTAAAATCCGGTGACAAAGGAGGGATAGTCATGCTAGTCATGATGGCAAACCAAGCAAAAGAGCAAACAAGAAAAAGGCAAACGGAAAATATTTTTGTATTTTTGTGAAAACGTTTTAGAAGTGGGGAAGAGGAAAACGAGAGGCAAATGGGAAATAAAGTAAATGCAAGGAGATGAGAGTTTGTGCGAAGGTACTTGATAGATGTTGATGATGTCTCCCCGGCAACGGTGCCAGAAATTCTTCCTGCTACTTGTAGCTTGCGTTGGTATTTCCCCGAAGAGGAAGGGATGATGCAGCACAGTAGAGATAAGTATTTCCCTCAGTTATGAAACCAAGGTTATCAAACCAGTAGGAGAATCACACAACACCTCGTTAGCAGCACCTGCACACAAACAACAAATCCTTGCACCCAACGCAAACGAGAGGTTGTCAATCTCTCGGCGGTAAATTGCAAGATTAAATTGTATATGATAGATAGATAGATTGAAACAAGAATACAAAATAAAATAAATAAAAGAAAATGGCAGAAATATTTTTAGGGTTTTAGTAATATGATTTTGATAGACCCGGGGGCCATAGATTTCACTAGAGGCTTCTCTCGAGAAAATAGCATACGGTGGGTAGACAAATTACTGTTGGGCAATTGATAGAAAAGCAAATAATTGATACATCTCCAACGTATCTATAATTTATGAAGTATTCATGCCATGTTTATTATAGTTTTGTTTGATTTTGGTGCACTTTTATATGGCTTTTATATGATTTTCATGGACTAACATATTGACCTAGTGCCCAGTGCCAGTTGCTGTTTTCTGCTTGTTTTTGGTTTTCCAGAAAATCTATATCAAATGAAGTCCAAATGCAGCCAAACTTTTTGACGATTTTTTCTGGAACATAAGAGACACTAGAAGCTTCGGCAGGTGGCCAGAAGACCCACAGGGGCCTCATGAGCCACCAGGGTGCGCCACCCCCCCAGGCGCGCCCTGGTGCCTTGTGGGCCCCCTGTGGCCCTTCTTCGCGTGATTCCAACGCCAAAAAATCATACATATTCAAAAACCCCCAAAAGTTAACCTAGATGAGTTTTTACGCCGCCGCAAGCCTCTGTACCTCCATGATCTAATCTACAGCCCTTTTCCGGCACCCTGTCAGAGGGGGGAAGGCATCACCGGAGGCCATCTTCATCATCCTGGCGGTCTCCATGATGAGGAGGGAGTAGTTCACCCTCGGGCTGAGGGTTTGTACCAGTAGCTATGTGTTTGATCTCTCTCTCTCATGTTCTTGAGATGGCACGATCTTGATGTATCGCGAGCTTTGTTGATATAGATGAATCATATGGAGTTTTCCCCTCTCTATCTTCTTGTGATGAATCGAGTTTTCCCTTTGAAGTTTTCTTATCGGATTGAGTCTTTAAGGATTTGAGAACACTTGATGTATGTCTTGCATATGGATATCTGTGGTGACAATGGGATATTCACTTGAGTCACTTGATGTATGTTTTGGTGATCAACTTGCGGGTTTCGTGACCTTGCGGATTTATGCATAAGGGTTGGCACACGTTTTCGTCTTGACTTTCCGGTAGAAACTTTGGGGCACTCTTTGAAGTTCTTTGTGTTGGTTTGAATAGATGAATCTGAGATTGTGTGATGCATATCGTATAATCAAACCCGTGGGTACTCGTGGTGACATTGGAGTGCCTAGGTGACATTAGGGTTTTGGTTGATGTGTATCTTAAGGTGTTATTCTAGTACGAACTCTAGGGATGTTCGTGATAATTAATGGGGATGGCTCATAAGATTGATCGGGAAGGATAACTTTGAGGTGGTTTCATACCCTACAACAATTTCTTCGTTTGTTCTCTGCTATTTGTGAATTTGGAGTGAACTCTTTGTCACACGTGAGGGATTTACATATGATTCAACTATGTCAACAATGTTGAGAGATTGCACTAGCGAAAGTGTGAACCCTAGGCCTTGTTTTTAAGGATTGCAATACCGTTTCTGCTCACTTTTGTTACTTGCTACGTTGCTGTTTTTATATTTTCAGATTACAAAAACCTATATCTACTATCCATACTACACTTTTACCACCATCTCTTCGCCGAACTTGTGCACCTATACAATTTACCATTGTATTGGGTGTGTTGGGGAAACAAGAGATTTCTTGTATTTGGTTGCAGGGTTGTTTGAGAGATACCATCTTCAACCTATGCCTCCCACGGATTGATAAACCTTAGGTCATCCACTTGAGGGAAAATTGCTACTGTCCTACAAACCTCTGCGCTTGGAGGCCCAACACGAGTCTACAAGAACAAGTTGTGTAGTAGACATCAAGCTCTTTTCTGGCGCCGTTGCCGGGGAGGTGAGTGCTTGAAGGTATATCTTTAGATCTTGCAATCAAATCTTTTAGTTTCTTGTTTATCACTAGTTTGGCTTATAAAAGAAAACTACAAAAAAATGGAATTGAGGTTGCCTCATATTATTCGTCTTTATCACGTCTTTCTTGAAAATGATGGATCAGAAAATTGTGCTCAATTGATAGAAGAAGAGTTCAATAAAATGTTTGGCATAAAATATTTGAATGATGAGCATGATTGCAATGTTGCTAGTATGAATTCTTTGAATATCCATGATGCTAATGATATGCAAAACTACAAGCTTGGGGATGCTATGTTTGATGAAGATGAATTTTTTAGTCTCCCAAGTTTTGATGAGAAAATTTGTTATGATGAAACCATGCCTCCTATTTATGATGATTATATTGATGAAAATGGATTTGGAGAGGTCGTGACTTTATTTAATGATGAATCCACTATTTTGGAAGAGGTTTCAATTGATTATGACAACAAAGTTGCTATCTATGATGATTATTGTGATGACATGTATGCTATAAAGAATAATGATAACTATGAAACTTGTCATCATGATTTTAATTTTCAATTGGATTATGCCAATCAAGTATATCATGATAGTTATTTTGTTGAGTTTGCTCCCACTATTATGAATGAGAAGAAAATCGCTTATGTGGAGAGTAGTAAAATTTCTATGCTTGTGGATCATGAAAAGATTGCTTTATGTGATAGCTATATTGTTGAATTCATTCATGATGCTACTGAAAATTATTATGAGAGAGGATCATATGCTTGTAGGTGTTGCAATATTATCAAGTTTCCTCTCTATGTGTTGAAAGTTTTGAAGTTATGCTTGTTTTGCCTTCCTATACTAGTTGATTCTTGCTCCCATAAATTGTTTGCTCACAAAATCCCTATGCATAGGAATTGGGTTAGTCTTAAATGTGCTAGTCATATGCTTCATGATGCTCTCTTTGTGTTTCAATTCTTTACTTTTATGTGAGAATCATTGAAATCATCATGCCTAGCTAAAAGGAATTAAAGAAAAGCGCTTGTTGGGAGACAACCCAATATTTATACCTACTGTTTTTGTGTGTTCACATGATTAATCTACTGTAGTAACCATGTTTTATATGTTTTCTTTCAATAAAGTGCCAAGTAAAACCTTTGGGATAGTGTGGATACTTGTTGATTCAATTCTGTACAAAAACAGAAACTTTTGCCTCCCGTGTTTAATTTCCCAGATTTTACTGGAGCATCAAAAAATTCTGAAATTTTTACACAGTATTGATATACAAATTTTTGACATTTTCCTAATTGTTCAGAATTTTTAGAGTTACAGAAGTATGGTAGTTGCTCAGATCATTACAGACTGTTCTGTTTTTGACAGATTCTGTTTTCAATGCATAGTTTGCTTGTTTTAATGTTTCCATAGCTTATATTATGAGATATAAATTGTGGAAATGATAGAATACAGTAGGCATTATATGGTAACAATTGTGAATCTTGTCTTGGACAGTACCTAAGTGAGGGTTTATTCTTTATCATACTAACCGTTCTCATGAAGTTCCGTTAAGTTTTGTGTGATTGAAGTTTTCAAGCTTTGGGTGAGATGACTATGGATGAAGGAATAAGGAGTGGAAAGACCCTAAGCTTGGGGATGCCCAAGGCACCCCAAGGTAATATTCAAGGAAAACCCAAGCGTCTAAGCTTGGGGATGTCCCGGAAGGCATCCTCTCTTTCGTCTTAATCCATCGGTGACCTTACTCGGAGCTATATTTTTTATTCATCACATGATGTGTGGTTTGCTTGGTGCATCATTTTATTTTGTTTATGTTCGCTTTATGTTACTTAGAGTCATGTTTTGTATCTTTTATTTCAATAAAAATGTCAAGTATAGCCTTTACCATGCTTATTTTGCAAGTTCATGAGTTGCTGTTTCAAAACAGAAAGTTTGCTGCTATTGATTAAATTGCCTAGAAATGTCAGAATGTGATAAAATCTTGAAATTTCGATACAGCCAACTTTGATAAATTATTTCCAGTGTGGTAAATTTTCAGAATTTTTTGAGTTATCTAAGTATGGATTCTTAACTATCCTTTACAGACTGTCCTGTTTAGGCAGATTGCTGTTATGTTTGCATTGTTTGCATATGTTGGCTTGTTTAGTGATTCTATTTGAGGATAGGAGTATTAAATATGCATAAGAATTTAGTATTAAATGTTTAATTACAATTTTAGTGATTTTATACAATAGAGAATGTTGAGGTTTTGAGTGGATTTATACTAACATATCTCACAAGTTCTTGTCAAGTTTTGTGTGGATGAAGTTTTTGAAACTTAGGGAAACTATTATATGAGAAGAATTAACGAGACACAAGAGTTCAAGCTTGGGGATGACCAAGGCTCCCCAAGTTAATATTCCAAGAAGTATCAAGCATTCAAGCTTGGGGATGCCCCGGTAGGCATCCCATCACTTTTCTTCATCAACTATCGGTTAGTCTCGATTGAACTCAAGTTTTTACTCGTTCACATAATGTGTGCTATACTTGGTTGTGTCTTTGTTTTGCTTGCTGTTTGAATAAAATATCAAGATCTGAAATTTTTTAAATGAGAGAGAGTCCTCACATGGCTACTTAATTGTTTCACTACTCATTGATCTTCTCATATATATTTTGGAGTAGTTTGTCATTAATTCTCATGCTTCACTTATATCTTTTTGAGAGTTAATAATAGTAATGGTAATTTGCACAAGATATGAATTTGGTCCCAAGATGATGAATATTTGAGAGGGATATAATAAAAACTTTCATATAGATCATTGGATATGATAAGTGTGATTCCTTGCGATGAAAATAATGAAAGAGATCATATGCTAATCTTATGGAAAGTAATGACATTACATAAAGAAAAGTATAAGTGGTAAAATTTATTGGAGGTTAACAAGCGTAGCATTAGTCAATGATGCAATTCATGAAAAAGTTAATAAGGGAAGAGAATATTCGCATGCAAATATACTATCTTGGACATCTTTTATGATTGTGAGCCCCCATTAAGTATTTTATGTCAAAATGTTGACGTTGGATAAGGAAGACAACGTAATGAATTATGTTTGTTCATATTCATATAGAAGTTATATTGTTATAGATCCTCCAACATGTGGTGCTTGCCCAATATCTTTGCTAGCCAAAAATCCGCACCAAGTAGAGATACTACTTGTGCATCCAAAACCCTTAAACCTAGTTTCTTCCCATGAGTGTCCACCATATCTACCTATGGATTGAATAAGATCTTTCAAGTAAGTTGTCATCGGTGCAAAAAGCAATAAAAATTGCCTCTAAATATGTTTGAACTTTTATTGTAAGGGAAATAAGCGTTGTACGAACTTGTGATGGTAAAGAAATAAAAGCGACGGACTACATAATAAAGGTTGCTATCACAATGGGCAATATAACGTGACATTTCTTTGCATTAAGGGCTTGTGCATTCAACAACAAAAAGCGCATGACAACCTCTGCTTCCCTCTGCGAAGGGCCTATCCTTTACTTTTATGTATTTACTTTTTATGCAAGAGTCAATAGTGTTCTCCTCTACTTCCTTTTTATTTTTCTCTTTTGCAAGCATCATGTGGTGGGGAAAGATCTAGGCACATATATCCAGTTGGATATGAGTGATCATGAGTTATTATTATTGACATCACCCTTGAGGTGAATAAGTTGGGAGGCGAAATCACATGCCCCTATCTTTCTGTGTGTCTGGCTGAAACTTTTGCTCCATATATATGTCGTGAGTGTTAGCAATCATAGAAGACTAAATTATGGTTGAGTATGTGGACTTGCTAAAAAGCTCCTACTTGAGACCTATCCTGAAAATATGATGAATTGCAATTGCATTGTTGACTAGAATAGTTTGTTAGTTTCCAAGAAAGTTTATGCCTTATACTTCATTGTTGTGATGAATTGTTACTTGCTCATGAGAAGTAAAGTACTTCAAAATCCGGTGACAAAGGAGGGACAGTCATGCTAGTCATGGTGGCAAACCAAGCAAAGAGCAAACAAGAAAAAGGCAAACGGAAAATATTTTTGTATTTTTGTAAAAATGTTTTAGAAGTGGGGGAGATGAAAATGAGAGGCAAATGGCAAATAAAGTAAATGCAAGGAGATGAGAGTTTGTGCGAAGGTACTTGATAGATGTTGATGATGTCTCCCCGGCAAAGGCGCCAGAAATTCTTCCTGCTACTTGTAGCTTGCGTTGGTATTTCCTCGAAGAGGAAGGGATGATGCAACACAGTAGAGATAAGTATTTCCCTCAGTTATGAAACCAAGCTTATTGAACCAGTAGGAGAATCACACAACACCTCGTTAGCATCACCTGCACACAAACAACAAATCCTTGCACCCAACGCAAACGAGAGGTTGTCAATCTCTCGGCGGTAAATTGCAAGATTAAATTGTATATGATAGATAGATAGATAGAAACAAAAATACAAAATAAAATAAATAAAAGAAAATGGCTGCAATATTTTTGGGGTTTTAGTAATATGATTTTGATAGACCCGGGGGCCATAGATTTCACTAGAGGCTTCTCTCGAGAAAATAGCATACGGTGGGTAGACAAATTACTGTTGGGCAATTGATAGAAAAGCAAATAATTGATACGTCTCCAACGTATCTATAATTTATGAAGTATTCATGCCATGTTTATTATAGTTTCGTATGATTTTGGTGCACTTTTATATGGCATTTATATGATTTTCATGGACTAACATATTGACCTAGTGCCCAGTGCCAGTTGTTGTTTTCTGCTTGTTTTTGGTTTTCCAGAAAATCTATATCAAATGAAGTCCAAATGCAGCGATACTTTTTGACGATTTTTTCTGGAACATAAGAGACACTAGAAGCTTCGGGAGGTGGCCAGAAGACCCACAGGGGCCCCACGAGCCACCAGGGCGTACCACCCCCCCCAGGTGCGCCCTGGTGCCTCGTGGGCCCCCTGTGGCCCTTCTTCGCGTGATTCCAATGCCAAAAAATCATATATATTCAGAAACCCCCGAATGTTAACCTAGATGAGTTTTTACGCCGCCGCAAGCCTCTGTACCTCCATGATCTAATCTACAGCCCTATTCCGGCACCCTGCCGGAGGGGGGAAGGCATCACCGGAGGCCATCTTCATCATCCCGACGGTCTCCATGATGAGGAGGGAGTAGTTCACCCTCGGGGCTGAGGGTTTGTACCAGTAGCTATGTGTTTGATCTCTCTCTCTCGTGTTCTTGAGATGGCACGATCTTGATGTATCGCGAGCTTTGTTGATATAGATGAATCATATGGAGTTTTCCCCTCTCTATCTTCTTGTGATGAATCGAGTTTTCCCTTTGAAGTTTTCTTATCGGATTGAGTCTTTAAGGATTTGAGAACACTTGATGTATGTCTTGCATATGGATATCTGTGGTGACAATGGGATATTCACTTGAGTCACTTGATGTATGTTTTGGTGATCAACTTGCGGGTTCGGTGACGTTGGGGATTTATGCATAAGGGTTGCCACACGTTTTCGTCTTGACTTTCCAGTAGAAACTTTGGGGCACTCTTTGAAGTTCTTTGTGTTGGTTTGAATAGATGAATCTGAGATTGTGTGATGCATATCGTATAATCAAACCCGTGGGTACTCGTGGTGACATTGGAGTGCCTAGGTGACATTAGGGTTTTGGTTGATGTGTATCTTAAGGTGTTATTCTAGTACGAACTCTAGGGTTGTTCATGACAATTAATGGGGATGGCTCATAAGATTGATCGGGAAGGATAACTTTGAGGTGGTTTCGTACCCTACAACAATTTCTTCGTTTGTTCTCTGTATTTGTGACTTTGGAGTGAACTCTTTGTCGCACATGAGGGATTTACATATGATTCAACTATGTCAACAATGTTGAGAGATTGCACTAGCGAAAGTATGAACCCTAGGCCTTGTTTTTAAGCATTGCAATACCGTTTGTGCTTACTTTTGTTACTTGCTACCTTGCTGTTTTTATATTTTCAGATTACAAAAACCTATATCTACTATCCATACTACACTTTTATCACCTCTCTTCACCGAACTAGTGCACCTATACAATTTACCATTGTATTGGGTGTGTTGGGGACACAAGAGATTTCTTGTATTTGGTTGCAGGGTTGTTTGAGAGATACCATCTTCAACCTACGCCTCCCACAGATTGATAAACCTTAGGTCATCCACTTGAGGGAAAATTTCTATTGTCCTACAAACCTCTGCGCTTGGAGGCCCAACACGAGTCTACAAGAACAAGTTGTGTAGTAGACATCAATAATCATGATGATATCCAAGGCAATCATCATGTATATAGGCATCACGTCCAAGATTAGTAGACCAACTCCTGCCTGCATCTACTACTATTACTCCACACATCGACCGCTATCCAGCATGCATCTAGTGTATTAAGTCCATAAGAACGGAGTAATGCCTTAAGAACGATGACATGATGTAGACAAGATAAACTCACATATGAATAAACCCCATCTTTTTACCCTTAGTAGCAACGATACATACGTGCCATGTCCCTTTCTGTCACTGGGTTTGAGCACAGCAAGATCGAACCCACTACAAAGCACGTCTTCCCATGGCAAGATAAATCAATCTAGTTGGCCAAACCAAATCAATAGATTGGAGAAGAAATACGAGGCTATAATAATCATGCATAAAAGAGTGCAGCAAAGACTCAAATAATTTCATGGATAATCTGATCATAAACTCACAATTCATCGGATCCCAACAAACACACCGCAAAAAGTGATTACATCGGATAGAACTCCAAGAACATCGAGGAGAACATTGTATTGAAGATCAAAAAGAGAGAAGAAGCCATCTAGCTACTGCCTATGGACCCAAAGGTCTGTGGTAAACTACTCACGCATCATCGGAAGGGCAGCAAGGTTGATGTAGAACCCCTCCGTGATCGATTCCCCCTCCGGCAGATTACCGGAGAAGGACCCCAGATGGGATCTCTCTAGAACAGAAATTTGCGGCAGCGGAAAAAGTATTTTGTGGACTCTCCTGAGGGTTTCTGATTTTTCTGGAATTTATAGTGCTGGAATTAGGTCAAACGGAGCTGGGTGGGCCCCACGAGGTACCAGGGCGCGCCACCCACCTGGGGCACGCCCTGGTGCCTCGTGGCCCACTCCTTCATCTTTTGGCCCTCTCCCGAAGCTTCTAGTGTTTATCTTGTCCAATAAAAAATATCCAAAAAGTTTCGTGGCATTTGGACTTTGTTTGGTATTGATTTTCTATAAAACAAAAACAGGGCAGAAAACAGCAACTGGCACTGGGCACTAGGTTAATAGGTTAGTCACCAAAAATGATATAAAATTGCTGTAAATGATTATAAAAACATCCAAGATTGATATTATAACAGCATGGAACAATCAAAAATTATATATATGTTGGAGACGTATCGCTTACCTAGTTGGCCCATTTTCCTCGGGCTGGGCCGATGGGCCCTCATTCCTTATTGGGGGGGACTCTGGAAGATACACGCAGAGGAAGAGATCGAGACGACATCTGCCAAAGACTTGACGTATACTCCAAGACTCCTCATGCCGCCTCCAGGCCAAGTTGCCGACCTTGTAACCCTAGATACCCTACCAGCGTGTATATAAGCTGTAGGGTTTAGCCCTTTGAAGGGACTTCAACACAATTTCATTCACCTAGCCCTAGAACTAGAACACATCTTACGATCTCGAGGTAGATCAACTTTGTACTTGATACATCTCCATTAATATAAACAAGAGCAGGACGTAGGGTTTTACCTGCATCAAGAGGGCCCGAACCTGTGTAAAACATCGTCTCCCTATTCCTATTACCATTCGTCCGAGATCCACAGCTCGGGACCCGCTACCCCGAGGTCTGCCGGTTTTCACATCGACAGTGGTACTACCGCTGGTATCTGGGTGGTACTACCGCTTGTAAGCGGTACTACCACCGAGTACCACGGTACTACCGCTGGAGCGGTACTACCCGGCCTCCTGCCGTGTTGTAGTATCGGGGCGGTACTACCGCTCCTCTGAGCGGTACTACCGCGCTGCGGTTTCGTGAGGGGGTTATGAGTCGGGCAGGAGGAGTTGCAACTCCCCCATACCAATTCATCTCTCTCTCCCTCACGCTCTCCTCTCACCCAGACGAAGAACTTGCTCCGGTGGCCGCGGCCGGGCCGCCGATTCCGTGTTGTCTTCCGTGATTCCGTCCGGTGGGATCAATCCCCACCCTCTCCTCTTGCCATGGATGCCAGTATTGCCCCCGTTTTCCTCTCCTATGATTCTAGTTTTTGGATCTAGGTTCTAGGGCAATACATGTTGCATTCTTCAATTTTTGGCCAAATCGAGGAATGAGTAGGGCGTAGAAGACTGCTAGAATAGGTGGATTGAAGTTTGGTTGGAGGAAATTTGAATTTGGCAACTCCAGTAGTGCCGGATCTGGCCGTGGTAGTGGTCTGCCCATTGACCTCCGCCTCGGGCAGTACTACCGCTCTCCCCGGAGCGGTACTACCGCTTGTAAGCGGTACTACCGCTACGGGCTCGCGGTACTACCGCCCGAAGCTGTCAACTTCCACTTTCCTCAAATCAACCTTCAATTCTTTTTGTTTAAATTCCTTTGGCTTATGCAATTGTTTACACCTACTTTCCCTCGTGTTGTGTTGTTGGGTCCAGGTGGTAGTAGCTCTGCGCACAAGGCGCGTCGCAAGAATCCGGATCGTCCAGGTGGTTCAAAGCGCTATCGCACTTCAGAGGGTGACAGTTCTGTAGGAGATATGCCCTAGAGGCAATAATAAATGTTATTATTTATCCCCATGTTCGTAATTATGTTCATATTCCATGCTATAACTGCTATGGTTCTCGAGTCTACAATAACCACGAGGCTCGGAGGAAAACTCATATGCACGTGTGGAATAATAAACGGTAAAATTTATTCCTAGTCTGGCCTCTAAGACTATCTCAAGTGTTGCATGATGGTTCTGTTTTCCTGATCATGGGCATGACTATGCCGACAATTTTGAGGGCACAATGTTAGAAGAACATTTGTGTTGAATCGACCCGAATTGATGTTATGCTATGAGATACATTCGTCACAAGTTAATGGTTGATAACACAGAGATAGTTAACGTTTGCATAATTCCTTAGACCATGAGAGTATCGAGTTTCTTCATGCTTGCTTCATGAACTTTCGGGTTTGTTTAACGTCATCCGTAACTGGGTGGCTATTACGGCGGCTTACGAGTTCATGGGAAAGTATGTCAAGGGACTTGATAGCTCAAGATTGGGATTTGCTCCTCCGACAATGGAGAGATATTCTTTGGGCCCTCTCGGTGTTACGGTATCCATCATCGTCTGGCCAGACACATTGTGATTTGATCACAGGGATGCTGGAATATGGGAACGAGAAAAGAGAACAATACCGGTAACAAGGTAACTGGCATAGTGGACAAGTTGTTGATTCACGGGGATGCCGATAAATCTCACCTCAGGTGTTTGTAACATATCACGAAGCAACAGGGAGAGCACACGGCAACTGGAGGTTCACTCGAATATTTATTCGTGTGGGTATAGGGGTCAATATGGGTGTCCACGGCTCCTATGTTGATCATTGATCGGAAAGTGTTCCGGTCATGTCTATACTTCACCAAACCTATAGGGTCACACGCTTAAGGGTCATCTATCTATTGAATACTAGACAGGGAGTCTGAGAGAAAGTCACCGGAAAAGTTTCGAAGACAACGGAAAAGTTCCGGAGAGAGAACACCGGAATAGTTTCGGTAAAACCGAAAGGTTGTTTCGGAGTATACCATTAAGTCAAAATGGTTTCGCCACACGCCTGGAAATTCTTAGAGGGTGCTAGAATTGTTCTGGGAACTTCTGGGATTTTTTCCGAGAAAAAACCCGGAAATGTTCCGGAGCTGCCGGAACCGCTTTGGTTGCTTTTCGTAGATGAAAATCACTAATCCGAAATTGTTTCGGAACGCGTCCAAAATTATTTTAGTGGGTACTGGAAATGTTCTAAGACCTACAGAAATATTCTTGGATCCAACGGTCTCGGAAAATTGTTTCCGTGAATAGTGAAAAGCACTTTTTGGTTGCTTTTTGGAAAGCCATTTTTTGGGGCTTTTACCAAAAGATCTTGGAGAAGGCTTGGGAGGGAAGGAACCCCTTTTTGTGGCTGAAATTTCAGCCCCTCCACCCCTCCTTCTCCTATAAATAGAGGTGGAGAGGAGCTCTCCACACTCACTCCAACTCTCTCACCAAATGGCATGCATGATATGCCTTTCTTCTCTCACTCACACGAAACTGTTTCATAGAGCCGAAAGGCTGTCTGGGTTCCGGTGGGAACTAATTCGGGACGGCGAAGCCCTGCCGGATAGATGACACCGTATGTGTGCAACCCCGTAGAGAGGTCGTAGGTTTGATCTTTTGCCCGAGGGGCTGTTCGAGTGTCCTCCCGAAGGGCTGTCCGAGTGACCGTCTGAGTTTCGGGTGTCTTCCCGAAGGGCTGTCCGAGTGAGCGTCTGAGTTTCGGGTGTCCTCCCGAAGGGCTGTCTGAGTGACCGTCCGAGTTTCGAGGGTCCTCCCAAAGGGCTGTCCGTGACACCGTCCGAGGGACTGTCCGACCGCCTCCTGGAGGGCTATCCGAGGGGCAGACGAGGGAGTACATCCTCACGGTTGGGAGGTTGTAAATCCTAGCTGCGGGGATCTGCACCAATGATCTTCATCGACTCTACTTCCTCTGCGCTACGAGTCGGTAACGATCAGATCAAAAACCTTGTATGCATCTCCATAGTGATCCTAGGCATGCTCGCAGTACCGGATTTTTTTTTCCTGATGCGTTCCCCTACAGTGGCATCATGAGCCGTGCTATGCGTAGATGCTGGTTACGATCTAGAGTACATAGAGATGTATGGGTATTGCACAATATAATTTGTAGTAGATGAGTTCTATTGCTGAAAATTATTTGTGCGGGTAGCAGATGAAATCTATTACCCGATGTTGCTTCCCTGGAATTTGCATATTTATGATCTTGATAACAGCATGGTGGAGTTTCAAAGTTCAGGCAATCCGCGACCCTGATTGATCAACGAAGTGCTAACAGTTCGTTGAATTCCACCATAGTTAGAGAGAAAGAAGAAATTTCGCAGACCAAAGGGCAATGCAGATATGATCTGCACGGGGGTCATGTGTATGACGAAGTTCAGTATGGGGCTCGAGATTTTATTATCTCGTATTTCATACACCCCGTAAAGTTAATCTAGCGACTTGAATAATCATACTTGATGATGGACATTGGTAGCTTCGGTTTGTTTCGAAACATTAGAAGCCACGTAAAAATAAAATTTTGCATAAACCGATTAGAGGCGTCTAACTTGGTTTTGCAGGATGACATGAGATGTGCATGAGATGTGGTATAGTCTTCATCATATTCAGTTTGATTTTGTATGAGATGACTATGTAATGTAAATTAACATGACCTGCGTGTCTTGATTCAGCATGATGGCTGGAGCCCTACGATTGTCACTTTAATGACCTGCGTGTCAACCTTATGTAATGCACTTGTTTTATTAGCTATAGAGATAGCAATATTATCTGGTGCATCGACAAGGTGGTGGCAATCTTCGCGAAGGTGAACACCGATGCGAATGCCGAAGACGAAGAAATTAAAGACTTCTCCATCAGAAAGGGCTATACCATATCATGCTATTATGAATTGCCTGAGATGTTTATCCCTTTTGATGCACCCTTCTTGATTATGCGGTAGTCGCTTTTTATTAGGGTGATCTCTCACTTAAAATATCAAGTAGTTAGTGTTCTCCCAAGTGTAGCACCGTCACGGCACCTATCTCTTCGGGGCATCACATGATCTCCATGGGTGCGAACGATTACAGAAGTGTGAGGTGGGTGAGTTGGGACCTTGCAGCAAGATCACTTGGTTGACTCGACGTTCAGGCAGGACAGTCCTGAGCTCAGAACAGACGCATCGAAAGATGAAGAAGAATCACATAGAGATGTGATCGGCAAGTTTGCCTACCGATTGAAGTTCGCACCATTTGTGTTCATCTCGAACTGTGTCGTTGAATGGAAATGCGGGTCTTGAATCACTCACAATCAATTATGAGAGATATTGATTTGAGTGGAAGCGCACTGTAGAATTGACTTGTTTAATTCTCAGTGCAATTAATTACGAACCTTGTCTAAGTGATTTTTGCATAATAGTTATAGAATAATGGCTCGCGTTTCCACCTTCCCTATTAAAAATTGAATAGCTGTTAAATATCTGGTTTAAACTTTACGGTTGGTAACGTAATGTGAGGATTGCCCTCAAGTGTGTCGAGAAGGACTTTATCCTATCGCATGCTTTCGGTATTCTCCCGCTAATGCTATGGATGATGTGACTCTCGTCCTTCGATCCAAAAGCTAGAATTCCGTTACGGTCAAGTGCAATATATTTGCTTCCATGAGACCCGAACTTCAAAAGTTTGGGATAGCTATGTGATATTCATGGAACTGAAAATTAGTTTCAGATACAAACAAAGGCTAAAAGATATGAAATATCCAAAGCAATGTTTATTTTGCAAATTATTAGTAAAGTGTTTACTATGCATTTGACTGATAAGAGAGGGATCTAGAAGAACGCCTATCATATGATGAAGGTGAATAAAATAACAACTCAAAGAGAAAGGAAATGTCCAAAGGGTGTTAGTGTGACTTACATGCCTTGGAAGTCCGGGGCTAACGCCACTCTTAAGTTGGGTGCTTCTTCTGAGAGTAGGAGAAATACTAAAAGTTAAATTGTTAGAAGTATAAAGGCAAAAAGAGAGAAGACTGGAATATCCAGCTCATGTATGAATGTCATACAAGTTATTGATGTATAGAAGGCTGGTCAAAGAAATAGTTCTTGGGAATTGTGATTAAACTGTTAGTCACTGATTCTTCGGTATTGTGATTAAAATTGATCACGGAAATACCCGATCGATTGCATTCTGTTGCAATTCGATGCAAGAACTACTACGGCCAAAAAGACTTGCCAGAAATGAGGTTTAGACACACGTTGGAAACATAGTGAAAGTTGTTACACCTTCCATCGGTGTATTCCCTATGTATTTATTTTCATAATTCATTTTTGGAGTTTCATACACTCTAGCCCATTGCATAAGGTATCTTGCAAGAAGGTTTTTCAGAAGAGAACTTTTGATGTTCGGTGTTATGAATAACATAAGGGCCATACTTTCATTATGAATGAGATGTATGTTATGAATATTGATAATAATACATTACCTCTGTATTTACTTTCATTTTAGAGTTTTATACACTCTAGCCCATTTGCATAATGTTTGTTGCAAGAGTGTTGTTCATAAAAGAACAATTGTTGTTCAGTATTATGAATAACGTAAGGGCCATACTTCCATCATGGATGGGATGTATGTTATGAATATTGATGGTAATATGATACATCCATAACACTGACGCTAAATGTCGCAAGACTAAAAGAATACCACACATGTGTGGCACTGCATTTGGTCACATTGGAGAAACCTGCATGGAGAAATTCCATAATGATGGATTTTGAAGTCGTTTGATTGTGAATCTTCTGACACTTGCAACTTTCCTCCGAAAAGTGAAGTGACTGAAATACCGTTCACAGGCCATAAGGAATGAGCAACGAACTTATTGCTGATCATACATTATGATGTGTGTAGTCCGAGAAATGTTGTTGCAAGCAGTGGATTTGTCTATCTTCAAAAATGACTCAAGTAGATATATGGATATTTGCTTGATGAGACGTAAGTCTGGATCTTTTGAAATCATTCGAAAGGTTTTCAAAAATGAAGTAGAAATTATTGTAACAAGAAAATTATGTTTCTGCAATTGGATTGCGGAAAGGAATATTTTGAGTTACAAGTTTAGTGAATGTCTCATGAGTTGTGAAAAGAATTTCATAACTTACACCTCCCGGAGCACCACTGCGAGTGGAATGTCCATGAAGATGTAATCAAACCATTTATGACATGGTAAGATCAAAGATGACATAAATCAATTTGCCATTATTCCTTTTAAGGTAATGCTTTAGAGACTGCGGCTTTTACACTGAAAAGAGTGCCATCAGATCTGTTGAAATGACGCCATGGTATGGTACGCCCAACCATGTTTTGTCTTTTCTTAACATTTGGAATATGGGGCTTGTGTAAAATATTTACAAACCTATTCCAAATCAGACAAGTGCTACTTTGTAGGTTATCCCAAGTTATTGGGTATTTCCCACCACTATACCGAGGCAAAAGGTTTTGCCACAAAGAACGGTATGATTTTGAAAGAAAATGTTTCTTGCAAAAAGGTGAGTGAGAGGACAGTGCAACTCGACGGGATAACAGTATCTTCGTCATCAGGTCAAAGGAAAGAAACCTTGGAAGTGATTCCAAAGTTTCCTACTGCGACTGATACGGAAGCCTCTACATGAGATGTATGG
This sequence comes from Elymus sibiricus, assembly GCA_039707655.1. NCBI lineage: Eukaryota > Viridiplantae > Streptophyta > Magnoliopsida > Poales > Poaceae > Elymus > Elymus sibiricus. Next base: position 34,356,964 of record CM077674.1, read on the forward strand.
ACTTCGGTCGAACTTGCAGCTGAACCACGTAGGGAAAACTCGTGCAAACCTCTCAGGTGCGCAGATGAGATATTGTTGTTAGACAACAGTATACCTACGATACACAAGGAAGCGTTGATGGGCCTTGACTCCGAAATTGGCTAAATGCCAATACAATCCGAGATAGTTTCCATATAAATGATTCAAGATCATATCTTGATACCCCTTTCGAAAGACTTAGAGTCTAATGAATATTGATGGAACTATAAACTGATATGGATAAAAATGTTTTATCCATAAAGCTCGACTTGTTGCAATAACAAATTCAAGGAATTGACTACGATGAGATTGTCTCACCGTAGTGATGCTTAAAGTCGGTTCGGGTTAAACTAGCAATTAATACATATTTGAATCATGAGATATGATACATGGATGACAAAAGGATTTCCATGAAATGGGAATACAAACTAGGACTTGTATGTGATACAGTCCAAAGTATTTTGTCGATCCAGAGGATGCTAGTGAGTGTGCAAACTTCAGAGTTCCAGCAATGAACAGAAGAGAGCAAAATGGAGTTGGAATCTTTGTTTTTTGGTGAAATAGTCAAAAGAGTTTCATTTCATCAATGGATAGCGAAGATGCTTGTTATTACAAGAAAGTAAGTGGGAGCATAATAATATTTCTAAAAACCTTGTGTGCTTGACACATTGTTGATTGGAAATAATTTTCTTGACATGAGTTAGGACTTCTTTGAAAAATTGGTTTTTCGATGAAGTGCTTGGGCTAGGTAGCCTCAATATTAGGCATAATTATCTACGGAGATAGAATTGCCTAATAGGCTAAAACCAGAAATACATATTGACAAGATGTTAAAACAGTTTAACATTAAAACGCCAAGGAGTGATTCTTGCTGAAGTCACATGGAAAGAGTTTTGCAAGACTCGGTGTCCCAAAACACTGATGAGCAATATACATGATGGATATTCCACACACTTTCGTGTTTGGATTAATCATGTATTCCATGGCATGTAAAACAACCAGATATGTCCGATACTCCCAAGCTGTTGCGAGTATAGATACCAAAGTGATCAAAGTACTGATCATGGGACAACAGTGAAAGATGTCATTGAGTACTAGAGTAGCACTAATGACATGTTTTCTCGCAAGCGGAGATTATGAAGAATTCGTTGTAAAAGGTTACATCTATACAGTCTTCATCAATGCTCCATGCGATTTTCGATTTAAGTTAAGGGTTTTGTGTAATACACAATATGGTGGCACGGTAGTTGGAAATTGTTCCAAACAGGTTACTGTGGCAAATTCTATAACAAAGGCTAAGTATGTTGATGCTTTAGAAGCGACAAAGAAGATGTTGAATCATATAGTTCATTCATGAACTTAGTATGGTTCCAAGATGGCTTTGGTCAATGGGACACTATTGCAGATAGTTGCTCCATAGATCAGTCTGAGGAATCAAGGTTTGACCTGTGATTCACATATATACAAAGACAAGTCCACACAAAATATGTATTTTGTGAAAGCGTGCAAACGCGAGGATATGCAAAGATACACACGGAGCTAAAGTTGTCAGATCCGTTGGACAGGGACTATACCACAAGTGATGCATAATTTACACCGGTATGCCATAGGTGTAAAGTGCATTAGAATTGACTGGATTATTGACTCTAGTGCAAGTGGGAGTCTGTAGGAGATATGCCCTAGAGGCAATAATAAATGTTATTATTTATACCCATGTATATAATTATGTTTATATTCCATGCTATAACTGCTATGGTTCTCGAGTCTACAATAACCACGAGGCTCGGAGGGAAACTCATATGCACGTGTGGAATAATAAACGGTAAAATGTATTCCTAGTTTGGCCTTTAAGACTAGCTCAAGTGTTGCATGATGGTTCTCTTTTCCTAATCATGGGCATGACTATGCCGGCAATTTTGAAGGCACAATGTTAGAAGAACATTGATACGTCTCCAACGTATCTATAATTTTTGATTGTTCCATGCTGATATATTATCAATCTTGGATGTTTTTATAATCATTTACAACAATTTTATATCATTTTTGGAGACTAACCTATTAACCAAGTGCACAGTGCCAGTTGCTGTTTTCTGCCCAGTTTTTGTTTTACAGAAAATCAATACCAAACGAAGTCCAAATGCCACGAAACTTTTTGGAGATTTTTTATTGGACAAGATAAACACTAGAAGCTTCGGGAGAGGGCCAGAAGATGGAGCAGTGGGCCACGAGGCACCAGGGCGCGCCCTGGTACCTCGTGGGGCCCACCCAGCTCTGTTTGACCTAATTCCAGCACTATAAATTCTAGAAAAATCAGAAACCCTCAGGGGAGTCCACGAAATACTTTTTCCGCCGCCGCAAGTTTCTGTTCTAGAGAGATCCCATCTGGGGTCCTTCTCCGGTAATCTGCCGGAGGGGGAATCGATCACGGAGGGGTTCTACATCAACCTTGCTGCCCTTCCGATGATCCGTGAGTAGTTTACCACAGACCTTCGGGTCCATAGGCAGTAGCTAGATGGCTTCTTCTCTCTTTTTGATCTTCAATACAATGTTCTCCTTGATGTTCTTGGAGTTCTATCTGATGTAATCACTTTTTGCGGTGTGTTTGTTGGGATCCGATGAATTGTGAGTTTATGATCAGATTATCCATGAAATTATTTGAGTCTTTGCTGCACTCTTTTATGCGTGATTATTATAGCCTCGTATTTCTTCTCCGATCTATTTATTTGGTTTGGCCAACTAGATTGATTTATCTTGCCATGGGAAGAGGTGCCTTGTAGTGGGTTCGATCTTGCGGTGCTAAATCCCAGTGACAGAAAGGGACATGACATGTATGTATCGTTGCTACTAAGGGTAAAAAGATGGGGTTTATTCATACGTGAGTTTATCTTGTCTACATCATGTCATTGTTCTTAAGGCATTACTCCGTTCCTATGGACTTAATACACTAGATGCATGCTGGATAGCGGTCGATGTGTGGAGTAATAGTAGTAGATGCAGGCAGGAGTCGGTCTACTAATCTTGGACGTGATGCCTATATACATGATCATTGCCTTGGATATCGTCATGATTATTGGCTTTTCTATCAATTGTCCAACAGTAATTTGTCTACCCACCGTATGCTATTTTCTTGAGAGAAGCCTCTAGTGAAATCTATGGCCCCCGGGTCTATCAAAATCATATTACTAAAACCCTAAAAATATTGCTGCCATTTTCTTTTATTTATTTTATTTTGTATTTTTGTTTCAATCTATCTATCTATCACATACAATTTAATCTTGCAATTTACTGCCGAGAGATTGACAACCTCTCGTTTGCGTTGGGTGCAAGGATTTGTTGTTTGTGTGCAGGTGCTGCTACGAGGTGTTGCGTGATTCTCCTACTGGTTCGATAACCTTGGTTTCATAACTGAGGGAAATACTTATCTCTACTGTGCTGCATCATCCCTTCCTCTTCGGGGAAATACCAACGCAAGCTACAAGTAGCAAACATTTGTGTTGAATCGACCCGAATTGATGTTAGGCTATGAGATACATTCGTCACAAGTTAATGGTTGATAACACATAGATAGTTAATGTTTGCATAATTCCTTAGACCATGAGAGTATCGAGTTTCTTCATGCTTGCTTCATGAACTTTGGGGTTTGTTAAACGTCATCCGTAACTGGGTGGCTATTACGGCGGCTTACGGGTTCATGGGAAAGTATGTCAAGGGACTTGATAGCTCAAGATTGGGATTTGCTCCTCCGACGATGGAGAGATATTCTTTGGGCCCTCTCGGTGTTACGGTATCCATCATCGTCTGGCCAGACATATTGTGATTTTATCACAGGGATGCCGGAACACGGGAACGAGAAAAGAGAACAATACCGATAATGAGGTAACATGCATAGTGGACAAGTTGTTGATTCACGGGGATGTCGATAAATCTCACCTCGGGTGTTTGTAACATATCACGAAGCAACAGGAATAGCACACGGGAACTGGAGGTTCACTCGAATATTTATTCGTGTGGGTATAGGGGTCAATATGGGTGTCCACGGCTCCGATGTTCATCATTGATCGGAAAGTGTTCCGGTCATGTCTATACTTCACCGAACCTATAGGGTCACACGCTTAAGGGTCATCTATCTGCTGAATACTAGACAGGGAGTCTGAGAGAAAGTCACCGAAAAAGTCTCGGAGACAACGGAAATGTTCCGGAGAGAGAACACCGGAATAGTTTCGGTAAAACCGAAAGGTTGTTTCGGAGTATACCATTAAGTCAAAATGGTTTCGGCACACTCCTGGAAATTCTTAGAGGGTGCCAGAATTGTTCTGGGAACTTTTGTGATTTTTTCGGAGAAAAAACCCGGAAATGTTCCGGAGCTGCCGGAACCGCTTTGGTTGCTTTTTGCAGATGAAAATCACTAATCCGAAATTGTTTTGGAACGCGTCCAAAATTATTTTAGTGGGTACTGGAAATGTTCTAAGACCTACAGAAATATTTTCGGATCTAACGGTCGCGGAAAAATGTTTCCGTCAATAGTGAAAAGCACTTTTTGGTTGCTTTTTGGAAAGCCACCTTTTGGGGCTTTTACCAAAAGATCTTGGAGAAGGCTTGGGAGGGAAGGAACCCCTTTTTGTGGCTGAAATTTCAGCCCCTCCACCCCTCCTTCTCGTATAAATAGAGATGGAGAGGAGCTCTCCACACTCACTTCAACTCTCTCACCAAATGGCATGCATGATCTGCCTTTCTTCTTTCCCTCACACGAAATAGTTTCGTAGAGCCGAAAGGCTGTCTGGGTTCCGGTGGGAACTAGTTCTGGACGGCGAAGCCCTACCGGATAGATGACATCGTATGTGTGCAACCCCGTAGAGAGGTCGTAGGTTCGATATTTTGCCCGAGGGGCTGTTCGAGTGTCCTCCCGAAGGGCTATCCAAGTGACTGTCTGAGTTTTGGGTGTCCCCCCGAAGGGCTGTCCGAGTGACCGTCTGAGTTTTGGGTGTCCTCCCGTAGGGCTGTCCGAGTGACCGTCCGAGTTTCGAGGGTCCTCCCGAAGGGCTGTCTGTGACACCGTCCGAGGGACTGTCTGACCGCCTCCCGGAGGGCTGTCCGAGGGACTGTCCGACGGGCAGACGAGGGAGTACATCCTCGCGGTTGGGAGGTTGTAAATCCTAGCTGCGGGGATCTACACCAACGATCTGTTGGAAATATGCCCTAGAGGCAATAATAAATTGGTTATTATTATATTTCCTTGTTAATGATAATCGTTTATTATCCATGCTATAATTGTATTGATTGGAAACTCAAATACATGTGTGGGTACATAGACAACACTGTGTCCCTAGTAAGCCTCTAGTTGACTAGCTCGTTGATCAAAGATAGTTAAGGTTTCCTAGCCATTGACATGAGATGTCATTTGATAACGGGATCACATCATTAGGAGAATGATGTGATGGACAAGACCCAAACTGTAAACGTAGCATTTGATCGTGTCAGTTTATTGCTATTGTTTTCTGCATGTCAAGTATCTGTTCCTTTGACCATGAGATCATGCAACTCACTGACACCGGAGGAATACCTTGTGTGTATCAAACGTCGCAACGTAACTGGGTGACTATAAAGGTGCTCTACAGGTATCTCCGAGGGTGTCTGTTGGGTTGGCATGGATCAAGACTGGGATTTGTTACTCCGTATGACGGAGAGGTATCTCAGGGCCCACTCGGTAATACAACATCACATTGAGCCTTGCAAGCAAAGTGACTAAAGAGTTAGCCACAGGATCTTGTATTACGGAACGAGTAAAGAGACTTGCCGGTAACGAGATTGAACTAGGTATAGTGATACCGACGATCGAATCTCGGGCAAGTAACATACCGAAGAACAAAGGGAACAGCATACGGGATTAACTGAATCCTTGACATAGAGGTTCGACCGATAAAGATCTTCGTAGAATATGTAGGAGCCAATATGGGCATCCAGGTCCCGCTATTGGTTATTGGCCGTAGAGGTGTCTCGGTCATGTCTACATAGTTCTCGAACCCGCAGGGTCTACACACTTAACGTTTGGTGACGATTAGTATAATTGAGTTATTATGTTGGTGACCGAAAGTTGTTCGGAGTCTCGGATAAGATCCCGGACATGACGAGGATCTCCGGAATAGTCCGGAGGTAAAGATTGATATATGTGATAATAGTGTTTTGATCTCTGGAAGGGTTCCGGAGTTCACCGGAATGGGTTCCGGATGTTTACCGAAGTGTTCGGGTGCAGCAACACTTTATATGAGCCAAAGGGATAAAGCCCACAAGGTATTGGAAAGTGCAAAAGTAGTTTTGCTGCCGCGTAAGCGGTACTACCGCTTGGTGAAGCGGTACTACCGCCCGAGCGGTACTACCGCTTGTGTGAAGCGGTACTACCGCCCAAGCGGTACTACCGCTTGTGTGAAGCGGTACTACCGCTTGTGCGCGGCTGTGCACGGTTCGGCAGGGATCCGAGTTGGACTCTTTCCCTGCGGGCCAAACCGACCTTGTGCGGGCAAAACCGACCCGGAGGAGGCTTTTACTCCAAGTTTAGACCCCAAGGCTCAACATATAAATAGAGGGGCAGGGCTAGCACACGGGACACATCAGGATTTCCCAAGCCGTGTGCCGGCAACCCTAGCCCTCTAGTTCCTCCGTCATAATCTCCGTAGTGCTTGGCGAAGCCCTGCAGAGATTGTTCCTCACCACCATCACCACGCCGTCGTGCTGCTGGAACTCAACCACTACTTCACCATCGCTCGCTGGATCGAGGAGGTGAAGGCGTCATCAAGCCGTACGTGTGTTGAACGCGGAGGTGCCGTCCGTTCGGCACTAGATCGGAAGGATCGTGATTGGATCGCGGGACGCTCGGCGATTTGGATCGCGAAGACGTTCGACTACATCAACCGCGTTTATTAACGCTTCCGCTTAGCGATCTACAAGGGTATGTAGATTCACTCTCCCTCTCGTAGATGCTCATCACCATGGATAGATCTTATGTGTGCGTAGGAAAATTTTTGTTTCCCATGCAACGTTCCCCAACAGTGGCATCATGAGCCAGGTCTATGCGTAGATGAGATCTCGAGTAGAACACAAACGAGTTGTGGGCGTGGATGTATACATATTGCTTGCCGTTACTAGTTGATGCTTGATTCCGCGGTATTGTGAGATGAAGCGGCCTGGACCGACATTACGCGTACGCTTACGCGAGACTGGTTTCACCGCTGCGTGCACTTGTTGCATAAAGGTGACTGGCAGGTGTCTGTCTCTCTCACTTTAGTTGAATCGGTTCAATGAAAAGGGTTCTTTTAGAAGATCAAAAAGCAATCACTACACCACGTTGTGGTTTTGCGTAGGTAAGAACGGTTCTTGCAAACCCGTAGCAGCCACGTAAAATTTGCAACAACAATTAGAGGACGTCTAACTTGTTTTTGCAGGGTATGTTGTGATGTGATATGGCCAATTACATGATGAGATATATGTGATGTATGAGATGATCATGTGTTGTATAGAATATCACGACTTGCATGTCGATGAGTACGGCAACTGGCAGGAGCCATAGAGTTGTCTTTAATTATTGTATGACCTGCGTGTCAATCATTAAGCGCTATGTAATGCTTTACTTTATCGCTAAACGTTAGCAATAGTCGTGGAAGCAACAGTCGGCGCGACAACCTTATGGCGACACGTTGATGGAGATCAAGATGATGGAGATCATGGTGTCATGCCGGTGACGATGGAGATCATGCCGGTGCTTTGGAGATGGAGATCAAAAGCACAAGTTCATGGCCATATCATGTCACTTATGATTTGCATGTGATGTTAATCCTTTTATGCATCTTATTTTGCTTAGGACGACGGTAGCATTATAAGGTGATCCCTCACTTAAATTTCAAGATAAATTGTGTTCTCCCCAAGTGTGCACCGTTGCGAAAGTTCGTCGTTTCGAGACACGCCGTGATGATCGGGTGTGATAGACTCTACGTTCGCATACAACGGGTGCAAGCCATATTGCACGTGCGGAACACTCGGGTTAAACTTGACGAGCCTAGCATGTACAGACATGGCCTCGGAACACAAGAGACCGAAAGGTCGAACATGAGTCATATAGTAGATATGATCAACATGAAGATGTTCACCATTGAAACCACCTCAACTCACGTGATGATCGGACTTGAGTTGGTGGATTTGGATCATGTTACACTCGAATGATCGGAGGGATGTCAATTTGAGTGGGAGTTTTTTAAATATGATTAACTAAACTCATTATCTAAGAACAATAGTCTAAGTTGTCTTTGCAGTATTTATGTTGTAGATCATGGCTCGCGCAGTAGCACCCCTGAATTTTAATGCGTTCCTAGAGAAAGCTAAGTTGAAAGATGATGGAAGTAACTTTGTGGACTGGGCCTGTAATCTAAGGATTATCCTTACGGCTTCCCAGAAGGCTTATGTCCTTGATGCACCGCTTGGTGATCCACCCGCTCCAGTTGAGTCTCTAGACGTTGTGAACGCCTGGCAGGCTCGTTCTGATGATTACTCAATAGTTCAATGTGCAATGTTGTATGGCTTAGAACCGGGACTTCAAAGACGTTTTGAACGTCATGGAGCATATGAGATGTTCCAGGAGTTGAAGTTTATCTTTCAGAAGAATGCCCGGATCGAGAGATATGAGATCTCCGATAAGTTCTATGCTTGCAAGATGGAGGAGAACGGGTCTATCAGTGATCACGTGCTCAGAATGTCTGGGTACTCCACCCGTCTGGCTGAGTTAGGGATGCCCCTTCCGCCAGAGGCTATCACTGACAGAGTTCTTCAATCATTGCCACCTAGCTACAAGAGCTTCGTGTTGAACTATAACATGCACGGGATGAACAAGTCAGTCGCCGAGCTGTTTGCGATGCTGAAAGCCGCTGAGTCTGAAATTCAGAAGGAGCATCAAGTGTTGATGGTCAATAAAACCACTAGTTTCAAGAAAAATGGCAAGGGTAAGAAGGGTAACTCCAAGCAGAGTGGCAAAGCAGTTGCTCCTCTCGTGAAGAAACCCAAGGCTGGACCCAAACCAGAAACTGTGTGTTTTCATTGCAAGGGAACTGGACACTGGAAGCGGAATTGCCCCAAGTATTTGGCTGACAAGAAGGCGGCCAACAACAAACAAGGTATATATGATATACATGTTATTGATGTGTACCTTACCAACTCTCGTTGTAGTGCCTGGGTATTTGATACCGGTGCGGTTGCTCATATTTGCAACTCAAAACAGGAACTGCGGAATAGACGGAGGCTGGCAAAGGACGAAGTGACGATGCGCGTGGGAAATGGTTCCAAGGTTGATGTGATCGCCGTTGGCACGCTCGCTCTTCGATTACCGTCGGGATTAGTGATGAACCTAAATAAGTGTTATTTGGTGCCTGCGTTAAGCATGAACATTATATCTGGATCTTGTTTATTGCGAGACGGTTACTCATTTAAATCAGAGAATAATGGTTGTTCTATTTATATGAGTAATATCTTTTATGGTCATGCACCCAATGTGAGGGGTTTATTCTTGTTGAATCTCGATAATAATGATACACATGTTCATAACATTGATGCCAAAAGATATAGAATTGATAATGATAATACCACTTTCTTGTGGCACTGCCGTTTAGGTCATATTGGCGTAAAACGCATGAAGAAGCTCCATGCTGATGGACTTTTGGAGTCACTTGATTTTGAATCACTTGACACATGTGAGCCATGCCTCATGGGCAAGATGACTAAAACGCCGTTCTCTGGAACAATGGAACGGGCAAGTGACTTATTGGAAATCATACATACTGATGTGTGCGGTCCGATGAGTATTGAAGCGCGCAGTGGTTATCGTTACTTTCTCACCTTCACTGATGACTTAAGTAGATATGGGTATATTTACTTAATGAAACACAAGTCTGAAACATTTGAAAAGTTCAAACAATTTCAGAGTGAAGTTGAGAATCATCGTAACAAGAAGATTAAATTCCTACGATCTGATCGAGGAGGAGAATATCTGAGTTATGAGTTTGGCAGTCACTTAAGACAGTGTGGAATTGTTTCACAATTGACACCGCCTGGAACACCACAGCGTAATGGTGTGTCCGAACGTCGTAATCGAACTTTATTGGATATGGTGCGATCTATGATGTCTCTTGCCGATTTGCCACTATCGTTTTGGGGTTATGCATTAGAGACAGCTGCATTCACTTTAAATAGGGCACCATCGAAATCCGTTGAGACGACGCCATATGAACTTTGGTTTGGCAAGAAGCCAAAGCTGTCGTTTCTTAAAGTTTGGGGATGTGATGCTTATGTCAAAAAGCTTCAGCCTGAAAAGCTGGAACCCAAAGCGGAGAAATGCGTCTTCATAGGATACCCAAAAGAGACAGTTGGGTATACCTTCTACCTCAGATCCGAAGGCAAAGTGTTTGTCGCTAAAAACGGAACATTTCTTGAGAAAGAGTTTCTCTCGAAAGAATTGAGTGGGAGGAAGATAGAACTTGATGAGGTTATTGAACCTTTACTTCAACCTAAGAGTAGCGCAACGCAGAAAGTTGTTTCTGTCGAGCCTACATTAGCTGAAGAGGAAGTTAATGATGATGATCATGAAGCTTTGGATCAAGTTGCTATCGAACCTCGTAGGTCGACAAGGACGCGTACTGCTCCTGAGTGGTACGGCAACCCTGTCTTAGAGGTCATGTTGTTAAACAACGATGAACCTACGAGCTATGGAGAAGCGATGATGGGCCCGGATTCCGAGAAGTGGTTAGAGGCCATGAAATCCGAGATGGGATCCATGTATGAAAACAAAGTATGGACTTTGGAAGTATTACCTGAAGGGCGTAAGGCCATTCAGAACAAATGGATCTTTAAGAGGAAGACGGACGCGGACGGTAATGTCACCGTCTATAAAGCTCGACTTGTGGCAAAGGGTTTTTCACAAGTTCAAGGAGTTGACTACGATGAGACCTTCTCACCCGTAGCGATGCTTAAGTCCGTCAGAATCATGTTAGCAATAGCTGCCTTTTTCGATTATGAAATTTGGCAGATGGATGTCAAAACAGCGTTCCTTAACGGTTACCTTAAGGAAGAGTTGTATATGATGCAACCAGAAGGTTTTGTCGATCCAGAGAATGCTGACAAAGTTTGCAAACTCCAGCGATCCATTTATGGACTGGTGCAAGCATCTCGGAGTTGGAATCTTCGTTTTGATGATGTGATCAAAGCGTTCGAGTTTATACAAGTTTACGGAGAAGCTTGTATTTACAAGAAAGTGAGTGGGAGCTCTATAGCGTTTCTAATATTATATGTGGATGACATATTGCTGATTGGAAACAATATAGAAATGCTAGAAAGCGTAAAGGAATATTTGAACAAGAGTTTTTTCAATGAAGGACCTAGGAGAAGCTGCTTTCATATTAGGCATCAAGATCTATAGAGATAGATCAAGACGCTTAATAGGACTTTCACAAAGCACATACCTTGATAAGATTTTGAAGAAGTTCAAAATGGATCAGTCCAAGAAGGGGTTCTTGCCTGTTTTGCAAGGTGTGAAGTTGAGTAAGACTCAATGCCCAGTGACTGCAGAAGATAGAGAAAAGATGAGTGTCATCCCCTATGCTTCGGCCATAGGCTCTATCATGTATGCAATGCTGTGCACAAGACCCGATGTCAGCCTTGCCATAAGTATGGTCGGAAGGTTTCAAAGTGATCCAGGAATGGAACACTGGACGGCGGTCAAGAATATCCTGAAGTACCTGAAAAGGACTAAGGACATGTTTCTCGTTTATGGAGGTGATCAAGAGCTCGTCGTAAAGGGTTACGTCGATGCAAGCTTTGACACTGATCCGGATGACTCTAAGTCGCAAACCGGATACGTATTTATTCTTAATGGGGGTGCGGTTAGCTGGTGCAGTTCCAAGCAAAGCGTGGTAGCAGATTCTACATGCGAAGCGGAGTACATCGCTGCCTCGGAGGCGGCGAAGGAAGGTGTCTGGATGAAGGAGTTCATGACAGATCTTGGAGTAGTGCCTAGTGCACTTAACCCAATGACTCTGTTTTGTGATAATACTGGTGCCATTGCTCTAGCCAAGGAACCAAGATTTCACAAGAGGACCAGACACATAAAGCGACGTTTCAATTCCATCCGCGATTACATCAAGGAGGACGACATAAATATTTGCAAAGTACACACGGATCTAAATGTTGCAGATCCGATGACTAAACCTCTTCCAAGGGCTAAACATGAACAACACCAGAACTGCATGGGTGTTCGATTCATTACAATGTAAATCACATAGTGATGTGAACTAGATTATTGACTCTAGTGCAAGTGGGAGACTGTTGGAAATATGCCCTAGAGGCAATAATAAATTGGTTATTATTATATTTCCTTGTTAATGATAATCGTTTATTATCCATGCTATAATTGTATTGATTGGAAACTCAAATACATGTGTGGGTACATAGACAACACTGTGTCCCTAGTAAGCCTCTAGTTGACTAGCTCGTTGATCAAAGATAGTTAAGGTTTCCTAGCCATTGACATGAGATGTCATTTGATAACGGGATCACATCATTAGGAGAATGATGTGATGGACAAGACCCAAACTGTAAACGTAGCATTTGATCGTGTCAGTTTATTGCTATTGTTTTCTGCATGTCAAGTATCTGTTCCTTTGACCATGAGATCATGCAACTCACTGACACCGGAGGAATACCTTGTGTGTATCAAACGTCGCAACGTAACTGGGTGACTATAAAGGTGCTCTACAGGTATCTCCGAGGGTGTCTGTTGGGTTGGCATGGATCAAGACTGGGATTTGTTACTCCGTATGACGGAGAGGTATCTCAGGGCCCACTCGGTAATACAACATCACATTGAGCCTTGCAAGCAAAGTGACTAAAGAGTTAGCCACAGGATCTTGTATTACGGAACGAGTAAAGAGACTTGCCGGTAACGAGATTGAACTAGGTATAGTGATACCGACGATCGAATCTCGGGCAAGTAACATACCGAAGAACAAAGGGAACAGCATACGGGATTAACTGAATCCTTGACATAGAGGTTCGACCGATAAAGATCTTCGTAGAATATGTAGGAGCCAATATGGGCATCCAGGTCCCGCTATTGGTTATTGGCCGTAGAGGTGTCTCGGTCATGTCTACATAGTTCTCGAACCCGCAGGGTCTACACACTTAACGTTTGGTGACGATTAGTATAATTGAGTTATTATGTTGGTGACCGAAAGTTGTTCGGAGTCTCGGATAAGATCCCGGACATGACGAGGATCTCCGGAATAGTCCGGAGGTAAAGATTGATATATGTGATAATAGTGTTTTGATCTCTGGAAGGGTTCCGGAGTTCACCGGAATGGGTTCCGGATGTTTACCGAAGTGTTCGGGTGCAGCAACACTTTATATGAGCCAAAGGGATAAAGCCCACAAGGTATTGGAAAGTGCAAAAGTAGTTTTGCTGCCGCGTAAGCGGTACTACCGCTTGGTGAAGCGGTACTACCGCCCGAGCGGTACTACCGCTTGTGTGAAGCGGTACTACCGCCCAAGCGGTACTACCGCTTGTGTGAAGCGGTACTACCGCTTGTGCGCGGCTGTGCACGGTTCGGCAGGGATCCGAGTTGGACTCTTTCCCTGCGGGCCAAACCGACCTTGTGCGGGCAAAACCGACCCGGAGGAGGCTTTTACTCCAAGTTTAGACCCCAAGGCTCAACATATAAATAGAGGGGCAGGGCTAGCACACGGGACACATCAGGATTTCCCAAGCCGTGTGCCGGCAACCCTAGCCCTCTAGTTCCTCCGTCATAATCTCCGTAGTGCTTGGCGAAGCCCTGCAGAGATTGTTCCTCACCACCATCACCACGCCGTCGTGCTGCTGGAACTCAACCACTACTTCACCATCGCTCGCTGGATCGAGGAGGTGAAGGCGTCATCAAGCCGTACGTGTGTTGAACGCGGAGGTGCCGTCCGTTCGGCACTAGATCGGAAGGATCGTGATTGGATCGCGGGACGCTCGGCGATTTGGATCGCGAAGACGTTCGACTACATCAACCGCGTTTATTAACGCTTCCGCTTAGCGATCTACAAGGGTATGTAGATTCACTCTCCCTCTCGTAGATGCTCATCACCATGGATAGATCTTATGTGTGCGTAGGAAAATTTTTGTTTCCCATGCAACGTTCCCCAACACGATCTTCATCGACTCTACTTCCACTGCGCTACGAGTCGGTAACGATCAGATCAAAAACCTTGTATGCATCTCCATAGTGATCCTGGGCATGCTCGCAGTACCAGAAATTTTTGTTTTCTGCTGCATTCCCCTACAAGTGCAGCTCCCAATATTCATGTTCAACCCCAGCCGGGGGCCAAGAAAGTCGCCAGCAAGAAGAAAGACAAAGAGAAATCAATGCATGAGTTGGCTTCTAAGATGTTCTATGTTGCGCGCCATCGCAATCCGTACCGCAACCCTCAAGACCCCACTCTGATGAACCATCCCTTCTGGACCAGGCAGCAAATTTTCATCTACCACGATGTTCTCAAGGCCAAGAAGAACTTGTGTGTCACTGTCAGGTCAATTGATCTCGGTCATTTGGAGAGGCATCCCCAATACTTCGGAGAAGCTTTGGCTCTGTGTGAACAGCTGGATATTCTGAAAATCATCTCGTTCAACAAGGACTTCGATACAGAGCTTGTGGCCCAGTTCTATGCCACAGTTCATTTTGGTACTGATGATGCAAGGACCCTGCAATGGATGACCAATGGGAGATGTCTGAAAGCGCCATGAAGGACTTCATGGAGAGTTTGAGCTACAATGATGAGGGGCTTGCGAACCCCATTGGATTGCGCCCTCACGCGGCAGAGGCAGCTACACACAAGTCCGCTCTCTATCTGTTCTCCAAGGAGAAGATCTCCTCCACCGGTAAAGTATCTTATGAGTTGAATGCTTTCTTGGATATCATGCATAGGATCTTCAGGCAGACTCTGTTTCCCCGCATTGGGAACCTGGACATGGTTCACTCCTATCTTGTGGACATGCTACTCATCTGTTAGAAGGAGAAGAATAGTCAGCAAGTGTTGGATGTTTCTCACGTGATGTGGTCTGAACTTCGCTCCGCAGTGTTTGTGCGCAAGTGTCTGATCTATGGACCTTATCTGATGAAGCTCATTGAGGACACATGGGCTTCTACTTTCCCAGAGGAGATGCTTGTGACAGGTGATCTCATCTCTCATGATGTCATGAAGCTGAGGCTGAAGGAGCTTTGGGGCTCTACTGGAGAGGCTGAGGTTGAGGCTCAGGACAATGAGTCTGAGGGAGATGATGATGAGGCTAAGTATGTGCCACCCTCTGAGGAACCAACGTGGGCGTCTAAGCTCAAAGAGAAGATGAAGAAGTTGTTCTGCATCCAGGCTCAGGGTCAGTATAGGGGTCATGTGGGAGAGAAGAAGGCCCGCAGTCGCGACAAGACTCTGATGAGGCACATTGGCTTGGAGATTACTAGTGGGTCCGAGGACAAGATCACTGATGAGGATGAATGGACCTCCAAGCATTGCAGGTGGAGAGATTCAGAGGAGGAGGTTCAGCAGGCTGCTGCAGAGGAGGAGTCAGACGATCACGAGGAGTATTGATGGTGTCCTGGAGCTTCGCTATCACCTAGGGCCGTCTTAGTGCTCTTTGCCCTTTTGGTGTCTCGATGCCAAAGGGGGAGAGAGCTTAGGGATTTGCCGAGTCACGAGTGTGTCTTATTTGCAGTTGCATTTCTTCTCTCGTGAACTCTTTTATCGTTTGCTTTGGTTTGGTTTGTGGTTGTGAGAACCTTAGTTCCTATCATATGGTGTGAGACATATGCTACCCTATCATTATCTTTATGTCCAGTACTATGTTAGCTTGTGAGATATTATCCTTCTTGTGCCCTTATCTTTATGCTCACATGCCATGTCTTGCATACATGCTTTTCTCTCTTATATCATGTTGTTCCAAGTATTGCCTTGTCTATAAAATATAGGGGGAGTGTTGATCCTAGTGTGTGTGCTTTGCATTCCAAAAGCATACCTAAATAGTGCACACAGCTAGGGGGAGCCCGTCTATATTTTGTAGATGTTGAGTTTGCTTATTATCTCATTTTATCCTTTGTGCAAATCCCGTGTTCTCATCAATCCACCAAAAAGGGGGAGATTGTTAGGGCATATTTCTCCCTTAGTGGTTTTGGTGATTGATGACAATGCATTTGCGGAGTAATCGTGTGCATTAAGCATTTCAGATAATCTATCATATGGCACAAGACGATTGATGCCCCTCGGAGTGTTAAAGCAAGACGGTTATTTTTCCCGCGTTTCTTTTTCGGTGGATTTGAGTCGTAGGAAAACCGTATTATTAAGAGGGGGTCCACTTCGGAAAGGTTTGGGTGGAATCAACATGTACACATTTTCATCTGCACCCTCGTTCCTTTCCGCATCAATGGAGTATGCTCCTCTGTTGTCTGTGTTGTGTCCTCAAGGCCCCTAGCGGCAGTACCGCCCCTGCCAGCGGTAGTACCGCTTGTAAGCGGTAGTACCGCTGTCCAGTTCCGCGCGTACTGCCGCTGCTTCTGGGGACTCGACTTTAAATGTCGGGTTTGCACGGTAGTGGAACTGTAGTACGGGCGGTAGTGCTGCCTACGGGCGGTAGTATGGCTCGGCCACTACCGCTCCCTTCTGGGCTCGTCGCGTGCTCAGCGGTGGTAGGGCAGCAGTGGGTGCACGGCACAATGGCTTACAAGTTGTAGTACCGCTCAGTTTGGGCGGTAGTACCGCTTTTGTGGTACTGCTGCTGTCCCCTATTCCTGCTCTGCCTCTGTGGCCTCCTGAGCTGCAACCCTAGCGGTACTATCGCTGGGGCGAGCGGTAGTACCACTCCGGCGGCACTACCGGCTCGTGGCTCCATGCCATTGCACTGCTCTGCGAGTACTTCCGCCCGGGCGGTAGTACCGCTTGTGTGCGGGCTGTGAGCAAGATAACGGTTGGATTCCTTCCCACTATATAAAGGGGGTCTTCTTCCCCAAGAAGACTTGCCTCTTTCTTCCCCAAACTCCATTGTTGCTCCAAGCTCCATTTTCGCCCGATCTCCCTCCCTAGCCGATAACTCTTGGTGATCTTCTAGGGTTTGGGTGAGAGGGCCCCGATCTACACTTCCACCAAGATAAATTTGATTCCCCCCACTAATCCCTTGCGGATCTTGTTACTCTTGGGTGTTTGAGCACCCTAGATGGAAGAGGTCACCTCAGAGCCACATTCCATTGTGGTGAAGCTCTGTGGTGGTGTTGGGAGCCTCGAATTCGGTTGTGGAGAGAGCCCAAACCTTGTTTGTAAAGGTCTGGTTGCCGCCTTCAAGGGCGCCACTAGTGGAATCACGACATCTTGCATTGTGCGAGGGCGTGAGGAGAATACGGTGGCCTTAGTAGCATCTTGGGGAGCATTATGCCTCCACACCGCTCCAACAGAGACGTACTTCCTCTCAAAGGGAAGGAACTTCGGCAACACATCCTCGTCTTCACTGACTCCACTTGTGATTACTTCTTACCTTTACTTTGTGCAAGCTATTGTTGTGTTGTATCATTTGCTTGCTTGTTGTTATTATTGTTGTTAGCATCATATAGGTTGTTCACCTAGTTGCACATCTAGACAACCTATTTGTTGCTAAACCTAATTTGTTAAGAAAAGTTAAAAATTGGTAGTTGCCTATTCACCCCCCCCCCTCTAGTCAACCATATCGATCCTTTCAAAGTGTAAGCCGAGTATCATCAAAACAACACTCGGCTTTCATAGGGCACTCGGCTTATCCAAGTATAAGTCGAGTCTGGCCCAAAAAACACTCGGCTTACATAAAGAACTTGGCTTATTCAATGAAAAACACTCGGCTTACACGCATGACTCGGCAAAATAACTGCCACGTGGTCACGGTCACCGCACATAATGGCTCCGTGATGGCGGGCGCTATAAGCTGAGTATCCGATAAAAAGCACTCGGCTTACACTTTTTTTTTAGTTTTTTTTTGCCTTTTCTTCTCCTTTCTCTTGTATCATTTTTGTGTACATTATTGTTACTGAGTATATGTCTAGGCCTTATACAAAGAAAATAAAGGAACTACAAACATGAGGGTGCCAACACTCAACCCCAAACATGAAGTCTGTTTGTATTTTAATTCCGAAAAATGCATGTTTGAAGGTGATGCGACCGCTGATTCACCGTTGGCCTTGAAAAAATTTCTACACTGAAGATACTCCATTACATGATTCATGTCAAAATTTGGCATTTTTCGGAATCCATTTGCTATATTTAAGCAAATAAGTGAATTTCTAGACATTTAGTGAATATAATTCAAATTTGAACTGCAAAGGCATGAAAACGTTGTACAAACTGGGTTGAAAAATCATATTTGTGTTACTGAGTATATGTTTAGGCCTTATACAAGGAAAAAATGAACTACAAACATGAGGGTGCGAACACTCGACCCCGAACATGGAGTTTGTTGATTTTCTAATTCTGAAAAATGGAAACGAAGTATGAAAGGCATGAAACTTGGCATTGTGTCTTTATATGCCATCACCATGTTGTGGTAAAAGTTTGAGAAGCTTTCTCAAAAGTGGTCATGTACAATGTGTAGAAACTGAACAATCTCCGAGGAAGATACATGATTTCGTGAAGAAACATGTCATGTTTGAAGGCGATGCGACCGCTGCTTCACCATTGGCCTTGAAAAAATTTCTACACTCGAGATACTCCATTACATGATTCATGTCAAAATTTGGCGCTTTTCAGAACCCGTTTGCTATATTTAAGCAATTAAGTGCATTTCTAGACATTTAGTGAATATAATTCAAATTTGAACTGCAAGTGCATGAAAACATTGTACAAACTGGGTTGAAAAATCATATTTGTGTTACTTAGTATTTGTTTAGGCCTTATAAAAGGAAAATAAATGAATTGCAAAATATGAGGGTGCCAACACTCGACCCCGAACATGGAGTTTGTTGATTTTTAATTCCGAAAAATGCAAACGAAGTCTGAAAAACATGAAACTTGGCATCGTGTATTTTATACGACATCAACATGTTGTGGTAAAAGTTTGATAAGCTTTCTCAAAAGTGGTCATGTACAATATGTATGAACTGAACAATCTTCAAGGAAGATACACTACTAGGAAATACCTTATAGGTGGAGGCTTAACAGTAGCGAGGGGCAAACACCGGCGCTAGAATGAGTTACGAACCCTTGTTATGAACCCTAGAATGAGTTATGAACCCTAGAATTATTGCTGTTGTTGCCATATGATGTGCCAAATGATGGAGATGATGTGCTATTGTTGCCTATGTTGGCTTTTCTTGTTTGTAGGGAAATGATCCGAGTGGCCTATGTTTTGCCGGAATGTTGATTCATTTCCGTTCCGGCGAATTTCAGGCGCTCGATATGTCCACTTTTTAGCAAAGGTCATGCCGAAATTTCCCATGAATTTCGGCATACTTGTGCTAGAAAGTAGGCATATCGAGTGCCCGGCATTTGCTGGGACGGGAATGAAACGGCATTCCAGCAAACCATAGGCCTTTTTTTATGTCATTACTCATTTTATTATAGTTTAAGAATTAAACGAGCAGACTTAATCGTAGGAAACATGTCGAACAACGACGAGACCGGGGCTTCTGACCACGCTGCCGACGACATACAATATGACCGTGAACATGATTACCTCGACTTTTTGTCTAGTCAGCAAACAAAAGGTTTGCAGGGCGACCTGGTCATAGCGGACGATGGTACTGCCGCCGACATCGACACCGATGGCACCGGCACCGATGGCGGCGCCGAGACCGGCGCTGAAGGTACCGGCGCCGAAGGCGGTAACGAAAAGAAGAAGCAGAAGAAGCAGAGGACACGACGCCCTAACCAACTCGGCATCGGAAGAATCCTGGTCACAAAGATGCACCCCAGAAAATTCGAGCCAATAGCGCCGGATGAACCTCGCAAGTGCTACGGCAACCATGTCGGATGCATCCTACGGGAAACCGCGAGCATCAACGACAATGACTTAAGGAAGAAACCACATCTGGAGCACTTGCTCCTAACAAAGCTACACAAGAGATTCCAATTCCCCGGCCGGGATGACCGCATAGAAAACCCGCGGGATGATGCTGCCATGAAAGATATCAATAACCACGCCATGGGCATGTTCAGCACCGATTTGGCCGCCTGGAAAGGGAGGGTGAAACGAGCGATTGATGCTAACGAACCCCTGTCCAAGATTTTGGCGGACAATCCGACACTTACGGCAGAGGAGTTTGAAAAGTTCAAGGACACTTCCGCTACCGAGGCAGCCAAGATTAAGTCTGAGAAATACAAGGGCCTTCAGCAAAGAAACACGGGGAACCAACGCCTCGGAAGCCGTGGCTACATTGGCAAGAGGCCCATATGGGATAAGGAGGACGCGGAACGTGAAGCCGCGGGGATCCCAGACCCCTACGCGGAGTTCATCGACCCGCAGGAGCGTGACTTCATCAGGGCCCGGTACAAATGGGAAAAGGAAAAAAAGGTTTGGTACACGGACCCGATCACGAAGAAATTGATTAGATTACTGGTAATTAAGTGCATTTCTAGACATTTAGTGAATATAATTCAAATTTGAACTGCTAGTGCATGAAAATATTGTACAAACTAGGTTGAAAAATCATATTTGTGTTACCGAGTATATGTTTAGGCCTTATACAAGGAATATAAATGAACTACAAACATGAGGGTGCCAACACTCGACCCCGAACATGGAGTTTGTTGATTTTTTAATTCCAAAAAATGAAAACAAAGTCTGAAAAGCATGAAACTTGGCATCGTGTCTTTATATGCCATCAACATGTTGTGGTAAAAGTTTGAGAAGCTTTCTCAAAAGTGGTCATGTACAATGTGTAGAAACTGAACAATCTCCGAGGAAGATACATGGTTTCAAGAAACTGATTTTTTAATTTATTCATTTCGTTCATTTTCTTTTCTTCCCCCTCCCCATTTCCTTCTATAGGTATTAAGTGCATTTCTAAAGTTATTTAGTGCACTTTGTTTAATTTTTTACTGTAACTCCATGATTTGTGAAACATGTACAATTTGTGAAAGGTAGGATCTAGTTATCGAGAGGGAACGTGTCCGATTTGTGAAAGAAGTGTGGGAACCATTACTCTGTTGGCCTCAAATCTTTTTTGTGCTCTCAAAGGAGGCCATCACATGACACGTGGTAGGCCTTGGCCTTTTTCGGGCTTGCCTACAATATTTGGGACATTTATTGCATTTCTAGGGTTTCAATGCGGAAAATTTCAGATCTGAACTGCAGGCACATGAAAAAATGGCCAAAAGCAGTTTAGAAAGTTCTATATGTTGTCTGTGTAACATGCCTAGGACTCATGGAGCCGAATGAGAGGCAAGCCCCGCCACTGCGGGGTTGAATCTGGCTCGACGGCATGCCAATGCAGCCATTTAAATCCATGAAAAATCATACGATGCCGGAAATCCCCTGGACCTGGCATTGTGTCATCATATGCCCCCTGTAGGGAGTGGTAAAAATTTGAGCGCATTTTGAAGAAGCCTGACCGAACGCCTCTTAGAAACTGCACCGTCTTCCAGGTAGGATCTAGTTATCGAGAGGGAACGTGTCTGATTTGTGAAGGAAGTGCGGGGCCCATTACTCTGTTGGCCTCAAAACCTTTTGCACTCTTAAAGGAGGCTAACACATGACACGTGGCAGGGCCTAGCCTTTTTCTGGCCCGCCTACAATATTTAGGACATTTATTGCATTTCTAGGGTTTCAATGTGGGAAATTTCAGATCTGAACTGCGGGTACATGTAATCATGGCCAAAGGCGATTTAGAAAATCCTATATGTTCTTTGTGCAACATGCCTAAGACTTGTGCAGCCGAAGTAGGGCAGGCCCCACCATCGGGGGGTCGAATATGGTTGGACGACATGTCAGTGCAACCGTTTAGATCCACGAAAAATTATATGATGCCGAAAATCCGCAGGACCTGGCACGGTGTCGTCATATGGCCCCTGTAGGGCGTGGTAAAAATTTGAGCGTGTTTCGAAGAAGCCTGACCTGCGGTCACTTACAAACTGACCATCTTTGAGGTAGAATTTAGTTATCGAGAGGGAACATGTCCAGTTTGTGAAGGAAGTGCCAGGCACGTCACTTCGTTGGCCTCGAAACTTGTTGTGCGCTCAAAGGAGGTCATCACATGACACGTGGCAAGCCCTAGACTTTTTCGGATCCGCCTACAATATTTTGGACATTTATTGCATTTTTAGGGTTTCAATGCTGGAAATTTCAAATCTAAACTACGGGCACCTGAATAAAAATGGCCAAAACCGGTTTGGAAATTCCTATATGCTGTTTGTGCAACATGCATAGGCCTTGTGCAACCGAAGAAAGGCATACCCCGCCATTGGAGGGTCGAATCTGACTCGGTGGCATGCCAATGCAGTCGTTTAAATCCATAGAAAATCATACAATGCCAGAAATCCACGGGACTTGGCGCGGTGTCGTCATATGACCCAAGTAGGAGGTGGTAGAAATTTGAGCCTGTTTCGAAGAAGCCTGACAGAAGAGCGCTTAGAAATAAAAGAGATGAAAAGATAATAACAGAGATAAAAGAAAGAAATGCAAACAAAATAGCAGAGAAATGAAAAGAGAATAGAAGAACGAAAAATAACAAAGAAATGAAAAGGGAATGGAAGAATAAAAAATAGTTGTTAAAACATGCTAACAAAGAAATAATAAAAATGTAAAAAAAAGTTTGCCGAGTGCCTTGGTCTTAATACTCGGCAAAGTCTCTGCGTTTTGATTGGTCCGTGCAGCCCTCCCACGGATCGCACCTTGTAGCCGTTGGATTCTTGCAGATCTAATGGCCAGCAGCTCTCTCCTCACCCCCTCTCTCTCCTTATCTCCTCCCCTCTGTTCTTATCCACTCACGCATGAGACATAGAAGCTGCTCCTCGCCGGAGACGCTGCTCCTCATCCACTTCGCCTCGACGCCGTGCAGGTCCAGAAGCCGCTCGCCGGATCCACGGATTCCACTGGCGCGCCCTAAATGGGCCGGCGCGGCATGTAAAAGCAAGAAAAAATGTTGATTACATTAGAAAATGCCAGTGGTATCAAAAAAATGTTAACGTGTCTCCAACAATATCTGTGCATTTTTTTAAAATTCTTAAACAATTAAGAAATATTCGTGTAATTTAAAAATTGTTTTGTAAAATTCAAAATGTACGTGAAATTTGTTCTTGACTTTTAAAAATTTGTTCTTGACAATTAAAAAAGAATGTTTATACAATGCAAAAAATATTTCTTGTAGTTTTAAAAATTATTTCATACCAAGCCAAAAATCGTTCAGCGTATTTGAAAAACAAATGTTTGGCACTTATTTGAAAAAATGATCAAAACATGCATTTGAATAATATATTCACGTAGTTTTAAAAAATATCATACTTTTCAAAAAATATTCAACATGTATCTGAAAAAACGTTCAAGATGTATTTGAAAAACTTTCCAAATGTACACAAAAAATGTACAACATGTATGCGTAAAGTAGACATCTATTAAAAAAATTAAATAAATGAAAGATAAAAAGGAAAGGAAATACCAAGAAACCCGAAGAAAAACTGTAAAGAAACACCAAAAAAACGTAAACCAAAAGAAAAACAGATAAAAATCAATACAGGAGACACACACAAAAAAACAAGCAGAAGCTTCTAAACCGGCCCAAACCGCTCTACTAGCTGGCTCACTAAGGCGAGCCACAACCAAGCGGTAGAGGCGAGGCTATCATATATCTCGGTATGGACGAGAAATAGCTCCCGTGCTTGGTCGCCATTTGTGGTAGACAGATTTACTCACTGGGCTTTCTATTCCTACAAACATTTTGAGTTAATAAAGGGACGTGGCGATTCCGCACCCAGGTCCAGATGCTCCCAGATGTGAACAGTAAAATCATTTAAAATACCCTAAAAGTTAAAGAAAATCGAATTTTTTTTGTGGTGCAAGATGGTCGAATGCGTGATGTCCGTGTCAAATTTGGTGGAGTTTGCACATTTGAGAATCTCTTGGCAAAAAGAAAAATTTCAGGGAATATCCCTTAAGTTCAATATATGATTACCTCCGTTTTTCGACGAATCCAATGATATCGTTTTGCAAATCCATGTACTGTTGAAAAATAGTTAGTCAAAGATAAATCTCAGGAAATGTGTGGTGAAGGTTTTTTTTGTGGTTCTTCGTCTTCTGCAGGAAATGTGTGGCAAAAAGAAGCATGTCAACGCATCGAGCAACATGATGCCCCTGAGGATATCTTCGGTGCTGTCCTTGAGACTGCTGCTCAGGCTTATGGCGACGACGAGAGCATCGAGGTCATGCTTGAAGAGCTTGCCAGTGACCCAGAGCTTGCTGATGTATGTTCCCTACAACCTCTAGTTTTTAAAATAAGCTCAATTATAGTTTATTACATGTTGTTTAGTTGAATAGAATGCAATTGTTGGTGAATGCTAGACTTGAGATTATATTATACGCATAATATGTAGTCCGTTGGGTACATGAGTTTGTTAATATGAGGGGGATTCTTTCCCCTTTGTCGTTCCACTATTAGTTAGTAACAAAAGCTGCTGATTTTCTCAGGAGTACATGAAGCTTCTGCTGGAGCAAGTCGGCGAGAGGGTGGAGTCCGAATCCGAGGCCAAGAAGCAGTCGTGAAGCATGGCCCGGGAGTCCGTCGGTCGGTCAAGCGGGTGGTACATTTCAGGCGGCGTGGTTGACAATGTGGTGAAAACATACAGAACTTATGACTTGTGGATGTAATTGTGTGTCCCTGAACGTGGATGTAGTTGTTGTCTGTTGTTACCAAATTTTGCTAGTGACATGCACATAGCTAGCTTTGGGAACCATATTCCTGGATCGTCTGTCTGTCGTACCGACAACATTTAATTGTTCGGCATTGCGATTTACGCTGATCTTGGATTTTCCGCCGTTGAGCGTCGCCTTCTGTTAGCCACCTGTTGTGCTTCTCACGATATTGTTAAAATCCATTAGTAGGATGATGATAGGAAGAAGCCAAGAGGAGGAAAGATAAAAGAGAAATGGGCGAGACACCACTATCTAATGGATGATGTTTTTCTTTCCGCCACAGCATGACAGAGAGAAGCACCATTTGGTTGGTGTATAAATAGGAGCGCACGGAGCATCATATTGATCTCTCCCTTCCTTCCTCCACTTGCTCCTCCCTCCACTTGCGCACGAAGCTGCTCCTCGCCGGAGACGCTGCTCCTCGTCCACTTCGCCTCGACGCCGTGCAGGTCCAGAAGCCGCTCGCCGGATCCACGGATTCCACTGGCGCGCCTGACGCCCGGCAGCTTGCCGCTCGCGTTCTCGTGTGCT
The DNA here is from genome assembly GCA_039707655.1 of Elymus sibiricus. Taxonomy (NCBI): domain Eukaryota; kingdom Viridiplantae; phylum Streptophyta; class Magnoliopsida; order Poales; family Poaceae; genus Elymus; species Elymus sibiricus. Next base: position 34,382,426 of record CM077674.1, read on the forward strand.
CCCCGGTGGCACCATCTCCGCCCTGCTCGCGCGTTGCCGGCTGCCTCGCATGTCACCCTTGCGCCCGCCCGATTCCACGCGACCTGATGTTTGTGTGTGTGTTCTGTAATGCGTGAGTTCTGTCATGCGGCTGGGTGTGATGCGTGCGTGGTCTTGTGCTCTTGTTTGCGTCTTGCCGGCCTATTGTGTGCGTGTGCTTTAGATGAGCAGCTCGCCGTCGTGCTCATGTGTGTCCGTGTGTAGCGCTTGCGAGCAGCTCGCTAACAGCAGCAAGCGGCCGTGGCAGCAGCAAGAAGCGGACGGCCGGACGAAGCGTATGGAGCCGCAGCAAGCACGAGCAAGCAGCAGTAGCGGAGGCCCTCGACCGCCGTTGGTGCTCCTATTCTCCGGCCGCCGGCAGTAGCAAGATCACGAGCAGGCCGTGAGTCTATGCAAGATTGGGGACTGCCATTTTTTTATTTTTTTTATTTTTTTATTCTGTATATTAAGCTTTGCCGAGTGCTACCAGTAAAATACTCGGTAAACTATATGCCGAGAACGACACTCGGCTTATAGGCTTACCTATAAGCCATGTATCCAACATAAACACTCGGCTTACCATCAGGTGCCACGTGGCATGACCGTTAACGCAGCCGGGCCGTCAAAGTGCTTTATATTGCCGGACACTCCTATTTAACACTCGGCTTACCGATAAGCCGAGTGGACGACAAAAAACACTCGACTTACACCTAGTTACCGACATGTTGTACGCCGAGTCCTAGAAGCCGAGTGTAACACTCGGCAAAGCCTTCGCCGAGTCTTTTTTGCCCTTCGCCGAGTATTTTTGGTACTCAGCGTATAATTATTTTCCTGTAGTGATGCATGCCGCCGGAACATGGTGACGCGGGAAGTGAGCTGGAGGAAGCATGGCTCATCGTGAAGGTGTCCGGCGGCTTTGGGACCGCCGGAGAAGCTTAGGAACCTAGGAGAGAGGCCGGGGCATGGCGGCGCCGAGGAATTAGGCACGACGACCGGTGGCCGGAGGTGAGGGGCTGATGGACGGAGGTGAAGGGGACGATGGCAGATGCGGCGATGTAGAGCCCACCGCTTTACTTCCGGTCAATGGACAAAGCCAAGGGCGGCACGTCCACTATAGATGTGATGTATATACGTCACAAAAGGAAAAGGCAAACAAAACCGAAACATGGGCCGACCCATTTTGTAGTGCAACTGCCTGCAGCGCTCCCTAAATGGGCTGGCGCAGCGCGGGAGAAGGGTTGGCTTAATAGGTCATATTTTTCTTGTTTCTCAAAAAAAGGTCATATTTTTCTTTTCTTTTTTATTTTATAGTCCTTCCATTCCATAATGTAATGCGTATAGATTGTTTTGAAAAGTCAAACTTTGACTAAGTTTATAAAGAAAACCGTATATCCACAATATCAAATATATAAATATGAAATTACATCTTCTGATGAATCTAATGATATATATTTGGCATTCCAGATGTAAATGTTTTTCTCCACAAACTTAGTCAAATTTTGTGATATTTGACTTTTTCAAAAAATCTATATGCACTACATTTCGGAATGGAGGAAGTACCTTTTACTTATATTTCTTAAATGGAAACAATATTTACTTTAATTTTGAAACATTCATCACTCTTTTAAAATATTTACATGCAGTGTAAAAACAAGAAAAAATGTTGACTACATTAGAAAATGCCCGTGGTATCTAAAAAATGTCAACGCGTCTCAAAAACAATGTTTGTGCATTTTTTAAAAAATTCTTAAACAATTAAGAAATATTTGCATAATTTAAAAATTGTTTTGTACAATTCAAAATGTATGTGAAATTTTCCAAAAATGTTACCAGATTTTAAAAATTTGTTCTTGACAATTAACAAAGAATGTTTATACAATGTAAAAAATATTTCTTGTAGTTTAAAAATTATTTCATACCATGCCAAAAGTTGTTCAGCATATTTGAAAAACAAATGTTTGACACGTATTTGAAAAAATGATCAAAACATGCATTTGAATAATATATTCACGTAGTTTAAAAAAATATCATACTTTTCAAAAAATATTCAACATGTATCTGAAAAAACGTTCAAGACGTATTTGAAAAATGTTCCAAATGTACACAAAAAATGTACAACATGTATGCGAAAAGTAGACATGTATTAAAAAAATGAAAGAGAAAAAGAAAAGGAAATACCAAGAAACCTGAAGAAAAACTGTAAAGAAACACAAAAAACGTAAACCAAATGAAAAAAAAAATCAATACATGAAACACACACAAAAAACTGCGCAGAAGCTTCTACACCGGCCTGAACCTGTCATAGAAGCTTCCTAAAACCGCTCTACTAGCTGGCTCACTAAGGCGAGCCACAACCAAGCGCCAGAGGCGAGGCTATCATATATCTTGGTATGGATGAGAAATAGCTCCCGTGCTTGGTCGCCATTTGTGGTCGACAGATTTACTCGCTGGGCTTTTTATTCCTACAAACATTTTGAGTTAATAAAGGGATGTGGCTCTATTTTTTCTATCTGCCATTCCTATCAATTAAATGGATGAAAAGTGCCAGCAAAGAAAAATTCCCTATTCCTATGCTTATCTCCACTCTTCCTGTGCATCAATGAGTCGCTAGCTTGATCCTCCCCAGTGATCAACTTATTTGGCAACTTATTTGACTGTTGAGGTTACCTTGAAATATTAATTACTCGACAAGGGAACCTAGTTGAACTTTGCATTGATTTATCCTTCCTATATTTGGACAAACTTGTAATCCATTAAAATTATGGAAATGATTAATAATAAAACTACTTCCTCCGTTCCTAAATATAAGTCTTTTTCAAGATTTCAATATGAACTACATACGGATGTGTATAGGCATACTTTAGAGTGTATATTCACTCATTTTGCTCTGTATGTAGTCCATATTGAAATCTCTAAAAAGACTTGTATTTAGGAACGGAGGGAGTATTTGAATACACATGTTCTTGCCTGATAATCAAATATTTAGTCAGGATTTAGAAGATTTTGGATAAAAACGTGCAAGACTAACATTCGCGTTCAAGAATGTGACGGATTCGGATTTACTGATTTCACATGCATTTGTGCAAGAAAATCCAAATATATTTCATGTTTATTGATTCCATCGTTCTCCAAATTAGCAAAGACAGGGTGTGACAATATATGGGTCGGTCGGACTAGCTACGAAAGGAGCTAGTAGCTAGGCACATATATATTCATATATGCACTCCTTCCACTATTCGACGAAGCTAGACATTAAACTTAACTAATCAGGCACAGTTGTTGTTGCAGTAGGAGGTGCAGCAGGCGTTGCACTGGCGGGAGTAGTTGTCCTTGCAGGCGTTGCACAACTGCGAATTGGTGCAGTTCTTCTTGCATCCCATGTCGACGCCGCTGTTGCAGCCGTCGCAGGCAACAGCGCAGTTGCACGGCGTCCACCGGCTCGGGCAGCTCCTGTAGCAGCTATTTGTGCAGCCGGCCAAGCACTTGGGGACGCCCGTGGCCTTGCACTGCTCCACGCACGCCGGGACCGGGCTGCAGTCGCTGCTGCATGGGAAGTTGCCGGCGCTGCACGACAAGCTGCACTGCGACGCGCAGTCGCTGCATGCTATGGTCGCCGCGGCCGGGCATCCCATTTCGAAGAACACAGCGACAAGCACGGCCAAGACAGCAGCAGTACTTGGCGAAGCCATTAGTTGCAAGGAGGCTAGCTAGCTGTAGTTGAGCGCACGTATGGGTTGTGGAACAAGACAGGAAAGGAAGGAAGGCTAGAGACGATGTCTGTATGATAGAGGAAACCTTCTCTTTATAGGCTAGCAAATTATCACTGACTATATTAGACATCTAGATGCCGTCTATCTATAATTTTATATACATCCATCTTCATTGATGGGTATGCATATGCATGCATGCATGCATGCATGCTACCACTCTTACCAGTCAGCTTGGCCGTATTTGTAGTTGTGTGCACATACGTACTTAATTCGTGCATGTCACTCAAGATTCCACTAGCACCAGGCATTTGCATGTTACAGAAGTTGACTTGCGGAGGAGTTACAAGCTACTTGAAGTACACAGTATATATATCAACGCATTGGGCTTAGCGAAAGTCAGAACTGAAGATCGAGATCAGAGGGTACTAGCAACTCATTGAATTTTCATCACTTGACCGGGTCCATTTTTCACATACATGTTTTATTACTTAGAATATTTTTGGGTAGATCCCATTTTCATCGCATGATGTTGTAGTTAATTACATGGAGAGGAGATGGAGTGGTCACACTCAATGAAAGAGGTAGCTGAGAGAGACAGAGAGAGCTCGTTGTATTAGTTTCGATCGAGTTACCCTTTTTAATCGTTGAATTCTTTTGTATTTAATGAATAGCTAGAGCTCTTGGTTAGTTTCCTAATAAAAGAGACTTTTTTTTTCCATTCCAGTATGTTGATCACACACTCGTACGTATTTAACCACTTCACATGCATTCAGAAAATAAAAGGTTCATGCAACCAATTGAGTTTAAGAGCATAGTAAAGAAGATGAGCTGAAGAATTTTTTCTCAAGTCTTAGCTAGCAAGTTGAAAAGGAGGCACTTACTTTTATTTTAGTTTTTTCTCGGAGAGAGAGAGAGAGAGAGAGAGAGAGAGAGAGAGAGAGAGAGAGAGAGAGAGAGAGAGAGAGAGAGAGAGAGAGAGAGAGAGAGAGAGAGAGAGAGAGAGATGTTGGCCCATAGGTTAAATACAATTGTGTCATGTCTTACAGTTGACAGTCTTAGACGAGTTCATTAAGCAGCCAGTCAACGGTAAATCCGGGAGGCTATCCGATTTACTTGAGCAAACTGTTTCATCAAACCTTGGCTCGCGTTAGGAAAATCAAACATTACGTACGTACAAGTAATCTATTCTCGCCACGCACAACGTACTAGTAATTTATTCAATCTAGATTCTCAAAACAGGTTTCTACCCCACTTGATAAATGAAGTGCCTGGCCAAATGATATATATGGTGTTGAGTAAAATCATCAAAAGCTGCTCAAAATAGAAAAACATGACAAAACACACCAAGGGTGTGAAAGACACATAAGAGTACTACCAAACGCCGCCGAGGACAAGCACATGAGATATGCCGCCATGACCGATAACCACCCATAGGCATCAACGACGCCCCGGAGAAGATAACAACGCCAGGAGCTGCCACTATCGAGTCTGCCGACGCGGACGATGGTTTTCACCCTGAGTGTCGGAGGGAAGGGAGAAGACGAAGGCGACATGCAAAGAGGAATGCGACACCCACAACCATCGCCACCATTGTCTATGAGACGCCAAGTTTTTGCTTGCCCTCCTTGCCTCCCCCCACCCACCCACCACACCGCGGGAACAGGCCACAAATCCACCATGGGGAGGGAACACCACGTTGAGCTGGTACCTGCAAAGGTAGAAAGGGCTAGGCCGCCACCGCCACGGCTGCTTCGCCAGGACCACCTTCCACCGCGCACCCTACCACTCACATGGCCGACGCACACCGCCATTAGCCTCAATGCCACCACCAGAAAATCCACTGCTGCATCCATGCTCCCCCCCCCCCCCCCCCCCCAATGCTTGTTGCCAACTTGCCATAGACCACCGAAGAAACTGGATGGAAGGCCGCCCTCCTTCTAAACACATGGACAAACCCCAAGCATGTTCCCACGCAGGGATGGTCAGATCTAGATATCACTGCCCACCTTGCCCCTCATGGGCAAGGTCCGAGCTCCCCGGTGGCACCCATGCACCAGATGGGGGGAAGAGATGAATATGTTGCCCGCCTAGTTACTAATCCACCGCCCTCGGCGATGGTCAGAACCTGGGAGGCGTCCAGCTGTTTGGCGGCAGCACATGCATGCCCAACTACGGTCTGGAGAGGACACGCCCTACCACCGACGACACTAACGGAAGACAAGGAGGGGAGCCCAGCTCCGCTGGACTCGTGCCACCGCCAACCAGGTCGGTCCCCCCGAGCCTTCTCGCCTTCAGACACCATATGTACTGTGTTAAAAATAAAACTAGTGTAGGTCAGTGTGCTAGTTCAAAGTAATGCGATGATCTGGATACTCCTCTCCTTGTCAACTTTGGAAACTTCCATGCATGCATGATGCAAGTTGCACATATATGAATACGTAGGTAGTACTACGTACGCCCCGACGACTTTTTTTTTCGAACCGGGCTTTAACCCCTTTCCATTGCAAATGAACGGAAATACAGCAGTTCCAGGAACATTCAGGGGAGGGAAAAGAGGTAAAGCGAGCTCGAGCACTGCCAGGAAACCCACTGCATCCGCCCGCCGTCGTGACGGATGCCATGGGACGAAAACCTAGACAGCACAAAATATCCATCTAGTCCTATTACAGCCAAAAGCCAACAGAGGGTAAAGTATGACCACCCACAGAGCTAACTGCCAAATAAAGCCGGTAAGGGCCACCATCAAGCTATATCAAAGGCGCCAAGCGAAGTTTTCCATCTACTCTCCTTCAATCGGGCGTCTCACAGCATTGCAAAGCTTCATCAGCTGCATTGTGCCTGATCTGACCATCTCAGCACCAGTGCGCAGCTCTTTGACTCCATCTCCCTTCTGAAGGCCTGCCCAATACAATAAAAAAGAACACATGGAAAAAACGATTTCGAATGGTGTTTTAATTTGCTTTTTCTCAAAGGTAGCGCGATTGCGAGCCAGCCAGATAGCCCAGCAAGCAGCAGCCAGTCCCACAGTATAGTATTTCTCTCCATCAGGGAGGAAAGTGTGGCACCAGGCATAAAATTGCCAATAACTATTTGGGCAACTATCAGTACCCAAGACCATCCCAACACAGCGCCAAACCACCCTAGCCACAGGGCAAGTAAAGAACAGGTGTTGTGAAGTTTCAACATCACTGCAGAAAGAACAACCAGGGTTCCCAGGCCACTTCCTTTTTTTCATAACCTGCCTGGTGAGAACAGCGTCCTGAGACAGCTGCCACAAAAAGATTTTGATTTTGAGAGGGATTTTTGCTTTCCAAATCCATCTATAGTGGCACCCACTAATATGTTTTTCTAACCATTTGTACATCGATTTAGTGGAAAATTTCCCATTGCTATTAAGCCCCCAGGTCACCCGGTCACCCCCTGTACTCAAATGAATGCCAGAAATGGCATTACACAGAGTTTCCCACTGCCCAATAAGCTCAGGAGTGAGCCTTCTCCTGAAGAAGGTATGAGTGTCTACGGACCCAAAGTTCTCCACAGTACAGTCTTGTCTATTGCAAATATCAAACAACAAGGGATATTGTTCCTGAAACGGACTCATCCCATTAATGGAATCCTTCCAAACCCTAGCAAGGTTTCCGGATTCAATATTAACTACCCTACCAGCCATATAGAAGTTTTTAATTTTCAAAAGAGCTTTCCAGCAGGGAGAATCTGAAAACCTGGGTTCAACAGAGGCTACGGTTTTGTTCCTCAAGTATCGTGCACGCACAATATCTTGCCATAAACCCTCCTGGGTCTCAAGTTTCCACCACCACTTGACCATCAAACTAATATTCTGTTTTCGAAGGTCCTTGACCCCCAGACCACCTTTCTCTCTGGATCTACAAATCCTGCTCCATTTGACAAGGTGATATCTCCTCTTTTTATTACACCCTTGCCAAAAGAATTTTCGTCTATGTTTGTCAAGTTTTTCTATGAAAGTCTTGTTCATAAGCCACATCGACATATGATATAAAGAAATTTGAGTCACGACCGAGTCCAACAACGTGAGTCTCCCACCCATGGAAGCAGCATTCCCTATCCAGGCCTCAAACCTTTTAAGATATTTATCAACAATAAATTCCCAGTCAGAATTTCTGAGAGTGGTATAACTGACAGGCATGCCATGATATTTAATAGGGAAACTACCAACGTCACAGTTAAACAGGTCAGCATACTCCTTCACTATGTTCTCGTCTCCGCCCACAGTAAGAATTTCACTTTTCTGAAAGTTAACTTTTAACCCAGACATCATCTCAAAGATATACAACAGCAACTTCAGGTTAACTGCTTTATCAATGTCATGTTCCAAGCATATAATAGTATCGTCAGCATACTGCAATAAAGCCTCCCCATTGGGTATAAGGTCAGAGGCCAGGCCTACTAACAATTTATTTTTTTGGGCATTGGTGATCATTTTTGCGAGACAATCAGCAGCCAAATTAAACAAGAAAGGAGAGTGTGGGTCGCCTTGTCGCACTCCTTTAGCACTTTGGAAGTATGGCCCCACACAGTTGTTCAGTTTGATGCTTACCGTGCCATTATTCAAGATCTGCTTAATCCACCCGCACCAGGTTTCGTTAAAGCCTCTAAGCTTATGACATTCTAACAGAAAATCCCAGTTCACTTTATCGTAGGCCTTTTCGAAATCAACTTTCAGCACTACACCCACTCTTTTTTTCACATGGGTATAGTTCAGGATCTCATGTAAAGAAAGTACGCCATCCATAATGTTCCTCCCTTTCACAAACGCATTCTGAGTAGGACTAATTAGTTTATCAGCGTATCTCTCCACTCGCCGATCTAGCACTTTGGTAATCAGTTTGTATGGACATCTCAGAAGGCAAATTGGTCTAAATTGTTGTATCTTATCCGCACCAGTAGTTTTAGGCAACAATGTTATCACACCATAGTTAAGACGTTGGACATCCAGAGTCCCTTTATGAAAATGCTCGAATATCGTCATGATATCATCCTTAACAATATCCCAGCACACCTGGTAGAATTCTACTGGAATGTTGTCAGGACCGGGGGCTCTATTAGATGCCATAGCAAACAACGCTTCCTTCACCTCCGCCTCTGTGAATTCACGACACAAATCAGCATTGTCACTAGCATCCAATTTTTCATCATCAGACCAGGTAACGTGCCCCGACGACTTGTAACGTGCATATGCATGGCGCCGTTTAGATGCATGATCCATGCATGCATGTGTCTGTAGTCAAGTGGTAGTGCCTGAGCCTGACTACTCTATAAATAGCAAGGTTGGCTCTACCACCCAGACGGGCACCACTACGTAGGTTGACAGAAGATATATATACATTGTCCTCCTCTTCTCTTGTAATGGCTTCATCAAGTGCAGCTGTAGTGGCCGTGCTGGTGTTTGTGCTGTTGGGCATGGGATGGCCAGCGGCGGCGATGAGGGCATGCCGGGACTGCCCCACGTACTGCAGCACGACCTGCAGCAGCAGCATCAACTCCATCGCGTCGTCGCAGAACTGGTACGCATGCAACGGCCCCTGTGGCTCGGCGCCGCTGGACTGCATGCAGAGTTGCAAGTCCACGGGGCTCGCGCAGTGCACGAGCGGCTGCACAAGCTCATGCACCCCCTATGCCGGCTATACCGGCTGCTCCGGCTACTGCAGCAAGTACTGCAGCCGTGTCGACTTCGAAACTTCGTGCAAGAGCAAGTGCTGCCTTTCCCGTCAGCAGTGCGACGACCGCATCAACAGCATCATCCAGACGTGCAAGACCAGCTGCACGACCGGCTGCATGGGCTACTGTGTCCTCACCTGACCGGCCGATTCACTAGTTTTCTTCGTCATCTTTCTCGTGGTTGTGTCATTGTTGTCCACTCCACTTTATGCTTGTAACTACTCCCTCCGTTTCATAAATATAAGTCTTTTTACAGATTTTAATATGGACTACATACGGATGTATATAGACGTATTTTAGAGTATAGATTCATTAATTTTGCTCCGTATGTAGTTCATATTGGAATCTCTAAAAACACTTATATTTAGGAACGGAGGGAGTAGATGTTTTGACCTCGTTGTCTTACATCTGTTTTATTTTTATAAATTTATTATAGTTGCATATATCCGAGGATCCAGGTCAGACCTGTAGATTTCCATTTCGACCTTCTTTTTAAAAGAAGGGAAAACAAATACATGTCCCTCCTCAATTTAACTTTCTAGTTATGACATAACGCACAATCTTTAGCTTGTCTTCCGTTGTTTTTTTATGCTGCTAAAAGGAATCAATTCATTCATCTTTTCTTAGAATGCACGTCGAGTGCTAAAAACATACTAGTTTGTGATCTCAGCTCATACAATGTTGTTTTGGCGAAAACAGCCAACAGCTGGCAATTCACTGACAGAAAAAACAACGACGGGTTAACAAAGGAAACCAGGCGAAAAACTGATACATCATCTCACCGCATTCTTAACTAGGCCCGGAGCTGACACAACATCAACATCTAGACAATCTAAAGTATGATCAGCCGCATGATCCTAGATCAAGCTCCAACACATGTTTTTTCGCCCCTGAGGATATCGTTCTCATCATTTTTCGTGGTATCGACTGCATGTATGTATGTATGTATGTATGTATGCATACGTGCCTAATCTTTGTTGTGCTCGTGTCATTGTTGTCCATTTACGCATTACGCTGCTGTTAAATGGAGTAGATGTTTTGACCTAGTTGTCTTACATCTGTTTTAATAAAATCCTGTGAGGTTTCTTCTCTGTCTCCCATCAGCCCATGGCCATCCTATGAGGTACGAGTAGCTCTCTAGTTTTTCAGAAGTTACAGATTTTTTTTCCTCAGAACAAGGCACCGCGAGCGCATCGTTACGTTGTTGCATCGCGCGCGGTACTCGTACCATGCGGTTAAGCTGGCACACGTACAATGCATCGACCACACGTACGCGCGCGCGCACGTACTACACCTCTCCATGGCCAAAAAAAAAAAACGTCTCATGAATCGGGACTCGGTGCACGTAAACACGTGCGTGATGTCACACGACACGATCGGAGTGCGTCTCCGCCAAGCCATCCATCCGGGTCGTTCTCGTTAATTAATTCTTGTCTTTTTTTTATCGGAGTAATTCTTTTTTTAGGGTTTCATCGGAGTAATTCTTGTCTCTATATACATGCAATACACGATCGAAGCGTTTTTTTCTTTTCTTTTCTCAGTGAAAAGAAAGGGAATCATCGATCCGTCATCCGTGCGTGGTCGATTGCAACAAATAAAACTTTTTTCTTTTCTTTTCTTTTCTCTTTTCTTTTCTGAGCGAAAAGAATGGGAATTGATGTACACCGTGCTGTGACCGCCAATTTGGTCGGTCCCTCATAATTGGAATGCAAGGTGTTCCAGATCAAAACCACGTTGACTCCATCCTTTTGGCCAAGAATACAATCACTTCATCGTCCACCTCGCCCCGCGTCAATCTCCATGGCCGGCCGACCGGAACCACCGATCCAGCTCCATCTTCGATTCCATGGACCATGCCCGTGTGTGGACGCTCAACCACAACTTGCCCGCACACCTTCCGGCCGGGTGCGGTTTGCGTCCGCAAGTCCAGCGTAGACTTGCTTGGCGAGTCAACATCATCATCCTCATGTATCCGCATGCGTGTCATCCTCGCCAATCCATGTCCAGCGTCGTTCAGGCATGCACATCAATCACTTGTCTTGGGTGGCCGCCTCACTCGCGGACCGACCACCTTCCATTCTGAGGACCCGTGCATGCACGCTCACCTCAAATATCAAGCATCTTGTACTTGCACTTGCCGTCCCGCGTCCAAGCAAGTTGCAGCTGCACTCAAATCCACCGGCAACGCCCAATCGAGACAAATAACAAATACTAGCCCGGCTACTTCGAGTCGGCGACGTGCTGTGAAGCACCATGAAGGAGGAAACCGTCGTCGTCGTCGCGGGATGTGCTACCACGACCGAGCCGTCTTGCTACAGTCCATTGCCATCAAAGGAGTGCACGCCACCTGTTTGATCGAATGCCACGTATGTATATAGAGAAAGGAATAAAAATCTATCTTTCTAGGAGTCGTCGACAACACAAGGAGAAAAAAAGATTGGAGAGACATCGAAATTTCATTCCCTCCCGCCTGAAATTTCGACCCATCCTTTCCTTACGCCGCCGAAAATTTTGCTGCCAATACGAAAAGGAAAGTGGCGCTTCTAATAAAAGGTTCCAAAACCAAAACGAAAAGCCAGAAAACTCCCAAACCTAAACCCCACCCGGCCCTCTCCCCATCTTCCCCCCGATGCGCCGCCGCCGCCCCCGAAATCTCCCAATGCGCCGCCGCCTCCGCCTCTCCCGCTCAGCCACCGGCACCACCCTCTCTCTCTCTCCCTCCCTCCCTCCCCTGTGGCGCTTCGAGATCGGGCAGCAGAGGAGGTGGTGCTCCAAGATCCTCGTCGTCGTGTCTCAAGTCCAGGAGGCGCGTCTTCGACCTGTTCTGCACTCGCGGCGGCCGCATAGTCACACATACACGACCACGTAGTTGCACACACTCATCGGCATAGTCGCACACGCACGGCTGTGGAAATGCACACTCTCGTTAGCATAGTAGCTCACGCGTGACTGCGGGAGTTGCACACGTGCGACATCATAGTCGCAGAAACACGATTATGGAGTCGCACACTCTCGTCGGCATAGTAGCTCACGCACGGTCGCAGGGTTGCCCACTCTCGTCTGCATAGTCGCACACACACGGCCGCGGAGTTGCACGTTCTCGTCGACGTCGATGTCGACTCTCGTTGGCTGCGGGAGTTGCACACTCTCGTCGGCATAGTCATACAAGCGTGGTCACAAAGGTGCACACTCTCGTCGGCATAGTAGCTCACGCACGACTGCAGAAGTTGCACACTCTCGTCCGCATAGTCGCACATGCACAGCTCCGGGAGGTCCTCATGCACAGTCAAGGAGTAGCACACTCTCATCGACATAGTCGCACATGCGTTGCCGTGGAGTTGCACACTCTCGTCAGCATAATTGCACACGCACGGCTACGGGAGGTGCTCACGCACGGCCGTGGAGTTGCACACTCGTCCGCATAGTCACACACACATGGCTGCGGAGGTGCTCACACACGGCCACGGAGTTGCACACTCTCGCCGACATAGCCGCACATGCATGCCGCGGGGTTGCACACTATCGTCTGCATAGTCGCACACGCACAGCTACGGGAGATGCTCACGCACGGTCGCAGAGTTGCACACTCTCATCGGCATAGTCGCATATGCGTGACCGTGGAGTTGCACACTCTCGTCCACTTAGTCGCACACACACCGCTGCGGGAGGTGCTCACACACGATCGTTGAGTTGCACACTCTCGTCGGCATAGTCGCACATGCGTGGCCACGGAGTTGCACACTCTCGGCTGCATGGTCGCACACGCAGGGCTGCGGGAGGTGCTCATGCACGGCCGTGGAGTTGCACACTCTCGTCGGCATACTCGCACATGCGTGGCCTCGGAGTTGCAGGGTCTCGCCGGCATAGTTGCTCACGCACGGGCTGCGGGAGTTACACACGCACGACGGAGTAGTTGCTAACGCGCGACTGCAGAGTTGCACACCCTGGCTGGCTTAGTTGCTCACACACAGACTACGGGTTTGCACACTCTTGTAGGATAGTAGCTCCCGCACGCCTGTGGGAGTTGCACACGATCTGCGACTACCAGGCAAATGGCCAGGGCAGTTGGCCGGGGCAGCAGAGAAAGTGCATATCCCGCTGTTAGGGGGTACTATGGGAGGACGTCATGAGTGAAAACTACACGTCCATGGATATTGGGAAAATTTGCATATCGACTATCAGCTAGTTACACATCGACTGCTAGTCAGTTGCACCAGGCGAGGACTAAATTGCACACAAAAAAGTTCATTGAAACATACCCATGTGTGATTTAGTTTCAAAGAACACGTCGCGAGGATTCCTACGATGAAAGCGGATTTTAATTTCGATGTTTGGTTCAAAAGTTATGACCTTTTTTAGAAAAATGAAAATCTAAATTGAATGCGTTCACATTTGTTCGCATTAGTGAAAATGCATGTCCACAAGTAAGGAGAAAGTTGCACACCGACTGTCAGCTAGTTGCACATCAACGGTTACACAGTTGCACCAAACAGACACTAAATTGCACACAAAAAAGTTTGTCGAAATATACCCATGCGGGATCTAGTTTCAAAGAGCACGTCGCGAGGGTTCCAACAGTGAAAGCGGATCTTAATTCCGATGCGCGATTTAAAAGTTATGGCTTTTTAAAAATTCAAAAAGTCAAATTAAATGCGTTCACACCTGGGATGCTTTTCTAATTCCGTTTTCTTTTTTCTATTTACCCGGTAGTTTTCTTAATATGGAATAAATTTTCTTATATAAGAGTTAGGGGGGACAAATTATTTCCCTTTATAGATTAGAGAAACAGATTTTTCTTTTTTGGGCCGGCCACTCCAGACGACTAGGGAGCAGCCGGCCGCTGCCTATACTTGTCCTTTAATAAAATCCTGTGAGGTTTCTTCTCTATCTCCCATCAGCCCACCCTATGAGGTAGCTCTCTTGTTTTTCAGAAGTTACAGATATTTTTCCTCAAAAAGAGAGAAAGAAAGTTATTACGGCTTAATGACAGATCGATCCAGTTCAATAACATAAGAAACAACTAGCCATGTCACTACTGTAGAGCAAATCTCATATTTACTGCCACGTACTCTCTCCGTCCCATAATATAAGATCGTTTTGCAAGCTGTTTTTAGCTTGCAACTCGATCTTATATTATGGGACGGAAGGAGTACAAATTAAAGAGCCTTAGCTATATGTTCAACTTCACCGATGGCAATGCATATGTATGCATGATGCATGATACAACTCGCCTTCGCCGTATTTACACATACCTACTTAATTCATGTTACAGAAGATGCCACTTGCGCCACTCACATGCATGTTACAGAAGTAGACCCGCGGAGGAGTAACAGACTAGAAAATTATCATGTAAATGCCTTGGGCTTAACGAAGTTTTGACGAGTTATAATACCCGCGCAAGTGGACATTATTCCTATTCCACTTTGATCTTTTTTTTCCGTAAAACTTTCGATCTATTCATCTTTAATCATGACAGTACAACGAACATCAGAAATAATAAAAGCACTAAAACTTTCCGTCATCGCCCCTCCCTCATCGGAGCCGCGCAAAACTTGTTGTAGTAGACAGTCGGGAAGTCATCGTACTAAGGCCCATATGACCAGTGCAGCAGAACAGTAACTGCCACCGATGAAGAGTAGTGTAGATCGGACGGATCCATCCTGAAGAAACACAAACGTAGACGAAACTACGACCATATCCGAGCAAATCCACCAATAACAGATCCGCTGGAGACACACCTCCACACGCCCAGCAATGATGCTAGACACACCACCGGGACGGGGGCTAGGCGGGGAGAACCTTATTCCATCTTCAAGGAGCCACCGTCGTCTCGTCATCCTGAGCAGGACACAAACCCTAACAAGATCAAAGGAACATCTAAAAACAGAACCCTCCCGCCGGCAAGGGCCGGGATCCACCATGCCGCCATGGCCCTTAGGCCACCGAAGACGAGGCGGACTGGCGGCGACGCCGGCGGGAGGCAGAAGAACCCTAAACTTGTAGTGGACAGTCGGGAAGTCGTCGTGCTAAGGCCCAGTGGCGTAGCTAGGATCGGGCTAGGCCCGAGGCAAGCCCCAGGCGAAACAGGTTGTACAATGTCAAAATTGCTACAGTTAACAAAGAAATCCAGCGCTACGCGCCGGGCCATGGCTCTTGTATCCTGGGTCCTATCTACGCCTCTGCTAAGGCCCCATAGGACCAGCGCAGTTACTCTACACGGAAGAATAGAGGCAATAGTAACATGTTCTCGTCCCCTGTTGGCCCCCCATGCAACAAACTGATGTAGTATGACTGAACTATATAGGCTGGATATGTTATGTTATGCTCCAAATTCAAGTATAAAGAGAAAGGCCAACTTCTGACGAGCGAGCGGAGCGAGGCCCGTCGCCAGTAGTCTTGGGCCGAAGCAGAGGGATAAGTTGACCGCCCCCGACAGGGATGCCTGGGGAGGTACGGATCAGTATTGACCTAGGTCACCTGTGTTATATATACCTCTTGTAAGCCGCCGCACGGGCTAAGTTGATCAGTTGTAAATCCCCAGCGTTTGTAACCTCCCCCGATATAGTGAAGTTTGGCTGGCTGGTGCCCGTGGTTTTTTCCCCTTCGTGTTGGAGGGGTTTTCCACGTTAAATCTCGTGTCCCTTGCTTGTTTTCGTTCTTCATCGTGTTCGATTGCGTGCCGTATCTCTAACAAGT
Source organism: Elymus sibiricus (assembly GCA_039707655.1). NCBI lineage: Eukaryota > Viridiplantae > Streptophyta > Magnoliopsida > Poales > Poaceae > Elymus > Elymus sibiricus. The sequence continues at coordinate 34,398,547 of CM077674.1, forward strand.
GGCATCAGAGCCTTGTTTCTGTCTAGGGTTTCGACGACATGGCATCGATGAAGTTCGATCTTCCGCTGCTGGACTACGACACGAGGTTTTCCTTGTGGCAGGTGAAGATGCGGGCTATCCTGGTGCATCCCGATCTGGACGAGGCACTAGATGGCTTCGGTGGAAAAGAACCGAAGGCGTGGACCGAGGATGAGAAGCGCAAAGATCGTAAGGCTATGTCTATGATTCATCTTCATCTATCTAACAATATTTTACAAGAAATGCTGGAGGAGAAATCTGCAGCAGCTCTCTGGCTGAAATTGGAGTCGATCTGCATGTCCAAGGATCTGACCAGTAAGATGCACATGAAGATGAAGTTGTTCACGCACAAGTTGCAAGAAGGTGGTTCGGTGCTAAACCACTTGTGGATCTTCAAGGATATCGTTTCTGACTTACAGTCTATGGATGTAAAGTATGATGATGAAGATTTAGGTCTTCTACTTTTATGCTCTCTGCCTATTTCCTTTTCAAAATTTTGAAATACCATATTATATAGCCGTGATGAACTAACTGTTGCTGAAGTATATGAGGCCCTTCAACAAAAGGAAAAGATGAAGGATATGTTGCAATCTGATGAGTCATCCTCCAAAGGAGAAGCTTTGCAGGTACGAGGTAGGCCTGAGCAGAAAAAGTACTACAACAACAACAATAGAGATAAAAGCAAGAACGGCAGAGGTCATTCGAAGTCCAGAGGATCTGGGAAGAAAAAATTCTGCAGGTACTGTAAGAAAGAGGGTCACCTCATTGATGACTGTTGGAAGTTGGAGAATAAGGAGAAGAGGAACGGTACGTGGAAACCTAAAAACAAATCCGATGGTGATGATAAGGTCAATGTTACATCTGGTAATAAGTCTGATTCAGATGATGCTTTAGTTGTTTTTGCTGGCTGTGTTTCATGTCATGATGAATGGATACTTGATTCTGCATGTTCGTTTCATATATGCTGTAACAGAGATTGGTTCAGTACTTATGAGTTTGTGCAGAGTGGAGATGTTGTGCGTATGGGAGATGACAACCCACATGAGATTGTGGGCATTAGTTCTGTTCAGATCAGGACGCATGACGGCATGATACGCACGTGACAGATGTGAGACACATACCAGGCATGGCCAGAATCCTCATCTTGTTGAGTACTCTTGACGTCAAAGGGTACAAACACTCCGGTTCAGGTGGAGTTCTGAAGGTAACAAAAGGTTCCCTCATTCATATGATAGGTGACATGAATTCTGCTAAGTTATATGTTCTTAGAGGAAGCACTATTACTGGTACTGCTGTTGCCGCTGTTACTTCTGATAAGTCAAGTAGAACTAATATTTGGCATATGCGCCTTGGGCATATGAGTAAACTTGGCATGGCAAAATTGACCAAGAGAGAACTTCTGGATGGCTGCAACGTAAGTGATCTGGAGTTTTGTGAGCACTGCATTTTTGGTAGGCACAAGAGGGTAAAGCTTAATGTTGTTGTTCATACCACATAAGGTATATTAGATTACGTACATGCTGATTTGTGGGGACCATCCCGAAAACCCTCGCTTGCTGGTGCTCGTTATATGCTTACCATTATTGATGATTACTCCAGAAAAGTGTGGCCTTATTTTCTGAAAAATAAATATGATGTGTTTGATGCCTTTAAGGATTGGAAAGTTATGGTAGAAAGGCAAACTGAGAGGAAGGTAAAGATACTTCGTACTGACAATGGTATGGAATTCTGTTCAAAAGCTTTTAATAGTTATTGCAGAAATTTGGGCATCGTCGGGCACCACACCGTCCCATACAATCCTCAACAGAATGGTGTGGCTGAGCACATGAACAGAACCATCATCTCCAGGGCTCGTTGCATGTTGTCCAATGCTCGCATGGGCAAATGTTTTTGGGCTGAAGCCACCTCCACCGCCTGCTACCTCATCAACAGGTCACCATCCGTTCCACTTAATAAGAAAACTCCCATTGATGTATGGTCTGGTACACCAGCTGATTATTCACAGTTGAGAGTTTTCGGTTGCACTGCATATACACACGTTGATAATGGAAAACTTGAGCCTAGAGCTATTAAGTGTGTGTTTGTTGGTTACGGTTCAGGAGTAAAGGGATACAGGTTATGGAATCCTGAAACTAATAAGGTTTTCATGAGCAGGAGTGTTGTTTTCAATGAATCTGTTATGTATCATGATGATCTATCCACAAATACTTTTGATGAACAGCCACAACGAGTTACTGTGCAGGTGGAGCAACTTGATGAGGAGGAAAATGTAATTGTGGATAATGATGATGTTGCTCCAGATACACAGGTTGATGATAATGTTGATGGTGCTCCAGATACAGAGGTCCACGATGATGATGTTGTGCAGCACTCACCCCCTGTTTTGCAGCGACAAGTTCAGTCTCTTGCAGCCGGCAGGAGAAAGAGAGTCATTAACAAACCTAAGCGCCTAATTAAAAAATGTGACATTGTTCATTATTCTTTTAGTTGTGCAGAACAGGTTGAGAACATCCATGAGCCATCCACATACACTGAAGCAGTTGTTTCCGGTGACCGCGAGAAATGGATTGCCGCTATGCAGGAAGAGATGCAGTCACTTGAGAAAAATGGCACATGGGATGTTGTGCGCTTGCCTAAACAAAAGAAGACTGTTCGCTGCAAATGGATCTTCAAAAGGAAGGAGGGTTTGTCTCCTAGTGAGCCCATGAGATTTAAGGCAAGGTTAGTGGCTAAGGGTTTCAGTCAGATACCAGGTATTGATTATAATGATGTGTTCTCTCCAGTTGTGAAGCATAGTTCCATTCGTGCATTTTTCAGTATTGTTGCTATGCATGATCTTGAGCTTGAACAGTTAGATGTCAAGACTGCTTTTCTGCATGGTGAACTGGAGGAGGAGATTTACATGGACCAACCAGAAGGTTTCATAGTGCCTGGTAAGGAGAAATTTGTTTGCAAGTTAAAGAGGTCCCTTATGGTTTGAAACGGTCTCCGAGACAGTGGTATAAAAGGTTTGATTCATTTATGATAGCACATGGATTTAAGAGGTCAGCATATGATAGTTGTGTTTACATTAAATTTGTTGATGGATCACCTATATACTTGTTGTTATATGTTGATGATATGTTGATTGCTGCCAAGAGCAAGAAAGAGATCACTACTTTAAAGGCACAGTTAAGTAGTGAGTTTGAGATGAAGGATCTTGGTGCTGCTAAGAAAATTCTAGGTATGGAGATTACAAGGGACAAAAATTCTGGTCTGTTATTTCTTAGTTAGCAAAGTTACATTAAGAAAGTTCTTCATCGTTTTAACATGCATGATGCTAAGTCAGTAAGCACTCTCATTGCTCCTCATTTCAAATTGTCATATTCTCATTGTCCTAGTAATGATGAAGAGTTTGAGTATATGTCAAGAGTTCCATATTCCAGTGCTGTTGGTTCTTGAATGTATGCCATGGTGTGTTCTAGGCTTGATTTGTCATTTTCAATGAGTTTGGTCAGTTGATACATGGCTAACCCTGGTAAAGAACATTGGAAGACTGTTCAATGGATTTTTTAGGTACCTTCGTGGCACTTCCAATGCTTGTTTGAAATTCGGCAGGACTGGTGAGGGACTAGCTGGCTATGTGGATTCAGATTTTGCTTCCAGCGATTTGGACAAGAGGAGGTCCCTTACAGGTTATGTGTTCACAGTTGGTGGTTGTGTCGTGAGTTGCAGGGCAACGTTGCAACCAGTAGTTGCCCAGTCTACCACTGAAGCAGAATACATGGCTATTGTAGAAGCATGTAAAGAATCAGTTTGGCTGAAAGGTTTGTATGCTAAGCTTTGTTGAGATAATTCTTGCACTAACTTGTTTTGTGACAGTCAGAGTGCCATATACTTCACTAAGGATCAGATGTTCCATGAGAGAACAAAGCACATTGATGTCAAATATCATTATGTTCGAGACATTGTTAAGCAAGGTAAACTGAAGGTATGCAAGATTAGCACTCATGATAATCCTACTGATATGTTGACAAAGCTAGTTCCTGTTGCTAAGTTTGAGCTTTGCTCAGACTTAGCCCAAGTGGCTATTTGGCACCGAAAGTGTTTTCTTTGTTGTTCAGGGAGGAGGTTCTCATTCATGCTACAAGATGGAATTTGTCTCAAGGTGGAGCTTGTTATGTTATGCTCCAAGTTCAAGTATAAAGAGAAAGGCTAACTTCTGACGAGCGAGCGGAGCGAGTCCCGTCGCCGGTAGGCTTGGGCCAAAGCGGAGCGTAGCGAGTCTGAAGTTAGCCCATGTGGGCCGCCCCCGATAGGGACGCCTGGGGAGGTACAGATCAGTATTGACCTAGGTCACATGTGTTATATATACCTCTTGTAAGCCGCCGCACGGGATAAGTTGATCAGTTGTAAATCCCCGGCATTTATAACCTCCCCCGATATAGTGAAGTTTGGCTGGCTGGCGCCCGTGGTTTTTTCCCCTTCGCGCTGGAGGGGTTTTCCACGTTAAATCTCGTGTCCCTTGCTTGTTTTCGTTCTTCATCGTGTTCGATTGCGTGTCGTATCTCCAACAGGATAGATCTAAATGGCACTAAGCATGCATGCTTACATCCATACATGGATTGATGTTACAAGTCATCCATGATACGTACGCTACATACTTTATACACTATGATTTGCACACCACGCATGCATATTACGAAGTTTGACTCGAAGGAGGAGTAACTTACTAGCGACTCATTGAATTTTCATCACACGACTGGGTCCATTAATTCTTCACATATACATGTTCAATTAGTTACAATTTTTTTTGGAAAGATCCAGTTTCATGGAATGCACTAGCGGATAATTAAATGGCAGAAGAGAAGCAGTGGTAACATGCAAGTCATCGCGCTTACAAAAATGTGGTAACATGCAAGTCGTAGCTAGAGCTTAGAGAGAGAGAGGGAGAGGGAGAGGGAGAGGGAGAGAGAGAGAGAGAGAGAGAGAGAGAGAGAGAATGGGGGGAGAAGGAGAGAGACAGTGAGTGAGAGAGTGAGGGGAGAGGGGGAGGGAGGGAGAGGGAGAGGGAGAGGGGGAGGGGGAGAGATAGATAGAGAGAGAGAGAGAGAGAGAGAGATTATGCAGTGACATCACGTACAATCAAGTTGTTCTGTCAAGCTGTCGGCAAGCAATCTTTCCATTAGTGTAGCTGGCTATCTTTCCATTAGTGTCAAGATTTAAATTTTGGGAAGATATGTATTATGGAACCAATTTTTTCACTGACTAGGCTATAATATGTGTGAAACCATTGCCATGTTATTTACTTTTTTCAGAAATTCTCTTCAAGGTCACGCTAATTAACTAGGGATTCTCGCACATCTACATTTCCATTAGTGGCAATCAACACCCCATAATGTTATCTACAAGATAGACACATTGGACCCCATTGATGTGGTATGTCAATGCCTTAGGCTTAACAAAGTTTTTTTGACTAGTTATAACTTGCAGGCAAGTGGCATTATTCCACTTTGACCAGTCAAGGTCAGAACTGTAAGATTAAAGTTCTCGCAGTTACGGGTATGTTCGATCTCTAACCAAGTGTGGAAATGTAGCACTGGAGTAATTTTCTGTCAAAAATTGGAATTTGTAGAAAAGATGTATCATGGAAACCAAGGAATTATATAATTTTTCGGTGATTAGGCTACGACATTTTCAAAACCATTGCTAGATAATTCATAATCTGTTTTGAAACGCATGAGGGAGCCAATACGCTTGATTTTCAAAGTCCATTGGTCGAAGTGTAGGGACCAAAATGAGATGTGGCCAAAAGTTTCGACAGAGTTTGACACTAGCTTGGTCTCTCAACCTTTAGGAGTTCCTAAAAGGCCACTCTTAAGTCTTCATCGCTTCAAGGCCATGCTTTTTCCCCGGAAATTCTATTCAAGGTCATTCTAATTAACTGGGGATTCTCGCACATCTGTGTTTCCGAGGCAAGAAGCACTCCGTAGTGTTTCTATAAAAACATTCATAGAAGCGGGAGTAATGTCTTCAATATAACCTACATACTGGACCATGTAAGATTACTGAGGCAGATATCATATATTTCTGGAAGTCGGTGTTGCATCGGGTTTGTTGGCTCGGGCATAGTTTAAGCTAGGCGGGCGAGCTCATTTCATCAGTTTTCACCTAGTTGCCCCCATTATTCAGCCGATGCATTTTCTTTTAAACTAGTAAGCGTGCACGTGGAATGCACGTATTGTCGTGTCAAAAAAAAAAAATCACCATTTGTCTTAGGAAGAAAATATATCACATAGTTGAATGCCCGGGCTTTGCCACATAAAACAAACTTATACAAAGATATTGATCAAAACATCATTATAACTCATGAAAATATGTGTTGCATGTGATTATTACTGTATGTAGACAAATACCACTTTAAATTTCTTCCCCTATAGAGGAATCACCTTAAGTCACACAAAGTTTCTTTCATTGCTTTTTGGATGAATATTCAGCTAGATGCATGATGATGGAAGATCCACAACTGCTTTGCTATATTTTTTTGAGCAAACATCATATCACGAGGGCTAGGAAACAGCCAAACATGCAACAATATGAAGGTCTAGTACTGGCGCAGAACACAAAGCACACTCCAATGAAACATCCGGGGTAATATGGAGCGCGCTGCTTGCTCTCTCGTAAGAGTGATTGGGTAACCCTCAAGTGTAAGGGAGAAGTAACCTAACAAGAAGCATTTCTTCGATTGAGAACTAAGATTTATCGAACCAGTAGGAATTTCTTAGGCAACCAAAGTCCTCGGTACCTGCACACCAAACACAAAACAATCTTTCCCCCAATGGTTCAAGAGGGTTGTCGCTTCTTTTCCTGCTAGTTACAAGGATAAATTATACGGTATGGTAGGAAGTGGTAGATAGAACAAAATAATAAAATAGAATAGCAAAGAAAAGTAATTGTAACGGTGTATTCAGTAAAGGAAGATAGGCCCGTTTCACTAGAGGCATCTCTCCAAGTAAGATAAACGTGTTGTGGTGAACAAATTACAGTTGGGCAGCGATTAAATTGCAATAATTATATTTACGACAATGATCTTTCGTGGCATAATCTTGCGTATTCATTATTTCCGTGATACATAGACCATTACCCAACTGCATCTACAACTAATACTCGATTTTTTTAAATATTATTTTTTTATAACCCAACTGCATCGATCCCTAGAGGCATATATTCTTTGGTTGTTCGGCAAGACGATGTTCACGGAGAACCACGTGACCACTGTCGATGCGAGACTCATCGGTATTGCACGAGAGATAGCTGACGCACGTTGCCCTGGGGACATTGTGCAGAGGAGTTTTGGTTCTGCTGTGTTAGCAGCTATGTACAGAGGCCTGTGCAAAGCTTGCTCGTTGAAGTCTAGAAAATCAGGTCTGGTTGGATGTCCACTATTGTTGCAGCTCTGGTCATACGAGAGATTCCCTATTGGACGATCCTATGTCTACGCTGATAGACCATTTGGGATGGAGGACATAGTAGGGGCTTATGTGCCTCCTATCGGCGACTTGCCTACTCTGGGATCTGTTTGGGCACGGTGAGAGGTACTTCTATGTTACGTAAAAATTCATTCGATTTATTCTCGCCATGCAAAAGTATTACTAATGTTTATTTTTTGTCATGTAGAGAGACAGTTTGCGCATACCCAGGTGAGGGGCTGCTATCCGTCCTTCACGACGCGGTTTGATAGTTTGCACGAGGATCAAGTTACCTGGGAGCCATACTCGCATCAGGCTATATCATCCAGGTATCTAGTTGGGATATCTGGATTGTGCACTAGAGATCGGCACTACTGGATGACCAAGGCCAAATTGGTGTTCGATGTGACGGTTGAGGAGATGGCTCTTCATAGGGTGATGAGACAGTTCGGTCTATGTCAAGAGCCTGAAATTCCAGTTATTTCCACACATACCACCACACGTGCACAAGTAATTCTAATTTAGTTCTCAACACTGCATTCCGAATATAGATAACCATGTAACACGCATGTCAATCTCAGGTACAACCGTGTAGGAGGAAACAAGTCTATGGCTGTTTGGCTTCAGAGCATTAGCCCTTACGTTCAGGAATGGACTACCGCGCCGACAAATATCTGGGATGAGGTTCGGCCCTTTGACTGGGACAAGTTCGGGTTGTATCTGCACTGTTACCGCCATACAATGAGGATCTACTTGGTTCCATCTGCTGCTTCTGATCAGATGGACCCCCCTCTCACCGGCGATATGTACCCAATTGCCTCTGTTGTGGGAACCACACACCACGTGGTACGTACCATGGTTCTCATATGTGTAGTTTTGTCATAACCTGAACATATATAATTGTCTAACTCTTCATGTATAGAGTGACTTGACAGTCGAGGCGCAAGAAGAGGTTTCCGCTTTAATGTGCCAGGTTGAGAGGGGGGATACTATCCCACAGCCAGAGCACCTCTCATGGTTGAGGCGTTTTGATGAGAAGCTACGAGGGATTTATGCAGCTATTACATGTAGACGATCTTCGGATGTTGAAGTTCCTCGTGTCCAGCAAATCGTCCGCCACGTCCCTCTGTGCAACGTTCAGAACCATGACGAATGGCTTCACACCCGCCAGTTCTTCACAACTAGGGAGCTTGTCCTGGCATCAGCCACATCCTTCACACCCAGGGAGATCGTCCTGGTATCAGCCACATCCTTCACACCCAGGGAGCTCGTCCTGGCATCAGCCACATCCTTCACACCCAAGGAGCTCATCCTGGCATCATCAAATGGAACTAGGTAACACTACTTTGTACATTCTTTTCAGCATTGTTGGTTCGCAAATCAATTTTACATGTGCTACTCTACTACAGTCACCAACCAGTCGCAATAGTTCATGCATTCCGTGCAGTCACCGATGCTTAGTGGTGCTAGTTGATGTCTACTACACAACTTATTCTTGTAGACTCGTGTTGGGCCTCCAAGCGCAGAGTTTTGTAGGACAGTAGCAATTTTCCCTCAAGTGGATGACCTAAGGTTTATCAATCCGTGGGAGGCGTAGGATGAAGATGGTCTCTCTCAAACAACCCTGCAATCAAATACAAGAAATCTCTTGTGTCCCCAACACACCCAATACAATGCCAAATTGTATAGGTGCACTAGTTCGGCGAAGAGATGGTGATACAAGTGTAGTATGGATAGTAGATATAGGTTTTTGTAATCTGAAAATAAAAAAAACAGCAAGGTAGAAAGTAACAAAAGTGAGCAAAAACGGTATTGCAATGCTTGAAAACAAGGCCTAGGGTTCATACTTTCACTAGTGCAATCTGTCAAAAATGCTAACATAATTGGATCATATAACAATCCCTCAACGTGCGATAAAGAATCACTCCAAAGTTCCTATTCGCGGGGAACATAAGATAGAAATTGTTGTAGGGTACGAAACCACCTCAAAGTTATCTTTTCCGATCAATCTATTGAGCCATCCCTATAAGTGTCACGAACAGCCCTAGAGTTCGTACTAAAATAACACCATATGATACGCATCAACCAACTCTAATGTCACCTAGATACTCCAATGTCACCACAAGTATCCATGAGTCAATTATACGATACGCATCAAACAACTTCAGATTCATAATATTCAATCCAACACAAAGAACTTCAAAGAGTGCCCCAAGATTTCTACCAGAGAAAGTAGGACGAAAACATGCATCAACCCCTATGCATAGATTACCCCAATGTCACCTCGAGAATCCGCAAGTTGACTGCCAAAACATATATCAAGTGAATCAATATAATAGCCCATTGTCACCACAATATTCATATGCAAGACATACATCAAGTGTTCTCAAATCCATAAAAGAATTCAATCCGATAATAGTGAAACCTCAAAGGTAAAAACTCAATTCATCACAAGAAGATAGAGAGGGAGAAACACCATATGATCCAACTATATTAACAAAGCTCGCGGTACATCAAGATCGTGCCAAATCAAGAACACGAGAGAGAGAGATCAAACACATAGCTACTAGTACATACCCTCAGCCCCAAGGGTGAACTACTCCCTCCTCGTCATGGAAACCGCCGGGATGATGAGGATGGCCTCCGGTGATAATTCCCCCCTCCGGCAGGGTGCGGGAATGGAGCTCCAGATGGGATCGCTCCAGAACAGAGGCTTGCGGCGGCGTAAAAACTCATCTAGGTTAACTTTCGGGGGTTTCTGAATATATATGATTTTCAGCGTTGGAATCACGCAAAGAGGTGCCACAGGGGGCCCACGAGGCACCAGGGCGCGCCTGGGGGGGTGGGGTGGCGCGCCCAGGTGGCTTGTGGGGCCCCTGTGGGTCTTCTGCTGCTCCCCCGAAGCTTCCTGGATCTGTTTCCTTCCAGAAAAAATCGTCAAAAAGTTTCGCTGCATTTGGACTTCATTTGATATGGATTTTCTGGAAAACCAAAAAAAAGCAGAAAACAACAACTGGCACTGGGCACTAGGTCAATATGTTAGTCCATGAAAATCATATAAAATCTATATAAAAGTGCACCAAAATCATACAAAACTATAATAAACATGGCATGAATACTTCATAAATTATAGATATGTTGGAGACGTATCAGCATCCCCAAGCTTAATTCCTGCTCGTCCTCGAGTAGGTAAATGATAAAAGAAATAATTTATGAAGTGTGAATGCTAGCATAGTGCATAAGTTTGATCAATGATAATTTCAATCACTTTTCCTAGCATCATAACAGCAAATCTTTCTCATAAAACTCATCGTGATAAAGTAGCAATCAATTCACATGTTATGGTTCAAACAATGCATTCTCTTGAAACTTAACAACCTATGTTCTTAGTCACCAAACAATTGCAATTCAACTTAATTTCAACAAAGTCTAAATAAGAGCTCCACATACTCAATTATCATATAGTCTTCTATGATTGCTAGTACTCAAATCATATTTTTAGAACAAATGGCATCCATCGAACACAGAGAAAGATAGGGGCTTAATGTCTCGCCTCCAACTTATTTATCATAGAGATAATTGTCAACAATAATAATATGATCAAATATATTTGACTGGCCATATGTGCCTGGATCTTTCCCCACCACATGATGCTTGCCAACTAGAGAATAATAAAGGTTGAAATGAGAAGTAATACTATTGACTCTTGCATAAAAGTAAATACATAAAAGTAAAAGATAGGCCCTTCGCAGAAGGAAGCAGAGGTTGTCATGCGCTTTTTATTTTTGGATGTGCAAGCTCTTAATGCAAAGGAACGTCACGTTATATTGCCCCTTGTGATAGCAACCTTTATTATGCAGTCCGTCGCTTTTATTTCTTTACCATCACAAGTTCGTACAACGCTTATTTTCCCTTGCAATAAAAGATCATACATATTTAGGAGCAATTTTTATTGCTTTTTGCACCGATGACAACTTACTTGAAGGATCTTATTCAATCCATAGGTAGATATGGTGGACACTCATGGCAAGAAACTAGGTTTAAGGGTTTTTGGATGCACAAGTAGTATCTCTACTTAGTACGAATTTTTGGCTAGCAAAAGATCCTAAGCAAGCACCACATGTTGGAGGATCCATAACAATATAACTTCTATGCAAATATACCCAAACATAACTCATTACGTTGTCTTCCTTGTCCAACTTCAACTAATTTGCTCAAGTTTGAAAATAATTAATGGGTATTCACAATCATAAAAGATGTCCAAGATAATATATTTATATGTGAAAGTTCTCTTCCTTATACTAATCATTCATGAATTGCTTGTATGACCAATATTGTGATTGTCAAGCTTCAATAGATTTCACTTTCTAACCCAAATGTGAAACTGCTACTAGACATGATACAAGCCTATGAAGCTCATATTATTTCAACTTCATGATATTTAATTTATTCAACAATTTACTCATATGATATAAGTGAAGAACAAGAGTAAATGACAAACTACTCCAAAAAGATATAAGTGAAGACCAAATGAGTAGTTAAGTAAATAGGTAGCTATGTGAGGACTCTCTCTCATTTAAAATTTTCAGATCTTAAGTATTTTATTCAAACAGCAAAGAAAACAAAATAAAATGACATTCCAAGAATAGCACATCTCATGTGAAGAAGCAAAAACTTAGGCTCAACCAAGACTAACCGATAATTGTTGATGAAGAAAGGTGGGATGCCAACCGGGGCATCCCCAAGCTTAGTTGCTTGAGATTTCTTGGAATGTTATCTTGGGGTGCCTTGGGCATCCCCAAGCTTGAGCTCTTGTGTCTCCTTAATTCCTCTCATATCATGGCTTCTCCTAAATCTTAAAAACTTCATCCACACAAAACTCAACAAGAACTCGTGAGATAAGTTAGTATAAATCAACTCAAAACCTCAACATTCTCTACTGTAGCAAATCACAAAAATTATAATTAAACATTGCATACTGAATTCCTCTGCATATTTAATACTCCTATCCACAAATAGAAACATTAAACAAGCAAACATATGCAAACAATGCAACTATAACCGAAATCTGCCAAAACAGAACAGTCCGTAAAGGGGGATTTAAAATTCATACTGCCCTAACTCCAAAACTTATGAAAAATTACCACGTGACAGAGAACTCATGCATTCTTACTGTGTAAAAATTTCAGATTTTTATCATGTTCTGACTATTCAGGAATATTCTGGACATAACAGAAAACTTTCTATTCTCAAACAGCAGCACATAAACTTGCAAACTGAGCATGGTAAAGGCTATCATTGGAATTTTATTGAACTAAAAGATACAAAACATGATTATTGATAACAGCAAGCAAATCTCAACAAAAGAAAATGACGCTCCAAGCAAAACTCATATTATGTGACGAATAAAAATATAGCTCCGAGTGAGGTTACCGATAATGTTGAAGACGAAAGAGGGGATGCCTTCCGGGGCATCCCCAAGCTTAGTTGCTTGGGTCTTCCTTGAATATTACCATGGGGTGCCTTGGGCATCCCCAAGCTTAGGGTCTTGCCACTCCTTATTCTCCTCATATCGATATCTCGCCCAAAACTTGAAAACTTCAATCACACAAAACTTAACGGAACTTGTGAGATAGGTTAGTATGATAAAAATAAATCATCTACTTTGGTACTGTCAAGACAAGATTCATAATTTTTCTCACATAATGCCTACTGTATTCTATCATTTCCACAATTTATATTACTCAATATAAGCTATGGAAACACTAAAAGAAGTAAATTATGCACTAAAAACAGAATCTGTCAAAAACAGAACAGCATGTAGTGATCAATTTAAAAAACATACTTCTGTACCTCCAAAAATTCTGAAACATTAGGACAACATAAAAAATTTGTAACCCAATAATGTGTAAAAATTTCAGAATTTTCTCAAGCTCCAGTACAGAATAGAAATTCCAGCACTGGACGCAAAAGTTTCTGTTTTTGCACAGAATCAAATCAACAAGCATCCACACTATCCCAAAGGCTTTACTTGGCACATTATTGAAAGAAAACATTTAAAACATGATTACTACAGTAGCTTAATCATGTGAACACACAAAAACAGTAGGTATAAATATTGGTTTGTCTCCCAACAAGCGATTTTCTTTAATGCCTTTTAGCTAGGCATGATGATTTCAATGATGCTCGCATAAAAGTAAAGAATTAAAACACAAAGAGAGCATCATGAAGCATATAACTAGCACATTTAAGCCTAACGCACTTCCTATGCATAGGTATTTTGTGACCAAACAATTTGTGGGAGCAAGAATCAACTAGCATGGGAAGGCAAAACAAGCATGACTTCAAAACTTTCAACACATAGAGAGGAAACTTGATATTATTGCAACACCTACAAGCATATGATCCTCTCTCATAATAATTTTCAGTGGCATCATGAATGAATTCAACAATATAGCTATCACATAAAGCATTCTTTTCATGATCCACAAGCATAGAATTTTTATTACTCTCCACATAAGCAAATTTATTCTCAACAATAGTAGTGGGAGCAAACTCAACAAAATAACTATCATGTGATACCTGATTAGCATAATCCAACTGAAAATTAAAATCATGATGACAAGTTTCATGGATATCATTATTCTTTATAGCATACATGTCATCATAATAATCCTCATAGATAGCAACTTGTCATAATCAATTGTAACCTCTTACAAAATAGTGGAATCATCATTAAATAAAGTTGTGACCTCTCCAAATCCACTTTTATCAATATAATCATCATAAATAGAAGGCATGCTATCATCATAATAAATTTTCTCATCTAAACTTGGGGGGCTAAAAATATCATCTTCATCAAACATAGCATCCCCAAGCTTGTAGCTTTGCATATCATTAGCATCATGGGTATTCAAAGAATTCATACTAACAACATTGCAATCATGCTCATCATTCAAAGATTTTATGCCAAACATTTTATTAAATTCTTCTTCTAGCAATTGAGCACAATTTTCCGCTCCATCATTTTCAAGAAAGACATTATAAAGATGAATAATATGAGGCAACCTCAATTCCATTTTTTTGTAGTTTTCTTTTATAAACCAAACTAGTGATAAAACAAGAAACTAAAAGATTCGATTGCAAGATCTAAAGATATACCTTCAAGGACTCACCTCCCCGGCAACGGCGCCAGAAAAGATCTTGATGTCTACTACACAACTTATTCTTGTAGACTCATGTTGGGCCTCCAAGCGCAGAGTTTTGTAGGACAGTAGCAATTTTCCCTCAAGTGGATGACCTAAGGTTTATCAATCCGTGGGAGGCGTAGGATGAAGATGGTCTCTCTCAAACAACCCTGCAATCAAATACAAGAAATCTCTTGTGTCCCCAACACACCCAATACAATGCCAGATTGTATAGGTGCACTAGTTCGGCGAAGAGATGGTGATACAAGTGTAGTATGGATAGTAGATATAGGTTTTTGTAATCTGAAAATAAAAAAAACAGCAAGTTAGCAAGTAATAAAAGTGAGCAAAAATGGTATTGCAATGCTTGAAAACAAGGCCTAGGGTTCATACTTTCACTAGAGCAATCTCTCAACAATTCTAACATAATTGGATCATATAACAATCCCTCAAAGTGCGATAAAGAATCACTCCAAAGTTCCTATTCGCGGAGAACATAAGATAGAAATTGTTGTACGGTACAAAACCACCTCAAAGTTATATTTTCCGATCAATCTATTGAGCCACCCCTATAAGTGTCACGAACAGCCCTAGAGTTCGTACTAAAATAACACCATATGATACGCATCAACCAACTCTAATGTCACCTAGATACTCCAATGTCACCACAAGTATCCATGAGTCAATTATACGATACGCATCAAACAACTTCAGATTCATAATATTCAATCCAACACAAAGAACTTCAAAGAGTGCCCCAAGATTTCTACCGGAGAAAGTCGGATGAAAACGTGCATCAACCCCTATGCATAGATTACCCCAATGTCTCCTCGAGAATCCGCGAGTTGAGTGCCAAAACATATATCAAGTGAATCAATATAATACCCCATTGTCACCACGGGTATTCATATGCGAGATATACTTCAAGTGTTCTAAAATCCATAAAAGTATTCAATCCGATAATAGTGAAACGTCAAAGGTAAAAACTCAATTCATCACAAGAAGATAGAGAGGGAGAAACACCATATGATCCAACTATATTAACAAAGCTCGCGGTACATCAAGATCGTGCCAAATCAAGAACACGAGAGAGAGAGATAAAACACATAGCTACTAGTACATACCCTCAGCCCTGATGACCCACAATTATAGGGGATCAATCGTAGTCCTTTCAATAAGTAAGAGTGTCGAAGCCAACGAGGAGCAGAAGGAAGTGACAAGCGGTTTTCAGCAAGGGATTTTCTGCAAGCACTGAAATAAGCAGTAACGAGTAGTTTGATAGCAAGATAATTTGTAACAAGTGACAAGTAGCAATAGTAACAAAGAGTGCAGCAAAGTGGCCCAATCCTTTTTGTAGCAAAGGACAAGCCGGAACGATCTCTTATAATAAGCAAAGCGTTCTCGAGGACACATGGGAATTTCATCTAGTCACTTTCATCATGTTTGTTTGATTCGCGTTCGCTACTTTGATAATTTGATATGTGGGTGGACCGGTGATTGGGTGCTGTTCTTACTTGAACAAGCCTCCCACTTATGATTACCCCCTATCGCAAGCATCCGCAACTACGAAAGAAGAATTAAGATAACTCTAACCATAGCATTAAACATATGGATCCAAATCAGCCCCTTCCGGAGTAGCGCATAAACTAGGGTTTAAGCTTCTGTCACTCTAGCAACCCATCATCTAATTACTACTCCACAATGCATTCCCTTAGGCCCAAAGATGGTGAAGTGTCATGTAGTCGACGTTCACATAACACCACTAAGAGAATCAACAACATACATATCATCAAAATATCGAACGAATACCAAATTCACATGATTACTTATGACAAGACTTCTCCCATGTCCTCAAGAACAAAAGTAACTACTCACAAACCATATTCATGTCCAAGATCAGAGGGGTATTGAATAGCATATTGGATCTTAACATATAATCTTCCACCAAATAAACCAACTAGCATCAACTACAAGATGTAATCAACACTACTAGCAACCCACAGGTACCAATCTAAGGTTTTGAGACAAAGATTGAATACAAGAGATGAACTAGGGTTTGAGATGAGATGGTGCTGGTGAAGATGTTGATGAATATTGGTCCTCCCACGACGAGAGGATCGTTGGTGATGTCGATGGCTCCGATCCCCCCCGCCCCCGGAGGGAAGTATCCCTGGCAGAATCGCTCCGCCGGAGAGCAAAAGTGCTCCTGCCCAAGTTTCGCCTCGAGACGAAGGCGCACCGTCCCAAAAGTCTTCTCCTTATTTTTTCTAGGTCAAATGGGCTTATATACCAGAAAATGGGCACTGGAGGCTGGCCAAGGGCCCCACAAGCCACCAGGGCGCGCCTAGGAGGGGGGTTGGCGTGCCCTGGTGCCTCGTGGGCTCCTGGGTGGCCCCCTTTGGTATTTCTTTCTTCCAGTATTTTTTATTTATTCCAAAATAAATCTCTGTAAAATTTCAGCTCATTTGGAGATGTGCAGAATAGGTATCTCTGACATAGCCTTTTCAGGTCCAGAATTCCAGCTGCCGGCAATCTCCCTCCTTGTGTAAATCTTGCATATTAAGAGAGAAAAGGCATTAGAATTGCTCCACAAAGTGTTATATTGATTAAAAACACTATAAATAACAGTAGGAAAACATGATGCAAAATGGACGTATCAACTCCCCCAAGCTTAGACCTCGCTTGTCCTCAAGCGAAAGCCGATATCGATAATCATGTCCACATGTTTAGAGAGGGAGGTGTCGATAAAAACAAAATACAGACATAGAAGCATCATGATCATTATTATAACAGCAATATTTAATATCATAAAACTTCTCATGAGCAAGTAACCATTCATCACAACAATGAAGTATAAGGCATAAACTTTCTTGAAAACTAACAAACTATGTTCTCAGTCAACAATGCAATTGCAATTCATCATATTTTCAGGAAGGGTCTCATGTAGGAGCTTTTTAGCAAGTCCACATACTCAACCATCATATAGTCTTCTATGATTGCTAACACTCACAACGTATATATGGAGCAAAAAGTTTTAGCCAGACACATAGAAAAACAGGGGCTTATAATTTCGCCTCCCAACTTATTCACCTCAAGGGTGATGTCAACAATAATAACTCGTGATCACTCATATCCAACTGGATATATATGCCTAGATCTTTCCCCACCACATGATGCTTGCAAAAGAGAAAAATAAAAAAGGAATAGAGGAGAACACTATTGACTCTTGCATAAAAAGTAAATACATAAAAGTAAAAGATAGGCCCTTCGCAGAGGGAAGCAGAGGTTGTCAGGCGCTTTTTGTTGTTGGATGCACAAGCTCTTAATGCAAAGGAACGTCACTTTATATTGCCCCTTGTGATAGCAACCTTTATTATGCAGTCCATCGCTTTTATTCCTTTACCATCACAAGTTCGGACAAAGCTTATTTTCCCTTACAATAAAAGTTCATACACATTTAGAGGCAATTTTTATTGCTTTTTGCACCGATGACAACTTACTTGAAGGATCTTATTCAATCCATAGGTAGATATAGTGGACTCTCATGACATGAAACTGGGTTTAAGGGTTTTTGAGGCACAAGTAGTATCTCTACTTGGTGCGGATTTTTGGCTAGCAAAGATATTGAGCAAGCACCACATGTTGAAGGATCTATAACAATATAACTTCTATGTGAATATAAGAAAACATAATTCATTACGTTGTCTTCCTTGTCCAACGTCAACAATTTGGCATAAAATACTTTATGGGGGCTCACAATCATAAAAGATGTCCAAGATAGTATATTTGCATTTGAATCTTCTCTTCCCTATTAATTTTTTCATGAATTGCATCATTGACCAATGCTATGTTTGTTAACTTTCAATAAATTTTACCACTTATACTTTTCTTTATGTAATGTCATTACTTTCGATAAGATTAGCATATGATCTTTTCCAGTATTTTCATTGCTAGGATTGAAACATAAAAGTAAAGAAGCAAAAACTCAAGCTACTCTTTATTATATAACTCCCAACTCAATTAGATAGATAGATGGATCACGAAACTAGCACTCGAAAATAGATCATACTAAACTTTTATTCTACTAGATCACGGAATAACTAAGGATCGAACTAAAAATAGTGAAAGATAATAAAAGTGATGGTGATACGATACCGGGGTGCCTCCCCCAAGCTTGGCACAAGCCAAGGGGAGTGCCCATACCCATGTACTCAAGTTTCCTTCTTCGGTGATGGTGGTGGTGATGAAGTGGTGGACTTGTCTTTTAGTTTCCGCTTGAGGACGTAGTTTTCTTCCTTCAACTTGATAATCTCTTGCTCAAGCTCCACTATCTTCTCACACAATACGTTCTTGTTTTCCTGTAGAAGACGGAAAGGGATAAATTGAATCTTAGATTTGTTTACTGTGTTTGGGAGGCTCGACTTCTTGAACTCCACATGCATATCTCCCGGTTGAGGTAGAGGGGCATCTTCTTCCTCCGAGCTCGCGTCTTCCGTACCCTTCATGTTGGCATCTCGCTCCTCCTCCCCGGACCATCCATAGGGGTCCATATCCCCATAGATCCTGGGATTTGTAACATAGTGCGATACGAAGCTCTCCCCATCCGAGTCTTGAGACGACATACTTTCGGATCTGTCAGAAAAATAGCACGGAACAAGAACAAAGAAGATTTCTGCGATACGGTGGTCAAAATGTCCGGGAGTATATATAAAGAATTTTTATCTTGCAAAACAAGTATTCCAGAAGAAAACAGAGTCGGGAAGGCTCACGAGGGCCCCATGAGCCACCAGGGCGCGCCTGGGGGGGGGGGGGGGTGGCGCGCCCTGGTGTCTCGTGGGCACCTCGTGGGTCCCCTCGGCTGTTTCTTATTTTTGTATTTTTCTAATATTCCAGAACTGACAGAAAGTATTTTTATGGAATTTTTGGAGTCGGTTTACTTACCGTATCACATACCTCTTCCTTTTCAGGGTTCTGGAGTGTTCTGGAAGGTCTCTCTTATGTATTCCTCCGGTGTAATTGTTTCAATAATATTAGTTTCAACATTAATGGGAGTACCTGAAATATAATGCTTAATTCTTTGCCCATTCACCACTCTCGGATTAGTGCCTTCGGAGTTGTTTATTATGATGGCTCCGGAGCGATAAACCTCTTCGATGATATACGGTCCTTCCCGTTTAGAGAGAAGTTTTCCTGCAAAGAATCTCAAACGAGAATTGTACAATAGAATTTGCTCACCCACTTTGAATTCCCGTTTTTGAATTCTTCTATCATGCCATCTCTTAACTTTGTCTTTAAACAATTTGGCATTTTCGTAAGCTTGGGTTCTCCATTCATCTAATGAGCTAATATCAAATAACCTCTTTTCACCGGCAAGATTAAAATCATAATTGAGTTCTTTAATTGCCCAATATGCTTTATGTTCTAACTCAAGAGGTAAGTGACATGTTTTTCCATAAACCATTTTATAAGGAGACATACCCATAGGATTTTTATCAGCAGTTCTGTAAGCCCATAATGCATCGTCAAGTTTTTTAGACCAATTCTTTCTAGATCTGTTGACGGTTTTTTGCAAAATTAATTTTATTTCTCTATTGCTCAATTCTACTTGACCACTAGATTGAGGGTGATAGAGAGATGCAATTCTATGGTTGACATCATATTTAGCAAGAAATTTACTGAATGCACCATGAATAAAATGTGAACCACCATCAGTCATTAGATATCTAGGGACTCCAAACCTCAGGAAAATAACTTCTTTAAGCATCTTAATAGAAGTGTTATGATCAGCACTACTAGTTGGAATAGCTTCTACCCACTTAGTAACGTAATCAACAGCAATTAAAATATGAGTATACCCATTGGATCTAGGAAAAGGTCCCATATAACCAAATCCCCAAACATCAAATGGTTCAATAGCAAGTGAATAATTCATAGGCATTTCCTGACGTCTACCAAAATTACCAATTCTTTGACATTCATCACAAGATAAGACAAACTTACGAGCATCCTTGAAGAGAGTGTGATAACCTGGCTTAATAGGGATGTTAGACTACTCATATCAATAAGGAATTCCTTCTTTTCCAGGAGCCCATTCGGAAAGAACTCCAAAGTTAAGCGTGCTCAGCTTGGAGTAATTTCAGGATGGGTGACCGACCGGGAAGTTGGTCCTGGGTGTGCACGTGTGAGGACAAAGTGCGCAGAAAAGACTAGTATTGATCTGTGGGGCCAGTCTAGATCCCGCCAGGAGTAACGACTGCCGGCGGGTGTGTCCGGGGCGTTATAAGTTGGTATCAGAGCCGACCCTCGCGGTTACACGGATGTTTGCGGGTCAGGTGCGCGGTCATGTTGTTCTTGACGTTTGTGACCCATCGTGGCACACGGCATGGCACATGTACCGGACTGGATGCACAAACGTATGTGCCAAGAGGGAACATTCACGTAGGCCGACGAGGACGTCGGTTCCTCTGAGTGGGGGTGTATGTGATAGCCTGGCTTAATAGGGATGTTAGACTACTCATATCAATAAGGAATTCCTTCTTTTCCGGGAGCCCATTAGGAAAGAACTCCAAAGTTAAGCGTGCTCAACTTGGAGTAATTTCAGGACGGGTAACCGACCGGGAAGTTGGTCCCGGGTGTGCACGTGTGAGGACAAAGTGCGCAGAAAAGACTAGTATTGATCTGTGGGGCCAGTCTAGATCCCGCCAGGAGTAACGACCGCCGGCGGGTGTGTCCGGGGCGTTATAGAGAGTAGGCCAATAAAAACCGGATTGTAGTACCTTATGTGCAGTTCTGTCTCCCGCATGGTGTCCTCCGTAAGCCTCGGAGTGACACTTCCATAGGATTTGTTCCTGTTCATGCTCATGTATATAACGTCTAATAATACCATCTACTCCTTCTTTATAAAGATGTGGGTCATCCCAAAAGTAATATCTTAAATCAAAGAATAACTTTTTATTTTGTTGGTAGGTGAAACTAGGTGGTATAAATTTAGCAACAATATAATTAGCATAGTCCGCATACCAAGGAGTATTACGAGAAGCAATTATGACAGCTAATTGTTCATCAGGAAAATCATCATTAATAGGAAGTGGGTCATCAAGAACATTTTCCATTCTAGACAAATTATCTGCTACGGGATTCTTAGCTCCCTTTCTATCAATAATATGCAAGTCAAATTCTTGTAGCAACAGAACGCACCTAATGAGTCTAGGTTTAGCATCTTTCTTTTCCATAAGATATTTAATAGCAGTATGATCGGTGTGAATAGTTACTTTGGAATCAACTATGTAAGATCTGAATTTATCACATGCAAACACAACTGCTAGAAATTCTTTCTCAGTAGTAGCATAATTTCTTTGGGCACTGTCTAGAGTTTTACTAACTTAATGGATAACATTTATTTCTTATCAACTCGCTGTCCTAGAATAGCACCAACAGCATTGTCACTGGCATCACACATAATTTCAAAAGGCAAGTTCCAATCAAGTGGTTGAACAATAGGTGCAGTAGTTAAGGCTTTCTTAAGTGTTTCAAAGGCTTCTACACAATCATCATAAAAAACAAATGGAACATCTTTTTGCAAGAGATTGGTAAGAGGCCTAGAAATTTTAGAGAAGTTTTTAATAAATCTCCTATAGAAACCAGCATGACCAAGGAAACTTCTTATACCTTTAATATCTTTAGGGCATGGCATTTTCTCAAAAGCATCAACCTTAGCTTTATCGACTTCAATACCTCTCTCAGAAATTTTATGCCCCAAGACAATACCTTCATTCACCATAAAGTGGCACTTCTCCCAATTCAAGACAAGATTAGTTTCTTCCCATCTCTGCAAAACTCGATCAAGGTTGCTTAAGCAATCATCAAAAGAAGTTCCGTAAACGGAAAAATCATCCATGAAAACCTCAACAATCTTTTCACAAAAATCAGAGAATATAGCAGTCATACATCTTTGAAAGGTAGCAGGTGCATTGCATAAAACAAAAGGCATACGTCTATAAGCATAAGTTTCAAAAGGACAAGTAAAGGTGGTTTTCTCTTGATCTGCAGGTGATACAGGTATTTGAGAGAAACCAGAATAACCATCTAGAAAGCAAAAGTGTGTATGCTTGGACAATCTTTCTAACATTTGATCAATAAAAGGTAAGGGGTAATGATCTTTTCTAGTGGCTTTGTTTAATTTTCTAAAATCAATTACCATCCTATAGCCAGTTACAATTTTTTGTGGAATGAGTTCATTTTTATCATTAGGAACAACGGTAATACCTCCTTTCTTAGGGACACAATGAACGGGACTTACCCATCTACTATCAGCTATGGGATAGATTATACCTACTTCCAGAAGCTTTAATATTTCAGTTCTTACCACCTCTTTCATCTTAGGATTTAGTCGTCGTTGGTGGTCAACAACTGGTTTAGCATCCGGCTGCATATTAATTTTGTGCTGACATAGAGTGGGACTAATGCCCTTAAGATCATAAAGAGTATATCCAATAGCAGTGCGGTGCTTCTTCAGAGTTTTTAGTAATCTCTTTTCTTCATGCTCTGAAAGGTTAGCACTAATAATAACAGTATATATCTTCTTTTCATCTAGATAAGCATATTTCAATGTATCGGGCAATTGTTTCAATTCAAACACAGGGTCACCCTTAGGTGGAGGGGGACCTCCAAGAGTTTCAACAGGCAAATTGTGTTTAAGGATAGGTGGTTGATCAAACAACATCTTATCTATTTCATTTGTTTCATTCATATGCATATCATTTTCATGGTCTAGCAAATATTGTTCTAACGGATCAGTAGGAGCACTAGTAGAAAACGGGCCTTTAATCCCCGTTTGTAAGGCCCTTTAGTGCCGGTTCTACAACCGGCACTAAAGGGGGGGGACTAAAGGCCCCCCCCCTTTAGTCCCGGTTCGTCACGGCCCGGCACTAAAGGCCCACCACGTGGCGCCTGCCGGGGCCGTGCGCTGGGGGACCTTTCGTCCCGGTTGGTGTTACCAACCGGGACTAAAGGCTCCACCTTTAGTCCTGGTTGGTAACACCAACCGGGACTAAAAGTATTTAATTCTTTTAATTTTGGTTTATTTTTCCTTTTAATTTTGTGTTTTCCATTTAATTATTTTTCATTTCAAACATATATTACGCTACTACATACTGTACACGTTGTGCATATATATATATAAATCGAATTTCTCGTACGACGACCATTCACATACATATATATATATATACAATTTGGTATATACAATTTCTCCTACAATTTGCGGATCATTACATATGCAGGGCATTACTGCTTGATCTTGTAATGGTATTCTCCTTTGGGATCTATGACCTGGTCGACCAGAAATCCAGCTATTTCCTCTTGAATTGCTCGTACGCGAGCCGTTGGTAGGAGCTGGCTCCGCATCTCTATCATCTATAATCAGGAGATCAAGATGAATATATTAGTTGTGTGTATATATATTAGCTAGATCATGATAAAAAAATTATGGATAGTGTTCTGGCAAACGTACCCAAAGAGTTTTTTCATCTATGCTCCTTTCAGACGTGATCATGCGAATATTCTCGCAAACGTAGTATGCGCATAAACTATTCCCCTTCTCCTGCCTCATGCACTTTACGAGAATAAAATTCAATCAGGTAATAATTAATCAAGCATGATAATGGTATTGAAACTAGAAATAAAGAGATACACGGACGTAGCTAGCTAGTACTACTTAATTACCTTGGGTCGCACCCATTTCAGCTGTTGTTTCCATTGGCCGGGGACCTCTTTGATGAACTTTTTCCAAGCCCTGCCCGCCGGCAAAGAAAATGAATAAAGGAGTTATTAACTAGTTGATATCAGAAAATGAAGTAAAGAGGCAGACATAGTGCGATAATGATTGAAATTACCTGTCGAACATCCCCTTCACGGTTGCGTATTCGGATGGATCCTTATATAGTGAGTCCAGTACTTCAACTTTTCCCTTGTCAACTTCAATGATTAACAAGATCTAGTGGAAACTGCATGCGCACACGTTTTTTATAAATAAGCGGGCATGTGCATAACTCATCAACTACACTTATTAACATCTAGTAAGCAAAAAATAGAATTTGTAGTACAAGATATAGTAACACTCACCCGAAGTTGTAAGGAAGTAGTATTTTTGGTTGGGTGTTTAGTTGCTTCAAAAACTCTAGCAGGAATCTCTCTGTGTCTTCTCTCGAATATTGATCTTCCCATATCGCCTGATTAATCGTATTTGGGTCAATGAACCCAACTCCATAGCGTCTAGTTTTTTTCATTTCATACATCTTCATTCTGCATAATACCACAGAAAATAATATAGTGAGGATAATTACAGTTAAGGAACGAGAGCACATCTAGCTAGCTAGCTAGAGACTTAAATTACAGAAAGAAATCACTTACAGACAATAGCAACTGACGATAGATTTTTCTAGTGCGTCTTGTTGGAATAACTGAAACAACTCTGAAAAATCAATCCACACATCTTTTCCATGGAAGTAATGCTCTGGCTTGACTTTCACCATGAGGGACTCTTCATTGGTATTTGCTGTTTTTTGCATGTACCACGTATGCAAATTGTACATTCTTGTTGGTAGAAGCTTGACATCGTCAGGCTTGACCAGAGGTTTGCCACGGACATATTGGTATTTTACTTCCTCCTCTGTAATCCCGGGGATTTCCTCAAGGCCTAGGAGTTGTTCAACAGTGACACCGGCCTCTTTAGCCTGCCTTCTAAGATCGTCGGTTATTGCCGGCCGATCGGCGGTACTCACATTTGTTTGTACAATGAGCGGGGGGATCGATTGCACTGCTTGTTCTCCCAGCTGGGGAACAGTTTTCCCGCTTTTTTTGCCAACTGCTTGGCTCGAGCTCGAGCTCGACTCCTTTTGCCCTGCAGAATATGACTTCTTGATAGACCGCACATTGTCGGAGTCCTTCTGATTGTCAGCCGGTCGAGCCATATCAATAAAGTGTTGTGATACATGCTCAGGTACTTTCTCCTTTGGCGGCGCGGGCGGTTTCGGTGCAAAATCGGCCTTCAATTGGGCATCACATGCGTCGTCGAGTTCCTCCTGAGTCAGGTGGTAAGACAACTTCGGAAGAGGCTTGAGGCTTGGACCATGTTTGAATTTCTTGTCTGTTGTACCGCTAGCCGTCGTAGCTGCGGCCTCTCTCTTCCGTTGTTGCTTAGGCGGAGCACGCTGAGTCGGCTGACTTGGAGGAGGAGGAGTTGGCTGACGCCGTGCCGGACTTGGAGGAGGAGTCGGCTGACGCGGTGCCGGACTTGGAGGAGGAGGAGTCGACTGAAGCGGCGGAGGACTTGGAGAAGGAGGAGTCGGTGGCCTTGGAAAGACGATGCAATCCTTTTTCCATAGAATGATACGATGTATGGCCTCTCCCAGTGTTCTCTCCTCGTCACCTCCAAGAATGTCAAGTTGTAGCTCGTGATATCCTGACATCACTTCATCAACCCCGACACGAGCATAGCCAGCTGGAATGGGATTGCAATGGAAGGTTGCTTCAGGGGGATTTGCTAAAGCATAGCCGTCCGCCACCTTCATGGATAAGTTCTTCACTTTCATGTGTAGCTCACAGTTAGTCCTGTCTTTGATATCATCCATAGGGTAGCTAGCTAGCAGTGCATTATCGATATCGGTCGGGGCGGAACCCACGCTGCTTCTCGGCATAGATGGGACGGTGCTATCCAATGCTGGATCGATCTGCTCATGCTGCCGCTGAGACGCCCTTTCCTGGCTGAGTGAGTCGATCTACTCCTGCTGCCGCCTGACAAATCGTTCCAACTCCAGGTGCGAGGATATTATGCCTTCAAGGCGGAGTGCTTCCTCCTTCTTCTGCTGCTCCTCATGCTTGTTCTTTCTCGCACGGCTTCTATAGTCGTCGTTCCAATCCGCAAACCCCTCAGACCACGGAACAACGCCTTTGCCTCGTGTTCTTCCCGGGTGTTCAGGATTCTTCAGGGCGCGCATAAGCTCGTCGTTATCTCTGTTGGGCGTGAACACCCCCGATCGAGCTTCTTCTATTGCAATAAGTATTTCGTCTGTCGCTTCTTTAAGACTTGCCTTCACCATAACCAGCCCTGTCTCTGGGTCCAACTTCCCCCCATGCGGATAAAACCATGTCCTGCACCTGGGGGGCCATGTCAATGTAACTGGACTGACCCGTTTACTAATCATCTCTTGCTCAGATTGATGCCACTTAGGCAGGGCCACCTGGTAGCCACCTGGCCCCAGACGATGGTGCCACTTCTTTTTCGCAGCATTAATCTTGTTTTTCCTCGACAGTTCCTTAGCTTCTTCCGATTCCTTGAACTTCACGAAAGCGTCCCAGTGATCTTTTGCCTTCACCAGTGCTCCCGTGAATTCTGGAGTCTTCTTTTTTGATTTGACGTACTTAGCCCATGCATTTTTCTTGAAGGTGTTGAATGCGATCGCCATCTTTTTAAGAGCATAGTTTCTGACTTTCTTCAGATCTGCATCTGTCAAATTATCTGGTAGGGTGAAATGTTCCATGAGCGTAGTCCAAAGCACATCTTTTGCTCTTTCGTCGACAAAAGAAACTCCTGCTCGATCTCCCTTTGCTGGCTTTCTCCATTCTTGAACGGAGATCGGGATTTGGTCCCTGACAATAACTCCGCATTGATTCTTGAACGTGGTCGCATTTTTCTTAGGTTCAAGCGGTTCGCCAGTTGATGTTTTGATGGAATCGATGTTGAACTTTACGCCTTTGTCCAACTTTTTGGCCGGGCCTCGAACTACCCTGTCGCTTGTACAAGATTTGCTCGATCCGGAGGCCTAAAAGAAGAAAGATCGATTCGTTAATACATACAAATCAATTAAGACATGTAATGATCACCGGATGGCTTATATATTAAATATACCTCGCCGGTCATTTGAAGAACATTTTCTTCGTCAACATCGTTGTCGTCACCTTCATCTATTCGTTCGTCTTCATCAAACATCATACCCTCACCTGAAGGGTTCAGATATTGCGAGCCGTCATCATGATCATCTGGGCTCGTGGAGCGTATGATGTCGAACACAGCCTCTTCTCCTTCTCTGCCGGTATTGTCCATAGCTTTTATTTAACTAATCCAGAAGAAAGATAAAACAATTTAGTATTCAGAGATCCGAAAGGTAGATGCATGAGATCAGAAAGAAATTGGATCAACTTGTGCACATCCATAATGGGGGCATTCCTGATAATTAATCCCTTAAAGGACTAAGAAAATCTATTGCAAATACAACATTAAAATATGCAACTTTTGCAAATACTAATTGCTATACATTGGATCAAATGTCAAAATTCCTCAACGTTTTTATATCTAACATTTATCTAGCTATAACTAAAAGTATAAAAAACTAAAAAACATTCATCTAACATTTCTATAACTAAAAGTATAAAAAATTAAAAAACATAAAAAGAAACACTAATTAAGCATACTTCTATACATCCATTAAAAAACAGAAAAACAACATTATATAAAAAAAATCTATACTAATTAAACACTAATTATATCCATCTAACATGCATTCATACATACATATATACTAGTGAAAAACAACTAAAACATCTAAATAGAAAATGTGTGTGTGTGTGTGTTCATGCATGTGTGTGTGTGGGGGGGCTCGGGGACGGGCGGCCATGGCGGCAGGGGGCGAGGGAGGGGGGGAGAGGGAGGAACTGAGCTCACAGCGGGGCGACGGCGAGGCGAGGCGAATCGGGGGCAGCGACGGCGTCGGGGCAGGCGGCGCAGCGAGGAGCGGGCGCGCGCGCGCGGGCTGGCGGCGCCGTCGAGGATCGGCGAGGAAGGGCGCGTCCAGAGTAGGGGTCGACGAGGAGGGACGGGCGGCCGGCGTCGGGGGCGGCGACGGCGTCGATCGGGGCAGGCGGCGGCGCGCAGCAGCCTGGCGGCGTCGTCTGTGTTTGGCGTCGAGAGAATGGAGAGGATCGTAAGTGGAGTTATATATATGAGAGCCTTTAGTCGCGGTTGGTGGCTCCAACTGCGACTAAAGGCCACCTTTAGTCGCGGTTGGAGCCACCAACCGCGACTAAAGGTCTCGCTTCCCGCCGCTTGGACTGGATGAAATTCACCTTTAGTCGCGGTTGGTGGCTCCAACCGCGACTAAAGGCCCCCCTTTAGTCGCGGTTAGTGGCTCCAACCGCGACTAAAGGCATGTTCCTGGCACGGCGCAGTGTGGTGGATGTTTAGTCCCACCTCGCCCAGCAAAGGGCGCTCGCACTGGTTTATAAACCCCGGCGCGGTAGCTCATTCGAGCTCCTCTCTAAAGCATGCCTACAAGGCCTACCGTTCTTCCTGCCCTGTGGGCCATACTGGGCCTTGCGGGCCTGTATCCTGGCCCAACTAGTGGGTGTCTAGTCGTATGTAGGCCGTGGCGGCCCAGTAGGCGGGCTTTTTTTTTACTTTTCAATTTCAGGGTCATTTAGCTCAAAAAAATCAGTAAATGCATGAAAAATAGCAAATGAAGTCAGAAAGGGTTGAAAATTGATGACGTGGCTTTGGACATAATATTTCTTCGCGTTTCAAATGCCAAAACACATAAGTCGGAGTTCTATTACTAAGATTCCCTCCGGTTTGTCCGAAGTGGGACTTTCCAGATATATAAGTTCGGAAACTAACTAGAGAAGTCGGTCACATCCCAGAGTGGGATCTTTGGATATAAAACTTTTTCTTCGCGTGTGTCCCTTTGTGCCGTAACCATGGACAATCTTCATCGTTTAACTTGATGCTCGGGTAAACATTCACTGTGAAGGGAGCAATTTCATGAAACTTTTCATAATCTTCTGACATGTCTGTCTTGTCCTCCACTCCCACGATGTTTCTTTTCCCTGAAAGAACTATGTGGCGCTTTGGCTCATCGTATGATGTATTCGCTTCCTTATCTTTTCTTTTTCTCGGCTTGGTAGACATGTCCTTCACATAGAAAACCTGCGCCACATCATTGGCTAGGACGAATGGTTCGTCTGCGTACCCAAGATTGTTGAGATCCACTGTTGTCATTCCATACTGCGGGTCTTCCTTTACCCCGCCTCCTCTCAGATTGACCCATTTGCACCGAAACAAAGGGACCTTCAAACCAAGTCCATAGTCAAGTTCCCATATCTCCTCTATGTAACCATAATATGTGTTCTTTGGCCTATTGGTGTTTGCTGCATCAAAGCGGACACCACTGTTTTGGTTGGCGCTCTTTTTATCTTGGGCGATCGTGTAAAATGTATTCCCATTTATCTCGTACCCTTTGAAAGTCAATATAGTCGAAGATGGTAACTTGGACAGCAAGTACAGGTCATCTGCAACAGTGTCGTCATGCATGAGACGTGTCTGCAACCAACCGGCGAAAGTCACAGTTTGTTCATGTGTAATCCAGTCGTCAGACTGCTCCGGGTGTTTGGAGCGTAGAATATTCTTGTGTTGCTCGATATACGGAGCCACCGAGGCGGAACTTTGTAGAACTGTGTAGTGTGGTTGCGCCAAAGAATGCCCGTCCTGGCATATTACTGAATTCTTTCCTAGCGTGCCTTTTCCACCCAGTCTGCCCTCATGCCGCGATTCAGGAACACCAATCGGCTTAATGTCAGGAATAAAGTCAACACAAAACTCAATGACCTCCTCTGTTTCATGCCCCTTGGAGATGCTTCCTTCTGGCCTAGCACGATTACGAACATATTTCTTTAAGACTCCCATGAACCTCTCAAAGGGGAACATATTGTGTAGAAATACAGGACCCAGAATGGCAATCTCCTCGACTAGGTGAACTAGGACGTGCGTCATGATATTGAAGAAGGATGGTGGGAACACCAACTCGAAACTGACAAGACATTGCACCAAATCATTCTCTAACCTTGGTAAGATTTCTGGATCGATTCCCTTCTGAGAGATTGCATTGAGGAATGCACATAGCTTCACAATGGCTAATCGAACGTTTTCCGGTAGAAGCCCCCTCAATGCAACCAGAAGCAGTTGCGTCATAATCACGTGGCAGTCATGAGACTTTAGGTTCTGGAGCTTTTTCTCTGCCATATTTATTATTCCCTTTATATTCGACGAGAAGCCAGACGGGACCTTCATACTGAGCAGGCATTCGAAGAAGATTTCCTTCTCTTCTTTCGTAAGAGCGTAGCTGGCATGACCCTGAAACTGCTTTGGATCCATGCCGTCTTCTCCGTGCATACGTTGCTGGTCCTCCCGTGCCTCCGGTGTATCTTTTGTCTTCCCATACACGCCCAAGAAGCTTAGCAGGTTCACGCAAAGATTCTTCGTCACGTGCATCACGTCGATTGCAGAGCGAACCTCTAGGTCTTTCCAATAGGGTAGGTCCCAAAATATAGATTTCTTCTTCCACATGGGTGCGCGTCCGTCAGCGTCATTCGGAACAGATTGTCCGCCAGGACCCTTTCCAAAGATTACTTTTAAATCCTTGACCATATCAAGTATATCATCACCAGTACGGTGGCGAGGCTTCTTCCGGTGATCTGCCTCACCTTTGAAATGCTTGCCTTTCTTTCTTACGGGATGCCTGCTCTGAAGAAATCGACGATGCCCCAGGTACACATTCTTCTTACATTTATCCAAATATATAATGTCGGTATCATCTAAACAGTGCGTGCATGCGTGGTATCCCTTGTTTGTCTGTCCTGAAAGGTTACTGAGAGCAGGCCAATCATTGATGGTTACAAACAGGAACGCTCGCAGGTCAAATTCCTGCTGTTTGTGCTCATCCCACGCACGTACACCTTTTCCATTCCACAGCTCTAAAAGTTCTTCGACTAATGGCCTTAGGTACACATCAATGTCGTTGTCGGGTTGCTTGGGGCCTTGGATGAGCACTGGCATCATAATGAACTTCCGCTTCATGCACAACCAAGGAGGAAGGTTATAGATACATAGAGTCACAGGCCAGGTGCTATGATTGCTGCTCTGCTCCCCAAAAGGATTGATGCCATCTGCACTTAAACCAAACCATACGTTCGTTCCGTCATCTGCAAAGTCCTTCCACTTTCTCTCGATTTTTCTCCACTGTGATCCGTCAGCGGGTACTCTCAACTTCCCGTCTTTCTTACGGTCATCTTTGTGCCATCGCATCAACTTGGCATGCTCTTTGTTTTGGAACAAACGTTTCAACCGTGGTATTATAGGAGCATATCACATCACCTTGGCAGGAATCTTCTTCCTGGGGCGCTCACCCGCAACATCACCAGGGTCATCGTGGCCGATCTTATAGCGCAATGCACAGCATACCGGGCATGCATTCAAATCCTCGTACTCACCGCGGTAGAGGATGCAGTCATTAGGGCATGCATGTATCTTCTGCACCTCTAATCCTAGAGGGCAGACGGCCTTCTTTGCTTCGTACGTACTGTCGGGCAATTCGTTGTCCTTTGGTAGCTTATTCTTCATTATTTTTAGCAACTTTTCAAATGCCTTGTCAGGTACACCATTCTCTGCCTTCCATTGCAGCAATTCCAGTGTGGTACCCAGCTTTTTCTTGTCATCTTCGCAATTTGGGTACAACAATTTCTTGTGATCCTCTAACATGCGCTGCAACTTCAGCTTCTCCTTTTCACTTGCACAGTTTCTATTTGCATCGGCAATGGCCCGACCAAGATCATCAGCGGGCTCTTCTGATGCCTCTTCTTCAGCTCCTTCCTGCATTGCCGGCTCAGCTTCTTCCCCCATTGTTGTACCATCGTATTCATGGAACCCATGGCCAGGATAGTTGTCGTCATCCTCTTCTTCTTCATTCTCTTCCATTAGGACCCCTCTTTCTCCGTGCTTGGTCCAACAGTTATAGCCGGACATGAAACCGGACTCAAACAGTAGGACGTGAATGGTTCTTGAGTTAGAGTAATTTCGATCATTCTTACAGCCAGCACATGGACAATACATAAAACCATCCGCCCGCTTGTTTGCCTCAGCCGCAACCAGAAAAGTATGCACGCCATTAATGAACTGGGGAGAGCATCGGTCATCGTACATCCATTGCCGGCTCATCTTCATTACACAACACCGAAAAGACCAAATTAATACAAGTTCATACATAAAGTTCATACACACTTGTTCTCATAAAGTAACATACAAACTCTCTAGCTAAAGCATTTAAATGCAACAACAAATAAGATCAAGATCGCAACTAAGGTAACAATTGATCCAACAGCATAGAGATACCAATCCTCACTATCAATGGCATATTTTTTAAATTTTCTAATCTTCAAGCGCATTGCATCCATCTTGATCTTGTGATCATCGACGACATCGGCAACATACAACTCCAGTTTCATCTTCTCTTCTTCAACTCTTTTCAATTTTTCTTTCAAATACTCGTTTTCAACTAAATTTAACTTCTTGACAAGAATATCTATGTCGGTTGCAATTTCCGGTTCACATACCTCCTAGATAAAAATATCTATGTCAACTTGATGGGCATAATTGTCATAAACGTGAAATGCAACAAATAGTTATAAAAGAGAATATATATACCACATCCGAATCATAAACCGGACGAGGGCCGACGGGGACGGATATCAAAGTCATGGCACTATGTATAACAAACAATCATACATGTAAGAAAATTATACAATTAACTATCTAAATCATACAAATAAGATTTTTTTTTTATAAAAAGGATAAGAACGAACAAGAGGCTCACCAAGGTGTGGTGACGGCGACGGGACGGTGCGGGCGATCGACGGTGGTTAGGACGGGGACGGGAAGGCACTAAGTAAACCACACCTACACATGCAAAGTAAGAAGTTAATTTGAGCTCAAATTGCATATAAATCAAATGAACTACCACATATAAATACTCCCAAACTAAAACCCACAAATCACTATACTTATAGAGCATTGCAAGAGCTAATCTAGCAATGAGAGATGAAAGGACAAAGTTGCTAACCTTTGTGAACACTTGGATTGATGGGGTGCCTCCAAATCTTGACAAATTTTGGCAAAAATGGAGGATGAGCTCGAGTAAGAGGAAGAACAAAGGAGGGGAAGAAGGGGGGAAAAATGGAGGAGTACTGTGATCGGGCTGGCCGAATTCATATAGGGGATCTTTAGTCCCGGTTGGTATCTCCAACCGGGACTAAAGGGGGGGCCTTTAGTCCTGGTTGGTGATACCAACCGGGACTAAAGGGGCTCGTGGGGGCCCCAGCTGACACCAGCCTGCCACCACCCTTTAGTCCCGGTTCGTGTTATGAACCGGGACTAAAAGGGGGGCCTGTAGTCCCGGTTGGTGATACCAACCGGGACTAAAGGGGCTCGTGGGGGCCCCAGCTGACACCAGCCTGCCACCACTACATTAGTCCCGGTTCGTGTTACGAACCGGGACTAAAGGTCCGGAACGAACCGCGACTAATGATGCCCGTCCCGAACCGGGACTAATGGTCACATTAGTGCCGGTTCAAAACCTGACCGGGACTAAAGCTGCGGATAAAAGGTCCGTTTTCTACTAGTGGAGGTACGGCAATAGAAGCAAGACCAATAATTTCATCTTTACTAGGCAATTCACTACTAGGGAAAAGCTTATAGGTAGAACATTAGTAGTAGTGCAGGAAAATAAGCAGCGCTGCTGCTAATTAGCAATAGCGTGGGATTTCGACAGCGCTACAAGTAAGGCCTTAGCAGTAGCGCTGGAAATACTAACCGCGCTACTGCTAAGTGGGCCCCAATGTGCCCACCGACGCTAGCTGTAGTAGTAGCGCCCTCCAAAATACAGCGCTACTACTAAAGTTTTAGCAGTAGCGCCGGCTCTGACAAAACCGCTACTACTAATGGGCCCCACTTAGTAGTAGCGCTGCTCCGAACAAGCGCTGCTACTATGCACCTTAGCAGTAGCGCCGGCATAAATACAACGCTACTACTAGGCGTGGCTGCTGCAACCTTTTCACCCACCCCCTCTCCCCCTCCCCCTTCCTCCCCCCTTTGCCCTCTCCCCTCTCTAAGTTACTTCTCCAGCATTATTGCCTTTCTTCTCTCTTCCTTCTACCTCTCTTGTCTCCCCATTAATGCCCCCCTCCACCATAATTCTCCTCCATAAATGGCCTCTTTTCTTTATCTTCCTCATTTATTTGGCTCTCCCTCCTTCCATACATATATATCCCTTTCCCACTCCTAGATTTGTCTCAT
This sequence comes from Elymus sibiricus, assembly GCA_039707655.1. Lineage (NCBI taxonomy): Eukaryota > Viridiplantae > Streptophyta > Magnoliopsida > Poales > Poaceae > Elymus > Elymus sibiricus. The sequence continues at coordinate 34,433,373 of CM077674.1, forward strand.
AGCTACCTAGATCATCTCTCTCCCTCTCCATTAGTTAGCTAGAGTCATCTCTAGCTCCTCGCAACAACTAGATCTAGCTAGCTACCATCCACTTTCGATCCCTATAGGTAGCGAAGGCCTCATCTAACCATGCTCGATCTCTCTCGGTAGATAGGTGAGTAAAAAGTTGTGCATTTCAAGAATGGGAATATGTGTGTTTGCGATATGAAGGGATTTGTGCGAGTGACATGCCCCCTGAGTTGCTTATGTTTTGCCGAAATGTCGATTTATTTCCGTTTCGGCAAATTTCGAGCAAACTCGATATGTCCTATTTTTAGGCAAGGTCATGCCAAATTTTTGTATGACTTTGATGCATGCATGCATTTTGGTTATAATCCTTTTGCTTGTTATACCGCGCAGTCGGTCATGAAGGTGAGTGGAAGGAAGGTGGAGCGATACTTGCAATCCGCGGTGACGGACATGTATGCAAATAATCGGACTGGGATTAGATGTCCGTGTACAAGATGCAAAGAAGGAGTCATTTTGGACCCCTTTGATCGTGGCAGTTTGAAGGCGCACCTGCTCATGAATGGTTTCATGGATGGCTATACTCGGTGGATAAGTGAAGATGATGATGAGGACGTCCACATGGCAGGCAATAACGACATGGGGCTAGACGAAGAGATGACCGATTGACCCGAAGACGATGGCGCCGGACATGGCGGCGGGGAAGAGTCCGGACATGGCGGTGGAGAAGATTCCGGACACGGCGAAGAAGAGTCCGGACATGGCGGAGAACAGGCGGCGGACACGCCGCAGTCTTCGACGCGACTAAGTTCAGTCGTGCAGGACCCTCATGTTCGAGACCTGCTTCGCAAGAATACGACTACCGACAGAGCTGCTTCTAGAGAGGAGGACAAGCTGGCGCAACTGGAAGTAGACTCGAAGACTCCATTGTATGACGGTTGCGATCCCGAGGTGACCCGCTTGAGTTTCACGCTCGAACTTCTAAAGACGAAGGCCAAAAACAAATGGACAGGCGCAAGCCTCGATGAGCATTTGAAGCATCTACATAATAAAGTTCTTCCGCACATTAGATACCACGGGAAATGAAAATGGACAGACGCAAGCCTCGATAAGCATCTCACGCTATAGCTAACTTATCAGTAGCGCGGGTTTGGTAAACCAGCGCTACAGCTACTGATGATAGTAGTAGCGCGGCTTTTTGTACCCGCGCTATAGATAACTTAGCTATAGCGCGGGTCCTGGATCCGCGCTACTGCTATTTTGAGTTAACTCTCGCGTGGTTCCCCCCCAATTCCCCATTCGTCCCAAACCCCCGTCTCCTCCTGACGCCGCACGCCCTTCGTCGCCCTCCGCGCACCCTCCCTCGCCGGCCCCGTCCGTCGCCCACCGCCTGCCCTCCGTTGCCGTCGCCTGCCACCCACCCTCCGTCACCGTCGCCGGAGCCCCTGCTTCACGGCCGCCCGGTCCATCGTCACCGCCGTCCGCCCTCGATCTCACCGCCACCACCCGAGCCCCTACTCCACCATCGTCGCCGCCGCCCCGTAAGCCTCTCCCCTCCCCTCTTCCCTCCTCCCCCCTCCCCTCTTCCCTCCTCCCCCCCTCCCCTCTTCCCTCCTCCCCCCTCCCCTCTTCCCTCTCTCTCTCTCTCTCTCTCTCTCTCTCTGCTCTCTATCTCATATGAACCCTAGGAGGTAGTAGTATGAACCCTAGGCAGAATTTTGAACCCTAGTGCTTGATTAGAATTTGAACCCTAGTGCTAGATTAAAATTTGAACCCTAGTGCTAGAATAATATTTGAACCCAAGGCTTTTTTAAGATTGGGGAAAAAGATGCAAAATTAGAAGTAGGACAGAAAATTCAGATAATTCATAGAAGTTTTATGTTGGATAGTAGCTAGGCATTTAGCTAGGTTTTTTTATTAGGACAGTAGCTGTTTTATATTTGAACCCTAGTAGCTAGTAGCTATAAACTAAAAACAGTAGCATTTAGCTTTAAACAAAAAACAGTAGCATTTAGCTATAAACAAAAAACAGTAGCTATGGCATTTAGCTATAAACAAAAAACAGAATTGTTTTTCTTTTCAAAAACTTGGTTAAAGTAATTGTTGCTATATAAACAAAAAACAAGATTGATGTTATATGATATATGTCATTGATGTTCATTTGCATATTCCATTATTGTTGATTATATCTTTTATTTACAATTGTTGAATATGATATGATTAATGTTGGTTGAATGGACAATTGTCAAAGAATATCCGAGTGGCCTATGTTTTGCCGGAATGTTGATTCATTTCCGTTCCGGCAAATTTCTGGCGCTCCATATGTCCACTTTTTAGCAAAGGTCATGCCGAAAATTTCCGTGAATTTTGTCATGACTTGTGCTAGAAACTAGGACATATCGAGTGCCCGGGATTTGCCGGAAGGGGAATGAATCAACATTCCAGCAAAACATAGGCCCTTTTTTTTCTTCATTATTCATTTTATTTGGTCTAGAATTGAACTAGCATACTTAATTAATCGTAGGAAATATGTCTAGCCACGAGGAAGCCGGGGGTTCTGGTCACCCCGAACAAGACCCCGTCGAGGCAGCAAATCATTATTTCGAATACCTGGACGAACACTGGTTGTGAGTGCAGGGTGATAGTGGCACCAACTCCGACACCGACACCGGCACCGGCACCGACACCACCCCCGAGACCAGCAACGATGCTGGTGAAGCCGGTAAAGGACTGAAGCCGAAGAGGGCATGAAAACCAAACGAGCTCGGCATCGGAAAAATTGTGGTCACGGCGATGCACCCCATTAAATTAGAGCCAACGGCGCCGGAGGAAGCGCGCGTGTGCTACGGAAGTCAACTAGGATGCATCCTCAGGGAAACTGCCAACATCAACGACGAAAAGTTAAGGAAGATACCACATATGGAGCACATGCTCCTAACGAAGTTGCACAATAGGTTCATGTTCCCCGGCCGGGATGAAAGCAAACTTCCGTGGCAGGACGAACCCATGATAAAGATAAACAACAAGGCGATGGGGACGTTCAGCAACGACTTGGCCGCCTGGAAAGTAAGGGTGAAAAAAGTGATTGCGAAGAATGAACCGTGGTCCAAGATTCATGCTGACAATCCGACACTAAAGGAAGAGGACTTCGAAAAATTCAAGGAGACTTGCGCTAAAGATGAAGTCAAGGAAAAGTCAGAGAAAATGAAGGCGCTCCAGGCCAGGAACACGCCTCCCCACCGCCTCGGAAGCCGTGGTTACGAGGGGAAGAGGCACGTATGGGCCAAGGAGGACGTCGAACGTGAAAGTCACGGAATCCCAGACCCCTTGGCGGAGTTCACCGATCCACAGGAGCATGACTGGATCAGGGCCCGGTACAAGTGGGACCCCGTCAATAAGATCTTTTACACGGACCCGAACACGAGGGAGTTCATGAGACTACTGGTAATTTTATATTACCATCTTATATTAGCTTCTAATCAATTCGACTACCAGTTTTGTCACATTTGTAAACCATCCACGTTCCTTTTGCAGAAAGAGCAGCACCAAAAGGCGGCCGAAAGCGACGAGTCATCTCAGTCGTCGGCGAGGCCCAAGTGGGACACCCCTTTCAACCGGGCCCTAAACATACTGAAAAGGGTCTCAGAGGACAAACCGCCGTCGTATGGACGTGTGCATGGCATCGGAGATGGCGCCTCGTGGAAGACATGCTACCATGAGAAGCCGGAGGAAAAAAGGCAGAGACGGATGCTTACTCAACAGACCATCGACGAGAAGGTCGCGCTTGCGGTCGATAAGACCAAAGCTGAGACCAAAGAAGAGTTGGTCAAGGTAGTCGATGCAGCGGTCAGTGCAGCGGTAGATGGCATCAGGGCTGACTTCGCATCTTCCATTAGCAGCTTGATTCCGGTAGTTATCGATTGGACGAAGAACAATCCAGATAAAGGGCCAGCGGACTTTCCCCTTCCCAGCTACGTCGGGAGCAATTCGGTGACCATCGCACCACCAGCACCTGCTCACGCAACCGCACATGCTCCCGTACCTGGTCTTGCTCCTATTCATAGCGCCCATCCTCCGTCTCTGGCGTGCTCGGCGGGGCTTCGTCTTTGGCTGAGCTCGACGCCCTCACGGTAATTACGCGTCATACCCTCTTCACCAGCATATCTATAGTCTTCCGTTTTAGTTGCCTTTCCGATGTCTGACGTCGCAGACATGTCTTCGCAGGCTGATGAAACCACGTGCACCATACTGTACGACATCAATGGCCAGAAGGTGGACGTGGGAAAGGCAACGATCGTGAAGCCGAAGGACCGCATGTTGCACAACCGACAGATGCCCGATGGCGTCTTCAAGGTTTGCGTGGCCAGTGTCAAAGCGGGCTTCGAGGATTTGCCTCCTCCGGTACCACTCGAGGGAGACGACGAGACCCCTAAACGGATTGTCGCATGCAAGAGTTGGTTCCTGCCTTGGCCGAAGACTCTTCTTCGTGTGGAGGCGCCCGGGAGCACACCAACGACAATGCCTCAACAAGGTATGAACACCACCCCACCTACCAAATTACCTGCACCTGTCGTGCCGGGTGATAGCGGACGACGCGAGGGAGAGCCTCCATTATTGCTTGATGACGTCGCCCCCGTCAAAGAAGCAAATGCTGATGATGTCATGGAGGAGGATGATGATGACCCTCTCAAGTATATCAATACCGGCTATGACGATGGAGGACTGATGGCTTGGGACTATGACTCAGGCTATGAGCATGGAGATGACTTGATGCTGCCTGATTTGCCGAAGCCGGAACGTCTAAGGCTGATTGCAAGAAGTCTCTCTTCATGCGATCCTCGCAAGAGATGCCTCCTGATGCCGCCTCTACCCAGCAACAACAACGCGAGGGCCGTCCACTGATGAGCCTGACGACACTGGGGGTGGTGGTGAGGGAAGGTATGGTGGGCTCACTACCGCCACCCGCCAAGAAGCAAAGGAGGAGACAGGACAGGAAAGGCTCTAAAGGCGCCAGAGCTGCTTCAAGCAGCCAGCCGCCTCTACAGCCCCGGAAGGTAGAAAGAATACCTGTCCAAGGTGCGGAGCAGTTCCATGTCGCCGGCCACCCGATCCCACCTCGGAAAGCGCTAGAGGACATATTGAACAATGATCTAAGGAGACTTCATGAAGATGTGCTAGCGAGAGAGAAAAGCCTTCTCCTCTCGAAAAATCCAGGATACCCGCTTTACGCGGCTCAGGTGCCAGGTGGGAAGTTGTACGTCGAGAAATGGCCCGCGGATAAGTTCATCCTACGATTTGACTACATCTATGACATATACCACGTGACCAGGCTGGATTTTTCAGTTCATCCGCATGTATGCGCTGTATCTGAACTACATCATCAGGTGCGAGAACATAAAATATATCTGTGTCACGGACCCGTACTATATGCACGAGAGATTCTTGGCAGTCTGCAAAGAGCACCGTGACTATGCGAGCAAGTACATCGGCGAGTTCATGGTCGCCAATAAGGACAAGGAAATGATTCTCCTGCCTTATCATCCCACGTAAGTCATCCGCGGATATCCTTCCGTAAGTTTTAATCATTCCTTTGCACGCATGGAGGCTAATTTGAGGTGTACTTATTTTGCGCAGCGGGGGGGGGGGGGGCGCCGTCCTCATCATTCTGTACCCACAATACTCCCATGCTCTATACTTGGACTCATCGAAGAACATCAAGAAAAAGGATTACATGCACATAAGGAGTGTTCTCGATAGTGCCATGATAACCTTCAGCCTGTCTGGTGGATATATCAAGGTGAAAAAGTACAGGAAGAACGGGCTGGGTTTCGGCCATAAGACCGTCTTCTGCTGCATCCAGCAACCGATGGATAGTAAGGCTGTTGGATTCTACCTCATGCATCACATGCTGGACTACAGAAGGGATAATCAACGCCTTCGCATGTCACCTACTTCCAACGATGCCGAGATTGTCAACTGGGCCACAAGCATAGGAAGGACACCGGATCATCCAATCTGAGCTGAGTTTTATCACGTACAGTGTGAACTTGCCCAAGTGATCATGAAGGAGGTCCTCGAACAAACAGGGATGTTCTACCATGGGCCAATGACGTGGGATGATGTCCGAGCACTGCTAGTCGCTCAGCGTCTGGACCTGAAGCCTTTCACGAAGCTCGGGTGCTTCCTCCCTGACTATGAAGATTGGAGCGCCGACATGGACGAGTGATTGATGATGACAATGTGTCTGTTTAGTTACTACTGTCTTCCTATGACAAAACTTTGAATTTATGCACGACGAAACTCTGTGATGTAATTAAACCGTCCTCCTGAACTAGCGTAGATCGCTCTAGTTAATTAGTTTGTGTACAAGGAACTTCGTTTTTTATGTTTACTATAGGTTGCTTGTATTTTGCTAACTCTGTCTCTTCGTGTTTCTCAAGTACATTATGTTGCATATTATCGATGAATTCATCAACTGACGATGCAGGTACATAGATAAGAGATGGCGAAGGACTGCTACGCCGTATTCATTGGGAGGGTTCCAGGAGTCTACGACCACTGGCCAGACGCTCAGGCCCAGGTGGACAGGTACCCGGGCGCTAGCCACAGAGGGATCGATAGCAGAGCCGAAGCAGAAAAAAGTTACTTGAGGTGGACGCTCCGGCAAGAGAGGGAGCGAAACCGGCGCCTCAAGAAGTACTACATAGTCGCGCTCTTGCTCATACTGATCGCTCTTCTCTTCTACATCATGGTTTAGATAGAGATGATGAAACTTGTGTGTGTGCCATGACCATGCAGTTGCATTTATTCGAGACATGTCATAACTTGTGTACCGCTATTTTTGAGATGATGATATTTTGTGTTGGATGATGATGATGATGATGATGATATGACGAGACTACTGTATGTGTATGATATGATGACAATATTGTATGTTTAGGATATGATGAGACAACTGTGTGAAACCTGTACAAATATAGCAGAAATACATAGAGGAAAAAATAATACTGGAAATAAAATAAATAGCAGTAGCCCTGGTTGGAGGATAGCAGTAGCGCTGCCTTATCAGTAGCGTTGGTGGAAGAGACAGCGCTGCAGATATGTATCAGTAGCGCTTGATTGAACCGCGCTACTGCTATGTATACTTAGCAGTAGCGCTGGTCCAACAAGCGCTACTGATAAAACTTAGCTGTAGCGCCTTACCAGTAGCGCGGCCGCCCGCGCTACTGATAGCTACAAACCCAGCGCTACTGCTAGGCTTTTCCCTAGTAGTGAATTCTTTATCATGAGGTTGTCTATGAAACTTGGAGAAATTAAACTCATGAGACATACCACCAAAATTAACACTAACAGTTTCTTTAGCGCAATCAATCTTGGCATTAACAGTGTTCAAGAAAGGTCTACCAAATATAATGGGACAAAAGTCATCTGGTCGAGAACCAAGGACTAGAAAATCAGTAGGGTATTTTATTTTTCCACACAAGACTTCAACATCTCTAACGATCCCAAGCGGTGTAATGGTATCTCTGTTTGCAAGCTTAATAGTAACATCAATGTCCTCTATTTCAGCAGGTGCAATATCATTCATAATTTCTTGATATAAGGTAAACGGAATAGCACTCACACTAGCACCCAAGTCACATAAGCCATGATAACAATGATCTCCTATTTTAACAGAGACAACAGACATGCCTGCCACAGGTCTGTTTTTATCTTTAGGATCTGGTTTAGCAATTCTAGTTGCTTCATCACAGAAGTAAATAACATGCCCATCTATATTATCGACAAAGAGATCTTTAACCATAGCATCATTAGGTTCAACTTTAATTTGTTCAGAGGGTCTAGGTGCTCTAATATTACTTTTGTTAACCACAGTAGAAACTTTAGCATGTTCCTTAATCCTAACAGGAAAATGTGGTTTCTCAATATAAGCAGTAGGCACAACTGGATCAACATGGTAAACAATTGTTTCTTCTTTAACACTAATGGGTTCCTCAATCTTTTCTTTAACAGGGGGATGATATTTAAACCACTTCTCCTTAGGGAGATCAACATGAGTAGCAAATGATTCACAAAAGGAAGCTACTATCTCAGAGTAAAGTCCATATTTAGTGCTAAACTTATGAAAAGCATCGGTAGCCATAAAAGATTTAACACAATCGAACTCAAGTATTATATCTGACTCATTACCTTTGTCGAGTTCCCAATCTTCAGAGTTGCGTTTAATTCTTTCCAGAAGATCCCACCTGAATTCAATAGTTTTCTTCATAAAGGAGCCAGTCGAAGAAGAATCGAGCATGGTTTGATTATCATGAGAAAGCCGAGCATAAAAATTCTGTAGGATAATTTCTTTTGAGAGCTCATGTTTGGGGCATGTGTACATCATGTACTTAAGCCTCCCCCAAGCTTGAGCGATGCTTTCTCCTTCACGAGGCCAAAAATTATATATATAATTCCGATCACGATGAACCAAATGCATAGGATAAAATTTCTGGTGGAATTCCAGCTTCAATCTGTTCCAGTCCCATGTATCAGTATCATCACATAGCCTATACCATGTCAATGCCTTTCCCTCCAAAGATAAAGGGAATACTTTGTTCTTAACTCCATCTCCGGATAAACCTGCAAGCTTAAACAATCCACAAATTTCATCCACATAGATCAAGTGCAAATCAGGATGTACTGTTCCATCTCCTGCATAAGGATTAGCTAGCAGTTTCTCTATCATACCCGAAGGAATCTCATAATAAATATTTTCAGTAGGCGCAGTAGGTTGAGGAGCAACTATTTTTGCTTCTGGTCGAGGAAAAGATACCCCGAACAAACTCCTCAAAGGATTACTTTCCATAGTGACAAGTGACAGTAAATTTCAGCACGTAATATAAATGTTTCCTTACCAAATTCCAGTCACCAAAGGCGCTTCACTCCCCGGCAACAGCGCCAGAAAAGAGTCTTGATGACCCACAAGTATAGGGGATCAATTGTAGTCCTTTCGATAAGTAAGAGTGTCGAACCCAACGAGGAGCAGAAGGAAATGACAAGCGGTTTTCAGCTAGGTATTTTCTGCAAGCACTAAAATAAGCAGTAACGAGTAGTTTGATAGCAAGATAATTTGTAACAAGTGACAAGTAGCAATAGTAACAAAGAGTGTAGCAAAGTGGCCCAATCCTTTTTGTAGCAAAGGACAAGCCGGAACGATCTCTTATAATAAGCAAAGCGTTCTCGAGGCCACATGGGAATTTCATCTAGTCACTTTCATCATGTTGGTATGATTCACGTTCGCTACTTTGATAATTATATATGTGGGTGGACCGGTGCTTGGGTGCTGTTCTTACTTGAACAAGCCTCCCACTTATGATTACCCCCTCTCGCAAGCATCTGCAACTACGAAAGAAGAATTAAGATAACTCTAACCATAGTATTAAATATATGGATCCAAATCAGCCCCTTACGGAGTAGCGCATAAACTAGGGTTTAAGCTTCTGTCACACTAACAACCCATCATCTAATTACTACTCCACAATGCATTCCCTTAGGACCAAAGATGGTGAAGTGTCATGTAGTCGACGTTCACATAACACCACTAAGAGAATCAACAACATACATATCATCAAAATATCGAACGAATACCAAATTCACATGATTACTTATGACAAGACTTCTCCCATGTCCTCAAGAATAAAAGTAACTACTCACAAACCATATTCATGTCTAATATCAGAGGGGTATTGAATAGCATATTGGATATGAACATAAAATCTTCCACCAAATAAACCAACAAGCATCAACTACAAGATGTAATCAACACTACTAGCAACCCACAGGTACCAATCTGAGGTTTTGAGACAAAGATTGAATACAAGAGATCAACTAGGGTTTGAGATGAGATGGTGCTGGTGAATATGTTGATGAATATTGGTCCTCCCACGACGAGAGGATCGTTGGTGATGTAAATGGCTCCTATTTCCCCCTCCCAGAGGGAAGTATCCCCGGCAGAATCGCTCCGCCGGAGAGCAAATGTGCTCCTGCCCAAGTTCCGCCTCGAGACGAAGGCGCACCATCGCAAAAGTCTTCTCCTTATTTTTTCTTGGGCAAATGGGCTTATATACCAGAAAATGGGCACCGGAGGCTGGCCAGGGGCCCCACAAGCCACCAGGGCGCGCCTGGGGGGGTGGCGTGCCCTGGTGCCTCGTGGGCTCCTGGGTGGCCCCCTCTGGTATTTCTTTCTTCCGGTATTTTTTATTTATTCCAAAATAAATCTCCGTAAAATTTCAGCTCATTTGGAGATGTGCAGAATAGGTATCTCTGACATAGCCTTTTCAGGTCCAGAATTCCAGCTGCCGGGAATCTCCCTCCTTGTGTAAATCTTGCATATTAAGAGAGAAAAGGCATTAGAATTGCTCCACAAAATGTTATATTGATTAAAAACAATATAAATAACAGTAGGAAAACATGATGCAAAATGGACGCATCAACTCCCCCAAGCATAGACCTCGCTTGTCCTCAAGCGAAAGCCGATATCGATAATCATGTCCACATGTTTAGAGAGAGAGGTGTCGATAAAAAAAATACAGACATAGAAGCATCATGATCATTATTATAGTAGCAATATTTAATATCATAAAACTTCTCATGAGCAAGTAACAATTCATCACAACAATGAAGTATAAGGCATAAACTTTCTTGAAAACTAACAAACTATGTTCTCAGTCAACAATGCAATTGCAATTCATCATATTTTTAGGAAGGGTCTCATGTAGGAGCTTTTTAGCTAGTCCACATACTCAACCATCATATAGTCTTCTATGATTGCTAACACTCACAACATATATATGGAGCAAAAAGTTTCAGCCAGACACATAGAAAGACAGGGGCTCATAATTTCGCCTCCCAACTTATTCACCTCAAAGGTGATGTCAACAATAATAACTCATGATCACTCATATCCAACTGGATATATATGCCTAGATCTTTTGTAAATACTGCTTGTGCATCCAAACTCCTTAAACCCAAGTTGTGCCAAATGAGTCCACTATATCTACCTATATGCGGTATTCCCATGCCGTTCCAAGTAAATTTGCGTGTGCCAACTCTAATTTTCAAAATAATTTTTCCGTTTTATGTGCCCGTACCGCTCATGAAGCGGCAGGGGGTGGCCAATATTTTCCATGCTAGGTGTGTTATTCTCACGATGAGTGTTTATTCACTTGTCATTGCATGAGAGAGTGGCTGGTAATAGGGATGCCCAGTCCCACAATGAAATCAAAAATTAATAACAACAAAATTCCTTGGAAAGTGATGGTATGGAGGGCACCCGTGGATACGGCTAGCCATGGATTGTGAAAGAATGGTGGAAAGGAAATAAACTTTACTTTCTGTTTGGGAACCGCCTATGATGTGTCTAGCATGGAAAATATTGGGAATTCTCGGTCGTTTTCATTGACAGGAAAACATTCCTCCCAAAAAAATTTATCACTCTAATTTAAGCTTTCAGCTCTGGCACATTAGCAAATCTCTGATTCCCTCTACGAAGGGCCTATCTATTTACTTTTATGCAATTTTTATTTTTATCTTGAGTCTCCATCTTCTCTTATAAAGCACCAACTAGAGAGCACTATTGTCATACTTGTGCATTGTGTGTAGCTAATATGGAGTGTGTTTCATGAATGGATCAATGATTGAGCATAATGGGCTAGGGATAACTTTCTTTAGCATTGATATTTTGAAAGACATGGTTGCTTGTTAGCATGCTTGAGTATTTATGTCTTCATGTCAAATTATAGACTATAGCTTTGAATCATTCAAGTCCAATGTCCATGCTACAAAAGAAAAGAATATATGTTGAATATGATAGGCAGCATTCCACATCAAAAATTCTGTTTTTACCATTTACCTACTCGAGGACGAGCAGGAATTAAGCTTGGGGATGCTGATACGTCTCCAACGTATCTATAATTTTTGATTGTTCCATGCTGTTATATTATCAATCTTGGATGTTTTTATATGCATTTACAACAATTATTTATCATTTTTTGGGACTAACCTATTAACTTAGTGCCCAGTGCCAGTTGCTGTTTTCTGCTTATTCTTGGTTTTCCAGAAAATGAGTACCAAACGAAGTCCAAATGCCACGAAACTTTTTGGAGATTTTTTATTGGACCAGAGAAACACTAGAAGCTTCAGGAGACGACCAGACGCCAGAGGAGGTGGCCACGAGCCACCAGGGCACGCCTGGGGGTGGCAGGCGCGCCCTGGTGCCTCGTGGGCCCACCTCAGCTCCGTTTGACCTAATTCCACCACTATAAATTCTATAAAATCGGGAAACCAATAGGGGAGTCCACGGAATACTTTTTCCGCCGCCGCAAGTTTCTGTTCTCGAGAGATCCCATCTGGAGGCCTTCTCCGGTACTCCGGCGGAGGGGAAATCGATCACGGAGGGGCTCTACATCAACCTTGATGCCCTTCCGATGATGCGTGAGTAGTTTACCACAGACCTTCGGGTCCATAGTTAGTAGCTAGATGGCTTCTTCTCTCTTTTTGATCTTCAATACAATGTTCTCCTCGATGTTCTTGGAGTTCTATCCGATGTAATCACTTTTTTCGGTGTGTTTGTTGGGATCCGATGAATTGTGAGTTTATGATCAGATTATCCATGAATATTATTTGAGTCTTCTCTGATCTCTTTTATGCATGATTATTATAGCTTTGTATTTCTTCTCCGATCTATTGATTTGGTTTGGCCAACTAGATTGATTTATCTTGCCATGGGAAGAGGTGCTTTGTAATGGGTTCGATCTTGCGGTGCTCAATCCCAGTGACAGAAAGGGACATGACACGTATGTATCGTTGCTGTTAAGGGTAAAAAGATGGGGTTTATTCATGCGTGAGTTTACTTTGTCTACATCATGTCATCTTGCTTAAGGCGTTACTCCGTTCTTTATGGACTTAATACACTAGATGCATGCTGGATAGCGGTCGATGTGTGGAGTAATAGTAGTAGATGCAGGCAGGAGTCGGTCTACTTGTCTTGGACATGATGCCTATATACATGATCATTGCCTTGGATATCGTCATGATTATTTGCTTTTCTATCAATTGCCCAACAGTAACTTGTTTACCCACCGTATGTTATTTTCTTGAGAGAAGCCTCTAGTGAAAACTATGGCCCCCGGGTCTATCTAAATCATATATTAAAAACCCTAAAAATACTTGCTGCAATTTTATTTTATTTATTTTATTTTGTATATTTGTTTCAATCTATCTATCTATCACATACAATTTAATCTTGCAACTTAACGCCGAGGGATTGACAACCCCTTGTTTGCGTTGGGTGCAAGGATTTGTTGTTTTGTGTGCAGGTGTTGTTCACAAGGTGTTGTGTGATTCTCCTACTGGATTGATAACCTTGGTTTCATAACTAAGGGAAATACTTATCTCTACTGTACTGCATCTCCCTTCCTCTTCAGGGAATTACCAACGCAGCTCATAAGTAGCAGTGAGCGATATTTTGTTGATGTCCCCCCTACGGGCTAAACCCCATGGCTTATATACACGCCAGAGAGGGTATCTAGGGTTACAAAGTCGGTATCTAGGAGAGAGGCGGCAGGAGAGATCTTGAAGTATACGTCAAGTCTTCGGTAGAGACAATCTCGATCACGCTTCCTGTGTACGGTCTCCGGAGTCCACCTTGATCACGTACAAGGGCCCCTCGACCCATCCGAGGAGACGGGCCAGCTTGGCTAGCACCCCCTAATCCAGGACACCATCAGTAGCCCCTGAACTGGTCTTCTATGCCGAGGACGACTTTCTCAACAGACACCACCTTGGATCCGGAGTCTTTGGCTTGACAGACGAGTTCCCCTTCATATTTCATCTTCTCTTAACGGAGCGTTGACATCCGAGGTCCAGCCGAGCTTGCACCCTGCCTGAAGAGGGTAGATATCTTAGCCTCGAAGGCTCGTCGTTCAGGTATGAACAGTCCAATCTGGCCTGACAACTTTATCGAAGAGGCTCGCCCCACGACAGGTCGAGCAGTTACTGCCTCCCCCCCCCCTAAATCGCGGTTCAAGGCAGCCTTTTACTGGCATGTCCCCTCGAGGCGGAGATCGTGCCCGTTTTCTTAGGGATATCATCAAGATTTTGTTTCCCCCCATATGCTCAACGGCATTTTTGATGGGAATAGCGAGTTTATCGGCGCAGCAAGGGGGACTCTTGGCCTTTCCGGCTTATAAGAGCAAAAAGTTGGACAGCGCAATCGACCAAACTCCCATTCTCCCCCTCTACTGCTTCGTCTAGCTCCGGCGCCCAGATCCATCCTACCCGCCTTTCCCTTCCGCGAACCTAACCTCCACCACCAGCCATGGCTGACACCCTCAAGGGTCACTGGGGCCGCTCCGTCGTGACGGCCGCGATCATCTCGGAGCTGCGCAGCGCAGGGTACCTGACCCCCGCCACCGTCGCCCGTGCTGTGGAGGCTGGCCAGCTGGTGCCCGCTCCCAACACCGGGGAGCGGGTAGTCTTCGTCCCCCACCTCATCCGAGGTCTGGGGTTCCTGCCGCACCCCTTCGTGCGCGGAGTGATGTACTACTATGGGCTGGACTTCCACCACATGGCTCCCAACTCCATTCTTCACCTCGCCTCATTCATCACGGTATGCGAGGCCTTCCTCCGCTGTGAGCCGCACTTCGGCCTATGGCTGAAGCTCTTCGGGATTAAGCCGAAATCCAGCAGCTCGGATCTCGCGGAGTGCGGAGGAGCCATGATCAGCAAAAACCAGGGGGCCACCTGGTTCAAGGGCACCTTCATCGAAACGGTGGAGGAGTGGCAGAAAGAGTGGTTTTACATCACTGAGCCGCTCGCCCCTGGTCAGACCGAGGTCCCGGCTTTCTCAGCCGGGCCTCCCAAGAAGCTCAAATCGTGGAAGGAGAAGGGCGTCGCCTGGGGGAACCCAGAAGAGGTGGAGACCCTGATCGACACGATCTTGTGGTGATCCACCACGGGGAAGGTGGAGCTTGCCGACGTCATCAACGTCACGCTCAATCGCGACATACTCCCTCTCCAACTTCGGGCTACCCCAATGTGGGCGCAAAAGCCCGAGGACATGGACACTATCACCACCTTCTTCCGCTCCACCTTGGCCGCCATGTGGACGAGACTCATGAAGCTGGCCAAGGACAAGATCCCCAAGGAAGGGGAGGACCGCGGCCTCGAACATGGTTATGACGCCCCCCCCCCCTGGTGAGTGGTTCTGCCTTTCAGCCGTTACTATTTGCCCATCGTGCCGAGGAGTAAAGTTTTGCTTGAATCGTCGTATTTGCTGTTTTGCAGAAGTGGTTGGCCTGGGTACAAGAAGTGCGATGCCCAGCCCCACTGCCAGAGGAGCCTCCAACTCCCCTGCTCTCGGCGCTCCTGACCGAGGAGCCGCACGTGGTGACCCCTAAAGGGACGAAGTCCCAGAGGGATAGGTCAAGTGCTCGGACTCCGGGGACTTCGGTCACCCGGTCCGAAGAGACCCACAGCTCCGCCGCCCAAGACGGCGACGCAGAGGAGGGTGAGGAGGAGGAGGTCCCCCCCCCCCCCCCGAAGGGGAAGAGGTCAGAGTTAGAAGACGCTGACGTGGGCATGCCGCCGAAGGGCCCAAAGAGGCCGAGGTGAAACTCGTCCGGGGCTGCCAACAAGTTGTCGGAGAGAGCCAAGCTCTCCGGTGACTCAGAAAAAGACCTCCTCGCTGTGGGGAGGACGAAGTCGGCGCCCCGAGGGTAAGCCGCCGTCTTTGCATCCCGTCATTTAGTTTGACAAGTTATCTCAAGGCAAAGGGAAACTTACAAAGGCGTCTTTTCTTATGTAGTTCACCGAGGGTAATCCCTAGTGGTTCCTCAAGCGGGTTGCCATCTGCCAGCGGGACTCCAGAGCCCGCTGCTCCTCCCCCAACGCATGACGGGCTAGGGGAGGCAACTTCCACCCTGGCTCCTGACGTCGACACGATGGGGGCCGATGCGGTGGCCATCATGGCCGAGGTCGACACCTCGGCCCAACAAGACCCGGGGGAGAAGCGCCCCATGGTCATCGAAGAGGGGCTGGGCCAGTTATTGGCCCAGCCGACATCCACCTCGGATCCGCCACCCCAGGTGGAGACTACCCGGGTAGATGCATCCAAGGCCATCCCTCCACCCCAGCCAACTGTCCAAGGACGGGCTGGCGCGGGGTGGGCCGAGGAGATGGAGGACGCCCTGAAGGGCTCCTCCATCAAGGAAGAGCACTGTGCCTTGATAGGCGCGGTGCTACAGGGCTACCGGTCTGCAGGGGCCGGCCTGCATGAGGTTTTCAAGAACCTCATAGCAGGTTTCGAGGTACGCTTTCTATCTGCGCATTCAGTCTCAATTGTTTATTTGAGCTTTTTTTTTTAGTTATGAGTTTGCCCGAGGACATAAGAGTATAGCCTGCTAAAGGGCTTAGTGAGTGAGTAGCCCCCGAGCCCGAAGTCGATTTCAAGAAACCGGCATTGGGGTCGTTTGGTTAAGTAGGAGCCCGTTTAAGTAGCCCCCAGGGCACTGCTTGAGGTAGCCGTCCTGGAACCTTTTAGTGAGTTAACTGTTCCCTTTGTAATAAGGATCTTTTTTGTGCCAGGTTTCGACCTCGGTTCCGGACTCCGTCTTCGAGGAGATCGCGGAGATGAACCGGAAACTCGAGCGGTCTCAAGGTAAGCAAGTTTAAACTTGCCCTGTACTTTGAACGAAGGAGGTATGGTATGTGTTGTTAAAGAAAACAACTAAGGCCGAACTGTTTTGACAACAGGAGCGTTAGCGGAGTTGGAGACGCTCAAGGCCGAGCTCGAAAGGGCTCGGCAGGAGGTGCGGCAGAAGGAGGCTGCTGCCACCGCGGCAGAGAAGGCCCGGGCCGCCGAGAAGGCGGCCGGGGAGAAGCACCAAGCGCGGGTGCTAGAGGTTGAGGAGACCCTGAAGGGCGTGTTTGAAGCACGCGACAAGCTTCAGGAGGAGGGGCAACGAACTAAGGAGGAGCTCGAGAAGCTTCAACTTGCCCACTCCGAGCTCAAGACCTCGGCCCGAGCTGACCGCGAGGTGCTCCAGCAAGTGGAGCAAATCGCCTCGGGTAAGCTATTTTTGCTGCAGTGTTCATTTGGCAGCAAAGTGTGTGTCGAGCTCACCCAGTTATGGCATTCCGCAGAGGTCTTTGTGGATCTTCCGCAAAGCGCGACGGATGCGGTGGCGTACTTCGGCCAGCAAGCGGGCCACGAGGCGGAGAAGGCCTTCTGGGGGCAGTTCCTGGGGTCGCCGTCCGCACAGCTGCTGAATCATCGAGTGAAGCAGCTGGTGGAGTTGTTTCGTATGATGAGACCGGCGCTCCAGGACCTCTGCATCGCGCTGTGGCCTGCCGAAGCCATGCTGAAGAGCCTCTTTGGCCTTACAGCCCATCTCCAAGACGTCGTGCCTTGCATGAACCGCTGGAAGAGGTCCGCGTGCTTTGAAGGAGCGCGGAGGGCGTACGCCTGTGTGAAGACGCACTTCCGAAAGGTTGATGCGGTTACATGTGCCACGGGCCCTCCTGCCAACAAGCCGCGCACCGCCGAGTAGTTCTTCACCGAGGTGGAGGCGGGAGCTCATACCACAGAAGCCATGTGTCCAAAGGACACTATGTATTTCTAGATAGTACTTTGGAATGCCGAAGTGTATGATGTATAAAACTTTATCTTTTGGTTGAATGAAGATGGTCTTTAAATTCCATGTGTGTTGTTTTATAATTAATTTTTCCTCCGATATGACTATTTTAAAATGAGAGTGGCCAGTCGTCGACTTTAGCCCCAGTGTATGTCATACAAAGGGTGTTCCTTAAGGCACGCTTGACCCTTAGCCAACGTCTCGGTACCCGGAGGTGGTCGGTGCTTTATAGGAACTAGGCAATCAGACCATATTGGCTTTATACCTTTCACTTAGTCATAGGAGTTTGACTGTGGGGGCTGATGACCAGCCCCCGGTGTATGAAGTGTTCGGCCAGGTCGGCCGGGGTCTAGGCCATGACACACTTCGGCTAGGAATGAAAGGCCTTCGTTTAACATGGGTGATCTCTATCGTCACATCGCTTGACGCGGTCTACGGATGGCGGACCAGTTTACGCATACCTAGATAGTCAGTTTTCAGCTTTCTCCACTGAGGCGCTATGCCAATTGACCTGGCAGCGCAATCGCAGTGGTTCTCCCATTACGCCCTTAGCCAAATTCATCGGAAACGTAAGGGGTACACATAGGAGCCGGGCAACCCAACTATGGACCAAAATCTAGGTTCGAAACTGATGCATATAAGGCCAAAATCCGAGACGCCGAATAATTCGGACTTGTTATACAATTGTATCTTTTTTAGAGAACTTCTTCGCCCCACATGGGTCATGCTGATAAAGAAATATGATAGAGACCTTGCAGGGGTATAGCTTCTTTATTTCATAATTTCAAACGTGTACATGCCCAGTTGCGGCAAGAGGAATTGAAAGAATACAATGTAAAAAAGTAAAGAAGAAAGAGGAAGAAACAGGGCGGATAATTGCTAATGGATTTTAAAGAATCCGGGCCGCTACCTGCCGCACGTCTGCATGTCCGAGCTGTTGACCAGATGTTCACCATTGACGGTGAGGAATTTGTGAAGGTTGATGCCCTTCCGGCCCTTTATACACTTCAAGTGTTTGATTGACCGAGCTCCTTTAGAGGAGGCATTGCCGAAGTCCACTCTGCAGTTGAAACCCCATGTACGTAGTCATATTTGGCTGTTTCTTTTACAGAGACTTGCGTTTGCAGGGGCTCGAAGCCACGTCTTTGCTTGGTTGAACCGTGCCGACGTTTGAGTAAATGTTTGGCTCCTCGACGGCCCAGGGAATCTTCAGGGCGAAATTATGCACTCTGGGGACGTAGTGCCCACTCCAGAGAGGGCACGGGAGGAGCCCGTATCCCTATTTCGGGTGCGGGGGTACCTGGCCGAGGTCGATTTGTGCAGCCCGGTCGCGCTTCAAAGAGCGGGCGGCGCGTTTATCGCTGCGGGCTGCCTCCTCGGACGCCTGTACCTCGGCTACGAAAGCCGCGGTCTGTTCCTCTGTCCGGAGTGAACGTTCGGTGTTACCATTAATTGTGATAACGCCGTTAGTTCCCGGCATTTTGAGCTTGAGGTAGGCGTAATGCGGGACTGCATTGAAACACGCGAAGGCTGTGCGCCCTAAGAGCGTATGGTATCCACTTCGGAAAGGTACGATATCGAAGATTAACTCCTCACTTCTGAAGTTCTCGGGCGAGCCGAAGACTACCTCCAGGGTGACTGTTCCGGGACAGCGGGCTTCGACGCCCGGAATGACACCTTTAAAGGTGGTGGAGCTTGGCTTGATCCGAGATGAGTCGATGCCCATCTTCCGAACTGTGTCCTCGTAGATGAGGTTGAGGCTGCTTCCTCCGTCCATCAGGACGCGTGTTAGACGATAACCATCAACAATGGGGTCTAGGACGAGTGCCGCCGATCTGCCATGTCTGATGCTGGTCGGATGATCGTGCTTGTCAACCGTGATAGGGTAAGCCGACCATGGGTTATACTTCGGGGCGACGGGCTCCAGCGCATACACATCCCGAAGTGCATGCTTCCTTTCCCTTTTAGGGATGTGGGTGACATAGATCATATTGACCTCTATTACCTCGTCAGGAAACTTCTTTTGGCCTCCATTATTGGGCTGCCGAAGTTCATCCTCGTCTTTGCTGTGGTGTTGGGTTTTACTCTGACCCTCTGCTGCTATCTTGCCGGCTTGTTTAAAGACCCAGCAATTCTTGTTTGTGTGGGTCGCTAGTTTTTCCTGGGTGCCGTGAATTCCACATGGGCGGTCCAGGAGCCTATCAAGCTGGCTAGGTCCATCTTTGTTCCCTTTAAAGGTTTTTCTTTTCTGCCCAGATTTAGGTCCGGTGAACCCTGTGTTGACCGCAGCGTCTTCCGTATCGCTTCCGCAATTTTTATACCTGCGCTTATTTTTGTTGCACTTGGGTTTTCCATTGGCGTCACGAGTTTCCGAGGTGCCTGCCTCGCCGTTATGAGTACTACGGGCGAGCCAGCTGTCTTCTCCCGCGCAAAAGCGAGTCATCAGTGAGGTCAGGGCCGCCATAGTCCTCGGCATATCCTGGCCGAGTTGACGAGCCAACCATTCATCTCAGATATTGTTTTTAAATGCGGCAATGGCCTCGGCTTTGGAGCGTTCTATGATCTGGTTCTTCTTGGTGAGGAACCTGTTCCAGAATTTCCGGGCTGATTCGCCTGGCTGTTGGGTGACACGGTGAGGTCATCAGCATCCGGAGGTCGGACATATGTGCCCTGGAAGTTTGCTCGAAAAGCGTCTTCTAGGGCCTCCCAGCTGCCGATGGAGTGAGGAGGGAGGCTATTAAGCCAATGCCTTGCCGGCCCCTTTAGCTTGAGCGGCAGATATTTAATGGCGTGGAGATCATCTCCGTTGGCCATGTGTATGTGTAGGAGGAAACCCTCGATCCAAACTGCTGGATCCGTGGTGCCATCGTATGACTCTATATTGATGGGCTTAAATCCTTCCGGGAATTGATGTTTCTTCACCCTGTCTGTGAAGCAGATTGGGTGAGCCGGACCTTGGAACCAAGGAGCATCTCGTTGGAGGTCGGGAGAAAGCCATGAGTAGGCTTGATCTCGGGCACGGCCGTTCCTGTCCACCCAGGCATCGTAGCCATCGAGCCCAGTGGGCGCGCGTCCCCTTGATCCGTAGATGGACCGAGGGGGAGCCCTGTTTTCCTCAATGCGACGTCTAGCGTCGTGAGGATCTAGGTAATCCACGGGGTCCTTGCCATAATGGCGTGGAGGTGGCCGTTCACTGAGGTCTTCACATCTTGGCCTGTCTCGGCCTCTAGGGGGTCGGTCGAGGTCGTTAGCGAGCTCCTTGTCGAACTCCGGCGAGAGACGCCTACGTGGGTATGATTTCGGTGCACTATGGCGCCGGTTCTCCATGTCTAGCTCGGCTGAGAGCACTTCGATCCACTTTTCATTTAGTGCATCAGTGTTGGCCTGCAGCTGCTGCTGCTTGCGTTTCACGCTCCGGTCGGTCGCAACAAGGCACCGCTGGAAGCGCTCTTGTTCAAAAGGGTCTTCGGGGACGATATAGTCCTCGGTACCGAGGCTTTCGTCCTCCTTGGATTCCGGCATGTAGTTGTCGTCGGCCCCTTCAAAGAGGTCATCGGGATATGAGTCCCTAAGAAGTCGGTCCGGTCTGCCGTTCCTTACTGGAGAGGCTTGAACGTCCTCTTCTCGGTTCCCGGCATCGCCGTCCTCCCCGTCGCCGTTATTGGCTGTCGCGTCATTACCACTGGGTTCCCCATTAGGACCCCTTCGGCGTCTTCGCCGACGTCTTGGAGGAGATTTGGGGGTGTCCACCATGTAAACATCGTTGGTGGACGTGGCGGTCCACCTGCCCGCGTTTACCGGGGGCAAGGTGTTCTCGATGGGGCCATCAGCATCCACCTCCATGTCTGAGGCCTCGCCATAGTACAGCACATCGGTTAAATCATCGACCATGGCGACTAGGTGGGTGGTGGGTCGGATGTAAATTTCCCTATCGTCGGCTTTAAGTCCGATCTGATTGTAAACCGAAGTCTTGCCGTCCAAGATGGACATGCTTTGGATGCGGTCAAGCATCTCATTGAGGTGAGATAACTCTTCGGGATTCATTAACGCGCCATAGGTAAGGCTGACTCGAAGTACGCCCGGCGTGTAATCGGATGCGTTTTCGGTACGAAGAGAATCCGAACATAATTCTGAGTTCTGTGCCAAAGTCGGTTCTAGCACTGACGTTATTTTGGGAGTGGGAGCCGGATCCATCTCCGGACTGGAGATCGGAAGGAAACTGGCCGGAGTGGTGGCGTCAGGGGTCAAAAGAGGCGCCGCGACAAAGTTTGGTTCTGGAGTTGAACCTCCAGAACCGATCGAGCTCCCAATCCGGCCGGGAGTCAATCCCGATAGGATGAGTTGACCATGGGAATCCGCAGTGTATTCGAGGCCACCGAAGGTCACGATCCGACCTGGGGCGTAGTTCTCAACAGAGGTCAGATGACCCGTCGAGTCGGCACGAAATACCATGCTACCGAAGACAAAGAGCTGGCCGGGGACGTAAACGTCCCCGTGGCCGTTGGCGCAGTTGATCTGCAGGTGAGCCATCGATCCTTCTGGTGATCGCGCAACGGAACTCTCAATGAAAGCACCAGTGTCGGTGTAAAAACCGGCAGACCTCGGGGTAGGGGGTCCCAAGCTGTGGATCTCGGATCGGTGGTAGCAAGGACAAGGGAGACGATGTTTTACCCAGGTTCGGGCCCTCTTGATGGAGGTAAAACCCTACGTCCTGCTTCTGTTTATATTAATGGAGATGTATCGAATACAGAGTTGATCTACCTCGAGATCGTAATGTGTATCTAGCTTCTAGGGCTAGGTGAGTGATATTGTGTTGATGTCCCCCCTACGGGCTAAACCCCATGGCTTATATACACGCCAGAGAGGGTATCTAGGGTTACAAAGTCGGTATCTAGGAGAGAGGCGGCAGGTAGGGCTGGACGAAAAGCTCGTTACTCGCGAGCTTAACGAGAACTCGGAAGCTCGACTCGTTAAGTCTCGTGCTCATTAGTTAATGAGACGAGCTGAACATCAATTTTAGCTCATTAATATTAACGAGCTTAACGAGCTAGCTTGCGAGTTTAACGAGTAGCTCGTTTGGCTCGTTATTTTTCATATCAGTACTTTTTAGTTTTTACTAAATGCAAATGCTTAGCTCAGCCCGGCCCAATGGACATTGGTCGACTACAGCCCATCTCCTCCCAGTCCCCCACATTCGCATCTGGACAATTGATGAAGAGAACTAGAGAAGTACAGAACAGATACGAAGAGACGAGAGGAGACTACGGAGCTTAACGAGTACTTGTGAGAGCTCACGAGCTTAACGAGTATTTAACGAACCGAGCCGAGCATGAGTTTGAGCTCATTATTGTTAACGAGCTTAACGATCATGAGCTTAATGAGCACGAGCTTAACGATCACGAGCTTAACGAGCCGAGTAGCTCGTTAGTCCAGCCCTAGCGGCAGGAGAGATCTTGGAGTATACGTCAAGTCTTCGGTAGAGACAATCTCGATCACGCTTCCCGTGTACGGTCTCCGGAGTCCATCTTGATCACGTACAAGGGCCCCTCGGCCCATCTGAGGAGACGGGCCAGCTAGGCTAGCACCCCCTAATCCAGGACACCATCAACTAGGTCAATATGTTAGTCCATGAAAATCATATAAAATCTATATAAAAGTGCACCAAAATCATACAAAACTATAATAAACATGGCATGAATACTTCATAAATTATAGATACGTTGGAGACGTATCACTAGTTCATTCTTAGAGGGCTACGACGATGACGATGACCAAGCTGCACACACTTATGACTCCTCTCAGATAGTGTTTCAGACTCCACGGCCACCACCCATGCAGGAGTCACAGACCGTGAAAGATGAGCCTATCTACGGCCGTGGTTATCGTGAGCCTCGCCCACCGGCTCGGCGCTTATCGCCACGACGAAGCACAACCGGAAAGAAGCAAACAACATGGTAAACACACAAGCATAAACATGGCATGATGCACAACCAAATATGATGCATGACAAGGTTAAGTGTTGTTTAAACATGGCTAGAGATGAAGCATGATTAAACTACCTATCTAGGCAATTTAAATGAGGCCAGAAACAACCAAGAACAATTCCGGAAAATCCCCATATGTAAATTTCGAATTTGGTACTGTTCTGGTTAAAACACAATTTTAAAGTTGTTAAACATGCAAAGCAAGTGCACCATGCTAATCTACACATTTTTCCACCCCATTTACATATAAAGTTAATTTAATTCGAAGCTACGGTTAATTAGTTATGAAATAAACCATTTTAACATATCATTAATCAATTTTTAATTCAATCAACAATTTAAAGGTTGTTAACATGCATGAGGATGACATATTCAAGTTATGCACAATTTTATGAAAACATTGACATATATTATGACATGAGGCAGTTGTCGCCATGGCGGGAAGAAATGGGTGTCACGGTGGCGATAACGGAAATGGTGCCACGGCAACATTCCGATGATCCGGCAGCTCGTTGAGATGCCGGTGCAAAGGATCTAGTGTGCGGATGTGCAAAACATGCAAGAGATGGTGGGGTGATCCCGGTTACCGGGTTCCCACGTGACGATGGCATGGAAACGGGGAACGTGCATTAAACAATACGGACACAATGCGAACACGGGCGGTCGTCTCGACGGTTATACCTTCGAAGCGTGCATTTCGGGGCGGAACGGTTCGATGTGGTCTAGTGAAAGTAGAGGTGCACGTGCCAAAGAGGAAGTTGGCGCTTCCAAGATCTTCGGAAGTCGTCGTCGAACTTGATGAAACCCACGGCGACGGTAGTGGTACACAAGTCTTCGGTGACGGTAGTCGTACTAGGCGTCGGGCGTCGAGGTACTTGGCGTTCTTGGTGATTCCGGAGACGGCGGTAGAGGTACTTGACGCATCACCGTGTAGTTGTACTCGGGTCCTTGGGGCATCGGCGGTAGTCGTACACGATGATGGTTGTCATTTGAATTCGTAGCAGTGCAGTCGTTCTGTGAAGAGGAACTTGGCGCATGCGAGGTCTTGGCGACGGTAGTGGTACACTTTCGGAGTGGGACTTACGAATTCCGAAGGGGTACTTGGCGATCCAAAAATGATCCTGTTCGAGGAGGTCTCAGTTTTGGCGGTCTTGAACCCAACAATTACGGGGTGGACTTGGCATCTCCGTGTGGTGCAAAGGCCGGCAGGAACTTGGAACAATCCTGGCCATGGCATGGTGGTTTCGAAGCCGGTGTCAACGAGGACAATCTGATGGTGATGGAGGCAAAACGGCAGGCCAGGGAACTCGTAGAGCAGCTGCGGGAGGTGCACGGAGGCTGTGTAAGGGCGCAGCCGCGGCGGGGGTGCCCATGGGCGCCAGTGGCTGGCGGTAGGGGAGAAGGGTGCGAGGGTCTCGGCAAGGAGGTGAAGCAGAGGGCGGGCACATGCGGCAGGCGGAAGGAGAGGAAGAAAGAAGGCGTTGGGAGCGGCTGGGGCGGCGCGCCCGGAGACCGAGAGGTGGCAGATTGCAGGGCCGGCCGCGGTGGTCGAGCAGGGAGGCGTACGAGGAACTCCTCTCCTCGGGCGAGCTCGCAACGATGGCAGGGGTGAGGGGCAGGCGCGAGGAGGCGAACCGGAAGAGGAGAAGGAAGGGGTGGCCGGAGGCGGAGTGGCCTGGCGTGGTTCGGCGGTCGGACGGGCCGGGCGGCACACGGACGAAGCGGAGGCGCGGGGATGAGGGGATCAGGCGCGCGGGCGTGCGGGCTCTCGCTCCTCGGCCTGAGCGAGTGGCGGCGCTGGAGGAGGGAATCGAGAGGAGAGCGAGGATCGGGCTAGGGTTATAGGGATCTGGGATGCGGCTGGGCCTATTGGCCGGCTGGGCTGGAGGAAGGCCAGCGAGAGAGAAGGAGAATTGGGCAAGCCTGGTTATCTCTCTCTCCCCCATTCTCTTTTCTTCGACCAGAAAACATGGAGGAAAAGAAAAGCAATGGTAGAGATGAAATTTGGCAGAGCTGAAGATACTTATGGAGTCCTGGATTTATGCCCAATTTAAATAAAATGCTTTCGTAATTTTTAGAGACTGAAAATTAAATCAAGTTTGAATTTAATTCAAACTTGAGCGAATTTTGAATCCAACCAAAACATGCCCAAAAGAGCTGAAAATGGGAGGAGTGTATAATGGAATAGAATAGGGAATTTAGAAAATTAGTGGACATTTATTTGAGCCAGGAAAAAATGTCACTTGAGATAAATTGATAAAATGACAGAAAAAGAAGCTAGGATGGGGTTTTGAACTTGATGATGATTGAGTTGGTTTGGCGGCCAAAGCAAGAGGCAAGAGGCAAGATGAAGGTAAGGGAAAGGAGTTGCAAAGCACAAGATCAAGAGAAGAAGGAAAAAAAAACAATCTCAACAATATGAAGATGATGCATGATGCAAAAATAAAATAAAACACACATCACAAGCACACAAGCAAGAACATATCACAAAATAATGGAGGTCATGTGGAGCGTCGGTCTCGGGCTGTCACACCTCGCCTTGTCACGATGCGCGCCGCGGGTTGCAGGAATGAACCGAGCCTTTTTCTATAAAAAAATCCACGCATGACTGGTATACGAAAGGTCACACGGGAGCTGAAATGTTTTTGCTGTAGTGGATATTGAATACGAACGTTGCACACTTCGGCTGTTGTCTGTTCGTTTCGCCTCACATCTCTTCATTTCATCTCCCATCGCTGCCAGTTCGTCTCCACCTCCTATGCCTATAAAAGAGAGGTCGCTCCTCTCCAGAGAGACACGCCAGAACAACATCTGCCTCACGCCATCGAGTTCCAAGCACTGAGCTACTGCTAGGTTCTTCCCCATCCTGGCTTGCGGCGTGCACCACAGGCTGGGACAGTTTGCCTTCAAGTCCCCACCACTTCGAGTCCTGTATGGGAGAAGGGTGATAATGTCTTTGGGAAGCGCTCTACGCGACTACTGAATCCTTCATCACGGTTGTGATGGCCGCTGCCAATCTCTTCCCAAACGACGACTACTTCCCCGATGTCGACAGTCTCTTCGATGACATCGGCGACAACAATGCCAACGCCAAAGCCAATGCTACCGCCGCTGCTCAGTACGTGTTCATGGTTTTTCCTATTCGAGATCTTGCTAGAGTTTCTTGTTCTAGCATTTTTCCTAGATATTTTTTGTTCATATTCACTACTTCGGATGCTATTTGCCTATTACTAAGTGAACACAATGTGTTGATATTATTTAACCGTTTTTGTACCGATTTGTTTTCATGCATTTTTCATATGTTTCAGTAATGAAATCATAATGGCTTAATATGCTATAAATTATTCACAATAAGGGAACTCGAAGATACCTCACACATGGGCGGACCTAGGAACAAAATCGAGAGGGGGCAATAATGTATGACTAGGCAATTGTCCTTATAATGTAAAAGGGTCTGTCTAGGATACATCTAGATGTGCCCTAGTTATTGCACATCTAAGTGACTCAATCAAACTAGAAATAAAAAGAAAAAGGACAAAAGAAAATGCTTGCACAAATATTAGCGTAAAATCAATGACATAGGACTTAGATGTGCTTTAGCAAAACTGAATGTAAAACTATGCTCAATCACTTCATTCTTCATGAAATAACCAAATTCATTGCCAAAAGAAAAAAAAATCAACAATTTAAAGCAAAATGACTTACATCAGTATGTCAATATCTTGTTTCGAAATCGCAAAAGAGAACATTGAGATATTGTCTAACAATCTAATGTACAACCTGCAAGAAATTTTAAGCGTGTCAGTCTAGATTAAAGTTGTACTAAAATTTACATCATATGAGAAAATATTTTGAACCGATCTAGTCATCTAAATCGGTAAATTATACACATAAGTTGTTGATACTAATATGGTTTCTACAAAGGAATTGCAAACGCACAAAAAATTTCGAAAAGAAAGAACCCTAATGATCTGCTATATGGCTTACTGGATGCAAATTAGAATGCTGAAATTGCAGAATCGGTGATGCGGCTGTGTTGCGGCGGCGGCGTACTGCGTACAAGCGCCAGAGATGGGCGACGGCAGGTGCTTATTGCCGGCCGCGAGTCGAGCCAGAGACTGCGTGCTGCCGCGATCGCGCGAGGGGCAGTTTCGGGCGGCTCCGCGGCTGCCGTATCGTGCGTTCGTTATTTTCTGTGCGTGCGTGGACTAGGGGTCTAGGGTTCGAAGTGTAGGCTGTTTCTTGGTGATGGGCTTCTTATAGTCTTTTCAGAGATTTATAATATATGGGCCTTTGAAAAATAAAAGACTGAGTGGGGGCAAAGTAATGGCCCAAGTGGGGGCATACGTAGCTTGGTAGGATTAACGTATGCGTACGAAGGAAAATCGAGTGGGGGCAGCTGCCCCCACAACCATCAACGTGCGTCCGCCCCTGACCTCACACATTGTTGCGGAAATTAGTTGCAGCATACTTCAATGATATTTTGTTATATGAACGTGGATATTTGGATTAATAATGCAAGAAATAAAACTAAAAATACACATGATTACTGTGTAATTATAATATATATTTTTAATATAAGCATTATAATATAATTAAAACATTCGAGCCATTTGCATTCATGGCCATATGTTAGATGGGAATTTTTTCTATGGATGGTTGCATGTTGAGATGATATAGTTTCATGCTGAGATAAATATGTTAGTGGGGATCATTTACTTAGTCATATAGGATGTATGATAAGAAGATAGTAAATTATTTAATGATTGACAACTAAACTTATTAATTTTAGATGGACTAATAGTGTATTCTGGAATAGAAATAAATACTTAAGGTGTTGCCGGCCCTATTGTACAAAAGGCCACCGTCCTACTTCTGATGAATGTCATGATCTAGATCTATCCACCTAAGTCAACTTCCAAACATGGACGACTTGAAGTAACGTCCATGTGCATGGCGCCATTTAGGTCGATGATCCGTACCCAGATGTATGTAATCAAGTGGTAGCTAGCTAGTTTTATTTTAGTAAATATATGTACAATTACATTCTTACCCTACGTTTGGTGGTTTAAATATAGCAAACGGACTCCGAAAGATGCCAAATTTTCACATGAAGTGTAATGGTGTATATTGTGTATAGAAAAAAAACTTTCAATGCCAACGGATGAAGCATCGGTCACATCGCCTTCAAACCACACATGTTTCCTGTGGAAACCTTGTTTCTTCCTTGGAGATCATCTAGTTTCCATAGGTAGTACGACATCACTTTTGCGAAACCTTATCAAATTTTTACCACGCACTACAGAAAACATATTATGATATCATGCCAAGTTTCATGCTTTCCGGAGTTTGCTTGAATATTTTGGAATTAAAAAACCAAAAACCTCCTTGTTCAGGGTCAAGTCTGGACACCCACATGTTTGGTATTGCTTTTATTTTTCTCGTATAAGGCTGAAACATAGACTCAAGAACACAAACATGAATTTTCAACCCAAATTTTCCAGCTTCTCATGACTTGCAGTTCAAATTTGAATTATATTTCTTAAATGTCTAGAAATGCACTTAATGACTTACATATAGCAAATGAACTCTGAAAGATGCAAAATTTTCACACGGAAAGTTGATACGTCTCCAACGTATCTATAATTTATGAAGTATTCATGCCATGTTTATTATAGTTTTGTATAGTTTTGGTGCACTTTTACATGGCTTTTATATGATTTTTATGGGCTAACATATTGACCTAGTGCCCAGTGCCAGTTGTTGTTTTCTGCTTGTTTTTGGTTTTCCAGAAAATCCATATCAAATGAAGTCCAAATGCAGCGAAATTTTTTGACGATTTTTTCTGTAAAGAAACAGACCCAGGAAGCTTTGGGGAAGCAACAGAAGACTCACAGGGGCCCCACAAGCCACCTGGGCGCGCCCACCCCCCTGGGCGCGCCCTGGTGCCTCGTGGGCCCCCTGTGGCCCCTCTTCACGTGATTCCAACGCCAAAAATTCTTATAAATAGAGAAACCCCCAGAAATAACCCGAGAACTTCGACTCCGCCGCCGCCAGAATCAAGCCAAGTGAAGCCTTTGGGATAGTGTGGATGATAGTTGACTTGATTCTGTGCAAAAACAGAAACTTTTGCGCCCAGTTCTGGAATTACCATAAATCACTGGAGCATCGAAAAATTCTGAAATTTTTACACATTATTGATACACAAATTTCCTACGTTTTCCTAATTTTTCAGAATTTTTAGAGTTACAGAAGTAGGGTCATTGTTCATATCATTACAGACTGTTCTGTTTTTGACAGATTCTGTTTTCAATGCATAGTTTGCTTGTTTTATAGTTTCTATGGCTTATATTGGTCAATATAAATTGTAGGGTACAGTAGGAATTGTGTGAGAACAATTATTAATCTTGTCTTGACAGTACCAAAGTGAATGATTTGCTATTTATCATACTAACCTATCTCACGAAGTTCCGTTAAGTTTTGTGTTATTGAAGTTTTCAAGTTTTGGGTGAGATATCGATATGAGGAGAATAAGGAGTGGCAAGACACTAAGCTTGGGGATGCCCAAGGCACCCCAAGGTAATATTAAAGTAATACCCAAGCAACTAAGCTTGGGGATGCCCCGGAAGGCATCCCCTCTTTCGTCTTCAACACTATCGGTAACCTCACTTGGAGCTATATTTTTATTCGTCACATAATATGAGTTTTGCTTGGAGCGTCATTTTATTTTGTTGAGATTTTCTTGCTGTCATCAATAATCATGTTTTGTATCTTTTAGTTCAATAAAATGCCAATTATAGCCTTTACCATGCTCAGTTTACAAGTTTATGTGTTGCTGTTTGAAAACAGAAAGTTTTATGTTATGTCCAGAATATTCCTGAATAGTCAGAACATGATAAAAATCTGAATTTTTTACACAGTAAGCATGCATGAGTTATCTGTCATGTGGTAATTTTTCAGAATTTTTGGAGTTAGTGAAGTATGAATTCTTATTCACCCTTTACAGACTGTTCTGTTTAGACAGATTGCTGTTATGTCTGCATTGTTTGCACATGTTTGCTTGTTTAATAATTGTATTTGAGGATAGGAGTATTAAATATGTAGAGGCATTTAGTATGCAATGTTAAATAATAATTTTAGTAATTTTTTACATTAGAGAATGATAAGGTTTTGCATTGATTTATACTAACTTATCTCACGAGTTCTTGTTGAGTTTTGTGTGGATGAAGTTTTTGAGATTTAGGGAAACCGTGATATGAGAGGAATTAAGGAGACACAAGAGCTCAAGCTTGGGGATGCCCAAGGCATCCCAAATTAATATTTCAAGAATTCTCAAGCATCTAAGCTTGGGGATGCCCCGGTAGGCATCCCACCTTTCTTCATCAACAATTATCGGTTAGTTTCAGTTGAGCCTAAGTTTTTGCTTCTTCACTTGAGTTGTGCTATTCTTGGTGTGTCCTTTTATTTTCATTTTGCTTTCTGTTTGAATAAAATCCTTGGTTCTGAAATCTTGAATTGGAGAGAGTCCTCACATAGCTACCTATTTACTTAACTACTCATTTGATCTTCACTTATATCTTTTTGGAGTAGTTTGTCATTTACTCTTGTGCTTCACTTATATCCTATGAGTAAATTGTTGAATGAATTGAATATCATAAAGTTGAAATTATATGTGCTTCATATGCTTGTATCATGCCTAGTAGTAATTTCACATTTGGTTTAGAAAGTAAAATCTATTGAAGTTTGACAACCACAATATTGGTCATACAAGCAATTCATGAATGATTAGTATAAGGAAGAGAACTTTCACATATAAAAATATTATCTTGGACATCTTTTATGATTGTGAATACCCATCAATTATTTTCAAACTTGAGCAAATTAGTCGAAGTTGGACAAGAAAGACAACGTAATGAGTTATGTTTGGGTATATTTGCATAGA
This sequence comes from Elymus sibiricus, assembly GCA_039707655.1. NCBI lineage: Eukaryota > Viridiplantae > Streptophyta > Magnoliopsida > Poales > Poaceae > Elymus > Elymus sibiricus. The sequence continues at coordinate 34,464,980 of CM077674.1, forward strand.
AGTTATATTGTTATGGATCCTCCAACATGTGGTGCTTGCTTAGGATCTTTTGCTAGCCAAAAATTTGTACTAAGTAGAGATACTACTTGTGCATCCAAAAACCCTTAAACCCAGTTTCTTCCCATGAGTGTCCACTATATCTACCTATGGATTGAATAAGATCCTTCAAGTAAGTTGTCATCGGTGCAAAAAGCAATAAAAATTGCTCCTAAAATATGTATGATCTTTTATTGCAAGGGAAAATAAGCGTTGTACGAACTTGTGATGGTAAAGAAATAAAAGCGACGGACTGCATAATAAAGGTTGCTATCACAAGGGGCAATATAACGTGACGTTCCTTTGCATTAAGGGCTTGCGCATCCAAATATAAAAAGCGCATGACAACCTCTGCTTCCCTCTGCGAAGGGTCTATCTTTTACTTTATGTATTTACTTTTATTCAAGAGTCAATACTATTACTTCTCATTTCAACCTTAATTATTCTCTAGTTGGCAAGCATCATGTGGTGGGGAAAGATCCAGGCACATATGGCCAGTCAAATATATTTGATCATGATGTAGGAGATATGCCCTAGAGGCAATAATAAATGTTATTGATTATCTCCCTGTTCATAATTAGGTTTATGTTCCATGCTATAACTGCTATGGTTCTCGAGTCTGCAATAACCACGAGGCTCGGAGGAAGACTCATATGCACGTGTGGAATAATAAACGGTAAAATGTATTCCTAGTATGGCCTCTAAGACTGGCTCAAGTATTGCATGATGATCCTGTTTTCCTGATCATGGGCATGCCTATGCCGGCAATTTTGAGGGCACAATGTTAGAAGAACATTTGTGTTGAATCGACCCGAATTGATGTTATGCTATGAGATTCATTCGTCACTAGTTAATGGTTTATAACACAGAGATGGTTAACGTTTGCATGATTCCTTAGACCATGAGAGTATCGAGTTTCTTCATGCTTGCTTCATGAACTTTGGGGTTTGTTAAACGTCATCCGTAAATGGGTGGCTATTACGGCGGCTTACGGGTTCATGGAAAAGTATGTCAAGTAACTTGATAGCTCAAGATTGGGATTTGCTCCTCCGTCGATGGAGAGATATCTCTGGGCCCTCTCGGTGTTACGGTATCCATCATCGTCTGGCCAGACACTTTGTGATTTGATCACGGGGATGCCGGAACACGGGTACGAGAAAAGAGAACAATACCGGTAACGAGGTAACTGGCATAGTGGACAAGTTGTTGATCCACGGGGATGCCAACATGTCTCACCTCGGGTATTTGTAACATATCGCGAAGCAATAGGAATAGCACACGGCAACTGGAGGTTCACTCGAATATTCATTCGTGTGGGTATAGGGGTCAATATGGGCGTCCACGGCTCCGATGTTGATCATTCATCGGAAGGGGTTCCGGGTCATGTCTATACTTCACCGAACCTATAGGGTCACACGCTTAAGGGTCATCTATCTGTTGAATACTAGACAGGGAGTCTGAGAGAAAATCACCAAATAAGTTTCGGACGAAACGGAAATGTTCCGGAGAGGATATCGGAATAGTTCCGGTGAAACTGAAAAGTTGTTTCAGGGTATTCCATAAAGTCAAATTGGTTTCGGCACATGCCTGGAAATTATTGGAAGGTATCAGAATTGTTCCGGTAACTTCTGAGATTTTTCAGAGACAAAAACCGGAAATGTTCCGAACTGCCGGAACCGCTTTAGTTGCTTTTCACAGATGAAAATCACTAAACCGAAAAGTTGTTTTGGAGTACACCATAAAGTCAAAATGGTTTCGGCACATGCCTGATAATTCTTGGAGAGTGCCAGAATCGTTCTGGAAACTTTCTGGAATTTTCCGGGATGAAAACCGGAAATGTTCCGGAGCTGCCGGAACCGCTTCAGATGCTTTTCGCAGATGAAAATCACTAAACCGGAATTGTTTCGGATCGCGTTGAAAATTATTTTAGTGGGTACTGGAAATGTTCTAAGCCCGCATGAATATTTTCAGTTCGAACGGACGCTGAAATATGTCGTCATGAATAGTGAAAGTGCTTTTTGGATTACTTTTTGGAAAGCCACCTTTTTGGGCTTTTGCTCCAAAATATCTTGGAGATGACATGGATGGATGTGGCTGAAATTTCAGCCCCTCCACCCCTCCTTCTCCTATAAATAGAGGTGGAGGGCGCAGCCCAAAGATCATCCATTCTCACATACAAGTGCCATGACATTTCTGGCTTCTCTCTCCCTCCCAGCGAAATAGTTTCGTAGAGCCGAAAGGCTGTCTGGGTTCCGACAGGAACTAGTTCTGGACGACGAAGCCCTGCCGGATAGATGACACCGTATGTGTGCAACTCTGTAGAGAGATCGTAGTTTCGGTCTTAGTTCGAGAGTGCCTCCCGAAGGGCTGTCCGTGTGACCGTCCGAGTTTCGAAGGTCCTCCCGAAGGGCTGTCCGAGTGACTGTTCGAGTTTCGATGGTCCTCCCGAAGGGCTGTCCGCGACACCGTCTGGGGGACTGTCCGACCGCCTCCCGGAGGGCTGTCCGAGGGGCGGATGAGGGTATACATCCTCGCAGTTGGGAGGTTGTAAATCCTAGCTGCGGGGATCTGCACCGCCGATCGTCATCGACTCTACTTCCGCTGCGCTACGAGTCGGTAACGAAAAAGATCAAACCTTGTATGCAGTCTCCATAGTGGTCCTGGGCTGGTGCGTAGGTCGGAAATTTTTTGTTTTCTGCTGCGTTAACCAACAGTGGCATCAAGAGCTGTGCTATGCGTAGATGCAGGTTGCGATCTAGAATACATATAGATGTATGGGTGTTGCACAATATAATTAGGTAGTAGATGAGATCTATTGCTGAAAATTATTTGTGCGGATAGCAGATGAAATCTGCTACCCGATGTTCTTGTTGCTTCCCTTGAATTTGCGTAGTCCTGATCTTGACGGCATGGTGGAATCTCACAAAGTTCTGGCAATCCGCGATCCTTTCATGCTGCTCCTGAGTATGCTGATTGACAGATCAACGAAGTGCTAACAGTTCTTTGGGTTCCACCATAGTTAAAGAAAGATGGATGTTTCGCAGACGAAAGGGCAATGCAGATATGATCTGCACGGGGGTCACGCGTATGACAAAGTTTAGTATGGGGCTCGAGATTTTATTATCTCGTGTTTCATACACCCTGGAAAGTTAATCTAGCAACTTGAATTATCATACTTGATAATGGACGTTGGTAGCTTCGGTTTGTTTCGAAACCTTAGAAGCCACGTAAAACAAGTTTTTGCATGAACCGATTAGAGGCGTCTAACTTGGTTTTGCAGGATGGTTTGCATGTGCATGTGATGTGGTATAGCAGTGTTCATAATAATTTGATTATGTATGAGATGACTATATGATGTAATTTAATTAACATGACCTGCGTGTCATGATTCGGCATGATGGCTGGAGCCATATGATTGCACTTTAATGACCTGCGTGTCAACCTTATGTAATGCACTTATTTTATTAGCTATAGAGATAACAATATTATCTGGTGCATCGACAAGGTGGTGGCAATCTTCGCGAAGGTGAACACCGACGTGAATGCCGAAGACGAAGAAATGAAAGACTTCTCCGTCAGAAAGGGCTATACCATATCATGCTATTATGAATTGCCTGAGATGTTTATCCCTTATGATGTACCCTTCTTGATTGCGCGGTAGTCGCTTTTTATTAGGGTGATCTCTCACAAAATATCAAGTAGTTAGTGTTCTCCCAAGTGTAGCACCGTCACGGCACCTAACTTTTCGGGGTACGACATGTACACATGAGTACGAACGATTAGAGAAGTGTGAGGTGGGTGAGGTCAGACCTCACAGCGAGATCACTTGGTTGTCTTGACGTTCAGGCAGGACAGTCCTAAGCTCGGAACACACGCATCGAAAGATGAACAAGAGTCACATAGAGATGTGATTGGCAAGTTGGCCTACCGATTGAAATTCACGTCATCAGTGATGAACCCGTCAATGGCGTCGAATTGAAATGCGGATCTTGTATCACTCACAATCAATTATGAGAGATATTGATTTGAGTGGGAGCGCACTGTAGAATTAACTTCTTTAATTCTCAGTGCAATTAATTTTGAACACTGTCTAAGTGTGGTTTGCATAATAGTTGTAGAATAATGGCTCGCGTTTCCACCTTCCCTATTAAAATTGAATAGTTGTTAAATATCTGGTTAAAACTTTACGGTTGGTAACGTAATGTGAGGATTGTCCTCAAGAGTGCCGAGAAGGACTTTGTCCTATCGCATGCTTTCGGTATTCTCCCGCTAATGCTATGGATCATGTGACTCTCGTCCTTCTATCCAAAAGCTAGAATTCCTTTTCAGTCAAAGTGCAATATGTTTGCTTCCATGAGACCCGAACTTCGAAAGTTTGGATAGTTATGTGATATTCATGGAATCTGAAAATCATTTTCAGAGAAAGACAAAGGCTAAAAGATATGAGATATCCAAAGCAATGTTTGTTTACAAACTATTAGTAAAGGAGTTTACTATGCATTAGACTGATAAGAGAGGGATCCGGGAGAACGCCTGTCATATGATGAAAGGTGAATAAAACAACAACTTAAAGAGAAAGGAAGTGTCCGAAGGGTGTTAGTAAGACTTTCACGCCTAGGAAGTCCGGGGCTAACGCCACTCTTAAGTTGGGTGTTTCTTCTGAGAGTAGGAGAAATACTAAAAGTTAAACTGTTAGAAGTATAAAGGCAAAAGGATAGAAGACTGGAATATCCACCTCATGTATGAATGTCATACAGGTTTTTGATGTATAGAAGGCTGGTTATAGATATAGTTCTTGGGAATTATGGTTAAACATGTTAATCACTAATTCTTGGGTATTGTGAGTTAATCACAAAGATACCCGCTCGATTGCATTCTGTTGCAACTCGATGTAAGAACTACTATGGCCTGAAAGACTAGCCAGGAATGAGGTTTAGATACACGCAGGGAACATAGTAAATGTTACTATGCCTTCCATAGGTGTATTCCCTATGTATTTACTTTCATAATTCATTTTAGAGTTTCACACTCTAGCCCTTTGCATAAGGTATCTTGCAAGAAGGTTGTTCATAAGAGAACTTTTGATGTTCGGTGTTATGAATAACATAAGGGCCATACTTTCATTATGAATGAGACGTATGTTATGAATATTGATAATAATACATTACCTCTGGGTTTACTTTCATAATTCATTTTAGAGTTTCATACACTCTAGCCCATTGCACAATGTTTGTTGCAAAAGAGTTGTTCATAAAACAACAATTGTTGTTCAGTATTATGAATAACATGAAGGGCCATGCTTCCATCCTAGATGGGATGTATGTTATGAATATTGATGGAAATATGATACATCCATAACACTGATGCTAAATGTCGCAAGACTAAAAGAATACCACACAAGTGTGGCACTGCATTTGGTCACATTGGAGAAACTCGCATGGAAAATTCCATTATGATGGATTTTTGAAGTCATTTGATTTTGAATCATCTGACACTTGCAACTTTCCTCTGAAAAGTGAAGTGACTGAAATACCGTTCACAGGCCATAAGGAACGGGCAAAGAACATATTGGTGATCATACATTATGATGTGTGTAGTCCAATAAATGTTGTTGCAAGTGGTGGATTTATCTATCTTCAGAAATGACTCAAGTAGATATGTGGATATTTACTTGTTGAGACGTAAGTCTGGATCTTTTGAATTCATTCATAAGGTTTTCAAAAATGAAGTAGAAGTTGTTGTAACAAGAAAATTATGTTTCTACAATTCGATTGTAGAAAGGAATATTTGAGTTACAAGTTTAGCGAATGTCTGATGAGTTGTGAAAGGGGTTTTCATAACTTGCACCTCCCGGAACACCACTGCAAGTGGAAAGTCCGTGAAGATGTAATCGAACCATTCATGACATGGTAAGATCAAAGATGACATAAATAAATTTGCCATTATCCCTTTTAAAGTGATGCTTTAGAGACTGCGGCTTTTACACTGAAAAGAGCTCCATCGGGTCTGTTGAAATGACGCCATGGTATGGTACGCCCAACCATGATATATCCTTTCTTAACATTTGGAATATGGGGCTTGTGTAAAAGGTTACAAACCTATTCCAAATCAGACAAGTGCTACTTTGTAGGTTATCCCAAGTCATTGGGTATTCCCCCACCACTATACCGAGGCAAAGGATTTTGCCACAAAACGGTATGCTTTTAAAGAGAATAGTTCTTACAAAAGGTGAGTGGGAGGACAGTGCAACTCGACGAGATAACCAGTATCTTCGTCATCAGATCAAAGGAAAGGAACCTTGGAAGTGATTCCGGAGTTTCCTACTGCGACTGATACGGAAGTCTCTACAATAAAATGTATGGACTTCGGTCGAACTTGCAGCTGAACCACGTAGGCAAAGCTCGTGCAAACCTATCAGGTGCGCAAACGAGATATTGTTGTTAGACAATAGTATACCTACAATACACAAGGAAGCGTTGATGGGCCCTGACTCCGGAATTGGCTAAATGCCAATACAATCCGAGATAGTTTCCATATAAGTGATTCGAGATTAAAATCTTGATACACCTTTCGGAAGACTTAGAGTCTAACGAATATTTATGGAACTAAAAACTGATACGGATAAAATGTTTTATCCATAAAGCTTGACTTGTTGCAATAACAAGTTCAAGGAGTTGACTACGATGAGATTGTCTCACCGTAGCGATGCTTGAAGTCGGTTCGGGTTGAACTAGCAATTAATACATATTTCAATCATGAGATATGAAACATGGATGACAAAGGGATTTCCATGTGATGGAAATGAAACCTAGGACTTGTATGTGATACAGTCCAAAGTAATTTGTCGATCCAGAGGATGCTAGTAAGTATGCAAACTTCAGAGATCCAGTGATGGACAGAAGAGAGCAAAATGGAGTTGGAATCTTCGTGTTTTGATGAAATGGTCAAAAGGGTTTTGACTTCATCAATGGGTAACGAAGATGCTTGTGATTCAAGAAAGTAAGTGGGAGCATAATAATATTTCTAAAAACCTTGTGTGCTTGACACATTGTTAACTGGAAATAAATTTCTTGACACGAATTAGGACTTCATTTGAAAATAGTTTTTCGATGAAGTGCTTAGGCTAAATAGCCTCAATATTAGGCATGATGATCTATGGAGATAGATTTACCTAATGGGGCTAAGCAATGAATACATATTGACAAGTTGCTAAAACTTTTTAGCATTTAAAACGCCAAGGAGTGATTCTTGCCGAAGTCACATGGAAAGAGTTTTTACAAGACTCGGTGTCCCAAAACACTGATGAGTAAAATACATGATGGAGATTCCACACACTCTTGTGTTTGGATTAATCATGTATTCCATGGTATGTAAAAACAACTAGATATGTCCAATACTCCAAAGTTGTTGCGAGTATAGATACCAAAGTGATCAAAAGCACTGATCATGGGACGACAGTGAAAGATGTCATTGAGTACCAGAGTAGTACTGATGACATGGTTTCTCGCTAGCAGAGATTATGAAGTGCTCGTTGTAAGTAATTACGTCGATACAGTCTTCATCAATGCTCCATGCGATTTTCGATTTAAGTTAAGGGTTTTGTGTAATACACAATATGGTGGCACGGTAAGTTGGAAATTGTTCCAAACAAGATACTGTGGCAAATTCTATAACAAAGGCTAAGTATATTGATGCTTTAGAAACGACAAAGAAGTTGTTGAATCATATAGTTCATTCATGAACTTAGTATGGTTTCAAGATGGCTCTGGTCTATGGGACACTATTGCAGATAGTTGCTCCATAGCTCCGTCTGAGGAATCAGGTTTTGACCAATGATTCACACATATGCAAAGCCAAGTCCACACAAAATATGAATTTTGTGAAAGCGTGAAAACGCGAGGATATGCAAAGTTACACACGGAGCTGAAGTCGTCAGATCCGTTGGACATCAGGCTATACCACATGCGAAGCATATTTTACACCAGTATGCCATAGGTGTAAAGTGCATTAGCATTGACTAGATTATTGACTCTAGTGCAAGTGGGAGTCTGTAGGAGATATGCCCTAGAGGCAATAATAAATGTTATTGATTATCTCCCTGTTCATAATTAGGTTTATGTTCCATGCTATAACTGCTATGGTTCTCGAGTCTGCAATAACCACGAGGCTCGGAGGAAGACTCATATGCACGTGTGGAATAATAAACGGTAAAATGTATTCCTAGTATGGCCTCTAAGACTGGGTCAAGTATTGCATGATGATCCTGTTTTCCTGATCATGGGCATGCCTATGCCGGCAATTTTGAGGGCACAATGTTAGAAGAACATTTGTGTTGAATCGACCCGAATTGATGTTATGCTATGAGATTCATTCGTCACTAGTTAATGGTTTATAACACAGAGATGGTTAACGTTTGCACGATTCCTTAGACCATGAGAGTATCGAGTTTCTTCATGCTTGCTTCATGAACTTTGGGGTTTGTTAAACGTCATCCGTAAATGGGTGGCTATTACGGCGGCTTACGGGTTCATGGAAAAGTATGTCAAGTAACTTGATAGCTCAAGATTGGGATTTGCTCCTCCGTCGATGGAGAGATATCTCTGGGCCCTCTCGGTGTTACGGTATCCATCATCGTCTGGCCAGACACTTTGTGATTTGATCACGGGGATGCCGGAACACGGGAACGAGAAAAGAGAACAATACCGGTAACGAGGTAACTGGCATAGTGGACAAGTTGTTGATCCACGGGGATGCCAACATGTCTCACCTCGGGTATTTGTAACATATCACGAAGCAACAGGAATAGCACACGGCAACTGGAGGTTCACTCGAATATTCATTCGTGTGGGTATAGGGGTCAATATGGGCGTCCACGGCTCCGATGTTGATCATTGATCGAAAGGGGTTCCGGGTCATGTCTATACTTCACCGAACCTATAGGGTCACACGCTTAAGGGTCATCTATCTGCTGAATACTAGACGGGGAGTCTGAGAGAAAATCACCGAAAAAGTTTCGGACGAAACGGAAACGTTCCGGAGAGGATATCGGAATAGTTCCGGTGAAACTGAAAAGTTGTTTCAGGGTATTCCATAAAGTCAAATTGGTTTCGGCACATGCCTGGAAATTATTGAAAGGTATCAGAATTGTTCCGGTAACTTCTGAGATTTTTCAGAGACAAAAACCGGAAATGTTCCGGACTGCCGGAACCGCTTTAGTTGCTTTTCACAGATGAAAATCACTAAACCGAAAAGTTGTTTCGGAGTACACCATAAAGTCAAAATGGTTTCGACACATGCCAGATAATTCTTGGACAGTGCCAGAATCGTTCTGGAAACTTTCTGGAATTTTCCGGGATGAAAACCGGAAATGTTCCGGAGCTGCCGGAACCGCTTCAGATGCTTTTCGCAGATGAACATCACTAAACCGGAATTGTTTCGGATCGCGTTGAAAATTATTTTAGTGGGTACTGGAAATGTTCTAAGCCCGCATGAATATTTTCAGTTCGAACGGACGCTGAAATATGTCGTCGTGAATAGTGAAAGTGCTTTTTGGGTTACTTTTTGGAAAGCCACCTTTTGGGGCTTTTGCTCCAAAATATCTTGGAGATGACATGGATGGATGTGGCTGAAATTTCAGCCCCTCCACCCCTCCTTCTCCTATAAATAGAGGTGGAGGGGGCAGCCCAAAGATCATCCATTCTCACATACAAGTGCCATGACATTTCTGGCTTCTCTCTCCCTACCAGCGAAATAGTTTCGTAGAGCCGAAAGGCTGTCTGGGTTCTGGCAGGAACTAGTTCTGGATGGCGAAGCCCTGCCGGATAGATGACACCATATGTGTGCAACTCTGTAGAGAGATCGTAGTTTCGGTCTTAGTTCGAGAGTGCCTCCCGAAGGGCTGTCCGTGTGACCGTCCGAGTTTCGAAGGTCCTCCCGAAGGGCTGTCCGAGTGACTGTTCGAGTTTCGATGGTCCTCCCGAAGGGCTGTCCGCGACACCGTCCGGGGGACTGTCCGACCGCCTCCCGGAGGGCTGTCCGAGGGGCAGATGAGGGTATACATCCTCGCAGTTGGGAGGTTGTAAATCCTAGCTGCGGGGATCTGCACCGCCGATCGTCATCGACTCTACTTCCGCTGCGCTACGAGTCGGTAACGAAAAAGATCAAACCTTGTATGCAGTCTCCATAGTGGTCCTGGGCTGGTGCGTAGGTCGGAAATTTTTTGTTTTCTGCTGCGTTACCCAACACATGAATTATTATTGTTGACAATTATCTATGATAAATAAGTTGGGAGGCGAAACATTAAGCCCCTATCTTTCTCTATGTTCGATGGATGCTATTTGTTCTAAAAATATGCTTTGAGTACTAGCAATCATAGAAGACTAAATGATAATTGAGTATGTGGAGCTCTTACTTAGACTTTGTTGAAGATAAGTTGAATTGCAATTGTTTGGTGACTAAGAACATAGATTGTTAAGTTTCAAGAGAATGCATTGTTTGAACCATAACATGTGAATTGATTGCTACTTTATCTTGATGAGTTTTATGAGAAAAAGTTGCTGTCATGATGCTAGGAAAATTGATTGAAATTATCATTGATCAAACTTATGCACTATGCTAGCATTCACACTTCATAAATTATTTCTTTTATCATATACCTACTCGAGGACGAGCAGGAATTAAGCTTGGGGATGCTGATACGTCTCCAACGTATCTATAATTTATGAAGTATTCATGCCATGTTTATTATAGTTTTGTATGATTTTGGTGCACTTTTATATGGCTTTTATATGATTTTTATGGACTAACATATTGACCTAGTACCCAGTGCCAGTTGTTGTTTTCTGCTTGTTTTTGGTTTTCCAGAAAATCCATATCAAATGAAGTCCAAATGCAGCGAAACTTTTTGACGATTTTTTCTGGTAAAAAACAAACCCAGGAAGCTTCGGGGGAGCAGCAGAAGACCCACAGGGGCCCCACAAGCTACCTGGGCGCGCCCACCCCCCATGGGGGTGCCCTGGTGCCTCGTGGGCCCCCTGTGGCCCCTCTTCGTGTGATTCCAACGCCAAAAATTATTATAAATAGAGAAACCCACAGAAATAACCCGAGAACTTCGACTCCGCCGCCGCAAGCCTCTGTACCTCCACGATCTCATCTACAACCCTTTTCCGGCACCCTGTCGAAGGGGGAAACCATCACCGGAGGCCATCTTCATCATCCCGGTGGTCTCCATGATGAGGAGGGAGTAGTTCACCCTTGAGGCTAGGGGTATGTACAAGTAGCTATGTGTTTGATCTCTCTCTCTCTCGTGTTCTTGATTTGGCACGATCTTGATGTACCACGAGCTTTGTTAATATAGTTGGATCATATGGTGTTTCTTCCTCTCTATCTTGTTGTGATGAATTGAGTTTTTACCTTTTAGGTTTCACTATTATCGGATTGAATACTTTTATGGATTTGAGAACACTTGATGTGTGTTTTGCATATGAATACCCGTGGAGACAATGGGGTATTATACTAATTCACTTGATGTATGTTTTGGCACTCAACTCGCGGATTCCCGAGGTGACATTGGGGTAATCTATGCATAGGGGTTGATGCACGTTTTCGTCCTACTTTCTCCGATAGAAATCTTGGGGCACTCTTTGAAGTTCTTTGTGTTGGATTGAATATTATGAATGTGAAGTTGTTTGATGCGTATCGTATAATTGACTCATGGATACTTGTGGTGACATTGGAGTATCTAGGTGACATTAGAGTTGGTTGATGCATATCATATGGTGTTATTTTAGTATGAACTCTAGGGCTGTTTGTGACACTTATAGGGATGGCTCAATAGATTGATCGGAAAAGATAACTTTGAGGTGGTTTCGTACCCTACAAACAATTTCATCTTATGTTCTCCGCTAGATAAGAACTTTGGAGTGATTCTTTGTCGCACGTTGAGGGATTGTTATATGATTCAATTATGTTAGCATTGTTGAGAGATTGCACTAGCGAAAGTATGAATCCTAGGCCTTGTTTCCAAGCATTGCAATACCGTTTGTGCTCCGTTTTATCTCTTGCTACCTTGCTGTTTTATATTTTCAGATTACAAAAACCTATATCTACTATCGATACTACACTTGTATCACCATCTCTTCGCCGAACTAGTGCACCTATACAATTTTCCATTGTATTGGGTGTGTTGGGGACACAAGAGATTTCTTGTATTTGGTTGCAGGGTTGTTTGAGAGAGACCATCTTCATCCTACGCCTCCCACGGATTAATAAACCTTAGGTCATCCACTTGAGGGAAAATTGCTACTGTCCTATAAAACTCTGCGCTTGGAGGCCTAACACGAGTCTACAAGAATAAGTTGTGTAGTAGACATCAATAGTGTAACGGTGTATCTTGAGTGTAGAAAAAAATTCAATGCCAGCAGATTAAGCATCGGTCGCAACGCCTTCAAGCCAGACCCGTTCTCTTCTCGAAAACATGTTTCTTTCCCAGGGATGGTCCAGTTTCCAAAGTGTGTATGTCATAACTTTTGTGAAACGTTCTCAAATTTTTACCCCACCCTACATGAATCATATTAAGATATCATGCCGAATTTCCTACTTTTCAGAGTTTGTTTGAATTTTTCAGAATTTGAGAACCCCAAAATTCCATGTTCGGGGTTGAGTCTTGGCACCCTCATGTTTGGTATTCCTAAACATAGACTCACGGAGACAAATATGAGTTTTCAACCCAAGTTTGCCTACCTTTTCAAGCACCTGCAGTTCAAAATTTGAATAACATTCATTAATTGTCTAAAAAATGCACTTAATGGATTAAATATAGCAAAAGGACTCCGAAAGATGCCAAATTTTGAAATAAATCATTTAGTGGTGTATCTTGAGTGTATAAAAAAATCAATGCTAACGGATCAAGCATTGGTCGCATCACCATAAAACGGGACACGTTCCCTCTTGAAACCATATTTCTTCCTCGGAGATGGTCCAATTCTAAAGGGTGTATATATCTGTTGCGAAACCTTCTCAAATTTTTAGCACGCCATATTTATATCTGTTGATTCTAACGGATCATATTATGTTAGCATTCCAGGTTTCATGCTTTTCGGTGTTTGCTTGATTTTTTTCAGAATTAAAAAACCCAAAAGTTCCATGTTCGGGGTTGAATCTTGTCACCCTCATGTTTGAATTTTGTTTCATTTTATTGGATACGGCATAAACATGGACTCAAGAACGCAAATACGATTTTCCAACCTAATTTTGCCAACATTTTCGTGCACTTGCCATGCAAAATTTTACTATTTTCACTCAAAAGTATAATGCCTAGAAAATTCATTTAATGTCTATGAAAGAAAATAGAGAGAGGGGGAGAAATTTAAAATTTAAAATAAATAGTGTAGAAAAGAACAGAGCATAAGATGGGAAAAGAAAACAAATAATGTACAGAATAAAAGGAACAAGAGAAAGGAGAAAGAAAATAAAAAAATAAAAATAAATGTTTTCCGTGTGTTATAAAAAGACACTCGGCAGAGAGAAAGGACAAGAAAATTTTAAAAGAAAAAAGAAATGTTTTCCGAGTGCAAAAGGAGGAACTCGGCAAAGATTTCTTTGCTCGGTGCAAAAAAGAAAAAGAAACTCGACAAAGACTTCTTTGCCCAATGCAAAATAAAGGATGTCAGCAAAGATTTCTTTGCCTAGCACAAACAAATAGGAACTCGGCAAAGTTTCTTTGCCCAGTGCAAAAAAAAAAAAAAAAACTCAGCAAAGGTGGTGTTTGGCTAGTTCCCTGATAAAATGCACTCGGCAAACAATTAGAACTGGGCGAAATCCAAGATTCCATTCCAGTAGATCGTAATGGCTTAATATCGTAAAGAGTACTATTGTGGGTCACTGTGCTAGTTAAAAGTAATGTGATGATCTGGATACTCCTCTCCAAGTCAACTTTTGAAACGTCCATGCATGATGCAAGTTGCACATATATGAAGAGCGTAGGTAGTACTAGGACCCGACGACTTGCAAGTCGTAACGTGCATATGCATGGCGCCGTTTAAGATAGTCGAGATCTGCTAGAGATGCCCTTAGATGGATGATCCATGTGTGTACACTCAAGTGGTTTGCTATAAATAGCAAGGTTTGCTCTACCATATGGGCACCAGTACCTTCACACATCACATACACCTTGTCCTCTTCTAATGGCTTCATCAAGTGCAGCTGTGGTCGCCGTGCTGGTGGTCGTGCTGTTGGGCATGGGATGGCCGGCGGCGGCGGAGACGACGGCATGCGAGGAGGACTGCCCCATGAACTGCAGCTCTACGTGCAGCCACAACATCAACTCCCAAGCGTCGCCCTGGCTTGCATGCACCAGCTCCGGACCCTGTGGCCCGCCGCCGGACCCGGGCTGCGTGCAGACCTGCAAGTCCAAGGACCCCGCCAGGTGCGCGGACGCTAGGTGCAAGAGGCAGTGCGCCGCCTGCTCCGTTTCCCGTCAGCAGTGCCGCGAAACCATCAACATGTTCATCGGGATGTGCACGGACGACTGCACGACCCGCTGCAAGAGCGACTGTGTCAATGCCTGATCAACCGGCTAACTACTCCCTCCGTCCTGTAAGACTTTCTTGACACTACTAGTGTCAAGAAAGTCTTACATTACTGGACGGAGGGAGTAGTTTTCTTTGCCAAATAGTATCATCTTTGTTGTGTTTGTGTCATTGTTGTCCACTCGTTGCTTGTACCTAGATGTTTTGATCTCGTTGTCTTACATCTCTGTTTTAATAAAATCCTGTGATATTATGGAATGGAGGGAGTACAAATTTACCAAACAAAGGCAATGGCGGACTGATCCAGTTCAACAGCATAAGAAAAAACTAGCTAGTATGTCACTATTAAAGAGCCCTAACTATACCTCCATCTTCACATATGGCAATGCATATGCATGCATCTTACCAGTCGCCTTCGCCGTATTTGCACATGCGTACTTAATTCATGTTATAGCAGATGCCACTTGCGCCACTCACATGCATGTTACATACAGAAGTAGATCTGCTGAGGAGTAACAAACTACTCTCTCCATCCCAAAATAAGTGTCTCAAGCCTAGTACAACTTTGTACTAAAGTTAATACAAAGTTGAGACACTTATTTTGAGGACGGAGGGAGTAGAAAATTAGCATGTCAATGCCTTGGGCTTAATGAAGTTTTGACGAGTTATAATACCCGGGCAAGAGGACATTATTCCACTTTGACCTGTCAAGGTCCAAACTGAAGATTTAGATCTGCAGGATCTTAAATATGTATTATGAAAACCAAAAATCTATTTGAATTTTCTAGCGACTAAGCTACGACATATTCGAAACCATGGTTAGACAATTCAGCGAACCAATTTGAAACTTGGGGGATCCAGTATCACTACTGTAGGATTGCCCTGTAGCGGCGAGCGGTCTTCGTTCGTCTTTGTTTGGGTGTTTACAGGTTTGATCCTTCTGATCTACGACTTTCTTCATCGGCGATGGTTGCTACTTTGGTGCGCTGGTCCTATGGGACCTTAGCACGACGACTTCCCGACTGTCTACTACAACAAGGTTTCCCCTGCTCCGGTGAGGGAGGGGCGATGACGGCGGCGCGCCTTCGGCTCGCTTCAGTGCTTGTAGTCGTCGCTAGGTGGTCCACGGACATGGTTGTAATTTTTATTACCTCTGTTGTTCTTTGTACTGCCATGATTGAAGATGAATAGATTGGAAGTTTCTCGCAAAAAAAAAAAAGCCTAACAGAGGCGGGAGAGGCCTCTAGAGTCGCCCGTCACTGATCTCCTGGTAATTTGTCAACAGTGGCAGACATGTCACCCGCCACTGGTGGGGTTATCTCAGCTCAATAGCTTTTCTTTTCTTTTTTTCTTTTTTTTGAGAATCAAGCTCAATAGCTTCTCTGTTCTACTAGAAAAGGTTTGTTACGCCACGATGTTAACAACAAAAAAAAGGTTTGTTATGCCACCAAGCGCCAAGATTTGTTACGCCGAGTTTCACTATTTGTGTGCAATAGTCGAGGTTACCACGACTGCACGGATCTAAAAAAATCACGCACATGGATGGACCTGAGAAGGCCCACATGGAGAAGCCCATGCGCCTCCTCATCTTATCGCGGATGATCCATCTCAAAAGAAAAAAAGAAACTTATCGCGGATGAGAACCGCTCCGTCTTCACCCCTCGCGCCGCTTCCCCTTCGCATGACGGCCGGCGCGTCGCTTCCCGTTCATCTTCTCGCTGATGAGAACTGCCGCCTCCACTTTAAACCATCGCCAAGAACTGCTCTCCTCCCCCATTCCCTTCCCAAACACAAGCGCGATCGAACCCGCTTTATAAGCGAGACATGACCGCCGGCGCGGCTCGCGTAGCGTGCTTGGATCCCGTCGTGTACATGGTCGTCGTCGGGAGGAACGCCTCCTAGAGGTAACACCAATCTAACTTTGTGTTTCTTCAAATTGTGTCCCGAAATCTGAAGTGTGCATCTGTGAATGGTAGATCCGGGCGCGCGGTGTGGCCATGGACGACGCCAAAACACTGGGCCGGGGATTACCGGTTCACAAGGCTGGATACGTGCCATCTACTTCGATTCTGGTATATATGCTTCTCTTTCTTCTATCATTTGTTTACTCTTGCTCTGTTTCTACGGTTCGCAAGTTTCAGTGTCCAAAAGTTGTTTCCTAAACTTCAGAACCACAAGATTGATATTCTTTCTGGACACCTCGAGGTAGTAACAAATCGTTTGTGGCATATTTAACTCGAGTGATTGTCTTTACTTTGGGGTGGAGTTCCAACTCTGCCAGCAAATCAAGATTAAGTGGGACGCTTCATATAAATGTCTAACTAAATTATTGAAGATGGTCTGAAATTCTTTTGCAAGACTTGCTTCACCAGCTATAATTGTATTGATACAACTGGTTCACCATAGTTAGATTTACCAAAAAATATATTGTCATCATAGTGTTAGTTCCTTTCAGATTTCTGACTGCAGACGATATTTTGTGACTTGCAATTGTGGCCTATTTGTTATGTGCCATTCTACTCAAGATAAATATAATCTTGTCATGTTAATGCATTGCCATTGAAAAATTTCTGGTGTGTCTGTCCACCATCGTGCTACTAACTTTTGAGAGAAAAGATGGTTAGTATATATTCTTCTTCGCCCTCATCTTGGTAGACGAGTCGGTTCCCCACGGAGCATATTTTTTCTTGGACATTTACCTCTTCTTTTTGTTTGGGGTCTAAGCTGCAAGATTTCGAAATTTAACTTATCGCCCCTCCCACAGAAATTAACTAGGCCAGAGTATTATTCCGTCAGAAAAAAACTAGGCGAGAATATTAAACTGAAACCAGTTCATTAAAGTAGTTCAACAGGCGTATCTTTCCTGGCCATGTTCATCCAATTACCCACGGAATAAATAAGATGGATGTGCTCTCAATACACAACCATCAAAGGCAATGATCCATTTGTGTTGTGAGAAACAATGCATGAGCTTGTGATGATACATTTGCATACATAGATCTAGGTCCGTGTTGGCAAATTCTATCTGGCAAAATGGTCGAATAATGTTATCCTAGATAGTAAGACTTGAAGCCTTGAGATTGTATCTCACCTTAAAATGCTGCTGAAGTAAAGATCATTCATTGAACCAATTGGATGTTGTAAATGAGATTGAAATTCAACAAGGCTACTGAGTAGATATGGAAGTTTACTGAAATGACTGAGCTAAGCACCGAAGGGAAACAAGTAATTTGTTTCCCATCAGGCACCTTCAGAAAAGATTCATTACTTCTTTCGTTGGTGTGCATACACAGTCTACATTTCATCTTCTAGACTTTCCATGTGCTGGCAAACTTTGATACACATGTCTATACGCCAATATGTGAACTACACGTTATCTTTTATTTCAAAGGTTTTAGGCTTATTACTATCAGCGGTCCAGTGTTAAGTGTTACTAGTTTGCACTCCACCACATGGGGTAGTTCCTAGAGATAGTACTCATATCATTGATGAAGGACTTTTGTTTTTAGTTAGCCTATGAAAAAGCAATATGGAACTAGTAAGTAATTACAAGGAGTATTCAACTTAGAAGGGACGTGGAAGTAACCATCAAACATTAGTCAAAATTGAAAAATATTTATCCCAAATTTAGGAATATTTTTTGCTTTTTACGGTCCTAGTTTGAATATGTGACAAATTTAAGAAATCTTACCACATTTTACCCCTTAGTTGTTTGGCCTTGTCACATCTCTCTAGATTAGGCAAGTGTACTTCAGAGATTTGCTTTAACATGTCAAGAAAAAAACACTGGGCCGGGGTTTACTGGTTGACAAGGCTGAATGAGTGCCATCTACTTTGATTCAGGTATATATGCTTCTCTTTCTTCAATCATTTACTGTTGCTCTGTTTCTACAGTTCGCAAGTTTCAGTGTCCAAAAGTTGTTTTCTAAACTTCGGAAGCCAATCTGTGAACTTCACGTTATCTTTGATTTCAAAGGTTTTAGGCTTATTACTATCACCGGTCCAGCGTTAAGTGTTACTAGTTTGCACTCCAGCCCGTGGAGTAGTTCCTAGAGACAGTATTCAGATCATTGATGAAGGACTTTTGTCTTTAGTTAGCCTATGAAAAAGCGATATGGAACTAGTAAGTAATTACAAGGAGAGTGTTCAACTTAGAAGGGATATGGAAGTAACAATCAAACATTAGTCAAAATTGAAAAATATTTATCCCAAATTTAGGAATATTTTTCATTTTTTACGCTCCTAGTTTGAATATGTGACAAATTTAAGAAATCTTGCCACATTTTACCCCTTAGTTGTTTGGCCTTGTCACATCTCTCTAGATTAGGCAAGTGTAC
Organism: Elymus sibiricus; assembly: GCA_039707655.1. Lineage (NCBI taxonomy): Eukaryota > Viridiplantae > Streptophyta > Magnoliopsida > Poales > Poaceae > Elymus > Elymus sibiricus. The sequence goes on from CM077674.1 coordinate 34,483,881, forward strand.
TTCAGAGATTGGCTTTAACATGTCAAGGGGCAATTTTTGAACAACATTGCACTATGCATTATGAAATAGCAATAGAAGCAAAAAAAAAAAAAAGATAGGCTAGGTACAATAGAACGCTTAAGGGTGACTTTGTGATTTATTTTTTGCGCCATTAAGCGCTAGTATTGTACCCAGGATATCGTCTTCTATTTATCCTGCTATTTACTAATACATAGTCAGATGCGGTTTAAAAATTGTCTTTGGCAGTGGAAAAAAAACCTTCGAAGTAACTTCCTAATCTAGGGAGATGTCACAAGGCCAACAATTGGGGGTTAAAGTGTGGCAAGATTTCCAAATAAGGGAAAAGTTGGTACAAAGAACATACTCCTAAACTTGAGATATAATATTGAATTTTCATTAAGGTTTCGTTGTTCTTACCATATCCCCTCTAGGTTGAACATGACTTCTGGTGAAGTCTTTATGATGTGCATTCGATTGGTCGAAAGCTAACGGAAAGAAAAAAAATCTTCATCGAAGATCTAGGTTTCAAAAGTATCTTGGAACTACCCCATGTTTTTATCACGTTCAAAGGCTATTCAGAGATCAAAAGTCCTTCACTGATGATCTGGGGTTTGGATATCTCTTGGAACTATCATATAGTGTGCACTTTGAGGAGGAAACACTTACCTTAGGACCGACACAATTTCTTTTTTGGCTTCGCTACCTGAGTACCAACATTTGTGAGGGCATCAAAACTTCTGCAGGTTCCTACAAAGGTTTATTGCATTCGGTTTATGTTTGGTTTAGAAACCTTGCACTTCTATGATGTCTGTGACTTGCACTAATTCTGCATCTTTGTAATTACACGACTGGGTGGAAACTAGCAAATCGCCTGCTGAGCTGGCTTCACATAAGCAAACCGGAGCCATGTGCAATGTCTGTTGTGGTAGTTTTGATAAATCCATCAAAACAGCTTGCGACCATGTATTCTGCACGGACATTTCTTTTTCTGCAGGGACAATATTGAGCTAGCACTCTAGGGAAGGATGTAGTGGTAAGATGAGACATCCTACCTGTCACTAAGCTTCTATGTTTTTTTACAACTCTGTTGAACACCAATCCAATTTGTTAAACTCATATATGCGTGCTATACATGGTTGTACCAGGAACGTGTAGAGATATAATACACGTATCTTGTTTAGTAGAGATAGAATAGGTTGAGTAGGTTGTTAGTATCTTATCTATCCCTCTCAAACCACATGCTCCATCTATCTCCTTTCTTTCCTTGTACTCCAAGCTTGTATGCCTATCAGGAGTTGGCCCCTGCCATATAACACGCAGCCGTCGCTACCAGGAAAGGTACGACGTTACAGCCTATCGCACATGGTAATCAGAGCCCATCTCTTCCATCGCATCTAGCTTCCCCGCCTCCACCACTCAAGCTCGCTGCCATGGCCTCCTCAGCTGCCGTAACCTCTGGTCTCTCCGGCCAAGTCACGGAACGGCTCTCCCGCACCAACTACATCCTCTGGCGCGCCCAAATCACGCCGCAGATCAGAGGAGCGGGATTCTTCGGGTATGTTGATGGAACAAACCCGGAGCCGGCCAAACAAGTCGTCATCAAGGACAAAGATGGGAAGGAGTAGACTGTCCCTAACCCTCTTCACTCAGTTTGGATCCGAGAAGACCAGCAGGTACTAGGTTATCTGTTGAACAATCTCACCAAAGAAGTTCTAGTGCAGGTCACATCCATCTCCCATGCACATGAACTCTGGTCAGCCCTGGCGAGTATGTTCTCGTCTCAATCCCTGTCGAAGGTCAACAACATCCGCATCGCCTCGCAAACGCGCAGAAGGGGACGCAGTCCGTGGCGGCGTACTTCGTGCACATGCGCTCTCTGGTGGACGAGCTCACTGCAGCGGGAAAGCCTCTTCAGGACGATGGCGAGCTGATCTCCTACATCCTTGCTGGCTTGGACATGGAGTACCAGCCCCTTGTTTCTGCCCTCGATGCACGCACGGAGCCGGTCACCCTGGACAAGCTCTTCACCCAGATGAGCAACTTCGACCAGAGGGCCGCGCTCTTCCAGGGAACCAACTTCTGCAGCGGTTTCAAGTCGTCTGCTAACGCCGCTTCACGCGGCCGGCTCCTCGCACTATCGAGGGCCACCGCGCAAAGGGAAGGCGACCATCGGCGGGAACAACAACACCTCCAACTCCCGCGGAAACAATAGCAACAATGGCGGACGGCCCTCCTACACCAACCCTAAGGGCCGCTGCAACAGCTCCAGCAAGTCTCGTCCCGATACTGTCCACTGCCAGATTTGTGGCAAGCCTGGACACTCGGCTAAGGATTGCTGGTACCGCTTCCAGGAGGACATCGACTCATCTGGAGATGAGAAAGTTGCCGGAGGAGCGGAGGCCTCGTACGGCGTCGATACGAATTGGTATGTCGACAGTGGTGCTACCAACCACATCACCGGCGAGCTGGAAAAGGTGACCATGAGGGAGAAGTACCGCGGCCCCGATCAAGTCCATGCAGTTAATGGAGAAGGTATGGGGATCCGTCACATTGGTCATTCTGTTATTAAAACTCCTCATAGAAAAATTCATCTTAGAAATTTTTTGCATGTCCCTAGAGCCTCAATGAGTCTTCTCTCCATTCATCGCATTGCCATTGACAATCATGTGTTTCTCGAATTTCACCCTTTCTTCTTTTTGATCAAGGATCAGGCCACGAGGAAAATCTTGTATCGAGGTAGATGCGTTCGAGGACTTTATCCGTTGATTCTGGAGATTAGGAGGTTCAATAAGCAAGCATATGGTGTCACCAAATTATCTTCAACTCGGTGGCACGATCGACTAGGGCATGCATCTTTTTCTTTAGTAGAACGAGTGCTTAGGAAAAATAAGCTCCCATATGTTGGAGAGCATAGCATTGAAACAATTTGTGATTCTTGTCAAAAGACCAAGAGCCATCAATTACCTTATCCGATTTCTTCTAGTGTTTCTACCAAACCATTGCAACTCATATTCTCTGATGTGTGGGGTCCTTCACCCTCCTCCGTTGGTAGACACACTTACTATGTGAGTTTTATCGATGATTACAACAAATATACGTGGATCTATCTTCTAAAGAAAAGATCCGATGTATTCCAAGTGTTCAGAATTTTCAAGCACTCGTTGAACGAAAAATTGATAGCAAAATCATCGCTGTCCAATCTGATTGGGGAGGGGAATACGAGAAATTAAATTCCTTCTTCCAAACTCTCGGTGTCTCTCATCATGTGTCATGTCCACAAGCCCATCAACAAAATGGGTCTGCTGAACGAAAACACAGACACATTGTAGAAGTTGGTCTCGCTTTGCTTGCGCGAGCATCCATGCCCCTCAAATTTTGGGATGAGGCATTCCTCACGGCCGTGCATCTTATAAATATCTTGCCTAGTCGTGTCATAAATAATGAAACTCCCACAGAAAGACTTCTTCACATCAAACCAGATTATATTTCTCTCCGCACCTTTGGTTGTGCATGTTGGCCTAATCTTAGGCCTTACAATAATCGTAAGCTCATGTTCTGCTCTAAGCAATGTGCTTTTATTGGGTATAGTCCCTTACATAAAGGCGTCAAATGCCTTGACATCTCCACTGGCCGAGTTTATATCTCTCGTGATGTAGTGTTTGATGAGACAAAATTCCCCTTTTTTGATCTACACCCAAATGCCGGCACCCTTCTTCGACAAGAAATTCTTCTCTTGCCATCTCATTTGACCGGTGCAACTCATGAGGAAAATAACTGTGATGATTCAATGCTGACTAACCCCCTTAAACATGAACATGAGGTTTCTGGTGATACAGGTGAAATTGTGGAGCAAATGGTGAAGAAAGTCTCCAAAACAGGCCTTATTTCATGTGTCCAGGCCTGGGAAACACATCTTCCTCGGGATCAGAGCTGCAGCAGGCAGCCAGAGAATCGTCCGCGGGATCCCCGCCGTTGCAGTGGCGCGTCAGCGCACCGGGATCAGCGCCTGGATCCTCCTCGGATCCTCCACCAGCCCCGGGTCCGCAGGCGACACGCGGTGCTCCCCCACTCGCGGTGCTCGCCCCACCGAGCTGCGCTCCGAGCCGACTGAGCCGCAAGCCGAGCCGCCCGACTCTCCATCCGCCACGCGTCGGTGGCCCACTGGTGCGGATCGCTGCTACGCCAGGCGCGCCACACGGTCGTAGCCTGGGCCCCCTCTGGTGGTCTGTCGTGTCCCGCGGCAGCAGATTCGTCTTTATCGGCGCCATCATTGCGCCATGATGGGGTGTCAGCCGCTGGCCCCGGATCTTCTACGCCCCTGCTTCAGCCACGCGTTTGTCCCGTGCCACAGAAGATCCCACGGCTACCATGATCTGTGCAGTAGAATCTGCTTCGGTATCTGATGCGCCAGGGGGAGAGTCAGCGAGATCTTCTGTGGCTACTCCTGCTGCACCTTCTCCTTCACCGCGTACACATCTTCAAAAAGGGGTAATCTAGCCAGTTAATTACAAAACTAAATTTGGTCTGGCATGTTCCACAGGTGAACCCGATACTCTCCAAGAGGCACTTGGTGATACACGGTGGAGAAAAGCTATGGAGGAAGAGCATATGGTTCTTCTGAAAAATAAGACATGGCACCTAGTTCCCCCACAGCAAGGTAAAAATTTGATTGATTGCAAGTGGGTTTTCAGGATTAAGAGAAAGTCTGATGGAACTATAGATCGGTATAAGGCTAGACTGAAAGCAAAAGGTTTTAAACAGAGATATGGCATTGACTATGGGGACACGTTTAGTCCAGTTGTAAAAGCTGCCACTATTCATCTTGTGTTGTCCATTGCTGTTTCCAGGGGATGGAGTCTTCGACAGCTAGATGTGTAGAATGCGTTTCTTCATGGTGTTCTGGAAGAGGAGGTATACACGAAACAACCTCCTGGGTTTGAAAATAAAAACTTACCTCGTCATGTCTGCAAACTTGATAAAGCCATTTATGGTCTGAAGCAAGCTCCCAGAGCATGGTACTCACGACTCAGTCATAAGTTGCAATCACTTGGTTTTGTTCCCTCCAAATCTGATACATCACTGTTTATTTACAATAAGTCAAATACATCAATATTTGTGCTTATTTATGTGGATGACATTATTGTTACTAGTTCATCTAATGAGGTAGTAACATGACTGTTGAAAGATCTGAGTGCTGAGTTTGCTCTCAAGGATATAGGGGATTTACATTTTTTTCCTAGGCATTGAAGTAAAAATACATGGAGATATACTTCATCTGTCTCAAGAAAAATATGCAACTGATTTGGTTAGAAGAGCTGGCTTGCACGGATGTAAACCATCACCAACTCCATTGTCCAGCTCAGAAAAATTATCTCTTACAGAAGGAGACCTCTTGAATTAAGAGGATAGCACCAACTACAGAAGTTTGGTAGGTGCACTTCAGTACTTGAATCTCACAAGGCCAGATATATCCTTTGCTGTTAACAAAGTATGCCAGTTCCTTCATGCACCCACAACTGCACATTGGACAGCTGCCAAGCGTATAGTTAGATATGTGAAAAAATACCGTGGGCATTGGTCTTACTTTCAGCAAATCTTCATCTACTCTTGTCAGTGCTTTTTCTGATTCTGACTAGGCAGGATGTTTAGATGACAGACGTTCAACTGGTGGTTTTGCTGTATTCTTTGGACCCAACCTGATATCATGGTGTGCAAAGAAGCAGGCTACGGTCTCCAGGTCAAGTACAGAAGCTGAGTACAAGGCACTGGCAAATGCAACAGCAGATATAATCTGGGTGCAGTCTATGTTGAGAGAACTTGGTATAAAACGTACTCTGTCTCCTTGTTTGTGGTGTGATAACCTTGGTGCTAGTTATTTATCTGCCAATCCAGTGTTTCATGCACGGACAAAACACATTGAGATAGATTTCCACTTTGTCAGAGAACGAGTTGCTAATAAGCAGTTGGAAATTCGGTTTATACACTCCAGAGATCAAGTTGCAGATGGTTTCACCAAGCCATTGCCTACAAGAAGTTTTGAAGAGTTTAAACGTAATCTCAACTTGACCAAGTTGTGATTAAGGGAGGCTATTAAACTCATATATGAGTGCTATACATGGTTGTACCAGGAACGTGTAGAGATATAATACACGTATCTTGTTTAGTAGAGATAGAATAGGTTGAGTAGGTTGTTAGTATCTTATCTATCCCTCTCAAACCGCATGCTCTATCTCTCTCCTTTCTTTCCTTGTACTCCAAGTTTGTATGCCTATCACGGAGTCGGCCCCTGCCATATAATATGCAGCCGTCGCTACCAGGAAAGGTACAACGTTACAGCCTATCGCACTCAATTTACACATGCATGTCCATTGGTTGCAGCAAAGGATCCTAACTGTAGTAGCATGTGAATGCAAAATATATTCTCATTGTCTCATGGCTACGAGTCCTACTATCTAGGATGAACAATTTTTGGTTCCTCTTGCCAAGAGAGTTAAGCCATCACATATTATATCTGTGTATAAAAAATTCAGCACCACATGCTCACGGGTTGCTTCTCACAAAACAATCGAAACAATGCTATTGATGGTGGTGTTTGAACGTAAACCCATTATATTTGTTTTTGCTTGAGAAATCGAGATTACTAGAAGGGTTGGGCATGCTTTGTTGTGCCGATGTTGTTGGGTTTTCATTTTGTACTCCAAGTGTTTCAAAATATAAGGTGTATTAGTCTTTGAAAAGTCAAATCTCTTTAAGTTTGAACAATTTTATAGACAAATATAATATTAAATTGGTGTCATTAGCGTCGTGAAATGGATTTTCACATTTAATTTATTTAGTATTGTGGATGTTGATGTTTTTGGCTCTAAACTTGGTCAAAGTTAAAGAAATTTGACTTTTTAAAAAACTAATACACCTTATATTTAGAAATTGAGGGAGTATGTGGTTTGACGAGTGGGGGAGATGATGAAGTGTGTTTTGTTTTTATTTATTATGTGGTGTTTTGGCGGGCCTTTTGCGAGGTGATTTCTAATCAGCCCGTAATTATGTGGGGAAATTTTCCACGTCGGTGGTTGTATGTATTATATTGATGTTCTAGTATCACATATTGGCTTTTCGTTTTTTAGGTGGTGAGAGGGTGCATAGGAATGATATGTTTTCTTAGGCAGGTTGGTATCGATTGATTTAAATATTCGTTGACCCTGTGAAAATGGTGAACCAAATCCAAAATTAGATACCTCATTTGAATGAGAGCTCTCCAAAATTAGGGAGCATACTGAATTAGAAGAATTACTGGTACAATATATTGGCGCTTCTTTTTTCTAAGTGATGGATTTATCAAAACAGATATGTTTTTATGGGCCAGTTGCTGTCGATTGATTTGAAAAATCGTTTACCCTGTCAAAATCATGAACCAAACTCAAAGTTGAATACCTCCATCGAAAAAAGGAGCTCCAAAATTATGAAGCATGGTGAATCAAAAGAATTGAATGAGAGAGCTTCTTGAGGAAAAGTTACATTTCTGCAGTTTGCAGTCGCTGATCTAACCGGACTATCAACACTTCTCCAATTCTTTTCTTTGTTGATGACTAGTGCAAATGCCCGTGCGTTGCACCGGGCGAAAAATTTCGTAATACCTGCTCCGCGGGCCACTTCTTATATCCAACTCGGACAAACGTTAAGGTTGCCATCATTCTCTATAAGATGAATATATCTTTGTGTTGCCACATGTAGAATTATCGCATAAGCTATGCTTTAGGTTGAGGTACGAGTCTGCTTTTCAGCCGCCTCCACATGAAAACTTAGATCGCCTCTTCTCCTCTCGCCACCGCCATGGTGCGCCGCCGGGCAAAGCTCACGCGGCTCCGGCGGTGGCGGAGAGGTCCTTCGGAGATGTGGTGCCCTGGTGGGGCGCGCGATATTGCAGGTAGGGCTAGCTGTTGCGTGTGCATTGGTGGCTGGTCTGGGCTGGCGGCTCAGCTCCGGTACATTGGCAAGCTTTGGTGGTGGCCCTTAGCCTGGTCACTGGAGAAGGGGGTTGCGCAACGGGATCCTGGGCGGCGACATGTTTTCGGTTGTCTTAGGTTTTGGTTAGGGAAGCGAGACAATGGTGCCGCCCAGAGGCGGCATTGAGCTATGCTCACGACGCGCCGCCGATGGATGCAGGAGGAGGAAGAGTTCGACTCCCCCAAGGATTTGAATGTAATTTTCTTTTTTTGTACGGGTGAGTTTGTAAGGACATGTGTTAATTAATATTTGGCCTTAGGCCTTTCCGCAAAACAAAAACAGAAAGAATTATCAGTTTTCATACCATGAAGTGTGGATGTGAAGAATCCACCCTAAGGTCCTTTGTCAGTGCCAACTTCAGCTCTGCACTACTATCGGATGGAAGAGTAGTGGTGCAAGGAATAGTTGTGATCTTCAAGAGTTTAACAATTAATGTAGAGTAACTAAACTACCATGAATTCAAATTCCATAAGATCTATATGTTTCATACAAAATTTAGAAATGTAACTAAAATTTTAATAGTAACAAAAATAGGTCAAAAAATAGACACATATACTATCAGAACTTAAGGAAAAGAAACTCGAAAAAGAAACTCGAAGCAGTAGCATATAAGCACATTTGTTAACTACTTTATTTTTTCTTGGCGGACTACAAATAAACGTAGAACAAATTTACAAATAGTAATGAAATGTTTACAAAGTTTGGATATATATCTGAAAAGAGAAGTCTGCAAGGTTTGTGATTGCAAGGCTGCTTGCGTGATATAGCTGACAATACATAGTCCGTGAGTTTCAGCTAGTTAAGTAAAGAAGATTCTATATATCATGTTGACTTAAGATGACTTTTAGTTGCAGAACTGCAGATAGAAAGCATGCCCTGCCATCGTAGGTACTGTAATCGCTAAAGAAAGTTATGTAATCCTTATAGTATCTTACGTATGACACCTGCGCGGCAAATTAAATGCATGAAAAAATGATACTTAAATCAAACCAGAAAATGGTACTAAGATAAGTTAATGGATTCCTGATCCCAGCATAAACGCATTTTTCCCATAGTCTGTTAGCACAATTTGCCCATACACCAAAATAAAGCCTCCACCTGCCAAAATCACATGCTTAGTGCTGATAACTTCCTAACGGCGGCAGCAGATAGATAAAATCGAATCAAGTACAAGAGCAGAGGCATCTGAGACCTTGCATTACCGGCGCTCGTAGCCCTCGAACACCCCTCTCATGACTGCTTCCCTTGATTGCCTCCGTCCGCGTGCACAAATCCCTCCACCGAGAAAATACATTGCACTCCATTTAAGCATGAATCTACGAACTTTGCACAATATACATTGCTAGCCATGTAATTACAGTCCAAAATATATGTAGTTAGTTTAATTACATATAGTTTGTCATAATTACATTGTGTTGCGCACACTGAAACAAGTTCCTAATCAATCTAATCATACTTACAAAGCATGGCAACCCATCTCCCAGCTTACATGTCCTCTGAATCTCACAAACATGCACCTGCTCTGAACTTTTGCACATTGACTCTGCTGCTCTCAATTTGCAACTGCTTTTCACATTCAGATTTCAGGCAATCGGAAATGGAGTGGAGGGGAGCAGATTTGTCAAAGAAATACGACTGCTAGAACAGAATAATCTCTCCATCTCTCTCAGTATGCACGCACATATACACAAGCAAGCAAATTGAACTGCAAAATTGAAACAAAATCTGCAAAGTTTGTGAGATATTAAATTTTGCTATGTTGCAATTAGTGTTTACTATGAAATTTCTGAAGTAAATAAAAATTCAGAGTTGGCAACATAGCTTCCATAAGAATAGTACCATTGAGGCAAAAGAACCCCACAAGAAAACATGCCAATAATTTGCATAATAGACAGTTCAACAAAGTAGATGTGATGAATTGTTTAGCATGCACCTCCTTGCTCTTAGCAGTGCTGGCATTGCGCAGCTGGTAGATGAGCTCAGTTGGGATGTTGTGGCCGGTGACATGCGTGATAGCGGAAATCTAGACATAGTATTAGAACTTAAAAGAAACTCAAAGTTCTTTGGGTTCATGCTGGAGTTCGTAGTGCTTGCAGTACTGATGAACCACTGCTTGTCACCAAAGCAGAGGATGGGAGGGGTCTCCCGTATTGATTACTCACTGAGAACCACGTCGATGCCAAGCTGTCGTGCCAGGACCAAAATGCAGCTCTCGGTGCCTAAACTGAACCGAACCACACTCATCTTCGACTTGCCCTTGCAGCTCCCGGCTACTTCTAGTCACACGATGAGATCGCAATCTGCACCTGCACAGAGCGAGATCTACCAGTCAAATACTCCACCTTCATAAATCTCGGCATGTAAACCTCCAGAGCATAACCCTAAGCCCCTAAATCTGCAGCACAACATCTCAAAATCACGAATTCGTGTGCTAATAAAGGAAGCCCAGTTTTATTTTTGAACAAACTAACAGAATGCTGAAAAGGAGACGTGCTATCAACTAAATCTATCATCACAAGCTTTATTCCATTTAGGATCTACTAAGTCATGTGAAATTAAGAAACAAAAAAAATCGCATCCCCAATTTTCTGTAGAGATCAGTAGCAGCAAAGAACTTGACACAAGCAGCAAGCAGTAGCAACTAAGCAATAAAGCGTTGTCCTCTCACTTTTCCCATCTCCTAAATTCTCAGTCATCTTCTCCCTGCACCCAACACCAGCCACTCCACGTCGCCACATCTTGTATTCCCCACGATGGGGCGCCGACCAGTACACCCCTTCCTTCCCACGTTACCGCTCTCCTTCGCCCTGCTGCTCTTCCTCCTTGGCGCCGGCCTCCTCCCTTCCCATCCTAGTCCACTACACCTACACCTGTTTAATGTGTCTAAAAATGTTTCTGATGTGTATGAAAAATGTAAACATGTGTTAGAAATAAAAAATAAAAAAATGGAAAATGGTAAGAAAAAGTGAAGAAAGAAACTACAGAAAACAAAAATAAAAATATAAAAAGGGAAGAAAACTGATGCAAATAGTGAGAAAAACGATGAGAAAACCACAGAAATTAGAACTATTAAACCACAGAAAACAAAATAGGGAACTCCTGGTCAGCGCCTTTAGCGCTGCCTAGCCGAACTGGCGCCCACACTCGAGCGCTTTGGGCCGGCCCATCAACCACCTGAAAAATCAACGTAAAGTGAAGTGGGAGTTGATCTCTGGACGCCAACCGGCCTCGTGTGTTAACCACCAGACCACGCTAAATTTCCTTGCCTACTATGAGGAAACAGCTCTATTTGACCCTTCGTTCAGTACAACATTAACATATAGTAGTATTATATAGACACTATAAATTATTTTAATAAAGAAAACATAAGTTTGAAAAAGAATTCACAAAAACCATGAATTTAAAAAAAATCAAAAAATTGAAAAGGTTCGTACGATTTGAAGAAAGTTCACGCGCCCGCAACTTGAGTTGGCGCTCACGCGCGCCCTTAGCGGGCCGCGGCGTAGCAGAGTTCAGTCGCTCGCTCAGCCACTCGCTTCGCTGGATCGCCCGCTCGCTAAGAAGCCAATTTTTTCCCCGTTTTTTGGACTGTTGATCCGGTAGGAAAAAACCGCTCGGTTTTTCTAATTCTTACGAAATAAAATAGTGAAATCCAAAAAAGGTTTACATATTTAAAGAAAAAGTTCATCCATTTGCAAAAAGTTCATCTATTTTCAAAAAATCATCAATTTTTTTAAAAAGTTTATCTATTATGAAAAAAATCATCTATTGCGAAAAAAGTTCATCAATTTTTAAAAAAATCCATCGATTTTAAAAAAATGTTAATCAAATTTGAAAAAAGTTCATTGAAGTTGAAAAAAAATCATTGAATATGAAAAAAGTTCATCAGATTTAAAAAAGTTCATCGATTTTGAAAAAAAGTTCATCAATTTTAAAAAAAGTTCATCGATCTCGAGAAAGGTTCATAGAATTTGAAGAAAAAGTTCACGAATTTGAAGAAAAAATTCACACATTTAGCAAAAAGAAATAAAAAACTGAACAAAGCCATAGCAAGAAAATAGAAAAACGAAAAGAAAAAAAAATAGAAATGTTCCGTGAACTAAAAGCGTATAAAAAGGGAAAAATAAGTAAGTTGCGACAATCGATCGAGATAACCTAGTGGTTGGTTCGCTATGCTCTGAACAAAGAGGTCCTAGGTTCGAACCCTGTCGCACCCATTTTTTAAGTTTTTAACAGAAAGATAGAATAAATCAAACGGGCCGGCCCAGCTTGCAGGAGGTGGGTGTGCTTTTACAAAATTGCCAATAACGGGCGCCTGAAGCGCCAAATAGGATCTGCCAACGAAATACTCCCGCATATTAGAGTAATGGGCCGGCCCTATCCCAATGCGAGACATCCTAATCCAAACGGGCCGGCCCAGCTTGCAGGAGGTGGGTGTGCTTTTACAAAATTGCCAATAACGGGCACCTGAAGCGCCAAATAGGATCTGCCAACGAAATACTCCCGCATATTAGATTAATGGGGCGGCCCTGTCCTGTCCCAATGCCAGACATCCTAATCCACGCATGCGGTTCAGAGGATAACCACCGAAATCACTAATTGAGTAGTACTCCTTCCAAATATCACTCCCACCTCCTAGATTGTGACAAGTGGCGCGCTGCATGTGCGCCACTTGTCGCAACCTGAGAGTTTTGCCTTTTTCCGTATATCCGTTTATTCAAAACGTTTTATCTCTTAAACCGTGCGTCCAAATCTCGAACCGTTTTCACCGTTGGATTCCTTACGTCGAGATGTTCAAAACTAGATCCCATGTTGGTAGGTTTCGATGAACTTTTTTTTTCACGAAAAAAACGGATGAAAAAACCGAACAGGGAGCACTTTTTTTCCCTTTCCGGAAGCCGTTTCTGAGAGGCACGGCCGCGCCTCTCGCGGAAGCAAATCCGTGCCTTCCGCGGAAGCAAAACTGTGCCTCTCGCGGAAGCAAAACCGTGCCTCTCACGGAAGAAGAAAAAAATTGAAAACGCGTTTTTTTCAGCAAAAAAAAGGCGTTTCCGAATTTTTTTTTTGTCGATAAGCTAAGAAAGACCGGTGGAAAACCAAAATATTGAAAAAGAAAACCGGAAAAAAAGCCAAAAACGCGTGCGGAAAAATAAAAAATCAAAATCCGGAGGGAGCGCCCGGGGCGCGACACGTGGCGGCGGCTGAGAGTGCGCCAAGTGGCGAGCTCTCAGCCCACCCGGAAGTGATCGTTGCGAGGCTCCCGAAGGAGTGCTCGTCAACTAGTTACTCCCCAGACCAAACCCGCACACCACGCACAATATGGGTCAAAAACTCTGCAACAAGACCTATGTTGCAAAAAAAAATCTCAAAATAATTATGCAACAAGGTCTCTATTGCAAAAAAAACTGCAACACAACCTTTGTTGCAAATATTTCTGCAACAAGACCTGTGTTGCAAAACTGTGCTCGCAACACGACAACGCTCGGACATGAGATCACGTCAGATCTGAAGGCTCCCAACCCGACAACGCGTAGCAGGCCCCTTATTATTAGGTAAAGATAAAGATAAATATGTCCTGGTTGTGGTCCTCCTCGATCTTGCACACACTCATGCTCGAAGACGTAGCAGATATGTGGCATCATCCCATGGGCGTGCTTACTAGTCTCGATTCCGTGCCTTCGCTATCGCTCGCGAGGTGTACAACATGTTCCGGTGGTTTCGATATCTTTTCCCAACAGACGACACACGCATTGTGGACAGACTACTCTTCTGAGACATTCTTCGTTGTTGAAGCAAAAAACCAATTCCCATAGATGTTCCAGTGCTATTTTGCAAAAAAAAAAGATGTTCCGATGCTTTTGGAAGCTTTTTTTTTTGAAACAAATATGTATGTTAATTGACAACATTTTAGATTTATACCAAAATGTATAATGTGTATTAAAATATATATGTCAAAACATATGTTCGAAAAAATGTTAATCATGTAGTTGAAAAATGTTTAATGTGTCTAAAAATGTTTCTGATATATATGAAAAAAAGTACAGTGTGTATGAAAAATGTAAACATGTGTTAGAAATAAAAAATAAAAATAAAAATGGAAAATGGTAAGAAAAAGTGAAGAAAGAAACTACAGAAAACAAAAATAAAAATATAAAAAGGGAAGAAAACTGATGCAAATAGTGAGAAAAACGATGAGAAAACCACAGAAAACAAAATAGGGAACTCCTGGTCAGCGCCTTTAGCGCTGCCTAGCCGAACTGGCGCCCACGCTCGTGCGCTTTGGGCCGGCCCATCAACCACCTGAAAAATCAACGTAAAATGAAGTGTGAGTCGATCTCTGGATGCCAACAGGCCTCGTGCGTTAACCACTAGGCCACGCTAAATTTCGTTGCCTACTATGAGGAAACAACTCTATTTGACCCTTCGTTCAGTACAACATTAACATATAGTAGTAGTATATAGACACTATAAATTATTTTAATAAAGAAAACATAAGTTTGAAAAAGAATTCACAAAAACCATGAATTTTAAAAAAATCAAAAAATTGAAAAGGTTCGTACGATTTGAAGAAAGTTCACGCACCCGCAACTTGAGCTGGCGCTCACGCGCGCCCTTAGCGGGCTGCGGCGTAGCAGAGTTCAGTCGCTCGCTCAGCCACTCGCTTCGCTGGATCGGCCGCTCGCTAAGAAGCCAATTTTTTCCCCTTTTTTGGACTGTTGATCCGGTAGGAAAAAACCGCCTGGTTTTTCTAATTCTTACGAAATAAAATAGTGAAATCCCAAAAAGGTTTACATATTTAAAGAAAAAGTTCATCCATTTGCAAAAAGTTCATCTATTTTAAAAAAGATCATCGATTTTTGTAAAAAAGTACACCAGTTTTTGAAAAAAAGTTCATCTATTGCGAAAAAAGTTCATAAATTATCAAAAAGATTCCATCGATTTTACAAAAATGTTAATCAAATTTGAAAAAAGTTCATTGAAGTTGAAAAAAATCATTGAATATGTAAAAAAGTTCATCGGATTTGAAAAAAGTTCTTCGATTTTGAGAAAAAGTTCATCAATTTTTAAAAAAGTTCATCGATCTCGAGAAAGGTTCACAGATTTTGAAGAAAAAGTTCATGAAGTTGAAGAAAAAATTTACACATTTAGCAAAAAGAAATTAAAAACCGAACAAAGCCATACCAAGAAAATAGAAAAACGAAGAGAAAAAAATAGAAATGTTCCGTGAACTAAAAGAGTATAAAAAGGGAAAAATAAGTAAGTTGCGACAATCGATCGAGATAACCTAGTGGTTGGTTCGCTATGCTGTGAACAGAGAGGTCCTACGTTCGAACCCTGTCGCACCCGTTTTTTTTTAGTTTTTAACAGAAAGATAGAATAAATCAAACGGGCTGGCCCAACTTGCAGGAGTTGGGTGTGCTTTTACAAAATTGCCAATAACGGGCGCCTGAAGCGCTAAATAGGATCTGCCAACAAAATACTCCCGCGATCTTAGAGTAATGGGCCGGCCCTGTCCCAATGCGAGACATCCTAATCCACGCGTGCGGTTCAGAGGGTAACGACCGAAATCACTAATTGAGGAGTACTCCTTCCAAATATCACTCCCTCCACCCTAGTGTGTGACAAGTGGCGCGCTGCATGTGCGCCACTTGTCGCAACCTGAGAGTTTTCCCTTTTTTCGTAGATCCGTTTATTCAAAATGTTTTATCTCTTAAACCGTGAGTCCAAATCTCGAACCATTTTCACCGTTGGATTCCTTGCGCCGAGATCTTCAAAACTAGATCCCATGTTGATAGATTTCGATGAACTTTTTTTTTCACAAAAAAAAACGGACGAAAAAACCGAACATGGAGCACGTTTTTTTCCCTTTCCAGAAGCCGTTTCCGAGAGGCACGGCCGTGCCTCTCGCGGAACAAAAAAAATGAAAAAAAATGCGTTTCACGAAAGAAAGAAAAACCGTGCCTCTCACGAAGAAAAAAAAAGAGAAAACACGTTTTTTTTATTTCCGAAAGGCACGTCCGTGCCTCTCGTAGAAAAAAAGAAGAGAAAACGCGTTTTTTTTTCGTTTCCGAGAGGCACGGCCGTGCTTCTCGCGGAAGCAAAACCGTGCCTTTCACAGAAGAAAAAAAAACAAAAAACGCATTTTTTTCGTTTCCGAGAGGCACGCCCATGCCTCTTGCGGAAGCAAAACCGTGCCTCTCACGGAAGAAAAAAAAGAGACAACACTTTTTTTTCATTTTCTAGAGGCAATGCCGTGCCTCTCGCGGAAGCAAAACCATGCCTCTCACGGAAGAAAAAAACAGTGAAAACGCGTTTTTTTGCGCAATTTTTTTTTCAAAATTCTTTTTTTGTAGATAAGCTAAGAAAGACCGGTGGAAAACCGAAAAATTAGAAGAAAAAACCATCTAAAAAGCCGAAAACGCTTGTGAAAAAAAAAACAAAATCCGGAGGGAGCGCCCAGGGCATGACATGTGGCGGCGGCTGAGAGCTTGTCAACCAGTTGCTTCCTAGACCAAACCCGCACACCACGCACAATTTGGCTCAAATATAGTACGGGGCGCGGGCGCCTCTTTTTATGTTTTTTTTCTATTTTTATTTTTTTCCTTTATAATTTTCTTTTTTAGAGAATTAGAAAAAATGTTCTGTGATTTGAAAAAAAATACGAATGCAAAAAAAATAATTAATTACAAAAAATATTTGTGAAACCAAAAAAATGTTTCAAAGCTGTTCATAAATTTGTAAAAAAACATTCATGAATTTAAAAACAAAGTGTCTCCAATTCAAAAATGTTTTATAATTTGGAACAATTTTCACTAATTTTAAAAAGGTTTGCCGTTCCTGAAAAATCTTTGTGACATAAACTAAAACATGTTAGCGAAATTAAAAAAAAAACTTTATTGTATTTGAAAAATGTTAAAAATTAAAAAATGTTTATGAATTTCAATAAATTTTCATCACTTTATTTTGTTTTGCGAATTTAATTTTTTCATAAAAAACTGTTTTCTGTTATAGAATAATGTCAAACATTCATAAACTATTCATGTTTGAAAAATGTTTCATGAATTTAATTTCTCTAATTTAAAAAATGTTAGAAACTTCAAAAATATTAAGAAATTTGAAAAATGTTCTCACATTTAAAAAAATCCGAATTTAAATAAAATTGAATAATATATAATGTTGAAAAATGAAATGGGAAAAAAGAAAAAAGATGAAAGAAAGAAAACTGAAAAAAGAACCCATAAAAACAGAAAAAAAAAACAGGTTGGAAGGGAACCCGTGGATGGGTCGTTCCATATAGCATGCTAGCGCTTTGTTAGGTTTGCGTTTGCATGTTATTTAGCGTCTTACGAGGGGAATATGATCCACCCCAATGTTATATCTCACTTATTGCGACCGAGGGTGATATATATATAATCCGGCCTGAGAGTGAGTGGCTTTTCTTCGTTCAGTCTTTGATTCAATTTTTTTTTGGTTTTTTTATTTTGAATGTTTGACTTATTTTTCTTTTGGTTTTCTCAAATTTAGTTTTGTAGTCTCTGGTTTAGTTTTGCAGGAAACCAAAAATACGCACCACTTAGCAGGAGCTAACCCTCATAGTAAGAACTAGGCTTGTAACTTTGTTCATATTAGATTGAGACCTTTTTAATCTTCATCCTATCGTGGATCTTTGTGATTTTAACAATTTGATTTCTTTGTGTTCAATTTCTGAGTTATTTGGTTACTTCCTCTCGTGCGCGAGTTATCCTTCATAGGCGTGGGAGAAGTAGGGGATTGGTGAGATTCATTTCATGCCTATTATGTATGTTGTCATTTGTGATATTAGTTCTATGATTGATCAATAAGTTTGTTTATCTGTGGTGAGCGTAATGCGTGTTGTCTATTTTAAGGACCCATGCAACACGATCCAAAGACCTACATAGGTAACACAAATTGTTTACCAGATACGTGACCTCAAGGTGAAAGGTGTTGATATCTACGAGGAACATAGACAATATTAGAATAATGGGGATCCATGACACTTCAAGTGTTGGTCTGGTCTCATGACCTTAGTTGCAGAAACGACCATTCTATGGCAACGTCAATGCATGACCATAGTGAGAACAATTCCAACATGGAGGAGTTCGACCAGTCAAGGGTGAACTACCTACAGAACAAACAATCTACGCGCTAGAATCAAACTACAAGGTATACCATCGCATTGGCACATTTCACGCACACCATGATCCGACGTTTCTCCGCGCCCAGCCTTTCCAATGTAGACAACAAATAATATACTTTTGATCCCTTTACTTTCTGTTATTTACTTTTATGCTTTTTATTACTCTAGTTGCCATCATCACCTCTACTATCACTCTGGTATATTTGTTTGACGGGACAATATTAATCATATATACCTAAGAGAGTCATACCTAGTAACTTATATCTCAACATGCAAGTATTCCACGTCATCATACAATTATGAATGGGATAAGCCCCACCTGAGCATGCAATTATGCATGAAATAGAAACCACCATATCATTCAACCACGCATGCAAAAATATTTCCCATTCTATTATTCTATTTATATCCAATAGTATTTTACAACCATACATAATAAATTATAATAATTCATATGTATGTTTAATTTTGGTTCTCATTTTCTCAATCCAAATTTTCATCAACCGATTACCGCAACAAAGCGCGGGATATCCTCGAGTATATCTAAATAGTTAGCCCCTACTGCTAGATTTCTCTCAACATGCGTGCTTCCGCATCACCTTCATTATTTATAGCCATCCGATCAAAATCGTGTGGTATTATAAGTCATGCACGTACTCATTACTTACAGTTCTTGCATTAGTCTATCCATGCAAACTATGCCATTTCATTAATTCATGCATGTCATTTTTCCTGGGGAATCAAGTCATGCATGTTAGTCCAAATTTAACTATTTCGTTTTAATATTTGTGTAGTCATGATTCATGAACGGTATATGTGGTGGACCCTAGGAGCAAACACTTATATTTTATGCTTCACGTTTTTGTTAAAAAGTGGTGTCACATCAAAATGTTTTCTTTCTATACATCATTTTGTCACATATTTTGTATGTTTTATTATTTTTTAAACGTTAACAAACATCACTCTTATATTTGTATTTTCATTAGTTTTAGTTTTTTTAGCATTTATTGATGCACTTATTTTGAACCGATTCTATGGTAACGGGGCATCATCTAGTATCTGCAGATTTCAGACATCAGATAGTTACTTCACACAAGACCTGTGACAACTTAAGGTGCCTCGTCTACAACTGCTTTGACAACATCATACTCGGCATCTACACCCTTCTTAATTAACACCTGGATCGCATCCACGTTTTCTTCCTGGGGCATCCTTGCATCCCGACTCCATGGCGCTTTCTTGCGCCCGCGGCTCCACCTGCTCCCTCCTCGACATCAGCAACCCCGACTCGACGTCGACCACGATGTCCACTTGCGCGGCTACCTCGACCACGGCTACACCGGATCACACTCTCGGCTATCTCGACATAGGCACAAAGGGCTATTTTGAGCAACTCATCATTTTTCTCTGCAGTGAACATGTTCGCGATGCAACACTGTCTACGACGCTCCCGCTAGGACTGCCGGGGATGTCTACTTGTTGGTTTCTACGTTCGGGTTATCTCCAATCTGACCGTCTGCGAAGCTCGAATTGTTAGCGACGCTACCGCCATGACTGCGCAGGGGGGCGGGGGGGTGTTAACGATATACATACTTAGTAGTTATCGATTACACAGGATTAGATAGGAATTGCCGCTCCATCGTTTTGATGAGAAGCCGAGAGGCAAGAGAAGAGATGAGAAAAGAGAGGTCACGCACGGAGGAACATGCACTACGTTTTTTTTTGAAAAGCAGGAAAACACCAGCCTCTGCACCGAGCGATGCACACAGTCATCTTTATTAAATTATTCAACAAAGCCTTGCAAAACAAATACATGAAACAATGCAAAGCCACTTTCGTGGCGATTGTTGCCGCCATACCTACAAGGCTGATGATGTGTCCTGGCCTCGCACCAACACACACCATGTAATCCCGTTGCCTCATCAAGCCACCCACCGGCGAGTAGGGAGCACCAACCGGTCTATTAGACCCTCAGCACGCATCGCATGTGCACGCTCTATAAGCCGCCCCCGTCATCTTCCGCCATCCCATCTTCTGAAGTGAACCATGCATTGACCTTGTATGGCCCTTCTGCCGCCGACGCCACTACGACGCCAGATAGTGCCACCCTCCTGCGTGCGCTCATCAACACGTGTCCATTGCCGAGACTCCGTTACGCCACGCCATCGAGACCCGCCGTCATCGATGCGGTAGATGCAACACCGCCCCTCCTCTTGTCCCCTCCATACAGCGCCGCTCCAAAACTATACCCCCAAGAGGGAGAACGGCCCCGAAGGCACCGCCATCGTCTGATCCGGGATACCCAAATCTAGGGTTTCCCCTGAAGCAGCTGGAACGCGGTGCCGACGATTGCAACCGGCGATGCCTTCAACAAGGAGACGACGTCCTCGACGCCACCATCGTCCGCCATGACTGAGGTCGACACGGTTTTCACCGGCAGTTGCGCCACACCGAACAAGCAGCTGCCTAGAGGCCGACAGGGATCCAACATCCCTCGCCGACCGCTCTACGCGCCGCTGGCAAGTCACATGCCCCACCGATGACAGATCTGGGTGGGAGTCAGATCCACGGCACACGACCTCCCACCATAGCCAGGTAAGCAAGTGAGCTCTCGCGGGCATGGAGGCGAGCGCCACCGCCGCATGACCAGGAACGCCACCCTGGCCGCTGTGCGCACTTACCCCACCGGTCCCTCCCCAGCCGATCCAGGGGGTGGCCGGCGCGTTCGCCGCCCCTGGCAGGAATCAGATCGGGACCGTGCCTAATAGCACGGCCGACAACAAGCCACCGCTCGCCGGTGGGCGCCGCAGCCCTGATGTTGTCTCCCCGCAGATCTGCCTGAGGCCTCCAGTGGGCCGCCATCGATGGGTTCCAAGTCGAGAGAGAGAGAATGTCCCTTGCAAAGGACACTCCCACCTTCTCAAACGCTGATAAATGGCGCACTGTATGTGTAGGAGATATGCCCTAGAGGCAATAATAAATGTTATTATTTATCCCCATGTTCATAATTATGTTTATGTTCCATGCTATAACTGCTATGGTTCTCGAGTCTGCAATAACCACGAGGCTCGGAGGAAGACTCATATGCACGTGTGGAATAATAAACGGTAAAATGTATTCCTAGTCATGCCTCTAAGACTAGCTCAAGTGTTGCATGATGGTCCTATTTTCCTGATCATGGGCATGTCTATGCCGGCAACTTTGAGGGCACAATGTTAGGAGAACACTTGTGTTGAATCGACCCGAATTGATGTTATGCTATGAGATACATTCGTCACAAGTTAATGGTTAATAACACAGAGAAAGTTAACGTTTGCATAATTCCTTAGACCATGAGAGTATCGAGTTTCTTCATGCTTGCTTCATGAACTTTGGGGTTTGTTAAACGTCATCCGTAAATGGGTGGCTATTACGACGGCTTACGGGTTCATGGAAAAGTATGTCAAGTAACTTGATAGCTCAAGATTGGGATTTGCTCCTCCGACGATGGAGAGATATCTCTGGGCCCTCTCGGTGTTACGGTATCCACCATCATCTGGCCAGACACATTGTGATTTGATCACAGGAATGCCGGAACACGGAAACGAGAAAAGAGAACAAAACCGGTAACGAGGTAACTGGCATTGTGGACAAGTGTTGATCCACGGGGATGCCGATGATTCTCACCTCGGGTATTTGTAACATATCGCGAAGCAACAGGAGTAGCACACGGCAACTGGAGGTTCACTCGAATATTCATTCGTGTGGGTATAGGGGTCAATATGGGTGTCCACGGCTCCGATGTTGATCATTGATCGGAATGTCTATACTTCACCAAACCTATAGGGTCACACACTTAAGGGTCATCTATCTGCTGAATACTAGACAGGGAGTCTAAGAGAAAGTCACCGGAAAAGTTTCGGAGAGAGCGGAAAAGTTTCGGAGAGAGAGCACCGGAATAGTTTCGGTAAAACTGAAAAGTTGTTTCAGGGTATACCATTGAGTCAAATTGGTTTCGGCACACGTCTGGAAATTCTTGGAGGGTGCCAGAATTGGTCTGGGAACTTCTGGGATTTTTCGGAGAAAAAACCCGGAAATGTTCCGGAGCTTCCGGAACCGGTTTGGTTGCTTTTCGCAGATGAAAATCACTAATCCGGAATTATTTCGGAACGCGTCCAAAATCATTTTAGTGGGTGCTGGAATTATTCTAAGACCCACAGAAATATTTTCGGATTTAACGGTCGCGGAAAAATGTTTCCGTGAATAGTGAAAGTGCTTTTTGGGTGGCTTCTTGGAGAAGCCACCTTGAGGGCCTTTTGGTATTTTTCCCCTTGGCTTCTTGGAGAAGCCACCCTTGGGCTTGGCCTATAAATAGGGGTGGAGGGGGCTGCCTAAAGACACACTCTTTCTCAACATACACAAGCCATGAATGATCTGGCCTTCTTCTCTCCCTCCCCGTGAAATAGTTTCGTAGAGCTGATGTGGCACCCCGGCTCAGAGAACCAGTTTACCAGTGTTTCCAACCTAGAGATCATGTCTTCTGGAAACAGACAACAACTTGGAACAGAATAGAACTGAACTTTATTGAAATATCTCGAGTACAAGCTCATAATTTACATAGGTAGCGAGGCCAGAAGCACATCAGGTGCTATGACAATATCTACTCTCTGAACTGAACTGAACTTTACATATGAACATAGCAGGGCCTCGATACTACTGGGTAATTCTACGGCGTAGCGGAACATAGTGCGGAAACTCCATCCACAGGGACACTGCTATGGACACGGCCTAGTTAGCGTAGTACGAACCATCGGGACCTCCGTCTTCGGCTTCTCCTGCATCTGGCATGACACGCCAGGTGAGTACTTGGAATGTACTTGCAAGCTCCTGGCAACCAAAACAATGCAGCAAACAATAGCATGGCAATTAACAGGTTAAAAATACTTGGGTTGCTTACTCACTGATACCGATAATCAACTTACTCTCTTCTGGGTTGTCCCACAACCCTCGGAACACTCATAATCCACTGAGCACTTCCGAACATAAGACAAGTTCTTCCATCATTATTATCATTACTGTGGTTGACCATTCAGTGGCCTAGTACGGACTGTCCAATACCGTAGACTCGGCTATTCGAATAGATTCTTACACTCTGCAGAGGTTGCGCACTTTCCCCACACTATGAAGCCCCCGACCTCGTGATCCCATTCGGGTGGATCGATGGTGCTTCAACGAAACCTGCCTGACCCGTGACCCCTCTATCGTACCACTGACAATTATACCCTCCCAGGGTCATGTCCTGGGTGGCCCCTGTGTCACCCCGTGACACCTGCCACCATCGTGGCTAAACTAAACTGTCCCAAACGGGGACGCCGGCAAAATAACTCAACTGGGCTCACAGGATTATCGTCGTCTACCTGATCAGGGCAGCACGCACGCATAACCCTCCCTAGTGTGGTGGTACCGATAAAAGAGCACAAAGCCAGACCAAGTCAAGGCCGTCCCATACCGGCAAATGTGGCTGCACAGATAAGTCCGGATAGGTGACACTAGATAAACAAATTAGGGTTTAGTGTTAACCAGTGTTTATCAAGCATGAGTTTATATCAGGAATAACTTAACATGGCAGTAGCTAGGCATCAAAATAAAAATTACTCTAAATTATCACATATTAAAATAATGCATATAATTCAATTAAATAACCAACACTATTGAAATGCTTCATGCAATGGATGACATGGCTTGCCTTGCTCTGTTGGGTTGTCCACAAACTCCTGGGCTTCAAATCCAAAAGTATTTCCTTCTGAAAATATTTTTAAAATGCAAAGGAAAAATGTCACATTTACTGCTCTGTGCACCAGAAATTCTGTGGGCATGGGAAAAATACCAAATTTTTCCAGCAAATAGAAGAGCTCAAGACAAACTCAGAGCAAAAGAATCAATTGATTTGGACTTATGGTTTAAAATTTATGGACGGTCAAAGTTTCTGGTCAAATCTGGAATTAAAATAGAAAATTAGAAAATCAACCGGGGCCACGTCGAAGTCATATTTCGCCCGGGCGCCTCCACTTACCGCTTCGGTAAGCCACTGGCGAGCGTCCCCAGCGGTCAGATTTAAAAAGGGGAGGAGGAGAACAGAGGACGGCGGCACTCCGGCGAGGGTCGCCGGCAATACAGACGGCGGCAATGTCCGGCGACAACGGGAATAGATAGAGCTCATCAAGACGAACGCACACGTACCCGTGGCTTGGCGAGAGATGGCCGGACGGCGTCGTCCCCTTACTCTCCGGCGGCAGTGGATCTCGGGTGTCGCCGGAGACGGCAATTCCGGCAAGGATTCGGACGGGAAAGAGCTCAGGTGGGGGCAGTGGAGTGAGCTGAACTCGCTCGTGCAGTCGGTGGAGTCCGGGGAGGGGTGGAACGGCGAGGAGGCTGGGCTCGGGTGGCGGCGGATCTCCGGCGAGAAGCGAGGCCAGAGGGCCTCTCGGCCTTGGCTCAGGGCTCGGGAGCTCGATTAGGAGTAGGAGGAGGTGGGGTGAGGAGCAGAGAGAGGCCGGGGAGAGCTTTATATAGCAGGGGGAGGAGCTCTCTAGAAGCGGCGGTACTCGGCCACGTTGCCGGTGAAGGTACGCCGCGCGGGCTGGCTCGACGCGGGCGACGCGATGGGAGAGAGCAGGAGGAGTTAAGGCGGTTGGTGGCGGCTAGTGGAGGAAGAAGACGCGCCGCAAAGCCACTATGCCCGCACGGGCGGCACAGTGCCCGCGTGCGTGGCGGCCGGCGAGGGCGATTCCGGCGAGGGGCAAGTTCCAGAATGGCCAGGTGGGGGAAGGAAACGATGTCGGCGAGCTGGGACAAGGCGGGGTCACGCGGGGCAGGCGGACGCGACGCAACAGACACGGGCGCGGTGCAGAGTGCGTGGTTTGGCATGCCACTGCCGTGCTCACCACGGGCATTGGTGTCTAGAGGCCACGCGAGCTTGGCGTTTCTTGTCCAGCACGTCGACCCTCGCTCAGTTAGTCCCCTTGTGCCTCTGGTTCGACTAGATTCACTCTGATGCGAAGTGTAGCTTCAGCTACAGTTTCTGACAGAAAACTTGAGAGGGATCTAGAGAAGAGATGAGCTGGAGATGGAGCCAACGGAGATGTCAGGAGTGATCTACTATGGAAGGACTACAAGCTGGCAAAGTTTGAGAAAATTTAATCAAGGTTTGAATAGGGTTCATGTATAACTGTTGTCACTGGACCAGAAGAGAGATGAGCTTGATGCACTCATCTGGTTGATCTGCTAGAGGTGAATTTTGGCGTGGGATGGTTATTTGGTGAATAGAAGATGCCATAAAAATTTCAGCTCAATTGGATACCTCTAGCTGGTACTTCCTTCACAGAGGTTTGAATTGGGCAGAAACTTGGCAGAATATTGTTGATGAAAATTTGTACTGGACAAGATGATATTTTTGGATATTGTGGCAAGATAGGTTCCCTAGTATCTCAAGGAATTTATTGAGAGTTTTCTGAGTTGGGAAAATATGAGTTGCTTCACAAATGGCCAGTACTGTCCAGAGAGCAAATGGAGTTTTCTGGACAAAATTTTGTACTGGACCATGAAATGTTTTTGAAGATTGTGGGAGTAGATGATGACAAGAAGGTGTGGGATTAATTTGGGATTTTTCTGACCACCAGAACTATAGGTTGCTTCATAACCCATAGTGATGACAGATTTTCCCAAAGGAAGAAAATGGATATTTGGGAAAGATGAAGAATTGGAAATTGATCCAGAAGGTGAGTGACAAGGTTTTGGCAAGATGCTGAGGGCTTTGGATCATTCAGAGAAATTCATAAGTCCAAAGTCAACTGAAAAGATTCAAAATCCATCCAAATTGCAAATAAAACCAAAAAAGATTTTGAAAAGAAAAAGTTGTCAAAAACCAGGGTGTCACAAACCTACCCCCCTTAGGATGAATCTCGTCCTCGAGATTCGGTTGCTCAGGGAACAAGTATGGATATGCTGATCTCAGAAAATCCTCTCTTTCCCTGGTAGCTTCCTCCTTAGTGTGATGATCCCACAGTACTTTGAAAAATTTAATTGTCTTACTCCTGGTAGTTCTTTCCATCTCATCTAATATTCTGACAGGTCTTTCCTCGTAGGTCAAATCCTTAGTCAGCTCTAGCTCACTCATATCTGCCTGTTTGATCGGAGGTGCAATGCACTTTCTTAGCTGTGATATGTGGAAAACGTCGTGAACGTCAGCCAACTCTGGTGGTAGCTCTAGTTGATATGCCACTCTGCCTCTTCTAGCCATTACTGGAAAGGGTCCGATATATCTCGTGCAAGCTTTCCTCGAGTATGAAACCTCTTTATTCCTTTCATGGGGGTAACTCGGAGATAGGCATATTCTCCGGGCTCAAAAGTTACTTCCCTGTGCTTTGGATCATAGTAACTCTTTTGACGGGACTTGGCTGCTCGAAGACGTTCCTGAATATCCTTGACTTGTTTCTCAGCCTCGAGCATCAAATCCATGCCGAAGATACGGCTGTCTCCTGTCTGGGACCAATTTAACGGAGTGCGGCACTTCCGTCCGTACAGAGCTTCAAATGGTGACATCTTGAGACTCGACTGATAACTGTTATTGTAGGAGAATTCCGCATAGGGTAAACTATCCTCCCATTTGGATCCATGGGCGAGAGCACAGGACCGAAGCATATCTTCCAAAATCTGATTCACACGCTCGGTCTGTCCATCTGTCTGTGGATGATATGCTGTACTATGCTTTAGCACAGTTCCCAGGGCTTGGTGCAATCACAACCAGAATGCGGAAGTGAACAAGGAGCCCCTATCCGATGTGATAGACTTGGGTACTCCGTGAAGGCTGACTATCCGGGACATGTAGAGCTGTGCAAGCTGGTAAGCGGTGAAAGTGGTCTTTACCGGAAGGAAGTGAGCCACTTTCGTAAGTATATCCACGATGACCCAGATAGCATCATGGCCTCTTGTTGACTTAGGTAGTCCAACAATGAAGTCCATGCAGATGTCATGCCATTTCCACTGGGGAACTGGTAAAGGTTGCAGTAGTCCAGCGGGTTTCTGATGCTCAGCCTTGACTTTGTTGCAGATGTCACAACAGGCGACATAGTATGCTATGTCCCTTCGCATTCCTGGCCACCAAAAGGTTTCTTGCGAGTCCTGGTACATTTTTGTTCCTCCCAGGTGAATAGAGTAGGCGGATTCATGTGCCTCTCTAAGTATTTGCTGTCTCAGGCTGTCCTGATCAGGCACGCATATTCGGTTCTCAAACCATAAGGTACCTTGATCATCAAGATGAAAGGACTTGGCCTTTCCTTGCGGAATGCACTCCTTGATCTCTTGTATACCCTCATCTGATTTCTGAGCTGCCTTAATTTCTTCCATAAGTGTCGGAGTAATTTCCAAGGTATCCGGGCTAATTGGGCCGCATAGCACCATATTCAGCTTGGCCAACTCTTCTCGTAGCCTCGGATGGATTCCCTCCATTAATGCATTTAGGGTACCTCGTTTCCTACTGAGGGCATCGACGACCACATTGGCTTTTCCCGGATGATAATTAATTCCGATGTCATAGTCCTTGACCAGTTCAAGCCATCTTCTCTGTCTGAGATTCAGGTCGGGTTGAGTGAAAATATACTTGAGACTCTTGTGGTCTGTGTATATTTCACATCGCTGGCCAATGAGGTAATGCCTCCAAATCTTTAATGCATGAATCACGGCTGCCAGTTCCAAATCATGAGTGGGGTAGTTCTCTTCATGAGGTCGTAGCTGTCTGGATGCATATGCTACAACCTTCCCTTCTTGCATTAGAACGCAGCCGATTCCACGCCTGGAAGCATCGCAATATATGTCGAAGCTCTTGTGTATGTCTGGAAGGACTAAGACAGGAGCTGTAGTTAGCCTCGTCTTCAATTCCATGAAACTGCTGTCACATTCTTCCGTCTAGGCAAATTTGTGGTTCTTCTTCAGTAATTCGGTCAGTGGCTTGGCTATTTTTGAGAAGCCTTCGATGAAGCGACGGTAGTAGCCTGCCAATCCCAGAAAGCTCCGGACTTCCGTTACTGTGGCTGGTGTCTTCCAGTTCAATACTGCAATCACTTTGCTGGGGTCGACAGCCACACCTTGTTCTGACAGAACATGTCCCAGAAATCCCACCTCTCTTAGCCAGAATTCGCATTTACTGAATTTGGCATACAAGCGATGTGTCCTTAGTCTTTCCAGGACAGTACGGAGATGTTGCGTGTCCTCCTCTTCATCTTTGGAGTAGATAAGAATGTCGTCGATGAAGACCACCACAAATTTGTCCAAGAAGTCCATGAAGACTTTATTCATCATGCTCATGAAATAGGCTGGAGCATTTGTCAGTCCAAATGACATGACCGTAAATTCATACAGGCCATATCTTGTAGTGAAGGCTGTCTTGGGGATATCCTCTTTTCTATTTTTTAACTGATGATACCCCGTTCGAAGGTCAATCTTGGAAAATACCCGGGCCCCGTTCAACTGGTCAAACACATCATCAATGCGGGGAAGCGGATATTTATTCTTGATGGAGACCTCATTCAGCTGGCGGTAGTCCACGCACATCCGTTGACTGCCATCCTTCTTCTTGACAAACAGCACTGGTGATCCCCAAGGTGAAGTGCTTGGACGAATATACCCTTTTTGCAGTAATTCATCCAACTGTTTCTTCAATTCCACCAGCTCTGGGGAAGGCATGCAGTAGTACTTCTTGTAAATTGGAGCTGTCCCGGGAACAACCTCAATGGCAAACTCGAGTTCCCGATCAGGTGGCATTCCCGGTAACTCTTCTGGGAATACGTCTGGAAATTCACTGACTACTGGAATCAAACTTATATCTGTAGTTGTGGCTTTGAATGCCATTCCTTTCTTTGACATCATTCTGCTAGCAGTGAATTGCACTGTTTGGCCTGCCGGATTAACCAGTGTCACCTTCCTGGTGGCACAGTTGATACACACCTGATGTGGTACCAACCAATCCATCCCCAATATTATATCCAGTCCAGGGGATTCAATGGCCACAAGAGTAGCTGGAAACTTAACATCATGTATCAAGATTTCCAGATCCTTGTATATCACATTTGTTCTGAGCATGGAGCCAGGGGATTGTACCACCATGATTTTGTCCAAAAGAGAAGGAGAAAAATTGTGCAAGGTGGCAAAAGTCCGCGAAATAAACGAATGAGAAGCCCCAGAATCAAATAAAATTATTGCAGGTATGTTGTTAACAGAAAACATACCAAGGACCACATCTAGTGCTTCGCGGGCTTCCTTAGCGGAGATATGATGGACTTGGCCGTGGTAGAAGTTCGGGTTGGGGCGGCGTCCAACATTGTTGACTTGTGGCTTGAAGTCAGATGGTGGCTTCCCATTTCTTGTGGGACATTGCTTGAAGTAATGCCCGCTCTGGCCACAAGTAAAGCATGTGTTGTTGCGACGGCAATCCTCCATCACTGGCTGTTTGCCGAAGGTCTTGTCCTGGCTGACAGGCTTGTTGTTGTTGTTGCCATTGTTCCAGGCATGCTTGTATTCAGATGGTCCTGATTGCCAAATGCGTGGCTTCTGCGCAAACTGCTCACGGTTGTCCTTCTTGGGTTCAAACTTCTGCTTGTGATCATCGTATCCTGACTTATGCTCTCGTTCGGCTATAAAAGCCTTATTCACCAAAGTCTGGAAGTCAGGAAAGTCAAGCATACAGAGCTGACAGCGGAGGGTATGATTCAGCCCTCCTAGGAATCGGTCAATCTTCCTCTCTTCAGTGGACACGTCATGGGTAGAGTACCGTGCCAGATTATTAAACTTGTTCAGATACTCCCCCACTGACATATTTCCTTGAGTAAGGGCCAGAAATTCCCTCTGCTTCACCTTCATGATGCCAGTAGGAATATGATACTTGCGGAATACCTCTTTGAATTTTTCCCAAGAAATATCTTCTCCAGAAGGCCACATTATTTTTGTGTTGTCCCACCATATAGCTGCCGGTCCCTCCAGATAGTGAGTAACAAAAGGAACCTTGTCGGACTCATCACAGCGGGCTATGTCCAGTTTCTTTTCCATAGTCCTTAGCCAATCATCAGCTTCCATCGGATCCACAGCCTGACCGAAACTGGGTGGCTTGGTACGCTGAAAATCAGACAACTTAGAGTGTCTCCCATTATTGTTATTCTGACCCACCATAGTCTGCATACTTTTCAGAAATTCCATGAGATCTTGATTTCTTTTCTCCTCAAACATTCTCATAATCTGATCAGTGGTTGGTGCCTGTGGTGGAGTGTTGGGAATGCGACAGAAAACAAAAATTTCCGGTATAGCGAGCACGCCCAGGACCACTATGGAGACTGCATACAAGGTTTGATCTGATCCGTACCGACTCGAAGCGCGGCGGAAGAAGAGTCGGTGGAGATCGTTGGTGCAGATCCCCACAGCTAGGATTTTACAACCTCCCAACTACGAGGATGTACTCCCTCGTCGGACAGCCCTTCGGGAGGCGGTCGGACAGTCCCGCCGGCTTAGGTGGAAGAGGTCCGTCAAGCACGTACACTTTCTTAGCACTCCTGAGGACAATCCTCAGGGTACGGACCCAGTCCGCATAGTTGTTTCCATTCGCAGCTAACTTCTCTTTCTCTAACATCGGGCCTAAGTTGAACGCGCTATTGCGAGCCATTTGATCTACAACGGAAAACACAAGTTCACTTAGACTTTGTTCATAATGATTTTTGCACTAGTGAATAAACAGTTTTATTCTAAAGTGTGCTCCCACTCAAATCAATATCTCTCAAAATTGATTGTGAGTGATTCAAGATCCGCATTTCAATTCGACGCCATTGACGGGTTCATCACTGATGACGCGAATTTCAATCGGTAGGCCAACTTGCCAATCACATCTCTATGTGATTCTTGTCCATCTTTCGATGTGTGTGTTCCGAGCTCATGACTCTCATGCCTCAACGTCAAAGACAACCAAGTGATCTTGCTGCGAGGTCTGACCTCACCCGCCTCATTCCTCTCAATTCGTTCGTGCTCATGTGTACATGGCGCACCCCGAAAAGATACGAATTTCAGACGGTGCTACACTTGGGTGAACACTAACTACTTTGATATTTTAAGTGAGAGATCACCCTAATAAAAAGCGACTACCGCACAATCAAGAAGGGTGCATCAAGAGGGATAAACATCTCAGGCAATTCATAATAGCATGATATGGTATAGCCCCTTCTGACGGAGAAGTCAAGTATTTCTTCGTCTTCGGCATTCGCGTCGGTGTTCACCTTCGCGAAGATTGCCACCACCTTGTCGATGCACCAGATAATATTGCTATCTCTATAGCTAATAAAATAAGTGCATTACATAAGGTTGACACGCAGGTCATTAAAGTGCAATCATATGGCTCCAGCCATCATGCCGAATCATGACACGCAGGTCATGTTAATTACATTATATAGTCATCTCATACATAATCAAATTAATATGAGACTTGCTATACCACATCACATGCAAACCATCCTGTAAAACCAAGTTAGACGCCTCTAATCGGTTTATGCAAAATTTTATTTTACGTGGCTTCTAAGGTTTTGACTCAAACCGCAGTTACCAACGCTCATCATCAAGTATGATAATTCAAGTTGCTAGATTAACTTTCCAGGGTGTATGAAACACGAGATAATAAAATCTCGAGCCCCATACTAAACTTCGTCATACGCGTGACCGCCGTGCAGATCATATCTACATTGCCCTTTCATCTGCGAAACATCCATCTTTCTTTTAACTATGGTGGAACCCAAAGAACTGTTAGCACTTCGTTGATCTGTCAATCAGCATACTCAGGAGCAGCATGAAAGGATCGCGGATTGCCAGAACTTTGTGAGATTCCACCATGCCGTCAAGATCAGGACTACGCAAATTCAAGGGAAGCAACAGAAACATCGGGTAACATATTTCATCTGCTACACGCACAAATAATTTTCAGTAATAGAACTCATCTACTACCTAATTATATTGTGCAATAGCCATACATCTCATGTATTCTAGATCATAACATGCATCTACGCATAGCCTGGCTCTTGATGCCACTGTTGGGAACGCGACAGAAAACAAAAATTTCCGGTATAGCGAGCACGCCCAGGACCACTATGGAGACTGCATACAAGGTTTGATCTGATCCGTACCGACTCGAAGCGCAGCGGAAGAAGAGTCGGTGGAGATCGTTGGTGCAGATCCCCGCAGCTAGGATTTTACAACCTCCCAACCGCGAGGATGTACTCCCTCGTCGGACAGCCCTTCGGGAGGCGGTCGGACAGTCCCTCGGACGATGTCACAGACAGCCCTTCGGGAGGACCTTCGAAACTCGGACGGTCACTCGGACAGCCCTTCGGGAGGACCTCTCAAACTAAGACGATCACTCGGACAGCCCTTCGGTAGGACCTCTCAAACTAAGACCGAAACTACGATCTCTCTACAGAGTTGCACACATACGGTGTCATCTATCCGGCAGGGCTTCGCCGTCCAGAACTAGTTCCCACCGGAACCCAGACAGCCTTTCGGCTCTACAAAACTATTTTGCTGGGAGGGAGAGAGAAGCCAGAAATGTCTATGTGTATGAGAGCAAGCATGAGGTTTGGGGCAGCCCCCTCACCTCCTATTTATAGGAAAACCAAGGGGTAAAGTGGCCATTCCAAAAACCCAAAAATACCCATGAAGGAACACTTCCACAAGGGCATTTTAGGGAACTAATGGAGCAAGTGGGGCTCCACCATGGAGCCCACATGTGGCCGGCCAAGCCCTCATGGGGGGCCCCCAAGGGGGGCTTCCTTGGCTCCCAAGTTCTTCTAGAAACCTTTTTGGAAATATCCAAAAAGGTGCTTTCCCAAAAATATCCAAAAAGCACTTTCACTATTCACGACGACATTTTTCAGCGTCTGATCGAACTGAAAATATTTATGTGGGCTTAGAACATTTCCAGTACCCACTAAAATAATTTTCAATGCGGTCCGGAACAATTCTAGATTAGTGATTTTCATCTGTGAAAAGCATCTGAAGTGGTTCCGGCAGCTCCGGAACATTTCCGGTTTTTCTTCCGGAAAATTCCCAGAAGTTTCCAGAATTATTCTGGCACCCTCCAAGAATTATCAGGCATGTGCCGAAATCAATTTGACTTAATGGTATCCCCTGAAACAACTTTTCAGTTTTACCGAAAATGTTCCGGTGTTCTCTCTGCGGAACTTTTCCGCTGTCCGAAACTTTTTCGGTGATTTTCTCTCAGACTCCGTGTCTAGTATTCAGCAGATAGATGACCCTTAAGCGTGTGACCCTATAGGTTCGGTGAAGCATAGACATGACCCGGAACCCCTTCCGATCAATGATCAACATCGGAGCCGTGGACACCCATATTGACCCCTATACCCACACGAATGAATATTCGAGTGAACCTCCAGTTGCCGTGTGCTATTCCTGTTGCTTCGCGATATTTCACAAACACCCGAGGTGAGATTTTCTGCATCCCCGTGGATCAACAACTTGTCCACTATGCAAGTTACCTCCTTACCGGTTTTGTTCTCTTTTCTCGTTTTCGTGTTCCGGCATCCCTGTGATCAAATCACACTGTGTCTGGCCAGACGATGATGGATACCATAACACCGAGAGGGCCCGAGAATATCTCTCCATCGTCGGAGGAGCAAATCCCAATCTTGAGCTATTAAGTTACTTGCCATACTTTTCCGTGAACCCGTAAGCCGCCGTAATAGCCACCCAGTAACGGATGACGTTTAACAAACCCCAAAGTTCACGAAGCAAGCACGAAGGAACTCGATACTCTCATGGTCAAAGGAATTATGCAAACATTAACTATCTCTGTGTTATTTAACCATTAACTTGTGACAAATGAATCTCATAGCATAACATCAATTTGGGTCGATTCAACACAAGTGTTCTACCAACATCGTGCCCTCAAAATTGCTGGCATAGCCATGCCCATGATCAGGAAAACAGGATCATCCTGCAATACCTAAGCCAGTCTTAGAGGCAAGACTAGGAATACAATTTACCGTTTATTATACCACACGTGCACATGAGTTTCCCTCCAAGCCTCGTGGTTATTGCAGACACGAGAATCATTGCAGTTATAGCATGGATCATAAACATTCATTACAAACTCGGAGATACAAAATAACTGTTATTACTGCCTCTAGGGCATATCTCCTACAGTCTCCCACTTGCACTAGAGTCATAATCCAGTTACATGGCTTCCCTAACACCAATGGCTATCCGGTGTTGCTCATGCTTTGCTCGTGGTAGAGGCTTTGTCATCGGGCCTGACACATTCAGATCCGTGTGAACTTTGCGTACTTTCACTAAACCTTCTTCGACATGATGTCGAATGAGTTTATATTTGCGTTGAATATGCATTGTCTTATGGTGCGAACATGGCTCCCTTGCCTGGGCCACGGCGCCACTATTATCACAATAGATCTCCACCGGGTCCAGAGCACTTGGAACCACACCAAGGTCTTCAAGAAATTGCTTGATTCACAGCCTGCTTGGAGGCTTCTGAAGCAGCAACATATTCCACCTCCGTTGTAGAATCCGCCACAGTCTTTTGTTTGGAACTTTTCCAATCAACTACACCGCTGTTCAATATGAAAACATAGCTAGATTGAGATTTGAAGTCATCTGGGTCAGTCATGAAGCCTGCATCAGTGTAACAACTTACAATGAGCTCTTCATCACCTCCGTACACAAGGAGTAAATCCTTGGTCCTTCTGAGGTACTTAAGAATACCCTTGACTGCGGCCCAGTGTTCCAATCCTGGATCACCTTGGTACCGGCTGCTAACACTTAGCGCATAGGAAACATCCGGTCTTGTACATAGCATGGCATACATAATAGAACCAACTGCCGAAGCATATGGAATATCATTCATTTGTACTCGCTCATCGAGGGTCCGAGGACACTGATTCTTGCAAAGCACTGTGCTAGGTGACATGGGGAGTAGGCCTTTCTTGGAGTTCTCCATGTTGAACCTTTTCAACACCTTGTCAATGTACGTGCTTTGGCTAAGCACTATCAGGCGTCTTGATCTATCTCTATAGATTCTGATGCCCAATACATATGCCGCTTCGCCTAAGTCTTTCATTGAAAAACTCTTCTTCAATGAGTCTTTTATTTCGCTAAGAAAATTCACGTCATTTCCAATCAACAATATGTCGTCCACATACAAGATTAGAAATGCTTTTGCGCTCCCACTAAACTTCTTGTAAACACAAGATTCCTCATCGTTCCTGATGAAGCCAAACTCTTTGACCACTTCATCAAAACGAATGTTCCAGCTCCTTGATGCTTGCTTCAGACCATAAATGGCTTTCTGAAGCTTACATACCTTTCCAGCATTCTTAGGATCGACAAAACCTTCTGGCTGTATCATGTATACATCCTTTTCAAGGTTTCCATTTAGGAAAGCCGTTTTGACATCCATCTGCCATATTTCATAATCGAAATAAGCAGCAATTGCTAGTAATATCCGAACAGACCTAAGCATGGCTACGGGCGAGAAAGTCTCGTCGTAGTCTACCCCTAGAACTTGCGTGAACCCTTTCGCGACAAGTCTAGCTTTGTGGATAGTAATGTTACCATCCGCGTCCGTCTTTCTTTTGAAAATCCATTTACAACCAATGGGTTTTACGCCATCTGGAAGTTCTTCCAAGTTCCAAACTTGGTTTTCGTACATGGATTTCATTTCGGATTTCATGGCCTTGTGCCATTCCCTTGAGCTAGGCCCCGCCATCGCTTCCTTGTAGTGCGCAGGTTCATCGTCTTCAAGAATGAAGATTTCGTTATGAAACCACTCAGGTGGCTGGATAGCCCTACCTGATCTGCGCGGTTCAGTTACAACATTGTCTGAAGTTTCCGCATGACATGCGACAACTTCCGGCTCGGTTGTAGGGATAATTTGCGGAATTACTTCCGGTTCCTTAGCCATATCAACGGTTGCCGAAGATTCACTAATCTCATTAAGTTGCACTGTCCTCCCACTTAATTCTTTGGCGAGAAACTCTTTCTCAAGAAATTGTCCATTTCTGGCAACAAACACTTTGTTATCGGACGGGTGGTAGAAGGAATACCCAATTGTTTCCTTGGGATAACCTACAAAGTAACATTTGTCTGATCTGGGATCAAGTTTGGTAGGTTGTAAACGTTTTACGTATACCTCACAACCCCAAATTCTGAGATGCGACAAACCGGGTTTCTTCCCGTTCCATATCTCATATGGTGTCATCTCAACTGACTTAGACGGTGCTCTGTTAAGTGTGTGAGCGGCAGTTTCTAGTGCGTGACCCCAAAAAGATATCGGAAGATTTGTAAGAGACATCATCGACCTTACCATGTCTAACAGGGTTCGGTTACGTCTTTCCGACACTCCGTTTCGCTGTGGAGTTCCGGGAGGCGTAAGGTGTGAAACGATTCCACGGTCACTCAGATGTTGGCCAAACTCGTGACTAAGATATTCGCCTCCGCGATCAGACCGCAGAAACTTAATCTTTTTGTTACGATGATTTTCTACCTCATTCTGAAATTCTTTGAACTTTTCAAAGGTTTCCGAATTATGCTTCATCAAGTAGATATATCCATACCTACTTAAATCATCAGTAAAAGTTACGAAGTAGAAATACCCACCCCGTGCGACTGTGCTCATTGGACCACATACATCACTATGTATTATTTCCAACAATTCACTCGCCCGTTCAGGATGACCTGTGAACGGCGTCTTGGTCATTTTTCCCATCAAGCAAGCTTCACATGTGTCAAATGATTCAAAATCAAGGGATGGTAAAACTCCATCTTTATGGAGTCTTTGCATGCGTTTCTTTCCGATGTGGCCAAGGCGACAGTGCCACATGAAAG
Source organism: Elymus sibiricus (assembly GCA_039707655.1). NCBI lineage: Eukaryota > Viridiplantae > Streptophyta > Magnoliopsida > Poales > Poaceae > Elymus > Elymus sibiricus. The sequence goes on from CM077674.1 coordinate 34,520,959, forward strand.
TGGTGGTGGTATCAGCCTTCTTAAGGCGTTTAGCATTCACGTTAAAGACATCATTTTCACATTCAAGATTTAGTATGAAAAGGCCCCCAACAATGGGTGCAAATCCATAAAACATATCCTTACAATAAAGTGAACAACCATTGTTCTCAGACTTGTAGGAGTACCCATCGTGCACTAAAAATGATCCAGAGATAATGTTTCTACACAACAACGGAACAAAATAACAGTTACTTAGTTCCAAAATAAATCCTGAAGGGAGACGTAAAGGCATAATGCCGACGGATTGAGCGGCGATCCCAGCGCCGTTCCCGACACGCATCACGACTTCATTCTTTGCCAGCTTGCGCACCTTCTGAAGCCCCTGTATCGAGTTGCAAATGTGAGCAACCGATCCGGTATCAAATACCCAAGACTTAGAATTTTCGCTAGCAAGCAAAACGTCAATGACATTAACTTGTATAACAATTATACCTTTTCCGGTTTTCCCGGACTTCTTATCTTCCAGATACTTCTTGCAGTTTCTCTTCCAGTGTCCTGTGCCCTTGCAGTAGAAGCACTCAGTTTCATTCTTGGCTTTGCCCTTAGATTTGCATTGGAAGCCGGTCTTACCGGCGCCCTTGCCCTTCTTTGGCTTGCCCTTTTTGAAACTGGCAGTTTTATTCACAAGCAACACTTGCTTGCGATTTTTCCGCAGTCCTCCTTCAGCAGTTTTCAGCATGGCAAGCACCTCATTAGGTATTTTGTCCATCCCATTCATGTTGTAGTTCATGACAAAACCTTCGTAAGAAGGGGGGAGTGAACCGAGCAACATGTCCATAACATGCTCTTCTGGAAGTGCAAATTCCAGGGTTTTAAGCCTTTCAGCGTAGCCAATCATATTGACTACGTGCTCGCCAACTGAACTGCCCTCAGCCATCTTGGTCTCCATCATCATTTTCATGATATCAAAACGTTCAGACCGTGCATTAAACTTGTACAGAGCATCCAGATCCTTGATCATATCAAAGGAGCTATGGAATTCAAAACATTTTTGAAGCTCTGAACTCATGCAAGACAGCATGAGGCACTGCACTAAGTTGAAATCATCATCCTTAGTGGCCCAGACATTTTGTTCATCTGCCGGGGCGGTTGCCGCCGGCTTAGGTGGAAGAGGTCCGTCAAGCACGTACACTTTCTTAGCACTCCTGAGGACAATCCTCAGGGTACGGACCCAGTCCGCATAGTTGTTTCCATTCGCAACTAACTTCTCTTTCTCTAACATCGGTCCTAAGTTGAACGCGCTATTGCGAGCCATTTGATCTACAACGGAAAACACAAGTTCACTTAGACTTTGTTCATAATGATTTTTGCACTAGTGAATAAACAGTTTTATTCTAAAGTGTGCTCCCACTCAAATCAATATCTCTCAAAATTGATTGTGAGTGATTCAAGATCCGCATTTCAATTCGACGCCATTGACGGGTTCATCACTGATGACGCGAATTTCAATCGGTAGGCCAACTTGCCAATCACATCTCTATGTGATTCTTGTCCATCTTTCGATGTGTGTGTTCCGAGCTCATGACTCTCATGCCTCAACGTCAAAGACAACCAAGTGATCTTGCTGCGAGGTCTGACCTCACCCGCCTCATTCCTCTCAATTCGTTCGTGCTCATGTGTACATGGCGCACCCCGAAAAGATACGAATTTCAGACGGTGCTACCCTTGGGTGAACACTAACTACTTTGATATTTTAATTGAGAGATCACCCTAATAAAAAGCGACTACCGCGTAATCAAGAAGGGTGCATCAAGAGGGATAAACATCTCAGGCAATTCATAATAGCATGATATGGTATAGCCCCTTCTGACGGAGAAGTCAAGTATTTCTTCGTCTTCGGCATTCGCGTCGGTGTTCACCTTCGCGAAGATTGCCACCACCTTGTCGATGCACCAGATAATATTGCTATCTCTATAGCTAATAAAATAAGTGCATTACATAAGGTTGACATGCAGGTCATTAAAGTGCAATCATATGGCTCCAGCCATCATGCCGAATCATGACACGCAGGTCATGTTAATTACATTATATAGTCATCTCATACATAATCAATTTAATATGAGACTTGCTATACCACATCACATGCAAACCATCCTGTAAAACCAAGTTAGACGCCTCTAATCGGTTTATGCAAAATTTTATTTTACGTGGCTTCTAAGGTTTTGACTCAAACCGCAGTTACCAACGCTCATCATCAAGTATGATAATTCAAGTTGCTAGATTAACTTTCCAGGGTGTATGAAACACGAGATAATAAAATCTCGAGCCCCATACGAAACTTCGTCATACGCGTGACCCCCGTGCAGATCATATCTGCATTGCCCTTTCATCTGCGAAACATCCATCTTTCTTTTAACTATGGTGGAACCCAAAGAACTGTTAGCACTTCGTTGATCTGTCAATCAGCATACTCAGGAGCAGCATGAAAGGATCGCGGATTGCCAGAACTTTGTGAGATTCCACCATGCCGTCAAGATCAGGACTATGCAAATTCAAGGGAAGCAACAGGAACATCGGGTAACATATTTCATCTGCTACCCGCACAAATAATTTTCAGTAATAGAACTCATCTACTACCTAATTATATTGTGCAATACCCATACATCTCATGTATTCTAGATCATAACATGCATCTACGCATAGCCTGGCTCTTGATGCCACTGTTGGGAACGCGACAGAAAACAAAAATTTCCGGTATAGCGAGCACGCCCAGGACCACTATGGAGACTGCATACAAGGTTTGATCTGATCCGTACCGACTCGAAGTGCAGCGGAAGAAGAGTCGGTGCAGATCGTTGGTGCAGATCCCCGCAGCTAGGATTTTACAACCTCCCAACCGCGAGGATGTACTCCCTCGTCGGACAGCCCTTCGGGAGGCGGTCGGACAGTCCCTCGGACGATGTCACAGACAGCCCTTCGGGAGGACCTTTGAAACTCGGACGGTCACTCGGACAGCCCTTCGGGAGGACCTCTCAAACTAAGACGATCACTCGGACAGCCCTTCGGTAGGACCTCTCAAACTAAGACCGAAACTACGATCTCTCTACAGAGTTGCACACATACGGTGTCATCTATCCGGCAGGGCTTCGCCGTCCAGAACTAGTTCCCACCGGAACCCAGACAGCCTTTCGGCTCTACAAAACTATTTTGCTGGGAGGGAGAGAGAAGCCAGAAATGTCTATGGCATGTGTATGAGAGCAAGCATGAGGTTTGGGGCAGCCCCCTCACCTCCTATTTATAGGAAAACCAAGGGGTAAACTGGCCATTCCAAAAACCCAAAAATACCCATGAAGGAACACTTCCACCAGGGCATTTTAGGGAACTAATGGAGCAAGTGGGGCACCACCATGGATCCCACATGTGGCCGGCCAAGCCCTCATGGGGGGCCCCCAAGGGGGGCTTCCTTGGCTCCCAAGTTCTTCTAGAAACCTTTTTGGAAATATCCAAAAAGGTGCTTTCCCAAAAATATCCAAAAAGCACTTTCACTATTCACGACGACATTTTTCAGCGTCTGATCGAACTGAAAATATTTATGTGGGCTTAGAACATTTCCAGTACCCACTAAAATAATTTTCAATGCGGTCCGGAACAATTCTGGATTAGTGATTTTCATCTGCGAAAAGCATCTGAAGTGGTTCCGGCAGCTCCGGAACATTTCCGGTTTTTCTTCCGGAAAATTCCCAGAAGTTTCCAGAATGATTCTGGCACCCTCCAAGAATTATCAGGCATGTGCCGAAATCAATTTGACTTAATGGTATCCCCTGAAACAACTTTTCAGTTTTACCAAAACTGTTCCGGTGTTCTCTCTGCGGAACTTTTCCGCTGTCCGAAACTTTTCCGGTGTCCGAAACTTTTTCGATGATTTTCTCTCAGACTCCCTGTCTAGTATTCAGCAGATAGATGACCCTTAAGCGTGTGACCCTATAGGTTTGGTGAAGCATAGACATGACCCGGAACCCCTTCCGATCAATGATCAACATCGGAGCCGTGGACACCCATATTGACCCCTATACCCACACGAATGAATATTCGAGTGAACCTCCAGTTGCCGTGTGCTATTCCTGTTGCTTCGCGATATTTCACAAACACCCGAGGTGAGATTTTCTGCATCCCCGTGGATCAACAACTTTTCCACTATGCAAGTTACCTCGTTACCGGTTTTGTTCTCTTTTCTCGTTTTCGTGTTCCGGCATCCCTGTGATCAAATCACACTGTGTCTGGCCAGACGATGATGGATACCATAACACCGAGAGGGCCTGAGAATATCTCTCCATCGTCGGAGGAGCAAATCCCAATCTTGAGCTATTAAGTTACTTGCCATACTTTTCCGTGAACCCGTAAGCCGCCGTAATAGCCACCCAGTAACGGATGACGTTTAACAAACCCCAAAGTTCACGAAGCAAGCACGAAGGAACTCGATACTCTCATGGTCAAAGGAATTATGCAAACATTAACTATCTCTGTGTTATTTAACCATTAACTTGTGACAAATGAATCTCATAGCATAACATCAATTTGGGTCGATTCAACACAAGTGTTCTACCAACATCGTGCCCTCAAAATTGCTGGCATAGCCATGCCCATGATCAGGAAAATAGGATCATCCTGCAATACTTGAGCCAGTCTTAGAGGCAAGACTAGGAATACAATTTACCGTTTATTATACCACACGTGCACATGAGTTTCCCTCCAAGCCTCGTGGTTATTGCAGACTCGAGAATCATTGCAGTTATAGCATGGATCATAAACATTCATTACAAACTCGGAGATACAAAATAACTGTTATTACTGCCTCTAGGGCATATCTCCTACATGGAGGAGGTGGTAAGTCTTCCGGTGACTGTCCTGCCTGTCTGGCGGATCGACGAACTGGAGTTCCATCGCCGCCTTGATTACTACACCTCTTCATCCTAAATTTGTTCCCATTGCAAAATAACGAATCGATGAGCAACGTCCATAAGGGAAAAGAAGGGCAGTGTGACACCAGAAAGAAAGCCAAAGAAAAACAGAGAGAAAATAAAGCAAACAACATAATTATACAAGGCAACCCAACATCATACATGACAAGCTAGTAAAGGGAATAATCATGACTAGACTGCTCATACGGCAGTTGACATATGCAGGGATGCTGTGATGCATGCACCGATACTCAAGCCTCCACTCTAGTGACGCCGGTGGCACGAACACTGGTAAATTGAAGACTCCTCGTCGTCTGATCCTGTCTCAGAATCTGAGCTGATGATGTGCACCTCGGCCTCCGGATCAAAGGAAACACGACGACGCTGACAGGAAGGTTCCCCCTCCGAGGGAGAAGGAGCACGACGCCGTAGCATCGGAGCAGCTGGAGTAGCTAGGAGTGAGGCCCACTCTGCCGGGGTCTCACGTCGGCTACCAGACGAAAAGCCTGGCGGTCCGAACGAGCTAGAAGGAGTGTCGGAAGGTGGAACGGGTGGAGTGTACACGGGTGAAAACGGGGGTGGAGGAGGAGACTGTGCTGCCGCAATGGCTGCAAATGCCTCGCGGGCATGAGTCAGCTCCTCAGCTAGTGAAGTGATCATACGGTAACTGGCGTTCAGATAACGAGATAAAACACCAGTAGCACGATCACTCGTCGGATCAACAGGTGCGAAAAGGACTCGCCCTGTCGCAGGCGACAGGGTCGGGTAGTGAAAGGAACCTGGATGAGTCTGCATCTCGACCTCGTGGAAGCACAAGTCAATAAGAGCTTCCATCGCGGCAAACTGGATCGCCAACTCCGGAGTAGAAGCAGTTCCGCCCTTGGAAGAACGGGAGTAGCTGCCGATATCTGAACTCGCCGTAAGAAAGGCCTCTGCGTGATACTCGTACACTGAACCAGCAAGCTTCTCTCGGAACACCTGGTACACGGGGTCTTTGCCGTTGGGATATAGCCGAAGCCAGACACTACGGAGCAGTACTGGAAAGGTGAACGGTGCCGGCTCGTGGTGATAGTGGTACGGAACTGGTGCCATCTACACTCCTCAAACCAGCGGTTAGCACAATAGAAACTATATGCATGCTATGCAATGCAACAATCAGATGCAACAAGCAAGACACCAAGGCTCTAACCTACTTGCGGCTCTAGCGCAGGGTTAACTAGGTTGCCCTACAGTTAGCCTGGCTCTGATACCAAGCATTGTGGCACCCCGGCTCAGAGAACCGGTTTACCAGTGTTTCCAACCCAGAGATAATGTCTTCTGGAAACACACAACAACTTGAAATAGAACAGAACTGAACTTTATTGAAATATCTCGAGTACAAGCTCATAATTTACATAGGTAGCGAGGCCAGAAGTACATCAGGTGCTATGACAATATCTACATTATTTATGGAACATAGCAGGGCCTCGATAGTACTGGGTAATTCTACGGCGTAGCGGAACATGGTGCGGAAACTCCATCCACAGGGACACTGCTGTGGACACGGCCTAGTTAGCGTAGCACGAACCATCGGGACCTCCGTCCTCGGCTTCTCCTGCATCTGGCATGATACGCCAGGTGAGTACTTGGAATGTACTCGCAAGCTCTCATGGCAACCAAAACAATGCAGCAAACAATAGCATGGCAATTAACAGGTTAAAAATACTTGGGTTGCTTACTCACTGATACCGATAATCAACTTACTCTCTTCTGGGTTGTCCCACAACCCTCGGAACACTCATAATCCACCGAGCACTTCCGAACATAAGACAAGTTCTTCCATCATTATTATCATTACTGTGGTTGACCATTCAGTGGCCTAGTACGGACTGTCCAATACCGTAGACTCGGCTATTCGAATAGATTCTTACATTCTGCAGAGGTTGCGCACTTTCCCCACACTATGAAGCCCCCGACCTCGTGATCCCATTCGGGTGGATCGATGGTGCTTCAACGAAACCTGCCTGACCCGTGACCCCTCTATCGTACCACCGACAATCATACCCTCCCAGGGTCATGTCCTGGGTGGCCTCTGTGTCACCCCGTGACACCTGCCACCGTCGTGGCCAAACTAAACTATCCCAAATGGGGATGCCGGCAAAATAACTCAACTAGGCTCACAGGATTATCGTCGTCTACCTGATCAGGGCAGCACGCACGCATAACCCTCCCTAGTGTGGTGGTACCGACAAAAGAGCACAAAGCTAGACCAAGTCAAGGCCGTCCCATACCGGCAAATGTGGCTGCACGGATAAGTCCGGATAGGTGACACTAGATCAACCAATTAGGGTTTAGTGTTAACCAGTGTTTATCAAGCATGAGTTTATATCAGGAATAACTTAACATGGCAGTAGCTAGGCATCAAAATAAAAATTACTCTAAATTATCACATATTAAAATAATGCATATAATTCAATTAAATAACCAACACTATTGAAATGCTTCATGCAATGGATGACATGGCTTGCCTTGCTCTGTTGGGTTGTCCACAAACTCCTGGGCTTCAAATCCAAAAGTATTTCCTTCTGAAAATATTTTTAAAATGCAAAGGAAAAATGTCACATTTACTATTCTGTGCACCAGAAATTCTATGGGCATGGGAAAAATACCAAAATTTTCCAGCAAATAGAAGAGCTCAAGACAAACTCAGAGCAAAAAGAATCAATTGATTTGGACTTATGGTTTTAAGTTATGGACGGTCAAAGTTTCTGGTCAAATCTGGAATTAAAATAGAAAATTAGAAAATCAACCGGGGCCACGTCGAAGGCGTATTTCGCCCGGGCGCCTCCACTTACCACTTCGGTAAGCCACTGGCGAGCGGGCCCCAGTGGTCATATTTCAAAAGGGGAGGAGGAGAACAGAGGACGGCGGCACTCCGGCGAGGGTCGCCGGCAATACAGACGGCGGCGATGTCCGGCGACTACGGGAATGGATAGAGCTCATCGAGACGAACACACACGTACCCATGGCTTGGCGAGAGATGGCCGGACGGCGTCGTCCCCTTCCTCTTCGGCGGCGGCGGATCTCGGGTGCCGCCGGAGACGGCGATTCCGGCAAGGATTCGGACGGGAAAGAGCTCAGGCGGGGGCAGTGGAGTGGGCTGAGCTCGCTCGTGCAGTCGGTGGAGTCCGGGGAGGGGTGGAACGGCGAGGAGGCTGGGCTCGGGTGGCGGCGGATCTCCGGCGAGAAGCGAGGCCAGAGGGCCTCTCGGCCTTGGCTCGGGGCTCGGGAGCTCGATTAGGAGTAGGAGGAGGTGGGGTGAGGAGCGGAGAGAGGCCGGGGAGGGCTTTATATAGCAGGGGGAGGAGCTCTCTGGAAGCGGCGGGACTCGGCCACGTCGCCGGTGAAGGTACGCCGCGCGGGCTGGCTCGACGCAGGCGACACGATGGGAGAGAGCAGGAGGAGTTAAGGCGGTCGGTGGCGGCTAGTGGAGGAAGAAGACGCGCCGCAAAGCCACTGTGCCCGCGTGCGTGGCGGCCGGCGAGGGCGATTCCGGCGAGGGGCAAGTTCCAGAACGGCCAGGTGGGGGAAGGAGACGATGTCGGCGAGCTGGGACAAGGCGGGGTCACGCGGGGCAGGCGGACGCGACGCAACAGACACGGGCGCGGTGCAGAGCGCGTGGTTTGGCATGCCACTGCCGTGCTCACCACGGGCATTGGTGTCTAGAGGCCACGCGAGCCTGGCGTTTCTTGTCCAGCACGTCGACCCTCGCTCACTTAGTCCCCTTGTGCCTCTGGTTCGACTAGATTCACTCTGATGCGAAGTGTAGCTTCAGGTACAGTTTCTGACAGAAAACTTGAGAGGGATCTAGAGAAGAGATGAGCTGTTGATGGAGCCAATGGAGATGTCTGGAGTGATCTACTCTGGAAGGAGTACAAGCTGGCTATGTTTGAGAAAATTTAATCAAGGTTTGAATAGGGTTCATGTATAACTGTTGTCACTGGACCAGAAGAGAGATGAGCTTGAAGCACTCATCTGGTTGATCTGCTGGAGCTGAATTTTGGTGTGGGATAGTTATTTGGTGAATAGATGATGCCATAAAAAATTCTGCTCAATTGGATACCTCTTGCTGGTACTTCCTTCACAGAGGTTTGAATTGGGCAGAAACTTGGCAGAATATTGTTGATGAAACTTTGTACTGGACAAGATGATATTTTTAGATATTGTGGCAAGATAGGTTCCCTAGTATCTCAGGGAATTTATTGAGAGTTTTCTGAGTTGGGAAAATATGAGTTGCTTCACAAATGGCCAGTACTGTCCAGAGAGCAAACGGAGTTTTCTGAACAAAATTTTGTACTGGACCATGAAATGTTTTTGAAGATTGTGGGAGTAGATGATGACAAGAAGGTGTGGGATTAATTTGGAATTTTCTGACCACCAGAACTATAGGTTGCTTCATAACCCATAGTGATGACAGATTTTCCCAAAGGAAGAAAATGGATATTTGGGAAAGATGAAGAATTGGAAATTGATCCAGAAGGTGAGTGACAAGGTTTTGGCAAGATGCTGAGGGCTTTGGATCATTCAGAGAAATTCATAAGTCCAAAGTCAACTGAAAAGATTCAAAATCCATCCAAATTGCAAATAAAACCAAAAAGATTTTGAAAAGAAAAAGTTGTCAAAAACCAGGGTGTCACAAACCTACCGCCCTTAGAATGAATCTCGTCCTCGAGATTCGGTTGCTCAGGGAACAAGTATGGATATGCTGATCTCAGAAAATCCTCTCTTTCCCAGGTAGCTTCCTCCTCAGTGTGATGATCCCACAGTACTTTGAAAAATTTAATTGTCTTACTCCTGGTAGTTCTTTCCATCTCATCTAATATTCTTATAGGTCTTTCCTCGTACGTCAAATCCTTAGTCAGCTCTAGCTCACTCATATCTGCCTATTTTGAAAAGAAAAAGTTGTCAAAAACCAGGGTGTCACAGCCGAAAGGTTGTCTGGGTTCCGGTGGGAACTAGTTCTGGACGGCGAAGCCCTGCCGGATAGATGACACCGTATGTGTGCAACCCCGTAGAGAGGTCATAGGTTCGATCTTTTCGCCCAAGGGTCCTCCCGAAGGGCTGTCCGAGTTACTGTCCGAGTTTCGGGGGTCCTCCCGAAGGGCTGTCCGAGTGACCCGCCCGAAGGGCTGTCCGTGAGGCCTCCCGGAGGGCTGTCCGAGGATCCGTCCGGTGGGACTATCCAAAGGACTATCCAGAGGCCTCCCGGAGGGCTATCCGAGGATCCGTCCGGTGGGACTATCCGAGGGACTGTCCAGAGGCCTCCCGAAGGGCTGTCCGAGGATCCGTTCGGTGGGACTATCCGAGGGACTGTCCCGAGGCCTTCCGAAGGGCTGCCCGGAGATCCGTCCGGTGAGCTGAGGAGGGAGTACATCCTCGCAGTTGGGAGGTTGTAAAATCCTAGCTGCGGGGATCTGCACCAACGATCGTCATCGACTCTTCTTCCGCTGCGCTACGAGTCGGTAACGAAAAAGATCAAACCTTGTATGCAGTCTCCATAGTGGTCTTGGGCTGGTGCGTAGGTCGGAAATTTTTTGTTTTCTACTACGTTCCCCTACAGTGGCATCATGAGCCGTGCTATGTGTAGATGTAGGTTACGATCTAGAATACATAGAGATGTATGGGTATTGCACAATATAATTTGTAGTAGATGAGTTCTATTACTGAAAATTATTTGTGCGGGTAGCAGATGAAATCTGTTACCAGATGTTCTTGTTGCTTCCCTGGAATTTGCATATTTCTGATCTTGATAACAGCATGGTGAATTTTCAAAATTTTGGCAATCCGCGATCCTGATTGATCAACGAAGTGCTAACAGTTCGTCGAATTCCACCATAGTTAAAAAGAAAGATGAAATTTAGCAGACGAAAGGGCAATGCAGATATGATCTGCACGGGGGTCATGCGTATGACGAAGTTCAGTATGGGGCTCGAGATTTTATTATCTCGTGTTTCATACACCCCGTAAAGTTAATCTAGCGACTTGAATAATCATACTTGATGATGGACGTTGGTAGCTTCGGTTTGCTTCGAAACCTTAGAAGCCACGTAAAATGAAATTTTGCATAAACCGATTAGAGGCGTCTAACTTGGTTTTGCAGAATGTGCATGTGATGTGGTATAGCAGTGCTCGTATTTAATTTGATTATGTATGAGATGACTATACAATGTAAATTAACATGACCTGCGTGTCATGATTCGGCATGATGGCTGGAGCCATATGATTGTCACTTTAATGACCTGCGTGTCAACCTTAAGTAATGCACTTATTTTATTAGCTATATAGATAGCAATATTATCTGGTGCATCGACAAGGTGGTGGCAAACTTTGCGAAGGTGAACACCGACGCGAATGCCGAAGACGAAGAAATACAAGAGTTCTCCGTCAGAAAGGGCTATACCATATCACGCTATTATGAATTTCCTGAGATGTTTATCCCTTTGATGCACCCTACTTGATTGCGCGGTAGTCGCCTTTTATTAGGGTTATCTCTCACTTAAAATATCAAGTAGTTAGTGTTCTCCCAAGTGTAGCACCGTCACGGCACCTATCTTTTCGGGGTGCGCCATGGATGCATGGGTACGAACGATTAAAGAAGTGTGAGGCGGGTGAGGTCAGACCTCGCAGCAAGATCACTTGGTTGTCTTGACGTTCATGGCAGGATCGTCCTGAGCTCGGAACACACGCATCGAAAGATGAACAAGAGTCACATAGAGATGTGATCGGCAAGTTGGCCTACCGATTAAAATTCCCGTCATGAGATGATGATTCTATGGCGATGAATTGAAGTCTGGATCTTGTATCACTCAAAATCAATTATGAGAGATATTGATTTGAGTGGGAGCGCACTTTAGAATTAATTCTTTTAATTCTTAGTGCAATTAATTATGGACATTGTCTAAGTGTTATATGCATAGTAGTTATAGAAGAATGGCTCGCGTTTTCACCTTCCCTGTTAAAATTGAATAAGCTGTTAAATATCTGGTTAAAACTTTACGGTTGGTAACGTAATGTGAGGATTGTCCTCAAAAGTGCCAAGAAGGACTTTGTCCTATCGCATGCTTTTGGTATTCTCCCGCTAATGCCATGGATAATGTGACTCTCGTCCTTCGATCCAAAAGCTAGAATTCCGTTACAGTCAAGTGCAATATGTTTGCTTCCATGAGACCCGAACTTCAAAAAATTGGGATAGCTATGTGATATTCATGGAACTGAAAATCATTTTCAGACACAAACAAAGGCTAAAAGATACGTGATATCCAAAGCAATGTTTGTTTTGCAAACTATTAGTAAAAGTGTTTACTATGCATTTGACTAATAACAGAGGGATCCAGTAGAACGCATGTCATATGATGATGGTGAATAAAACAACAACTTAAGAGAAAGGAAATGTCCGAAGGGTGTTAGTGTGACTTACACACCTAGGATGTCCGGGGCTGACGCCACTCTTCAAGTTGGTGCTTCTTCTGAGAGTAGGAGAATTATTGGAAGTAAAACTGTTAGAAGTATAAAGGCAAAAAGAGAGAAGACTGGAATATCCAGCTCATGTATGGAAGTCATACAAGCTATTGATGTATAGAAGGCTGGTCAAAGAAATAGTTCTTGGGAATTATTATTAAACATGTTAATCACTGATTCTTGGGTATTGTGAGTTGATCACAGAGATACCCGCTCGATTGCTTTCCATTGCAATTCGATGCAAGAACTACTACGGCCTAAAAGACTGGCCGGAGTGAGGTTCAGATACGTGCTGGGAACATAGTAAATGTTACTATACATTCCATCGGTGTATTACCTATGTATTTATTTTCATAATTCATTTTAGAGTTTTACACACTCTAGCCCATTGCATAAGGTATCTTGCAAGAAGGTTGTTCATAAGAGAACTTTTGATGTTCGATGTTATGAATAACTTAAGGGCCATATTTTCATTATGAATGAGATGTATGTTATGAATATTGATAATAATACATTACCTCTGTATTTACTTTCATAATTCATTTTAGAGTTTTACACACTCTAGCCCATTGCATAATGTTTGTTGCAAAAGGGTTGTTCATAAAAGAACAATTGTTGTTCAGTGTCATGAATAACATAAGGGCCATGCTTCCATCATGGATGGGATGTATGTTATGAATATTGATGGTAATATGATATATCCATAACACTGACGCTAAAAGTCGCAAGACTAAGAGAATACCACACATGTGTGGCACTGCATTTAGTCACATTGGAGAAACCCGCATGGAGAAATTCCATAATGATGGATTTTGAAGTCGTTTGATTATGAATCATCTGACACTTGCAACTTTCCTTTGAAAAGTGAAGTGACTAAAATACCGTTCACAGGCCATAAGGAATGAGCAACGAACTTATTGGTGATCATACATTTTGATGTATGTAGTCCGATAAATGTTGTTGCTAGCAGTGGATTTATCTATCTTCAGAAAAGACTCAAGTAGATATATGGATATTTACTTGATGAGACGTAAGTCTGGATCTTTTGAAATCATTCATAAGGTTTTCAATATGAAGTAGAAATTATTGTAACAAGAAAATTATGTTTCTGCAATTTGATTGCGGAAAGGAATATTTGAGTTACAAGTTTAGCGAATGTCTGATGAGTTGTGAAAAGAGTTTCATAACTTACACCTCACGGAGCACCACTGTGAGTGGAATATCCGTGAAGATGTAATCAAACCATTTATGACATGGTAAGATCAAAGATGACATAAATCAATTTGCCAATATTCCTTTTAAAGTAATTCTTTAGAGATTGCGGCTTTTACACTGAAAAGAGCACCATCAGGTCTGTTGAAATGACGCCATGGTATGGTACGCCCAACCATGCTTTGTCTTTTCTTAACATTTGGAATATGGGGCTTGTGTAAAATATTTACGAACCTATTCCAAATCAGACAAGTACTACTTTGTAGGTTATCCCAAGTTATTGGGTATTCCCCCACCACTGTACCGAGGCAAAAGGTTTTGCCACAAAGAACGGTATGCTTTTGAAGAAAATGGTTCTTGCAAAAAGGTGAGTGGGATGACAGTGCAACTCGACGAGATAACAGTATCTTCGTCATCAGATCAAAGGAAAGAAGCCTTGGAAGTAATTCCAGAGTTTCCTACCGCGACTGATATGGAAGCCTCTACATGAGATGTATGGACTTCGGTCGAACTTGCAACTGAACCACGTAGGCAAAACTCGTGCAAACCTCTCAGGTGCGCAAGCGAGATATTGTTGTTAGACAACAGTATACCTACGATACACAAGGAGGCGTTGATGGGCCCTGACTCCGGAATTGGCTAAATGCCAATATAATCCGAGATAGTTTCCATAAATGATTCAAGATTATATCTTGATAAATACTTCGGAAGACTTAGAGTCTAACGAACATTAATGGAACTATAAACTGATGTGGATAAAATGTTTTATCCATAAAGCTCAACTTGTTGCAATAACAAGTTCAAGGAGTTGACTACGATGAGGTTGTCTCACCATAGCGATGCTTAAAGTCAGATCGGGTTAAACTATCAATTAATACATATTTCAATCTTGAGATATGATGCATGGATGCCAAAAGGATTGGTACAGTCCAAGGTATTTTGTCAATCTAGAGGATGCTAGTAAGTATGCAAACTTCAGAGTTCCAGCAATGGATAGAAGAGAGCAAAATGGAGTTGGAATCTTTGTTTTTGATGAAATAGTCAAAAGAGTTTGTTTTCATCAATGGATAACGAAGATGCTTGTGGTTTCAAGAAAGTAAGTGGGAGCATAATAATATTTCTTAAAACCTTGTGTGCTTGACACATTGTTGATTGGAAATAATATAAATTTCTTGACACGAATTAGGACTTCATTGAAAATAGTTTTCGATGAAGTGCTTGGGCTAAATAGCCTTGACATTAGGCATATTTATCTACGAGATAGAATTGCCTATGTAGGAGATATGCCCTAGAGGCAGTAATAACAGTTATTTTGTATCTCCGAGTTTGTAATGAATGTTTATGTTCCATGCTATAACTGCAATGATTCTCGAGTCTACAATAACCACGAGGCTCGGAGGGAAACTCATGTGCACGTGTGGTATAATAAACGGTAAAATGAATTCCTAGTCTTGCCTCTAAGACTGGCTCAAGTATTGCATGATGATCCTGTTTTCCTGATCATGGGCATGTTTATGCCGGCAATTTTGAGGGCACAATGTTAGTAGAACACTTGTGTTGAATCGACCCGAATTGATGTTATGCTATGAGATACATTCGTCACAAGTTAATGGTTAATAACACAGAGATAGTTAATGTTTGCATAATTCCTTAGACCATGAGAGTATCGAGTTCCTTCGTACTTGCTTCGTGAACTTTGGGGTTTGTTAAACGTCATCCATAAATGGGTGGCTATTACGGCAGCTTATGGGTTCACGAAAAAGTATGACAAGTAACGAGATAGCTTAAGATTGGGATTTGCTCCTCCGACGATGGAGAGATATTCTTGGGCCCTCTCGGTGTTACGGTATCCATCATTGTCTGGCCAGACACATTGTGATTTGATCACTGGGATGCCGGAACACGGAAACGAGAAAAGAGAACAAACCCGGTAACGAGGTAACTTGCATGGTGGACAAGTTGTTGATCCACGGGGATGCAATAAATCTCACCTCGCGTGTTTGTAATATATCGTGAAGCAACAGGAATAACACACGGCAACTGGAGGTTCACTCGAATATTCATTCGTGTGGGTATAGGGGTCAATATGGGTGTCCACGGCTCCGATGTTGATCATTGATCGGAAAGTGTTCCGGGTCATGTCTATACTTCACCGAACCTATAGGGTCACACACTTAAGGGTCATCTATCTGCTGAATACTAGACGGGGAGTCTGAGAGAAAATCACCGGAAAAGTTTCGGACGAAACGAAAACGTTCCGAAGAGAACACCGGAATAGTTTCGGTGAAACTGAAAAGTTGTTTCAGGGTATGCCATTAAGTCAAATTGGTTCCGGCACACGCCTGGAAATTCTTGGAGGGTGCCAGAAGTGTTCTGGAAACTTCTGGGAATTTTCCGGGATAAAAACCGGAAATGTTCCGGAGCTGATGGAATCGCTTTGGTTGATTTTCGCTGAAGAAAAACATTGTTCCGGAATTGTTTGGGAATGCGTTCAAAATTGTTTTAGTGGGTACTGGAATTATTCTAGGCACACAGAAATAATTTGGGATTTAACGGACGCAGAAAATGTCTTCGTGAATAGTAAAAGTGCTTTACGGATATTTTTTTGGAAAGCACCTTTTGGGACATTTTCCAAAAGGCTTCTAGAAGGACTTGGGAGCCAAGGAAGCCCCCTCATGGGGGGCCCCCAAGAGTGGCCGGCCAAGGGAGGTGGGGCTCCTTGGAGCTCCACTTGCCATCCCTTTTAGCTTTATTATTTATGAAAAGGCATAAAGTGGGGGTACTTTTGGGATTTTTGAATGCCAACTTTACCCCTTGGTTTTCCTATAAATAGAGGTGAGGGGGCTGCCCCAAAACTCATCCATGCTCTCATACACATGCCATGCTCGTCTGGCTCTCTCTCTCTCCCTCATAGCGAAATAGTTTCGTAGAGCCGAAAGGTTGTCTGGGTTCCGGCAGGAACTAGCTCTGGACGGCGAAGCCCTGACGGATAGCTGACACCGTATGTGTGCAACCCCATAGAGAGATTGTAGTTTCGATCTTTTGCCCGAGGGGATGTTCGAGTGTCCTCCCGAAGGGCTGTCCGAGTTACCGTTCGGTTTTCGGGCGTCCTCCCGAAGGGCTGTCCGAGTTACCGTTCGGGTTTCGAGGGTCCTCCCGAAGAGCTGTCCGCGACATCGTCCGAGGGACTGTCCGACCGCCTCCCGAAGGGCTGTCCGGCGAGGGAGTACATTCTTGCGGTTGGGAGGTTGTAAATCCTAGCTGCAGGGATCTGCACCGACGATCTACACCGACTCTTCTTCCGCTGCGTTTCTAGTCGGTACGGATCAGATCAAACCTTGTATGACATCTCCATAGTGATCCTGGGCGTGCTCGCTGTACCGAAGATTTTTGTTTTATGTCGCGTTCTCCTACAGTGGCATCATGTGCCGTGCTATGCGTAGATGCAGGTTACGATCTAGAATACATGGAGATGTATGGGTATTGCATAATATAATTTTGGAGTAGATGAGATCTATTGCTGAAAATTATTTATGCGGGTAGCAGATGAAGTCTGTTACCCGATGTTCTTGTTGCTTCCCTAGAATTTGCGTATTTCTCATCTCGAGACAGCATGGTGGAATTTCACAAAGTTCTATCAATCCGCAATCCTAATTGATCAACGAAGTGCTATCAGTTCTTTGGGTTCCGCCATAGTCAAAAGAAAGATGAAATTCACAGATGAAAGGGCAATGCAGATATGATCTGCACGGGGGTCATGCGTATGACGAAGTTTAGTATGGGGCTCGAGATTTTATTATCTCGTGTTTCATACACCCTGGAAAGTTAATCTAGCGACTTGAATAATCATACTTGAAGATAAAACGTTGGTAGCTGCGGTTTAAGTCAAAACCTTAGAAGCCACGTAAAATAAAATTTTGCATAAACCGATTAGAGACGTCTAACTTGGTTTTGCAGGATGTGCATGTGATGTGGTATAGCAGTGCTCATATTAATTCGATTATGTATGAGATGACTATATGATGTAAATTTATTAACATGACCTGCGTGTCATGATTCGGCATGATGGCTGGAGCCATATGATTGTCACTTTAATGACCTGCGTGTCAACCTTAAGTAATGCACTTATTTCATTAGCTATAGAGGTAGCAAATATTATCTGGTGCATCGACAAGGTGGTGGCAATCTTCGCGAAGGTGAACTCCGACGCAGATGCCAAAGACGAAGAAATACTTGACTTCTCCGTCAGAAGGGGCTATACCATATCATGCTATTATGAATTGCCTGAGATGTTTATCCCTTATGATGCACCCTTTGATTGTGCGGTAGTCGCTTTTTATTAGGGTGATCCCTCACTTAAGAAATATCAAGTAGTTAGTGTTCTCCCAAGTGTAGCACCGTCTTGGCACCTATCTCTTCGGGGCATCACATGATCTCCATGGGTGCGAACGATTAGAGAAGTGTGAGGCGGGTGAGTTGAGACCTTGCAGCAAGATCACTTGGTTGACTTGACGTTCAGGCAGGATAGTCCTGAGCTCGGAACACACGCATCGAAAGATGAACAAGAAACACATAGAGATGTGATCGGCAAGTTTGCCTACCGATTGAAGTTCACGCCATTTGAGTTCATCTCGAACCTTGACGTTGAATTTAAATGCGGATCTTGAATCACTCATAATCAATTTTGAGAGATATTGATTTGAGTGGGAGCGCACTTTAGAATAAAATTGTTTATTCACTAGTGCAAAAATCATTATGGACAAAGTCTAAGTGAAACTTGTGTTTTCCGTTATAGATCATATGGCTTGCAACACCGCGTTCAACTTAGGCCCGATGTTAGAGAAAGAAAAGTTAGCTACGACTGGAAGCAACTATGCGGACTGGGTCTGTAACCTGAGGATTGTCCCCAGGAGCGCTAGGAAAATGTATGTGCTTGAAACTGCTCTTCCAGCTAAACCGGCGGCAGATGCCCCGGAAGATGAGCAGAATGTCTGGGCCACTAAGGATGATAATCACAACTTAGTGCAGTGCCTCATACTAGCTTGCATGAGTCCAGGGCTTCAAAAATGTTTTGAATTCCATAAACCCCGCGATATGATCCGGGAATTGGAAGCCCTATACAAGGAAACCGCAAGGTCTGAATGATTTGATATCATGAAGGCCTTGATGGAATGCAAGATGGCCGAGGGTAGTTCAGTTGGCGAACACGTAATCAAAATGATTGGCTATGCTGAAAGGCTTAAAACCCTGGAGTTTCCACTTCCACCTGACCATATGATGGACATGCTGCTTTCTTCACCCCCCCCCCCCGTCTTACGACGGTTTTATCATGAACTACAACATGAGTGGGATGGAGAAGACACCAGAAGAGGTGCTCGCCATGCTAAAAACTACGGAAGGAGGACTGCGGAAAAATCGCAAGCAAGTGTTGCTTGTGAATAAAACCTCCAGTTTCAAAAAGAAAGGCAAGCCAAAGAAGGGCAAGGTCGCCGGTAAGACCGGCTCCCAAAGCAACTCTAAGGGCGGAGCCAAGAATGAAACTGAGTGCTTCTACTGCAAGGGCACAGGACACTGGAAGAGAAACTGCAAGAAATATCTCGAAGATAAGAAGTCCGGGAAAACCGGAAAAGGTATAATTGTTATACAAGTTAATGTCATTGACGTTTTGCTTGCTAGCGAAAATTCTAAGTCTTGGGTATTTGATACCGGATCGGTTGCTCACATTTGCAACTCGATACAGGGGCTTCAGAAGGTGCGCAAACTAGCAAAGAATGAAGTCGTATTGCGCGTCGGGAACGGCAATGGGATCGCCGCTCAAGCCGTCGGCATTATGCCTCTACGTCTCCCTTCAGGATTTATCTTAGAACTAAATAACTGTTATTTTGTTCCACTATTGTGTGGAAACATTATCTCCGGATCATGTTTAGTACACGATGGGTATTCGTACAAGTCTGAGAACAATGGTTGTTCACTTTATTGTAAGGATATGTTTTATGGATTTGCACCCATTGTTGGGGGCCTTTTCATTCTAAATCTTGAATGTGGAAATGATGTCTTTAACGTGAATGCGAAACGCCTTAAGAAGGCTGATACCACGACCACTTACTTGTGGCACTGTCCCCTTGGCCACATCGGAAAGAAACGCATGCAAAGACTCCATAAAGATGGAGTTTTACTGTCCTTTGATTTTGAATCATTTGACACATGTGAAGCTTGTCTGATGGGAAAAATGACCAAGACGCCGTTCATGGGTCATCCTGAACGGGCAGGTGAATTATTGGAAATAATACATAGTGATGTATGTGGTCCGATGAACACAGCCGCACGGGGTGGGTATTTTTACTTCGTGACTTTTACTGATGATTTAAGTAGGTATGGATATATCTAGTTGATGAAGCACAAGTCGGAAACCTTTGAATAGTTCAAAGAATTTCAGAATGAGGTAGAAAATCATCGTAACAAAAGGATTAAGTTTCTGCGGTCTGATCGCGGAGGCGAATACCTTAGTCGTGAGTTTGGCCAACATCTGAGTGACCGTGGAATCGTTTCACAGCTTACGCCTCCCGGAACTCCACAGCGAAACGGAGTGTCGGAACGACGTAACCGAACCTTGTTAGACATGGTAAGGTCGATGATGTCTCTTACAGATCTACCGATATCTTTTTGGGGTCACGCACTACTCACTGCCGCTTATACATTAAACAGAGCACCGTCTAAGTCTGTTGAGACGGCACCATTTGAATTATGGTATGGGAAGAAACCCAATATGTCGCATCTCAAAGTTTGGGGTTGTGAAGCTTATGTAAAACGTTTACAACCAAGCAAACTCGATCCCAGATCAGACAAATGTTACTTTGTAGGTTATCCCAAAAACACCATTGGGTATTCCTTCTACCAACAGTCCGAAGGCAAAGTATTTGTCGCAAGAGTTGGACACTTTCTTGAGAAAGAGTTTCTCGCCAAAGAATTAAGTGGGAGGACAGTACAACTTAATGAGATTAGTGAATCTTCGGCAACCGTTGATATGGCTAAGGAACCGGAAGTAATTCCGCAAATTATCCCTACAACCGAGCCGGAAGTTGTCGCATGTGATGCGGAAACTTCAGACAATGTTGTAACTGAACCGCGCCGATCAGGTAGGGCTATCCAGCCACCTGAATGGTTTCATAACAAAATCTTCATTCTTGAAGACGATGAACCTGCGCACTACAAGGAAGTGATGGCGGGGCCCAGCTCAAAGGAATGGCACAAAGCCATGAAATCCGAAATGGAATCCATGTACGAAAACCAAGTTTGGAACTTGGAAGAACTTCCAGAAGGCGTAAAACCCATTGGTTGTAAATTGGATTTTCAAAAGAAAGACGGACGCGGATTGTAACATTACTATCCACAAAGCTAGACTTGTCGCGAAAGGGTTCACGCAAGTTCCAGGAGTGGACTATGACGAGACTTTCTCGCCCGTAGATATGCTTAGGTCTGTTCGGATATTACTAGCAATTGCTGCTTATTTCGATTATGAAATATGGCAGATGGACATCAAAACAGCTTTCCTAAATGGAAACCTCAAAGAGGATGTATACATGATACAGCCAGAAGGTTTTGTCGTTCATAAGGATGCCGGAAAGGTATGCAAACTTCAGAAAGCCATTTATGGTCTGAAGCAAGCATCAAGGAGCTGGAACATTCGTTTTGATGAAGTAGTCAAACAGTTTGGCTTCATCAGGAATGACGAAGAATCTTGTGTTTACAAGAAGTTTAGTGGGAGCGCAAAAGCATTTCTAATCTTGTATGTGGATGACATATTGTTGATTGGAAATGACGTGAATTTTCTTAGCGAAATAAAAGACTCATTGAAGAAAAGTTTTTCAATGAAAGACTTAGGCGAAGCGGCATATGTATTGGGCATCAGAATCTATAGAGATAGATCAAGACGCCTAATAGCGCTTAGCCAAAGAACGTACATTGACAAGGTGTTGAAAAGGTTCAACATGGAGAACTCCAAGAAAGGCCTACTCCCCATGTCACCTGGCACAGTGCTTTGCAAGAATCAGTGTCCTCGGACTCTCGATGAGCGAGTACAAATGAATGATGTTCCATATGCCTCGGCAACTGGTTCTATTATGTATGCCATGCTATGTACAAGACCGGACGTTTCCTATGCGCTAAGTGTTAGCAGCCGATACCAAAGTGATCCAGGATTGGAACACTAGGCCGCAGTCAAGGGTATTCTTAAGTACCTCAGAAGGACCAAGGATTTACTCCTTATGTACGGAGGTGATGAAGAGCTCATTGTAAGTGGTTACACTGATGCAGGCTTCATGACTGACCCAGATGACTTCAAATCTCAATCAGGCTATGTTTTCATATTGAACGGCGGCGCAGTTGATTGGAAAAGTTCCAAACAAAAGACTGTAGCGGATTATACGACGGAGGCGGAATATGTTGCTGCTTCAGAAGCCTCCAAGGAGGCGGTATGGATCAAGCAATTTCTTGAAGACCTTGGTGTGGTTCCAAGTGCTCTGGACCCGGTGGAGATCTATTGTGATAATAGTGGCGCTGTGCTCAGGCAAGGGAGCTAAGTTCGCACCATAAGACAAGACATATTGAACGCAAATATAAACTCATTTGACATCATGTCGAAGCGGGTTTAGTGAAAGTACGCAAAGTTCACACGGATCTGAACGTGTCAGACCCGATGACAAAGCCTCTACCACGAGCAAAGCATGAGCAGCACCGGATAGCCATTGGTGTTAGGGAAGCCATGTAACTGTATTATGACTCTAGTGCAAGTGGGAGTCTATAGGAGATATGCCCTAGAGGCAGTAATAACAGTTATTTTGTATCTCCGAGTTTGTAATGAATGTTTATGTTCCATGCTATAACTGCAATGATTCTCGAGTCTACAATAACCACGAGGCTCGGAGGGAAACTCATGTGCACGTGTGGTATAATAAACGGTAAAATGAATTCCTAGTCTTGCCTCTAAGACTGGCTCAAGTATTGCATGATGATCCTGTTTTCCTGATCATGGGCATGTCTATGCCGGCAATTTTGAGGGCACAATGTTAGTAGAACACTTGTGTTGAATCGACCCGAATTGATGTTATGCTATGAGATACATTTGTCACAAGTTAATGGTTAATAACACAGAGATAGTTAATGTTTGCATAATTCCTTAGACCATGAGAGTATCGAGTTCCTTCGTACTTGCTTCGTGAACTTTGGGGTTTGTTAAACGTCATCCGTAAATGGGTGGCTATTACGGCAGCTTACGGGTTCACGGAAAAGTATGACAAGTAACGAGATAGATCAAGATTGGGATTTGCTCCTCCGACGATGGAGAGATATTCTCGGGCCCTCTCGGTGTTACGGTATCCATCATCGTCTGGCCAGACACATTGTGATTTGTTCACTAGGATGCCGGAACACAGAAACGAGAAAAGAGAACAAAACCGCTAACGAGGTAACTTGCATGGTGGACAAGTTGTTGATCCACGGGGATGCAATAAATCTCACCTCGGGTGTTTGTAATATATCGTGAAGCAACAGGAATAGCACACGGCAACTGGAGGTTCACTCGAATATTCATTCATGTGGGTATAGGGGTCAATATGGGTGTCCACGGCTCCGATGTTGATCATTGATCGGAAAGTGTTCCGGGTCATGTCTATACTTCACCGAACCTATAGGGTCACACGCTTAAGGGTCATCTATCTGCTGAATACTAGACGGGGAGTCTGAGAGAAAATCACCGGAAAATTTTCGGACGAAACGGAAACATTCCGGAGAGAACACCGGAATAGTTTCGGTGAAACTGAAAAGTTGTTTCAGGGTATTCCATTAAGTCAAATTGGTTCCGGCACACGCCTGGAAATTCTTGGAGGGTGCCAGAAGTGTTCTGGAAACTTCTGGGAATTTTCCGGGATAAAAACCGGAAATGTTCCGGAGCTGCCGGAACCGCTTTGGTTGCTTTTCGCTGAAGAAAAACATTGTTCCGGAATTGTTTCGGAATGCGTTCAAAATTGTTTTAGTGGGTACTGGAATTATTCTAGGCACACAGAAATAATTTGGGATTTAACGGACGCAGAAAATGTCTTCGTGAATAGTAAAAGTGCTTTATGGATATTTTTTTGGAAAGCACCTTTTGGGATATTTTCCAAAAGGCTTCTAGAAGGACTTGGGAGCCAAGGATGCCCCCTCATGGGGGGCCCCCCTAGAGTGGCCGGCCAAGGGAGGTGGGGCTCCTTGGAGCTCCACTTGCCATCCCTTTTAGCTTTATTCTTTTATGAAAAGGCATAAAGTGGGGGTACTTTTGGGATTTTTGAATGCCAACTTTACCCCTTGATTTTCCTATAAATAGAGGTGAGGGGGCTGCCCCAAAACTCATCCATGCTCTCATACACATGCCATGCTCGTCTGGCTCTCTCTCTCTCTCCCTCACAGCGAAATAGTTTCGTAGAGCCGAAAGGCTGTCTGGGTTCCGGCAGGAACTAGCTCTGGACGGCGAAGCTCTGCCGGATAGCTGACACCGTATGTGTGCAACCCCGTAGAGAGATTGTAGTTTCGATCTTTTGCCCGAGGGGCTGTTCGAGTGTGCTCCCGAAGGGCTGTCCGAGTTACCGTTCGGCCTTCGGGTGTCCTCCCGAAGTGCTGTCCGAGTTACCGTTCGGGTTTCGAGGGTCCTCCCGAAGGGCTGTCCGCGACATCGTCCGAGGGACTGTCCGACCGCCTCCCGCAGGGCTGTCCGGCGAGGGAGTACATTCTTGCGGTTGGGAGGTTGTAAATCCTAGCTCAGGGATCTGCACTGAGGATCTACACCGACTCTTCTTCCGCTGCGTTTCGAGTCGGTACGGATCAGATCAAACCTTGTATGACATCTCCATAGTGATCCTGGGCGTACTCGCTGTACCAAAGATTTTTGTTTTCTGTCGCGTTCCCCTACAGTGGCATCATGAGCCGTGCTATGCGTAGATGCAGGTTACGATCTAGAATACATGGAGATGTATGGGTATTGCATAATATAATTTTGGAGTAGATGAGATCTATTGCTGAAAATTATTTATGCGGGTAGCAGATGAAGTCTGTTACCCGATGTTCTTGTTGCTTCCCTAGAATTTGCGTATTTCTGATCTCAAGAGAGCATGGTGGAATTTCACAAAGTTCTGGCAATCTGCGATCCTGATTGATCAACGAAGTGCTATCAGTTCTTTGGGTTCCGCCATAGTCAAAAGAAAGATGAAATTCACAGATGAAAGGGCAATGCAGATATGATCTGCACGGGGGTCATGCATATGACGAAGTTTAGTATGGGGCTTGAGATTTTATTATCTCGTGTTTCATACACCCTGGAAAGTTAATCTAGCGACTTGAATAATCATACTTGATGATAAAACGTTGGTAGCTGCGGTTTAAGTCAAAACCTTAGAAGCCACGTAAAATAAAATTTTGCATAAACCGATTAGAGGCGTCTAACTTGGTTTTGCAGGATGTGCATGTGATGTGGTATAGCAGTGCTCATATTAATTCGATTATGTATGAGATGACTATATGATGTAAATTTATTAACATGACCTGCGTGTCATGATTTGGCATGATGGCTGGAGCCATATGATTGTCACTTTAATGACCTACGTGTCAACCTTAAGTAATGCACTTATTTCATTAGCTATAGAGGTAGCAAATATTATCTGGTGCATCGACAAGGTGGTGGCAATCTTCGCGAAGGTGAACTCCGACGCAGATGCAAAAGACGAAGAAATTCTTGACTTCTCCGTCAGAAGGGGCTATACCATATCATGCTATTATGAATTGCCTGAGATGTTTATCCCTTATGATGCACCCTTTGATTGTGCGGTAGTCGCTTTTTATTAGGGTGATCTCTCACTTAAAAAATATCAAGTAGTTAGTGTTCTCCCAAGTGTAGCACCGTCACGGCACCTATCTCTTCGGGGCATCACATGATCTCCATGGGTGCGAACAATTAGAGAAGTGTGAGGTGGGTGAGTTGAGACCTCGCAGCAAGATCACTTGGTTGACTTGACGTTCAGGCAGGACAGTCCTGAGCTCAGAACACACGCATCGAAAGATGAACAAGAATCACATAGAGATGTGATCGGCAAGTTTGCCTACCGATTGAAGTTCACGCCATTTGAGTTCATCTCGAACCGTGACGTTGAATTTAAATGCGGATCTTGAATCACTCATAATCAATTTTGAGAGATATTGATTTGAGTGGGAGCGCACTTTAGAATAAAATTGTTTATTCACTAGTGCAAAAATCATTATGGACAAAGTCTAAGTGAAACTTGTGTTTTCCGTTGTAGATCAAATGGCTCGCAACACCGCGTTCAACTTAGGCCCGATGTTAGAGAAAGAAAAGTTAGCTGCAACTGGAAGCAACTATGCGGACTGGGTCCGTAACCTGAGGATTGTCCTCAGGAGCGCTAGGAAAATGTATGTGCTTGAAACTGCTCTTCCAGCTAAACCGGCGGCAGATGCCCCGGAAGATGAGCAGAATGTCTGGGCCACTAAGGATGATGATCACAACTTAGTGCAGTGCCTCATACTAGCTTGCATGAGTCCAGGGCTTCAAAAACGTTTTGAATTCCATAAACCGCGCGATATGATCCGGGAATTGGAAGCCCGGTACAAGGAAACCGCAAGGTCTGAATGATTTGATATCATGAAGGCCTTGATGGAATGCCAGATGGCTGAGGGTAGTTCAGTTGCCGAAAACGTAGTCTAAATGATTGGCTATGCCGAAAGGCTTAAAACCCTGGAGTTTCCACTTCCACCTGACCATATGATGGACATGCTGCTTTCTTCACCCCCCCCCCCCCCGTCTTACGACGGTTTTATCATGAACTACAACATGAGTGGGATGGAGAAGACACCAGAAGAGGTGCTCGCCATGCTAAAAACTATGGAAGGAGGACTGTGGAAAAATCGCAAGCAAGTGTTGCTTGTGAATAAAACAGCCAGTTTCAAAAAGAATGGCAAGCCAAAGAAGGGCAAGTGCGCCGGTAAGACCGGCTCCCAAAGCAACTCTAAGGGCGGAGCCAAGAAAGAAACTGAGTGCTTCTACTGCAAGGGCACAGGACACTGGAAGAGAAACTGCAAGAAATATCTGGAAGATAAGAAGTCCGGGAAAACCGGAAAAGGTATAATTGTTATACAAGTTAATGTCATTGACGTTTTGCTTCCTAGCGAAAATTCTAAGTCTTGGGTATTTGATACCAGATCGGTTGCTCACATTTGCAACTCGATACAGGGGCTTCAGAAGGTGCGCAAACTAGCAAAGAATGAAGTCGTGATGCGCGTCGGGAACGGCAATGGGATCGCCGCTCAAGCCATCGGCATTATGCCTCTACGTCTCCCTTCAGGATTTATCTTAGAACTAAATAACTGTTATTTTGTTCCACTATTGTGTAGAAACATTATCTCCGGATCATGTTTAGTACACGATGGGTATTCGTACAAGTCTGAGAACAATAGTTGTTCACTTTATTGTAAGGATATGTTTTATGGATTTGCACCCATTGTTGGGGGCCTTTTCATTCTAAATCTTGAATGTGGAAATGATGTCTTTAACGTGAATGCTAAACGCCTTAAGAAGGCTGATACCACCACCACTTACTTGTGGCACTGTCGCCTTGGCCACATCGGAAAGAAACGCATGGAAAGACTCCATAAAGATGGAGTTTTACCGTCCTTTGATTTTGAATCATTTGACCCATGTGAAGCTTGTCTGATGGGAAAAATGACCAAGACGCCGTTCATGGGTCATCCTGAACGGGCGGGTGAATTATTGGAAATAATACATAGTGATGTATGTGGTCCAATGACACTAGTGCAGAATCAGCCTTTAGTCCTGGTTCGTAAGGGCCTTTAGTCCCGGTTCAACAACCGGCACTAAAGGGTCGCGACTAAAGGTCCCCCTCCTTTAGTCCCGGTTCATCACGACCCGGGACCAAAGGCCCACCATGTGGCACGAGCCCGCGCCGGGGGCTGAGGGGCCTTTAGTCCCAGTAGGTAACACCAACCGGGACTAAAAGGTCCACGTGGCACGAGCCCGCGCCGGGGGGCTAGGGGGCCTTTAGTCCCGGTTGGTAACACCAACCGGGACTAAAAGGTATAGGGGTTTATGTGTTATTTTTCCTTTTAATTTTGTGTTTTCCATTTAATTCTTTTTTTTTGCAAGAAATTCTTTTTCATTTCAAACATATTTTACGCTACTACATACATACTGTACACGTCATGCATATATAAATAGAATTTCTCGTAGCCAATCATATATATATCACAGAATTTCTTGTATGACCATATGCGCATACACATATATATATATACAATTTCTCCTACAATTTGCAAATAATTACATGCATGCAAAAGCAGGATTTTTGGGATGTATGACCTGGTCAACCAAAAATCCCGCAATTTGTAGACCAAAAATCCCGCAATTTATTCAGCCGTGTAATGGTATGCTCCTTTGGGATGTATGACCTGGTCAACCAAAAATCCCGCAATTTCCTCTTGAAGTGCTCGTATGCGGTCCGTTGGTAGGATCTTTGCCCGCATCTCCCTCAGCTTTAAAGAAGGAGATCAAGATGAATATATTAGTTATGTGTATATATATTAGATCATGATAAAAAAATTGTGGATAGTGTTCTGGCAAACGTACCCAAAGTTGTCTTTCAGATCTGCTCCATTCGGACGTCATAATGCGAATGTTCTCGCAAACGTAGTATGCACATAAATTATTCCCCGACGCCTGACTCATGCAGTTTACGAGAATAGAATTCAATCAGATAATAATTAATCAAGCATGATAATGGTATTGAAACTAGAATTAAAGAGATGCGCGGACACGTAGCTAGTACTACTTAATTACGTACCCTGGGTCGCACCCATTTCAGCTCTTGTTTCCATGCGCCTGGGACCTGTTTAATGAAGCTTTGCCAAACCCTGCCCGGCAAAGAAAATGAATAAAGGAGTTATTAATTAGTTGATATCAGGAAATGAAATAAAGAGCTGGTTGACATAGTGCGATAATGATTGAAATTACCTGTCGACCATCCCCTTCACGATTAAGTACTCTTTAGGTTCTTTAAGTAGTGAGTCCAGTACTTTAACTTTTCCCTCGTCAACTTCAATGATTAGTAGGATCCAGTGGAAACTGCATAGTACAAGACAGTAACACTCACCCGAAGTTGTAAGGAAATACTATTTCTGGTTGGGTATTTAGTTGCTTCAAAAACTCTAGCAAGTACTTCTCTGTCTCTTTTGGGTGACGTGACCACACCTCTTCATTAATGGTATTTGGGTCAATGAACCCAATGCCATAGCGTCCATCTCTTTTCATTTCATAAATCTTCATTCTGCATAATACCACAGAAAAGAATATAGTGAGGATAATTACAGGCAACGAACGAGCACAGCTAGAGAGTTAAATTACAGAAAGAAATCACTTACAGACAATAGCAACGGACGAGAGATTTATCGAGTGCGTCTTGATTGAATAACTGAAACAATTCTTGAAACTCAACCCACAAATCTTTTGCATGGAAGTAATGCTCTTCCTTCACTTTCACCATGAGGGAATCTTGCCCCTTCTTGACTTCTCTCAGGTACCAGTCATGCAAATGGCGCATTCTCGTTGATAGATTCTCGACCTCCCTGACCAGATCTTGGCCGGGGACATATTTCCATGCTACTTCGTGATCTTGAATCTTGGGGAGTTCCTCGATGCCTAGGAGTTGTTCAACAGTGACACCGGCGTCTCTAGCCATCTGTCTATGAGCGTCGGTTATTACCGGCTGATCGGCGGTACTCACACCATGTGATTGTACAATGAGCAGGGGGGTCGATTGCACTGCCTGTTCTCCCAGCTGTGGAACAGTTTTCCCGCATTTACTACTCCTTGCTTGGCTCGAGCTCGACTCCTTATCTTTTTGTGCCACATATAACTTCTTAATACAACGCTCATAGTCTGAGTCCGTCCTCTTCACAGCCGGTTGACCATTATCAATAAAGTGTTGTATGACTTCATCAGGTATTTTCTCCTTCGGCGGGGGCTGTTTCGATGCAAAATGGGCCCTCACTTGGGCAGCCACTTCGGCCTTGTTTTCCTCGATAGTCATCTCGTAAGCCAACTTCTTTTTGGCAGGAGGAGAGGCTTTCTTGCTTGGTGCTCTCTTCCGCTTTGGAGAAGGCTGACGCGCCCGAGATCGATATGGCGGACTCGCGCTGATGGGCTCCGTCTCGGGGTGGGGTGGTGGAGACGGCTGACGCGGTGGCGGACTAGCGCCGCGCTGCGTCTCGGGCAGGGTTGGAGTCGGCTGACGCAGTGGCGGACTTGGAGGAGGAGTCGGTGGCCTTGGAAAGACGATGCAATCCTTTCTCCATAGAATGATACGATGTATGGCCTCTCCCAGTGTGTGCTCCTCGTCACCTCCAGGAATGTCAAGCAGTAGCTCGTAATATCCTGACATCACTTCATCAACCCCGACACGAGCATAGCCAGCTGGAATCGGATTGCAATGGAAGTTTGCTTTAGGGGGATTTGTTAAAGCATAGCCGTCCGCCACCTTCAGGGATATGTTCTTCACTTTCATGTGTAGCTCACAAGGTGTCGTATATTTGATATCATCCACAGGGTATCTATCTAGCAGTGCATCATCGGCCGGGGTGGAACCCACGCTGCTTTTCGGCATAGATGGGACGGTTGTATCCAATTCTGGATCTGCTTGCTGCTGCCGCTAAGACGCCCTTTCCTGGCTAAGTGAGTCGATCTGCTCCTGCTGCCTTTGGTAAGCGCGTTCCAACTCCGCGTGCTTTGATTCCATCAGTTGAAGGCGGTCTGTTGCCTGCTTCCTCTGCTCCTCCTCCTGCTGCTTCTTTCTCGCACGGCTTCTGTAAGTGGCGTTCCAATCCGCAAACCCCTCAAACCACGGAACAACGCCTTTGCCTCGTGTTCGTCCCGGGTGTTCAGGATTGTTCAGGGCGTGCGTAAGCTCGTCATTCTCTCTGTCGGGCTTGTGCTTTCCCGTTCGAGCATCTTGTATTGCAACAAGTAAAGCGTCGGAGGCTTCTTTAAGACTTGCCCGCTCCATAACCAGCCCTGTCTCTGGGTCCAACTTCCCCCCATGCGCATAAAACCAAGTCCTGCACCTGGGGGGCCAACTCAATGTAACTGGAGTGACCCCTGCAGCAATCATCTGTTCCTCAACGAGATCCCACTTAGGCCGGCCGACCTGGTAGCCACCTGGCCCCAGAGTATGGTGCCACTTTTTTTTCGCAGCATTAATCTTGTTTATTCTCGACCGTTCCTTAGCTTCTTTCGATTCCTTGAACTGCACGAAAGCGTCCCAGTGATCTTTTGCCTTCTCCAGTATTCCCTTGAATGCTGGAGTCTTCTTTCCATCTGCTTGGTACTTGGCCCATATTCTTTTCTTGTGGTTGTTGAATGCTATCGCCATCTTCTTAAGAGCACTCTTCTTGACTTTCTCCCGTTCTTCATCTGTCAAATGATCTGGTAGGGTGAAATGTGCCATGAGCGATTCCCAAAGCAGATCTTTTGCTCTTCCGTCGACAAAAGTAACTCCTTGATCTCCCTTTGCTGGCTTATTCCATTCTTGAACGGAGATCGGGATTTGGTCCCTGACAATAACTCCGCATTGACGAGTAAATTTGTCCGCATTCTTTTTAGGAGCAAGCGGTTCGCCATTTTCTTTGATGGCATCGATGTTGTACTTTATGCCAGCCTGCAACCTTCTGGCCGGGCCTCGTACTACCCTGCTTGTAGAAGATTTGCTCGATCCGGAGGGCTAAAAGAAGAAAGATCGATTCGTTAATATATATAAATCAATTAATACATGTAATGATCACCAGAGGCCTTATATATATATACCTTGCCGGTCTTTGTTATTTGAAGAACATTTCCTTCGTCATCATTGTTGTGGCCTTTGTCTCTTCGTTCGTCTTCATCAAATATTAATACTCCCTCACCGGAATTATTAATGTTCAGATATTGCGAGCCGTCATCTTCGGGTTCATTCTCATCTTGGCTCGGGGAGCGTATGATGTCGAACATGGTCTCTTCTCCGTCTCTGCCGGTATTGTCCATAGCTTATATTAACTAATCCAGAAGGAAGACAAAACAATTTAGTATTCAAATTAGAATGCAATCAATAAGGAAAAACTGAATCATAGTAGATAATATGCATCTCGAATAATATCACTAATACATCTCGAATAATCCAGATAATATGCATCATCGAATATAATCTCGAATACATCGTCTCGAATATTATCGAATATAATCTCGAATACATCTCGAGTATTAATTATCACTAATACATCTCAAATATTATCATATAACATCACTAGCTAATACAGATCGAATATTATCGAAGAATCTAGTTCACTCGCTGTTCCTGAGGCGCGGGCGGTGGACACCCAAAGAGAAGGAACCATCACAGGATCATAGCTCGGGTGAGATCCCTGAAGAACCTGCCAGGTATTGGAGAACCTGACGTCCAATGCAACCATGTAGCGACGGACGTGCTCGTCCTCCTCCCTGACACGGCGATTTACCACCTCCGCGGGGGCCGGCTGCCTCCGCACCGAAAGTGGCCCACGCGACAGCCACCAAAGAAGCTCCGGGTCGACGACGGGAGCCCGATTCCTCACCAAGCTGCGCGCCCCGGAAGGTAGCACCTCCCAGTGCCAGCCCGACGGAGCCCAGTCCCGGACATGGCGCCTCTCAAGCAGGTTCTCGCCACCAAGTCGACGACAAGGATGCGGGCCGGGCATCGTAGATGTCGAGAACAAATTCTATGCAAATTTAACATTTTTTAAATGCTTGATTGTGATTTTTTGTAATTCTTTTTCACTTGATTTTGCAAATACATGACAAACTTTTGCACATACAACATTAAGATATATATTAACATTAAAATATTATTAATACATGGTCAACTTTTTTCTATGCAACTTTTTCCTATTTAACTTTTTTCTATAAGTATAAAAAACTAAAAACCATAAAATCTATGCAAATTCCACCGTTCATCTACATATACATATATACATACATTGTATAAAAAAAACTAGTGAAAAAAAAAACTAAAACATACATACATATAGTGAAAAAATAATCATCTAAAACATCAAAACATACATACATATATACATATATACATACATTGTATACTAGTTAATAATAATCTAAAACATATCTAGTGAAAAAAAAAATCGCCGGAGGGGGCGGCGCGAGCTCACAGCGGGCGAGGTCGAGGCCGGCAACGGCGAGGTCGATCGAGGCCGGCGACGGCGAGGTCGAGGCCGGCGGGCGCGGGCGGCATCGGAGAGGAGAGGCGCGGGTGGCGTCGATCGGGGAAGAGGCGCGGGCGGCGTCAGGGAGGAGGCGCGGGCGGCCGGCGTCAGGGGCGGCGTCGGAGAGGAGAGGCGCGGGCGGCGTCGGGGAGGAGGCGCGAGCGGCCGGCGTCGGGGCAGGCGGCGGCGCAGCAGCCTGGCGGCGTCTCTGTGTTTGGCGTCGAGAGAATGGAGAGGATGGATTCGTAAGTGCCGCTTATATATGAAAGCCTTTTGTCCCGGTTGGTGGCTCCAACCGCGACTAAAGGCCCCCCTTTAGTCGCGGTTGGAGCCACCAACCGGGACTAAAGGTGAAATTCACCCAGGCCAAGCGGCGGGAAGCCAGGCCTTTAGTCCCGGTTGGTGGCTCCAACCGGGACTAAAGGGGGCCTTTAGTCGCGGTTGGAGCCACCAACCGGGACTAAAGGCCTGGCTTCCCGTGTCGAATGTTTAGTCCCACCTCCCTAGTTGAGAGGAGCTCGCAGCGGTTTATAAGCCCCGCCGCGGCTACCGTGTCGAGCTCCTCTCTAAGCAGGCCTTTGTGGGCCTACCGAACTTGTGCTGCCCTGTGGGGCCTATTGGGCCGTGCGGGCCTGCATCCTGGCCCAACTAGAGGTTGGGTTTCTAGTCGTATGCAGGCCGTGGCGGCCCAGTAGGCGGGCTTTTTTTTCCATTTTTTTTTGCTTTATTTATTTTCTTTTGTTTCTACTTACAGCCAAATATTTAGAGTTTTTGAGTGAATCTTTTTGCTTTAGGTCACAAAAATTATAAACTTTCTGTTAGTGCCAGTACTTTTCAAATTTGAATAGTTTAAATTTGAATTATTTGAAATTTGTGTGAATCACTAGTTTATGAATAACTTTACTTTAAAAATAGATTTATCAGTGATTCTTTTTTCTGCTGTTTAATATTAGTGTGTTTTATCATTATATTCAATTTGGTAATTCTTAGGTTATTTTAAAAAAAATGAAAATGCCTTTGTAACAGATGAGTTTTCGTCCGAAACCCTGATACTTCGAAAGAGATTGTCCATTTTGTACACGAAGTGCATCCAGTTTTTGCCGTAACCCTCTCAACTTTTTAGCACATGCTATGTGGGTGAAATGATGATACCATGCCAACTTTCAACCTTTTCAGAGTTCATTTGTAGTGCTTTTCAATTTCATGGTCATTTAGCTCAAAAAATTCATTAAATGCATGAAAAATAGCGAATGAAGTCAGAAAGGGTTGAAAATTGATGTTGTGGCTTTGAATGGTGCATGTTGAACTCACAAAATGTCTGGAGTTGAAATAAGTTAAAAAAAATGAAATGCCTTTCTAACAGATGAGTTTTCGTCCGAAACCCTGATACTTCGAAAGAGATTGTCCATTTTGTACACGAAGTGCATCCAGTTTTTGCCGTAACCCTCTCAACTATTTAGCACATGCTATGTGGGTGAAATGATTATACCATGCCAACTTTCAACCTTTTCAGAGTTCATTTGTAGTGCTTTTCATTTTCAGGGTCATTTAGCTCAAAAAATTCATTAAATGCATGAAAAATAGCGAATGAAGTCAGAAAGGGTTGAAAATTGATGATGTGGCTTTGAATGGTGCATGTTGAACTCACAAAATGTCTGGAGTTGAAATAAGTTAAAAAAAATGAAATGCCTTTGTAACAGATGAGTTTTCGTCCGAAACCCTCATACTTCGAAAGAGATTGTCCATTTTGTACACGAAGTGCATCCAGTTTTTGCCGTAACCCTCTCAATTTTTTAGCACATGCTATGTGGGTGAAATGATGATACCATGCCAACTTTCAACCTTTTCAGAGTTCATTTGTAGTGTTTTTCAATTTCAGGGTCATTTAGCTCCAAAAATTCATTAAATGCATGAAAAATAGCGAATGAAGTCAGAAAGGGTTGAAAATTGCATCCAGTCCTTAAAGATATATTTCTTCGCCTTTCAAATGCCAAAACACATATATACCCTAACTATTACAAAGATTCCATCCGGTTTGTCCGAACTCGGACTTTTGAGATAAGTCCGGAAACTCACTAGAGAAGAAAGTGATGACGGTGAAGCTGGTCACATCCCAGAGTGGGATCTTTGGGTATAAAACTTTTTCTTCGCGTGTGTCCCTTTGCGCCGTAACCATGGACAATCTTCATCATTTAACAGGATGCTTGGGTCAATCTTCACTGTGAAGGGAGCAATTTCATGAAACTTTTCATAATCTTCTGACATGTCTGTCTTGTCCTCCACTCCCACGATATTTCTTTTCCCTGAAAGAACTATGTGGCGCTTTGGCTCATCGTATGATGTATTCGCTTCCTTATCTTTTCTTTTTCTCGGCTTGGTAGACATGTCCTTCACATAGAAAACCTGCGCCACATCATTGGCTAGGACGAATGGTTCGTCTGCGTACCCAAGATTGTTGAGATCCATTGTTGTCATTCCGTACTGCGGGTCTTCCTTTACGCCGCCTCCTGACAGATTGACCCATTTGCAGCGAAACAAAGGGACCTTCAATTCACGTCCATAGTCAAGTTCCCATATCTCCTCTATGTAACCATAATATGTGTCCTTTGGCCTATTGGTGTTTGCTGCATCAAAGCGGACACCACTGTTTTGGTTGGTGCTCTTTTTATCTTGGGCGATCGTGTAAAATGTATTCCCATTTATCTCGTACCCTTTGAAAGTCAATATAGTCGAAGATGGTAACTTGGACAGCAAGTACAGCTCATCTCCAACACTGTCGTCATGCATGAGACGTGTCTGCAACCAACCGCCAAAAGTCCCCATGTGTTCACGTGTAATCCAATCGTCAGACTGCTCCGGGTGTTTGGAGCGTAGAATATTCTTGTGTTCGTCGATATACGGACCCACCAAGCTGGAATTTTGTAGAACTGTGTAGTGTGCTTGCGCCCAAGAATGCCCGTCCATACATATTACTTGGTCCTTTCCTAGCGTGCCTTTTCCACCAAGTATGCCCTCATGCCGCGATTCGGGAACACCAATCGGCTTAAGTCAGGAATAAAGTCAACACAAAACTCAATGACCTCCTCTGTTTCATGGCCCTTGGAGATGCTTCCTTCTGGCCTAGCACGGTTATGAACATATTTCTTTAAGACTCCCATGAACCTCTCAAAGGGGAACATATTGTGTAGAAATACAGGACCCAGAATGGCAATCTCTTCGACTAGGTGAACTAGGACGTGCGTCATGATATTGAAGAAGGATGGTGGGAACACCAACTCGAAACTGACAAGACATTGCACCAAATCATTCTGTAACCTTGGTAGGATTTCTGGATCGATTACCTTCTGAGAGATTGCATTGAGGAATGCACATAGCTTCACAATGGCTAATCGAACGTTGTCCGGTAGAAGCCCCCTCAATGCAACCGGAAGCAGTTGCGTCATAATCACGTGGCAGTCATGGGACTTTAGGTTCTGGAACTTTTTCTCTGCCATATTTATTATTCCCTTTATATTCGATGAGAAGCCAGACGGGACCTTCAAACTGAGCAGGCATTCAAAGAAGATTTCCTTCTCTTCTTTGGTAAGAGCGTAGCTGGCAGGACCCTGATACTACTTTGGATGCATGCCGTCTTTTTCGTGCATACGTTGCTGGCCCTCCCGTGCCTCCGGTGTATCTTTTGTCTTCCCATACACGCCCAAGAATCCTAGCAGGTTCACGCAAAGATTCTTCGTCACATGCATCACGTCGATTGCAGAGCGGACCTCTAGTTCTTTCCAATATGGTAGGTCCCAAAATATAGATTTCTTCTTCCACATGGGTGCGTGTCCGTCAGCGTCATTCGGAACAGATTGTCCGCCAGGACCCTTTCCAAAGATTAC
Source organism: Elymus sibiricus (assembly GCA_039707655.1). Lineage (NCBI taxonomy): Eukaryota > Viridiplantae > Streptophyta > Magnoliopsida > Poales > Poaceae > Elymus > Elymus sibiricus. Next base: position 34,557,818 of record CM077674.1, read on the forward strand.
TTTTAAATCCTTGACCATATCAAGTATATCATGACCAGTACGGTGGCGAGGCTTCTTCCGGTGATCTGCCTCACCTTTGAAATGCTTGCCTTTCTTTCTTAAGACATGATTGATCTGAAGAAATCGACGATGTCCCAGGTACACATTCTTCTTACATTTATCCAAATATATACTGTCGGTATCATCTAAACAGTGCGTGCAAGCGTGGTATCCCTTGTTTGTCTGTCCTGAAAGGTTACTAAGAGCAGGCCAATCATTGATGGTTACAAACAGCAACGCTCGCAGGTCAAATTCCTGCTGTTTGTGCTCATCCCACACACGTACACCTTCTATACTCCACAGCTGTAAAAGTTCTTCAACCAATGGCCTTAGGTACACATCAATGTCGTTGCCGGGTTGCTTGGGGCCTTGGATGAGCACTGGCATCATAATGAACTTCCGCTTCATGCACAACCAAGGAGGAAGGTTATAGATACATAGAGTCACAGGCCAGGTGCTATGATTGCTGCTCTGCTCCCCGAAAGGATTAATGCCATCTGCACTTAAACCAAACCATACGTTCCTTGCGTCATCTGCAAAGTCCTCCCACTTTCTCTCGATTTTTCTCCACTGCGATCCGTCAGCGGGTACTCTCAACTTCCCATCTTTCTTACGGTCTTCTTTGTGCCATCGCATCAACTTGGCATGCTCTTTGTTTTGGAACAAACGTTTCAACCGTGGTATTATAGGAGCATACCACATCACCTTGGCAGGAATCTTCTTTCTGGGGCGCTCGCCCTCAACATCACCAGGGTCATCGCGGCTGATCTTATAGCGCAATGCACCGCATACCGGGCATGCATTCAAATCCTCGTACTCACCGCGGTAGAGGATGCAGTCATTAGGGCATGCATGTATCTTCTGCACGTCTAATCCTAGAGGGCAGACAGCCTTCTTTGCTTCGTACGTACTGTCGGGCAATTTGTTATCCTTTGGAAGCTTCTTCTTTAACATTATCAGCAACTTTTCAAATCCCTTGTCAGATACACCATTCTCTGCCTTCCATTGCAGCAATTCCAGTGTGGTACCCTGCTTTTTCTTGTCATCTTCGCAATTTGGGTACAACAATTTCTTGTGATCCTCTAACATGCGCTGCAACTTTAGCTTCTCCTTTTCATTTGCGCAGTTTCTCTTTGCATCGGCAATGGCCCGACCAAGATCATCAGCGGGCTCATCTGATGCCTCTTCTTCAACTTCTTCCCCCATTGTTGGCTCAGCTTCTTCCCCCATTGTTGTACCATCGTATTCAGGGAACCCATGGCCAGGATAGCTGTCATCATCCTCTTCTTCTTCATTCTCTTCCATTAGGACCCCTCTTTCTCCGTGCTTGGTCCAACAGTTATAGCCGGACATGAAACCGGGCGTAAACAGGTGGACGTGAATGGTTCTTGAATTAGAGTAATTGTGATCATTCTTACAGACAGCACATGGACAACACATAAAACCATCCGCCCGCTTGTTTGCCTCAGCCGCAACTAGAAAAGTACGCACGCCATTAATGAACTGGGGAGAGCATCGGTCATCGTACATCCATTGCCGGCTCATCTTCATTACACAACACCGAAAAGACCAAATTAATACAAGTTCATACATATAGTTCATACACACTTATTCTCATAAAACAACATACAAACTCTCTAGCTAAAGCATTTAAATGCAACAACAAATGCGATCAAGATCGCAACTAAGGTAACAATTGATCCAACAGCATAGTGATACCAAGCCTCTTGATTAACGGCATATTTTTTAAATTTTCTAATCTTCAAGCGCATTGCATCCATCTTGATCTTGTGATCATCGACGACATCGGCAACATACAACTCCAGTTTCATCTTCTCTTCTTCAACTCTTTTCAATTTTTCTTTCAAATACTCGTTTTCTTTTTCAACTAAATTTAACTTCTCGACAAGAGGGTCGGTTGCAATTTCCGGTTCACATACCTCCTAGATAAAAATATCTATGTCAACTTGATGGGCATAATTGTCATAAACGCGAAATGCAACAAATAGTTATAAAAGAGAATATATATACCACATCCGAATCATAAACCGGACGAGGGCCGACGGGGACGGATATCAAAGTCATGGCACTATGTATAACAAACAATCATACATGTAAGAAAATTATACAATTAACTATCTAAATCATACAAATAAGATTTTTTTTATAAAAAGGATAAGAACAAGAGGCTCACCAAGGTGTGTTGCTGGCGACGGGACGGTGCGGGCTATCGACGGTGGTTAGGACGGGGATGGGAAGGCACTAAGTAAACCACACCTACACATATGCAAACTAAGAAGTTAATTTGAGCTCAAATTGCATATAAATCAAATAAACTCCCACATAATTACTCCCAAACTAGAACCCACAAATCACTATACTTATAGAGCATTGCACGAGCTAATCTAGCAATGAGAGATGAAAGGACAAAGTTGCTAACCTTTGTGAACACTTGGATTGATGGGGTGCCTTCAAATCTTGACAATTTTTTGCAAAAATGGAGGATGAGCTCGAGCAAGAGGGGAAGAATAGAGAGGAGAGGAAACGGAAAAAACAGAGAGCTTCGGCTCGGGCTGGACGAAGGGTTTATATAGTGACACCTTTAGTCCCGGTTCATGTAACAAACCGGGACTAAAGGTTAACCTCTAGTCCCGGTTTGTGACACGAACCGGGACTAAAGGGGATCGTGGGGCCCCAGCCTGACACCAGCCTACCACCAGACCTTTAGTCCCGGTTCACGTAACAAACCGGGACTAAAGGTTAACCTCTAGTCCCGGTTTGTGACACGAACCGGGACTAAAGGTGATCGTGGGGCCCCAGCCTGACACCAGCCTGCCACCACACCTTTAGTCCCGGTTTGTGTCACAAACCGGGACTAAAGGTTCAACACGAACTGGGACTAATGATTCCCCTGCCCCTAGCCGTTGGAACCGGGACTAATGGTCACATTAGTCCCGGGCCATAGTCAAACCGGGACTAATGATGCGAACGTAAAGTCGTTTTCCCACTAGTGTGAACACAGCCGCATGGGGTGGGTATTTTTACTTCGTGACTTTTACTGATGATTTAAGTAGGTATGGATATATCTACTTGATGAAGCACAAGTCGGAAACCTTTGAAAAGTTCAAAGAATTTCAGAATGAGGTAGAAAATCATCGTAACAAAAGGATTAAGTTTCTGCGGTCTGATCGCGGAGGCGAATACCTTAGTCATGAGTTTGGCCAACATCTGGATGACCGTGGAATCGTTTCACAGCTTACGCCTCCCGGAACTCCACAGCGAAACGGAGTGTCGGAACGACGTAACCGAACCTTGTTAGACATGGTAAGGTCGATGATGTCTCTTACAGATCTACCGATATCTTTTTTGGGTCACGCACTACTCACTGCCGCTTATACATTAAACAGAGCACCGTCTAAGTCTGTTGAGAGGACGCCATTTGAATTATGGTATGGGAAGAAACCCAATATGTCGCATCTCAAAGTTTGGGGCTGTGAAGCTTTTGTAAAACGTTTACAACCAAGCAAACTCGATCCCAGATCAGACAAATGTTACTTTGTAGGTTATCCCAATAACACCATTGGGTATTCCTTCTACCAACAGTCTGAAGGTAAAGTATTTGTCGCAAGAGTTGGACACTTTCTTGAGAAAGAGTTTCTCGCCAAAGAATTAAGTGGGAGGACAGTACAACTTAATGAGATTAGTGAATCTTCAGCAACCGTTGATATGGCTAAGGAACCGGAAATAATTCCTCAAATTATCCCTACAACCGAGCCGGAAGTTGTCGCATGTGATGCGGAAACTTCAGACAATGTTGTAACTGAACCACGCAGATCAGGTAGGGCTATCCAGCCACCTGAATGGTTTCATAACGAAATTTTCATTCTTGAAGACGATGAACCTGCACACTACAAGGAAGCGATGGCGGGGCCCAGCTCAAAGGAATGGCACAAAGCCATGAAATCCGAAATGGAATCCATGTACGAAAACCAAGTTTGGAACTTGGAAGAACTTCTAGAAGGCGTAAAACCCATTGGTTGTAAATTGGATTTTCGAAAGAAAGACAGACGCGGATGGTAACATTACTATCCACAAAGCTAGACTTGTCGCGAAAGGGTTCACGCAAGTTCCAGGAGTGGACTACGACGAGACTTTCTCGCCCGTAGCTATGCTTAGGTCTGTTCGGATATTACTAGCAATTGCTGCTTATTTCGATTATGAAATATGGCAGATGGACATCAAAACGGCTTTCCTAAATGGAAACCTCAAAGAGGATGTATACATGATACAACCAGAAGGTTTTGTCGTTCATAAGGATGCTGGAAAGGTATGCAAACTTCAGAAAGCCATTTATGGTCTGAAGCAAGCATCAAGGAGCTGGAACATTCGTTTTGATGAAGTAGTCAAACAGTTTGGCTTCATCAGGAATGACGAAGAATCTTGTGTTTACAAGAAGTTTAGTGGGAGCGCAAAAGCATTTCTAATCTTGTATGTGGATGACATATTGTTGATTGGAAATGACGTGAATTTTCTTAGCGAAATAAAAGACTCATTGAAGAAAAGTTTTTCAATGAAAGACTTAGGCGAAGCGGCATATGTATTGGGCATCAGAATCTATAGAGATAGATCAAGATGCCTAATAGCGCTTAGCCAAAGCACGTACATTGACAAGGTGTTGAAAAGGTTCAACTTGGAGAACTCCAAGAAAGGCCTACTCCCCATGTCACCTGGCACAGTGCTTTGCAAGAATCAGTGTCCTCGGACTCTCGATGAGCGAGTACAAATGAATGATGTTCCATATGCCTCGGCAGTTGGTTCTATTATGTATGCCATGCTATGTACAAGACCGGATGTTTCCTATGCGCTAAGTGTTAGCAGCCGGTACCAAAGTGATCCAGGATTGGAACACTGGGCCGCAGTCAAGGGTATTCTTAAGTACCTCAGAAGGACCAAGGATTTACTCCTTATGTACGGAGGTGATGAAGAGCTCATTGTAAGTGGTTACACTGATGCAGGCTTCATGACTGACCCAGATGACTTCAAATCTCAATCAGGCTATGTTCTCATATTGAACGGCGGCGCAGTTGATTGGAAAAGTTCCATACAAAAGACTGTAGCGGATTCTACGACGGAGGCGGAATATGTTGCTGCTTCAGAAGCCTCCAAGGAGGCGGTATGGATCAAGCAATTTCTTGAAGACCTTGGTGTGGTTCCAAGTGCTCTGGACCCGGTGGAGATCTATTGTGATAATAGTGGCGCTGTGGCTCAGGCAAGGGAGCCAAGTTCGCACCATAAGACAAGACATATTGAACGCAAATATAAACTCATTCGACATCATGTCGAAGCGGGTTTAGTGAAAGTACGCAAAGTTCACACGGATCTGAACGTGTCAGACCCGATGACAAAGCCTCTACCACGAGCAAAGCATGAGCAGCACCGGATAGCCATTGGTGTTAGGGAAGCCATGTAACTAGATTATGACTCTAGTGCAAGTGGGAGTCTGTAGGAGATATGCCCTAGAGGCAGTAATAACAATTATTTTGTATCTCCGAGTTTGTAATGAATGTTTATGTTCCATGCTATAACTGCAATGATTCTCGAGTCTACAATAACCACTAGGCTCGGAGGGAAACTCATGTGCACGTGTGGTATAATAAATGGTAAAATGAATTCCTAGTCTTGCCTCTAAGACTGGCTCAAGTATTGCATGATGATCCAGTTTTCCTGATCATGGGCATGTCTATGCCGGCAATTTTGAGGGCACAATGTTAGTAGAACACTTGTTTTGAATCGACCCGAATTGATGTTATGCTATGAGATACATTTGTCACAAGTTAATGGTTAATAACACAGAGATAGTTAATGTTTGCATAATTCCTTAGACCATGAGAGTATCGAGTTCCTTCGTACTTGCTTCGTGAACTTTGGGGTTTATTAAACGTCATCCGTAAATGGGTGGCTATTACGGCAGCTTACGGGTTCACGGAAAAGTATGACAAGTAACGAGATAGATCAAGATTGGGATTTGCTCCTCCGACGATGGAGAGATATTCTCGGGCCCTCTCGGTGTTACGGTATCCATCATCGTCTGGCCAAACACATTGTGATTTGATCACTGGGATGCCGGAACACGGAAACGAGAAAAGAGAACAAAACCGGTAACGAGATAACTTGCATGGTGGACAAGTTGTTGATCCACGGGGATGCAATAAATATCACCTCGGGTGTTTGTAATATATTGTGAAGCAACAGGAATAGCACACGGCAACTGGAGGTTCACTCGAATATTCATTCGTGTGGGTATAGGGGTCAATATGGGTGTCCACGGCTCCGATGTTGATCATTGATCGGAAAGTGTTCCGGGTCATGTCTATACTTCACCGAACCTATAGGGTCACACGCTTAAGGGTCATCTATCTGCTGAATACTAGACGGGGAGTCTGAGAGAAAATCACCGGAAAATTTTCGGACGAAACGGAAACGTTCCGGAGAGAACACCGGAATAGTTTCGGTGAAACTGAAAAGTTGTTTCAGGGTATTCCATTAAGTCAAATTGGTTCCGGCACACGCCTGGAAATTCTTGGAGGGTGCCAGAAGTGTTCTGGAAACTTCTGGGAATTTTCCGGGATAAAAACCGGAAATGTTCCGGAGCTGCCGGAACCGCTTTGGTTGCTTTTCGCTGAAGAAAAACATTGTTCCGGAATTGTTTCGGAATGCGTTCAAAATTGTTTTAGTGGGTACTGGAATTATTCTAGGCACACAGAAATAATTTGGGATTTAACGGACGCAGAAAATGTCTTCGTGAATAGTAAAAGTGGCCGGCCAAGGGAGGTGGGGCTCCTTGGAGCTCCACTTGCCATCCCTTTTAGCTTTATTCTTTTATGAAAAGGCATAAAGTGGGGGTACTTTTGGGATTTTTGAATGCCAACTTTACCCCTTGATTTTCCTATAAATAGAGGTGAGGGGGCTGCCCCAAAACTCATCCATGCTCTCATACACATGCCATGCTCGTCTGGCTCTCTCTCTCTCTCCCTCACAGCGAAATAGTTTCGTAGAGCCGAAAGGCTGTCTGGGTTCCGGCAGGAACTAGCTCTCGACGGCGAAGCCCTGCCGGATAGCTGACACCGTATGTGTGCAACCCCGTAGAGAGATTGTAGTTTCGATCTTTTGCCCGAGGGGCTGTTCGAGTGTCCTCCCGAAGGGCTGTCCGAGTTACCGTTCGGTTTTCGGGTGTCCTCCCGAAGGGCTGTCCGAGTTATCATTCGGGTTTCGAGGGTCCTCCCGAAGGGCTGTCCGCGACATCGTCCGAGGGACTGTCCGACCGCCTCCCGAAGGGCTGTCCGGCGAGGGAGTACATCCTGGCGGTTGGGAGGTTGTAAATCCTAGCTGCAGGGATCTGCACCGACGATCTACACCGACTCTTCTTCCGCTGCGTTTCGAGTCGGTACGGATCAGATCAAACCTTGTATGACATCTCCATAGTGATCCTGGGCGTGCTCGCTGTACCGAAGATTTTTGTTTTCTATCACGTTCCCCTACAGCCTAATAGGCTAAAGCCAAAAATACATATTGACAAGATGCTAAAACAGTTTAGCATTAAAACGCCAAGGAGTGATTCTTGCCAAAGTCACATGGAAAGGGTTTTTGCAAGACTCGGTGTCCCAAAACACTGATGAGCAAAATACATGATGGAGATTCCACACACTTTCGTGTTTGGATTAATCATGTATTCCATGGTATGTAAAACAACCAGATATGTCCAGTACTTCCAAGGAGTTGCGAGTAAAGATACCAAAGTGATCAAAGTACTGATCATGGGACAACAGTGGAAAATGTCATTAAGTACTAAAGTAGCACTGATGACATGTTTTCTCGCAAGCAGAGATTATGAAGTGCTCGTTATAAGTAATTGCATCGATACAGTCTTCATCATTACTCCGTGTGATTTTTGATTTAAGTTAAGGGTTTTGTGTAATACACGATATGGTGGCATGGTGTTTGGAAATCGTTCCAAACAGGTTACTGTGGCGAATTCTATAACTAAGGCTAAGTATGTTGCCGCTTTCAAAGCGACATAGAAGATGTTGAATCATACAGTTCGTTCATGAACTTAGTATGATTCCAAGATGGCTTTGGTCAACGGAACACTATTGAAGATAGTTGCTCCATAGCTCAGTCTGAGGAATCAAGGTTTGACCAGTGATTCACATATATACAAAGCCAAGTCCACACAAAATATGAATTTTGTGAAAGCGTGAAAACGCGAGGACATGCAAAGATACACACGGAACTGAAGTTGTCAGATCCATTGGACATCAGGCTATACCACATGCGAAGCATTTTTTCACCGGTATGCCATAGGTGTAATGTGCATTAGCATTGACTAGATTATTGACTCTAGTGCAAGTGGGAGTCTGTAGGAGATATGCCCTAGAGGAAATAATAAATGTTATTATTTATCCCCATGTTCATAATTATGTTTATGTTCCATGCTATAACTGCTATGGTTCTCGAGTCTGCAATAACCACGAGGCTCGAAGGAAGACTCATATGCACGTGTGGAATAATAAACGGTAAAATGTATTCCTAGTCATGCCTCTAAGACTAGGTCAAGTGTTGCATGATGGTCCTGTTTTCCTGATCATGGGCATGTCTATGCCGGCAACTTTGAGGGCGCAATGTTAGGAGAACACTTGTGTTGAATCGACCCGAATTGATGTTATGCTATGAGATACATTCGTCACAAGTTAATGGTTAATAACACAGAGAAAGTTAACGTTTGCATAATTCCTTAGACCATGAGAGTATCGAGTTTCTTCATTCTTGCTTCATGAACTTTGGGGTTTGTTAAACGTCATCCGTAAATGGGTGGCTATTACGGCGGCTTACGGGTTCATGGAAAAGTATGTCAAGTAACTTGATAGCTCAAGATTGGGATTTGCTCCTCCGATGATTGAGAGATATCTCTGGGCCCTCTCGGTGTTACGGTATCCACCATCGTCTGTCCAGAAACATTGTGATTTGATCACAGGGATGCCGGAACACGGAAACGAGAAAAGAGAACAAAACCGGTAACGAGGTAACTGGCATTGTGGACAAGTGTTGATCCACGGGGATGCCGATGATTCTCACCTCGGGTATTTGTAACATATCGCGAAGCAACAGGAGTAGCACACGGCAACTGGAGGTTCACTCGAATATTCATTCGTGTGGGTATAGGGGTCAATATGGGTGTCCACGGCTCCGATGTTGATCATTGATCGGAAAGAGTTCCGGTCATGTCTATACTTCACCGAACCTATAGGGTCACATGCTTAAGGGTCATCTATCTGCTGAATACTAGACAGGGAGTCTGAGAGAAAGTCACCGGAAAATTTTCGGAGATAGCGGAAAAGTTTCGGAGAGAGAGCACCGGAATAGTTTCGGTAAAACTGAAAAGTTGTTTCAGGGTATACCATTGAGTCAAATTGGTTTCGGCACACGTCTGGAAATTCTTGGAGGGTGCCAGAATTGGTCTGGGAACTTCTGGGATTTTTGGGAGAAAAAACCCGGAAATGTTCCGGAGCTGCCGGAACCGGTTTGGTTGCTTTTCGCAGATGAAAATCACTAATCCGGAATTGTTTCGGAACGCGTCCAAAATCATTTTAGTGGGTGCTGGAATTATTCTAAGACCCACAGGAATATTTTCGGATTTAACGGTCGCGGAAAAATGTTTCCGTGAATAGTGAAAGTGCTTTTTGGGTGGCTTCTTGGAGAAGCCACCTTGAGGGCCTTTTGGTATTTTTCCCCTTGGCTTCTTGGAGAAGCCACCCTTGGGCTTGGCCTATAAATAGGGGTGGAGGGGCTGCCTAAAGACACACTCTTTCTCAACATACACAAGCACTCTTTCTCAACATACACAAGCCATGCATGATCTGGCCTTCTTCTCGCCCTCCCCGCGAAATAGTTTCGTAGAGCCGAAAGGCTGTCTGGGTTCCGGTGGGAACTAGTTCTGGACGGCGAAGCCCTGCCGGATAGATGATACCGTATGTGTGCAACCCCGTAGAGAGGTCGTAGGTTCGATCTTTTTGCCCGAGAGGCTGTTCGAGGGTCCTCCCGAAGGGCTGTCCGAGTTACTGTCCGAGTTTCGAGGGTCCTCCCGAAGGGCTGTCCGAGTGACCCGCCCGAAGGGCTGTCCGTGAGGCCTCCCGGAGGGCTGTCCGAGGATCCGTCCGGTGGGACTATCCGAAGGACTGTCCAGAGGCCTCCCGGAGGGCTGTCCGAGGATCCGTCCGGTGGGACTATCCGAGGGACTGTCCAGAGGCCTACCGAAGGGCTATCCGAGGATCCGTCCGGTGGGACTATCCGAGGGACTGTCCCGAGGCCTCCCGAAGGGCTACCCGGAGATCCGTCCGGTGAGCTGACGAGGGAGTACATCCTCGCGGTTGGGAAGTTGTAAAATCCTAGCTGCGGGGATCTGCACCAACGATCGTCATCGACTCTTCTTCCGCTGCGCTACGAGTCGGTAACGAAAAAGATCAAACCTTGTATGCAGTCTCCATAGTGGTCCTGGGCTGGTGCGTAGGTCGGAAATTTTTTGTTTTCTGCTGCGTTCCCCTACAGTATGTGCGTCACTTGTCGCAACCTGGTAGTTTCCCTTTTTTGTAGATTCGTTTATTCAAAACATTTTATCTCTTGAACCGTGTGTCCAAATCCATGACCGTTTTCACTGTTGGATTTCTCACGCCGAGATCTTCGAAACTAGATCCCATATTAATAGGTTTCGATGATTTTTTTTCCATGAAAAAACAGGAAAAACCCGGATCCTGAAGCATGTTCTTTTTTCTTCTTCACTTTTTTCCCTTTTCGAGAAGCACAGATTTGTACCTCCACGAGATGCAAAATATGTACTTCTCCTGGAAGCACAAAAAAAATATGCTTCTCGTGGAAGCAAGAAAAAATCATGCAAAATAAATATTTTCGCAGATGGTTTTTCTCCAAAACGTAGGGAAAACCAGGTGTAAACCAAAAAGGCAAAAAAAAAAAACTAAAAACCCATCTAAATCCCAAATACATATACAGAAAAATAAGAAAATTCAAATGAAGCCCCTAGCACACGACATGTGGCTGGCGCACTCTCAACCCATAAATATGACCTTTGCAGGGCTCCCGCAAGGAGTATTCTTTAGTTAGTTTTTTTTTTTTGAGATAAGAGTGTCCTTTAGTTAGTTGTTCTCCTGGCACAAGGCCACAAGCACATCAGGCACGCATGAGAGAGGCTTGGTCCTGCACATGGGCTAACCTTTGTAGAATTTTTTTCCCTAGCTCTTAAAATTAGTGATTCCCTATTTGTTGGGTAGAGGGACTGGCGCCCAAGCGCCCACAAACTGGGCCGACCCTGGTCACCTCGTTCCCACATCCGATGTCGTCTTGTTCGCTCGATCGCGTGGTTGACCAGTCAACCATTGATTTTTCCAAAAAAATGAAAAATTCATAAATATAAAAATGTTCACAAAAATTGAAAGAAAGTTCACAAACTAGAAAGAAAAAGTTCATAAATTTGAAAATCAGTTCATCGCTTTCAAAAAAATTCATCGAATTTGAAAAAAGTTCATCGATTTTGAAAAAAAATCTACCATTTTGAATGAAATACATTGATTTTCAAAAAAGTTCAGAAATTTGAAAAAAGTACATTACTTTTGAAAAAAAAGTTCATGAATTTAGAAGAAAGGCTCATTAATTTTTTTAAAAGTTCACGAATTTGAAAAAAAGTTCACGCTTTTAGCACAAAAAAAGGAAAAACAGAAAGAATAAGAAAAGAAAAAGAAAAAAATAAAACCAAACAAAACCGCTTCCAATAAAAAAAAAGAGAAACGAAACAAGAAAGAAGAAAAGATAGAAAAAGCACTAAATAAACACAAAAAAGATTAGGTTGCCGGGTGTTTAGGGCAGTGCGTATATAAAAGGAAGAACGCCGGTTCGAACCACGCCCATGCTACAACTTTTTGGGTTTTAAAAACGGAAAAAATGAAGGTGGGCCGGCCCAGTGCTAAGGAGAGGGTGTGCGCCCGATTGCCTAAACACCTTACGACGCCGTTTAGGAATTGCCCTTTTTACCACACATTAGTCGGGTGATTTTTCTATTAGGCGAGCGTTGAATTCTTCGTTAATGGTAGTTAGGAAAAATCATATATGATGCTAGTTGCACCAAATTGCCGGGCGCACGCAGACGCGAACCTTCCAAAGAGGAAATTTGGGTCGGCCCACCGACACCTCCAGCTGGTTTTTTTGTATCTCTTATATTTTTTGGCTTCTTTTCTTTAGTTTCTATATTTGTTTTGCATTTCTTTTTATTTTTTTCGTTTCCCCCCATTTTAATTTTTCAGATTTCTTTTTTTTCAATTGTTTTCGAAAAAAGTTCATGTTTTAAAAACTTTGTTCAATTTTTTTGTGTTTACAAATTTTGTTCGGGAATTCCCAAAAATGTTTGTATTTTTTAAAAATTTCAAAAAATATTGGTGTTTGGATAAATTTGTTTGAAATTTCAAAATATCTGTCTTTTAAATTTTCTTCATAAATTCAAAAAATGTTTCTTTATTTTGAAAAATGTTCACACTTTTCCCACAAAAAAGAAGTTAAAATGTTCCTATTTTCTATTTTGGTCACAAATTCGAAAACATTCAGGATTCATAGATCCAAATAACGTTCACTTTTTTGCAAATTTATTCAGAATTTTAAGCAATGTTAATTTTTTCAAAAATAAATTTGTGTTTTGAAAAATGTTTTGTGTTTTATATTTGTTTTTGGTATTTTGAAATGTGTTCACGATTTCAAGAAAAAATCACATTTGCCAAAGGTATTCGGTATTCCAAAAGAAGTTCACTTGTTTCAAAAAATGTTTTGGAATTTAAAAAATTGTGTCACATTTTTCAAAAAATGATTTTGGAATTTTTTAAATTATTTGTGTTTTAAAAAAGTATTCTGCATTTCAAGAAATGTTTTGATTTTTTTTTCCAAAAATGTTTTCATATATGAACGTTGATGTATGTTATTATATACTTCACAATAACTAACATCGCTTGGAGCCGTCAGACCGAATGGCTGGCTTTGCTTGCCTCGAATGGCTTGCTTTGCCTGTATTTTTTTGTCGCTCGTTACAGAAGACAAGTTTTTTTGGGAGGAAAGACAGCCAGGCTTTATTAATTCATATCAACATTTACAGGTATAACAAGAGCATCGTGGGGTGAACCCAACTAAATATGTTTCCCCTGAGGAAGAGTAGTACCAACCCTAGCTATCTTATGAGCTTCATGATTTGTAGCTCGAAATTCATGCACAAAATTCCATGAAATATAGGACGTTTCTCTTTGCTTTATCTCCCTAATGATCCCTCCGAAAGCGCCTCCAGAACTGACCCGTATTCTGTTCACCACTTCTGTGCAGTCGGATACGATATGAAGGTGTTGCAAGTTTAGATCTTCCGCAAGTGATAACGCTTCCCTACACGCTATTGCTTCTAGAGTGGCTGCATCAAGCAAACCTTGGATCACAAGTACTGAAGAGTCTCTGTCTCAACAAATAGCCGCCACGGTGCCACAGTTATGATCAAAAGATACACCTGCATCAACATTCATCTTAACAAAGCCCACCGGAGGAGGGATCCACCTATTCCTTCTATCAACCGAAGATGAGCTGGTTGCCATGTAGTTTCTCTTATCTGATCCATTCTTAAGGAAATTGTTAACTGGTAGCTTCTCGGTTGGCTTGTGAGTAGGGGATTAATAGGCGAATCGGCAAGTTAATCGGCCATTTAATCAATTAATGGGATGATTTATCAGTTTATCGGCTACTCAGTGACCCTACAAGTAGGGATTAATCAGCAAGTTAACTGGTTAATCGGATGAATTCTTGAACATGGATCTGATCTAATTCTGCAATGAACCTCGTGATGAAAAGGTGAGTAGATAGCCGACTTTGTTGGATGCCGTCATGAATAAGTTTCCTTCTTGCCGTCCAAATCGCCCACATTGTTACTGTCAACCTTCTGATCTCGTCATGTGAAAGAACTTCTATCATGGAGAACAGCCAATTTCTCGCTAAAGGTTCAGTAGTCGCTATCATATGCTCTAGCAGCAATGGATCGACTAGCACCCACACACAGCGTGCCATAGTGCACTCGATCAGGCTATGTCTCCACGAATCGGGCCTCCCGCACACGCAGCAGTTGTCATCAATAGACATGTTTCGATGCTTGCGGACGTCCTCTGTGGGTAGGGAATGCCGCGCAAGCCTCCATAAGAACATCCTGAGCTTCGCCGGGACTGTGACATGCCATAAAGTGTCCCACAATTTTTTTTTGCAACGGACGTATTAGACGACCTAGCCCGTCCCTCGAGCCAATCCTCTCTGCGTCTCTTCATATAGGAGGACCCTATTTGCCAAACATTGGTGCGATGATTTCCTATTCAGCGCTTATACCTCTGAATTCTTCTTTAATACAGTATTTAGCGCCCACAGAGCATCCATGTCTGTTCATTATGGGCCGGCCCAGTAAGTTTGCAGCCAGTTCCCATGGAGGGCCGTCAGTCAACGAAGCCGCTAAGCCATTTTTGGCTTTGAGAGATGCTTCTAGGCTGGTTTTCCTTTCTATTATTTTTTCAGTTTATTCTTTGGTTTTTGTTCTAGTATTTTTCTTTCTGTTTTTTTCCCTATCAACTTTTGAAATTTTTCCAAATTCTTGAATATTTTCAAATTCATGAATGTTTTTGAATTTGCAAAAAACAAAATCAAATTCATTAATAATCTTGAAGTTTGTAAAAAACCTTTGAAATTCATGATCATTTTCTAAAGTTATGAAAATTTCCAAAATTTTGAAACCTTTTAAGATTCTTTAACCTTTAAAAAATGTGTGTTTTTTATATTCATTAACTTTTTTTTTGAATACGTGAACATTTTCTCAAATTCTTGAATGTTCCTCAAATTTATGAAATTTTTCCACATCCTGAACTAGTAAAGATTAGTGACCTTTTTTCAAATCACCAGATTTTCTTTAAAATCGAGAACTTTTTTCAAATTTGCAAACATTTTTGTCAAATTCACAAACAATACCATTATTGTTTTTGTCAAATTCACAAAACAAATCATGAACCTTTTTAGAATAAAGATTTTTTTTTGAAATACACCAAAATTTCAAAAGAAAAAAAAATCAGTTCTTTGATCAACTAACAGGAATTGAGCGAGGAGGAAAAAAAACAACCAGCCAGCGAGCGAGTCTACTTGCTAGCAGCGAGCGAGTAGAAGCACTATTGTTGTGCCCTGGCCAGCTAAGTATGCGTGCGAGTGCTTCTGGCGCAATCGGTGCTCATAGTGCTAGATAGGAAGTCTCCGCACATTGCCCCAAAATGCTACCCAATCGCACAGGGTTTTGGATTTTCCACTTCTGAAAAATATTCATGTTATGACAAATGTTTGGAAACTATTTAAAAAAAATATGATTTAAACTAAAAATAAAAAAAATTCTAAATCTGTTCAAGCTAAAAATTATCAAAAGTTCAAAAAATATATTCATATTATTCAAGAAAATGTACATGAAAGTTTATTTTTTTTGCATTCTTTAGTGAATGTTTACATTTTCATAACATGTTCTCGAAATTTAGAAAGATATTCACTTTATGCAAACTAATATTCATGTTATTTCACAACTAAATTTGAATCATTTGAATAAACCACACATAAGCTACAATTTACAAAGACGCACGTATACCAAAGGACCAAACATATGTACACTACGTCTAGCAAACTGGGCCGGCGTAGCAACGCATGAAGCTGTGTGTTTGCTCGGTAAACTGTCGCGACACGCGACATATACATATAGGAGTTGTAGGGACACTTTTGGAAAGGTCGGTAATTTTGAACAGACGGGGATGTAGGGAGTAAGAGCAAGTCCAACTGTCCCGCTAAAAATCTTCCGGGAAAACCAGTTATTTTGGCTTCCCGTAACTTTTAAGTTGTCTGGAAGCAACTTTTGTTAGTTCCCGTAAACTTCTTTCCCTAAATACATTTTATTTTTCATTTAACAAAACTATCTAAATGGCCTAGGGCCTGCCAGTCAGTGACACGTGTGAAGGCCATCGCCGGGCGACTGCGCGAGGCGGTGTGAGGGCTGTCGACGGGTGGCAAGCGGGTGCATGATGGCTGCCGGAGAGGAGCGGCGCGAGGCGGCTTGGCCGCAGGCGGCGGCACGAGCGGCGGGCAGTGGCACGTTGGCGGCGGCGTGGCTGCGGGCGGTTCGGCGAGGTTCCGACGGGGTGGCGGCGTTCTGGCGAGCCGCACGCGAAAGTTTCAGGCGATTACAATCCCGCCATAAAAAAACTCATGAGATAAATCGGTACAAATGAATAATGTGCCTGCTAGTTTCTTGTAGGGGAATGTGTTTGCTAGTTGTGTTGGAAAAATAGCACATACTCCCTCTGTTTCTAAATATAAGTTTTTTTAGACATTTCAATATGGACTACATAAGGATGTATATAGACATATTGTAAAGTGTAGATTCATTTATTTTGCTTCATATGTAATTCATATTGGAAGCTCTAAAAGTACTTATATTTACATGCTAATTTTGCCGCAACCCAGAGCAATAGAACAAGACGTACGGATTTGAACCCCAGTCACTAAAAAAAAGGTCTAGCTGTGCAGGTTGCCGTTGATCCTGAGTAGACAGTTAGGAATTAGGTTGGGTCAATCTGACGACCAGCGAACAACATCGCTTCTAATTTTCCAACGCTCTGCGCATGCATTTTTCCAGTCCAAACTCCTCCAATAAATCCCATCTCTCTGCTGCATCCCCAACTTCCCAGCCAGCAATGGCGCTCCCTCGCCACTCCCACCTCTCCTTGGTCACCATCCTGCTCCTTCTCTCCCGCCTGCCACGCTCTTCGCCGACCTACATTGAAGTCTCGCCTTGCCCTTCTCCCGCCGCACGTCCCCTGACGCCACGCTGGTTTCCACGGGCTGCCGTCGGCTCTCCCTCCACTTCTCCGGCCTATGATCCACGGCCATCACCGCCGTATTATCCACGGCCACGTTTCCCGACCCCACGTGGGCTGCCACGGTCTTCGTTGCTCTCCGATGCCCTCTCCCCGTCCCCTGCTCCGCCGCTCCGTTTCCTGCCACCGCCATACGGCCTGCCACGGAGCTCGCCTTCCTCCTACAATGCGGCGCCACTCTCGCCATCGCCTGCGACGCCGCGGCTGACGCCGTCGTCGTCGCTGCCCGTCAACCCGTTCACGGCCAAGGCGGCCTTCATCCGGTACTGGAACCGGAAGGTGCACGGCAGCCGCCTCCACCCGGCCTTCTTCTTCGCCAAGCTGTCCCCGCTCTCAGCGCCCGACGCCGTCGCCTTCTCCAACCTGGCGGCCGCCGGCCAGCTCGGCTCGCGCCTCCCCGCCTTCTGCACCGCCGCGTCGATCCTCTGCCCCTCCACCTCCGGCGCCATCTGGTCGGGCTCGGGACCGTCCAAGGCCGGGGACGCGTCCGGTTCGCCTGCCACCAACTCCAGCGCGCCGTTCAAGAACTACGCCAACGGCAACTTCAGCAGCTACGGCAACAGCGGCGGCGGCGGCGCCGACGCGTTCGCGGTCTACTCGAGAGGCCAGATCAACCCCGTCGACTCGTTCCACCGGTACGGCAAGGGCTCGCTTGGCCGGAACGACTCCTTCGCGACGTACCAGGCGCTGGGCAACGTCGGCACCGCGAGCTTCAACTCCTACACTGCCGGTGCCACCGGCGGCGCTGGCGAGTTTGCCGAGTACGACGGCGAGACCAACACGGTCGCCGTGACGTTCGCCAACTACGATGCCGCCGGGAACGGCCGCTCCCGCGATTTCTCGGCGTACACCCAGGACGCCAACTCAGGCGTGGAGAGCTTCACCGGGTACGCCAAGACCGCAAACAGCGCCGGCGAGTCCTTCAAGGCCTACGGCAACCACTCCAACTCGATCATGTCCGGCTTCATCAACTACGGCGAGAAGGCCAACAGCGCGACGGACACGTTCGAGTCCTACGGCCTCAACGGGAACACCCCACAGAACACCTTCCGGAGCTACTCGTCCGGCAGCAACGGCGGCGCCGACGACTTCAAGGGGTACAGAGACAACGCCAACGTCGGCGACGACAGCTTCACGTCCTACGCGAACGACGCCAATGGCGCCACCGCAGACTTCCAGAGCTACGGCAAGTCCGTGAACCCGGGGAGCGTGGCGTTCAAGGGGTACGGCCAGGGCGCCAACCCCAACCACCGCATCGGGTTCACGCACTACACCGGCGACAACACCACGTTCAAGGCCTACTCCAACGAGGGCGTCGAGTTCAAGGAGTACCAGAACATGTCGAGGATGGAGGTGTCCAAGGTGGCAGCGAACCTCTCCCTCGCCGGGCACCGGCCGCCGCCCAAGTGGTCGCCGGAGCCGGGGAAGTTCTTCCGCGAGCGAGACCTCATCACCGGGAACCGGATGCCGATGCCGGACATCAGCGACAAGATGCCGCCACGGGCGTTCCTGCCGAGGGACATCGCCGCGAAGATCCCGTTCGAGGCGGGCGCCGTGTCGGCCCTGTTCGGGGCGCCGCCGGGCAACGCGATGAGGCAGGTGGTGGCGTCGACGGTGGAAGAGTGCGCGCGCCCGCCCAGCCGGGGCGAGACCAAGCGGTGCACGACGTCGGCCGAGGACATGCTGGACTTCGCCGTGGAGATGCTGGGGGACAACGTGGCCGTCCGCAGCACGGAGTCCGCGGCCGGCAGCGGCGGGGACGTCAAGGTCGGCAGGGTGGCGGGCGTGGCCGGCGGCCACGCGACGCGGTCCGTGTCGTGCCACCAGAGCATGTTCCCGTACCTGGTGTACTACTGCCACTCGGTGCCGAGCGTGCGGGTGTACGAGGCCGAGATCCTGGCCGTCGACTCCGGCCGGAGGATCAACCGTGGCCTGGCGATCTGCCACCTCGACACGTCGGACTGGAGCCCCGGTCACGGCGCGTTCGCCGCGCTTGGAGGGAAGCCCGGTGAGATGGAGGTGTGCCATTGGATCTTCCAGGGGGACATGGTTTGGACGGTGGCTGATTGAGCTGATAACGGAGCGCCGGTCGGATTTGAATTTTTTTTACTCCATTCAAGTGAAAAAGAACTTTTCCCCGTCATTTACTAGTAACATTTTTTTAACTATTTGACTCGTATCAAGAAGGTACAAAACATTATGAGTTCAGCCCGGCCTTTTTATAACTTACGAGTTCAAGTGAAAAGGAAAAGGACCCCGATAAAATCCGAACGTTCGGATTTTAAGCATTTCATCCCGAACGTTTTTACATGGCAACTTTAGTTGACGCGAGGTGGCAACTTTAGTTGTTAAGACATGGCAACTTTGTCCCTGTTTGTTTTTTTGTCAGAAAATTGCCATGTTTGCCAACCTCGCGTGAACTAAAGTTGCCATGAAAAACGTTCGGTTTGCCATGCTTAAAATCCGAACGTTCGGGATTTATCATTGCCGAAGGAAAATTTGAGTTTTTTTTTACCTGATGAGCACATCCGAGGTATAAAATACTCATAGATGTGCACATCTAGATGTGCTCTAGTTATTACTGACTTAATCAAGCATAAAAAGAAAAAGAAAAAGAAAAAGAGAAAAGAAAATACCCACACAAATCTCCGTGTAAGATTAATGACATAAGACATAGATGTGCGATGCTTATGACGCATTTAGATGTGCTTTAGCAAAACTAATAAAATATTTAGATTGCGGAAGTCGCCTTGAAAGAATAGCGCCAACAATGCTAAAATAATTCCATGAAAATGCAAGCACCGGGTTCAGCAGTCCGTTTTGTTTCGGTGTTAGTCTGGTTATTTCCCATCGTTTTTAGTGGCTGGCTCGGTTTTCCTTTGTACTATTTTGTTTTTGCTCTTTTGTTGGACGCCAATATCAGGCGTTTGATCGCCCAGGGGCTGCCTCTAGCTAACTACTCCCTCCATACTAGTCGCTTAAATGGATGTATTTAGCACTGAAATTGTAGGAGATATGCCCTAGAGGCAATAATAAATGTTATTGATTATCTCCCTGTTCATAATTATGTTTATGTTCCATGCTATAACTGCAATGATTCTCGAGTCTGCAAATAAAACGAGGCTTGGAGGGAAACTCATGTGCACGTGTGGGATAATAAACGGTAAAAAGTATTCCTAGTCAAGCCTCTATGACTGGCTCAAGTATTGCATGATGATCCTGTTTTCCTGATCATGGGCATGACTATGCCGGCAATTTTGAGGGCACAATTGTTGGTAGAACACTTGTGTTGAATCGACCCGAATTGATGTTATGCTATGAGATACATTCGTCATTAGTTAATGGTTAATAACACAGAGATGGTTAATGTTTGCATGATTCCTTAGACCATGAGAGTATCGAGTTTCTTCATGCTTGCTTCATGAAATTTGGGGTTTGTTAAACGTCATCCGTAAATGGGTGGCTATTACGGCGGCTTACGGGTTCATGGAAAAGTATGTCAAGTAACTTGATAGCTCAAGATTGGGATTTGCTCCTCCGACGATGGAGAGATATCTCTGGGCCCTCTCGGTGTTACGGTATCCATCATCGTCTGGCCAGACACTTTGTGATTTGATCACGGGGATGCCGGAACACGGGAACGAGAAAAGAGAACAATACCGGTAACGAGGTAACTGGCATAGTGGACAAGTTGTTGATCCACGGGGATGCCTACATGTCTCACCTCGGGTATTTGTAACATATCGCGAAGCAACAGGAATAGCACACGGCAACTGGAGGTTCACTCGAATATTCATTCGTGTGGGTATAGGGGTCAATATGGGTGTCCACGGCTCCGATGTTGATCATTGATCGGAAGGGGTTCCGGGTCATGTATATGCTTCACCGAACCTATAGGGTCACACGCTTAAGGGTCATCTATCTGCTGAATACTAGACGGGGAGTCTGAGAGAAAATCACCGAAAAAGTTTCGGGCGAAACGGAAACGTTCCGGAGAGGATATCGGAATAGTTCCGGTGAAACTGAAAAGTTGTTTCAGGGTATTCCATAAAGTCAAATTGGTTTCGGCACATGCCTGGAAATTATTGGAAGGTACCAGAATTGTTCCGGTAACTTCTGAGAATTTTCAGAGACAAAAACCGGAAATGTTCCGGACTGCCGGAACCGCTTTAGTTGCTTTTCACAGATGATAATCACTAAAACCGAAAAGTTGTTTCGGAGTGCACCATAAAGTCAAAATGGTTTCGGCACATGCCTGATAATTCTTGGAGGGTGCCAGAATCGTTCTGGAAACTTTCTGGAATTTTCCGGGATGAAAACCGGAAATGTTCCGGAGCTGCCGGAACCGCTTCAGATGCTTTTCGCAGATGAAAATCACTAAACCGGAATTGTTCCGGCTCGCGTTGAAAATTATTTTGGTGGGTACTGGAAATGTTCTAAGCCCACATGAATATTTTCAGTTCGATCAGACGCTGAAAAATGTCGTCGTGAATAGTGAAAGTGCCTTTTGGGATATTTATGGAAAAGTCACATTTTGGGATATTTTCCCAAAAGGTTTCTAGAAGGCTTGGGGGCCAAGCAACCCTACCCCTTGGATTTCCTATAAATAGAGGTGGAGGGGCTGCCTCCACACTCACTCCTTCTCACATACAAATGCCATGACATTTCTGGCTTCTCTCTCCCTCCCAGCGAAATAGTTTCGTAGAGCCGAAAGGCTGTCTGGGTTCCGGTGGGAACTAGTTCTGGACGGCGAAGCCCTGCCGGATAGATGACACCGTATGTGTGCAACTCTGTAGAGAGATTGTAGTTTCGGTCTTAGTTTGAGAGTGCCTCCCGAAGGGCTGTCCGAGTGACTGTCCGAGTTTCGATGGTCCTCCCAAAGGGCTGTCCGAGTGACTGTCCGAGTTTCGATGGTCCTCCCGAAGGGCTGTCCGTGACACCGTCCGAGGGACTGTCCGACCGCCTCCCGGAGGGCTGTCCGGGGGCGGATGAGGGTATACATCCTCGCGGTTGGGAGGTTGTAAATCCTAGCTGCGGGGATCTGCACCGCCTATCATCATCGACTCTACTTCCGCTACGCTACGAGTCGGTAATGAAACAGATCAAACCTTGTATGCAGTCTCCATAGTGATCCTGGGCTGGTACGTAGGTCAGAAAATTTTTGTTTTCTGCTGCGTTACCCTACAGTGGCATCAAGAGCCGTGCTATGCGTAGATGCAGGTTGCGATCTAGAATACATAGAGATGTATGGGTGTTGCACAATATAATTAGGTAGTAGATGTGTTCTATTGCTGAAAATTATTTGTGCGGGTAGCAGATGAAATCTGTTACCCGATGTTCTTGTTGCTTCCCTGGAATTTGCATATTTCTGATCTTGATAACGGTATGATGGAGTTTCAAAGTTCTGGCAATCCGCGATCCTGATTGATCAACGAAGTGCTAACAGTTCTTTGAATTCCACCGTAGTTAAAAAGAAAGATGAAATTTCGCAGACGAAAGGGCAATGCAGATATGATCTGCACGGGGGTCACGCGTATGACGAAGTTTAGTATGGGGCTCGAGATTTTATTATCTCGTGTTTCATACACCCCGCAATGTTAATCTAGCGACTTGGATTATCATGCTTGATGATGGACGTTGGTAGCTTCGGTTTGTTTCGAAACCTTAGAAGCCACGTAAAATAAAATTTTGCATGAACCGATTAGAGGCGTCTAACTTGGTTTTGCAGGATGGTTTGCATGTGCATGTGATGTGGTATAGCAGTGTTCATAATAATTTGATTATGTATGAGATGGCTATATGATGTAAATTGATTAACATGACCTGCGTGTCATGATTCGGCATGATGGCTGGAGCCATATGATTGCACTTTAATGACCTGCGTGTCAACCTTATGTAATGCACTTTTTTTATTAGCTATAGAGATAGCAATATTATCTGGTGCATCGACTAGGTGGTGGCAATCTTCGCGAAGGTGAACACCGACGCGAATGCCGAAGACGAAGAAATGAAAGACTTCTCCGTCAGAAAGGGCTATACCATATCTTGCTATTATGAATTGCCTGAGATGTTTATCCCTTATGATGCACCCTTCTTGATTGCGCGGTAGTCGCTTTTTATTAGGGTGATCTCTCACAAAAATATCAAGTAGTTAGTGTTCTCCCAAGTGTAGCACCGTCACGGCACCTAACTTTTCGGGGTGCGCCATGCTGACATGGGTACGAACGATTAGGGATGTGTGAGGCGGGTGAGTTAAGACCTCGCAGCGAGATCACTTGGTTGTCTTGACGTTCAGGCATGAAAGTCATGAGCTCGGAACACACGCATCGAAAGATGAACAAGAGTCACATAGAGATGTGATCGGCAAGTTTGCCTAACGATTGAAGTTCTCGTCATCAGTGATGCTCACCATCAATGGCGTTGAATTGAAATTCGTGTCTTGAATCATTCATAATCAATTATGAGAGATATTGATTTGAGTGGGAGCGCACTATTGAATTAACTTGTTTAATTCTCAGTGCAATTAATTTTGAACACTGTCTAAGTGTGGTTTGCATAATAGTTGTAGAATAATGGCTCGCATTTCCACCTTCCCTATTAAAATTGAATAGCTGTTAAATATCTGGTTAAAACTTTACGGTTGGTAACGTAATGTGAGGATTGTCCTCAATAGTGCCGAGAAGGACTTTGTCCTATCGCATACTTTTCGGTATTCTCCCGCTAATGCTATGGATCATGTGACTCTCGTCCTTCCATCCAAAAGCTAGAATTCTGTTTCAGTCAAGTGCAATACGTTTGCTTTCATGAGACCTAAACTTCGAAAGTTTGGATAGTTATGTGATATTCATGGAATCTGAAAATCATTTTCAGAGACAGACAAAGGCTAAAAGATATGAGATATCCAAAGCAATGTTTGTTTGCAAACTGTTAGTAAAGGAGTTTACTATGCATTATACTGATAAGAGAGGGATCCAGAAGAACGCCTGTCATATGATGATGGTGAATAAAACAACAACTTAAAGAGAAAGGAAGTATCCGGAAGGGTGTTAGTGAAACTTTCACGCCTAGGAAGTCCGGGGCTAACGCCACTCTTAAGTTGGATGCTTCTTCTGAGAGTAGGAGAAATACTAGAAGTTAAACTGTTAGAAGTATAAAGGCAAAAGGAAAGAAGACTGGAATATCCAGCTCATGTATGAATGTCATACAAGTTTTTTGATGTATAGAAGGCTGGTCAGAGATATAGTTCTTGGGAATTATGGTTAAACATGTTAATCACTAATTCTTGGGTATTGTGAGTTAATCACAAAGATACCCGCTCGATTGCATTCTGTTGCAACTCAATGTAAGAACTACTATGGCCTGAAAGACTAGCCAGGAATGAGATTTAGATACACGCAGGGAACATAGTAAATGTTACTATGCCTTCCATCGGTGTATTCCCTATGTATTTACTTTCATAATTCATTTTAGAGTTTCACACTCTAGCCCTTTGCATAAAGTATCTTGCAAGAAGGTTGTTCATAAGAGAACTTTTAATGTTCGGAGTTATGAATAACAAAAGGGCCATACTTTCATTATGAATGAGAAGTATGTTATGAATATTGATAATAATACATTACCTCTGTATTTACTTTCATAATTCATTTAGAGTTTCATACACTCTAGCCCTTTGCATAAGGTATCTTGCAAGGAGGTTATTCATAAGAGAACTTTTGATGTTCGGTGTTATGAATAACATGAAGGGCCATGCTTCCATCCAGGATGGGATGTATGTTATGAATATTGATGGTAATATGATACATCCATAACACTGACGCTAAATGTCGCAAGACTAAAAGAATACCACATATGTGTGGCACTGCATTTGGTCACATTGGAGAAACCCGCATGGAAAATTCCATTATGATGGATTTTAAAGTCATTTGATTTTGAATCATCTGACACTTGCAACTTTCCTCCGAAAAGTGAAGTGACTGAAATACCGTTCACAGGCCATAAGGAACGAGCAACAAACTTATTGGTGATCATACATTTTGATGTGTGTAGTTCAATAAATGTTGTTGCAAGTAGTGGATTTATCTATCTTCAGAAATGACTCAAGTAGATAAATTGATATTTACTTGATGAGACGTAAGTCTGGATCTTTTGAATTCATTCATAAGGTTTTCAAAAATGAAGTAGAAATTGTTGTAACAAGAAAATTATGTTTCTACAATTCGATTGCAGAAAGGAATATTTGAGTTACAAGTTTAGCGAATGTCTGATGAGTTGTGAAAGGGGTTTCATAACTTGCACCTCCCGGAGCACCACTGCAAGTGGAGAGTCCGTGTAGATGTAATCGAACCATTCATGACATGGTAAGATCAAAGATGACATAAATAAATTTGCCATTATCCCTTTTAAAGTGATGCTTTAGAGACTGTGGCTTTTACACTGAAAAGAGCTCCATCGGGTCTGTTGAAATGACGCCATGGTATGGTACGCCCAACCATATTATATCTTTTCTTAACATTTGGAATATGGGGCTTGTGTAAAAGGTTACAAACCTATTCCAAATCAGACAAGTGCTACTTTGTAGGTTATCCCAAGTCATTGGGTATTTCCCCACCACAATACCGAGGCAAATAGGTTTGCCACAAAGAACGGTATGCTTTTTTGAAGAAAATGGTTCTTTCAAAAAGGTGAGTGGGAGAACAGTGCAACTCGACGAGATAAACAGTATCATCGTCATCAGATCAAAGGAAAGACACATTGGAAGTAATTCCGGAGTTTCCTACTGCGACTGATACGGAAGTCTCTACAATAAAATGTATGGACTTCGGTCGAACTTGCAGCTGAACCACGTAGGCAAAGCTCGTGCAAACCTATCAGGTGCGCAAACGAGATATTGTTGTTAGACAACAGTATACCTATGATTCACAAGGAAGCGTTGATGGGCCCTGACTCCGGAATTGGCTAAATGCCAATACAATCCGAGATAGTTTCCATATAAGTGATTCAAGATTAAGATCTTGATACACCTTTCGGAAGACTTAGAGTCTAACGAATACTTATGGAACTAAAAACTGATACGGATAAAATGTTTTATCCATAAAGCTCGACTTGTTGCAATAACAAGTTCAAGGAGTTGACTACGATGAGATTGTCTGACCGTAGCGATGCTTAAAGTCGGTCCGGGTTGAACTAGCAATTAATACATATTTCAATCATGAGATAAGAAACATGGATGACAAAAGGATTTCCATGTGATGGAAATGAAACCTAGGACTTGTATGTGATACAGTCCAAAGTAATTTGTCGATCCAGAGGATGCTAGTAAGTATGCAAACTTCAGAGTTCCAGCGATGGACAGAAGAGAGCAAAGTGGAGTTGGAATCTTCGTTTTTGATGGAATGGTCAAAGGGGTTTGACTTCATCAAATGGGTATCGAAGATGCTTGTGATTCAAGAAAGTAAGGGAGCATAATAATATTTCTAGAAACCTTGTGTACTTGACACATTGTTAATTGGAAATAAATTTCTTGACACGAATTAGGACTTCATTTGAAAATAGTTTTTCGATGAAGTGCTTAGGCTAAATAGCCTCAATATTAGGCATGATGATCTATGGAGATAGATTTACCTAATGGGGCTAAGCTATGAATACATATTGACAAGATGCTAAAACCTTTTAGCATTGAAAACCGTCAAGGAGTGATTCTTGCCGAAGTCACATGGAAAGAGTTTTTGCAAGACTCGGTGTCCCAAAACACTGATGAGCAAAATACATGATGGTGATTCCACACACTCTTGTATTTGGATTAATCATGTATTCCATGGTATGTAAAAACAACCAGATATGTCCAATACTCCAAAGTTGTTGCGAGTATAGATACCAAAGTGATCAAAGTACTGATCATAGGACAACAGTGAAAGATGTCATTGAGTACTAGAGTAGTAGTGATGACATGTTTTCTCGCAAGCGGAGATTATGAAGTACTCGTTGTAAGTAATTACATCGATACAGTCTTCATCAATGCTCCATGCGATTTTCGATTTAAGTTAAGGGTTTTGTGTAATACACAATATGGTGGCACGGTAGTTGGAAATTGTTCCAATCAAGATACTGTGGCGAATTCTATAACAAAGGCTAAGTTTGTTGACGCTTAAGAAGTGACAAAGAAGTTGTTGAATCATATAGTTCAGTCATGAACTTAGTATGGTTCCAAGATGGCTTTGGTCTATGGGACACTATTGCAGATAGTTGCTCCATAGCTCAGTCTGAGGAATCAGGTTTCGACCAATGATTCACACATATGCAAAGCCAAGTCCACACAAAATATGAATTTTGAAAGCGTGAAAACGCGGGGATATGCAAAGTTACACACGGAGCTGAAGTCGTCAGATCCGTTGGACATCAGGCTATACCACATGCGAAGCATATTTTACACCAGTATGCCATAGGTGTAAAGTGCATTAGCATTGACTAGATTATTGACTCTAGTGCAAGTGGGAGTCTGTAGGAGATATGCCCTAGAGGCAATAATAAATGTTATTGATTATCTCCCTGTTCATAATTATGTTTATGTTCCATGCTATAACTGCAATGATTCTCGAGTCTGCAAATAAAACGAGGCTTGGAGGGAAACTCATGTGCACGTGTGGGATAATAAACGGTAAAAAGTATTCCTAGTCAAGCCTCTATGACTGGCTCAAGTATTGCATGATGATCCTGTTTTCCTGATCATGGGCATGACTATGCCGGCAATTTTGAGGGCACAATTGTTGGTAGAACACTTGTGTTGAATCGACCCGAATTGATGTTATGCTATGAGATACATTCGTCATTAGTTAATGGTTAATAACACAGAGATGGTTAATGTTTGCATGATTCCTTAGACCATGAGAGTATCGAGTTTCTTCATGCTTGCTTCATGAACTTTGGGGTTTGTTAAACGTCATCCGTAAATGGGTGGCTATTACGGCGGCTTACGGGTTCATGGAAAAGTATGTCAAGTAACTTGATAGCTCAAGATTGGGATTTGCTCCTCCGACGATGGAGAGATATCTCTGGGCCCTCTCGGTGTTACGGTATCCATCATCGTCTGGCCAGACACTTTGTGATTTGATCACGGGGATGCCGGAACACGGGAACGAGAAAAGAGAACAATACCGGTAACGAGGTAACTGGCATAGTGGACAAGTTGTTGATCCACGGGGATGCCTACATGTCTCACCTCGGGTATTTGTAACATATCGCGAAGCAACAGGAATAGCACACGGCAACTGGAGGTTCACTCGAATATTCATTCGTGTGGGTATAGGGGTCAATATGGGTGTCCACGGCTCCGATGTTGATCATTGATCGGAAGGGGTTCCGGGTCATGTCTATGCTTCACCGAACCTATAGGGTCACACGCTTAAGGGTCATCTATCTGCTGAATACTAGACGGGGAGTCTGAGAGAAAATCACCGAAAAAGTTTCGGGCGAAACGGAAACGTTCCGGAGAGGATATCGGAATAGTTCCGGTGAAACTGAAAAGTTGTTTCAGGGTATTCCATAAAGTCAAATTGGTTTCGGCACATGCCTGGAAATTATTGGAAGGTACCAGAATTGTTCCGGTAACTTCTGAGATTTTTCAGAGACAAAAACCGGAAATGTTCCGGACTGCCGGAACCGCTTTAGTTGCTTTTCACAGATGAAAATCACTAAAACCGAAAAGTTGTTTCGGAGTGCACCATAAAGTCAAAATGGTTTCGGCACATGCCTGATAATTCTTGGAGGGTGCCAGAATCGTTCTGGAAACTTTCTGGAATTTTCCGGGATGAAAACCGGAAATGTTCCGGAGCTGCCGGAACCGCTTCAGATGCTTTTCGCAGATGAAAATCACTAAACCGGAATTGTTCCGGCTCGCGTTGAAAATTATTTTGGTGGGTACTGGAAATGTTCTAAGCCCACATGAATATTTTCAGTTCGATCAGACGCTGAAAAATGTCGTCGTGAATAGTGAAAGTGCTTTTTGGGATATTTATGGAAAAGTCACCTTTTGGGATATTTTCCCAAAAGGTTTCTAGAAGGCTTGGGGGCCAAGCAACCCTACCCCTTGGATTTCCTATAAATAGAGGTGGAGGGGCTGCCTCCACACTCACTCCTTCTCACATACAAATGCCATGACATTTCTGGCTTCTCTCTCCCTCCCAGCGAAATAGTTTCGTAGAGCCGAAAGGCTGTCTGGGTTCCGGTGGGAACTAGTTCTGGACGGCGAAGCCCTGCCGGATAGATGACACCGTATGTGTGCAACTCTGTAGAGAGATTGTAGTTTCGGTCTTAGTTTGAGAGTGCCTCCCGAAGGGCTGTCTGAGTGACTGTCCGAGTTTCGATGGTCCTCCCGAAGGGCTGTCCGAGTGACTGTCCGAGTTTCGATGGTCCTCCCGAAGGGCTGTCCGTGACACCGTCCGAGGGACTGTCCGACCGCCTCCCGGAGGGCTGTCCGTGGGCGGATGAGGGTATACATCCTCGCGGTTGGGAGGTTGTAAATCCTAGCTGCGGGGATCTGCACCGCCTATCATCATCGACTCTACTTCCGCTACGCTACGAGTCGGTAATGAAACAGATCAAACCTTGTATGCAGTCTCCATAGTGATCCTGGGCTGGTACGTAGGTCGGAAATTTTTTGTTTTCTGCTGCGTTACCCTACAGAAATATGTTTAATTACATCCATTTCAGCGACAATTAATATGGGACGGAGGAAGTATTTCGTTCGCCAAGGGAGCGGCTCCGAGCGACCCTTTCAGCCAGTTCGCCAGGAGGCACGTTAGCGTGAACCCTTCTTCATTGCCCCAAAGGCCTAGTTAACTTTTTTTTATATAAAGTTGCCATGCTTAACTTTTTTTACAAGGTCATGTGATCTAGAAAAAAAAAATACCATGGTAAACTTTAGAACTGCCATCCTCTAAATAAATAGTCAAGAAGAAAAAAATAAACATAAAATTTTAAATTTATAAAATGCCATGCTCTCAAAAAATATGAACATGCCATCTCTTATAATAATAAAAATGCCATTCTCATTAATAAGAATGTCATCTCTTAATAGAAAAAATGTCACCTCTTAATAATAAAAATGCCATATCTTAATAATAAAAATTTCATCTCTTAATAAAAAAATGGCATCTCTTAATAATAAAGAATATCATCTCTTAGTATAAAAATGTCATCTCTTAATATAAAAATGACATCTCTTAATAATAAAAAATATCATCCCTTAATATGTACTCCCTCCGTTCCTAAATATAAGTCTTTGTAGAGATTCCACTATGGACCAAATACGGATGTATATAGATGCATTTTAGAGTGTAGATTCACTCATTTTGCTCCGTATGTATTCCATAGTGGAATCTCTACAAAGACTTATATTTAGGAACGGAGGGAGTAAATGCCATCTCTTAAGGAAAGAATGCATCTCTTAACAATAAAATATGTCATCTCTTAGTAATAAAAATGCCATCTCTTAATAAAAAAATGTTATCTCTTAATAAAAAAATTCCATGCACAAAAACAAGCTTGAATTATGAAATTGAACCAAAAAGGAAAAAAAATTGTCATGTGACTTAGTTCGAAAATTTACACTGCCATGTTGATTTTTCTAGAAAAATTGTCATCTGGTGAAAAAAGAGATAAAAGGTTAGACTAGGATTCAAAATGCCATCTCTAAATTAAAAAGAATCCATCTCTTAAAAATATCATCTCTTAATTTTAAAATGGAATCTCTTAATAATAAAATAAATCATCTCATAATACAAAAATAACATCTCTTAATAATAAAAAATGTCATCTCTTAACAAAAAATGCCTTCTCTTATAAAAAAATCATCTCTTAATATAAAACTAAAATCTCTTAATAATCAAACAAATCATTCCATAATAGAAAAATAACATCTATTAATAATAAAAAAAGTCATGTCTTAATAAAAAAAATGCCTTCTCTTCTGAAAAAATGCCATCTCTTAATAATACACTTAATTAAAAATATCATCTCTTAATATGAAAGTTCCATCTCTTAGTAATAAAACATGTCATCTCTTAATATAAAATCAACATCTCTTAATAATAATAAAATATCATCCCTTAATAAAAAAAATGCCATCTCTTAAGAAAAAATGCATCTCTTAGTAATAAAAATGTCATCTCTAAATGAAAAAAGTCATCTCTTATTATAAAAAGCCATGCACAAAAACAAGCTCGACTTGTGAAAATGGAAAAAGAAAAAAAAACATTTAATTGCCATGTGACATAGTTCAAAATTTTAGAAAACTGCCATGTTGATTTCTTTAGAGAAACTGTCATCTGGTGAAAAAATAAATAAAAAATGTAGACTGGGATTCCAAATGAAATCTCTTAATAAAAAAATTGCCACCCCTCAATAATAGAAAATACCATATCTTAATAATAAAAATGTCATCTCTTAATATAATAATGCCATATCTAAATAATAAAAAAAATATCATCTGTTAATATA
The DNA here is from genome assembly GCA_039707655.1 of Elymus sibiricus. NCBI lineage: Eukaryota > Viridiplantae > Streptophyta > Magnoliopsida > Poales > Poaceae > Elymus > Elymus sibiricus. The sequence continues at coordinate 34,589,374 of CM077674.1, forward strand.
AAAATGCCATCTCTTAATAAAAAGTGCCATGCACAAAAACAAGCTTGACTTGTGAAAACAAACAAAAAAAGGAAACAAATGTTTAAATGTCCATATGACATAGTTCAAAAATTTAAATACTGGCATCTTGAGTTTTTCTATAGAAATTGCCATCTGGTAAAATAATAAAGAAAAAAGGGTAGACTGGGATTCAAATTGCCATATCTTAATAAAACATGTCACCTCTTAATAATAAAAAATACCACCTCTTAATAATAAAAAAATGTCACATCAAAATAATAGAGAAATTGCCATCTGGTGAAAAAAATAAAGAAAAAAGGTAGACTGGGATTCCAAATGACATCTATTAATAAAAAAATTGCCACCCTTCAATAATAGAAAATACCGTCTCTTAATAATAAAAATGTCATCTCTTAATATAAAAATGCCATATCTAAATAATAAAAAAATATCATCTCTCAATATAAAATGCCATCTCTTAATAATAAAACAAGTCATCTCTTAATACAAAAATGACATCTCTGAATAATAAAAAATATCATCTCTTAATAAATAAATGCCACCTCTTAATAAAAAAAATGTCATCTCTTTATAATAACTCTTAATAATAAAAATGGCATCGTAATAAAAAATGTCATCTCTTAATAAAAAGTGTCTTGCAGAAAATCAAGCTTGACTTGTGAAAACAAACAAAACAAAGGAAAAAAATGTTTAAATGTCCATATAATGTAGTTCGAAAATTTATAAAACTGGCATGTTGAGTTTTTCTTTAGAAGTTGTCATCTGGTAAAATAATAAAGAAAAAAGGGTAGACTGGGATTCAAATTACCATATCTTAATAAAAAATGTCACCTCTCAATAATAAAAAATACCATCTCTTAATAATAAAAATGTCATCTCTTAATATCAAAATACCATCTCTTAATAATAAAAAATAGCATCGCTTAGTATAAAAAATGCCATCTCTTAATAATAAAATAACTCATCTCTTAATATAAAGATGACATCTCTTAATAATAAAAAATATCTTCTCTTAATATAAAAAATGCCATCTCTTAAGAAAAAATCATCTCTTAATAATAACTCTTAATAATAAAAATGGCATCACTTAATAAAAAAATGCCATCTGTTAATAAAAAAATGGCATGCACAAAATCAAGCTTGACTTGTGAATGTGCATGGTGCCCCCATGTTTGGTTTTGATAATTGATGACAATCCCTATGGACTAAAGGTTGCTTTAAGTTATACTTTAAGGTTTGTCCATAGGCATTGCTTGAAGACCATATGTTGGTTTCAAGGTTATTTGTTGACCAAGGTGTTACTCATGGAGTTATTCAAAGATTGGTAATGTGAGAGTTGGGCCTATTGCAAGCATGTCTTGAAGAAGAAGATTGTGTGAACATTCATATTACCTTCAAGACATCATCTTAATGATGAGAGTAGAAAAGATACAAGGTTGATTAAGACAAGATGCTAAGAGTGGATTCAGGTTGATCAACACAGCAACCATATAGAATATGTACCAAGTGGGACCATGTGATCTCACGGTATGGTAGGTATTGTCCATTATGCTTTGTGAACTAATCCATGATCTATGTGTTTGGTGTTTCTATGTGGGGTTAGGTATCTTAAAATGGGCTTGCATCGAAAGGAAGATCTCACATAGCCCAAGAGAGGATGGCATCAAGTGGTGATCGTCATCAAGTTGCGGTGTGTAAGTTCAAGAGGAGCATCACGAAGAGTGTAGGAGGTATGCCCTAGAGGCAATAATAAATGTTATTGATTATCTCCCTGTTCATAATTAGGTTTATGTTCCATGCTATAACTGCTATGGTTCTCGAGTCTGCAATAACCACGAGGCTCGGAGGAAGACTCATATGCACGTGTGGAATAATAAACGGTAAAATGTATTCCTAGTCTGGCCTCTAAGACTGGCTCAAGTATTGCATGATGATCCTATTTTCCTGATCATGGGCATGGCTATGCCGGCAATTTTGAGGGCACAATGTTAGAAGAACATTTGTGTTGAATCGACCCGAATTGTTGTTATGCTATGAGATTCATTCGTCATAAGTTAATGGTTAATAACACAGAGATGGTTAACGTTTGCATAATTCCTTAGACCATGAGAGTATCGAGTTACTTCATGCTTGCTTCATGAACTTTGGGGTTTGTTAAACGTCATCCGTAAATGGGTGGCTATTACGGCGGCTTACGGGTTCATGGAAAAGTATGTCAAGTAACTTGATAGCTCAAGATTGGGATTTGCTCCTCCGACGATGGAGAGATATCTCTGGGCCCTCTCGGTGTTACGGTATCCATCATCGTCTGGCCAGACACTTTGTGATTTGATCACGGGGATGCGGGAACACGGGAACGAGAAAAGAGAACAATACCGGTAACGAGGTAACTGGCATAGTGGACAAGTTGTTGATCCGCGGGGATGCCAACATGTCTCACCTCGGGTATTTGTAACATATCGCGAAGCAACAGGAATAGCACATGGCAACTGGAGGTTCACTCGAATATTCATTCGTGTGGGTATAGGGGTCAATATGGGTGTCCACGGCTCCGATGTTGATCATTGATCGGAAGGGGTTCCGGGTCATGTCTATACTTCACCGAACCTATAGGGTCACACGCTTAAGGCTCATCTATCTTCTAAATACTAGACGGGGAGTCTGAGAGAAAATCACCGAAAAAGTTTCGGACGAAACGGAAACGTTCCGGAGAGGATATCGGAATAGTTCCGGTGAAACTGAAAAGTTGTTTCAGGGTATTCCATAAAGTCAAATTGGTTTCGGCACATGCCTGGAAATTATTGGAAGGTACCAGAATTGTTCCGGTAACTTCTGAGATTTTTCAGAGACAAAAACCGGAAATGTTCCGGACTGCCGGAACCGCTTTAGTTGCTTTTCACAGATGAAAATCACTAAACCGAAAAGTTGTTTCGGAGTACACCATAAAGTCAAAATGGTTTTGTCACATGCCTGATAATTCTTGGAGGGTGCCAGAATCGTTCTGGAAACTTTCTGGAATTTTCCGGGATGAAAACCGAAAATGTTCCGGAGCTGCCGGAACCGCTTCAGATGCTTTTCGCAGATGAAAATCACTAAACCGGAATTGTTTCGGATCGCGTTGAAAATTATTTTAGTGGGTACTGGAAATGTTCTAAGCCCACATGAATATTTTCAGTTCGAACGGACGCTGAAATATGTCGTCGTGAATAGTGAAAGTGCTTTTTGGATTACTTTTTGGAAAGCCACCTTTTTGGGCTTTTGCTCCAAAATATCTTGGAGATGACATGGATGGATGTGGCTGAAATTTCAGCCCCTCCACCCCTCCTTCTCCTATAAATAGAGGTGGAGGGGGCAGCCCAAATCTCATCCTTGCTCTCATACACATGCCATAGACTTGTCTGGCTTCTCTCTCCCTCCCAGCGAAATAGTTTCGTAGAGCCGAAAGGCTGTCTGGGTTCCGGCAGGAACTAGTTCTGGACGGCGAAGCCCTGCCGGATAGTTGAGACCGTATGTGTGTAACTCTATAGAGAGATCGTAGTTTCGGTCTTAGTTTGAGAGTGCCTCCCGAAGGGCTGTCCGAGTGACTATCCGAGTTTCGATGGTCCTCCCAAAGGGCTGTCCGAGTGACTGTCCGAGTTTCGATGGTCCTCCCGAAGGGCTGTCCGTGACACCGTCCGAGGGACTGTCCGACCGCCTCCCGGAGGGCTGTCCGGCGGCGGATGAGGGTATACATCCTCGCGGTTGGGAGGTTGTAAATCCTAGCTGCGGGGATCTGCACCGCCGATCGTCATCGACTCTACTTCCGCTGCGCTACGAGTCGGTAACGAAACAGATCAAACCTTGTATGCAGTCTCCATAGTGATCCTGGGCTGGTACGTAGGTCGGAAATTTTTTGTTTTCTGCTGCGTTACCATACAGTGGCATCAAGAGCCGTGCTATGCGTAGATGCAGGTTACGATCTAGAATACATGGAGATGTATGGTGCATAATATAATTTTGGAGTAGATGAGATCTATTGCTGAAAATTATTTATGCGGGTAGCAGATGAAATCGGTTACCCGATGTTCCTGTTGCTTCCCCTGAATTTGCATAGTCCTGATCTTGACGGCATGGTGGAATCTCACAAAGTTCTGGCAATCCGCGATCCTTTCATGCTGCTCCTGAGTATGCTGATTGACAGATCAACGAAGTGCTAACAGTTCTTTGGGTTCCACCATAGTTGACAAAGATGGATGTTTCGCAGACGAAAGGGCAATGCAGATGTGATCTGCACGGGGGTCACGCATATGACGAAGTTTAGTATGGGGCTCGAGATTTTATTATCTCGTGTTTCATACACCCTGGAAAGTTAATCTAGCAACTTGAATTATCATACTTGATGATGGACGTTGGTAGCTTCGGTTTGTTTCAAAACCTTAGAAGCCACGTAAAATAAAATTTTGCATGAACCGATTAGAGGCGTCTAACTTGGTTTTGCAGGATGGTTTGCATGTGATGTGGTATAGCAAGTCTCATATTAATTTGATTATGTATGAGATGACTATATGATGTAATTAACATGACCTGCGTGTCATGATTCGGCATGATGGCTGGAGCCATATGATTGCACTTTAATGACCTACGTGTCAACCTTATGTAATGCACTTATTTTATTAGCTATAGAGATAGCAATATTATCTGGTGCATCGACAAGGTGGTGGCAATCTTCGCGAAGGTGAACACCAACGCGAATGCCGAAGACGAAGAAATGAAAGACTTCTCCGTCAGAAAGGGCTATACCATATCATGCTATTATGAATTGCCTGAGATGTTTATCCCTTATGATGCACCCTTCTTGATTGCGCGGTAGTCGCTTTTTATTAGGGTGATCTCTCACAAAAATATCAAGTAGTTAGTGTTCTCCCAAGTGTAGCACCGTCACGGCACCTAACTTTTTTGGGGTACGACATGTACACATGAGTACGAACGATTAGGGATGTGTGAGGCGGGTGAGGTCAGACCTCGCAGCGAGATCACTTGGTTGTCTTGACGTTCAGGCAGGACAGTCCTGAGCTCGGAACACACGCATCGAAAGATGAACAAGAGTCACATAGAGATGTGATTGGCAAGTTGGCCTACCGATTGAAATTCACGTCATCAGTGATGAACCCGTCAATGGCGTCGAATTGAAATGCGGATCTTGTATCACTCACAATCAATTATGAGAGATATTGATTTGAGTGGGAGCGCATGTTGAATTAACTGTTTTTAATTCTCAGTGCAATTAATTTTGAACACTGTCTAAGTGTGATTTGCAAAATAGTTGTAGAATAATGGCTCGCATTTCCACCTTCCGTGTTAAAATTGAATAGCTATTAAATATCTGGTTAAAACTTTATGGTTGGTAACGTAATGTGAGGATTGTCCTCTAGAGTGCCGAGAAGGACTTTGTCCTATCGCATGCTTTCGGTATTCTCCCGCTAATGCTATGGATCATGTGACTCTCGTCCATCGATCCAAAAGCTAGAATTCCGTTTCAGTCAAGTGCAATATGTTTGCTTCCATGAGACCCGAACTTCGAAAGTTTGGATAGTTATGTGATATTCATGGAATCTGAAAATCATTTTCAGAGACAGACAAAGGCTAAAAGATATGAGATATCCAAAGCAATGTTTGTTTGCAAACTGTTAGTAAAGAGTTTACTATGCATTAGACTGATAAGAGAGGGATCCAGGAGAACGCCTATCATATGATGAAAGGTGAATAAAACAACAACTTAAAGAGAAAGGAAGTGTCCGAAGGGTGTTAGTGAGACTTTCACGCCTACGAAGTCCGGGGCTAACGCCACTCTTAAGTTGGGTGCTTCTTCTGAGAGTAGGAGAAATACTGAAAGTTAAACTGTTAGAAGTATAAAGGCAAAAGGAAAGAAGACTGGAATATCCAGCTCATGTATGAATGTCATACAAGTTTTTGATGTATAGAAGGCTGGTCAAAGATATAGTTCTTGGGAATTATGGTTAAACATGTTAATCACTAATTCTTGGGTATTGTGAGTTAATCACAAAGATACCCGCTCGATTGCATTCTGTTGCAACTCGATGTAAGAACTACTATGGCCTGAAAGTCTAGCCAGGAATGAGGTTTAGATACACGCAGAGAACATAGTAAATGTTACTATGTCTTCCATCGGTGTATTACCTATGTATTTATTTTCATAATTCATTTATAGTTTCACACTCTAGCCCTTTGCATAAGGTATCTTGCAAGAAGGTTGTTCATAAGAGAACTTTTGATGTTCGGTGTTATGAATAACATAAGGGCCATACTTTCATTATGAATGAGACGTGTGTTATGAATATTGATAATAATACATTACCTCTGGGTTTACTTTCATAATTCATTTTAGAGTTTCATACACTCTAGCCCATTGCACAATGTTTGTTGCAAAAGAGTTGTTCATAAAACAACAATTGTTGTTCAGTATTATGAATAACATGAAGGGCCATGCTTCCATCCTAGATGGGATGTATGTTATGAATATTGATGGAAAATATGATACATCCATAACACTGACGCTAAATGTCGCAAGACTAAAAGAATACCACACAAGTGTGGCACTGCATTTGGTCACATTGGAGAAACCCGCATGGAAAATTCCATTATGATGGATTTTGAAGTTGTTTGATTTTGAATCATCTGACACTTGCAACTTTCCTCTGAAAAGTGAAGTGACTGAAATACCGTTCACAGGCCATAAGGAACGAGCAAAGAACATATTGGTGATCATACATTGTGATGTGTGTAGTCCAATAAATGTTGTTGCAAGTAGTGGATTTATCTATCTTCAGAAATGACTCAAGTAGATATATGGATATTTACTTGTTGAGACGAAGTCTGGATCTTTTGAATTCATTCATAAGGTTTTCAAAAATGAAGTAGAAGTTATTGTAACAAGAAAATTATGTTTCTACAATTCGATTGCAGAAAGGAATATTTGAGTTACAAGTTTAGCGAATGTCTGATGAGTTATGAAAGGGGTTTCATAACTTGCACCTCCCGGAACACCACTGCAAGTGAAAAGTCCGTGAAGATGTAATCGAACCATTTATGACATGGTAAGATCAAAGATGACATAAATAAATTTGCCATTATCCCTTTTATAGAGTGATGCTTTAGAGACTGCGGCTTTTACACTGAAAAGAGCTCCACCAGGTCTATTGAAATGACGCCATGGTGTGGTACGCCCAACCATGTTATATCTTTTCTTAACATTTGGAATATGGGGCTTGTGTAAAAGGTTACAAACCTATTCCAAATCAGACAAGTGCTACTTTGTAAGGTTATCCCAAGTCATTGGGTATTCCCCCACCACTATACCGAGGCAAAGGGTTTTGCCGCAAAACGATATGCTTTTAAAGAGAATAGTTCTTTCAAAAGGTGAGTGGGAGGACAGTGCAACTCGACGAGATAACCAGTATCTTCGTCATCAGATCAAAGGAAAGAAACCTTGGAAGTGATTCCGGAGTTTCCTACTGCGACTGATACGGAAGTCTCTACAATAAAATGTATGGACTTCGGTCGAACTTGCAGCTGAACCACGTAGGCAAAGCTCGTGCAAACCTATCAGGTGCGCAAACGAGATATTGTTGTTAGACAACAGTATACCTACAATACACAAGGAAGCGTTGATGGGCCCTGACTCCGGAATTGGCTAAATGCCAATACAATCCGAGATAGTTTCCATATAAGTGATTCGAGATTAAAATCTTGATACACCTTTCGGAAGACTTATAGTCTAACGAATATTTATGGAACTAAAAACTGATACGGATAAAATGTTTTATCCATAAAGCTCGACTTGTTGCCATAACAAGTTCAAGGAGTTGACTACGATGAGATTGTCTCACCGTAGCGATGCTTGAAGTCGGTTCGGGTTGAACTAGCAATTAATACATATTTCAATCTTGAGATATGAAACATGGATGACAAAAGGATTTCCATCTGATGGAAATGAAACCTAGGACTTGTATGTGATACAGTCCAAAGTAATTTGTCGATCCAGAGGATGCTAGTAAGGATGCAAACTTCAGAGTTCCAGCGATGGACAGAAGAGAGCAAAGTGGAGTTGGAATCTTCGTTTTTGATGGAATGGTCAAAGGGGTTTGACTTCATCAAATGGGTATCGAAGATGCTTGTGATTCAAGAAAGTAAGTGGGAGCATAATAATATTTCTAAAAACCTTGTGTACTTGACACATTGTTAATTGGAAATAAATTTCTTGACACGAATTAGGACTTCATTTGAAAATAGTTTTTCGATGAAGTGCTTAGGCTAAATAGCCTCAATATTAGGCATGATGATCTATGGAGATAGATTTACCTAATAGGGCTAAGCTATGAATACATATTGACAAGATGCTAAAACTTTTTAGCATTTAAAAACGCCAAGGAGTGATTCTTGCCGAAGTCACATGGAAAGAGTTTTGCAAGACTCGGTGTCTCAAAACACTGATGAGCAAAATACATGATGGAGATTCCACACACTCTTGTGTTTGGATTAATCATGTATTCCATGGTATGTAAATCAACCAGATATGTCCAATACTCCAAAGTTGTTGCGAGTATAGATACCATAGTGATCAAAGTACTGATCATAGGACAATAGTGAAAGATGTCATTGAGTACTAGAGTAGTAGTGATGACATGTTTTCTCGCAAGCAGAGATTATGAAGTGCTCGTTGTAAGTAATTACATCGATACAGTCTTCATCAATGCTCCATGCGATTTTCGATTTAAGTTAAGGGTTTTGTGTAATACACAATATGGTGGCACGGTAGTTGGAAATTGTTCGAAACAAGATACTGTGGCGAATTCTATAACAAAGGCTGAGTATGTTGATGCTTAAGAAGAGACAAAGAAGTTGTTGAATCATATAGTTCATTCATGAACTTAGTATGGTTCCAAGATGGCTTTGGTCTATGGGACACTATTGCAGATAGTTGCTCCATAGCTCAGTCTGAGGAATCAGGTTTCGACCAATGATTCACACATATGCAAAGCCAAGTCCACACAAAATATGAATTTTATGAAAGCGTGAAGACGCGAGGATATGCAAAGTTACACACGGAGCTGAAGTTGTCAGATCCGTTGGACATCAGGCTATACCACAAGCGAAGCATATTTTACAACAGTATGCCATAGGTGTAAAGTGCATTAGCATTGACTAGATTATTGACTCTAGTTCAAGTGGGAGTCTGTAGGAGGTATGCCCTAGAGGCAATAATAAATGTTATTGATTATCTCCCTGTTCATAATTAGGTTTATGTTCCATGCTATAACTGCTATGGTTCTCGAGTCTGCAATAACCACGAGGCTCGGAGGAAGACTCATATGCACGTGTGGAATAATAAACGGTAAAATGTATTCCTAGTCTGGCCTCTAAGACTGGCTCAAGTATTGCATGATGATCCTGTTTTCCTGATCATGGGCATGGCTATGGCGGCAATTTTGAGGGCACAATGTTAGAAGAACATTTGTGTTGAATCGACCCGAATTGTTGTTATGCTATGAGATTCATTCGTCATAAGTTAATGGTTAATAACACAGAGATGGTTAACGTTTGCATAATTCCTTAGACCATGAGAGTATCGAGTTACTTCATGCTTGCTTCATGAACTTTGGGGTTTGTTAAACGTCATCCGTAAATGGGTGGCTATTACGGCGGCTTACGGGTTCATGGAAAAGTATGTCAAGTAACTTGATAGCTCAAGATTGGGATTTGCTCCTCCGACGATGGAGAGATATCTCTGGGCCCTCTCGGTGTTACGGTATCCATCATCGTCTGGCCAGACACTTTGTGATTTGATCACGGGGATGCGGGAACACGGGAACGAGAAAAGAGAACAATACCGGTAACGAGGTAACTAGCATAGTGGACAAGTTGTTGATCCGCGGGGATGCCAACATGTCTCACCTCGGGTATTTGTAACATATCGCGAAGCAACAGGAATAGCACACGGCAACTGGAGCTTCACTCGAATATTCATTCGTGTGGGTATAGGGGTCAATATGGGTGTCCACGGCTCCGATGTTGATCATTGATCGGAAGGGGTTCCGGGTCATGTCTATACTTCACCAAACCTATAGGGTCACACGCTTAAGGGTCATCTATCTTCTGAATACTAGACAGGGAGTCTGAGAGAAAATCACCGAAAAAGTTTCGGACGAAACGGAAACGTTCCGGAGAGGATATCGGAATAGTTCCGGTGAAACTGAAAAGTTGTTTCAGGGTATTCCATAAAGTCAAATTGGTTTCGGCACATGCCTGGAAATTATTGGAAGGTACCAGAATTGTTCCGGTAACTTCTGAGATTTTTCAGAGACAAAAACCGGAAATGTTCCGGACTGCCGGAACCGCTTTAGTTGCTTTTCACATATGAAAATCACTAAACCGAAAAGTTGTTTCGGAGTACACCATAAAGTCAAAATGGTTTCGGCACATGCCTGATAATTCTTGGAGGGTGCCAGAATCGTTCTGGAAACTTTCTGGAATTTTCCGGGATGAAAACCGGAAATGTTCCGGAGCTGCCGGAACCGCTTCAGATGCTTTTCGCAGATGAAAATCACTAAACCGGAATTGTTTCGGATCGCGTTGAAAATTATTTTAGTGGGTACTGGAAATGTTCTAAGCCCACATGAATATTTTCAGTTCGAACGGACGCTGAAATATTTCGTCGTGAATAGTGAAAGTGCTTTTTGGATTACTTTTTGGAAAGCCACCTTTTTGGGCTTTTGCTCCAAAATATCTTGGAGATGACATGGATGGATGTGGCTGAAATTTCAGCCCCTCCACCCCTCCTTCTCCTATAAATAGAGGTGGAGGGGGCAGCCCAAATCTCATCCTTGCTCTCATACACATGCCATAGACTTGTCTGGCTTCTCTCTCCCTCCCAGCGAAATAGTTTCGTAGAGCCGAAAGGCTGTCTGGGTTCCGGCAGGAACTAGTTCTGGACGGCGAAGCCCTGCCGGATAGTTGAGACCGTATGTGTGCAACTCTATAGAGAGATCGTAGTTTCGGTCTTAGTTTGAGAGTGCCTCCCGAAGGGCTGTCCGAGTGACTGTCCGAGTTTCGATGGTCCTCCCAAAGGGCTGTCCGAGTGACTGTCCGAGTTTCGATGGTCCTCCCGAAGGGCTGTCTGTGACACCGTCCGAGGGACTGTCCGACCGCCTCCCGGAGGGCTGTCCGGGGGCGGATGAGGGTATACATCCTCGCGGTTGGGAGGTTGTAAATCCTAGCTGCGGGGATCTGCACCGCCGATCGTCATCGACTCTAGTTCCGCTGCGCTACGAGTCGGTAACGAAACAGATCAAACCTTGTATGCAGTCTCCATAGTGATCCTGGGCTGGTACGTAGGTCGGAAATTTTTTGTTTTCTGCTGCGTTACCCTACAAAGAGATCATATGCTTGAAGCTTGTCGACCATTTGGTGATCATGGCTCCTCTCAACATGAAAGAGAGGAGCCTTGACCACCTTAGTTGACCTCCTTATACGCACCCCAATGCAAATTGGAATTGATCGGCATAGCCTTCATTCGACACTTGTATGCCGTCCCAATATCATATCGTACTACTAATTCAACTTGGTCACTTGTATCCATCCACTTTAATCTAATCCATGTTTCTTCCGCAACCTCTTCATTGCTACTGTATCAAAAATTATATAGCGGTGTATAAATATAAAGAAATGAAATACGCACGTATAGTAGTGGCACGTATAGTAGTGGCGCGGGGCAACAACAGGCGCTGCTGCTATTTAGCAGTAGCGCGGGTCCAACCCCACGCTACTGCTAACACAAGTAGTAGTAGCGCGGGGCCCAGACCCGCGCTACTACTAAAAATTAGCTGTAGCGCCCTAACAGTAGCACGGTACCCCACGCTACTGCTAACCTATAACCCCGCGCTACTACTAGGATTTCCCTAGTAGTGGTTGCCGCAGAGAGCCACGCCATGGCAAAATTAGCTAGTGACGGTGACCATCGCAGAAAATGATTTTCGGCGACGGTTCCTGTTTCGTCACCAGGGTTTTTGTCACTGAATAGAGCAAATTTTATAGTGTGAGTAGCTATGTGTGCTCTATTTATGATGCAGAACCAAATCAATTTCTTGTTTAGTCAACAACAGATTCCTACATTATAGAAAACTCTCATGAAGGCAAAAAAATTTGGTTTGCAATCTCCACTGATGGATTCTAAGGAACAAAGAAGAAAAAAGGATAGAGAGCGGTACGCACGGATGATCAGTGAAGAAAAACAGAAAAAACTGAAAAAGCGCCGTGAAGCCTATCAGCAAAACAAAAGAATTAAAGATTCAATCCAGTTGCAAACAAATGTACAAAAAGGAGGAAGAAATGTGCAAATATGGAGTCAACACAAAAGGCAAAGAAATGCGCACAAGAAAGGCAGAAATATGCAAATATGCAGTCAGAACAAAAGAAAGCTAGAATAGAAGAAATTTCATCTAACCGTGAATTGAGGCGCAACGGAATAAGCAAAAAAACAATTACGATGGAGAATCATGCGTATATCGCAACAGAACAGAAAATTAGAACATCTATACGACAAGGACTTCACGGTTAGCACATACACGACAGAAGCATGCATACCTGGACGTTGGACAAAGTATACCCAATTGTTCACTTCGTGTACGATATTTTTATTATCAATATGGTAATCTAAAGATATGGTTGTTCACCCGATTAGAATCCTATGTTAATGATCAGTCATTTTATCATCATCAAACTTATCCTCTACCTGTCCAACCTTATTAATGATTATTGGCATTTGCTTCGCAGCGAAGCATGTCAACTTTTTTCTCCCGTTGCAACGCACATGCATGCTTGCTAGTTTCTATCTAGCGGTTGGATGCATCGCTCCAAGACAAACAGAGGTAGATGCTGGTCTCACGAAAAGCAAGGATGCAAAAATTTGGACGGGATACAAAAATTATTCGGGATAAACGCCGGATTCTTTCAGAAACCTAACCGGACAAGAATACGTATGTGGCTCTTATTCGTTCAAGGCCCAACAAAACCACGACCGGCCTGGAGTAGCGTACGTACTACTATATGAGGCGGTGATCTATCTTTTGCCGGCGAGACAAGTTTCCCCAGACCCGGAGTAGTTTCGTCGCCATGTCGTCCGCCGGCGATCCATCCATGTCCGCCTCCACCATCGTCGCGGACACGGCGAGCGGCTGCCACATCCTAAGAATACGGCTACTCGCACACACCAAGGGCACCCTCACCGGCGAGGCCATCAAATCCGGCCAGTTCACCGTGGGCGGCCATAGCTGGTGCATCAAGCTGTGACGAGAAGGAGCTAATTACGATGACCGTGGCACCTCTCATGACTTCCCTGATGATCAGTAAAGGGACCAAGCGGGCTCGGGTTGATGCAACAGGCGAATTGCATGGTGTTGCGCGCTATCTAGCTACTTATGCGCGTGCTAATTTCATCTTTCTATAGATTAAATAATCTGTAGAAAGATGAAATGCACCACATGACCCATGTGGTAAGCAAGCTAAACAATTCAAAAAAAAGAAAGATGAAATGCATGCGTACGTGCCGGTGTGTGATGATGCACCAAAGCCGCGAGGGAGGGACATTCACAAGTGCACGCATACATGCCGGTGTGCGTATTCCTTCGTGTATTATTTTTTTCCTTTTGTTTGCCCGCACCTTCCTTTGTTTTGTCGGATCGATCCACTTCTTCCGTACGTCTCGTGGATCTCTCTCGCGTCGTACGCTCGGTCGTGTGCCCACCGGATCCATCCATCCATCCATCGCGTGCCCACCGGATCGTACATTGCAAACCCAACCAACGAACCATCAATTAATTCCCCCCCTCCCCCCCCCCCCCCCCCCCCCCCCCCCCCCTCATCAGTCATCAATCAAAAAAAGAAACAAAAAAGTTTCATGCCAAGTTTGATGTAATTCAACCCATGCTTTGGCAATCATTTCATGTTCCGTTCAACATTTTGGGAAACAAGTGACACCAGAGAAAGAAAAAAAAGGATGGGAAAGAAAGAGAGGACATGAAATAACTAGTGCGAGAGAAACAACGAGTAAAAATATGAGTGGGAAAGAAGGGCGGGAAAACTATGGACTATAACTGAAAATTAAGATACATTGTGAATCTGAAGAAAAATAATAATAATCCATCCACTAAGAAAGGGAAAGCTAGGACACGATTCGCCGGTCGTCGTCGTCGTATGAGGGAAGGCGGGAGGCTGGGATGGGCGAGATTGACCAATCAAAACGCATGGTTTTGTTTTACTAGTATTCTTCCATCAGGTGGGAGTCTTCACTCGGCCCACTCGCTGGCATATGCATGCCGTCGAACGGATGTGACCGGACGACTTGAATCGACCTCAAGGGGGGATCGATCTACTATGAAATATGCCGAGTGACCAATCAATGAGCAACGATCCACTCACACGTATAGGGCAACCCGTGAGTGACAGATGCCAAGTAACCAATCACAACAGGGGATCCATCCGCGAGAGTCGTTCATCGACCAATCAATCAAATGCCGAGACAAAACCCCGACCAATGCGTCTGTATCCACTCCGAGCAAGCAACCACACACCCAAGAAAACTTTTCATTTCTTATTAATTATACTAGTAGAATGCCCGTGCGTTGCCACGGGCTTTTGTAATATTTTGCTTGAGTTATATAAATATAATGCATGTTAAATTTTACTTGTAGCTATAAGATAGCACGGGAATGCTTGTGCTTTGCCACAGGCTTTTGAAATATTTTGTTGGAGTTATGTAAACATAACTCAAGTTAAATTACACATGTAGATACAAGATAGCATGGGCACAATCGGGTAATAATTGAAGTCCACTTCACTTGCAATGTAAATTGAAAGGAAAGATGACGATGTATACATATAGAGCGATGATCCAACTAAAAATCTATTATAAATTAAGATCTACTTGATGCATCTAAGAAATTCCCGCACAATATCAGGAATGTTGCCTTTAACTTCATTGGCACGAAATTTGAGCAAGTATAATAAAAACTTCATCCTCAACTCGCACCCATCCCTTTCTGAAAAATGATGGTAAGGATCATGTATACTGACACATTACATATTTATAAATGATGCTTACTCCAGACACTCGACATCATCAATCAACATGATGTAGTTGCAGAGCCTGACAACTAATTCACGTTGAGCCATGGGCATGATGGGGATTGGGGTAGTCTTCATCTCCGTCAGGTGGATTATCCAGGAGCTTAAGATCAGAATTAGGTAAACTTTCTTCATCGTCTGATTGGTAGTAGATCAGACTTCCTTTTAGCTTCTTCAGGTCTGAATCGAGCAATATGATAGCTAATTTCCGTCAAAAGTGTTTCATATCGTCTTGCAAAATATTAAAAATATATTTGATATAATATTTTGAGATAAAATAATGAGATAATGTATGAAATTCAAATACCTGGGTGAAGTGATCAGACAATGCATCTGTTGTTCAATATTCCATATAATTTAGCATAAAAAGTCCACATGATGCGCTACAATATTACAAAATGATGCTTTAGGATATCGTCTAGAGGAATCAAATAAACAGACTATCTGAACAAGTGATAATGTTCGTTATACCCACCTACATGCATCAGCTAATAGATGCATTACATAGTTTTATCAATATTATTTTGACAATAGTTTATATTACATGATATCTTTGTGTTCATGAATACCAAACAAAATAATTTTTAATTTTTGACAAGTGCTTACCCATCCGTTTGCATTGCCTCCTGAAATTATTTTACGACCTTCCATTTTGTAACATTGAGATCGGGCCATTTATGATCTCTGTTAAACTCCGGACTTTGTTCTCCAAATTTCAGAGGCTTCTCAAGTCCCAGTAACTATTTTTTATGATAAAAAAGTAGAGATTGAGGCAAACAGAAGATATGTCAAGAACCAAAAATAACAGATAGTTACGTAGTAGCAAGGTCCCTCTGTTTGACCCGAGCACCAAAGTGAGTCCAATACTTGAATCTCATGTTTTTTTTTGGCATTGACGACTATTAGATACCAATGGGACCCATGAGTGTTAATCAGAAGGAATAGCTGGTGTAAATATCATATAAGTTGTAGACACAATTAGATAAATAAATAAAAATCATTATAGACATGGCTTAATTAAAAATGATACATCATTATATGCATCGATAATGAGGTGAGACTAACCATATCTTGTTGTAGATAAGTATTAACATGTACGATGTGACGATATTTTGATTGGTCTATGCCTTTTTTTTCCGTCTTTTTTATCTGTCAGATACGAAAGTGCTAATGATATGTACTTTTTGACCCGCCCTCTCTCGTAGATGGTCGTGAACATGCATACAATACATGTAAGCATTTATCACCTGCAATTCCACATTTAGAATAGATTTATGTTAATAGATATTATATATGGTTTATATTATTAAGTACAAATTTTATGCGATTGGTCTTACACCATCGTGCAAGAACATATCATTTTCTATAAGGCATTTCAACTCGTCGTTTGATAGCAAGGCATCTGTTGTAGGGTAGAGACCCTAGGTGAAGACCTTTTCACACTTGGAGTGTATGAGGGATGAACTCACAAGAACACAAGAGAGAAATCACTCAAACAAACCCAAATCACACATCCACTAGAGTAGCATACATAGATCCACAAGCATACATAGACAACCAAAGGAAAATAGCACAAAGATAAGGTTCTTCCCACTCCAAAGGAAGTGAGGTCTTGATGATCCTATGATGGGGATCCTTCCCTAGAAGGGGTCTTGAATCCACAAGGGGATCTTCTCTCTAGGAGGTCTTGATCTCCAAGAGGAGTGGTAGATGAGCAAAGCCCGCTAGGAATATCTCAATGCACTTTGCTAACCCTAACAAATGTCTTAGGTACGGAATATATAGTAGGTGGGAGGTAGGGGACGAAGAGAGGGCAAAACAGGCAAAAGTCAGCCACCTCGCTGGGTGGCCCGTGCGCACGGGGGTCCCGTGGGCACGGTACATGCCCGTGCGCACGGGGTGCTATAGCGGGGAGGCCCGTGCGCACGGGGTCTGATGGGCCCGTGGACACGGGGTCTTGCGCAGGCATGCCAGTAGGTTGGCCATTTCCCGTGGGCACGGGGTCTCCTGGGCCCGTGCGCACGGGGTCTTCAGGGAGGTGTAGATTTTGTGCTGTTTGGCTCCTCCGACGTCCTCGTGGCCTTGGCTTGGTTCCACTGGGCCTTGGTGATTATCCTTAGCCTCTCGGTGGTCAACTCCATCGTTCCTAATGATGCACAACATTCCTTTGTGAGGTAGCATCCAAGTTCCATCCATATCTATGTGTAAGTCATAAAGGAGTGAGTTCACCTCGTTCTCGATGGCACGTGCGCGAGCTCTTGTCATAGGTCCACTTGGTGCTTGGTGAGGTGGTGAAGTATCCATGGGGATGATCGAAGGATGCTCCGCATCATCTCCCCCCCCCCCTTGGGAAAGATCCGCCCTCGGATCAATATCTTCATCACCATGGTAGGGGGATAGATCCTTTACGTTGAAGGTGTCACTCACTTTGTACTTGTCTCGCGGGAGGTCAATCTTGTATGCATTGTCGTTGATGCGTGCTAGCACCTTGAATGGCCCATCAGCACGAGGTAGAAGCTTGGACTTGCGTTCGTTGGGGAAGCGATCCTTGCGAAGGTGTAGCCACACGAGATCACCGGGGTTGAATATCATTGGATGCTTGTTTGCGTTGAGCTTGTTGGCGAGTCATTGTACTTGGCGTTCTATCGTGATCCTTGTGTCTTCATGCACCTTCTTGATATATGTTGCTCTTGCGCTTGCGTCCAAGTTCGCTCGCTCTTGTAGTGGTAGCGGTAAGATGTCCAATGGCGACAAAGGGTTGAAGCCATAGACCACCTCGAAGGGAGACTTGCTGGTGGTAGAGTGTCTTGTTCGATTGTAGGCGTACTCGGCGATTGGTAGGCATTCTTCCCATTCCGTGAGGTTCTTCTTGATCAACACGCGAAGTAGTGTAGAGAGCGTCCGGTTGGTGACTTCTGTTTGACCATCGGTTTGTGGGTGATAAGCCGACGTGAAGAGGAGCTTGATCCCGAGCTTGCCGCATAGTGTCTTCCAAAAGTAGCTTAGGAACTTGACGTCGCGGTCCGATACAATCGTCTTGGGCATTCCATGAAGTCGCAAGATTTCCCTACAAAACAAGTTTGCAATATGTGAAGCATCGTCGTTCTTGTGACATGGAATAAAATGTGCCATTTTAGAGAAACGGTCAACAACTACAAAAACCGAGTCTTTTCCATTTTTCGTTCTAGGCAAGCCAAGCACAAAATCCATACTAATGTCTTCTTATGGATGATATGGTATAGGAAGTGGCATATGTAAACCATGATATTGAGCTTGTGACTTAGCTTTGCGACATGTGGAGCATCGATTTGTGTAGCGGGCGACATCGCGAAACATCTTGGGCCAAAAGTACTTGTTGGAGAGCGTGGCAAATGTCTTGTCGCGACCGAAATGTCCCATAAGTCCACCGCCGTGAGCCTTTTGCAAAAGCAACAAACGAAGAGAAGACTTGGGAACACAAAGTTTGTTAGCGCGCATAAGGTATCCATCCTTGATATAATATCGCTCCCAATAAGTGTTAGCAAGACATTTGGCATAAGGAGTTGCAAAAGAATCATCATGCTCATATAAATCTTTAATGTGCTCAAAGCCAACAACATTCAATTCAAGTTGAGTAACTATCATGCACTTGCGGGAAAGAGCGTCCGCTACAACATTCTCCTTTTCCTTGATATATTTGATGATGTAAGGGAAGGACTCAATAAATTCACTCCATTTAGCATGCCGTTTGTTCAATTTTGTTTGACCTCGAAGGTACTTAAGCGTTTCATGATCGGTATGGATGACAAATTCACGAGGTCGGAGATAATGCTCCCAAACATGCAAGACTCTCACCAAAGCATACAACTCTTTGTCATAGATGGGATAATTAAGTTGTGCACCGGAAAGCTTTTCACTAAAATATGCAATGGGTCGCTTTTCTTGCATTAAAACACCACCTATGCCATTACCACTAGCGTCACAATGCACTTCAAATGTTTTCTCAAAGTTTGGCAACGCAAGAATTGGAGCATGTGTAAGCAAATTCTTAAGCTCAAGAAATGCGGTATCTTGCGAAGGTCCCCAAACAAAAGGAGCGTTCTTCTTACTCAAAGCATGTAATGGTGAAGCAATAGTGCTAAAGTCCTTAACGAAACGACGGTAAAATCCGGCTAGACCAAGGAAGCTACGCACTTGTTGCAAGTTGGTTGTTTGAGGCCAAGTTTTAATAGCATCAATTTTAGACTCATCAACTTCAACACCCTTAGAAGAGACAACAAAGCCCAAGAAAACAAGCTTATCAACACCAAAAGTGCATTTTTCCATGTTAGCATAAAGTCGCTCGTCTCTAAGAACTTGCAATACTTCTCCAAGGTGTTTGACATGATCTTCAAGAGTTTCACTAAACACAAGAATGTCATCAAAATAGACCACAACACAAATGCCAATTAATTTGCGAAGAACATAATGCATCACACGCATGAAAGTGCTAGGTGCTTGCGATAAACCCATAGGCATGACTAACCATTCATACAAGCCAAATTTGGTTTTGAAAGCGGTTTTCCATTCATCACCTTCTTGCATGCGAATTTAATAATAACCACTTTTAAGATCAATTTTTGAGAAAACGGTGGCTCCACTAAGTTCATCAAGCATGTCATCAAGGCGTGGAATGGGATGGCGATATCTAACGGTGATAGCATTTATGGGACGGCAATCGGAACACATGCGATAGGTACCATCTTTCTTAGGCACAAGAATTACCGGAACGGCACATGGACTCAAGCTCTCGTGTACATACCCATTCTCCATGAGATGTTGGACTTGCCGTTGGATTTCTTTGGTCTCGTCGGGGTTGACGCGGTATGGTGCCTTGTTCGGTAGGGGTGCGCCGGGGATGAGGTCGATGCGGTGTTCGATGCCGCGTAGAGGAGGTAGTCCGGGAGGTAGCTCATCGGGAAACACGTCCTTGTATTCCTGCAAGAGATGAGACAACACTAGAGGAAGATGTTGTGAAGTATTAGTCCGCTCAGCTTCACCTTTGCATAAAAGCACAAAGTGAACAACACTAGATGGGCTCTCACTCACATCCCTCAAATCTCTTTTGGTGGCTAGTAGAACTAAGTTTTTCTTGTCGCTCATCATGGAGTCACTCAATTTTGGCTTGTGGCGCTCACTCTCTTTGTGGTGGTTCACTCTCTCACAAGTCTCTCCACGATGGCTCGATGCTTGATTGTCGGCGACGACTTGACTGGGAGACATTGGTCGGAGAATGAATTCCTTGCCCTTCATCTTGAAGCTATAGTGGTTGGTCCGGCCGTTGTGGATGACGCCGCGATCGAATTGCCAAGGTCGCCCAAGTAGGAGGTGGCATACGGACATGGGAACCACATCACACTCCAAGGTATCTTCGTAGGCGCCAATCTTGAAGGATACTTGGACGGTGTGCTCCACTTGGATTGTGCCGGAGTCGCTAAGCCATTGGACCTTGTATGGGCGAGGGTGCTTCTTCTTGACCAATTGTAGCTTGGAGCATAATTCTTCACTTGCCAAATTGTGGCAACTTCCGCCGTCGATGATGACCTTGACGGAACGTCCTTGGATGCCCGCTTTGGTGTGGAAGATGTGGCAACGTTGGTCCTCGTCTTGATGTTGTTGAAGTGTCAAGACCTTGGAGACAACAAGAGCGGAACTCGCATCATTGTCGCAATAGATTTGTGCATCTTCGTCTTCATTCACTTGTCGGTGCATAGCCACATGCTCGAGGGCTTCCATTTCATCTTCGCTCATTGAGTCGTAGGTGCCGTCGTCGTTGAGGATCATTGTGCGTCGAGTTGGACACTCAAAAGACTTGTGGCCGCGGCCCTTGCAAGTGAAGCACTTGATGTCGCTTGTCTTGTTGGCATCCGTAGGAGGTGTCGAGGACGAAGGCTTTTGCTTGGAGCTGCTTGTAGTAGAAGTATGAAGGCGACTTGAAGATGTCGAAGGTTGCTTGGAGCTTGACTTGTCGCCGGTACTTGTGGTAGCTCGAGTCGTGGAAGGAGTTGTCGTAGTCGTTGAAGCTTGAGTGTATGAACCGTAGGTCTTGGAAGAGTACTTGGAGTACTTGTAGTCGTCTTGCACTTGTCGCTCCGCCTTGGTCGCTTGGTGCACTAGCTCGAGGAGGTTGGAGTACGGTTGGAAGTCCGCTATTTTCTTGATGGGATGGTTGAGGCCATTCAAGAAACGCGCCATAGTTTGTTCATCATCTTCCTTGACATTGGCTCGTATCATGGAAACTTTCATTTCTTGATAGTATTCTTCAACCGACTTGGTTCCTTGCTTGAGGAGTTGGAGTTTCTTGAAGAGGTCGCGGTTGTAATGTGTAGGCACAAAACGAGCTCTCATGACATCCTTCATTTGATTCCAAGTCGCGATGGGTGGCTCGCCCTTCTCTTGACGTCTTGCGATCACTTGCTCCCACCAAATGAGAACATAGTCTTGGAACTCGAGAGATGCCATGGCGATCTTCTTTTCTTCGTCGTAGTTGTGAAGGCGAAATATCTTCTCGACCTTCAATGCCCATGAGAGATATTCTTCGGGATCGTTGCCGCCGTGGAACTTGGGCATGGTGAACTTGAGCTTGCCAAAATGTTGTTCCTCATCATTTCTTCGTTGGTGATGTCGCTCATGCCGTGGTGGGCGATCCTCATGCTCCGCTCGATTTGCTTGTCGCGGTGCTCTTGGAGGTGGAATCCGAGCTCGATTTCTTCTTTCTTGGCGTTCCTCAAGGTGAGCTTCTTCGTCTTGTTGTTCATGTCATAACGCTTCTTCTTGTTCACGCACACGATGGTTGCGCTCGTTCACGGCATGAGTTGCTTCTCGGAGAGCACGTTGCGCTTCAAGTGCTTGTTCTTCTCAGCGTAGTAGTTCTTGTCGGAGGGCGTCGCTGTCTTGGTCATTTTGTCTTGAACGTGATGGTACTTGGTCTAGGCGCGCTTGACGTTATCATGCTCGAAGTCGGTCTTGTAACCCATTGCCATGGAATGGATTTTGTGGAGCTTGATGATCATCATGATTGTCGTGCCGATGAGAACGTGCTCGAGATGGACTTGAGCGTGAAGAAGAATCCGAAGAGTGTCGACTTGAGTGACGCCGTCTTGAAGATGAAGTCCTGGAAGTGGCGCGGTTGGCCATGATGTCTCGCAATTCCTCCATTTGAGATGAAAGCTTGGCGTCGAAGTAGTCCCTTGTTTGTGTTTCGGAGTAGCGCAAGTCTTGGGGAACGTCGCATGGGAAACAAAAATTTTCCTACGCTCACCAAGATCAATCTAGGAGATGAACATCTACGAGAAGAGAGATTGCATCTACATACCCTTGTAGATCGCTAAGCGAAAGCGTTAAGAAACGCGGTTGATGTAGTCGAACGTCTTCGCGATCCAATCACGATCCGTCCCGCGAACTCCGATCAAGTGCCGAACGGACGGCACCTCCGCGTTCAGCACACGTGCGGCTCGATGACGTCTCCTCCTTCTTGATCCAGAAAGAGAGAGAGAGGAGAAGTAGATGGGATCTCAACCAGCACGACGACATGGTGGAGATGGTGGTGGTGCTGTCCCGGCAGGGCTTCGCCAAGCGCTACCGGAGACGCGATCTGAGGAGAAAACGAAACCGGGGAAGAGGGAGGGAGGCGCCAAGGTTTTTTGGTGTTGTTGCCTTCCTTTTCCCCACTATATATAGGAGGCAAGAGGGGAGGGGGGCGCAGCCCTTGACCCCTTCTACAAGGGAGGGGTGCGGCCAGCCCAAGGGAGGACTCCTCCCTCCCCAAGGCACCTAGGGGGGAGTCTTCCACCCTTAGGACTCTCCCCCTCTCTCCCTTTTGGCACATGGGCCTATTGGCGCTGGTGTCCTTGGCCCATGCAGGCCTAGGCGCACCCCCTATAGCCCATGTGCCCCCCCCCCCGGGGCAGGTGGGCCCCCCCGGTGGACCCCCGGATCCCTTTCGGCACTCCCGATACACTGCCGATAATGCCCGAAACTTTTCCGGCGACCAAAACGAGACTTCCCATATATAAATCTTTACCTCCGGACCATTCTGGAGCTCCTCGTGACGTCCGGGATCTCATCCGGGACTCCGAACAACCTTCGGTCACCAACGTACATATCCCAATACTACTCTAGCGTCATCGAACGTTAAGCGTGCGGACCCTGCGGGTTCGAGAATCATGTAGACATGACCGAGACACCTCTCCGGCCAAAAACCAATAGCGGAACATGGATGCCCATATTGGTTCGTACATATTCCACGAAGATCTTTATCGGTCGAACCTCGATGTCAGGATTCAGTCAATCCCGTATGCAGTTCCCTTTATCCATCGGTATGTTACTTGCCCGAGATTCGATCGTCGGTATCTCCATACCTAGTTCAATCTCGTTACCGGCAAGTCTCTTTACTCGTTACGTAATACAAGATCCCGTGGATAACTCTTTAGTCACATTGCTTGCAAGCTTATCGTGATGCTGTATTACCGAGTGGGCCCTGAGATACCTTTCCGTCATACGGAGTGACAAATCCCAGTCTTTATCCATGCCAACTCAACAGACACCCTCGGAGATACCTGTAGAGCATCTTTATAGTCACCCAGTTACGTTGCGACGTTTGATACACACAAGGTACTCCTCCGGTGTCAGTGAGTTGCATGATCTCATCGTCATAGGAACAGATACTTGACATGCGGAAAACAATAGCAATAAACTTGACACGATCATATGCTACGTTCATAGTTTGGGTCTTGTCCATCACATCATTCTCCTAATGATGTGATCCCGTTATCAAATGACAACTCATGTCTATGACCAGGAAACCATGGCCATCTTTGATCAACGAGCTAGTCCAGTAGAGGCTCACTAGGGACATGTTGTTGTCTACGTATCCACACATGTATTTGTGTTTCCAACCAATACAATTATAGCATGGATAATAAACGATTATCATGAACAAGGAAATATAATAATAACCATTTTATTATTGCCTCTAGGGCATATTTCCAACAGTCTCCCACTTGCACTAGAGTCAATAATCTAGCATTACATGGTTATGGATTTAACAGCCATAGAGTTCTGGTGTTGATCATGTTTTGCCCGTGGAAGAGGTTTAGTCAACGGATCTGCAACATTCAGATCCGTGTGCACTTTACAAATGTTTATGTCCTCCTCCTTGATCGCATCGCGGATGGAATTGAAGCGTCGCTTTATGTGTCTAGTCCTTTTGTGAAACCTTGGTTCCTTGGCTAGAGCAATGGCACCAGTGTTGTCACAGAACAGAGTCATCGGGTCCAGTGCACTGGGCACAACCCCAAGATCTGTCATGAACTGCTTCATCCAGACACCTTCCTTCGCCGCCTCCGAGGCAGCTATGTACTCCGCTTCGCATGTAGAATCAGCTACCACGCTTTGCTTGGAACTACACCAGCTTACCGCTCCCCCATTTAGAATATATACGTATCCGGTTTGAGACTTAGAGTCATACGGATCAGTGTCAAAGCTTGCATCGACGTAACCCTTTACGACGAGCTCTTGATCACCTCCATAAATGAGAAACATTTCCTTAGTCTTTTTCAGGTACTTAAGGATATTCTTGACCGCTGTCCAGTGTTCCACTCCTGGATCACTTTGAAACCTTCCGGCCATACTTATGGCAAGGCTGACATCTGGTCTTGTGCACAACATCGCATACATGATAGAGCCTATGGAAGAAGCATAGGGGATGACACTCATCTTTTCTCTATCCTCTGTAGTCGTTGGGCATTGAGTCTTACTCAACTTCACACCTTGCAAAACAGGCAAGAACCCCTTCTTGGACTGATCCATTTTGAATTTCTTCAAAACTTTATCAAGGTATGTGCTCTGTGAAAGTCCTATTAAGCGTCTCGATCTATCTCTATAGATCTTGATGCCTAATATGAAAGCAACTTCTCCTAGGTCCTTCATTGAAAAACTCTTGTTCAAATATTCCTTCACGCTTTCCTAAAGTTCTATATTGTTTCCAATCAGCAATATGTCATCCACATATAATATTAGAAACGCTATAGAGCTCCCACTCACTTTCTTGTAAATACAAGCTTCTCCGTAAACTTGTATAAACCCAAACGCTTTGATCACCTCATCAAAGTGAAGATTTCAACTCCGAGACGCTTGCACCAGTCCATAAATGGATCGCTGGAGTTTGCAAACTTTGTCAGCATTCTCTGGATCGACAAAACCTTCTGGTTGCATCATATACAACTCTTCCTTAAGAAAACCGTTAAGGAACGCTGTTTTGACATCCATCTGCCAAATTTCATAATCGAAAAATGCAGCTATTGCTAACATGATTCTGACGGACTTAAGCATCGCTACGGGTGAGAAAGTCTCATCATAGTCAACTCCTTGAACTTGTGAAAAACCCTTTGCCACAAGTCGAGCTTTATAGACGGTAACATTACCGTCTGCGTCCGTCTTCCTCTTGAAGATCCATTTATTCTGAATGTCCTTTCGCCCTTCAGGTAATACTTCCAAAGTCCATACTTTGTTTTCATACATGGATCCCATCTTGGATTTCATGGCCTCTAACCATTTGTCGGAATCCGGGCCCACCATCGCTTCTCCATAGCTCGTAGGTTCATCGTTGTCCAACAACATGACCTCCAAGACAGGGTTACCGTACCACTCAGGAGCAGTACGTATCCTTGTCGACCTACGAGGTTCGATAGTAACTTGATCCGAAGCTTCATGATCACCATCATCAGCTTCCTCTTCAACTGACGTAGGTTCCACAGAAACATCTTTCTGCGCAGTGCTACTCTCTGGTTGAAGTAAAGGTTCAACAACCTCATCAAGTTCTATCTTCCTCCCACTCAATTCTTTCGAGAGAAACTCTTTCTCGAGAAAGGACCCGTTCTTAGCGACAAACACTTTGCCTTCGGATCTAAGATAGAAGGTATACCCAACCGTCTCTTTTGGGTATCCTATGAAGACGCATTTGTCCGCTTTGGGTTCGAGCTTTTCTGGCTGAAGCCTTTTGACATAAGCATCGCATCCCCAAACTTTACGAAATGACAACTTTGGTTTCTTGCCAAACCACAGTTCATATGGTGTCGTCTCAACGGACTTAGATGGTGCCCTATTTAAAGTGAATGCAGCTGTCTCTAACGCATAACCCCAAAATGATAGTGGCAGATCGGCAAGAGACATCATAGAACGCACCATATCCAATAAGGTTCGATTACGACGTTCGGACACACCATTACGTTGTGGTGTTCCAGGTGGCATCAACTGTGAAACAATTCCACATTGTCTTAAGTGACTGCCAAACTCATAACTCAGATATTCTCCCCCTCGACCAGATCGTAGGAATTTGATCTTCTTGTTACGATGATTCTCAACATCACTCTGAAATTGCTTGAACTTTTCAAACGTTTCAGACTTGTGTTTCATTAAGTAAACATACCCATATCTACTCAAATCGTCGGTGCAGGTGAGAAAATAACGATATCCACCGCGCGCCTCAATGCTCATCGGACCGCACACATCAGTATGTATGATTTCCAACAAGTCACTTGCCCGTTCCATTGTTCCGGAGAACGGGGTCTTAGTCATCTTGCCTGAGGCATGGTTCGCATGTGTCAAGTGATTCAAAATCAAGTGACTCCAAAAGCCCATCAGCATGGAGTTTCTTCATGCGTTTTACACCAATATGACCTAAGTGGCAGTGCCACAAGAAAGTGGTATTATAATTATCAACTCTACATCTTTTGGCATCAATGTTATGAACATGTGTATCATCACTATCGAGATTCAATAAGAATAAACCCCTCACAATGGGTGCATGACCATAAAAGATATTACCCATATAAATAGAACAACCATTATTCTCTGATTTAAATGAGTAACCGTCTCGCATTAAACAAGATCCAGATATAATGTTCATGCTCAACGCAGGCACTAAATAACAATTATTCAGGTTCATCACTAATCCCGATGGTAATCGAAGAGCGAGCGTGCCGACGGCGATCACATCAACCTTGGAACCATTTCCCACGCGCATCGTCACTTCGTCCTTCGCCAGCCTCCGTCTATTCCGTAGTTCCTGCTTTGAGTTGCAAATGTGAGCAACCGCACCGGTATCAAATACCCAGGCACTACAACGAGAGTTGGTAAGGTACACATCAATAACATGTATATCATATATACCTTGTTTGGCGTTGGCCCCCTTCTTGTTGGCCAGATACTTGGGGCAATTCCGCCTCCAGTGGCCAGTTCCCTTGCAATAGAAGCACTCAGTTTCCGGCTTGGGCCCAGCCTTGGGTTTCTTCACAGGAGGGGCAACTACTTTGCCACTCTTCTTGGAGTTTCCCTTCTTGCCCTTGCCATTCTTCTTGAAACTAGTGGTTTTATTGACCATCAACACTTGATGCTCCTTCTGGATGTCTGACTCAGCGACTTTCAGCATCGCAAACAGCTCGGCGACTGACTTGTTCATCCCTTGCCTGTTATAGTTCAACACAAAGCTCTTGTAGCTAGGTGATAGCGATTGAAGAACTCTGTCAGTGATCGCCTCTGGCGGGAGCACAACTCCCAACTCAGCCAGACGGTTGTAATACCCAGACATTTTGAGTATGTGTTCACTGACAGACCCGTTCTCCTCCATCTTGCAAGCATAGAACTTATCGAAGGTCTCATACCTCTCGATCCGGGCATTTTTCTCAAAAATAAACTTCAACTCCTGGAACATCTCATATGCTCCATGATGTTCAAAATGCCTTTGAAGTCCCGGTTCTAAGCCATACAACATGGCGCATTGAACTATTGAGTAGTCATCAACACGCGCCTGCCAGGCGTTCATAACGTCCACAGACGCCGGAGGGGGTTGCTCACCAAGCGGTGCATCAAGGACATAAGCCTTTTGGGCAGCCGTGAGGATAATCCTCAGATTATGGGCCCAGTCTACAAAGTTACTT
Source organism: Elymus sibiricus (assembly GCA_039707655.1). Classification (NCBI taxonomy): domain Eukaryota; kingdom Viridiplantae; phylum Streptophyta; class Magnoliopsida; order Poales; family Poaceae; genus Elymus; species Elymus sibiricus. The sequence continues at coordinate 34,617,528 of CM077674.1, forward strand.
CCATCATCTTTCAGCTTGGCTTTCTCTAGGAACGCATTGAAATTCAGGGGAGCTACTGCGCGAGCCATTGATCTACAACATAATTTGCAAAAATAGTTTAGACTATTGTTCATGATAAAGAGTTCAATTAATCATATTACTTAAGAACTCCCACTCAAATTGACATCCCTCCGGTCGTCTGAGTGTAACATGATCCAAATTCACCAACCCAAGTCCGATCATCATGTGAGATGAGGTGGTTTCAATGGTGAACATCTCCATGTTGATCATATCTACTATATGACTCATGTTCGACCTTTTCGGTCTCTTGTGTTCCGAGGCCATGTCTGTACATGCTAGGCTCGTCAAGTTTAACCCAAGTGTTTCGCATGTGCAAAACTGGCTTGCACCTGTTGTATGTGAACGTAGAGTCTATCACACCCGATCATCACGTGGTGCTTCGAAACGACGAACTTTCGCAACGGTGCACACTCGGGGAGAACACAATTTTATTTGAAATTTTAGAGAGGGATCACCTTATAATGCTACCGTCGTCCTAAGCAAAATAAGATGCATAAAAGGATTAACATCACATGCAAATCATAAGTGACATGATATGGCCATGAACTTGTGCTTTTGATCTCCATCTCCAAAGCATCGGCATGGTCTCCATCGTCACCGTCATGACACCATGATCTCCATCATCATGATCTCCATCATCGTGTCGCCATCGGGATTGTCACGCCAACCATGCTTCTACTACTATTGCTACCGTTTAGCGATAAAGTAAAGCATTACATAGCGCTTAATGATTGACACACAGGTCATACAATAATTAAAGACAACCCTATGGCTCTTGCCGGTTGCCGTATTCATCGACATGCAAGTCGAGATAAACTATTACAAAACATGATCATCTCATACATCAAATATATTTCATCATGTCTTTGGCCATATCATATCACAACATACCCTGCAAAAACAAGTTAGACGTCCTCTAATTTGTTGTTGCATGTTTTACGTGGCTGCTATGGGTATCTAGCAAGAACGATTCTTACCTACGCAAAACCACAACGGTGATATGCAAGTTGCTATTTAACCTTCTACAAGAACCGCCTTTGTCGAATCCGATTCAACTAAGGTGGGAAAGACAGACACCCGCCAGCCATCTTATGCAACAAAGTCGCATGTCAGTCGATGGAACCGGTCTCATGTACGTGGACATGTAAAGTTGGTCCGGGCCGCTTCATCTCACAATACCGTTGAATCAAGAAAAGACCAAGGAAGGAAGCAATCTGAATATCAACGCCCACAAACTCCTTTGTGTTCTACTCGTGATGTCATCTACGCAAAGACCTAGCTCATGATGCCACTGTTGGGGAACGTCACATGGGAAACAAAAATTTTCCTACGCTCACCAAGATCAATCTAGGAGATGAACATCTACGAGAGGAGAGATTGCATCTACATACCCTTGTAGATCGCTAAGCGGAAGCGTTAAGAAACGCGGTTGATGTAGTCGAACGTCTTCGCGATCCAATCACGATCCGTCCCGCGAACTCTGATCAAGTGCCGAACGGACGGCACCTCCGCGTTCAGCACACGTGCGGCTCGATGACGTCTCCTCCTTCTTGATCCAGCAAGCGAGAGAGGAGAAGTAGATGGGATCTCAACCAGCACGACGGCATGGTGGAGATGGTGGTGGTGCTGTCCCGGCAGGGCTTCGCCAAGCACTACCGGAGACGCGATCTGAGGAGAAAACGGAACCGGGGAAGAGGGAGGGAGGCGCCAAGGTTTTTTGGTGTTGTTGCCTTCCTTTTCCCCACTATATATAGGAGGCAAGAGGGGAGGGGGGCGCAGCCCTTGACCCGTTCTACAAGGGAGGGGTGCGACCAGCCCTAGGGAGGACTCCTCCCTCCCCAAGGCACCTAGGGGGGAGTCTTCCACCCTTAGGACTCTCCCCCCTCTCTCCCTTTTGGCGCATGGGCCTATTGGGGCTGGTGTCCTTGGCCCATGCAGGCCTAGGCGCACCCCCTATATCCCATGTGGCCCCCCCGGGGCAGGTGGACCCCCCCGGTGGACCCCCGAACCCCTTTCGGCACTCCCGGTACACTGCCGATAATGCCCAAAACTTTTCCGGCGACCAAAACGAGACTTCCCATATATAAATCTTTACCTCCGGACCATTCCGGAGCTCCTCGTGACGTCCGGGATCTCATCCGGGACTCCGAACAACCTTCGGTCACCAACGTACATATCCCAATACTACTCTAGCGTCATCGAACGTTAAGCGTGCGGACCCTGCGGGTTCGAGAATCATGTAGACATGACCGAGACACCTCTCCGGCCAATAACCAATAGCGGAACTTGGATGCCCATATTGGTTCATACATATTCCACGAAGATCTTTATCGGTCGAACCTCGATGTCAGGATTCAGTCAATCCCGTATGCAGTTCCCTTTATCCATCGGTATGTTACTTGCCCGAGATTCGATCGTCGGTATCTCCATACCTAGTTCAATCTCGTTACCGGCAAGTCTCTTTACTCGTTACATAATACAAGATCCCGTGGCTAACTATTTAGTCACATTGCTTGCAAGCTTATCGTGATGCTGTATTACCGAGTGGGCCCTGAGATACCTTTCCGTCATACGGAGTGACAAATCCCAGTCTTGATCCATGCCAACTCAACAGACACCCTCGGAGATACCTGTAGAGCATCTTTATAGTCACCCAGTTATGTTGCGACGTTTGATACACACAAGGTACTCCTCCGGTGTCAGTGAGTTGCATGATCTCATGGTCATAGGAACAGATACTTGACATGCGGAAAACGATAGCAATAAACTTGACACGATCATATGCTACGTTCATAGTTTGGGTCTTGTCCATCACATCATTCTCCTAATGATGTGATCCCGTTATCAAATGACAACTCATGTCTATGGCCAGGAAACCATGGCCATCTTTGATCAACGAGCTAGTCCGGTAGAGGCTCACTAGGGACATGTTGTTGTCTACGTATCCACACATGTATTTGTGTTTCCAACCAATACAATTATAGCATGGATAATAAACGATTATCATGAACAAGGAAATATAATAATAACCATTTTATTATTGCCTCTAGGGCATATTTCCAACAGCAAGTCGGTGGCGAGTTGCTCGATGCGATCTCACAAAGCTTCACTTTCTTGGTGTAGCGGTCGTTGGACGCTGAAGAGATGACCCTTGGTGACGTAGTCGTGCGTCTCCTCTTTCTCTTCAAAGAGCCGGTTCGCCGATGTAGTTGGCCTATCCATCATAGTCAAGTGGTGGTGAGTAGGAAATGAGAGAACAATACCAAAGTTACCTTTTCCGATGATTGAGGATGTATCAAGTATCACTCAATGTAATGCAACAATAGTAGAATTGGTACCGGATTTGTTTCTCACACCTACAAAGTAAGGCTTATGGAGTAGCTTGGTTTGGATGAGTGACACAAAATTCAAGCAAGTGTTAGTCAAGATGTCGAAAATGTTGAGAAGATTCACAAATTGCAAGTAAGACAAATAGATCAACACCCTAGTAGAACACTTGGAAACTCACACACGAAGATGAATGGGATCCGCACAACCAAGGAATGAGCTCAAAATGTGGAACCACAGAAAATGCTCTTGTTGCACGGATGCTAGAGAGACACTAGCTCGATTGCTCAAATGGGCTAGATATGCTTGTGCACCAACCTAAGAGAGTAACGTGCTTGTCTTCAATCCCATGTATGATATGTATGTATGTCCCTATATGATCTACTATGCAAAAAGGCTCAATGCTATTGCTTACAAGCTCTTGTTTCTTCTCTTTTGCTTAAAAGCTTTTTCTGTTTTTTTACTATGCCAAAATGCTTGATGCTAGAGCTGATATCTAAGACAAGTAAGTAAGATATGCACGGGAGAGACTTATGGCACGATGATGATAGCAAGATGAATGCACACTAAATGTAGCTATGCGGAGCAGGCATATCACTATGGTGCACAATTACGTGGCCCGGCAATTCTCAACTTGCTAGTCTCGATGGGTAAGTGACGCAAAGTGGCTCAAGGCTATCAATGCAATGGCAAGGGTTAAGTACAAGATGTCGTCGAGGTTACCCTCGGGGTTCTCGTTTGTAAGTAAGGACGTATGATGATGAAGTGGACAATGTCGATGTCGAGTCCGGGGCGATGATGAAATTGCGGTGATGATGATGTAGAACCGTCCCTTAGTAGCCGAAACACCTTAGGACACGGCAACCGCAACTCAAAATCTCAAAGAAACACGTGTGTTAGTGCGGGAGACGAAAATGGTGCAAAAGTGTGGTAGAACTGGACTAAAACAAGAAGTGGAACAACTCCCTGATTAGCCCATGGGCACGGAGTAAGTTGGGCCCGTGTGCACGGGGTATCGGGGGCCTGTGCGCACGGGGTCGGCGGCTGCGGAAGAACAGCCCCAAATCCGTGGCAAAAGTGCAAAATTGCGGGGAAAGTGGTGGTGGGGAAGATGGGGGAAGGTGGAAAAAGGGTAGATCCAGTTGCCAAACAAGAAATTCGTGGACCAAAACAACAAAATCTCACAAGTTCCAACAAATGCAATTTTTTTTGGGATGGCTATTTTTGTGGGGATTTTCGAAATTGGGACAAAACAAAGCAAAATCAGGCTAGAAAGTGGGGGGTAGGGACTCCAAGATGTGAATCAACGTGGCTCATGATACCATGATGTTGTAGGGTAGAGACCCTAGGTGAAGATCTTTTCACACTTGGAGTGTATGAGGGATGAACTCACACGAACACAAGAGAGAAATCACTCAAACAAACCCAAATCACACATCCACTAGAGTAGCATACATAGATCCACAAGCATACGTAGACAACCAAAGGAAAATAGCACAAAGATAAGGTTCTTCCCACTCCAAAGGAGGTGAGGTCTTGATGATCCTATGATGGGGATCCTTCCCTAGAAGGGGTCTTGAATCCACAAGGGGATCTTCTCTCTAGGAGGTCTTGATCTCCAAGAGGAGTGGTAGATGAGCAAAGCCCTCTATGAATATCTCAATACACTTTGCTAACCCTAACAAATGTCTTAGGTACGGAATATATAGTAGGTGGGAGGTAGGGGACGAAGAGAGGGCAAAACAGGCAAAAGTCAGCCACCTCGCTGGGTGGCCCGTGCGCACGGGGTAAGTGAGACCCGTGCGCATGGGGGTCCCGTGGGCACGGTACACGCCCGTGCGCACAGGGTGCTACAGCGGGGAGGCCCGTGTGTACGGGGTCTGATGGGCCCGTGGACACGGGGTCTTGCGCAGGCATGCTAGTAGGTTGGCCATTTCCCGTGGGCACGGGGTCTCCTGGGCCCGTGCGCACGGGGTCTCCAGGGAGGTGCAGGTTTTGTGCTGTTTGGCTCCTCCGACGTCCTCGTGGCCTTGGCTTGGTTCCTCTGGGCCTTGGTGATTATCCTTAGCCTCTCGGTGGTCAACTCCATCGTTCCTAATGATGCACAACATTCCTTTGTGAGGTAGCATCCAAGTTCCATCCATATCTATGTGTAAGTCATAAAGGAGTGAGTTCACCTCGTTCTCGATGGCACGTGCCCGAGCTCTTGTCATAGGTCCACTTGGTGCTTGGTGAGGTGGTGAAGTATCCATGGGGATGATCAAAGGATCCTCCGCATCAGCATCTCCAATGTCCACCAACTTGGTGTTCTTGGGGCAGACATGATTTATTCGATGACGGTAATATCTCTAGGGGTACAGACAGAGTCTGTCGAAATGATATAAAAAGAGCCAAATCAGCATACAAAATGAGCCAAATTAGTTCAATGCAAAAAAAAAACATGACGAAGGAAAGACCGATAATAACATTGGAAAAGAAAAATACCTTGTGCGATAATTGTATGAATTTCTTCTCATGGTGTTTTAGTCTAGCCCGTCATCGTTACGTCAGTGCATATATAAGTTGATATTTTTAAAACATCAACCGAATCCATCACTTCTTATCTCTAATGAACAAAAGGAATAAAAATAAATAAATGATATTTTACACTGCATTATATAAACATATATAGTACAATACGTATATGAAAACAAATGTGAGACCAACACAACTGTTTTTATGTGCAATAAAACTGGGTACCCCTAATATAAATAATAAACATGATACAAAGCAATATTTTTTACTTACCCAGTTTTTTTAGCTTACCTACCTAGCCTTATATCATCTCAGCCACTCTCTCACGGCACCCACCCCTATCACTCCCTCACCCCTCTCACTCACTCAACCCTCTCACTCATTCTCTCCGCTACGGCATCGCCGCCGCCACCCCTCTCTGCCACAACGTCCCGAACGCCATATCTCCCCGCCGTGGCATGTCCCTGCCGCCTCCCCTCCATGCTCACCACCGCCTCCCATCCCCTCCATCGGGATCTCGCCTGCCTTCTCCACTCCCCGGCACGGATCTGTTCCGGCCGGATCTGGAGAGTAGCCGCGAGACCATGTGTCCCGGTGAGCAGCCAGATCCGGCCGCCGTCGAGCCGCGCCGTCGATCTGGCCGTCTGCTGACTGCCAAGGGCATCACGTCCCCCCTCCAAGCTGCACGGCGTCAGGGCTCTTCCGCCGTCCACTGATTGCCGCTCGCCGCTCCGAGCAGTAGGCGCCGACACCGAGAGAGAGTCTGGCTAGCCTCCACTCCTTCACACAAATTTCTTGCAATAGATTAAACGTTTACATGTGTTTTTCAAGTAGGTATTCGTTTGTTAGTACTACTGCAGTCTGTTAATTTAGTCCTCTATCAAAGTTGCCTCACGAACAGTTAGTTTCTAAGAATTATTTGAGGAGAAGTTAATTTTCCGAAAGTACTATAACCAGTCCTGAAATCTAAAGCATGTGTGCTATTGCTCTGGTTATGTGTGTTGCTACATGCTTGAGATGAACAAATAGATAAATGGAGCAATGGTATTTCTAGGACGATCAGAGAGACTTGTACATGTTGTTTTGTCAAGTAAATTGCTGCACTTTGGGATCCAAATTTAAATTACACTTCACCTTATATTCAGAAAGGCACATGTACTTCAGTATCACCAATTAAATTAAGCATGGCCATTAATTTGTAGAATACGGCAGTAGCCTATATCCATGTTAGAGTACAAGAACTTGGGCTCAAGGAACCATCAAGACAAGGCTGGTTATTTACCTCTGTTGCACATGTGTGTGTGCTGTCCCCATGCTGCTGCGTGTGCTTCCTGTCACTGCTGAGTTTGTACGTGTGTGAGTGTTTGTTGTCGCTGTTTTGTAACACTTCATTGTCACAAACATAGACTACTAAAGGCTTACTATCCTGTCACTTCAAGTGGTTGTGGAATGCATACTATCTTTTGTAGTATATATTTTAAACTGAATATTTTAGTGTCTTTTGCTTTGCTGGTGGAATGAAGGTTTGGAAAACTGGAAACCATGGTTCCTAAAAGAAATCTACAGTACCTGATTTCCTATTATTTTCTCATCTAGTTTATTTTTTAGACTATGATTATCAAAGCATGTCTATTGCTATTAGTTTGTCATGTGGAGAGATACCTTTGAATCTCATAAAGCTGGTATATATTATGTTAGTGATTTCCTTAGTTATTGTGTGAAGTTACTTCAAGATATGCTGTATCAGCATCTGAATTTTTGGTGCCTTGTTTCAGGGGGATGCCAATACTCTTAGAATGGTCATTGGAGCAATGTACACAGCAGTGATGTTTGTCGGCATCAACAACTGTGCAACCATTCAGCCAATTGTTTTAATTGAGAGAACAGTTTTCTACAGAGAGAAGGCTGCCGGGATGTACTCTGCAATGCAATATGCCATTGCTCAGGTAAGAACATGAAAGATCCTTGGCAGCTCCTGAGATTATTTGTGCTTTTTCAGTGTGCAAGTGCAGTTTGTCTTCTGTATTGCATCTGCACATCACATGGATTATGCTGACATTTAAGTTCTCTGGTAAATCCGGGGTGTACTGTTGTTTAGTTTGTTACTGTAAGTACCAAAAATTCAGTGAAATTTCAGTAAATGATTTCTCATAAAACCAGTAGGCATTCTGTTAGTGATTTCATAAAACCAGTAGGCATTCTGTTTGTGATTTCTCATAAAACTGGATGTGTGAAGTTACTGATTTCCTTAGTTTTTGTGCAGTAGTTAAATATTAAGACTTGCCACACTTCCATTGTTCCTGTAAAACTTGCTCAGGTTGACTATCTCCTCCTTCCTGCTATTGCTACCTTGGTTATTGAGAACTGCTTTACTATTTGTTACTCGGGGAAGAGAATGTGTTAGATTTGCAAGCTTCTCTTAGTTGACGATATTAGTTTGACTGTTTCTCCCATTGATCAGAGAACACTGATATGATTACTCATTTGAAGAATCCCTGGTGGTTCGGCTTCATTGATCTTAATAAAGACAAAGGCCTGTAAGAAAGGCTTGCCATGCTAATTTTCTTATCAACACTTCAGTCGAACCATAAGTGGAAGCTGAAAATATATTTGAGCATTTACCATGTTGGAAAGTGTGTGAGACCTCTATCGGAGGATATAAATTGTTGGTGACACTGATATGGTCATCGGGTTGTAGCTTGTTCTAAATGCTTCGTCAAACAAGTTCTCTTGATTTTTTCAGTCTGTGCCTACCAAAAGATAATAATGCATTCAAGTTCTCTTATTTTTTTCACTATGTGCCTACCAAAAGAAATAGCCAGGCTTTCTATGATTAAAAAGAGGACTTTGTTGGTTTTGTTTTTACACAGAGAGATGTTGAGAAGTATATTATCCTACTTGTATAATCGATGAACAAATACCGGAGAAACTTACATGATGTTCTATGTGTGACGTCGATATTTCACATGTCTGATCCAGTATATGTGTTAGCATGCTAACAAGTATGATTACATCATTGTTATCTCTCGGTTTATATAACCAAGAAACTAAAACTGTCCCACACCGTCCACTCATGGTTATTCTGTTCTTGTGTTTTCCACAGGATAATTGCCCGGATAAAACAATGTGGCTAGACTCCAACCTGATGATTGTTCATCCAGAAGTCTACCAGAGGGCCTTGTCATTGCCTTCCGAGACGACAATGATATGCTCAGCTTCAGCTTGCAGGTTCTTCTCGATGGCTTGCTTTGGTCAAGCTGTGGAAGGTATGTTGATAGACTCATTTCCCACCTAATGTTTTTCTGCACTCGCAATCAGTTTTCTTTAATTCCCCATAGAAGTTTTTGGTATATGCACATCATGTTGGTCTCTTCAGAACATTGCTCTCACTTCATGGTTCCATTAATCATGTGCTACTATACCAAACACTGCTCTTGCTGTAAATTGTCAATAGTTATTGTGTATGTAAATCTTTATCATTCACTAATCACGTAAGAAATTGCTTCATGTTGGAAGCTACCAATTTTGTGAAAGATTAGACATAAAGATAGTTGTGAATCGATAGGAATGGACAGAAAAAAGAGCTAAGCTCTATGTGCTGAAACAAGGCAGAGCAGTAGCTATAGCACTTCTGGAGAGATTACATTGATTGATTCCCGTCGTGGTGCTGCTTGCGTAATCTCTTTGTCGGAGGTTGCTTGAACTGATGGCCGAGGGAACACGGTTTGGTTGGGACTGTGTAATTGGTGGCAACTAATTAGGTATCAATACCGTGAATCAATAAACACTCGCAGCAAGACTTTTTTTCCCTCCGGACATTGTTTAGTGATACACTTTTTTCGGAAGAATGATATGACAAGACCAAAGAGTATCATGATATTTCTAATTTATCCCACTGTAATTTATTTGCGGCTGCTAATTTTTGTGGTTCTGAAGAAAGAAGTGCATTGTTGCTTCAGGTGCAAATTGTTTTTGTGCAGATCATGTGTGCTCAATGGTTTAGATCGGAGGCTTATATTTGTACGAAAAGAATCCTGGGAAGAAATTGATAGGTGAGTTCTTACCAGAAATACAATAGAATCCCCGCTATTGTCGCCTCTTGCCCACAAGATCATGAATTTCTACCATTCTGATTCGCCCTTACCAGATCATGAATTTCTATCACATTTCTTCTTTTTCAGAAGGAAGTGCAAGCGATGATAACATGTATATGAACAGGGCAATTATCAAGGCGGCTGACCTGTGCCTCCTTCTCCAGTGGTTGACTTGTGCCTCCTTCTCTTGTGGAAACGAAGCGTTCATGCTCCAGGGATCGCCGGCGAAACTTGGAATCGCAGAGAACCAGGGCTCACCCCCTCGCCCAAGAGAATTTTTTTGAACTGGCCCAGGAGAAAATTTTGAACTTTGATGGATCGCTGATTGATGTTGTATATGGAAAGATTGGTGCTGTATATGGAAAGCCTGAAGAAAAGAGGCATCGTTTGATTTTTCTTTTATTTAGGGAAGTATCGTTTGATTTGTCTGCGAAGAGAAGGAAAGCCTTGATTTGCAAGGGAACATTGGAGAGGTAGGCTTGGGTGAAAAAGGAAAGAGGAAGAAGGCGTGGGGTCAGGCGATCGTACGAGGGAGGGGGGCTTCGATCGATCGCTTGAGGAGAGGAGACGAACGAAACGAGCGAACGACCTACATACTGAGACTTTAGGAGTAGAGATATAGCACTTCTGGAGAGATTACATTGATTGATTCCCGTCGTGGTGCTGCTTGCGTAATCACTTTGTCGGAGGTTGCTTGAACTGATGGCCGAGGGAACACGGTTTGGTTGGGACTGTGTAATTGGTGGCAACTAATTAGGTATCAATACCGTGAATCAATAAACACTCGCAGCATGACTTTTTTTCCCTCCGGACATTGTTTAGTGATACACTTTTTTTGGAAGAATGATATGACAAGACCAAAGAGTATCATGATATTTCTAATTTATCCCACTGTAATTTATTTGCGGCTGCTAATTTTTGTGGTTCTGAAGAAAGAAGTGCATTGTTGCTTCACGTGCAAATTGTTTTTGTGCAGATCATGTGTGCTCAATGGTTTAGATCGGAGGCTTATATTTGTACGAAAAGAATCCTGGGAAGAAATTGATAGGTGAGTTCTTACCAGAAATACAATAGAATCCCCGCTATTGTCGCCTCTTGCCCACAAGATCATGAATTTCTACCATTCTGATTCGCCCTTACCAGATCATGAATTTCTATCACATTTCTTCTTTTTCAGAAGGAAGTGCAAGCGATGATAACATGTATATGAACAGGGCAATTATCAAGGCGGCTGACCTGTGCCTCCTTCTCCAGTGGCTGACTTGTGCCTCCTTCTCTGGTGGAAACGAAGCGTTCATGCTCCAGGGATCGCCGGCGAAACTTGGAATCGCAGAGAACCAGGGGTCGCCCCCTCGCCCAAGAGAACTTTTTTGAACTGGCCCAGGAGAAAATTTTGAACTTTGATGGATCGCTGATTGATGTTGTATATGGAAAGATTGGTGCTGTATATGGAAAGCCTGAAGAAAAGAGGTATCGTTTGATTTTTCTTTTATTTAGGGAAGTATCGTTTGATTTGTCTGCGAAGAGAAGGAAAGCCTTGATTTGCAAGGGAACATTGGAGAGGTAGGCTTGGGTGAAAAAGGAAAGAGGAAGAAGGCGTGGGGTCAGGCGATCGTACGAGGGAGGGGGGCTTCGATCGATCGCTTGAGGAGAGGAGATGAACGAAACGAGCGAACGACCTACATACTGAGACTTTAGGAGTAGAGATATAGCACTTCTGGAGAGATTACATTGATTGATTCCCGTCGTGGTGCTGCTTGCGTAATCTCTTTGTCGGAGGTTGCTTGAACTGATGGCCGAGGGAACACGGTTTGGTTGGGACTGTGTAATTGGTGGCAAGTAATTAGGTATCAATACCGTGAATCAATAAACACTCGCAGCATGACTTTTTTTTCCCTCCGGACATTGTTTAGTGATACACTTTTTTTTGGAAGAATGATATGACAAGACCAAAGAGTATCATCATATTTCTAATTTATCCCACTGTAATTTATTTGCGGCTGCTAATTTTTGTGGTTCTGAAGAAAGAAGTGCATTGTTGCTTCAGGTGCAAATTGTTTTTGTGCAGATCTTGTGTGCTCAATGGTTTAGATCGGAGGCTTATATTTGTACGAAAAGAATCCTGGGAAGAAATTGATAGGTGAGTTCTTACCAGAAATACAATAGAATCCCCGCTATTGTCGCCTCTTGCCCACAAGATCATGAATTTCTACCATTCTGATTCGCCCTTACCAGATCATGAATTTCTATCACATTTCTTCTTTTTCAGAAGGAAGTGCAAGCGATGATAACATGTATATGAACAGGGCAATTATCAAGGCGGCTGACCTGTGCCTCCTTCTCCAGTGGTTGACTTGTGCCTCCTTCTCTTGAGGAAACGAAGCGTTCATGCTCCAGGGATCGCCGGCGAAACTTGGAATCGCAGAGAACCAGGGCTCGCCCCCTCGCCCAAGAGAATTTTTTTGAACTGGCCCAGGAGAAAATTTTGAACTTTGATGGATCGCTGATTGATGTTGTATATGGAAAGATTGGTGCTGTATATGGAAAGCCTGAAGAAAAGAGGTATCGTTTGATTTTTCTTTTATTTAAGGAAGTATCGTTTGATTTGTCTGCGAAGAGAAGGAAAGCCTTGATTTGCAAGGGAACATTGGAGAGGTAGGCTTGGGTGAAAAAGGAAAGAGGAAGAAGGCGTGGGGTCAGGCGATCGTACGAGGGAGGGGGGCTTCGATCGATCGCTTGAGGAGAGGAGACGAACGAAACGAGCGAACGACCTACATACTGAGACTTTAGGAGTAGAGATATAGCACTTCTGGAGAGATTACATTGATTGATTCCCGTCGTGGTGCTGCTTGCGTAATCTCTTTGTCGGAAGTTGCTTGAACTGATGGCCGAGGGAACACGGTTTGGTTGGGACTGTGTAATTGGTGGCAACTAATTAGGTATCAATACCGTGAATCAATAAACACTCGCAGCATGACTTTTTTTTCCCTCCGGACATTGTTTAGTGATACACTTTTTTTGGAAGAATGATATGACAAGACCAAAGAGTATCATGATATTTCTAATTTATCCCACTGTAATTTATTTGCGGCTGCTAATTTTTGTGGTTCTGAAGAAAGAAGTGCATTGTTGCTTCACGTGCAAATTGTTTTTGTGCAGATCATGTGTGCTCAATGGTTTAGATCGGAGGCTTATATTTGTACGAAAAGAATCCTGGGAAGAAATTGATAGGTGAGTTCTTACCAGAAATACAATAGAATCCCCGCTATTGTCGCCTCTTGCCCACAAGATCATGAATTTCTACCATTCTGATTCGCCCTTACCAGATCATGAATTTCTATCACATTTCTTCTTTTTCAGAAGGAAGTGCAAGCGATGATAACATGTATATGAACAAGGCAATTATCAAGGCGGCTGACCTGTGCCTCCTTCTCCAGTGGTTGACTTGTGCCTCCTTCTCTGGTGGAAACGAAGCGTTCATGCTCCAGGGATCGCCGGCGAAACTTGGAATCGCAGAGAACCAGGGCTCGCCCCCTCGCCCAAGAGAACTTTTTTGAACTGGCCCAGGAGAAAATTTTGAACTTTGATGGATCGCTGATTGATGTTGTATGTGGAAAGATTGGTGCTGTATATGGAAAGCCTGAAGAAAAGAGGTATCGTTTGATTTTTCTTTTATTTAGGGAAGTATCGTTTGATTTGTCTGCGAAGAGAAGGAAAGCCTTGATTTGCAAGGGAACATTGGAGAGGTAGGCTTGGGTGAAAAAGGAAAGAGGAAGAAGGCGTGGGGTCAGGCTTCGATCGATCGCTTGAGGATAGGAGACGAACGAAACGAGCGAACAACCTACATACTGAGACTTTAGGAGTAGAGATTAGAGTAGAAAACTTCCCGCCCACAGCACCAGCCTCAGCCCGTTTCTGATTCGAACAAAATCAGACGACTCTTTCTTGGGCGGACGGTTGCGATTGGGTCGACGGAAGGGGCGATCCGTGGGATGTGCCCATGGACAACTGAGGTGAGATCGATGCGTGGGGTGGGGTGGGGTGCGAGCAGAAGGAGAAACCAAAAACATCTCACCAACGTGCGCCCAGTTCCCGAAGCGAAACAACCAATAGTCTCCCGAAGCCTCCCCGCATCTCAATCTCATCGGCGCCGCCTGTCGTGGAAACGACTCCGACAGTACGAAGGGGGTAGGATAACGGAGCATGATCTACCGAGATGCAAATGGGTGACACGATGGTTTTAGCGAGTTCGGGCCTCTCACGGTGGAGATAATAACCCTACGTCTCGTGCTCCGGAGAGCCTTTTGTCGAGTGGAATATATGAGTTACAGGGGGTCTGAACCCTTGTACCAGAGGGGAGGGGTGGCTTATATAGAGTGCGCTGCCCCTCATAAGTGTCCGGCATCGAAGGGTCAAATCGTGCTTATAAGACGTACGTTACTGGTAACGTACATAATAAATGCCATTAATGATACAGACGAGCGCCTGCCCGATGGCCTCCCTGGGGTGGCTTCTGGTCTTCTGTGGTCGACTGTCATCTGGTTTTTCCGAGTGGATCCTGTCGAGTGAAAGGTAATCTCCGAGTGGATATTGTCGAGTGACTTGTATGCCTTGGTGATTTCAGTCGGAGATCTCCTTGTAGCCCTTAAGCTTTCTGGGGCAGTGTCCTTAGGAAGGGCAGGTAGGTCAGGCCTATGACCCTACCCTAGGTACACATCCCCATCATTAGCCCCCGAATGGATCGGGGTTTGAGTGGAAAAGGAGTCAATGCAGGTTCTGACAAGACACAAAAATTCCGAGTGCATTTTGAGGCTTCTTAGAAATCTGCGTCGATTGAAACTTTTGTTGTTCACCCTGATCGATTCTGTCTTGAAATGTGTCCGAGTGAAACTGAGCTCGAAATCAGGTCCGAGTGAAACTGAGCTCGAAATCAGGTCCGAGTGAAACTGAACTCGAAATGAGGTCCGAGTGAAACTGAGCTCGAAATCAGGTCCGAGTGAAACTGAGCTCGAAATCAAGTCCGAGTGAAACTGAGCTCGAGTCCGAGTGAAACTGAGCTCGAAATCAGGTCCGAGTGAAACTGAGCTCGAAATCAGGTCCGTTTTTTACGGGGTCCGGAAAGTTGTTTTCCAGTCGACAGGACAGACCTTGTCGAGTCATAGTAGGTCCAGTGGGGGCACGCTGAGTGCACCCACTGGGTGTAGTCCCCGAGACCGCCGTCGAGTGCTTGCATCGGCGGGGGTCTTGAGTTCGTTTCGAAAGTTGCTTGCCACTCGACAGGACGGACCTGGTCGAGTGATAATATGTCCAGTGGGGGCACGCTGAGTGCACCCACTGGGTGTAGTCCCCGAGACCGCTGTCGAGTGCTTGCATCGGCAGGGGTCTGATAGAGACAATCTTTGCTTGTTTGTTTTTAACTTAGACGAAGACTGGTTCGCAGCTAAGTTTCCGAGTGAATGAGATGCTATTCACTCGACAGAGTTTTTAACTTAGGCGAAAACTTGTTCGCGGCTAAGTCCCCGAGTGAGAGAAGCGCTCGTCACTCGGAAGAGTTTTCAACTTAGGCGATACGGAATCGCAGCTAAGCCCTCGAGTGTGGATGATGTCCTCACTCGGAATGGTTTTTAACTGAGGTGATACGGAATCACAGCTAAGCCCCCTAGTGTGGATGATGTCCTCACTCGGAGTGGTTTTTAACTTAGGCGATACGGAATCGCAGCTAAGCCCTCGAGTGTGGATGATGTCCTCACTCGGAATGGTTTTTAACTTAGGCGATACGGAATCGCAGCTAAGCCCCCGAGTGTGGAGGATGTCCTCACTCGGAGTGGTTTTTAACTTAGGCGATACGGAATCGCAGCTAAGCCCCCGAGTGTGGAGGATGTCCCCACTCGGAGTGGTTTTTAACTTAGGCGATACGGAATCGCAGCTAAGCCCCCGAGTGGTTTTTAACTTAGGCGATACGGAATCGCAGCTAAGCCTCCGAGTGTGGAGGATGTCCCCACTCGGAGTGGTTTTTAACTTAGGCGATACGGAATCGCAGCTAAGCCCCCGAGTGTGGAGGATGTCCCCACTCGGAGTAGTTTTTAACTTAGGCGATACGGAATCGCAGCTAAGCCCCCGAGTGGTTTTTAACTTAGGCGATACGGAATCGCAGCTAAGCCTCCGAGTGTGGAGGATGTCCCCACTCGGAGTGGTTTTTAACTTAGGCGATATGGAATCGCAGCTAAGCCCCCGAGTGGTTTTTAACTTAGGCGATACGGAATCGCAGCTAAGCCCCCGAGTGGTTTTTAACTTAGGCGATACGGAATCGCAGCTAAGTCGTTCACCCACTGAGGGTTATGTTGTATATGTGTCCAGCTGAGCGATGGCGCGCAGAGCGGCCGGGTGATGAAGATGGGCGGCACGTAGTGGCGATACGCGGGGCATCCAAGTGTCGGAGACGCATCCAGCGGAGTGGCGACGCACGGGGCGGCCAAGTGCTGTAGACGCATCCGTCGGAGTGGCGACGCGCGGGGCGGCCGAGTGATGAGTCCAGTAGAGTGATGGCGCGCGGAGCTGCCGAGTGAAGGCGACGCGTCCCGCAAAGTGAAGTTGCGCGGAGCTGCCGAGGGACGATGGAGCGTCCGACTGAATGGCGATGCGCGGAGCTGCCGAGTGAAGGCGACGCGTCCCGTAGAGTGAAGGCGCGCGGAGCTGCCGAGTGACGATGGAGCGTCCGACTGAATGGCGATGCGCGGAGCTGCCGAGTGAAGGCGACGCGTCCCGTAGAGTGAAGGCGCGCGGACCTGCCAAGTGACGATGAAGCGTCCGACTGAATGGCGATGCGCGGAGCTGCCGAGTGAAGGCGACGCGTCCCGTAGAGTGAAGTCGCGCGGAGCTGCAGAGTGTCGATGGAGCGTCCGACTGAATGGCGATGCGCCGAGCTGCCGAGTGAAGGCGACGCGTCCCGTAGAGTGAAGGCGCACGGAGCTGCCGAGTGAAGGCGACGCGTCCCGTAGAGTGAAGGCGGGCGGAGCTGCCGAGAGACGATGGAGCGTCCGACTGAATCGGGATGCACGGAGCTGCCGAGTGAAGGCGACGCGTCCCGTAGAGTGAAGGCATGCGGAGCTGCCGCGAGACGATGGAGTGTCCGACTGAATCGGGATGCACGGAGCTGCCGAGTGAAGGCGACGCGTCCCGTAGAGTGAAGGCATGCGGAGCTGCCGCGAGACGATGGAGTGTCCGACTGAATCGCGATGCGCGGAGCTGCCGAGTGAAGGCGACGCGTCCCGTAGAGTGAAGGCGCGCGGAGCTGCCGAGAGACGATGGAGCGTCCGACTGAATCGGGATGCACGGAGTTCCCGAGTGAACGCGACGCGTCCCGTAGAGTGAAGGCGTGCGGAGCTGCCGCGAGACGATGGAGCGTCCGACTGAATGGCGATGCGCAGAGCTGCCGAGTGAAGGCGATGCGTCCCGTAGAGTGAAGGCGCGCGGAGCTGCCGAGCGACGATGGAGCGTCCGACTGAATGGCGATGCGCGGAGCTGCCGAGTGAACGCGACGCGTCCCGTAGAGTGAAGGCGCGCGGAGCTGCCGAGTGAGGATGGAGCCTCCGACTGAATGGCGATGCGCGGAGCTGCCGAGTGAAGGCGACGCGTCCCGTAGAATGAAGGCGCGCGGACCTGCCGAGTGACGATGAAGCGTCCGACTGAATGGCGATGCGCGGAGCTGCCGAGTGAAGGCGACGCGTGTCGTAGAGTGAAGTCGCGCGGAGCTGCAGAGTGTCGATGGAGCGTCCGACTGAATGGCGATGCGCCGAGCTGCCGAGTGAAGGCGACGCGTCCCGTAGAGTGAAGGCGCACGGAGCTGCCGAGTGACGATGGAGCGTCCGACTGAATGGCGATGCGCGGAGCTGCCGAGTGAAGGCGACGCGTCCCGTAGAGTGAAGGCGGGCGGAGCTGCCGAGAGACGATGGAGCGTCCGACTGAATCGGGATGCACGGAGCTGCCGAGTGAAGGCGACGCGTCCCGTAGAGTGAAGGCATGCGTAGCTGCCGCGAGACGATGGAGGGTCCGACTGAATGGCGATGCGCGGAGCTACCGAGTGAAGGCGACGCGTCCCGTAGAGTGAAGGCGCACGGAGCTGCCGAGTGACGATGGAGCGTCCGACTGAATGGCGATGCGCGGAGCTGCCGAGTGAAGGCGACGCGTCCCGTAGAGTGAAGGCGCGCGGAGCTGCCGAGAGACGATGGAGCGTCCGACTGAATGGCGATGCGCGGAGCTTTAGTCCCGTCCGAGTGAACCTGTCTTCCGCACTGCGTCGAGCGGTCGACGCCGGCGGGAGGAGTCGCTAACGCTAGCGCGGAGCCAGGACGACGAGGAAACCATCCGAGTGAATTCGGGTCCGTGGCCGAGTGAACTTGAGTGTGTGTCCGAGTGGATTCATCTGGTGACCCTGTAAGTTTGCAAGTAAAGCCACGGTTAAATGCTGAGTGTTTATGCATGCATGCATGCACGCACCAATTAACTGTTGCAGAAATAGCGGAAGCAGCGAAAACAGCACGCTTTGGCCGCTGTAATTAAGTAACCGAGGCTAGAAATCCCCATTAACTGGCCGCTTAATGAGGCGGCCGATTAATTCCTCGGAAGAGTTATGAGGCCCACGTCCTTCCGTTACTTTTTCTGCATGCAAAGATCAAACCGACCATCGGCCCAGGAGCACTGGTGGGCTGTGCTCGTGTGCGCTCAACGCACGGAACGAGCGGCTGGCGAGGCCGTTTCCGTCGATCCTCAACGGCGACTGCAGCGGCGGGATTTGGGGATGACGCCAGCGGAGGTGCCCTGCGTGGGGGTTTGACGATGACGTCGACGACGAGGCCGGAGACGACTACGAGCGGACGGGGCCGGCGGCCATGCGCAGGGGCGCGGCGTTGCCTTCACACGCGAGGCTGGAGACGACGACGAGCGGACGGCGCCGGTGGCAGCGCGCAGCAGAGCGGAGTTTGTCACCGCCTGCTCGACTGGAGGGCGGAGTCACTGGCTAACACCTCCATCGTAGAGGTTGTGCACATGTGATTTGCCTGAGGATTGATGATTGTTAGATCATAAGAGATAGCATCAAGTACAGAGCAATCCCCCGGTCAATTTGTTCATGAGCCATCTTTCATGCCCACAGCGTCGGGTGAAGATGTATCTTTTCCCCTCCTTTCTGTGATGCTTTACTCGCTGCGGGGATGAACAGGGTGAGAAAATAATAGAAAATTAAACATAGAATGAAAATAAACCATTTGCATCATGGCTCGATAGACGCCATGCCCCAAGGTGGGCGCCAACTGTCGTGGAAACGACTCCGACAGTACGAAGGGGGTAGGATAACGGAGCATGATCTACCGAGATGCAAATGGATGACACGATGGTTTTAGCGAGTTCGGGCCTCTCACGGTGGAGATAATAACCCTACGTCTCGTGCTCCGGAGAGCCTTTTGTCGAGTGGAATATATGAGTTACAGGGGGTCTGAACCCTTGTACCAGAGGGGAGGGCGGCTTATATAGAGTGCGCTGCCCCTCATAAGTGTCCGGCATCGAAGGGTCAAATCGTGCTTATAAGACGTACGTTACTGGTAACGTACATAATAAATGCCATTAATGATACAGACGAGCGCCTGCCCGATGGCCTCCCTGGGGTGGCTTCTGGTCTTCTGTGGTCGACTGTCATCTGGTTTTTCCGAGTGGATCCTGTCGAGTGAAAGGTAATCTCCGAGTGGATATTGTCGAGTGACTTGTATGCCTTGGTGATTTCAGTCGGAGATCTCCTTGTAGCCCTTAAGCTTTCTGGGGCAGTGTCCTTAGGAAGGGCAGGTAGGTCAGGCCTATGACCCTACCCTAGGTACACATCCCCATCACCGCCACCCACCGCCCCGCCTCCCTCGCTCCCGCAGACCTCGCCGCCGCCCATGGCCTCCGCCCTCTTTCCTCCCCACCCCTCCCCTTCCCTCCCTCACCAGAAGAGAAGAGAAGAGAAGGGAAGGGAAGAGAAGAGAAGAGACGGGAGGCAGGGAGATCAACCGAGCACCGAGCGGTCAGGCGGCGGCCATGGCGCGCCAGCCCAGATCCATCCGCCACGATCCGGCCACGGGGACTGGAGCTCCGAGCGGCCGTGCGTCTCGTCAAGGGCCTCGCTTCCTCCGTCTCCTTCCTTCTTTCTGCTCGGCCATGCCTAGCACTAGCAGGAAGGAGGAGGATCTGCCCTACAGAAGGAAGAGGCCGGAGGCGAGCGTTGGACTCGACGGGGACGGCTGCTCCTCTCCTCCCAAGGTGACCAACGCCTCCAACCCAACTCCTCCCAAGGTAATCTATTTGCATCTGCATGCCTACGCGTATTCAGTTCTGTCCATATTCAGCTCAAACTGAAACCCAACCCCAACCCCAACCCATGGGCTGAACCCGGCGTAT
This sequence comes from Elymus sibiricus, assembly GCA_039707655.1. Taxonomy (NCBI): domain Eukaryota; kingdom Viridiplantae; phylum Streptophyta; class Magnoliopsida; order Poales; family Poaceae; genus Elymus; species Elymus sibiricus. The sequence continues at coordinate 34,637,951 of CM077674.1, forward strand.
GTAAGCCGCTGTCCCAACTACATACAACCCAGTCCAGTCCAATCCAATCCAAATCGCTCCAAACTATCCAACCCAAACCATCTCAAACTTTGGGACTGAACCCAATTCTCAAACTCAACCAACCCCATGGCCGGCTCACTGAAGCATTCAGCTCTGTACTGTACGTATTCAGTTTGATCAACTAGCAAACCGGCCAGTGAGGGCAAGTTCCAGTCTACTAGACGGGAAAGCACGAGGGAGCAGCATGTTGTAGGTTTGATTGCTCCGGTGAGACGACATGGAGGCAACAAAGGGAGCGACTCAAATTGAAAACCGTTTTTTCCCCCAAAACCATTCCCAGGGTTATGCATATGGACTCGACTCGCTGGACAAGTCCCCCAGGTTTCTTTCAGAAGCTTGTTGGTGTTTATATTCAGTTTTCTTGTTAGGGCCTGATAGATGCAAATGGTCGGTTGGTAGGGTTCACAGTAGCATTGTTATGTCTCGGATCAGTCATGGCGATGATGCGATTTCACACTAAACCATTCCAAATAGTAGAAACTTGTGGAAATCTAGCAATGTGCTGTTGCGCGATGGAATGTGTCATTTAAGAGTGATGAAATCTATAGTTTTTTTTTTTGATCTGATGAAATCTGTAGTTAATCAGTGGAAGAGTGTATAAATTGCAGGTGTCTTCCATTTATGCCTAGGGAAAACTATAGACATCCTGAAGGTGATGGGTTTCTGGGCTGGTAACAACACTCGCTCGCACACCAGACCTGTGTAGGTACGCTGGGGTCACTTTGAAGTCTGAAGGTTTGGTTTATGAAGGAATAGTATATTATGCTTTTATGCAAGTGCTTGATAATTTCAGTGCGACGCACTCTTATGGTGTCGTTAGCCTAACACATGTTATGTTTAGTTTGGTGCAATCCTTTGTTCTATAACTCACACTAGGAGAGAAGAAATTAACTAATAACTGTTGATGAGCATCATACTGTGCTATTGTTTTTGGTTTTCTTGCCATGTAATTAAGTTCATTAAAAAAATTAAGTTCAGTAGAAAGGTGAATCAATCAAACTTTTTTGTACTGGGTGAGAGAGTATATTTCGCTAGGAGGCAAGGGATTAGCTTAAGAGTCTATTTCTTAACAAAACAACAAGATTTCATACCCTGTATGGACATGGATAAAAATGTATATCACGTCTGTGATGTGTTCCCAGAACCATTCCCCCTGCAGAGTAAGAAATTACAAGATATATGAGGCAGAAAATAGCCATTGGGAAGTCAAAACAAATTAAGAATGTTACCATTCGTTCCAGCTCAACCATATCTCTTTGGTCTATCAATGACTCAATTTTTGTGTATAGATATGGATTGCAAATGTGATACAGTTCTTTCATTAGACCATTTTCAATAGCCTTCAGCGGTAATAACCTATTCAGATGACTATAGGAAATAAAGTTAAAAGTTATAGCTGTTATGAGCAAGGAGTAAAAGTAGATTCTAGAAACAATAGATTCCAAAAAAGCAATACTTAGTTACTTACTGTGAGTATAGCTCAGTTAAATTAGAGGTGAACCAAGCTTCAGGTGCAAGGAATCAAAGGTCTCTACATAGAAGTGTGAAGACTATCCTATCATCATTTGCAGGATACTTAAAGTTTGATGTGTCTTTTCGCCTTGATTGGCTGCTGTCTTCAATATCAACTACCTGAACCATGTTGCAAACAATAGATTAAACTTGTGGAGGAAAGAACCAATAGAAATTGCTAGATTTTTTTATACTAGATTAGCTTACTGTTACTGAAGGATGGCGTTTGCCCCTTTACTAGACAAGGGCTTGGTTCTGAAGAAGTTTAAGTTCACGGATGACAGTGTTAAGTTTTTCCTCAGCACTAATGTCACTGCCCTCTTCCGCGGACTTAATGATTTTAGATAATTGATCGACATCACGCATTTCACACTGAAAAAGTGAGAATTATTAAAATATTGGATACTATACTGAAAAATTAGCACTATGGCATCACCTTATGTATATTGACTTACATCCATTTGTGACACATCTCCATCTTCTAACTGTAGGCAAATCCTTTCTTTTGCAGCTGAGAATGTTTTCTGAGATCTCAGAAAACATTCTCAGCTGCAAAAGAAAGGATTTGCCTACAGTTAGAATTTTTGTTCATTCTCCTATAGTGTTGGATTTTGGTTTAGTCACCTTCAATTTGTCCCATGTTGCGTGGTGTCTCCTCAGCCACTTTAGATCCGCGTCTACTATAACCGAGGTCCGTGGAAAACCTTTAGGCATGTCCCGACCAACCGCCATGTCATGAATTATGGCCTGTATGGAAATATGTTTTAGAAATATAGAAATATGTTTCAAAATATTCTTCAAGAAATATGGGCATGTTTTGGTTCTCTTTACTTACCACTAACATAAGCATATTTCCATAAAGAGAATGGAGTATGCCTTTGTTAAGGTTCTTGATGGCCTGAATCAAATACCTGAGTCCAAAGCCACGCCTATTGTACTTGTTCATCTCATCAAGACTAGAGACATATTTCAGGAATCTTGCATCCACATTTTGTGAACTGTTGGAGCATAAGATACAGCACAGCACAATGGACGCGTAAGTCGAGCATGTGATTTCCTTTTCTGCCTCTTTGACATGATTTTGGAACTTTTTGACATGTGGACTCCTGCTTCTTCCATCAACAGTACGATCGGAGATATGGGTTTTCTGGCGGATGGGTTTGCTAGTATATTTGTCACTCAGAAGTTTGCCAATGTCAATTGGTACTTCTTCCCCTTCATTCTTCAAGCCCGTCACCATTTCTATCACATTTGCCAGCTTAATCTTTACTTCTCTATTCTCCCCTAACTCCAGTTCTCCTGTTTCTCGGTTCACTCTATGAACTAAATAACTAGCGAAATTCTCTGGTATGCTTTCTTTCTTGACCTTTATTCCCAACGCGGTGGCAAATGGTGATTTCTTCACTTCATCTTGCATACCAGGACTCAGAGATTTATTCAAATTGTCAAATGATCCTGGGGACGCCTCTATGCTTGAAATGGGGGTATGGTTTATCAAAACTTTCTTTCTTGGGTCGACCCATCTTTTTGGCTTCCTTGACTTTGGGTCCTTCCATGCATCCTAATTTGGTCAAATAGAAGAAATTTGAATGCAGCCTCACAGCGAGATAAATTAATATCAATGTACATGTAACAATACCATGAACAATAACATGTATATAAACTAAATGATAAATCATCTAAATCATAAACAGAGTATCTATGACAGTCTATAAGATTTTTAGTGTTACTGTCATGTATGGCGGTCTGCAAGATTTAAAACTGACAAACCACAAGCCAAGAACAAGAATGGATAACTTAGCTAAACAATTATGGGTCATTTCAGTGGTAATGGGTAGGTAACTTCACTGACATGAGTAATTTAGTTGATCAAGAATGGGCCATTTCAGTTCAAATGAGTGGGTATTTTAGCGGGTCATTTCAGGGGAAATAACTTTATCAGCTGATACAACTCAGCTGGCAGCCCATCTGGGTCAGGAGCCGGTTTCTTGCAATGAAATAGGGAGCTGCAGGCTCCTTAATTCGAAAAAAATACGTACCTGATGATGCTTCAGTTGAGGCGGAAGAGCACGGGCGCTTGATCCCTGCAAGTTCGCGCGAGCAGCCGCTGGGAATTTGGGAGGCCCTCGCCTCCGGCTCTAATGGGGCTTTTGATTTGCGCTTGCGGCCGCGATTTTGGCCATCCTCCGCCGCCTGGTCTTGTGTGTGTGTGTGGGGGGGGGGGGGTGGTTCGCCAATGACCCTTCTCGATCTGCGCAAGCCCATCGATCGACGAGCGAGCGAGCGCAGTACCGATCGACTAAAGCCAGACGACGAGTTGGACTGCGGCGGTGGTTGACCGCCACTACCGGTGGCGGAGTGAGGCTGGGCGGCTTGCGCAGATCGAGAGGCGAACCACCGCCCACAAGACCAGGCGGCGGAGGATGGCCAAAATCGCGGCCGGAAGTGCAAATCAAAAGCCCCACTAGAGCCGGAGGCGAGGACCTCCCCAATTCCCAGCGGCTGCTCGGGCGAACTTGCATGGATAAAGCACCCGCGCTCTTCCGCCTCAACCGAAGCATCATCAGGTACGTATTTTTTCAAATTAAGGAGCCCGCAGCTCCCTATTTCAATGCAAGAAACCGGCTCCTGGCCCAGATGGGTTGCCAGCTGAGTTGTATCTACTGATAAAGTTATTTCCCCTGAAATGACCCGCTAAAATACCCACTCAGTTGAACTGAAAATGGCCCATTCTTGATTAGCTAAATTACTCATGTCAGTGAAGTTACGCACCCATTACCACTGAAATGACCCATGATTGTTTAGCTAAGTTATCCATTCTTGTTCTAGGCTTGTGGTTTGTCATTTTTAAATCTTGAAGACCGCCATACATGACAGTAACACTAAAAATCTTGTAGACTGTCATAGATACTCTGTTTATGATTTAGATGATTTATCATTTAGCTTATATACATGTTATTGTTACATGTACATTGATATTAATTTATCTAGCTGTGAGGCTACATTCAAATTTCTTCAATTTGACCAAATTAGGATGCATGGATGGGCCCAAAGTCAAGGAAGCCAAAAAGATGGGTGGAACCAAGAAAGAAAGTTTTGATAAACCATACCCCCATTTCAAGCACAGATGCGTCCCCAGGATCGTAGGCAATTTGAATGAATCACCGAGTCCTGGTATGCAAGATGAAGTGAAGAAGTCACCATTTGCCACCGTGTTGGGAATAAACGTCAAGGAAGAAAGCATACCAGAGAATTTCGCTAGTTATTTAGTTCATAGAGTGAACCAAGAAACAGGAGAACTGGAGTTAGGGGAGAATAGAGAAGTAAAGATTAAGCTGGCAAATGTGATAGAAATGGTGACGCGCTTGAAGAATGAAGGGGAAGAAGTACCAATTGACATTGGCAAACTTCTGAGTGGCAAATATATACTAGCAAACCCATATCTCCAATCGTATTGCTGATGGAAGAAGCAGGGGTCCACATGTCAAAAAGTTCCAAAATCGTCTCAAAGAGGCAGAAAAGGAACTCACCTGCTCGACTTATGCGTTCATTGTGCTGTGCTGTATCTTATGCTCCAACAGTTCACAAAATGTGGACGCAAGATTCCTGAAATATGTCTCTAGTCTTGATGAGATGAACAAGTACAATTGGTGTGACTTTGGACTCAGGTACTTGATTCAGGCCATCAAGAACCTTAACAAAGGCATACTCCATTTTCTTTATGGAAATATGCTTATGTTAGTGGTAAGTAAAGAGGACCAGAAGATGCCCATATTTCTTGAAGCATATTTTGAAACATATTTCTATATTTCTGAAACATATTTCCATGCAGGCCATATTTCTTGACATGGCGGTGGGTCGGGACATGCCGAGAGGTTTTCCACGGACCTCGGTTATAGTAGACGCGGATCTAAAGTGGCTGAGGAGACATCACGGAACATGGGACAAATTGACGGTGACTAAACCAAAATCCTACACTATAGGAGAATAAACAGAAATTCTAACTCTAGGCAAATCCTTGCTTTTGCAGCTGAGAAAGTATTCTGAGAGTATTTATGTTGAGAAATATGTCAAAAATAAAGAAGGTAAAACATCTAGGTCTAAAGAAGATGGAGATGTGTCACAAATGGATTTAAGTCAATATACATAAGGTGATGCCATAGTGCTAATTTTTCAGCATAGTATCCAATATTTTAATAATTCTCACTATTTCAGTGTGAAATGCGTGATGTCGATCAATTATCTAAAATCATTAAGTCCGTGGAAGAGGGGAGTGACATTAGTGCTAAGAAAAAACTTAACACTGTCATTCATGAACTTAAACTTCTTCAAAACCAAGCACCTGTCCAGGAAAGGCGCAAATGCCATCCTTCAGTAACAGTAAGCTAATCTAGTATAAAAAAATCTAGCAATTTCTATTGGTTCTTTCCTCCACAAGTTTAATCTATTGTTTGCAACATGGTTCAGGTAGTTGATATTGAAGACGACAGCCAACCAAGGCGAAAAGACGCACCAAACTTTAAGTATCTTGCAAATGATGATAGGATAGTCCTCACACTTCTATGTAGGGACCTTCGAGGCCTTGCACCTGAAGCTTGGTTCACCTCTAATTTAATTGAGCTATACTCTCAGTAAGTAACTAAGTATTGGTTTTTTGGAATCTATTGTTTCTAGAATCTACTTTTATTCCCTTGCTCATAAGAGCTATAACTTTAACTTTATTTCCTGTAGTCATCTGAATAGGTTACTACCGATGAAGGCTATTGAAAATGGTCTAATGAAAGAAATGAAGGCTATTGAGTCATTGATAGACCAAAGAGATATGGTTGAGCTGGAACGAGTGGTAACATGCTTAATTTGTTTTGACTTCCCAGTGGCTATTTTCTGCCTCATATATCTTGTAATTTCTTACTCTAGAGGGAGAATGGTTCTGGGAACACATCACAGACGAGAGATACATTTTTATCCCTGTCCATACAGGGTGTGAAATCTTGTTGTTTTGTTAAGAACTATTAAATTTAGATGATATTTACTATCTTGTACTATGGTGATACCACTGGGGATTAGCAATATGATATCCTTCTCTGTGTTTCAGTACGAATCATTTTAGCTTGGCCGTCATATATAGGCCTCACAAGGATTTTAAAGTTGTCACTGCACTGCATCTGGACTCAATCAGTTATCTTCGGAAGAAAGTTGTTCTCCAGAATATTGAGCAGTAAGTCAGAAACATTTAGCATCTGTACTATTTGTTGTACGCTACATAAAAAAAAAGCGGCTGTAGTATTTGAAACCTTGTATATTGTGGACAGATTCTCAAGTAGATATCATCAACAGCTTGGCGCCCTAGGTAGCTGCATCATAAATACTTAAAAGAATGGGCAGTGCTCCTGTCGTGCATTTGAAAACGGATGGTTTGTTTGTTCATCACTTTGATTTTGTTATAAGTGTTACAATCTTACCTTTTTTCTGACAGGTGCCTCAGCAGGAGAATGGCTATGACTGTGGTGTCGATACTTTATATAACATCCAGAGAATGATCACTATGGGTGCCCTGATGACTTGAAGGACCTAAAGAATAAGGTTAAGGTCTTACTGGATTACATAAAGTACTTACTGAGTTACAATAAGGAATTTTATTTTTTGGTTCGTCCTAAATAAGGTTAAGGTCTTGACTGCTTGACCGCTTTGCTGCTTTCAGAGCATGGCCTGTCAATAAATGTTTTTATTATATATGCTTCTAGCTCATATATTTTCTGTCTCTTTTAATGTTAGCTCTCGAAATATTTCTATGGACGCAAAGAAATTAATGGACTCAGAGAATACATTAAATCTTTGGTTCTAGATAATAAGCTGACGTTTATAGAAGGTGGGGGGCGCTGCAAATGTAAATCTCGTTTAGACCATGCGCCCCCACCTCACGGTCCAACTCCTATTCATGAGCCAGGGCCACATGGGGCCCACAGAGGCCACCTTAGCTGGTCTCTTGTCCCTCTGGCTCCTTCCCAACGAGAAACTTCTATAAATATTTGTTTCCAATATTTTTTGTCCTCGAAAGTGGTGATTTTTTTTTAAAGTCCAAAACCATGAAAAAACATCAACTGGCAGTAGTCTTTGGATTAACTAGATGATTTCCCCGCGCGTTGTGGCGGGAATTTAAAGATTAATTCCAGATGAATTATGTATGAAGAAAATGATCTAAATCAAAAGATAATATATTTTATAATGTACAAATCTTTCATAATTGCAGTGTGTGTGAACAAAGAGTATGCATGTGGTGGATGCTTACATGGCACACTTGATGAGGTGGAGGGCTGCATGTTGAGAGAATTAGAGTTAGTGGGGGTCAACTATTTAGGAAACTAGATGATGCCCCGCGTTGCGGCGGGAACCTTGGTAAAACAGATGCATAAATAGATGCCAAAAAAAAAACTATGGCAGAAACAAATTAAGAATGCTCTTGGGATATATTTTGAAAACAATAAAGTATATGAAGCATGTCACAAAATGTTGTATAAAAAGAGAAATTTATTGGATTGTAGTCAAACGGGGTCCCATTTTTAACAAAAGTGTTTAACATGACCTACATATATTTGCTCCAACCGTCCAACGTACAAATATATGTAGGTCATGCTACAAAAATGTGTAACATGACAGTGTATACTGCGCAAGAAAATTAGTGAAACAAATCCATGCATGATTGCTAAGGTGGCATGGTTGCATGAATAGACTAGTGCATAAATTGTAACTTATAACCACATGCATGACTTCATGATGTGTCATAGTTGCATGAAGAGGAAAAATAGATAGTGGATTGCAAGTATTTAAGAACAAAAGTGTGTAACATGACCTACATATATTTGCTCCAAGCGTCCAACTTATAAATATATGTAGGTCATGCTACAAAAAAGTGTAACATGACAGTGTATACTGCACAAGAAAATTAGTGAAACAAATCCATGCATGATTGCTGAGATTGCATGATTGCATGAATAGATTATTAGTGCATAAATTGTAACTTATAACCACATGCATGATTTGATGATGTGTCATAGTTGCATGAAGAGGAAAAATAGGTAGTGGGTTGCAAGTATTTAAGAATAGAGGATAGGTTAGTCCAATAATGTGATAAAATTATGTTAAACTATGCCAAATTGACATAAAGGTAGCATGAACATATAAAAAAGTATAAATATGCACTACTAGGGAAAACCCTAGGAGTAGCACGGGGTTTTTGCCTAGCAGTAACGCGGTCGCCCGTGCTACTGCTAGGGCGCTATAGCTAAACTTTAGCAGTAACGCTGGTGTGACACGCGCTACTGCTAAATCAGTTAGCAGTAGCGTCCTTCTGTACCAGCGCTACTGCTAAGTAGTAGCAGCGTGGGCTTTACCCCGCGCTACTACTATTCATCTGTATTTCATTTCTTTTAATTTATACTGTATTTATACATCGTTATACAAATTTTGATACAGTAGCAATTAAGAGATTGTTATATCATTATGATCATGATGAGTTATTATATCATTGGGTGGAAGAAACGTGGATTAGATTCATGTGGATAGATCCAAAGTGACCAAAAGTTGGATTAGTAGGAAAACGGATTAGATTCATGTGGATGGATCCAAAGTGACCAAAAGATGGATTAGATGGATCCATCTTTTGATCTAATCCATCTTTTGGTCACTTTGGATCCATCCACATGAATCTAATCCACGTTTCTTCCACCCAATGATATAATAACTCATCATCATCATCATCATCATATTCATATAAGAACTAGCTCATCATTCTAGCACAATGTAGCACATAACTCATCATCATCATCATGATAACAACTCATCATCATAGTCATATAAGAACTAGCTCATCATTCTAGCACAATGTGTAGCACATAACTCATCATCATCATCATCATCATAGTCATAACCAACACTAGCTAATTGTTCTTAGAACATGATGAGTATGTACTACCTAAAACCTGCTACTCTCTTGAAGGTAAAATAGCATAAAATAGGTAAACCCCTGAATCTCCATTATGGAGAATACAGATCAACTTGTCTCCCATTTGTGGGCTGCGCTTGATGTTGCCCCCAAGTAGTTCCCTGCGATCATTCATAACTTTTCTCCAGTCTTTGATTGTGAGGACTTCATCTCTTTGACAAATCGTGTATGCACTGCGGTGACACGTAGGCCTACTTGGCCGTAAGCTAATAATGTTCATGTCACCTTTCATATGCATAAGATGAGGCACACAATCCGCCGGGAGTTTTTGTTGAAGAACATCATAATAACATACTTAGCAAAATGTAGTTTAGCTTAAGAAGAATGTATGCAAAAGATGCACTAGTGACATAATAGGAAAAATCTTACCATGATATCTCGATGGATGTTACCGTAGTTCAACACGTGGACTAGTGGCACGTATTGATCATAACTTGGAGGAATAAAACAACTTGTCTTAAAAGTCTCAACATCATTAATTCATGAAACAAAATGATTTATCTCCTCGCAAGTTAGTTCAGACTCGTAAGTGTAGTAGGTTTTGTCTACTACGTTCCATACATTTCTTGAAGAATGGAAATAAGTTGTCAATGGAAATAAGCTGTCAACTGTTTTTAAATAAACAATATAAATTATTTAATAAATATGTTTGAGAACTCACATAGAGGTAGAACTGGAAGCGTATCAACATCAACCCAAATATCGATATTATCTTTGATGTCATCTTCAGGACGAATATCTAAGGTGACATGCATAACCTCCTCAAAACCATACACCTTGCATAGTGCTATCCAATTCGAGCAACCAAAATGGGAGTAGGTCACCGCATTGTATAGCTTTACGGCAAAAGCGTAACCATGTTGGGTCCTGAGGTGAACTCTCTTTGTCTCATTATTCTCATGATCTTCGAAATGCAGCTTCTTCAAGACATAACGTCTTGCATGGTTGGGGATGCACTAGTCGAATTGTAAAAAACGGAAATTACATGTTGAAGAAGCAGAAGTCATGCTTAATTACAAAAAAAGACTTGTCGTCGTTGCGTACCGTACAAACATCGAAGGTCTCGTCGAGCTTAATACTGAAGCGCCGACCGTCTTCCAGGTGAGGCTTGTCGCACAGACCCCGGTCGTCGCCACAGTAGTCGCACTCAGGGATCCTATCGTCGTCAGACATTTCCTGTGTTCATAATTCAAAGATTAAAAATCGATCGACGGCAATTACCATGAAACTCAACACACAGATCACTATTCAGCACGGGTTGACTTTCGGTCCATCGAGTCTTCCTTGCTACACTCTCATCTCATGTGGTGTATATGGTGGGCACTCCCTCTCTGATATTGCGACCGTCGGTGATGGTCACTCCTCCCTTCGTTCCCGAGTGCATTATACCAAAATGTCTAGCACACGGGAACGAAGGAGAAGCGACCCCCATGACAACAGTCGGGATTCTTCCTCTCTGATATTTCGACAGTATATGGTGGACACTCCCTCATCACAGATATTTCGACCGTCGGTGATGGTCGCTTCCCCTCCTTCTCTCGTGCATTACCAAGGTATATCACGAGAAGAAGGAGAGGAAATGACCCCCATGACAATAGTCGGCATCCTTCCTTCAAGAACAGACTGAAAGTCACTCAAGGAGCATCGACAGACTGAAAGCCAACCCGTTACATATATGGAGCAATGACATAAAAAAAATGGCCTATGTTCTGTCGGAATGTTGATTAATTCCCGTTCCGGCAAATCACGGGCACTCGATATTTCCTACTTTCTAGCACAAGTCATGCCAAAATTCACGAAAAATTTCGGCATGACCTTTGCTAAAATAGGACATATCGAGCGCCTGAAATTTGCCGGAACGGAAATGAATCAACATTCCGGCAAAACATAGGCCACTCGGAGGTGTTCCCTGCAAAATGCATCCATGCATCCATTTTGTCGGCTTTTTTGAAAATGAAACAAAAGTGCAACAATCAATAATGCATCCATCCATCTAACCATCCATCTAGCAAACATACATCCATCCACATATATATTAAAAAAAACTGAACCTAAAACTAAACAGAGAGGAGAGGGAGGTGCTCACGGTGGGCAGGACGGGGCCGAGCGGGAGAGGGAGACGCGACACGAGAAATCCTGCAACACCATTCATAAAAAAAATCCTAGCGTCACATTTTCATTTCATAAAAAATACAAGCCTCACATTTTCAATTCAACATGGTTGGATTTTACTTCTCCCAATTTGATTCCTAATAAACCCTAAAATTTCTACTATCTACAATTTGATTCCTAAACCTTAGAAAAATTCTACCAACTAAATTTAGTAAACTACAAACTATAAAATAAAAAATATAAACTATAAAGTAGAAACTATAAACTAATTCAGTAAACTAAAACCTAGAAACTAGAAACTAAATTAGTTAAATTAGGGAGCTAGGAGGGAGGAGGTGCGGCGACTGGAGAATGCAGGAGGGAGGGAGGAGAGAGGAGGAGGAGGGAGGAGGGGCGGCGGCTGGAGGAGGGAGGAAGGGCGAGGAGGGAGGAGGAGGAGGGGCGGCCGGTGGCTGGAGGAGGAGGGAGGAACAGGGGCGGCTGGAGGAGGGAGGAGGGAGGAAAAGGGGCGCCTGGAGAAGGTTGGAGGGAGGAGGAGGGAGGAGGGAGGAGGAGGAGGAGGAGGAGGAGGAGGAGGAGGCTTACCGAGGCCGGGGGATGGCGGTGACGACGGCGGCAATGCGCCGACGGCAGCGACGGCAGGAGGAGGAGCGACGGTGAGAGAGTGAGGACAGGGACAGTGAGGAAAGGGCGGGACGAGGATAAGGCTGGCTTAGCAGCAGCGCGGGTCAGGGCCCCACGCTACTGCTAAACACATTAGCTGTAGAGCGTGTTCCATACAGGCGCTGCTGCTAAGTGGGGACGGGCAGCTGGGCCCGGGCGGGTCACAGTAGCAGCGTGGGCCTCGGGCCGGCGCTACTGTTAATGTGTTTAGCAATAGCGCTTGTCTATGACCCGCGCTGCTACTATGGCCAGCCCATGGGGCACGGCGGGGCCCACTTATTAGTAGCGCTCCTTTGCAGCGCCAGCGCTACTGCTAATTCCAACCTGCAGCGCGTCTTCTGTGCCCGCGCTACAGTTAAATAATAGTAGCGCGGCCCACCAACCCCATGCTACTCTTAATCCTCGTATTTCCTAGTAGTGATGCTTGAGATATATCATCATTCCCAAGCCGAATCCTTCTTTTTTGACGCCAAAATACAACTTTATGCAGAATGTCTATGATATTGGCGAAGTTTGTTGATTTAGACGGTTGGACATAAGAGCATCTCCAATAGAAGATGTAAATTTGAAGATGTAAAAGTAGGTGTTGTATAATTTACATCACCAAAAAGTAGTTTTTACATCTCCAAAAAAGAACGAACTCCAACAGATGATGCAAAACGGAGATGTAAAAGTGGAACTCCAACAGGTGATGTAAACTGCAGATGCAAAACCGACCGGCCGCCGCGCGGCTGCTATTCGGCTACTGTTCATCTGCGGCCGGCCACATTTGCACATCAAATTTTCATAATTGTAGCAACAAAAGTGCATCATCGATCATAGTTTTAAATTCTACAGGCAAAAGTCAATTGTCTCAAACGAAGTTGTTGGTCCAACAAATGAAAATGCACATAGACATCACTCAATTTGCGTCCTCTCCGTTCTCACTAGTGCCATTGTCGACGGTGGTCTCTGTAGGAGATATGCCCTAGAGGCAATAATAAATGTTATTATTTATCCCCGTGTTCCTAATTGTGTTTATGTTCCATGCTATAACTGCTATGGTTCTCGAGTCTGCAATAACCACGAGGCTCGAAGGAAGACTCATATGCACGTGCGGTATAATAAACGGTAAAATGTATTCCTAGTCTGGCCTCTAAGACTAGCTCAAGTGTTGCATGATGGTTCTGTTTTTCTGATCATGGGCATGACTATGCCAGCAACTTTGAGGGCACATTGTTAGAAGAACACTTGTGTTGAATCGACCCGATTGATGTTATGCTATGAGATACATTCATCACGAGTTAATGGTTAATAACATAGAGAAAGTTAACGTTTGCATAATTCCTTAGACCATGAGAGTATCGAGTTTCTTCATGCTTGCTTCATGAACTTTGGGGTTTCTTAAACGTCATCCGTAAATGGGAGGCTATGACGGCGACTTACGGGTTCATGGAAAAGTATGTCAAGGGACTTGATAACTCACGATTGGGATTTGCTCCTCCGATGATGGAGTGATATTCTTTGGGCCCTCTCGGTGTTACGGTATCCATCATCGTCTGGCCAGACACATTAGGATTTGATCACAAGGATGCCGGAACACGGGAACGAGAAAAGAGAACAAAACCGGTAACGAGGTAACTGGCATAGTGGACAAGTGTTGATCCACGGGGATGTCGATAAATCTCACCTCGGGTTTTTGTAACATATCGCAAAGCAACAGGAATAGCACACGACAACTGGAGGTTCGCTCGAATATTTATTCGTGTGGGTATAGGGGTCAATATGGGTGTCCACGGCTCCAATGTTGATCATTGATCGGAAAGTGTTCCAGGTCATGTCTATTCTTCACCGAACCTATAGGGTCACACGCTTAAGGGTCATCTATCTGCTGAATCCTAGACAAGGAGTCTGATAGAACGTCACCGGAAAAGTTTCGGAGACAACAGAAAAGTTCCGGAGAGAGAACACCGGAATAGCTTCGGTAAAACTAAAAAGTTGTTTCAGGGTATACCATTAGGTCAAATTGGTTTCGGCACACGCCTGGAAATTCTTGGAGGGTGCTAGAATTGTTCTGGAAACTTCTGAAATTTTTCCGGAGAAAAAACCCGGAAACGTTCCGGAGCTACCGGAACCGCTTTGGTTGCTTTTCGCAGATGAAAATCACTAATGCGGAATTGTTTTGGAATGCTTCCAAAATGATTTTAGTGGGTACTGGAAATGTTCTAAGACCTACAGAAATATTTTTGGATTTAACGGTCGCGGAAAAATGTTTTCGTGAATAGTGAAAAGCACTTTTTGGTTACTTTATGGAAAGCCACCTTATAGGGCTTTTCCCAAATGGCTTCTAGAAGGACTTGGGGACTAAGGAACCCCCTTTGGGGGGGACCCACTAGGGGGTGGCCGGCCATGGTGAGGCTCCTCCACGGGGCCCCACTTGCCCTCTTACCTTCCCCTTTATGCCCTTGTGGAGAACTCCATTCATGGGCATTTTGAGGTTTTGGAATGCCACCCTACCCGTTGGGATTTCCTATAAATAGAGGTGGAGAGGTGCTCTCCACACTCACTCTTTCTCACATACAAACGCCATGCATGATCTGGTCTTCTCTCTCCCTCCCCGCGAAATAGTTTCGTAGAGCCGAAAGGCTGTCTGGGTTCCGGTGGGAACTAGTTCTGGACGGCGAAGCCCTGCCGGATAGATGACACCGTATGTGTTCAACCCCGTAGAGAGGTCGTAGGTTCGATCTTTTTGCCCGAGGGGCTGTTCAAGAGTGCCTCCCGAAGGGCTGTCCGAGTGACCGTCCGAGTTTCTGTGAGTGCCTCCCAAAGGGCTGTCCGTGACACCGTCCGGGGGACTGTCCGACCGCCTCCCGAAGGGCTGTCCGAGGGACTGACGAGGGAGTACATCCTCGCGGTTGGGAGGTTGTAAATCCTAGCTGCGGGGATCTGCACCGACGATCTACATCGACTCTACTTCCGCTGCGCTACGAGTCGGTAATGATCAGATCAAACCTTGTATGCATCTCCATAGTGATCCTGGGCGTGCTCGTTGTACCGAATTTTTTTAGTGTTCTGTCGCGTTCCCCTACAGTGGCATCATGAGCCGTGCTATGCGTAGATGCAGGTTACGATCTAGAATACATAGTGATGTATGGGTGTTGCATAATATAAGTTTGGAGTAGATGAGATCTATTGCTGAAAATTATTTGTGCGGGTAGCAGATAAAATCTGTTACCCGATGTTCTTGTTGCTTCCCTAAAATTTACGTATTTCTGATCTTGATAACGGCATGGTGGAGTTTCAAAGTTCTGGCAATCCGCGATCCTGATTGATCAACGAAGTGCTAACAATTCATTGAATTCCACGATAGTTAAAAGAAAGATGAAATTTCGCAGATGAAAGGGCAATACAGATATGATCTGCACGGGGGTCATGCATATGACGATGTTCAGTATGGGGCTCGAGATTTTATTATCTTGTGTTTCATACACCCCGCAAAGTTAATCTAGCGACTTGAATAATCATACTTGATGATAAACGTTGGTAGCTGCGGCTTGGTTGAAACCTTAGAAGCCACGTAAAATAAAATCTTGCATAAACCGATTAGAGGCATCTAACTTGGTTTTGCAGGATGTGCATGTGATGTGGTATAGCAGTTCTCATATTTAATTTGATTATGTATGAGATGACTATATAATGTAAAAATTAACATGACCTGCGTGTCATGATTCGGCATGATGGCTAGAGCCATATGATTGTCACTTTAATGACCTGCGTGTCAATATTAAGTAATGCACTTATTTTATTAGCTATAGAGATAACAATATTATCTGGTGCATCGACAAGGTGGTGGCAATCTTCGCGAAGGTGAACACCGACGCGAATGCCGAAGATGAAGAAATTAAAGACTTCTCCGTCAGAAAGGGCTATACCATATCATGCTATTATGAATTTCCTGAGATGTTTATCTCTTATGATGCACCCTTTTGATTGCGCGGTAGTCGCTTTTTATTAGGGTGATCTCTCACTTAAAATATCAAGTAGTTAGTGCTCTCCCAAGTGTAGCACCGTCACAGCATCTTTCCTTTCGGGGTGCGCCATGGATGCATGGGTACGAACGATTGTACGGGTGTAAGGCGGGTGAGGTCAGACCTCGTAGCAAGATCACTTGGTTTTCTTGACGTTCATGGCAGGATCGTCCTGAGCTCGGAACACACGCATTGAAAGATGAACAAGAGTCACATAGAGATGTGATCGGCAAGTTGGCCTACCGATTAAAATTCCCGTCATGAGATGATGATTCTATGGCGATGAATTGAGATATGGATCTTGTATCACTCACAATCAATTATGAGAGATATTGATCTGAGTGGGAGTGCACTATAGAATTAACTTGTTTAATTCTCAGTGCAATTAATTATGGACACTGTCTAAAGTGTGATTTGCATAATAGTTGTAGAATAATGGCTCGCGTTTCCACCTTCCCTTTTGAAATTGAATAAGTTGTTAAATATCTGGTTAAAACTTTACGGCTGGTAACGTAATGTGAGGATTGTCCTCAAGAGTGCCGAGAAGGACTTTGTCCTATCGCATGCTTTTGGTATTATCCCGCTAATGCTATGGATGATGTGACTCTCGTCCTTCGATCCAAAAGCTAGAATTCTGTTACGGTCAAGTGCAATATGTTTGCTTCCATGAGACCCAAACTTCAAAAGTTTGGGATAGCTATGTGATATTCATGGAACTGAAAATTAGTTTCAGATACAAACAAAGGCTAAAAGATATGGGATATCCAAAGAAATGTTTGTTTTGCAAAGTATTAGTAAAGTGCTTACTGGGCATTTGACTGATGAGAGAGGGATCTAGAAGAACACCTGTCATATGATGAAGGTGAATAAAACAACAACTAAAAGAGAAAGGAAATGTCCAAAGGGTATTAGTGCGACTTACACACCTAGGAAGTCCGGGGCTAACGTCACTCTTAAAGTTGGGTGCTTCTTCTGAGAGTAGGAGAAATACTGAAAGTTAAACTGTTAGAAGTATAAAGGCAAAAAGAAAGAAGACTGGAATGTCCAGCTCATGTATGAAAGTCATACAAGTTATTCATGTATAGAAGGCTGGTCAAAGAAATAGTTCTTGGGAATTATGATTAAATTGTTAGTCCGTAATTATTGGGTATTGTGAGTTGATCACAAAGATACCCGCTCGATTGCATTCTGTTGCGACTCGATGCAAGAACTACTACGGCCTGAAAGACTTGCGGGAGTGAGGTTTAGATACGCGCTGGGAATATAGTAAATGTTACTATACCTTCCATCAGTGTATTACCGTCTGTATTTATTTTCATAATTCATTTAGAGTTTTACACACTCTAGCCCATTGCATAAGGTATCTTGCAAGAAGGTTGTTCATAAGAGAATTTTTGATGTTCGGTGTTATGAATAACATAAGGGCCATACTTTCATTATGAATGAGACACTACCAGAATTTGGTTTTTTCGTGACGGCCCAAGACATTTGTGAAGGGCCCGAGGCCTCTTTCAGGAAAGAAGTGGGTTCCCGACGTGGATGGGCCGCCGAAGCGAAAAGATCGAGTCAATCCTGAAGGGCCCGATAATAACCTTCAGGAATTCACGTAACCGTCAGGAAGGGCAGTGCGACATTCGTGAAGGATGCCAATCCACGTCGCGAATGACTTTGCTGCGCACGTACGTGACGGTGCACCAGCCTTCTAGAATGTGCACGTGAAAATCTCAGCCCAAATTTTCGCTTGGAATGGAATAACGCGCGCGATTTTGCCGCTCCAGGAGAATTTTCGCGCGGATTGTGGGTCGCTCCTGACGTGGTTGGGCCCAACGTCACGAACGAGCGGGTCAAAATCCCTAAAGACTAGTCTTCCTCCGTCGTCCCCATCCCATCTCACTTGCATCTCGCCGCCGCTCCTACCAATCCCGCCATGGACGCCGCCTCCTGTCCGCCGCCGCGGCCGCCGCACCCACACCCGGCACTTGAGCTCACACACGCTGCCTCCCCCACTCCACCAGCGCCGTGTCCCTCCCCATCTAGGGCCGCCCCGTTGCTGGGCATCCACTCGAGCGCGCCGCCAACATCCACAATCGACCGGCCCCTCCCTCGCCGGCCAGCACTACACCGGCGACGTCAAGCCGCTCCTAGCCGCCTCATCCCCATCTACCGGCCCCCCTCGTTGTCCAGCAGCGCCGCCCCGTCGACGTCCAGCAGCCCACCTCTACGTCCAGCCACTGCAGTGCCTCTTCATTGACAGGTACAATGTCTACTCTTCCACTTGTCTTAGTTGCTGGAGTATTAGAAGTCGATGATCCAGTTTCAATTTATATTTCCGTCTATTTGCTCATGTTTCCCGAGTTACCTGTGGAGTATAGCGATCACTAAAGTATTTTGTGTTCTCAGATCTGTCTTTTTGAAGGTCAAGTAACTATGGATCTGTCTTTTTGAAGGTCAAGTAACTGTGGATCTGTCTTTTTGGAGGTCCAGTGACTATGGATCTGTCTTTTGGAGGTCAAGTGACTAACAGAACATGGAAGAATGACCATGGGGAGGAGTTTCTCCTTGCCAGCAGCAAGGTATACCATGCCTTCTTTTCATATATATGGTATCATGTGTCTAACTGTTATGTGGGTAACCATATGTGCACATGTTCAATAAATCATGCTCGGTGTGTTTGGCGGCATCCTGGGACCTCTAAATTATTCATGTGAATACCACCTTGCTTCAGATGCCATTCTTTTTATGTCCCTGTTATACCTGATTGGAGTATGATTTTTTGCATTTAGTCGTTGCAAAATAGATCTCATGTCTGCATTACCGGTTCTTTTTCCTAATTGCTTCTTATTGTACCACCCAGTTGAAGTTGAACAATTCTAGCTGAATTATACTGAGCCCATCCTTTGCATTTCTCTTGTGCTAATTGTGTTATATATTACACTGCGGTCCTCGTCATAATTACATTTATCCAAGCCAGAAACTATTGGTCGTCCTCTTCCGCGTTCACCAATTAAACTTGATGACCTATATGTTACATAGGTTTTGTTCTGGCAAGTGGTATTCAATCTCATCCGATTTTTGAGTGTGGGCTGTTTGTTTAAACAACATTTTCTCTTATGTAGGTAAAGCAGACTGGACCTGCAGCAGCAATAAAGATGAACAATTACAAGTTCCTGCACCTTTGTCCTATATTCAAAACTACAACAAATTGTTTCTTCCATGATCAGTAAAGCTGAAATAATGAGTCCATCCTTTGCATTTCTCTTGAGCAAATTGTAGATCGTAGCAAGTTCATTTATTTACTCTCTATAATGTGCAAGTTCATATAGTTTTATTGCCTGTATAATGGATTTCTTTCCTACTAGCATGTGCACCTACTTGCTGCTAGCATATACACCTACTTGCTGCTGTATATACACCTATTTGCTGCTAGCATATATGATTTACATGTTACCGGTAGCAAATTTATGTCAAAGTGAGATTTATGCGCACTTCCTAATAGTGTGTATGCTATAATATTGTACTTTTGTCATCTTATTTGTGTGGACTTTCACATTTTTTCATTTCTTCATCATTTTAGGTGTGCTTCACTCACCTAAACTTATTTCAGTTCCTCGGTACTGTGTGGGACATGCCATATGCTCCTGGACCATTTTTCACACAAGCACAAGTGGCGCTCCTCAAAAGTTACTTACAGCAGGACATTCTAGATCCACATCCATGAGACTCTCACTTTTTTGCGTCCATCAGCGCATTGCTGTATCCAAGTTTGCATGCAGCTGCCATTGTCGCAGACACCAAGCTATTCTCAGTTTATGATGGTATGTTACGACCGTCCTTGATGTCAAGGATCGGCCCTTGCTGGTGCCCTCTCACTTTGTCGCGCCCATCGGCACATTGCTGGATCCATGTTTGAATGCAGGCTCCCATTGTTGCAGACACCAAGCTATTCTCAGGCTATGATGGGATGTTAATGCTTTAGCTGTTAATATAGGACTCAAATAGAGTGTCTTGTGGACTTACCTTCATATGACGAAGTATAGTGGCAGCTCCTGTCAAGTTAAGCATTTTGTGAATTGTGTATTGGATGTGATGTTGTGAAGATTGAGATATCAATAGATGATATCAATAGATGTATTGTGATTTTGTGAATGAATGGGTTTTGACGTATTTGTTTGTGCATTAATATGAATGGCTGCGACAAATGTCTGTTATTTTTCATCTATTCTTTTGTACTGAATTTTGAATAATGTGTCGAATTGTGGGTTGCTAGTCATTCCTGAAGGTGATCCTTGATCAGCTACAAACTGTCAGGACCATGTTTTTTTCCTGATGGTCAAGTTCCTGACAGCTGTTCCTGATGATTGTGCCGTCAGGACATAGACTTCCATTGGCTCAGCGAGGCTGTCAGGAAACGCCGTCAGGAATGTTGTTCCTGACGGTTACCTTCAGGAATGCTGGACGTTCCTGACAAGCTATTGCTGACAGGAAATTCCTGACGGTTTGTGATGATTCCTGACGGAATTGGCTCGTTCCTGACAGTTTCTGGCCGTCAGGAAAAAGTCTGTTTGGGGTAGTGAGATGTATGTTATGAATATTGATAATAATACATTACCTCTGTATTTACTTTCATAATTCATTTTAGAGTTTTACACACTCTATCCCATTTGCATAATGTTTGTTACAAGAGTGTTGTTCATAAAAGAACAATTGTTGTTCAGTATTATGAATAACATAAGGGCCATACTTCCATCAGGGATGGGATGTATGTTATGAATATTTATGGTAACCTGATACATCCATAACACTGACGCTAAGTGTCGCAAGACTAAAAGAATATCACACATGTGTGGCACTGCATTTGGTCACATTGGAGAAACCCGCATGGAGAAATTCCATAATGATGGATTTTGAAGTCGTTTGATTATGAATCATCTGACACTTGCAACTTTCCTCTGAAAAGTGAAGTGATTGAAATACCGTTCACAGGCCATAAGGAACGAGCAACGAACTTATTGGTGATCATACATTTTGATGTATGTAATCCGATAAATGTTGTTGCTAGCAGTGGATTTATCTATCTTCAGAAATGACTCAAGTAGATATATGGATATTTACTTGATGAGACATAAGTCTGGATCTTTTGAAGTCATTCAAAAGGTTTTCAAAATGAAGTAGGAATTATTGTAACAAGAAAATTATGTTTCTACAATTAGATTGCAGAAAGGAATATTAGAGTTACAAGTTTAGTGAATGCCTGATGAGTTGTGAAAAGAATTTCATAACTTACACCTCCCGGAACACCACTGTGAGTGGAATGTCCGTGAAGATGTAATCAAACCATTTATGACATGGTAAGATTAAATATGACATAAATCAATTTGCCATTATCCCTTTTAATGTCATGCTTTAGAGACAGCGGCTTTTACACTGAAAAGAGCGCCATCAAATCTGTTGAAATGATGCCATGGTATGGTAACCCCAACCATGTTATGTCTTTTCTTAACATTTGGAATATGGGTCTTGTGTAAAATATTTACAAACCTATTCCAAATTAGACAAGTGCTACTTTGTAGGTTATCCTAATTTATTGGGTATTCCTCCCTCACTGTACCGAGGCAAAAATGTTTGCCACAAAGAACGGTGTGATTTTGAAGAAAATGTTTCTTGCAAAAGGTGAGTGGGAGGACTGTGCAACTCGACGAGATAACAATATCTTCGTCATCAGGTGAAAGGAAAGAAACCTTGGAAGCAATTCCAGAGTTTCCTACTGTGACTGATACGGAAGTCTCTACAATAAAATGTATGGACTTCGGTCGAACTTGCAGCTGAACCACGTAGGCAAGACTCGTGCAAACCTCTCAGGTGCGCTAACGAGATATTGTTGTTGGATAATAGTATACCTACGATACACAAGGAAGCGATGATGTGCCCTGACTCCGGAATTGGCTAAAAGCCAATATAATCCGGGATAGTTTCCATATAAATGATTCAAGATTATATCTTGATAAACCCTTCGGAAGACTTAGAGTCTAACAAACATTAATGGAACTATAAACTGATGTGGATAAAATGTTTTATCCATAAAGCTCGACATGTTGCAATAACAAATTCAAGGAGTTGACTATGATGAGATTGTCTCACCATAGCGATGTTTAAAGTCTGATTGGGTTAAACTAGCAATTAACACATATTTCAATCATGAGATATGTAACATGGATGCCAAAAAGATTTCCATAAAATGGAAATGCTACCTAGGACTTGCATGTGATACAGTCCAAGGTGTTTTGTCAGTCCAGAGGATGCTAGTGAGTATGCAAACTTCAGAGTTCCAGCAATGGACATAAGAGAGCAAAATGGAGTTGGAATCTTCGTTTTTGATGAAATAGTCAAAAGAGTTTGATTTCATCAATGGATAACGAAGATGCTTGTGGTTACAAGAAAGTAAGTGGGAACATAATAATATTTCTAAAAACCTTGTGTGCTTGACACATTGTTGATTGGAAATAATATAAATTTCTTGGCACGAATTAGGACTTCATTGAAAAATAGTTTTTTTTATGAAGTGCTTGGGCTAAGTAGCCTTGATATTAGGCATTATTATTTACGGAGATAGTATTGCCTGATTGGGCTAAGCCAAAATACATATTGACAAGATACTAAAATAGTTTAGCATTAAAAACGCCAAGGAGTGATTCTTGCCGAAGTCACATGGAAGGAGTTTTTGCAAGACTCGGTGTCCCAAAACACTAATGAGCAAAATACATGATGGAGATTCCACACACTCTTGTGTTTGGATTAATCATGTATTCCATGGTATGTAAAACAACCGGATATGTCCGATACTCCCAAGCTGTTGCGAGTATAGATACCATAGTGATCAAAGTACTGAACATAGGACAACAGTGAAAAATGTCATTGAGTACTAAAGTAGCACTGATGACATGTTTTCTCGCAAGCAGAGATTATGAAGTGCTCGTTGTAAGTAATTACATCGATACAGAGTTCATCAATGCTCCATGCGATTTTCGATTTAAGTTAAGGGTTTTGTGTAATACACGATATGGTGGCACGGTAGTTGGAAATTGTTCCAAACAGGTTACTGTGGCGAATTCTATAACAAAGGCTAAGTATTTTGACGCTTTAGAAACGACAAAGAACATGTTGAATCATATAGTTCATTCATGAACTTAGTATGGTTCCAAGATGGCTTTGGTCAATGGGACACTATTGCAGATAGTTGCTCCATAGCTTAGTCTGAGGAATCAAGGTTTGACCTATGATTCACATATATACAAAACCAAGTCCACACGAAATATGAATTTTGTGAAAGAGTGAAAACGCGAGGATATGCAAAGATACACACGGAGCTGAAGTTGTCAGATCCGTTGGACATCAGGCTATACCACAAGCGAAGCATGTTTACACCGGTATGCCATAGGTGTGAAGTGCGTTAGCATTGACTAGATTATTGACTCTAGTGCAAGTGGGAGTCTGTAGGAGATATGCCCTAGAGGCAATAATAAATGTTATTATTTATCCCCGTGTTCCTAATTGTTTTTATGTTCCATGCTATAACTGCTATGGTTCTCGAGTCTGCAATAACCACGAGGCTCGAAGGAAGACTCATATGCACGTGTGGTATAATAAATAGTAAAATGTATTCCTAGTCTGTCCTCTAAGACTAGTTCAAGTGTTGCATGATGGTTCTGTTTTCCTGATCATGGGCATGACTATGCCAGCAACTTTGAGGGCACATTGTTAGAAGAACACCTGTGTTGAATCGACCCGATTGATGTTATGCTATGAGATACATTCGTCACGAGTTAATGGTTAATAACACAGAGAAAGTTAACGTTTGCATAATTCCTTAGACCATGAGAGTATCGAGTTTCTTCATGCTTGCTTCATGAACTTTGGGGTTTGTTAAACGTCATCCGTAAATGAGTGGCTATTACGGCGGCTTACGGGTTCATGGAAAAGTATGTCAAAGGACTTGATAGCTCAAGATTGGGATTTGCTTCTCCGACGATGGAGAGATATTCTTTGGGCCCTCTCGGTGTTACGGTATCCATCATCGTCTGGCCAGACACATTGTGATTTGATCACAAGGATGCCGGAACACGGGAACGAGAAAAGAGAACAAAACCGGTAACGAGGTAACTGGCATAGTGGAAAAGTGTTGATCCACGGGGATGTCGATAAATCTCACCTCGGCTTTTTGTATCATATCACGAAGCAACAGGAATAGCACACGACAACTGGAGGTTCGCTCGAATATTTATTCGTGTGGGTATAGGGGTCAATATGGGTGTCCACGGCTCCGATGTTGATCATTGATCGGAAAGTGTTCCGAGTCATGTCTATACTGCACCGAACGTATAGGGTCACACGCTTAAGGGTCATCTATCTGCTGAATTCTAGACAGGGAGTCTGATAGAAAGTCACCGGAAAAGTTTCGGAGACAACGGAAAAGTTCCGGAGAGAGAACACCGGAATAGTTTCGGTAAAACTGAAAAGTTGTTTCAGGGTATACCATTAGGTCAAATTGGTTTCGGCACACGCCTGGAAATTCTTGGAGGGTGCCAGAATTGTTCTGGAAACTTCTGGGATTTTTCTGGAGAAAAAACCCGGAAACGTTCCGGAGCTGCCGGAACCGCTTTGGTTGCTTTTCGCAGATGAAAATCACTAATCCGGAATTGTTTCGGAACGCGTCCAAAATTATTTTAGTGGGTACTGGAAATGTTCTAAGACCTACAGAAATATTTTCGGATTTAACGGTCGCGGAAAAATGTTTCCGTGAATAGTGAAAAGCACTTTTTGGTTACTTTATGGAAAGCCACCTTTTTGGGCTTTTTCCCAAAGGGCTTCTAGAAGGACTTGGGGACTAAGGAACCCCCTTTGGGGGGGACCCACTAGGGGGTGGCCGGCCATGGTGAGGCTCCTCCACGGGGCCCCACTTGCCCTCTTACCTTCCCCTTTATGCCCATGTGGAGGACTCCATTCATGGGCATTTTGGGGTTTTGGAATGCCACCCTACCCCTTGGGATTTCCTATAAATAGAGGTGGATAGGTGCTCTCCACACTCACTCTTTCTCACATACAAATGCAATGCATGATCTGGCCTTCTCTCTCCCTCCCCGCAAAATAGTTTCGTAGAGCCGAAAGGCTGTCTAGGTTCCGGTGGGAACTAGTTCTGGACGGCGAAGCCCTGCCGGATAGATGACACCGTATGTGTGCAACCCCGTAGAGAGGTCGTAGGTTCGATCTTTTTGCCCGAGGGGCTGTTCGAGAGTGCCTCCCGAAGGGCTGTCCGAGTGACCGTCTGAGTTTCTGTGAGTGCTCCCGAAGGGCTGTCCGTGACACCGTCCGGGGGACTATCCGACCGCCTCCCGAAGGGCTGTCCGAGGGACTGACGAGGGAGTACATCCTCGCGGTTGGGAGGTTGTAAATCCTAGCTGCGGGGATCTGCACCGACGATCTACATCAACTCTACTTCCGCTGCGCTACGAGTCGGTAATGATCAGATCAAAGCTTGTATGCATCTCCATAGTGATCCTGGGCGTGCTCGCTGTACCGATTTTTTTTGTTTTTTTGTTGTGTTCCCCTGCAGTCTCATCATTATCAACGGCTTCTTTCTCGACATGTTCTTGTGTTGAAGTCTCGTTGCCGCGAACTCCACCGGAAGCACCTTCATTGCCATCTCCCATGCCGGTCATGTTGCCACCGAAGCCACCTCCCATGCCACTCATCATGTTGCCACCGAAGCCACCTCCCATGCCACTCATCATGTTGCCACCGAAGCCACCTCCCATGCGACTCATCATGTTGCCGCCGAAGCCACCTCCCATGCCGGTCATGTTGCCACCGAAGCCACTTCCCATTCCACCTCCCATTCCTCCGAAGCCACCATCCATATTGCCACCAAAGCCACCTCCCATGTTTCCACCCATCATGTTCATGTACCCTCCCATTCCTCCTCCATGCCACCTCCCATTCCTCCTCCCATGGCACCTCCCATTCCTCCCATGGGACCTCCCATTCCTCCTCCCATCATGCTTCTCATGAGCATTTGCTTCTTCATGAGCATTTCATCGCGACAAAGTTCGACATACGCCTTTGCCTTGACATCAAGAGTGGATGTGTCCATGAACATAAACTTGAGTGCCTTCTCCTCCACTATCTTCATCTCCTCGGATGCCGCCTTTCTCTCCTCAAGCTCACTTTTCTCTCCTCGGCCGCCGCCAACCTCTCTTCGGCCGCCGCCCTCTTCTCCTCGGCCGCCACCCTACGTCGCTCGGCCTCACTCCTCTCCTCAATTTCTTTGAGCTTCAACAATTTTTTTTCTTCCGCCTACTCTTTCCTCGCCATGACAATGGCATCAAATCCATCCTTGAGATCATTGTCTCCGGCCTTCGACCCCTTCACTTTCTTAGTTCCATCGGGAGTATATGATTTGGCCACCGAGTGAGGAGTGGGGCTCCTTCTATCCTCACCCGGGGCATCTTCATCATCCTCCACTACCACACTTTTCTTCTTCGAAGCATCAAAAACTTCTCTAGTTTTCCACTTCTCCTCATCCTTGAGCTCTTTGTAGCAATGATGGAAAGTGAAAGCTTTTCCTTTCTTCTTCCTCTTCTCTCCTTTGTTGTTCCTCTCTCGAAACAATCCTTGCGCAATAATTTTCTACAACAAAACAATCAAGATGTCATCAACAAATTAGTGAACATTTCAATATTTTCGGAAAGTGGAGAAAGCACACATGAATAGCAAACGATTATTACCAAGTCACTTTCACCGCAACCACTTGGGTTCATGCAATCAACATTTGCCAAGCAACCCACCCACTTTTGACATTCGGCGTTGATGGTGCCCCAACGTTGGCGAATGGAGTCACTTGAGTGATAGTGGCCGCTAGTGTTGCGCGCATCGAAGAATTCCTTGATGCGTTGCCAATATGTGACGGCGGATTGGTCGGTCCCAACGGTTGCATCTTGAGAGACTTTCTTCCAAGCGATGCAAATCAACACATCTTCGGCGTTGGTATAATTTCTGGTTCTTCCCTTCAAAACGAAGCCCTCATCATCCATGTCAAGATTGTCATCACCATATTGTGGAGTTTCATATTCTTGTGATGCATACTCATCATGTGATTAATCATCATTTATGGCGCACATGAAAGCTTCATCATCGAGACTACAAATGCACGTACACACAATCAACTACACATTCTATTGGAATCGACAATTGGAACAACAAAGAAATGCACAAGATTTTTTTTTACCTTTGCGACATATCATCGAACACGTTGGATGCGGTAGCCGTCGGCGTGGACACATCTTCCTCCATGGCCGGCGGCGGCAGTGGAGGAGGTGGACGAGGAGCAACGTGGCCGGATAAGGACGCCACGGTCGCCGGCAGCTGCAAATCGACCTCCGAAACCGCGTCCGGCTTGGACATTTTCGCTGGCCGACCTTGTTTCCCCGCCGGGTTGCGGTCCCGCGCCGCCGGCCGCTTGACGCCTCAACCGCGAGGCTTGGCGGCCCCCTTCTTCTTTGCGGCCTCTGGAGCGACGACGACCGGCCGGGGTGGGGCGAATTGGCGCGGAGGCGGCTGCCGCGGCGGCGGCATGGAGGCGGAGGCGGCCGCGTTGGGCATAGGTGCCGCGGAGGCGGCGGCCGCGGCGAGGTGGGTCAGGGCACCGGCGGCGGAGTCGGAGAAGGCGACGGGGTCATCGGCGTCGGCCATGGCGGCGGTGGGCGGCGGGCGGGCGGGAGTCGGGCGGCGGCTGGTCGCGCGGAAGGGAAAAGAAGTGGCGGTTGGGCGGTTGGCGGGCGGACGCGATTTTACATCTCCTGGAGTTGGAGATGTAAATTTGCACCACGAAGTGGTATAGTTTACATCTCCGGGAGGCGGAGATGTAATTTTTTTTACATCTACATCATCTGTTGGAGCACTATTTTTGGCCTCTAGAGATGCAAAAGGTAGTTATTTTTACATCTACATCATCTATTGGAGATGCTCTAAGGTAAAATGTCGTTCTACATTTAAGAAAGACCACAATGAGTACCCGATATTGTAACTGGTACAAATAAAACCCACATAATGATGAAAAAGCCCATATAGAATTCAGGAGCGAACAGAGTTTGAAATTCTAACTTCATGGGTGGTCCTATATGTAAATGTCGCGTGTTGCAATAGTTTACGGAGCAAACACACAGGATTGTGCGTTGCTAGCAGGCCCAGTTTGTAGACGCAGTGTATGTATGTTTGTTCCTTTGGTATATGCGCGGCTTTGTAGATTGTAGCTTATGTTTGGTTCGGTAAATGTAACGTGCCTGCGTTATTCAAACAATTTAAATAAAAAAATGAAATAACATGAACATTTTATACAAATTAAATATCTTTTACAAATTTTGAGAATATTTTTTGAAAAACATAAAAATTCATTAATTAATGCATATACATAAACATTTGTAAAGAACATGAATATTTACCAAAAGTGCAAAATTCAAAAAAATAAAAAATATTAAAAAGGGGAACTTTTAAAAAGCATTTTTTTGGAATTTATCAACATTGTTTGAAAAAGAAAAATAAAACTTGAAGAAGAAGAAATAAAAATCCCAAAGAAGACCGCTAAAAGGAATAACATGAAAAGGAAAAACAAAACAAAAATATGGACTTGGACCGGACCAAAAAATTCCGGAATGTTCCCGAACTAGAAATTTTTTAAACATAACCTAGCTGAAATTGGCCAGCCCCACTCCCTCACTTACTCTGTGGTATAAGACATCAATTCAGGGCAATGTGCAAAAATGCAGTATATCATTTGTAGCGACTGATGCGATAGCGATCGCCCTTACAGCATTCTACTGGGCTGACTCATATCGTAGTGAACTATATGATATGACGTATGGAGCATGAACCGGCAGCTGGTTTTACGAAGGTTCTAGAAGGGTTCCTTGCGGATTGCCGGACCCTTCTAGAAGGTTTCTGGACCGATTTTTTGCTGGATTTTTTTTTCTTCCCTTCCCTTCTTGTTTTTCTATTCACAAATTTTAAAATGTTAAAAATTTCCAAAAAATTGGGATGTCAAAATTAGTTGATGTTTTTTTAAAAAATGTTTAAAAAATTAAAATTGTTCGCAATTCTAAAAATGTTTCGTGTTTCCCAAAAACTGTTCAGAATTTCCAAACAAATTAAAAATTCAGAATAATGTTCGTTAATTTTAAAAATTGTGAACATTCTCCAAAAATTGGCCCAAATTTTCCAATTTTGCTCATAATTCATGAACTTTTTACAAATTCATGAATTATTTTTGTATTCATGAATAATGTTTTTCATATGGGTGAATAATTTTGGAATTCACCAATTTTTTTAATTAGTGAACATATTTTTTAATTTGCGAACATTTTCTGAATTCATGAAAATTGTCTAGAGTTTGCAAACATTTTTGAATATGTGGAAATTTTAGTTAAATTCATGAACCATTTTTGAATCTATGTACTTTTTCTTCGAATTCTTGCACATTTTTTTAATCTGTGAAATAAAATGAAATTCACAAACAAGTTTTGAATTCATGAATTTTGTTTGTATTTGATTATTTTTTGAATTTCACCACCATTTTAGAATTTATGAAGTTTTTTGAAATTGATGAAAATTTATTCGGATTTGTGAAAAATTATTTGCATTTTGCAACATTTTTTTTGATTTGGAAACCGACTAAGATAAAAAAAACAGGTGTAGAAACTAAAGAGCCAGTGTTCCTCAGCCGGTCCATTAACTGGTGGCTGAGACGATTCTCTTATACAGTTATACCGTTAGTGGGCAATCTGGCATTCGCATTGAGCAATATACCGCAATGAGCTATATAAGTGTTTTTTTTTTCGTCGAGCTTGAGAAAAATGATTCTACAAAGCCCATGTGAAGGCCGAGCCTCACTCGTGTGCGTCAAGTGCTTGTGGCCTTGTGCCACGGATCGATCCTCATAGGCTAGCTTGTACTACATAGTGCATGTTCGTCCATCTGGGACCTCTCTTTTCTCATCTCTTCTTCTGCCTCTCGGCTTCTCAAAAAAGGATTGAACAACAGGTGGTGAAATCTTCGAGCTAGAAACACCACCTGAAACCACCAATAAAATATTGAGGTGTGAACAACTGTTTTAAATTTTGAGAATATATTTTGAAATTTTGAGAACGACTTTTTTAAATTTTGCAAACATTTTATAAATCTTTCATGCACAATTGAAATTGTGAACCTTATTTGACATGCATATATTTAAAAAAAAATTGAATTTTGTAAACTTGAACAAAATTTTAAATTTCCAAACATTTGTATGAAAACATAAACATTTTTCAAAAGGGAAAATTAAAAAACAGTGAACTTATTTAAAAGGGTAACATTAAAAAATGTTC
This sequence comes from Elymus sibiricus, assembly GCA_039707655.1. Taxonomy (NCBI): domain Eukaryota; kingdom Viridiplantae; phylum Streptophyta; class Magnoliopsida; order Poales; family Poaceae; genus Elymus; species Elymus sibiricus. The sequence goes on from CM077674.1 coordinate 34,668,715, forward strand.
CTCCATGCGTGACCTCTCTTTTCTCATCTCTTCTCTCACCTCTCGGCTGCTCGCGGTCTCTCGCCAAAGGATTGAGCGACGGTCGTCAAATCTTCGAGCTAGAAGAAAACTGCAATTCCCGTGTACTGTTCTAACCCTGTTTGTCCCAAATGACAAAGATTGAAATCCACTCCATTTCCTGAAAACCAATATTGCCAAGAGCAGTTAACAATCATATGGAAACGTGCATGCATAGGAATTCAAAACGGGCATTGTCTGGCAACAACATTTCTTGGGCAACAACGTTTATACTACTTGTTAGCAAAATAGAAGAAACACCAGCAGAAACCACCAATAAAACATTGAGGCGTGAATAACTATTTTAAATGTTTTGAGAACATTTTTTGAAAAACATGAACATTCATTAAAGAATGCGAACATTTTTTAAAACTTTCATGAACAATTTTTTGAAATTGTGATCCTTATTTGACATGAACATATTTCAAAAAAAGGTACAATTGTTAAAAACTGAACAAAATTTTAAATTTCCAAACATTTGTAAGGAAACATAAACAAATTGAAAAGTGAAAAATTCAAAAAAACATTCATTTTTTATTTAAAAGAGTAACATTAAAAAATGACCATTTTTAGAGTTTCGTCAAGATTTTTTAAAAAGAAAAATAAATCTTGAAGAAAAAAAAAGAAAAAACCCAAACTACTATAAGTAACAACATGAGATTTTTTTTCAAAAAAACCAGACCTGGACCGGACCGGATCCTGCCCAAACTAGAAAAACTATAAACAGAACCTAGCTAAAATAGGCCAACCCCACTCCCTCACGTCACCTTCCTGATTTGGCAGCAATTTACCGTGATGAGCGGCAAATAGGAACCGCTATTTTCATGAGCTTGGGAAAAAAAATTCTAGAAAAGCTGGTCCATGTGTAGGTCCTAGCCTTGCTCATGCGTGCTTGTCGCCTTGTGCCATGGATTAGTTGTACGTAGTGCATATTCCTCCGTGCGTGACCTCTCCTTTCTCATCTCTTCTCTCGCCTCTCGACTTCTCACGGTCTCTCGCCAAAGGATTGACGATGAGTAGTCAAATCTTCGAGATAGAAGAAAATTGCAGTTCCCGTTTACTGTTCTGACCCTGTTTGTCCCAAATGACAAAGATTGAAATCCACTCCATTTCTTGAAAACCAATATCGCCAAGAGTTGTTAACAATCCTGTGGAAACATGCATGCATAGTAATTCAAAATGGGCATTGGCTACTGCATTTTTCGTGCAATAACTTTTACACTACTTATACGAAAACAAAATCTAAGAAGCACCAGCTGAAACCACCAACAAAACATTGAGGCTTGAATAACTGTTTTAATTCTTTTTGAGAACATTCTTGAAAAATATGAACATTTATTAACAAATGCAAACAGTTTTTTAATTTTCATGAACAATTCGGGAGAATATGAATATTGTTTGAAATTGTGATCCTTATTTGGCATGAACGTATTTCAGAAATTTTGTACATTTTTAAAAACCTGAACAAATTTTAAATTTCCAAACATTTGTAAGAAACAATAAACATTCTTCAAAATTGAAAAATTCAAAACATTGAACACTTTTTATTAAAAAGGTTAACATAAAACCCAAACTGCTGAAAGGAACAACATGAAAAAGAAAAAAGAAAAAAATCGGACCTAGACCGGACCGGATCCTTCCCAAACTAGAAAAAGTGGAAACATAACCTAGCTAAAATGGGCCGTCTCCACTCCCTCACTTCACCTACGCGATTGGGCAGCAATTTGCCGCAAATAGGAATCATTAATTTCTTGAGCTTGGGAAAACAAATCAAGAGATTCTAAAAATAGGGAAATGATTGGAATCAACCGAACGATCAGATGCATCGTGTCCGCCGGCTCCTACGTCCAACATGTATCCCATGAGAAACAAACTGAGCAACGCACGGGATTTATCCTTATCTACTCTTTATGTTGCTCATCCACTTGTTACTTTTCACCAACCAGGTCACCGCTTCATCTCTTCCTCTCTCCATCTTTCTAGTGTCTTCTAACTTGCAGCGACGCTCCAAAATTTGCCACGAGCTGCTGCGAGCCGACCGCCGATGTCCCTCGCTGCTGCAACGGGCTATCAGGTGCGTGTGCAGTGCTGTGCGTGTGCAGGTGCTCGACGGCGGCATGGCCGTTGAGACATTCGCCGACGCCTAGTGCTACAAGCCAGCCACCGAGGTGGTGCTTGACGGCGGCATGGCCGTTGAGGCATTCACCGACGCCTAGTGCTACAAGCCATCCACCGGGGTGCTGCTCGTCGTGCCTCCTACTCTTCTTTCCTGGCTCTCCTCGCCATAATCTCTCTCTCCCATGACTATTTTTACAACAAGGCTCTTGTTGCAAAAAGGGCTATGTTTTAGCCTTGTAAAAAAAACTCGCAATTTTTTTTTCTGCAACAAGACTTATGTTGCAAAAAAAATTCTGCAACAGGTTCTCTGTTGCAGAAATTTTTCACAACACCATCCTTGTTGCAAAGGGGGCTACAGCACGTGGGCACATTGAACTGTCATTTGCAGGTCCAGCCAATGGTCAGGGAGGCTGAAGATATTCTTGGAAATTTTGCAACAAGGGTCTTGTTGCAGAAATAAGGTTTGCAACAAGGGTTTTGTTGTAGGAAAGTACGGAACACATTTTGCAACAAAGGTTGTGTTGCAGGAATAAAGTTTGCAACAAGGGTCTTGTTGCAGGAAAATAAAGAAGGGAAACAAATGGCTCGCGTCATACAATCGGACGGCTAGCGACCCGACCGATCTTTTAAAAAGATCAGCCGGCGGACGCGTAGCACGCCCCCTAAAAAAGGGAAAACAAATCTAGAAACACGGGCCCATGTGCAGGTCTAAGCCTTGCTCATGCGTGCTTGCGGCCTTGTGCCATGGGTTAGCTTGTACGTAGTGCATGTTCCTGGTTACTCAAAAAAAAAAAAAAAAAACGTAGTGCATGTTCCTCCGTTTGTGACCTCTCCATTCACATCTCTTCTCTCGCCCCTTGGCTTCTCGCGGTCTCTCGTCAAAGGATTGAGCGACGGGTAGTCTAATCTTCGAGCTAGAAGAAAATTATAGTTCCGTTTATTGTTCTGACACTGTTTGTCCCAAATGACACTGGTATTTCCTAAGAAATGTATAATGGAATGGGCCCACGACTAATTTGGGCCTAGATTACTAGTTGTGGGCAACTAATCTCGCTGCTACTGGTGTGTGATGTGCCAATGGCGGACAGTGTGGTGTACCCGCTACTGGTAAGTTTGGCCCATGACTAACCTGGGACCAGATTACTAGTGGCGGGTGCCCTGGGCCGCTCGCCACTGGTATGACTCCACCTTTAAGTAGTGGCGTCCATAATGGTGCGAGTGCGAGCTTGAAACGCCGGCGGGTGAGGGAAAGAGCATGAGTGGGAAATGACGCTAGTTGGAATGGCGGCGGAAAGCTTACAGGCGTCAACATGTCATTTAGGGGGGGGAGGGGGGGGGGCACTTCTCTTGGTGAGACGGAGCCATAGCATAATGACGAGCCGTCAACAACATCTCATCACTGGGAGCACAATACTACCAATGATGGTATCACCAGTAGCTTTGTACTTGTGAGTTGTTATGGGCCAAAATTTTGGCCCGTCGCTGGGTCCGCCCCCCCCACATAACTTGCGATCAATTTATGTCACTAATGACATACACTTTGGGGGCGGTCACTAGTAAAGAGCACTGAAGGGATATAATCTGCCCATCAATGTGGTTATCGATCACACAATGGGGTTTCTACAATAGTGGTAATCATCTCATAGAGTCTACAATCGATTAACTGAACCAGTGGACTGATGTGTCAACGGAGAAGAAACTCTGCTATGGTATGTGCGGGAGACATTTGACATCGCAAGCTGGACGCCCACCCTGGGCCGTCGGGATGCCAGGGTCCTGAACCGGGCTAGTGTAGTCATTTGATCGAGCAAACCAGGCGCTAGCCTTGAGGCCTAATCTATCTAATAGCCTGGGTGTTAAATCCTGACTTTTGCTGTACATACAAAGAAACAACAAAGGGCAATGTCCAAGACTACCATGCCAGGGAGCACCAGGAGAAATTAATCGATTCCACTTGGTGAAGTCTACGGAGCTCCTCTCTCCGTCATTGTCATCTGGCTATGTGTTTGCTCTACTCCTCTACTCGGAGCCAATACTGAAACTACTGTCATGTGTGTCCTATATATCTTCGTTGGTGGGTACCTCTAGCTAGCTCCAGGTTGTCGAGATAGACGAATGATCCCCTTGTACCTGATGCCTCCTATCCCCAAATGCTTTTAGTTACATAGTTTTCTCTTTTTTTTTCTCATCTCCTATCCAGTTTACAAACTATTTCCGATCTACAACTATTCGTTTGCAAAAAAAGTGTCTCTCTCTTAGCAGAACTAGGATGCAGAGAAATGTATGGTAATGCCGCCAGCCACTGTGGCACTCTACTTGTACCAACGTTTGATTTGTATTCATAAGAATACTATTGCTATCTTAGTTGTTTTTTGACTTTGCCATATAGTGGTGTGATGTATGCTGGAGTGGTTCTAGTTGTGTGCCATTGTCTTACTACAATTTATAAGAATGAACTACCTGACCGAGCTGAGAAGTGATTATAAGTATTAAATATCCTCATCTCCATTGCATAGAGAGGACAAAGTTCATTTCAATGTACACTGGGGTGGTTGGAATTGTATTGTTTGCATTTGGAGTTTATGTAGCCCTTTGTAAGGACTGCTTACATGCAGATGATATTGTTTGACAGAGCTCGCGTTGTGTTTTGGCTACAGTATTAGAAATTAGGGGGGATTAATATATTTTTGATGCTATTTATGAGCCAATGTCAACAGTTTGTGTTAGCGGAGTGGGCTACTCCTTCTTGGTGATAATCTTCTTCATAGCGCGACGAACAATCACGACAGTGTGGTTAGTTTCTCCTTCCATTCAGCTTCTATATCCTACATTTTTGGGCAATAAGGCCACATATTAGAAAGCGAAACCGACACTTTCTTTTGCAACGACACTTGACAATGCCACATGAAAAAAAACATGATGACAATCTACTCTTCATCCGTCCGGGTTTATTAACCCCCCTTATATTTTGAGTCAAATTTTGACCATAAAGTCAACTAATAAAATACAAGTTATATGTAGCAAAAATAGTACCTTTCAAAAGTACTTTCAAATATGAATCTAACAATATAACATTTGTAAGTTGTCACATATTATACTAGTCAAGTATAGGGTCAAGTTTTGACCGAAAATACGATGGGGACTAATAAACCCGAATGGAGGGAGTATTAGTAAAACACAAACACATGACAGAACCTCGATTGCTTTTTGCATGTTTTTGCAACACAAACATAATATTAAGAGGCAAACACAAACCCAATAGTTTGCTTGTTCATTGCATTTAAGCCTCTTTCAAAGAAATAATTTCATTGTAAAAGAGAAGACACAAACATGCATATTTTCACTGTAAATTAAAAATTAAGTATGTGTTGCTTCTGAGGGATCCATCATTCAAAAGGAGCCTTTTTTGTCTACATGTCACATGGATCAGACACACACCATAATTCACTATGTTTTCTTGCAACAACATAGACATTCATCACACACAGAGATTCACAAGGGGATGTTGCATATGTTTGATCAACAACATGACAAACAGGGACATTGCACTTGATCTACGGTATAAACCAACAGGGGGCTTCCATGTTTTTCCACGGACATAGCTAAGAAACACATGATCTGGCCGTTCTAGCGTTCATGTTTCGGAGATAGCAGAAGGAAAACCCACCAAATCCTGCTGCGATCTAGCTAGAGCACGTTCAGCAAATACCACTACGGGATTTGGAAACCATCATGGAACACTAGCTTGCTGTGGTGGCTCCCCGGCGGTCGTTGGAGCTGAGAATGTCCGCCGCTGCGGCGGCCGAAGTGCGGTTCCTTGTTGCGCTTGATGCGCATTGGATCCGAGCATACCACGCACGATATGGTGTGCCATGATGTTACAGAAGGCAGGAGTAGAGGGAGGAGCGGTTCCCGACGGCCAGTGTTACAACGCAGCTCTATCTGCACAGGGGGCCAACAACAGGGGATTTGTTGTGCAATGATAGGAAAATGGTTCGACCGAGCACAACATGGTTCGTATTACAAACACCGAGCACAACACAAGCCATGTTGCAAACGGTTGTGGCTGACGAGGCAGAGTTCGGACGAGCTGTCGTCTGCGCCATCCTATGGCTGCCGAGGCAGCCGATCCGATCCTACCATCGCCGGCGTCCATGAGGGATTGGTACCTGAGAGTCGTTCACGTGAGAGGATAAGGCTGCGGTGCGTTGGCGGTGCCCGGAGCCCATTGAAACGTGGCGCACGCGCGATGTGACCAACGCTATGTAACTGGACAATAAACGTACCCCAGGGATAAACGCCATCGGCCGGATCGGGTTGGTTACACTTCGAAGGCCTATCTAACACGGTTGCATGCATCGCTCCAAAACGAACGAGGTAGACGCTGGTCCGACGAAAAGCAAGGATCGGACGTCCGGCAAAAATTAGACGGGACACAAGGATAAACGCCAGATTCTTTCAGAAACCAAATCGGAGAAGAATACGTGTGGTTCTTATTCATTCAAGGCCCAATAAAACCACGACCGGCCTGGAGTAGCATACGTATAGTACTACTATATGTGGCGGTGATCAGTCTTTTGCCGGCGAGACAAGTTTCCCAGACCCGGAGCAGTTTCGTCGCCATGTCATCCGCCGGCGATCCATCGATGTCCGCCTCCACAATCGTTGCGGACACTGCGAGCGGCTGCCACATCCTAAAGATCGATGGTTACTCGCACACCAAGGGGACCCCCACCGGCGAGGCCATCAAATCCGGCCAGTTCACCGTGGGCGGCCATCGCTGGTGCATCAATTATTACCCCAACGGCGACACCACGGATGCCGCAGATCACGTGTCCCTTTATCTTGCACTCGACGAGAAGGTCGTCAAGACTGTCAAGTTTCAGGCCCAGATTCGTTTCGCCAGCCTGGTTACCAGGAAACGGCCGTTCATATTAGAGTATAAGTCGGTTACGTTACCATATCCGGCAAAGTTTGGAATTGTAATCTATCTCTATTAGTCTTGGAGCCCAAGTCTTGTAATCTATATAAACAGCCCTTTGAGGCCCCAATCAATACAAGTTATTATTCTCCAAACTATCATGCGGTATCAGACGCCTAGGTTTTCCGCACCTGGCATGGCACCACCACCCGTGCCGCCGCCCCGGCCGACTCGGCCCCTCTTCTCCATGACCGAGTTCCGCGCCGCCGGCACCCCCACTTCTTCTTCCTCCTCCACACGTACCCAAACATCTCCTCCTCAATTCCCACTTATCTCCCTCGCCGACACCATTGCCGACGTCTCCCCCTTCATCCCGATCTCGTTAGATCTTGGCGCCCACAACTACTACCATTGGCGCCACCTTTTCACCATCCATCTCGGCCGCTACGGCCTCCGCCACCACATAGATCCATCCTACTCTCTGCAACACGCCGATCCTCGCTGGGTGAAAGATGATCTCACCATCATCCAGTGGATTTACATACGCATCTCTACGGAGCTCTTCAATCTGGTCTCCTCCGACGACGCCACCGCCGCCGAGCTTTGGGCGTCACTTCAGCAGCTATTCCAGGACAACTCCGACGCGCGCATCAACGCCCTCAACACCGAGCTCCGTACGATCGTCCAAGGAGACGCCCCGGTCACCGTTTTCTGCCAGCGAATCAAGGCAATCGGCGACGAACTTCGTGAACTCGGCGATCACATCGACGATCACGCCCTCATCAACGCTCTCCTTGTCGGCCTCGGCGAGCAGTTCGAGAAGCAGCAGTCCTTCATCCCCATGCTCAAGCCCTACCCCACCTTCAAGGAGGTTCGCTCCCTCCTCCAGCAAGAAGAGAAGAATCAATCTCGCAAGGCGCAACGGCCGTCGCAGGTGTTTCACGCTGCCGCTTCTACCGCGGCCAGGCTTGCCGGGGCCGGGCTTGTCGGGGCCGCGCCTGGCGTGCCGCACCAATCTGCCGCACCCTCCCCTCCTACCGCGGCGGCAGTAGCTACTCCACCGCCTCCAGGCTGGCGCACGAGCCCGAACTACCGGGGCAAGAATCCGATCTACCGGCCCCCTGCATCTCGCTCTGCCGGCACTGCCCCAGCTCCACCATCGGCCTCTCCATCGCCACCGGCCCCCTCCACGTGGTAGCCTCCGCACAATCCCTGGACTGGTCTTGTTCAAGTTTGGCCGATGCCCTGGTCGGCTCCTTCGCCGTACGGTGCCCCGCCTGCCTTCACGGGCACGTGGAGCCCTGGCCTCCGCCCGGCAACCGGCTCTCCTGGACTCCCTGGGCCCAAGCCGCCGGCGCATGTCTACACCGCCACTCCTATGCCACCTCCCAGCGCCCCAGGACTACCGCCATCCTACTATACCTTGCCGGCTTCTTACGGCGCCTTGCCGGGCTTGCCGGCCTCCTACGCCACCTTGCCGGGCTTGCCGGGCTTGCCGGCCCCGACGACATACTACCAGTCGCCGACCCTGCCCTACGCTCCCATGCACGCTCCTGGCCCCTCTGCTCCTCCCCAGCAGCCGGCCTGGGATCAAGCCGCCTTCCTCAACGCCATGCACAACTTTACACTCAATAACGAAGGTACGGATTGGATTTTCGATTCTGGTGCTTCCTCGCATATGTCTTCAAATATGAATTTGCTGTCAGCTTGCTCTCCTTCTATTTTTTCTACGATCACCATTGGTGATGGTTCCACCATACCTGTTTCCGCCACCGGTCACTCTTACATCCCTTCCTCTTTCGGCAATTTTCTTCTTCGCAATATTCTTGTTTCTCCTTCCCTCATCAAAAATCTTATTTCTGTTCGCCAATTTTGTATTGACAATCGAGTAATTTTGGCTTTTGACCCTTTTGGTTTGTCTGTGAAGGATCTGGCAACGGGGGAGGTACTCGCTCGATACAATAGCACGGGCGATCTTTATCCGCTTCATGGCACACCCACGTCCACTCCCCGCGCCATGCTTGCTTCAGTGGACTTGTGGCATCGTCGTCTAGGACACCCCAATAAATCAACCTTGTCATCTTTGCTGCAAGAATTTTGTATCCCTAGTTCTAGTGTTTCTCATAATCCCTCTCTTTGTACTGCCTGTCAATGCGGCAAACATGTTAGATTACCTTTTGGAACCTCTACTACCATTAGCACTTTTCCTTTTGAGTTAATTCACTGTGATTTATGGACTTCTCCCGTTCCTAGTGTCTCTGGTTACAAATATTATCTTGTGATTTTGGATGACTACTCTCATTATATTTGGACTTTTCCTCTCCGCGCTAAATCTGAAGCACATGCCATCTTTCTCAATTTTCGACAATATGTTCTTACACACTTTGGCTTGCCTCTTAGATTTATTCAATGTGATAATGGTCGAGAATTTGACAACACTCAAAACCGCACCTTCTTTCTCTCTCAAGGCATTCTTCTTCGTTTTTCTTGCCCTTATACCTCTCCTCAAAACGGTAAAGCTGAACGTTCTCTTCGCTCCATTAATGATATTCTTCGCACCTTGCTCCTACAAGCTTCTCTACCCTCTCGTTTTTGGGCCGAAGCCCTCCGCACTGCCACTCTACTTCTAAATATTCGTCCCACTAAGACTTGTCCTCTTTATTCGCCTTAATCTCTTTTTCTCTCTCATCCCGATTATTCTTTTTTCCGTGTTTTTGGCTGTCTTTGTTTCCCGAACACTGCCTCTACCGCCTCCAACAAACTCGAACCCCGTTCACTTCCTTGCATTCATCTTGGTCTTTCTGATGATCACAAAGGATATCGCTGTTTTGATCCATCTTCTGGTCGCGTGCTTATCTCTCGCCACGTCACATTTGATGAAAACACGTTTCCTTTTTCTGTCACTCACACCGCATCAATCCCTACCGCCACTCCCTCTTCCACGGCAAGGCCAGCAAGCCTGGGCAGCCCGGCAAGCCTGGCACCGGCCCGACCGGCAAGCCCAAACCCGGCAAGTCTGGCCAGCTCGACAATCACAGCACCAGCAACCCCGGCAAGCCCGGTCCCGGCAAGCCCGGCATGCCAGACAAGTCCGGCACCCCTGCCACCCCTACCACCCAACGCCGTCCCCATTCCACCACCCACAAATGATCACGTCATGTGCACCCGCGGCAAACGCGGATTTCTTCTACCCACCAAACGCCTCAACCTCACAGCCACCCCAACCCCGGCAAGTCCCTCCAGTCCGGCAACCCCGGCAACCTCGGCCCTTTCTCCTATTCCCTCTTCTTACAAACGAGCTCTTCTTGATCCTCTTTGGCTCTCAGCTATGCGCGATGAATTTAACGCTCTTCAGCAAAATAATACATGGACTCTTGTTTCCACACCTCCTGGCGTTAATGTTGTTTCTGGAAAATGGGTTTTTCGTCATAAATTTCATTCTGATGGCACTCTTGCTCGTTACAAAGCCAGATGGGTGTGTCGTGGTTTCTCTCAGCAACAGGGCATTGATTTTGATGAAACTTTTTCTCCTGTTATTAAACCCAGTACTATTCGAGTTGTTCTTAGTCTTGCTGTTTCCTCCTCTTGGCCCATTCATCAGCTAGACGTTAAAAATGTTTTTCTTCACGGCACTCTTAACGAAACTGTTTATTGTCAGCAACCATCTGGTTTTGAGGATCCCTCTTGTCCCAATTCTGTTTGCCTTCTTCACAAATCTCTTTATGGTCTTAAACAAGCTCCTCGTGCATGGTTTCAACGTTTTGCTACCTTTATTCAAACAGTAGGTTTCATTCCCTCCAAATCTGATTCTTCCTTATTTATTTTTCGCTCATCTTCCCACATTGCCTATCTCTTGCTTTATGTTGATGATATAGTTATCACGGCTAGCTCTGACTCTTTTCTTCAACATATAATCTCTTCTCTTAATCATGAATTTTCCATGACTTATCTTGGTCCTCTTCATCATTTTCTTGGCGTTACCGTTTCTCGTACAAAATCTTCTCTTTTTCTCTCTCAACGATCCTATCTTTTAGACTTGCTTTCTCATGCTGGTATGTCTGATTGTCAACCCACTCGTACACCGGCCGACGTTGGTACCAAGTTGTCGGCTGATGGTGATCCAGTTTCTGATCCCACTTTGTATCGTAGCATCACTGGCGCTCTCCAATATGCCACTCTCACTAGGCCCGACATTTCCTACTCCGTTCAGCAAGCCTGTCTTTTTATGCATGATCCTCGTGCTCCTCACCTTGCTCACGTCCACCGCATTCTTCGCTATTTAAAAGGAACTCTTGATCATGGTCTTCTCATTAATTCTTCTTCCCCGACAAGCTTGACAGTTTATTCTGATGCAGACTGGGCAGGTTGTCCAGATACTCGACGGTCCACATCCGGATTTTGTGTTTATTTGGGTGATAATCTTGTTTCTTGATGTTCTCAAAGGCAGGCAACAGTTTCCAGGTCTTCTGCTGAGGTTGAGTATAGGTCGGTTGCTCATGCTGTGGCTGAAGCGGTGTGGCTGCGTCAGCTTCTCGTGGAACTTCATCGCCCACTGGATCGTGCCACCATTGTTTATTGTGATAACATCTCCGCAGTATACATGGCTTCCAATCCAGTTCAGCATCGTCGCACCAAGCATATTGAGATTGACATACACTTCGTTCGAGAGAAGGTGGCTCTTGGCGAGGTTCGCGTTCTTCATGTACCTACCAGTGCTCAATTTGCTGACATTTTCACCAAAGGACTTCCGACTGCATCTTTCACCGACATACGCTCCAGTCTCAACATCGTTACTCCTGACGCTGAGACTGCGGGGGGATATTAGAGTATAGGTCGGTTACGTTACCATATCCGGCAAGGTTTGGAATTGTAATCTATCTCTATTAGTCTTGGAGCCCAAGTCTTGTAATCTATATAAACAGCCCTTTGAGGCCCCAATCAATACAAGTTATTATTCTCCAAACTATCAGTTCACACCGGCAGATCCTGTCAAGAGTCTGACAACAGGCAACATGTGGGGGTATCGAAAGTTTGCGAAAAGGGAAGAGCTGGAGAGATCGGAGTACCTCAACAACGATGCTTTCATAGTCAGATGCGACGTGGTCGTCATCAAGGAGATCCGCACCGAGGATACGGCCACCGTCGGTAACCAGTTTGTCACCGTGCCACAATCCGACCTGATCCGGCACCTCGGTGACCTCCTCAAGAGCGAGAAGGGCACCGACGTGGTGTTTGAGGTCGGCGGCGAGACTTTCCCTGCGCACCGGTGCGTGCTCGCCGCCCGGTCCCCGGTCTTCAGTGCGGAGCTCTTCGGTGCAATGATGGAGGGCGACCGCGGCAGTGGCATTGTGCGTATAGCCGACATGGAGGCGCGAGTGTTCAAGGCACTGCTATCTTTTGTTTACACCGACTCCTTGCCGGAGACAGAAGAGGAAGACGACCAAGGCAGCATGTTCCAGCATCTACTTGTCGTGGCTGACAGGTACGACCTGGGGCGACTGAAGCTGATTTGCGATGAAAAGCTGTGCGCACATATCGATGTGTTCACAGCGCCGACCATTCTAGCGATCGCCGAGCAGCACCACTGCCACGGTCTGAAGAAAGCATGCTTTGAGTTCCTCAGCACCCCGGCACATATGGTGGCAGCCATGCTCACCAGCAATGACTTCAGCCATCTAAGAAGGAGCTGCCCCGCTGTTTCCAAGGAGCTGATTAGGATGTCCGTGGCACCTGTCATAAATTCCCTGATCAGTAAAGGGAACAAGCGGACTCGGGTTGCTGCAACGGGCGACCTGGTGTTGCGTGCTAGCTAGCTAGCTAGCTAGTTGTGCGTTTCGGCTAGTATCATGTATTGCTTTCATCGTTTTTTAGATTTAATCATGTAGTTGGACTGATCCTTAAATATGCATAATAAATCAGGCCCGCTAATTCAGCACAGTTGAAAGTTCGAGTTAATTAGATTTTCTTTGGGCTAAAGCACCTTTTATTGCTCAATAATGTTTAGAGAAACACAATTGATATCGGGGGGTGTAGGCGCCAAAGATGCATCCTTCAGATAAACCTAGCACGTGTTTGGCAAGGCTGTGCGCCTCAAAATTTGAAGATCTTTCTTCAAAAATAAAAAAAAGCAAGCCTGAAACTCATAAGCAAGGTTTTCATTTTTTTGGTTTCAGTAAAATTTCAGCACCAACCAAAAGGCCAAAATATATTCAGCTAAAGTAATTAAATATTTGAATTTTCTAAATTTTTTTATGAAAAATATATGAATTCGTGTGTAGTACTGAAATTGCTGAAATATGTTGGCCGAAAGGCAATTATTTCAGTGACTGCTGAAATTAATGAAATTCAGTGGATTTTATCGAAATCTCACTGAAAGTGAAAACCATGCTTAGAAGACATAATCTTGATTTCAAGCATGATGTGACCATGCTTTCCACCAGTTCCCTCCTCGATGTTCGTAATCAGTTCTTTGCAATCCGAGGCGATGATGATAGGAGTTTGCAAGAGATCTGTCGCCAAGGACATGGCTTCTCGACTTGCTAACGCCTAAAGGAAGCAGGATCTGTGACTCCGACAAGTACAAGGGCCGAAACTCCCAGATATGTTCCATTGATGTCTCTACAAACAGCGGTGATCAAGCCCACGTTTGATGTTCTGGAAACAACTCCATTCACCTTTAGTTTTGGAATACCCGCGGGAGGAAGAATCCATCAAGGAGCAGCGGCATGATGGATACTTGTCTGATGCGGGTCGGATGGGGTTTTGCCTTGCATTAATCCACCAAGGAAACGCTCCACAAACCCGTGTGTGCTGTTGGGGCTCTGGAAGTCGTGTCCACGAATTAATTTCGGTCACCCCGTCCCGTCCAGCAAGGACAACACACGCCCGCTCGTAACCGCACGCAGAAGGCGCAGACTCCGACGAAGACGAATGTGTGTAATGCTGAGGCGGCCAGGTCGGCGACCGGGACAGGAGATGGAGACGGCAAAGGGAGGATAGACAATGGAAATTCATAAAAAGAATCTGCTGTATGAATTCGCTAAACTCTACGAGTAACTTGGAGGCTCCAAATGTTCCTGCAATCTGCTTTATTTATATACAGTACGATAGATTGGAATAAGCGAAATAAACACCAAAAAATGAAGATACCTGATATACTGAAAGATACATCAAGGTTCTTTGAAAAAAAAACTTAGATTTTGCAATTCACATCTTGATATTCTTATATTTCTGTAGTGTCAAGGCTATATAGAAGACCTAAACTGCAGAAACTAGTCAGGATAATCTCAGAGTTTTATAAGTGCTGCATAGATTTCGTAGGACATATTATTGGACAATTGACTATGGGCCTCAAGGTGGGTAGGCCTAATTGTCATAATAGCCTTTATTTGCATTCATAGAGACCACAACATGAAAGCACCATTTTAAATGCCGAACATTAAGATTCAATTTTTTTTTTGCTAAATCAAATATTCTTATAATGATATCATTGCTAGATTTTGCCCACCCTGACTTATCTTCCAACAATGTCTATCCAGAAGACCATCAACCGTGTGTTATTATCCACCGGATTAAGATGGTTGAGCTATTTTTGAGGTACAAGGAACACTAAAGACCAACTACCATATGTACCTAACATCTCCTAGACTGGCTTCCATCAATGAAACACAAGCAGTGGTGTAGCTCTATAAATTGCATACGTTAGAGTAGTTTTGGAAAGCTAGCAGATAGAAACTACTCCTACTGGGAGTTTTTCTTTTCATTTGGGGTGATGAATCGTGCATGGTATATGCATCGAACGAAACTGAACCTTATGAATAGCTACTACTGGCAATAAGCTTTTTGATGTCTCAGTGCATGTCAGAGTAACTAGATAGGTTTGAGAGGCAATCAGGAATTAAGACACGCCATGATCACACCTCCAGCCTCTCTAACTACGGACATTATTATTTCATCGCCAGTGAAATACATTGTGCTTGTTCTATGCGGTGCATTGCTACTGAAGGGCGCTACAGCAGCGCCCAGCTTCCAACTCGTCTACATGTACCTACGTCAGGAGACCTACCAGCCGACTGCAAGCCCCACGGCGGCCGTGCGTGGCCGATCTCATGGAATATGCAGTAGACACGCAAGGAACCAACTGCGACGAGTGGTCACGTGAGAGCATGCAGGCTCACCTCTGACCTGTCTCGTCTAGTTGCCCAACAAGACTCCGAGTTGGGCTTAGCCTGTGCTTCCTGCGTGCACTATGTATAAGGACCCTATGCCTTTTGTAGTCAATCAGGGGGTTGTAATTTTGCATTGATGAACAGAACAAGAGCTAGAGCCGTCACTGATTTTTTTGACATAGGTTTATATCTTCTATATATCTGTTTTTTTTGCGGGTTGTATCTTCTATCTATCTATTCTATCTACTATATACTAAAAAAAATCGGTTTTGCTAGATCACATCTAGATGTGACATAAGTATTGCACATCTAAGTCCTATATCATCGATTTTACACGGAGATTCGTGTGACTATTTCTTTTTTCTTTTTAGTTTTTTCTTTTTATGCTTGATTGAGTCATTTAGATGTGCAATAACTATGTCACATCTAGATGTGTCCTAGACACACCCAAAAAAAATATGTGTTTTTGACATCAGGTTGATCCACATACACCAAAAATGTATTATCCGTGATCACCACAGAAGTGATGGCTATGAGGGATGGTCTTGCTCTTACTAATTCATTTGGATTCAATCGAGTAGAGGCGGAATTGGACTCCCTGCAGGTTTTTAATTTTCGTACTTGACAAACAAGATTGTGGGATTCGGCGACAGCAATCACGTGGAGTGCATGGATTATAGTTCTATGATTGGGAAGGTTACTTTTACGCATTGTTATCGTTCATGTAATCAAGCGGCTCATGTACCCCGCAAAATAAAATAAAAAAATCAAGCGGCTCATGTGCTAGCAAACTATTATTCCTGTAATAAGTCTTCTTTTAGTTAGTTGGACGAGCCCCCTGACTGTGTGTGGTCAGTAAGCTCGTAGACGATGTAAATGTGTTTTGATATTAATAAAGCTAGCCAATATGACCTTCCCTAAAAAAATGAGGTTTTTTTTCGAGACATCACGTTGACCCACATGGGCCAAAAGTATATTGTCCGTCGAATCTAATTATAATGGTTGAGATTAAAATATGAATAAGTTACCTACAATATCAATGACGTACAAGTAACTTCATGGTTGGCACATAAAATTTGAGTCCTAACACGGCTACCTACAAAAGCAAGTCACGTCCCTTAAAAAAATATACAAAAGCAAATCAAGTACACATTAAAAAAAAAGATACAATCCCCTAAAAAAAAGAGATACAAAAGCAAATCACGTACACATTGAAAAAGTACATGGTTTGGTGGCAAGCGATCGTGATGTGCCTTGGAGGTATTTGTACTGGAATGTTCCACGTCAAAGAAAATAAATGCATTAGCAAACCTATTCCCCGGCAGCCCCGGCCCGGTATTGCTAATTTCACTTAGTACTCGTCGCTAATTTCACTTATTTTTTTTGCCCGCGTGAATAACCAGGGGTTAATGGCCTGTTCTGTTTGGGACCCTTCTCTCTAAATGAGCCATAAAGGCATTGTTGACGCCGATCCTGAAACAGGACACTGTATCTGTCCTAAGACCGATGAAGACCAGTCTGCGGATAATAATGCGGGAGCTGACCATCCAACGACATCCTCTAAACGTCGCCCAGATCTGGTTAATTTAAAATTCAAATGCATAGAGCCCGATCTGTCCGAACACAACCAAAAGGAGGCAGTCCGTGCGAAAAATTGGATTATCCGCCCTGCCGGACAGGAAATCTGAGCCTTCACGCTCACTCTGCTGCCGACGCCTTCTCGGTCTTACATGCCTCCTTGATGTCGGAGCGCTTGACACATGCCTCCTCCTTCATCGCCAAGATGTCCGCGAAGCTCCCTGTCATCTTAGCCGCCACCCCTTCTCGCTTTGCCTTCTCCTTCTCCCACTTCTTTTCCTGGTACCCTCTTCTAACCTTCTTGTACAGTTGGCTATGGGCCACATGAAAGCACCATTTTAAATGCCTACATTAAGATTCATTTTTTTTTGTAAAATTAAATCTTCTTATAATGATTGCATTGCTAGTTTTCACCAACCTGACTTATCTTCCAACAATATCTGGCTAGAAGAACATCAACAATGTGTTAATATCCGCCAGATGCACATGGTTCGGGATGTTGAGCTACTTTTCAAGTATCGTAGAAGAAACACTAAAGACCAACTATCAAATCTACCAAACTTCTCCGAGACCGGGCTTCCATCAATGAAACACGAGCAATCGTGTATCTCTATAAATTGCAAACAATGGAATAGTTTGGGAAAGCTAGCAGATAGAAACTACTAGGAAATTTTTCTTTCATTTGGGTGAAGTGTCATGCATGGTATGCATGGAACCAAACTGAACATTATGAATAGCTAGTACTGGGAAAAATCTTTTTGATCTCACCGTGCAGGTCAGAGTAAGTAGCTAGGTTTGAGAGGCGATCCGGAATTAAGACATGCTATGGTCACGGCTGGAGCCTCTCTAACTACTGACACTATTATTTCATCTTCGGTGAAATACATTGTGCTCGCGTTACGCAGCGTATTGCTACTGAAGCGTGCTACTCTGGGCCACAGTGGGCCATGTTTCTCATCGGCTACATGTACAGGTCGGGTTCTAGGCAGTAGAGAGAACCTACGAGCTGACTATATGATCCATGAAGGCCGTGCGATGCACGGAACATGCAGGAGATAAGCAAGAAACCAACTGCGAGGAGTGGTCTCTGGAGAGCATGCAGACTCACCTGTGACCTGTCTCCGGTTGTTCCCAACATGATGCCGAGTTGGATTTAGCTCATGTTGCCTGCGTGCACAATGGATAAGGAGGCTACACATTGTGTAGTCAGTCAGGGAGTTATAGGTTCTTTTGTATCGATGATGAACAGAACAGCAACTCAGGGTATCAGTCGCTGATTTTGGCTTGATATTGATACCTAAGCTAAAGTTTCAGTGTCTGGTCGCTTGTTAATTCCTCTTGTTCGGTGTGCGCGTATTGTTTATTGGTTGACTGCATCTACAAGAGATGGCGATCATTCTGCCGTTACAGATTCCCAGTTCTATATCATATCGCTGAACTTGTACCATGAAAGATTGGGCAACAACAACGTGGCATTGAGTTCACTGTTTATAGCGCATCAACAAATTGAGGTGTTAGAGCATCTCCAATAGGGCACCAAAAATGGCTGGAGTAATTTCTTTGGGCACCATAACTGTTGTTTTTTGGCATGAAAAAATGCCGTCTCCAACAGCTGCTCTATAATAGGACAACCGCACGGCAACAACATATGCACTTTTCATCTCGAAGAAACATACATATTGCATACAAATAATATCAAATACGACTTATATGTCCAAAAAAAACACAACAATAATTTTATCAATCTACATCATCAAATTATTACATAGTTCATCAAATCAACAACATAGTTCATCAAATTAAACTCAACAACAAACTTTTTAGCACACAATACAACAAATTGTCACACAAATACAACAAGGATAGAGATGCAACTATGGTTTGATGAACATGGATAAAGATGCAACAAGGATAGCCATGTCTACCACTCCTCCTTGAGATCTTTATGAAGATCATCGTGTGCATCCGCATCTCTAATGTCATGGTACACCTGAAGAAAGTGTTTCATACGTGTGCATCCGCATCTCTAATGTCATGGTACACCTGAAGAAAGCGTTTGATCCGGCCTATCCTTCTAGCCGGCCGCACAGGTATTCCCATGAAGTCATACAAGGTGTAATCCAAATCTTGCCCACGCTCATTTTCAATGAACATGTTGTGCCAGATCACGCAGGTTGTTATGATGTACCAAAGGATCGCTTGATCCCAAAACCTAGCCGGTCCTCGCACAATAGCAAATTGGGATTGCAAAATCCAAAATGCCCTCTCCGCATCTTTGCTAGTTGCCACTTGAGCATTATGAAAATAAAATTATTTCATACCTTTGGGTTATACAATTGGCTTAAGGAAAGTAGGCTACCTTTGATAGATCCCATCTGCAAGGTAGTACCCGAAGTTGTGGGTCCGGCCGTTTGATGGAAGGTCACCGGTGGAAGTTCTCCATTCGCTAACTTTGCAAAGAGAGGTGAGCGGTCGAGCACATTGAAATCATTGCAAGATCCAGGCATCCCGAAATATGCATGCCATATCCATGTCTCCTAATCGGGCACGGCCTCAAGAATGATGGTGGCCTCCTTCTTCTGTCCTCTGAACTGTCCATGCCAAACTTTAGGACAGTTCTTCCACTTCCGGTGCATGCAATCGATGGAGCCAAGCATACTTGGAAACCTATGGGCTTTGTTCATCTCCAAAAGCCTCGCCATGTCCTATGCATTGGGTGCTCTCAAATACTATGGATCAAACACTTGGACCACCGCCTTTGCAAATTGTCTGACATAGAAGATCGAAGTGCTCTCTCCCATGGACAAGTTATCATCAACGAAATCAGCCGGAACACGATAGGCCATCATGCACAATGCGGTAGTGACCTTCTGCTCAGTGCTATAACCAAGCATTCCAGTGCAATTCCTCCTTTGCTGGAAGGAACGATCATGTTAATGTGAAGAACCAAGTCCGTTGACCTCCTAAACCGGCATCAAATGTACCTCTTTCGATAGTGAGGATTTGGCCCAAAGTAGTTGCGCATCAATCGCTCGTGCACCTCTTCCGTTCTCTTCATAAATACTCGCGGCCGTAAACAGAGCCACCATGTTTCGGCCTCTTGTTCTAGTGCATTGTCAAGATCAACGCAGGATCTTCCTCCTCCTCCTCCGAGTTAAACTCCTCCTCCAAGTCAAACTCCTCATCCGACAAGGAATGATCGCAAAAATTGGAGTCACATGAGCTCATCCACAATAGAAACTATCTATGAAGCTCAATCTTCGGTGCATATGCAAAGAAAAGCACGACAATTTTTTTTACCTTGTAGGAAATCTGTCGAGCACCTTGTGTCCGGCGGGGAGCAAACCGGCCGACGGCTCGTTGGCGGCTAGATGTCAGTCACGTAGAGATGAAGAACGATAGAAATGAACTCCGTGAGCCGCCGTAGAGTCAATGTGGCTGCAGGAGAGTCTACGCCGCACCGTGGACAGCTGGCTGAAACTTTGTAGGAATGACTCCGTCGCATTGGCCGAGTGCCATCAATCTTTACATGTCTTAGCGGACACAACTAGCTTATCCTAGTGATAAATTGTCCGGACTTGTCCGGACAAAACGATCTCCGGAAAGTCAAGGTGTTGCCCCCGTCCTAAACTTCCAAGGCCACCGATATAGATGGTTGGTTAGATATCGCGAACAGGGACGGGAGCTGCACACGCAGGGGGCTCGGGCCCATCCAGCAGTTCAACCAAAACAGGCTCTCGGTACCCCTGCCTACGGTCACCGCCGCTCCTAAGCGGAAGCAAGGTTTAATCGACTGAATTGCCTGCCAAAACTGGGACCCCCTGGACTGAGAGCACATGACAAACGACTGTCCTCGTAGATATTTAGCCTTTATCAGGTCAAGCCACAAGCCCCCTCGGAGAACTGATTGACCAAAAGTACTAATCTTCTTAACTTTTGACAGCTAAATATTGGCTGGCATGTATTGATAGGGAGCTCTATAAATTACAGAACGATGGAGTAGTAAGTCGGAGGTGCTAGCTGAGAGCAACTAGGAGATTTTTTTTCTTTTAAGCGATGGATCATGCATGGTACGCATGTAACCAAACTCACCCGATGAACATGGCAGGCCATTGGCCTCACCGTTTGTTCTCCCCATGCACGTTGGAGCAGCTAGCTAGGCTTGAGAGGCAACCAGGAAGCAAGACGCGGGTCTACAAATCTATTTTGTTGTCACTATGAAGCATTGTCTCAGAGGGAACATTCATTCCCCATCATTATCTGGGCAATCTGTCGTTCAAACTGAGATTGCTGATTAGCCAAATAGGTACGCGGCAGAGGCAATAGAACTTGCGGGAGATGTGGGATTGGTCGGCCCAGGGAGGATGCGCTCAGAGCTGAGCTCCGGGCACCAGTGGCACGGATTTATCTTACTCCTTTTTTTTTTTGAGACAATTTATTTATCTTACTCCTTTTTTTTTGAGACAATTTATTTATCTTACTCATGTATTGCCAATAATGCCTTCCAGCCCAATCCATCGATCTATCTTGATAGGCATCTGCACACGACCCGAACTTAGCCCATTAATGCAAAGCCCATAGAGTAGAGTGGAGCAGCGAGGCAGTACCGCTGTAGTCTGCCTGTGGGTGTCGATCGATCAAGCGTGTGTCAACCATTGAAGGAAACGGAACAGATAGGAGAAGAGGGTTTGCTAACGCTGTGCTGCCTCGCTCGTGCTGCACCAAGCTCAACGCGGTGTGCCGACATCCGCTTCCGCTGTGAGGCCCCAAGTACGCCGCCCATCTGCACCTCCCTGTGCTGCCTCCACCAACAATCAACAGCAGGAGTGTGATGAATTTCACCACGACCTGGACTCTAAAACACATCTTAGAGCTTGGATTGATGTATTTTCTATTCAATTTCGTGTTATCAAAATTACATGATGAAGAAATAGTTAAAATATAGTTTTCTTCACGAACAAATCTGGGATATTTTTAGCTAATTATAAATGTCGAAAATAACATTTTTTGCGTAAACTGTAGGAAAAATTATGTAGTCCTATGATCATGTTTTTCTGAGACAATATAGCCAAGTTATAGATATGCAGATGGCCCTATGTTATTTTCCGCTAGACCGGCCTAGTACCCCCACTATGGAGGAGGCGACGCGCACGAGGAGCGATTGAACATAGGTTTGTGTAAGGATGAAGAAGAGTTAGGGAGAAACAATAAGAGCTTCTTTTTTGCGTGAAAACTTCCGATTTATTCATCTTCAATCATGGCAGTACAATGACTACAAGCACTGAAGCGAGCTGAAAGTGCGCTGCCGTTATCACCCTTCCCTCGCCGGAGCCGGGCAAAACTTGTTATAATAGACAGTTGGGAAGCCATTGTGTTAAGGCCCCATAGGACCAGCACACCAGAACAGCAACCGACGCCGATGAAGAGTAGCGTAGATCGGAAGGATCCAACTTAAAGACACACGAACAAAGACGAACGACGAACAGATCCGAGCAGATCCATCAAAAAGAGATCAGCCGGAGACACACCTCCACATGCCCACCAACTATGCTAGGCGCACCACCGGAACGGGGGCTAGGCGGGGAGAACCTTATTCCATCTTCAAAAAGCTGCCGCCGTCTTGCCTTCTTGAGCAGGGCACAAACTCTAACAAAACTCGAAGTAATATCTAAAAACGGAGCCCTCCACTAGTAGAAAACAGGGCATTAGTCCCGGTTCGTAAGGGCCTTTAGTCCCGGTTGTGCAACCGGGACAAAGGAATCGGGACAAAAGGCCCCCACTTTTAGTCCCGGTCGTGTTACGAACCGGGACTAAAGTGTCTCCACGTGGCCGCTGTGCAGCGCTCAGGCAGGAGGACCTTTAGTCCCAGTTGGTAACACCAACCGGGACTAAAAGGCTGCCTCTGTTTTTTTTTGGAAAGGAGGGGTTTAGGGTTTAGGGGTTTTGGAGGGTTTAGGGGTTTCATATTGTGTTTCCCCTTTTCCTTTTTGTGTTTACCATTCAATTCCTTTATATTTAGGGTTTTCATATTTATTTTATGCTTTTCATTCAACTCGACGCTAGCTACTACAACATCGTCATGATCAATATATAGAGAGAAGTGACCTCTCTTTCTCCGTGCTTGGTCGAACAACAAGTTTTCGTATATCTATTTGACGCTACTACATATAGTACACGTTCATGCATATATACAATATAACATCTCTTATACGATCCCTAATATCTAATTACCACAATCGCTTTGCAAATCCCGATGGTATTCTCCGTCTGTAGGTATGACATGCTCAACAAAGAATCCCGCCAATTCCTCTTGAATTGCTCGTATGCGATTAGTTGGTAGGAGTTGGTCCCGCTTCCGCCAGATCTAATTTAAAGAAGGGGGTCAATATATATATATATATATATATATATATATATATATATATATATATATATATATATATATATATATGAATGAAACTCAACACAATTGATGGTAATAAAATAAAAATGTGAATATTGTTTACGTACTTCAAATTGTTCTTCAGATCTGCCCCGCTCAGAGATCTTGTGGCGAATGAACTCGCAAACGTAGTATCCACATAAATTATTCCCGGCTTCCTGCCACAAGCACTTTACGAGAATAGAGTTCAATCAAAATGATAATCAAGCATGATAATGGTATTGAAACTAGAATCAATGAGAGATGCGCGGAACTAGCTAGTAGTACTTACTAATTTGGGGCGTGAAAATCGCAGCTCCTTTTTCCATTCACCCCTAACCTGGTTGGCAAAGAAAATGATTACTTGATATCAGGAAATGAACGAAAGTTGCCGATATGGTGCGATAATGATTGAACTTACTTCTGGAGCATTTGACTCATGTCCACCCACTCCTTAGGCTCTTTACGTCTCGAGTCCAAGACATGTACTACTCCCGCGTCAAGCTGAATGGATAGCAGAATATAGTGGAACCTGCGCACGCATAACTCATCAATTACACTTAACCTCGAGTAAGCGAAATAGAATGTGCACAAGACAGTAACACTCACTTGAAGTTGTAAGGAAATAGTATTTCCCTTTTGTTTTGTTGTCCAAGTAACGCCTTTAGCAAGTTTTCCTCTGTCTCATCGGGGTTTTTTTGTACCATATATTCATTTACGGTATTTGGGTTAATGAACCCAATGTCATAGATTTGTCCTCTGCATTCGCGGATCTTCAATCTGCATAATATAGTGTGAGGATAATTATACATGCAATGAATAAGCTGAGCTAGAGACTTAATTACAGAAAAAATACTTACAGACAATAGCAACTGACGATAGTTTTGTCGAGGGCGTCTTGATTGTATAACTGAAATAATTCTTCAAATTCAATGTACAACGCCTCGACTCCATTGAAGTAGTGCTCATCTTTAATTCCCACTAAGATACTGTCGGTCCCTTCCTTGCAGGCTTTCAAATACCAGTCATGCAATGTTCGCATCATCGTTCATAGTTTCGGGAGCTGCTCAGGTCTGACGAGAGGCTTCCCGTGCTCGTATCTAAAGGCTAACTCAGCCATTTCGAACTGTACCTCATCGCCTAAGTAATCACGAAGAGTGTAACCAGGATGAGCGGCCGCTACCCCCGAATCATTATCGATATCAGGAAACACCTTGAGCGGGGGGCACGATTGTTTTTCCTGTTCGTCGAGCTGGGGAATTGTTTTCCCACTTCTTGCAGCACTGCTAGTACTTCCCGACTTTTTCACTTCATGAAATGTCTTTACAATACAGCGGTCATAGTGTGAGGGCAGCGGAGGAGGTGGTGGTCACTGAAGGGCATCCAGACAGCGCTTCGCTTTTACCGGATCTATTTTCTCCTTTGAATCTGGACGTTTCGGTGCAAGCAGGCGTTTCACATCGGCAACCACGATCTTGTTGTTTTCCTCGTCAGTCATGTCGTATGGTAACTTGGGAGGAGCCTTCTTGACGCTTGGACCTGCTCTAGATTTCTTCGTTGTTGTACTGCTAGCCGCCGGAGCGGCGGCGGGTCTCTTCCGCCATTGCTGAGGCGGCGGAGGAGGCGGAGTCAGCTGACGCGGCGGAGGAGGCGGAGTCCGCTGACGCGGCGGAGACAGCTGAGGCGGCGGAGGATTCTGCTGAGGGGCCTTCTCCGGCGGAGTCCGCTGACGCGGCGGAGACAGCTGAGGTGGCGGAGTGTGCTGACGCGGCGGAGACGACTGAGGCAACGGAGGTAGAGCTGGACTGTGAGGAGTCTGCTGAGGGGCCTCCTCCGGCTGAGTCTGCTGACGCGACGTCCATTGTGGAAGCACGGTGTTTTCCTTTCTCCATAGAATGGTAGTCCTTACGGCATCTACCAGATGAGTCTCCCCTTCACCTGTAGGGTACTCAAGCTCCAGCCCCTCGAATCCGTTGGTAACTTCATCCACCCCGACAATAGCAAAGCCATCTGGAATCGGATTGCAATGGAAAGTTGCATCAGGTGTAGGAGGTAAGACATAGCCGACCGCCACCTTCAAGGTTAGGTTGATGCATTTCGCCATTAGCTCACAATGTTCCCTCTCCGTGATATAATCCACGGGGTAGCGAGGAGCCGTGATATCAGGCCTAACGAGCTCCGTGGAAGCCACACTGCTTTTCCGCTGAGATGGTGGGGGTAGCTTCATGGGCAGTATCGAATGAAGGATCTTCGTGCTGCTGAGATGGTGGGTCGGTAGCTCGCTGACTGGTAAGTGCCTCTAGTTTCTTCTCCTGCAACGCTAATCTTTGTTCTACATGTAGGAGATATGCCCTAGAGGCAATAACAAATGTTATTATTTATCTCCATGTTCTTAATTATGTTTATGTTCCATGCTATAACTGCTATGGTTCTCGAGTCTGCAATAACCACGAGGCTCGGAGGAAGACTCATATGCACGTGTGGAATAATAAACGGTAAAAAGTATTCCTAGTCTGGCCTCTAAGACTAGCTCAAGTGTTGCATGATGGTTCTGTTTTCCTGATCATGGGCATGACTATGCCGGCAACTTTGAGGGCACAATGTTAGTAGAACACTTGTGTTGAATCGACCCGATTGATGTTATGCTATGAGTTTCATTCGTCATAAGTTGATGGTTAATAACACAGAGATAGTTAATGTTTGCATAATTCCTTAGACCATGAGAGTGTCGAGTTTCTTCATGCTTGCTTCATGAACTTTGGGGTTTGTTAAACGTCATCCGTAAATGGGTGGCTATTACGGCGGCTTACGGGTTCATGGAAAAGTATGTTAAGTAACTTGATAGCTCAAGATTGGGATTTGCTCCTCCGACGATGGAGAGATATCTCTGGGCCCTCTCGGTGTTACGGTATCCATCATCGTCTGGCCAGACACATTGTGATTTGATCACGGGGATGCCGGAACACGGAAACGAGTAAAGAGAACAAAAACCGGTAACGAGGTAACTTGCATAGTGGACAAGTTGTTGATCCACGGGGATGCGATGATTCTCACCTCGGGTATTTGTAACATATCGCGAAGCAACAGGAATAGCACACGGCAACTGGAGGTTCACTCGAATATTCATTCGTGTGGGTATAGGGGTCAATATGGGTGTCCACGGCTCCGATGTTGATCATTGATAGGAAAGAGTTCCGGTCATGTCTATACTTCACTGAACCTATAGGGTCACACGCTTAAGGGTCATCTATCTGCTGAATACTAGACAGGGAGTCTGAGAGAAAAATACCGAAAAGTTTCGGACAAAACGGAAAAGTTCTGGAGAGGAAACCGAAATAGTTCCGGTAAAACTGAAAAGTTGTTTCAGGGTATTCCATTAAGTCAAATTGGTTCCGGCACACGCCTGGAAATTCTTGGAGGGTGCGAGAATCGTTCTGGTAACTTCTGGGATTTTTTCGGAGGAAAAACCGGAAATGTTCCGGAGCAGCCGAAACCGCTATGATAGCTTTTTCGCTGAAGAAACTTTGTTCCGGAATTGTTTCGGAATGCGTTCAAAATTGTTTTGGTGGGTACTAGAATTGTTCTGGGCACACAGAAATAATTTGGGATTTAACGGACGCAGAAAAATGTCTTCGTGAATAGTGAAAGTGCTTTTTGGATATTTTTTGGAAAAGCACCTTTTGGGATATTTTCCCAAAAGGTTTCTAGAAGGCTTGGGGGCTAAGAAACCCCCCTTGGGGGGGCCCCCCAAGAGGTTGGCCGGCCACATGTGGAGGTGCTCCATGGGGCCCCACTTGCTCCATTAAAACCCTTTTATGCCCTTGTGAAAGTTTTCCTTCATGGGCATTTTGGGTTTTTTGGAAGTGCCCATCCTACCCCTTGCTTTTTCTATAAATAGAGGTGGAGGGGCTGCCTCCACACTCCTTCTCACGTACAAGTGCCATGACATTTCTGGCTTCTCTCTCCCTCCCAGCGAAATAGTTTCGTAGATCCGAAAGGCTGTCTGGTTTCCGGTGGGAACTAGTTCTGGACGGCAAAGCCCTGCCGGATAGATGACACCGTATGTGTGCAACTCTGTAGAGAGATCGTAGTTTCGGTCTTAGTTCGAGAGTGCCTCCCGAAGGGCTGTCCGAGTGATCGTCCGAGATTCGAGGGTCCTCCCGAAGGGCTGTCCGAGGATCCGTCCGGTGGGACTATCCGAGGGACTGTCCCGATGCCTCCCGGAGGGCTGCCCGGAGATCCGCCCGGTGAGCTCACGTGGGAGTACATCCTCGCGGTTGGGAGGTTGTAAATCCTAGCTGCGGGGATCTGCACCGCCGATCGTCATCGACTCATCTTCCGCTGCGCTACGAGTCGGTAGCGAATAAGATCAAACCTTGTATGCAGTCTCCATAGTGGTCCTGGGCTGGTGCGTATGTCGGAAATTTTTTGTTTTCTGCTGCGTTACCCTACACTACATTCTGCATCCGGTCTGCTTCCTCTTTCTTCTTTCTCCCTCGGCTTCTATAACCAGTGCTGTCGGGAAACCCATGCACCCACGGAACGGAGCCTGCTGTGCCTCGTGTTCGTCCAGGGTGTTCAGGATTCCCGAGGGCGCGTGACAGCACGTCCTTCTCTCTGTCGGGATGGAACCTCCCTTCCTGCACGTCCTTGATTGCTTCCTGAATCTTTATGACGGGTGTTTCAAGTTGTTCTTTCGTGTAAACACACTTCCCTGTTTCTGGGTCCAAAGTTCCCCCATGCCCGAAGAACCAAGTCCTTGCCCATTTGGGCCAGTCCAATGTCGCTGGTTGGATCCCTTTAGCAAGCAGGTCGTTCTCAGCTTTGCCCCACGTAGGCCGGGCAACCTTGTAGCCACCTGACCCCGTAACATGGTGATACTGCTTCTTTGCAGCATTTAGCTTATTTGTCTGTGACCTGTTCTTAGCTTTCTACGATTTCTTGTACGCCACAAATGTGGGCCAGTGATCTTTTATCTTCGCATATTGACCGGTGAATTCTGGAGTCTCATCTTTCTCGACAAACTGTTCGTTCAATCTTTTCTTCCAGTTCTTGAATTGTTCTGCCATCTTCTTAAGAGCCCATTTTTTGACTTTTCGCTGCATAACTGGGTTATTTGGATCCTCCTCTGGCGGTAGGCTGAAATTTATCATGAGCGAGTTCCAAAGCTGATCTTTGCATCTATCGTCGACATAAGAAACTCCATCGTCCTTCTTCTTATTCCATTCTTGGATGCTGATCGGGACGCTGTCCCTAAAAACAACTCCGCACTGATGTATAAATCGGTCTTGGGTCCGCTTGGGAACAGTCTGTTTGCCATCTGGATCGACTTCTTTGATCGTGAACCTTTCATTCTCGCCCAACCTTTTCTTCGGGCCTCGTCTCCTTATAGAAGTTTGGCTCGATCCGGAGGGCTAAAAGTAGAAAGAAGTGTTAATATATGTACATACAAAACAATTAATGCATCTAGTCAGCAGAGGCTTAATTAATATATATACCTCGCCGGACATTGCAACAGTTAAGGCTCCAACACTGGCGGAGCCGTCATCTTCTCTTCCCTCACCATCGGAGTCGCTGAGAAACTGTGAGGTCATGATATCATCATCTCCCTCGCGGATTATTTCCTCCAACGCCTTTTCTTGTTCTAAGTCTCTGTCGTGTTCCATAATTTCTGCAAATATTACAACATGGCAATATACAACCATGAGAGATGGATTAGTGGCAAACATAGACCTAATCACAACAAGGAATCATATGCATATGAACAATGGATTAGTGGATTATCGGGGTTATGTTTTAACGACCCCCGCCCCCCTCATGTCGAAGTTATACCAAAATTATCGTGGTTATGTTTTAACACGACCCCCCCCCCCTCATGTCGAAGTCAATGAACAACATGAAAATTTGTAAGTGATTGCTAAACTTTTATGCTTCATTTATATGACGATCAATTATCCAATATAACTATGTTCGCGATATGAGGCATTGCACATTATCTAGAATCATATCTGATGAGTCGTCCTATCTTTCGGGAGAGGATACTTTGCGGACCGCCTCTCTCATGCCTGTCCGATATGCAAATCAGGTTTTCATATGCCTCAAAATCAAAGTTATCGGGGTTATGTTTTAACGACCCCCCCCTCTCATGTCGAAGTTATGACGATATTTGTACAAGATGAATACAAGATTTATACACTAGATGAATACAAAATGAATACAAGATGAATACAAGATTTATACACAAGATGAATACACAACTCAACAAATGAACCAACCATCATCCTATGAATAAAACTCAACATACGACAAATGGACACCTTTTGTCGAACAGCGGAGGGACGGTCACGGACCAACTCCACGGAGATGCAACCCCACAACCTGTAATTCCACCGAGTGAATTTTTTTTTAGGCAAACCCAAGTATGCCACTGGATAGAATGGAAGATTTTAGTTGAAATGGACCTATAAAGATCATGGCAAACGGATGCACGGAACTCAAATGGTGATCAAAGCAATATGCAATGCAAATCTGTCCATTATAGCTAGATACCAATTTAATAGCAAGATTTGAACATGCTACAGAATTTCTACATGGCAACAAATGGCATGACATGAATGTACATGTAACACATGGAAAAACATGCTTACTGAACTAATTCAAATGACCCCTAGATCAATGGCAATCATCATGACAAGTTGACAAGTATTAACAGATTTTCAGACTTAGTGATATTTGCATGGCATGGCAGAAATGAATAGATAGCAAGTTTACAAGCTTGTAGCACTCACTACAGGTCCTAACATGGCATGAACTAAAATGTACCAGCAAGATGACATCAAAATGCTCCTACTTCATGTTCAAAGATTGCCCAAAAGATGCTTGCATTAAAACATACAAAAAAGACAAAATGAACTCTAATGCAAAAAATTTGTTCTTTGATTTGCAAAGGAGCTATATTCTCCCCAATTCTTTTGCACCCACAAAAATTACTCCATCTATTTGACAGTGCCCACAACCCATTCCACCAAAAACATTTGGTTCCATAGTTCAAATTTTTCAAATTTTATTCAGTTCAAATTTGGACCAGATTCAAACTCCATGGTCAAAGCCCAATTTAAATTGCTCCAAAAATTCTGAAACTTTGCCAGACTCTCTTTTGTGCATCAACACCTCACCAAAAAAATTCTCAAAAATTCCTAAAAGTCCTAGAGCCCTCTGGCATTTCATCATACACTTGATGTGCACTGTAAAAAAATTCAGAAAATTTCTAGAGCCCTCTGGCATTTCGTCATCCATGAATCCATCCATCCATCCATTTGGGGGAAGAGGGGGAGGAGGGGGAAAGGGTGCTCACCCTGGGGCGGCGACGACGAGGAGGGCTTGATCGGGGGCGGCGACGAGGAGCGGGCTCGGTGGCGGCGATGCTCGGGGAGGACGGCGAGGAGGTCCGGCGACGGTCAGCGGGCTCGGGGACGGCTCGGGGTAGGGCGTCGCGGCAGCCTGGCGGCGGCGTGCGGTGGTTCGGCGTCGGGGCAGAGGCCGGAGCGATCGAGAGCGAAAGAAGATTGGGGAGGAAGAAGGCAGCGCGCGGTTTATATAGCCCGAGCTTTAGTCCCGGTTGGTGGCTCCAACCGGGACTAAAGGCCCCCCTTTAGTCCCGGTCCGAGCCACCAACCGGGACTAAAGGTGAATTTCACCAGCCCAAAGAGCGGGAAACCCAACCCTTTAGTCCCGGTTAGTGGCTCGGACCGGGACTAAAGGGGGCCTTTAGTCCCGGTTGGAGCCACCAACCGGGATTAAAGGGGGGCACAGCCGTGGGGTGGTGAAAGTTTAGTCCCACCTCGCCAAGCTAGAGGAGATCGCACCGGTTTATATACGCGGCTGCGATCTCTCTCCCAAGCTCCTCTCTAAAGCAGGCAGTTAATTGCCTAACCTCCGCCCTGTTGGGCCTACTAGCCCCGCGGGCCTGCATCCTGGTCCATATATAGATGGGTTCCTAGTCGTATGCAGGCCGTGGTGTCTGCTAGTAGGCGGGTATTTTTTTAATGTTATTTTTTTTATATGTTATTTTTTTTATTTTTATGTTATTTTTTGCATATGTTATGTCAATTTTAATATTCTTTCATAACCACTATAAAATATATGGCACATGTTATGTCTTTTTATTTTTTATGTTATTTTTTATGTTATGGCAATTTTAATTTTTGGCATATGTTATGTTTTTTTATTTTTTACGTTATTTTTTGCATATGTTATGTCAATTTTAATATTCTTTCATAACTACTATAAAATATATGGCACATGTTATGTCTTTTTATTTTTTATGTTATGGCAATTTTAATTTTTTGCATATGTTATGTTTTTTTATTTTTATGTTATTTTTTGCATATGTTATGCCAATTTTAATATTCTTTCATAACCACTATAAAATATATGGCACATGTTATGTCTTTTTATTTTTTATGTTATGGCAATTTTAATTTTTTGCATATGTTATGTCTTTTTATTTTTTATGTTATGGCAATTTTAATTCTAAAGTTTTCTTTTAAACAGATGCATGCATGCCTAGTTTTCATTTAATTCTTTTTCCTATTAAAGTTTTTAACAAAAAATACTTTATGAAAATTTTAGTTGCATAAATTATATATAATTTTAAGTTAATATTATTTTGATCATAACTAGAGTTTTATAAAAGCTTTTTAGTTGATTCTTTTTGCTATTGATCACTGTGAAGGGAGGAATTTCATGAAACTTTTCATAATCTTCTGACATGTCTGTCTTGTCCTCCACTCCCATGCCGAAAGTTTCCTCGACTTGACTGACATGACAACACCTCCAGCGATTAATTTCTCTCCCACGACTAATTAATTTACTGGGAGCAACCAACCGAGCAGGTGAACTCGTCTTCCTCAGCTACTCTGCTGCTCTATAAAGATCTCCACCTGGTGCTCCAACCCACCCATTTTCTCGCTGCAGTCTACACTACTTGGTGAAGGCCTGAAGCTAAGCGACGTGCAAGTGAGCATTGCGCCTCTCCCCAGTATAGCCATCAGATAGTGACAAATAGTTGATTCTTTTTGCTATTGAAGAATATTGTAGTTTTGTTTTAGTTGATCATAACTAGAATTTTATATAAGTTTATTCTTTGACACATCAGGTGGTGGTTTGTCAATATGTTTTTGAAAAAATTGAGCAACCAACTGGTGCTCAGAAGACATTCATATTTTGTATGGACATAATTGCATTGATTAACTCCTCTGTATAATTAAAATACTAAAAGGATAGAAATAATTGAAATTTCATAACTTAATAAATAATTATTATAAAATCATGTTTCAAATGCCAAAATACCCTAGCTAGCTCTTACAAAGATTCCCTCCGGTTTGTCCGAAGTGGCACTTTCCAGCTATAAGTCCGGAAACTCACACTAGAGAGAAAGTGATGGCGGTGAAGCCGGTCACATCCCAGAGAGGGATCTTGGGGTATAAAATATTTCTTCGCGTGTGTCCCTTGCTTATTGCGCCGTAACCATGGATAATCTTCATCATTTAACAGGATGCTTGGGCCAGTCTTCACTCTGAAGGGAGAAATTTCATGAAACTTTTCATAATCTTCTGACATGTCTGTCTTGTCCTCCACTCCCACGATGTTTCTTTTCCCTGAAAGAACTATGTGGCGCTTTGGCTCATCGTATGATGTATTCGCTTCCTTATCTTTTCTTTTTCTCGGTTTGGTAGACATGTCCTTCACATAGAAAACCTGCGCCACATCATTGGCTAGGACGAATGGTTCGTCTGTGTACCCAAGATTGTTGAGATCCACTGTTGTCATTCCGTACTGCGGGTCTACCTGTACCCCGCCTCCTGACAGATTGACCCATTTGCACCGAAACAAAGGGACCTTAAAATCACGTCCAAAGTCAAGTTCCCATATGTCCTCTATGTAACCATAATATGTGTCCTTTGCCATATTGGTGTTTGCTGCATCAAAGCGGACACTACTGTTTTGGTTGGTGCTCTTTTTATCTTGGGCGATCGTGTAAAATGTATTCCCATTTATCTCGTACCCTTGGAAAGTCAATACAGTCAAATATGGTGTCCTGGCCAACAAGTACAACTCATCTCCTACAGTGGTGTTACCCATGAGATGTGTTTGCAACCAACCGCCGAAAGTCCCCTTGTGTTCACGTGTAATCCAGTCGTCAGACTACTCCGGGTGTTTGGAGCGTAGAATATTCTTGTGTTCATTGATATACGGGGCCACCAAGGTAGAATTCTGTAGAACTGTGTAGTGTGCTTGCGCCCAAGAATGCCCGTCCCTACATATTATTGAGTTCGGTCCTAGCGTGCCTTTTCTACCCAGTCTCCCCTCATGCCGCGATTCAGGAACACCAATCGGCTTAAGGTCAGGAATAAAGTCAACACAAAACTCAATGACCTCCTCTGTTTGATAGCCCGTGGAGATGCTTCCTTCTGGCCTAGCACGGTTACGGACATATTTCTTTAAGACTCCCATGAACCTCTCAAAGGGGAACATATTGTGTAGAAATACATGACCCAGAATTGCAATCTCGTCGACTAGGTGAACTAGGACGTGCGTCATAATATTGAAGAAGGATGGTGGGAACACCAACTCGAAACTGACAAGACATTGGAACAAATCATTCTGTAACCTTGGTAGGATTTCTGGATCGATTACCTTCTGAGAAATTGCATTAAGGAATGCACATAGCTTCACAATGGCTAATCGAACATTTTCTGGTACAAGCCCCCTCAATGCAACCGGAAGCAGTTGCGTCAAAATCACGTGGCAGTCATGAGACTTTAGGTTCTGGAATTTTTTCTCTGCCATATTTATTATTCCCTTTATATTCGACGAGAAGCCAGACGGGACCTTGATACTGAGCAGGGATTCAAAAAATACTTCCTTCTCTGCTTTGGTAAGAGCGTAGCTGGCAGGACCTTGATACTACTTTGGATGAATGCCGTCTTTTTCGTTCATACGTTGCTAGTCCTCCCGTGCCTTCGGTGTATCTTTGGTCTTCCCATACACGCCCAAGAAGCCTAGCAGGTTCACGCAAAGATTCTTCGTCATGTGGATCACGTCGATTGCAGAGCGGACCTCTAGGTCTTTCCAATAGGGTAGGTCCCAAAATATAGATTTCTTCTTCCACATGGGTGCGTGTCCGTCAGCGTCACTCGGAACAGATTGTCCGCCAGGACCCTTTCCAAAGATTACTTGTAAATCCTTGACCATATCAAGTATATCATCACTAGTACGGAGGACAAGCTTCTTCCGGTGATCTGCCTCACCTTTGAAATGCTTGCCTTTCTTTCTTAAGGCATGCTTGGTCGGAAGAAATAGACGATGTCCCAGGTACACATTCTTCTTACATTTATCCAAATATATACTTTCGGTCTCATCTAAACAGTGCGTGCATGCGTGGTATCCCTTGTTTGTCTATCCTGAAAGGTTACTAAGAGCAGGTCAATCATTGATGGTTACAAAAAGCAACGCTCGTAGGTCAAATTCCTGCTGTTTGTGCTCATCCCACACACGTACACCTTTTATGTCCCCCAGCTGTAAAAGTTCTTCAACTAATGGCCTTAGGTACACATCACTGTCGTTGCCGGGTTGCTTAGGGCCTTGGATGAGCACTGGCATCATAATGAACTTCCGCTTCATGCACAACCAAGGAGGAAGGTTATAGATACATAGAGTCACAGGCCAGGTGCTATGATTGCTGCTCTGCTCCCCAAAAGGATTAATGCCATCTGCACTTAAACCAAACCATAAGTTCCTTGCGTCACCTGCAAAGTCCGGCCACTTTCTCTCGATTTTTCTCCACTACGACCCATCAGCGGGTACTCTCAACTTCCTGTCTTTCTTACGGTCTTCTTTGTGGCATCGCAACAACTTGGCATGCTCTTTGTTTCTGAACAGACGTTTCAACCGTGGTATTATAGGAGCATACTACATCACCTTGGCAGGAACCCTCTTCCTGGGGCGCTCGCCCTCAACATCACCAGGGTCATCTTGTCTGATCTTATACCACAATGCACCGCATACCGGGCATGCATTCAAATTCTCGTACTCCTCACCACGGTAGAGGATGCAGTCATTAGGGCATGCATGTATCTTCTGCAGCTCTAATCCTAGAGGGCAGAGAACCTTCTTTGCTTCGTACGTACTGTTAGGCAATTCGTTATCCTTTGGAAGCTTCTTCTTCATTATTTTCAGTAGCTTCCCAAATCCCTTGTCAGATACACCATTCTCTGCCTTCCATTGCAGCAATTCCAGTGCGGTACCGAGCTTTGTGTTGCCGTCTTCGCAATTTGGGTACAACCCTTTTTTGTGATCCTCTAACATGCGATCGAACTTGAACTTCTCCCTTTCACTTTCGCATCCTCTCTGTGCATCAACAATGACCCGGCGAAGATCATCATCGGGTACATCTGGTGCCTCTTGATCTTTAGCTTCCCCCGTTGCAGTATCACCGTATTTAGGGAACATAGGATAGTTGTCATCATCCTCTTCTTCTTCGTTGTCTTCCATCATAACCCCTCTTTCTCCGTGCTTGGTCCAAACATTATAGTGTGGCATGAAACCGTTCTTCAGCAGGTGGAAGTGAAGGGTTTTCGAGTCAGAGTAATCCTTCGTATTCTCACAGACAGTACATGGACAATACATAAAACCATTCTGCTTGTTTGCCTCAGCCACATAGAGAAAATTATGCAGGCCCGTAATGTAGTCGGAGGTGCGTCGGTCACCGTACATCCATTGCCAGGTCATCTGCGTGCATTATATAATTAAGTATATCAAAAACCATTACAGAACATCATGAATAGAGAAATGACCAAATTAATACAAGTTCATCATCACATTAAAACCAAAGTACATTAGTGATCAAATGTTATTACTGAAAAAATAAATACATAAAGTTCATACATAGTTCTCATAGAACAACATATAACTCTCTAGAGCATCTAATTAAAACATACATTGAAACTAACATACAACTATGTAAAACATTTAAATGCAACAACAAATGCGATCAAAATCGCAACTAAGGTAACAATTGATCCAACGACATCGGCAACATGCAACTTGAATTTCATCTTCTCTTCTTCAACTCTTTTCAATTTTTCTTTCAAATAATTGTTTTCTTTTTCAACTAAATTTAACCTCTCGACAAGAGGGTCGGTTGAAATTTCCGGTTCACATACCTCCTAGATAAAGACATCTATGTCAAGTTGGTCTGCATAATTGTCATAAACACTAAATGAAACAAATAGTTATAAAAGATAATATACCACATCCGAATCATAGACCGGACGAGAGCCGACGGGGGCGGATACCAAAACCATGGCACTATATAATAACAAACAATAATACAAGTAAAAAAATTATACAAGTAGCTATATAAATCATACAAGTAAGATTTTTTTCTTTAAAAAAAGATAAGAACAAGAGGCTCACCACAGTGGTGCCGGCGACGAGATTGGCGCGGGCGATCGACGGCGGTGAGGACGGGGACGGGGACGGGACGTTACCCTACACATGTGCAAACTATGATGTTAATTTGAGCTCAAATTGTGCATCTAAATCAAATAAACTCACACATACACTCCTCCACTAAAACCCACAAACCACACTACTTCTAGAGCATTTGAAATGAGCTAAACTAGCAGTGAGAGATGAAAGGATGAAGTTGCTAACCTTTTTAGAACACTTGGATAGTTGGTGCACCGCCAAACCTAGACAAATCTTGGGGAAAATTGAGCTTGGAGGTTGAGCTTAGAGAGGAGAAAGCTTAAGCGTGGCTCGGACATTTCATCAAACACCTCATGTGCATAGGAGGTGAGAACAGAGTAGCACACACCTCCCACACGCCGGCCGGCCAAAAAACAGAGGAGTGAGCGCGCAGGGGCGAGCATATATATAGGCATCTTTTTAGTCCCGGTTGGTGTCTAGAACCAGGACTGAAGACTGACCTTTAGTCCCGGTTCCAGACACCAACCGGGACTAAAGGGGTTGCGCCAGGAGCGAGGCCATTTAGTCCCGGTTTGTGGCTGGAACCGGGACTAAAGGTCCCAGCCGAACCGGGACTGGTGCCTGCCGAGGCCCGGCCGGCGTCCTGGCCGCTCGAACCGGGACTGATGCACGCAGTAGTCCCGGTTCGTAAGTCGACCGGGACTGTTGCTCTGATCTGGGAAAAACCAATGCCCTGTTTTCTACTAGTGCTCCCATCGACAAGGGCTGGGATCCACCGCGTCCCCATGGCCCTAAGGCCACCAGAGCCGAGGCGGATCGGCACCTGCGCCGACGGGAGGCAGAGAAACCCTAAGCTTGGAAGAGGAGGCAGCGGCTACGTCTGCTAACCACGTGAAGCAATAAGAGCTTGGGGGCTGTGTGCGACTGATGAGCGCACATGTGCTAGCAGATTAGATGGGATGGCTATCATTTGTTTCAGCCCAGAGAAAATAAACAAGTTCATACATAATTTTGATTTTGTCACTTTTTTTTAAATGATATCTATTATAAAGACTCACTGGAAGCCAAACTGCATAAGAAATCAGAGACCTTATTGAGCACTTCCATCACCACCAGTACTAGAGTTAAGGGTGTATGACCTGGGCCAGGCCCAACACACAACCAAAACTCGAGAAGAAATCAAACTATACCTTATTGTGCACCGTCAGAACCGAAATTGTTTTTCATATTTAGACCGGGTGCCATGACACCATGGTGCCCCCCCTTGGTCCGCCCCTAAAGTAATTAACCGATCACTTCGCCTCTGATACAGTGAATAAGTACTTGAAGTAAAGCAACATTTCCCATTTGGACCAGGCAGCGATCCAGAATTAGCTCTAGTTCATCCAGGCCAGAGCAACCCAACCTTGTCGACATTGCCGGTTATTCTGGCTCGTATTTGCGGCGATATCTTGGACCCTATGGACAACGCGTAATAAAATGGTGATTGAGCGGATCTTTCCGCGGAAGGCATCTGATTCCTATTTCAAATTCCTTGCTTTTCTGCAGCACTGGCACCCACTATCTAGACAGCGCGAATGGGACCGCCTTGGCCTCATGCTGGATGCGCTTCTGGATGCGGCTCGTCGGTTATCATCGTCTTAGGACCGCCTGACGACTGCCACTAGGTGGCTTTTTTCTTATGTTTCTCTTCCTTTTTTTGGGCATGATTGTGCTGTTGCCCCAGCCGTCGTTATGATTTCGGACTATGTGGTTGGTTGTATTGTAACATCCCCAGATCTTAACCCTGTCATTAAGCTAATTAAATTGTCATGTCATGATGATCATCCTAATTAAATTGCATTTAGGAAATAATACAAATTCAAATTCCAAATTCAAATGCAAGTCAAATTATTACTTCTTCAATTAATTGAATA
This sequence comes from Elymus sibiricus, assembly GCA_039707655.1. Taxonomy (NCBI): domain Eukaryota; kingdom Viridiplantae; phylum Streptophyta; class Magnoliopsida; order Poales; family Poaceae; genus Elymus; species Elymus sibiricus. Next base: position 34,707,388 of record CM077674.1, read on the forward strand.
AAAATGTTCATAATGTTGCAAATAATCCCAAAGCAATTATAAAAATAAAATCAAAATTATGAAGATTCCCAAATTGACCCTAGCAACTAAAACAGTACCCAAAACAGCCCCATTAATCCAATTTCATTTATTCAAAATTCAAATGGAATTATTTTGCCCCCAAACTTTTTTGTGGCAGTGAGGTATATTGCATCATAAATATTGAGACAAGTTGCACATTTTACAAAATTGAATTGATACCAAAAGAAAATGCAAAACAGAAACTATAAAAGAAAAACAGAAAAGAAAATAAAGAAAAGAGAAAAGTTACTGTGCATGGGCTCTAAGTCCACATTGCACTGGCCAGCAGGCCCAGCCCAGCCAGCACCTCCTCCCACCTCCCACACCTCTCTCTCCCCTCGCTGTCGGCCGCCCAGAGAGCGCACGTCCTGCCCCTCCACGCGCGCTCGACAACGCACGGCTGCCGCGCTACGGCCTACAAGGCCTCCCCCGCGCCCCTAGCAAAACCCTAGCCTCGCAATTCCCCTCCCCCTCGCTCGTTCTCTTCCTCCCGCTACAAGCCGAACCACCGCCGCCATGGCCAAGCTCGCCGGCGTGGCCACCGTCCTCCCCGGCGCCTGAGGCCATGTCCGTTCGCTCCGCCACCGTCCGCTACATCGCCTGCGCCCGCGAATGCGACCCGGGAGCCACCACAACGCCGGATCCGTCATCTTCCTCTCCGTCGGTCACCGCCACTTCACCGGCGATTTCGTCACCGTCACCGCATCCCGCGCCTCCCCGAGCAGCTCCCCGTCAACGATGTGAGCTTGCGCACGTTTCCCCTCTCTTCCTGCGGTCGCTCTCTCCCTCTAGCTCGCCTTGCCGCCGTAGCCGAGCTCGTCGCCTCCACGCGTGTCGCCGCCGCAGCCACTGCCCCCGCCGCTCGTGTCCGAGCACCGCGCCGTGCTTCTGGAGCTCCCAGGAAGCCAACGCGCCACCCGACGCGCCCTGCCTTGGCTTGTAGCGCCGGAACCAGCCACCCCGTGCTCCGGCCGCCGCCTATCGTCAACGTCGGCGACGTTTCCGGCTGTGCCCGGTGCTGCCACTTGCGCAGTTCGACGCGGCGCGGAGTGCTCGATCGAATGGTGCTCGCGGCGCTCGAATTGGTCGCCGGACGGCGGATCCCGAGCCGCGCCGCCGCTGCTGTGGACGTCAGGGCTCCGTCGCCGGCGCGCCGCCGTGTTCAAACGCCGGTGGGCCCCGCCAGGTGGACCCCGCGTGATTAGCCACTAACCCCCCCTCTAACAGCCACTAACATGTGGCCCCGACTACTGTAGCGATTAGGTTAATTAAATTAAACCTGAAGTTAACCCTGTCACTGACCTCTGGGCCCCACCTAGCTAATTAGGTTAATTAGATTAATTAAAGTCCTGTTAAATGTCTGAGTCAATGACATGTGGACCCCACTGGTTAGTTTGACTAGTCAACCGCTGACTGTTGACTGATGACTCAGCAGTCAACAGGGCCCACTTTTCAGCCTCTGTTGACTGGGCTGCTGACTCAGCAGTTGACCTGGTCAACCAGGGCCCACATGTCAGTCTCTGTTGCATATTTCTAGGTACACTTCTGTGTACCCATAGCAATTAATATTTAAATGATTTTCAAATTAAATTAATTCCAAAAATTTCAGAAAATGATTAAAACTTTGGAAATTCATATAAATTAAATCGTAACTCGGATGAAAATAATTTATATATGAAAAATGATCAGAAAAATGAGAAGAATCCGAATATGTCATCTGCACTCATGTTAGAACCCTCTAAGTAGATGAACCTGTAACTTTTTTCCTGTTTTTGATAAATGAATAGTGCATGACCTCTGATAAATAATTCCAATTAAATTCCTAAAACATCTAAAATATTGAGAGATGCAATATATCACCCCTGCATATCGTTTAGGCATGTCATGCATCGTGACTGCATTTGTTTGCCTTTATTTATTGTTTCTTCCCCCTCTTCTCTCCGGTAGACTCCGAGACCGACGCTGCCCCTGTGATCGACTACGTCACTGACGACCCTTCCTCCTTTTCAGCAAAGCTTCCAGGCAAGCAAAACCCCCTTGATCATTCCTATATCGCCCATTCTTTCTTCCCCCGTGCTTGGATTAGATTTTGCTACAGTAATTGATTGCTCCTATTCTGATGCATAGCCTAATGTTGTAACCTGCTGTTGATACTTTACCTATTGTCCTATATGCTTAGTATAGGCTGGTTAGCGATCCATCAGTGGCCCTACACACCCTGTCCTTGTTGCCATGCTTTACCACCGATGACTCGATCAATGTGATCGATGTGCCGAGACCGAGACAGCACCGCACACCCCCTTAGTTGTACGACTCTGCAGAGCTACTATCGAGTGCCGAGGGTGATACCTCCTACCCCACTCTTGATGATATCTCTGTAGCGTAGCTAGTCGGTTGTGGGTTACCGAGGGTGATTCCTCTTTCACCACCTCCGATGACGCCTCTGTCGTGCAACCCCTCATGTGTGAATCCATCGAGGGTGATTCCTCCGGGTTCACCTTGACGGTAGCATCGAGTGGGAATCCATCGAGGGTGATTCCTCGGATTACCCTCTTGATGTTACGAACACACGGTTACCTTTAAATGTTGCCCCCATGTACTGTTACTGTGGGACTGAAGGGACAGGCGGTACTACCCCGGTAGAGGTGGACCTGAGTTTCCGACAGTCTCCTGAGAGTCGGGTTGACCTGGAGGCTACCCGCGAGATAATTATGAGGCGTGGCCGGGCAGGCAGAGACCGCCCTAGAGAGGAATGGGCCTGACCCTTGTTGCACGTCCTCGAGACGGGGTGACAGGAGTACTGATCGTCACCGCGAGCTCCTAATAATTCACTAACGGATTTGGGTATTTGATCTGAGTTGGCCACTGGCCTATACGGACTACCACCATGCGGGATAATGGTTTAATGGGGCCCTCGGTGTCGTATGTATCAGCCGAAAGCTTTGTCAGACGTCCAGATCAGCATTGTGGCACGGTCGGATCGTGCCATCCAGGAGAGGGGTGGTGCTGGTATCCACCCTCCGCACAACGACCCGGAGTGCAAAGGGCGATGGGCCCAAGACCCCTGAGCACTTAGGATGTAGACCGGCGGGGACCTCTCTGCTGAGCCTAGGTAGGACTACGTCGTGTCGATCAGCCGAGGCCGGGCATGACCTAGAAAGTGTGTCCGGCCAGAGTTACTCGAGCGTGTTGGGTAACAATAGTGCACCCCTGCAGGGAAGTTATCTATTCGAATAGCCGTGTCCACGGTAACAGGACGCTCAGTGTTGTATCCCGATCTACTACAACTTGAACTGGATACATGCTAATTAATATGTAAGCTCCGGGATCGCTTTCTCGCAGGGAGTCGAGGAAGGATCTCTAGGCTTTGCTACTACATGCTTGTTGCTTTATTATTTACTACTGCTAATCTGCACTCTTCTAATGCTGCAAGACGCTGAAGATGCTAGTCTTCGATAGGCTAGGCTTTCCCCTCTATTCTGGCATTTCTGCAGTCTAGTCCACAGATACAACCCTTCATTTGATACCCATGCATACTTAGCATAGTTCTGATGTAAGTCTTGCGAGTACTTTGGATGAGTACTCACGGTTGCTTTGCTACCTCTTTTTCCCCATACCCGTTGTTGCGACCAGATGACGGAGCCTCGGAGCCAGCTGATCCCGTCGACGACTACTACTACCACGGTAGAGCCTACTACTACGTGGAGACCGACGACCAGGAGTAGTTTAGGAGGCTCCCAGGCAGGAGGCCTTGCCTCTTTCGATCAGAGCCATTGTTTGTTTTCGCCTTCTTAAGGCATCCTTGTCTAGTTATATCTGTACTCATATATTGTTGCTCCCGCTGACTCTTGTGTAACTCGAGCTTTTGTATTCGAGCCGTCGAGGCCCCTGGCTTGTAATATAAAGCTTGTATTATTTTATTTTGTGTCTAGAGTTGTGTTGTGATTTCTTCCCGTGAGTCCCTGGGCTTGATCGTGTGCATTCGCGTGTATGATTAGCGCACGGTCGGGCCGGGGGCGTCACATGTATGGACGGTTGCTTTATTTATAAAGCAGAGCGAAAGCCTATTTCGAGAATTTTCTCTAGTTGCATGCCTTCAGTACCCATCACCAGAGGTGATGGAAAAGTGGTGAATAAAGCGTGGTCTGGAAGTGTCATTTCATTGGGAAATTTGAAACACGGGATGAGATGAACCATGTTGTTGGCAGGCAATACTAGTTTTGAAAGATGGAGCATCAGTATTTTCCAAGGTATTGTGGGGGCCAAAGTACTTTAAAGCAAGTTTTGGAAATAGCTTGTTGACCACTCAAGATTGAGCCAATTGTTGGAGCTTTAAGAATACAGATCTCCAGCATGAAATTTCTTTGGAAATATGTTGCTGGAAGTGTGGTCTGGAAGTGTCACTTCAGATTTCATTTTGGCCTGAGCCCTGAGAAGCGGCAACTTCAATGTTCAGAGTATATGTTGCTGGAAATATGCTGAGGCAATCATGTGATGATGATAATTCCCTATGTATTCGTGAGTTATTGGTATTGCTCATGAAGTCATCACTGATGTATATCAACATGTAATTTGTTTGTAAGAGTGCTATATGATGATTGTGAGTAGTATAATGGTCCCGTCATAGTGATCATCGTCTTCATTGAACGCTGCTCTACGCTGTGCCGACATTCTTGCTAATGTCACCGCGTGAGCATGTGGGGCACGAGCAGATAATAACATCATGGCCGGTGAGCATTCAAACTTTCAAACTAAAGGCTGCAGCACGTGTGTAACTTGCTTACTTGCATAGCTCACCAGGAAGACACGTGAACTAGAAACTAGGCAAGCACACTGCACCACACGAGTCAAGACCACTATTGAGCGCCAAATCTCCCTCAGCCTCGCTATCACGGTGAAGTGGACACCACTACAAACTTGACTGCACTCGAGAACAACACGGGTGAAGTAGAGACCAAGCATGCACACTGCACGGCACAACCATGTTGAGCGCCAACTACCGTTCAGCCTCACTATCGCGGCGGAGTGGATGCAACAGCAAACTCAATTTCACTAGAGAACAACACTAGTCAATTGATCAAACAGGTTGGGTGCTTACAGCAACACACAAAGCAGAGTAAGCTGCAACGAACACACAAGAACAGGGGAGATCATGTTTTGACACCACAAACCTTTTTGGTGTTTTCTGTTATCCATCGTCCTCTCTTGTGGTGGACTCGGCTCGGGCCGGGACTGCTGTGAAGCAGCACAAGGTTGTGGAGGAGCAACTCCACCTTGCTGCTACAATGTGTACACCACAAGTGTTGAAGGAACAACTTCAACGTGCTGTGCTAGATATCGCTCTAGAGGCGAATGTAGGCCGATAAGGCAGCAGGAGTTCAATCCAAAACTCCTAGAACACAAGATCTTGCTCCAAGATCTTAGATAAGAACAACAAGTTCTATTATAAGTAGTGGGTACATAGTCTGGGTACAAAGTAGAGGTGAGGACCTCTATTTATAGGGCTTTGGAAAGCCTTCACATACTTCTACTTATAGCTGGAATACTCTAGAAAACCTCATTTAAGTTTCACCATTCTACTCATAGCTACTCACAACTAGAAGACTCTAGAAAATAGTAAGTAGGGTAGAAAAGAAAAGAAAAGAAAAGAAACACTACACTAGAGTGGAAGCATCTAGAAGTAGCCAAACAAATCTGACATACAATTTTTTTCTTCATCTAGTGTTCCTCATCATTCTCCCCTGGTTGTTTGGAACTCGCCCTCGAGTTATCTCAATAGAGCGCAGAGAGTCAAGTCCGCAACATTGAAAGTGTTGGATATACCCATGTCGCTTGGAAGATCTATCACATAAGCATTATCATTTATCTTCCTCACGATAGAGAAGGGCCCATACCTTCGCTGCCTAAGTTTCCTTTTAACACCTAAAGGTAGCCTCTCTTTCCGGAGGTATACCATCACCTTATCACCAACTTGGAATGATTTCGGGCTCCTTTTGCGGTCAGCAAGTTGTTTATATTTCTGATTTTGTGCTTCCAAAACACCACGAATCTTTTAAATAACTCAGTGTAATTATCAGCAAAGGACAATGCTGATTTTGAGTTTCCCCTTGATGGTAGCTTCACCAGGTCCACTACATGTGTTCGAAGTTTAGTGTAGACAATGGAAAAAGGGCTCCTTCCCATGAATCTATGCTTGGAGTTATTGTAGGAGAACTCTGCAAGAGATAAAGCCAAATCCCATTGTCCCTTTCTTTCTCCACAAATGCAACGGATCAGATTACCTAAAAACTTGTTCACCACTTCCGTTTGTCCATCTGTTTGTGGATGAGCAGTGCTAGAAAATTTCAATTCAGTGTTGAATTGCATCCAGAAGGTGAGCCAAAATGCAGCAAGAAACTTTCTATCACGGTCTGAGACGATGGACCTTGGAACTCCATTGTCTTGCGGCATGGGATGAAATGAGCCAACTTAGAGAATCTATCCACGACCACAAACACGGCATCACTCCCTCATCTTGTTCTCGGCAAACCCAAGACAAAGTCCATAGAGATGTCCTCCCATGGAGCAATAGGAACAGGCAAAGGCATGTATAACCCTGTGTTCTGGACTTGGCCTTTGCATGTTTGACATATGGGGCATCGCTGAACAAACTTTCCAGCATCTCTCTTTAGTTGTGGCCAAAAATAACGAGCTTCCAGGTTAGCGATAGTCTTGTCGCGCCCAACATGGCCACTAAGATCACTTGAATGGAGCTCTCTAACCATTTTGTCATGTAGAGAACTTCTTGGAATGCACAAACGATCATTTTTGAAGAGATAGCCATCTTGCACCAAATAGTCATCACCTAACGGTTGGCCCCTTGTGTGCTTTGCCCAAACATGGCCAAAGTCTTCGTCATCCTCATACAACTCCTTTATTTGATCCATGCCTAGAAGTTCAGCTTCAAAAGAAGTCAAGAGGCATGCACGACGACTCAAAGCATCGGCCACTCGGTTTGTTGTTCCAGATTTATGCACGATGAGATAGTTAAACCTCTCTAGATATGCTGCCCATCTCGCTAGCATGCGGTCAACATGCTTTTGATTTCTAAAATGCTTCAAGGATTGATGGTCACTATAAACAATGAACTCTTTAGGCAGCAAGTAGACTTCCCAAGTTTTCAAAGCTCTGAAAACGGCATACAATTCTTGCTGATAGGTACTCCATTTCTGTCTAGTTTTGCTTAACTTCTCACTAAAGAAAGCAATGGGCTTCCTTTCTTGAGATAGGACAGCTCCAATGCCTACTCCACTTGCATCACACTCCAACTCAAAAGTCTTGTTGAAATCAGGTAGCACCAAGACAGGAGCTTGTGAGAGTTTTTGCTTGATCTCATTGAAACTAGCTTCAGCCGCTTCTGTCTATTGGAACTTTCCTTTCTTCAGGCACTCGGTAATTGGTGCCATGATAGTGCTGAAATTCTTCACAAATCGCCTATAGAAAGTTGCAAGGCCATGAAAACTTCTTACCTCAGAAATGGTCTTCGGAGTTGGCCATTCTCGGATTGCTTCAACCTTGGAATCATCAACACAAATACCATCACATGTTATGACGAATCCTAGGAAAAGAAGTTGTGTTTGCAGGAAAACACATTTCTTCAAGTTGACGTAGAGCTCATTTTCCCTTAGTACTTCTAGCACCTTCCGAATGTGATCAAAGTGTTCATCCTCATCCTTGCTATAGATCAAGATGTCATCAAAATAGACCACAACAAAGTGGGATAAGAAGGGTCGAAGGACTTGGTTCATCAAGTGCATAAAGGTACTTGGTGCATTTGAGAGTCCAAATGGCATGACTAGCCATTCAAAAAACCCTTCCTTTGTCTTGAAGGTGGTTTTCCATTCATCCCCGGGTCTGATACGGATTTGATGATATCCACTTCTTAAATCCAGCTTTGTGAACACTCTTGCTCCACTAAGCTGATCCAACATATCATCCAGACGGGGAATAGGGAATCTATACCTTACAGTGATTTTGTTAATGGCTCTACTGTTCGTACACATGCGCCAAGATCCATCTTTCTTTGGCGCGAGCAGGGCCGGTACAGCACATGGGCTAATACTTTCTCGAATGTGCTCCTTTTGCAACAATTCCTCCACTTTCTCCTTCAATATATCATGCTCTTTTGGGTTCATTCGATAGTGTGGAAGATTAGGAAGACTTGCTCCTGGAATTAAGTCAATTCTATGTTGAATTCCTCTCATCGGTGGCAGGCCTCGTGGCTCTCCAAGTATGTTTTGAAATTCTGCCAATAAACCACGTACCTTTGCTGGAATTTCAACAGTCAGGTGCTCTTCTCCTTTTACAACAAGTGCAGCACACAAATCTACCTCCTTCAAGTCTTCCATAAACTCATGAGAGGTATGGGAGATAGTTAACATACTTTTCCCCTCCTCCTTAGAGGTATTGCCTTCAATTTTGTTTGGTAGAATAATGATCTTTCTCTTGTTCCAAATGAAAGAGTAAGAATTTTCCTTGCCCTTGTGTGTAGTATCCACATCAAATTGCCAAGGTCTCCCAAGAAGAACATGGCTGGCATCCATGTTAACCACATCACACAACACATTTGAGCAATAATGCTTGCCCAAAGAAAGTGACAGGTTGCATTGTTTGGTGATCCTCATATTCACTCCTTTCTTGATCCACCCAATATTGTAGGGATTTGGATGATCATGGGTTTCAAGCTTTAAATGGTTCACCAACTTCTGGGAGATAAGATTCTCACAGCTGCAACTATCAATCACTAATTTGCATACCTTGCCATTCACCGTGCATTTGCTCTCAAATATTTTCTTCAGTTGTGTGTCGTCAGGTTGTGGTGTGGAACATAGGAGACGCTGAATCACACATACCACCTCCTCACCTTCTTCTTGACAAACCTCTTGTCCCTCTACAGCTTCGGATTCGTATTCTTCCTCATCGTCTTCACCATCATGGATAGTTGTGTTAACAAATTTTCTTAGTGGGCAACCGCTGGATATGTGTCCCTCTTCACCACATTTATAGCATTTTGGGCCTTTATTGGACTTACCCTTGCCTCTAGTTTGCTTCTGGATGGGTCGTTTTGCCTTTGGTGGAGCGGTCTTTTCTTCCACTCTATTAGGCTGACTCCTAGAGGAGCCTTCGGTATGGGGGTATGGAGGATATGGAGCCTTAGTTGTCTTTCTCATCCTCACAAACCTCTCGGCCTTCAAGGCTAGAGCTTGTGCTTGATTAATGGACCAAATTTGTTGCATCATCAATCGATCTTGAATAGCATCATTGAGACCATTGATGTACCTTGCAGCTTGTTGATCTTTAGTTTCGGCAAGCTTGCACCTCACTTGTAGCCTTAGAAACTCCTCGGTGTAATCTGAAACACTCCTATTTCCTTGGGCACAATTTTGGAATTGGATAAATAGGATCTGTTCATAATCAGCGGGTAAAAATCTCCCTTTCAAAAGACTTTTCATTTGCCGCCAAGTTCTCACACGAGGTTCTCCTCTCAGCCTGCGCTCTTCTTGAATGCGGTGCCACCATGCGTCGGCTCCTCCTTTCAGCTTGTATGCGACCAAAGGAACTCTACGATCTTTCGGAACCTCCATGACCTCAAAGAAAGTCTCCACTTCATATAACCAATCTAGGCACCCTTCAATGTCAACATTTCCATTAAAAGTTGGGATCTCAGCTTTCACCTTGTATGTATCTCTAGTATATGTAGAGTTGGGTACTCTCCGATATGCATAGAGATCAGGTTCTTCAAGGGCTTCATCATATTCTTCACTTTCAGAAGCTTCGACATAAATTGACCTTCTTGAAGCACGTTGAACATCACGTTGTTGTGGCGGTCTTGCTCCAAGATTGCCTCTCCTTCTTTGTTGAACATCTTCTTCTTCTTTAGATGAATCTCCTTCTTTGGCAGTATGGGGACACCCTTTCTTATCATCTCAACCAGCTGGTTAAATCTCCGGTTAAGATCTTCACGCAGCTCTTTGATTTGTTGTTCTGCAGCATCCATCCTCTTCTCCAATTGCTACATTGCTTGATGCAGCTTGCTCTCAAAGAGAACAACAAGAACTTGTATGGATTAACGGGGCTCTGATACCACCTGAAGCAACACAAGGTTGTGGAGGAGCAACTCCACCTTGCTGCTACAATGTGTATAGCACAAGTGTTGAAGGAACAACTTCAACGTGATGTGCTAGATATCGCTCTAGAGGCGAATGTAGGCCGATAGGGTAGCAGGAGTTCAATCCAAAACTCCTAGAACACAAGATCTTGCTCCAAGATCTTAGATAAGAACAACAAGTTCTATTATAGGTAGTGGGTACATAGTCTGGATACAAAGTAGAGGTGAGGACCTCTATTTATAGGGCTTTGGAAAGCCTTCACATACTTCTACTTATAGATGGAATACTCTAGAAAACATTATTTAAGTTTCACCATTCTACTCATAGCTACTCACAACTAGAAGACTCTCGAAAACAGTAGGTAGGGTAGAAAAGAAAAGAAAAGAAAAGAAAAGAAACACTACACTAGAGTGGAAGCATCTAGAAGTAGCCAAACAAATCTGACATACAATTTTTTTTTCATCTAGTGTTCCTCATCATGCTGGGGAGGGCGCCAGAGCAAGGCAGTGACGGCGGCATGGCGAGTTGTCCTCCCAAAGCACGTGATTGTTCTCCGGCGCCCTCCCCAATTGTATGCGATACCTTGATCGCCGAGTTCTTTCCAGTGGTGGCTTGTGATCCGGCGAGGGTTCCGTAGCGGCTGGATGACGCGCGTGATCCACAGGAGTGGCTCGTGGTGTAACTGCTCCGCCGTGTGGCGGCACAGCCACAGGACAGGGAGCATCGTCCATGGCGCTGGCTGATCCCCAAGGTCTCCCGCTAGGAGGTCACCCGTGACCCTCAGTGACGCCGCCAGCAGCGTATAAACAGGGCATACTCAGCGGCGGACACTGCTGCGCGAGCTCCTCCTCCCCTGCAGTCTATTTTAGCCCCGTTGTCCTTGTCTCTGGCAGCACCGTGATCTCCGGATTCTTTGGCCAGCCCAGCGCCGGTACGTTTTAATTGCACGAAGGCCAGGAAGACCGCCAAGCGGGAGCTCTCCTCACTGACTACGGTTAAGCAGACCACCCGAGTCCTCCTGATGCCTCCTAGTCCCAAATGCTCTTTTTGGCTTCACAATTATTTCTTCTTCTTTTCTCATCTCCTATCGAGGCCACTAAGCTATCTCCTTTGTATTTCCTATCTACAGGTTTTCAGTACCAACAAAAATATGTGCCTGAATTAGCAGAACTAGGTTTGGTGAAAGTTGGGTGGAGTATATGGAGAAGATACCACTCGTATTTATGGAGGTCTGCTATTGTGACGACGAGCTGGTCGAGCATGCCGAGTGTGGAAAATTGCGAGATCCTCCTCGTCTCCTGGAATGCCTCCTTGGTTTACCGGATATGCACCATAGGCCTTCGGGTTATGGACGACAAATCCTTATCAGAAGTAAGAAGGTAACCATGGTGAGCTCACCACAATCCTATGATAGCGACATCTAAGGTAATCTATGTAGCCCAGCCATCGTCATGTACTTAGTCACGTCCTCAACAGGTTGTCGTCCGGGCACCACTGACCCTCCGCCGCTTCGGTGAAATAAATTATAATGACCTGATCCAAACTCACTTATTTCTGGATTGCGGATTGATTACAAAAAGGTCAGGTTTTTTTCAATAAAATATAATGTCGGACTAAGAATACTTATTCCCTTTAATAGTAGGTATACTGTATTTATATTATATTCATTATGTGTTCACACGGAATAGGATTTGTTAGGCGCAGACGCGTTGTCTCCTATAATGCTACCGATTTGAGCGCACTACTTTGTACATGTATTGCATGCATAGTGATTGGGAATAGAAACGAAGCGACAAAATCCAAATCGCTCAGTAATTGATGCAACTAGCAAGCAGTCTGCCAATTAGCATGGAAAGAAAACTTTTGTACCCTAAGAGCATGGTTAATAATGTAGCCGGTGGCTGACTATAGAGAGATGCCATGTGATTTAAAGACTTCATGAAAAATACTCATACAATAGGCTGTCTCTTAGATTGGCTATTAGTTAGACTCCAAGCATTTAATATTTGCATGAGCAATGCATATAATTGGAAGAGAATTACATGCATACTACTCTTTCTTGATCCATGTGCTATAGCCAGGCTGTAGAATAAGAGCCTGCTCCACTCTTCTCACTCCTCCAAGTAGGATCTTTATGACATGGCAAGTCTTATAGCCTGCTGACTAGGCCTTATTAGACTTTCTCTAATTGGGTCATGGTGAATAGAAAAAGAACATCTAATTCGAAGGTCTCTAGCCCTAAAAAAAGTTTGGTGGTCCCTGGAATTTGTTGGCCATGTTCTATCGCACATCCAACACTAGCCCATGGACGGCCTTGTTCCGTGACGGTATGCGATGCATTAGTCGCCGTCTACTCGGTCGGCGAGATCGCTGAGTTTATCCCTGCGATTGCTTCCGTCGGGGCGAGGGTTCTGTAGAGGCTGGACGGCTTGTCTACCGAGGAATCGCTCATTGTGGATCTGATTCGTCTCCTAAACACTGAGTCTGCCAAGACGGACGTGGGACATGCACATGGGTCCTCTTGTCTTGAAAATCTGTAGTTGGAGCGATTCGGTAGATCGTCGAGAGTACCTGATGGTTCTCATGGATGAATGGTCCTCTTGTACCTGATGCCTCCCACTCGCAAATTCTTTTAGATTCACAGTTTATGTTCCTCTTATTTTTCAGCTCCTATGCAGGGCCTCTACATAAGCTCCTTTGTATTTCCTATCTAGAGCTTTTTTCAAAACCACCAAGAAGTTGTGCCTCGATTAGCAGAACTAGGGTTGTTTATTTGGTGGTTGAGCCATTGTTTGACTGCTACTATTCATAAGATTGATACGGCTGTTACTTTCTCTTGGCATGCAAACACGTGTTGTACACTGGGTTTGTTCGAATTTAACAGAGCTCGCAAGAGAGGGGAGTACACAATTATTGCCATGTACGTGGACTGGTTGGATTTGTGCTGCATGCTTTTGGTGTTTTTATTTATGTCGCACTAGCTATGACTGCTTTGGTTCTATATAAGCTGTATTTTGGCTGTTTTACATCTACTCCGGGGATGAATATATTTTCGTGCTAGAATGAGATAATGTTAGTTGTGGGCTCAAGATATTTTGGTGGTAGTTATGCATTGCACCATGTCTCGGCATTCAGAGCATGCACAATAGGTGAAATAGATACACATCAAAATAACAAGTTTTCACAAGGAATGCAACAAGTCAATTTTGTCACGGATGGATCAACCAACATAGATGATCTTCAGAGTTTAACAACAAAATAACTAAGCATTTAAAGTTCGTAATACAGGACCCACCACAAGTTGGCCATCCCGTCACCCTCCTCCGCCGCTGCGTCCTCCTCCCCTGCTACCCCATTCGCCGTCGCCGCCCGATGATGCCATGAAATGCTCCATCCGGCTGGCTGCGACATGGGCACCATCTCCTCTGTTGCTGCTGCTCTCGAGGCATCTTGGGATGAACCGTGAAGCCGAACAATATCCCCTGATGCACAGCTAACGGGTGCAGCTCTCTCCTTCGTCGCTATCCTAGGGCGGGATGCCCAAGCCCAGGAGGGAATGTGGCCGCCTCGCTCTGCTTGGGGCCCATTAATACTTGTCGGTAGTATGACCAGTGTAGGTTGTTGGACTCCCAAGTGCAGTACTTTGAAGCCGGTAGCAAGCATACATATGAAAATGATGAACAATGTTTTATCATATAAATATCTTGCTTGTTATAAATGACCACGCAAAGCATACAAAAATAAATAACAAACCTATAGTCATGTAATGTAAAATACAGAAGTGCATAGAAATTTACTCGTAATGGATATGTAAATGCCATAATAATAAGGTATGGCGACTGTTTTGAGGAGATGCTTGGCTTATGTGTAGGAGGACAAGGGCAAGTCATCCGATGAAGTTGGATATACCAGCGAAGTATGCACTAGGTCTTAGTGTGAAACTGGAAAATGCACAATATCGAAAAGGCTAGCAAATAAAATTATTTGGTGAAAGTAGAAAACTCTAAAACTTGCATTAATCGTACATAACACAAAAAGAAAACACGTGCATCATGCAATCATAATTCATAGAACAACACGCCTAGTATCCCATGGAGAAAGGTTAGTAGGAAATAACCATCGTGCTGCCTCGGCCGCATCAAAGACGCTAGTCTATAATGGTTGCTACGAAAACACATTAAATATCATAATATAGTCATCAACTAGAGTCCCCAACTTTTTTATTTATTTTAATAGAAAGTCAATGCTTCAATTGGGCATTAATACAATATCTCATCTCTAAACAGCATGAGCTACTTCATAATGCAAATTTAATAGCTTTCGGAGTGTCTCAAATATATTGCCAAGTGTTTTACTATTAAATCAGACTATAGATTGATGTTCCCATCAAGTTTTGATTATCCCAAGCATGCAAGTCTAAAAGTTCCACTGTTTTAAATAGCGCGCAGCAGCATCGCTATAGCCGCCAGATAGGAGCTGCGCTACGCGAACGTATATTGCAAGTCAAAAGGGCTATCATGCTAATACCGGTGTTAAAGGCCACTTAGCGCTAAATATGGCCGTCGTTTAGCGCTACGCTATTTCTCCCACCGCATTGGCACAATTGTTTTGGGTCTGAACCCAAAATCCAGAGCTGTTCTTTGGATTATGACTTGCTGCTACAATGCAAGGAACTGCATTATGTCCTTTTAATGTCTTATTATGAAATACACAATGTCATTCTTATATTTATTTGGATGGGTGCTTGTTGATATATGTCAATTGTCAAGTATATATGTTATATTGATGCCTGATTGTATGTTTATTCTTTTATTTTTTTATTGATTTATGCTGAAACGCTAAATGAGGCTTAGCATGCCATAGCTGCGCTATAGAATTCCATAGCTTTTGGTCAAGCCGCCGCTAAGAGGCTTAGTGTGCTATTTAAAACTTTGAAAATTTCCAAGCAAGAACAATGATAATATTCCAAGGAGACATGTGTCAACCAAATTTCCAAGTTTTTAACATGGATAAGTGATAGATGGAAAGTTAACAGGGTTTTTGCGCCACTTCTTTTACTCTCTCAGATTTAAGTGAAGTAGATAGAGTAAATATTCAAGCCAAGCAATACTCTCTACCTTATTGAAGGTACTGCCCGGAGGTGATGATTATACTTTATTCAAAAAGAAATAGAAAAATACGCTCCAAGATAAATGCACAAAAAAAGTATGGATAGACAGTTTAGAGAAATAATTTGAATATTTGGTAGTCCCCCCACTTCATCCTTGGAACTAGAGAAATAATTACTCTCTTGGATTAAGGAAGGGATGATACTAAGGGTTGTTGAAATTTCTATTATGTTGTAAAGGTTTTGATAATTGTACAAGTTCTCCGGCCTTGAATTTTCGTAGTTACTTAGGCAAAGCTGCAAGGTGCATAATTGTGTTTAAAGTCAATTAAGGATGGAAGACATGGGGACTCCTTGTGTTTGTGATGTCCACTATGCACAACAACCTTTCAACAATTACACTTGGATAATATAGAACATGTATGCACGCAGAAACCATGTGTTTCTGAACTTATGAAGATGGTAGTAACTCATGGGCTCATGTTTATTTAGCTGTTTGGTAGAATGGCATGATTATTTACGGCATGCTTCTATCTTTGTCGTTCAATAATAACGCCCTATATTCCCGCAAAGAAAATAAATCCCTATACTTAGGAAAGTAGTGTGCAGTTTACTTTATAGCTGGTGTAAACATCTAATATTATATGTTCCCAAAATTGTATTTGGTTGCCCAAGCATTTTCTGCTGTATTTTGTGCTGAATACACACTCACATATATAAATATACTTGGGAGAGTTGAAAAATGGGGGAAGCTCTCCATAAGGCTAATTAGTTTTTTAACATTTTGGTTTATGAATGAGCTGTTGGCATATTTCAACTGAAATATTCATATTATTTGGGGTAACAACATAAAACTATCAAGCTTTTCAATAAATTAAATTGTTATCTAGGTGTATGTTTACAATAATTTTTTTGTTTTAAATGAAAAAGTTACCAAGAGCTTGATACAAAATGAATGTCGTTTCTTTAATCTACTAAGCTACCATCTAGATAACTAGCATGTGCTGTTGCAAGGGTTGACGACTAGTGCTATCTAATTGTTGTGAAGAAATATACACTAGTGGAGAAACGGCCTTTAGTCCCGGTTGGGAAGGGCCTTTAGTCCCGGTTCACCAACCGGGACTAATAAATCGGGACTAAAGGCCCCCACCCTTTAGTCCCGGTTGGCCACGAATCGGGACTAAATTCCTGCCACGTGGCCGGCAGTGCGCGCCGGGGGCTGGGGACCTTTAGTCCCGGTTGGTGACACCAACCGGGACTAAATCCCTGCCACCATTAGTCCCGGTTGGTGACACCAACCAAGACTAAAAGGTTTAGGGGTTTAGGGTTTATTGTTTATTTTTCCTTTTAATTTTGTGTTTTCCATTTAATTCTTTTTCATTTCAAACATATTTTACGCTACTACATACTGTACACGTTATGCATATATAATAGAATTTCTCGTAGAACCAATCATATATCATAGAATTTCTCGTACGACCATGCATACACATATATATATATATACAATTTGGTATATACAATTTCTCCTACAATTTGCAGATCATTACATGCAGGCATTAGGTGAAATGGTATTCTCCGTCGGGAGATATGACCTGCTGAAGCAAAAATCCCGCCATTTCCGCTTGAAGTGCTCGTATGCGGTCCTTTGGTAGGAGCCTATCCCGCATCTCCGTCATCTTTAAAGAAGGAGATCAATATGAATATATTAGTTGTGTGTATATATATTAGATCATGATAAAAAAAATTGTGAATATTGTTTACGTACCCAAAGATGTCTTTCATCTCTGTTCTTTTTGGTAATAAAGCGAATGTTCTCGCAAACATAGTATGCACATAAATTAGTCCCCTTTTCCTGCCTCATACACTTTACGAGAATAGAATTTAATCAGATAATAACCAAGCATGATAATGGTATTGAAACTAGAATTAAAGAGATGCGCGGACGTAGCTAGTACTACTTAATTACCTTGGACCGTCGCCATTTCAGCTTTGGTTCCCATTCACCGACAACCTCTTTGATGAACTTTTTCCAAACCCTGCCCGGCAAAGAAAATGAATAAAGGAGTTATTAATTACTTGATATCAGGAAATGAACTAAAGAGGCCGACATAGTGCGATAATGATTGAAATTACCTGTCGAGCATCAAAAACAGGCTCCTGTATTCTTCATGGATCCCTCGTCAACTCTAATGATTAGCAGGATCCAGTGGAATCTGTGCACACGTTTGTATAGGCGGGCATGCATAACTCATCAACTACACTTAACATCGAGTAAGCAAAAATAGAATTTGTAGTACAAGACAGTAACACTCACCTGAAGTTGTTAGGAAAAAATATTTCTGGTCTGCTATTTAGTTCCTTCAAAAACATTAGCAAGCTATTCTCTGTGTCTTGTGGGTGGTTATTTAACACAATTTCATTAACGGTATTTGGGTCAATGAACCCAATGCCATAGACTCTATCTGTTTTCAATTCATAAATCTTCATTCTGCATATATAATACCACACAAAAGAATATAGTGAGGATAATTACAGGCAATGAACGAGCTGAGCTAGAGACTTAAATTACAGAAAGAAATCACTTACAGACAATAGCAACTGACGAGAGATTTGTCGAGTGTGTCTTGATTGAATAACTGAAAAATTTCTGGAAATTCAATCCACACATCATTTCCATGGAAGTAATGCTCTGGCTTGACTTTCACCATGAGGCTCTCTCGCCCGGCCTTTACTTCTCTCAGGTACCAGTCATGCAATCTGCGCATTTGCGTTGGTAGAAGCTCCTCCTCATCAGGCCTGACCAGAGGGTTCCCGGGGACATATTTCCATGCTATTTCCTTTGGATCCATCGTGGGGACTTCCTCGATGCCTAGGAGTTGTTCAACAGTGATACCCATCTCTCTAGCCGCCATCTCTCTATCAGCGTCGGTTACCGCCTTATTGGTACTCACCTTGAGCGGGGGGATCGATTGCACTGCCTGTTCTCCGAGTTGGGGAACAGTTTTCCTGCTTTTATTACTACCTGTAAGGCTCGACTGCTGATTTTTTTGTTGATGATATGACTTGCTAATAGAGCGTTCATAGTCTGATCGCCTTTTCTCCACAGCCGGTTTAGCAAGATCCACAAAGTGTTGTACGACTTTCTCAGGTATTTTCTCCTTCGGCGGCCTTCACTTGGGCATCCACGACCCCTTTGGTTTCCTCCTCAGTCATCTCATAAGATAACTTCTTTTTGGCAGGAGGCTCGGGTTTCTTCTTTGGTGCTCTCTTCCGCTTTGGAGTCGGCCCACGCGGCGGAGATCGATATCGCGTACTCGCGCTGGACTCCGTCTCGAGGTGGGGTGGATTCGGCTGACGCGGCAGAGATCGATATGGTGGCGGACTCGCGCTGTGCTCCGTCTCGAGGTGGGTTGGAGTCGGCTGACGCGGTGGACTTGGAGGAGGAGTCGGTGCCCTTGGCGTCGAGTTTGGAAAGATGATGCAATCCTTTCTCCATACAATGATACCACGTATGGCTTCTCCCAGTGTCTGCTCCCCTTGACCTCCAGGAAAGTCAAGCTGTAGTGAGTCATATGCCGACATAACTTCATCCACCCCGACACGAGCATAGCCAGGTGGAATCGGATTGCCGTGGAAGGTTGCTTCAGGGGGATTTGGTAAAGCATAGCCGTCCGCCACCTTCATGGATATGTTCTTCACTTTCATGTGTAGCTCAAAACTTGTCGTCTCTTCGATATCATCCACGGGGTAGCAAGCAAGCAGTGCATCATCGGCCGGGACCCCCGTGGAACCCACGCTACTTTTCGGCATAGATGGGACGGTGCTATCCAATGCTGGATCTGCTTGCTGCTGCCGCTGAGATGCCCTTTCCAGGCTAAGTGTGTCGATCTGCTCCTGCTGCCGCATGAAAGCGCGTTCCAACTCCGCGTGCTTTGATTCTACCTGTTGAAGCCGGCCTGCATCCTGCTTCTTCTTTCTCGCACGGCTTCTGTAACTGACGTTCCAGTCCGCAAACCCCTCAACCCACGGAACAACGCCTTTGCCTTGTGTTCGTCCCGGGTGTTCAGGATTCCCGAGGGCGCGTGTAAGCTCGTCGTTCTCTCTCTCGGGCTGGAACGCCCCCGTTCGAGCCGCTTCTATTGCAACAAGTAAAGCGTCCGAGGCTTCTTTAAGACTTGCCTGCACCATAATCTCCCCTGTCTTTGGGTCCAACTTTCCCCCATGCGCATAAAACCAAGTCCTGCACCTGTCGGGCCAACCCAATGTTTTTGGAGTGACCCCTGCAGCAATCATCTTTTCCTCAGATTCATCCCACTTAGGCCGACCAGTCTTGTAGCCACCTGGCCCCAGAACATGGTGAAACTGTTTCTTCTCAGCATTGATCTTGTTTTTCCTCGACTGTTCCTTAGCTGCTTCCGATTCCTTGAACTCCACAAATAAGTCCCAGTGATCTTTTGCCAAGTGAATTCTGGAGTCTGCTTTCCTGCTTCGACGTAGCAGGCCCATAATCTTTTCTTGTGGTTGCAGAATTGTGTGGCCATCTTCTGAAGAGCACTCTTCTTGACTTTCTCCCGTTCTGCATCTGTTAAATTCTCTGGTAGGGTGAAATGTGACATGAGCTTTTCCCAAAGCAGATCTTTTGCTCTTTCGTCGACAAAACTAACTGCTCGATCTCCCTTTGGCTTATTCCATTCTTGAACGGAGATCGGGATTTGGTCCCTGACAATAACTCCGCACTGACGAGTAAATTTGTCCGCATTCTTTTTAGGAGCAAGCGGTTCGCCATTTGGTTTGATCTCATCGATGTTGTACTTTATGCCAGCCTGCAACTTTTTGGCCTGGCCTCGTACTGCCCTGCTTGTAGAAGATTTGCTCGATCCGGAGAGCTAAAAGAAGAAAGATTCGTTAATATATATATATCTATATATATAAATCAATTAATACATGTAATGATCACCAGAGGCCTTATATATACCTCGCCGGTCTTTGTTAATTGAAGATCATTTGCTTCGCCATCATTGTTTGTGTGGCCTTCGTCTGTTGGTTCTTCCTCAAATATTCCCTCACCGGAATTGTTTAGATATTGTGAGCCGTCATCTTCAGGTTCACCCTCTGGGTTTCGGATCATGTCGAACATGATATGCTCTTGATCATGGTCGTCTCTGCCGCTAGCGTCCATAGCTTAACTAATCCAGAAGAAAGATAAAACAATTTAGTATTCAAATTAGAATGCATCTCGAATAATATCACTAATACATCTCGAATAATCCAGTTAATGCATCATCGAATATTATCGAATATAATCTCGAATACATCTCGAATATTATCACTAATACATCTCTAATAATCTAGTTAATGCTTCATTGAATATTATCGAATATAATCTCGAATACATCTCGAGTATTAATTATCACTAATACATCTCGAATATTATCGTATAACATCACTAGCTAATACAGATCGAATACTATCGAATAATCCAGTTGACTCGCGGTTCCTGAGGCACGGGCGGTGGACACCCAAAGAGAAGGAACCATCACAGGATCATAGCTCGGGTGAGATCCCTGAAGAACCTGCCAGGTATTGGAGAACCTGACGTCCAACGCAACCATGTAGCGACGGACGTGCTCGTCCTCCTCCCTGACACGGCGACGTACCACCTCCTCGGGGGCCGGCTGCCTCCGCACCGATAGTGGCCCACGCGACCACCACCAAAGAAGCTCCGGGTCGACGATGGGAGCCCGGTTCCTCACCAAGCTGCGCGCCACGGAAGGTAGCACCTCCCAGTGCCAGCCCGGCGGAGCCAAGTCCCGGACATGGCGCCTCTCAAGCAGGTTGTCGCCACCGACTCGACGACGAGGATGCGGGCAGGGGATCGTCGACGCCAAAAATGTTTCTATGCAAATTTAACATTTTTTAAATGCTTGATTATGATTTTTGTAATTCTTGTTTACTTGATTTTGCAAATACATGACAAACTTTTGCAAATACAACATTAAGATATTAACATTTTCCAAATAATATATTAACATGTTTTTGATCAATATTTTTAAGATACAACATTAAAATATTTTTAATACATGGTCAACTTTTTTTATGCAACTTTTTTCTATGCAAATTTTTTCTATACTATACATGATACAACATTAAAAGTATAAAAAACTAAAAAACAGAAAAAAAAATAGCTAGTGAAAAAAAAACAATCTATGCAAATTCCACCGTTCATCTACATACATACATACATTGTATACATACATACATATACTAAGCATCTACAACATCTAGTGAAAAAAAACAATCTATGAAAAAAAAAGATGAACAAAATTAAGGAGGGAGGCTCACCGGCCGGGATCGTCGGGGCGGAGGGAGGTGGGGAGGATGCCAGAGACGGAGGAGGACGCCGGAGGCTGGGAGGAGCGGCGCCGGCGCGGGCTAGGGCCGCGGCGGCTTGTGAAGGAGCGGTCGTTGATCGCGAGGCGGGCGCGCGCGGAGGAGCGGCGGCGGCGGGCAGCGTGGTGGCGCCGGTGCGGGCTCGGGCGGCGCTTGGGAGCAGAGCGGCCGGACGGCGACGTCGAGGTCCGGCTGCCTGGCGGAGTCGTGGTCTTCGGCGCCATCGGGGGAAACTAGATGAGTTTGGAAATTTTGCTAAGTGCTGCTTATATACAGAGACCTTTAGTCCCGGTTGGTGGCTCCAACCGGGACTAAAGGCCCCCCTTTATTCCCGGTGCGAGCCACCAACCGGGACTAAAGGTGAATTTCACCAGGCCGAGCGGCGGGAAGCCCAGGCCTTTAGTCCCGGTTGGTGGCTCACACCGGGACTAAAGGGGGGCCTTTAGTCCCGGTTGGTGGCTCCAACCGGGACTAAAGGGTTGGTCCTGGCGTGGTGGAAGTTTAGTCCCACCTCGCCAAGCGAGAGGCACTCGCACCTGTTTATAAGCCCCGCTGCGATATCCGTCCCGAGCTCCTCTCTAAAGCAGGCAGTGCATGCCTAACGTTCCTCTCTGCCCTCTAGGGCCTACTTGCCTTGCGGGCCTGCATCCTGGCCCATATATAGTTGGGTTTCTAGTCGTATGTAGGCCGTGGTGGTCTAGTAGGCGGGCATTTTTTTATTTTTTGCATATGTTATGTCAATTTTTTAGTCCCGGTTGGTGGCTCCAACCGGGACTAAAGGTCTTTTCCAGTTTTTTTGTTTTTTCCTTTATTTTTTTTCTTTTGTTTCTACTTACAGCCAAATATTTAGAGTTTTTGAGTGAATCTTTTTGGTTCAGGTCACAAAATTATAAACTTTCTGTTAGTGCCAGTAGTTTTCAAATTTGAATAGTTTAAATTTGAATTCTTTGAAATTTGTGTGAATCAGTAGTTTTTGAATAACTTTACTTTAAAAATATATTTTTGAGTGATTGTTTTTCCTGCTGTTTAATATTAGTGTGTTTTATCAGTATGTTCAATTTGGTAATTTTAGGTTATTTGAAATAGGTGTTTTAATCAAAAACAGATTCTGTTTAGCTCTTTTGGTTTTATAGCTCAAAAAAATCATTAAATGCATGAAAAATAGCGAATGAAGTCAGAAAGGGTTGAAAATTGATGATGTGGCTTTGAATGGTGCATGTTGAATGCACAAAAAGTCTGGAGTTAAAATAAGTTTAAAAAAATGAAATGCCTTTGTAACAGATGAGTTTTCGTCCGAAACCCTGATACTTCGAAAAAGATTGTCCAGTTTGTACATGAAGTGCATCCAGTTTTTGCCGTAACCCTCTCAACTTTTTAGCACATGCTATGTGGGTGAAATGATGATACCATGCCAAGTTTCAACCTTTTCAGAGTTCATTTGTAGTGCTTTTCAATTTCAGGGTCATTTAGCTCAAAAAAATCAATAAATGCATGAAAAATAGCAAATGAAGTCAGAAAGGGTTGAAAATTGATGACGTGGCTTTGAATGGTGCATATTGAACGCACAAAAAGTTTGGAGTTAAAATAAGTTTATAAAAATAAAATGCCTTTGTAACAGATGAGTTTTCGTCCGAAACCCTGATACTTCGAAAGAGATTGTCCAGTTTGTACACGAAGTGCATCCAGTTTTTGTCGTAACCCTCTCAACTTTTTAGCACATGCTATGTGGGTGAAATGATGATACCATGCCAAGTTTCAACCTTTTCAGAGTTCATTTGTAGTGCTTTTCAATTTCAGGGTCATTTAGCTCAAAAAATGAATAAATGCATGAAAAATAGCGTTCCTTCGCGTTTCAAATGCCAAACCACATATATACCGTAACTATTACAAAGATTCCCTCCGGTTTGTCCGAAGTGGGACTTTCCAGATAAGTCCGGAAAGTCACTAGAGAAGAAAGTGATGACGGTGAAGCCGGTCACATCCCAGAGTGGGATCTTGGGCCGTAACCATGGACAATCTTCATCATTTAACAGGATGCTTGGGCCAATCTTCACTGTGAAGGGAGCAATTTCATGAAACTTTTCATAATCTTCTGACATGTCTGTCTTGTCCTCCACTCCCACGATGTTTCTTTTCCCTGAAAGAACTATGTGATGCTTTGGCTCATCGTATGATGTATTCGCTTCCTTATCTTTTCTTTTTCTTGGCTTGGTAGACATGTCCTTCACATAGAAAACCTGCACCACATCATTGGCTAGGACGAATGGTTCGTCTGTGTACCCAAGATTGTTGAGATCCACTGTTGTCATTCCGTACCACGGGTCTTCCTTTACCCCGCCTCCAGTCAGATTGACCCATTTGCACCGAAACAAAGGGACCTTCAAATCACGTCCATAGTCAAGTTCCCATATCTCCTCTATGTAACCATAATATGTGTCCTTTGGCCTATTGGTGTTTGCTGCATCAAAGCGGACATCACTGTTTTGGTTGGTGCTCTTTTTATCTTGGGCGATCGTGTAAAATGTATTCCCATTTATCTCGTACCCTTTGAAAGTCGATATAGTCGAAGATGGTGACTTGGCCAGCAAGTACAGCTCATCTCCAACAGTGTCGTCATGAATGAGACGTGTTTGCAACCAACCGCCGAATGACGCCATGTGTGTACGTTTGATCCAGGGCTCAGACTGCTCCGGGTTCTTGGAGCGTACACTATCCAGGTGTTCCTCGATATACGGAGCCACCAAGCTGGAATTTTGTAGAACTGTGTAGTGTGCTTGCGCCCCAGAATGCCCGTCCATACATATTAATGAATCCTTTCCTAGCGTGCCTTTTCCACCCAGTCTGCCCTCATGCCGTGATTCGGGAACACCAATCGGATTAAGGTCAGGAATAAAGTCAACACAAAACTCAATGACCTCCTCTGTTTCATGGCCCTTGGAAATGCTTCCTTCTGGCCTAGCACGGTTATGAACATATTTCTTTAAGACTCCCATGAACCTCTCAAAGGGGAACATATTGTGTAGAAATACAGGACCCAGAATGGCAATCTCGTCGACTAGGTGAACTAGGACGTGCGTCATGATATTGAAGAAGGATGGTGGGAACACCAACTCGAAACTGACAAGACATTGCACCAAATCATTCTGTAACCTTGGTAGGATTTCTGGATTGATTACCTTCTGAGAGATTGCATTGAGGAATGCACATAGCTTCACAATGGCTAATCGAACGTTGTCCGGTAGAAGCCCCCTCAATGCAACCGGAAGCAATTGCGTCATAATCATGTGGCAATCATGAGACTTTAGGTTCTGGAACATTTTCTCTGCCATATTTATTATTCCCTTTATATTCGACGAGAAGCCAGACGGAACCTTCATACTGAGCAGGCATTCAAAGAAGATTTCCTTCTCTTCTTTGGTAAGAGCGTAGCTGGCAGGACCTTGATACTGCTTTGGATGCATGCCGTCTTTTCCGTGCATACGTTGCTGGTCCTCCCGTGCCTCCGGTGTATCTTTTGTCTTCCCATACACGCCCAAGAAGCCTAGCAGGTTCATGCAAAGATTCTTCGTCACGTGCATCACGTCGATTGCAGAGCGGACCTCTAGGTCTTTCCAATAGGGTAGGTCCCAAAATATAGATTTCTTCTTCCACATGGGTGCGTGTCCGTCAGCGTCATTCGGAACAGATTGTCCGCCAGGACCCTTTCCAAAGATTACTTTTAAATCCTTGACCATATCAAGTATATCATCACCAGTATGGTGGCGAGGCTTCTTCCGGTGATCTGCCTCGCCTTTGAAATGCTTGCCTTTCTTTCTTAAGAGATGCTTGATCGGAAGAAATCGACGATGTCCCAGGTACACATTCTTCTTACATTTATTTAAATATATACTTTGGGTATCATCTAAACAGTGCGTGCATGTGTGGTATTGAAAGCACATTTGCTCCCTTGGTGGTTTTGGTAATTAATAACAACATATATCTCATTGAACTAATGTCCATTCAAGATTAAGATTTCAAGATGTTCAATGATTGGCATGGCATGGACTAGAGATGTGGACCCCTCAAAATGCTAAGGACAAGAATTGGCAAAGATCAAGACTCTACATTTTTGGTTTAGTGATCCAAGATCACATTGAGTCCATAGGAAAGCCAATAATATTAAAAGGGGATGAGGTGTTGCTTAATGGTCTTTTTGCTCAAGTGCTTAGTGACAGTATTCCTAAACCCTCAACCACTATCTCTACCCAAATATGTCCTAAACCCAAAGTCCAACTCGGCCTCACCGAAATTTCCAATCCGGCCCCACCGAGTTCATCCAAGACTTAGCCACTGCCAAACCCTAACAAATCGGATCCACCGAAATGGATCTCGGTCCCACCAAGATGGCCTTGCCAACTCTCTGTAATCGTTTGCATTTACTTCGGTCTCACCGAGTTTGCAAATCGGTCTCACCGAGATGGCTTGCCAAGTCTTTGTTGCCTTATTGCTTGACTTCGGTCCTACCGAGTTGATGCAATCGGTGCCACCGAGATGAGGATTGCCCTAAGCCATTGCACTTCGGTCCATCCGAGTTGTTTGTATCGGTCCCACCGAGGTTCCTAAAGTTCATATCTTTTACACAGTTCGGTGCTACCAAGATGATCGTTTCGGTGCCACCAAGTTGGGTCAAAAGTGTGTAACGGTTGGATTTTGTGTGGAGGCTATATATACCCCTCCACCCCATCCTTCTCAGTAAGGAGAGCCATCAGAACGTGCCTACACTTCCACCATACATTTTCTGAGAGAGAACCACCTACTCATGTGTTGAGATCAAGATATTCCATTCCTACCATTTGAACCTTGATCTCTAGCCTTTCCCAAGTTGCTTTCCACTCAAATCTCTCTTCCACCATAGCCAAATCTATGAGGAGTGATTGAGTGCTGGGAAGACTATCATTTGAAGCACAAGAGCAAGGAGTTCATCAACAACACACCGTCTATTACCTTTTGGAGAGTGGTGTCTCCTAGATTGGTTAGGTGTCGCTTGGGAGCCTCCAACCAGATGTGGAGTTGAACCAAGAAGTTTGTAAGGGCAAGGAGATCGCCTACTTCGTGAAGATCTACCCCGAGTGAGGCTAGAACTTCGTGGACGTAAGCCATGGTGGAATAGGCAAGGTTGCTTCTTCGTGGACCCTTCGTTGGTGGAGCCCTCCGTGGACTCGCGCAGCCGTTACCCTTCGTGGGTTGAAGACTCCATCAACGTGGACGTACGATAGCACCACCTATCGGAACCACGCCAAAAACGCCGCGTCTTCATTGCGTTTGATATCTTCTATCCCCTCTCTACATACATATGCAATTGCTTACATTCCGCTGCTATACTCTTAGAATTGCATGTGTAGGGTGATGCTTGACATGTACTATTGCTAAAATCTGCCTGAAACTAAAATCTGGGAAAAGGTTAAGTTTTATTTGGTCAAGTAGTCTAATCACCCCCCCTCTAGACATACTTTCGATCCTACAAGTGGTATCAGAGCTTTGGTCTTCGTAAGCCTTGATTTCCATAGTTTTGGTGATCATAGCCTTGGTTTCACAACCTAGGAGAGTATGGCGTCTAGTGAGGGTAACTATCACCGTAGAGGTCCATATTTTGATGGTACAAACTTTGCTAGTTGGAAACATAAGATGAAAATGCATATTCTTGGTCATAACCCTGCCGTTTGGGCTGTTGTACGTGTTGGCTTGCAAGGTGACTTCTTTGAGGATGGCAAGGAACCAGATCGTGAGGCAACCGCGGAAGAATTGAAGATGTTGCAATACAATGCTCAAGCTTGTGACATTCTATTCAACGGTCTATGTCCCGAAGAATTCAACAAAATCAGCCACCTCGAGAATGCAAAGGAAATTTGGGATACTTTCGTTGATATGCATGAGGGTACCGAGTCCGTCAAGGAATCTAAGTTGGATGTGCTTCAAAGTCAACTTGATAAGTTCAAGATGAAGGATGGTGAAGGAGTCGCAGAGATGTACTCTAGGCTTGCTCTCATCACAAATGAGATTGCTAGCTTAGGAAGTGAAGAGATGACCGACAAATTCATCATCAAGAAGATACTTAGAGCTTTGGATGGAAAGTATGATACCGTCTGCACATTGATCCAAATGATGCCAAATTACAAAGATCTCAAGCCCACGGAAGTCATTGGAAGGATTGTCGCTCATGAAATGTCACTCAAGGACAAAGAGGAGCTACACAACAAGTCAAGTGGTGCTTACAAAGCCTCAACCGATGCTCCAACAACTTCAAGTGACCAGCTAGTATCCAATGAAGAGATAAGCCTAATGGTGAAAAGGTTCAACAAGTTCTACAAGAACAAAGGAAAAGAAAGAAGCTCTAGCTCAAGACACTATGAGAGAAGATCATCAAGTCGTGACCGTAATTGTTACAATTGTGGAAAGCCCGGACACTACTCAAATGAGTGTACGGCTCCCTGCAAGAAAAGAGACGAATCACCAAGAGGAAGACATAGAAGAGATGAATCACCTCGTACAGAGAAAAGGAGTAGAGATGATTATTATGAACGAAGACACTCTCGAAGAAGCAAGGATTCGGAGAGGAAGGACAAGTCATCAAGGAGCTACACAAGAAGAAGACATCAAGCTCATGTTGGTGAATGGGTTTCCGGCTCCGACTCAGACAACCACTCCGAGAGAAGTTATCACTCCAACCCCGACTATAGTCAAGATGAAGGTGTTGCCGGACTTGCACTTGTGTCATCCAACTCCTACGACCTATTTGACTCACCAAATGAAGGAATTGGAATATGCTTCATGGCAAAAGGCCCTAAGGTATCACACCCCGAGTATCTTGATTTTAATAGTGATGAAGATGATCTGCTTGGTGATGATGATTTACTTATTGATAGGGCTAGTGATGTGAGCTATAATGAAAATGCTAGTAATCATGATAGTCAAGAGGAAACGAGTGACAATGCTATGAAGGAGATTGAGTGTCTAACTAAAGAACTAAATGCTCTTAAGTTAGCTCATGAAACAACTCAAGAGGATCATAGAGAACTTCTAAGAACTCATGAGAAGCTACGCTTCGAGAAGCTAAATTTAGAGCAAGAGCATGAGTTTCTTAAAGCTATCAATGACGATCTTCGAAAGAAGAGTTCTTCATATCTTGCCAAGCATTTACTCTTGTCTACCTTTATGCCACAAGTTAAACCTAAGCAAACTAGCAACAAGGGTAAAAATGGTTCTACCTCTAGTAGTAACAATAACAATGCTAAATTCAATATTGTTGCTTCTAGTAGTTCTATTGATTCCACTAACGATTCTCTTAGCCAAGTTACACTTGAGCAAGAAAATATGCTATTGAAAGGAATTATAGAAAAAGGTGTCTACAAGAGACTTGCCGGGAGTAAACAATTTGAGGAAATTGTACGCAAGCAAGGAAGGCATCGGAAGAACCAAGGTGTTGGTTTTGAACGAAAGTTCAATGCCGATGGAGTTGAGTGGGAAGAAGGTCAATACCCCAAGACGAAGTTCGTTCCTCAACAAGTGAAGTATGATCCTACTTCCTTCAAGGGAACACAAGCTCAAGAAGACCTTCCACCACAAGACCACAAGCTAAAAGGCAAGGACAAGCTTCAAGAAGAGATTGACTCATTTGAAGAAGCTCCTCAAGCCATGGTCAAGTGGGTTCCCAAGACTTCATCATGTGCTACTACAACTCCAAGGATTCCCATCAAGTTGATGTGGGTCCAAAAGAAGAAGAACTAGAGAGTTCTTGAGGGTGACTCCGCCAACAAGCTTCACTCATATCATTCATGGCAAGGACTTGTGCAACCAACTTTCACATCTTGCACTAGTTCATGGAGTCACAAACCCTCTTGTTGGTAAGGCAAGGGACAAGGTAATCAATGCATTCATGGACATCATCATATGTGTATTTCACTCTATGTCTATGGATATCCTTGTATGTTCCTTGTGTGGGACTAACCCATGTAGGTATTGAAAGCACAAAACTCCAAAGGATTGCTCCCAACTCTTGATGGTCTACATCGACATTGAGCATCCACATCTTCAACATCTACATGAAGTCATCATCGACAAAACCCAAGGTTAGTTCAACCCTCTTAGGGGGGATATCACATCTAGGGGGAGATTTGCTCTAAAAATTGAGCAAAAGCAACTCTAATGGTGTGAACACATTAATGCTTTATGTAAAAGTGGTAACACCACTCGTGCTTAAATGATGAGTATGACCTATGATCAAATGTTCTCATTTGGCTCCTAAGTCAATATACTCATATATAGATGACCTAGTCATCGCCATTGCTTGATAGATGCTAGAATTGGTTGTGCATGTTTGACACATATTTCATTTGCTATCTTATTGTGTGAGCATGTTGATTTGCATGTTTTCATCATTCGAGGACATCCATTTGTTGTTTTGATTGTCTTGGTTTTTCTGGCCAAGTGGATGTACAAGAATGCCTAAGAACCTTCTCTAGCTATCTATGCTTTCTTGTCTCAAATTCTATTCTTGCTGCATCACAAAAATTGAACAAGTCATTTTCGGACCCTCCGGGTGAGGAGCACTCGGAGCCACTGATCTGAAAGGGCTGAACCTCCAAAACCTTCTAATTGATTTCGGTCAGACCAACCCACTCAAACTCGGTCGAACCGAAAGCATTTAGATTGATCTAGGTTTTCATCTCGGTGATACCGATTAGACCAACTCGGTCGGACCGAGTTGATGTAAATGCAAGCAGTTGCACGTCTCGGTGCTACCGATTTATTCCACTCGGTGCCACCGACAGCACATGGTATATATTTCCAGCGAACCGTGCGGTTGAAAATTTCTTCAAACGTCACGCGCCCGCGCCCCTTTGCTGCCACCCCTTTGGTCTCCGGATCGTCGCCGTCGTCGCCTGTGCGCCCTCGCCGCAGGTCTCCGTCGCCGTCAACGGTAATCTCCACTGCCGTTGCCGCCGTAGAGGAACTCCACCGAGTTAGGGTGAGTTTCGATCCCTTTCGTGCTTCCCTTTTCCGATTCAATGCACGATTGGACTGCCTGTAATCTTGCCACGAATGCAATTCAGTTTCCACCAGATTAGTTCGTTTGAACAAGATTCGAGCAAAAAATTTAGGGTTAGGTTTCCGCCGAATGCATCTCGCACCGACCGAATAGGAATTTTCGGTCCCACCGATTTGGCCCTGGCCATAGCACAAGTACATCTCGGTGCCACCGAGTTGTGCGAATCGGTAAGACCGAAAGTAACGTCTCAGTGAAACCCTAGCATCTCGGAGGCACCGAAACCCATCTCGGTCGGACCGAAATGGCGTGCCATGTCTCTGTAGTGTGCTTCGGTGTCACCGAGATTACCAACTCGGTCCATCCAAACTGCATTCTGTGAAGACCTAGAACTAAAGTTTGAACTCATTTTTATGAAAAACAATCTGCTTTTTGTGATGACTCATCTACTCTACCCATACCCAACTATTCACAGGGTCTGCTCAGCAATATGTCTGATGTCAGTGACAGTCAAAACAGGTCAGAGCAGCATGAAGAGCAAAGTGAAGGATCAAGCCATAATGAAAGTTACTATGAGGGAGAGAGAAGCTCTCCAGATCTTCCTAAAGCAGCAACAAGAACACGGAAGAAGAAAACCTCAGACAGTGAGGATGAGGACTTTGTTGCAAGTGAAACTGTACAAAAGAAGAAGAGGATAAGGAAAACTACTGCCCGAGTGATTGGTAGACCTTCTATGATGATAGAAGAGGAAGAAGAGGAGGAGGATGAGCCAGCTGATGCACCCCCTGCAAAAGCTCAGAAGCTCATGTCTGATGCTATCAAGACTGCTGCACCTCCTAAATCTAAGCCTAAGGCATCAGCACCTAAGAGATCAACCAGAAACATATCTGGTGTAGAGAAGAACAAGGCCCCAGTGCCTGAATCAACAGTTGATGAAGAGCCTCTAGTGCTCAGAAAATTGAAGCCCAAGATACCAGAACATGACAACGCACACCCAGTAGCTGAGAACATGATGTTGAGAAAGGACAAAGGACTACGTCAATGGAGATTGACAGATCCCTATGTTGTGAGGAGGAGGACTGCTTGTGATTACCGCTTTCACACCCGTGAGAAACAGGATTTCTATGAGACAGTGTTGCTTGATAAGAAGCCCATAGTCAGTGACATGAAGTGGGTGGACTGGGAATACATTGATGAGAACGAGGATTATTTCCCCCACGTCCATGAAAGCTTCAGAATTGCAGGTGTTGATGAGTTCGTTGGAAAGAAGTTGACTAAGTGGAACGATGAGATGATTATGGAATTTTACTCCACAACACACTTCTATCCAGATGGTCGCATAGTGTGGATGACAGAGGGCATTAGATATCAATCAACTATTTCTGAGTGGGCAAATCTTCTTGGTGCACCCAAGGACGAAGATGATGATTATGATGTTTATGCCAAGCTCAAGTTTGATCACAACTCCATGAAGAACATGTACACTGCTATTCCCCAGGAGGATCTTGAAACACACAAGCTTGGATCAGTGAAGCATTTGCTACCAGGTCTGGCCACCTCAAACACAATCTTGCGGTACACTCTGCTACCCAAGTCAGGAGATGATAAGATGATTCGTGGCCACTCCATAAACTTGCTGCATTTATTCGATACACCTCAGAAATTCAAGGTGATGAGCCTGATAGTAGAGACTATCAAGAGGACAGCAGCAGATCAGAAGAGATCGTGTGGTTATGCTCCACATATTTAGTTGTTGATCAATTCCAAGGTTGAAACCAGCACGTATCTTCTTGATCGTGAGCATTTCCCACTCCGTCCAGACTTTGAGGACAATGTCATAGTGATGGATCCTTCGCATCCCACATCTGCCCAAGCACAAGAGGAAATCCGCAAAGCACAGGAAGCTAAAGCAGCTCAGGAAGCAGCAGCTCCAAATGCTCCAATTGCGAATCTCAAGACACCAAAAGACCAAATGCAATATCTGCTTGAAGCCACTCTGAGGATTGAGCGAAGTCTGGCCAACCTCACCCAGACCCAGGCTAGTTTTGCGCGGACTATTGAGACAAAGTTTCATGACTTGGATGTCAAAGTGACTGAGATTCAGACTTCAGTAGAACAGCTGCAAGGAGATGTCGATATTGTCAAGATTGCCAGATCAGATGATAGTGAAGATGAAAGACCGACTACAGAGCAGTTTCAGTCAGTGCCTAGGGCTGCCAGGTCAGCTGCGATACCAGTTGTGGATCCACGGACGACAGTATCTGCACCAGCCGCCACAGCCACAGTGCCACAGCAGGTCTCCACTCCACCAGTCCAGCAGTCGTCAACAGAAGCATTCGCGGACGCTCTCATCTCAACGCCGTCTACGCACACCGGAGCCGCCAGCAGGAGATCGCCTTCGGAGGATCGTGACTAGAGAGCCAACTAGTGCTATACGATTCAAACTTTTTGGTACTTGTTGCCAAAGGGGGAGAATTTGTATAGATCATAGGCTTCGAGAGAGAGAGTTTCTTGTTTTTGATTTGCTTCGAGAGTTTCTTTTGCTACTTGATTGTTTGTTCATTGATACTTTGTTATGTGTGTGTTGGCTACAATATTCTGTCGTTTATGCTTGTGAGATACGATGTCGATTGATCATATTATGCCTACTGTGATATTCCATGTTTATCTCTACCATTATCTTGTATGATCAATTACTTATGTTGGTGATGCGTGCCTATTATTTCAATCGTATCATTTTGCACGCTCCACCAAGATGTATGTGACATGGAAGAGTAACCCATGAGCCTAATCGATTGTGCATTTGCATTCAAACGCAAATCTTTAATAATGCACAAATTTAGGGGGAGCTCTTGCTTATCACATACTTCTCAAAGCGACGCTGTATTTCATTTACTTAATCATCTGTCGAAGCTTTGATCTATATGTTGTCATCAATTACCAAAAAGGGGGAGATTGAAAGCACATTTGCTCCCTTGTGGTTTTGGTAATTCATAACAACATATATCTCATTGAACTAATGTCCACTCAAGATTAAGATTTCAGGATGTTCAATGATTGGCATGGCATGGACTGGAGATGTGGACCCCTCAAAATGCTAAGGACAAGAATTGGCAAAGATCAAGACTCTACATTTTTGGTTTAGTGATCCAAGGTCACATTGAGTCCATAGGAAAGCCAATACTATTAAAAGGGGATGAGGTGTTGCTTAATGGTCTTTTTGCTCAAGTGCTTAGTGACAGTATTCCTAAACCCTCAACCACTATCTCTACCCAAATATGTCCTAAACCCAAAGTCCAACTCGGCCTCACCGAAATTTCCAATCCGGCCCCACCGAGTTCATCCAAGACTTAGCCACTGCCAAACCCTAACAAATCGGATCCACCGAAATGGATCTCGGTCCCACCGAGATGGCCTTGCCAACTCTCTGTAATCGTTTGCATTTACTTCGGTCTCACCGAGTTTGCAAATCGGTCTCACCAAGATGGCTTGCCAAGTCTCTGTTGCCTTATTGCTTCACTTCGGTCCTACCGAGTTGATGCAATCGGTGCCACCGAGATGAGGGTTGCCCTAAGCCATTGCACTTCGGTCCATCCGAGTTGTTTGTATCGGTCCCACCGAGATTCCTAAAGTTCATATCTTTTACACACTTCGGTGCTACCGAGATGATCATTTCGGTGCCACCGAGTTGGGTCAAAAGTGTGTAACGGTTGGATTTTGTGTGGAGGCTATATATACCCCTCCACCCCATCCTTCTCAGTAAGGAGAGCCATCAGAACGTGCCTACACTTCCAGCATACATTTTCTGAGAGAGAACCACCTACTCACGTGTTGAGATCAAGATATTCCATTCCTACCATTTGAACCTTGATCTCTAGCCTTTCCCAAGTTGCTTTCCACTCAAATCTCTCTTCCACCATAGCCAAATCTGTGAGGAGTGATTGAGTGCTGGGAAGACTATCAGTTGAAGCACAAGAGCAAGGAGTTCATCAACAACACACCGTCTATTACCTTTTGGAGAGTGGTGTCTCCTAGATTGGTTAGGTGTCGCTTGGGAGCCTCCAACCAGATGTGGAGTTGAACCAAGAAGTTTGTAAGGGCAAGGAGATCGCCTACTTCGTGAAGATCTACCCCAAGTGAGGCTAGTCCTTCGTGGAAGTAAGCCATGGTGGAATAGGCAAGGTTGCTTCTTCATGGACCCTTCATGGGTGGAGCCCTCCGTGGACTCGCGCAGCCGTTACCCTTCGTGGGTTGAAGCCTCCATCAACGTGGACGTACGATAGCACCACCTATCGGAACCACGCCAAAAACCGCCGTGTCTTCATTGCGTTTGATATCTCCTATCCCCTCTCTACATACATATGCAATTGCTTACATTCCGCTGCTATACTCTTAGAATTGCATGTGTAGGGTGATGCTTGACATGTACTATTGCTAAAATCTGCCTACAACTAAAATCTGGGAAAAGGTTAAGTTTTATTTGGTCAAGTAGTCTAATCACCCCCCCCTCTAGACATACTTTCGATCCTACAGGTATCCCTTGTTTGTCTGTCCTGACAGGTTACTAAGAGCAGGCCAATCATTGATGGTTACAAACAGCAACGCTCGTATGTCAAATTCCTGCTGTTTGTGCTCATCCCACACACGTACACCTTTTATGTCCCACAACTATAAAAGTTCATCAACTAATGGCCTTAGGTACACATCAATGTCGTTGCCGGGTTGCTTGGGGCCTTGGATGAGCACTGGCATCATAATGAACTTCCGCTTCATGCACAACCAAGGAGGAAGGTTATAGATACATAGAGTCACAGGCCAGGTGCTATGATTGCTGCTCTGCTCCCCAAAAGGATTAATGCCATCTGCACTTATACCAAACCATAAGTTCCTTGCGTCACCTGCAAACTCCGGCCACTTTCTCTCGATTTTTCTCCACTGCGACCCGTCAGCGGGTACTCTCAACTTCCCGTCTTTCTTATGGTCTTCTTTGTGCCATCGCAATAACTTGGCATGCTCTTTGTTTTGGAACAAACGTTTCAACCGTGGTATTATAGGAGCATACCACATCACCTTGGTAGGAATCCTCTTCCTGGGGCGCTCGCCCTCAACATCATCACCAGGGTCATCGCGGCTGATCTTATAGCGCAATGCACCGCATACCGGGCATGCATTCAAATTCTCGTACTCCTCACCGCAGTAGAGGATGCAGTCATTAGGGCATGCATGTATCTTCTGCACCTCTAATCCTATAGGGCAGAAAGCCTTCTTTGCTTCGTACGTACTGTCGGGCAATTCGTTTTCCTTTGGAAGCTTCTTCTTCATTATTTTCAGCAACTTTTCAAATCCCTTGTCAGATACACCATTCTCTGCCTTCCATTGCAGCAATTCCTGTGTGGTACCCAGCTTTTTCTTGTCATCTTCGCAATTTGGGTACAACAATTTTTTGTGATCCTCTAACATGCGCTGCAACTTCAACTTCTCCTTTTCAGTTTCGCAGTTTCTCTTTGCATCAGCAATGGCCCGACCAAGATCATCAGTGGGCTCATCTGATGCCTCTTCTTCAGCTTCTTCTTCTTCTTCATTCTCTTCCCCCATTGTAGTACCATCGTATTCAGGGAACTCAGGATAGTTGTCATCATCCTCTTCTTCTTCATTCTCTTCCATTAGAACCCCTCTTTCTCCGTGCTTGGTCCAACAGTTATAGCCGGACATGAAACCGGACGTAAACAGGTGGACGTGAATGACTTTTGAGCTAGAGTAATTCATATCATTCTTACAGACACCACATGGACAACACATAAAACCATTCCGCTTGTTTGCCTCAGCCGCACGTAGAAAACTATTCACACCATTAATGAACTGGGGTGAGCGTCGGTCATCGTACATCCATTGCCGACTCATCTTCATTACACAACATCGAAAAGACCAAATTAATACAAGTTCATACATAAATTTCATACACACTTATTCTCATAAAACAACATAAAACTATCTAGCTAAAGCATTTAAATGCAACAACAAATGCGATCAAAATCGCAACTAAGGTAACAATTGATCCAACAGCATAATGATACCAAGCCTCTTTATTAACGGCATGTTTTCTAATCTTTCTAATCTTCAAGCGCATTGCATCCATCTTGATCTTGTGATCATCGACGACATCGGCAACATACAACTCCAATTTCATCTTCTCTTCTTCAATTCTTTTCAATTTTTCTATCAAATACTCGTTTTCTTTTTCAACTAAATTTAACTTCTCGACAAGAGGGTCGGTTGCAATTTCCGGTTCACATACCTCCTAGATAAAAATATCTATGTCAACTTGATGGGCATAATTGTCATAAACACGAAATGCAACAAATAGTTATAAAAGAGAATATACCACATCCGAATCATAAACCGGACGAGGGCCGACGGGGACGGATATCAAAGTCATGGCACTATGTATAACAAACAATTATACAAGTAAGAAAATTATACAAGTAACTATCTAAATCATACAAATAAGATTTTTTTTATAAAAAATATAAGAACAAGAGGCTCACCAAGGTGGTGCCGGCGACGGGACGGTGCGGGCGATCGACGGTGGTTAGGACGGGGACGGGAAGGCACTAAGTAAACCACACCTACACATATGCAAACTAAGAAGTTAATTTGAGCTCAAATTGCATATAAATCAAATAAACTCCCACATAATTACTCCCAAACTAAAACCCACAAATCACTATACTTATAGAGCATTGCATGAGCTAATCTAGCAATGAGAGATGAAAGGACAAAGTTGCTAACCTTTGTGAACACTTGGATAGATGGGGTGCCTTCAAATCTTGACAAATATTTGGCAAAAATGGAGGATGAGCTCGAGCAAGGGGAAGAACAGAGGAGAGAAAGGGGAAAACAGAGAGATTGGGCTCGGGCTGGACGAAGGGTTTATATAGGGACGTCTTTAGTCCCGGTTGGTTATACAAACCGGGACTAAAGGTCCACCTCTAGTCCCGGTTTGTGATACAAACCGGGACTAAAGGGGCTCGTGGGGGCCCCAGCCTAACACCAGCCTGCCACCACCCCTTTAGTCCCGGTTTGTATCACAAACCGGGACTATAGGTAGAAAATGAACCGGGACTAATGATGCCCGTGCCCTCGACTGCTCCTAGCCGTTGGAACCGGGACTAATGGTCACAATAGTCCCGGGCCGTAATCAAACCGGGACTAAAGGGGCGGACGAAAGGTCTGTTTTCTACTAGTGATACTGACTAAGAAAAACATATATAAGAGCTAGAAACCAATCTATCCTACATATAGATTCTAGATGCCTTGCAATCTTGTTAATGCTTTTGAAAGCATTCCATCCCTACAATTTCACAGCATCCAAAGTTTATACCGTAGCTACCAGGTGAGTGCAAGATCTTTTTTTACCAAGAGTAGGAATGGTGTTGAACCAAACCATAGTTCAGCGCTGTCAGAGCACATGCCCAACCACTAGGTGTTGGTATTCACAGTAAATTTGTTGGTTGGGTTTCTCGGATCTGTATATATAGCAACAAAAAAGAAGATGTTGTCTAGAATCCATAATTGCTCAGAGAAATTATTGGCCAGAAGTACAAATCTTCATAACTTCTCAGAGTTTACATAGGCCTGCTTGTATTAATAGTGGAACACGAGCAATGGTTCAACACTCTAAATTGGAACGAGATGTATGAATTTTCAGAAACTACTAAATAGTAACCGGTGATTTTTATCCTGTGTGACGCATCAAGCTTGGCACGCATGTAACTAAGCCGAGCCTGACGAACATAGGGATCCACTGGCATAGCCTTTTGATCTCTGCATGTACATGTGGGAGGAATTAGGGATGAGAGGCAACCACGAAGTAATGTGCTCGTCTGCCAATCTATGGGCTTTGAATAAATGTGCTTACAAAACCCTATAGAGTAGAGGGAGAGTGGCGAGGCCATATCTTGTGGGGAGACGAGCGATCAGGAATAGCTGACGCTGGATTTCCCGCTCATGCCGCACCTCAGCACGGGGAAAGTCCTGCATGTATTGTTCACTAGTTCAGTATAGTGGTAGCTTATTATTCAAACCAAGGTATATCAGCTAGTCTGGAATTTGACCTAGTTGTGTCTGTATAGGATTAGAATTAGAGATGAGTTCTAGTAGAATTGGATTTCCTAGTCCAAATCACTCTTCCTGTATGAACGTGTATATAAGCACCGGCAAGGTTGGGTACATCAACAGAAAAACGATAATGGAGCGTGTCCCGTGTCGGGTGTTACGTACATCAACAGAAATACGCCGCCTGGACAAGCTGGGAGGAAGGAGCAAAGCACCATCTACCAGTGCAAACTTCTGACCACCACCAAGCCTTTCGACACCGTTTGCACGTTGCGACATGTGTGACCATTTATTGGCTTTTTTTCGCCAAAATAATTCCAGAAAATGCAGGCTGTACAGTAACAATGTTTTTTCACTAAAAACATGTTCAAATCAAGATGACCTCATGAGCAAATATTGATCTCGAGTTTAGAAACAACCTACACACGCAATTCTACAAAGGTAAGGCTTGCGGAAAGGTACAAAGCATGAAGTAAAAAAATTGAGGATCACAAATACAAGGATAATTCCAAAATTTTGGATTTGTTTTGTGCAATTCTACGTTTTTATTTGATTGGTGCGAACACCAAGTCTTCAATTTACAAAGATCTCAGGCACAAAAGGCAACATTTTTTAGACTATAATAGGAAATAAAGTCCATGCGTAACTATTAGGTGTAGACCTTCATGTGGAGTAGAGGACCTCACATAGTTAATTGGTGGGATGCTGGGATCGTAATAGCAATAAAAAAGGACATGGATTGGACTGTATAGCTTCCCAGAGAAATTATTGGCCAAAAGTACATATCTTAATAATTTCCTAGACAAAGTCCTGATGATGGCATGCATTTGTATGGAATATGAGATATAAGGCAACTCTATAAATTGCAGATGACGAAGTGGTAATCTTGAGAAGCTAGGAGGAGAGACCAGGTAGGAGATTTTCCTTTTTAGTGATGCATCATGCATGGGACAAAATTCACTCTGATGAACATGGCAAGCCATTGGCAGGTTCGTTTGTTCCCTCTATTGTTGTTGGAGAAGCTAGCTAGGATTGAGAGGCAACGAGGAAATAAGGCACGCTTCTGCCGATCAATCGTGTTATTTCTGCAACGTCTTGCCTCAGGACAAACATGCATTCTGCACTATTTTTTGGGCTATCTGTAGTGGAACTTGAGGCTTTTGATTAGGAAAATAAAAATAAGGACCTCTCAAAGATAGTTGAACATCACATCGAAGTTATGGTTGGTCCAGTGATAATTCATTCTGGGAGTAGAGTTGATACATCAGAGAGGGAGCAGCGAGGCTGTGGCCTGACTGTGGGGATCGCTCGATAAAGATAGCTATTGAACAAAGTGGGACAAAGAGGAAAAGAGGGTTTTATACCGATGCATGCCTTGTCCGTGCTGCCCATGCTCACTACACCTTTCTGAAAACTGGCTCCACTATGCTGCCCCAAGTACGCTGTGCATCCGCACTTCTCCCAGTTCTACCCGCCATGTGATGAATTTCACCAGCACCTAGACTCTAAACACCATGTTAATTAGAGGTTGGATTGGTGTATTTTCTTATCAATCTCATGGTACACTAAAGAAATCAATTTCATGCTATACGCGCTCACTTTCATTACGTTGGGGTAAGACATATTTTTAGATAGTTTTATTTATACCCTTGGCTATCATTTTTTCGTGCGCATGGGCGGAATTCCAACAGTAACCTCGATAAATCATAACCTAATAAGCTTCCCCACAAGGTCTCCAATGAGGTCAGACTTTGCTAGGGTGGAACAAGAAGCAAGGCAATAATGGAGGAAACTGGAATAGCACAAGCACAATCAAAATAAACCTCGAAATTGCCATCTTTGAAGCGAATGCAAAGTCGGGCCGAAGTTTGACGACAATCTACTGCATCAGAAGCATGGTAATGGGGATGCGTGATTGGTGTTACATGGGCTCGCTCCTTCTGCGGCTCGCTCCCACAGCGCGCGAAGTGTTACATGGGTTGTGGCTCATTTGGGCAACCTGGTAATGGGGATGCATGATTGGTGTCTACACAGCGTTTTACACACTCTATAGGAGCTCTCCATCTTTCCATCGAGTGGTTCCATCAGAATAAGATTTGTCTGTGTCTAAACCGGATTGTACAAAGCTGTCAGAAGAACCACATGATCAGCACAAATTAATCACAAGAGGGTTCCAGGTCCATAACCAGCATCCAGATACTACCCTTATTTTACCAATCGATAGGACAAGTAGCTAACATACAAACATTCAGACTGACATCCAAACTTTGATAAGCCACACATCAAACAGTGTAGATTAATGCATCTTATGTACAAAAAAGCAGGTTTAACAAACATGATGTATATTTATTCAGCAACGAACATTGTGACTCCAGCTAATTGAGACATGAGAACTAAAGAAAGCTCCAAAGAATTATGATATAGCTAGAGCAGACATTCAGGATTCAACCATCCCTGCTGCAGCCTGGTGAAAATAAGAGGCCAATCCGTTGCTTGAAGCAGCGTCCAACAATCACTAATCTAAAGAGGTCTGGCAGTCACCAATCTTGTCAGTGTTGGACAACACCGTTGGGTCTGCTGGCACGGCATAATCATGAGTTCTTGAGGATATTGTAGGTCAAGGTTGTCGTCGTCTTTAGGGTCCAGTAGAACCTCCGGGCAATCGTTAGGAGCAGCGAGGTGCTCTTGCTCCTGGATGTCCACATCGGTGGAAGTGTTCTAAATATATATATGAATGGTTGTTCATCTTATCCCTGGTGCCTCCTACTCCCAAATGTAGTTTAGTAATCTCTACCATTGGTTTCTAGTCTCCCCATGCCACTACCTCTGTATTTCCTATCTGCAATCTTTTCAGACATTTGCTTTCGTTAGTGTAAACATTGGATGGAATATATATATCCACGCACATGGGTGCTAGTCTCCCTCTCTCTGCCATGCCATACAAATGCCAAGATATAAAGTTTTGATGCCGATCAATTGTGGATATTAAACTTCCCTCTTCTTTTCAAGTAAAAGAGTATGTGATATAGTCTATTTTAACTAGTGAAAAAATATCCAGCCATTTGATTGCCTTACATGGACAATGCATGTTTTTTTTTGCAAAAGATGGACAATGCATCTTAATTCCCTTACAAACATTTCCCATAGGTTGTAGTAATCATTTAGGTTTCAACATGTTTCATGTTTCAATCGATTTCACTTTTTAGATTTATGTTCACTCTTTAGAAATTGTGTGGTTCATAATTTTTTTCCATGGATCCAACAAAGCAAATTAGAAGTTTGACCTAGGTTTTCACTCTATTTTCAGATCAAAAACACAAGGGAAAGGGCAAACGGGATCATACTGTAGCATGAATCTCTTGTTTGAATATATGCCATGGTCATTATAATCATGAGCACACATATTAATTAATTTTGGCTCCGGGATATTTAAACAAACATGTATTATTAGTTCAGAACACAACATTCTTGTTGAAGTGGTAACAATCACCAAATTTGAGGTATGAACAACACACAATCAGAAGAACAAATAAACAAATTTTTAGATCTTGATATATACAACCAAGATAAATTTGATTCAACATTCAAATTCATGATGATGACACAATGCCTAGCCCAAGGCAGAGATGATTGTCAGCAATGAGCATGAGTATAGCCTCAATAGAAGTCGTTGCCTCTGCCTTTGTAGGCGGACTTCCCCTCTCTGGCCCACAGTCCCATCGATGCACACTCTCTCACGTCTGGCATGCGCTTGTTTTTTGTTTCATTTTTACATCCATTCATTTCTAACTCTGAGCAAATATCATAGATTAGTCAAGGTATGTGGTTGGGTATAGGCATCATTTTTAACTCTGAGCAAATATCATGGATCCTTGATTTGTATTACATGGCTAAAGTATGGATAGCATCATTTTTAAAAATGACTTCAATACAACAAAAAGATCTAAGAA
This sequence comes from Elymus sibiricus, assembly GCA_039707655.1. Lineage (NCBI taxonomy): Eukaryota > Viridiplantae > Streptophyta > Magnoliopsida > Poales > Poaceae > Elymus > Elymus sibiricus. The sequence goes on from CM077674.1 coordinate 34,750,183, forward strand.
CATCTCTAGCCGATCACTTAAAAACGGTTAGAGGAGTAAAATCCTCTTTTGAGGGGCTAAACAAGCACTAGTAGAAAACAGGGCTTTCGTTCTAGCCGGAAAGGATCAATAGTCCCGGTCGCGTTACGAACCGGGACTAATGTGAACATTAGTCCCGGTTCGAGCGGCTAGGACGCCGGACGGGGCTCGGCTAGCTTTAGTCCCGGGTCAAACACAACCTTTAGTCCCGGTTGGAGATACCAACCGGGACTAAAGGGGCTGCGGCCGATGCGAACCCCTTTAGTCCTGGTTGGTGTCTCCAACCGGGACTAAAGGTTAGACCTTTAGTCCCGGTTGGAGACACCAACCGGGACTAAAGGGGTTGAGGCTTTATCCCCGGTTGGTGTCTCCAACCGGGACTAAAGGTCTAACCTTTAGTCCCGGTTGGAGAGACCAACCCGGACTAAAGGGGTTTTGAAAGTTTCTTTTCTGTTTTTCCATTTGTTTTCTGTTTTTAGTTTCTGTTTTAAATTGCTTATATCTTTTAGGATATTTGATGTTTTTGAGTGATTCTTTTTGCATTAGATTCAAAATTTTGTCTAGGTTCTTTTTGTGCCATTAGTTTCCAAATTTGAATGGTTTAAATTTGAATTTGTTCAAATTTGCTTCAAACCCTAGATTGTGAATAACTTGAGTTTCAAAATAGTTTTCAATTTAAGTCTTTTTTCTCCTAGTCACATGTTAGATTGTTGTCACAGTAAGATTTATTTGGTTATTTTTAGAATAATTTAAATTAGGATTTTAATTAAAACAATATTTTTTTGCTTATATAGTTGTTTTAGTCATTTAATTGTTGTTTTTAATTATTTTTAGTTAGTTCTTTCTGTAGATTTTAACATGTTGTAGTATGCTTATGTTAGACAACAGTAGATAAAATTTTATAATTAATTAATATTAATTTTGCTACTGTTTTGTATTAATAGTTGTTTAGCCTTTAATTATAGTTGATAGAATTAGTTTTGCTATATTAAAAAGTAATTCTTTTTGCCAGTTTAATATAATTAACTTTAGTTTCTGTTGTTTGACAATAATTTAGTTTTTGTAATTAGTTAATATTGCTTTATTGCTATGTTAGTTGTTTTTAATTTCTTATGATTATAACTAGATTGTTATAATAGTTTTTAATTAGTTCTTTTTGCTAGTTATTAATTTAGTGAAATACTTTCTGTTTATTTATGAGTTTAGTATTTTCCTTGCTGTTATGTTTCAATTAGCAAAAAAAGCTATCCTCAAATTTAAGTTTTTTCGAATTTTTGGTCAAAATCTGGTCAAACTGTGGTCAAACTATGGTCAAACTACTTATTCAATAAATATTTGTGTTACTAAATAATTATTGTTTTTTAGAATAATAGTTTCAAACTCAAACGGTGAAACGGGTGACATCATGCTCAAGTTCAACTCTTAAAATCAAATAACAGCAGTTGCTGCAACTGGACAGACATTGTATATCGTGATTCAGGGATTCACCATTTTATACCTGAGCTAGTACCAAATCAACAAATTATAACCATTTTATCAATGAATCCAGATCAGGCACTTGTGCTTAGCCAAACATAGAAAGCTCATTAGCTCTCATCCTAATCACATCACCAAGAAGCAATTGATTCCAGCATATGAGAAATAATTTTACAAATTAATTTTATTTAAAAAATAAATAAATGATGTCATATTTGGATTCCTCGCATTTTTCTGATGATAATGCATATATTATTTGTCGAATTTCTATTTACAGATTTAAAGATATTAATTATGCCATATTAAATGAATAAATGGCAAAAAAATGAATAAAATAATATTATTACTTATTTTATTTTCATAATTGTTTGGAATTCACAAAATTAAATCATGTGACATCAAGACCTAAGGGTTAATAGGATTGATAGCTTACTATTGTCAGGAAAACAACAAGTGCAGACTTGGAAAGTAGGGGAAATAGAACTGGGAAGTTAAGCGTGCTAGGGCTGGAGTAGTGAGAGGATGGGTGACCGGCCGGGTTGTTAGACGATTTGGAATGAGTGCTCCACGCTGGAGCAGTGAGGAGGGGTGATTAGAGATTAAATTGTCAAATAATTCAAAGATTTGAAAATCGGAAAAAACTTTAAAAAATTCAAAAAAAAATAAAAAAAAATTCAAAAAAAAATTAAAAAAAAAATTCAAAAAGAAAATTTTAAAAAAATTCCTTTAGTCCCGGTTGGTAACACCAACCGGGACTAAAGGTGGACGGGACTAAAGGTGGAGCCTTTAGTCCCGGTTGGTAACACCAACTGGGACTAAAGGTCCTCCAGCCCCGCTCCAGACGGCGGCCACGTGGAGGGCCTTTAGTCCCGGTTCGCAACACAACCGGGACTAAAGGGGTGGGCCTTTAGTCCCGATTGCGCTGTCCCGGTTGGGCAACCGGGACTAAAGGCCCTCCCGAACCGGGACTGATGGCCCATTTTCTACTAGTGAAGACGTAGACGATCCCTTGTCAGCTTTAAAGGAGTAAAACTTTTAACTGCAGGCTCTTCCAGCCCTTTAATATACTCAATGAGAACCACCAGAGGATACCCTAATGGTTTAACCTACGTTCGCATGGCGGTTCACATGGGGCAAGCATAGCCGGAAGTACCAGATGGGAGTTTGCACAGGGATTTTACCTAGGTTGAGGTAATAACCTGCTCCTACTTTATTTTAGATTGATATGGGAACACCTCGTGCTAGGAGGGTTACAAGAGGATGATGATTGATGTGGGAGCTACCCATAGCCTGAACTTATAAAGGGGACGAGAGCTAAGGTTTACAGGGTTCCTAACCGACCTTAACGACGAGGGCTTCTTCTCTTGCATGCAAATATCATCCTTCACCTATGAGACGGCCCCCGGGACTGCATGGTAGGATAGAGCTATTATTGTCCCCCTGGCACTCAAGGCCGGCCAAGTGTCGGGCTCCTCGTCCAATGGTCGTCCCCTAGTGTATTGTACCGTCCGTAGCCTCTGAGCTTGTCTAGACTTTTGGAGTCTTGCTTTGTTGAGAACGAAATCTAGGCATGCTCCTTTCATATCGGCTATAGGTGCAACTTGTCTCTGATAACTTGGCTACAAAAATCTTCGGGTTTGGCAACTGCGTGGCCTCCGAGAGAGTATCTTTTGTGTCTCTTAGCTTCTGACCATGTGGCATCACGACTTTATAGCGTGGCGTCTTGCGGCTTCATGGCTTGTGTCTTCCCGGCTTCTGGCTTCAGCCTTTCTGACAATCTGACCTCAGCGATGCCCGTCGCACATGAGGCTTAGCAAACATAGCATTCGACATTTAAACAATTTATGAATGCTTAGTACAAGGAAGTGAAATTCCACATGCAAATACACTATCTAGGACATCTTTTATGATTCTGAACTCTCAATGAATATTTTCAAACTTGATCAAATAGTTCATGTTGGACTAGTAAGAAAACGCAATGGTTATGCTTGTGCATATTTACATAGAATTTATATTCTCATGGATCCTCCAACATCACATTGTTTGCCTATAACCTTATTTGCTAGCTCCAGTTTCTGTACTAAGCGGAAATACTGCCTGTACATCCAAAAATTCTTGCCAAGTTTCTTCCACAAGTATCCACTATACCTAACTATGGGTTGAGCAAGACCCTCAAGTAAGTTGACATTAGTGCAGACAACAAAAATTGTGATTTAATATGTATGAGCTTTTATTGAAAGGGAAACAGGCTTTGTACGATCTTGTGATGGGACGCAAATCATAAATAAAAATATTATGAGCGCCATCATAAGATGCAATATTAAAGTCATATTCATTTCATTAAATTCTCAGACATCAAATCTTAAAAGCGTATGACAACCTCTGGTTCCCTCAGCAAAGGGCCTATCTTCTATTTTTATGTTGAGGCAATTCCTTATTCCAACCTCATTGCTTTCCAGTTGGTAAGCATTGTATGTTGGGGTAATATCCACGCACGTATATCCAGTTAGATATGTACGATCACAATTCATTATTTCTTACATTATCCCTTATATAAGTAATTTGGAAAGTTAAGCATTGCTCAACATCTTTCTACTTTTGTGTCCAACCGAAACTTTATATTCTAAAATATGCTCCTGAGTGCTAATAATCCTATAAAGACAAAAATATAGTTGAGCATATAACATTTGCTAAACCAAATCTCTAAAATAGACTAGTATGTCGAGTAGTAGATTATATCCATCCTCTGACATGTAGTGCACATAGATCATGTTCGCGTAGATAATTCGGTTATTTAATTTCAAGATATTTTGCAAAGAGCTAATTGTTCATGTACTTAGGCTTATATATAAGGCCATCAACATCAGCATCATATATAAAGTGTGCAATTTGATCATACCTTTAGAAACCATTATAGTCTACTATGTTCTTGATAACATTATGCTCATTGTTATCTTCATCGTTTACCATTACCCAGAATCCACCCCTTCCTTGTGACTCATAAGAATTCTACATATCGCCATATATGTGTTCAAATTTGGTAGGCACATATGAACTTACCTAGTTAGGAGATTGCCCCTATATTTTGTTTATTCCCATACAAAGCACATTGATTCTATGTGCTTCAATGAATATTTTTCCAAGTTGAAATATCATCGTACTTGAACAATTGCATAATCTGTCACTTTGATTCCTGTCACGCCCAATATGCGATCCTGTCCTCGAGGGACTCGGAGGTCCCACCAGGGATAGAAGCGCATATCGAAGACGCTTGCAAGGTGGATATCATTACATCGTATCATGTACATAATAGATGGGGATACATACAAATACATAAAGTCATCACAGGAATACATCAATACATAGCAAACATCATACAAAAGAGCAGAATCCGACTACGGATGAAACACAAACGAAAAACACGAACGAAATCCACCCTGCTAGCCCAGGCTGCCGACCCGGAACCTATCCCAAGATCGACGAAGAAGAAGAACTCCAAAAGCAAACGCGCATCGCTCTCACGTCAAATCATCGCTTTACCTGTACCTGCACCTGTTGTTGTAGTAATCTGTGAGCCACGAGGACTCAGCAATCCCATAACCATGGGTAGCAAGACTATCAAAGCTTAATGGGTATGGAAGGGTAAGGTGGTGAGGTTGCGGCAAGCACTAAGCATTGTATGGTGGCTAACTTACGAGTACAAGAAAAAGAAGAGTAACTATGCATAACGGTCGCAAACTAATAATGATCAAAAAGTGATCCTGAACACCTACTTACGAGTCAAACATAACCCCACCGTGTTCTCTTTCCAAACTCCCTCGAAAAGTGTAACACCCCGATTTTTGGCCCTTTCTTTTTCTTTTGGATTTCTTTGAATTTTTATTTGGAGTTCTTTTTCCGTGGCTATGTGGTCTTGAAACCTGGGAAGATCTTCTCTCCTGCCACTTCCTAGTGGCTTGTCATTCTCAAATCTATCCCAAGGCCATGTCATTTCCATCTGAGCCCAACCCTAATTTTTATTTCTTGGGAATATTGCTTTTTCTATTAAAGGAATAACCCTGTTTGCTCTAGGTTGTGAAGCAACCTATATTTCTTCCATTCCTAAAATTCCCACAAAATTCTCATAAATTCTTTGGATCATATCTTCCACAAATATGTCAAAATCCATCCTTGCCTAGTTCAAAAATAATTCAGGAATATTCATTTTCCATTCTGTACAGAATGGCACTTTGTGAAGGAAGTGCTATTTATCTTTTCTTGATTGCCCTCAAAATTGTTGGGCACTCTCTCACATACAAATCATTACCACATGCCAAAATTCAGCTTCATTTTCCTAGTAAATCTTCCTCAGCAAATTCCCAAAGTTTCTTACCAGAGGGAAGCTTTGTGAAGGAAGTACTAGCTAGGCTAATCCCAATGAGTTGAAATTTTGGTAGATGCTTTAAAAGGTCAAATCATTTCTTTCCACAAAATTTTAGCTCCATCCAACAAAATAGGTGAGCACACCTTCAAATCTTGGTTTCTGGTCAGGATTTCAGTTTGTGAAGCAACTATATTTTATATTGCTTCAAAAATTCTGAAATTAATCCAGGACCTAAATATCCCTAAATAATGTGAGCATGCCAAAACTCACATTATTTTGCCAAGCCATTTTCTCTGCAAAATTCCACCAAGTTTCTGTCTAGTATGGATCATTGTGAAGGAAGTACCATTTATACTCATCCAAATGGGATGAAATTTTTATGGTACCTTCATATGCCCCAATGATCACCGTCCACAAATTTTCAGCTCAATCCAAGCAACCATGGGAGTGCTACTTCATGAACTAGCTTCTGGACCAGATTTGGTGGTTGTAAAGCAACTGCACTCAAACCTTGCCCAAATGACCTCCAAATTCACAGAATCATAGTACTTCCAACCCTAAGCCTCTGTGACATCCTGGTTAATTCTTATCCCCGCCCATTTGATCTCTATTTCAGGCCTAAGTTGGATACAGCAATCTTTCCCTAATCATTCCCATCAATCCACAGTGCCTTTAGTTGAGCTATCACTTCTAGTAGGGCCCATCCAGGAAGGACAACGTGCTACACACCATTAGCTAGACCCTTGAGCTCTCTTCTTGCCTTTGCATGTGGTGACCAGGCCCAGAGCGCGTGCTCTGCATCCGAAAGCGTGCTCTGAGCTTCGGGACCCTCCTGCCGCCGCCCAAACGCCGTCCTCGCGACACCTCGCCTTGCCGCAGTCCTTCCCCAGCTCGCCCTTGCCTCTCTGGTTCGCCCTCCCCCACTAAGAGCTCGCCGGACCGAGCCAAACCGCGGGCGCACGCGGGAATAGTGGCCGTTCGTGGCCGATATTACTGGCCGCGCGTGCCCTGCTCCTCCTGCATCCCCGGGCGTCTGGCCCGCTCGTCAGCCTCTTCTCCATCTGCCGTCGAAAGCCACTGTGGCCGCCGTTTGTGCTCGTCGCCTAGCCGGGGCGAGCTCTTCTGGCCGTGGCGGCAACCAGCCCGTGCCTCCCCTCCCTCGGCTATTTAAAGCCCTCACCGAGATCTCCTGACCACACCAACAGCCTCCCCTCCCTCCACTAGCCCTCCCCGACCACTCCCCCGAGCTCGAGAGGTCCTCCTCGCCTCGCATGGCCGCCATGGCCGTCGCCGGAACCCGCCTCTGCTCCAGTCGCACGCGGGCGAGAGGAGGAAGACGGCGACCCCTCCAGCTGGCCGTGGACCCCACCGCGGCCCCCACCTGTCGGTCACACCTAGGGTTGACCCGGACCCGCTGACGTGGATAAGTGGAGGCGTATTCTTCGGAATACGTCTTCCTCCACGGAAAGCGTATTTCGTCTCTTCTTCGGGCAAAAATACGTTTCCTCTTCTGGAAAGCCTATTTCTCCAAATACGCTTTCTGTAAACCCAGCCGGCCGAATCTGTTAAATAGCGGGCGTTCGCCCATTCGCAGCAGAAATGAATATTTTTATTTAAATTTGTGCCTAACGAACGAACGGCCGTAACTCCGCAACCGTGACTCCGATTCAGGTGATTCCAAAGCCCACGATCTCAGTTCGTCGAGCCCGTTCCGTTGGTAACATTTTCATGAGGTTGTCACACTGTGAAAATGACCATTTTGCCCTTGCCCTTAAAACAGCCCCGCCGAGAGGGAAACTTTTCTGGCGATTTTTCCGCGAGTGTCTCCGCACTTCTCCCCGGTGAATCCTTCATCCCCAGGCAAGCCACAATAGCCACTTGCATGATGGCATTGCAGTAGCCATGGTTTTCACTTGAATAGTTAAATAAATGTTTGCTCATTTAATTATTTTGTGAATATTATATGATTGTGAATCCATGCTCGTTCTTATGCCTTGCTCATTTGCATCTAGTAAGTTAAATGATTATTTGCTAGTATTATTATTATCATGTTAGTTCTCGAATTTATTTTTTGATGCTAGTGATAACGATATGCTCATTTGACTAGTTAGGGTTTATTTTGAAAATACTTGTTATATTCATGATTGTCATTATGCCATGCTCATTTGCATCCCGTAGAATAAATGAGTTATCATTTTGATGCTATGTTGTTAAATGGTTATGTTGCCCATCCATGGTTACACTGATATCATGCTCATATGCATTGTTATTTCATTATGTTGTTATGACTCAGCTCATCACCATTCAAGTTGAACCTGACATTAATCGAACTTGAACAAATCTGTTGGCTGAGTCATGGTGCCACCGAATCGAGCTCACCAGTGCAACCACACTTGCCTGGATGGGGAGGCCCTAATGCGGTAATGCGGTCTATTGTCATGCCTCTCGCCGGTGCCTCCTACGAGGGAAGGTTATGGGTGCGCGCTACCCTGATTAGGTAGGCGACCATAGCCTTGAGGACCCGAGTTTTGATGGTACCGAGGTCTCCGTTTGGGACGATGTTTATGTTTTGCCACGACGGTGGCAGCCACAGAGGTGGCGGGTGTCACATGTTGGCACCGGGGTCACGCAGGACATATCCCAAAGGGGAGTTTGTCGGAGTGGCCGGGAGAGTGTCATGCAATAGATTGGTTTTGTCGGAACGTCGTTGGTCCACCCGAATGGGAGCACGAGGCCATGAGTTCCGTGGTGTGGGTACAGTGTACTAACCTCTGCAGAGTGTATAATCTATCGATAGCCGCATCCTCGGTCATGGACACAGTTCGTAGTAGGTCACACTATGGGTCAACAGAAATAATAATCTGAATAATAACAACCCCGGTTCCATGAGGAAAGAAGTTGGTTGATCTTTATGTGGTCATGCGATGATCACAGGTAGAGATCAAGCTCCATGTGGTCATGTGATGATCACGGTGGTATAGTTGATACCGAGCTTGGTTGATCCTGAGGTGATCGAGTGATGATCACGATGGTAAGTTTGTGATTACGAGATAACCTCCGAGCAGAGTAAGTTGGTCCATGAGACCTTAAACGTCGACCCCGTGCATGTTAGTGCTAGTATCATTCTGTTCATATCATGAATTATATGTACATGCCATGCTCATGTTGTTGCCATGCTCATGTTGTTCTAGTCGTATCGTGTGCATCTTTGATGATTAACCTGTAAATGCCATGCTGTTGTATGTATTGATTGCTTTGGTTGCCGTGAGCTTGCGAGTACATTCAAAGTACTCACCTGGCGTGTCATGCCAGATTGCAAGTGATGCTGTGTTTGCTTGTCGAGGGTCTCGAGGTTGCGCTCTAGGATACGTCCCAGCCAGAGTCCCCGCGGAGTGGAGTTCATCACCATCGTCGTTGTTCCGCTGTTAGGATTATTCCGCTTCGAGATGTCTCGCTGCTAGCATAGAGCTATCTGAGCAGGCGAAGTGTCGCTGTGCCCCTGTAACCTTTGTAATATCGGACCCTTGTACCCCGTTTATTCGTAATAAAGAGCTGATTTGTTCTATGCCAAGCAGTGCCGTATTCCAGAAGACTTGATCTTTGGGCTGGAATACGGGGTGTTCCGGTCTCTCTGAGCCGGGGTGCCACAACGATTGGTATCAGAGCCAGGTTTAGCTGTAGGACGCCCTAGTCAGCGCGAGCGTTAGAAATCGGTAATATAGAGTCTAGCTTGCTTGTTGCATTTGGTTGTTGCATTTGCTTGTTGCATGGCATGCATATAGACTTATTATATTGCCTCTAACGGTTGATCTTGTGAGTGTAGGTGGCATCGGTTTCGATCCACTACCTACACCCTCTAGCTTTGCATACTTGCTCTTTGGTGTTTGGTGTCATCTCTGTCCCAGCGGAGTGATGCCAAGGTACCTTGTGGTGTCGATCACTTGTCAGATTGATGCACAGGTATCGCACCATTATATTATCTTCAACCACACCTATTGTTTCGGCGGTAGACATGTTTCTACCCCGGATCTTGCCATCCAACCTGCCGTTTGGCAACCCTCACTGGTCTTTGTTACCAGGAAAGAGCAATGCCAGCAGGCCCTTCTTTCCACCGCTATCCTACCCTATCACCCATTTTCTGGACAAGTATGGTCCCCTTCCGTCCACTTGATGATGATGTGATCGTGACATTCGTTGCACGCTACATGATCACCAAGTCCGTCCTCATCCCTAAGCCCGTCCAGATGCAACCGGTGCTGAGCCAGCTCTTGGTGTAGCTCTGTTTACACCAACCACTCCACACACTGATCCACTTTCGTGCACACCGCCACAGCATATTAGACCGTAGTACCGGAGTTTCCTCGAGAATTGTGTGCTTAAGTAGGCATGCATAGTGAGGTGAATAGCAGTAAAATGTGATGTGCTTGTATGTAATCTTGATGTTGTGTGTGCTTTTGTTTAGTTGTTTCTTTTGCTTCTTTCTTTGGGCCTTCGGTGTTGCCTTACTTCCCCTTATGAAAGTTGCTCATCAACCGACACCGGACTCGAAGAATCAATATGGATTTCAGATATTTTGGAAGCTCAGCTAAACAGTATGGAATTGTCAGTGGACTGTATTATATTGGGAATATCTGATCTGAATGCAAATGATATTCTAAATTGATTATCACCATCAAGATTTACTTCAGTAGAGCAATCTTCACATGAGTAATGATTAAACCAGCCGGAAGACAAGTGGTGTGCAAGACCAACAGTATATTATCAGTCAAAGGAATATCAAGGGTATATATATATATATATGGCATTCAGTCCGCATATCAGAGGGAAAAGCTGCTGGTGTAAGCAACCTAGTCTTTCTCCACAAGCTACCAGAGAAGCTTACGATGCAAGGTTCCACAGTCTTCCTCAGTACGATATGTGGATAGCTTCCAGCATAAGGTACTCTGTCTTCTTCTGTAAGCCACCGCAGACAGCTTCCAGCATAAGGCATCGAATCTTCTCTAGTAAGCAACCAGGAGGAGAAGCTTCTGAAGCACGGTACCCAGTCTTCTTCAGCACGCTATCCCAGCAAAAGCTTCGAGCATAAGCTATCCAGCCTTCCTCAGCACGCTACTCTCGATGGCTTACGACACAAGCTATCTAGTCCTCGTCAGTACAGCACTACAAACATTCATCGTCATTGGTACAAGATATTACACAGTGAGTTGGCAGCATATGGCAGTGCATTTCAAGGGTCAAGCCCACAACAGTTTGGTCAGAAACACGAGCTACTCAGGACCCAAGTGTCTGCCCTGGGAATCAAATGTTCAGCTACACAGACTCTCCTATTTATTGTGAACATGCTGCCAAGGTCATTCAAGTCACTCGTATGATGATACCAGCACGGTGAGAATCCAGCAAATCCGTGAGTATGTAAGAGGAAGGAAGCAAGCTATACACCTCAGTGGGATGCAATGTCTGACAAGCTATGAAGCAAGACAATGTTGGGACAACAAATCTTGACAGTGGATATCAAGGCCAGCTTCCTCACACCCGACAAAGTGATATCATTAGTCTCTGTCACTGTCATGTATGCTTGACCACAACAGTGAGCTCTATACAAGTAACTGTGAACCTGGTATATGATCCTGATGAACCCTTACTCACCTCTTCTTGGTAACGGCACCACGCCTGTGTTCTGAGTCGCTTTCGGCCGTCCAGGGTGGATGCCGACTTTATATTTCTCTTTTCGATAACCGGCCCATGTTCTGAGCTGCTTTTCGGCCGTCTCAGGCAGCTATTGAGTTTCTTTTGGTAGCAGTGACCCTATGCTCTGAGCTATTCTTCGGCCGTCTTAGGGAACTGCTACATTCTTCTTATCAACACTGCCTCATGCTCTGAGCTGCTTTTCAGCCGTCATGAGCCAAGGTTGAGTAATTTCAGTAATGTCCCAGATCTGAGTTGTAAAGACCGTTCTGGTGGCTACTGATTTATTTGCCGATTTCATCCAAAGGTTCGGATGATCATTGCCATACAGTTAGAGCTTGAGAGATGATAAACTTGCCAGTTAAACGATGCTGCACTGCCTAAGGATAAGGATAAGGTATGTTCGCCAGAATATTGCACCTGACAGCACCTATGGTCACACGAAGGATTAAGGATATCTATGGCCAAGCTCTTTCAGCAAAAGATTCAGAAAAAGAAAACAATAATGAAGGAGTAAGACCGGCAATCCAGGTATGATAATTGTTGCATGAACACCATGGTACGGATACCCAAGACAGTCTGATTCCGTATTAATCACCATGAACACACACCCAAGGGGTCTACTCTGTTTGTAAGGACCTCATATCAAGGTGACAGTCGAATCATCGGTACGGATTCGAGACAGTGGAGCCAACCAAGGTAATTCAAAACTACCTTCTAGCAGTCAGATCCTGCCAAGAGAACGGCTATGATTCTTAGCATTGTTTGAAACCGAAGGACATGCATCTACTCGAGTAACCCGATGCAAGGAATAAATGTGTCATGTCCACCGAGAAAATTTGTTCCCGACTCCATTGATACTATCAGTGCTGGATATAAGAATGACACGTCAATGGGGAAATTCCTCCCGGACTTATGGAAATCCCGGTCATGATAATATCAGACAAGCCAGCAGACATCAAAGAATTGGAGTCACAGTAAGGATGAACATATGAAGGAAGACCTGTCAGAATGTGGGATGCGGTGAAGCAAACCACCCCAGAGCAAGGTAATCAGATCATATGAAATTCAGTGGGAACATCATATAAAGGAAAAGGATACCCGAGTTGGAAACGGTTTCCTTAAGTCAGAATATTCATACTTGTTCCCTGAGCAACCAAATCTCGAGGACGAGATTTATTGTAAGGGGGGTAGGTTTGTAACACCCCGATTTTTGGCCCTTTCTTTTTCTTTTGGATTTCTTTGAATTTTTATTTGGAGTTCTTTTTCCGTGGCTATGTGGTCTTGAAACCTGGGAAGATCTTCTCTCCTGCCACTTCCTAGTGGCTTGTCATTCTCAAATCTATACCAAGGCCATGTCATTTCCATCTGAGCCCAACCCTAATTTTTATTTCTTGGGAATATTCCTTTTTCTATTAAAGGAATAACCCTGTTTGCTCTAGGTTGTGAAGCAACCTATATTTCTGACATTCCTAAAATTCCCACAAAATTCTCATAAATTCTTTGGATCATATATTCCACAAATATGTCAAAATCCATCCTTGCCTAGTTCAAAAATAATTCAGGAATATTCATTTTCCATTCTGTCCAGAATGGCACTTTGTGAAGGAAGTGCTATTTATCTTTTCTTGATTGCCCTCAAAATTGTTTGGCACTCTCTCACATCCAAATAATTACCACATGCCAAAATTCAGCTTCATTTTCCTAGTAAATCTTTCTCAGCAAATTCCCAAAGTTTCTGACCAGAGGGAAGCTTTGTGAAGGAAGTACTAGCTAGGCTAATCCAAATGAGTTGAAATTTTGGTAGATCATTTATATGGTCAAATAATTGCTCTCCACAAAATTTTAGCTCCATCAAACAAACCAGGTGAGCACACCTTCAAATCTTGGTTTCTGGTCAGGATTTCAGTTTGTGATGCAACTATATTTTATGTTGCTTCAAAAATTCTGAAATTAATCCAGGACCTAAATATCCCTAAATAATGTGAGCATGCCAAAACTCACATTATTTTGCCAAGCCATTTTCTCTGCAAAATTTCCCCAAGTTTCTGTCTAGTATGGATCATTGTGAAGGAAGTACCATTTATACTCATCCAAATGGGATGAACTTTTTATGGTACCTTCATATGCCCAAATGATCACCCTCCACAAATTTTCAGCTCAATCCAAGGTACCATGGTTGTGCTACTTAATGAACTAGCTTCTCGACCAGATTTGGTGGTTGTAAAGCAACTGCACTCAAACCTTGCCCAAATGACCTCCAAATTCATAGAATCATAGTACTTCCAGCCCTAAGACTCTGTGACATCCTGGTTAATTCTTATCCCCTCCCATTTGATCTCTATTTCATGCCTAAGTTGGATACAACAATCTTTCCCTGATCATTCCCATCAATCCACAATGCCTTTAGTTGAGCTATCACTTCTAGTAGGGCCTATCCAGGAAGGACAACGTGCTAGACACCATTAGCTAGACCCTTGAGCTCTCCTCTTGCCTTTGCATGTCGTGACCAGGCCAAGAGCGCGTGCTCTGCAGCCGAAAGCGTGCTCTGAGCTTCGGGACCATCCTGCCGCCGCCCAAACGCCGTCCTCGCGACACCTCGCCTTGCCGCAGTCCTTCCCCAGCTCGCCCTCACCTCTCTGGTTCGCCCTCCCCCACTAGGAGCCGGACCGAGCCAAACCGCGGGCGCACGCGGGAATAGAGGCCGTTCGTGGCCGACAGCAGTGGCCGCGCGTGCCCTGCTCCTCCTGCCTCCCCGGGCGTCTGGCCCGCTCGTCAGCCTCTTCTCCATCTGCTGTCCAAAGCCACTGTGGCCGCCGTTTGTGCTCGTCGCCTAGCCGGGGCGAGCTCTTCTGGCCGCGGCGGCAACCAGCCCGTGCCTCCCCTCCCTCGGCTATTTAAAGCCCTCCCCGAGACCTCACGACCGCACCAACAGCCTACCCTCCCTCCACTAGCCCTCCCCGACCTCTCCCCCGAGCTCGAGAGCTCCTCCTCGCCTTGCATGGCCGCCAAGGCAGCCTTTGGCCTCCTCCTAAATTGGAACCATCCGAGCCCTCTCTCTCCTTCCTACCACCACCAGAGACGTCCACATCCAACCCCGAGCTCACCCTGCAGCCCTGTTCTTCCTCCCGTGCCCCGAGCCGAGCCTCCCCATCGCCGCCCGTAGCCGTCATCCGCCCTGCCCAGGCCGCCCTCGACCCGGCTCTCCTCGACGTCCGTGCCTGGCCTAGGTGGGTGCAGCTCTCCGTCCCGAGCTCGCCGGTGGTCGGAGCACGGCGAATGGTGGCCGGAGCTGCCGGCGGCCGTCGCCGGAACCCGCCTCTGCTCCGGTCGCGCGCAGGCGAGAGGAGGAAGACGGTGACCCCTCCAGCTGGCCGTGGACCCCACCACGGCCCCCACCTGTCGGTCACACCTAGGGTTGACCCGGACCCACTGACGTGGATAAGTGGAGGCGTATTCTTCGGAATACGTCTTCCTCCACGGAAAGCGCATTTCGTCTCTTCTTCGGGCAAAAATACGTTTCCTCTTCTGGAAAGCCTATTTCTCCAAATACGCTTTCTGTAAACCCAGCTGGCCGAATCTGTTAAATAGCGGGCGTTCGCCCGTTCGCAGCAGAAATGAATATTTTTATTTAAATTTGTGCCTAACGAACGAACGGCCGTAACTCCGCAACCGTGACTCCGATTCAGGTGATTCCAAAGCCCACGATCTCAGTTCGTCGAGCCCGTTCCGTTGGTACCATTTTCATGAGGTTGTCACACTGTGAAAATGACCATTTTGCCCTTGCCCTTAAAACAGCCCCGCCGAGAGGGAAACTTTTCTGGCGATTTTTCCGCGAGTGTCTCCGCACTTCTCGCCGGTGAATCCTTCATCCCCAGGCAAGCCACAATAGCCACTTGCATGATGGCATTGCAGTAGCCATGGCTTTCACTTGAATATTTAAATAAATGTTTGCTCATTTAATTATTTTGTGAATATTATATGATTGTGAATCCATGCTCGTTCTTATGCCTTGCTCATTTGCATCTAGTAAGTTAAATGATTATTTGCTAGTATTATTATTATCATGTTAGTTCTCGAATTTATTTTCTGATGCTAGTGATAACGATATGCTCATTTGACTAGTTAGGGTTTATTTTGAAAATACTTGTTATATTCATGATTGTCATTTTGCCATGCTCATTTGCATCCCGTAGAATAAATGAGTTATCATTTTGATGCTATGTTGTTAAATGGTTATGTTGCCCATCCATGGTTACACTGATATCATGCTCATATGCATTGTTATTTCATTATGTTGTAATGACTCAGCTCATCACCATTCAAGTTGAACCTGACATTAATCGAACTTGAACAAATCTGTTGGCTGAGTCATGGTGCCACCGAATCGAGCTCACCAGTGCAACCACACTTGCCTGGATGGGGAGGAGGCCCTAATGCCGTCTATTGTCATGCCTCTCGCCGGGGCCTCCTACGAGGGAAGATTATGGGTGCGCGCTACCCTGATCAGGTAGGCTACCATAGCCTTGAGGACCCGAGTTTTGATGGTACCGAGGTCCCCATTTGGGACGATGTTTATGTTTGGCCACGACGGTGGCAGCCACAGAGGTGGCGGGTGTCACATGTTGGCACCGGGGTCACCCAGGACATAGCCCAAAGGGGAGTTTGTCAGAGTGGCCGGGAGAGTGTCATGCAATAGATTGGTTTTGTCGGAACGTCGTTGGTCCACCCGAATGGGAGCACGAGGCCATGAGTTCCGTGGTGTGGGTACAGTGTACTAACCTCTGCAGAGTGTATAATCTATCGATAGCCGCGTCCTCGGTCATGGACACAGTTCGTAGTAGGTCACACTATGGGTCAACAGAAATAATAATCCGAATAATAACAACCCCGGTTCCATGAGGAAAGAAGTTGGTTGATCTTTATGTGGTCATGTGATGATCATAGGTAGAGATCAAGCTCCGTGTGGTCATGTGATGATCACGATGGTATAGTTGATACCGAGCTTGGTTGATCCTGACGTGATCGAGTGATGATCATGATGGTAAGTTTGTGATTACGAGATAACCTCCGAGCAGAGTAAGTTGGTCCATGAGACCTTAAACGTCGACCCCGTGCATGCTAGTGCTAGTATCATTCTGTTCATATCATGAATTATATGTACATGCCATGCTCATGTTGTTGCCATGCTCATGTTGTTCTAGTAGTATCGTGTGCATCTTTGATGATTAACCTGTAAATGCCATGCTGTTGTATGTCTTGATTGCTTTGGTTGCTGTGAGCTTGCGAGTACATTCAAAGTACTCACCTGGCGTGTCATGCCAGATTGCAGGTGATGCCGTGTTTGCTTGTCGAGGATCTCGAGGTTGCGCTCTAGGATACGTCCCAGCCAGAGTCCCTGCGGAGTGGAGTTCATCACCATCGTCGTTGTTCCGCTGTTAGGATTTATTCCGCTTCGAGATGTCTCGCTGCTAGCATAGAGCTATCTGAGCAGGCGAAGTGTCACCGTGCCCCTGTAACCTTTGTAATATCGGACCCTTGTACCCCATTTATTCGTAATAAAGAGCTGATTTGTTCTATGCTAAGCAGTGCCGTATTCCAGAAGACTTGATCTCTGGGCTGGAATACGGGGTGTTCCGGTCTCTCTGAGCCGGGGTGCCACAAAAAGAGACGATCACGGTTACGCACGCGGTTGGTGTATTTTAATTAGAATTAGTGTCAAGTTCTCCACAACCGGAGGTTATAAATATCCAAGTCGCCACATAACTGCGGGCACGGCTTCGCGTAAGGTTTTAACCCTGCAGGGGTGTTCCAACCTGGTCCATCACAAACCAACACAAGCTGCGGTGGAAGACCTCAACCTCAAGAAAACCCGATCAACCTCGAGTCAGCCCGAAGTATCCTTGGAATCCCGGTGCACAAGACATTTCGACAATGGTAAACAAGTCCAGCAAGACCTCCCGGCGTGCCGACACCCTAATAGTAGCCGCGCGTATCTCGTCTCAGGCCACTACCGGATAAGCTAAGCGTACGAGTTAAACCAGATCCTTGAGTTTCCCCGTGGTGGCCCCGCACGGTGCTCTAGTTTCGGACCAACACCATCGGCACTGGCCCACCTGTATTATGTTGAATTAAGAATCCTCGGGTAACGCTAACTCCCTATGCAAATTAATTATTTAACTCAATATTATTATGTTGGCAAAAGTTAAAACCAAAGTTGGGCCTTGCTGGAAGCGGTTATTCAAAGCGAACTGTCAAGAAGGTCCCATTCCCCTGAGCATGTTAGGAACGCTAATCAAGGATCATAACACCGGTATTACAGCTTGCCTCAGCTTGCCTGTTGTACCGAATAACATACAAATTAGAGGGGCATATCAATTTTCCATAGTGTGAGATTAATATAATTACTCAAAATCATATTTTGCACATCGATGATTTTAAAGTTTACACCGCCTAACAAGATTATGCAGACTCCCTTCATAGAAAAATAATATGACACCCTGATGTGATTCGGTCAGTCCAACCCATTGCCACTGTTATCCAGAGCAGCCCCCAATCAGTTTTTACCCTGAAATTCAGATATAGCAACCCTGAAATGCACATAGTAGGGAGAAGCCATTCAACATCAAATCAAAGTGTAGGAAATGTGGTCCAGAAGAAATATCAACCGCTGCATGGCCGAAGGGCTCGTATTGCAATTTCGCCGCCCAGCGTTGTAGAACAGGAGGAGCCATATGGTGATGCATCGCATCAGGATGCCATACTATTCATGGTGGTCATCGTGTTCTTCTCATCTGGATTTTCGCGGTGAAAGGAAATGTCCAGTAGGTGAGTAGAGGACTATGAGAGGCCAACAGAGAAATGATGCCAAATGAGTCCTCTGTGGCTTGCGGTAGTGTAAGACAAAACAATGGAGTAGCTACCGGACGGATCATTGAGAAGGTAAGGATTGGAGATCTTTTCGATTATTTACCTAAGCATCAGCAATCGTGGAGCTCTATAAATTGCAAATGTTGGAGTAGTTCTGGAAAGCATATTTTCTTAAAGCCGGTCCCATATGTCTGGTCACACGTGGCGCGCCACTTCGACTGGTCCTCTTCCAGAGTCGTTTTCTCCTTAGCCCTCACCAAAGTCTCTTAAGTATGCTACTGTCAAAAAGGACAAAGGGGACGGTAGACATTCATAGAAAGGATCTCTTATATACCAATGACAAGGATTGATTTCTGAAACAACAATCTTCTTCATTTACATAGTAAAATATATTGGAAGAAGCGAAATAAACACCAAAAATGAAGATAACTAATATACGGAAAGATACATCTAGGTTCTTTGAAGTCAATATTTCGGTGGTGTCTGGACTGTAGAAGACTAAACCTGCACGAAATTAGCCAGGATAATCTCACAGGTTCTTAAGAGCCGCATATATTAGGTAGGACATATTATTGGACACTTGACTATGGGCTCTCAGGTGGGTTGGCCTAATTATCTTTATAACCTTTATTTGCTATCAATGATCACAACATGGAAGTTCCAATTTAAATGGACAATATTAAGATTTTATTTTTTACAAAATCAAATCTTCTTGTAGTGGCTTATCTTCCAACAATGTCTCTCTATCTAAAAGATAATCAACCATGTATTATTATCCACCGGATGCATATGGTGATAATTGGAGAATAATAATTGTATTGATTGGAGCCTCGAAGGGTTGTTTATATAGATTACAAAACTTGGGCTCCAAGACTAATAGAGATAGATTACAATTCCAAACCTTGTCGGATATACTATCCGTAACCGACCTATACTCTAATATCCCCCCGCAGTCTCAGCATCAGGTATAACAATGTTGAGACTGGAGCGTATGTTGGTGAAAGAGCAGTCGGCATGCTGGGCTTGCCGGTGACGAGCTTGCCGGGCTTGCCGGACTTGCCAGGCTTGCCGTGCTTGCCGGGCTTTGCCGGACTTGCCGGACTTGCCGGGCTTGCCGGACTTGCCGGACTTGCTGGGCTTGCCGGGCTTGCCGGTGACAGGCTTGCCGGGCTTGCCAGACTTGCCGGGCTTGCCGTGCTTAAGACCATGATTGGTGGTGATGGCGACACAATCTGATCTATGATCAGCGAAAGAAGAAGAAACGCCGGTCAAGCGGCCGGCGAGAAAATTTTGACGACGCGAGATCTAATCTACTATTTGCGCGGCCCCCGGCGGAGATCGATCTCCCCGGGGGCGGCGCGGCGCGGAAGCTGTGTGGTCACTAGGTGCGGAAAACCTAGGCGTCTGATACCATGATAATTGGAGAATAATAACTGTATTGATTGGAGCCTCGAAGGGCTGTTTATATAGATTACAAAACTTGGGCTCCAAGACTAATAAAGATAGATTACAATTCCAAACCTTGCCGGATATACTATTCGTAACCGACCTATACTCTAATACATGGTTTGTATGGTTCAGCTACTTTTCAAGTATCGTAGAAGAAACACTAAAGGTCAACTACCAAATTTACATAACTTCTCTGAGACTGGCTTCCATCAATGAAACGCGAGCAGTAGTGCAGCTCTATAAATTGCAAACATCGGAGTAGTTTTGGAAAACCAGCAGATAGAAACTACTAGGAAGTTGACTTTTTCATTTGGGTGATGCATCGTGCATGGTATGCATGGAACCAAACTGAACCTCGTGAATAGCTAGTACTGGGAATATTCTTTTTGGTCTCACCGTGCATGTCAGAGTAACTAGCTAGGTTTAAGGAGAACGGAGTGTCGCTGTGCCAGAGTGCGCAGCCAGCCCGCAAGTGTTCGAGCCTCGGCTCTAGCGCGTGGTCCTCACGGTGTTTTCATTTATTAAAAATTGCCACCATGGGCTAGTCTCCTAGTTCTGCTGGTTGGTCCCATAGTTTTTAACTAGATAGGTTTGAGAGGCAATCGGGAACTAAGATGGGCTATAGTCAAGCCTGAAGCCTCTCTAATTACGGTCTGCGGACACTATTATATTATTTCATCGTCGATGAAATACAGTGTGCTGGTCTTATGTGGCGCATTGCTCTTGAACTGAACGGTGCTGCTGTGGCCTATCATGTTTCTCGTCGGCTACATGTTACATGTACGAACATCATGTCGGGTTTTGTGCTCTAGAAAGGATTGGGAGACATGCAAGGAACCAACAGCGAGGCCAACGATTGGTCACTGGAGAGCATGCAGTCACACCGGTGACCTGTCTGGAGTTGTTGCCCAACATGACTCCGAGTTGGGCTTAGACTGTGCTTCCTACGTGCACTACACCTCATGTAGTTAGGCAGGGAGCTATAGGTTGTTTTGCATGGATGAACTGAACAGAAACTCGGGGTATCCCGGAGCGGTTGCTGGTTATTTGTTCAAGACCTATCCACGCTTTGTGATTTTGGCTTGAAATTTACTCAAGTTTCAATTTCTGCTGGCATGTTACTTGCTCTTGTTGGTTGTGAATGGGGTGACTGCATCTAAGAGATGCCGAGCACTATGCCGTTACAAAATCCCAGTTGTAGATTGTGTTGCTGAAATCATATAGTGAAAGATTGGGCAACAACACTGCCATGTCGACATCACTGTTTATGCCGTATCAACAAATTCAGGTGTTCTGCTAGCTCTGCAGCGCATTGTTTGGTAGCGACAAGCTCACTAACAACCCTTATTAGAAGCAACCGGAATAACGGATGACGCTGAGGAAGGAGGAGAAACGCTCCAATGAAATATGGTATGACAACTCATAAGCCTACGAAACTAGGTAGCTCGATCTTCAGCCAGCAACAACGGCATTACCATTCCATCGGTTTGCTGACACACGTGTGAGACTAGCAATGCCTAAAAGCACTAGACACAGCTCATCTGCATCCAAAATGGCCACCGTACTCTGAGATCTCATCCAGACCCAGGCTCGTGACCGCCTTGCATTCAGGAAACATGGGCTAACAGTTTGAATGTCCAACTTTGAGATAGTAATTGATGCCCGCCAAAGTACGGATCGACTCAGTCGCTTGCAATGAAAGCGGCTTTTTTTATACATGTCCAATTAGACTTTCATCATATGTTCTTATCCCCTTCCTCTTTCACTAGTAGAAAAAGGGCCTTTAGTCCCGGTTCTCGAACCGGGACTAAAGGGTCGGGACTAAAGCCCAAAACCTTTAGTCCCGGTTCGCTTAAGAACCGGGACCAAAGGGGCTCCACGTGGCCGCTGCGGGAAGCCCAGGCAGGAGGACCTTTAGTCCCGGTTGGTAACACCAACCGGGACCAAAAGGCATCCACGTGGCCGCTACGGGGAGCCCAGGCAGGAGAACCTTTAGTCCCGTTTGGTCACACCAACCGGGACCAAAGGTCATCCACGCGTGAGCATCGGGCAGCAGCTGGGGTTTTTGTATTTTTTTTTGAAGGGGGGGGGGGGGTTGGGGGGTTTTGAAGGGTTAATTTAGGGGTTTCATATTGTGTTAGCTAGCTAATAGGGAGAAGTGTCCTCTCTTTCTCCGTGCTCGGTCGGCGGTAGCTACTATACATATAGAGATAACTCGATGCTAGCTAATAAGAAAATGAAGGAAACCATTAATTACACAAGATCGTCATGCTGAACATATATAGAGAGAAGTGACATCTCTTTCTCCGTGCTTGGTCGAATAACAAGTTTTCGTATATCTATCCGACGGTACTACATATATACAATATAACATCTTTTACAATCCCTAACATCATCTACCTAAGATCCAATCACAAATCCGCATGGTATTCCCCGTCTTTAGGTATGACGTGGTCAAGAAAGAATCCCGCCAATTCCTCTTGAATTGCTCGTATGCGATCATGTGGTAGGAGTTCATCCCGCATCTGCCAGATCTAATTTAAAGAAGGGGGTCAATACATGCATATATATGAATAAAACTCAACACAATTGATGGTAATATATAAAATAAAATTGTGAATATTATTTACGTACTTCAAATTGTTTGTCAGAGAAGCCCCGCTCAGAGGTCGAGTGGCGAATGAACTCGCATACGTAGTATGCACATAAAACAGTCCCTTCTTTCTGGTACAAGCACTTTACGAGAATAGAGTTCAATCAAACTGATAAGCAAGCATGGTAATGATATATTGATGAAAATTTGAATCAATTAGAGATGCGCGGAACTAGCTAGTACTACTTACTTTGGGGTGCGTAAATCGCAACTCTTTGTTTAGACCGGGAACCTTTCGGGTGAACTTCTTCCAAACCCTGCCAGGCAAAGAAAATGATTACTTGATATCAGGAAATTAACGAAAGTTGCATGCCGATATGGTCCCGGTATTGACTGAACTTACTTCTTGAGCATTGCAGTCATGTCCGCATAATTCTCGGGATCTTTACGTCTCGAGTCTAAGACAGTTACTAATGCCCCGTCAAGCTTAATGGATAGCAGAATAAAGTGGAAACTGCGCACGCATATATAACTCATCAATTACATTACTTAACCTCGAGTAAACGAAACTGAGTATACAGAGAAGACAGCAATACTCACTTGAAGTTGTAAGGAAAGAGTATTTCCCTTTTGTTTTGATGTATAAGGAACGACTGTAGCAAGTTCTCCTCGGTCTCTTTGATTGAGTTTTGTACCGTCCATTCATTTACGGCATCTGGGCTAATGAACCCAACGTCGAAGATTCCTACTTTTTTGCATTCGAAGATCTTCAATCTGCATAATATAGTGAGGATAATTATATATACATGCAATGAACGAGCTGAGCTAGAGACTTAACTATAGAAGTAATACTTACAGACAGTAGGAAGTCATGAGTTGTTTGTCGAAGGCAGTTGATTGTATAACTGAAATAACTCCACAAATTAATAGGCATCACGGGAAGTCCAATGAATTCGTGCTCTGGTTTCACTGCCATATAC
The DNA here is from genome assembly GCA_039707655.1 of Elymus sibiricus. Classification (NCBI taxonomy): domain Eukaryota; kingdom Viridiplantae; phylum Streptophyta; class Magnoliopsida; order Poales; family Poaceae; genus Elymus; species Elymus sibiricus. Next base: position 34,773,617 of record CM077674.1, read on the forward strand.
ATAGTGTCTCTCCCAGACTCCCTGCAGGTTTTCATGTACCACTCATGCGATTTGTACATCATCGTTGTTAGAGGAGGATGATCAGGTTTGACGAGAGGCTTCCCGTGCACGTATTTATATTCTTCTTTTGTTACCTTAGCCGTTTGAAAAATTACATCATCCCCCAAGTAATCACCAGGATTGGTACCAGGCACCATCCCCGGATGATTAGCGACGATATCGCTAGACACCTTGAGCGGGGGGCACGATTTCTTCTCCTGTTCGCCGAGCTGGGGAATTGTTTTCCCACTTCTTCGTTCTGCTAACCTTGCATCACTGGAAGTACTTCTCGACCGCCGCGCTTCTTCATATGTCTTTTTAAGAATGCGGACATAGTTGGAATCCGGCGGAGGCGGTGGTGGTCGCTTCAGGGCATCGATAGTGCGCTTCACTTTCACCGGATCTAGTTTCTCCTTCGGAGGTGGAGTTTTCTTTGCAAAATGGTCCCTCACTTGGGCACGACATATGTCCTCGTTTTCCTGCTCGGTCCTCTCATATGGTAACTTTTCCACAGGCTTGAGAGATGGACCGTATCTGAATTGCCTCCCGCCTCTGCTTGTACTACAAGCCGCCGGAGCGGCGGCGTCTCTCTTCCGTCGTTGCTGACGAGGCGGAGAAGGAGGCGGAGTGCTCTGATGCGCCGGAGTAGGCGAAGGAGGAGGCGGAGTGCCCTCACGCGTCGGAGGAGCCGGAGAAGGAGGCGGAGTGCCCTCACGCGTCGGAGGAGCCGGAGGAGGAGGAGGAGGAGGAGGAGGCGGAGTGCCCTGACTCGCCGGAGGAGGAAGAGGAGGCGGAGGCGTCCAGTTTGGAAGCTTGATGTACTCCTTCTGCCATAGACATGTACTCCTCAGAGCACGAACCAGCTGATTCTCCCCTTCACCTATAGAGTGGTAAAGCTCGAGCTCCTCAAATCCCTCCATTACTTCATCCACCATCACAACAGCATAGCCATGTGGAATCGGAAGGCAGTGAAAAGTTCCGTTGGGTTGAGAAGGTGCAACAGAGCCGAGAGCCGCCTTGAAAGTGAGGTTATGGCATTTCGTCATAAGCTCGCAATTTTGAGCCTCCGTGATAGTATCCACAGGGTAGATAGGCTCCGTGAAGTCAGTCTGAACGGGCTCCGTGGAAGCCACGCTGCTTCTCCGCTAAGATGGCGGGGTAGCTTCTGGGGTAGCTTCGTGCCGCTGAGATAGTTGGCCGGCAGCTCGCTGGCTCTCAGCTTCCTCTAGCTTTTGTAGTCTTGCACTCATCTTCTGCATGTCGCTCAGCTCCGCTTTCCTCTTTCTCTCCCGGCTTCTGTAACCGCCTGCGTCGGGAAACCCAAACTTCCACGGAACGGAGCCTGGTGTGCCTCGTGTTCGTCTAGGGTGCTTAGCATTCCCTAGGGCCTCAGTCAGCTCGTCCTTCTCTCTGTCGGGAATGAACGTCCCTTCCTGCGCTGCGGTGATATACTTCTGAAGCTTCGTGACGGGTATTGCAAGTTGCTCGTCCGTCCAACGGCACTTCCCTGTTTCAGGGTCCAAAGTTCCCCCAACCCCGAAGAACCAAGTCCTTGAACGGTCTGGCCAGTTCAATGTCTCTGGTTCGACCCCTTTAGCAATCAGGTCATTCTCAGCTTTGTCCCACAACGGCCGGGCTTTGAGGTAGCCACCTGACCCCGTGTGATGGTGATACTGCTTCTTTGCAGCGTTGTTCTTGTTTGTCTCTGACATTTTCTTACTCTTGTCTGATGTCTTGTAGGCCACAAATGCGGGCCAGTGATCTCTTATCTTCTCAAATCGGCCGATGAATTCTGGAGTCTCACCTTTGTCGACAAACTTTGATTTCAACTCCTTCTTGCACCTCCTGAATAGATCTGCCATCTTCTTAAGAGCACACGCCTTGACCAGTGGCTCTATAACGGGCTTATTCGGATCCTCCTCTGGCGGTAGGGTGAAATTTGCTTTCAGCAAGGTCCAAAGATCATCTTTCTGTCTATCGGTGACATAATCACCTTCAGGGGCGTCGTCCTTAGGCTTATTCCATTGCTTGATGCTGATCGGGATGTTGTCCCTAACAATAGCTCCGCACTGAGCAGAAAATGCGTCCTTGGTCCGCTTGGGTTCAATCGGTAGGCCATCGTCCGCGAGTGCTATGATCGTGAACCTTTCATCCTTGCGGAACCTCTTCTTCGGGCCTCGTCTCGTTACCGAAGTTTGGCTCGATCCGGAGGGCTATAAAAGAAGAAAGAAGAGTTAATATATGTACATACCAAAACAATTAATGCATCAATTAGCTAGTCAGCACCTCCGGAGCCATCATGATCATGTCACCGGAGCCATCATGATCATGTCCTTCCTCCTCCATTGTTCCATCGGTGTCGTTGAGAAACGACAAGACAGCATCACCTCCGGCGAGGATTATCTCCCCCAACAACTGTTCTTGTTCCAAGTCTCTTTGATCCATAGTTTCTGCAAATATAGAAGAATATATATATAGATGAGATCAGAAAAAAAATTGGATCAACTTGTGCACATCCATAATGGGGGTATTCTTGATAAATCTATGTTACCGGAGTTATGTATGTTACCGGAGGGGGTAGACGACTACGACGCTCACCCCTCATGTCATGTCCGACGTCCCTCCTCATGTCGAAGTTATCGGGGAGGGGGTAGACGACAACGACGCTCACCCCTCATGTCCGACGTCCCCCCTCATGTCGAAGTTATCGGGGAGGGGGTACAGGTGGCCTCGAGAGTTGGTCGGGCGAGCGGACCGGGAGTAAGTAACTTTTAACTCATTTTAACTCATTTTGAATATATGAACATTTTAACTTTTACGGGTAGGGGCGGGAGGGGGTTGATCGACGTCTCCCCCCCTCATGTCGAAGTTACCGGAGTTTTCTATATGAACAAAAAAAATCCACATGACATGTCCGACGAGCGGACCGCCTCTCTCTCATGCATGTCAGATGTCCCCCCTCATGACAAAAACTTTCTATAAAAAAAAAAGCATACATCTATGAACAAAAAAAATTCTATGAACAAAAATAAAATTGTATCAATGCATATATAAAAACTTTCTATGGATCATCATTGCTCATATATCAATGCATATATAAAAACTTTCTATGGATCATCATTGCTCATATATAAAAACTTTCTATAAACAAAAAAAACATACATCTATGAACAAAAAAAAATCTATGAACAAAAATAAAATTGTATCAATGCATATATAAAAACTTTCTATGGATCATCCATCCATACATACATACTGCATATACATACATACATACAGCATCCATACATACATACATACATACATACATACTGCATATACATACAAAAAAAAGGCAGATCCGGCCGGGGCGGCGGTGGCGACGGCGGCGCGGCAAGCAGAGCAGGGGCACGGCGCGGTAAGCAGAGCAGTGGCGGCGGCGCGGGGGATGGGGGGGGCTCACTGGGGGCGGCGTCGGGGCAGGGGCAGGGGGGCACGGCAGGCGGCGTCGGGGCAGAAGGGGCGCGGGGAGCGGCGCCGGCGTCGGGGCAGAGGGCGTCGAGGGCGTCGGGGCAGCCACTACTAGGAAAAGGCCTACTAGTGGCGCACCTGTTTTGCCTACTAATGGCGCACTACAGGTGCGCCACTAGCACCACGCCATTAGAATTTTTTTCTAATGGCGCACCAGTGGTGCGCCATTAGTATACCAGATACTAATGGCGCACCACTGGTGCGCCATTAGTATTGCCCACTGGTGCGCCATTAGTATCTGGTATACTAATGGCGCACCATGAGGTGATGCGCCATTAGTGTCATTTTTTCAGAATTTTTTTTTCAAATTTTTTTTCAGAATTTTTTTTCAAATTTTTTTTTCAAATTTTTTTTCAGAATTTTTTTTCGTTTTTTCTTAATCTCGGGTCAATATGGCTTAATCTCGGGTCAATATGGCTTAATCTCGGGTCAAACTTCCCGGAAGGTCACCCATCCTACACTACTCCAGCCCAAGCACGCTTAACTTCTGAGTTCTATCCAACCCCAGCACCAGCTCACTTAGCAGGCACTTGTTGATATATCTATCATATCAATCCTATTAAACCTTGTTGATTTCCAGGAGTTGGTTCATGTTCATGAGTGTGATGAAATTTTGAAAAAATATTTCAAACTTCCCGGTCATTTTACGTATCATATTTTGAACATTTTTTCGAAAGAAAATTTTTTTTTCAAAAATTTTTTTTTTTCAAAAAAAAACATTTTTTCCCAAAAAACCATTTTTTTCAAAAAAAACATTATTTTCAAAAAAAACATTATTTTCAAAAAAAACATTATTTTGAAAAAAAAACATTTTTTTTCAAAAAAAAACATTATTTTGAAAAAAAAACATTATTTTCAAAAAAAACATTATTTTGAAAAAAAAAACATTTTTTTTCAAAAAAAACATTTTTTTCAAAAAAAAATATTTTTTTTGAATTTTTTTGCCTCCAGATCTTAAAAGCCCCGTATCTTTTTTTCTGTTGGGTTTTTGGGGATTCTGAAAATCTTCAACGGGGTACCCCCCGTTGAATTCGGATGTAACTTTTCGAGTAGATGCTTTTTCATATAAAAAACTTTTTCATCGGAGGTCGTATGCAAAAGTTATGCCCATTTTACAAATTCTCATGAGATTTTGCAAAAAAAGTCGAAATTCATGTTTGTAAATTTTGCTAACAACTAGACCACAAATCATATAAGAATCTTATTTTTTTGAATTTTTTTGACATTTCTATCATTTTCGGTTATTTTTTTTAAAACTGAAAAGGCGATCCACAGGGGGGGGGGTGCATTTGGTGAAACAGATCCCGGGGCTTCTAATGGCGCACCCCAAGCTGGTGCGCCATTAGTAACCCTGGTTACTAATGGCGCACCAGCTTGAGGTGCGCCATTAGTAGTTTAGTATTTTTTGAAAAAAAAAAAAAAAAAACTGGACATTCTAATGGCGCACCGTGGGTCTGGTGCGCCATTAGTAACCCTGGTTACTAATGGCGCACCAGACCCACGGTGCGCCATTAGAATTTTTGGAAAAAAAAAAAAAACTGGAGATTCTAATGGCGCACCGTGGGTCTGGTGCGCCATTAGAATTTACACACTAATGGCGTGCCAACACATGGTGCGCCATTAGAATATTCTAATGGCGCACCAGACCCACGGTGCGCCATTAGTGGCCATATCATCTATAGCCCTTTTCCTAGTAGTGAGCGGGGGCTCGGCGGCGATGGCGACGAGGAGCAGCCTGACGGCGTCAACGGGGCAGAGGGCGGCGAGGGCGTCGACGGCGAGCTCGGGCAGCCTGGCGGCGTCGATGTGCTCGGCGTCGTCGGGGAAAACTGGCAAATTTTCCCAACTCCCGCTTATATAGGGAGACCTTTGGTCCCGGTTGGGCATTGGTCCCGGTTGGTGGAACCAACCGGGACCAAAGGTGGGCATTGGTCCCGGTTGGTGCCACGAACCGGGACCAAAGGGCTCTACGGCGTCGGGGCGTGGAAGTTTAGTCCCACCTCGCTAGTTGACTAGCGCCCGCACTAGTTTATAAGCGCGGCTGCGGCCACCGTTTCGATCTCCTCTCTAAAGCAGGCCTACGGGCCTAAACGAACTCTCTCTGCCGTGGGCCTACTGGGCCTTCTGCGGGCCTGCATCCTGGCCCAACTAGCGGGTTTCTAGTCGTATGCAGGCCGTGGTGGCCCAGTAGACGGCATTTTTTTTTTGCTTTATTTATTTTCTTTTATTTTTTTTGCTTTATTTATTTTCTTTTGTTTTTTTTTGCTTTTTTTTTTTGCTTTATTTATTTTCTTCTGTTTCTACTTACAACTAAATACTTAGAGTTTTGAGTGATTCTTTTTGCTATTAATGTTTTGAACAAAAAATACTTTGATAACTTTAGTTGCTTAAATTTTATATAATTTTAGTTTCATAAATACTAGAGGTTTATAAAATATTTTTAGTTGATTCCTTTTGCTATTAGAGTTTTATAAAAGCTTTTTAGTTGATTCTTTTTGGTATTGAAGAATATTATAGTTTTATTTTAGTTGATCATAACAGAATTTTTTAATTGATTATTTTTAGTTCATTATTTTCGCTATTAGAGTTTCATAAAGGTTTTCTAGTTCATTCTTTTTGCTATTAGTTCATTCTTTGAGCTAAATGACCCTGAAATTGAAAAGCACTTCAAATGAACTCTGAAAAGGTTGAAAGTTGGCATGGTATCATCATTTCACCCACATAGCATGTGCTAAAAAGTTGAGAGGGTTACGGCAAAAACTGGATGCACTTCGTGTACAAAATGGACAATCTCTTTCGAAGTATCAGGGTTTCGGACGAAAACTCATCTGTTACAAAGGGATTTCATTTAATTTCTTCACATGTAACTGCAATGATATAGTTGTGGAGAGAAAGTCTTCACCTTTTCTTTGCTTGTGTCCTTTGCTTATTGCGCCGTAACCATGGATAATCTTCATCGTTTAACAGGGTGCTTGGGTCAGCCTTGACTTTGAAGGGAGGAATTTCATGAAACTTTTCATAATCTTCAGACATGTCTGTCTTGCCCTCCAATCCCACGATGTCTCTTTTTCCTGAAAGAACTATGTGGCGCTTTGGCTCATCGTATGATGTATTCGCTTCCTTATCTTTTCTTTTTCTCGGTTTGGTAGACATGTCCTTCACATAGAAAACCTGCGCCACATCATTTGGCTAGGACGAATGGTTCGTCTGTGTACCCAAGATTGTTGAGATCCATTGTTGTCATTCCGTACTGTGGGTCTACCTGTACCCCGCCTCCTGACAGATTGACCCATTTGCACTGAAACAAAGGGACCTTGAAATCATGTCCATAGTCAAGTTCCCATATGTCCACTATGTAACCATAATATGTGTCCTTTCCCCTCTTGGTTGCTGCATCAAAGCGGACACCGCTGTTTTGGTTGGTGCTCTTTTGATCTTGGGCGATCGTGTAAAATGTATTCCCATTTATCTCGTACCCTTTGTAAGTCAATACAGTCGAAGATGGTCCCCTGGCCAATGAGTACAGCTCATCAGAAACAGTGTTGTCACCCATGAGACGTGTTTGCAACCAATTGCCGAAAGTCCTGATGTGTTCATATGTAATCCAGTCGTCACACTGCTCCGGGTGTTTTGAGCGCAGAATATTCTTGTGTTCATCGACATACAGGGTCACCAAGGTAGAATTCTGTAGAACTGTGTAGTGTGCTTGAGACCAAGAATGCCCGTCCCTACATATTATTGAGTCCGCTCCTAGCGTGCCTTTTGCAGTCAGTCTCCCCTCATACCGTGATTGAGGGAGACCAATCTTCTTAAGGTCAGGAATGAAGTCAATACAAAACCCAATGACATCCACTGTTTGATGGCCCATGGAGATGCTTGCTTCTGGCCTAGCGCGGTTACGAACATATTTCTTTAAGACTCCCATGAACCTCTCAAAGGGGAACATATTGTGTAGAAATACAGGGCCCAGAACGACAATCTCGTCGACTAGATGAACTAGGACGTGCGTCATGATATTGAAGAAAGATGGTGGGAACACCAGCTCGAAACTAACAAGACATTGCACCAAATCACTCCTTAACCTTGACAGGATTTCTGAATCGATCACCTTCTGAGAGATTGCATTGAGGAATGCACATAGCTTCACAATGGCTAATCGAACGTTTTCCGGTAGAAGCCCCCTCAATGCAACCGGAAGCAGTTGCGTCATAATCACGTGGCAGTCATGAGACTTTAGGTTCTGGAACTTTTTCTCTGCCATATTTATTATTCCCTTTATATTCGACGAGAAGCCAAACGGGACCTTCATACTGAGCAGGCATTCAAAGAAAATTTCCTTCTCTTCTTTGGTAAGAGCGTAGCTGGCAGGACCTTCATACTGCTTTGGATGCATGCCGTCTTTTTCATGCACACGTTGATGTTCCTCCCGTGCCTCCGGTGTATCTTTTGTCTTCCCATACACTCCCAAGAAGCCTAGCAGGTTCACGCAAAGATTCTTCGTCACGTGCATCACGTCGATTGCAGAGCGGACCTCTAGGTCTTTCCAATAGGGTAGGTCCCAAAATATAGATTTCTTCTTCCACATGGGTGCGCGTCCCGCATCGTCAGTCGGAACAGATAGTCCGCCAGGACCCTTTCCAAAGATTACTTGTAAATCATTGACCATATCAAGTATGTGATCACCAGTACAGAGGGCGGGCTTCTTCCGGTGATCTGCCTCACCTTTGAAATGCTTTCCTTTCTTTCGACATTGATGGTTGGTCGGAAGAAATCGACGATGCCCCAGGTACACATTCTTCCTGCATTTGTCCAAATATATACTGTCGGTGTCATCTAAACAGTGTGTGCATGCGTGGTATCCCTTGTTTGTCTGTCCTGAAAGGTTACTGAGAGCAGGCCAATCGTTGATGGTTACAAACAGCAACGCATGTAGGTCAAATTCCTCCTGTTTGTGCTCATCCCACACATGTACACCTTCTCCATTCCACAGCTGTAAAAGTTCTTCAACTAATGGCCTTAGGTACACATCAATGTCATTGCCGGGTTGCTTAGGGCCTTGGATGAGCACTGGCATCATAATGAACTTCCGCTTCATGCACAACCAAGGAGGAAGGTTATAGATACATAGAGTCACGGGCTAGGTGCTATGATTGCTGCTCTGCTCCCCAAAAGGATTAATGCCATCTGCACTTAAACCAAACCATACGTTCCTTGCGTCACCTGCAAAGTCCCCCCACCTTCTCTCTATTTTTCTCCACTGCGACCCGTCAGCGGGTGCTCTCAACTTCCCGTCTTTCTTACGGTCTTCTTTGTGCCATCGCATCAACTTGGCATGCTCTTTGTTTCTGAACAGACGTTGCAGCCGTGGTATTATAGGAGCATACCACATCACCTTGGCATGAACCCTCTTCCTGGGGCGCTCGCCCTCAACATCACCAGGGTCATCTCGTCTGATCTTATACCGCAATGCACCGCATACCGGGCATGCGCTCAAATCCTCGTACTCACCGCGGTAGAGGATGCAGTCATTAGGGCATGCATGTATCTTCTGCACCTCCAATCCTAGAGGGCATAGAACCTTCTTTGCTTCGTACATACTGCCGGGCAATTCGTTATCCTTTGGAAGCTTCTTCTTCATTATTTTCAGCAGCGAACTAAATCCCTTGTCAGATACACCATTGTCTGCCTTCCATTGCAGCAATTCCAGTGTGGTACCGAGCTTTCTGTTGTCATCTTCGCAATTTGGGTACAACCCTTTTTTGTGATCCTCTAACATGCGATCGAACTTCAACTTCTCCCTTTCACTTTCGCATTCTCTCTGTGCATTAACAATGACCCGGTGAAGATCATCATCGGGCACATCGTCTGGTTCCTCTTGATCTTCAGCTTCCCCCATTGCAGCATCACCGTATTCAGGGGGCGGGTAGTTGTCCTCATCCTCTTCTTCTTCGTTGTCTTCCATCATAACCCCTCTTTCTCCGTCCTTGGTCCAAACATTATAGTGTGGCATAAAACCCTTCTCAAGCAGGTGGAAGTGAAGGGTTTTAGAGTTGGAGAAAGCCTTCGTATTCTCACAGACAGTACATGGACAATGCATAAAACCATTCTGCTTGTTTGCCTCAGCCGTTTCGAGAAAATTATGCAGGCCCTTAATATACTCGGAGGTGCGTCGGTCACCGTACATCCATTGCCGGTTCATCTGCGTGCGTTATATAGTTCTTATTATTGAACAACATATAACTCTCTAGAGCATCTAATTAAAACACACAAGTAAGAACTTTTTTCTTTTAGAAAGAAGATAAGAAGAAGAGGCTAACCATGGTGTTGCCGGCGCCGAGATGGGCGCGGGCGATCGACGGCGGTGAGGACGGGGACGGGACAGGACGGACCGCCAAACCTAGACAAATCTTGAGGAAAATGGAGCTTGGACAAGGAGCTTCGAGAGGAGAAAGCTTAAGTGTGGCTCGGGCATTTCATCGCACACCTCATGTGCATAGGAGGTGAGCTAGAGCACCACAAAAGCTCTCCCACGGCCGGGCAAAAAAACAGAGCAATGCATTGCTCTGCTCGCGGGCGGGGGCTATATATAGGCCAACCATTGGTCCCGGTTCCATCCACAAACCGGGACCAATGGTTGTGGGCCAGGAGCGAGGCGCATTGGTCCCGGTTCGTGGCTGGAACCGGGACAAAAGGGGTCACCTTTAGTCCCGGTTCCAGCCACAAACCGGGACCAATGGTTGTGGGCCAGGAGCGAGGCGCATTGGTCCCGGTTCGTGTCTAGAACCGGGACAAAAGGGGTCAGACGAACCGGGACCAATGGCCCACGAGGTCCGGCCGGCGCCCTGGCCTCACGAACCGGGACCGATGCCCCCATGGGTCCCGGTTCGTGAGTGAACCGGGACTAATGGGCTTCTCAGGGGTGGACCGATGCCCTGTTTTGTACTAGTGTTTGTACACCTATAACAACTCACCAAAAGCTCCATTAGCCTATGTTATGCGTGTTTGGCCGTCCAAATATAGCACACATTGTTCTTCTTATCTAGACGCCCATAGCGCCGCTCTGCCTGAGTGTTACACCATCTTGTTCCATCTGCAGTGTTGTTGGAGTCACAAGAAATGGTTGTGGAATCACGCGAGTAACTATGCCGAGAAAATACTCCATGAAGATTGATGTTGCACCAAAGTTTGTCACATCAGCCTTAGCTTGACAACTAACCTCAACATGTGGCTTGCCGAAGGCCCCCATCACACGATTCACATTGAACCCGCTGCTCTTCAAGGAATAAGGCGACTCCTCCAAAATGATCACCAGACATGCATGGAAGGGCACCATTGTGGTTGGGGAGAAGTCACCAATGCTAGGCAACATTAGAGCCACCATTTACAGTACATAGCAACATGCAATATACTATTCTCTTGAATTTCCTTAAGAGTATTAGTAGATGTTGTATGAGGTCAAACTGATAAAAAGAGTAAGTATCTTTTCCTTCAGCCTGATTTCAAGGATCAATTGCTTCGAACATATTTTACATTGTGTTATTCCTTATGCTATGTTATAGAGATGGGTTATATATCTTCACTCGATGCATTATGGAGTGTAACGACAATATGTGGTGCTCTTATTAAAATGATTTATGGCATGTAAAAACATTTTTCTACTTGTGTGGCACTTGACAATGTGTACCCCCAATTCCCCGCAAAAGAAGTTTATCTTCCCCTCTTTGAATTTATCATCAACCTGCCCGTCCACTCCACCTTGCATCACTTCTCTGAATATAATCACCAGCTCTCTCTGAAGTTACACAATGATAGTTTCACACATTGAAAATCTCCCTCACTTCCATGATGGACTAGTCATAGTTTATGATTATGAAGCTAATGACTCTACATTGATCCTGATCAAGAAATTTATATTTGATACTCAAAGATGGAAGGAATACGACTGCCATAATGTCAAGAGGATACGAACGATACGAACGAGACCTAAATGGTACATGTACATGGATTGCTCTTGAATCTGAACTATTTCATAAGGAACATGCATGAAATAAACTTAAATAAGCAGACACCCAGTTTGGAATTATACATACCACATCATCTAAGTAACACAACAGCTGAAACTATAACAAATTTTGTGATATATGTGCCTGCATGGTGTGACTCTCTACTTTTTCCGAGCCAAAGTTCAAGATTACAAATATTTAGGAAAGATAAAAATAGACAGGGGGGGGGGGGGGGTCATTCGGGTACATTCTTTGTTAAGGGGTCCTTGCAATGCATAACTAGAGTACGGCCTCAAATAAATTGAACAGAACAACGTGTCACAGATTAATCAACCTGGTATTGGAACCAAACAAGCACACCAAAACAGTAACCAAATAAGATAATTCACAGGCAAGCCCGCCCACTAGTGCAAACTACAAGCAACTGGATGAAACAATGGATCATGCTAAGGATGAAAAAACAATGGATTAGTTAGTACTCTTGCAACTACTGACATAAACCAGAAAAATCACCGTATTGGTCTGAACTAGTTAAGGACATAGAGACATGAGTGGCTAGTTTAATTCAGTTAAAATTCGAACAAGGTCAAATTCTGTCAGAAGGTGTACACAATTTGTAACCTATAAAAAATCATTATAAATCTGACAGAGCAGCACAATTTCTGAAGAGTATTGAAAAAGGGCCTAAGACGGATTTTCCATGCTTCAATGGTGATAATCCTCTGGACCGGACTAGACGAGTCAATAAGTATTTTGAATGGGCTCCAGCTCGTTATGCATGTAAGATTGATCCGCCTCAAATCTACATTATTGGCAGAGTTGTCAACTCGGTCAGAAGTGCTAAACTAGCTAAAGTGGACATTTCCTGGTAGGTATTCACAAGCACATTTGCAATAGGTTGGCAGATTAGAATCATTTTTCTTGTACTATGCTTGTGAAAATAGCACTCGTTCTAGAGTTAAAGAGAATGGCTTAACATGATCCACATTTAAATGAGACGATAGTCCATACAACATACGGATGGGTAGTTAAACGTGGATTACTGATGTGTTTCTCATTTGGACTTTGTAGTGTCCTCATTTTGGATTCTAAATCGTATTTTGACACTCTAAGTTTGAGTGTGACTCCATAAAATTTAACTATTGTTTTAACTAGTAAACAATGCAGTTATGAAACGAGATGTAGTTGAAAAAATATAGCTAAAAAATACAGGTAGAACATGCGATGCAGTTGGAAAATCCGGTTAAAAAAATACAACTGAGGCATGCAAGATGTAGTAAAAATTGTAGTTGACACATGTGATGCGGATGTCTATAGGTCATATTTACCAAAGACACAATCAAGAAGGAAATAATATGACGGAAATCTCAGGGTCACTAATCTATCTATCTATCTATCTATACCTCTATCTATACATACCCTAATTCTAGACTCCCTAGAAATTCCCACGTAAATTATATTTTACAAGCCGTTAATCTGGCATGGGACCTAGTTATTACTGAAGAGCGAGAAGTGAGGAAGAATTACTGCTGTGTATTGATCCTCTCCGTGTTACATATACAGATAATGCACACGCACCGGCCTGGGCTAACTACTCTAGCTATACATGCGGTAACAAACCCTGAAGTCTAGTTGTGCCGATCGTGGGCAGAGGATCGTGGAGCAGAAGTGCTGGACCGGTTCCAACACCCCCCGGCAATCACAGCGGCGCCGTTGGAGACGCAGAGATTGGTCTTGAATTCCTCAAATGAAGCTGAAGGAAGCCCTTTGGTCATCACATCCGCGAACTGATGGCTGGTGGGAACATGCAGGATGCGGTAGTGACCAAGGGCAACCTTCTCGCGTACAAAATGAATGTCAAGCTCAATATGCTTGGTACGGCGATGGTGAACCGGGTTCTGGGCGAGGTAGACGTACGGCGGAGACGTTGTCACAATAGACAATGGTGGCCTTGGCAATGTCGGAGTTGAGCTCGTGCAACAACTGTCGTATCCAGCAACACTCCGCAACGGCGTTGGCGACCGCGCGGTATTCGGCCTCTGCACTGAACCGGGACACCGTAGGTTGCCGTTTGGAGGACCACGACACCAGACACCCGCCGAGGAAGATGCAATAGCCAGAAGTCGAACGCCGCGTGTCCGGGCAGCCAGCCCAGTCCGCGTCGCTGTACGCAACAAGCTCCGTCGACGATGAAGCAGCGATGGTCAAGCCATGATCGATGGTACCTCGAATGTATCGAAGTATCCGCTTGACCATAGCCCAATGCGGCTGCTTGGGCGCGTGCATGTGAAGACAAACCTGCTGGACCGCGTACGCAATGTCCGGGCGCGTGAGTGTCAAGTACTGCAACGCACCCGTGATGCTGCGATAAGTCGAGGCGTCCTCAAAGGCAGCACCGGCATTGGCGGAGAGCTTTGCCTTGGTGTCAACGGGCGTGGGCATCGGGTGACAGTGTTGCATGCCCGCCCGCTGGAGGAGCTCATCGGCGTACTGGGCTTGATGGAGAAAGAACCCGCGGGCGGATCGGTGCACCTGGATGCCGAGGAAAAAGCTCAGGGGCCCCAAGTCCTTGAGGGCAACTGAGGCACGGAGATGACCGATGATGTGTTGGAGGAGCGCGTCGGAGGAGGCAGCAAGAACGATATCGTCGACATACAAGAGGAGATACGCCGTCCCCATGGCATGTCGAAGGACGAAGAGTGATGCGTCGGAGCGAGTCGCCGTGAAGCCGATGGCGTGCAGGCAGCGGGCAAAGGTAGTGAACCAGGCCCGCGGCGCTTGCCGCAGCCCGTACAGGGACTTGGCGAGAAGACACACATCGTGGGGTCGCGTGGGATCGACGAAGCCCGTCGGTTGCTGACAGTAGACGTTCTCAGCGAGCTCGCCATGGAGAAACGCATTCTTCACGTCGAGCTGATGAACCGGCCAGGAGCGCGCGGCAGCAAGCTGGAGGACGAGCCGGATAGAGGCCGGTTTGACCACCGGCGAGAACGTGTCGTGGAAGTCGATGCCAGGCCGTTGATTGAACCCACGTACCACCCACCTGGCCTTGTACCGCTCGAGAGTGCCGTCGGCGCGCAACTTGTGATGAAAAATCCATTTGCCCGTGATGGTGCGGGCGCCGGGAGGACGAGGCACGAGAGACCAGGTGGAGTTGGCGCAAAGGGCGTCGTACTCCTCCTGCATCGCAGCCTTCCAGTGCGTGTCACGAAGAGCTTCGCGAACGGACATGGGAAGTGGCGAGATGGCCCGTGTAGTCGCGGTGAGGACGTAGTCAGCGTCGTATGCAGTGTTGCGGCGGTGGACGCCGGCACGAGCTCGAGTGACCATCGGGTGTGCATGCACCGAAGCTGTTGGTGGTGAAGATGGGGCGGCCGAGGCAGCCGATGCAGCAGGTGGTGAAGATGGGTCGGCCGAGGCAGCCGATGCAGCAGGAGACAATGTCGTGGACGAAGCGGCGGGCGTGGCCGCCGAGCCAATAGGTGTCGAGGATGGGGGCGAGACAGCTGCCGGGGCTGCCGAGTTCGCTGTTGTGGCAGCAGAACTGGGCGAAGCTGCAGAGGACGGAGAAACACCTCGCATAGCAGCGGTGTGACGCCCCAAATTGGCTGCCATGGCAGCCGTTTGGCGTGACGCAGTCGGCTCCGCAGCAGAGGCCACGTGAGCGCCCAGTAGACGCCGCCGCACCGTGGGGCGCCCCGGGGGCTCGTCCAGAGGGGTGGCGTCGTGGACGGCGGCGACCGACGGGGTTGGTGCCGGGGAGCGAGGGCCGAGCACCTGCGCAAATGGAAAACGGGTTTCGTCGAAAACAACGTGACGCGAGAGGATGACACGACCGGAAATGGGGTCATAGCACTTGTAGCCGGAGTGGTCTGGTGGATACCCTAGGAACACACATGCGACGGATCGAGGAGCGAGTTTGTGCGCGGCAGTGGAGGAGATGTTGGGGTAACACAAACACCCGAAGACACGTAGGTGATCATAGGAAGGTGGGGAGCCAAGGAGGAGTTTGTGGGGAGTGTGGCCTTGACGCGGTCGGCAAGGGCGGCGGTTAAGGAGATAAGTGGCGGTGGAAAGTGCATCTGGCCAAAATTCCGGGGGAACGTGGGAATGGAAGAGGAGTGCACGAAGACCATTAGTGAGAGTGCGGATAATGCGCTCGGCACGACCATTTTGTTGCGAGGTGTAGGGGCAAGAGAGTTGAAGAACGATGCCGCGAGAGGCGAGAAAGCGACGAAAAGCGAGGTTGTCAAACTCTCTACCGTTGTTAGTGCGAAAATGTAGGATCGGCCGTTGGAATTGAGTGGAGACATAGGCATGAAAGGTGATCAATATCTCAAAGATATCGGACTTGCGTCGGAGAGGAAAAGTCCAAGCAAAATGAGTACAATCATCGAGTACCACAAGGAAATATTGAAACCCTGAGTTGCTTAAGATTGGAGCTGTCCATACATCACAATGAAGAGTGTGAAAAGCAAATGGTGCAACGGTAGTAGATTCGCTAAACGGTAGACGAGTGTGTTTTCCTAGCTGACATGCATGGCAAGTGTGTTGCTGCGCCTTATTACATTTGAAAGAAAAAGTGGCTAAAACCCTGGAAAGAGTAGTTCGCCCGGGATGCCCAAGCCGGTCATGCCAAAGGTCGGCGCTGGCGGTGTCGACGAGAAGAGCGGTGGGCGTGGCGGACGGAGTGGCGCGAAGGGAGTAGAGCTCGCCGGGACTATCACATCGGAGCACCACCATCCCGGAATGAAGGTCCTTGACAGAAAAACTGAAAGGGTCAAACTCCACTGATACAAAATTTTCACGAGTTAAAGCACGAACTGAGATCAGATTCTTAATTAAGGAAGGAGAGACGAGAACGTGATTAAGGTGAAGTGGAGTAGAAGAGGTGGAGATGGCAGTAGAACCGACATGTGAAACAGGAAGGGATGCAGCATTACCAACGATGATTTGGGAGGGATGAGAACAATGAGGAAGAAGAGCCACCGTACCGGGATCCGCGGCCATGTGCGCTGTAGCGCCGGAGTCGAGGAACCAATCACCTCCGCCGGCGTACGGCTGCTGTTGCATGGAGAGGAGGGCCTGCTGGAGGGCGCTGGTGTCCCAAGGGTTGCCGGAGGGGGGCACGGGCGGTGCAGGGCCCGACCCAGCGGGAGCGCCATAGGGAGGGGCGCTGTAGGCCGGAGGCGCGGCGTAGGGCGCGTGGACGGCGCCGTAGGGCGCGCCGGGGGCACCATATGACGCGGGCACGCCGAGGGAGTGGTGTGGAGGAGGAGCGCCATAGTTCGACGCGACGAGCCCATAGGCAGGGCGAGCGCCGAGGACGCCGGCTCCAGGGGGGCGTGGCGGCACAGGCCAAGCCTGGAAGGTGCCCGTCCACGGATTGTAGGGAGTCACCGGCGCCGGAGGACGGGAGGCCGCGGGTGGCCCGGACGGCGTAGCAGTGTTGGGGCCCTTGCGGCGCTTGCGGCCGCGTGTGCCGCCTGGAGAGGGGGCCGGAGCAGGGGCCGGGCCAGGAGGCGCCGGAGCGTGATGCGCGGGAGCCGGAGGGGCGCGACCACCGTAGAGCGCAGTCGCCGGGTCGCGAGCCGCGAGGTGGGCGAGGCGGCTTTCCTCCCGAAGGAGGTAAGAACAGGCCTGGATGAAGGAGGGGATGCGCGTCTCGTCGTAGGTGAGGTGGCCGACGGCGTGGTCGAACTTCCGGCTAAGGCCGCGGATCATGTTGGAGACGATGGCCCGGTCGTCCTGCGGGATCCCGCAATCGGCAAGGGTGTCGGCGAGGGTTTTGAGCCTCGTGCAGTACTCCTGGACAGAGGAGTGGCCTTGGAAGAGTCCAAGGAACTCCTCGAGGGACTGGGAGCCTTGTTGATGCCGGTTGCCGCGGAAGAGCGTGTCGATCGCCTTGAAGAGCACGTACGCGGTGGGGTGGTCGACGCGAATCGTGCTGACGACGTCCTCCGAGATCGTGCCGTAGATCCAGCGCACGATGCACCAGTCGAGTTGGGTCCATATGGGATCGGAGAGGTGCTGTCGGGCGTCGACGGTGCCGTCCACATGATCAGCGAGACCATAGGAGTTGATCAAGGCGTCGAAGAAGGTGAGCCAGAGGGTGATGTTGGGGGCTGGAGCTTGAGGGTGATGGGAATTTGGCCATGAACGTTGAGGCTGAGGATGGTGGAGAAGGGAATGGGCGGTGGGTCGGCGGCGAAGGGGTTCGAGCCGCCGGAGCCGCCGGTAGAGACGTCGGAGAAGATGTCCATCGAGGGGCGGAAGCGAGAGGTCGAGGACAGTTAGAGCTCTGATACCATGAAGAGCGAGAAGTGAGGAAGAATTACTGCTGTGTATTGATCCTCTCTGTGTTACATATACAGATAATGCACACGCATCGGCCTGGGCTAACTACTCTAGCTATACATGCGGTAACAAACCCTGAAGTCTAGTTGTGCCGATCGTGGGCAGAGGATCGTGGAGCAGAAGTGCTGGACCGGTTCCAACAATTACGGTGTAGATCCAACCATAAAATCCTGAGCCAGAAAAAATGCTTTCCTCCGCAGTAGAAACAGAAGAAGAAAAAACATATCTCAATGTATCTAAAGCTTCACATCCTTTGATTTCCCTAAAAAAAAGCTTCACGTCCTTTCACAAGGAAAAAAACCCTCCACTAAAAAAAGAGAGAGAAAACCCTAAAAGAAGCTTCACGTCCTTCACGGCTTCACAAGAGAAAAAACTTCACGTCATCAACCACCTCCTCCAATACTAAATCAGAATCGTCTATAGGTCACATCCTATGCATACAATTGTTGATAGGGAAATGCTTGCGTACGACAGACTGGCGCAAGATTGGGCTGGCCGCCCGCGAGCCGTGTGATCCATCTGGATGGTGCGTCTCCCACGCGAGGAGCGCTTCGTATGCAGCCCCCTTTTCCAAACGAATCGTTTTTCCCTTCTTCTTCTACCCCACGACGCCGCTGCAACTGCTCCTGCCTCCATCTCCGCCCACGCGCACATACCGGCATGAAGAGGCCTGGCTGCCAGGGCGAGCCGCGACGGGGCGGAGAAGACGGCGACAACCAGGACGCTCTTCCCTCCCCTTTCCCCTGCGATCCGTCCCCTCCCGCGCACAAGCTGCGACCGGCAGCCGGCAGAGCTGCAACCAGCTTTAAAAAATGCTACGACCGCCTTCTTTTTTGCTGGAACCAACACTCCGGCGACGGTGGAGCTGCGGCCGGCAATAGAAGGAGTTGCAACCAGTGGTTTAAAATGTTGTGACTGGCTTTTCGTTTTGCTGGAACCACAAAGAGTACCAACAAATGCTACAACCAGCGTCCTATGAAGCTTCAATCGAAGGCGGCGGAATTTGGGGACCGGCCACCACGCAACCGTGAAAGCTGGAACCGTCGACGAAAAAAGCTTCAACCGGGGACGAAAAAAGCTTCAACCGTTTTTGTGAAAAAGCTTCAACCGGTAAGGTGGAAGCTTCAACCATGGAAAAGCTTCAATGGACGTGGGAAAAAAAGCTTCAAACCATGGAAAAAGTTTCAACCGGTGCGGGAAAAGCTTCTACCGGCATGGAAAAAAGCTTCAATTGCCGCGGCATGCTGATGATGGTGGCGCGGCATGGTGATGATGGTGGCGAGCGGCGACACCGGGAGCTGCAACCGAATGGTATGGCGGTGCTATGACAGCGACGACTAATTGCTGCAATGACGAAGGGGTCGGGCGTCTCTACGACGACGGCGTTGCTACGGACGGACGGCTGGGTGCTATGGTGAGGTCCTGCTGGAACCAGCGAGGATGGCGACCGGCGGCGGTGGCTCCGGCGAACGCGCCGACGAGCGGCCCCGGCGAGCTGCTAGCGGGACGGTGAGAAGTCATGGAGTTGTACGCGAGCAAGGAGGCGATATTTTCTTCTTTTTTTTTCTCTGGATCTGACGGTTACACATGCATGTATCCAACGCTAGGGCGCTGACCGGCCGAAAATTTCGGTCGGCGCGCCGGCGCCTAGCAGCCGCCTTGTTGATATCTAATTGCCCTAACCCTACCTCCCCGTCCTTCTACTCAAGAAATTCCCTCCGCCTAACCCTGATCGAGATGCCCCTAAGAGAGGCCTCTGGTCACGCTCGCTATGCTCTTGGCCAAGGTCTCCGTGGCTCTCCATGTGATGTCACCTCCTGCCGCAGCCAGCCCAGTCTGGCAGAGCTCTGCTATTGACCGTGGTCTCCATATCAAGCTCCATGTGCTGTAACCTCTCGGCTCTCGCTGCAGCCAGTCCAGGCCAGCCTTGGACACGGCATCGAAAATCGCCTTGGGATCACGCTTACATCTCAGCCAGTAGCTCGGCCATGGCATCCTCCTTCCCGTGCCTCATGATTTTTCATGGCGACCAAGAGCCAGGTAAGCATGGTCGGATTGGATAAGAATCCCACGTTACAGTTAATATAGTTGAGTTGATTTCCTCAACTATTTTGTTGTGGTCTTGACTGAGTTGAGTTCAGCATGCCTATGCCCTGCCCTCAATGATTGGTTGAGCACATTAGATGCGTTTGTTTTTTTCCCAAAAAGTTATTTGCAGGCTAACCGCCCTAGGAAGGAAATTCTGGCCATACGTCCTGTCATTAGGTGTGTGACATGACACTTGCAGTAAACTAAAAACTAATACTTTTGTGAAGAACTCATAGTCGATGTTTGACATGAATCTATAGACGATGTTTGACATGGCACTTGTAGTAAATATCTGGAACACATGCACCACAAACCATAGATTTGTGATCTCCATGGTGTTGGTGGCGAAAATTGGAGCATATTTTTTCAGTTAATCAAATCATCCATACAATGGACAGCTAAACCATAGAAAGATAACTCATTCTGGTCTAACTTTGGTTCACGTCCAGACATAGCAATCATGCACTGGTAAATGCATCTAACATTTTTAACTAATATTATGCATAATGCGAGAGGAAATACAGATTCTTGCTATGGTATGGATGGTTAATGTTATGTATACGAGTTGGATTGCACAGTGTTGTTCATCGTGTTCTTCTTACTCAGTAAAAGATTAACATTTTCAAACTTTGATTTCTATTTGTGTAGAAGCTCTCGCCTATAACAACTTCTATTCAAAGTGCTAGTTATGATTTGTTTAACACCTGCATCTTGGTGCGGCCAAAGAGTGAAGCAATTATGTAAACATAATTCCATATATAGCTCTTTTATTCCCACAAAAGTTAGTCCAAATGTTCATTTAACTTAACTGTAGTTTCATCTGATGAGGGTTATCCTCTTTCACTAAGTACTTATTCTTTCGATATGTCAAAATTTCCTAAGCCCTTTCTTTGCATACTTTTAGTGCTTGAAGGCGATCTTTGTCATTATAAATCATTTGTTATTATAAATCATTTATTTGTTCCCGTCATAATATCCTCCTGAAATGATATCAATTGTATGTCACAAGCAGAATTTTTTCAGTTGACGAAAGGTGTGGTAGCTCCCGGGTTTCCCTACACCCTCATGAGCAGTAAATTCAAAAAAAAAATCGTGACATCAAACTTGAATGACGTAATACATGCTATGTAAGTGAAACTCTTAGCATTGCAGAAGTACAAAAATCTATTGTGTATATACGTTGTGTAATTTACATGCCTAAACCACAATCCAGAATCAAAGATATGACAGCAATCTAACAAGAAGTACAGAAAGACAATGCATATCAGATATACAGTACAAACCAATAAATTCGTTTTCCTGGGTCAATACAAATATAGCAAATAAAAAGTGACTAAAAATCTAGCAATCTTCCTGATGACTCGACTCCTGTAGAACCATAACCCCACTACACCTTCCACCCATCCCATTGGCAATGGGATATGGATGCAAACACAACAACGTATAGTTCCAAATGTAGTTACACCCCAGCACGGAGTTCAAGCATATTAAATTTACGTTCATAAGCGAACCAACCTGTGGTTGGATGGTTAGAGGGACTGTGGTATCCCCAGCCCACCAGGGTTCAAGTCCTGGTGCTCGCATTTATTACTGGATTTATTTCAGGATTTCCGGCGATGCGCATTCAGTGGGAGGAGACGTCCCGTCGACGACGAGGCGCCTACGGTGACTTCGTAAATCTCAAGATGATATGCCGGCTCAGTCTCTCGGAGGTGCTCATAGGGGTAGGGTGTGCGTGTGTGCGTTCATAGGGGTGAGTGTATGCGCGTGTATGTGAGCGCTTGCGTCTGTACTGTGTTCAAAAAAAAAAAATTACATTCATAAAGAGAGGAAATGGGATTTGGTAACCACTGGCACATATGTCGTAAGATCTTCGAAAGGCTTTCTATAATTGGCCTCTGTTTAGTTGAGAAGAAGTGGACCTACAAGGCGAAGTAAAAAACTGACAAAAGCGGATGGACACAACAATAAGATATAAAGGGAAAACTGAGTAAGGGATATGACGCCTATTTTAACCATGATAAAAGATTAAGGTCTGCCAAACACATAAAGTTTGCATTCTACATATCCTAGAGTTCGGCCACATTTGAAATTGTAAACTAAAGTCACCCATCACTAGTAGAAAACAGACCTTTCGTCCGCCCCTTTAGTCCCGGTTTGATTACGGCCCGGGACTACTGTGACCATTAGTCCCGGTTCCAACGGCTAGGAGCGGTCGGGGGCACGGGCATCATTAGTCCCGGTTCATTTTCTACCTATAGTCCCGGTTTGTGATACAAACCGGGACTAATGGGGTGGTGGCAGGCTGGTGTCAGGCTGGGGCCCGCACGAGCCCCTTTAGTCCCGGTTGGTTATACAAACTGGGACTAGAGGTGGACCTTTAGTCCCGGTTTGTGATACAAACCGGGACTAAAGGGGTGGTGGCAGGCTGGTGTCAGGCTGGGCCCCCACGAGCCCCTTTAGTCCCAGTTTGTATCACAAACCGGGACTAGAGGTGGACCTTTAGTCCCGGTTTGTATAACCAACTGGGACTAAAGACGTCCCTATATAAACCCTTCGTCCAGCCCGAGCCCATTCTCTCTGTTTTCTCCTTTCTCTCCTCTGTTTTTCCCCTTGCTCGAGCTCATCCTCCATTTTTGCCAAAGATTTGTCAAGATTTGAAGGCACCCCATCTATCCAAGTGTTCACAAAGGTTAACAACTTTGTCCTTTCATCTCTCATTGCTAGATTAGCTCGTGCAATGCTCTATAAGTATAGTGATTTGTGGGTTTTAGTTTGGGAGTAATTATGTGGGAGTTTATTTGATTTATATGCAATTTGAGCTCAAATTAACTTCTTAGTTTGCATATGTGTAGGTGTGGTTTACTTAGTGCCTTCCCGTCCCCGTCCTAACCACCGTCGATCGCCCGCACCGTCCCATCGCCGGCACCACCTTGGTGAGCCTCTTGTTCTTATCTTTTTTATATAAAAAAAATCTTATTTGTATGATTTAGATAGTTACTTGTATAATTTTCTTACTTGTATGATTGTTTGTTATACATAGTGCCATGACTTTGATATCCGTCCCCGTCGGCCCTCGTCCGGTTTATGATTCGGATGTGGTATATTCTCTTTTATAACTATTTGTTGCATTTCGTGTTTATGACAATTATGCCCATCAAGTTGACATAGATATTTTTATCTAGGAGGTATGTGAACCGGAAATTGCAACCGACCCTCTTGTCGAGAAGTTAAATTTAGTTGAAAAAGAAAACGAGTATTTGAAAGAAAAATTGAAAAGAATATGAAATTGGAGTTGTATGTTGCCGATGTCGTCGATGATCACAAGATCAAGATGGATGCAATGCGCTTGAAGATTAGAAAGATTAGAAAATATGCCGTTAATAAAGAGGCTTGGTATCATTATGCTGTTGGATCAATTATTACCTTAGTTGCGATTTTGATCGCATTTGTTGTTGCATTTAAATGCTTTAGCTAGATATTTTATGTTGTTTTATGAGAATAAGTGTGTATGAACTTTATGTATGAACTTGTATTAATTTGGTCTTTTCGGTGTTATGTAATGAAGATGAGTCGGCAATGGATGTACGATGACCGACGCTCTCCCCAGTTCATTAATGGCGTGCATAGTTTTCTGCGTGCGGCTGAGGCAAACAACCGGAATGGTTTTATGTGTTGTCCATGTGGTGTCTGTAAGAATGATAGGAATTACTCTAGCTCAAAAGTCATTCACGTCCACCTGTTTACGTCCGGTTTCATGTCCGGCTATAACTGTTGGACCAAGCACGGAGAAAGAGGGGTTCTAATGGAAGAGAATGAAGAAGAAGAGGATGATGACAACTATCCTGAGTTCCCTGAATACGATGGTACTATAATGGGGGAAGAGAATGAAGAAGAAGAAGCTGAAGAAGAGGCATCAGATGAGCCCGCTGATGATCTTGGTCGGGCCATTGCTGATGCAAAGAGAAACTGCGAAAGTGAAAAGGAGAAGTTGAAGTTGCAGCGCATGTTAGAGGATCACAAAAAATTGTTGTACCCAAATTGCGAAGATGACAAGAAAAAACTGGGTACCACACTGGAATTGCTGCAATGGAAGGCAGAGAATGGTGTATCTGACAAGGGATTTGAAAAGTTGCTGAAAATAATGAAGAAGAAGCTTCCAAAGGACAACGAATTGCCCGACAGTACGTACGAAGCAAAGAAGGTTGTCTGCCCTATAGGATTAGAGGTGCACAAGATACATGCATGCCCTAATGACTGCATCCTCTACCGCGGTGAGGAGTACGAGAATTTGAATGCATGCCCGGTATGCGGTGCATTGCGCTATAAGATCAGCCGCGATGACCCTGGTGATGATGTTGAGGGCGAGCGCCCCAGGAAGAGGATTCCTGCCAAGGTGATGTGGTATGATCCTATAATACCACGGTTGAAACGTTTGTTCCAAAACAAAGAGCATGCCAAGTTGTTGCAATGGCACAAAGAAGACCGTAAGAAATACGGGAAGTTGAGAGTACCCGCTGACGGGCCGCAGTGGAGAAAAATGGAGAGAAAGTGGCCGGAGTTTGCAGGTGACGCAAGGAACTTATGGTTTGGTATAAGTGCAGATGGCATTAATCCTTTTGGGGAGCAGAGCAGCAATCATAGCACCTGGCCTGTGACTCTATGTATCTATAACCTTCCTCCTTGGTTGTGCATGAAGCGGAAGTTCATTATGATGCCAGTGCTCATCCAAGGCCCCAAGCAACCCGGCAACGACATTGATGTGTACCTAAGGCCATTAGTTGAAGAACTTTTACAGCTGTGGGACATAAAAGGTGTACGTGTGTGGGATGAGCACAAACAACAGGAATTTGACCTACGAGACTTGCTGTTTGTAACCATCAATGATTGGTATGCTCTTAGTAACCTTTCAGGACAGACAAACAAGGGATACCACGCATGCACGCACTGTTTAGATGATACCCAAAGTATATATTTGGATAAATGTAAGAAGAATGTGTACCTGGGACATCGTCGATTTCTTCCGATCAAGCATCTCTTAAGAAAGAAAAGCAAGCATTTCAAAGGTGAGGTAGATCACCGGAAGAAGCCTCGCCACCGTACTGGTGATGATATACTTGATATGGTCAAGGATTTAAAAGTAATCTTTGGAAAGGGTCCTGGCGGACAATCTGTTCCGAATGACGCTGACGGACACGCACCCATGTGGAAGAAGAAATCTATATTTTGGGACCTACCCTATTGGAAAGACCTAGAGGTCCGCTCTGCAATCGACGTGATGCACGTGACGAAGAATCTTTGCGTGAACCTGCTAGGCTTCTTGGGCGTGTATGGGAAGACAAAAGATATACCGGAGGCACGGGAGGACCAGCAACGTATGCACGGAAAAGACGGCATGCATCCAAAGCAGTATCAAGGTCCTTCCAGCTACACTCTTACCAAAGAAGAGAAGGAAATCTTCTTTGAATGCCTGCTCATTATGAAGGTCCCGTCTGGCGTCTCGTCGAATATAAAGGGAATAATAAATATGGCAGAGAAAAAGTTCCAGAACCTAAAGTCTCATGACTGCCACGTGATTATGACGCAATTGCTACCGGACAACGTTCGATTAGCTATTGTGAAGCTATGTGCATTCCTCAATGCAATCTCTCAGAAGGTAATCGATCCAGAAATCCTACCAAGGTTACAGAATGATTTGGTGCAATGTCTTGTCAGTTTCGAGTTGGTGTTCCCACCATCCTTCTTCAATATCATGACGCACGTCCTAGTTCACCTAGTCGACGAGATTGCCATTCTGGGTCCTGTATTTCTACACAATATGTTCCCCTTTGAGAGGTTCATGGGAGTCTTAAAGAAATATATTCATAACCGTGCTAGGCCAGAAGGAAGCATCTCCAAGGGCCATGAAACAGAGGAGGTCGTTGAGTTTTGTATTGACTTTATTCCTGACCTTAAGCCGATTGGTGTTCCCGAATCGCGCATGAGAGCAGACTGGGTGGAAAAGGCACGCTAGGGAAGGATTCAGTAATATGTATGGACGGGCATTCTTGGGCGCAAGCACACTACACGGTTCACCAAAATTTCAGCTTGGTGGCTCCGTATATCGAGGAACACCTGGATAGTGTACGCTCCAAGAACCCGAAGCAGTCTGAGCCCTGGATCAAACGTACACACATGGCGTCATTCGGCGGTTGGTTGCAAACACGTCTCATGCATGACGACACTGTTGGAGATGAGCTGTACTAGCTGGCCAAGTCACCATCTTCGACTATATCGACTTTCAAATGGTACGAGATAAATGGGAATACATTTTACACGATCGCCCAAGATAAAAAGAGCACCAACCAAAACAGTGGTGTCCGCTTTGATGCAGCAAACACCAATAGGTCAAAGGACACATATTATGGTTACATAGAGGAGATATGGGAACTTAACTATGGACGTGATTTGAAGGTCCCTTTGTTTCGGTGCAAATGGGTCAATCTGACTGGAGGCGGGGTAAAGGAAGACCCGCGGTACGGAATGACAACAGTGGATCTCAACAATCTTGGGTACACAGACGAACCATTCGTCCTAGCCAATGATGTGGCGCAGGTTTTCTATGTCAAGGACATGTCTACCAAGCCGAGAAAAAGAAAAGATAAGGAAGCGAATACATCATACGATGAGCCAAAGCGCCACATAGTTCTTTTAGGGAAAAGAAACATCGTGGGAGTGGAGGACAAGACAAACATGTCAGAAGATTATGAAAAGTTTCATGAAATTGCTCCCTTCACAGTGAAGACTGGCCCAAGCATCCTGTTAAATGATGAAGATTGTCCATGGTTACGGCGCAAAGGGACACACGCGAAGAAAAAGTTTTATACCCCAAGATCCCACTCTGGGATGTGACCGGCTTCACCGTCATCACTTTCTTCTCTAGTGAGTTTCCGGACTTATCTGGAAAGTCCCACTTCGGACAAACCAGAGGGAATCTTTGTAATAGTTAGGGTATATATGTGTTTTGGCATTTGAAACGCGAAGGAACGCTATTTTTCATGCATTTATTAATTTTTTTGAGCTAAATGACCCTGAAATTGAAAAGCACTACAAATGAACTCTGAAAAGGTTGAAACCTGGCATGGTATCATCATTTCATCCACATAGCATGTGCTAAAAAGTTGAGAGGGTTACAACAAAAACTGGATACACTTCGTGTACAAACTGGACAATCTCTTTCGAAGTATCAGGGTTTCGGACGAAAACTCATCTGTTACAAAGGCATTTCATTTTTTTTAAACTTATTTTAACTCCAGACTTTTTCTGCATTCAACATGCACCATTCAAAGCCACATCATCAATTTTCAACCCTTTCTGACTTCATTCGCTATTTTTCATGCATTTAATGATTTTTTGAGCTATAAAACTAAAAGAGCTAAACAGAATCTGTTTTTGATTAAAACACCTATTTAAAATAACCTAAAAATTACCAAATTGAACATACTGATAAAACACACTAATATTAAACAGCAGGAAAAAGAATCACTCAAAAATCTATTTTTAAAGTAAAGTTATTCAAAAACTAGTGATTCACACAAATTTCAAAGAATTCAAATTTAAACTATTCAAATTTGAAAACTACTGGCACTAACAGAAAGTTTATAATTTTTGTGACCTAAACCAAAAAGATTCACTCAAAAACTCTAAATATTTGGCTGTAAGTAGAAACAAAAGAAAAAAAATAAAGCAAAAAACAAAAAAAACTGGAAAAGACCTTTATTCCCGGTTGGAGCCACCAACCGGGACTAAAAAAACATATGCAAAAAATAGAAAAATGCCCGCCTACTAGGCCACCACGGCCTGCATACGACTAGAAACCCAACTATATATGGGCCAGGATGCAGGCCCGCAGGGCAAGTAGGCCCCACAGGGCAGAGAGGAACGTTAGGCATGCACTGCCTGCTTTAGAGAGGAGCTCGAGACGGATATCGCAACGGGGCTTATAAACAGGTGCGAGTGCCTCTCGCTTGGCGAGGTGGGACTAAACTTCCACCACGCCAGGACCAACCCTTTAGTCCCGGTTGGAGCCACCAACCGGGACTAAAAGCCCCCCTTTAGTCCCGGTGTAAGCCACCAACCGGGACTAAAGGTCTGGGCTTCCCGCCGCTCGGCCTGGTGAAATTCACCTTTAGTCCCGGTTGGTGGCTCGCACCGGGACTAAAGGGGGGTCTTTAGTCCCGGTTGGAGCCACCAACCGGGACTAAAGGTCTCTGTATATAAGCACAACACTTAGCAAAATTTCCAAACTCATCTAGTTTCCCCGACGGCGCCGAAGACCACGCACGACGCCGCCAGGCTGCCGGACCTCGACGTCGCCGTCCGGCCGCTCTGCTCCCAAGCGCCGCCCGAGCCCGCGCCGGTGCCGCCACGCTGCCCGCCGCCGCCGCTCCTCCGCGCGCGCCCGCCTCGCGATCGACGACCGCTCCTTCACAAGCCGCCGCGACCCGAGCCCGCGCCGGCGCCGCTCCTCCGCACCTCCGGCGTCCTCCTCCGTCTCCGGCGTCCTCCCCGCCTCCCTCCGCCCCGACGATCCCGGCCGGTGAGCCTCCCTCCTTAATTTTGTTCATCTCTTTTTTTCATATATAGATTGTTTTTTTTTCACTAGATGTTGTAGATGCTTAGTATATGTATGTATGTATACAATGTATGTATGTATGTAGATGAACGGTGGAATTTGCATAGATTGTTTTTTTTCACTAGCTAGTTCTTTTTCTTTCTGTTTTTTAGTTTTTTATACTTTTAATGTTGTATCATGTATAGTATAGAAAAAATTTGCATAGAAAAAAGTTGCATAGAAAAAAGTTGACCATGTATTAAAAATATTTTAATGTTGTATCTTAAAAATATTAATCAAAAACATGTTAATATCTTATTTGGAAAATGTTAATATCTTAATGTTGTATTTGCAAAAGTTTGTCATGTATTTGCAAAATCACGTGAACAAGAATTACAAAAATCATAATCAAGCATTTAAAAAATGTTAAATTTGCATAGAAACATTTTTGGCTTCGACGATGCCCGGCCCGCATCCTCGTTGTCGACTCGGTGGCGACAACCTGCTTGAGAGGCGCCATGTCCGGGACTGGGCTCCGTCGGGCTGGCACTGGGAGGTGCTACCTTCCGGGGCGCGCAGCTTGGTGAGGAACCGGGCTCCCATCGTCGACCCGGAGCTTCTTTGGTGGCGGTCGCGTGGGCCACTATCGATGCGGAGGCAGCCGGCCCCCGAGGAGGTGGTACGTCGCCGTGTCAGGGAGGAGGACGAGCACGTCCGTCGCTACATGGTTGCGTTGGACGTCAGGTTCTCCAATACCTGACAGGTTCTTCAGGGATCTCACCCGAGCTATGATACTGTGATGGTTCCTTCTCTTTGGGTGTCCACCGCCCGCGCCTCAGGAACCGCGAGTCAACTGGATTATTCGATAGTATTCAATCTGTATTAGCTAGTGATGTTATATGATAATATTCGAGATGTATTAGTGATAATACTCGAGATGTATTCGAGATTATATTCGATAATATTCGATGATGCATTAACTGGATTATTCGAGATGTATTAGTGATAATATTTGAGATGTATTCGAGATTATATTCGATAATATTCGATGATGCATTAACTGGATTATTCAAGATGTATTCGAGATTATATTCTATAATATTCGATGATGCATTAACAGGATTATTCGAGATGTATTAGTGATATTATTCGAGATGCATTCTAATTTGAATACTAAATTGTTTTATCTTTCTTCCGGATTTGTTAAGCTATGGACGCTAGCGGCAGAGATGACCATGATCAAGAGCATATCATGTTCGACATGATCCGAAACCCAGAGGGTGAACCTGAAGATGACAGCTCACAATATCTGAACAATTCCGGTGAGGGAATATTTGAGGAAGAACCAACACACGAAGGCCACACAAACAATGATGGCGAAGGAAATGATCTTCAATTAACAAAGACCGGCGAGGTATATATAAGTCCTCTGGTGATCATTACATGTATTAATTGATTTGTATATATATATTAACGAATCTTTCTTCTTTTAGCAATCCGGATCGAGCAAATCTTCTACAAGCAGGGCAGTACGAGGCCCGGCCAAAAAGTTGCAGGCTGGCATAAAGTACAACATCGATGAGATCAAACCAAATGGCGAACCTCTTGCTCCTAAAAAGAATGCAGACAAATTTACTCGTCAGTGCGGAGTTATTGTCAGGGACCAAATCCCGATCTCCGTTCAAGAATGGAATAAGCCAAAGGGAGATCGAGGAGTTAGTTTTGTCGACGAAAGAGTAAAAGATCTGCTTTGGGAAACGCTCATGTCACATTTCACCCTACCAGAGCATTTAACAGATGCAGAATGGGAGAAAGTCAAGAAGAGTGCTCTTTAGAAGATGGCCACACAATTCCGCAATCACAAGAAAAGATTATGGGCCTGCTACGTCGAAGCAGGAAAGCAGACTCCAGAATTCACTAGAGCACTGGAGAAGGCAAAAGATCACTGGGACTTATTTGTGGAGTTCAAGGAATCGGAAGCAGCTAAGGAACGGTCGAGGAAAAACAAGATCAATGCTGAGAAGAAACAGTTTCACCATGTTCTGGGGCCAGGTGGCTACAAGACTGGTTGGCCTAAGTGGGATGAATCTGAGGAAAAGATGATTGCTGCAGGGGTCACTCCAAAAACATTGGGTTGGCCCGACAGCTGTAGGACTTGGTTTTATGCGCATGGGGGAAAGTTGGACCCAAAGACAGGGGAGATTATGGTGCAGGCAAGTCTTAAAGAAGCCTCGGACACTTTACTTGTTGCAATAGAAGCGGCTCGAACGGGGGCGTTCCAGCCCGAGAGAGAGAACGACGAGCTTACACGCGCCCTCGGGAATCCTAAACACCCGGGACGAACACGAGGCAAAGGCGTTGTTCCGTGGGTTGAGGGGTTTGCGGACCGGAACGTCAGTTACAGAAGCCGTGCGAGAAAGAAGAAGCAAGAGGAAGACAAGAAGAAGCAGGATGCAGACCGGCTTCAGCAGGTAGAATCAAAGCACGCGGAGTTGGAACGCGCTTTGATGCGGTAGCAGGAGCAGATCAACACACTTAGCTTGGAAAGGGCGTCTCAGCGGCAGCAGCAAGTAGATCTAGCATTGGATAGCACCGTCCCATCTATGCCGAAAAGCAGCGTGGGTTCCAAGGGGGTCCCGGCCGATGATGCACTGCTAGCTCGCTACCCCGTGGATGATATCGAAGAGACGACAAGTTGTGAGCTACACATGAAAGTGAAGAACATATCCATGAAGGTGGCGGACGGCTATGCTTTACGAAATCCCCCTGAAGCAACCTTCCACGGCAATCCGATTCCACCTGGCTATGCTCGTGTCGGGGTGGATGAAGTTCTGTCGGCATATGACTCACTAGAGCTTGACTTTCCTGGAGGTCAAGGGGAGTAGACACTGGGAGAAGCCATACGTGGTATCATTGTATGGAGAAAGGATTGCATCGTCTTTCCAAACTCGACACCAAGGGCACCGACTCCTCCTCCAAGTCCGCCGCGTCAGCCGACTCCAACCCACCTCGAGACGGAGCGCAGCGCGAGTCCACCACCATATCGATCTCCGCCGCGTCAGCCGAATCCACCCCACCTCGAGACGGAGCCCAGCGCGAGTACGCGATATCGATCTCCGCCGCGTGGGCCGACTCCAAAGCGGAAGAGAGCACCAAAGAAGAAACCCGAGCCTCCGGCCAAAAAGAAGTTAGCTTATGAGATGACCGAGGAGGAAAACAAACGGGTCGTGGATGCCCAAGTGAAGGCCCATTTTGCACCGAAACCGCCCCAGCCACCGAAGGAGAAAATACCTGAGAAAGTCGTACAACACTTTGTGGATCTTGCTAAACCGGCTATGGAGAAAAGGCGATCAGACTATGAACGCTCTATTAGCAAGTCATAACATCAACAAAAAAAAATCTGCAGTCGAGCCTTACAGGTAGTAATAAAAGCGGGAAAACTGTTCCCCAGCTCGGAGAACAGGCAGTGCAATCGATCCCCCCGCTCAAGGTGAGTACCGATAAGGCGGTAACCGACGCTGATAGAGAGATTGCGGCTAGAGAGATGGGTATCACTGTTGAACAACTCCTAGGCATCGAGGAACTCCCCACGATGGAGCCGAAGGAACTAGCATGGAAATATGTCCCCAGGAACTCTCTGGTCAGGCCTGACGAGGTGGACCTTCTACCAACGCAAATGCGCAGATTGCATAACTGGTACCTGGGAGAAATAAAGGCCGGGCGAGAGAGCCTCATGGTGAAAGTCAAGCCAGAGCATTACTTCCATGGAAATGATGTGTGGATTGAATTTCCAGAAATTTTTCAGTTATTCAATCAAGACGCACTCGACAAATCTCTCGTCAGTTGCTATTGTCTGTAAGTGATTTCTTTCTGTAATTTAAGTCTCTAGCTCAACTCGTTCATTGCCTGTAATTATCCTCACTATATTCTTTTGTGTGGTATTATATATGCAGAATGATGATTTATGAATCGAAAAGAGATAGAGTCTATGGCATTGGGTTCATTGACCCAAATACCATTAATGAAATTGTGTTAAATAACCACCCACAAGACACAGAGAATAACTTGCTAATGTTTTTGAAGGAACTAAATAGCAGACTAGAAATACTTTTACCTTACAACTTCAGGTGAGTGTTACTGTCTTGTACTACAAATTCTATTTTTGCTTACTCGATGTTAAGTGTATTTGATGAGTTATGCATGCCCGCTTATACAAACGTGTGCGCAGATTCCACTGGATCCTGCTAATCATTAAAGTTGACGAGGGAACTGTTGAAGTACTGGACTCACTAGGTAAAGACCATGAAGAATACAGGAGCCTGAAGTTGATGCTCGACAGGTAATTTCAATCATTATCGCACTATGTCGGCCTCTTTAGTTCATTTCCTGATATCAAGTAATTAATAACTCCTTTATTCATTTTCTTTGCCGGCCAGGGTTTGGAAAATATGTCAAAATCCATCCTTGCCTAGTTCAAAAATAATTCAGGAATATTCATTTTCCATTCTGTCCAGAATGGCACTTTGTGAAGGAAGTGCTATTTATCTTTTCTTGATTGCCCTCAAAATTGTTTGGCACTCTCTCACATCCAAATAATTACCACATGCCAAAATTCAGCTTCATTTTCCTAGTAAATCTTTCTCAGCAAATTCCCAAAGTTTCTGACCAGAGGGAAGCTTTGTGAAGGAAGTACTAGCTAGGCTAATCCAAATGAGTTGAAATTTTGGTAGATCATTTATATGGTCAAATAATTGCTCTCCACAAAATTTTAGCTCCATCAAACAAACTAGGTGAGCACACCTTCAAATCTTGGTTTCTGGTCAGGATTTCAGTTTGTGATGCAACTATATTTTATGTTGCTTCAAAAATTCTGAAATTAATCCAGGACCTAAATATCCCTAAATAATGTGAGCATGCCAAAACTCACATTATTTTGCCAAGCCATTTTCTCTGCAAAATTCCCCCAAGTTTCTGTCTAGTATGGATCATTGTGAAGGAAGTACCATTTATACTCATCCAAATGGGATGAACTTTTTATGGTACCTTCATATGCCCAAATGATCACCCTCCACAAATTTTCAGCTCAATCCAAGGTACCATGGTTGTGCTACTTAATGAACTAGCTTCTCGACCAGATTTGGTGGTTGTAAAGCAACTGCACTCAAACCTTGCCCAAATGACCTCCAAATTCATAGAATCATAGTACTTCCAGCCCTAAGACTCTGTGACATCCTGGTTAATTCTTATCCCCTCCCATTTGATCTCTATTTCATGCCTAAGTTGGATACAACAATCTTTCCCTGATCATTCCCATCAATCCACAATGCCTTTAGTTGAGCTATCACTTCTAGTAGGGCCTATCCAGGAAGGACAACGTGCTAGACACCATTAGCTAGACCCTTGAGCTCTCCTCTTGCCTTTGCATGTGGTGACCAGGCCAAGAGCGCGTGCTCTGCAGCCGAAAGCGTGCTCTGAGCTTCGGGACCATCCTGCCGCCGCCCAAACGCCGTCCTCGCGACACCTCGCCTTGCCGCAGTCCTTCCCCAGCTCGCCCTCACCTCTCTGGTTCGCCCTCCCCCACTAGGAGCCGGACCGAGCCAAACCGCGGGCGCACGCGGGAATAGAGGCCGTTCGTGGCCGACAGCAGTGGCCGCGCGTGCCCTGCTCCTCCTGCCTCCCCGGGCGTCTGGCCCGCTCGTCAGCCTCTTCTCCATCTGCCGTCCAAAGCCACTGTGGCCGCCGTTTGTGCTCGTCGCCTAGCCGGGGCGAGCTCTTCTGGCCGCGGCGGCAACCAGCCCGTGCCTCCCCTCCCTCGGCTATTTAAAGCCCTCCCCGAGACCTCACGACCGCACCAACAGCCTACCCTCCCTCCACTAGCCCTCCCCGACCTCTCCCCCGAGCTCGAGAGCTCCTCCTCGCCTCGCATGGCCGCCAAGGCAGCCTTTGGCCTCCTCCTAAATTGGAACCATCCGAGCCCTCTCTCTCCTTCCTACCACCACCAGAGACGTCCACATCCAACCCCGAGCTCACCCTGCAGCCCTGTTCTTCCTCCCGTGCCCCGAGCCGAGCCTCCCCATCGCCGCCCGTAGCCATCATCCGCCCTGCCCAGGCCGCCCTCGACCCGGCCCTCCTCGACGTCCGTGCCTGGCCTAGGTGGGTGCAGCTCTCCGTCCCGAGCTCGCCGGTGGTCGGAGCACGGCGAATGGTGGCCGGAGCTGCCGGCGGCCGTCGCCGGAACCCGCCTCTGCTCCGGTCGCGCGCAGGCGAGAGGAGGAAGACGGTGACCCCTCCAGCTGGCCGTGGACCCCACCACGGCCCCCACCTGTCGGTCACACCTAGGGTTGACCCGGACCCACTGACGTGGATAAGTGGAGGCGTATTCTTCGGAATACGTCTTCCTCCACGGAAAGCGCATTTCGTCTCTTCTTCGGGCAAAAATACGTTTCCTCTTCTGGAAAGCCTATTTCTCCAAATACGCTTTCTGTAAACCCAGCCGGCCGAATCTGTTAAATAGCGGGCGTTCGCCCGTTCGCAGCAGAAATGAATATTTTTATTTAAATTTGTGCCTAACGAACGAACGGCCGTAACTCCGCAACCGTGACTCCGATTCGGATGATTCCAAAGCCCACGATCTCAGTTCGTCGAGCCCGTTCCGTTGGTACCATTTTCATGAGGTTGTCACACTGTGAAAATGACCATTTTGCCCTTGCCCTTAAAACAGCCCCGCCAAGAGGGAAACTTTTCTGGCGATTTTTCCGCGAGTGTCTCCGCACTTCTCGCCGGTGAATCCTTCATCCCCAGGCAAGCCACAATAGCCACTTGCATGATGGCATTGCAGTAGCCATGGCTTTCACTTGAATATTTAAATAAATGTTTGCTCATTTAATTATTTTGTGAATATTATATGATTGTGAATCCATGCTCGTTCTTATGCCTTGCTCATTTGCATCTAGTAAGTTAAATGATTATTTGCTAGTATTATTATTATCATGTTAGTTCTCGAATTTATTTTCTGATGCTAGTGATAACGATATGCTCATTTGACTAGTTAGGGTTTATTTTGAAAATACTTGTTATATTCATGATTGTCATTTTGCCATGCTCATTTGCATCCCGTAGAATAAATGAGTTATCATTTTGATGCTATGTTGTTAAATGGTTATGTTGCCCATCCATGGTTACACTCATATCATGCTCATATGCATTGTTATTTCATTATGTTGTAATGACTCAGCTCATCACCATTCAAGTTGAACCTGACATTAATCGAACTTGAACAAATCTGTTGGCTGAGTCATGGTGCCACCGAATCGAGCTCACCAGTGCAACCACACTTGCCTGGATGGGGAGGAGGCCCTAATGCCGTCTATTGTCATGCCTCTCGCCGGGGCCTCCTACGAGGGAAGATTATGGGTGCGCGCTACCCTGATCAGGTAGGCTACCATAGCCTTGAGGACCCGAGTTTTGATGGTACCGAGGTCCCCATTTGGGACGATGTTTATGTTTGGCCACGACGGTGGCAGCCACAGAGGTGGCGGGTGTCACATGTTGGCACCGGGGTCACCCAGGACATAGCCCAAAGGGGAGTTTGTCAGAGTGGCCGGGAGAGTGTCATGCAATAGATTGGTTTTGTCGGAACGTCGTTGGTCCACCCGAATG
Source organism: Elymus sibiricus (assembly GCA_039707655.1). Taxonomy (NCBI): domain Eukaryota; kingdom Viridiplantae; phylum Streptophyta; class Magnoliopsida; order Poales; family Poaceae; genus Elymus; species Elymus sibiricus. The sequence goes on from CM077674.1 coordinate 34,809,866, forward strand.
GGAGCACGAGGCCATGAGTTCCGTGGTGTGGGTACAGTGTACTAACCTCTGCAGAGTGTATAATCTATCGATAGCCGCGTCCTCGGTCATGGACACAGTTCGTAGTAGGTCACACTATGGGTCAACAGAAATAATAATCCGAATAATAACAACCCCGGTTCCATGAGGAAAGAAGTTGGTTGATCTTTATGTGGTCATGTGATGATCATAGGTAGAGATCAAGCTCCGTGTGGTCATGTGATGATCATGATGGTATAGTTGATACCGAGCTTGGTTGATCCTGACGTGATCGAGTGATGATCATGATGGTAAGTTTGTGATTACGAGATAACCTCCGAGCAGAGTAAGTTGGTCCATGAGACCTTAAACGTCGACCCCGTGCATGCTAGTGCTAGTATCATTCTGTTCATATCATGAATTATATGTACATGCCATGCTCATGTTGTTGCCATGCTCATGTTGTTCTAGTAGTATCGTGTGCATCTTTGATGATTAACCTGTAAATGCCATGCTGTTGTATGTCTTGATTGCTTTGGTTGCTGTGAGCTTGCGAGTACATTCAAAGTACTCACCTGGCGTGTCATGCCAGATTGCAGGTGATGCCGTGTTTGCTTGTCGAGGATCTCGAGGTTGCGCTCTAGGATACGTCCCAGCCAGAGTCCCTGCGGAGTGGAGTTCATCACCATCGTCGTTGTTCCGCTGTTAGGATTTATTCCGCTTCGAGATGTCTCGCTGCTAGCATAGAGCTATCTGAGCAGGCGAAGTGTCGCCGTGCCCCTGTAACCTTTGTAATATCGGACCCTTGTACCCCATTTATTCGTAATAAAGAGCTGATTTGTTCTATGCTAAGCAGTGCCGTATTCCAGAAGACTTGATCTCTGGGCTGGAATACGGGGTGTTCCGGTCTCTCTGAGCCGGGGTGCCACAAAAAGAGACGATCACGGTTACGCACGCGGTTGGTGTATTTTAATTAGAATTAGTGTCAAGTTCTCCACAACCGGAGGTTATAAATATCCAAGTCGCCACATAACTGCGGGCACGGCTTCGCGTAAGGTTTTAACCCTGCAGGGGTGTTCCAACCTGGTCCATCACAAACCAACACAAGCTGCGGTGGAAGACCTCAACCTCAAGAAAACCCGATCAACCTCGAGTCAGCCCGAAGTATCCTCGGAATCCCGGTGCACAAGACATTTCGACAATGGTAAACAAGTCCAGCAAGACCTCCCGGCGTGCCGACACCCTAATAGTAGCCGCGCGTATCTCGTCTCAGGCCACTACCGGATAAGCTAAGCGTACGAGTTAAACCAGATCCTTGAGTTTCCCCGTGGTGGCCCCGCACGGTGCTCTAGTTTCGGACCAACACCATCGGCACTGGCCCACCTGTATTATGTTGAATTAAGAATCCTCGGGTAACGCTAACTCCCTATGCAAATTAATTATTTAACTCAATATTATTATGTTGGCAAAAGTTAAAACCAAAGTTGGGCCTTGCTGGAAGCGGTTATTCAAAGCGAACTGTCAAGAAGGTCCCATTCCCCTGAGCATGTTAGGAACGCTAATCAAGGATCATAACACCGGTATTACAGCTTGCCTCAGCTTGCCTGTTGTACCGAATAACATACAAATTAGAGGGGCATATCAATTTTCCATAGTGTGAGATTAATATAATTACTCAAAATCATATTTTGCACATCGATGATTTTAAAGTTTACACCGCCTAACAAGATTATGCAGACTCCCTTCATAGAAAAATAATATGACACCCTGATGTGATTCGGTCAGTCCAACCCATTGCCACTGTTATCCAGAGCAGCCCCCAATCAGTTTTTACCCTGAAATTCAGATATAGCAACCCTGAAATGCACATAGTAGGGAGAAGCCATTCAACATCAAATCAAAGTGTAGGAAATGTGGTCCAGAAGAAATATCAACCGCTGCATGGCCGAAGGGCTCGTATTGCAATTTCGCCGCCCAGCGTTGTAGAACAGGAGGAGCCATATGGTGATGCATCGCATCAGGATGCCATACTATTCATGGTGGTCATCGTGTTCTTCTCATCTGGATTTTCGCGGTGAAAGGAAATGTCCAGTAGGTGAGTAGAGGACTATGAGAGGCCAACAGAGAAATGATGCCAAATGAGTCCTCTGTGGCTTGCGGTAGTGTAAGACAAAACAATGGAGTAGCTACCGGACGGATCATTGAGAAGGTAAGGATTGGAGATCTTTTCGATTATTTACCTAAGCATCAGCAATCGTGGAGCTCTATAAATTGCAAATGTTGGAGTAGTTCTGGAAAGCATATTTTCTTAAAGCCGGTCCCATATGTCTGGTCACACGTGGCGCGCCACTTCGACTGGTCCTCTTCCAGAGTCGTTTTCTCCTTAGCCCTCACCAAAGTCTCTTAAGTATGCTACTGTCAAAAAGGACAAAGGGGACGGTAGACATTCATAGAAAGGATCTCTTATATACCAATGACAAGGATTGATTTCTGAAACAACAATCTTCTTCATTTACATAGTAAAATATATTGGAAGAAGCGAAATAAACACCAAAAATGAAGATAACTAATATACGGAAAGATACATCTAGGTTCTTTGAAGTCAATATTTCGGTGGTGTCTGGACTGTAGAAGACTAAACCTGCACGAAATTAGCCAGGATAATCTCACAGGTTCTTAAGAGCCGCATATATTAGGTAGGACATATTATTGGACACTTGACTATGGGCTCTCAGGTGGGTTGGCCTAATTATCTTTATAACCTTTATTTGCTATCAATGATCACAACATGGAAGTTCCAATTTAAATGGACAATATTAAGATTTTATTTTTTACAAAATCAAATCTTCTTGTAGTGGCTTATCTTCCAACAATGTCTCTCTATCTAAAAGATAATCAACCATGTATTATTATCCACCGGATGCATATGGTGATAATTGGAGAATAATAATTGTATTGATTGGAGCCTCGAAGGGTTGTTTATATAGATTACAAAACTTGGGCTCCAAGACTAATAGAGATAGATTACAATTCCAAACCTTGCCGGATATACTATCCGTAACCGACCTATACTCTAATATCCCCCCGCAGTCTCAGCATCAGGTATAACAATGTTGAGACTGGAGCGTATGTTGGTGAAAGAGCAGTCGGCATGCTGGGCTTGCCGGTGACGAGCTTGCCGGGCTTGCCAGACTTGCCAGGCTTGCCGTGCTTGCCGGGCTTTGCCGGACTTGCCGGACTTGCCGGGCTTGCCGGACTTGCCGGACTTGCTGGGCTTGCCGGGCTTGCCGGTGACAGGCTTGCCGGGCTTGCCAGACTTGCCGGGCTTGCCGTGCTTAAGACCATGATTGGTGGTGATGGCGACACAATCTGATCTATGATCAGCGAAAGAAGAAGAAACGCCGGTCAAGCGGCCGGCGAGAAAATTTTGACGACGCGAGATCTAATCTACTATTTGCGCGGCCCCCGGCGGAGATCGATCTCCCCGGGGGCGGCGCGGCGCGGAAGCTGTGTGGTCACTAGGTGCGGAAAACCTAGGCGTCTGATACCATGATAATTGGAGAATAATAACTGTATTGATTGGAGCCTCGAAGGGCTGTTTATATAGATTACAAAACTTGGGCTCCAAGACTAATAAAGATAGATTACAATTCCAAACCTTGCCGGATATACTATCCGTAACCGACCTATACTCTAATACATGGTTCGTATGGTTCAGCTACTTTTCAAGTATCGTAGAAGAAACACTAAAGGTCAACTACCAAATTTACATAACTTCTCTGAGACTGGCTTCCATCAATGAAACGCGAGCAGTAGTGCAGCTCTATAAATTGCAAACATCGGAGTAGTTTTGGAAAACCAGCAGATAGAAACTACTAGGAATTTGACTTTTTCATTTGGGTGATGCATCGTGCATGGTATGCATGGAACCAAACTGAACCTCGTGAATAGCTAGTACTGGGAATATTCTTTTTGGTCTCACCGTGCATGTCAGAGTAACTAGCTAGGTTTAAGGAGAACGGAGTGTCGCTGTGCCAGAGTGCGCAGCCAGCCCGCAAGTGTTCGAGCCTCGGCTCTAGCGCGTGGTCCTCACGGTGTTTTCATTTATTAAAAATTGCCACCATGGGCTAGTCTCGTAGTTCTGCTGGTTGGTCCCATAGTTTTTAACTAGATAGGTTTGAGAGGCAATCGGGAACTAAGATGGGCTATAGTCAAGCCTGAAGCCTCTCTAATTACGGTCTGCGGACACTATTATATTATTTCATCGTCGATGAAATACAGTGTGCTGGTCTTATGTGGCGCATTGCTCTTGAACTGAACGGTGCTGCTGTGGCCTATCATGTTTCTCGTCGGCTACATGTTACATGTACGAACATCATGTCGGGTTTTGTGCTCTAGAAAGGATTGGGAGACATGCAAGGAACCAACAGCGAGGCCAACGATTGGTCACTGGAGAGCATGCAGTCACACCGGTGACCTGTCTGGAGTTGTTGCCCAACATGACTCCGAGTTGGGCTTAGACTGTGCTTCCTACGTGCACTACACCTCATGTAGTTAGGCAGGGAGCTATAGGTTGTTTTGCATGGATGAACTGAACAGAAACTCGGGGTATCCCGGAGCGGTTGCTGGTTATTTGTTCAAGACCTATCCACGCTTTGTGATTTTGGCTTGAAATTTACTCAAGTTTCAATTTCTGCTGGCATGTTACTTGCTCTTGTTGGTTGTGAATGGGGTGACTGCATCTAAGAGATGCCGAGCACTATGCCGTTACAAAATCCCAGTTGTAGATTGTGTTGCTGAAATCATATAGTGAAAGATTGGGCAACAACACTGCCATGTCGACATCACTGTTTATGCCGTATCAACAAATTCAGGTGTTCTGCTAGCTCTGCAGCGCATTGTTTGGTAGCGACAAGCTCACTAACAACCCTTATTAGAAGCAACCGGAATAACGGATGACGCTGAGGAAGGAGGAGAAACGCTCCAATGAAATATGGTATGACAACTCATAAGCCTACGAAACTAGGTAGCTCGATCTTCAGCCAGCAACAACGGCATTACCATTCCATCGGTTTGCTGACACACGTGTGAGACTAGCAATGCCTAAAAGCACTAGACACAGCTCATCTGCATCCAAAATGGCCACCGTACTCTGAGATCTCATCCAGACCCAGGCTCGTGACCGCCTTGCATTCAGGAAACATGGGCTAACAGTTTGAATGTCCAACTTTGAGATAGTAATTGATGCCCGCCAAAGTACGGATCGACTCAGTCGCTTGCAATGAAAGCGGCTTTTTTTATACATGTCCAATTAGACTTTCATCATATGTTCTTATCCCCTTCCTCTTTCACTAGTAGAAAAAGGGCCTTTAGTCCCGGTTCTGGAACCGGGACTAAAGGGTCGGGACTAAAGCCCAAAACCTTTAGTCCCGGTTCGCTTAAGAACCGGGACCAAAGGGGCTCCACGTGGCCGCTGCGGGAAGCCCAGGCAGGAGGACCTTTAGTCCCGGTTGGTAACACCAACCGGGACCAAAAGGCATCCACGTGGCCGCTACGGGGAGCCCAGGCAGGAGAACCTTTAGTCCCGGTTGGTCACACCAACCGGGACCAAAGGTCATCCACGCGTGAGCATCGGGCAGCAGCTGGGGTTTTTGTATTTTTTTTTGAAGGGGGGGGGGGGTTGGGGGGTTTTGGAGGGTTAATTTAGGGGTTTCATATTGTGTTAGCTAGCTAATAGGGAGAAGTGTCCTCTCTTTCTCCGTGCTCGGTCGGCGGTAGCTACTATACATATAGAGATAACTCGATGCTAGCTAATAAGAAAATGAAGGAAACCATTAATTACACAAGATCGTCATGCTGAACATATATAGAGAGAAGTGACATCTCTTTCTCCGTGCTTGGTCGAATAACAAGTTTTCGTATATCTATCCGACGGTACTACATATATACAATATAACATCTTTTACAATCCCTAACATCATCTACCTAAGATCCAATCACAAATCCGCATGGTATTCCCCGTCTTTAGGTATGACGTGGTCAAGAAAGAATCCCGCCAATTCCTCTTGAATTGCTCGTATGCGATCATGTGGTAGGAGTTCATCCCGCATCTGCCAGATCTAATTTAAAGAAGGGGGTCAATACATGCATATATATGAATAAAACTCAACACAATTGATGGTAATATATAAAATAAAATTGTGAATATTATTTACGTACTTCAAATTGTTTGTCAGAGAAGCCCCGCTCAGAGGTCGAGTGGCGAATGAACTCGCATACGTAGTATGCACATAAAACAGTCCCTTCTTTCTGGTACAAGCACTTTACGAGAATAGAGTTCAATCAAACTGATAAGCAAGCATGGTAATGATATATTGATGAAAATTTGAATCAATTAGAGATGCGCGGAACTAGCTAGTACTACTTACTTTGGGGTGCGTAAATCGCAACTCTTTGTTTAGACCGGGAACCTTTCGGGTGAACTTCTTCCAAACCCTGCCAGGCAAAGAAAATGATTACTTGATATCAGGAAATTAACGAAAGTTGCATGCCGATATGGTCCCGGTATTGACTGAACTTACTTCTTGAGCATTGCAGTCATGTCCGCATAATTCTCGGGATCTTTACGTCTCGAGTCTAAGACAGTTACTAATGCCCCGTCAAGCTTAATGGATAGCAGAATAAAGTGGAAACTGCGCACGCATATATAACTCATCAATTACATTACTTAACCTCGAGTAAACGAAACTGAGTATACAGAGAAGACAGCAATACTCACTTGAAGTTGTAAGGAAAGAGTATTTCCCTTTTGTTTTGATGTATAAGGAACGACTGTAGCAAGTTCTCCTCGGTCTCTTTGATTGAGTTTTGTACCGTCCATTCATTTACGGCATCTGGGCTAATGAACCCAACGTCGAAGATTCCTACTTTTTTGCATTCGAAGATCTTCAATCTGCATAATATAGTGAGGATAATTATATATACATGCAATGAACGAGCTGAGCTAGAGACTTAACTATAGAAGTAATACTTACAGACAGTAGGAAGTCATGAGTTGTTTGTCGAAGGCCAGTTGATTGTATAACTGAAATAACTCCACAAATTAATAGGCATCACGGGAAGTCCAATGAATTCGTGCTCTGGTTTCACTGCCATATACATAGTGTCTCTCCCAGACTCCCTGCAGGTTTTCATGTACCACTCATGCGATTTGTACATCATCGTTGTTAGAGGAGGATGATCAGGTTTGACGAGAGGCTTCCCGTGCACGTATTTATATTCTTCTTTTGTTACCTCAGCCGTTTGAAAAATTACATCATCCCCCAAGTAATCACCAGGATTGGTACCAGGCACCATCCCCGGATGATTAGCGACGATATCGCTAGACACCTTGAGCGGGGGGCACGATTTCTTCTCCTGTTCGGCGAGCTGGGGAATTGTTTTCCCACTTCTTCGTTCTGCTAACCTTGCATCACTGGAAGTACTTCTCGACCGCCGCGCTTCTTCATATGTCTTTTTAAGAATGCGGACATAGTTGGAATCCGGCGGAGGCGGTGGTGGTCGCTTCAGGGCATCGATAGTGCGCTTCACTTTCACCGGATCTAGTTTCTCCTTCGGAGGTGGAGTTTTCTTTGCAAAATGGTCCCTCACTTGGGCACGACATATGTCCTCGTTTTCCTGCTCGGTCCTCTCATATGGTAACTTTTCCACAGGCTTGAGAGATGGACCGTATCTGAATTGCCTCCCGCCTCTGCTTGTACTACAAGCCGCCGGAGCGGCGGCGTCTCTCTTCCGTCGTTGCTGACGAGGCGAAGAAGGAGGCGGAGTGCTCTGATGCGCCGGAGTAGGCGAAGGAGGAGGCGGAGTGCCCTCACGCGTCGGAGGAGCCGGAGAAGGAGGCGGAGTGCCCTCACGCGTCGGAGGAGCCGGAGGAGGAGGAGGAGGAGGAGGAGGCGGAGTGCCCTGACTCGCCGGAGGAGGAAGAGGAGGCGGAGGCGTCCAGTTTGGAAGCTTGATGTACTCCTTCTGCCATAGACATGTACTCCTCAGAGCACGAACCAGCTGATTCTCCCCTTCACCTATAGAGTGGTAAAGCTCGAGCTCCTCAAATCCCTCCATTACTTCATCCACCATCACAACAGCATAGCCATGTGGAATCGGAAGGCAGTGAAAAGTTCCGTTGGGTTGAGAAGGTGCAACAGAGCCGAGAGCCGCCTTGAAAGTGAGGTTATGGCATTTCGTCATAAGCTCGCAATTTTGAGCCTCCGTGATAGTATCCACGGGGTAGATAGGCTCCGTGAAGTCAGTCTGAACGGGCTCCGTGGAAGCCACGCTGCTTCTCCGCTGAGATGGCGGGGTAGCTTCTGGGGTAGCTTCGTGCCGCTGAGATAGTTGGCCGGCAGCTCGCTGGCTCTCAGCTTCCTCTAGCTTTTGTAGTCTTGCACTCATCTTCTGCATGTCGCTCAGCTCCGCTTTCCTCTTTCTCTCCCGGCTTCTGTAACCGCCTGCGTCGGGAAACCCAAACTTCCACGGAACGGAGCCTGGTGTGCCTCGTGTTCGTCCAGGGTGCTTAGCATTCCCTAGGGCCTCAGTCAGCTCGTCCTTCTCTCTGTCGGGAATGAACGTCCCTTCCTGCGCTGCGGTGATATACTTCTGAAGCTTCGTGACGGGTATTGCAAGTTGCTCGTCCGTCCAACGGCACTTCCCTGTTTCAGGGTCCAAAGTTCCCCCAACCCCGAAGAACCAAGTCCTTGAACGGTCTGGCCAGTTCAATGTCTCTGGTTCGACCCCTTTAGCAATCAGGTCATTCTCAGCTTTGTCCCACAACGGCCGGGCTTTGAGGTAGCCACCTGACCCCGTGTGATGGTGATACTGCTTCTTTGCAGCGTTGTTCTTGTTTGTCTCTGACATTTTCTTACTCTTGTCTGATGTCTTGTAGGCCACAAATGCGGGCCAGTGATCTCTTATCTTCTCAAATCGGCCGATGAATTCTGGAGTCTCACCTTTGTCGACAAACTTTGATTTCAACTCCTTCTTCCACCTCCTGAATAGATCTGCCATCTTCTTAAGAGCACACGCCTTGACCAGTGGCTCTATAACGGGCTTATTCGGATCCTCCTCTGGCGGTAGGGTGAAATTTGCTTTCAGCAAGGTCCAAAGATCATCTTTCTGTCTATCGGTGACATAATCACCTTCAGGGGCGTCGTCCTTAGGCTTATTCCATTGCTTGATGCTGATCGGGATGTTGTCCCTAACAATAGCTCCGCACTGAGCAGAAAATGCGTCCTTGGTCCGCTTGGGTTCAATCGGTAGGCCATCGTCCGCGAGTGCTATGATCGTGAACCTTTCATCCTTGCGCAACCTCTTCTTCGGGCCTCGTCTCGTTACCGAAGTTTGGCTCGATCCGGAGGGCTATAAAAGAAGAAAGAAGAGTTAATATATGTACATACCAAAACAATTAATGCATCAATTAGCTAGTCAGCACCTCCGGAGCCATCATGATCATGTCACCGGAGCCATCATGATCATGTCCTTCCTCCTCCATTGTTCCATCGGTGTCGTTGAGAAACGACAAGACAGCATCACCTCCGGCGAGGATTATCTCCCCCAACAACTGTTCTTGTTCCAAGTCTCTTTGATCCATAGTTTCTGCAAATATAGAAGAATATATATATAGATGAGATCAGAAAAAAAATTGGATCAACTTGTGCACATCCATAATGGGGGTATTCTTGATAAATCTATGTTACCGGAGTTATGTATGTTACCGGAGGGGGTAAACGACAACGACGCTCACCCCTCATGTCATGTCCGACGTCCCTCCTCATGTCGAAGTTATTGGGGAGGGGGTAGACGACAACGACGCTCACCCCTCATGTCCGACGTCCCCCCTCATGTCGAAGTTATCGGGGAGGGGGTACAGGTGGCCTCGAGAGTTGGTCGGGCGAGCGGACCGGGAGTAAGTAACTTTTAACTCATTTTAACTCATTTTGAATATATGAACATTTTAACTTTTACGGGTAGGGGCGGGAGGGGGTTGATCGACGTCTCCCCCCCTCATGTCGAAGTTACCGGAGTTTTCTATATGAACAAAAAAAATCCACATGACATGTCCGACGAGCGGACCGCCTCTCTCTCATGCATGTCAGATGTCCCCCCTCATGACAAAAACTTTCTATAAAAAAAAAAGCATACATCTATGAACAAAAAAAATTCTATGAACAAAAATAAAATTGTATCAATGCATATATAAAAAATTTCTATGGATCATCATTGCTCATATATCAATGCATATATAAAAACTTTCTATGGATCATCATTGCTCATATATAAAAACTTTCTATAAACAAAAAAAACATACATCTATGAACAAAAAAAAATCTATGAACAAAAATAAAATTGTATCAATGCATATATAAAAACTTTCTATGGATCATCCATCCATACATACATACTGCATATACATACATACATACAGCATCCATACATACATACATACATACATACATACATACTGCATATACATACAAAAAAAAGGCAGATCCGGCCGGGGCGGCGGTGGCGACGGCGGCGCGGCAAGCAGAGCAGGGGCACGGCGCGGTAAGCAGAGCAGTGGCGGCGGCGCGGGGGATGGGGGGGGGGCTCACTGGGGGCGGCGTCGGGGCAGGGGCAGGGGGGCACGGCAGGCGGCGTCGGGGCAGCAGGGGCGCGGGGAGCGGCGCCGGCGTCGGGGCAGAGGGCGTCGAGGGCGTCGGGGCAGCGGGGGCTCGGCGGCGATGGCGACGAGGAGCAGCCTGACGGCGTCGACGGGGCAGAGGGCGGCGAGGGCGTCGACGGCGAGCTCGGGCAGCCTGGCGGCGTCGATGTGCTCGGCGTCGTCGGGGAAAACTGGCAAATTTTCCCAACTCCCGCTTATATAGGGAGACCTTTGGTCCCGGTTGGGCATTGGTCCCGGTTGGTGGAACCAACCGGGACCAAAGGTGGGCATTGGTCCCGGTTGGTGCCACGAACCGGGACCAAAGGGCTCTACGGCGTCGGGGCGTGGAAGTTTAGTCCCACCTCGCTAGTTGACTAGCGCCCGCACTGGTTTATAAGCGCGGCTGCGGCCACCGTTTCGATCTCCTCTCTAAAGCAGGCCTACGGGCCTAAACGAACTCTCTCTGCCGTGGGCCTACTGGGCCTTCTGCGGGCCTGCATCCTGGCCCAACTAGCGGGTTTCTAGTCGTATGCAGGCCGTGGTGGCCCAGTAGACGGCATTTTTTTTTTGCTTTATTTATTTTCTTTTATTTTTTTTGCTTTATTTATTTTCTTTTGTTTTTTTTTGCTTTTTTTTTTGCTTTATTTATTTTCTTCTGTTTCTACTTACAACTAAATACTTAGAGTTTTGAGTGATTCTTTTTGCTATTAATGTTTTGAACAAAAAATACTTTGATAACTTTAGTTGCTTAAATTTTATATAATTTTAGTTTCATAAATACTAGAGGTTTATAAAATATTTTTAGTTGATTCCTTTTGCTATTAGAGTTTTATAAAAGCTTTTTAGTTGATTCTTTTTGGTATTGAAGAATATTATAGTTTTATTTTAGTTGATCATAACAGAATTTTTTAATTGATTATTTTTAGTTCATTATTTTCGCTATTAGAGTTTCATAAAGGTTTTCTAGTTCATTCTTTTTGCTATTAGTTCATTCTTTGAGCTAAATGACCCTGAAATTGAAAAGCACTTCAAATGAACTCTGAAAAGGTTGAAAGTTGGCATGGTATCATCATTTCACCCACATAGCATGTGCTAAAAAGTTGAGAGGGTTACGGAAAAAACTGGATGCACTTCGTGTACAAAATGGACAATCTCTTTCGAAGTATCAGGGTTTCGGACGAAAACTCATCTGTTACAAAGGGATTTCATTTAATTTCTTCACATGTAACTGCAATGATATAGTTGTGGAGAGAAAGTCTTCACCTTTTCTTCGCTTGTGTCCTTTGCTTATTGCGCCGTAACCATGGATAATCTTCATCGTTTAACAGGGTGCTTGGGTCAGCCTTGACTTTGAAGGGAGGAATTTCATGAAACTTTTCATAATCTTCAGACATGTCTGTCTTGCCCTCCAATCCCACGATGTCTCTTTTTCCTGAAAGAACTATGTGGCGCTTTGGCTCATCGTATGATGTATTCGCTTCCTTATCTTTTCTTTTTCTCGGTTTGGTAGACATGTCCTTCACATAGAAAACCTGCGCCACATCATTTGGCTAGGACGAATGGTTCGTCTGTGTACCCAAGATTGTTGAGATCCATTGTTGTCATTCCGTACTGTGGGTCTACCTGTACCCCGCCTCCTGACAGATTGACCCATTTGCACTGAAACAAAGGGACCTTGAAATCATGTCCATAGTCAAGTTCCCATATGTCCACTATGTAACCATAATATTGTTGGAAATATGCCCTAGAGGCAATAATAAATTGGTTATTATTATATTTCCTTGTTCATGATAATCGTTTATTATCCATGCTATAATTGTATTGATTGGAAACTCAAATACATGTGTGGGTACATAGACAACACTGTGTCCCTAGTAAGCCTCTAGTTGACTAGCTCGTTGATCAAAGATGGTTAAGGTTTCCTAGCCATTGACATGAGATGTCATTTGATAACGGGATCACATCATTAGGAGAATGATGTGATGGACAAGACCCAAACTGTAAACGTAGCATTTGATCGTGTCAGTTTATTGCTATTGTTTTCTGCATGTCAAGTATCTGTTCCTTTGACCATGAGATCATGCAACTCACTGACACCGGAGGAATACCTTGTGTGTATCAAACGTCGCAACGTAACTGGGTGACTATAAAGGTGCTCTACAGGTATCTCCGAGGGTGTCTGTTGGGTTGGCATGGATCAAGACTGGGATTTGTTACTCCGTATGACGGAGAGGTATCTCAGGGCCCACTCGGTAATACAACATCACAAATGAGCCTTGCAAGCAATGTGACTAAAGTGTTAGCCACGAGATCTTGTATTACGGAACGAGTAAAGAGACTTGCCGGTAACGAGATTGAACTAGGTATAGTGATACCGACGATCGAATCTCGGGCAAGTAACATACCGAAGAACAAAGGGAATAGCATACGGGATTAACTGAATCCTTGACATAGAGGTTCGACCGATAAAGATCTTCGTAGAATATGTAGGAGCCAATATGGGCATCCAGGTCCCGCTATTGGTTATTGGCCGTAGAGGTGTCTTGGTCATGTCTACATAGTTCTCGAACCCGCAGGGTCTACACACTTAACGTTTGGTGACGATTAGTATAATTGAGTTATTATGTTGGTGACCGAAAGTTGTTCGGAGTCTCGGATAAGATCCCGGACATGACGAGGATCTCCGGAATAGTCCGGAGGTAAAGATTGATATATGTGATAATAGTGTTTTGATCTCTGGAAGGGTTCCGGAGTTCACCGGAAGGGGTTCCGGATGTTTACCGAAGTGTTCGGGTGCAGCAACACTTTATATGAGCCAAAGGGATAAAGCCCACAAGGTATTGGAAAGTGCAAAAGTAGTTTTGCTGCCGCGTAAGCGGTACTACCGCTTGGTGAAGCGGTACTACCGCCCGAGCGGTACTACCGCTTGTGTGAAGCGGTACTACCGCCCAAGCGGTACTACCGCTTGTGTGAAGCGGTACTACCGCTTGTGCGCGGCTGTGCACGATTCGGCAGGGTCCGAATTGGACTCTTTTCCTGCGGGCCAAACCGACCTTGTGCGGGCAAAACCGACCCGGAGGAGGCTTTTACTCCAAGTTTAGACCCCAAGGCTCAACATATAAATAGAGGGGCAGGGCTAGCACACGGGACACATCAGGATTTCCCAAGCCGTGTGCCGGCAACCCTAGCCCTCTAGTTCCTCCGTCATAATCTCCGTAGTGCTTGGCGAAGCCCTGCAGAGATTGTTCCTCACCACCATCACCACGCCGTCGTGCTGCTGGAACTCAACCACTACTTCACCATCGCTCGCTGGATCGAGGAGGTGAAGGCGTCATCAAGCCGTACGTGTGTTGAACGCGGAGGTGCCGTCCGTTCGGCACTAGATCGGAAGGATCGTGATTGGATCGCGGGACGCTCGGCGATTTGGATCGCGAAGACGTTCGACTACATCAACCGCGTTTATTAACGCTTCCGCTTAGCGATCTACAAGGGTATGTAGATTCACTCTCCCTCTCGTAGATGCTCATCACCATGGATAGATCTTGCGTGTGCGTAGGAAAATTTTTGTTTCCCATGCAACGTTCCCCAACAGTGGCATCATGAGCCAGGTCTATGCGTAGATGAGATCTCGAGTAGAACACAAACGAGTTGTGGGCGTGGGTGTATACATATTGCTTGCCGTTACTAGTTGATATTTGATTCGGCGGTACTGTGAGATGAAGCGGCCCGGACCGACATTACGCGTACACTTACGCGAGACAGGTTCCTTCAACTAACATGTAACTTCGTTGCATAAAGATGGCTAGCGGGTGTCTGTCTCTCTCACTTTAGTTGAATCGATTTCAATGAAGAGGGTTCTTTTAGAAGATCAAAAAGCAATCACTACACCACGTTGTGGTTTTGCGTAGGTAAGAATCGTTCTTGCTAGATACCCGTAGCAGCCACGTAAAATTTGCAACAACAATTAGAGGACGTCTAACTTGTTTTTGCAGGGTATGTTGTGATGTGATATGGCCAATTACATGATGAGATATATGTGATGTATGAGATGATCATGTGATGTATAGAATATCACGACTTGCATGTCGATGAGTACGGCAACTGGCAGGAGCCATAGAGTTGTCTTTAATTATTGTATGACCTGCGTGTCAATCATTAAGCGCTATGTAATGCTTTACTTTATCGCTAAACGTTAGCTATAGTCGTGGAAGCAACAGTCGGCGCGACAACCTCATGGCGACACGTTGATGGAGATCAAGATGATGGAGATCATGGTGTCATGCCGGTGACGATGGAGATCATGCCGGTGCTTTGGAGATGGAGATCAAAAGCACAAGTTCATGGCCATATCATGTCACTTATGATTTGCATGTGATGTTAATCCTTTTATGCATCTTATTTTGCTTAGGACGACGGTAGCATTATAAGATGATCCCTCACTTAAATTTCAAGATAAATTGTGTTCTCCCCAAGTGTGCACCGTTGCGAAAGTTCGTCGTTTCGAGACACGCCGTGATGATCGGGTGTGATAGACTCTACGTTCGCATACAACGGGTGTAAGCCATGTTACACGTGCGGAACACTCGGGTTAAACTTGACGAGCCTAGCATGTACAGACATGGCCTCGGAACACAAGAGACCGAAAGGTCGAACATGAGTCATATAGTAGATATGATCAACATGAAGATGTTCACCATTGAAACCACCTCAACTCACGTGATGATCGGACTTGAGTTGGTGGATTTGGATCATGTAACACTCGAATGATCAGAGGGATGTCAATTTGAGTGGGAGTTTTTTAAATATGATTAACTAAACTCATTATCTAAGAACAATAGTCTAAGTTGTCTTTGCTATATTTATGTTGTAGATCATGGCTCGCGCAGTAGCACCCCTGAATTTTAATGCGTTCCTAGAGAAAGCTAAGTTGAAAGATGATGGAAGTAACTTTGTGGACTGGGCCCGTAATCTAAGGATTATCCTTACGGCTTCCCAGAAGGCTTATGTCCTTGATGCACCGCTTGGTGATCCACCCGCTCCAGTTGAGTCTCTAGACGTTGTGAACGCCTGGCAGGCTCGTTCTGATGATTACTCAATAGTTCAATGTGCAATGTTGTATGGCTTAGAACCGGGACTTCAAAGACGTTTTGAACGTCATGGAGCATATGAGATGTTCCAGGAGTTGAAGTTTATCTTTCAGAAGAATGCCCGGATCGAGAGATATGAGATCTCCGATAAGTTCTATGCTTGCAAGATGGAGGAGAACGGGTCTATCAGTGATCACGTGCTCAGAATGTCTGGGTACTCCACCCGTCTGGCTGAGTTAGGGATGCCCCTTCCGCCAGAGGCTATCACTGACAGAGTTCTTCAATCATTGCCACCTAGCTACAAGAGCTTCGTGTTGAACTATAACATGCACGGGATGAACAAGTCAGTCGCCGAGCTGTTTGCGATGCTGAAAGCCGCTGAGTCTGAAATTCAGAAGGAGCATCAAGTGTTGATGGTCAATAAAACCACTAGTTTCAAGAAAAATGGCAAGGGTAAGAAGGGTAACTCCAAGAAGAGTGGCAAAGCAGTTGCTCCTCCCGTGAAGAAACCCAAGGCTGGACCCAAACCAGAAACTGTGTGTTTTCATTGCAAGGGAACTGGACACTGGAAGCGGAATTGCCCCAAGTATTTGGCTGACAAGAAGGCGGCCAACAACAAACAAGGTATATATGATATACATGTTATTGATGTGTACCTTACCAACTCTCGTTGTAGTGCCTGGGTATTTGATACCGGTGCGGTTGCTCATATTTGCAACTCAAAACAGGAACTGCGGAATAGACGGAGGCTGGCAAAGGACGAAGTGACGATGCGCGTGGGAAATGGTTCCAAGGTTGATGTGATCGCCGTCGGCACGCTCGCTCTTCGATTACCGTCGGGATTAGTGATGAACCTAAATAAGTGTTATTTGGTGCCTGCGTTAAGCATGAACATTATATCTGGATCTTGTTTATTGCGAGACGGTTACTCATTTAAATCAGAGAATAATGGTTGTTCTATTTATATGAGTAATATCTTTTATGGTCATGCACCCGATGTGAGGGGTTTATTCTTATTTAATCTCGATAGTAATGATACACATGTTCATAACATTGATGCCAAAAGATGTAGAATTGATAATGATAATACCACTTTCTTGTGGCACTGCCGTTTAGGTCATATTGGCGTAAAACGCATGAGGAAGCTCCATGCTGATGGACTTTTGGAGTCACTTGATTTTGAATCACTTGACACATGTGAGCCATGCCTCATGGGCAAGATGACTAAAACGCCGTTCTCTGGAACAATGGAACGGGCAAGTGACTTATTGGAAATCATACATACTGATGTGTGCGGTCCGATGAGTATTGAGGCGCGCGGTGGTTATCGTTACTTTCTCACCTTCACTGATGACTTAAGTAGATATGGGTATATTTACTTAATGAAACACAAGTCTGAAACATTTGAAAAGTTCAAACAATTTCAGAGTGAAGTTGAGAATCATCGTAACAAGAAGATTAAATTCCTACGATCTGATCGAGGAGGAGAATATCTGAGTTATGAGTTTGGCAGTCACTTAAGACAGTGTGGAATTGTTTCACAATTAACACCGCCTGGAACACCACAGCGTAATGGTGTGTCCGAACGTCGTAATCGAACCTTATTGGATATGGTGCGATCTATGATGTCTCTTGCCGATTTGCCACTATCGTTTTGGGGTTATGCATTAGAGACAGCTGCATTCACTTTAAATAGGGCACCATCGAAATCCGTTGAGACGACGCCATATGAACTTTGGTTTGGCAAGAAGCCAAAGCTGTCGTTTCTTAAAGTTTGGGGATGTGATGCTTATGTCAAAAAGCTTCAGCCTGAAAAGCTGGAACCCAAAGCGGAGAAATGCGTCTTCATAGGATACCCAAAAGAGACAATTGGGTATACTTTCTACCTCAGATCCGAGGGCAAAGTGTTTGTCGCTAAAAACGGAACATTTCTTGAGAAAGAGTTTCTCTCGAAAGAATTGAGTGGGAGGAAGATAGAACTTGATGAGGTTGTTGAACCTTTACTTCAACCTGAGAGTAGCGCAGCGCAGAAAGTTGTTTCTGTGGAGCCTACATTAGCTGAAGAGGAAGTTAATGATGATGATCATGAAGCTTTGGATCAAGTTGCTATCGAACCTCGTAGGTCGACAAGGACGCGTACTGCTCCTGAGTGGTACGGCAACCCTGTCTTAGAGGTCATGTTGTTAAACAACGATGAACCTACGAGCTATGGAGAAGCGATGATGGGCCCGGATTCCGAGAAGTGGTTAGAGGCCATGAAATCCGAGATGGGATCCATGTATGAAAACAAAGTATGGACTTTGGAAGTATTACCTGAAGGGCGTAAGGCCATTCAGAACAAATGGATCTTTAAGAGGAAGACGGACGCGGACGGTAATGTCACCGTCTATAAAGCTCGACTTGTGGCAAAGGGTTTTTCACAAGTTCAAGGAGTTGACTACGATGAGACCTTCTCACCCGTAGCGATGCTTAAGTCCGTCAGAATCATGTTAGCAATAGCTGCCTTTTTCGATTATGAATTTTGGCAGATGGATGTCAAAACAGCGTTCCTTAACGGTTACCTTAAGGAAGAGTTGTATATGATGCAACCAGAAGGTTTTGTCGATCCAGAGAATGCTGACAAAGTTTGCAAACTCCAGCGATCCATTTATGGACTGGTGCAAGCATCTCGGAGTTGGAATCTTCGTTTTGATGAGGTGATCAAAGCGTTCGAGTTTATACAAGTTTACGGAGAAGCTTGTATTTACAAGAAAGTGAGTGGGAGCTCTATAGCGTTTCTAATATTATATGTGGATGACATATTGCTGATTGGAAACAATATAGAAATGCTGGAAAGCGTAAAGGAATATTTGAACAAGAGTTTTTCAATGAAGGACCTAGGAGAAGCTGCTTTCATATTAGGCATCAAGATCTATAGAGATAGATCGAGACGCTTAATAGGACTTTCACAAAGCACATACCTTGACAAAGTTTTGAAGAAGTTCAAAATGGATCAGTCCAAGAAGGGGTTCTTGCCTGTATTGCAAGGTGTGAAGTTGAGTAAGACTCAATGCCCAGTGACTGCAGAAGATAGAGAAAAGATGAGTGTCATCCCCTATGCTTCGGCCATAGGCTCTATCATGTATGCAATGCTGTGCACAAGACCCGATGTCAGCCTTGCCATAAGTATGGTCGGAAGGTTTCAAAGTGATCCAGGAATGGAACACTGGACGGCGGTCAAGAATATCCTGAAGTACCTGAAACGGACTAAGGACATGTTTCTCGTTTATGGAGGTGATCAAGAGCTCGTCGTAAAGGGTTACGTCGATGCAAGCTTTGACACTGATCCGGATGACTCTAAGTCGCAAACCGGATACGTATTTATTCTTAATGGGGGTGCGGTTAGCTGGTGCAGTTCCAAGCAAAGCGTGGTAGCTGATTCTACATGCGAAGCGGAGTACATCGCAGCCTCGGAGGCGGCGAAGGAAGGTGTCTGGATGAAGGAGTTCATGACAGATCTTGGAGTAGTGCCTAGTGCGCTTAACCCAATGACTCTGTTTTGTGATAATACTGGTGCCATTGCTCTAGCCAAGGAACCAAGATTTCACAAGAGGACCAGACACATAAAACGACGTTTCAATTCCATCCGCGATTACATCAAGGAGGACGACATAAATATTTGCAAAGTACACACGGATCTAAATGTTGCAGATCCGTTGACTAAACCTCTTCCAAGGGCTAAACATGAACAACACCAGAACTGCATGGGTGTTCGATTCATTACAATGTAAATCACATAGTGATGTGAACTAGATTATTGACTCTAGTGCAAGTGGGAGACTGTTGGAAATATGCCCTAGAGGCAATAATAAATTGGTTATTATTATATTTCCTTGTTCATGATAATCGTTTATTATCCATGCTATAATTGTATTGATTGGAAACTCAAATACATGTGTGGGTACATAGACAACACTGTGTCCCTAGTAAGCCTCTAGTTGACTAGCTCGTTGATCAAAGATGGTTAAGGTTTCCTAGCCATTGACATGAGATGTCATTTGATAACGGGATCACATCATTAGGAGAATGATGTGATGGACAAGACCCAAACTGTAAACGTAGCATTTGATCGTGTCAGTTTATTGCTATTGTTTTCTGCATGTCAAGTATCTGTTCCTTTGACCATGAGATCATGCAACTCACTGACACCGGAGGAATACCTTGTGTGTATCAAACGTCGCAACGTAACTGGGTGACTATAAAGGTGCTCTACAGGTATCTCCGAGGGTGTCTGTTGGGTTGGCATGGATCAAGACTGGGATTTGTTACTCCGTATGACGGAGAGGTATCTCAGGGCCCACTCGGTAATACAACATCACAAATGAGCCTTGCAAGCAATGTGACTAAAGTGTTAGCCACGAGATCTTGTATTACGGAACGAGTAAAGAGACTTGCCGGTAACGAGATTGAACTAGGTATAGTGATACCGACGATCGAATCTCGGGCAAGTAACATACCGAAGAACAAAGGGAATAGCATACGGGATTAACTGAATCCTTGACATAGAGGTTCGACCGATAAAGATCTTCGTAGAATATGTAGGAGCCAATATGGGCATCCAGGTCCCGCTATTGGTTATTGGCCGTAGAGGTGTCTTGGTCATGTCTACATAGTTCTCGAACCCGCAGGGTCTACACACTTAACGTTTGGTGACGATTAGTATAATTGAGTTATTATGTTGGTGACCGAAAGTTGTTCGGAGTCTCGGATAAGATCCCGGACATGACGAGGATCTCCGGAATAGTCCGGAGGTAAAGATTGATATATGTGATAATAGTGTTTTGATCTCTGGAAGGGTTCCGGAGTTCACCGGAAGGGGTTCCGGATGTTTACCGAAGTGTTCGGGTGCAGCAACACTTTATATGAGCCAAAGGGATAAAGCCCACAAGGTATTGGAAAGTGCAAAAGTAGTTTTGCTGCCGCGTAAGCGGTACTACCGCTTGGTGAAGCGGTACTACCGCCCGAGCGGTACTACCGCTTGTGTGAAGCGGTACTACCGCCCAAGCGGTACTACCGCTTGTGTGAAGCGGTACTACCGCTTGTGCGCGGCTGTGCACGATTCGGCAGGGTCCGAATTGGACTCTTTTCCTGCGGGCCAAACCGACCTTGTGCGGGCAAAACCGACCCGGAGGAGGCTTTTACTCCAAGTTTAGACCCCAAGGCTCAACATATAAATAGAGGGGCAGGGCTAGCACACGGGACACATCAGGATTTCCCAAGCCGTGTGCCGGCAACCCTAGCCCTCTAGTTCCTCCGTCATAATCTCCGTAGTGCTTGGCGAAGCCCTGCAGAGATTGTTCCTCACCACCATCACCACGCCGTCGTGCTGCTGGAACTCAACCACTACTTCACCATCGCTCGCTGGATCGAGGAGGTGAAGGCGTCATCAAGCCGTACGTGTGTTGAACGCGGAGGTGCCGTCCGTTCGGCACTAGATCGGAAGGATCGTGATTGGATCGCGGGACGCTCGGCGATTTGGATCGCGAAGACGTTCGACTACATCAACCGCGTTTATTAACGCTTCCGCTTAGCGATCTACAAGGGTATGTAGATTCACTCTCCCTCTCGTAGATGCTCATCACCATGGATAGATCTTGCGTGTGCGTAGGAAAATTTTTGTTTCCCATGCAACGTTCCCCAACAAATATGTGTCCTTTCCCCTCTTGGTTGCTGCATCAAAGCGGACACCGCTGTTTTGGTTGGTGCTCTTTTGATCTTGGGCGATCGTGTAAAATGTATTCCCATTTATCTCGTACCCTTTGTAAGTCAATACAGTCGAAGATGGTCCCCTGGCCAATGAGTACAGCTCATCAGAAACAGTGTTGTCACCCATGAGACGTGTTTGCAACCAACTGCCGAAAGTCCTGATGTGTTCATATGTAATCCAGTCGTCACACTGCTCCGGGTGTTTTGAGCGCAGAATATTCTTGTGTTCATCGACATACAGGGTCACCAAGGTAGAATTCTGTAGAACTGTGTAGTGTGCTTGAGACCAAGAATGCCCGTCCCTACATATTATTGAGTCCGCTCCTAGCGTGCCTTTTCCAGTCAGTCTCCCCTCATACCGTGATTGAGGGAGACCAATCTTCTTAAGGTCAGGAATGAAGTCAATACAAAACCCAATGACATCCACTGTTTGATGGCCCATGGAGATGCTTGCTTCTGGCCTAGCGCGGTTACGAACATATTTCTTTAAGACTCCCATGAACCTCTCAAAGGGGAACATATTGTGTAGAAATACAGGGCCCAGAACGACAATCTCGTCGACTAGATGAACTAGGACGTGCGTCATGATATTGAAGAAAGATGGTGGGAACACCAGCTCGAAACTAACAAGACATTGCACCAAATCACTCCTTAACCTTGACAGGATTTCTGAAGCGATCACCTTCTGAGAGATTGCATTGAGGAATGCACATAGCTTCACAATGGCTAATCGAACGTTTTCCGGTAGAAGCCCCCTCAATGCAACCGGAAGCAGTTGCGTCATAATCACGTGGCAGTCATGAGACTTTAGGTTCTGGAACTTTTTCTCTGCCATATTTATTATTCCCTTTATATTCGACGAGAAGCCAAACGGGACCTTCATACTGAGCAGGCATTCAAAGAAAATTTCCTTCTCTTCTTTGGTAAGAGCGTAGCTGGCAGGACCTTCATACTGCTTTGGATGCATGCCGTCTTTTTCATGCACACGTTGATGTTCCTCCCGTGCCTCCGGTGTATCTTTTGTCTTCCCATACACTCCCAAGAAGCCTAGCAGGTTCACGCAAAGATTCTTCGTCACGTGCGTCACGTCGATTGCAGAGCGGACCTCTAGGTCTTTCCAATAGGGTAGGTCCCAAAATATAGATTTCTTCTTCCACATGGGTGCGCGTCCCGCATCGTCAGTCGGAACAGATAGTCCGCCAGGACCCTTTCCAAAGATTACTTGTAAATCATTGACCATATCAAGTATGTGATCACCAGTACAGAGGGCGGGCTTCTTCCGGTGATCTGCCTCACCTTTGAAATGCTTTCCTTTCTTTCGACATTGATGGTTGGTCGGAAGAAATCGACGATGCCCCAGGTACACATTCTTCCTGCATTTGTCCAAATATATACTGTCGGTGTCATCTAAACAGTGTGTGCATGCGTGGTATCCCTTGTTTGTCTGTCCTGAAAGGTTACTGAGAGCAGGCCAATCGTTGATGGTTACAAACAGCAACGCATGTAGGTCAAATTCCTCCTGTTTGTGCTCATCCCACACATGTACACCTTCTCCATTCCACAGCTGTAAAAGTTCTTCAACTAATGGCCTTAGGTACACATCAATGTCATTGCCGGGTTGCTTAGGGCCTTGGATGAGCACTGGCATCATAATGAACTTCCGCTTCATGCACAACCAAGGAGGAAGGTTATAGATACATAGAGTCACGGGCCAGGTGCTATGATTGCTGCTCTGCTCCCCAAAAGGATTAATGCCATCTGCACTTAAACCAAACCATACGTTCCTTGCGTCACCTGCAAAGTCCCCCCACCTTCTCTCTATTTTTCTCCACTGCGACCCGTCAGCGGGTGCTCTCAACTTCCCGTCTTTCTTACGGTCTTCTTTGTGCCATCGCATCAACTTGGCATGCTCTTTGTTTCTGAACAGACGTTGCAGCCGTGGTATTATAGGAGCATACCACATCACCTTGGCATGAACCCTCTTCCTGGGGCGCTCGCCCTCAACATCACCAGGGTCATCTCGTCTGATCTTATACCGCAATGCACCGCATACCGGGCATGCGCTCAAATCCTCGTACTCACCGCGGTAGAGGATGCAGTCATTAGGGCATGCATGTATCTTCTGCACCTCCAATCCTAGAGGGCATAGAACCTTCTTTGCTTCGTACATACTGCCGGGCAATTCGTTATCCTTTGGAAGCTTCTTCTTCATTATTTTCAGCAGCGAACTAAATCCCTTGTCAGATACACCATTGTCTGCCTTCCATTGCAGCAATTCCAGTGTGGTACCGAGCTTTCTGTTGTCATCTTCGCAATTTGGGTACAACCCTTTTTTGTGATCCTCTAACATGCGATCGAACTTCAACTTCTCCCTTTCACTTTCGCATTCTCTCTGTGCATTAACAATGACCCGGTGAAGATCATCATCGGGCACATCGTCTGGTTCCTCTTGATCTTCAGCTTCCCCCATTGCAGCATCACCGTATTCAGGGGGCGGGTAGTTGTCCTCATCCTCTTCTTCTTCGTTGTCTTCCATCATAACCCCTCTTTCTCCGTCCTTGGTCCAAACATTATAGTGTGGCATAAAACCCTTCTCAAGCAGGTGGAAGTGAAGGGTTTTAGAGTTGGAGAAAGCCTTCGTATTCTCACAGACAGTACATGGACAATGCATAAAACCATTCTGCTTGTTTGCCTCAGCCGTTTCGAGAAAATTATGCAGGCCCTTAATATACTCGGAGGTGCGTCGGTCACCGTACATCCATTGCCGGTTCATCTGCGTGCGTTATATAGTTCTTATTATTGAACAACATATAACTCTCTAGAGCATCTAATTAAAACACACAAGTAAGAACTTTTTTCTTTTAGAAAGAAGATAAGAAGAAGAGGCTAACCATGGTGTTGCCGGCGCCGAGATGGGCGCGGGCGATCGACGGCGGTGAGGACGGGGACGGGACAGGACGGACCGCCAAACCTAGACAAATCTTGAGGAAAATGGAGCTTGGACAAGGAGCTTCGAGAGGAGAAAGCTTAAGTGTGGCTCGGGCATTTCATCGCACACCTCATGTGCATAGGAGGTGAGCTAGAGCACCACAAAAGCTCTCCCACGGCCGGGCAAAAAAACAGAGCAATGCATTGCTCTGCTCGCGGGCGGGGGCTATATATAGGCCAACCATTGGTCCCGGTTCCATCCACAAACCGGGACCAATGGTTGTGGGCCAGGAGCGAGGCGCATTGGTCCCAGTTCGTGGCTGGAACCGGGACAAAAGGGGTCACCTTTAGTCCCGGTTCCAGCCACAAACCGGGACCAATGGTTGTGGGCCAGGAGCGAGGCGCATTGGTCCCGGTTCGTGTCTAGAACCGGGACAAAAGGGGTCAGACGAACCGGGACCAATGGCCCACGAGGTCCGGCCGGCGCCCTGGCCTCACGAACCGGGACCGATGCCCCCATGGGTCCCGGTTCGTGAGTGAACCGGGACTAATGGGCTTCTCAGGGGTGGACCGATGCCCTGTTTTGTACTAGTGTTTGTACACCTATAACAACTCACCAAAAGCTCCATTAGCCTATGTTATGCGTGTTTGGCCGTCCAAATATAGCACACATTGTTCTTCTTATCTAGACGCCCATAGCGCCGCTCTGCCTGAGTGTTACACCATCTTGTTCCATCTGCAGTGTTGTTGGAGTCACAAGAAATGGTTGTGGAATCACGCGAGTAACTATGCCGAGAAAATACTCCATGAAGATTGATGTTGCACCAAAGTTTGTCACATCAGCCTTAGCTTGACAACTAACCTCAACATGTGGCTTGCCGAAGGCCCCCATCACACGATTCACATTGAACCCGCTGCTCTTCAAGGAATAAGGCGACTCCTCCAAAATGATCACCAGACATGCATGGAAGGGCACCATTGTGGTTGGGGAGAAGTCACCAATGCTAGGCAACATTAGAGCCACCATTTACAGTACATAGCAACATGCAATATACTATTCTCTTGAATTTCCTTAAGAGTATTAGTAGATGTTGTATGAGGTCAAACTGATAAAAAGAGTAAGTATCTTTTCCTTCAGCCTGATTTCAAGGATCAATTGCTTCGAACATATTTTACATTGTGTTATTCCTTATGCTATGTTATAGAGATGGGTTATATATCTTCACTCGATGCATTATGGAGTGTAACGACAATATGTGGTGCTCTTATTAAAATGATTTATGGCATGTAAAAACATTTTTCTACTTGTGTGGCACTTGACAATGTGTACCCCCAATTCCCCGCAAAAGAAGTTTATCTTCCCCTCTTTGAATTTATCATCAACCTGCCCGTCCACTCCACCTTGCATCACTTCTCTGAATATAATCACCAGCTCTCTCTGAAGTTACACAATGATAGTTTCACACATTGAAAATCTCCCTCACTTCCATGATGGACTAGTCATAGTTTATGATTATGAAGCTAATGACTCTACATTGATCCTGATCAAGAAATTTATATTTGATACTCAAAGATGGAAGGAATACGACTGCCATAATGTCAAGAGGATACGAACGATACGAACGAGACCTAAATGGTACATGTACATGGATTGCTCTTGAATCTGAACTATTTCATAAGGAACATGCATGAAATAAACTTAAATAAGCAGACACCCAGTTTGGAATTATACATACCACATCATCTAAGTAACACAACAGCTGAAACTATAACAAATTTTGTGATATATGTGCCTGCATGGTGTGACTCTACTTTTTCCGAGCCAAAGTTCAAGATTACAAATATTTAGGAAAGATAAAAATAGACAGGGGGGGGGGGGGGGGGGTCATTCGGGTACATTCTTTGTTAAGGGGTCCTTGCAATGCATAACTAGAGTACGGCCTCAAATAAATTGAACAGAACAACGTGTCACAGATTAATCAACCTGGTATTGGAACCAAACAAGCACACCAAAACAGTAACCAAATAAGATAATTCACAGGCAAGCCCGCCCACTAGTGCAAACTACAAGCAACTGGATGAAACAATGGATCATGCTAAGGATGAAAAAACAATGGATTAGTTAGTACTCTTGCAACTACTGACATAAACCAGAAAAATCACCGTATTGGTCTGAACTAGTTAAGGACATAGAGACATGAGTGGCTAGTTTAATTCAGTTAAAATTCGAACAAGGTCAAATTCTGTCAGAAGGTGTACACAATTTGTAACCTATAAAAAATCATTATAAATCTGACAGAGCAGCACAATTTCTGAAGAGTATTGAAAAAGGGCCTAAGACGGATTTTCCATGCTTCAATGGTGATAATCCTCTGGACCGGACTAGACGAGTCAATAAGTATTTTGAATGGGCTCCAGCTCGTTATGCATGTAAGATTGATCCGCCTCAAATCTACATTATTGGCAGAGTTGTCAACTCGGTCAGAAGTGCTAAACTAGCTAAAGTGGACATTTCCTGGTAGGTATTCACAAGCACATTTGCAATAGGTTGGCAGATTAGAATCATTTTTCTTGTACTATGCTTGTGAAAATAGCACTCGTTCTAGAGTTAAAGAGAATGGCTTAACATGATCCACATTTAAATGAGACGATAGTCCATACAACATACGGATGGGTAGTTAAACGTGGATTACTGATGTGTTTCTCATTTGGACTTTGTAGTGTCCTCATTTTGGATTCTAAATCGTATTTTGACACTCTAAGTTTGAGTGTGACTCCATAAAATTTAACTATTGTTTTAACTAGTAAACAATGCAGTTATGAAACGAGATGTAGTTGAAAAAATATAGCTAAAAAATACAGGTAGAACATGCGATGCAGTTGGAAAATCCGGTTAAAAAAATACAACTGAGGCATGCAAGATGTAGTAAAAATTGTAGTTGACACATGTGATGCGGATGTCTATAGGTCATATTTACCAAAGACACAATCAAGAAGGAAATAATATGACGAAATCTCAGGGTCACTAATCTATCTATCTATCTATCTATACCTCTATCTATACATACCCTAATTCTAGACTCCCTAGAAATTCCCACGTAAATTATATTTTACAAGCCGTTAATCTGGCATGGGACCTAGTTATTACTGAAGAGCGAGAAGTGAGGAAGAATTACTGCTGTGTATTGATCCTCTCCGTGTTACATATACAGATAATGCACACGCACCGGCCTGGGCTAACTACTCTAGCTATACATGCGGTAACAAACCCTGAAGTCTAGTTGTGCCGATCGTGGGCAGAGGATCGTGGAGCAGAAGTGCTGGACCGGTTCCAACACCCCCCGGCAATCACAGCGGCGCCGTTGGAGACGCAGAGATTGGTCTTGAATTCCTCAAATGAAGCTGAAGGAAGCCCTTTGGTCATCACATCCGCGAACTGATGGCTGGTGGGAACATGCAGGATGCGGTAGTGACCAAGGGCAACCTTCTCGCGTACAAAATGAATGTCAAGCTCAATATGCTTGGTACGGCGATGGTGAACCGGGTTCTGGGCGAGGTAGACGTACGGCGGAGACGTTGTCACAATAGACAATGGTGGCCTTGGCAATGTCGGAGTTGAGCTCGTGCAACAACTGTCGTATCCAGCAACACTCCGCAACGGCGTTGGCGACCGCGCGGTATTCGGCCTCTGCACTGAACCGGGACACCGTAGGTTGCCGTTTGGAGGACCACGACACCAGACACCCGCCGAGGAAGATGCAATAGCCAGAAGTCGAACGCCGCGTGTCCGGGCAGCCAGCCCAGTCCGCGTCGCTGTACGCAACAAGCTCCGTCGACGATGAAGCAGCGATGGTCAAGCCATGATCGATGGTACCTCGAATGTATCGAAGTATCCGCTTGACCATAGCCCAATGCGGCTGCTTGGGCGCGTGCATGTGAAGACAAACCTGCTGGACCGCGTACGCAATGTCCGGGCGCGTGAGTGTCAAGTACTGCAACGCACCCGTGATGCTGCGATAAGTCGAGGCGTCCTCAAAGGCAGCACCGGCATTGGCGGAGAGCTTTGCCTTGGTGTCAACGGGCGTGGGCATCGGGTGACAGTGTTGCATGCCCGCCCGCTGGAGGAGCTCATCGGCGTACTGGGCTTGATGGAGAAAGAACCCGCGGGCAGATCGGTGCACCTGGATGCCGAGGAAAAAGCTCAGGGGCCCCAAGTCCTTGAGGGCAACTGAGGCACGGAGATGACCGATGATGTGTTGGAGGAGCGCGTCGGAGGAGGCAGCAAGAACGATATCGTCGACATACAAGAGGAGATACGCCGTCCCCATGGCATGTCGAAGGACGAAGAGTGATGCGTCGGAGCGAGTCGCCGTGAAGCCGATGGCGTGCAGGCAGCGGGCAAAGGTAGTGAACCAGGCCCGCGGCGCTTGCCGCAGCCCGTACAT
The DNA here is from genome assembly GCA_039707655.1 of Elymus sibiricus. Lineage (NCBI taxonomy): Eukaryota > Viridiplantae > Streptophyta > Magnoliopsida > Poales > Poaceae > Elymus > Elymus sibiricus. The sequence goes on from CM077674.1 coordinate 34,838,764, forward strand.
GGACTTGGCGAGAAGACACACATCGTGGGGTCGCGTGGGATCGACGAAGCCCGTCGGTTGCTGACAGTAGACGTTCTCAGCGAGCTCGCCATGGAGAAACGCATTCTTCACGTCGAGCTGATGAACCGGCCAGGAGCGCGCGGCAGCAAGCTGGAGGACGAGCCGGATAGAGGCCGGTTTGACCACCGGCGAGAACGTGTCGTGGAAGTCGATGCCAGGCCGTTGATTGAACCCACGTACCACCCACCTGGCCTTGTACCGCTCGAGAGTGCCGTCGGCGCGCAACTTGTGATGAAAAATCCATTTGCCCGTGATGGTGCGGGCGCCGGGAGGACGAGGCACGAGAGACCAGGTGGAGTTGGCGCAAAGGGCGTCGTACTCCTCCTGCATCGCAGCCTTCCAGTGCGTGTCACGAAGAGCTTCGCGAACGGACATGGGAAGTGGCGAGATGGCCCGTGTAGTCGCGGTGAGGACGTAGTCAGCGTCGTATGCAGTGTTGCGGCGGTGGACGCCGGCACGAGCTCGAGTGACCATCGGGTGCGCATGCACCGAAGCTGTTGGTGGTGAAGATGGGGCGGCCGAGGCAGCCGATGCAGCAGGTGGTGAAGATGGGTCGGCCGAGGCAGCCGATGCAGCAGGAGACAATGTCGTGGACGAAGCGGCGGGCGTGGCCGCCGAGCCAATAGGTGTCGAGGATGGGGGCGAGACAGCTGCCGGGGCTGCCGAGTTCGCTGTTGTGGCAGCAGAACTGGGCGAAGCTGCAGAGGACGGAGAAACACCTCGCATAGCAGCGGTGTGACGCCCCAAATTGGCTGCCATGGCAGCCGTTTGGCGTGACGCAGTCGGCTCCGCAGCAGAGGCCACGTGAGCGCCCAGTAGACGCCGCCGCACCGTGGGGCGCCCCGGGGGCTCGTCCAGAGGGGTGGCGTCGTGGACGGCGGCGACCGACGGGGTTGGTGCCGGGGAGCGAGGGCCGAGCACCTGCGCAAATGGAAAACGGGTTTCGTCGAAAACAACGTGACGCGAGAGGATGACACGACCGGAAATGGGGTCATAGCACTTGTAGCCGGAGTGGTCTGGTGGATACCCTAGGAACACACATGCGACGGATCGAGGAGCGAGTTTGTGCGCGGCAGTGGAGGAGATGTTGGGGTAACACAAACACCCGAAGACACGTAGGTGATCATAGGAAGGTGGGGAGCCAAGGAGGAGTTTGTGGGGAGTGTGGCCTTGACGCGGTCGGCAAGGGCGGCGGTTAAGGAGATAAGTGGCGGTGGAAAGTGCATCTGGCCAAAATTCCGGGGGAACGTGGGAATGGAAGAGGAGTGCACGAAGACCATTAGTGAGAGTGCGGATAATGCGCTCGGCACGACCATTTTGTTGCGAGGTGTAGGGGCAAGAGAGTTGAAGAACGATGCCGCGAGAGGCGAGAAAGCGACGAAAAGCGAGGTTGTCAAACTCTCTACCGTTGTTAGTGCGAAAATGTAGGATCGGCCGTTGGAATTGAGTGGAGACATAGGCATGAAAGGTGATCAATATCTCAAAGATATCGGACTTGCGTCGGAGAGGAAAAGTCCAAGCAAAATGAGTACAATCATCGAGTACCACAAGGAAATATTGAAACCCTGAGTTGCTTAAGATTGGAGCTGTCCATACATCACAATGAAGAGTGTGAAAAGCAAATGGTGCAACGGTAGTAGATTCGCTAAACGGTAGACGAGTGTGTTTTCCTAGCTGACATGCATGGCAAGTGTGTTGCTGCGCCTTATTACATTTGAAAGAAAAAGTGGCTAAAACCCTGGAAAGAGTAGTTCGCCCGGGATGCCCAAGCCGGTCATGCCAAAGGTCGGCGCTGGCGGTGTCGACGAGAAGAGCGGTGGGCGTGGCGGACGGAGTGGCGCGAAGGGAGTAGAGCTCGCCGGGACTATCACATCGGAGCACCACCATCCCGGAATGAAGGTCCTTGACAGAAAAACTGAAAGGGTCAAACTCCACTGATACAAAATTTTCACGAGTTAAAGCACGAACTGAGATCAGATTCTTAATTAAGGAAGGAGAGACGAGAACGTGATTAAGGTGAAGTGGAGTAGAAGAGGTGGAGATGGCAGTAGAACCGACATGTGAAACAGGAAGGGATGCAGCATTACCAACGATGATTTGGGAGGGATGAGAACAATGAGGAAGAAGAGCCACCGTACCGGGATCCGCGGCCATGTGCGCTGTAGCGCCGGAGTCGAGGAACCAATCACCTCCGCCGGCGTACGGCTGCTGTTGCATGGAGAGGAGGGCCTGCTGGAGGGCGCTGGTGTCCCAAGGGTTGCCGGAGGGGGGCACGGGCGGTGCAGGGCCCGACCCAGCGGGAGCGCCGTAGGGAGGGGCGCTGTAGGCCGGAGGCGCGGCGTAGGGCGCGTGGACGGCGCCGTAGGGCGCGCCGGGGGCACCATATGACGCGGGCACGCCGAGGGAGTGGTGTGGAGGAGGAGCGCCATAGTTCGACGCGACGAGCCCATAGGCAGGGCGAGCGCCGAGGACGCCGGCTCCAGGGGGGCGTGGCGGCACAGGCCAAGCCTGGAAGGTGCCCGTCCACGGATTGTAGGGAGTCACCGGCGCCGGAGGACGGGAGGCCGCGGGTGGCCCGGACGGCGTAGCAGTGTTGGGGCCCTTGCGGCGCTTGCGGCCGCGTGTGCCGCCTGGAGAGGGGGCCGGAGCAGGGGCCGGGCCAGGAGGCGCCGGAGCGTGATGCGCGGGAGCCGGAGGGGCGCGACCACCGTAGAGCGCAGTCGCCGGGTCGCGAGCCGCGAGGTGGGCGAGGCGGCTTTCCTCCCGAAGGAGGTAAGAACGGGCCTGGATGAAGGAGGGGATGCGCGTCTCGTCGTAGGTGAGGTGGCCGACGGCGTGGTCGAACTTCCGGCTAAGGCCGCGGATCATGTTGGAGACGATGGCCCGGTCGTCCTGCGGGATCCCGCAATCGGCAAGGGTGTCGGCGAGGGTTTTGAGCCTCGTGCAGTACTCCTGGACAGAGGAGTGGCCTTGGAAGAGTCCAAGGAACTCCTCGAGGGACTGGGAGCCTTGTTGATGCCGGTTGCCGCGGAAGAGCGTGTCGATCGCCTTGAAGAGCACGTACGCGGTGGGGTGGTCGACGCGAATCGTGCTGACGACGTCCTCCGAGATCGTGCCGTAGATCCAGCGCACGATGCACCAGTCGAGTTGGGTCCATATGGGATCGGAGAGGTGCTGTCGGGCGTCGACGGTGCCGTCCACATGATCAGCGAGACCATAGGAGTTGATCAAGGCGTCGAAGAAGGTGAGCCAGAGGGTGATGTTGGGGGCTGGAGCTTGAGGGTGATGGGAATTTGGCCATGAACGTTGAGGCTGAGGATGGTGGAGAAGGGAATGGGCGGTGGGTCGGCGGCGAAGGGGTTCGAGCCGCCGGAGCCGCCGGTAGAGACGTCGGAGAAGATGTCCATCGAGGGGCGGAAGCGAGAGGTCGAGGACGGTTAGAGCTCTGATACCATGAAGAGCGAGAAGTGAGGAAGAATTACTGCTGTGTATTGATCCTCTCTGTGTTACATATACAGATAATGCACACGCATCGGCCTGGGCTAACTACTCTAGCTATACATGCGGTAACAAACCCTGAAGTCTAGTTGTGCCGATCGTGGGCAGAGGATCGTGGAGCAGAAGTGCTGGACCGGTTCCAACAATTACGGTGTAGATCCAACCATAAAATCCTGAGCCAGAAAAAATGCTTTCCTCCGCAGTAGAAACAGAAGAAGAAAAAACATATCTCAATGTATCTAAAGCTTCACATCCTTTGATTTCCCTAAAAAAAAGCTTCACGTCCTTTCACAAGGAAAAAAACCCTCCACTAAAAAAAGAGAGAGAAAACCCTAAAAGAAGCTTCACTTCCTTCACGGCTTCACAAGAGAAAAAACTTCACGTCATCAACCACCTCCTCCAATACTAAATCAGAATCGTCTATAGGTCACATCCTATGCATACAATTGTTGATAGGGAAATGCTTGCGTACGACAGACTGGCGCAAGATTGGGCTGGCCGCCCGCGAGCCGTGTGATCCATCTGGATGGTGCGTCTCCCACGCGAGGAGCGCTTCGTATGCAGCCCCCTTTTCCAAACGAATCGTTTTTCCCTTCTTCTTCTACCCCACGACGCCGCTGCAACTGCTCCTGCCTCCATCTCCGCCCACGCGCACATACCGGCATGAAGAGGCCTGGCTGCCAGGGCGAGCCGCGACGGGGCGGAGAAGACGGCGACAACCAGGACGCTCTTCCCTCCCCTTTCCCCTGCGATCCGTCCCCTCCCGCGCACAAGCTGCGACCGGCAGCCGGCAGAGCTGCAACCAGCTTTAAAAAATGCTACGACCGCCTTCTTTTTTGCTGGAACCAACACTCCGGCGACGGTGGAGCTGCGGCCGGCAATAGAAGGAGTTGCAACCAGTGGTTTAAAATGTTGTGACTGGCTTTTCGTTTTGCTGGAACCACAAAGAGTACCAACAAATGCTACAACCAGCGTCCTATGAAGCTTCAATCGAAGGCGGCGGAATTTGGGGACCGGCCACCACGCAACCGTGAAAGCTGGAACCGTCGACGAAAAAAGCTTCAACCGGGGACGAAAAAAGCTTCAACCGTTTTTGTGAAAAAGCTTCAACCGGTAAGGTGGAAGCTTCAACCATGGAAAAGCTTCAATGGACGTGGGAAAAAAAGCTTCAAACCATGGAAAAAGTTTCAACCGGTGCGGGAAAAGCTTCTACCGGCATGGAAAAAAGCTTCAATTGCCGCGGCATGCTGATGATGGTGGCGCGGCATGGTGATGATGGTGGCGAGCGGCGACACCGGGAGCTGCAACCGAATGGTATGGCGGTGCTATGACAGCGACGACTAATTGCTGCAATGACGAAGGGGTCGGGCGTCTCTACGACGACGGCGTTGCTACGGACGGACGGCTGGGTGCTATGGTGAGGTCCTGCTGGAACCAGCGAGGATGGCGACCGGCGGCGGTGGCTCCGGCGAACGCGCCGACGAGCGGCCCCGGCGAGCTGCTAGCGGGACGGTGAGAAGTCATGGAGTTGTACGCGAGCAAGGAGGCGATATTTTCTTCTTTTTTTTTCTCTGGATCTGACGGTTACACATGCATGTATCCAACGCTAGGGCGCTGACCGGCCGAAAATTTCGGTCGGCGCGCCGGCGCCTAGCAGCCGCCTTGTTGATATCTAATTGCCCTAACCCTACCTCCCCGTCCTTCTACTCAAGAAATTCCCTCCGCCTAACCCTGATCGAGATGCCCCTAAGAGAGGCCTCTGGTCACGCTCGCTATGCTCTTGGCCAAGGTCTCCGTGGCTCTCCATGTGATGTCACCTCCTGCCGCAGCCAGCCCAGTCTGGCAGAGCTCTGCTATTGACCGTGGTCTCCATATCAAGCTCCATGTGCTGTAACCTCTCGGCTCTCGCTGCAGCCAGTCCAGGCCAGCCTTGGACACGGCATCGAAAATCGCCTTGGGATCACGCTTACATCTCAGCCAGTAGCTCGGCCATGGCATCCTCCTTCCCGTGCCTCATGATTTTTCATGGCGACCAAGAGCCAGGTAAGCATGGTCGGATTGGATAAGAATCCCACGTTACAGTTAATATAGTTGAGTTGATTTCCTCAACTATTTTGTTGTGGTCTTGACTGAGTTGAGTTCAGCATGCCTATGCCCTGCCCTCAATGATTGGTTGAGCACATTAGATGCGTTTGTTTTTTTCCCAAAAAGTTATTTGCAGGCTAACCGCCCTAGGAAGGAAATTCTGGCCATACGTCCTGTCATTAGGTGTGTGACATGACACTTGCAGTAAACTAAAAACTAATACTTTTGTGAAGAACTCATAGTCGATGTTTGACATGAATCTATAGACGATGTTTGACATGGCACTTGTAGTAAATATCTGGAACACATGCACCACAAACCATAGATTTGTGATCTCCATGGTGTTGGTGGCGAAAATTGGAGCATATTTTTTCAGTTAATCAAATCATCCATACAATGGACAGCTAAACCATAGAAAGATAACTCATTCTGGTCTAACTTTGGTTCACGTCCAGACATAGCAATCATGCACTGGTAAATGCATCTAACATTTTTAACTAATATTATGCATAATGCGAGAGGAAATACAGATTCTTGCTATGGTATGGATGGTTAATGTTATGTATACGAGTTGGATTGCACAGTGTTGTTCATCGTGTTCTTCTTACTCAGTAAAAGATTAACATTTTCAAACTTTGATTTCTATTTGTGTAGAAGCTCTCGCCTATAACAACTTCTATTCAAAGTGCTAGTTATGATTTGTTTAACACTTGCATCTTGGTGCGGCCAAAGAGTGAAGCAATTATGTAAACATAATTCCATATATAGCTCTTTTATTCCCACAAAAATTAGTCCAAATGTTCATTTAACTTAACTGTAGTTTCATCTGATGAGGGTTATCCTCTTTCACTAAGTACTTATTCTTTCGATATGTCAAAATTTCCTAAGCCCTTTCTTTGCATACTTTTAGTGCTTGAAGGCGATCTTTGTCATTATAAATCATTTGTTATTATAAATCATTTATTTGTTCCCGTCATAATATCCTCCTGAAATGATATCAATTGTATGTCACAAGCAGAATTTTTTCAGTTGACGAAAGGTGTGGTAGCTCCCGGGTTTCCCTACACCCTCATGAGCAGTAAATTCAAAAAAAAAATCGTGACATCAAACTTGAATGACGTAATACATGCTATGTAAGTGAAACTCTTAGCATTGCAGAAGTACAAAAATCTATTGTGTATATACGTTGTGTAATTTACATGCCTAAACCACAATCCAGAATCAAAGATATGACAGCAATCTAACAAGAAGTACAGAAAGACAATGCATATCAGATATACAGTACAAACCAATAAATTCGTTTTCCTGGGTCAATACAAATATAGCAAATAAAAAGTGACTAAAAATCTAGCAATCTTCCTGATGACTCGACTCCTGTAGAACCATAACCCCACTACACCTTCCACCCATCCCATTGGCAATGGGATATGGATGCAAACACAACAACGTATAGTTCCAAATGTAGTTACACCCCAGCACGGAGTTCAAGCATATTAAATTTACGTTCATAAGCGAACCAACCTGTGGTTGGATGGTTAGAGGGACTGTGGTATCCCCAGCCCACCAGGGTTCAAGTCCTGGTGCTCGCATTTATTACTGGATTTATTTCAGGATTTCCGGCGATGCGCATTCAGTGGGAGGAGACGTCCCGTCGACGACGAGGCGCCTACGGTGACTTCGTAAATCTCAAGATGATATGCCGGCTCAGTCTCTCGGAGGTGCTCATAGGGGTAGGGTGTGCGTGTGTGCGTTCATAGGGGTGAGTGTATGCGCGTGTATGTGAGCGCTTGCGTCTGTACTGTGTTCAAAAAAAAAAATACATTCATAAAGAGAGGAAATGGGATTTGGTAACCACTGGCACATATGTCGTAAGATCTTCGAAAGGCTTTCTATAATTGGCCTCTGTTTAGTTGAGAAGAAGTGGACCTACAAGGCGAAGTAAAAAACTGACAAAAGCGGATGGACACAACAATAAGATATAAAGGGAAAACTGAGTAAGGGATATGACGCCTATTTTAACCATGATAAAAGATTAAGGTCTGCCAAACACATAAAGTTTGCATTCTACATATCCTAGAGTTCGGCCACATTTGAAATTGTAAACTAAAGTCACCCATCACTAGTAGAAAACAGACCTTTCGTCCGCCCCTTTAGTCCCGGTTTGATTACGGCCCGGGACTACTGTGACCATTAGTCCCGGTTCCAACGGCTAGGAGCGGTCGGGGGCACGGGCATCATTAGTCCCGGTTCATTTTCTACCTATAGTCCCGGTTTGTGATACAAACCGGGACTAATGGGGTGGTGGCAGGCTGGTGTCAGGCTGGGGCCCGCACGAGCCCCTTTAGTCCCGGTTGGTTATACAAACTGGGACTAGAGGTGGACCTTTAGTCCCGGTTTGTGATACAAACCGGGACTAAAGGGGTGGTGGCAGGCTGGTGTCAGGCTGGGCCCCCACGAGCCCCTTTAGTCCCAGTTTGTATCACAAACCGGGACTAGAGGTGGACCTTTAGTCCCGGTTTGTATAACCAACCGGGACTAAAGACGTCCCTATATAAACCCTTCGTCCAGCCCGAGCCCATTCTCTCTGTTTTCTCCTTTCTCTCCTCTGTTTTTCCCCTTGCTCGAGCTCATCCTCCATTTTTGCCAAAGATTTGTCAAGATTTGAAGGCACCCCATCTATCCAAGTGTTCACAAAGGTTAACAACTTTGTCCTTTCATCTCTCATTGCTAGATTAGCTCGTGCAATGCTCTATAAGTATAGTGATTTGTGGGTTTTAGTTTGGGAGTAATTATGTGGGAGTTTATTTGATTTATATGCAATTTGAGCTCAAATTAACTTCTTAGTTTGCATATGTGTAGGTGTGGTTTACTTAGTGCCTTCCCGTCCCCGTCCTAACCACCGTCGATCGCCCGCACCGTCCCATCGCCGGCACCACCTTGGTGAGCCTCTTGTTCTTATCTTTTTTATATAAAAAAAATCTTATTTGTATGATTTAGATAGTTACTTGTATAATTTTCTTACTTGTATGATTGTTTGTTATACATAGTGCCATGACTTTGATATCCGTCCCCGTCGGCCCTCGTCCGGTTTATGATTCGGATGTGGTATATTCTCTTTTATAACTATTTGTTGCATTTCGTGTTTATGACAATTATGCCCATCAAGTTGACATAGATATTTTTATCTAGGAGGTATGTGAACCGGAAATTGCAACCGACCCTCTTGTCGAGAAGTTAAATTTAGTTGAAAAAGAAAACGAGTATTTGAAAGAAAAATTGAAAAGAATATGAAATTGGAGTTGTATGTTGCCGATGTCGTCGATGATCACAAGATCAAGATGGATGCAATGCGCTTGAAGATTAGAAAGATTAGAAAATATGCCGTTAATAAAGAGGCTTGGTATCATTATGCTGTTGGATCAATTATTACCTTAGTTGCGATTTTGATCGCATTTGTTGTTGCATTTAAATGCTTTAGCTAGATATTTTATGTTGTTTTATGAGAATAAGTGTGTATGAACTTTATGTATGAACTTGTATTAATTTGGTCTTTTCGGTGTTATGTAATGAAGATGAGTCGGCAATGGATGTACGATGACCGACGCTCTCCCCAGTTCATTAATGGCGTGCATAGTTTTCTGCGTGCGGCTGAGGCAAACAACCGGAATGGTTTTATGTGTTGTCCAAGTGGTGTCTGTAAGAATGATAGGAATTACTCTAGCTCAAAAGTCATTCACGTCCACCTGTTTACGTCCGGTTTCATGTCCGGCTATAACTGTTGGACCAAGCACGGAGAAAGAGGGGTTCTAATGGAAGAGAATGAAGAAGAAGAGGATGATGACAACTATCCTGAGTTCCCTGAATACGATGGTACTATAATGGGGGAAGAGAATGAAGAAGAAGAAGCTGAAGAAGAGGCATCAGATGAGCCCGCTGATGATCTTGGTCGGGCCATTGCTGATGCAAAGAGAAACTGCGAAAGTGAAAAGGAGAAGTTGAAGTTGCAGCGCATGTTAGAGGATCACAAAAAATTGTTGTACCCAAATTGCGAAGATGACAAGAAAAAACTGGGTACCACACTGGAATTGCTGCAATGGAAGGCAGAGAATGGTGTATCTGACAAGGGATTTGAAAAGTTGCTGAAAATAATGAAGAAGAAGCTTCCAAAGGACAACGAATTGCCCGACAGTACGTACGAAGCAAAGAAGGTTGTCTGCCCTATAGGATTAGAGGTGCACAAGATACATGCATGCCCTAATGACTGCATCCTCTACCGCGGTGAGGAGTACGAGAATTTGAATGCATGCCCGGTATGCGGTGCATTGCGCTATAAGATCAGCCGCGATGACCCTGGTGATGATGTTGAGGGCGAGCGCCCCAGGAAGAGGATTCCTGCCAAGGTGATGTGGTATGATCCTATAATACCACGGTTGAAACGTTTGTTCCAAAACAAAGAGCATGCCAAGTTGTTGCAATGGCACAAAGAAGACCGTAAGAAATACGGGAAGTTGAGAGTACCCGCTGACGGGCCGCAGTGGAGAAAAATGGAGAGAAAGTGGCCGGAGTTTGCAGGTGACGCAAGGAACTTATGGTTTGGTATAAGTGCAGATGGCATTAATCCTTTTGGGGAGCAGAGCAGCAATCATAGCACCTGGCCTGTGACTCTATGTATGTATAACCTTCCTCCTTGGTTGTGCATGAAGCGGAAGTTCATTATGATGCCAGTGCTCATCCAAGGCCCCAAGCAACCCGGCAACGACATTGATGTGTACCTAAGGCCATTAGTTGAAGAACTTTTACAGCTGTGGGACATAAAAGGTGTACGTGTGTGGGATGAGCACAAACAACAGGAATTTGACCTACGAGACTTGCTGTTTGTAACCATCAATGATTGGTATGCTCTTAGTAACCTTTCAGGACAGACAAACAAGGGATACCACGCATGCACGCACTGTTTAGATGATACCCAAAGTATATATTTGGATAAATGTAAGAAGAATGTGTACCTGGGACATCGTCGATTTCTTCCGATCAAGCATCTCTTAAGAAAGAAAAGCAAGCATTTCAAAGGTGAGGCAGATCACCGGAAGAAGCCTCGCCACCGTACTGGTGATGATATACTTGATATGGTCAAGGATTTAAAAGTAATCTTTGGAAAGGGTCCTGGCGGACAATCTGTTCCGAATGACGCTGACGGACACGCACCCATGTGGAAGAAGAAATCTATATTTTGGGACCTACCCTATTGGAAAGACCTAGAGGTCCGCTCTGCAATCGACGTGATGCACGTGACGAAGAATCTTTGCGTGAACCTGCTAGGCTTCTTGGGCGTGTATGGGAAGACAAAAGATATACCGGAGGCACGGGAGGACCAGCAACGTATGCACGGAAAAGACGGCATGCATCCAAAGCAGTATCAAGGTCCTTCCAGCTACACTCTTACCAAAGAAGAGAAGGAAATCTTCTTTGAATGCCTGCTCATTATGAAGGTCCCGTCTGGCGTCTCGTCGAATATAAAGGGAATAATAAATATGGCAGAGAAAAAGTTCCAGAACCTAAAGTCTCATGACTGCCACGTGATTATGACGCAATTGCTACCGGACAACGTTCGATTAGCTATTGTGAAGCTATGTGCATTCCTCAATGCAATCTCTCAGAAGGTAATCGATCCAGAAATCCTACCAAGGTTACAGAATGATTTGGTGCAATGTCTTGTCAGTTTCGAGTTGGTGTTCCCACCATCCTTCTTCAATATCATGACGCACGTCCTAGTTCACCTAGTCGACGAGATTGCCATTCTGGGTCCTGTATTTCTACACAATATGTTCCCCTTTGAGAGGTTCATGGGAGTCTTAAAGAAATATATTCATAACCGTGCTAGGCCAGAAGGAAGCATCTCCAAGGGCCATGAAACAGAGGAGGTCGTTGAGTTTTGTATTGACTTTATTCCTGACCTTAAGCCGATTGGTGTTCCCGAATCGCGCATGAGGGCAGACTGGGTGGAAAAGGCACGCTAGGGAAGGATTCAGTAATATGTATGGACGGGCATTCTTGGGCGCAAGCACACTACACGGTTCACCAAAATTTCAGCTTGGTGGCTCCGTATATCGAGGAACACCTGGATAGTGTACGCTCCAAGAACCCGAAGCAGTCTGAGCCCTGGATCAAACGTACACACATGGCGTCATTCGGCGGTTGGTTGCAAACACGTCTCATGCATGACGACACTGTTGGAGATGAGCTGTACTAGCTGGCCAAGTCACCATCTTCGACTATATCGACTTTCAAAGGGTACGAGATAAATGGGAATACATTTTACACGATCGCCCAAGATAAAAAGAGCACCAACCAAAACAGTGGTGTCCGCTTTGATGCAGCAAACACCAATAGGTCAAAGGACACATATTATGGTTACATAGAGGAGATATGGGAACTTAACTATGGACGTGATTTGAAGGTCCCTTTGTTTCGGTGCAAATGGGTCAATCTGACTGGAGGCGGGGTAAAGGAAGACCCGCGGTACGGAATGACAACAGTGGATCTCAACAATCTTGGGTACACAGACGAACCATTCGTCCTAGCCAATGATGTGGCGCAGGTTTTCTATGTCAAGGACATGTCTACCAAGCCGAGAAAAAGAAAAGATAAGGAAGCGAATACATCATACGATGAGCCAAAGCGCCACATAGTTCTTTTAGGGAAAAGAAACATCGTGGGAGTGGAGGACAAGACAAACATGTCAGAAGATTATGAAAAGTTTCATGAAATTGCTCCCTTCACAGTGAAGACTGGCCCAAGCATCCTGTTAAATGATGAAGATTGTCCATGGTTACGGCGCAAAGGGACACACGCGAAGAAAAAGTTTTATACCCCAAGATCCCACTCTGGGATGTGACCGGCTTCACCGTCATCACTTTCTTCTCTAGTGAGTTTCCGGACTTATCTGGAAAGTCCCACTTCGGACAAACCAGAGGGAATCTTTGTAATAGTTAGGGTATATATGTGTTTTGGCATTTGAAACGCGAAGGAACGCTATTTTTCATGCATTTATTAATTTTTTTGAGCTAAATGACCCTGAAATTGAAAAGCACTACAAATGAACTCTGAAAAGGTTGAAACCTGGCATGGTATCATCATTTCATCCACATAGCATGTGCTAAAAAGTTGAGAGGGTTACAACAAAAACTGGATACACTTCGTGTACAAACTGGACAATCTCTTTCGAAGTATCAGGGTTTCGGACGAAAACTCATCTGTTACAAAGGCATTTTATTTTTATAAACTTATTTTAACTCCAGACTTTTTGTGCGTTCAATATGCACCATTCAAAGCCACGTCATCAATTTTCAACTCTTTCTGACTTCGTTTGATATTTTTCATGCATTTATTGATTTTTTGAGCTAAATGACCCTGAAATTGAAAAGCACTACAAATGAACTCTGAAAAGGTTGAAACTTGGCATGGTATCATCATTTCACCCACATAGCATGTGCTAAAAAGTTGAGAGGGTTACGGCAAAAACTAGATGCACTTCGTGTACAAACTGGACAATCTCTTTCGAAGTATCAAGGTTTCGGACGAAAACTCATCTGTTACAAAGGCATTTCATTTTTTTTAAACTTATTTTAACTCCAGACTTTTTCTGCATTCAACATGCACCATTCAAAGCCACATCATCAATTTTCAACCCTTTCTGACTTCATTCGCTATTTTTCATGCATTTAATGATTTTTTGAGCTATAAAACTAAAAGAGCTAAACAGAATCTGTTTTTGATTAAAACACCTATTTAAAATAACCTAAAAATTACCAAATTGAACATACTGATAAAACACACTAATATTAAACAGCAGGAAAAAGAATCACTCAAAAATCTATTTTTAAAGTAAAGTTATTCAAAAACTAGTGATTCACACAAATTTCAAAGAATTCAAATTTAAACTATTCAAATTTGAAAACTACTGGCACTAACAGAAAGTTTATAATTTTTGTGACCTAAACCAAAAAGATTCACTCAAAAACTCTAAATATTTGGCTGTAAGTAGAAACAAAAGAAAAAAAATAAAGCAAAAAACAAAAAAAACTGGAAAAGACCTTTATTCCCGGTTGGAGCCACCAACCGGGACTAAAAAAACATATGCAAAAAATAGAAAAATGCCCGCCTACTAGGCCACCACGGCCTGCATACGACTAGAAACCCAACTATATATGGGCCAGGATGCAGGCCCGCAGGGCAAGTAGGCCCCACAGGGCAGAGAGGAACGTTAGGCATGCACTGCCTGCTTTAGAGAGGAGCTCGAGACGGATATCGCAGCGGGGCTTATAAACAGGTGCGAGTGCCTCTCGCTTGGCGAGGTGGGACTAAACTTCCACCACGCCAGGACCAACCCTTTAGTCCCGGTTGGAGCCACCAACCGGGACTAAAAGCCCCCCTTTAGTCCCGGTGTAAGCCACCAACCGGGACTAAAGGTCTGGGCTTCCCGCCGCTCGGCCTGGTGAAATTCACCTTTAGTCCCGGTTGGTGGCTCGCACCGGGACTAAAGGGGGGTCTTTAGTCCCGGTTGGAGCCACCAACCGGGACTAAAGGTCTCTGTATATAAGCACAGCACTTAGCAAAATTTCCAAACTCATCTAGTTTCCCCGACGGCGCCGAAGACCACGCACGACGCCGCCAGGCTGCCGGACCTCGACGTCGCCGTCCGGCCGCTCTGCTCCCAAGCGCCGCCCGAGCCCGCGCCGGTGCCGCCACGCTGCCCGCCGCCGCCGCTCCTTCGCGCGCGCCCGCCTCGCGATCGACGACCGCTCCTTCACAAGCCGCCGCGACCCGAGCCCGCGCCGGCGCCGCTCCTCCGCACCTCCGGCGTCCTCCTCCGTCTCCGGCGTCCTCCCCGCCTCCCTCCGCCCCGACGATCCCGGCCGGTGAGCCTCCCTCCTTAATTTTGTTCATCTCTTTTTTTCATATATAGATTGTTTTTTTTTCACTAGATGTTGTAGATGCTTAGTATATGTATGTATGTATACAATGTATGTATGTATGTAGATGAACGGTGGAATTTGCATAGATTGTTTTTTTTCACTAGCTAGTTCTTTTTCTTTCTGTTTTTTAGTTTTTTATACTTTTAATGTTGTATCATGTATAGTATAGAAAAAATTTGCATAGAAAAAAGTTGCATAGAAAAAAGTTGACCATGTATTAAAAATATTTTAATGTTGTATCTTAAAAATATTAATCAAAAACATGTTAATATCTTATTTGGAAAATGTTAATATCTTAATGTTGTATTTGCAAAAGTTTGTCATGTATTTGCAAAATCACGTGAACAAGAATTACAAAAATCATAATCAAGCATTTAAAAAATGTTAAATTTGCATAGAAACATTTTTGGCTTCGACGATGCCCGGCCCGCATCCTCGTTGTCGACTCGGTGGCGACAACCTGCTTGAGAGGCGCCATGTCCGGGACTGGGCTCCGTCGGGCTGGCACTGGGAGGTGCTACCTTCCGGGGCGCGCAGCTTGGTGAGGAACCGGGCTCCCATCGTCGACCCGGAGCTTCTTTGGTGGCGGTCGCGTGGGCCACTATCGATGCGGAGGCAGCCGGCCCCCGAGGAGGTGGTACGTCGCCGTGTCAGGGAGGAGGACGAGCACGTCCGTCGCTACATGGTTGCGTTGGACGTCAGGTTCTCCAATATCTGACAGGTTCTTCAGGGATCTCACCCGAGCTATGATACTGTGATGGTTCCTTCTCTTTGGGTGTCCACCGCCCGCGCCTCAGGAACCGCGAGTCAACTGGATTATTCGATAGTATTCAATCTGTATTAGCTAGTGATGTTATATGATAATATTCGAGATGTATTAGTGATAATACTCGAGATGTATTCGAGATTATATTCGATAATATTCGATGATGCATTAACTGGATTATTCGAGATGTATTAGTGATAATATTTGAGATGTATTCGAGATTATATTCGATAATATTTGATGATGCATTAACTGGATTATTCAAGATGTATTCGAGATTATATTCTATAATATTCGATGATGCATTAACAGGATTATTCGAGATGTATTAGTGATATTATTCGAGATGCATTCTAATTTGAATACTAAATTGTTTTATCTTTCTTCCGGATTTGTTAAGCTATGGACGCTAGCGGCAGAGATGACCATGATCAAGAGCATATCATGTTCGACATGATCCGAAACCCAGAGGGTGAACCTGAAGATGACGGCTCACAATATCTGAACAATTCCGGTGAGGGAATATTTGAGGAAGAACCAACACACGAAGGCCACACAAACAATGATGGCGAAGGAAATGATCTTCAATTAACAAAGACCGGCGAGGTATATATAAGTCCTCTGGTGATCATTACATGTATTAATTGATTTGTATATATATATTAACGAATCTTTCTTCTTTTAGCAATCCGGATCGAGCAAATCTTCTACAAGCAGGGCAGTACGAGGCCCGGCCAAAAAGTTGCAGGCTGGCATAAAGTACAACATCGATGAGATCAAACCAAATGGCGAACCGCTTGCTCCTAAAAAGAATGCAGACAAATTTACTCGTCAGTGCGGAGTTATTGTCAGGGACCAAATCCCGATCTCCGTTCAAGAATGGAATAAGCCAAAGGGAGATCGAGGAGTTAGTTTTGTCGACGAAAGAGTAAAAGATCTGCTTTGGGAAACGCTCATGTCACATTTCACCCTACCAGAGCATTTAACAGATGCAGAATGGGAGAAAGTCAAGAAGAGTGCTCTTTAGAAGATGGCCACACAATTCCGCAATCACAAGAAAAGATTATGGGCCTGCTACGTCGAAGCAGGAAAGCAGACTCCAGAATTCACTAGAGCACTGGAGAAGGCAAAAGATCACTGGGACTTATTTGTGGAGTTCAAGGAATCGGAAGCAGCTAAGGAACGGTCGAGGAAAAACAAGATCAATGCTGAGAAGAAACAGTTTCACCATGTTCTGGGGCCAGGTGGCTACAAGACTGGTTGGCCTAAGTGGGATGAATCTGAGGAAAAGATGATTGCTGCAGGGGTCACTCCAAAAACATTGGGTTGGCCCGACAGCTGTAGGACTTGGTTTTATGCGCATGGGGGAAAGTTGGACCCAAAGACAGGGGAGATTATGGTGCAGGCAAGTCTTAAAGAAGCCTCGGACACTTTACTTGTTGCAATAGAAGCGGCTCGAACGGGGGCGTTCCAGCCCGAGAGAGAGAACGACGAGCTTACACGCGCCCTCGGGAATCCTAAACACCCGGGACGAACACGAGGCAAAGGCGTTGTTCCATGGGTTGAGGGGTTTGCGGACCGGAACGTCAGTTACAGAAGCCGTGCGAGAAAGAAGAAGCAAGAGGAAGACAAGAAGAAGCAGGATGCAGACCGGCTTCAGCAGGTAGAATCAAAGCACGCGGAGTTGGAACGCGCTTTGATGCGGTAGCAGGAGCAGATCAACACACTTAGCTTGGAAAGGGCGTCTCAGCGGCAGCAGCAAGCAGATCTAGCATTGGATAGCACCGTCCCATCTATGCCGAAAAGCAGCGTGGGTTCCAAGGGGGTCCCGGCCGATGATGCACTGCTAGCTCGCTACCCCGTGGATGATATCGAAGAGACGACAAGTTGTGAGCTACACATGAAAGTGAAGAACATATCCATGAAGGTGGCGGACGGCTATGCTTTACGAAAACCCCCTGAAGCAACCTTCCACGGCAATCCGATTCCACCTGGCTATGCTCGTGTCGGGGTGGATGAAGTTCTGTCGGCATATGACTCACTAGAGCTTGACTTTCCTGGAGGTCAAGGGGAGTAGACACTGGGAGAAGCCATACGTGGTATCATTGTATGGAGAAAGGATTGCATCGTCTTTCCAAACTCGACACCAAGGGCACCGACTCCTCCTCCAAGTCCGCCGCGTCAGCCGACTCCAACCCACCTCGAGACGGAGTGCAGCGCGAGTCCACCACCATATCGATCTCCGCCGCGTCAGCCGAATCCACCCCACCTCGAGACGGAGCCCAGCGCGAGTACGCGATATCGATCTCCGCCGCGTGGGCCGACTCCAAAGCGGAAGAGAGCACCAAAGAAGAAACCCGAGCCTCCTGCCAAAAAGAAGTTAGCTTATGAGATGACCGAGGAGGAAAACAAACGGGTCGTGGATGCCCAAGTTGTTGGAAATATGCCCTAGAGGCAATAATAAATTGGTTATTATTATATTTCCTTGTTAATGATAATCGTTTATTATCCATGCTATAATTGTATTGATTGGAAACTCAAATACATGTGTGGGTACATAGACAACACTGTGTCCCTAGTAAGCCTCTAGTTGACTAGCTCGTTGATCAAAGATGGTTAAGGTTTCCTAGCCATTGACATGAGATGTCATTTGATAACGGGATCACATCATTAGGAGAATGATGTGATGGACAAGACCCAAACTATAAACGTAGCATTTGATCGTGTCAGTTTATTGCTATTGTTTTTCTGCATGTCAAGTATCTGTTCCTTTGACCATGAGATCATACAACTCACTAACACCGGAGGAATACCTTGTGTGTATCAAACGTCGCAACGTAACTGGGTGACTATAAAGGTGCTCTACAGGTATCTCCGAGGGTGTCTGTTGGGTTGGCATGGATCAAGACTGGGATTTGTTACTCCGTATGACGGAGAGGTATCTCAGGGCCCACTCGGTAATACAACATCACAATGAGCCTTGCAAGCAATGTGACTAAAGTGTTAGCCACGAGATCTTGTATTACGGAACGAGTAAAGAGACTTGCCGGTAACGAGATTGAACTAGGTATAGTGATACCGACGATCGAATCTCGGGCAAGTAACATACCGAAGAACAAAGGGAACAGCATACGGGATTGACTGAATCCTTGACATAGAGGTTCGACCGATAAAGATCTTCATAGAATATGTAGGAGCCAATATGGGCATCCAGGTCCCGCTATTGGTTATTGGCCGTAGAGGTGTCTCGGTCATGTCTACATAGTTCTCGAACCCGCAGGGTCTACACACTTAACGTTTGGTGACGATTAGTATAATTGAGTTATTATGTTGGTGACCGAAAGTTGTTCGGAGTCCCGGATAAGATCCCGGACATGACGAGGATCTCCGGAATAGTCCGGAGGTAAAGATTGATAATAGTGTTTTGATCTCTGGAAGGGTTCCGGAGTTCACCGGAAGGGGTTCCGGATGTTTACCGAAGTGTTCGGGTGCAGCAACACTTTATATGAGCCAAAGGGATAAAGCCCACAAGGTATTGGAAAGTGCAAAAGTAGTTTTGCTGCCGCGTAAGCGGTACTACCGCTTGGTGAAGCGGTACTACCGCCGGAGCGGTACTACCGCTTGTGTGAAGCGGTACTACCGCCCGAGCGGTACTACCGCTTGTGTGAAGCGGTACTACCGCTTGTGCGCGGCTGTGCACGGTTCGGCAGGGATCCGAGTTGGACTCTTTCCCTGCGGGCCAAACCGACCTTGTGCGGGCAAAACCGACCCGGAGGAGGCTTTTACTCCAAGTTTAGACCCCAAGGCTCAACATATAAATAGAGGGGCAGGGCTAGCACACGGGACACATCAGTATTTCCCAAGCCGTGTGCGGCAACCCTAGCCCTCTAGTTCCTCCGTCATAATCTCCGTAGTGCTTGGCGAAGCCCTGCAGAGATTGTTCCTCACCACCATCACCACGCCGTCGTGCTGCTGGAACTCAACCACTACTTCACCATCGCTCGCTGGATCGAGGAGGTGAAGGCGTCATCAAGCCGTACGTGTGTTGAACGCGGAGGTGCCGTCCGTTTGGCGCTAGTTCGTGATCGGATCGAGGGACGACTTGCGATTTGGATCGCGGAGACGTTCGACTACATCAACCGCGTTTCTTAAACGCTTCCGCTTAGCGATCTACAAGGGTATGTAGATTCACTCTCCCTCTCGTAGATGCTCATCACCATGGATAGATCTTGTGTGTGCGTAGGAAAATTTTTGTTTCCCATGCAACGTTCCCCAACAGTGGCATCATGAGCTAGGTCTATGCGTAGATGAGATCTCGAGTAGAACACAAACGAGTTGTGGGCGTGGGTGTATACATATTGCTTGCCGTTACTAGTTGATACTTGATTCAGCGGTATTGTGAGATGAAGCGGCCCGGACCGACATTACGCGTACGCTTACGCGAGACTGGTTTTACCGCTGCGTGCACTTGTTGCATAAAGGTGACTGGCGGGTGTCTGTCTCTCTCACTTTAGTTGAATCGGTTCAATGAAGAGGGTTCTTTT
Organism: Elymus sibiricus; assembly: GCA_039707655.1. NCBI lineage: Eukaryota > Viridiplantae > Streptophyta > Magnoliopsida > Poales > Poaceae > Elymus > Elymus sibiricus. The sequence continues at coordinate 34,858,692 of CM077674.1, forward strand.
AGAAGATCAAAAAGCAATCACTACACCACGTTGTGGTTTTGCGTAGGTAAGAACGGTTCTTGCAAACCCGTAGCAGCCACGTAAAATTTGCAACAACAATTCGAGGACGTCTAACTTGTTTTTGCAGGGTATGTTGTGATGTGATATGGCCAATTACATGATGAGATATATGTGATGTATGAGATGATCATGTTTTGTATAGAATATCACGACTTGCATGTCGATGAGTACGGCAACTGGCAGGAGCCATAGAGTTGTCTTTAATTATTGTATGACCTGCGTGTCAATCATTAAGCGCTATGTAATGCTTTACTTTATCGCTAAACGTTAGCTATAGTCGTGGAAGCAACAGTCAGCGCGACAACCTTATGGCGACACGTTGATGGAGATCAAGATGATGGAGATCATGGTGTCATGCCGGTGACGATGGAGATCATGCCGGTGCTTTGGAGATGGAGATCAAAAGCACAAGTTCATGGCCATATCATGTCACTTATGATTTGCATGTGATGTTAATCCTTTTATGCATCTTATTTTGCTTAGGACGACGGTAGCATTATAAGGTGATCCCTCACTTAAATTTCAAGATAAATTGTGTTCTCCCCAAGTGTGCACCGTTGCGAAAGTTCGTCGTTTCGAGACACGCCGTGATGATCGGGTGTGATAGACTCTACGTTCGCATACAACGAGTGCAAGCCATGTTGCACACGCGGAACACTCGGGTTAAACTTGACGAGCCTAGCATGTACAGACATGGCCTCGGAACACAAGAGACCGAAAGGTCGAACATGAGTCATATAGTAGATATGATCAACATGAAGATGTTCACCATTGAAACCACCTCAACTCACGTGATGATCGGACTTGAGTTGGTGGATTTGGATCATGTTACACTCGAATGATCGGAGGGATGTCAATTTGAGTGGGAGTTTTTTAAATATGATTAACTAAACTCATTATCTAAGAACAATAGTCTAAGTTGTCTTTGCTATATTTATGTTGTAGATCATGGCTCGCGCAGTAGCACCCCTGAATTTTAATGCGTTCCTAGAGAAAGCTAAATTGAAAGATGATGGAAGTAACTTTGTGGACTGGGCCCGTAATCTAAGGATTATCCTTACGGCTTCCCAGGAGGCTTATGTCCTTGATGCACCGCTTGGTGATCCACCCGCTCCAGTTGAGTCTCTAGACGTTGTGAACGCCTGGCAGGCTCGTTCTGATGATTACTCAATAGTTCAATGTGCAATGTTGTATGGCTTAGAACCGGGACTTCAAAGACGTTTTGAACGTCATGGAGCATATGAGATGTTCCAGGAGTTGAAGTTTATCTTTCAGAAGAATGCCCGGATCGAGAGATATGAGATCTCCGATAAGTTCTATGCTTGCAAGATGGAGGAGAACGGGTCTATCAGTGATCACGTGCTCAGAATGTCTGGGTACTCCACCCGTCTGGCTGAGTTAGGGATGCCCCTTCCGCCAGAGGCTATCACTGACAGAGTTCTTCAATCATTGCCACCTAGCTACAAGAGCTTCGTGTTGAACTATAACATGCACGGGATGAACAAGTCAGTCGCCGAGCTGTTTGCGATGCTGAAAGCCGCTGAGTCTGAAATTCAGAAGGAGCATCAAGTGTTGATGGTCAATAAAACCACTAGTTTCAAGAAAAATGGCAAGGGTAAGAAGGGTAACTCCAAGCAGAGTGGCAAAGCAGTTGCTCCTCTCGTGAAGAAACCCAAGGCTGGACCCAAACCAGAAACTGTGTGTTTTCATTGCAAGGGAACTGGACACTGGAAGCGGAATTGCCCCAAGTATTTGGCTGACAAGAAGGCGGCCAACAACAAACAAGGTATATATGATATACATGTTATTGATGTGTACCTTACCAACTCTCGTTGTAGTGCCTGGGTATTTGATACCGGTGCGGTTGCTCATATTTGCAACTCAAAACAGGAACTGCGGAATAGACGGAGGCTAGCAAAGGACGAAGTGACGATGCGCGTGGGAAATGGTTCCAAGGTTGATGTGATCGCCGTCGGCACGCTCGCTCTTCGATTACCGTCGGGATTAGTGATGAACCTAAATAAGTGTTATTTGGTGCCTGCGTTAAGCATGAACATTATATCTGGATCTTGTTTATTGCGAGACGGTTACTCATTTAAATCAGAGAATAATGGTTGTTCTATTTATATGAGTAATATCTTTTATGGTCATGCACCCGATGTGAGGGGTTTATTCTTATTGAATCTCGATAGTAATGATACACATGTTCATAACATTGATGCCAAAAGATGTAGAATTGATAATGATAATACCACTTTCTTGTGGCACTGCCGTTTAGGTCATATTGGCGTAAAACGCATGAGGAAGCTCCATGCTGATGGACTTTTGGAGTCACTTGATTTTGAATCACTTGACACATGTGAGCCATGCCTCATGGGCAAGATGACTAAAACTCCGTTCTCTGGAACAATGGAACGGGCAAGTGACTTATTGGAAATCATACATACTGATGTGTGCGGTCCGATGAGCATTGAGGCGCGCGGTGGTTATCGTTACTTTCTCACCTTCACTGATGACTTAAGTAGATATGGGTATATTTACTTAATGAAACACAAGTCTGAAACATTTGAAAAGTTCAAACAATTTCAGAGTGAAGTTGAGAATCATCGTAACAAGAAGATTAAATTCCTACGATCTGATCGAGGAGGAGAATATCTGAGTTATGAGTTTGGCAGTCACTTAAGACAGTGTGGAATTGTTTCACAATTGACACCGCCTGGAACACCACAGCGTAATGGTGTGTCCGAACGTCGTAATCGAACCTTATTGGATATGGTGCGATCTATGATGTCTCTTGCCGATTTGCCACTATCGTTTTGGGGTTATGCATTAGAGACAGCTGCATTCACTTTAAATAGGGCACCATCGAAATCCGTTGAGACGACGCCATATGAACTTTGGTTTGGCAAGAAGCCAAAGCTGTCGTTTCTTAAAGTTTGGGGATGTGATGCTTATGTCAAAAAGCTTCAGCCTGAAAAGCTGGAACCCAAAGCGGAGAAATGCGTCTTCATAGGATACCCAAAAGAGACAGTTGGGTATACCTTCTACCTCAGATCCGAGGGCAAAGTGTTTGTCGTTAAAAACGGAACATTTCTTGAGAAAGAGTTTCTCTCGAAAGAATTGAGTGGGAGGAAGATAGAACTTGATGAGGTTGTTGAGCCTTTACTTCAACCTGAGAGTAGCGCAGCGCAGAAAGTTGTTTCTGTGGAGCCTACATTAGCTGAAGAGGAAGTTAATGATGATGATCATGAAGCTTTGGATCAAGTTGCTATCGAACCTCGTAGGTCGACAAGGACGCGTACTGCTCCTGAGTGGTACGGCAACCCTGTCTTAGAAGTCATGTTGTTAGACAACGATGAACCTACGAGCTATGGAGAAGCGATGATGAGCCCGGATTCCGAGAAGTGGTTAGAGGCCATGAAATCCGAGATGGGATCCATGTATGAAAACAAAGTATGGACTTTGGAAGTATTACCTGAAGGGCGTAAGGCCATTCAGAACAAATGGATCTTTAAGAGGAAGACGGACGCGGACGGTAATGTCACCGTCTATAAAGCTCGACTTGTGGCAAAGGGTTTTTCACAAGTTCAAGGAGTTGACTACGATGAGACCTTCTCACCCGTAGCGATGCTTAAGTCCGTCAGAATCATGTTAGCAATAGCTGCCTTTTTCGATTATGAAATTTGGCAGATGGATGTCAAAACAGCGTTCCTTAACGGTTTCCTTAAGGAAGAGTTGTATATGATGCAACCAGAAGGTTTTGTCGATCCAGAGAATACTGACAAAGTTTGCAAACTCCAGCGATCCATTTATGGACTGGTGCAAGCATCTCGGAGTTGGAATCTTCGCTTTGATGAGGTGATCAAAGCGTTCGAGTTTATACAAGTTTACGGAGAAGCTTGTATTTACAAGAAAGTGAGTGGGAGCTCTATAGCGTTTCTAATATTATATGTGGATGACATATTGCTGATTGGAAACAATATAGAAATGCTGGAAAGCGTAAAGGAATATTTGAACAAGAGTTTTTCAATGAAGGACCTAGGAGAAGCTGCTTTCATATTAGGCATCAAGATGTATAGAGATAGATCGAGACGCTTAATAGGACTTTCACAAAGCACATACCTTGATAAGATTTTGAAGAAGTTCAAAATGGATCAGTCCAAGAAGGGGTTCTTGCCTGTTTTGCAAGGTGTGAAGTTGAGTAAGACTCAATGCCCAGTGACTGCAGAAGATAGAGAAAAGATGAGTGTCATCCCCTATGCTTCAGCCATAGGCTCTATCATGTATGCAATGCTGTGCACAAGACCCGATGTCAGCCTTGCCATAAGTATGGTCGGAAGGTTTCAAGGTGATCCAGGAATGGAACACTGGACGGCGGTCAAGAATATCCTGAAGTACCTGAAAAGGACTAAGGACATGTTTCTCGTTTATGGAGGTGATCAAGAGCTCGTCGTAAAGGGTTACGTCGATGCAAGCTTTGACACTGATCCGGATGACTCTAAGTCGCAAACCGGATACGTATTTATTCTTAATGGGGGTGCGGTTAGCTGGTGCAGTTCCAAGCAAAGCGTGGTAGCAGATTCTACATGCGAAGCGGAGTACATCGCTGCCTCGGAGGCGGCGAAGGAAGGTGTCTGGATGAAGGAGTTCATGACAGATCTTGGAGTAGTGCCTAGTGCGCTTAACCCAATGACTCTGTTTTGTGATAACACTGGTGCCATTGCTCTAGCCAAGGAACCAAGATTTCACAAGAGGACCAGACACATAAAACGACGTTTCAATTCCATCCGCGATTACATCAAGGAGGACGACATAAATATTTGCAAAGTACACACGGATCTAAATGTTGCAGATCCGATGACTAAACCTCTTCCAAGGGCTAAACATGAACAACACCAGAACTGCATGGGTGTTCGATTCATTACAATGTAAATCACATAGTGATGTGAACTAGATTATTGACTCTAGTGCAAGTGGGAGACTGTTGGAAATATGCCCTAGAGGCAATAATAAATTGGTTATTATTATATTTCCTTGTTAATGATAATCGTTTATTATCCATGCTATAATTGTATTGATTGGAAACTCAAATACATGTGTGGGTACATAGACAACACTGTGTCCCTAGTAAGCCTCTAGTTGACTAGCTCGTTGATCAAAGATGGTTAAGGTTTCCTAGCCATTGACATGAGATGTCATTTGATAACGGGATCACATCATTAGGAGAATGATGTGATGGACAAGACCCAAACTATAAACGTAGCATTTGATCGTGTCAGTTTATTGCTATTGTTTTTCTGCATGTCAAGTATCTGTTCCTTTGACCATGAGATCATACAACTCACTAACACCGGAGGAATACCTTGTGTGTATCAAACGTCGCAACGTAACTGGGTGACTATAAAGGTGCTCTACAGGTATCTCCGAGGGTGTCTGTTGGGTTGGCATGGATCAAGACTGGGATTTGTTACTCCGTATGACGGAGAGGTATCTCAGGGCCCACTCGGTAATACAACATCACAATGAGCCTTGCAAGCAATGTGACTAAAGTGTTAGCCACGAGATCTTGTATTACGGAACGAGTAAAGAGACTTGCCGGTAACGAGATTGAACTAGGTATAGTGATACCGACGATCGAATCTCGGGCAAGTAACATACCGAAGAACAAAGGGAACAGCATACGGGATTGACTGAATCCTTGACATAGAGGTTCGACCGATAAAGATCTTCGTAGAATATGTAGGAGCCAATATGGGCATCCAGGTCCCGCTATTGGTTATTGGCCGTAGAGGTGTCTCGGTCATGTCTACATAGTTCTCGAACCCGCAGGGTCTACACACTTAACGTTTGGTGACGATTAGTATAATTGAGTTATTATGTTGGTGACCGAAAGTTGTTCGGAGTCCCGGATAAGATCCCGGACATGACGAGGATCTCCGGAATAGTCCGGAGGTAAAGATTGATAATAGTGTTTTGATCTCTGGAAGGGTTCCGGAGTTCACCGGAAGGGGTTCCGGATGTTTACCGAAGTGTTCGGGTGCAGCAACACTTTATATGAGCCAAAGGGATAAAGCCCACAAGGTATTGGAAAGTGCAAAAGTAGTTTTGCTGCCGCGTAAGCGGTACTACCGCTTGGTGAAGCGGTACTACCGCCGGAGCGGTACTACCGCTTGTGTGAAGCGGTACTACCGCCCGAGCGGTACTACCGCTTGTGTGAAGCGGTACTACCGCCCAAGCGGTACTACCGCTTGTGTGAAGCGGTACTACCGCTTGTGCGCGGCTGTGCACGGTTCGGCAGGGATCCGAGTTGGACTCTTTCCCTGCGGGCCAAACCGACCTTGTGCGGGCAAAACCGACCCGGAGGAGGCTTTTACTCCAAGTTTAGACCCCAAGGCTCAACATATAAATAGAGGGGCAGGGCTAGCACACGGGACACATCAGTATTTCCCAAGCCGTGTGCGGCAACCCTAGCCCTCTAGTTCCTCCGTCATAATCTCCGTAGTGCTTGGCGAAGCCCTGCAGAGATTGTTCCTCACCACCATCACCACGCCGTCGTGCTGCTGGAACTCAACCACTACTTCACCATCGCTCGCTGGATCGAGGAGGTGAAGGCGTCATCAAGCCGTACGTGTGTTGAACGCGGAGGTGCCGTCCGTTTGGCGCTAGTTCGTGATCGGATCGAGGGACGACTTGCGATTTGGATCGCGGAGACGTTCGACTACATCAACCGCGTTTCTTAAACGCTTCCGCTTAGCGATCTACAAGGGTATGTAGATTCACTCTCCCTCTCGTAGATGCTCATCACCATGGATAGATCTTGTGTGTGCGTAGGAAAATTTTTGTTTCCCATGCAACGTTCCCCAACACAAGTGAAGGCCCATTTTGCACCGAAACCGCCCCAGCCACCGAAGGAGAAAATACCTGAGAAAGTCGTACAACACTTTGTGGATCTTGCTAAACCGGCTATGGAGAAAAGGCGATCAGACTATGAACGCTCTATTAGCAAGTCATAACATCAACAAAAAAAAATCTGCAGTCGAGCCTTACAGGTAGTAATAAAAGCGGGAAAACTGTTCCCCAGCTCGGAGAACAGGCAGTGCAATCGATCCCCCCGCTCAAGGTGAGTACCGATAAGGCGGTAACCGACGCTGATAGAGAGATTGCGGCTAGAGAGATGGGTATCACTGTTGAACAACTCCTAGGCATCGAGGAACTCCCCACGATGGAGCCGAAGGAACTAGCATGGAAATATGTCCCCAGGAACTCTCTGGTCAGGCATGACGAGGTGGACCTTCTACCAACGCAAATGCGCAGATTGCATAACTGGTACCTGGGAGAAATAAAGGCCGGGCGAGAGAGCCTCATGGTGAAAGTCAAGCCAGAGCATTACTTCCATGGAAATGATGTGTGGATTGAATTTCCAGAAATTTTTCAGTTATTCAATCAAGACGCACTCGACAAATCTCTCGTCAGTTGCTATTGTCTGTAAGTGATTTCTTTCTGTAATTTAAGTCTCTAGCTCAACTCGTTCATTGCCTGTAATTATCCTCACTATATTCTTTTGTGTGGTATTATATATGCAGAATGATGATTTATGAATCGAAAAGAGATAGAGTCTATGGCATTGGGTTCATTGACCCAAATACCATTAATGAAATTGTGTTAAATAACCACCCACAAGACACAGAGAATAACTTGCTAATGTTTTTGAAGGAACTAAATAGCAGACTAGAAATACTTTTACCTTACAACTTCAGGTGAGTGTTACTGTCTTGTACTACAAATTCTATTTTTGCTTACTCGATGTTAAGTGTATTTGATGAGTTATGCATGCCCGCTTATACAAACGTATGCGCAGATTCCACTGGATCCTGCTAATCATTAAAGTTGACGAGAGAACTGTTGAAGTACTGGACTCACTAGGTAAAGACCATGAAGAATACAGGAGCCTGAAGTTGATGCTCGACAGGTAATTTCAATCATTATCGCACTATGTCGGCCTCTTTAGTTCATTTCCTGATATCAAGTAATTAATAACTCCTTTATTCATTTTCTTTGCCGGCCAGGGTTTGGAAAAAGTTCATCAAAGAGGTTGTCGGTGAATGGGAACCACAACTGAAATGGCGACGGTCCAAGGTAATTAAGTAGTACTAGCTACGTCCGCGCATCTCTTTAATTCTAGTTTCAATACCATTATCATGCTTGATTATTATCTGATTGAATTCTATTCTCGTAAAGTGTATGAGGCAGGCAAAGGGGACAAATGTATGTGCATACTACGTTTTCGAGAACATTCGCTCTATTACCGAAAAGAGCAAAGATGAAAGATATCTTTGGGTACGTAAACACTATTCACAATTTTTTTTATCATGATCTAATATATATACACACAACTAATATATTCATATTGATCTCCTTCTTTAAAGATGCTGGAGATGCGGGATAGGCTCCTACCAAAGGACCGCATACGAGCACTTCAAGAGGAAATGGCGGGATTTTTGCTTGAGCATGTCATATCTCCCGACGGAAAATACCATTTCACCAAATGCCTGCATGTAATGATCTGCAAATTGTAGGTGAAATTGTATATATATATATGTGTGTATGCATGGTCGTACGATAAATTCTATGATATATGATTGGTTCTACGAGAAATTCTATTATATATGCATAACGTGTACAGTATGTAGTAGCGTAAAATATGTTTGAAATAAAAAAGAATTAAATGGAAAACACAAAATGAAAAGGAAAAATAAACAATAAACCCTAAACCCCTAAACCTTTAGTCCCGGTTGGTGTCACCAACCGAGACTAAAGGTGGCAGGGATTTAGTCCCGGTTGGTGTCCCCAGCCCCCGGCGAGCGCTGCCGGCAACGTGGCAGGGATTTAGTTCCGGGTCGTGGCCAACCGGGACTAAAGGGTGGGGGCCTTTAGTCCCGATTTATTAGTCCCGGTTGGTGAACCGGGACTAAAGGCCCTTCCCAACCGGGACTAAAGGCCGTTTCTCCACTAGTGCATGTATTTTAGGGCTACTGCCATGCAAGAAACCTGAGGGTGTTGTAGTGAATGAAGATGTCCCGAAGCTGATGACTAAGTTGTATGTGGCCAGTGATTTCAGAAGTGTTGTTGGGCCTGTCCTCTACCTTTGGGTTGTCATCGTTGTCTGTATTCTCTGGCTCCATGTCGCTGAGATAGATGAATGTTCTGCTTATAACTGATGCCTTCTACTCCCAAATGCTAATAGTTTTATGATTCCTTCCCCTCTTTTCTTTTGTCCTTTCAGGGCCACCAGCTCCTTTATTATGAGTGAACGATGGGTTGTGTATACAGAGAAATGCATGGTAATCCATGGAACTCTGGTTGCGTCACTATTTTTCTGGTATTTATAAGAAGGCTATTCATATGTTTGTTTTTTTGTTTTTCCTGTCTTTGGCATAGAAGGCACACACTGTACGGTGGAGTTCTTGGACTTATGTACCATTGCTTTACTGACATTCATAAGCGATGAAAAGTCTTAAATACCCTGGACTATGTTCGAGTGGAGGACAAGTCAATTGATGTTACAACAGTTAGGGCAGCTTACATATAGATGATTGTTTGATGAAGGTTGGAAAGTTGTATTTTGGCTGTAGTACAAATAAACAGGCGCTAAATAATTTTTATCTTAGGTATGAGCTAATGCAACTTATTAATTGAGCAATATTATATGCATTGCACATGAGCACACTAATATGAGCTTGCCCATTTGCAAGAATGAACAAGCAAAAGAACAAGTTGATTTCCACAACGCAAGGATCAACCACTAATCGATCAGATTTTAGCAACACAATAAACATTTAAAAGTCCACAGTAAGTCAGATTTTGATCAGCAATGCTTCCACCAGTGGATGACACACTAATGTTCTCTCCCTTAAACCCCATGTTCTTCTATGACTCTTGTTTTGTAAACTTTACTCCTCCCAATCCCAATGAGAAGCAGTGAACATGCATTTTCGTCAAAAAAGACGAAGTAGCACTAGTGCATTTTTCGCGTTATGATTTTGATACTACTTGGCACAAAATAAAAAAATTAAACTATTTGAAACAAGAAGGACATGACACATGTGCCTACAAATATCGATGCCTCGAAAAAATTGGAGAAGTTGTCCATCTGAAGCAAACTATCCATACGAAGAGAGAACAGATTGGTGTTGCTCGCGAGGTTGCAGAATGTCCACAATTGGGTAATTGATTTCCCGAGATTATACTTGATACTCGCAAAAAACATAAATAGGTTCTGGCCAACGAGTCATCATCCTCGTTGCCATTGACCTGACTAATCAATTGGCATGGTCATCGCTGGAGTTTGTACATCTAGTTACATCCTTTCCTTTCAACTTGCGTCTTTATCATTTGGACACGACAAGGTCTCTCTACAGGTTGTCCAAACCAGGGGGTTACGTAGCAACCTTGCTGGCAAAGGTCGTCCTAGAAAACCCTGCCTTTAAACGATGACGTGGCAGTGGTCATCATCTTAGAGAGGCTACAAGCAAATGAATAAACCAGCGGACTACTACGTCAAGGGCGCAGAGAAACTTATTTGTGACATGTGTGTGAGAGACATATGCCTACCTGCAGGAAGTATTAAATTGCTATTCTGACTCAAGGTTGCAATGGGGCCCCGAAACCCGCGTCCCCGCGAGTTTTTACCCTATTATGGGACGGGGGTGAGCGTCTTTCTATCCCCACGGGGCTGCTGGTGGGTACATTATAAAACCCGACATGTTTCGCGGGTTTAAACCCGTTTCAGTAGAACCCGAACCCGAAACCCGACAATACCCGTCAAAATACCTTTTTTTTTTGCATGCCACTGATCCATCTTGACTCAACCAGCCCAAAGCCACAGCCCCCCAGCGGCCAAGCCCCCCAGCGTCGAGCCCCCCCTTGAGTACAAACCAACCCCCCAGCTACTATTTATCTTATGTTGCTTCTGCTGAAATATACTATGTTTGTTGCTTAAATATGCTAATTTTTGCTGTTGTAATATGCTCCTGTTTTTCTTTCAAATGCTATTGTTTTCATTGTCTGCTCGTGGGGATGGGTTCCCCGTGGGTTTAGAAAACCCGACGGGTTTAGGGGACGGTAAAAAAACTAGCCCCGCGCACGATGATGGGGACGGGGACGGGGACGGGTTTGCGATTTTTTCGTGGGGATGGGTTTGTGCAAGCAAAACCCGGTGGGTTTCGTCCCGTTGCCATCTTGAATTCTGACTATGTTACCCAAACTAGCAGATACAAGAAGCTACTCCTTTCATGAAAACCAATTTTAGCTGAAAGGATATGTGCTGAAAATCATCACCTCCGTTCTCCCGTCCCCTCTCGCGTTGCTCCGCGCGTGATTGAGGGGGAACCCTAGTCGCTGCCGCTAGCCCCCCCCCCCCTCCACCTCTCCCTCCTCCCTCGCCACAGCCTAAGGGCGCGCCGGCGGTGGCGGGGATTCTCTTGTCTCCCCATGCGGCGGCGGCTGTTTGGGGATGCAACGCTGGGCGACGGGCATTGCGGAGCGGCGGCGCGCCGGCGCCAAAGGGTGGTGGCACGTGGCGGGCGTCCTGGTGGAGGTGCACGACTATTGGCCGGGGCGTCGTTTGCTGCAGCTCTAGCATCGGGGGCGCTCAGATCTGGCCATCGCTTGAAGCTTCGACCGGCAGCATCTCCTGGTTGGTGGAGACGACAGCTCAATACAAGGTGCGTCGGTGGCCGACTGGTGGGGCAGGGGCGATCAAGAGAGGGAGGCAGGGGTGCCTCACGTCCTTTGTCGTCGCCGAAATGTGGAGGTGCCAGATGGGTCGTTGTCGTGGCGCTGGTTCCTGGTGGCGTGGTGAGGTGGCTGTGGCATGGCTGGCAGCTGCCAGCGACCTTCCCCTGCCTGTGTTCCGACCGGCTAGGCCCCCTTCCTACCATGAGGGCGGTTTGGTGCGAAAGGTGGCACCTTTTGCCCATCTTCGGTCGGCGACATTCGTGTGCTTTGGCGGCTGAGGTGAGGTGGTCTCGGATTCTAGGGAGGCGGCCTCGGTGGTGGGAGACGTGCTGCTCGCGGGCGAAGCTCACGGCTCTCGTGCGGGCTAGCCTCCATAGTCGTGTGGGCGGCGTGGTGGCTGGTGCTTGGTGTTCGATCGGGTGGTGCGGCAGTTGTCTTTGCAACCGGTTGCACCACATTGCGTAGGCAGTTTTGCTTGTCGGGTGTGATCCCCTTGTCTGGTCGTCGCCAAGCCGATGGCGACGGCGTCCGTGGACGTCGTATCCTTCATGAAGGCGTTGTCGCGGCTTCTCTCTATCCTTCGGGAGGCTCCGGGTGAAGACCTTGATCCTTTGGATCGGGCGGCGGTGACACTCCGGTGCCGTTCCCATTCTTGAAGGCACCGTCTGGGAGTCGTAGTTCGTCGAGCTCGTCTTTGTTGCCGTTCTTCCACACCATTGTATCTTGCCTTGGGTGCGTGGGTGTGGTGTCAAGTTGTATGTGCGGGTGTGTATGATCGTTGCTTTATATATAAAGCAGGGCGAGAGCTTTTTTCGGTAAAATGAATTTTATAAGGACTTCAGCATTCATAGGAGTTCATTTGTCGGGTTAATATAACTAACGTAGTCTTTTTTTTGCGGGAAATATAAATAACGTAGTAAAAAAAACTAGTAAGATCATGGGCTCATGGCCAACCATCACATCACACAAGCTAGAAGACTGGAACATATTAATGGAGTAGTGTACCATGTATTAATAAAGACATGATGATCAAACTATCTTAGGGGCACCAATCTTGTTAGTGTTGATCGCCGCTTCTATAGCTGCATGCTGGTACGTAAGGAACATGAGGATGCTGCAGTAAATGTGCATGCTGGTCGAGATGGATATGGAAGACAATCAAGACTAGCCCACCCTGGGTCCTATGAGTCAGGTGGGCCGATCCAGCTAGTCGTCATGGTCTTTGGTCCTAGTTCTGACTGTAAACTCGAAAGTAAAATCAAAGGTGAAAGGGCATGTAGCCCCTAAGTGTGGTTTTGGTAATTAATGACAATCTCTATGGACTAATGTTTTCAGTGAGATATATTTGAAGGTTTTGTCCATAGATGGTGCCTCAAGGATATTGGATGAAATCAAGGATGAAGTCCATATATATGAAGATATATTTGCTCTAAGCTTTGGTATTAAATGACAATTCCTATGGAGCATCAAGTGCATTGAATCTTATATGAAGATATATTCCATAGTGATGCTGAAGTGCATTGGGATGACAATTCCTATGGAGCATCAAGTGCATTGAATCTTATATGAAGATATGTTTCATAGTGATGCTTGAAGTGCATTGGGTTGTTTTGTGAAGAATGCCATCAAAGCATCCGAAGAAGTCCTTATGGTATCCTTCTATGGATACCCCGTGTTAACGGGGCCTAGGTGTTTGGCTTTCGAGATCCCATGTCCAGTGAGGTTTCAAGTTGGTCTTCGGGGATTTCTATTGAAACCATCAAGATTGATTTCAATGACTAATCTAATTATGTTCATGGTGGAGTTCATTGGAGGATCTCAAAGATTGACATATTTGGGCTTTTAAGGATCAAGGGCTTGAGAGAATAATCAAAGAGAAGAATTCAAGTTATGGTTTCAAGACAAGATCATGATGAGCTCATGTGTTGGGTTTAGGTTGATCAAGTCTTGACGCAAGCAACTAGAGTGAAGAATTCATTGTGCCTCTCAAGAGCTTGTGATGGAGTTTTTAGAAGGGCAAGTGGTGACCAAGATGATATTCATAGTGGAACTTGATATGGTCATGAAAGAGTCTTTGGTGATATAGTCTTGAAGCAATGAAGGGAAATGAAGAGTTCATTGTGGCTTTCAAGAAACCAATATGGGGCATAAAGTAAAGATGTTGGTTGACCAAGATGAAGCTCGAAGATTATATCTAGATGGTCAACTCACAAAGCGCAAACATTGTACCACATGGGATCAAGTGATATAGTGGTATGGTAAGTAGTTATGAATTGTGCTTTGTTACCTAACCCATGCTATGTGTTTGTTATGTCTATGTGGGTTAGGTGTTTCTCATGGGCTTGCATCAAAAGGAAAGATTTCAAGTAGCCTATGTGTGGATGACATCAAGTGGTGATGGTCATCGGGTTCGAGGAGTCCAAGTGCAAGATGAGAAGCCGGAGGTTATATGCTTTGAGGCTTGCGGTCCACATCATGATAATGTGCATGTGAAGATGGGCTTAAGTTAAGGCTTCCCTCATTGCATTACGAGGAAGCAATTCGAGTATCTTCACCAAGTGGTTGTGGACAAGAAAGAGATTCCAACTTGAGGCAAGCATTAAAGTCATCATCAAGCTCAAGTTGAATATTCAAGGCAAAGGTATAACTTAGCTAGGTTTTCCTAGTTTTGCCGGTCTCATAGTTCTTGGTGGGAGACCGGATTATAGGTTTGATAGCCGTACTATCAAGAGGGACTTTCGAGCGAGTAGCTTGATCACGTCGCATGTAGAGAGCTCAAACCTTTGCATTACTTGCATCATATATTTCTTGTTGATCTTGGGTGTTTCTCTATGTGAGGACCTTGGGCTTTTCCATAGCTTCAAAACGAGCCCAAGATCATCGAATTCGGAGTTCGTATGCCAAAGTTGTGCATGTTTCAGTGGGCTGCTGCAGGCTGTTCTGGGTACCCCGTGCGCACCGGGTTGTTTGGCCTTGTACCATGCACACGGGACCCCGTGTGCACAGGGTCTAAACCCCCGTGGGCACGGGGTGTCCAGAATCAGCCCGTTGAGCCCCAACGGCTAGTTTCTGAGTTTGGCTATTTAAGGGCTCCTTCCTCCCACCGGTTGGGGGTTGGTTCTTACACTTTCTAAACACCATTTTGAGCCTCTTACCACCTCTCCCAAACCCCTATCTCCCCTCTATGTGAAGGGGGATTTGTGGATGGGTCTTGGAGTCATTCGTTGATTTCTTCCATTGCATCTTCTCTCTTCAATCTCCTACTTTCTTGAGTTGCATCTTGTAAGATTGAGAGAGTGAGTTGAGCATTTGTTGCTTGACCTTGCTTTGCATTTGTTGCATTAGTTTGAGCTCCCCACATCGATTAGTTCGAGTGAGAGTCCGTGAGTTTATTACTCTTGGAGGTTTCCGCCTTCTAGACGGTTTGGTGATATACTTGAGAAGATTGTGAAGAGGCCTAGGTGGCCAAGGTTCCCTCCGGAAGCTTCCTTTTGTGGTGTGCTCCGGGGAAGGGTGTGAAGTGGCCTAGGTGGCCAAGGTTCCTCCGGAAGCTTCCTTGCTTGTGGTGTGCTCCGGAGAAGTTTGTCAAGGTGTGGTGGTCGCCTTCAAGACCAACCCTGAGTGAATCGAGGCTCATCCGTTGGGGGTGACTCGAAAGAGAGAATACGGTGAGTCACTTGGTGGCGCCCCGAAGCTTTGGCTTCGGCACCGCTCTAACGGAGATTAGCACTCTCACGAGTGTGAACTTCGGGATAAATCCGCGTCCCCGACTCACTTGTGATTATCTCATACCCACACCCTTTATTTTCCGCAATTCATACTTGGTCATATTGATATATCTTGTTCTAGTTGAATTGCTTAGTTGTTCCTACATTTCCATATCTTGTGATATAGTTTGTGCTTCCTAGTTTCCTTAAGTGCCTATCTTGTTTAGCATAGGTTGTTGGTGCACTTAGTTGAGCCTAGCATATTTAGGATTTGTGCTTGAAAGGTATCCGTTTAGTTTAATTCCGCATTAGGATAAAGCCAAATCCGTAACAGTTTTAAAACGCCTATTCAACCCCCCCCCCCCCCCCCCTCTAGTCGTCATCTAGATCCTTTCAAAAGGGCAAAGTGGTACGAAGTGAAGGGCGAGCCCATCAAGCCAGTGAGGACCACCAGGAATTAATCGATCGTGACTGGTCAAGCGGACTGAGCGACTCTCTCCCTCCATTCTCCTTAGCCTCTGTGTTGGCTGGACTCCTCTCCTCAATGAAAATATCGGTGATGCTACCACGTGTGTCCTCTATCTCCATGTAACCCTTCATCACTGGCGTCTTCTAGCTCCAGGTTGTTGAGATGGAGGAATGGTCCTCATGTACCAGATGACTCCTACTCCCGAATGATTATATGACTTGTTTATAATTTCTTCTCTTGTTTTGTCGTCTTCTATATCCAAGCCACTAGATCCTTTATATTTCCTATATCTACAACTTTTCAATACTAATAGAAGATTATGACTCTATTAGTGGAACTAGGTTGCTTTTCTTAGGTAAATATTGGGTCGAGTCTATGGAGAGAAATGTATCATAATGCCAGTAGTCTCTACAAAACTTTGGATGCGACATTGTTTGCTGTTATTTATAAGAATTTTGTTGTTGTGTTTATTTATTTTCGTTTTTGACATGCGGACACGCTAAAGTGGTTGGAGTTATGCCATTGCTTTACTGCCATTTATAGCCTGGCTAATGCGAGAAGTGATGGAAAGTCTTAAATGTGCGTTGAAGTGGTTGGAGTTATGTCAACACTAGATGATTGTTTGATGAAGGTCTTGTGAGTTGTATATAGGCTGTAGTACAAGTAAGAAGTTACTCAATATAGTTCGATGTTTGTTTTAAGCTAACACAATCAGTTTATTGATCGATTTTGTATGCACTACATTACGTATGAGCACACCATTGTGAACTTACCCATTTGCAGGAATGAACAAGTGCAAACATTGGTCAACTTTCACAACACAAGAATCAACCACTAATTGATCAGATTTTAACAACGCAATAAACATCTAAAATTCAGAGTCAATCAGATCTTAATCACCAGTTACTCCAGCACTAGCTTGGTCGTGCTCATTGGCATACAGTGTTGGCATATTAGTTGACCAGAAGTTTTCATTGAATTACAGACCGGGCACGTCACTGAAGTTGCATGCCTGAATTACCCCAAAACAGTTCCTCACTGAGACAAGGTGGAGTGCAGGGCAGGGGGCTCACGCGATTCATACGAAGGGAGGCCACTCTAACCAGCTGCAATTACACTAAAGGGCACACCAACACCCAGTTACAATTTGCTTGCTACTGCATTTCTTGGGCTGCCTAGTCGGAGCTGCCTAGTCGTCGGCGCGTGCGGTGGACTGTTTGGCATCGGCCGGCGCAGGCCTCGACGCTTGTTTGCGGTGAGGGCTACATCGGTGGTCGTTGATGGTGGAGTCGGAGTCGCCCTCGTGGAGGTGTGATGACGATGACACCGGATTGCAACCTCGACGGCGCTTTTCTCCTCGACGGTGTGTGTGCGTTCTTGTGTGGGTTGCCAGGTCGCCCTGTGTGCCTTGTTTTTGCGGGCATGTTGTGACGGTTTTCGCCCGGTTTTCCGTTGATTAACCGGGCAACTCTCTTCGACCTTTTTTAATGAATCGGGCCCTAAGGGACCGCGTTTCAAAAAATAATAATTCTTGGGCTACGGTTTTCATACTACCTTTTACCAATCTGAAAAAACACCAGCTGAAACCACAAGGACATGAGATATATGTGCCTGCATGGTGTTTCTCAGGGCTGTAAAATATCGTGCCATTTAGGCCAAAACTAGATCAGGTAACTCCGTGTAGTTATTCCGATAGCTGCTGCATTCAGGCCCTTGTAATGCAGGGCAGTTGATACACCCTCCAATAACGTGCATGAAACAACATATTTCATCACAAAGTTACAATGGAACAGATCAAATTACAACACATCCCATGATCCCCGTTGTTCTTTCCCTAAGTTTTATCTTGAATCATCAAACAGGGAACGTTCAGTTCAATACACAGTAATCACATCAAAATAAATTAAAACAATATAATTATCTGCAAGGAAGGAGCTTAGCACCATCTATCTGCAAACTTTTGCCCAGCACGAAGCCTTAGCACTAGCAGAATCAAGCGTGATCATGATCTCTGAGGTAGAAAAGATTGTCCGGTGACGGTCAGAACATGAAAAAAGATTGGACGAAGTTGCAGAAAATCACATCAATAATACAAGCACTTGATCATGACCAGTAGAGCGCCCTGTGGCTCCATCCCAATCGGACGCCCTGCGGCTTGCGCTCGGCGACTCAGACGATGACGAGGATCCCAATCGTTAGGACTCCCTGTGCGGCTCAATCCATCACGTGCGCCCTACTTGACGGTATGCGATGCCAAGTTCATCTACGTCTGATCCAGCGAGAGTTCTGCAGCGGCTGGCCGGCGTGCATGAGGCGCTCGTAAATCCCGAGTCAACCGACAAGGAAGTGTGATAAGCACGTGAGCATTGTGCTAATCTTCGCAGCCTTGCCCCGAAAATCTGGAGTTGGAGCGTTTCGGGGGATCGTCGAGTGTATGGTTCTCATTGATGAATGGTTATCATTTACTACTCCCAAATGCTTTTGTAGTTTCACAAATTTTCTTCTTCTTCTCTCATCTCCTATCCAGGCCGCTAGCTACCTCCTTTGTATTTCCTGTATCCACAGCTTTATGGCGTTTTAATACCACCAAAAAGATGTGTCTCGATTAGCAATACTAGGTTAGTTTATATGGTGAATGCTAGGTCGAGTATATGGAGAATTGTATGGTACGGCCATTCGTCTTTATGGAGCTCTGGTTCTGCGTTTGTTTTACTCGGTGACCTAGAAGGTGCGGGATTCTTCACTATAAAGCGGGTTACGCGCGGAATATGATATCTCATCTCGCTTATTAGGAGACCGATCGAGCTCTCACCTATAACGCTCGCCCTAGTAGGCCTGCCCATCAGTGGTTTTGAGAAGCTTTTATGTACAGTGGAGACCAGTCTTTGAAGGTTCCCTCTTCTAGTTTTTATTATTTCCTTATTTCTATGTTTTCTTTACCAGTTTTAAAATTTTCTCATTATCTATTATTCTTTTCTTATGTTTGTTATTTGTTTTCTATTACATTTTTCTTATCATTTTCAAATTAACCAACTTTATCATCCGGGATTTAGTGTACAAATATATTTTTATATGTCATGAACGTTTTCTAAAAATTGCCTGATTTTTTTAACATTTTCATGAATACTTTTTTAAACATGTGAACATTATTTCACTATTATGAATTTTTTCAAATGGCACGAAGAGTTTATGTATATGTCATAAACATTTCCTGAAAATTGCACAAACAATTTTCTACACATCATGAATAAAACTGAGTGAAATTTTTCAAAATGTCGTGAACAAATTTTTCAATGGTACGAACATTTTTTTAAAATTACATCATTGTTTTTTACATTTTCATGATTTGTTTTTAAAATGTCATGAATATACTTTTAAACATGTGAGCATGTTTTAAATGTCACAATTTTTTAATTGTACAAACATTTTAATAAACCGTGCGAGCATGGTTTTACATGCCACGACCAATGTTTAATGCGCGGTGAATA
Source organism: Elymus sibiricus (assembly GCA_039707655.1). Lineage (NCBI taxonomy): Eukaryota > Viridiplantae > Streptophyta > Magnoliopsida > Poales > Poaceae > Elymus > Elymus sibiricus. The sequence continues at coordinate 34,878,152 of CM077674.1, forward strand.
TTTTGGAAAACTAATCCATGTAATTTCTTAAAAATGTTCGCATCTAAAAGAAGTGTTCATGTATATTTAAAATATACCATTTATTTTTTCTAAAATAATAGATAGAGAATGCTGCCTGTAACGCGGGTACAACACGAGAGAAAATAAAGGACAGGTGCACGCAACAATCAATAATGCGCGCAGAACTATACTGCTAGGCCGGCCTATGTGCTCTGCGTTGTAAGCGCGCTGGACTTGTGGCTCACACTAGGCAAGCTGTAGATGTGGTCGTATGTGATGCATTTGTCGCCGGCTACTTGGTCTGTGATATTGTTGAGTTCGTCGCTGTGGGGACTTCTGATCCGCCGAGGGTTCTGCAGCGACAGGAAGTCCTGCCTGATACTATCAGGAGGTGCTCGCGGGTTGATATAATCCGCCTCCTAAACCCTAAGTTGGCCAACAGGGACTTGGGATAGGCACAATGGCCTTCTTGCTCTCAAAATTTGGAGTTCGAGCGTTTCGGAAGATCGTCAAGAGTACACGGCGGTTCTCAATAATAAATGCTCCTGATTTACCTGGTGCCTCCTACTCCCAAATGGTTTTAGTTTCATGATTTGTTCTCTTCTTTTCTCACCTTTTTTCCAGGCCGCTAGCGAACTCCTTATTTCATTTCCTATCTAGAGCTTTTCAATACCACCAAAAGGATGTGTCTCCGATTAGCGAAAGTCTTTATGGAGCTTTGGTTGTGCAATTGTTCTACTACAGTTTATAAGATGGAATAATATTGCTCTGTTAGTTCTTGCTGCATGCAGACACGCGTTGTGTTAGAGTTAACCTTGTTGTGTAGGCATTCATCATGTTTAGTTTGTTGCATTAGTTCGCTCACGCAAGTAGTTGAGTTTGCTATACGTGAGGCGGCTGCGGCAGTGTGTGCCCGGAGAGATGTGATCCTGTGAGTGTGTTTAGTTAGTTCTGGTTGAGATAGATTAGGTGCATGTGCGGGCATCCATCAGATGTAGCATGCATGTACATGTGTGCCGTTGCATGATCCAGCTGCATAGGTGTTAGATAGGCTTAGATGTGGACAGTATTCAGCTAGGAAAGTTACTCGTGGCCTAAACTACTACTCCCTCCGTCTCATAATATAAGAGCGTTTTTGACACTACACTAGGTGTAGCTAGTAGGGAGGAATTAGTGGATCAGCAGTAGTACAGTACGTGTGCGTCTCTATTTAAAGGGCTTGTAATCAGTTGTATTCACATGAGAAGTAAGAAAAGGAAAAGGCACACGTGTGTGCATGCCACAAAAAAAGTCCCTGTGTGTTCTTTCTCTTCTTTGTGTGTGTATCTCCTGGGCAAACCCAACACGTTGTACGCTGGGGTGGTTCCAAATTGAAATACGCCTGGCTATGTTGATGAGGGAGGACATGTTCATTGCCATGTACGTTGAAGTGGTTGGATTTGTGCTGCATGCTTTTGGAATTTTTATATCACACTAGCTATGACTGCTTAATTTGTTGAAGCTCGTAAGTTGTATTTTGGCTGTGTTGCACCTACTTAGATCAGATTTTAACAACACAATAACTAAGCATATCATAATCGAGGACCCTCCACAAACTGGCCCTGTTGTAATAATCTAGTCCGCCAGGCTCTTCTTCGAGACAGGAGCACAATGTTGCTCTGTTCACTTTCTTTTCTGTCATCTTTGTATTTAAACCTTGTATGATGTCTTTTCCTGTAACCGTCAATGAAAAATTTAGGCCGGCGTAGGCGCACCATAGTGCCCGACAAAAAAAGTAGATAAGAACCTCGTGGCTGGGGAGCAGCAAGACTAACGCGTGTAGCACGGGTGTAACTTGCATAGCTCATCAGGAACACCCGTGAACTAGAAACCAAGCAAGCACACTGCACCGCACCACAAATGTTGAGTACCGAATCCTCCTCAGCCATCACTATGAGGGTGGAGTGGACACCATGGCAAACTCGATTTTGCCAAGAATGAGTACTTGTCAATTGGTCGAACAGGTTGGGTGTGTATAGCTACTCCAACACCTGAAGCAGAGTAAACAGCAAAGAACACCCAAAAACAGAGCAGACTGAGGTCTTGGCACTAGTATCCACTCATGGCCTATTCACCCACTCTGCCTCTCATCCTTTGTCTGCTGACTGTTATGCATAGCAAGTCAGGGGAGGCAACCAATTGTTCAGCATATGGCCTTCAACTCATGGCCTATGCGCCCTGATTATCATTACAACAAACTTGACCGATTCTTAAACAAATATGCAGGATTGTTAATACTAACAACCAACACCCGGTAACGATGTTATGAAATCTCTCTGTGCACTGAAATGCCATAGCAAAGTTATACTTGTTCAAATGAACACGGAAAATTCAGTTACATACAAAGTAGGAACCGATTGATCAGTTCGGTGGCTGGACAAGATGGGTGGAAGGAGCGAGGCACCATATCTTTGAGGGCAAACTCCTAGCCACAACCAAGCCTCGATACAGACACAATTAAAGCATGACCATCATCTCTAAGAGGCAGAAAAAAACACAGAGAGATGATGTATCAGATTGACAAAGGAGAAGAAACAGTAGGATGAAACAAGGTGGGGTTGGCATCGACCAGAGAGAGACTAGCTCATAAAGCACATGCATCAACTAGAAACTAAGCAAGCACACTGGATGGCACACCAGCTGAAACCACAATCTGAAATCACAAGGATATGATGTTCAGGGTGCCTTGTAATGCAGGGCATGTTCCAAAATGAGTGAAACAACATTTCATAGCGAATTTACATTGAAACTAAGCAAATTACAATACATCTCAAGGAAATTCTCTTTCAACAAATTTTATCTCGAATCTTGAAACAGGGAACGTTCTGTTTCAATAAAAAGTAAGCACACCAAAATATAAGACCAAGATAATCCGGAGGCTGGAAAAGTTGGCAGGAAGGAGCAAAGCACCATCTATCAGTGCAAACTTCTGCCGAGCACCAAGCCTTATTTATTACAAGCATAATCAAAGTGTTATCATCATCTCAGAGATTTAACAGAACGCAACTCTGTGAGATAATGAACTGAATGTTAACAAAGGGTAAATGGAATTAGGTGGCACAAGAAGCGTATTTGCGTAGCTCGATCTTACAGCTGGGAGAAACAGCAGTCCATCTGCATCTGTTATGACATGTATGTTGCTAGACATCTGCATGCAGCATTCCGTTGCTGTCCTCACAAAGCTATCCCAAATAACTCCACTTCATAGCCTGCAAACTTTGAAATTATGCAGGTGAGGGAGTTCAGCACAGAGCTATGCTACTTGTAGCTTGCCTTGGTTTTATCCCCAAAGAGGAAGGGATGATACAACACAGCAGAGTTAAGTATTTCCCTCAGTTATGAAACCAAGGTTATCAATCCAGTAGGACAAGCACGCAACACCTCGTTAGCAGTACCTGCACACAAACAATAAATCTTTGCACCCAACGCAAACGAGGGGTTGTCAATCCCTCGGCGGTAAATTGCAAGATTAAATTGTATGTGATAGATAGATAGATTAAAACAAAAATACAAAATAAAATAAATAAAGAAAAAGTGCAACAATATTTTTAGGGTTTTAGTAATTGATTTAGATAGACCCGGGGGCCATAGTTTTCACTAGAGGCTTCTCTCAAGAAAATAGCATACGGTGGGTAGACAAATTACTGTTGGGCAATTGATAGAAAAGCAAATAATCATGACGATATCCAAGGCAATGATCATGTATATAGGCATCACGTCCGAGACAAGTAGACCAACTCCTGCCAGCATCTACTACTATTACTCCACACATCAACCGCTATCCAGCATGCATCTAGTGTATTAAGTCCATAAAGAACGGAGTAACGCCTTAAGAACGATGATATGATGTAGACAAGATAAACTCACGTATGAATAAACCCCATCTTTCTATCCTTAATAGCAACGATACATACGTGTCATGTCCCTTTCTGTCACTGGGATTGAGCACCGCAAGATCAAACCCATTACAAAACACCTCTTCCCATGGCAAGATAAATCAATCTAGTTGGCCAAACCAAATCACTAGATCGGAGAAGAAATACGAGGCTATAATAATCATGCATAAAAGAGATCGAAGAAGACTCAAATAATATTCATGGATAATCTGATCATAAACTCACAATTCATCGGATCCCAAGAAACACACCGCAAAAAGTGATTACATCGGATAGAACTCCAAGAACATCAAGGAGAATATTGTATTGAAGATCAGAGAGAAGAAGCCATCTAGCTACTAACTATGGACCCGAAGGTCTGTGGTAAACTACTCATGCATCATCGGAAGGGCAGCAAGGTTGATGTAGAGCCTCTCCGTGATCGATTCCCCCTCCGGTGGAGTACCGGAGAAGGCCTCCAGATGGGATCTCTCGAGAACAGAAACTTGCGACGGCGGAAAAAGTATTTCGTGGACTACCCTGAGGGTTTCTGTTTTTTCCGGAATTTATAGTGGTGGAATTAGGTCAAACAGAGCTCTGTGGGCCCCACGAGGTACCAAGGCGCGCCTGCCCCCACCCCCCCCCCCCCAGGCGCGCCCTGGTGCCTCGTGGGCACCCCCTGGGGCTTCTGGCCTTCTCCCGAAGCTTCTAGTGTTTATCTTGTCCAGAAAAAAATATCCAAAATGTTTCGTGGCATTTGGACTTCGTTTGGTATTGATATTCTGTAAAACAAAAACAGGGCAGAAAACATCAACTGGCACTGGGCACTAAGTTAATAGGTTAGTCCCAAAAAATGATATATAATTGCTGTAAATGTATATAAAAACATTCAAGATTGATAATATAACAGCATGGAACAATCAAAAATTATAAATACGTTGGAGACGTATCAAGCTACAGACACATGCTTGTTCAGTCCTCACGTTAATGTAACAATGAAAAAGTTTCCACGAGAAATTAAAGAATACCACAAAGATCCATGCCGAAAGCTATCTCAAGAATCAAGGGCTAAAGTTATACATCACACAGTCTAGAAGAGAATACCTCAACAGAATAGCACGGCATACACAGTTTATATATATGTTCTATTAGCAACAATGCAATCAAACAAAAATCTGATGCTGAATACCTGATTAGCAAAATATGCAACTCATTATTCTTCCTTGTGACCATGAAAATAACCTTTCTCCGAACTATTTAAATCGTAACTTCTTATGTTCAAAATTAGACCAGAAATGTGAATTTGAGCATACACCTATTTAGTTTCCTTCCATAGGGGAAATCCTAGCAATACACATTAAATTTCACATACATTTAGGTGGAAATCAGGCTACCGCTAAAAATTCAGCAACTCAGTTCTGAAATCTCCATATGCAATACTGCAAAAAAACCTTCGTGTAGTAACGAAAGTAGCGACAGAAATAGAGAAAAACCTTCCATTTAGGTGTATCATGCCCGGCTATAGTAGGTTCCACGAAACAAACAAGAGATAAATATGGTCTATGATACTGGCGGCGGAAACTTGAACGTACCAGCTGCCTGCTGCGGAGTCCAAGCAGAAATTAGTTCTCAAGAAATAAATCCAAACGAGAATGTTGGACTACAATGGAAGGATTGTTGGGATGCCTGTCGACAGCACTCCTAAAGGCAGATTCAGCGCTGCCTTTTTCAGATTCGGTAGTACCATTGTAGAAATATGCGGACACCTTTTCAAGTGCAGGCAAGTGCTCAATGCCGGCTGGTCCGGCCTCGTTCTTCTTCCACACTTTGAAGCTGAAACTTAACCCAAGCCACTGGAGCATGGGCATCGCCCCAGCCTGGAAGGTCAGGTATGATGCGCTACTCAAGGCGAGTGTAAACCGCTTTAGAGCAGGGAAAGTTCCTCGTCCATAGATGACAATCATTTCTTTTGGGGGTCTTCGGACCTGAAAATCAAGGTGGGTGAGGGAGGGCAACTCCGCAACAATATCAACATCGTCCGTGAGCAGCTCCTCAATTCTGAGTCGCAACCAACGGAGGTTATGAAGTTCCCTCGTCCAGTTAGGGACCCTGGAAAACCAACAACCAAATGAGGCGTCGAGCCTTTGAAGGCTGCGGGGAGGAGACAAACCATCCATGCATCCTTGAGTAAATATGTGTAGCAACTCGAGGCTACAAAGTTTTTTCAAAGAAGAGCATAGAACATCCGTATGTCTCATACTTCTACCGGTGAGAGTTAGATTTCTCATATTGGTCAGCTCTCCAAGGCCCATGAAGTTATCTAGTGAGTTTACTGATAAATTAAACCCATCAAGAGATCTCAGGGATTTCATTTTGCCGATCCCATCAGGCAGCTCTCTACAATTTCCAATACTCAGATGCAACAAGTGTGGCAGATGAACTATATCTCATGGAACACTTCCACAGTTGCAAATATCCAATGTTTCTAATTGTTGGAGCCCTCTAATCTGTGTTGGTAGTAGCACTTCAACAAAAGTGTTATCAATCTGTACATGTCTTAGCTGATACAGTTCACTCATCCCAGTGAGGTTGATTGATGTGCGGTAATTCTTGATAAAAAGAACTCGGAGGAACTTGAATTTTGACAGAGGAGGCATATTCTTAGACCTTCCAAAGATCATAAAGGACCAAACCTGTGACAAACTAATCTTCCCGAGTAATAATGTTCCATCACTTGCATCATTCAAGCGAACAAACAGCCGACAGATCTTGTATTTCTGTGTTGTATTGTCTTGCGAATCATCCGCTACAGTGAGGAAATTCTCTTCTGCACACTTCACCAGGATAAGATCGAGCATCATATCGTGTACTTTGCATTCTGTAACCGACCCACTGTCATCAAATTCTACAGGTTGAACGAGGCTCCTATTGACAAGCTCATTGAAATAGTTTCTCACAATTTTCTCCATATCTTGTCCATTTTGTTTACTAACAAAACCTTCCGCCATCCATTGGCGTTCCAGATCAGACCTCTCTATTTTGTAGTCCTCCGGATACATACCAAGATATAACAGGCATGTCTTCAGATGACATGGAAGGTCTTTGTAGCTGAGGTTTAAGATTTCTCTCATCCTATCCAGTGTGAGTTTTGTCCCATGCATTGAGCCCAAAGATTTCCGTACATGTTCCCACTCCTCTTTGTTGGGACCATCACTCGCTAGCAAGCCTGCTATGCTAATAATTGCAAGGGGCAAGCCATCACATTTTTTGAGAATTTCAACTGAAACATCTCTGAGCTCGTCAGGGCAAGCGTCTTCTGAGCCAAATATCCTGCCAAAAAATAGCCCTCTTGAGTCTTCGTTGCTAAGGGACTTCATTTGTAAAATGTGATTACGACAAATGTTATCACAGCTTGGGGGGCAACATGCCATAGCAACTTGTTTATTTCTTGTGGTTACTATCAGTCTGCTGCCAAGATCATTTTCTGTGAAAGCACATTTAATATTTTCCCAGGATGCTACATCCCATTGATCATCAATTATTAGCAAGTACTTGCCAAACATACAGCATCAAGTTAAGATAAGTGCACAAAATTATCAAAAAAACTTACAAGGTTGAACCAGAGATGTTTAACTTCCTTCAATCAAATATTAGTTGTGGCTGAATAACAAAACAGACACATTAATTGGCCGGTGATTGGTCATACATTAAATTTATGGAAAAAAACATAATACATAAACCCAAAATATTTGACAACTTTTGTTTAAGAAATGTTGCTCACCCACGAGAAACTTAGTACACAAGCCAAACTTAAGTTGATTTTCTCATACATGTTATTAAGTGCAATTATTAGATGCATATTTTTAACATTTTTTTTTACTTTTTACTATTTATTAGGCTTATCTAATGATTTTCTTCCAAGTTTTTACTTGCGCAATATATTATATTCTCTTTTTGAGACTGAACTAGGCACGTACAATAAGTACCCTTAAGAAATCTTGCTATCAAAGACAATGACAAACAATAATACAAGGATCAGGAATATGCACCTCTTGGTCTTTAGAACTTCTCTGAGCTTGTCAATAAGATGTGAATCGCAAGCATGAATAGATGGCTCTACCCCAAGTTGGGATAGTAAACTACGGAGAAGATGTGGAATATTAGGTTTCTGAGACACTGGCACGAATGCATCAATGTCAAATTCACCCTTCAATCTACAGTATACCTCATTGGCAAGTGTTGTTTTGCCTAGACTTCCAAATCCCACAATTGATACCACCTTCAACTGCTTCTCCTCATCAATTAGCCAATCTACAAGCTCATTCTTTGGCCCCTCCATGCCAACAAGGTTAGCCGCCTTTTCATAGAGTGCTTTAACTCGTGGGTCAATGGCAACAACATTACTCGATGGCGGGATAATCTTATCAAGGGCATATCTTTTGTGGCGGTCACTTGCCTCTAGCACAAGTTTCTTGATCTCTCCAATCTGTCCAGAAATCTGGTGCCGAGCTCTTAAAGTTTTGAGACGTCGAATGATCTTGCAGACAAACCCGGAGTTCTTGTCTTTCTCCCCAACGTTTTGCATGAAGTCATCGATGATGTCCTCGATGTCATACGACAACTCCCTAGTGTGTTTCTCCAACTCATGGTTTGTGGATCTAGCTCGTCCACATCCGCGAGTCTCCGGAGAGCATCCTTCATACTGCCAAGCTCATCACGGATGAACTTCACTTCCTTGCGTAGATTCTTGAGCTTGGCGAACTCCTCCCCCATGAGGGTGGTCAGCTTTCCCAGGAGGGAGTTCATCGCGCTAGTAGAAGCGCTCACCATTATTCCAGCCATCTCTTGCTGGTCAACCTTTTTTGTCCTGGCTCCTAACTATGCTTGAGAGGTACCTCCAGTATGGGCATTACATAGGTCAGAGCTTTCTGAGTTGGATAACATGTTGGAATGAAGGAAATTTGTACACAAAGCATAAGAAGCCAATCCTATATATACTTGCACTGCTCATTCATTCCAAAGAATTCATTTGAAGCAATTAAAATGGAGGGAGATTAATCTTCACTTGCAGCCATTGCTCTACATCACAGCCCATCTCCCGAGCATGAGATATTTACCTTAGCGGCCGAGGGTTATCCTCCTTTTCTTAAAAATCAAAAAAATTCATTTGAAGCAATTAAAATGGAGGGAGATTAATCTTCACTTGCACTGCTCATTCATTCCAAAGAATTCATTTGAAGCAATTAAAATGGAGGGAGATTAATCTTCACTTGCAGCCATTGCTCTACATCACAGCCCATCTCCCGAGCATGAGATATTTACCTTAGCGGCCGAGGGTTATCCTCCTTTTCTTAAAAATCAAAAAAAATGAGATATTTACCTAGAAGTTGGAACAAGAGCTTAGAGTAGATCGAAAAGCCATCACTTACATCCATTGCTCTACATCAAAGCGCATCACCTGCCACACAGGAGCTTGTGCGGCCGTAGCGCCATGGCTGCTCCCTGTGGAAGTCTGCTAGAATATCTGTGATGATAATGCAGAATGGCTTGTTAACAAGCAAGCACGGGTTGATTATCAAATTTTGCTACTAGCCTACTAATTGACAGGAGTAAGAGTAATGGGGCAGGTAGAGAGGACATGGAATCGATTTAATTTTCACGCATTGCAGGAGCGGCCGATGCGTGCGAGACCAGTGAAATAAGCAAACAGATGGTAAATATGCGAAGATGCTGCTTATCTCACCTTGCGCTTCAGATGGACGTACGCCGGCCTTGTGCCTGCTCACCGCGCCACCGCTAGCTGTAGACCGCAGATCCGGCGGCCTGTTCAACGAATTTGGGAGCGAGGAGCGATGTGCAAAGGAAAACCAGGGGAGGCCGAGAGAAACTTGAGTTTTGAGTCACATGGAAAACAGTAGAGGAGGAGGTACTGTTCTGGATGGAGGAGACCTGACTTGGGGTCATGCGCTGCGCTACTCTATGAGCATCCTTAGTCCAGTGAGCCAGTGACTGTACTGTACTGACTACTGAGTCATAACTTCTCTTTATGTAAAAGCCCCCTTTTTCTACTGCCTACCACGATGATTCATTGCCATCGCTGCAGCTTGGGACATCCATTGCACACTGTTCTGTGCGCGCTCCAAAGAAAGAAATTTCATCAGGACTCATGCAGAACAATTTTTTTTCCCTTTTTCTTTACATATACTACTAAACTGACTTGAGGCACGACTGGCTCCTAGGCAAAAGTGAATCAAAATGTTGTTAAAGTCTCTCAAAAGGACAAGATTTTTCAAAAACAATACACAGATTTCACTCCCGAACACCACCGGAACAAAGAGCCTGGGTGAGATTAATCCTGACAGTTGTGCTACCACTAACCGCTAAATACTGTATGTTAACTTTGAAGGGCCTAATATGCAGAGCTGATGAAGAAAACACTATAGGTAAGGGCATTTCATAATCTCGAAGTGGGAAACAACAAGGTAGGTAGGAGGAACAGACTTGAGATGGGGTCAAGCGCAGCACTACTCAGTGAGTCATAAGGGCAACTCCAAGCACGACCCCAAACGGCCGTTTTGTCCGGATTTCGTCTGTTTGGGGTGGCAATGGGTGGCAAAACGGACATGCGCACCTGGCTTTTGTTGAAGGTGCCCAACGCAGCCGACCATCCCAAAACGTCACTTTCGGCCGCGCGCCCATGCCTGCGCCTCGCCCGCCCGCGAGCTCACGCTCTCGCCGCGCCGCATCAGTGCTTGCCGGGGTGCAGCAGCAGCAGCCGAGCTCGCCTGCGCCTCGCCCGCCCGCAAGCTCGCGCTCTCGCCGCGCCTCATCAGTGCTTGCCGGGGTGCAGCAGCAGCCGCCGAGCTCGCCCGCGCGCCCGCGCCTGCCCGCCCGCCCGCCCGGTCGCGCCGCGCTCGCCGGCACAAAGGCCGTGGTTGCGTCTGCCCACGCGCTCGACAGCCACCGCGCCCGCGAGCTCCGACCGGGATCCACCGCATAGTCCTCGTCCTCGCTCTGCTGGGAGTCGAACCCGCCACCACGCCCCCGCGTTCCCCCGTGCGCCGCGTCGCCGCGAACCCTGAGCGCCTCGCCGTCTCGCCACAACCCTGGGCGCCGAGCGCCGCGCCTCGCCGCAGCCGCCACGAGCGTCGAGCCGCGCCCGCTCGCCCCCGCCGCCCCGCCGCGGCCTGCCGCGCACGCCCACTCGCTCGCCCTCGCCGCCCCGCGCCTGCCTTGTCTGCCCGCGCGCGCCCGCACCTGGCCGCGCTCGCGCCCGCCCCGCCACGCTCGCCCTCGCCCACGCCGCGTGTAACACCCCGAGAATCATACTACAGTAATCTTCCCCTAATGGTGGTCATGTCATCATGATCACTATGCCAATCTGCCACTTGTCCAAAATCAAAACCAAATTCCAATTTGAATTGCATGTCAATTTTTTACTTCTTTTGTCATGCAATCAAAATAGTTCACAATTTGGCAAATATTCCCTAAGTATTTGTCATGATGCAACCAACTTCTTTTGGGTTACCAAATTGCCCCTGGAAATTTATTTAGTGGTCCAGCAACATTTAATTTGGCCTTTTCCATTTCTAAAAATGGTTAAGCAATTTAAATTGCTCTGAAACTTTTTGTGCAGCACCACAATATTGAGCTTGAATTATGTGCAAAGTCTCACATATAGTAAAGATCATTTGATAGCTCAACTAAATACAACAGAAGCTATATCTTTTTCAGAAAAGAAAAAGGCGAAAACCGCTTGTGCACCACGGCCCACTTGCTACAGTGGCAAAGCCCAGCCCACCAGAGCGCTTCTCCCTCCTCTCACCTGCTCCCGCACCGTGTCAACGCCGAGCACGTCCCCGACGCCGATGGAGCTCGTGTCGGCCATCCCGCTGTCGTGGTGATGGATAAGGAAGCCCCAGGAGCCCCCTGCTAACCGTAGCCCCACTCGCGCTCGCCCTCGCACCCCTTTTTTCCCTCCCGCTCTGGATCGAGCCGCGCCTGAGCATAGACGCAGCCACGTCGTCGTCGCCCTCGTGGCCACCGGCCACCGGCTGCTGCAAATTTATGTTCTGGAGGACCGCCGTCGAGTGCTGCGTCGTCTACGGGGATCCACTCGACCGCAGCCGCCCCGCATCGCCGCCATCGCCGTCTTCCCCACCCACGGTCGCCGTCGCCATTCTTGTCGATCCGCCCATCTCCGGCAAGCCTAGGCTCCCCTGAGCTTTTCCCGACCACACCGTGAGCTCCTCTTCCTCCCTGACCCCCCCCCCCCCCCCCCCCCCCCCCCCCCGTGCTCCTCCACGTGCCCCGTAGCCTTGGCTTGGTCGAGCTCCGGCCATTGCCGTCGTGGGAGCTCGTCATGGCTGCTGTTTCGGCCACCCCCGGTGTCAAACGCTCGCACCAGCGGGTGCGGCGCATCGCGCGCATGCAGTAGACGGCCTCCGCGGGGCAAATGGTCGCCGAAGGCGAGCCCGCGGTCGTCGCCGGCATTCTTTGCCTCGCTGTCGTTAGCCGCTGACGTGGCACAGCCCTGGGGCCGACCCTGGGCCACTGCCAGTGGGTCCCGTGGGCCCTGTTGACCAGTCAACGTTGACTGCTGACTGGGCAGTCAACGGGGCCCACTGTCAGCCATTGAGACCAGCTGCTGTGTACACTCCGTGTGTGCACGTAGCATTTTTAGTTAATTGATTTTTGAAATTAAATTAGTCCAGGAAATTCCAGAATATTGCTAAAACTTCGGAAATTCGTAGAAATTAAACCGTAGCTCGGATGAGAAAGTTTTCTATATGAAAGTTGATCAGAAAAATCTATCGAATCCGAATATGTCATCTGCATGCATGATAGATTCCTCTAAGTAGCTGAACCTGTAACCTCAGGCCTATTTCTGGCAAATGAATAGTGCATGTCCTCGGGTAATTAATTCCAAATTAAATCCTAAATTAACTAAAATTGTTTAGAGATGCATTAGGTCACCCCTGCATGGCATTTTGCCATGTCATGCTCTGTGCTTGCACTTGTATGCTGTGTATTTATTTGTTTCCTCCCCCTCTTCTCTCCGTTAGACCCCGCGACTGCCGTGGCCCCTGAGTACGACTACGTCGCAGACGCCCAGCCTTTCTCAGCAGAGCTTTCAGGCAAGCAAAACCCCCTTGATCATTCCTATATCGCCCATTCTTTCTCTCCCATGCTGGCATTAGATTTTGCTACTGTATTTGATTGCTCCTATTCTGATGCATAGCCTGTTTTTGTAACCTGTTATTGATATTTACCTGTTGTCCTATATGCTTAGTATAGGCTGGTTAGTGATCCATCAGAGGCCCCACATCCTTGTCCTTGTTGCCATGCTTTACTACCGATGTCTCGATCAACGTGATCGATGTGCAGGGACAGACACAGCACCGCACACCCCCTTAGTTGTACGACTCTGTAGAGCTACTATCGAGTGCCGAGGGTGATACCTCCTACCTCACTCCTGATGATATCTCTGTACCGTAGCTAGTCGGATGTGTGTTATCGAGGGTGATTCCTCCTTCACCACCTCCGATGATGCCTCTGTCGTGCAGCCCCTCAAGAGTGAACCCTTCGAGGGTGATTCCTCCAAGTTCACCTTGACGGTTACATCGAGTAGGAATCCAACGAGGGTGATTCCTCGGATTCCTTCTTGATGTTATGGACACACGGTTACCATGTTTTTACCTCAGTCCCTTGTTGAAGTCGGGTCGACCCCGAGGGGTACCCGCGAGAGATGTGAAGTCGGGTTGACCGTGAGGGTACCCGCGAGATAATTACGTGGCATGGCCGGACAGGCAGACCGCCCAGGAGAGGGATGCGCCTGGCCCTTGCCGTAAGTCCATGAGACGGGGCGACGGGATCACTGATCGTGAATCACTACTCGTCTCCGCGAGCTCCCAATACACTAAGAGTTTGGATATGTGGTCTGAGTAGGCCTCTGGCCTTTACGCACTAACCACCGCGCGGGTTAGCACTCGGCGTCATACGATTCTCCCAAAAGCTCTGTCAGATGTCCAGTTCAGCATTGCGGCACGGCTGGGCCGGCGCCATCCAGGAGAGAGGTGGTGCCTGGACTCGCCCTGCACGCAACGACCCGGAGTGCAAAGGGCGATGGGCCCAAGACCCCTGAGCGCTTACGATGTAGACCGTCGGGAACCTCTCTGCGGAGCGTAGGTAGGACTACAGCGTGTCGATCAGCCGAGGCCGGGCATGACCCCGAAAAGTGTGTCTGGCCAGAGTCAATCGAGCGTGTTGGGTAAGTTGGTGGACCCTTGCAGGGAAGTATATCTATTCGAATAGCCGTGTCCACGGTAACGGACGCTCGGAGAGTATCCCGATCTACTACAACTAAGAACTGGATACCTGTGTTACTTAATTAATATGTTACCTCCAGGATTGCTTTCTCGCAGGGTTTCGAGGAAGGATCTCCTGGCATTGCTACTACTACTTATTACTTTATGTTATGCTACTAATCTGCACTCTTCTAATGCTGCAAGACGTTGTAAGATGCTAGTCTTCGATAGGCCAGGCCTTCCCCTCTATTCTGGCAGTTCTGCAGTCCAGTCCACAGATACAGCCCCTTCATTTGATACCGAAGCATGATTAGCATAGTTCTGATGTAAGTCTTGCGAGTACTTTGGATGAGTACTCACGGTTGCTTTGCTACCTCTTTTTCCCCATACCCGACTACTGCGATCAGATGACGGAGTCCCGGAGCCAGCTGACCCATGACTACTACTACCCCGACGGAGCCTACTACTATGTGGAGACCGACGACCAGGGGTAGTTAGGAGGCTCCCAGGCAGGAGGCCCGCGCCTTTTCGATCTAGATGTCGTTGTTTTGCTCAGCCTTGTTAAGGCAAACTTGTCTAATTATATCTGTACTCAGATACTAATGCTTTCGCTGACTCTTGTGTAATTCGAGCTTATGTATTCGAGCCCTCGAGGACCCTGGCTTGTAATATAAAGCTTGTATTATTTTATTTTGTATCTAGAGTTGTGTTGTGATATCTTCCCGTGAGTCCCTGGGCTTGATCGTGCGCATTTGCGTGTATGATTAATGCACGGTCGGGTTGGGGGCATCACACCGCGCCTCGCTCGTGCTCGCCCTGCCCCGCCCGCGCCGCGCCATGCTCGCCCTCACCCACGCCGCGCCTCGCCGGGGCAGCAGTAGCTCGCGAGCTCGCGCCCGCGCCCGCCCAGCTCCGACCGTGCCGCAGCCCGCTCCTCGCCCGTCCCGCCTCGCCCCGCTGCGCCGCGCCCCAGCTCGCCCCCGCCCCCCGTGCCCTCGCGCCCGACCGGTGCCACGACCACCAGTGCCTGCGTGCGCTCGCCGGGTGCGGCCTGGCGCTCGCCGGGTGCGGCCTCGCCCTCGCCGGGGCCACGCTCGCCCCGCCCGCGCCGCGCCGGGCTCGCCGCCCTTGCCTGCGCCCACTGCTCCTGCCTCGCCAGAGCTCGTCGTGGAGGGCAGCAGCAGCACGAAGCGGGCATCCATGGCCGGCATGGGCGGGGAAAAAGAGAGAAAGGAGGAGAGAGAGGCGATTGGTGGGTTGATGGGCCCTTTTGTTTGGATGACAGGCGGGCCAGGCAGCACATGCAAGCAGACCGAGGCGGACGAGGAGGGGCCAGAGAACGTCTGTTTGTGTCCGCTTCGGCCCCAAATCGAACACAATTTTGGTCGGAGGATGCAGCAGAACGGACACAAAACGGACAAAAGTTGGGAATGGGGGTGCACGTTGGGTCTGAAAATTTGTCCGTTTGCTCCATACGGACGCTGGCGGCGATATTGGGGTCTGCGTTGGAGTTGCCCTAACTTCTCTTCTTTTCTTATGTTCAAGCACATGCGTGGCTGTATAGCTGCACTGCTGCGATGGTGATGGTTCGTCGTCGCCTTCATTTCAATCACTGCAGCTGAGCTGATGACACAGACAAGTGCACTCGATATTTACGATCAGGACGGATGAGGCAGGATGGGGGTGGAGAGGTCACATCGCCGACGAAGCAGAGGCCCACGCCAGCGCCACTGCCGCTGTTAGACGCGTGTGTCGTACAGGGGATGGAATCTCGTGGCGAGCTGGCATTCCGTCGAACAGCTACCGCGCGGGGCGGGCGGGGTGAAATCACTGTTTTGACCCTTTGTGTTAAAGAAATCCCGAACTGACCTCGATTGCAAAAAAAAATCGAATCTGACCTTTTTGGGTGACGCCAACATGCGTGGCGTTTGGGTTGCACGGGTGACGCCAGGGACCCTGGCGTCTGGTCCCTGGCCCGCACGACCCCCCTGACTCGTTGACCGGCTGACGTGGCAATGGGGCCAGACGCCAAGGACCATGGTGTTTGGCCAGACGCCGTAGACCCTGGCGTTTGGTCCTGGTAAGTGAATAACCCCAAGGGAATTGGGTGGGACCCACCCCAGTCACTCTCCACAATCCAGCCCGAGCTTGAAGCAGAATTTCTGGTCCCCCCCTCTCTCCCCTCCCTCAAGCCCCCCCCTCAAATCCTCCCCAAAAGATGGTTCCCTCACATCTTGTTGAGCATAGGGTTGTGGTTGATGCCTCCAATGCTTATCCCCAACCACCAACTAGTGAAGCAAGTGAGGTTGAGTTTTATGCCCCAAATGCTTCTAGCCAACCACCAAGTAGCCAAGCAAATGAAGTTGAGGTGATTGGTAGTGACAACGTAATTCAAGAGGACGGTGATGCTAATGATGATGAAGATGAGCTAGAGGAAGGGTTTCATGGTAATGATGTTGGTGGCTTGGATGCCTACATAGCGCAAAAGGACATGGATCGTGAGTTACCTTTTAGGCGTCTATATGGGTACGACTCGGATGACGAAGGTCCGGAGGAAGAATTGGATGAGGATGGATTCACGAAGGAGGAAAACCAAATTTACTTCGAGTTGACGGGCTTACAAAAAAGAACTCACTTGTTTCGAGATCTCATTGCTCTCCTCAATTGGAATACCTTGTCTTTTTCCAAATTGTCTGGCAACACGGTTTACAAAGTGCCACTCGACTGCATAAAAGCATATCATTGGACACCTCGCTCGCCAAAGATGCCTATCACGAGTGCACATATCGTTTGGGTTGAAGTCACGATCATGATCCACATAAGGCCTCCAGAAGACCTGCAACACGAGGAGCTAAATGTTAGGTACAAATTTCGGTCTTCACATAATTTTAGTTTGCATCTAGCAGCCAAAATGTAAGATTGAAGTGAACTTCACAAGGAGGTAAAGATAAATGGCTTGAAGTGAACTTCACAAGGATGTACCTGGTCAGCAGTCAATGTGTCCAGCTCGTTCACATAGCACTTGTATCGCACATGTGACTTTCCCGTGTACACCGTCGCCTGATCCCAATAGTGTGCAATTGTGGGGCGCCGATATGGATCAGCATCATGAAGCCCTTCATGTGGATGTGCGATTGGGTGCTGGGTGTCCTTTATCACGGGCCGTCCAACCGGAATCCGCTCCCACATCCACACGGATAGGCTCCAAACAAACCCCGCCAATGAGGAAGTATCATTCTTCCTGCAACACCCCTCGTCGAGCTGCAATTAAACATACATGTTAGATATGGAGGCGCATGACAAATGCAAGATAAATGGCTGAAAATATATGTTACCTGACGATACAAGTATGCTAGTGCCGCCGAACCCCAACTATACTGAGTATCCCAGTCACTGAGTCGCTCCAACCACATCCAGAGGGCTGCGTTCCCGGTTGAGTCTGAGAAGACTACCTTGGTTAGTACATACCAAAGATAGGCCCGTGCGAACTGCTGCACAACAACCTCATTGGCATCCTCAGGGCATCCTTGTCCTCTGACTTCTTTTAGCCAGGTTTGCTTCACTTTTGCGCTATCGGGCCTGCCTGCGAGAGGGGCGTCGGGCTCAACACCAATTAAAACAGCAACCCGAGCTCGCCAATTCACGGCGTGCACATGACCGGTAACAGGTTGTCCGTTGATAGGAAGGCCACTTATCATAGCCATGTCCTCTAGGGTCATCGTCATCTCCCCACAGGGAAGGTGGAAGGAATGTGTCTCGGTCCTCCAACGATCCACAAGTGCGGTGAGCGCCGCGTGGTTCACCGGCGGAGGGTGTCGCTTGAACTGCAACACAAATGGGAGAAGCCCCAGTCTCCGAATGTATGGCTCGTACCGCACGTCGTAAGGAAAGTCATCCGCACCATGACCCCTCATGCGCAAAGCAACTACAGGCTGCAAAAAAAATGAGCTCCGGATTAGTACAAAACACAAATGAAAAACACCGAAAAATATTTAGTCTTGCTTCTTACCTTCTGGTTCTCAATGGCCCGAGCACGATGATCCATGTCCAACTCCTGGATTAGTCCGTCGTACCAAGGTCCATGATCATCATCCGCCATCCTACCAAACAAATATGAACAAATGCATAATGAACTTCATGCCAAGAACATCTACATAATGCATCTCCGACATAATGCGTATCAAAGAGGCATCAACTAACTTGGCATAATCTGAATTTATTCTCAACATAATACATATAAAATAATATACATATCCAACATCAACATAATGCATTCTTGTTTGCATAGTTCAAAAGTAAATTCTCAAACAATATGGTGTCACATACAACCATCAAATTTCATCATCTCCTTTCCAAAAAAAATTATGCCTACAATAGCATGATCTACACATAGAGACATCTCCTTTATAAAAAAATTGTGCCAACAAAATAATGATCTACATGTATCATATTTTTTCTAAATAGACTTGCTTGCTAACATATGCATCATTTGCTAGCACATACACACATCATCTATAATCAAACAAATTATGAAACGCGCGTGGTACAGTTGGCAGGGGCCAGACGCCAGGGTCCCCGGCGTCTGGTACCAAACGCCACGGTCCTTGGCGTCTGGCCCCTTTGCCACGTCAGCCGGTCAACGAGTCAGGGGGGTCGTGCGGGCCAGGGACCAAACGCCAGGGTCCCTGGCGTCACCCGTGCAACCCAAACGCCACGCATGTTGGCGTCACCCAAAAAGGTCGGATTTGAATTTTTTTTGCAATACAGGTCAGTTCGGGAATTAGTTAGCACAAAGGGTCAAAACAGTGATTTCGTCCGGCGGGCGTGGACGCCGTCGCGGCGACCAGTGGTCTTGCCTCGTACGCTGCGTCGGGATGGGTTGAGCGGTGCTTGGAGAGACGCATGGGTGGTGGTGGGGAAGGCCCGGCGGACTGGAGGAGGGGTCATCGGCGGCCGCAGTGATCATCTTCTAATCATGCCAAGTCATCTTCATTTGCAGTGCTAAATCATCATTTGTTCATATCTCATTTCAAATTCCACTTTAAATCAAAAATTCAAGATGCAAGTCAAAATAAAAGTTGGTCAAATTTTAAAACAAAATAGTTCACAATGTTGCAAATAATCCCAAAGCTATTGCAAAAATAATAACAGCATTAATTGGATTCCACATTTGACCCCACCATTCAAAAACAGTGACTAAAACAGCCTATTTAATCCATTTCATTTAATCAAAATTAAGTGGGAAATCATCTTGGCACCAAACCTTTTTATGGCAGTGCTAAATATTGCCTTGTATTTATGTGGCTAAGTCACATGTTTTACAAAATTTAATTTGGGGCCTAACAATTTGCAAAACAGAAAGAAAAGGTAAAAGCAGAAAAAGAAAAGAATAAACGGAAACGCTGCACTGTGCGTTTGGGCTTAAGTCCAACAGTACCCCGCGGCCCAGCCCAGCCGGGTCTTCCCCTTCCTCCCGCGGGCCGACACACCGCCGAACGCCACGCGCAGCCCATCCCGCGGCACCCCGGCAAGGTTAAGCCCGCCCCGAGCCTCCTCGCTCTCTCCCCGCAAACCCTAGCCCCACATTTGCCCCTCGCCCTCTCTCTCCCGCGAAATCTGCGGCGCCCGAATGCAGCCGTCGCCGTCGCTGCTCGCTTCCGTGGACACTGCCGTCCTTGAGCGACGAGGCCGTGTCTGGAAGGACCGCCAGCGACCACTACATCCTCCCCTGTCAACGCTCGAGCCGGGAGCCACTACGTCGCCGGATCGCCGCCTTCTTCCACCTCCGGCCACCGCAGCGCCATCGTCGATCTTGTCACCGTCCCGCGCTCCCGTGCACCCAACGAGTCTTCGTGAGCTCCCTCGGTGAGCGTTGCACCGATTGCCCCTGCTTTCTCCTTGCCCCGCCGTCTTTAGCCATAGTTGCCGTCGCGCCCGAAGCTTCTCGCCGCCGGCCATGGCACCGCCGTGGCCACAGCACGCCAAACTGGCAACCGAGCTTCGTCTCGAGTTCCTGGAGCTCCCAGGTACCCAATGCCACCTCCAGCACCTCTTGCCGTGGCCCATACGCTCGGACTCGAGCTCGCCCGAGTCCGCCGCCATCTGCCGCCGCTGCTCCGGCCAGCTCCGGCCTCCCCCGCTCGAACCAGTACCACGGATCGACGCGCGACGCTGCACGCGTTCGTTCCCGCCCTTCCGCGCGTCGAATGGACGTCGGAGGCGCGTTTCCGACGCCCTCCCGAGGTGCGCCGCCGCGTACTGTGGTCGCCGGCGACATGTAGCCGGTGGGCTGACGTGTCCGGCCATTAGCGCCTGTTTGTAACGCTAATTGCCCCCTAATACCCACTGACAGTGGGCCCCAGTTACTGTAGCTGTTAAATTTAAAATAAACTAACCCCTAACTAACCTAATGTGCCACTGACACCCGGGGCCCACTCGCTAATTAACTCTGTTTAATAAATTAAAACACTAATTAACTTTCTGCGTATGACATGTAGGCCCCGGCACTGTTTAACTGGATAAGGTTGACCAGTCAGCCTGCTGACTCAGCACTGGGACCCACATGTCAGCCTCTGCTGACTGGGTGCTGACTGGGCAGTTGACTTAGTCAACTGGCCCCACCTGTCAGCCTTTGTGTGCACTTCTGTGTACACTCCACTGGGTGCACATAGCATTTTCCCATTTTAATTTTGAATTTGAATTAAATTCCAAAAAATGATTAAAACTTTGAAAAATCATATAAAATAAACCGTAACTCGGATGAAAATAATTTATATATGAAAAATGATCAGAAAAATCCAACGAATCCAAATATGACATCTGCACTCTTCTTAGAACCCTCTAAGTAGATGATCATGGAACTTTTTGCCCATTTCCGATAGATGAATAGTGCATGACCACCGGTAAATAATTCCAAATTAATTCCTAAAACATTTAAAATGTTAAGAGATGTAGTATATCACCCCTGCATGTCATTTAGGCGTGTCACGTATGGTGATTGCATTTGTATGCTTGTATTTATCTGTTTCTTCTCCCTCTTCTTCTACGGTAGACTCCGAGACCGCCGACGAACCGGGGATCAGCTACACCGTTGAAGATTCCTTTTTGCCTGCAGAGCAACCAGGCAAGCAAATCCCCTTGAGCATGCCTATATCACCTATTCTTTCTCCCTCCTTCTTGCATTAGAATTTGCTATTGTTTTTTATTGATCCTATTTTGATGCATAGCCTGATTTTGTAAACTGCTATTGATACTTTACCTGTTATCCTAAAAGCTTAGTATAGGTTGGATGGAAATCCATCTGTGGCCCCTCTTCGCCCCGCTTAGTTACCATTGCCCTGATCGATGTGATTGACGGGCTGAGACCAGCACATCACCACACAACCTCCTAAGTTGCTCGACTCTGCAGAGCTAATATCGAGTGCCGAGGGTGATACCTCCTACCTCACTCCTGATGATAGCTCTGTAGCATAGCTAGTAGGTTGTGGGTTACCGAGGGTGATTCCTCTTCCCCCACCTCCGGTGAAGCTTCTGTCGTGCAACCCCGCAAGGGTGAATACCATCGAGGGTGATTCCTCCAGGTTCACCTTGACGGATACATCAAGTGGGAATTCATCGTGGGTGATTCCTCGGATTCCCCTTTGATGTTACGGATACACGGGTACTTGACCTTTACATCAGCACTTTGTTGAAGTCGGGTCGACCCCGAGGGGCACCCGCGAGAGATACACATGAAAGTCGGGCGGGCCCGGAGAGCACCCGCGAGAGTTACTGTGGCGGCTGGCTGTTTAGCAGTACCACCCAGGTTGTGGTGGTAGCACCGGACTTGTCCCGATAGCCGTCACTAAAATTATTAATGCACTACGGATTTGGGTATTGATCTGAGTTGGCCACTGGCCTATACGCACTACCACCACGCGGGATAATGGTTTAATGGGGCCCTCGGCGCCGTATGTATCAGCCGAAAGCTCTGTCAGACGTCCAGTTCAACATTGCGGCCCGGCAGGATCGGCGCCATCCAGGAGAGAGGTGGTGCCTGGATCTAACCATGTGCGCAACGACCCGGAGTGCAAAGGGCGATGGGCCCAAGACCCCTGAGCACTTAGGATGTAGACTGGCGGGGACCTCTCTGCTGAGCTCTAGGTAGGGCTGCGGTGTGTCGATCAGCCGAGGCCGGGCATGACCCAGGAAAGTGTGTCCGTCCGGAGTTAATCGAGCGTGTTGGGTAACAGTAGTGCACCCCTGTAGGGAAGATTATCTATTCGAATAGCTGTGTCCACGGTAATAGGACGCTCAGTGTTGTATCCCGATCTTCTACAACTTGAACGGGATACATGTTAATTAATTGTAAGCTCCGGGATCGCTTCCTCGCAGGGAGTCGAGAAAGGATCTCTAGGCTTTACTACTACATGCTTGTTGCTTTACTACATGATAGTGATCTGCACTCTTCTAATGCTGCAAGACGCTGAAGATGCTAGTCTTTGATAGGCTAGGCCTTTCTCTCTATTCTGGCATTTCTGCAGTCTAGTCCACAGTTACAGCCATTCCCTTTGATACCGATGCATACTTAGCATAGTTCTGATGTAAGACTTGCGAGTACTTTTGATGAGTACTCACGGTTGCTTTGCTACCTCTTTTCCCCATACCCGATTGCTACGTCCAGATGATGGAGTCCTGAAGCCAGATGATCCCGCCGATGACTACTTCCCGGTGGAGCCTTCTACTACATGGAGATCGATGACCAGGAGTAGTTTAGGAGGCTCCCAGGCAGGAGGCCTGCGCCTTTTCGATCGGAATCGTTGTTTGTTTTTCGCCTTCTTAAGGCATCCTTGTTTAACTTTGTGTCAGTACTCAGATACTGTTGTTGCTTCCGCTAACGCTTGTATGCGATCTCCTGTATTCGAGCCCTCGAGGCCCCGGGCTTGTAATATAAAGCTTGTATTATTTTATTTTGTGTTTAGAGTTGTGCTATGATATCTTCTCGTGAGTCCTTAGGCTTGATCGTGTGCATTTGCGTGTATGATTAGTGCACGATTAAGTCGGGGGCATCACAAGTTGGTATCAGAGCCGACTGCCTGTAGGAACCCCCCTTCCAACTCCTTGGCCGAAGTTGAGTCTAGTCTCCAAAAACTGTCTTACTAACATGGCTGTGTGGCTTACGGGCCCACGTCGCCAATTGGTGGTATTAGGATCTTTTATTCCTCTTCCTTACTCTGGGACTCTGATCTCTCTTCTATTCGGGTTAACGATTTTACTGACTCTAACATTAGGTTCTCGTGATCACATCCACCCGGAGTTCTGAATTAACCCCCCTTCTTCGAGATGAGGGCCAGGTTCTGCTTCACAGTGTTCACGGACCGCAGGATCCTTTTATCGAGGGCACCCTGTTGGAAATATGCCCTAGAGACAATAATAAATTAGTTATTATTATATTTCCTTGTTCATGATAATCGTTTATTATCCATGCTATAATTGTATTGATTGGAAACTCAAATAGATGTGTGGGTACATAGACAACACTGTGTCCCTAGTAAGCCTCTAGTTGACTAGCTCGTTGATCAAAAGATGGTGAAGGTTTCCTAGCCATGGACATAAGATGTCATTTGATAACGGGATCACATCATTAGGAGAATGATGTGATGGACAAGACCCAAGCTATAAACGTAGCATATGATCGTGTCAGTTTATTGCTATTGTTTTCTGCATGTCAAGTATCTGTTCCTATGACCATGAGATCATACAACTCCCTGACATCGGAGGAGTACCTTGTGTGTATCAAACGTCGCAACGCAACTGGGTGACTATAAAGGTGCTCTACAGGTATCTCCGAGGATGTCTGTTGGGTTGGCATGGATCAAGACTGGGATTTGTTACTCCGTGTGACGGAGAGGTATCTCAGGGCCCACTCGGTAATACAACATCACAATGAGCCTTGGAAGCAATGTGACTAAAGTGTTAGCCACGAGATCTTGTATTACGGAACGAGTAAAGAGACTTGCCGGTAACGAGATTGAACTAGGTATAGAGATACCGACGATCGAATCTCGGGCAAGTAACATACCGAAGAACAAAGGGAACAGCATACGGGATTAACTGAATCCTTGACATAGAGGTTCGGCCGATAAAGATCTTCGTAGAATATGTAGGAGCCAATAAGGGCATCCAGGTCCTGCTATTGGTTATTGATCGTAGAGGTGTCTCGGTCATGTCTACATAGTTCTCGAACCCGCAGGGTCTACACACTTAACGTTTGGTGACGATTAGTATAGTTGAGTTATTTTGTTGGTGACCGAAGGTTGTTCGGAGTCCCGGATAAGATCCCGGACATGACGAGGATCTCCGGAAGAGTCCAGAGGTAAAGATTGATATATGTGATAATAGTGTTTTGATCTCCGGAAGGGTTCCGGAATTCACCGGAAGGGGTTCCGGGTGTTTACCGAAGTGTTCGAGTGCAGCAACACTTTATATGAGCCAAAGGGGTAAAGCCCACGAGGTATTGGAAAGTGCAAAAAGAAGTTTTGCTGCTACCTTAAGCGGTACTACCGCTGGTAAGGCAGTACTACCGCGTAAGCGGTACTACCGCTTGTGTGAAGCGGTACTACCGCTCAAGCGGTACTACCGCTCGTGAGCGGTACTACCGCTTGTACGCGGTACTGCTGGAATCCGAGTTGGACTCTTTCCGTGCGGGCCAAACCGACCTTGTGCAGGCAGAACCGACCTTGTGGAGGCTTTCTCTCCAAGTTTAGACCCCAGGGCTCAACATATAAATAGAGATGCAGGTCTAGCACACGGGACACATCAAGATTTCCCAAGCCGTGTGCCGGCAACCCTAACCCTCTAGTTCCTCCTGTCATAATCTCCGTAGTGCTTGGCGAAGCCCTGCAGAGATTGTTGCTCACCACCATCACCACACCGTCGTGCTGCCAGAACTCATCTACTACTTCATCATCGCTCGCTGGATCGAGGAGGTGAAGGCGTCATCAAGCCGTACGTGTGTTGAACGCGGAGGTGCCGTCCGTTCGGCACTAGTTCGTGATCGGATCGAGGGACGACTTGCGATTTGGATCGCGGAGACGTTCGACTACATCAACCGCGTTTCTTAACGCTTCCGCTTAGCGATCTACAAGGGTATGTAGAATCACTCTCCCTCTCGTAGATGCTCATCACCATGGATAGATCTTGTGTGTGCGTAGGAAAATTTTTTGTTTCCCATGCAACGTTCCCCAACACACCCTGCGTTGTTCCTTGCAGATTCCTCGCCCCAGTAGTTTTCTCCGACGTGATGTAGCCTTTGCTATGTCTCGTTGTTGTATCTCTCCACCGCGTGCTGCGAGCTGCCTAGTTTGTCTAGTTGCGAGTGTTTTCGAACTCGTACGATCCGTTTGTATCCAACTCCGTGTATAGATTTGTATGTCTTTAACGACTACTAATATGTATCTAATGCACTTCTTGTTCATTGCCCATCTTAAATCATCAATAACTCCTTACACATGCAGTTGTTCTTGCTAAACTGCCCCTGTTGATTTGGCAGGATGGCTGACGATCCTCCGCCTCCATCCTATATTGCCGCAATGATGCAGCAGTTTGAATTGAACCGTCAGCTCAATGAGAGTCTGGTGAACCGTTTGGAACGCAACGATGCTCGTCAGGAGCCTGGTCCGATATCACTTCAAGATTTCGTGCGCCTCAACGCGTCTGTTTTCCGCAACTCCACCAATCCTATGGATGCTGATGACTGGCTTCGTGACATCCTGTTTGAAATGAAATCAGCTAATGTTGCCCCTGACAATTACGTCACCTTTGCGGCATTTCACCTGAAGGATCCAGCTGCTCAATGGTGGGAAAGTCACAGGGGTATGCTGCCTACTGGAACTGTAACCACTTGGCAGGAATTTCAGTCAGCCTTTCGTGCACGTCACATTCCTCAAGGTCTGAAGGACCAGAAGAAGAAGGAGTTCCGCAAACTCACGCAGGGCAAAATGACTGTGGATGAATATCAGAGGAAATTTCTCGACTTATCCCGCTATGCTGAGGATGATGTCTGCACTGACGCTCGCAAGCAAGAGAAATTTCGTGAAGGAATGCGGCCTGATATAAAGCTCGCACTTGTTGCCCATGATTGCGCAGACTTTGCGACGATTGTCAGCCAAGCTTTCCGAGCTGAAACGGGTCTGAATGAGTACCAGGAGTCGCTCAAGCGCACTCGTGATGTTGGCTCATCCTTGGGTCAGCCTGCACAGAAACGTCAAGTCTGGATCCCGCACAATGTTCATCACCGACCTGCTCCAACACCTAGGTCGTCTTATGTTGCACCTCGTCTGCCTTCGCCGCCGAGACAGCTAACGATTCAGGGTGCACAGCCCAATGCCATCGCTCCTCCCCATAATGATGGTTTATGCCACAAGTGTGGATAGCCAGGACACTTTTCGATCAACTGTTGCCAGGATCAGCCTCAGAACACATCACGTCTTTCTGTTGGTCGCAGGAAGGGCCGTCGAAAACATCCTTCTAGGAACGCTGATGCCAGGCCACCTGCTAGTCAACTTATTCGTGTCAACTATGTCAAGATGGAAGAAGCTCGACAAGACACGAAAATTGTGATCGGTACCCTTCTAGTGAATTCAATCCCAGCTTCTGTCCTCTTTGATTCTGGAGCATCGCACTCCTTCATGTCCGAAAGCTTTGCGCGAAGCCATGATTACCTTTCGAGGAGATGTCCACCCCTTTAGTGATCCAGTCACCCGGGGCTAGATGGCAAACTACCATGGTAAGCCACGGTAACCACATTGTGATTGGACGATTGGTGTTCCCCGTTTCTCTCATTGCCCTCAAAACTGCCGACATAGACATCATTCTGGGTATGGACTGGTTAAAACCTCATAAAGCTTTGATTGACTGTGCCACTGAGACAGTCCAGCTCACACACCCTTCTGGCCAGACAATCAAATACTCAGCCCGAACTGTTCAGAATGCCGAGAGCCAGATATATACTCTGATTGCGTTGAATGCTTCACCTCTTGAAGGAATCGAGAATGTTCCAGTTGTTCGTGACTTTCAAGATGTCTTTCCGGAAGAACTTCCAGGAGTACCCCCTGCTAGAGCAGTTGAATTCGTCATCGACTTGAAAACGGGCACTACTCCCATTGCCAAGCGCCCATACAAGATGCCGCCGCATGAACTCCTTGAACTTAAGGAGGAAATCGACAAATCACTTCAAAAGGGTTTTATCCGCCCCAGTTCTTCTGCTTGGGGAGCACCTTCTCTCTTTGTCAAGAAGAAGGATGGTACGAATCAGTTGGTTCAAGATTATCGACCTATCAACCAAGCAACGATTCAGAACAAGTATCCGCTTCCCAGAATCAACGATCTATATGATCAACTTGCTGGTTCCTCAGTATTCTCTAAGCTTGATTTGAGATTTGGGATACCACCAGATCAGAGTTTGTGAAGAAGACATTCCGAAGACAGCCTTCGTTACTCGCTATGGTTCTTACGAGTACACCGTCATGTCTTTCGGCTTAACCAATGCTCCAGCAACATTCTCTCGACTGATGAACTACAACTTCATGGATTACCTCGACAAGTTCGTCGTGGTTTATCTGGATGATATCCTAGATTATTCGAAGAATGAAGAAGAACATGCCGAACATCTTCGGCTTGTACTGGAGAAGCTGCGTGAACATCAACTGTATGCCAAGTATTCCAAGTGCGAGTTCTGGTTATCTGAAGTGACATATCTTGGCCTCGTGATTTCCAAAGATGGCATTGCTGTTAACCCAGAACGAGTTCAGGCTATTCTAGAATGGACTCCACCGAAGAATGTCAAGCAAGTCAGGAGTTTTCTCGGACTCGCCAGCTATTGCCGCCGTTTTGTCGAGAACTTCTCCAAGATTGCCAAGCCTTTGACTGATTTGCTTCGCAAGGGCGTTAAGTTTGAGTGGACAGACAAATGTCAAGAAAGTTTTCAAACACTCAAAGACAAGCTGACATCTGCCCCAGTGCTTGCTCCTCCAGATTCTCGCAAGGACTTCGTGCTTTATTGCGACGCATCCCGTCAAGGATTAGGCTGTGTGCTAATGCAAGAGCGTAAAGTGATTGCTTATGGCTCTCGACAGTTGCTCCCGCATGAAGAGAACTATCCAGTACATGATCTAGAACTAGCTGCTGTCATCTATGCATTGAAGTTGTGGCGACATTACCTCCTTGGTAATCGTTGCGAGATCTATATTGACCATCAAAGTCTGAAGTACTTGTTCACCCAGCCATCTCTGAACCTCCGTCAACAAAGATGGATGGAGGCGATTACTGACTATGATTTGGGTATTTCTTATACCCCTGGCAAGGCTAACGTAATGGCTGATGCCTTGAGCCATAAATCCTATTGTTGTGAACTTGAGGTTCAGCTACAACAACCACTCATGTATGAAGAGCTTCGAAAGCTGAACCTCGAGATAGTTCCTCAAGGTTATCTAAATACCTTGGTTGTTGAACCAGATCTCGAGCACAACATCAAGACAAGGCAGAAGTATGATTCCGAAGTTGAGAAGATCAAGAGATATCTCTCCAAACGAAATTCATCGTTCTTCACTGTTGATGATGATGGTGCCTTGTTCTTCAGAGGCCGCCTAGTAGTCCCCAGAAAGCACAATCTGGACTCGCGTTCGGATGTCATGAAAGAAGCACATGACACACCTTTGTCTATTCATCCGGGTAGTACCAAGATGTACCAAGACATTCGTCAGCGATACTAGTGGCCTGATATGAAGCGAGATATTGCTCGTTATGTTGCTGAGTGTGACATTTGCCGTCGCATCAAAGCAAAACACCAAAGACCTGCTGGAACTCTGCAACCACTTGATATTCCTGAATGGAAATGGGACAAAATTGAAATGGATTTCATTACTGGATTTCCCAGATCACAGAAGGGTCATGATGCTATTTTTGCCGTCATTGACCGATTCTCCAAGGTTGCTCATTTCCTGCCAGTCAAGGAGACAATCACTGCTAGTCAGTTAGCAGACTTGTATGTTTCCAGAATTGTGTCACTCCACGGTGTTCCGTTGGAGATCAGTTCCGACCGTGGTGGCCTCTTTACCTCAAGGTTCTGGGAAAGTTTCCAACAAGCTATGGGAACTCATCTGTTCTTTAGCACCGCTTTTCACCCCCAGTCCCAGGGTCAAGTTGAACGAGTCAACCAAGTGCTACAAGATATGCTACGCGCATGTGTCATCTCCTTTGGCATGAAATGGGAGGAATCTCTCCCGTATGCTGAATTCTCTTACAACAATAGCTATCAAGCTAGTCTGAAGATGGCACCATTTGAAGTTCTTTATGGACGTAAGTGCCGAACCCCTCTGAATTGGTCAGAAACTGGGGAACGACCACTCTTCGGTCCGGACATTATCCAACATGCTGAAGAGCAAGTCCGTATCGTTCGTGAACATCTGAAAACTGCTCAGTCTCGTCAGAAGAGCAATTATGACCGTAAACACAAGGTAATGGTTTATCAACTTGGCGAACAGGCATACCTTCGTGTTACCCCGATGAAGGGCACTCACCGTTTCGGAATCAAGGGCAAGTTAGCTCCTCGCTACATTGGCCCATTCCGTATTCTCGCAAGACGTGGAGAAGTGGCATATCAGTTGGAACTACCACCGAACCTTTCTCAGGTTCACGATGTTTTCCATATGTCGCAACTCCGCCGCTGCTTCAAGGATCCGATCCGAGCAGTGGATCATGAAGTGCTTGAATTGCAGGATGACCTGTCTTATAAGGAACATCCGATCCGTATTCTTGATCAAGCTGAACATCAAACCCGTCAGAAGTCAATCAAGTTTTTAAAGGTTCAGTGGTCGAATCATTCTGAAGATGAAGCCACTTGGGAACGCGAGGATCGTCTTCGTGAAGAATACCCCGACCTTTTCCCTTCTACCTCCTGAATTCACGGGACGAGAATTTCTTTTAGAGGAGGAGAATTGTTACACCCCCTTGCAATATGCTACAGTGATCATCTTCTAATCATGCCAAATCATCTTCATTTGCAGTGCTAAATCATCATTTGTTCATATCTCTTTTCAAATTCCACTTTAAACCAAAAATTCAAAATGCAAGTCAAAATAAAAGTTGATCAAATTTTAAAACAAAATAGTTCACAATGTTGCAAATAATCCCAAAGCTATTGCAAAAATAATAACAGCATTAATTGGATTCCACATTTGACCCCAACATCCAAAAACAGTGGCTAAAACTGCCTATTTAATCCATTTCATTTAATCAAAATTAAGTGTGAAATCATCTTGGCACCAAACCTTTTTATGGCAGTGCTAAATATTGCCTTGTATTTATGTGGCTAAGTAACATGTTTTACAAAATTTAATTTGGGGCCTAACAATTTGCAAAATAGAAAGAAAAGGTAAAAGCAAAAAAAGAAAAGAATAGACGGAAACGCTGCACTATGCGTTTGGGCTTAAGTCCAACAGTACCCCGCGACCCAGCCCAGCCGGGTCTTCCCCTTCCACCCACGCGCTGTCGGGCGCGCGCGCCGACACGCCGCCCATCCCAGGCGCCCCGGCGAGGTTAAGCCCGCCCCGAGCCTCCTCGCTCTCTCCCCGCAAACCCTAGCCCCACACTTGCCCCCTCGCCCTCTCTCTCGCTCGAAATCGGCGGCGCCCGAACGCAGCCGTCGCCATCGCTACTCGCTTCCGTGGCCACTGCCGTCCCCGAGCGACGAGGCCGTGTCTGGAAGGACCGCCAGCGACCACTACATCCTCCCCTGTCAACGCTCGAGCCGGGAGCCACTACGTCGCCGGATCGCCGCCTTCTTCCACCTCCGGCCACTGCAGCGCCATCGTCGATCTCGTCCCCGTCCCGCGCTCCCGTGCACCCAACGAGCCTTCGTGAGCTCCCTCGGTGAGCGTTGCACCGATTGCCCCTGCTTTCTCCTTGCCCCGCCGTCTTTAGCCCTAGTTGTCGTCGCGCCCGAAGCTTCTCGCCGCCGGCCATGGCACCTCCGTGGCCACAGCACGCCAAGCTCGCAACCGAGATTCGTCTCGAGTTCCTGGAGCTCCCAGGTACCCAACGCAGCCTCCAGCACATCTTGTCGTGCCCCATACGCTCGGACTCGAGCTCGCCCGAGTCCGCTGCCGTCTGCCGCCGCTGCTCCGGCCAGCTCCGGTCTCCCCCGCTCGAACCAGTACCACAGTTCGACGCGCGACGCTGCGCGCGTTCGATCCTGCCCTTCCGCGCGTCGAATGGACGTCGGAGGCGCGTTTCCGACGCCCTCCCGAGGTGCGCCGCCGCGTACTGTGGTCGCCGACGACATGTCGCCGGTGGGCTGACGTGTCCGGCCATTAGCGCCTGATTATAACGCTAATTTCCCCCTAATACTCACTGACAGTGGGCCCCAGTTACTGTAGTTGTTAAATTTAAAATAAACTAACCCCTAATTTAGTTAACCCCTAATTAACTAGCCTAATGTGCCACTGACACCCGGGGCCCACCCGCTAATTAACTATGTTTAATAAATTAAAACACTAATTAACTTTCTGCGTATGACATGTGGGCCCCGGCACTGTCTAACTGGATAAGGTTGACTAGTCAGCCTGCTGACTCAGCACTGCGACCCACATGTCAGCCTCTGCTGACTGGGTGCTAAGTGGGCAGTTGACTTAGTCAACTGGCCCCACCTGTCAGCCTCTGTGTGCACTTCTGTGTACACTCCACTGGGTGCACATAGCATTTTCCCATTTTAATTTTGAATTTAAATTAAATTCCATAAGATGATTAAAACTTTGAAAAATCATATAAAATAAACCGTAACTCGGATGAAAATAATTTATATATGAAAAATAATCAGAAAAATCCAACGAATCAGAATATAACATCTGCACACATGTTAGAACCCTCTAAGTACATGATCATGGAACTTTTTGCCCGTTTCTAGTAGATGAATAGTGCATGACCTCTGGTAAATAATTCCAAATTAATTCCTAAAACATTTAAAATATTCAGAGATGCAGTATATCACCCCTGCATGTCATTTAGGCGTGTCACGTATGGTGATTGCATTTTTATGCTTGTATTTATCTGTTTCTTCTCCCTCTGCTTCTCCGGTAGACTCCGAGACCGCCGATGAACCGGGGATCGGCTACACCGTTGAAGATTCCTTTTTGCCTGCAGAGCAACCAGGCAAGCAAACCCACTTGAGCATGCCTATATCACCTATTCTTTCTCCCTCCTACTTGCATTAGAATTTGCTACTGTTTTTGATTGATCCTATTCTGATGCATAGCCTGATTTTGTAAACTGCTATTGATACTTTACCTGTTATCCTAAAAGCTTAGTATAGGTTGGATGGAAATCCATCTGTGGCCCCTCTTCCTTGTCCTAGTTGCCCTGCTTAGTTACCATTGCCCTGATCGATGTGATCGACGGCTTGAGACCAGCACATCACCACACAACCTCCTAAGTTGCTCGACTCTGCAGAGCTAATATCGAGTGCCGAGGGTGATACCTCCTACCTCACTCCTGATGATAACTCTGTAGCATAGCTAGTCGGTTGTGGGTTACCGAGGGTGATTCCTCTTCCCCCACCTCCAATGAAGCTTCTGTCGTGCAACCCCGCAAGGGTGAATACCATCGAGGGTGATTCCTCCAGGTTCACCTTGACGGATACATCAAGTGGGAATTCATCGAGGGTGATTCCTCGGATTCCCCTTTGATGTTACGGACACACGGATACTTGACCTTTACATCAGTCCTTTGTTGAAGTCGGGTCGACCCTGAGGGGTACCCGCGAGAGATACACATGAAACTCGGGCGGGCCCGGAGAGCACCCGCGAGAGTTACTGTGGCGGCTGGCTGTTTAGTAGTACCACCCAGGTTGTGGTGGTAGCTCCGAACTTGTCCCGACAGCCGTCACTAAAATTATTAATGCACTAACGGATTTGGGTATTGATCTGAGTTGGCCACTGGCCTATACGCACTACCACCACGCGGGATAATGGTTTAATGGGGCCCTCGGCGCCATATGTATCAGCCGAAAGCTTTGTCAGACGTCCAGTTCAACATTGCGGCACAGCAGGATTGGTGCCATCCAGGAGAGAGGTGGTGCCTGGATCTAACCATGTGCGCAACGACCCGGAGTGTAAAGGGCGATGGGCCCAAGACCCCTGAGCACTTAGGATGTAGACCGGCGGGGACCTCTCTGCTGAGCTCTAGGTAGGGCTGCGGTGTGTCGATCAGCCGAGGCCGGGCATGACCCTGGAAAGTGTGTCCGGCCGGAGTTAATCGAGCGTGTTGGGTAACAGTAGTGCACCCCTGCAGGGAAGATTATTTATTCGAATAGCCGTGTCCACGGTAACAGGACGCTCAGTGTTGTATCCCGATCTTCTACAACTTGAACGGAATACATCTTATATCTTATATTTATTAATTTGAGGCACCTTTCAAGATCTCTCATTAATCCACATCATCAAAATTAATTACACCGTTGGGTTGTAGAATTTACGTTTAGGGTAGAAGGAAAACGCAGATGGTCCCGTCCCACAAAAAAGGCATCTGACACGTCAAACGTTTTTTTAGTGGTATACAAACAAATAAAGTCTCCATCTGTTGATTCTCAACAACAACAAAAAAAAAGTCTCCATCTGTTCCCTCAAAATAAAAAGGACTGTTCCCTCAAAAATAAAAGGATTGGCTCACGTGCAGGTTCAAAAAAAGGGACAGCCTCACATACGTAACACATATGGTCCCGTCCCACAAAAAAAGAAAAAAGCAACTATCCGGTGACTCAAAATAAAAAGGAAAGTCTCACGTGAAAGAAAAAAGGGAAAGCCTCCATCCATAACACGTCCAACGGAAAAAGGGAAAGAAATCCACATGACCCGGCTGATTACCCATAGAAGCCTCCATCAATAAAATATTCTGCCGATTAAAATCAGCGTGAACTCCTCTACATGGCCGCTATCTCCTTTTCCGCTTCAATCCTGCTATCCTATATAGTATGTCTATGCATGTCCTTGAAATTTAAAAAAAATCGTCTATGCATATCTTTAATTTGGCCTCATAAAGAATAGAAAATTATACCATTAAAATATCTTTAAAACACCTTAGTTACTACAGTAACCAAAAAAATCTGGATGTATCATTTGCCACAAAGATCTCATATAAACACATGATTATGTATGTGATATATATATATATATATATATATATATATATATATGTGTGTGTGTGTGTGTGTGTGTGTGTGTGTGTGTGTGTGTGTGTGTGTGTGTGTGTGTAGTAGGAATAGAAAGAATTAAAAACAAAAGGCACAATCATAAAAGAAATTATTTAAGATTTCTTTTGGTACGCACAACTTATATCCGAATAATCTATCACACAGTTCCCGGCCACGCTATTACTCATAAAAGAATTTTTTTAAGAATCAACTTAAAATCCGAATATTGTATGGCTCTTAAAGGTATGAGAAATTAGAAATCTCTTATATATATTATTTGCTACAGTATCACGTAGAAACCGTGCATGTCCATTGTTCCCGAGGGAGGACTTCTTCGTAAATGGTGTACACATATAAATCTAATCCACGAATAGGTTTTAAGATCAAATTCTATTGTACTTCTGTGGCAAAAATGAAGGTATATGTTTTTATGGGTAGTGAAAGGAAAGGAAATTATATGCTACAGTAGGGCACTTTATCATATACCTATTAGAGACTTATATGTCATGAATACATGATACATGCAACAACTTTTGAATTTGTAACCATTTTGTCTACCAATATAATAATAACATATTCATATTATCGTCCAACATTTATATCCAGTACCAACTTTGTCATATTATTATTAGAAGTGCTAGCCCGTGCAGATGCACGGCTTGATGACTAGTGTTAATTAATTGTAAGCTCCGGGATTGTTTCCTCGCAGGGAGTCGAGGAAGAATCTCTAGGCTTTGCTACTACATGCTTGTTGCTTTACTACATGATACTGATCTGCATTCTTCTAATACTGCAAGACGCTGAAGATGCTAGTCTTCGATAGGCTAGGCTTTTCTCTCTATTCTGGCATTTCTGCAGTCTAGTCCACAGTTACAACCATTCCCTTTGATACCGATGCATACTTAGCATAGTTCTGATGTAAGACTTGCGAGTACTTTGGATGAGTACTCACGGTTGCTTTGCTACCTCTTTTCCCCATACCCGATTGCTACGTCCAGATGATGGAGTCCCGAAGCCAGATGATCCCGCCGATGACTACTTCCCGGTGGAGCCTTCTACTACATGGAGATCGACGACCAGGAGTAGTTTAGGAGGCTCCCAGGCAGGAGGCCTGCGCCTTTTTGATCGGAGTCGTTGTTTGTTTTTCGCCTTCTTAAGGCATCCTTGTTTAACTTTGTGTCTGTACTCAGATACTGTTGTTGCTTCTGCTAACGCTTGTATGCGATCTCTTGTATTCGATCCCTCGAGGCCCCGGGCTTGTAATATAAAGCTTGTATTATTTTATTTTGTGTTTAGAATTATGCTGTGATATCTTCCCGTGAGTCCTTAGGCTTGATCGTATGCATTTGCGTGTATGATTAGTGCACGATTAAGTCGGGCGCATCACGGCGGCGACGAGCAAGAACGCAAAGGCTGAGGCGGGGGGAGAAACATACGGTTTCCGATCTTTCGGTGCTTTTGATGTTTTCTCTGTTATTTTCAATTATTTGTGGAACTTTTTACTTTAATAAAATATACAATCTTTTGGTAAGACTAGCAAAAGGGCCATGCGTTGCAACGGGAGAAAAAAGAAATCATAATCTCCAATAGCTATAACCAAATTTTGTTCACATCTCATCGCATGATTTTGAAAATTTGTTCACAAATACAAGAAAATGTACCATTTTTTAAATTTATTCACAAATTGAAACAATGTTCACATTTTCGAAAAAATATTGTGCTTGTCAACAAACTTGGTAATTCAAAGAATTATTCTGAATTTCAAGAAACGTTTTTAAAAAACATACTATAATATTTCGATCTACCTCACAGTTAATTCCTCAAAATTCACGCGGGTATATAGTCACAAAGACTCTGAAACATTACTGTTTAACTACATACCTTCGATCATTCGTGAACATTTTTACAAATTTGGGAATATTTATTTTTGAATCAGCGAACAATTCGAGAATAGACAAACATTTTAAAAAAAAATTGGTGATTTTTTTTTTTTTGAAATGCAAGAACATTTTTTGAATCAGCAAACATTTTACGAATCAAGAAACTCTTTTGTAATTCATGAACTTTTTCAAAAATTTTAGGACATTTTTTAAAATTCATGCACATTTTTTAAATCGCAAACATTTTGTTCAATTTTATTAACAATTTTTACTATAAAGATTTTTTTTCAAAATCATGGACTTTTTTGATTTGACGAACATTTTTGTTCAAAATTGCAAAATATATTTGAATATGTGAACATTTTAAAAAAAATTCTGAGCATTTTTTGTATTCACTAACATTTAATGTTTTCTGAACATTTTATTTCAAAATTCTCAGTTTTTTTAATATCAGAAGTTTTTTGAAGTCCCAAATTATTTAAAGTAGAAAAAAACAAAAACGGAAAAGAAAAACAAAAATTAAAAAATGAAATTAAAAAACAGGCCGGCCCAAATAGACGTGTTGCGTATTCTCCTGCGCATAGAGCGCAGTATAGGAGGTCCTTACTGCGTGGGCCGGCCCAGGCGGAGGATTCCCTGCAAAATGTTTTTTGTCACTTATAGATGGCATTGGTGGGTAATATTTTGCAACTTTAGGGGCAATTTTAATGACGTACCGCCAGAAGCACTATTTGCTTTATTATTAGGTAGAGATTTCTAGTATATTTCTTTTTTTTTCTAATTTCGAAATTTGATGTTATGCACAGACATCGTGGTGACAATCGTGTCGTCCCAAAACTTTCGGCGGGGATGGGCTTGGGATGCAAGTTGCATGATATTGATAGCTGAGGGACCATTCACTCGCATATTGATACAAGACTCTCTCGAAACAGGCTTCCGCCCCGCTTTATATATAAAGCACAAATCACAAATACAAGGCCGAATGATACATGATGATGAGGAAGCCCTCAACAAAAACAGAACTTCGAACAAAACGGACAACATACATCGGCCGGGACACAACTATGCTGCCGAGCAAAAATATAGGAGAGCCTAAGGACAACACGGCGGTGACTAACAACTCCTGGGCTCCCTCGCCAACGCCCTCAAGAGGGGAAACGGCGCAACACGTCATCATCTCCGCGTCCGACGGAAAGGACAAAGATTTTCACCCAGAACACTGACATGTGAAGCAAACCTGTGACGACGTCCTCAAGAGGAGAGCGACACCCACGGGCGTCGTCGTCGTTGACACCGAAGCGCAGAACTTTCGCCTAGTTGCAACCACCAGCCATACAGGAGCTAAGCCGGACACCGCAATGCATCCAGGAACATCCAGAACCAGAACTGGGCATCTCCTCTGCCTCGACGAAGAAGACACCAGAGCCTCCCAACGCAGCACACCTCGCCGTCCACAAGACCGATACTTGCAGCCACCACCACTACCCAGTGACCCAGCGGAAAGCCAACCGAGTAGCCTGCCACCCGAGGCCGCCGCCCCTGCATCCCTCTCTGAACCACTCCGTAACGCCACAACACGCACATGCCGCCACCAGGAGGGGTAGCAGTCAGTCACCTCCCCGGCAACCCGCCGAGTCCCACCACATAGCCGGCCAGAGGGGGGCCATAGCCGGGCAGCCCCGCCGCCACAGCTGCCAAGTGACCAAGCAATAGGCCGTCGGAATAGAGAAAGCTCAGCCAGGGCAGGGGTGCCGCTCACCCCTGCACCGGTCCCAAGCCGCTCGCCTTCTGCCAGCATCACCTCAGAAGGGAAAGCGGCGGCCAATGCCCCGTCAGATCTGGCCACTCCAGATCCGGACGAGGAGCCACCCGAAACCGGCAGCTCCGGTTGGGTAGCCATGGCAGCACCAGCCATGACCACCTCCACGCCTCCACACTAGCGCCAGCCCCCACCTTAACCAACCAATGGCCGCCATCGCACCAACCATCTTTGTGCATGCGCCCGCAGAGAGGGAAGGAGCCCCGACAGCCGTCGGACGCCGGCACCCATCTCGCCAGACACAACGGCGCCGACCCACCATCACCAGCCGCTGCTACCGCCGAAGACACCGCAGCACCTGCCGGTCTGCATCGTCCCTAGCCGGCACCACCACCTGCACCCTAGCGCCTGCCCGGGGCGAGGTCCAGGACGTCACCAAAGAAATAGGGAGCGCGCCCCACCAAGAAGCCGCCGGCCCTGTTGCCGAATCCATTGGCCATCGCCGCCGGGAGGGAGCCACCCGCAGTCGCCGGAGGCCCAGATCCGGACCCCAGTCGCCACCACGGGGCACAGCTGCCGCGCTGCCAAGCACCCTCCCCATCGCTGCCACACCGCAGCACGCCGCCGACCGGAGAAAGCGCCACCACGCTGTTGGAAATATGCCCTAGAGGCAATAATAAAATGGTTATTATTATATTTCCTTGTTCATGATAATCGTTTATTATCCATGCTATAATTGTATTGGTTGGAAACACAAATACATGTGTGGATACGTAGACAACAACATGTCCCTAGTGAGCCTCTACCAGACTAGCTCGTTGACCAAAGATGGCCATGGTTTCCTGGTCATCGGCATGAGTTGTCATTTGATAACGGGATCACATCATTAGGAGAATGATGTGATGGACAAGACCCAAACTATGAACGTAGCATATGATCGTGTCAAGTTTATTGCTATCATTCGCATGTCAAGTATCTGTTCCTATGACCATGAGATCATGCAACTCACTGACACCGGAGGAGTACCTTGTGTGTATCAAACGTCACAACGTAACTGGGTGACTATAAAGATGCTCTACAGGTATCTCCGAGGGTGTCTGTTGAGTTGGCATGGATCAAGACTGGGAATTTGTCACTCCGTATGACGGAAAGGTATCTCAGGGCCCACTCGGTAATACAACATCACAAGAAGCTTGCAAGCAATGTGACTAAAGAGTTAGCCACGGGATCTTGTATTACGGAACGAGTAAAGAGACTTGCCGGTAACGAGATTGAACTAGGTATGGAGATACCGACGATCGAATCTCGGGCGAGTAACATACCGATGGACAAAGGGAACTGCATACGGGATTGACTGAATCCTTGACATCGAGGTTCGACCGATAAAGATCTTCGTTGAATATGTAGGAACCAATATGGGCATCCAGGTCCCGCTATTGGTTATTGACCGGAGAGGAGTCTCGGTCATGTCTGCATATTCCCGAACCCGTAGGGTCTCACGCTTAACGTTCGGTAGCGCTAGGGTAGTATTGAGATATTAATAGTGGAAAGTCCGAAGGTTGTTCGGAGTCTCGGATGGGATCCGGGACATCACGAGGAGCTCCGGAATAGTCCGGAGGTAAAGATTCATATATGGAAAGTTGTTATCGGGGTTCCGGAAAAAGTTCGAGTTTTTTCGGTATTGTACCGGGAAGGTTCTAGAAGGTTCCGAAGTGGGGCCCACCCCTCACAACCCTGTTCTAGGCGCACCAAGATCCTCCCTTAAAAGGAATAGTATCATATCCCAAAGGGATAAGATCAGGATCGCTAAAAAGGGGGGATAGCGATCGGTGGGGAAGGAAAGGTGGGATTTCCTTCCTCCCCCTTTGGCCAACGACCCTAGGGCCTTGGAGGGCAAGCCACCAGCCCCCTCCACGCCTATATAAAGGTGGGGAGGCATTGGGGGCAGCGACGCTTGGACCCTTGCCAGTTACCTCTCCCAACTCCTCCCATGTTTCACCGGTACGCGCTTGGCGAAGCCCTGCCGGAATTCCGCTGCCACCACCACCACCATACCGTCGTGTTGGTCCCAATCTCATCTACCCCCTCTCTCTCGCTTGCTGGATCAAGAAGGAGAGGACGCCGCCGAGCCGCACGTGTGCTAAACTCGGAGGTGCCGTCCGTTCGGCACTTGATCGGGAGTTCGCGGGACGGATCGTGATTGGATCGCGAAGACGTTCGACTACATCAACCGCGTTTCTTAAACGCTTCCGCTTAGCGATCTACAAGGGTATGTAGATGCAATCTCTCCGCTCGTAGATGTTCATCTCCTAGATCGATCTTGGTGTGCGTAGGAATTTTTTTGTTTCCCATGCAAGGTTCCCCAACAGTGGTATCAGAGCTAGGTCTTTGCGTAGATGACATCACGAGTAGAGCACAAAGGAGTTTGTGGGCGTTGATATTCAGATTGCTTCCTTCCTTGGTCTTTTCTTGATTCAGCGGTATTGTGGGATGAAGCGGCCCGGACCAACTTTACATGTCCACGTACATGTGACCGGTTCCATCGACTGACATGCGACTTTGTTGCATAAGATGGCTGGAGGGTGTCTGTCTCTCCCACCTTAGTTGAATCGGATTCGACGAAGGCGGTCCTTGTAGAAGGTTAAATAGCAACTTGCATATCACCGTTGTGGTTTTGCGTAGGTAAGAATCGTTCTTGCTAGATACCCATAGCAGCCACGTAAAACATGCAACAACAAATTAGAGGACGTCTAACTTGTTTTTGCAGGGTATGTTGTGATATGATATGGCCAAAGACATGATGAAATATATTTGATGTATGAGATGATCATATTTTGTAATAGTTTATCTCGGCTTGCATGTCGATGAATACGGCAACCGGCAGGAGCCATAGGGTTGTCTCTAATTATTGTATGACCTGCGTGTCAATCATTAAGCGCTATGTAATGCTTTACTTTATCGCTAAACGGTAGCAATAGTAGTAGAAGCATGGTTGGCGTGACAACCCCGATGGCGACGCGATGATGGAGATCATGATGATGGAGATCATGGTGTCATGCCGGTGACGATGGAGATCATGCTGGTGCTTTGGAGATGAAGATCAAAAGCACAAGTTCATGGCCATATCATGTCACTTATGATTTGCATGTTATGTTAATCTTTTTATGCATCTTATATTGCTTAGGACGACGGTAGCATTATAAGGTGATCCCTCTCTAAAATTTCAAGATAAAATTGTGTTCTCCCCAAGTGTGCACCGTTACGAAAGTTCGTCGTTTCAAAGCATCACGTGATGATCGGGTGTGATAGACTCTACGTTCACATACAACGGGTGCAAGCCAGTTTTGCACATGCGGAACACTTGGGTTAAACTTGACGAGCCTAGCATGTACAGACATGGCCTCGGAACACAAGAGACCGAAAGGTCGAACATGAGTCATATAGTAGATATGATCAACATGGAGATGTTCACCATTGAAACCACCTCATCTCACGTGATGATCGGACTTGGGTTGGTGAATTTGGATCATGTTACACTCGGACGACCGGAGGGATGTCCATTTGAGTGGGAGTTTTTAAGTAAACTAAACTCATTATCTTGAACAATAGTCTAAGTTGTCTTTGCAAATTTATGGTGTAGATCAATGGCTCGCGCAGTAGCTTCCCTGAATTTCAATGCGTTCCTAGAGAAAGCCAAGCTGAAAGATGATGGAAGTAACTTTGTAGACTGGGCCCGTAATCTGAGGATTATCCTCACGGCTGCCCAAAAGGCTTATGTCCTTGATGCACCGCTTGGTGAGCAACCCCCTCCAGCGTCTGTGGACGTTATGAACGCCTGACAGGCGCGTGTTGATGACTACTCAATAGTTCAGTGCGCCATATTGTATGGCTTAGAACCGGGACTTCAAAGGCGTTTTGAACGTCATGGAGCATATGAGATGTTCCAGGAGTTGAAGTTTTATTTTGAGAAGAATGCCCGGATCGAGAGGTATGAGACCTCCGATAAGTTCTATGCTTGCAAGATGGAGGAGAACGGGTCTGTCAGTGAACACATACTCAAAATGTCTGGTTATTACAACCGTCTGGCTAAGTTGGGAGTTGTGCTCCCGCCAGAGGCGATCACTGACAGAGTTCTTCAATCGCTACCACCTAGCTACAAGAGCTTTGTGTTGAACTATAACATGCAAGGGATGAACAAGTCAGTCGCCGAGCTGTTTGCGATGCTGAAAGTCGCTGAGTCAGACATCCAGAAGGAGCATCAAGTGTTGATGGTCAATAAAACCACTAGTTTCAAGAAGAACGGCAAGGGCAAGAAGGGAAACTCCAAGAAGAGTGGCAAAGTAGTTGCCCCTCCCGTGAAGAAACCCAAGGCTGGGCCCAAGCCGGAAACTGAGTGCTTCTATTGCAAGGGAACTGGCCACTGGAAGCGGAATTGCCCCAAGTATCTGGCCCACAAGAAGGGGGCCAACGCCAAACAAGGTATATATGATATACATGTTATTGATGTGTACCTTACCAACTCTCGTTGTAGTGCCTGGGTATTTGATACCGGTGCGGTTGCTCACATTTGCAACTCAAAGCAGGAACTGCGGAATAGACAGAGGCTGGCGAAGGACGAAGTAACGATGCGCGTGGGAAATGGTTCCAAGGTTGATGTGATCGCCGTCGGCATGCTCGCTCTTCGATTACCATCGGGATTAGTGATGAACCTGAATAATTGTTATTTAGTGCCTGCGTTGAGCATGAACATTATATCTGGATCTTGTTTAATGCGAGACGGTTACTCATTTAAATCAGAGAATAATGATTGTTCTATTTATATGGGTAATATCTTTTATGGTCATGCACCCATTGTGAGGGGTTTATTCTTATTGAATCTCGATAGTGATGATACACATGTTCATAACATTGATGCCAAAAGATGTAGAGTTGATAATGATAGTACCACTTTCTTGTGGCACTGCCGCTTAGGTCATATTGGTGTAAAATGCATGAAGAAACTCCATGCTGATGGACTTTTCGAGTCACTTGATTTTGAATCACTTGACACATGCGAACCATGCCTCATGGGCAAGATGAGTAAGACCCCGTTCTCCGGAACAATGGAACGGGCAAGTGACTTGTTGGAAATCATACATACTGATGTGTGCGGTCCGATGAGCATTGAGGCGCGCGGTGGATATCGTTATTTTCTCACCTTCACCGACGATTTGAGTAGATATGGGTATATTTACTTAATGAAACACAAGTCTGAAACGTTTGAAAAGTTCAAGCAATTTCA
The DNA here is from genome assembly GCA_039707655.1 of Elymus sibiricus. Lineage (NCBI taxonomy): Eukaryota > Viridiplantae > Streptophyta > Magnoliopsida > Poales > Poaceae > Elymus > Elymus sibiricus. The sequence continues at coordinate 34,921,514 of CM077674.1, forward strand.
GAGTGAAGTTGAGAATCATCGTAAAAAGAAAATCAAATTCCTACGATCTGATCGAGGGGGGAGAATATCTGAGTTATGAGTTTGGCAGTCACTTAAGACAATGTGGAATTGTTTCACAGTTGACGCCACCTGGAACACCACAGCGTAATGGTGTGTCCGAACGTCGTAATCGAACCTTATTGGATATGGTGTGTTCTATGATGTCTCTTGCCGATCTACCACTATCATTTTGGGGTTATGCGTTAGAGACAGCTGCATTCACTTTAAATAGGGCACCATCTAAGTCCGTTGAGACGACACCGTATGAACTATGGTTTGGCAAGAAACCAAAGTTGTCGTTTCTTAAAGTTTGGGGATGTGATGCTTATGTCAAAAGGCTTCAGCCAGAAAAGCTTGAACCCAAAGAGGACAAATGCGTCTTCATATGTCGATGTACTAAAGTATGGGTCTTTTTAGTACCCCTTACTTGTGCACGGGCAGTTGTAGCCGTACCACGGCAAGCCTCGCCGGGGAATAGCTAGGAGTAATCACGAGACTAAGATACCAAGGAGACGTTCAAGTCAACGATCAGACCAGAAGACAGAAGGCCAAAGGGTTGCGGAGACTCGGCAAGACCCTTGCCGGCAAGGCCTCGCACCCGGCAAGACCCGATCCCGGCAAGCCCCGGGCCCGGCAAGGATTCGGTCCCGGCAAGCCCCGGGCCCGGCAAGGATTCAGCCCCGGCAAGGCTCTGCACAGTGCAGCGCTATCGCTCCAGTGCAGCGGCCAGCCTTGTCGTTTAGGGCTTGTCCTCATGGTGACGTGGTGCGATGCTGGCCACGAGATGCTTAAGCGGTGCTGATGGGATGGCTGCTTTTGCCCATCCCCTGTAAAGCTTTTCCAAGCCCAAGACGCTGAGGGACACCTCGACGGACACCTCACGGTGCATTTAATGAGCTTGTCCTAAGCCGTCAGGGTTAGGTATGATAACATTGTAGCTACTTTCCACCTCATGCCTTATCTCGTACGCCACTGTGGTAGCCCCTTTGACTCATATAAAAGGAGGACCGAGGTGTACCGATGGTGGGGGATGGCACTTCTGGGAGATAGCACTTCCGAGGGCCCATTCTGCATGCGCAGCTACCGAGTACTGTAGCTCCCAGAACTTGGCCAAGAACATCCACAATAATACAATCAAAGCAGGAGTAGGGTTTTACGCATCCGTGCGGCTCGAACCTGGGTAAATTCCCCCATGTGCTGTTCGTTAGATCTGCTCTTTGTGCAATCCTCTCCCCTTGCCGAACCGTAAAGGGATCTCCTTGATCCCATAGGTGTTCGTTTCCCATGACATCTTTGGCGCGCCAGGTAGGGGGATCGAGGTTGTGCGAACCTGATCTAGCGATCAGCGCGTCAGATCTTCGATCATCTTCACCACCATGGCTCCCAAGAAAAAGGGTTTCATGGCGGTTGGTCCATCTGCATCCGTCGTGCCTGATGCTGCGCGCACAGGCGACGGGGTAGACGCGGGTGGAGGAGGTGGAGGCTCCGAGCTTCCACGGCGTTCCGGCGATCCGAGCCGGACGAGCAACAGGTCCAAGGATGGAGCTGCGCAACCTGCGGGTGGTGCAGCGACTTCCAAGGATGGAGCGGCGCCTTCCAGGACGAATACGCCGGCGCATGCACCGCGACCTTCTCAGGACGCGCGTGACGTGCGGCCTCAAGACGTTGGTGGTTCTAGGCGTCCGCATGGGAAGACCCCTGCGCATCACTCCCAGGGTGCGCAGGGCCAAGATCCGCGCCAGCGCGCTGGTGGAAGCCGCGCGCGGGTGCAGAGTCGTGATGATGCTCCTTCTAACCCTATTAGGAGTTTGAACACCTCACGTTCTTCACACCTATCGCCGCCGCCTACGCCGGCAGAGGCGTTGGCGCGAGCTCAGCTGCTCCTAGACTTCCCTCCCGCCGCGGAGAAGCTAGACGAGTGGCGAGCCGCTATCCAGAGCCTCATCGGCCTAGCCAACAACGACGTACCGCAGCAGGGTGAACCCTCGTGGCTGCAGTCGTCTAGACTGGTGCGTGGCGATGGAGAGAAGACCGGAGTTGGAACGACTACGTTGCGTTCCCCTCCGCTGCATCAAGAGCGGTCATTAACTCGACGGACCAGCGCCCGTGAGGATGATTCCACGGTGTCATCTGATCCGCGGGTTCGCCGCGATCAATGTCACGTTCTTCGGGAACGGAAGAAGGAGGATGCTCGAACCACCATCGAGCGCCGAAGGGAAGCGCGTCGCCAGTCCGACAAGCGCGCTGGGACCGTTGTTGACGAGCCCGCGCCAGGGTACCCTGGCTGCCTACCTTACGAGGTGGGTTGCCCAGCGTTTACTCGTGAGTTGCGGCAAGTCCAGTGGCCCAGCTCCCGCTCCTTCAAGCCGGAAGTACTGGAGAAGTACGACGGCAAGACTCATCCGTCCGAGTTCTTGAGCATCTACACCATCGCGGTGCAGGCTGCCGGGGCTCGTGACGATAAGGTGCTGGCCAACTACTTTCCGTTAGAGCTGAAGCCCAACGTGAGATCGTGGTTGATGCACCTGCCTGAGAATTCCATCTCTTCTTGGGCCGACCTGTGCCATCAGTTTGTTGGCGCCTTCACCGGCGGCCATCAAGCTCCTGGCCAGGAGAGTGATCTGCACATCATTCCCCAGAAGGAGGGCGAAACTTTGCGCAAGTATATCCAGAGGTTCAGCCGCATCCAGCACAACATTCCTGACGTTCAACCCGCCGCCGTCATCAGCGCCTTTCATCAGAATGTGCGCAATCATAAGATGCGGGAGGAGCTGGCGATGAACAAAGTCAGAGATGTCGCCGAGCTCTACGCTTTGGCCGACAAGTGTGCTCGGGCAGAAGAAGGAAGGAGGCTCCCCGGCGAGAACGCTGGCGCTGGAGTCGACTCCGATAGCGAAGACGCTCCTGCCCCGGCAAAGAAGGGGCGGCAGAAGAACAAGAAGCGCAAGGGCAAGGCCGTACTTGCCGTCGAAGGTTCCGGCAACCCCGGCACCGCCAAGAAGTCCAAGACCGACGACCCCGGCAAGGAGATTGCCGGGTGTGCGGCGTGTCAGGCCTTGGCGGCTGCCGACAAGCTAGAAGGATCCGGCAAGCAGTACTGCAAGATCCACCGCACCAAGGGCCATGATCTCCAAGACTGCCGGCAAGTTGAGGAGCTTGCCGAGAACCAGCGCGCCGAGTACGAAAGGCGCGACAAGGAAAGAGCCCAAGATGGTACCGGAGGGTCTGGTAGGAAGCGCGGTCGAGGAGGTCGCCGCGGCAAGCCCAGGCAGCAGCAAGAGAAGCCTGCCCGGGGCCGCGCCAAAGAGCAAGGAGATGATGATGATGATGCAGAGGGCGACGAGTCCAGCGAACACGAGTTCCAGAAGGCTACAGAGGCCATGTGCGTCGACGGGGGCGCTTTGTTGCATTACTCTCACCGCCAGCTCAAGCAGTGGGCGCGCGAGATTAATGCGGCAGAGCCATCCCTCGATGCCCGGAAGCCACTGAAGTGGTCCCACACGCCTATCATTTTTGATGCCGAGGATCACCCTGATCGCACAACTGCGGTCGGGTGTTTGCCGTTGTTGGTTTCACCAACGATCCGCAACCTCCAGGTGACGAAAATGTTAGTTGACGGTGGGGCCGGCCTGAACCTGATCTCGCCCGATGTGATCCAGAGGCTGCAAATTCCCGACGAAGATCTCGAGGAAACAGGCTCTTTCCAAGGGGTCAATCCGGGAAGGAACCAGCCGAAGGGCAAAATCACGCTGCCAGTAACATTCGGCAGCGAGCTGAACTTCAGGACGGAGAAGGTTGTCTTCGACGTCGCCAAGATTCCGTTGCCGTACAATGGAATCCTTGGCCGCCCAGCGCTGGCTAAGTTCATGGCGGCCTCGCACTACGCCTACAACGTCTTGAAGATGCCCGGTCCAATGAGCGTCATCACTGTCCACTCCGACAAGAAAGACGCGCTCATTTGCACTGACAAGCTTTACTGGGAAGCAGTTGTAGCGTCCGCCGCCAAGGAGCATGCTCCTGCCGCTCAAGATCCCGGCAAGAAGAAGAAGCCCGGCAAGGCCTCTGGTACAAACTCCGGCAAGCGCGCCTTTCCAGAGTGCTGCGCTACCGTCGAGGATGTACCGGAGAGCTCTGCCGGCCAGACCAAGAAATCCAACGCTGCTCCGCCTAAGACCAAGAAGGTGCCCGCCAAGGAGGACGGGACGGGAGGACCTTTCACCATAAGTTCCACCCTTGATGACAAATAGGAAAGCGCGCTCGTTGCCTTCCTGCGGGCGAATGTCGATGTGTTTGCATGGCAACCATCTAACATCCCCGGTGTTCCCAGGGAGGTAATTGAGCACCACCTAGCTGTCTGTCCTCACGCGCGGCCCGTCAAACAAAAGGTGCGGAAGCAAGCTTTGGAGCGGCAAGAATTTATTGCAGAAGAGATTAAGAAGCTTGAGGCGGCAGGCCTGGTTAGAGGAGTCCTCCATCCTACATGGTTGGCCAATCCAGTTGTTGTGCGCAAGGCGAATGGTAAATGGAGGCTATGTATTGACTTTACAGATATCAATAAAGCCTGTCCAAAAGATCCCTTTCCCTTGCCGCGCATCGACCAGATAGTGGATTCCACTGCCGGCTGCGATCTGCTGTCATTCCTTGACGCATACTCAGGCTATCACCAGATCTTCATGGCGAAAGAAGACGAAGAGAAGACCGCATTTATCACCCCGTGTGGCACCTATTGCTTCTTGCGTATGCCTTTCGGGTTGAAAGGGTGCTGGTTGGACCTTCGCAAGAGCTGTCCAGATTGGTTTCGGGGCCTAGCTGCATAGAAATATGGAAGCTTACATGGATGACATAGTGGTCAAAACCAAGGACAAAGCAACGCTCATTCAAGATCTGGAGGAGACATTTGCAAATCTGCGCAGGATCAATTTGAAGCTCAATCCAGAGAAGTGCGTGTTTGGCGTCCCATCCGGCAAGCTTCTCGGGTTCTTTGTATCTCAGCGTGGAATTGAAGCCAATCCCGACAAGATCAAAGCAATTGAGAAGATTGAGGCGCCAAGACGAGTCAAGGATGTGTGCCGCCTCGCCGGCTGCGTCGCTGCTTTGAGTAGGTTCATCTCAAAGTCTGCTGAGCGCGCCCTGCCGTTTTTCAAAATTTTGAAGAAGGCAGGTCCAATGAAATGGACTCCAGAAGCGGAGGCAGCGCTGCAGGATTTGAAGAGGTACCTCTCCTCTCCGCCAACACTAGTCGCACCTAGGCCACAAGAGCCATTACTGCTATATCTAGCGGCAACGAATCAAGTGGTTAGTGCTGCGCTGGTGGCAGAGAGAGAAGCAGAGGAGGATGCAGCGGCAACGGCAGGCCTGCCAAGCGACTTGCTGAGGCCAGCCCCGGCAGAGTCTGGTGCCGACAAGGAAAGATCCGCGCAGTCAAGTCAAGCAGTGCAGAAGAAGAAGATGGTGCAGCGCCCAGTCTATTTCGTCAGCTCCCTGTTGCAGGGGGCTAGGTCGAGATATTCTGGTGTGGAGAAGTTGCTCTTCGGCCTTCTCATGGCCTCGAGGAAGCTGCGCCATTACTTCCAAGCACATGAGATCACCGTCGTCACTCGCTTTCCGCTGCAACGGATTCTCCGGAATCCAGAAGCAACCGGCAGGATTGTGGAGTGGGCGTTGGAGCTGTCATGCTTTGGTCTCAAGTTCGAAAGTTCTTCAACTATCCAGAGCAGAGCCCTGGCAGAGTTCATTGCAGAATGGACCCCAACGCCAGACGACGAAGTTCAAGAATCAGCGATTCCCGGCAAGGAATCAGATCAAGCATGGGTCATGTACTTTGATGGAGCCTTTTCGCTGCAAGGCGCCAGTGCCGGCGTGCTGCTTGTCGCACCCACCGGAGAGCACCTCAAGTACGTCATCCAGATGCATTTTCCCCGGGAGAGATCGACCAACAACACGGCAGAGTATGAAGGACTGCTTGCCGGTCTCAGGATCGCGGCAGACCTTGGGATCAAGAAGCTCATCGCCAGAGGTGACTCCTAGCTCGTCGTGAGGCAAGTCAACAAAGATTATCAGAGCCCGTTGATGGAAGCTTACGTCGATGAAGTGAGGAAGCTGGAGAAGCGCTTTGACGGTCTTCAGACAGAGCATGTTCCTCGATCAGAGAACAGCATTGCCGACGACCTGTCGAAGCGTGCCGCACTCAAGCTACCTGTGGAACCAGGGACTTTTGTGCTCTTCTTGACTCAACCATCCGTGTCGCCATCGACAAGGCCTGATAAGAGAAGAAAGTTAAGTACCGGCGAGTATTTCCCGGCAGGGCTTCCCGAAGCCCCCGGCAAGAATCTTGCCGAGAACGACACGGTTGCCGGTGAGCAGCGGCTTCGCGCAGAACCTCAGGTTCTTGCCGCCGAAGCAAGCGCCCCTGCTGCCGAAGAAATACCAGTTGTCGGTGAGTAGCTGCTCCGCCAAGAACCTCAGGTTCTTGCCGTAGAAGCAAATGCTCCCGCAGCTGAAGAGTCACCTTTAGTCCTTGTCGTCGAGCCACAGGCTCCGGCATGGGCACAGCAAATAGTCCATTTCCTTCAGACAGGAGAACTCCCTGAGGAGCAGGAAGAAGCTGAGAAAGTAGCCCGTCAGTCAAGTATGTACCAGTTCGTCGACGACGTCCTGTACAGAAAGAGACCCAACGGTGTGAAATTGAAGTGCATTCCTCGGGAGGATGGACTAGAGCTGTTGGCAAAGATTCATGGGGGCATATGTGGATCCCACATAGGCTCAAGAGCCCTTGTCGGCAAGGCATTCCGGCAAGGATTCTTCTGGCCTACTGCTCTCCAGGATGCAACTGCACTAGTAACCAAGTGTGAAGCGTGCCAGTTTCATTCGAAGCAACTTCATCAGCCAGCTCAAGCTCTCCAGACGATCCCTCTCTCCTGGCCCTTCTCGGTCTGGGGGCTCGACATACTGGGTCCTCTCCCCCGCGCTGCCGGGGGCTTCGAGTACTTGTACGTTGCTATCGAGAAGTTCACGAAGTGGCCAGAAGTGGAAGCAGTGAGGAGGGTGACAACACAGTCAGCAGTCAAGTTCTTCAAGGGGATTGTGTGCCGTTTTGGTGTGCCGAACAGGATCATCACCGACAACGGTACGCAGTTCACTAGTCGCACCTTCATGCAGTACGTCCAAGACCTTGGCGGCAAGATTTGTTTTGCCTCTGTTGCTCAACCAAGAAGCAATGGCCAAGCGGAGAGGGCAAACGCTGAAGTGCTGCGGGGTCTCCGGACCAGAACTTTCGACAAGCTGCACAAGCATGGGAGACGCTGGATTGATGAGCTGCCGGCGGTTCTTTGGTCGATCAGGACGACGCCAAATCGAGCCACCAGCCAGACACCCTTCGCTCTGGTTTACGGAGCGGAAGCAGTTCTCCCCACGGAACTCATATACGGGTCACCTCGAGTGCTCGCTTATGATGAGCTTGAGCAAGAGCAGCTGCGGCAAGATGACGCGCTGCTCCTTGAGGAGAACCGTCTTCGGGCTGCTGTGCGAGCCGCTCGCTACCAGCAAGCTTTGCGCCGCTACCATAGCCGCAAGGTTCACGCCCGGAGTCTTGAGGAAGGCGACCTTGTTCTTCGGCGCGTTCAGTCGGCCAAGAATTCCAACAAGTTGACGCCGAAGTGGGAAGGCCCTTACCGGGTAGTGCGAGTCACCAGGCCTGGCGCTGTCCGCCTGGAGACCGAAGAGGGCTTGCCAGTGAGCAACTCCTGGAATATCGAGCACCTTCGCAAGTTCTACCCGTAAGGCGCAGTTGTTCGGGTTTCTTGCTGTGATAGCGATACGGCCAGCAGGCTGCTGACGACCCGAATCCAGCGCTCGCGGCAGCGTAACGCTCCGGCAAGATCCCGGCAACGCCATTCTGTACAAGTGTTGCCGATGGCATGTAATCCTTTGTACAGAGTAGGCACATCCCTGTGCATATTTTATAGGATCTGTGTGCTTTACGTTTCTTGTTGATTTCATGTCATTCTATATGCATTTATTATCTGAGATATGTATCTCACTCGATCCTGGTAAGAGCTAACGAACCGTCAAGGTTCCATACCTTTATTTTCTCTTCTTTCTTTTTCAAGAGACAGAAGATTCCCTCGCGCGCAAGTTTGCCGGGGGGGGAAGGAGAATGGTGGTATGGATACCAGACGACGTTCAAGGTTGGCGCCTTGCCGGAAGAAAAAGAACAGCGACGAAAAGCAGAGCTAAGTTGCTAAACCCCTTAAGCAGATTTTGATTTTTGTAAGGCTGTATTCCCTTGAACGATTTCGGCTTTGTATGGAAAACCTGCACGCGATGGAATCTTGTCGTGATCGGCTGCGCCCTTACTCTGTTTCGAGTCCGCTCAACAGTCTAGGTGGCCGCGCTGAAAGCGTCAAGATTTCTTGCCGTGAGCAGCACTGCCCGCAAGCTGCTGACCACCCGAATCCAGCGCTCGCGATGGGGTTATGCTCCGGCAAGTTCCCAACAAAGCATAGGGTATATGCTATAGAGAAAGAAATTGAACAAAGGGAATAGCATGCCATAATTCAAATAGAGCAAGTTATATTACATCTAGTGCTTGCCGCGTTTCTGACATAAGGCAAATTGTCTTTTACATGGAATGTTGGCGGCAAGACGAAGAAGAGATGAGGCGGGTGCGGCTAGTCCCGGCGATCGCCCTCGACCCTCTTCACCTGGCTCACCCGATCGACGATGGGCGCGACAAGCTCTTCGAGAGCCTTGACGTCCGCGTCCTTCGGCAAGCTTTTCGAGGCTTTGGAGAGGTCGATGCCAGGGTTCCTGTATGCCACCTTCATCAACACCTTGCGGAGGACGAGCTGGCAGAGTTTCCGAGATTCGTCGGCCAGCTTGCTTGTCTGCTTCGCCTGGAGTAGCTTGAGGGCGTCGACGAGCTTGTCGAAGAACATGGTTAGCCTAGCGCTTGAGGATACGTTGTCGTCGACAGAGTATCCGAAGCCCGGCAAGTCCATGGCCTCCAGCTCCGCGCCAAGCTTCTCGGCGATGTCCGCCAGCCTGGCAGTCCAGAGCTTCACGCTAGAAGTGTACTCGTTGTGGGTGGCGGCGGCGTTCTGGAGCAGCTCCTGTTCGTCGTGGAGGTCTTTGATAAGAGTCCTCTCGCGAACTCGGGCGGCCTCAAGAGACTCCTCCAGCGTGGATAGCTTCAGCTTCAGATCTTCAATGGAGTCCTTGGCGGAGGAAAGCAGCTGGACCTTCTCAGATGGGGCAGCCTGCGTCTCCATCAGGCTGTGGAGAGCCTTGTCTCTCTCGGCCTCGAGTGCTGAGACCTTCTTGCCGTGGTCCTCGAGAGCGGCCTCCAGCTGCTTTGTCTTCTCCTCGAGCAAGTTCTTGGCGGTCTCCGCAGCTCCGGCAGCGTCGAGGGCCTCTTTGAGCTTGCCGGCGTGGTCTTCAGTTAGAGCTCTGAGCGTCTTCAAGTGTTTCTGCTCAAGCTCCTGGACCCGCCGCGCGACAAGACTTTCGAGCTCTTCATCCTTGTTGCGAACCTTGGCGGCAAGCGCCGCCTCGCGCGCGGCAAGGTCCTCTTCTTGGGCGTCAAGGCTGATGCGGCGCTGCGTCAAGAGGGCTTCTGCCGCGGCGGCTTGCCGGGCGGCCTCCTCCTGCGCTTTCTCGATGTCTGATTGCTTCAGCAGGAGGACATTCCGCTCTTCCGCCAGCTGCTCCCGATAAACATTCAGCTCTTGGAGGTCCTCGCCATACCAAGCCTGTGTCTCCGTGACGCGTTGTTGGAAGTCTCCTTCCGCGGCCTCGACGAGCGCTGCCCGGGAGTCCAGTTTCTCCTTCCGGGCACGGTAGAGCGTTTGGAGCTTCTGATAGTTGTCATTCATGGCTTGAAGTAGCTGCTCCTCCTTGAGCTCACTAGCGGCGGCGGCGGTGATTTCCCCGTCAAGATGTTCTCCTTCAACCAGCTCTTCGATGTTTGCCGACCCCGGCATGCTGACAACGTTTTTGCCGGCTCTGATGTATTGGCTTGAGGAAGGGGCCTGGGACGACGAGGGTTGGTCTTCGGCAGTCGAGGGCCCCGCGGCAGTAGAAGCGCCTGGCGCTCCTGCGGTGGAAGCGCCGTCAGTATGGCCGCGGGTCTCCTCACCGGCTCCCTCGGCGGGCATCTTGGCGGCCTCCTCTTGCGCGGCCTTGGCGGCCTCAGCGGCAGCGGCCTTGGCGGCCTCAACAGCAACAGCCTCGGCGGCAGCAGCTTTGGCGGCCTCGGCGGCGGCATGCTTGGCGGCCTCTTCGGCAGCAACCTTGTCGGCTTCAGTGGCGGCATCCTTGGCAGTCTCTTCAATGACAACGTCAGTGTCCATGAGCTCTGTCAGAAGAAGATTGAAAGCCAAGGAGTTGATTAAGATGAAGCTGGGAAGGAAGTTCAAGAAGACAAAAAGAAGAAAAACCAAAGCGACAAGTTCTTTGAAGCAAGTAACTTTACCTGCGTCAGGGAAGGGGTTGCCGGGGCCTGCTCTTGCCGACCCCTCCCCTCCGTCGCGGTAGGGCTCGCTTGAAGGTTCCTCCCTGGGCGGTGTAGTCGATGGAGGTGGCACGGCAGAGGCAGCTCCCGCTGTTGCTTCTCGCTGTTGCTCTGCTCCTGCACGCCCGGAGATGTCAGCGGAAAAGATGCACACCCCGGCACGCGCCAGTGGGTAGTGAGTAGAAGACTCACGCTGGGGGCTGCACCGGGGGCTGCGTCGAGGGCTGCATCGAGGGTTGCGTTCTGGGCTTGACTCCGAGCTGACGAGAACCGTTTCCGGCGCGCCCGAGGTGCTTGCCAGCGGCTCGACGCTTGCTGAGGTCTTGGCCCTCTTCGCCATCCTCTGCGCCAGAGTCTCCATTTCCCTGTGGAGACGGGAACAGAGCAAGTTAATCAAGCAAAACTAGAAGGATAAGAATCAAAGTTGTGGCGGGACTCTTACTCTTCTTCTTCTTCCTCGGAGCTGATGGCGGAGAGGTCGAAGCCGACCCCCGCCGCAGTTCCTGACGGAGGAGGAGGAGGAGTGGTCCTGGGCCGCTTGGCAGCGGCAGGTTGCGGTGCGGCCTCGCCGGCCGCCCCATTGCCGGAAGCCTCGCTGCTTGAGGAAGGTTGGCGGGCTGGAGCGCCAGTGGCGTTCTTCCAGAGGACGCGCCTCTTCCTGTGTTGAAGAGCTGGGGGCTCTTCCTCCTCCTCTTCTTCCTCTTCGGCGGCGCCTCCGGCAGAAGAGCTCCCGGCAGCGGCTTCGCTCGGCTCCCCGGCAGCCTGACCTCGCCCGGCAAGATCTTCCCGCAGCAAGTCCTCGCCTTCGCTGGATTCAGCGCTGCCGGCTTCTTCGGCAAGGTTCGCCTCTTCCGCCCTACTGGCGATGTAGGCGAGCTCCTCCTCCGTGGTGGCGCGGACAAGGTTCTCCCCGCGGATGGCCTTCTCCGTCAAGTTGTCGAAGAACGCCAGCGCCTGCTCCGCGGATGGCTCGATCCACCTCTCGTCGATGCTATGGGCATTGAGCACCGGCATCATGGCGATGATGGAGGTCAGCGACGAGTTGTTGCATAGTGGGACGACGCCTGCCGGCAAGTCTCCCACTGCTCTAGATTTGAACAGCTGTTGGGAGAGGGCTGCGTGCCCTATGGCTGTCAGATCATTATCCAGCCCAGGCCGCACCCTCATGACGTCGGCAGCGTTCATGTACTCCCAGGCAGGGCGCCCCTTGTTCTGTAGTGGGGCGATGCGCCGGCGAAGGAAATCTGAAGCAATCATCTCCCCCTTCAACCCGGCAGCCCTGAGGCGCAGTATCCTGGTGATGGCGATGGTGAGCTTGCTGTCGTCAGGGTCCGCGGCGCTCCAATCCTTGCCGCGGACCACCTTCTGCTTCCTCACCTCGCAGAACGGTTTGGGCTCCTTTTCCCAGACCCAGCACCACTTGCCGCGCCACTCATCCCATCTCTCGCGGTAGAGCCCCTCTGGGTACGTCTCCTTGGTCGCCGTCCTCGGAATCCAAGTGATGCTACCGGAGAGGGCGTCGCCCTTTTGGATGCGGGGGTAGAAGTAGTGCCGGAAAAGTGCAGTGCTCGGGATGACCCGAACAAAATTCTCGCAAAGGTGCGCGAAGACGGACATGCAAGTCACGGCATTCGGCGTGAAATCTAGCAGCTGGAAGCCGTAGGTGAGCATGATGTCTACGAAGAAATCCGAGTACGGAGGACAGAGGCCGCACCAGAAGTAATCGGCAAAGAAGGGATAATCTCCTGGCTCTGCCTTACGAGAAGCTACACTCACTCTGGTGGCTGGATGCGCCATGGTCTCAGTCGCCCATGCGAACTGGTACCTCTTCTTCAAGGTCTCCGCATCAAGCGTCGAGGGGAAGACAGCGCGTTCCTTCCGCATCTTCGCCAACCTGCTCTCCGCGGCGGCCGCTTCTGCCGCCTTGCCCTTGCTCGGCTTGGGCGGCATGGTGGCTATGGAGGTGGGCGCTGAAGACGTCGAGAGCGCGGTGGAGGTGGGTGGAGGGAGAAAAGCTCTGCTTTGGGCGCGAGGAAGAAGACGATGGCGACGGCTCTGAGATTGAGATTGGAAAGGCGGAGGGGGTAAATGAGCAGTGCCCTCTGCGATTTCCTTTTTATGGGGAAGGCGCGAGGCAGGCTCTTTACCGCCCGCTTTTGCAGCGGGGTTTCCGCCCACGTCTCCCACTAAGCGCAATTAATGCGCGTAGTGGAGGGGCGTGGTAAAAGAGATAATGATTGCGAGCAGTTATTCCCCGCCACGCGTGCCCGTGCACTGTTTTGGGCCTAGCCCAACAGGCCTGGCACCCGTGTATGGCCTAGACCCGGGGGCTCTGTCGGTGTACTAAAGTATGGGTCTTTTTAGTACCCCTTACTTGTGCACGGGCAGTTGTAGCCGTACCACGGCAAGCCTCGCCGGGGAATAGCTAGGAGTAATCACAAGACTAAGATACCAAGGAGACGTTCAAGTCAACGATCAGACCAGAAGACAGAAGGCCAAAGGGTTGCGGAGGCCCGGCAAGACCCTTGCCGGCAAGGCCTCGCACCCGGCAAGACCCGATCCCGGCAAGCCCCGGGCCCGGCAAGGATTCGGTCCCGGCAAGCCCCGGGCCCGGCAAGGATTCAGCCCCGGCAAGGCTCTGCACAGTGCAGCGCTATCGCTCCAGTGCAGCGGCCAGCCTTGTCGTTTAGGGCTTGTCCTCATGGTGACGTGGTGCGATGCTGGCCACGAGATGCTTAAGCGGTGCTGATGGGATGGCTGCTTTTGCCCATCCCCTGTAAAGCTTTTCCAAGCCCAAGACGCTGAGGGACACCTCGACGGACACCTCACGGTGCATTTAATGAGCTTGTCCTAAGCCGTCAGGGTTAGGTATGATAACACTGTAGCTACTTTCCACCTCATGCCTTATCTCGTACGCCACTGTGGTAGCCCCTTTGACTCATATAAAAGGAGGCCCGAGGCGTACCGATGGTGGGGGATGGCACTTCTGGAGGATGGCACTTCTGGGAGATAGCACTTCCGAGGGCCCATTCTACATGCGCAGCTACCGAGTACTGTAGCTCCCAGAACTTGGCCAAGAACATCCACAATAATACAATCAAAGCAGGAGTAGGGTTTTACGCATCCGTGCGGCCCGAACCTGGGTAAATTCCCCCGTGTGCTGTTCGTTAGATCTGCTCTTTGTGCAATCCTCTCCCCTTGCCGAACCGTAAAGGGATCTCCTTGATCCCATAGGTGTTCGTTTCCCACGACATCATAGGATACCCAAAAGAGACGGTTGGGTATACCTTCTATCTCAGATCCGAAGGCAAAGTGTTTGTCGCTAAGAACGGGTCCTTTCTCGAGAAAGAGTTTCTCTCGAAAGAATTGAGTGGGAGGAAGATAGAACTTGATGAGGTTGTTGAACCTTTACTTCAACCAGAGAGTAGCACTGCGTAGAAAGATGTTTCTATGGAGCCTACATCAGTTGAAGAGGAAGCTGATGATGGTGATCATGAAGCTTCGGATCAACTTACTATCGAACCTCATAGGTCGACAAGGATACGTACTGCTCCTGAGTGGTACGGTAACCCTGTCTTAAATGTCATGTTGTTGGACAACGATGAACCTACGAGCTATGGAGAAGCGATGGTGGGCCCAGATTCCGACAAATGGTTAGAGGCCATGAAATCTGAGATGGGATCCATGTATGAAAACAAAAGTATGGACTTTGGAAGTATTACCTGAAGGGCGAAAGGCCATTCAGAATAAATGGATCTTCAAGAAGAAGACGGACGCAGACGGTAATGTCACCGTCTATAAAGCTCGACTTGTGGCAAAGGGTTTTTCACAAGTTCAAGGAGTTGACTACGATGAGACTTTCTCACCCGTAGCGATGCTTAAGTCCGTCAGAATCATGTTAGCAATAGCTGCATTTTTCGATTATGAAATTTGGCAGATGGATGTCAAAACAGCGTTCCTTAACGGCTTTCTTAAGGAAGAGTTGTATATGATGCAACCATAAGGTTTTGTCGATCCAGAGAATGCTAACAAAGTTTGGAAACTCCAGCGATCCATTTATGGACTGGTGCAAGCGTCTCGGAGTTGGAATCTTCGCTTTGATGAGGTGATCAAAGCGTTTGGGTTTATACAAGTTTACGGAGAAGCTTGTATTTACAAGAAAGTGAGTGGGAGCTCTATAGCGTTTCTAATATTATATGTGGATGACATATTACTGATTGGAAACAATATAGAACTTTTGGAAAGCGTGAAGGAATATTTGAACAAGAGTTTTTCAATGAAGGACCTAGGAGAAGTTGCTTTCATATTAGGCATCAAGATCTATAGAGATAGACCGAGACGCTTAATAGGACTTTCACAGAGCACTTACCTTGATAAAGTTTTGAAGAAGTTCAAAATGGATCAGTCCAAGAAGGGGTTCTTGCCTGTTTTGCAAGGTGTGAAGTTGAGTAAGACTCAATGCCCAGCGACTACAGAGGATAGAGAAAAGATGAGTGTCATCCCCTATGCTTCTGCCATAGGCTCTATCATGTATGCGATGCTGTGCACAAGACCAGATGTCGGCCTTGCCATAAGTATGGCCGGAAGGTTTCAAAGTGATCCAGAAGTGGAACACTGGACAGCGGTCAAGAATATCCTTAAGTACCTGAAAAGGACTAAGGAAATGTTTCTCGTTTATGGAGGTGATCAAGAGCTCGTCGTAAAGGGTTACGTCGATGCAAGCTTTGACACTGATCCGGATGACTCTAAGTCTCAAACCGGATACGTATATATTCTAAATGGGGGAGCGGTAAGCTGGTGCAGTTCCAAGCAAAGCGTGGTAGCTGATTCTACATGCGAAGCGGAGTACATAGCTGCCTCGGAGGCGGCGAAGGAAGGTGTCTGGATGAAGCAGTTCATGACAGATCTTGGGGTTGTGCCCAGTGCACTGGACCCGATGACTCTGTTCTGTGACAACACTGGTGCCATTGCTCTAGCCAAGGAACCAAGGTTTCACAAGAGGACCAGACACATAAAGCGACGCTTCAATTCCATCCGCGATGCGATCAAGGAGGAGGACATAAACATTTGCAAAATGCACACGGATCTGAATGTTGCAGATCCGTTGACTAAACCTCTTCCACGGGCAAAACATGATCAACACCAGAACTCTATGGGTGTTAGATTCATAACCATGTAATGCTAGATTATTGACTCTAGTGCAAGTGGGAGACTGTTGGAAATATGCCCTAGAGGCAATAATAAAATGGTTATTATTATATTTCCTTGCTCATGATAATCGTTTATTATCCATGCTATAATTGTATTGGTTGGAAACACAAATACATGTGTGGATACGTAGACAACAACATGTCCCTAGTGAGCCTCTACCAGACTAGCTCGTTGATCAAAGATGGCCATGGTTTCCTGGTCATAGGCATGAGTTGCATTTGATAACGGGATCACATCATTAGGAGAATGATGTGATGGACAAGACCTAAACTATGAACATAGCATATGATCGTGTCAAGTTTATTGCTATCATTCGCATGTCAAGTATCTGTTCCTATGACATGAGATCATGCAACTCACTGACATCGGAGGAGTACCTTGTGTGTATCAAACGTCACAACGTAACTGGGTGACTATAAAGATGCTCTACAGGTATCTCCGAGGGTGTCTGTTGAGTTGGAATGGATCAAGACTGGGAATTTGTCACTCCGTATGACGGAAAGGTATCTCAGGGCCCACTCGGTAATACAGCATCACAATAAGCTTGCAAGCAATGTGACTAAAGAGTTAGCCACGGGATCTTGTATTACGGAATGAGTAAAGAGACTTGCCGGTAACGAGATTAAACTAGGTATGGAGATACCGGCGATCGAATCTTGGGCAAGTAACATTCCGATGGACAAAGGGAACTGCATACGGGATTGACTGAATCCTTGACATCGAGGTTCGACCGATAAAGATCTTCGTTGAATATGTAGGAACCAATATGGGCATCCAGGTCCCGCTATTGGTTAATGACCGGAGAAGAGTCTCGGTCATGTCTGCATATTCCCGAACCCGTAGGGTCTCACGCTTAACGTTCGGTAGCGCTAGGGTAGTATTGAGATATTAATAGTGGAAAGTCTGAAGGTTGTTCGGAGTCCCGGATGGGATCCGGGACATCACGAGGAGCTCCGGAATAGTCCGGAGGTAAAGATTCATATATGGAAAGTTGTTATCGGGGTTCCGGAAAAAGTTCGAGTTTTTTCGGTATTGTACCGGGAAGGTTCTAGAAGGTTCCGGAGTGGGGCCCACCTGCATGGGGGACCCACATGAACGTGGGTAGTGGGGAAAGTCCCCACAACCCTGGTCTAGGCGCACCAAGATCCTCCCGTAAAAGGAATAGTATCATATCCCAAAGGGATAAGATCAGGATCCCTAAAAAGGGGGGATAGCGATCGGTGGGGAAGGAAAGGAGGGATTTCCTTCCTCCCCCTTTGGCCAACGACCCTAGGGCCTTGGAGGGCAAGCCACCAGCCCCCTCCACGCCTATATAAAGGTGGGGAGGCGTTGGGGGCAGAGACGCTTGGACCCTTGCCCGTTACCTCTCCCAACTCCTCCCATGTTTCACCGGTACGCGCTTGGCGAAGCCCTGCCGGAATTCCGCTGCCACCACCACCACCATACCGTCGTGTTGGTCCCGATCTCATCTACTCCCTCTCTCTCGCTTGCTGGATCAAGAAGGAGAGGACGCCGCCGAGCCGCACGTGTGCTAAACTCGGAGGTGCCGTCCGTTCGGCACTTGATCGGGAGTTCGCGGGACGGATCGTGATTGGATCACGAAGACGTTCGACTACATCAACCGCGTTTCTTAAACGCTTCCGCTTAGCGATCTACAAGGGTATGTAGATGCAATCTCTCCTCTCGTAGATGTTCATCTCCTAGATCGATCTTGGTGTGCGTAGGAATTTTTTTGTTTCCCATGCAAGGTTCCCCAACACACGCCGACGGGCCCCGTGGTTCCCCAACACACGCCGCCGGGCCCCGTGCACGGCCGACGCCACCGCCCAGGGTGGCTGCCCTGTGCCCACCACTACCAAGACGAGGAGAGGAGTCCCCCGCCGCCAGCCACTGCGAGGGGCTTTGCCCTGGCGGCGGAGGCGGGAGGAAGGAGGGGTAGGCCGCCCGCTGCCGGATCTAGCGCCACCGCCCGAGTCGCCTGCGCGGGGGGGGGGGGGGGGGGGCTATGCGGGGGCAAGGGTTTTTTTTCTACTGGTCGAGGTCATCGGTACTTGATCCTATTGATATAACAGTAGGTCAATGGTATCACATGAAGCTTGTTTCGAAGCACCATTCTCATAGGTAGCCACAGATTGATAGGCAGGATTGAAAGTTTGAAACCAAGCATCACTAAATCACATTCAAAATTTGGACAAAGTTTCCAGCAGAACCAAATAGCAAAAAAGTTCAATATACCATTATATGATTCAATTTAACAATTTTGCCATGAATATTCAGAAAACTGAAGAACTGAATCATGAATCATCCAGCAGGGATCGTTCAGTTCAATACAAGTAGGGGAGGTGACGGTAAATTCAATACAACTAGCAAATAAATACAACAAAATAAAAGCCAATCTGATTTGTGAGACTGGCAAGTGAGCAGGGAGTAGCACCATCAGCCTTGTTGCAGACATAACTAAAGCGTGATCCATCATCATCTCCGAAAGGCAAACATCCAATCAAATGAGATAACGAATCTGATTAACAAAGGAGAAGAAACAGTTCGATGAAATGAGGTACCACGAAGCAAAGATGTAGCACGATCTTCCAGCTGGGGCATATCTCCATCCTGACATTTGCCTGCGCTACCCAATGTTGTTCACACCATGTTGTTCCAAATTCCAAGTGATAAATTCCGCTGCATTTCCTCCTCAAAACAGATCACCAGAATGTTCAGACTTCTTGAAATCACACAGGCAAAAGGAGTTCTGCTCAACCAGCTGCTTGTTCATTTCTTGTGTCAATAAAGCAGTGTCACACAAAAAAAGAAAGATAAAACATACATCTGATATTATGCATGGTCAACTATCACATCACACAAGCTGGAAGAGAGGAGCATAACAGAGTAGCACAGCATAGAGTCCATATGTCACATTAGTGAACACAGTCAGTGGCGGAGGCAGGGGTTGCCAGCAGGGGCCCCGGCCCAGGCGAACATGCAGATTTTCCCACTACATGAATGATAACCTGCTGCTAATATTGTGTATTACGGTGATTTTGTTAGCTTTGGCCCTCCCCAACATGATTTAACATCAGTTGGCCCCCCTAATTAAGTTTTCCTGGCTCCGCCACTGAACACACTTAAAAATGATATCAAATATTTCATTTGCGAAAACGTCAAAGTACTATTCCTTGTGACCATGAAAAATAATTCTCTACTTATTATAATAATATGAGCATTCGACCAGCTGGAACATTAAATTATATGCAAATTTTTAATCCTAACAAGCCAAATTAATTCACACACAGTATAATGTGCATGGGTAACACTGCAGAAAAGCTTGGTATTTCTAAATACGCCTATCTAGAACAAAGAAAAAGCATTACGTAGCAAAGCAATAGATACACTGGCAAGGTAGAGTAATTCTAAACAGTTGAAGAGACAAATTTGCATTGCACATACCCAGCTGCTTGTTGATGAACCTGAAGAAATATTAGTCAACCCATATTTCAAGGCGAGGGCTGCTGGGATGCATGCTGATAGCACTCCTAAAGGCAGATTCTATGCTTGTTTTATCAGATTCCCAGGCACCATTGTAGTGGATTTGTGCAGACAATTCTTCAAGTGATAACAAGTGCTTGATGCCGGTAGGTGCGATTCCATTCTGCTCTGATCCGTTGGCACTGAACAGTAGCTTTAGCCTCTGGAGTTTTGACATTGAACCAGCCTTGAAGGTCAGGTACGAAGCACTGCTTAATAGGAGACTAAAATTCTTTAGAGCAGGAAAAGCTCTCCCATAGATGACAATCATTTCATTTCTGTTTTTTAGTATTCTTATATCAATGTCAGTGAGGACGGGTAGCTCTGCAAGGATACCAACACCATCATTTAGCAGCTCAACTACCTGGCACTGTAATTGGCAAAGGTTACGGAGTTGCCCCAGCCAGCTAGGGACCCTGGAAAACCAGCATTTATGTGACAAGAGGAGTGTCTCAAGGCGGTGCGGTGTCGGAGGAGACACGGGCATCAAGCCATCTATGCAGTCCTCGAGATTGACATACAGGTACTCAAGGCTACAAAGTTTTCCCAAAGAAGAGCAAAGAGCATCCATGCGTGTCTCCTTATCGTCCGGAGGAAGGATGCCACCGAGAATTAGATATCTCAAATTGGTCAGCTCTCCAAGGCCATTGATATCATCTATGGTGTTCGAAACAAGATCAAATAGATCTAGGTGTTGAAGAGATTTCATGTTGCCAATCCCATCAGGTAGCCATGTATTCACATTCAGATGCACCAATCGAGGTAGATGAACTAAATCTGATGGAAGATTGTAACAGTTGAACAGATCAAGTGTTTCCAAGTCTTGAAGAACTCTGATATGTGTTGGTAGTTTGTACGGACAACTGCACCTAATCCTTAAATACCTCAGCTGATACAGTTTACACAATCCACTGAGGTCAACTGTACCATATGTTAGGTCAATAAAAAGAACTCGGAGGAACTTGAACTCTGACAGAGGTGGTGTATTCTGAGAGCCTCCAAAGAACATGACTGACCGAACCTGTGACATGCTAATATTCCTCTGTAATAATCTCTGATCATTGATTGCACCATCCATGCGGATAGACAGCCGACGGACCTTGTAAGCCAGTCCTGTAATTGGTTGTCGTCCGTTCACTATAGTGAAAAAATTCTCTTCTTCAGACTTGAGCAAGATAAGATCAAGCATCATGTCATGTACTCTGCACTGTGTCACTGATCCTCTGTTGTCAACTATGGGTTGAATAAGGCTTCTATTCACAAGCTCATTGAAATAATTTCTTGCAACCTTCTCAACATCCTGTCCATTTTCCTTATTGATAAAACCTTCAGCCAACCATTGACGTTGTAGATCAGACCTCTGTATTATGTAGTCCTCTGGGTGCATACCAACAAACAACAAGCATGTCTTGAGATGACAAGGGAAATCTTTGTAGCTGAGGTTTAATATTTGCCCCATCCCTTCCAACGTGAAATTTGTCCCTGAGTACAAAGAATTGTGTACATCTTCCCACCTTTCTTTTTTGATAGATCCATCACTGGCTAGCATGCTAGATATACTAATAATTGCAAGAGGCAAACCACTACATTTTTTGAGAATTTCAACTGAAACATCTCCAAGATGGGGAGGGCAAGCTTCTTCTGAGCCAAATATTCTATCAAAAAACAATCTTCTTGAGTCTTCGTCACCGAGGGGCTTCATTTTAAAAATGTGATCACGTCGATGGGAGCAACATGTTGTAGCCACATTCTCAATTCTTGTAGTTGCTATTATTCTGCTGCAAAGATCATTTTCTGGGAAAGCACATTTAATAATATCCCAAGCTGATACATCCCATAGATCATCAATTATAATCAAGTATCTGTCAAATGTTCAACAAAATTTAAAGTCAAGTAGAAGAAATTTATCTAATGATCTTTTACAGTGGAACAATAGAAACTAAATTTGTTCAATGAAATAATAGTTGTGACCGAAATTAAATTTATGGGAAAATAATAACACAGAATATAAATGTTGGTCACACATAGGAAACTTCACAAACAATTCAAAGTTTCAGACTAAATTTATTTCCCCCTTCAAGATTATTAAATTGAAAAAAATACATGCATGTCTTTTTAACATTTTCAATATTTTGTGATTTTTAGGCTCATCTAACAATTTTCTCCGAAACAAAATTACTCGTGCAACATATTTCATTCTACATTTCAAAGAAAAGCATTTCAAAACATATTTCATTCTCTTTTGTAGACTTAATAACAAACAACAATATATGAAGTGAGAATATGTACCTCTTAGTTTGGAGATGTTCTCTGAGCTTGTCAATAAGATGTGACTCACAAGCATGAATGGATGGCTCTACCCCAAGTTGGGATAGTAAACCACGAAGAAGATGTGGGATGTTCGGTTTTTGAGACACAGGCACAAATGCAGCACAGTCAAATTCTCCCCTGAGCATACGATATACCTCATTGGCAAGTGTTGTTTTGCCTAGACCTCCAAATCCCACAATTGTTACCACCTTCAACTGTTTCTCCTCAACTTTGAGCCAATTAACAAGCTCATTCCTTGGCCCCTCCATCCCAACAAAGTGAGCCGCCTTTTCATAGAGTGTTTTAACTAGTGGGTCAATTTCAACAGAATTACTCGATGGAGGGATAATATTATCAAGTTGATATCTTTTGCGCCGGTCATTTGTCTCATGCACAAGTTTCTTGATCTCTTTAATTTGGCCAGCAATCCGGTGACGGAATCTCAAAGTTTTGAGATGTCGAATGGTCTTGCGGACAAACCCGGAGTTCTTGTGTTTCACCCCAATGTTTTGCATGAAGTCATCGATGATGTCTTCGATGTCATAAGATCTCTCCCTTAAGGTGTTTCTCCAGCTCTTGGTTTGTGGATCTAGCTTTTCCACATCTGCAAGCCTCTCGAGAGCATCCTTCATACTGCCAAGCTCATCACTAATGAATTTCACCTCTTTTCGCAAGTTTTTCAGTTTTGCGAACTCTTCCCCCATGAGAGTGGTCAGTTTACCCAAAAGAGAGTTCATTGCGCCAGTAGAAGCGCTCACCATTATTCCAGGCATCTTTGGCTGGCAAACTATTTATCTTGGCTACTAGTTATGATTGCGAAGCATCTGCAATATAGGAAATATATAGGTCAAAGCTTGGTTAGATAGCATGTCGCAATGAAGGAAATTTCTAAAGAAAACATAAGAAACGGATCTAATATATATGCATAACCTTCGTTCTTTCAGAAGTATTGATTTCATACAATTTCAGAGCCAAAATTCAGGCAGATAACTTGTGCTTGGGCAAGGACTTACCTGGAAGTTGGAACATGTGCTTTGAGTAGATCAGAAAGCCTCTGCTTACGGCTATTGTTCCAGACTAGCACACCACCCATAGCATGCAGCTTATGGCCATGGTGCCCTTGCTGCTCCTCGTCGAATTCCACTTGAAGGCACAACGCTCTCTCACCCTCCGACCATAACTTGCAACATGCAGAAAGGCTTGTTAGTACAGAGGGACCTATACTGAAGGAGGGAGCAAGGTTTGGTACTCAACACATTTGACCACAAAGGGGATTTTCAGTTTATTAGTTACAGTACTTTATATTTCTGCTGACTGTCTAACTTATCATCTACAGTAGATGACTAGATACATGATAAGACCGACAACAAGTTGATACTTAACTTTCAGAAGAAAAAAAAATGAATCTTGGTTATTTTTTAATGGTCCTCTAGATCCACGCTCCCTAATGTCAAAAGATGCTCTAGTGGTACTTGTGACTAGTATTATTTTTCCTAATTAATTCTCATAGCAGATTAATCATCTAGATCCACGCCACCTAATGTCAAAGATGTTGTAGTACTAGTACTTGTGGCTGGTATTCTATTTCCTAAATAATTCTCATAGATTAATCATCTAGATCCACGCCTACACAGACAAACAATGTAGCAGGTAAACGTAGGTAGGACCTGGAATCGGTTTCACATATTGCAGCTGTCGATGCGAAACCAATGAAATAAGCAAATCCTAAATGTGAAACCAAGCATCGTTAGCTCGCACTTGAAATAAAGACAGTGTTCCAGCAGAACTAAGACAACTAGATAATGCTCTGCACGTTGCTAAGGAAATTTTTAGCAACAAACTTATCAAAAATAAAATTAGAATATATGAGAATAGTATCACACCACATTCAACCTAGAGGTAAATGGAGGGTGGATACATGTTATATTGTCTTGTGACATTCAAGTTTAATTTTTTATTGTTGAAAAATAAATATTAAAATTGAAATTAATGATGTGGAAGGCTTTCAAGTTCTTTGATGATGTGGAGGGCTTGCATGTGGTAGATAGCGGAAAATTGAATGATTGCATAGGCGCTTGATGATGTGGAGGGCGTGCATGTGGTGGAAAGTGAAAAGTTGATTGATTGTATACGCCCGATGATGTGAACGGCTTGTATGTGCATTTAAATGAGAGCTGACATGTGTAGGACAAATGTAATGAGGTGGATAGATTAAATATTAAGATAAATAAGATAATGGGGATTAACTTCTTAAATATATATAGGATGTGTATGCTACCATTTACCAATTTGGGAAGCATATGCGCACAATGTAGCAAACCGAAGAAATTTACGACAATTTGTTGCACAGGAATTGTTCAGTTCAACAAAGTAGGAATGATTAATTTGGTACAACTAGCAAAGAAGTACAAGAAAAAAAGAAGATGACTCGGTGGCTGCTGAGCAAAATTACAAGGAACTATCAGAGGAAACTCCTGCCAACTACCAAGCCTTGTTACAAACATTAGTAGTTGGGACGCCACCCTGTGGCACTGCTTGAGAGAAAGTTGTGCGCGCGTTTCTATTTAAAAAAAATACATGGGGTCCTCGCCTCCATCTAAAAAACATCTTAGAAAAAAAATACTCACTTCCATCTAAAAAAAGAAGTAAAAAGGAAACAAAATTACCACCGCAGCCTACCTGTGAGCGCCACTTTGCATAGCCCTCCATTAAAAAAAATACGTGGGGTCTTCACCTCCATCTGAAAAGAAAAAAATATTTCAAAAAAAATCCTCACCTCCATCCAAAAAATATATATTTCAAAAGCTTTTTCACCACAGCCAACCAGCTTGTTCCACGTGGCATAGCTGGTTGGCCGCCCTTCTCCCGGCGCTTAATGGGTTTAATAAGTAAACTCGATAAAACAACGAACCAAATTAAAAAGGGAGAACAAACAGGAGCAAAGAGGTAGCTTGATCCTCTGGCTTGAAGTAGAGCAGTCCATCTCCGTATATGTGAGAGACATCTGCCTGTGGCATTCTGTTAAATGTTCTCAGCTTCTTATTCTTCCAAGAAAGAGAACCGACCAGGATGTTCGCTCCTTTTCCTGGAAAACAATATCAATGGAAATGGTCAAAACTCTCGAAATTGCACATTCGTAGGAGTTAGGCGAATCCATTTGCTTGTTAGTTTCGCTGCACTGATATAACAGTGCCGCGTATATCAGCAAACAGAGTCTATATGTCATTTGCATGGCCCGTCAGATCTGGCCCGCGCTGGATCTCCCGTGCGAGGGGATGAAGAAGACCCCGCCACCGCTGGTGCAGACCGGGCTTCGCCCGCCGCACCCTCTAGCGGCGGCGAGGGAGTGGGGAGAGGGAGGAGACCCCGGCGGCGGCGGTAGGTTTCTCCTCCCGGTCGCCCGTGGGAGCGACTCGGGAGGGAGGAGCGGCTCGGGAGATGCGTATGAGGACCAACCAGAGTAAATACTGGTTGGCATGCATTTATAGTGAAAATATGAGCGATAAGGCAACTCTATAAATCACACACATGATGGAGTACTAATCTTGAGAAGCTAGCAGAGAGCAAGTAGGAGATTTTTCTGTTGAGTGGTGCATCATGCATTGGACACAATTCACGTTGATGGACATGGCAAGTCATTTGCATGACCGTTTGTTTTATATATGATTGTTGGAGAAGCTAGCTAGGCTTGAGGGGCAACGAGGAAATAAGGCGTGCGTCTTCCTATCAATTATATTACTTCTACAACGCTTTGTCCTGGGATGAGCATGCCACTACTGGAATCGTCGCAGACGCCGAGTGCCAGAAACACTCGGCAAAGGGCCTAAAACCGTCGGCAAAGCCTTTGCCGAGAGTTGTTCTCGGCAAAGGCCACCCGGCGTACACCTCTCAGGCAAACAGAAATTTGCCAAGAGCCAAACGTCGGGCACTCGGCAAAGAGTTTGCCGAGAGCCAAACAGTGCCTCTCGACAAAATAAAGTGGCTTCACGGCCGCTGGTTCCGTCAGGTCTTTGCCGAGTGCCTCTCTCGGCATAACTGCAACAGCCAAGTTCCAGCAGCTCCCAGCGCATGCCACTTTGCCGAGTTGGCCTCTCGGTAAACGTGTTTCTTCCGAGAGCTGCTCTCGGTAAAGTTTCGTTCCCAGTTCTGATTCAGCAGCTTTTCGTTCGAATCGCTGCAGCAAAAACAGTTATACAAATACTCAAACTTGCATTTCAAGTCACACAGGTTAACAACAAACTCACATAAGCATTCATCCATAAATAATTCACACAAGTTTCATTTGAAATCACAAAGTAGCTCTTTAGTACAAGTGCCTACTTACTAAACAACAAAGTGGTCAATGCATGTCTACATGCGACCACGTGATAAAAGCAACACCACAATTATGACAAACTGAAAGAGAATTATCAAGTTCTTCAATCCACTGAACCCGATAAGCCATTTCTGGCTTGCACCATTGCCTAATTCAGTCTTTCTCTTCTGGTTAAGCACATACTGATTGTAATGATACTCTGCCTTCTCTCTGCTATTGAATGAGTCGTGGGAGCTGCCTTCGTAACGAAGCACTTGTTCATTGCATTCAAACCATGAATCGTAGACTCCTGGACACCTACCTCTGTACACCGCATACCACTTCATCTACAAAGAAAGAGAAAAAGAGGCAGAGAAATAATGCAAGGTTAAAGAATACATCATACATAATCCACGTAAGCATTCATCACTCATATAATCAAAAGCATCGCAAATGGCCATCCAAGTCCATATTAGCAGCTACACAACTATATCACTAAATCAACGTCAAACTATCTAGGTGACTACTCCGAGGTGTAGTCGGTGAAACCAGTGATCGTGGAGTCAGAGCACGTGGGGGCATCCCCCGCAGTGGAGGACCAAGCATCGTCGGGAATGATGGTCGGTGGACTCAATGGCACCGGGTCGTCACTCTCCTTACGTGGTGGGGCCTTGCCCTCCATAGCTAGCGGATTCTTCTTGGCCAGATCCTCAAAATACTTTATTAGGATCAGCTGCGGGTTCTTCTCAATGAGCGCCGCCAAGTGGTCCTCGGCGCGCTTCTCCTTGACCGCGGAGTCGACCCTAATGGAAGCTGCGTCGTCGGAGGAACCCATAGCCACGAAATCGATCGGTTGAAAGTGCATATGGCACTTAATTATATTTTGGTGTGATGACAATGTGGTTAGAGGAACTAATATCGGTTGCTAAAGTTTATCTCAGGATATTGGTTCCATGAAGATTATTATGGAGTTGTGTGACACCCCCCCCCCCCCCAATTCAAAAAGATCAAAGGCGTGGTTTACCGGCGACTCGAAGGTTTTTCGTTTTGGTTCGATTTGAGTCGTAGGAAAAACCGCACTATCAAGAGGGGTCATCGTGGAATAAGTGTCGTGTGGGAATGCCTCCAAAACTTATACACCAGCCCTCCTACTCCTCCACCAAGTTCCCACTTATTTTGTGCTTTGCCGAGGTGTCCTGTGAGTTTCATCAGAAACCCTCTGGACACCCCGTGTGCATGGGGTCTCTGACCCCCGTGCGCACGGGGTGGTCAGAAAGTTTCTGGACACCCCGTGCGCACGGGGTCTCTGACCCCCGTGCGCACGGGGTACCTCGAAACTCTCGAGGTACCCCGTGCGCACGGGGGTCAGAGACCCCGTGCACACGGGGTGGATGCAAAGTTTCTGGACACCCCGTGCGCACGGGGTCCTGGACCCCCGTGCACACGGGGTGGATGGAAAGTCTCTGGACACCTCGTGCGCACGGGGCTGACTTAGCCCGTGCGCACGGGGTCCAACGGGCAGAAATCCCCTCCCGGCCAAGAACACTATAAAAGCCCCCTTCTTCCAACTCCAACCTTGAACCCTAATGTCTTGTTGAGCTCCTCCATTGCTACACCTCATTTTGCTCAATACTCTCAATCCCTCCACCCAAACTTGTTGAAACTTTGGGGATTGGGAGAGCAAGACCCGATCTACACTTTGACCAAACCAAATCGCGTTCCCCGCAATATTCATCCACCATGACTTGTTACTCTTGGAGCTTGGGCTCCTAGGCGGTTAGAGGTTCCTCCGGAAGCTTCCTTGCTTGTGGTGTGCTCCGGAGAAGTTTGTAAAGGTGTGGTGGTCGCCTTCAAGACCAACCCCGAGTGATTCGAGGCTCATCCGTTGGGGGTGACTCGATAGAGATTACGGTGAGCCTTCGGTAGCGTTCCGCAAGCTTTGGCTCCGGCACCGCTCTAAACGGAGAGTAGCTCTTCCCCAAGGAAGAGTGAACTTCGGGATAAAATCCGCGTCCTCGTCTCACTTGTGGTTAATCCTTTCTCGCACTTTGCTTTGCGTTGTATGCTTGTTGGCTTGCTAATTAGAGCGTTGCCTAGCATATTTAGCTTGGAGCTTGCTTGGCATATAGGTTGTGTTCACCTAGTTGCATATCTAGTGAACCCTATTTATCCGCTAAACCTTAAAATTGACAAGAAAGATTAAAATTTGTAGTCTCCTATTCACCCCCCCCCCTCTAGTCGACCGTATCGATCCTTTCATCGGTGCTAACACCTTTCATCACACAATGAAAAATAACATAAGAATCAAACATCAAAGATTACTTCTAAGCAAATTAATCATGGTGGACACTCTCACGGATATTTTGACTTTCGGTGATGGTCGAGCTGGGCCAGTCCATCGTGCGTGACAAAGGTATATCACAGGACGAACTGGCCCAGATCGACCGCCATCGTCAAAAGTCGATTTTCTTCCTCCAAGAACAACTCTCATCGACACTCTCTCACGTATATATGGTGGACACTCTCTCTGGTGGTGGTATATATATGGTGGACACTCTCTCACGGGTATTTCGACTTTCAGTGATGGTCGAGCTGGGCTAGTCCATCGTGCGTGACAAAGGTATATCACAGGATGAACTGGCCCAGATCGACCGCCATCGTCAAAAGTCAATTTTCTTCCTCCAAGAACAACTCTTATCGACTGTTGGTGATGGTCGCTCTTCCTTTGCTCCTCCTGCTATACAAAGATCACAGAGGAGGAGCAGAGGAAGCGCGACCCCCTACGGCAACAGTCGGTACCATTCCTCTGAAAACATCTCTTATCTGTCAAATATGATCAACAATCGCTCGACATAAAAACTAATACATACAAACTACTACCAAAATCAATACATTCATCCATAGCACCCATCTAGCATACATACAAACTACTACCAAAATACTACATAAAAACTTGTACATAAACTACTACATAGAAACTACTAAATAAAAACAACTACAAAAAATTAATACATTCATCCATATAGCATTCATCCATAGCAACAATCTAGCATACACATATCCATCTAGCATTCATCCATACATATATCCATCTAGCATTCATCCATATGGCATTCATATAGCATTCATCCATATAGCATTCATCCAAGCACTCATATGGGATTCATCCTCCTAAACAAGTGTCATTCGACAACGGTCTCGATATCAAATTTAATTTTGATAAGTTCAAACTAAATGAAGAATACACAACAACTCTTCATGTGGGTTGATTTTCATTCCATCGATGCCCCCTTCAACAACTCTCACCTCTAAAGTGGTGGTATATATGTATGGTGGGGCACTCCTTGCCTGTATATTTCGACCGTCGGTGACGGTCGTTACTCCCATCCCTTGCTGCGTTACCAATGTCTCACAGCAAGAGATGAGGAGCAACGACCACCTACGACAACAGCCGGTGTCTTTCCTCTCATAACATCTCTCATCTCTCAATGTTATTTCGACCGTCGGTGATGGTGGGTCTTTTCTTCCTCCCCCTGCTTTACCAAGGTCTCAGAGGAGGAGGAGGAGAAAGACCGACCACCTACGAACAGCCGGTATCCTTCCTTCAACAGCATCTCATCTCTCACTCTCATCTCTTTGGTGGTGGACACTCTCTCTGGTGGTGGTATATATATGGTGGACTCTCTCTCACGGGTATTTCAACTTTTGGTGATGGTCGAGCTGGGCCAGTCCATTGTGCGTGACAAAGGTACTAGTCCCACTAATACATAAAAGCTAGTACATGAAAGCTACTACAAAAAACTACTAGTCCCACTAATAGATAAAGCTACTACATAAAAACTAATGCAAAAAAAAATTCTACATAGCAAAAAAATTATGTACATAGCATCCATCCATCTATCAATCCATCCATCTATCTATCTATGCATCCATCTATCCATGCATCCATCCATCCATCTATGCATCCATCTATCCATGCATCAATCCATCCATCTATCTATGCATCCATCTATCCATGCATCAATCCATCCATCTATCTATGCATTCATCCATCCATGCATCCATCCATCCATCCACATGAGAGGGAGGGAGGGGGGGAGCTCACCAAAGGGGAGGGCCGCGCGGGGTCGGGGGGCACGGGGTGGCGCCGGGGGTGCGCGGGGGGAGGGGAGGGGGCGCGCCGGCGGGGTGGGGACCGGTGAGGGGGGCGCCGGCGGGGTGGGGACCGGTGAGGGGGCGCCGGCCGGGTGGGGGCCGTGAGGGGGGCGCCGGCGGGGTGGGGCCAGCGGGGAGAAGAGTAGGGAGCGAAATGAGAAGAAGCAGCGGAAGCTTGCCACTTAAGTGTCCCGCGAACCTTTCCCGAGAGTCCGTCGGTGCAGCACTCGGTAAAGGTGCTAACTTAGATCTAGGGTTCAATTGTTACCGAGCGCACTCTCGGTAAAAGTCCTAACCTAGATGTAGGGTTTAACCTTTACTGAGCGCACTCTCGGTAAAAGTAGCTCATGCCGAGTACCACTCTCGGAAAAAGCCTGTTATACCAAGAGCCACTCTCGGCAAAGTGACTAGTTTGCATCGTTTCATCTAGCCCTGCATCACAAAGTATTTTCCATGCCGTTTCTGGGCATGATTTCATGCGCCGCCTTGCAGATCTGCAATTTCCGGCGATGAAACCCTAGCAGAGCAATAAATTTCTCGAATATTGCACGCGGGTCTGAAAAATGCGGGGGCGTGGCACGTGTCATGCGATGGCCTCTTTTGTGAGCACGGAAAGTTTTGAGGCCAACGGAGCAACAGGACCCACACTTCCTGCACAAACCGATCACGTTCCCTCTCGATACCCAGAGACTAGCTCGGAGATGGTGCGGTTTACAAGCGGCCTCAGGGGAGGCTTATTCAAAACGCGTCCAAACTTTTACCACACCCTACAGGGGCCATGTGATGACACCGTGCCAGCTCTCGAGGAATTCCAGCATCGTACGATTTTCCGAGGATTTAAACGGTTGTATCAGGCATGGCACCGAGGTACTTTCGGCCCCCGGTGGGAGGGCATGCCCCTCCCTCCTCTGCACAAGGCCTACGCATGCCGCAAGGACACCACAAAGTATTTTCCATGCCGCTTCTGGGCATGATTTCATGCGCCGCCTTGCAGATCTGCAATTTCCGGCGATGAAACCCTAGCAGAGTAATAAATTTCTCGAATATTCCACGCGGGTCCGAAAAATGTGGAGGCCTAGCACGTGTCATGCGATGGCCTCCTTTGTGAGCACGAGAAGTTTCAAGGCCAACGGAGTAATAGGACCCGCACTTCCTGCACAAACCGGACACGTTCCCTCTCAATACCCAGAGACTAGCTCGGAGATTGTGTGGTTTACAAGCGGTTAGATCACTGTTCTCACACAGACGGCAAACTCAAAAATAGTAATAATTGAATTAATAAAAATCACCGGCATCCATCATTAGGAAGATGGACCGTCACTGTGAATCTTCAGTGTCCGGAAGGGGTGAAGATTCACAGTAATGGTTCATCTCCTTAACAGGAGTGTAATGAAGACCGAAGCTTACTGCGTCTGGATTATCCGACTATTTAAACTGGTCATGTTACTTGTCTCTGGGCGAGGTGGTACTAAAAGTTTTCTGAGAGACGGAGCTTTGCCGAGAGCCGCCCTCGGCAAAGCTTATCATACCGAGAGCAGCGCTCGGTAATGGTGCTGTTGGATCATAAATTAATAAAAACCGTCGGCATCCATCATTAAGAATATGGACTGTCACTATGGACCTTCTCTGTCCGGAACAGGTGAAGATTGATAGTGACAGTTCATTTCTTAATAAGAGTGTAATGAAGACCGACGCTTGCTTGTTGTGTACTATCCGACTATTTAAACCGGTCCTGATGGTCGTCGTTAAGCGAGGTGGGACTAAACTCAGCTCCCACTTATATATAGATGAAAAAGAGAAAAATAAATAAGGCAAGTAAATATTGTTGGCCGAGAGCTATTACGCGGGC
Source organism: Elymus sibiricus (assembly GCA_039707655.1). NCBI lineage: Eukaryota > Viridiplantae > Streptophyta > Magnoliopsida > Poales > Poaceae > Elymus > Elymus sibiricus. The sequence goes on from CM077674.1 coordinate 34,953,404, forward strand.
GCTCGGTAAAGCAGCGCGACCGTCAGAGCGATGACGACCACTGCCGGTCTTGCCACGTGGCTACCCTTTGCCGCGTGCCATAGGCTGGCTCTCGGCAAATAGGTAGTTTGCCGAGTGTTATCCTTTTGCCAAGTGTTCTTTACCGCTTCGTATCGGCGTACGTTCGGGTTTGCCGTGAACCCATTGTTGCCGAGCACGGCTCTGGCGTACCGAAGTTTGCCGAGTGCCCGTGGTTTGGCTCTCGGCAAAGAGCCTGGCACCCGGCGTATAGGGAAATTCCAGTAGTGTGCACTCCCCACTATTATTTTGGCCATCTGCAGTTGAAGGTGAGGCGTTTGATTAGGAAAATAAAAATAAGAACCTACCGTGGTTAGTGGAACATCCATCACCTAAAAGTTCTGCTTGGCCCAGTGAGAATGCATTCTAGGGGTAGAGCTGATATAATAGAGGTGGAGCAGCGAGGTTGTAGCCTGATTGTCGGGGTCGATCGATCAAGAGAGCTATTGAACGAGGTGGCACAAAGAGGAAAAGAGGGTATTACCACTACGTCTAGCGTAGTTTTTTTTTTTTTTTTGAGAGATACGTCTAGCGTAGTTGCCTAAGAAATGGCTAACATAGTTTTGGTTATGCATAACATGAGTAATACATGTCTGACCGAACTTCAGAAGCTCTTGATTTCCTCAATCATTGTCCTCCTATATGCCGACAGGTCGTGATCCTTTTGTTGTACCATGTGAACTAGCTCTAAGCAATCCACCTCCACCTTGACTAGAACATTGTACCATTGGAGAGCTAATGCAACACCTTCATGCACTGCAGTAAGTTCGACCTCCAGCACACCCGAGCAAAAAATAAGATTTCTGCATGAAGAGAAAACAATTTTATCAAGGTGGTCTCGCAAGATCATTCCAGCTAGCTGTACCGTCTGGTCCAAAGGAGTCCTCGGTATTGAGCTTGTATCAACCCAATTCTGGAGGCATCCAAACATGTGTTAGTGTGAAAGATAGAAGGCGGATAGATGTGGTTGTCAATGATGATCTTTCCTTTGATGTAGTCTTGGTTTGGATAGAACTTAAACTGGTGTAACGATTCTAGATAACTAATCAAAACCCTTAGTACCACAGTGGCCGGCGATCGATGCTCCTGACACCCACCTCCACCCCCGTTGAGGCCACCTACTGGCAAAAGATGGTCGTCGCTGCCGCGCATTGGCCCGGTTCATCCGGCGCTGCCATCGTCGCCTTGTTTGGATGACCGCACCACGACGTACCCTCCTGGCTCACCCCGCCTGCCGAGGACACCTCCCCTCCCAAATTCACTAGAGAGGGGGAGGGTCTCTGCTCATCCAAGCACCCAGCTCTTCCCAGCCAGAGCAGTGCGCTCAATCCCATCTTTGTGCCTCCTCAGCAGGTCCTACTCCATAATCAACAAGAAGATCCACTCCTCCCAGGTTGCCGACGAGAAGGAAGATCATGGCCGTTATCTCTAGTTTTACGGTGGGACACAACAACCCACCATTTCGTGCCAAGAACTGATCTCAATGCCTATTGCACAGCAAGCGGAGAAGCTGCTCTGCCAAAGGATGGGGGTCGTCGATGAAGGAGTGATGATCACAGAGGAGGCGATCAATAAGTATGTCACGCTGCTCAATGGTCAACTTCCAAATTTTTGCGGTGGCGGCGTTGTGGGCTCTGTTTAAGCTTGACTGTGACCTGGCCACTACTGTCGAAGATGCTCTGGTTGAGCATGGTCGAGATGCGGTCGCAGACCTGCAGGCGATGGGAAGTGAGGAGGCCACAACGACGACTGGATGTTGTTCTGTCCCGATGATAGATGTATTGCTAGTTGATGATGCAAGATAACAACTTATGCATATTGAATTGGAATGTTCAGGGTTTGAATTGCCCAGAACACCATGCAACTGTGCATGAAACCATCGCCTCCACCCCGTGCAACATTGTATGTCTTTAAGAAACCAAACTCGCCATCGTGCATCCTTTTGTTGCTGCTTTCCTCATCATCCACCGTGTGAAAAGTTTTGCTGAGCCCCCGCGAGTGGCACCCGTGGGGGCCTCCTTTTATTATGGAATGAAGATCTCATCAAGATTGATAATGTGAACTTTCAGACCTTCTTCCTGTCAACCATGGTGATGGTCATTGGCTCTGGCACCCACTTCCAACTCACAACCCTTTATGGTCCTACTAGAGGCAATTTGAAGGATGCCTTTTTCCTTGTGATGGTTGGGCAGAAACCCCCTGCTGGCACGAGATGGCTTGTCACTGGTGACTTCGACCAAGTCTATCATGCCCGGGAAAAGAACCGTTCCAATGTTGATTGCAGCCGCATTATCCACTTTCACAGTGCTATCAATGCTCGCTAGCTCAAGGAGATACACTTGCAGAATAGGAAATTCACATGGAGCCATGAATGAGCCAATCCGACTAAGAGCAAGCTTGAAAGCTTTTTGTAATGAAGATAGGGGCATCTAATTTGGTCGCCACCTCCTCCATGTGTTGTCATCCTCACTGTCTGTCCATTGTCCTATCCTCCTCGCAAGTGATGCGGGCCCCCCTCAGCGAAAGAGCCTCCGCTTCGAAAACTTTTGGATCAAGATGCTTAACTTCAAGAAGGTTGTCAAAGATGCTTCGAATGAGAGAGTCCCACATGCCGAGCCATGTCAAATCCTCTTTCACAATCTAAATAGGGTTAGTTAATGCCTTCGCACTGGGAGCAAATAGATCTTCTGCAGCCATAACGTCAAACTCCACATGGTCCTTGAGAACAATCTTAGATTAGATTTGGCCGAAAAAAGTAGAACTTTGAGTATTGAGGAAAGAGATCTTTAGAGGAAGATCAAAAGAAATATTGTGGCCCTTGCTGTTCTGGAGAGAGCTAGAAAGAGACAAAGCTCTAGGGTTACTTTTCTCAAAGAGGGTGGCACCGACACTCGTTTCTTGCACCTTCGTGTCAATCATAGAAGAAGGGGAAAAAATAATCATCGACTCAAGCATAACAATGGATGGGTCACAAGTCATGATGGTAAGAAGACAAACATGAAAGAAAACTTTGGCAAAGTCATCAAAAGAGGAGTGCCCCGTGCTAAGGACCTCAACTAGGACTTCATCCCCACTTCGTCTTGCGACATTGCGGACTTGGGGATGCTTTTCTAGGTGGAGGAGGTCAAGGCGGCCATATTTTCCCTCCCAAGTAACAAACCCCCGAGCCCTGACGGATCAACCGAAGCATGATGTTGTGCTTGACTTAGTGAACGCTCTCGCGCTTGATTTGGTCCAACTCCTAAACTTTGAGTCAGCCAACACGGACATGAGAGATGAACATGTGCCTCGTGCTGATCCACCACGACTTGGTCCGCCTTGCCACAAAAATCTAGTGTTGGAGCATTTCGGAAGATCGTGGAGCGTACGCAGCTGTTCTCATGCATGAATGATCCTCCTTTACCTGATGCCTCCTACTCCCAAATGCTTCTAGTTTCACTATTTCGCTTCTTCTTTTCTCACCTCCATTCCAGACCACTAGCGAGCCCCTTTGTATTTCCTACCTACATCTTTTCAATGCCAGTAAAAATATGTGTCTGGACTAGCAGAACTAGGCTAGTTTCTTTGGCGAATCCGTTGGGTCATGTATTTGGAAAAATGGATAGTAATGCCACTCGTCTATATGGAGCTATGGTTGTTCCATTGTTTTACTACTATTTATTTATAAGAATCATATTGCTTTGTTACCTTTTTTGCCATGTACATGGACGCTGTACACTGGAGTGGCTGGCCTTGTGGCATTGCTTTACTGCCAATTATAAAAATGACCGTCCTGGCTGAGCAGAGATCACATGACAGGTCTTAAATACCTAGAGGATGACAAGTCCATGTGGATATACTATGTTGCAGTGATTGTTGGACTTGTGTTGCCCACCTTTTGAGTTTATGCGCATTAGTTAGGTCCGCTTACATGTAGGTGGTTCTTTGATGAAGCTTGTAAGCTATGTTTTGGCAATAGTACAAGTAAACAGGTGTGATCAATACACTTCAGTGCTAGTTATGAGCTAACTTAATCAGTTTATTGAGCAATATTATACCCATTGGAGCCGATGTAACGGGCTATGTTGTGGAGCCGATGTAATGCACTATGAACTCTCTTTCTCTCTTAATTAATGAAATGAGACAAATCTTTTGCCTCGATTTTAATAAATAATGATATTGTACCCATTTGATCTGAACACCAAGTCTCACCATTCTGAGCTTGTCCGTCAGCAGGTTTTTCAATATAACCTGCATTGTTTATCAGGAAAATGTTTATGTAGCAGAAAACCTGCTACGGCGCTGATAGACCACACTAGTGCAGTCATTGTTTGCTGCCACCGTTCTGCAATAACATCGTTGTTGCAAAAAAAGATGAGGGTGATTCTCAAAAAAAAAAAAAAAAAAGATGAGGATGAGAGACGTGCATGGTCTAGCAGACCACGTGTCAAGCAAGGGAGGTGGCGGACGCCCCGCACTAGATCGGCCGACTGATCAGAGTCATTTCCCGTAACTTTATGGTTGGCACGTAAAATCTGAGTCCTAACACGGACCCCCTACGAGCTTCAAAAAAAAAAAACACGGACACCTACAAAAGCAAGTCACGTCCCTTCAAAAAATATACAAATGCAAATCACGTACAAATAAAAAAAGATACAAAAGGAAATCACGTACACATTGAAAAAAGTGCACGGTTTAGTGGCAAGCGAGCGTGATGTGCCTTGGAGGTATTTGTACCGGAATGTTCCACGTCAAAGAAAAAAATGCATGAGCAAACCTATTCCCCGGCAGTTGCACACACCCAGCAGCCCAGCCCGCGTGAATAACCAGGGCTAGTGGCCTGTTTTGTTTGGGGCCCCTTCTCTCTAAATAAGCCATAAAGGCATTTTCAACGCCGATCCTGAAACAGGACACCATATCCGTCCGCAGACCGGTAGAGATAAGTCTGTGGATAATGATGCGGCAGCTGACCATCCAACTGCATCCTCTAAACGTCGCCCAGATCCGGTCAATTTGAAATTCAAATGCATAGAGCCTGGTCATATAGTTTCCGATCACAATCAAAAAGAGACAAGTATGTATAGTTGTTACATGCCCAATCGCAAAAGAGTATCAGCCCGGTAGTCCGTACAAACAATTGGATTATACGCCCTCCCGGATAGGAAATCCGAGCCTCCACGCTCACTCTGCCGCCTCCTTCTCGGCCTTACAAGCCTCCTTGATATCGGAGCGCTTGACACATGCCTCCTCCTTCGTCACCAAGATGTCCGCGAAGCTCCCCGTCATTTTAGCCGCCACCCCTTCTCGCTTCGCCTTCTCATTCTCCCACTTCTTTTCCTGGTACCCTCTTCTAACCTTCTTGTACAGTTTGCTATGGGACACATGAAAGCACCATTTTAATTGCCTACATTAAGATTCATTTCTTTTGTAAAATCAAATCTTCTTATAATAATGACCGCATTGCTAGCTTTCGCCAACCTGACCTATCTTCCAACAATATCTAGTATCTACAAGAGCATCAACCATGTGTTAATATCCGCCAGGTGCACATGGTTTGGGATGTTGAGCTACTTTTCAAGTATCGTAGAAGGAACACTAAAGGCCAACCACCAAATTTACATAACTTCTCCGAGACTTGCTTCCATCAATCAAACACGAGCAGTAGTGCAGATCCATAAATTGCAAACGTTGTAGTTTCGGAAAGCTACCAGATAGAAACTACTACGTAGGAGTTTTTCTTTTCATTTGGGTGATGCATCCTGCATGGTATGCAAGGAACCCAACTGAACCTTCTGAATAGCAAGTACTGGCAATAATGTTTTTTATCTCTCTGTGCATGTCAGAGTAACTAGCTAGGTTTGAGAGGCGGTCAGGAATTAAGACGTGCTATGGTCACGGCTGGAGCCTCTCTAACTACAGACACTATTATTTCATCTTCGGAGAAATACATTGTGCTCGTGTTATGCGGCGTATTGCTACTGAAGGGTGCTACAGTGGGCCACACCGGGCCATGTTTCCCATCGGCTACATGTACAGGTCAGGTTGTACGCACTATAGAGAACCTACGAGCCGACTACATGACCCATATGTGTTCACCGGAGGGGGACGGACGAGGCATGAGACACGCAAGAAACCAACTTAGAGGAGTGTTCACCGGAGAGCATGCAGACTCACCTGTGACCTATCTCGAGTTGTTCCCAACATGATGCCCAATTGGATTTAGCTCGTGTTGCCTTCGTGCACTATGGATAAGGAGGCTACGCATCGTGTAGTCAGTCAGGGATTTATAGGTTGCTTTGTATCAATGATGAACAGAACAGCAACTCGGGGTATCCGTGAGCCGTCACTGATTTTGGCTTGACATTGATACCTAAGCTAAAGTTTCAGTCTCTAGTGGCTTGTTACTTCCTCTTGTTCGGTGTGCGCGTATTGTTTATGGGTTGACTGCATCTACGAGAGATGGCGATCATTGTGCCGTTACAGAATCCTTTTTCTATATCATATCGCTGAACTTGTACCATGAAAGATTGGGAAACAACAACCTGGCATCGAGTTCACTGTTTATAGTGCATCAACAAATTGAGGTGTTAGAGCATCTCCAATGGGGCACCAAAAATGGCTAGAGTAATTTCTTTGGGCACCATAACTGTTGTTTTTTGGCATTAAAAATGTCGTCTCCAACAGCTGCTCTATAATAGGACAGCCGCACGGCAACAACATATGCACTTTTTATCTCAAACAAACAAACATATTGCATAAAAATATCAAATACAACTTATATGTCCAAAAAAACACAACAATAATTTTATCAATCCACATCATCAAATTATTACATAGTTCATCAAATCAACAACATAGTTCATCAAATTAAACTCAACAACAAACTTTTTAGCACACAATACAATAAAGTTTGTCACACAAATACAACAAGGATAGAGATGCAATTATGGTTTGATGAACAAGGATAGAGATGCAACAAGGATAGCCATGTCCGCCTGAAGAAAGTGTTTCATACGTGTGCATCCGCATCTCTAATGTCATGGTACACCTGAAGAAACCGTTTGATTCGGCATGTCCTTCTAGCCGGCCGCACGGATATTCCCATGAGGTCATACAAGGTGTAATCCAAATCTTGCCAATGCTCATTTTCAATGATTATGTTGTGCCCGATCATGCAGGTTGTTATGATGTACCAAAGGATCGCTTGATCCCAAAACCTAGCTGGTCCTCGCACAATAGCAAATTGGGGTTGCAAAATCCAAAATGCCCTCTCCGCACCTTTGCTAGCTGCCACTTGAGCATTATGAAAATAAAATTATTTCATACCTTTGGGTTTTAAAATTGGCTTCGGGAAAGTAGGCTACCTTGGATAGATCCCATCTGCAAGGTAGTACCCGAAGTTGTGGGTGCGGCCGTTTGCTTGGAAGGTCACCAGTGGAAGTTCTCCATTCGCTAACTTTGCAAAGAGAGGTGAGAGGTCGAGTACATTGAAATCATTGCAAGATCCGGGCATCCCAAAATATGCATGCCATATCCATGTCTCCTGACACTACTAGGAAAAGGGCTATAGATGATATGGCCACTAATGGCGCACCAGACATGTGGTGCGCCACTACTATATAGTAATGGCGCACCATGAGTTGGTGCGCCATTAGTGTGGTAGACACTAATGGCGCACCAGACCCACGGTGCGCCATTAGTGACAAATGTTTTTTTTTTCATTTTTCCAAAAATACTAATGGCGCACCAGGGAAGAGTGCGCCATTACTAGTTTAACTAGTAATGGCGCACCTCCAACACAATACCCCACTACTAATTTTTTTTTTTTTTTTTTTTTTTTTGCAAAACTACTAATGGCGCACCTCAAGCTGGTGCGCCATTAGTAACCAGGGTTACTAATGGCGCATATATGGGTGGTGCGCCATTAGTAACCTGGGACCAGCTAGATATTTTGGACAGCCACACCTACACACTCACTTTCCCCACTTCATTCTCTCCACCTCCTCCTCCAAGATTGTGTCGGCTGCCTCCTCCTCCTCACCTCATTTGCACCATAGATTCATCAAAATTAGGTGGTTAAATTACCTTTTTTTGATAGGTAAGTAAGGGGAAAGCTATCTTTATGTTGTAGATCTATTTTTTTTCTCTCCCTCGCTCCAACAACGTGCACATGCACTTTTTATGGCCTTGCTAGATCTATGTATGTTTGTGGTGTTGCATATGTTTGTGGTGTTGCATATATGTTTGTGTTTGCAGGTACCGGTATTTGAAATGCGATAGTTGCCAATATTTTGCCGGAATGTTGATTCATTTCCGTTTCGGCGAGAATTTTGGCACTATGCATTCTTTTTGGTCCTATTTTTAGGGAAAGTCATGCCAAATTTTTTCTTGGTTCTAAAATATCGTTTTGCTCTACCCCGCAGGCGACCATGGTCCGCACGATGACCGAAGGCATCGTGAATAGGTTTTTGAGCTCCGCGAAGGCCGAGATGCTTCAAAAGAACGAGACGGAGATAAGATGTCCGTGTCGAAGATGCAAGCTGAAGAGCCTTATTGCGGACCCGGATTCCGGGCAGGTGCGGGACCACCTGCTCTTGCGTGGTTTCATGGATGGCTATCGGTGGCAAGGTGATGAAGATGACTATGAAGTCGTCCATGGGGGCCGGGCAAGAAATGAGGAAGGGCAGCAAGACAACCACCGCGGCGAGGGCGGTCGAGAAGACGAAGAATCTCCAGGACATGATCACGACGGTGATGCTGTACACAGTCATCATGTAGAAGATGCCGGACATTATGATGAGGAAGATCAAGACGAAGGGCATGATCATGAAGATGAAGATGCCGGAGCAGACGACGATGGAGGCTGGGTGCAGGACCCTCATATTCAAGAGCTGCTTCTCAAGCAGACGGATAACGCAAGAGCTGCCGCCCGAGAGAAAGCCAAGCTGGATCAACTGGAGATAGACGCGGTTACTCCATTGTATGAATGATGCAGGCCCGAGGATACCCGCCTGAAAGTAACGCTCATGGCTCTGGAGATAAAGGTAAAACACAAAATGACCGACGCATGCTTCGACGAGAACATGTCATTCTGGCACGAACGTCTTCCCAAGGGGAACAAGTGCCCGACCAGTTTCGAGGAGGCGAAGAAAATCGTGTGTCCTCTGGATTTACCGCACGTGAAATACCATGTGTGCATGAACAATTGCATCATTTATCGGGACGAGCACGCGAAGTCTACCATATGTCCGGTGTGCGGCGTCACTCGATACAAGAAGAGGAAGAAAGCTCCTCGAAAAGTGGTGTGGTACTTTGCGATCACTCCTCGTCTGCAGCGGTATTTCGCGGACCCTAAGGCAGCAAAGCTCCTGCGTTGGCACGCGGATAGGGAGGAGAAGAAGCGAGAAGATGACGGAAATGATCCGGAGATAAATAAAAAAGACAAGATGCTGAGTCACCCTAAGGATGCGAGCCAGTGGCAAGCGTTGAACTTCGAACACCCAGAATTTGGGGACGATCCAAGGAACATCGTGCTGGGCGCGAGCACCGATGGAGTCAATCCGTTTGGCAGCCAGAGAAGCACACATAGCACCTGGCCTGTGTTTGTGTGGATGTACAACCTTCCCCCCTGGTTGTGCATGAAGAGGAAGTACATTCACATGAGTATGCTAATTGAAGGGCCGAAACAACCAGGGAACGACATCAATCTGTATCTGGGGCTGCTGAAAGAGGAGCTAGACACGCTGTGGAAAACGCCAGCCAATACGTGGGACGCCGCAGAGAAAGAATATTTCCCTATGAGAGCCGCACTGCTCACGACGGTGCACGACTATCTCGGTTACGGATATGTCGTGGGGCAGGTGGTCCACGGATTTTCTGGATGCGTCAGGTGCATGGATGACACAACGTATCGCCAGCTAGATAGAGATCCCGGGTCTTCGAAAACCGTGTTCATGGGACATCGAAGGTGGCTTCGCGACGATGACCCGTGGAGAAAACGCAAGGATCTGTTCGATGGTGAAACCGAACCTCGAAGACGCCCGCGTACGAGGAGCGGCGAGGAAATAGACGAGCTGTTGAAAAATTGGAAAGAGTGCCCACCGCCGGGAAAGGCGCCAGAGCCGGGAAAGGTGCCACCGTCGGGAAAGAAGCGAAAGGCGCCAGAGCCGCTGCTGAAGGTATGGAAAACGAGGTCTGTTTTCTGGGACTTGCCGTACTGGAAGATCCTCCGTGTGCCTCACAGCCTTGATGTCATGCATATCACGAAGAACGTGTGCGAGAGTCTGCTTGGTACCCTGCTCAACATGCCAGAGAGGACCAAAGATGGGCCGAAAGCAAGGGCAGACTTGAAATCAATGGGCATCAGGGAGGAGCTTCACGCTAATGATGATGATGATGATGAGGCGATGGACACGGAAAGTCGTCGCAAAGGCAAAAAGGCCAAGAAGATCGGAAATGACTTCCCTCCCGCGTGCTTCACTCTAAGTCAGGAGGAGATCGAGCAGTTTTTCACCTGCCTCGTAGGAGTAAAACTTCCTTACGGTTACGCGAGTACGATCCGTGCTCAGGACAGGCCACCTTCACCTAAGGATATCTCGAGGAGGGTGCATGTGGCGGGTAGGCCGATGCTACCGACTAATCTGCTCAATGCTGCAACCGGTGCTATGCGGAGTCTGCATGACAGTGTTCTTTCTTTGGAGAAGCGGCGTCTCCGAGAGAATGATGTGGCATACCCGGTTTTCGTGGCCAAGGTGCCAGAGGGCAAGGGCTTTGTGGATAGCGCCATCGGGGGTATGATCGTCCTGCGGTTTGATGACATCTTCGCTATGTTTAACCTTCATCCGCTGCACTACACCTTCGTTCGGCTATTTTCGCTGAGTATGGAGATGCGGATCATTAGAGACAAGACCCCGGACATCGTGATAGTCGACCCCTTCTACATGCGTGCCAAGATCTTGGGCAGCGCTGGGGACCGGCAAGTCGCGAGTTCATACCTCGAAGGCGTCATTCTGGCGAACCCAGATAAGGATAACTTCCTCGTGACTTACTTTACCGAGTAAGTCATCCCCTCATCGCCCCGTAACATATGATTTCTTAGATTTCGATCGTTCTTTTTTTTTCTAACATTCCGTGTTTTGTGCAGTGACACACATTGCACACTCATCCTCTTAAGCCCGAAATATTCCATGGCCACGTATTTTGACTCGGACCGTCAGTCGAAGAAAGACTACACAAATATCAAGAAAGTTCTTGATGATGTTCTCCCCGGCTACGCCAGATCTGGAGGCACCTTCAACAGGCCAATTCGTAGGTACGGCAAGCACGTGTTCGCCCACACTACGACGTTCCCCTGCGTCAAGCAGCCGCCTGGCGGTCAGAAGGATGCCTACTACGCCCTCCATCACATGCGGGCGATCGTGCGGGACCATGATCACCTTCTGCTACCAAATAATCTCAAAGATTGGGCCGCAAGCTTGTCGGCAATCCAGGACACGGACATCAGACAAGAATTCTTTCGCATCCAGTCGGAGTTTGCGGAAATCATCCATCAAGATGTCCTTCGTACCTCAGGGCAGTTCTACCTTAGATATCAACCGTCCAACAGTGACATAGAAACAACGCTACAAATGCAGGCTGACAACGACCGCGATTTCATGACCATCACGATAGACGGCGGCTTCATCCACGCTCCGGTCCCTGAGTCGAGTCGAAAGTAGTGATGGTATGTAGTTCTGAAATATCGATTAGCTCTCTAGTTTGGACAGTCGTTCAACTTATATGTAATCGATGCTATTTATTAGTAGGACCACGAATCGTGCTATTAATGTGTTGCTTTTCTCTTCCGATCCTTTTGTTGCATACTTATATATTGCTTATGTATTGTCTGTGAATTGCTACTAACGTTTTGTTTGTCTAGTGCATAGAGATGCCGTCGTATGTCGTGTACAAGGGTAAGGTTCCCGGAGTCTACGACGACTGGGAGGAGTGTCGGAAACAGGTTTACCGTTTCAGCGGTAACAGTTACAAAGGGTACACCACTAGGGCGGAGGCGGAAGCTAGATACGCGCACTATCTAGCGGGAGAGAGGAGGGAGCGGAGGAGGAACCGGATGAAGACCAGTTTCATCGCGATGATGCTCATCGTGATGACCGCAGCTTTCTTCTATGTGATGGTAGTTTAGATGATCGATATCGACTTGTAATGTGGACAAACTCGCTACTCGCGGTCTAGCTCGAGACTTGTAAATGTTCTAACTTTGTTCGGTCTTTTGAATTCGGAGACTAGCTAATATGATGAATTGTATTCTTGATGACTAATCTTCTATTGTATTCGATGAATCTGCTGTTGCTGTGTGGTGCTAGCTATATTCTGTCAAATAATATATTTTGTAACCTGTGAAAATATCAGAAACAAAAAAAAAATCCCTAATATTCATACTAGTGGCGCACCACCACATAGTGCGCCATTAGTAAGCCAGAGCACACTAATGGCGCATCATCTACCAGTGCGCCATTAGTATGCCAAAGCACATGGGTAAATATGGCCCCTGGGAGGCATACTAATGGCGCACCGTGGGCTATACTAATGGCGCACTGCATGGTGCGCCATTAGTATACCAGATACTAATGGCGCACCAGTGGTGCGCCATTAGTAAAAAATTCTAATGGCGTGGTGCTAGTGGCGCACCTGTAGTGCGCCATTAGTAGCGAAAACAGGTGCGCCACTAGCAGCCCTTTTCCTAGTAGTGTGATCGGCCACAGCCTCAAGAATGATGGTGGCCTCCTTCTTTTGTCCTCTCCATGCCAAGCTTTAGGACAGTTCTTCCACTTCCAGTGCATGCAATCGATGGAGCCAAGCATACCTGAAAACCTACGGCCTTTGTTCATCTCCAAAAGCCTCGCCATGTCCTAAGCATTGGGTGCTCTCAAATACTCTGGATCAAACACTTGGACCACCGCCTTTGCAAATTGTCTGACATAGAAGATCGACATGCTCTCTCCCATGGACAAGTTGTCATCAACGAAATCAGCCGGAACACCATAGGCCATCATGCACAATGCGATAGTTACCTACTGCTGAGTGCTATGACCAAGCATTCCGGTGCAATTCCTCATTTGCTGGAAGGACTGATCATGTTAATTCACAGAATTGCAAATGTCAAGAACCAAGTCCGTTGACATCCTAAACCGGCATCAAATGTACCTCTTTGGACAGTGAGGATTTGGCACAAAGTAGTTGTGCATCAATCGCTCATGCACCTCTTCCGCTCTCTTCATAAATACTCGCGGCCGTAAACAGAACCGCCATGCTTCGGCCTCTTGTTCTCATGCATTGTCAAGATCAACGCAGGATCTTCCTCCTCCTCCGAGTCAAACTCCTCATCCAACAAGGAATCATCACAAAAATTGGAGTCACATGAGCCCATCCACAATAGAAACTACTCCCTCCGTCCCGTAATATAAGAGCGTTTTTGACACCACACTAGTGTCAAAAACGCTCTTATATTATGGGACGGAGGGAGTATCTATGAAGCTCAATCTTCGGTGCATATGCAAAGAAAGGCACAACAATTTTTTTACCTTGTAGGAAATCCGTCAAGCACCTTGTGTCCGGCAGGGAGCAAACCGGCCGACGGCTCTTCGGCGGCTAGATGTCAGTCGCGCAGAGATGAAGAACGATAGAAATGAACTCCGTAAGCCGCCGTAGAGTCAATGTGGCTGCAGCCTGCAGGAGAGTCTACGTCGCACCGTGAACAGCCGGCCGAAACTTTGTGGGAAAGACCCTGTCGCGTCGGCCGAGTGCCATCAATCTTTACATGTCTTAGCTGATACAGCTAGCTTATCCCAGTGATAAATTGTCCGGACTCATCCGGACAAAACGATCTCCGAAAAGTCAAGGTGTTGCCCCCATCCTGAACTGCCAAGGCCACCGATATAGATGGTTGGTTAGATATCGCGAACATGGACGGGAGCTGCACACGCAGGGGGCTCAGGCCCACCCAGCAGTCCTGCCAAAATAGGGTCTCGGTATCTCTTCGTACGGTCACCGCCGCTCCTAAGCGGAAGCAAGGTTTAAGCGACTGAATTACCTGCCAAAACTGGGACCCCCTGGACCGAGAGCACATGGCAAACGAATGTCCTCGTAGATATTTGGCCTTTATCAGGTCAAGCTACAAGCCCCCGTCGGAGAAATTATTGACCAAAAGTACTAATCTTCATAACTTTTGACAGCTAAATATTGGCTGGCATGTATAAATTACAGAACGATGGAGTAGCAATTCGGAGGTGAGCAACTAGGAGAATTTTCTTTTAAGCGATGGATCATGCATGGTACGCATGGAATGGAACCAAACTCACCCGATGAACATGGCAGGCCATTGGCTTCACCGTTTGTTCTCCCCATGCACGTTGGAGCAGCTAGCTAGGCTTGAGAGACAATCAGGAAATAAGACGCGCGTCCACCAATCTATTTTGTTGTCTCTATGACGCAATGTCTCAGAGGGAACATTCATTCCCCATCATTATCTGGGCAATCTGTCGTTCAAACTGAGATTGCTGAGTAGCTAAATAGGTACGCGGAAGAGGCAATAGAACTTGTGGCAGATGTGGGATTGGTCGGCCGCACCAGTGGCGCGGATTTATCTTACTCCTGTATTGCCAATAATGCCTTCCAGTCCAACCCATTAATTCAAAGCCCATAGAGTAGAGTGGAGCAGCGAGGCAGTCCCGCTGTAGTCTGCCTGTGGGTGTCGATCGATCAAGCATGTGTCTCCACCAACAATCAACAGCAGGAGTGTGATGAATTTCACCACGACCTGGACTCTAAAACACATCTTAGAGCTTGGATTGATGTATTTTCTATTCAATTTCGTGTTATAAAAATTACATGATGAAGAAATAGTTAAAATATAGTTTTTTTTTCACAAGCAAATCTGGGATATTTTTAGCTAATTATAAATGTCGAAAATATCATTTTTTGCGTAAACTGTAGGAAAAATCAAGTAGTCGTATGATCATGTTTTTCTGAGACAATATCGCCAAGTTATAGATATGCAGATGGCCCTATGTTATTTTCCGCTAGACCGGCCTAGTACCCCCACTATGGAGGAGGCGACGCGCACGAGGAGCGATTGAACATAGGTTTGTGTAAGGATGAAGAAGAGTTAGGGAGAAACAATAAGAGCTTCTTTTTTGCGTGAAAACTTCCGATTTATTCATCTTCAATCATGGCAGTACAATGACTACAAGCACTGAAGCGAGCTGAAGGTGCGCTGCCGTTATCACCCTTCCCTCGACGGAGCCGGGCAAAACTTGTTATAATAGACAGTCGGAAAGTCATTGTGTTAAGGCCCCATAGGACCAGCATACCAGAACAGCAACTGCCGCCGATGAAGAGTAGCGTAGATCGGAAGAATCCAACTTAAAGACACACGAACAAAGACGAACGACGAACAGATCCGAGCAGATCCATCAAAAAGAGATCAGCTGGAGACACACCTCCACATGCCCACCAACTATGCTAGGCGCACCACCGGAACGGGGGCTAGGCGGGGAGAACCTTATTCCATCTTCAAGAAGCTGCTGCCGTATTGCCTTCTTGAGCAGGACACAAACCCTAACAAAACTCGAAGTAATATCTAAAAACGGAGCCCTCCCATCGACAAGGGTTGGGATCCACCGCGTTCCCAAGGCCCTAAGGCCACCAAAGCCAAGGCGGATCGGCACCTGCGCCGACGGGAGGCAGAGAAACCCTAAGCTTGGGAGAGGAGGCAGCGGCTACGTCTGCTAACCATGTGAAGCAATAAGAGCTTGGGGGCTGTGTACGACTGATGAGCGCACATGTGCTAGCAGATTAGATGGGATGGCTATCAATTGTTTCAGCCCGCAGAAAATAAACAAGTTCATACATAATTTTGATTTTGTCACTTTTTTTCAAATGATCAGATCTATTATAAAGACTCACCGGAAGCCAAACTGCATAAGAAATCAGAGACCTTATTGAGCACCTCCATCACCACCAGTACTAGAGTTAAGGGTGTATGACCTGGGCCAGGCCCAACACACAACCAAAACTCGAGAAGAAATCAAACTATACCTTATTGTGCACCGTCAGAACCAAAATTGTTTTTCATATTTAGACCGGGTGCCATGACACCATGGCGCCCCCCCTTGGTCCGCCCCTAAAGTAATCGACCGATCACTTCGCCTCTGATACAGTGAATAAGTACTTGAAGTAAAGCAACATTTCCCATTTGGACCAGGCAGCGATCCAGAATTAGCTCTAGTTCATCCAGGCCAGAGCAACCCAACCTTGTCGACATTGCCGGTTATTCTGGCTCGTATTTGCGGCGATGTCCTGGACCCTATGGACAACGCGTAATAAAATGGTGATTGAGCGGATCTTTCCGCGGAAGGCATCTGATTCCTATTTCAAATTCCTTGCTTTTCTGCAGCACTGGCACCCACTATCTAGACAGCGCGAATGGGACCGCCTTGGCCTCATGCTGGATGCGCTTCTGGATGCGGCTCGTCGGTTATCGTCGTCTTAGGACCGCCTGACGACTGCCACTAGGTGGCTTTTTTCTTATGTTTCTCTTCCTTTTTTTTGGGCATGATTGTGCTGTTGCCCCAGCCGTCGTTATGATTTCGGACTATGTGGTTGGTTGTATGGACCGTTTCTTTATTTATAAAGCGGGGCGAAAGCCTATTTTGAGAATTTGCTCTAGTTGCATGCCTTCAGTACCCATCACCAGAGGTGATGGAAAAGTGGTGAATAAAGTGTGGTCTGGAAGTGTCATTTCATTGGGAAATTTGAAACACGGGATGAGATGAACCATGTTGTTGGCAGGCAATACTAGTTTTGAAAGATGGAGCATCAATCTTTTCCAAGGTATTGTGGGGGCCAAAGTACTTTAAAGCAAGTTTTGGAAATAGCTTTATTGACCACTCAAGATTGAGCCAATTGTTGGAGCTTTAAGAATACAGATCTCCAGCATGAAATTTCTTTGGAAATATGTTGCTGGAAGTGTGGTCTGGAAGTGTTCCCTTCAGATTTCATTTTGGCCTGAGCCCTGAGAAGCGGCAACTTCAATGTTCAGAGTATATGTTGCTGGAAATATGCCGAGGCAATCATGTGATGATGATAATTCCCTATGTATTCGTGAGTTATTGGTATTGCTCATGAAGTCATCACTGATGTATATCAACATGTAATTTGTTTGTAAGAGTGCTATATGATGATTGTGAGTAGTATAATGGTCCCGTCATAGTGATCATCGTCTTCATTAAACGCTGCTCTACGCTGTGCCGGCGTTCTTGCTAATGTCACCGCGTGAGCATGTGGGGCACGAGCAGATAATAACATCATGGGCGGTGAGCACTCAAACTTTCAAACTAAAGGCTGCAGCACGTGTGTAACTTGCTTACTTGCATAGCTCACCAGGAAGACACGTGAACTAGAAACTAGGCAAGCACACTGCACCGCACGAGTCAAGACCACTATTGAGCGCCAAATCTCCCTCAGCCTCGCTATCACGGTGGAGTGGACACCACTGCAAACTTGACTGCACTCGAGAACAACACGGGTGAAGTAGAGACCAAGCATGCACACTGCACGGCACAACCATGTTGAGCGCCAACTATCGTTCAGCCTCACTATCGCGGCGGAGTGGATGCAACAGCAAACTCAATTTCACTAGAGAACAACACTAGTCAATTGATCAAACAGGTTGGGTGCTTACAGCAACACACAAAGCAGAGTAAGCAGCAAAGAACACACAAGAACAGGGGAGATTCATGTTTTGACACCACAAACCTTTTTGGTGTTTTCTGTTATCTGAGTCTCTTCCAGCAGCAGCTGCCGACGAGGAATACTCATCGGCTCATCGCCACCGTCCAATTCTGTCACTCTGCCTCCCATCTGCTGACCGTTGTGCATAGCAAGTCAGGGAGGCAACGGTGTCCAGGACGTGGCCTTCAACTCATGGTATATCACACTGATTATCATTACGACCAAGTTAACCAAGTCTTGAACAAATATCCATTGTCCTCTCTTGTGGTGGACTCAGCTTGGGCTGGGGCTGCTGGGCCGGAGTGCGGCGCCAGCGGAGAGCAACAGAGCAAGGCAGTGATGGCGGCGTGGCGAGTGTGCGTCAGACGATGTGGGGCGGAGCATTCTCGGGGATCAGCGGCGGTGGCTTCGCGGCGGCCAGATCTGACCCGCGGGTGGCGCAGGCTGCGGTCGGCTGGCTACATCGTGGCTGTGGAGGCTGCTCCTTGCGGTGGCGGCGACATGTCTCCTTGCCTGGTGTGGCCTTCTGACGACGCGGCGGTGGATGCCGGGTGGGCAGCCTTAGGCAGTGGAGCTGCTGGTGGCCTTCTCATCATAGTGATGGGAGGTCAAGCGCGGCTGACCATGGGGCGGCGAGCGAGGGACTTGAGACCTAGTGCCCGGATCTAACGGTCGCGACGGCGGTTGCCGTTGTATGGGCGACGACAGCAGCTAGCGCGGTGGTGAGTGCTTCCTGTAGCACCCGGAATTGGGGCGGCGGCCCATCTTCGACAGCGGCAGACTCCGTGGTTGTGCGTGCAACACGGAGTCTGGATCTCGAGGTGGTGACGACTTTCTGAGGCTGGTGGCGGTATGGGACGCCCCTTCATCAACAGATCGGGTTTGATGCGGCTCAGCAAGTGACACATGCGTCTCTTTCGGAGTCGTCAGGCAGTGCCTGTCGCCGGCAGGTGAGGCCTCCGGCGGATGCTACGCACAACGTCTCATGCAGGGACGTCAAGTCATGCCTGCTACTGGCACGTGCTGCACGGTGGCTCTAGCGGAGGTCTCATGTCTAGCATGTGCCGCTGGATCGAAAGTGGTGCGACAGTGATGGGAGGCAGCGGTATGGGACGTCTGTCTTCTTGTGTCTTCTCCAGAGGTATCCGGTTATCGAGGCGTCGGTACCCGGATAATGGATGATGGTACATACGGCTTCAACGACAACTTTATGCATTCCGGTGAAAACACAAGATCTATATGATAAGGCTATGTTGACACGTGCCTGCTTCGTGTCCTTTACGAAGGTGGTGGATTGAAGCTTGACTTTGGGAATGAGAATCCAGAGTTCAACCTTGTGTTGGACTCGCCATCATCGGCGCACGTTCGGCGGTTCCTTCTTGAAGCACTACTGGAATTTCCCTATACGCCGAGTGCCACGGACACTCGGCAAAGGGCCAATAACCACTACTAGGAGAAACCTTATAGGTAGAACATTAGCAGTAGCGTGGGGTAAAAGCGCAGCGCTACTGCTATATAGCAGCAGCGCTGGTCGTGAACCGACGCTACAGGTAGCACCATAGCAGTAGCGCTGGCTAGCAATCCCGCGCTGCTACTAAGTGGTCCCAGCCTTAGCCCACAGGGCTACCCGTAGTAGTAGCGCGGCCTAGTGAACCACCGCTACTGCTAGGCCTGTAGCAGTAGCGCTGGCCCGAGACAAAGCGCTACCACTATGTGTGTACTATGCCAGTAGGTGGGCCTAACTTAGCAGCAGCGTGGGATACCAAGCCAGCGCTACTGCTAAGACCCGTAGTAGTAGCGTTGGTCCCTAACGCGCACTGCTGCTAACTCCACCTTATCGTCTTCTCCGCGCGGCCGGCCCTCACTCTCCCTCTCCACTCTCTCCCCACGCCACGCCGCCGTCGCCCGCCGCCACCGGAAGAGATCGCCCACGCTCCTGCTCCTCCTCCACCGAGGTATCTCCTCCCTCCCTCCTCCTCCTCTCTCCACCTCCCTCCCTCCCTCCTTCCACCTCCCTCTCTCTCCCTCCCTCCTGCCTCCTCCCTCCCTGCCTCGTCCGTCCTCCTCCTCCCTCTCCCTCCCTCCCTCCTGCCTCCTCCCTCCCTACCCCGTCCGTCCTCCTCCTCCCTCAACCTCCCTCCCTCCCTCCTGCCTCCTCCCTCCCACCTCCCTCCCTGTCTCGTTCGTCCTCCTCCTCCTCCCACGTCGCTCCCTCCCTCCACCTCCCTCCCTCCCTCCCTCATCCCTCCCTATTCCTCCCTTCACCTCCATTTGTTTTTGAATTTTTAGTAAAAAAAATTAGTAAAAAAAATTAGTTAAGTTAATACTTTATACTTTCTAGTTTACTTAATTAGTTAAAATTTTAGTTGGTAGAAACATGTATTGGACACTTAGTTGGTAGAGATTATAACTAGTAATAGAATAGAAAATTTAGTAATAGAAGTTTGTAGTAAGAAAAAAATTAGTAAGTGTTGAATAGAGTAGAACTAGGGTATTTAGTTATGTCAATCTCACATTGCCAAATTTAGAGAGAGAGACCTACTTTGTATGCTCACGTGTGAATGCTCATGTGGCGCAGGGTAGATCACCGACGAGCCGGTCGACGACGCCCAGAAGATCACCGACGACACCCGCGCCCGGTCGACAACCATCGTCTATAGTAAGTAAACATGATGTTTTTTATAGATCTAGTAGATGAGTAGCTGTGACAATGTGAAGCTAGTTTTTTTTAAATGATAATTGATTCGGATAGAATTTCAAGTTTAAACATCTCTGTATGTGTATGAACATCTCTGTATCGCATGGAAAATCCAAGTGGCCTATGTTTTGCCGGAGTGTTGATTCATTTCCGTTCCGGTAAATTTCAGGCGCTCGATATGTCCTATTTTAGCAAAGGTCATGCCGGATTTTTCCGTGAATTTTAGCATGACTTGTGCTAGTATGTAGGAAATATCGAGTGCCTTGGATTTGCCGAAAAGAGAATTAAACGACATTTCAGGTTGACTTTAACTCTGTCTGGGCTCAATACATGACAGTTAGAAAATTAGTGAGGGAGAGTGTCCACCATATATGAGAGAAGAAGAATGCCAACTGTTGTCATGGGGGTCGCTTCTCCTTCTTCTCCTTGTGCTAGACCTTTGTTATGCACTAGGGGGAGGAGGAGTAGCGACCATCACCATCGGTCGAATATCTGCGAACACCACGTGAGATGAGAGTTTTCAAGGAAAGACTCGACAGACCGAAAGTCAACCCGTGATGAGTAATAATGATCTGTGTGTTGAGTTCCTGTTATTTGCCGTCGATTTTTAATCTTTGACTTATGAACACAGGAAATGTCTGACGACGATATGATTCCTGAGTGCGACTACTGCGAAGACGACCGGGGTATGTGCGACAGGATGCCTTATCTGCAAAACGGTAGGTACTTCACCATCGTGCTGAAGGAGACTTTCGACGTTTTTACGGTACGTAACGACTGACAAGTATTTTTCCATAATTATGCATGACTTGTGAATTTTGGCTTCAACGTGTAATTTTCCATTTTTTTCAATTGAAATAGTTCATCCCATGTCATGCAACACCGTATGTCTTGGAAAAGCTCGGTTTTGAAGATAGGGAGAGAACAGAGACGAAGAGTGCTCACCTTAGGACGAAGCATGGTTTCACTTTTTTGGTTAAGCTATTTAATGCACCAAATAGCTCGCATTTCGGTTGCTCAACTTGGAGAGGATTTTGCAAGGCCTATGAATTTAAGGAGGATATGCAAATCACCTTCGATCTTCGGCCTGAAGATGAAATTGACGATAATATCGACATTTGGGTGGATGTCGAGACGCTTCCAGTTCTACCTATTTGTGAGTTTGTCAAATAAATTTGTTAAGTAATTTATATTGTTTATTTAAAAATCATTGACGGCTTATTTCCATTGACAGCTTATCTCCATTCTTTAAAAAATGTACGGAAGATAGTAGACAGAACCTACTACACTGATGGCTCTGAACTAAGTTACGACGAGAAAGATCATCTTATCTCATTTATTATTGATGTTGAGAATTTCAATATCAATAATGAAACTACTCCACATTATGGTCAATACGTGCCACTATTGCACGTGTTGAACTACGGTAACATCCATGGAGATGGCATGGTAAGATTTTTTACTATTACGACATCAGTGCATCTTTTGCATACATTCTTCTAAAGCTAAACTACATTGCTAACTATGTTATTATTATGTTCTTCAACAGAAAATCCCGAAGGATTGTGTGCCTCATCTGATGTTTACGAAAGGTCACATTGATATTATTAGATTATGGCCAAGTCCGCCTAGGGTTCACCGCTGTTTATACAAGATTTCTCAAACCGATGAAGACATCACAATAAAAGAATGGAAAAAAGTTATGAATAATCATAGGGAGCTACATGGAAGCAACATTGTGAGAAGCGCACGAATTGGAGACAGGATAATCTCCATTCTTCATAATGGAGAGTCAGGGGCTATGTTGTTTTATGCTATTTTACCTTAGAGAGCGTAGCAGGTCCTAGCTAATACTCACGATCATGTGCTAAGAACAATTAACTAGGGTTGGTTATGACTATGATAACGAGTAGAAGTTGTTAGATGACTATGATAATGATGAGTATGACTTGTGTTATTATGATAATGATGATGAGTTATTATTATGATGATGATGCTGAGTTGTTATATCATTATGAGCATGATGAGTTATTATTATGATGATGACTAAGGATTAGTAGTACTTTGGATCTGCGCCATGTTGCCTCCACTTGAATCTAATCCACGTCTCTTTTACCCACTGATATAATAACCAATCATGATCATAAAATAATGTGATGAGACTACTGTATAAAATATGTACAAACACAGTGCAAATACGCAAAAGAAAATAAATAAAAATAGCAGTAGCGCTGGTTGGACAGACGCTACTGCTATGTAGTGTTAGCAGTAGCGCTGGTCGCGCCAACGCTACTGCTAGGTTTGTTAGCAGTAGCGGGGTACAACCGGCGCTACTGCTAAACATTAGCTGTAGCGCCCTAGCAGTAGCGCTGGTACCCGCGCTACTGCTAGGCCCCAAACCCGCGCTACTGCTAGGGTTTTCCCTAGTAGTGAACCGCCGGCAAAGCCTTTGCCGAGAGTTGCACTCGGCAAAGACCACCCGGCGTACACCTCTCAGGCAAACAGGAATTTGCCGAGAGCCAGGACACGGACACCCGGCAAAGAGTTTGCCGAGAGCCAAACAGTGCCTCTCGGCAAAATAAAGTGACTTCACGTCCGCTGGTTCCGTCAGCTCTTTGCCGAGTGCCACGCTCGGCAAAACTGCGCCAGCCAACTGCCATCTGCTCCCAGCACATGCCACTTTGCCGAGAGCCACGCTCGGCAAAACTGCCCCAGCCTCCTAGCGCATGCCACTTTGCCGAAAGCCACGCTCGGCAAAACTGCCCCAGCCTCCCAGCGCATGCCACTTTGCCGAGAGCCACACTCGGTAAAGATCCGTTCCCAGTACTGTTTCTCCTGCTTTTCCCTCGGATCACTGCAGAAAAATAGATATACAATACACAAGCATGCATTTGAAGTCTCAAAGTCTAACAACAAACTCACATAAGCATTATATAAATAGTTCGCACAAGCTTCATTTGAAATCACAAAGTAGCTCTTTGTTACAAGTGCCCACTTACTAAACAATAAAGTGGTCAATGCATGTCTACATGCGACCACATGATAAAAGCAACACCACAATTATCACGAACTGAAGGAGAATTATCAAGTTCTTCCATCCACTGAACCCGATAAGCCGTTTCTGGCTAGCACATCCACTGAACCCATCCACTGAACCCACTAATTCAGATTTTATCTTCTGGTTAAGCACATACTGATTATAATGATACTCTGCCTTCTCTCTGCTATTGAACGAGTCGTGGGAGCTGCCTTCGTAACGAAGCACTTGTTCATTGCATTCAGACCATGAATCGTAGACTCCTGGACACCTACCTCTGTACACCGCATACCACTTCATCTACAAAGAAAGAGAAAAAGAGGCAGAGAAATAATGCAAGGTTAAAGAGCACATCATACATAATCCACGTAAGCATTCATCACGCATATAATCAAAAGCATTAATGATTCATATACCCAAAAGCAACATCACAAGTTCTACTCAAGTTATACTCCGAGTAGACATCAGCAACTACATTCACGACATCATCATCAAAGTACCTAACAAGGCTACTCTTAAAATGGAACTCTAATCAGACTGGTAGTCTGTGAAGCCGGTAAGCGTAGAGTCGGAGGAGGTGGGGATCTCCCTCTCAGTGGAGGAGCAAGCGTCGTCGGGAATGGCGGTCGGCGGAATCAGTGGCAAAGGGTCGACACTCTCCTTAGGTGGTGCTTCCTTCTTGGACAGATCCACAAAAAACTTAATAAGGATGAGCTGCGGGTTCTCCTTAAGGAGCGCCGCCAAGCGGTCCTCATTGGCGCGCGACTCCTTGACCGTGGAGTTGAACCTAGAGGAAGTTGCGTCATCGGTGGAAGCCATAACCTCGAGAACGATGCTAGCACCTTCTATCACACAATGAAAAATAACATAAGTATATATGGAATTCTAGGATGTCATCGCAAACTACAAGGATATGTGTGTTGAATTCGAGGATGTCAACACACATATCACTATTCCGGCTTGTTGGTTGACTTTCAGTCCTCCGAGTCTCACCGTATATGGTGGGCACTCTCTCACTGACATTTCGACCGTCGGTGATGGTGGCTTCTCCTCCTTCCCTAGTGCATTACCAAAAGGTCTACCACAAGGAGAAGAAGGAGAAGCGACCCCCACGACAACAGTCGGAATCCTTCCCTTGAGAACATCGATCTATCAAACAGGGAGCCCCATCAAAGTGAAAGTCAACCTTTAGCATAGAAGGCACGCCTTTAATGACTCGAGAACATTTCAACATAAACCATAACCCTTTCAATACATATATCATCAGTACTACAGCAAAATTAAATGACTACATTGAATACTAAGACATAATTATGCAGTGTTAGAATAGACAAAAGTCGGGTCAACATTACATATATCCATAGTACCAGGATAGACAACCACTACTAGGACATATATACTACTATAATATATCAACATCATATGGGTCTGCGTCAAGCTAGTCCTCATCCTTGTCCTCCGAGACAAGGTCAACCACCTCTGGACGTCCGCCGGAGGGGCCTGCCTCACCGTCAGTGCGGGTAGCCGGCTGCACCACCTCCCCATCATCGTCCATAAAGTAGCCGTCCTCATCGAAAAGCTGGTCGACCTCCGCTGATATTCTGGCATCCATCTCAGCGTCCTCCTTCTTCCTCTGCTCCTTCTCCTTATTGGCCCAAAAATCATGCTCCTCGGCCACGAGCTGCGGATTTGTAGGGGAACGCAGCAGAAAACAAAAAATTTCCGACCTACGCACCAGCCCAGGACCACTATGGAGACTGCATACAAGGTTTGATCATTTCGTTACCGACTCGTAGCGCAGCGGAAGTAGAGTCGATGACGAACGGCGGTGCAGATCCCCGCAGCTAGGATTTTACAACCTCCCAACCGCGAGGATGTATACCCTCATCTGCCCCGCGGACAGCCCTCCGGGAGGCGGTCGCACAGTCCCCCGGACGGTGTCGCGGACAGCCCTTCGGGAGGACCTCCGAAACTCGGACTGTCACTCGGACAGCCCTTCGGGAGGACCTCCAAAACTCGGACGGTCACACGGACAGCCCTTCGGGAGGCACTCTCGAACTAAGACCGAAACTACGATCTCTCTACAGAGTTGCACACATACGGTGTCATCTATCCGGCAGGGCTTCGCCGTCCAGAACTAGTTCCTGCCGGAACCCAGACAGCCTTTCGGCTCTACGAAACTATTTCGTGGGAGGGAGAGAAGAAAGGCAGATCATGCATGCCATGTGTGTGAGAGTTGGAGTGAGGATGGAGAGCTCCTCTCCACCTCCTTATATAGTGGTGGAAGGGGTGAGGGGGGGGGGCTGAAATTTCAGCCCAAAAAACAAGCACCCACCAAACAAGGAAACATGTTCCCATCAAACATGGAGAAAACATGTTCCCTTGTCCATGGTGTTCCCCCATGGGGCCCCACCTTCCTCCCAACACTCTCCACCATTTGTGGGGGCTGCCCCCCACCATGGGGGGGCCCCCCAACACTTTGTCCAGCCACAAGGGGGCTGTCCCCTAAAGGGGGCGCCCCCAAAAACAGCCCAAAAACAGCCCCCACGATCCGTGGGATCTTGTCCCCTCTCGCTGGGACAAGATGTTTTCTAAAACTATTTCTTCTGAAAAATTCCGGAAGGTCCCAGAACATTTCCGGCACCCTCTAAAATTATCTGGACTCGCTCCGGAACATTTCTGGTATGGTGGTTTAATTTAAAACCATCTTCGTTTACCCGGTAAACAATTCCGGCAGCTCCGAAAACCTTTTTCGGTTTTTTCTCCGAAAAAATTCCAGAAATTACCAGACCAATCTGGCAACCTCCAAAACATTCCCGGTGCTTGCCGAAACCTTTTTGGACCAATGGTTTTATCCGAAACAACTTTTCGGTTTTACCGAAACTTTTTCGGTGTTCTCTCCGGAACTTTTCCGTTGTCTCCGAAACTTTTCCAGTGACTTTCTCTCGGACTCCTCGTCTAGTATTCAGCAGATAGATGACCCTTAAGCGTCTGACCCTATAGGTTCGGTGAAGCATAGACATGACCCGGAACCCCTTCTGATCAATGATCAACATCGGAGCCGTGGACACCCATTTTGATCCCTATACCCACACGAATGAATATTCGAGTGAACCTCGAGTTGTCGTGTGCTATTCCTGTTGCTTCGCGATATGTTACAAATACCCGAGGTGAGACATGTTGGCAACCCCGTGGATCAACACCTTGTCCACTATCCCAGTTACCTCGTTGCCGGTATTGTTCTCTTTTCTCGTTCCCGTGTTCCGGCATCCCTGTGATCAAATCACCCTGTGTCTGGCCAGACGATGATGGATACCGTAACACCGAGAGGGCCTAGAGATATCTCTCCGTCGTCGGAGGAGCAAATCCCAATCTTGAGCTATCAAGTTACTTGACATACTTTTCCATGAACCCGTAAGCCGCCGTAATAGCCACCCATTTACAGATGACGTTTAACAAACCCCAAAGTTCATGAAGCAAGCATGAAGAAACTCGATACTCTCATGGTCTAAGGAATTATGCAAACATTAACTTCCTGTGTTATTAACCATTAACTTATGACGAATGTATCTCATAGCATAACATCAATATTGGGTCGATTCAACACAAGTGTTCTACCAACAATTGTGCCCTCAAAATTGCCGGCATAGCCATGCCCATGATCAGGAAAACAGGATCATCATGCAATACTTGAGCCAGTCATAGAGGATTGACTAGGAATACATTTTACCGTTTATTATCCCACACGTGCAAATGAGTCTTCCTCCGAGCCTCGTTTTATTTGTAGACTCGAGAATCATTGCAGTTATAGCATGGAACATAAACATAATTATGAACAGGGAGATAATCAATAACATTTATTATTGCCTCTAGGGCATATCTCCTACAGACTCCCACTTGCACTAGAGTCAATAATCTAGTCAATGCTAATGCACTTTACACCTATGGCATACTGGTGTAAAATATGCTTCGCATGTGGTATAGCCTGATGTCCAACGGATCTGACAACTTCAGCTCCGTGTGTAACTTTGCATATCCTCGCGTTTTCACGCTTTCACAAAATTCATATTTTGTGTGCATTTGGCTTTGCATATGTGTGAATCATTGGTCGAAACCTGATTCCTCAGACTGAGCTATGGAGCAACTATCTGCTATAGTGTCCCATAGACCAAAGCCTTCTTGGAACCATACTAAGTTCATGAATGAACTATATGATTCAACAACTTCTTTGTCGCTTCTCAAGCGTCAACATACTTAGCCTTTGTTATAGAATTCGCCACAGTATCTTGTTTGGAACAATTTCCAACTATCGTGCCACCATACTGTGTATCACACAAAACCCTCAATTTAAATCGAAAATCGCATGGAGCATTGATGAAGACTGTATCGATGTAACCTTTTACAACGAACTCTTCATGATCTCCGTTTGCGAGAAAACATGTCATCAGTACTGCTCTAGTACTCAATGACATCTTTCACTGTTGTCCCATGATCAGTACTATGATCACTATGGTATCTATACTCGCAACAACTTTGGAGTATTGGACATATCTGGTTGGTTTTACATACCATGGAATACATGATTAATCCAAACACAAGAGTGTGTGGAATCTCCATCATGTATTTTACTCATCAGTGTTTTGGGACACCGAGTCTTGCAAAAACTCTTTCCATGTGACTTCGGCAAGAATCACTCCTTGGCATTTTAAATGCTAAAAAGTTTTAGCATCTTGTCAATATGTATTCATTGCTTAGCCCCATTTAGGTAAATCTATCTCCATAGATCATCATGCCTAATATTGAGGCCATTTTAGCCTAAGCACTTCATCGAAAAACTATTTTCAAATGAAGTCCTAATTCGTGTCAAGAAATTTATTTCCAATTAACAATGTGTCAAGTACACATGGTTTTTAGAAATATTATTATGCTCCCACTTACTTTCTTGAATCACAAGCATCTTCGATACCCATTTGATGAAGTCAAACTCTTTTGACCATTTCATCAAAAACGAAGATTCCAACTCCACTTTGCTCTCTTCTGTCCATCGCTGGAACTCTGAAGTTTGCATACTTACTAGCATCCTCTGGATCGACAAATTACTTTGGACTGTATCACATATAAGTCCTAGGTTTCATTTCCATCGGATGGAAGTCCCTTTGTCATCCATGTTTCATATCTCATGATTGAAATATGTATTAACTGCTAGTTCAACCCGAACCGACTTCAAGCATCGCTACGGTGAAACAACCTCATCATAGTCAACTCCTTGAACTTGTTATTGCAACAAGTCGAGCTTTATGGATAAAACATTTTATCCGTATCAATTTTTAGTTCCATAAATATTCGTTAGACTCTAAGTCTTCCGAAAGGTGTATCAAGATTTTAATCTCAAATCACTTATATGGAAACTATCTCGGATTGTATTGGCATTTAGCCAATTCCGGAGTCAGGGCCCATCAACGCTTCCTTGTGTATTGTAGGTATACTGTTGTCTAACAACAATATCTCATTTGCGCACCTGATAGGTTAGCATGAGCTTTGCCTACGTGGTTCAGCTGCAAGTTCGACCGAAGTCCATACATTTTATTGTAGAGACTTCCGTATCAGTCGCAGTAGGAAACTCCGGAATCACTTCCAAGGTTTCTTTCCTTTGACCTGATGACGAAGATACTGGTTATCTCGTCGAGTTGCACTGTCCTCCCACTCGCCTTTTGTAAGAACTATTCTCTTTAAAAGCATACCGTTTTGCGGCAAAATCCTTTGCCTCGGTATAGTGGTGGGGAATACCCAAACGACTTGGGATAACCTTACAAAGTAGCACTTGTCTGATTTGGAATAGGTTTTTAACCTTTTACACAAGCCCCATATTCCAAATGTTAAGAAAAGATATAACATGGTTGGGCGTACCATACCATGGCATCATTTCAACAGACCTGATGGATCTCTTTTCAGTGAAAAAGCCGCAGTCTCTAAAGCATCACTTTAAAAGGGATAATGGCAATTTTATTTATGTCATCTTTGATCTTACCATGTCATAAATGGTTCGATTACATCTTCACGGACTTTCCACTTGCAGTGGTGTTCCGGGAGGTGCATGTTATGAAACCCCCTTTCACAACTCATCAGACATTCGCTAAACTTGTAACTCAAATATTCCTTTCTGCAATCGAATTGTAGAAACATAATTTTCTTGTTACAATATTTTCTTCTTCATTTTGAAAACCTTTTGAATGAATTCAAAAGATCCAGGCTTACGTCTCATCAAGTAAATATCAATATATATCTACTTGAGTCATTTTTGAAGGTAGACAAATCCACTGTTTGCAACAACATTTATTGGACTACACACATCATAATGTATGATTACCAATATGTTCTTTGCTCGTTCCTTATGGCCTGTGAACGGTATTTCAGTCACTTCACCTTTCAGAGGAAAGTTGCAAGTGTCAGATGATTCAAAATCAAATGACTTCAAAATCCATCATAATGGAAGTTTCCATGCGGGTTTCTCCAATGTGACCAAATGCAGTGCCACACTTGTGTGGTATTCTTTTAGTCTTGCGACATTTAGCGTCAGTGTTATGGATGTATCATATTACCATCAATATTCATAGCATACATCCCATCCTGTATGGAAGCATGGCCCTTCATGTTATTCATAACACCGAACATCAAAAGTTCTCTTATGAATAACCTTCTTGCAAAATACCTTATGCAAAGGGCTAGAGTGTATGAAACTCTAAATGAATTATGAAAGTAAATACAGAGGCAATGTATTAATATCAATATTCATAACATACATCTCATTCATAATGAAAGTATGGCCCTTATGTTATTCATAACATCGAACATCAAAAGTTCTCTTATGAATAACCTTCTTGCAAGATACTTTATGCAATGGGCTAGAGTGTAAAACTCTAAAATGAATTATGAAAGTAAATACATAGGGAATACACTAATGGAAGGTATAGTAACATTTACTATGTTCCCTGTGTGTATCTAAACCTCATTCCTGGCTAGTCTTTTAGGCCGTAGTAGTTCTTACATCGAGTTGCAACAGAGTGCAATCGAGCGGGTATCTTTGTGATTAACTCACAATACCCAAGAATTAGTGATTAACATGTTTAACCATAATTCCCAAGAACTATATCTTTGACCAGCCTTCTATACAACAAAAACTTGTATGACATTCATACATGAGCTGGATATTCCAGTCTTCTTTCCTATTGCCATTATACTTCTAACAGTTTAACTTTCAGTAATTCTCCTACTCTCAGAAGAAGCACCCAACTTAAGAGTGGCGTTAGCCCCGGACTTCCTAGGCGTGAAAATCTTACTAACACCCTTCGGACACTTCCTTTCTCTTTAAGTTGTTGTTTTATTCACCTTTCATCATATGACAGGCGTTCTCCTGGATCCCTCTTTTATCAGTCTTATGCATAGTAAACACCTTTACTAATAGTTTGCAAACAAACATTGCTTTGGATATCTCATATCTATTAGCCTTTGTCTGTCTCTGAAGATGATTTTCAGATTCCATGAATATCACATAACTATCCAAACTTTCGAAGTTCGGGTCTCATGGAAGCAAACATATTGCACTTTGACTGAAAAGGAATTCTAGCTTTTGGATCGAAGGACTAGAGTCACATGATCCATAGCATTAGCGGGAGAATACCGAAAGCATGCGATAGGACAAAGTCCTTCTCGGCACTCTAGAGGACAATCCTCACATTACGTTACCAATCGTAAAGTTTTAACCAGATATTTAACAGCTATTCAATTTTAATAGGGAAGGTGGAAACGCGAGCCATTATTCTACAACTATTATGCAAACCACACTTAGACAGTGTTCAAAATTAATTGCACTGAGAATTAAACAAGTTAATTCTATAGTGCGCTCCCACTCAAATCAATATCTCTCATAATTGATTGTGAGTGATTCAAGACCCGCATATCCATTCAACGTCACGGTTCGAGATGAACACCCATGGCGTGAACTTCAATCGGTAGGCAAACTTGCCGATCACATCTCTATGCGATTCTTGTTCATCTTTCGATGCGTGTGTTCCGAGCTCATGACTTTCATGCCTGAACGTCAAGACAACCAAGTGATCTCGCTGCGAGGTCTCAACTCACCTGCCTCACACATCCCTAATCGTTCGCACCCATGGAGATCATGCAATGCCCCGAAAAGTTAGGTGCCGTGACGGTGCTACACTTGGGAGAACACTAACTACTTGATATTTCAGTGAGAGATCACCCTAATAAAAAGCGACTACTGCGCAATCAAGAAGGGTGCATCATAAGGGATAAACATCTCAGGCAATTCATAATAGCATGATATGGTATAGCCCTTTCTGACGGAGAAGTCTCGTATTTCTTCGTCTCTGGCATTCGCGTCGGTGTTCACCTTTGCGAAGATTGCCACCACCTTGTCGATGCACAAGATAATATTGCTATCTCTATAGCTAATAAAATAAGTGCATTACATAAGGTTGACACGCAGGTCATTTAAAGTGCAATCATATGGCTCCAGCCATCATGCCGAATCATGACACGCAGGTCATGTTAATCAATTTACATCATATAGTCATCTCATACATAATCAAATTATTATGAATCATTGCTATACCACATCACATGCACATGCAAACCATCCTGCAAAACCAAGTTAGACGCCTCTAATCGGTTCATGCGAAATTTTATTTTACGTGGCTTCTAAGGTTTCGAAACAAACCGAAGCTACCAACGTCCATCATCAAGCATGATAATCCAAGTCGCTAGATTAACATTCCAGGGTGTATGAAACACGAGATAATAAAATCTCGAGCCCCATACTAAACTTCGTCATACGCATGACCCCCGTGCAGATCACATTTGCATTGCCCTTTCGTCTGTGAAATTTCATCTTTCTCTTTAACTACGGTGGAATTCAATGAACTGTTAGCACTTCGTTGATCAATCAGGATCGCGGATTGCCAGAACATTGAAACTCCACCATACTGTTATCAAGATCAGAAATATGCAAATTCTAGGGAAGCAACAGGAACATCGGGTAACAGATTTCATCTGCTACCCGCACAAATAATTTTCAGCAATAGATCTCATCTACTACCTAATTATATTGTGCAACACCCATACATCTCTATGTATTCTAGATCGCAACCTGCATCTATGCATAGCACGGCTCTTGATGCCACTGTAGGGGAACGCAGCAGAAAACAAAAAATTTCCGACCTACGCACCAGCCCAGGACCACTATGGAGACTGCATACAAGGTTTGATCATTTCGTTACCGACTCGTAGCGCAGCGGAAGTAGAGTCGATGACGAACGGCGGTGCAGATCCCCGCAGCTAGGATTTTACAACCTCCCAACCGCGAGGATGTATACCCTCATCTGCCCCGCGGACAGCCCTCCGGGAGGCGGTCGCACAGTCCCCCGGACGGTGTCGCGGACAGCCCTTCGGGAGGACCTCCGAAACTCGGACTGTCACTCGGACAGCCCTTCGGGAGGACCTCCAAAACTCGGACGGTCACACGGACAGCCCTTCGGGAGGCACTCTCGAACTAAGACCGAAACTACGATCTCTCTACAGAGTTGCACACATACGGTGTCATCTATCCGGCAGGGCTTCGCCGTCCAGAACTAGTTCCTGCCGGAACCCAGACAGCCTTTCGGCTCTACGAAACTATTTCGTGGGAGGGAGAGAAGAAAGGCAGATCATGCATGCCATGTGTGTGAGAGTTGGAGTGAGGATGGAGAGCTCCTCTCCACCTCCTTATATAGTGGTGGAAGGGGTGAGGGGGGGGGCTGAAATTTCAGCCCACAAAACAAGCACCCACCAAACAAGGAAACATGTTCCCTTGTCCATGGTGTTCCCCCATGGGGCCCCACCTTCCTCCCAACACTCTCCACCATTTGTGGGGGCTGCCCCCCAACATGGGGGGGGGGGGGCCCAACACTTTGTCCAGCCACAAGGGGGCTGTCCCCTAAAGGGGGCGCCCCCAAAAACAGCCCAAAAACAGCCCCCACGATCCGTGGGATCTTGTCCCCTCTCGCTGGGACAAGATGTTTTCTGAAACTATTTCTTCTGAAAAATTCCGGAAGGTCCCAGAACATTTCCGGCACCCTCTAAAATTATCTGGACTCGCTCCGGAACATTTCCGGTATGGTGGTTTAATTTAAAACCATCTTCGTTTACCCGGTAAACAATTCCGGCAGCTCCGAAAACCTTTTTCGGTTTTTTCTCCGAAAAAATTCCAGAAATTACCAGACCAATCTGGCAACCTCCAAAACATTCCCGGTGCTTGCCGAAACCTTTTTGGATCAATGGTTTTATCCGAAACAACTTTTCGGTTTTACCGAAACTTTTTCGGTGTTCTCTCCGGAACTTTTCCGTTGTCTCCGAAACTTTTCCAGTGACTTTCTCTCGGACTCCTCGTCTAGTATTCAGCAGATAGATGACCCTTAAGAGTGTGACCCTATAGGTTCGGTGAAGCATAGACATGACCCGGAACCCCTTCCGATCAGTGATCAACATCGGAGCCGTGGACACCCATTTTGATCCCTATACCCACACGAATGAATATTCGAGTGAACCTCGAGTTGCCGTGTGCTATTCCTGTTGCTTCGCGATATGTTACAAATACCCGAGGTGAGACATGTTGGCATCCCCGTGGATCAACACCTTGTCCACTATGCCAGTTACCTCGTTGCCGGTATTGTTCTCTTTTCTCGTTCCCATGTTCCGGCATCCCTGTGGTCAAATCACCCTGTGTCTGGCCAGACGATGATGGATACCGTAACACCGAGAGGGCCCAGAGATATCTCTCCATCGTCGGAGGAGCAAATCCCAATCTTGAGCTATCAAGTTACTTGACATACTTTTCCATGAACCCGTAAGCCGCCGTAATAGCCACCCATTTACGGATGACGTTTAACAAACCCCAAAGTTCATGAAGCAAGCATGAAGAAACTCGATACTCTCATGGTCTAAGGAATTATGCAAACATTAACTTCCTGTGTTATTAACCATTAACTTATGACGAATGTATCTCATAGCATAACATCAATATTGGGTCGATTCAACACAAGTGTTCTACCAACAATTGTGCCCTGAAAATTGCCGGCATAGCCATGCCCATGATCAGGAAAACAGGATCATCATGCAATACTTGAGCCAGTCATAGAGGCTTGACTAGGAATACATTTTACCGTTTATTATCCCACACGTGCAAATGAGTCTTCCTCCGAGCCTCGTTTTATTTGTAGACTCGAGAATCATTGCAGTTATAGCATGGAACATAAACATAATTATGAACAGGGAGATAATCAATAACATTTATTATTGCCTCTAGGGCATATCTCCTACAGGATTGGCCTCAGCATACCTAGCCATGTACTCCTCGTCCATCTTGGCCAGTCGGCGTGCCTTCTCCTCCTTGCGGGAATACATCCGGTAAGGAGGGGCAAGGATACAAGCATGCTTGGCATCCTCTGGGAAGTTCAGCTCAGCCGGTTTCCGACCATACATGGAAGCCACCGCATCATACGCCCGCGCGGCGAGCTCAGGGGTGTCGAATGTGCCAAGCCATAGCCGATCACCATCACAGGTGATCTCAGCGGCGTAGCAACCCGAGTCACGGCGTCGAACACCACAAAACCCGGTCAAGGGAGAGCGGCGCGGCGCCATCCCCCGGAACAAGTGTCATTCGACAACGGTCTCGATATCAAATTTAATTTTGGTAAGTTCAAAACTAAATGAAGAATACACAACAACTCTTTGCCTGTATGGTGGTATATATGTATGGTGGGGCACTCCTTGCCTGTATATTTCGACCGTCGGTGACGGTCGTTACTCCCATCCCTTGCTTCGTTACCAATGTCTCACAGCAAGAGATGAGGAGCAACGACCACCTACGACAACAGCCGGTGTCTTTCCTCTCATAACATCTCTCATCTCTCAATGTTATTTCGACCGTCGGTGACGGTGGGTCCTTTCGTCCTCCCCTGCTTTACCAAGGTCTCAGAGGAAGAGGACGAGAAAGACCGACCACCTACGAACAGCCGGTATCCTTCCTTCAACAGCATCTCATCTCTCACGTATATATGGTGGGCACTCTCTCTGGTGGTGGTATACATATGGTGGACACTCTCTCACTGGTATTTCGACTTTTGGTGATGGTCGAGCTGGGCCAGTCCATCGTGCGTGACAAAGGTATATCACAGGACGAACTGGCCCAGATCGACCGCCATCGTCAAAAGTCGATTTTCTTCCTCCAACGGCAACAGTCGGTACCATTCCTCTGAAAACATCTCGCATGTCAAATATGATCATCACTCGTTCAAGATAAAAACTAATACATAAAAGCTACTACAAAAAACTACTAGTCCCACTAATAGATAAAACTACTACATAAAAACTAATGC
Source organism: Elymus sibiricus (assembly GCA_039707655.1). Lineage (NCBI taxonomy): Eukaryota > Viridiplantae > Streptophyta > Magnoliopsida > Poales > Poaceae > Elymus > Elymus sibiricus. The sequence goes on from CM077674.1 coordinate 34,989,399, forward strand.
AAAAAAATTATCTACATAGCACACATAGCATTCATGCGTACAACATTATAAAAAATTATTTACATAGCATCCATCCATGTATCAATCCATCCATCTATCTATCCATGCATCCATCAATCCATCTATGCATCCATCTATCCATGCATCAATCCATCCATCTATCTATGCATCCATCTATCAATCCATCCATCCATCTATCAATCCATCCATCCATCTATCTATGCATCCGCAAGAGAGGGAAGGGGGGGAGCTCACCGGCGCCGGAGGAGCTCGGTGTTGGGGGAGGCCGCGGCCGCGGGGTTGGGGGCGCGGACGTGGGGGGCCACGGGGGGCGCTGGAGGGAAGGGAGGGGGGCGCCGGCCGGTTGGGGGCGCCGGTCGGCGGCGGGGGGGCGCCGGCCGGGTGAGGGGAGAGCAGAGAAGGGGAGAGAGGCGCGCGGGGAAAAGAAAACGGGGGAATAAGTTTAAGTGCCGGACGCTACCTTTACCGAGTGCTTGTCGGCGCGGCACTCGGAAATGTAATCAAACCTAGATCTAGGTTTTACTTTACCGAGAGTAGCACTCGGAAAAAGTCACAACTAGATCTAGGGTTTTCACTTTTACCGAGAGCCGCTCTCGGTAATTACTCGCGTACCGAGCGCCACTCTCGGTAATGTGATTGACTACCATCCTAAACATGCCGCAATGACATCACAAAGGATTTCTCATGCCGCTACCGAGCATGATTTCATGTGCCGCCTTGCTGATCTGCAATTTCCGGCGATGAAACCCTAGCAGAGCAATAAATTTCTCGAATATTGCACGCGTGTCCGAAAAGTGCGGGGGGCTGGCACGTGTCATGCGATGGCCTCCTTTGTGAGCACGAGAAATTTCGAGGCCAACGGAGCAACAGGACCCGCACTTCCTGCACAAACCAGACACGTTCCCTCTCGATACCCAGAGACTAGCTCGGAGACGGTGCGGTTTACAAGCGGCCTCAGGGGAGGCTTATTCGAAACGCGCCCAAACTTTTACCACACCCTACAGGGCCCATGTGATGACACTGTGCCAGCTCTCGAGGAATTCCGGCATCGTACGATTTTCCGAGGATTTCAACGGTTGCATCAGGCATGCCACCGAGGTACTTTCGGCCCCCGGTGGCAGGGCATGCCCCTCCCTCCTCTGCACAAGGCCTATGCATGCCGCAAGGACACCACAAAGTATTTTCCATGCTGCCTCTAGGCATAATTTCATGCGCCGCCTTGCAGATCTGCAATTTCCGGCGATGAAACCCTAGCAGACTAATAAATTTCTCAAATATTGCGCGCGTGTCCGAAAAATGCGGCTGCCTGGCACGTGTCATGCGATGGCCTCCTTTGTGAGCACGAGAAGTTTCGAGGCCAACGGAGCAACAGGACCCGCACTTCCTGCACAAACCGGACACGTTCCCTCTCGATACCCAGAGACTAGCTCGGAGATGGTGCGGTTTACAAGCAGCCTCAGGGGAGGCTTATTCGAAACGTAAAAATACTAATAATTGAATTAATAAAAAGCACCGGCATCCATCATTAGGAAGATGGCCCGTCACTGTGAATCTTCAGAGCCCGGAAGGGGTGAAGATTCACAGTAATGGTTCATCTCCTTAACAGGAGTGTAATGAAGACTGAAGCTTACTGCGTCTGGATTATCCGACTATTTAAACTGGTCATGTTGCTTGTCTCTGGGCGAGGTGGTACTAAAAGTTTTCTACGAGCTTTACCGAGAGCCGCCCTCGGCAAATCTTACCCTACCGAGAGCCGCTCTCGGTAATGGTGTTGTTGGATCATAAATTAATAAAAGCCGTTGGCATCCATCATTAAGAATATGGACTGTCACTATGGACCTTCCCTGTCCGGAACAGGTGAAGATTCATAGTGACAGTCCATTTCTTAATAAGAGTGTAATGAAGACCAACGCTTGCTTGTTGTGTACTATCCGACTATTTAAACCGGTGCTGATGGTCGTCATTAAGCGAGGTGGGACTAAACTCAGCTCCCACTTATATATAGATGAAAAAGAGAAAAATAAATAATGCAAGTAAATATTGTTTGCCGAGAGCCATTACGCGGGCGCTCGGTAAAGCAGCGCGACCGTCAGAGCGAGGACGAGCACTGCCGGTTTTGCCACGTGGCTACCCTTTGCCGTGTGCCATGGGCTGGCTCTCGGCAAATAGGTAGTTTGCCGAGTGTTCTTTACCGCTTCGTATCGGCGTACGTTCGGGTTTGCCGGAACCCATTGTTGCCGAGCGCGGCTCTCGGCGTACCTAAGTTTACCGAGTGCCCGTGGTTTGGCTCTCGGCGAAGAGCCTGGCACCCGGCGTATAGGGAAATTCCAGTAGTGAAGGCGTAGCCTAGGAGTTATGTATTTTTTGTTTTGTTGTCGTCTTATAACATAGGGTTAGTGGTGATCTGATGGAGTTAGTGTTGCGAGGCATGTGTCCTCGGATTTTCTTTTCGATTTATTTTCGGGTCAATGTTGTTCAGTTGCTGAATTTTGCATTCCTAATAATATATGGTTGTATGCATGTCCTGATGCAGAGTCCGGGGTTATCCTCCTTTAAAAAAAATGTATCACATTGTTATCTTCATGTTACTCCAGATAACATAATTGAGATACATTCCTTTCCTGAAAACCATGAAAAGTCTTTCCATCATAGTCAGTCACGTCCAGCAGATAAGGAGCGGTAAGACTAACTCCAGCAGAAGCTGGCAGAGGTATGGTTGGCATCAGTCAGGGAGGGACGTATAAACAGCTCACAAAGAACATGCATCAACTAGAAACTAAGCAAGTACACTGGATGGCACACCAGCTGAAACCACCATCTGAAATTACAAAGATATGATGTTCAGGGTGCCTTGTAATGCAGGGGATGTGCCAAAACCTCCCAAAAAAGAGTGAAACAACATTTCATAGCGATTTTACATTGAAACAATGGATCACGCTGACAATGAAGGAACGATTCGATGAAATAGGCAGCACCTAGAAAGTGGGTAGTTTAATCTTCCCGAAAACAAGAGCAGTCAACAATTGCATAAAATCTTTGGCAGGGCATAGGGGTTCAGAACGGCCATTTGCTTGCTACTGTATATCTCATGCTACGATTTATATACTAGTTGCTACAAAAATCTACGAAACACCAGGTAGAACCACCAGGACATGAGACATGTGTGCCTGCCTGGTGTGTCTCATGGAGCAAATGTCGATGCATCTAAGACAAAATCAGACCATGTAATTCAGCCAGTTATCCTAACACCTGCTGCATTCGGAGGGCCTTGTGATGCAACAACCTCCAATAAAATGAGTGAAGCAACATAGTTCTTGGCAAAGTTACACTGGAACTGACCAAATTTCAACACATCCCTATTGCCTTTTCAACAAGTTTTATCATGAATTTTCCAACCGGGAACGTTCTAGCACACCAAAATAAACAATCAATATAATTCGATACAAACACCATCTATCAGTGCAAATATCTACCCAGCACCAAGTATTAGTACATGCATAATCAAAGTGTGATCACCATCTCAGAGGTACATGTAGAAAATCACATCACAAATACCGCAAACCCATATCATGACACTCAGTACAAACACTTCTGGCTACTTGGATGATGACGAGGATCCCATTCACAACGATGACCCCCCCCCCCCCCCCCCCCCCGGTTGCCCTCCCAAAGCACGTGATTGTTCTCCGGCGCCCTCCCCAATTGTATGCGATACCTTGATCGCCGAGTTCTTTCCAGTGGTGGCTTGTGATCCAGCGAGGGTTCTGTAGCGGCTGGATGACGCGCGTGATCCACAGGAGTGGCTCGCGGTGTAACTGCTCCGCCGTGTGGCGGCACAGCCACAGGACAGGGAGCATCGTCCATGGCGCTGCCTGATCCCCAAGGTCTCCCGCTCGGAGGTCACCCATGACCCTCAGTGACGCCATCAGCAGCGTATAAACAGGGCTTACTCAGCGGCGGGCACAGCTGCGCGAGCTCCTCCTCCCCTGCAGTCTATTTTAGCCCCGTTGTCCTTGTCTCTGGCAGCACCGTGATCTCCGGATTCTTTGGCCAGCCCAGCGCCGGTACGTTTTAATTGCATGAAGGCCAGGAAGACCGCCAAGCGGGAGCTCTCCTCACTGACTATCGTTAAGCAGACCACCCGAGTCCTCCTGATGCCTCCTAGTCCCAAATGCTTTTTTTGGCTTCACAATTATTTCTTCTTCTTTTCTCATCTCCTATCGAGGCCACTAAGCTATCTCCTTTGTATTTCCTATCTACAGGTTTTCAGTACCAACAAAAATATGTGCCTGAATTAGCAGAACTAGGTTTGGTGAAAGTTGGGTGGAGTATATGGAGAAGATACCTCTCGTATTTATGGAGGTCTGCTATTGTGACGACTAGCTGGTCGAGCATGCCGAGTGTGGAAAATTGCGAGATCCTCCTCGTCTCCTGGAATGCCTCCTCGGTTTACCGTATATGCACCATAGGCCTTCGGGTTATGGACGACAAATCCTTATCTGAAGTAAGAAGGTAACCATGGTGAGCTCACCACAATCCTATGATAGCGACATCTAAGGTAATCTATGTAGCCCAGCCATCGTCATGTACTTAGTCACGTCCTCAACAGGTTGTCGTCCGGGCACCACTGACCCTCCACCGCTTCGGTGAAAAAAATTATAATGACCTGATCCAAACTCACTTATTTCTGGATTGCGGATTGATTACAAAAAGGTCGGGTTTTTTTCAATAAAATATAATGACGGACTAAGAATACTTATTCCCTTTAATAGTAGGTATACTGTATTTATATTATATTCATTATGTGTTACACACGGAATAGGATTTGTTAGGCGCAGACGCGTTGTCTCCTATAATGCTACCGATTTGAGCGCACTACTTTGTACATGTATTGCATGCATAGTGATTGGGAATAGAAACGAAGCGACAAAATCCAAATCGCTCGGTAATTGATGCAACTAGCAAGCAGTCTGCCAATTAGCATGGAAAGAAAACTTTTGTACCCTAAGAGCATGGTTAATAATGTAGCCGGTGGCTGGCTATAGAGAGATGCCATGTGATTTAAAGACTTCATGAAAAATACTCATACAATAGGCTGTCTCTTAGATTGGCTATTAGTTAGACTCCAAGCATTTAATATTTGCATGAGCAATGCATATAATTGGAAGAGAATTACATGCATACTACTCTTTCTTGATCCATGTGCTATAGCCAGGCTGTAGAATAAGAGCCCGCTCCACTCTTCTCACTCCTCCAAGTAGGATCTTTATGACATGGCAAGTCTTATAGCCTGCTGACTAGGCCTTATTAGACTTTCTCTAATTGGGTCATGGTGAATAGAAAAAGAACATCTAATTCGAAGGTCTCTAGCCCTAAAAAAAAGTTTGGTGGTACCTGGAATTTGTTGGCCCTGTTCTATCGCACATCCAACACTAGCCCATGGACGGCCTTGTTCCGTGACGGTATGCGATGCACTAGTCGCCGTCTACTCGGTCGGCAAGATCGCTGAGTTTATCCCTGCGATTGCTTCCGTCGGGGCGAGGGTTCTGTAGAGGCTGGACGGCTTGTCTACCGAGGAATCGCTCATTGTGGATCTGATTCGTCTCCTAAACACTGAGTCTGCCAAGACGGACGTGGGACATGCACATGGGTCGTCTTGTCTTGAAAATCTGTAGTTGGAGCGATTCGGGAGATCGTCGAGAGTACCTGATGGTTCTCATGGATGAATGGTCCTCTTGTACCTGATGCCTCCCACTCGCAAATTCATTTACATTCACAGTTTATGTTCCTCTTATTTTTCAGCTCCTATCCAGGGCCTCTACATAAGCTCCTTTGTATTTACTATCTAGAGCTTTTTTCAAAACCACCAAGAAGTTGTGCCTCGATTAGCAGAAGTAGGGTTGTTTATTTGGTGGTCGGGTGTATGGAGAAGTCTATGGTAATGCCTCTGGCCTCTATGGAGCTCTGGTTGAGCCATTGTTTGACTGCCACTATTCATAAGATTGATACGGCTGTTACTTTCTCTATTTTTTGGCATGCAAACACGTGTGGTACACTGGGTTGGTTCGAATTTAACAGAGCTCGCAAGAGAGGGGAGTACACGTTTATTGCCATGTACGTGGACTGGTTGGATTTGTGCTGCATGCTTTTAGTGTTTATATTTATGTCGCACTAGCTATGACTGCTTTGGTTCTATATAAGCTGTATTTTGGCTGTTTTACATCTACTCCGGGGATGAATATATTTTCGTGCTAGAATGAGAAAATGTTAGTTGTGGGCTCAAGATATTTTGGTGGTAGTTATGCATTGCACCATGTCTCGGCATTCAGAGCATGCACATTAGGTGAAATAGATACACATCAAAATAACAAGTTTTCACAAGGAATGCAACAAGTCAATTTTGTCACGGATGGATCAACCAACATAGATGATCTTCAGAGTTTAACAACACAATAACTAAGCATTTAAAGTTCGTAATACAGGACCCACCACAAGTTGGCCATCCCGTCACCCTCCTCCGCTGCTGCGTCCTCCTCCCCTGCTACCCCATTCGTCATTGCCGCCCGATGATGCCATGAAATGCTCCATCCGGCTGGCTGCGACATGGGCACCATCTCCTCTGTTGCTGCTGCTCTCGAGGCATCGTGGGATGAACCGTGAAGCCGAACAATATCCCCTGATGCACAGCTAACGGGTGCAGCTCTCTCCTTCGTCGCTATCCTAGGGCGGGATGCCCAAGCCCAGGATGGAATGTGGCCGCCTCGCTCTGCTTGGGGCCCATTAATACTTGTCGGTAGTATGACCAGTGTAGGTTGTTGGACTCCCAAGTGCAGTACTTTGAAGCCGGTAGCAAGCATACATATGAAAATGATGAACAATGTTTTACCATATAAATATCTTGCTTGTTATAAATGACCACGCAAAGCATACAAAAATAAATAACAAACCTCTAGTCATGTAATGTAAAATACAGAAGTGCATAGAAATTTACTCGTAATGGATATGTAAATGCCATAATAATAAGGTATGGCGACTGTTTTGAGGAGATGCTTGGCTTATGTGTAGGAGGACAAAGGCAAGTCATCCGATGAAGTTGGATATACCAGCGAAGTATGCACTAGGTCTTAGTGTGAAACTGGAAAATGCACAACATCGAAAAGGCTAGCAAATAAAATTATTTGGTGAAAGTAGAAAACTCTAAAACTTGCATTAATCGTACATAACACAAAAAGAAAACACGTGCATCATGCAATCATAATTCATAAAACAACACGCCTAGTATCCCATGGAGAAAGGTTAGTAGGAAATAACCATCGTGCTGCCTTGGCCGCGTCAAAGACGCTAGTCTATAATGGTTGCAACGAAAACACATTAAATATCATAATATAGTCATCAACTAGAGTCCCCAACTTTTTTATTTATTTTAATAGAAAGTCAATGCTTCAATTGGGCATTAATACAATATCTCATCTCTAAACAGCATGAGCTACTTCATAATGCAAATTTAATAGCTTTCGGAGTGTCTCAAATATATAGCCAAGTATTTTACTATTAAATCAGACTATAGATTGATGTTCCCATCAAGTTTTGATTATCCCAAGCATGCAAGTCTAAAAGTTCCACTGTTTTAAATAGCGCGCAGCAGCATCGCTATAGCCGCCAGATAGGAGCTGCGCTACGCGAACGTATATTGCAAGTCAAAAGGGCTATCATGCTAATACCGGTGTTAAAGGCCACTTAGCGCTAAATATGGCCGTCGTTTAGCGCTACGCTATTTCTCTCACCGCATTGGCACAATTGTTTTGGGTCCGAACCCGAAATCCAGAGCTGTTCTTTGGATTATGACTTACTGCTACAGTGCAAGGAACTGCATTATGTCCTTATAATGTCTTATTATGAAATACACAATGTCATTCTTATATTTATTTGGATGGGTGCTTGTTGATATATGTCAATTGTCAAGTATATATGTTATATTGATGCATGATTGTATGTTTATTCTTTTATTATTTTTATTGATTTATGCTGAAACGCTAAATGAGGCTTACCATGCTATAGCTCCGCTATAGAATTCCATAGCTTTTGGTCAAGCCGCCGCTAAGAGGCTTAGCGTGCTATTTAAAACTTTGAAAATTTCCAAGCAAGAACAATGATAATATTCCAAGGAGACATGTGTCAACCAAATTTCCAAGTTTTTAACATGGATAAGTGATAGATGGAAAGTTAACAGGGTTTTTGCACCACTTCTTTTACTCTCTCAGATTTAAGTGAAGTAGATAGAGTAAATATTCAAGCCAAGCAATACTCTCTCCCTTATTGAAGGTACTGCCTGGAGGTGATGATTATACTTTATTCAAAAAGAAATAGAAAAATACGCTCCAAGATAAATGCACAAAAAAAGTATGGATAGACGGTTTGGAGAAATAATTTGAATATTTGGTAGTCCTCCCACTTCATCCTTGGGACTAGAGAAATAATTACTCTCTTGGATTAAGGAAGGGATGATACTAAGGGTTGTTGAAATTTCTATTATGTAGTAAAGGTTTTGATAATTGTACAAGTTCTCCGGCCTTGAATTTTCGTAGTTAGTTAGGCAAAGCTGCCAGAGGTGCATAATTGTGTTTAAAGTCAATTAAGGATGGAAGACATGGGGACTCGTTGTGTTTGTGATGTCCACTATGCACAACAACCTTTCAACAATTACACTTGGATAATATAGAACATGTATGCACGCAGAAACCATGTGTTTCTGAACTTATGAAGATGGTAGTAACTCATGGGCTCATGTTTATTTAGCTGTTTGGTAGAATGGCATGATTATTTACGGCATGCTTCTATCTTTGTCATTCAATAATAACGCCCTATATTCCCGCAAAGAAAATAAAGCCCTATACTTAGGAAAGTAGTGTGCAGTTTACTTTATAGCTGGTGTAAACATCTAATATTATATGTTCCCAAAATTGTATTTGGTTGCCCAAGCATTTTCTGCTGTATTTTGTGCTGAATACACACTCACATATATAAATATACTTGGGAGAGTTGAAAAATGGTTGAAGCTCTTCATAAGGCTAATTAGTTTTTTAACATTTTGGTTTATGAATGAGCTGTTGGCATATTTCAACTGAAATATTCATATTATTTGGGGTAACAACATAAAACTATCAAGCTTTTCAATAAATTAAATTGTTATCTAGGTGTATGTTTACAATAATTTTTTTGTTTTAAATGAAAAAGTTACCAAGAGCTTGATACAAAATGAATGTCGTTTCTTTAATCTACTAAGCTACCATCCAGATAACTAACATGTGCTGTTGCAAGGGTTGACGACTAGTGCTATCTAATTGTTGTGAAGAAATATACTGACTAAGAAAAACATATATAAGAGCTAGAAACCAATCTATCCTACATATAGATTCTAGCTGCCTTGCAATCTTGTTAATGCTTTTGAAAGCATTCCATCCCTACAATTTCACAACATCCAAAGTTTATACCGTAGCTACCAGGTGAGTGCAAGATCTTTTTTTACCAAGAGTAGGAATGGTGTTGAACCAAACCATAGTTCAGCGCTGTCAGAGCACATGCCCAACCACTAGGTGTTGGTATTCACAGTAAATTTGTTGGTTGGGTTTCTCGGATCTGTATATATAGCAACAAAAAAGAAGATGTTATCTAGAATCCATAACTGCTCAGAGAAATTATTGGCCAGAAGTACAAATCTTCATAACTTCTCAGAGTTTACATAGGCCTGCTTGTATTAATAGTGGAACACGAGCAATGGTTCAACACTCTAAATTGGAACGAGATGTATGAATTTTCAGAAACTACTAAATAGTAACCGGTGATTTTTATCCTGTGTGACGCATCAAGCTTGGCACGCATGTAACTAAGCCGAGCCTGACGAACATAGGGATCCACTGGCATAGCCTTTTGATCTCTGCATGTGCATGTGGGAGGAATTAGGGATGAGAGGCAACCAGGAAGTAATGTGCTCGTCTGCCAATCTATGGGCTTTGAATCAATGGGCTAACAAAACCCTATTGAGGAGAGGGTGAGTGGCGAGGCCATAGCTTGTGGGGAGACGAGCGATCAGCAATAGCCAACGCTGGATTTCCTGCTCGTGCCGCACCTAAGCATGGGGAAAGACATGCATGTATTGTTCACTAGTTCAGTATAGTGGTGGCTGATTATTCAACCCAAGTTATAACAGCTAGTGTGGAATTTGACATAGTTGTGTCCGTATAGGATTAGAAGTAGAGATGAGTTCTAGTAGAATTGGGTTTCCTAGTCCAAATAACTCTTCCTCTATGAACGTGTATATAAGCACTGGCAAGGTTGCGTACATCAACGGAAAAACGACAATCGAGCGTGTCCCTTGTCGTGTGTGTGTTTCGTGAATTGTGTAGCATCCATCGCGGGTGTGCGTATCCCCCGGGCACTCGATCTGACTGGCCCATCACAAATCCATCCACCTGCCTATGTGCTTCAAAGCCATGTGCGTACTGCTGCTAGAAGCTAGCGTTGCACGTGTGTTTGCTACTGGCCTAAAGGACCGATCAAGGCAACAAAACCAACAGCTAGCAGGACCAGTGCGACACTGAGGCTGGCTTGCTGTCATCTGCTTTCCTGGCTGCCTTTTGGTGTTGTGTGCGGTGGAGCGCGCTGACGACCGCGGAGCAGTTCGTTTCGTCGATTGGAAAATATAAACAAGTACTCCCTCCGTCCTAGAATGTAAGACTTTTTTGACACTGTGTTAAAAAACGTTTTACATAATGGGACGGAGGGAGTATATTACAGAATCTTCAATCCTACCAGGCAAAAGGTAGATGGAACTGAGGAAACACGATGCCAGTCCGGTCCATGAAATCCGGACCATCCGACTAGTCGATCCGACTGGCAGCTCCGTCAGGGACCTGCCCCGCCCGGACCCTGTCCATCCTTACTTGCCACCATCGAGGCATCTAAGCCAAAATCAGAGCAAGTAATTCAGCCTAGTTATTCTGACGCACGCTGCATTCAGAGGCCCTTGTAATGCAGGGTGAATGCTACGACCTCCAACAAAATGAGTGAACAACATTTCATAACAAAGTCACATTTGAACTAAACAAATTGCAACACATATCCATTAAATTGTCTTTTCAGTAGTTCATAGCAGAGTACTATCTTGAATCTTCGAACAGGGAACATTCAGTTCAATACATAGTAGCACACTAAAATAAATAAGCAAAATAAATTAAACCCACAGATATCTCAGGGATTTCATTTTGCCGATTTCATCAGGCAGCCGTCTACGATGTCCAATACGCAAATGCAACAAGTGTGGCAGATGAACTAGAACTATATCTGATGGAACACCGGCACAGTCCCATATATCAAATGTTTCTAATTGTTGGAGCCCTCTAATCTGTGTTGGTAGCAACACATCATCAAAAGTGCTATCAATCTGTACATATATTAACTAATACAGTTCGCTCATCCCAGTGAGGTCGATTGATTTTTTTTTAACAAAAGTGAGGTCGATTGATGTACGGTAATTGTTGATAAAAAGAACTAGGAGGAGGAGGTATATTCTCAGAGCTTCCAAATATCATAACGGACTGAACCTGTGACAAACTAATATTCCCTGGTAATGTTGTTCCATTACTTACACCATTCAAGTGAACAGACAGCCGATGGGACCTTGTATTCTTGTCTTGTAATGGCTTGTGAGCCGTTCACTACAGTGAGAAAATTCTCTTCTTCAGATTTAACCAAGATAAGATCGAGCATCATGTCATGTACTTTGCATTGTGTCACTGACCCTCTGCTGTCAAACTTTACGGGTTGAATAAGGCTCCTATTGATAAGCTCATTGAAATAGTTTCTTGCAAGTTTCTCCACATCTTGTCCATTTTCTTTACTAACAAAACCTTCTGCCATCCATTGGCGTTCCAGGTCAGACCTAATTATTCTGTAGTCCTCTGGATACATACCAAGATATAACAAGCACGTCTTCAGATGACATGGAAGATCTTTGTCTCTCCTGCAAAAAAAAAAAAGATTTAAGATTTGTCTCATACCTTCAAGTGTGAGCTTTGTTCCAGACATCGAGCCCAATTCCTTACATGTTCCCACTCCTCTTGATTGAGCCCAAAGAATACGATTGTCTGAATGATCTTGTCATCAGGATTCCAAATATATAAAAAGAATCAAAAACTGAATTCTGGTTTAAAATATATGGATCAAATAAAAAACACTAAGAAAATTAACGCTTGTATTTTTCATTGGAGGTGGGATGGAGAGTGACAGAGCCATGCATGCATGTTGCGTCCTTTACTCTGCCACAAAACAGGTGATGGGACTTAAATTTGCTATACACAAAGCGAATACATTGAATACTGCATGCATGTGAGACCAAAATGCTCGGATCTTGACGCGAATGGATGGCAGATGCTTGCCCGGTAGGTACAGCTTACGCTAGAAAAGACTTTGGCCCAATCCCAGCCTAAGCCTCTCTCATCTCTAAATCTCTCACAGCCTACCACGCCCAATCTCTCACCACAGCAGCAGCACACAGCCGGCCGCCTCCAACCAAGGCGTACACACAACATCAACAATAGCAGCACACATTCGGCCTCCACGCCCCGCTCGTTCCCAGCACGGGCTGCCTCCACGCACGTCTCCATGGATCAAGGTTCGGGGGGCCTCCAGTTCTTGATATATATACATAGAGAGAGAGAGGTATGAGACAGAAATCGTGACTAGCTGAGGGGAGGAGGAAATCGGTGAAATGTGGATCAATCGAGGCGCGCTGATGGAACGAAGGGAGTTCATGGGCTGTGCTGAAGGAACGAAGGGGTGGGACCTCCTATTGCGCGCCTTCAGTGCCGCGCAAGGGAACTGGCGCCCGCAGCAGCGGCTGGATGGGCCGGCCCACGATCGCGCAACGTGAAAAAAGACCGCCAAAAACAGCAAGCGACTGGGGTTCGATCTCGCGCCCTCATGCTTCCATACGGAGAGGCTAACCACTATACCAGCTAACTACTAGTGAATATTCACAGCGCGAAATGTTTAAAGAATAGAAACGTAGACGCGCTATTTATTGCGCATTACACTGTAGCGTTTATATTTTCCAATTATTTGAAAACATGTTCACATATTACACATGAAGTTCATGAGCATGCAAAAAAAACTCGCGTATTCAAAAAATAGTTCACCAAATCGAAAAAGTTCATGTATTCAAAAAAAGTTCACGAATTCAAAAGAAGTTCATCGATTTTCAAAAAAAGTTCATCGAAATTGAAAAAAAGTTCATCGAATTTGGAAAAAGTTCATCTAATTTAAAAAGTTCATCGATTTTGAAAAAAAGTTCAACGATTTTGAGAAAAAGTTCATCGATTTTGAGAAAAAGTTCAAAAATTTGTAAAAAGTTCATCAAATTTGAAAAATAAGTTCCTCGATTTTGAAAAAGGTTCATCAATTTAAAAAAAATTACGAGTTTCAAAAAAATCAGTTCATGGATTTAGAAAAGAAGTTCATCTATTTGAAGAAAACAATTACGAATTTGGAAAAAGAACGTAGAAAAGGACAGAGAAAAAAGGAAAAATAAGAAAAAAAGGGAAAAAGAGGAATAAAGAAATGGATGAAAACATGTGCGTTATCACACCTAGTGAAGTGGTCGAGTTGGTTACACGTCGATCAATGGTTACCCACGATGCGGGTTCGAATCCTAACTCGCGCGCTTTTTTTTGCAGTTTATCTAGAGTTTAGGAAACTGGAAAAAATGAAATATGGGCCGGCCCGACTAAGACGCGGGAGTAGCTTCTGCAGGCGCCGGTTAGTGAAAACAGTACAAAGGCGCCAAATTGGAATTGCCGTAGTTCATGGGCTGCACTGATGGAACGAAGGGAGTTCATGGGCTGTGGAACCAAATAACGGGGCTTTGCGTTCTATCAATGGCCAGGCCATTCCCTACTCTCCCTTTCGTTTCATGGCGAGAGGAAGAGCAACTAAAAAAAAGGGGAGCTCCTATCTGCCGCTGTCTGCGGCAGAAAGTCGACCGGACGCACAGCGGGGTCTCCCAACTGGGCCGGTCCATGTGGCTAGCGAAGAACAGAAACTAACGCTTGAAAAAAAGAATGCGTAGGACCAGGTGCTTCACAACTAGCACTGCTACCACTTGAGCTAGCGAGCTACCTGGTTTATGATGCAGCGCAAATAGTTAAGAACCAAACCAAGCGCAGATCCGAACATTTTTAAAATTTTGAACGCAAAACATTATTTTGAAAAAAAAAACATAAATGTTATATGAAACCGTGAAAACTTATCGAAATTGTTAATAAAATTTGAAAAAATTCAAACATTTCTAAAAACGTAAACAATTTCTAGAAACGGAAACATTTTTTAAACTCCCCCAAAAAATTGAAAACATGAACATTTTTTCACAAACTGGAACATTTTTTAAAATCTGAAACAATTTTTGGATACGCGAATATTTTTGAAAAAGGGAACATATTTAGAAACTACAGAACAAAATTTTCAAACACGAACATTTTAGAAAACTTGTGAACAATTTATGAAACTGGGACATTTTTTGAAAGTCCGGAAAAAATGAAAACGTGAACATTTTTTACAATTTGCTATTTTTTTTTTTAAAATGTGGAACATTTTTTTAATGCTCGAACATTTTTTGAAAAGTTGTGAAAATTTTGAACAAAAGCATTGACAACATTTTTTGAAAAACAAGAACATTTTTTTGAAAATCCCGATCATTTTTCAAATTCTGAAATAATTTTTAAAAAATGACCATTTTTTGAAAGCAAGAAAAAAATTGGAAAACATGAACATTTTTAAAAACTTCTGAACAATTTATGGAACTAGGACATTTTTTGAAACTCCGGAAAAACTGAAAACATGCACATTTTTTACATTTTGTGAACAATCTTTGAAAAGTGGAACATATTTTTAGTGCTCGAACATTTTTAGAAAAGTTGTGAAAATTTTGAACAAAAGCATTTGCAACATTTTTTGAAAAACAAGAACATTTTTTGAAAATCCAGATCATTTTTTGAATTTATGAACAATTTTTCAAAAACGACATTTTTTGAAATTTGGAACATTTTTTAAGAGAAAGAACATTTTTCGAAATTAAAGAACAATTTTTGAACATGAACTTATTTTAAAAAAGATAAAAATAACCTTGAAAAAGAAAAAGAAAAAAAGAAGAAAAAAGAAACAGAAAACGAAAAAAATAAAATAAAAAAGAAAAAGAAACAAAAGCAGAAAAACGAAAAAAAACAGAAAAAACCGGTAAAAGAAACTGAAAACCGATTCAGGGAACCTTCTAGAAGGTTCCCAAAACCGGCTGACTACTTGTGCTTGTACGTGCACAGTGTACGCAAAACTGGGCCGGCCCATCGCGTCGCTGCTTGGTCGCTCATCTGTGCGAAGCGCTGGCAGTTTGACGCAAAGAGCGTCAAATAGGATATTCCAAAAAAAAGGCCCCGATCCAACTAGTAGTCCTGGTTTTGTCCCAACTTCTACTGTACATTCAAAGAAAAACAAAGGGCAAGCTGCTGGAGAACTAGTTGAAGCCTACCAAGCCATGGAGAACCAGGACTAACTGAACCACTCCCTCTATAAGTCTCCATCCTGCTAAGCTGCTGGTGATGTCAATTGTGATACTGCCATGTGAGTCCTCTGGTTGTGGTATGTCGTCGTTGTTTGTGTCCTCTAGCTCCAAGTTGCTAATATAGATGGATGGTCCTCATTTACCTGTTGCCTCCTACTCCAACACGCTTATACTTTCATAATTTCTTCTCTTCCTTTCCCGCACCTATCCACACCAATAGCTCGGTTTTATTCCCTATCTACAACTTTTTAAGACTAGCAAAGAAGTTTGCCTCGATTTGCAAAACTAGGTTGCTTTTATTTGGGTGAACGTTGGTCCAAGTATATAGGGAAATGTATGGTGATGTGTTAGTCCCGCCTCCCTCTTAGCCGTGTAGGTGCATGTTGTACGCTTGAGTGGGTGAAGTGTGCGATCGCTTAACTGATTTATCTGGCTGAGTTGGGAAGAGATGACAAGTCTTAAATGCCCATAGCCATTTTGGCAAGGAAGGACAAGTTCATTGTGACATACGTTGAGTTGTGCTAGTCGCTTTTGTAGTTTATGTCGACTAGTTAGGACTCCTTACATGCATGATTGTTTGATGAAGCTCGTATGATGTATTTTAGTGTAGTACATTTCATGAGGGGTCGAATGTATTCTGGTGTTAGTTATGAGCTAATGTAATAAGTTTATCAAGAAATATTAAAAGCATCACGTATGAGCTTCAAGTATCACTATTCTGAGCTTGCACATTTGCACAAATTAATGGAGGAAAGAACAACAAGTCAATTTGCCAGCACGGTGGCTAGCCATTAATCAATCAGATTTTAACAACGCAATAAACATTTACAATCCATTATCAGCAGCGGCTCTACCACTTGTTCATGCTCACCCGCCCCATGTTCTACTTTGTAAGGCCAGTAAGCCACGACATATGCATGATCAGCACACAGTTTAGCCATGGCATTGCTCGCCTTCTCCATGCTATGATCAGCACAAACAGCCACAATCAATTTTCATCAAGACTCAGACAGCCGTACCTACTTATATGTACTTCCCATTTCCAGCGCCATAGAGGTTGTTCTAGTGGAGCAGCACAGAGAGGAGAGGGAAGTCCATTCATACACCTCGAACCCCAGGACGCACAGCATCAGAAGTGATGACATTTTTGTTGAAGGTTCTATGGGGGCCACAAACTTCCAACCTGATATTTTTTTTCATAAAAAAATGTGAGCCGAGCACGCGGTGATAAGTTTAGATAGACATGCAGGGTGGGGGGGGGGGGGGGGGGCGAGTGCGGAAGACAAGGGATGGCGTTTTGCGGCGAGGCTTGCATATTTTTTGAACACTGGCCACACGTCATGGATGTGGATGCTAGACATTGAGCGCCCTATCGGGGTTGAGCAATGCTTGGAGTTGGAACGGCACTAGAGAGGAAGCCTGCCGGACCTGATGAAAGGTTAGCGAGGAGCTGAGAGAGGGATGATAGATGCCATGTCGGCGCGGCGGCATGGTGCTCGGGAGATTTTTTTTTTTTTTAGTTTTTTACTTATAATTTATTCAAAATAGGATGACCTTGCGAGCAAATATTAAGCTAGAGGTTAGAGAAAATGTACACATGCAGTTCGACAGAGGTAAAACTTGTGGAAAGGTACAAAGAATAAAGCGAAGAGATTGAGGGTAAAAAATACAAGGATGTAATTCCAAAAGTTTAGATGATTTGTGGAATTCTACATTTTATTGGAGCGGTCAAACACAAAGTTATAATTTCATAAATATCTCAGACACAAAAACCAACATTTTTCTCACTATAATAGGGGATATAGTCCATGCGCAACCACTAGGCGTATATCTTCACGTGGAGTAGAATATCTAAGAGTTTTCGCAAAAAAAAGGTAGAATATCTAAGAGTTTATTTTGCATGGGAAGCTCGGATCAGGATAGCAATAAGCTAAGATGTGGTTTGGACAGCATAACTTCCCAGAGAAATTATTACTGACTAGTAAACGTGCCCGTGCGTTGCTACGGGTTTGACGGACAGTGGTTGGAAAGAGAGGGGTACACAGAGGACTTCCACCGAGTGCGTTTTTTCTCGACTTTGAAGCACATTCTTCAAGAGTTCAGTTACTAATTCAAAGGATTTTTGAGGTAAGAGCACGCATGATGTTTTTTCGTCTGACTTCAATATGATGTTGTAGATCGGACCGTTAATATATAGTGACAACACATATCTCACCAGTAAATTAACCATCATACTGATAATAAAAATATCATACACACAACACTTATGTTGAGTTACTGATATCACACAATAAAAATGTCGCATACTTCGCCCCGCGTCCAGGCATGTTGTGTGTGTGCGCTAACTGTGAAGTCCTTGTCGTATAGATTGATGTACTAACTTTGTGTTTTGTCGCGATATATGCAAGATTATCCATCGGAACTGAATCTTTGCTTAGTGTGTTGTGCCCACAGTTAGCTGTAATTTGCTCTATTCTAGCTTTCCTTTGATTTTTTTGCGGGTAAGATTTCTTTTGTTCTGGTTGCATATTTGTGTATTTCTGCCTTTTCCAGTCACACTTTTTTATCTTCTGTGGTGCCTCCATATTTGCATATTTCTTCCTGCCATTTATGTATTTTTCTTTGCAACTGAGGCCAATCTTTAATTTTTTTTAGTTGATACGCTTCACGATGCTTTTTCAGCTTTTCTTCATTGGTCTCCGTGCATACCGCTCTCTATCACTTTCCGTTCTTTGTTTCTTAGCATCCATGACTCGAGATTGCCATCCAAATTGCTTGCCTGCATGTGAGTTTCGTATACTGTATGAATTTGTTGTTGATTAAAAACTGATATAATTTTTGCGTCCTAAATAGAGCATAGGTAGCTATGTATAAATAAATTTAATTACGCTGGACATAGTATCAGAATGTATGTGTTGTTTGCATGATTGAGTATCATTCTTTTCTTTGAAGTAATTTAGAAAGCGAAAACATGATATGAAAGTAAGAGCATTGCTGTATACACCATGTTTTTTGTCCGACGACTTCAGTACGACATTGTAGATCAGTCTGTCGATGCCTAGTAACAAGACACACCACAACGGCAGATTAACTATTGCACTGACATCAGACAATAAAAGTATCGTATATGCATCACTTTCAAAGTAATTTTACCTGGATGCAATTGTTCTCATTTCTCCATAGCATCAATGTTTGGATTAAAATGATGATTAAGGTGGTTGCCATATTCCTCCGTACCACCTTCAACATGACCGTCTTAAGGGACATCAAGCATGGCATCTTCTTCCTGATCCGGAAAATAACTTTATTGAGGACAACTAAAAACTCTGTGGCCATGACATGTAAATGCCTACGTTTTGACGTTGATGATTTATTATGCACTCATATAAATCAGGGTCAGCGGCTCCTTGAGATAATTTATGTATTTACTTCATTGGGCGTCTAGACAGATATGTTTCCGCCATGTGTGACTTAACCTGTGTAGTTAGTATGAGACTATGAGCACATCAAAAACATAAACAGATGCAAATCCAATTTAAAAGAAAATGTAGAACCAAACCCGGCAATCGTGTGCATGTAGATTCAGAGAAGCAAACAAATGCATCCACTGTCCCTCTTGACTTTCTTTCTTTGATCTGGTTGAGAGTTTACCAAATCTAGCTAATCTAATCCTATTTTGTGGGAACTGCTTGTTTTCAAGCCCGTCTCGCGCGGGCGACGTGTGTCGTCTGGGCCCACGCACCGCTGTCCCTCAGCCGCCCATCCCCCCCGATTCCCTCTTCCTCTCTTCTCAGCCGCCCAACCGAGTGGCGTTCTCTCGCGCGGTGGCGACTGCAAGGCCGCTCGCCGGCGCCGCGAGGTTGCTCACCGGAAGCATCCGATGAAGGCCGCTCGCCAAAGGTTCTCCCGCGGTGGCGGCTACGAGGCCGCTCGCCGGCAGGAGCGCCGGTGCCGCGAGGTTGCTCGCCGGAAGCATCCGATGAAGGCCACTCGCCGGCGGTTCTCTCGCGCGGTGGCGGCTGCGAGACCGCTCGCCGGCAGGAGCGCCGGTGCCGCGAGGTTGCTCGCTGGAAGCATCCGATGCAAGGCCGCTCGCCGGCGGGAGCGCGGTGTCGGCGGATGCTGCTGCCGCTGCAACGGCGACAGGGACGATGCTCCGATGGCCGGGCGTGGTGACAGCGGATGTTGCTGCTGCGAGGATGCCGCCACAGCTGGCTGCGACGGTAGCCGGGATGATGCTCTGACGGGTGGACTTGACAGCCGTGAGGCAGGGACGCTGTCGGGGATCATGCCGAACGGGCCGAGGAGGAGGCCGTTGTTGCTTCAGAGCAGGCTGTTTTTCAAGGGTTGTCCTGCCGATTATTCTATTCTCAGTTTTGCCATCTGAGTCAATCGTAAATCGTCGATGCTGCCGGTTGTGCAAATCCAATCCGATTTCTTCGCAACCTTCTATTATTGGGATTTTATTCCTTTCCTTCCTCTTCCCACTTGCAGGATTATTCCTTTGTCCTGTTCCCGTCCTTTGCTTGTTGACTTCTGATGCAGCGAGACCGCCAACGTATAAAAGTTGATGTTGTTGGACGCAAAGGAGCGAGATGGGACTATTATTACAATAAGAACCATCGAATGGCCTAAAACATCTCATCCATCGAAGGCATTTCCTCGGTCGACGTCTACGCCCCATCGAGCAACCGCGTCTCCCTCGACCTTACCCGATCTGTCGCGACCGGCCGCCACGGGAGGACCATCCGTCGGCGGGCTTGAGAGCTTGTATGACGACTGGCGCATCATCCATGTGAGCGGCCTGCATTACAATAGGTGCAATGGCACGTGGGAGGCGGCATTGCGCTCTTTGGTGTGTCGCTTGAATGGCGTGAACAACGACTTCTGCCGCCTTGCGCTTGCCATTGCGGTGGTGAGGTTTGGTTGGCGTCATGTCGTCATGGGCTGCGGAAGGGGCTTGGGCTCTTTTAGACTTCATTATAATTTTGTTTTTATTTAATCTACTGTTTTAAAGTTTGTTTTTAAATTTATTGCCCGATAGCAGATTAAGTTTGTATGGATTGAGCAATGATGTTGTGAATGCATGTGCTATCACAACTTTATTTTTCTTTTATATTACCAAGCAGTGTGGTTAGCTTGCTAGTTCACTCCAAAAAAAAATCCACACACACATACACCGAATGACAAGATTCACATTGATTTTCACATGGTGGTGCAATGAAAAAATGTGAGGTGGAGACGTAGAGCAGTGTTGGTGGCTGATCAGTCATACGGGCAGAAGCAATTCGTGCTTTAGTATTAGGTAAAGATTATATATATATATATATATATATATATATATATATATATATATATATATAAGGTAAAGACTAAACGTAAAAATCTCCATAACCAGAGTAAATACTGGTTGGCATGCATTTATATTGAAAATATGAGCGATAAGGCAACTCTATAAATTGCAGATGATGGAGTACTAATCTTGAGAAGCTAGCAGAGAGCAAGTAGTGGATTTTTCTGTTGAGTGATGGATCATGCATGGGACACGATTCATGCTGATGGACATGGCAACTGGCAAGTCATTGGCACGACTGTTTATCTATGCTTGTCGGAGAAGCTAGCTTGGCTTCAAAAAAAAAAAAAAAAGCTAGCTAGGCTTGAGGGGCAACGAGGAAATAAGGCGTGCGTCTGCCGATCAATTATATCACTTCTACAATGCTTTGTCTTGGGATGAGCATGCACTCCCCACTATTATTTTGGTCATCTGCAGTTGAAGGTGAGGCGTTTTATTAGGAAAATAAAAATAAGAACCAGCTAGAAGTTATGCTTGGCCCAGTGAGAATGCATTCAAGGGGTAGAGCTGATATAATAGAGGGGGAGCGGCGAGGTTGTAACCTGACTGTGGGGATCGATCGATCAAGAGAGTTATTGAACGAGGTGGCACAAAGAGGAAAAGAGGGTTTTCAAAAGATGGATGTCTTGTCCGTGTTGCACCTACTTCACCATGTTGTGCTGATATCTGTGTCCACTGCGCTGCCCCAAGTACGTCGTGCATCCATACATATCCCACTGCTACCCCCACCATGTGATGAACTTTACCAGGACCCAGACTCTGAAGCCCATCTTAATTAGAGCTTGGGTTGTTCTATTCTCTCATCAATCAGTTTTTATATAGATACAGACATTTTTTTAAATAGGAAATCACCGCACCAATGTTCGGCAAATAGGGTCGTCCTATATGAAGCGAAGCCACTTCTCTTCCGTAACGAACGAGGAAAAAATACAGGGAAAGCCAGCCATTCGAGGCGCGCGAAGCACACCATTCAGCCTAACGGCTGCTAGCGATGATAGTTATGGTGAAGTGTATAGTAACATACATCAACGTTTTGATATGAAAACATTTTTGGAAAAAATCAAACATTTCTTGAAATGCCAAATACTTTATTACAAAGCCAAATAATTTACGGAATTCCAAAATCATTTTTTGAAAAATGTGACACAATTATTTAAATTCCAAAATATTTTTTGAAACATGTAAACAACTATTTTGTGCAAATACAAATTTGAAAATATTTTTGGCAAATATATATATTTTTTGAAATCATGAACAAATTTTAAAATTCCAAAAAAAATACAAAACATTTTCCAAAAAGAAAAATTGTTTTTGACAAAAATTAACATTTTTTAACTATGAGCAAATTAGCAAAAAAAAGCAACATTATTTGGATCTATGAACAATTTTCGAAAGCATGATTGATTTTTGAAATCCTGAACATTTTCTAATTTGTGACACAAATTGAAAACAGGAACAATTGAAATTCCGAATTTTTTTTGAAGAGTGTGAATTTTTTTGAAAATTAACAATTTTTTTTGAATTTATGAACAAAACTTTAAAAGAAAGTTTTTTTCAGAAAATTTCAACAAATATAAAAACTTGAAATTTTTGAAAAACAAATACAGACATTTTTGGAAATTCCCATACAAAATTTTAATTTATGAACAAAATTGGTAAACACACAAAAAAAAATATATTTTGAACAGAGCTTTTGAAACACGAACATTTTTTCGGAAACATAAAAAATTGAAAAAAGAAATCAGAAAAAAATAAAAAATGCAAAAAGAAAAAAGAAAAAGAAATGGAAAAAGAAAAATAGATAAAAAACAAAAGAAGCCAAAAAACTATACAAGAAACAAAAAAAAGGAACTGGATGCCTCGAATTTCCGCGCTGGAAGGTCGCGTGGGCGTGCGCTCGGCAATTTGGTACAGCGAGCGTCATATAGGATTTTTCCTAACTAATATTAACGAAGAATTCAACCCTCGCAGAATAGGAAATCACCGCACCAATGTGCGACAAATAGGGAATCACTAATTTTAAGAGCTTGGGAAAAAAAATTCTACAAAGGCCGGCCCATGTGCAGGACCAATCCTCTCTTATGCGTGCGTGATGTGCCATGAGAACAACTTACTAAAGGATACTCCTTGTGGGAGCCCTGCAAAAGTCATTTTTGTATTTTTGTAGGTTAAGAGTGCGCCAAGTGGTGTGTCCAATCACCACCATATTTTGTCTGCTGGGCGCTCCCTCTGGATTTTTATTTTATTTTTCTGTACATGTTTTCGATATTTAGATGGGTTTTTTTGTGTTTTTTTACTTTTCAATTGACACCTGGTTTTCCTTATGTTTTGGAGAAAAAAAATTATGCGAAAATATTATTTTTGTGTGATTTTTTGTGCTTCCACGAGAAGCACATCTTTGTTTTTCATGGAGGCACAGTTTTGCTTCCGTGACAAGCACAACTGTGCTTCTCGGAAAGGGAAAAATCGTAAAAAAATTTGTGCTTCCATGAAAAGCACAGATTTTGCATCTCGTGGAGGCACAAATTTGTGCTTCTTGAAAAGCAAAAAAAAGTGAAGAAAAAAAATCATGCTTCAGGCTGTGGTTTTTCCTGTTTTTATATAAAAAAAATCGTCGAAACCTATAAATATGCGATCTAGTTTTGAAGATCTCCGCGTGAAAAATCCAACAGTGGAAAGGGTTCAGGATTTGGACACACCGTTCAACAGATAAAATATTTTGAATAGACAAATCTAAAAAAAAGGAAAAACTACCAGGTTGCGACAAGTGACGCACATACAGTGCGCCACTTGGCAGCGTCCGAGAAGGCGAGAGTGTACTTTGCAAGGGGCGTTCTCTCTCTCCCGACTTGGATCCCGTCAGTGGTGTCCCACTAGAGGCCTCGGGAGGATCTGTGAGGCGACAACAGTATGGCTGCGGCGCCCTCCGGCAAGCGGCGACTTGGTGTCGGCCGTGCTGTGAGGCATAGTACCGATCTGATTCCTGCCGGGGGCAGCGGGCGCGGCGGCCACCCTCTGGATCGGCTGGGGCGAGACCAGTGGGGTCAGTGCACGAAGTGGTCAGGGCGGCGTCCTTGGTCATGCTGCGGTGGCGCTCGCCTCCATGCCCACGGGAGTTCGCGTGCTTCCCTGGCTATGGCGGGGCGGCCGTGTGCCGTGGATCTGGCTCCCACCCAGATATTTCGTCGGTGGGGCAAGTGGCTTGCCAACGGTGCGTAGAGGGATTGCCGAGGGATGTTGGATCCCTGTTGGCCCTCCAGACAGATGCTGGTTCGGTGTGGCGCGACTGTCGGTGAAAACCGTATCGATCTTGGTCATGGCGGACAATGGTGTTGTTGTGGGTGTCGTCTCCTTGTTGAAGGCATCATCGGTTGCAATCACCGTCGCCGCGTTCCAGCTGCTTCAGGGGAAACCCTAGATCTGGGTCTCCCGGATCGGACGATGGCGGTGCCTTCGTGGTTGTTCTTCCTCTTGGGGGCATCGTTTTGGAGCGGCACTGCATGAAGGGGACAAGAGGAGGGCGGTGTTGCATCTACCGCATCGATGACGGCGGGTCTCGGTGGCGTGGCGCAGCGGAGTCTTGGCGACGGATGCGTGTTGATGAGCGCGCAGGATGGTGGCACTGTCCGGCGTAGTAGTGGCGTCGGCGGCAGAAGGGCCTGACAAGGTCAATGCATGGTTCACTCCAGAAGATGGTGTGGCAAAAGATGGCGGCGTGCACATGCGATGCGCACTAAGGGTCTACTAGACCGATTGGTGCTCCCGGCTCGCCGGCGGGTGGCTTGATGAGGCAACCGGATTACATGGTGTGTGTTGGTGCAAGGTCAAGACACATCATCAGGCTTGTAGGTATGGCGATAGCAATCACCAGGAAAGTGGCTTTGCGTTGTTTCACGTGTTTATTTTGTAATGCTCTGTTGAATAATAATTGAATAGAGATGACGGTGTGCATCGCTCGATGCAGAGATAGGGGGTTATCCTGCTTTTTTGTAATAAAAAAGAAAAAACGTAGTGCATGTTCCTCCGTACGTTTGCCTCGAAAAAAAAAATTGTTCCTCCGTGCGTGACCTCTTTTCTCATCTCTTCTCTCGTCTCTCGGCTTCTCATCAAAAGGGTGTAGCGGCGGATAGTTAAATCTTCGAGTTAGAAGAAAACTGCAGTTCCCGACACAGATTGAAGAGCAGTTAACAATCGCGTGGAAATATGCATGCATAGGAGCTCATAACGGGCATACATAAAAGTTGTTGCTGGCTACTGCATCCCTCGCGCAACAACTTTTACACGAGTACTTGTTATACAAAAACAAAATCTAAGAAACACCAGCTGAAACCACCAATAAAACATTGAGGAGTATGTGCCTCAGGGCCCGCAAATATCAAGGCATTTGAGCCAGACACCTGCTGCATCGAGGCAGGTGCGACAAAACCGACAATAAAATGGGTGAAACAACATTTCATAGGAAACATAAATTGGAACCAAGCAAATCACAATACATGCCCAATAAATTGTCTTTTCAACAAGTTTTATCTTGAATCTTCAAACAGGGAACTTTCAGTTCAATACAGAGTAGGCAGACGAAAATGAATGAACAAACTAATTCGGAGGAAAGATCAAAGCACCATATCAGTGCAAACTTTGCCCACCACCAAGCCTTATTACTAGCATAATCAAAGCGTGATCATCATCTTGGAGAGGTAACAGAATGCAACTTCGTGGGATAATGAACTGAACTGTAGCTCCATCTTCCAGCTGGGAGGAATAGCAGTCCCATCTCCGTATGCTGCGACATGTATGTGGTAAACACCTGCACGTAGCATTCGAAATTAACAGGTATTGGGATCAACTTCATTTCCTACATACCAATATCATCAAGACAGGTCAAAACTCTCTGAATTTACGCAGGTGAGGGAGTTCAGCAGTCACATGTGCGTTCATTCCTCGTGTTAAAATAGCAATAAAAAAGTTTCCGCACGAAATTGAAGAATGCTACGAAGATCATGGTCAGCTATACATCATAGAAACCATGAGGAAAGCTAACTCACAGAAACAATGAGTAAAGGTAACTCAAGAATCAGATGCTAACAGTTATATATCACTGGAAGACAGGAAATTAACAGCATATCATTTTATATTACCAGCAACACAATCCCGCCTAGTCTTTGCCCCTCTGCCTTTTTGTTTTGCTAGTGAGACTTTATGGATGGTTGTAAACTTTGCAATAATTATTTGAGGGATGCGTTCATCGCTTCATGCAGAGGCCGGGGTTTTCATCCCTCTTCTTGAAAAAAAAGCAATGCAATCAACCAATAATAGATGTTGAATACCTGATTTGCAAAACAGACAACTCATTATTCTTCCTTGTGAGCATGAAAATAACCTTTCCCCAAACTATTTCCACGTAACCTACCTAGCTTCCATCCGTAAGGGGAGATCCGCAACAATACAAGAAAATCACATAAATTTTGGTGGAAATCAGGCTACTGCTAAAATAAACAAGATAATTCGGAGGCTGGACAATCTGGGATGGAGCAAGGCACCATCTATCAGTGCAACTGCAAAGTACTACTAGTAATAATTTTCATGGCGAGTTTTGACGAAATAAACAAACAGAGGGCCTGGATAATGAAGGTCGAAATTTGTACGTACCAGCTGCATCCTGCTGAGTCATGTTGAAGGTTGAAGCAGACATCAGCCATCAAGAAAACTCTACAATTTCCAAACATTGACTGCAATGCGAGGATTGCCAGGATGCATGTTGATAGCGCTCCTAAAGGCAGACTCAGCGCTGCTCTTTTCAGATTCCGTAGTAGCATCGTAGCACCTGATATAGGCACACACTTCTTCAAGTTCTGGCAAGTGCTCGATGCCATCTGGTCCAACCCCATCCTGCTTTTGTCCATGAACAATGAAATCTAACTTGAGCTTCTGGAGCATGGGCATCACCCCAGCCTGGAAAGACAGGTATGACATGCAACTCAATCGTAGTCTAAACCACTTTAGAGCAATGAATTCCCCTCTTCCATCGATGACAATCATTTCTTTTGGGGATCTCCGGAGCTGTAAATCAAGGTCGATGAACTAGGGTTTGAGATGAGATGGTGCTATTGACACTCTAAGTTTGGGTGTGACTCCGTAAAATTTAACTATTGTCTTCACTAGTAAACAATGCAGTTATGAAACGAGATGTAGTTGAAAAAATATAGCTAAAAACTACAGGTAGAACATGTGATGCAGTTGGAAAGTCTGGTTAAAAATACAGTTGTGTGCAGCCATTACTTTCCCTATTGTTAATGTGACCAATGAATTCTAGGGCTACTGCCATGCAAGAAACATGAGGGTGTTGTAGTGAATGAAGATGTCACAAAGCTGCTTACTAAGGTGTATGTTGCCAATGATTTCTGGAGTGTTGTTGGGTGGGTCCTCTAGCACTTGATTGTCGTTATTGGCTGCATTCTCTGGCTCCATGTCCCTGAGATAGATGAATGTTCTCCTTATACCTGATGCCTCCTCCCAAACGCTTATAGTTTTATGATTTGTTCTCCTCTTTTCTTTCGTCCTATCAGGGCCACTAGCTCCCTTATTGTGAGTGAACTATGGGTTGGGTATATATAGAGAGAAATGTATGGCGATCCATGGAACTCTGGTTGTGCCACTAGTTTTCTGGTATTTATAAGAAGGCTATTCATATATTAGTTTTTTTTCCCGTCCTTGCCATAGAAGGCACACACTGTACGGTGGAGTGGTTGGACTTATGTACCATTGCTTTACTGACATTAATAACAGACAAAAAGTCTTAAATACCCTGGGGTATGTTTTAGAGGGAGGACAAGTGCATTGATGTCACAGCAGTTAGGGCTGCTTACATATAAATGATTTTTTGATGAAGGTCTCGTGAGTTGTATTTCGGCTGTAGTACAAGTAAGCAGGTGCTGAATAATTGTTGTCTTAGTTATGAGCTAATGAAATCAATTTATTCAGCAATATTAGATGCATTACATATGAGCACACCATTATGAGCTTGCCCATTTGCAGGAATGAACAAGCAAATAACAAGTTGATTTCCACGACGCAAGGATCAACCACTAATTGATCAGATTTCAGTTAACACAATAAACACCTCAATCAGTCAGATCTTGATCAGCAACGCTTTCACCAGTGGATGGCACACTAATGTTCTCTCCCATAAACCCCATGTTCTTCTATGACTCTTCTTTTGTAAACTTGACGCCTCCCAATCCCAAAGAAGCAGTGAACATGCATTTTCGTCAAAAAAGACTAAGTAGCACTAGTGCATTTTTTGTGCTATGATTTTGATATTACTTGTCACAAAAAACATTAAACTAGTTGAAACAAGAAGGACATGACACATGCGCCTGCAAATATCGAGGCATCGAAGCAAAAATTGGAGAAGTTTTCCATCTGAGGCAAACTATCCATGTGAAGATAGAACGGAATGGTGTAGCCCACGATATTGCAGAATGTCCACATTTGAGTAATTGATTTCTTGAGATTATACTTGATACTCGCAAAATACATAAATAGGTTCTGGCCAACGGGTCATCATCCTCGTTGCCATTGACCTGACTAATCAATTGGCATGGTCATCACTAGAGTTTTTACCTCTAGTTACATCCTTTCCTTTCAACTGCCGTCTTTATCATCTGGACACAGCAAGGTCTCTCTTCAGGTTGTCCAAAGCAGGGAGTTGAGTAGCAAACTTGCTGGCAAGATCGTCCTAGAAAACCATGCCTTTAAACGAAAACGTGGCAATGTTCATCATCTTAGAGAGGCTACAAGCAACTGAATGAACCAGCAGACTACTACGTCAAGGGTGGAGAAAAACTTATTTGTGACATGTGTGTGAGAGACATATGCATGCCTGCAGGAATTATTAAATTGCTATCCTGACTGTGTTTTCTAACATGGCAGATACAAGACGCTACTCCTTTCATGAAAACCAAATTTATAAGGACTTCTACATGCATAGATGTTCATTTGTCGGGTTAATATAACTAACGTAGTCAAACAAACAAATCTACTAGATCATGGGCTCATGGCCAGCCATCATATCACACAAGCTAGAAGATTGTAACGTATTAATGGAGTAGCACAACATGTATTAACAAAGATATGATGATCAAACTATCTTAGGGGCACCAATCTTGTTAGTGCTGATGGCCCCTTTTGTAGCAGCTGCCACGTGATGAACATGAGGATGCTGCTGTAAATGTGCATTATGGCCAACATGTATCGCACACACATGTCACAACTAAGTTCCTCTGAGTCCCAAAGGAAGACTAACAAGACTAGCCACGTGTGTCACACATGTCACAACTAAGTTTTTCTTACTCCCAAAGGAAGACTATCAGGACTAGCCACGTCCTCAGTGAAAATATCGGCTATGCTACCACATGTGTCCTCTATCTCCACGTACCCGTTATCACTGGCGTCTTCTAGCTCCAGGTTGGTGAGATGGAAGAATGGTCCTCATGTACCCGATGACTCCTACTCCCAAAGGATTATTGTTTACAATTTCTTCTCTTGTTTTTTCATCTTCTATATCCAAGCCACTAGCTCCTTTGTATTTCTTATCTACGACTTCCCAATACCAGCAGAAGATTATGACTCGATTAATGGGACTAGGTTGCTTTTCATAGGTGAATATTGGGTCGAGTCTATGGAGAGAGATGTATGATAATGCTACTAGTCTCTACAGAACTTTGGATGTGCCATTGTTTATCGCTATTTATAAGAATGCTATTGTTGTGTTATTTATTTTTGCTTTTAACATGAAGACACGTGTTTACGCTATAAAGTGGATGGAGTTATGCCATCGCTTTACTGCCATTCAAAAGAAGGGTCGGCCTGACTAAAGTGAGAAGAGATGGGAAGTTTTAAATGTGCGTTAAAGTGGTTGGTGTTATGACAACGCTAGATGATTGTTTGATGAAGGACTTGTGAGTTGTATATAGGCTGTAGTACAAGTAAGTAGGTACAGAATATATTTCGGTGTTAGTTATAAGCTAGCGCAATCAGTTTATTGAGCAGTATTATATACATTACATATGAGCACACCATTGTGAACTTGCCCATTTCCAGGAATGAACAAGTTCAAACACATGTCAACTTTCACAACACAAGGATTAACCAGTAATTGATCAGATTTTAACAATGCATTAAACGTCTAAAATTCAGAGTCAATCAGATCTTAATCAGTAGTCCCTCCACCACTTGGTCGTGCTCACTGGCATACAGTGTTGGCATATTTGGTTGACCACAAGCTTCCACTGAATTACAGACCAGGCTTCAGTGACGTTATGTCACTGAAGTTGCATCCCTGAATTACGCTAAGACAGTTTCTCACTGAGAAACGGTGGAGTACAGGGGCAGGAAGCTGACGAAATTCACGTCAAGGCCACTCTAACCAGCTGCAAACACAGTGAAGGGCACACCAATAGCCAGTTACGATTTGCTTGCTACTGCATTTCCCACGCTACGGTTTTTACACTACCTTTTACAAAATTTAAAAAGCACTAGCTGAAACCACAAGGCCATGAGACATGTGCCTGCCTGGTGTGTCTTAGGGTCAGGGCTCCAAATTATCGAGCCATTTAGGCCAAAACTAGATCGACATTATTTCTAAAAACTAGATCAGTTAACTCTGTATAGTTATTCCGACAGTTGATGCGTTGAGGCCCTTGTATGCCCCCCGTATGCAGGGCAGGTGCTACAACGTCCATAAAATGAGTGAAACAACATATTTCATGGCAAAGTTACAATGGAACTGAGCAAATGACAACACATCCCAATTGTATTTTCCAGAAGTTTCATCTTGATTTTTTTACGTTGTTTATCTTGTGCTCCTATCTTCAAATAGGGGACGTTCAGTTCAATACAAAGTAAGCACACCAAAATAAATAAATAAAATATAATTCTCTGTGAGGAAGGAGATTAGCATCATCTATCACTGCAAACTTCTGCCCAGCACAGAGGCCTGAGTCAGCCGACAGGGGAATTGTAGAGCGTACGCGGCGGGTTTTTTTTCAGAACATGCAAGAACTTTGCATGTTGATTCACCAAAAATTGACAGATATACAAAGTTAGATTACAGGGAGCTAAAAAAAGGCTCGACACACCCACTTCCACCCCTAATAGTATACAACTTCAGGTCTCATGTTCTCCCACTGTCCCAATACCTCCTCTCCTCATGCTCCAGGCTAGCCTCCATAGGATCACTCCGTCAAAATTCTGTCCGCCACCACATTCTCTGACATGGAGGTATTCTCAAAGGTATGACAGTTTCTTTCCTTCGAAATGGAGAAGATCACCAGATGTATCAACACGACGGTTTTCATGGATGAATGGTTCTCATTTACCTGATGCCTCCTACTCCCAAATGCTTTTACTTTCACAATTTCTTTTCATCTTTTCTCACTTCCTATCCAGGCCTCTAGCTAGCTCCTTAGCATTTCCTATATCTACAGACTACAGCTTTGCAGCTTTTCAATACCAGCAAAAGGAAGTGTCTCGATTAGCAGAACTAGGTGAGTTTATTTGGTGAATGCTTGGTCGAGTATATATGGAGAAATGTATGGTAGTGCCACTCGTCTTTCTGGATCTCTGGTTGTGCCTTCGTTTTACTCGGTGAGTTTTTTGTTATAGAAAATTTACTCGGTGAGCTAGAAGGTGCGCGATTGCACAGCGGGTTACGCGTGGGACAGGAGGTCCATCTCGCTTATTACGAGAGCGATCGAGATCTCACCTATTTAACGCTTGCCCCAGTGGGCCAACCCATTAGGGATTTTCGGAAGCTTGTATGTACAGTGGATAGGGATGGCAATGGGTACCCATTACTCACGTACCCCGCGGGTAAAAACCCTATTAGGGTAAGGGCATGAGATAAAAAATTACCCATGGGTATATAAATAGGAAAATCTGAAACCCATCGGGTAGACGGGTCTGGGTATAGGATCGTATAACCCATACCCACATACCAATGTACCCATATAAAGTCTGACAACTTTACACTTCGTCGTGAATTTGTGAACTCAATATATAGGACTATGTGTTCTTGTTTATGACCGTGATGTTGTTTTGATGTGTTGTTGTTTACGAGAAAGTGGTGTTGTGTATTAAATCTATTGTTGTTTATGATGTGTTGTTTATAAGTATGTGTTGCTGTTATAATGTGTTGTTGTTTATAAATTATGATTATATGTTGCTATTTACGACCATGAGTTGCTCAAATTGATGATGTGCAAACATGGGTATTTTTACCCACGGGTACCCGCCTACCCTGTCGGGTAACAGGTATGGGAAAAAATTGTACCCGTTGACGGGTATGGGTAAGGGTGATGGGTAAGCTCGGAGGAGACGGGTAAGGGTATGGGGTAGCTCCACCCGTACCCAAACCCTGCGGGTGCCATCCCTTAGTGGAGACCATTTGTTCCATCCGGTTTTTATTATTTTCCTTTTGTTTTTCTCTACCGGGTTTTCTTTTTTTTTTCTTCTGCCTTCTATTTCTTTTTCAAAAATCACCAACCTTTAATGCTCTTGGTTTTAGTGTGCAGACATTTTTGAACACGTGTCATGAAAGTTCAGAGAGTCGCCCACCGCTTCAAAGGCTCCCACCACATCAGAAAAGGATGTGGCAATAAGGGCATCTCCAACGCTGACCCGCAAATTCGCTCCGGTATCCGTCCGCGGACAGGGACCAGTCTGTGGACACTGATGTGGGAGCCGGCCATCCAATGCTACATTTCAAGCTGGGTTTCAACTAAGCGGACAGAATTCGTGTAAACCGGTTGATGATCATTTAAACCGGACAAAATTCATCAATGTTTGGATATAAAATAGCACAAATCGTCCATACATAGCACGCAAATATGTCTAGTACAAAAATAGTTTAAATTCAACCGGATGTTCAACAAGTTTTTTCATGAAAGGATCATGTCGTCCCACACATATTGCCCCTTAAGCTTCATCCAACAGTGTATGTACGTAAATGGTTGTCCCTCTGTCCCATGGTATATCACGACAGCGCATATGGGCTACACAATGTGTCGAGCAACATTGAGTGAATGAATAATCTAATCAACAAGTTGAGCAAGAAGAAGCAAAACTTACGATCTCCGCCGCTGCCGCACGCAATGGCCACATTGCCTCTCGCCGATCAACCGCGTCACAAAACTTGATGACGCTGGTTTGGATTGCGTACCATCGATACGATAACGACTTCACATTGCGCTCTTGGATGATGTGCATGTCGTTGCACGCCTTGCCAGAAGAGCCCCCTTCTGCTCCTGCCTACGAAATCCGTGGATACGGCCAACCATGCATTGCACAACAACTCATCCTCCATGGTCGAGTACCCCGACATCGTTCGTACTCTAAGGAAACGACATGGCGTTTAAAAATTAACTCAAAGGCATTTGACTGAACACCTGCCGGGCATAGTGCCGACCATGGACGTCGTCGACAAGGGGGTGCCGGTTCCTGGGTGGACGGCGCCATAGTGAAAGTCGAGCGGGCACATCGGTGCTAGTTGTGGACGTCCGACAATGCATGTGTGGCGGTCAGAGAGGTACAACGGCTGCGGCGGCGGAGGAGGCTGCATATGCAAAGCAAGGGGCAACAGGGTGCGGAGTGCAAGAGAATGGGACCGGGAGGGGGATTAGAGTGGGTCTGGGGTGTCGGAGGCCTACGTGGCGGCGGTCTGGACTCCCGCAAAACCTCCTCCACTTTGTCTCAAGTTTGCAAAAAAAAACACATCTGGACCACCGAGCGGATCGATACAGGACCGCGTTGGATGGCAAAACACGTCTGGACCGCGCGGTCTGGACGATTGCGGGCGGTTCGAGAGTCGGCATTGGAGATGCCCTAAATGACTAAGACTTCAGGGCAGTGATAGAGATGAATATGACCAATGATCAAGGTTGGCCCATAGGTTGGGCAAATGGTCACGAGAAGCACGTGCCCTGATGCTCTAGCTAGTAGTCTAGGTATTTGGTCTAGACTTCTAATGTAAATTTCAAATAGAATAAAATAAGAGCCAAAGCGTAGGAGAACAGGAAACCTGAAGATCCAAGAAAAATAGAGACCATGGCAAATCTTGTTTTCA
This sequence comes from Elymus sibiricus, assembly GCA_039707655.1. NCBI lineage: Eukaryota > Viridiplantae > Streptophyta > Magnoliopsida > Poales > Poaceae > Elymus > Elymus sibiricus. The sequence goes on from CM077674.1 coordinate 35,023,500, forward strand.
ACATAGCCTGATGCCAACCTCAAACAAGTCTCTTATGACCCTAGTTGTTTTGTTGGCACCATGTCCGGAGCACTGGGAAAAAGTAATCTATCACAACTAGTCGAGTCATTTGTGCGACTCTCTCCATCTTATCTATTTGATTGGTGGTACCTCGACTCCCATCCTCAGTGATGATATTCATGATGCTGTCACGTGAACCTTCTAGTCATAGGTTGTCGTCATCGGTGGCACCCTGTTGGCGAGATGGATGAATGGTCATAATGTATCCGATGCCTCCTAGTCCCAAATTCTTTCATGATTTCTCCTTTTCTTTTTCAAGTCTCTTATCCATGCAAGTAGCCCCTTTGCATTTCTTATCTACATCTACTTGAAGCAAGTGAAACATCATCTCTCGATTAGTAGAACAAAGTTCCTTTTAATTTGGTGAATGTTTGGTTGAGTCGATAAAGAGAAATGTAGGGTAATGCTACCAGTCACTATGGAAGTTTGGATGTGCCATTGATTTATTGGTATTTATAACAATGGTATTGCTCTACTTTTTTGTTGCCGTATCATTTAGACGTGTGTGTTGTACATTGTAGTAGATGGTCTTGTGCCATTGCTTCACTGCACTTATAAGATTGACACGCCTGGTTGAGCCGAAAAGGGATGAAATGTCTTAAATGACCTTAGCTATGTTGGGGAGGAAGGACAAGTTCATCGCGATGTATGTAGAGTTTTACTATTCACTTTTTGAGTTTATCTCGACATGTTAAGAGTGCTTACATGTGCATGAATCTTTGATGAAGCTTGTGTGATGTATTTCGACATAGTATGGAGTTAGATGTATTTTTTTGTTAGTGGGGTCAAGTATACTCATTGCAATAATTAATTGATGATTGTGTGCATCAATCAATGAGGAGCAGGGGGGTGTTCACCCTCCTTTTTGAAGAAAAAATTTATGAGCCGGTGCCGATAAACCATGGACGTTAAGAAGGTGGTATTTTAGTCAATGATGTTTTATATTTGTCAACTTGGATGTACAAGAAGGTAATATTTTGTAGATCTTCTATGCTTTTATTTTTTGCTTGACCATTTGGAAATATGGAGTATAATTGAATAGAGGAGGGGGAGTGAATAGGATATCTAAAAACATTTTCGAAAGCAAGATGTCAATATGAGCTAAAGTGTTAGAAGCAACATACAAGTGCAATGCTACAGAGGTAAAACTTGTGGAAAAGTACACAACCTTGAATAAAAAAAGAGTTAGAGGATCGGAAACACAAGGATGTGGTTCCAAAAGTTCTCCCAATCACTTGGTACAGATCTTCACAGGAAATAGAAGGTCTTACATGCTTGTTTTGGAAGGGGTTGCTCCGGTCTTCGTTGCAACCAAAAAGTTTCTTTTTTTTAACGGTATAACTCCTGAAATAAAGTATTGACCAAAAGAGCCACCTCTTAACTTCTTAGAGAAAATATTACCCCGCGTGCATTAATAGCAAAACATGAGCAGTAATGTGGTCTATAAATTGAAAATGGTGGAGTTGCAATTTTGAGAAGCTATCTAAAGAGCAACTACTCCCTCCTTTCTTATTTACTTCACATATTAGCTTTGTCTTTCAAACATTATAAACTTTCACCAAGTTTATACAAGAAATTATTAACATCCACAATACCAAATTAATACCATTATAATCATCATTGTATGTATTTTCACATCACATATATTTGTTATTGTAAAATTTTATATTGTTTTCTGTAATCTTGGTCAAACCTTACCAAGTTTGACTTAGGTCAAAGCTAATATAAGTAAATAAAAACGGAGTGAGTAGAAATTTTCCCTATGATTGATGCATCATCCATGGCACACATTGAACAAAATTGACCCCGATGAACATGGCATGTCACTAGCATGGCCATTATTTGATCTCTTCATGCATGTCCGAGGAGCTAGCTAGACTTGAGAGTCAACAAGGAACTAAGGCGCTTGTCGGTCAATCTGTTGTTAATTTTGACAACGCATTGTCTTGGGGTCAACTTGCATTTCCCTCTATTATTTAGGTTATCTTCCGCACACCTAGACAATCTTGTGCTCCCAAGTTTGTAGCTGAATTTGATTAATGGCAAGCAATTAGTATTGTTACTCTCCATGTGTCAATTGATTTTATTTTTCTTGTATAATTAGGCATCCTGCCTACACGAGGTACGGTTTTGAGAATTTAAGAGCATCAAACATGATGATTAACAAGATTAGCATAAATCCAGTTTGAATAAAGTGGTTAACAGTAGCACAATTGTTTTGGGGGAACAATCGCAAAAACATACACTACAGGAAAATCAATATAAGCCGAGTATAGTAAATACTCGGCGAATGTCGTTCGCCCCTCGGCTACTCGTAAGCTGAGTACTGCACCTGGCTTAGCACGCTCGGCTTAGATCATACCGGTAATTGGTCGTAAGCCAATATCTTTTCTACGGGCGCTCGGTTACATATAAGCCGAGAACAAAACACTGGTTCACGACAAAATAAAGGTACATAACGCCCGCCCGACGGAAACGGGGGCACCATGTGGCCCTACAGTTCTTCCTCGGCTGCGGTGTCATGGCCACGCTGCTCGGCCGTGTACATGGAGCTGTGGTCGGGAAATGCTCCGTGGTCTGCGCCTGGAAGGAGGTCATCGGGAGGCTGTCGGCGTGGGCCACTGCCACATCGACCTATGCGTACACCTTTGGGCCTTCACCCTCAACTTATCCTGCACAGGAGTAAACGGTGCCAGCCTGGACAAACTGAGCTTCTTCGTCACCTAGCCGGACAGGTACACCTTCAGAACCAGCGACCCAGAGCGTGACATTCACCCCGACATGGCCCCTCTGGCTCTGCTGGATTGGGCCATCCCTGACCAGCTAGACAGCCGGTGCGGCATGGGCGACAGGGGTACATATGTCTTTGTCAGCAACCAGAGTGAGTGTCGGGTCTCGCCGATCGGAGGCTACGTCTGCCACTGCTTTAAGGGCTTCTCCGTCAATCCCTATGCCGTCTAAAGCTGCATGCCAAACCAAGGTAATATCGCCTCTTCTTTACCTTGACACATGAATGACAATTTGCAACTACTTTACATTGTACTGCAAGTTTGGTATGACTGTGTCCAACATCATTTTTGTCTTCTTTTCTTTACAACCGTTAATGGGACCACCCAGCCGAAGGTGAGGTGCCCGACGATGTGCGGGAACGTGAGCAAGACCCAGGCCCTCAGTGTAATTAAGATGAAGATCTCCAAAGACTTGGCGTACACTTCAAGGCATATTTGAATGATCGGCATGCTTATACCTAGATTGTAACCGACCATGTGTAAACCCTAGATACCCCCGGTGCCTATATAAGCCGTGGGGTTTCGTCCGTAGAGGCAGGATTGCAAGCTTTAGAGGCTAGAACTCATTCATACGTGATAACCCACAAGTATAGGGAATCAATCGTAGTCCTTTCGATAAGTAAGAGTGTCGAACCCAACGAGGAGCAGAAGGAAATGACAAGCGGTTTTTAGCAAGGTATTTTCTGCAAGCACTGAAATTATCGGTAACGAGTAGTTTGATAGCAAGATAATTTGTAACAAGTGACAAGTAGCAATAGTAACAAAGAGTGCAGCAAGGTGGCCCAATCCTTTTTGTAGCAAAGGACAAGCCAGAACGATCTCTTATAATAAGCAAAGCGTTCTCGAGGACACATGGGAATTTCATCTAGTCACTTTCATCATGTTTGTTTGATTCGCGTTTGCTACTTTGATAATTTGATATGTGGGTGGACCGGTGCTTGGGTGCTGTTCTTACTTGAACAAGCCTCCCACTTATGATTATCCCCTCTCGCAAGCATCCGCAACTACGAAAGAAGAATTAAGATAACTCTAACCATAGCATTAAACATATGGATCCAAATCAGCCCCTTACGGAATAGCGCATAAACTAGGGTTTAAGCTTCTGTCACTCTAGCAACCCATCATCTAATTACTACTCCACAATGCATTCCCTTAGGCCCAAAGATGGTGAAGTGTCATGTAGTCGACGTTCACATGACACCACTAAGAGAATCAACAACATACATATCATCAAAATATCGAACGAATATCAAATTCACATGATTACTTATGACAAGACTTCTCCCATGTCCTCAAGAACAAAAGTAACTACTCACAAACCATATTCATGTTCAAGATCATAGGGGTATTGAATAGCATATTGGATCTGAACATATAATCTTTCACCAAATAAACCAACTAGCATCAACTACAAGATGTAATCAACACTACTAGCAACCCACATGTACCAATCTGAAGTTTTGAGACAAAGATTGAATACAAGAGATGAACTAGGGTTTGAGATGAGATGGTGCTATTGAAGATGTTGATGTAGATTGGTCCTCCCACGATTAGAGGATCGTTGGTGATGTCGATGGCTCCGATTTCCCCCTCCCGGAGGGAAGTATCCCCGGCGGAATCGCTCCGCCGGAGAGCAAAAGTGCTCCTGCCCAAGTTCCGCCTCGAGACGGCGGTGCTCCGTCCCCAAAAGTTTTATCCTTATTTTTTCTAGGGCAAATGGGCTTATATACCAGAAAATGGGCACCGGAGGCTGGCCAGGGGCCCCAGAAGCCACCAGGGCGCGCCTGGGGGGGGGGGCTCTGGTATTTCTTTCTTCCGGTATTTTTTATTTATTCCAAAATAAATCTCCGTGAAATTTCAGCTCATTTGGAGATGTGCAGAATAGGTATATCTGACATAGCTTTTTTAGGTCCAGAATTCCAGCTGCCGGCAATCTCCCTCCTTGTGTAAATCTTGCATATTAAGAGAGAAAAGGCATTAGAATTGCTCCACAAAGTGTTATATTGATTAAAAACACTATAAATAACAGTAGTAAAACATGATGCAAAATGGACGTATCAATACGATCTCGAGGTAGATCATACTGTACTCTGTACCCCATCACAATTAATATAAACAAGAGCAGGATGTAGGGTTTTACCTCCTTGAGAGGGCCCGAACCTGGGTAAAACACCGTGTCCCCAGGGGCAGAGCCAGAAACTTTCGCCAATGGGTTCATTCACTAACTACTTGTGAAAATTTTGTATGAACTAAGTCTTATTTTGTGACATATCGCAATGAGAGTATATCAGTCAAAGAAAGCACAATGAATATGAATATGATATCACTTATTACACATATTTGTTACTTTAAAATTGAAGAGTGCATAACATACCGATCGTATGAAATTATAAAATCACTTGTTTACATATTATAGATAGAGTAGTACAAAAATAAACTTCATATTTCAGATCCAACTTCCCATCTTTCTGAAAACATTGAAGAAAATAACAAGTTAGTTTGGCAAGTTCAAAATAAAAGTGACATCATGTGAAAGAATCATGCAAAGTCACTCACATTTCAGAGTGTCCCTTTTCGATCTTTCATCGCCTTAAAAAGATCAAACACAGCATCATTACTAATGGGAGAAAACATCTCTTTCTCCACATAGCAAATTAGACAATCACGCATGAACTGATCACCAATTTTGTTGCGTAACTTTTTCTTGACAACATTCATAGCTGAAAAGCATCTCTCCACGGATGTTGTGGCAACTGGTAATATCAATACTAGCTTTAGAAGATGATAGACCAAAGGAAAAGTAACATGTTTATTTTTCCGCACCATTAACTTCGCAAGATCAGCAATCTCGTCCAAATTAGCAAACCTTTCATCCACTCGCACATTATCAATGTAAGTGCGCAATTCAGGACCAAGAACATCCTTTTTTTTTGAATCAAAATCATCTGGATAAAACTCAGCTAGCTTCACCAAGCTATCCAAGTTAAAAGCAACAAATCCATCGTTTGGGTTGAAAGAAGCCATGTGACCAAGTAATGCAGAATTTACCTCATTGAAACAGTCATCAAACTCTTGTAGTTGCCAGTCAATAACAGAATTAAGACACTCTACTCGGTAATGCTGGAGGTTTGTCTTATTAGTTTTTTGTCTTGGTTTGTGTCGATTGATATATTGCTCCTGCATATCCACGTTCTCAATGTGATGGTCTTCACAAAATGAATATGCCTTCTGTATCAATGAGTCCCATCCATTCTCCATTAGTTCTTGTAGCTCATTCCTTGTCGACTTCACACATGACATGGCATTTAGGATGTCTTGATCCTTCTTTTGTAAAGAATGTGACAAAGTATTTGCATTTCCTAATATATGCAGCATCATGTGCAAATAAAACACAAAATCAAAGGTCTCAAAATATGCTACAAGACCACGTGCCTGACTTTTCTTTTCATTTTTGCCTTCTTTCTCCACATATTTCAGAACAGACATGACTGCAGGGAACAACTTCACTAGACTTGAGAGAGTTCTGTAGTGTGAGCCCCAATGTGTGTCACCAGCTCTCTGAAGATTTAACCCTCTGCCAGTGCTAATCTTCCCACTACCTATGGCTTTTATTACATCCTCTCCATGTTTCTCTCTAATCATGTCCTTTCTTTTGCAAGAAGCTTCAACCACATTAAATAAAATGGATATCATGTAGAAAAAATCTTCAATATCTTCATGCTTCTTTGCTACTGCTACAATAACCAACTGGAGTTGGTGAGCAAAACAATGCACATAATAGGCTGACTTATTCTCTTGCAAAATCTTTGCTTTCAAGCCATTGAACTCGCCGCGCATATTGCTAGCCCCGTCATAACATTGTCCTCTGACTTGTTTTATGCTTAAACCAGTATCGGTGAATAATTTTTGAAGTGCGGCCTGAAGACATATTGCCGATGTTTCTTGCACATGTACAACTCCAACTAAGCGTTCAATGATAAATTCACGCTTACTAAGATGTCTCAGAACAACTGCCATTTGCTCTTTGTCAGACACATCAGCAGCCTCATCAATCAACAAACTGAACACATCACCTCCAATTTCTTCAATAATAGAATTCAAAGTTATCTGTGCAAAACAATAAGGGGATCATTAGAGGTTAGTGTAACTTGTAAAACAACAAAAATAGTAGGAAATATAATTTAACAATGATGTTACCTTGGCAAAATAGTTGCCAATTTCCTTCTGAATATCTCCACATACCCACTTGCAATTTTTTGGAGCATTCTCAAGAACTACCTTCCGTATATCATCATTTTGATTTGTCAAAGTCTTTACCAACTCTCGAAAGTTCCCCTTGTTTTTTGACTCTTCTGATTCGTCATGGCCTCGGAAAGCTAAGCCTTGATGCAATAAGTATCTAACTGAATCAATTGAAGCATTAAGGCGAATTCGATTTTGCTTTTTTGTAAGATCAGTTTGCTTATCAAGAGCAGCGTGAATTGATTGATCTTGATTCATCAAAGCATCACATCGTTTTACTGCTACATTATGAAAGCTATTAACATTACCTTTACCCTCATGGGTATCCAACCGTTAATTCCAAATGCATCACTCCCAGCTTGTCCCTCATTATTATCTCTGAAAAGATAGCAACACAAACAAAAGGCCTTATGCACCTTGTCACTATACTCAAGCCAGCGACCATAATCTTTAAACCATTCTGGATTAAATCTTCGTGGAGTATCTCCAATGTCCATGTGTGGATAAACAAAAGTAGACGGCAGCCTGTAAGGTCCCCTCGTTAAATATCGTCGCCTAATCTCATCTTGCTTCTTAGGATTTCTTGTGTACTCCGAAATTTTCTTCCGATCAGCCGGATCGTAGGGCAACTCATCTAAATTAATCTCTTTTTGGATAGAAGGCTTCGGGAGACTACTGGCAGCGACATTTGATGCACTTTGCTTCTCTACATCTAACGGGTGACCTCGATGTCCCCGCATCATTATCTGGATAAGGTGATCGACTTCTCTTCTTTGAAAAATATCTTTCCATAGCCTACATCAATCAAAGTCCACAAAAAAAGAATTAGAAAATTAGGGCAAAAAGTTCCCCGTACTAGGCTATTAGATTTAGATTGGGTAGAATGTATGGAGAGAAGAGATGTGGAGGTGATCTTACTGCCTCAAATTAAACTGCAGTTGAGCGCTTCTGCGCTTGCCGCTATCAATTTGTAATTGTGCCCTACTGCGCTTGCCGTCGGGTGTCGGCGTCGAGGTGAGGATCGAAGCGAAGGGCTAACAGAAAACTGGGCGAGAGACGGGGGAGAGAGAGGCGAGGCGAGTTGGGAAAGCGACGAGGCGTGCGGCTGCCGTCCTGTGAATTCCTCGTACAGGTATTGATCTTTTTTTAGATGTCGTACAGGTATTGATCTAGTAACGAAGATGGCTGATAGTGGGCTTTTGGGCCTTTTTATTTGTCTAATCATGTGGCGTGAGCAGCTTGATGGGGCCAGGCTCAATTTTTTATTGGGGTCAGGCCTAATATGCCGTACATAACATGCAAGTAGGTAGCAAATTTTATTGGGTTCATCTGAACCCAATGGTACAACGTTGGCTCCGCCACTGCGTGTCCCTACTTTCTCCTGTTACCATCTTGCTCAGATCACCAGCTTGGGACCCCCTATCCGAGATCCACCGGTTTTAGCACCGACAGCCGGCAGTTGAAGCTTTCCTGGCCAAATCGAATCGGTATGTGAGGAAAGAAGAACGGCTGAAAGGGAAATAGGCAGTGGAATGTATTGGGGTAGTTTTATCATGTGAAAAGCCCAAAAATTTCAGCAAGGCCCAAGAAGAAATTCACAACGCTCGGCAGAACTATTGGTATACCCCTCGAAAAACCGGAGGAGTTATATCTCGCTTATAGAGAGATAGTAGCTCCCTTCGCCAGCAGCGCCAGCCAGCCAAGTGCGTTCGTCCAGTCGCAGCTGTTTTCTCGATCGTGTGTTTTGTTCGGTCGCTACTGTTTTGTTTCGGTTTTTTTTTCCTTTTTCACTTTCTTTTCTTCTTTGGTTTTTTCCTTTACCGGTTTTTTTTCTATGTTTTTACCTATTGTCTTTGTTTGTTTGGGTTGTTTTCCACTGTTTTTGCATCAGTTTTCACTGTTTTCAACTTTTTTTTCGTTTTACTCTGGTTTTTTTTATTTTTCTCGGTTTTCTTTGTTTTCCACCAGTTTTCTTTCTTTATTTCTTGGTTTCACTGATTTTTTATTTTCTTTGTTTTTTCTTCTGGTTTGTTTCTTTCTCGGATTTCTTTATTTCTTTTTATTTTTTTGCATAGGTTTTTCTCTGGGGTTTTTTCCTTTCCGTTTTCTTTGGTTATCTCATGGTTTTTTGTTACACATTACACATTTTTCTTATATGTCAAGAACATATTTTTAATACATGTTTAACATTTTTCACATACATAATTTTTTTTCAAATATATGTTTTAATTTCTATTATTTCATACATATTGTCCTTTTTTGGTATACATCTAAAATATTGTTTATATATATTTAGCATTTTCTTTCAAATATATGTTTTGATGTCTACTTTTTTCATACATATATTACATTTTTATTATACATCTGACATATTTTTCATTCACCTTAAAAAAATTATAATATAAGTTTAACATTTTTCAAATACATGATTAACAATTTTTAAAATACATGTTTTAGTGTCTACGGTTTTCATACACATTGTCTATTTTAGGTATTCATCTAAAACATTTTTTATACAGGTTTAAAAAAATTCATATATATGATTAACATTTTCTGAAATATATGTTTTGATGTATAATTTTTTTCATACACATCATACATTTTTCTTGTATATGTAAAACATTTTTTATATACATATGGACATTTTTTTGACTTACAGGAATATTTTTGCGCATTGTAATAATTTTTATAAAAAATCCATGTACATTTCAAAACGCGTGAACATTTTTAAAATGTCACAAACATTTTTTGCAAGCAACCAACAGTTTTTTAGTTACGCTGACAAAAAAATTACACTCCGTTAACATTTTTTAAATTCTCGATTTTAAATTGTTGATGTAAATTAAGTTTTGGATTATAGGTATTTAAGATATATTCGAAAACATAAGAAAAAGTTCAAAAAAAATGAAAGAATGACAGACCATTGCTTGCGGCTGGGAACTGGGCCGGCCCACCGGTCCATCCTCGCCGCGAGCCTACCCTAGGTCTTGCTATAAGCGAGACATAGTCGCGCCAAAAAAATATCGGTGGCAAATTACCCGTCCTCTATCCCCATAGCATATTTCCCTCGCCGCCATCGTGGGCCGGCCCAAACATTGGCGGCGGGAGCTCAAACTTCAGCGAAGCCTCGTCCCTTTGCCGCTCTTTAGTCTCAAATAGGGATTGCCGCCTGTGTACGGCCTAGCGCGCCGATACGACGCACAGGGACCACGCAAGATTGGGCCGGCCCACGGGGCGCGAGGCCACTTGCTATTTCAAAGCTTGACCTAAAAGTCCTGAGAAAAGGAGCGAGCTTGCACAAAAGGAATCGAACTCGTAACCTTGTTCTCCTGATTACCCGAACACCCTCCGTTGAACATGATCAAATTTTGGACATGACTGAAATGACCCTAATTTCTGCCAGCAGGTGGGCATGCCCATGGTAGGCATCTGTAGGGGAACGCAGCAGAAAACAAAAAATTTCCGACCTACGCACTAGCCCAGGATATGGCGACTGCATACAAGGTTTGATCTTTTCGTTACCGACTCGTAGCGCAGCGGAAGTAGAGTCGATGACGATCGGCGGTGCAGATCCCCGCAGCTAGGATTTACAACCTCCCAACCGCGAGGATGTACTCCCTCGTCAGCTCACCGGACGGATCTCCGGGCAGCCCTTCGGGAGGCCTCGGGACAGTCCCTCAGATAGTCCCACCGGACGGATCCTCGGACAGCCCTTCGGGAGGCCTCTAGATAGTCCCTCGGATAGTCCCACCGGACGGATCCTCGGACAGCCCTTCGGGAGGCCTCTGGACAGTCCCTCGGTCCCACCGGACGGATCCTCGGACAGCCCTCCGGGAGGCCTCTGGACAGTCCCTCGGATAGTCCCACCGGACGGATCCTCGGACAGCCCTCCGGGAGGCCTCACGGACAGCCCTTCGGGAGGACCCTCGAAACTCGGACGGTCACTCGGACAGCCCTTCGGGAGGCACTCTCGAACTAAGACCGAAACTACGATCTCTCTACAGAGTTGCACACATACGGTGTCATCTATCCGGCAGGGCTTCGCCGTCCAGAACTAGTTCCCACCGGAACCCAGACAGCCTTTCGGCTCTACGAAACTATTTCGCTGGGAGGGAGAGAGAAGCCAGAAATGTCATGGCATGTGTATAAGAGCAAGGGATGAGTCTTTAGGCAGCCCCCTCCACCCCTATTTATAGGCCAAGCCCAAGGGTGGCTTCTCCAAGAAGCCAAGGGGGAAAATACCAAAAGGCCCTCAAGGTGGCTTCTCCAAGAAGCCACCCAAAAAGCACTTTCACTATTCACGGAAACATTTTTCCGCGACCGTTAAATCCGAAAATATTTCTGTGGGTCTTAGAATAATTCCAGTACCCACTAAAATGATTTTGGACGCGTTCCGAAACAATTCCGGATTAGTGATTTTCATCTGCGAAAAGCAACCAAACCGGTTCCGGCAGCTCCGGAACTTTTCCGGTTTTTATCCCGGAAAAATCCCAGAAGTTTCCAGAATAATTCTGGCACCCTCCAAGAATTTTCAGGCGTGTGCCGAAACCAATTTGACTTAATGGTATACCCCGAAACAACTTTTCAGTTTTACCGAAACTATTCCGGTGTTCTCTCCGAAACGTTTCCGTTGTCTCCGAAACTTTTCCGGTGACTTTCTCTCAGACTCCCTGTCTAGTATTCAGCAGATAGATGACCCTTAAGCGTGTGACCCTATAGGTTCGGTGAAGTATAGACATGACCCGGAACACTTTCCGATCAATGATCAACATCGGAGCCGTGGACACCCATATTGACCCCTATACCCACACGAATGAATATTCGAGTGAACCTTCAGTTGCCGTGTGCTATTCCTGTTGCTTCGCGATATGTTACAAATACCCGAGGTGAGAATCATCGGCATCCCCGTGGATCAACACTTGTCCACAATGCCAGTTACCTCGTTACTGGTTTTGTTCTCTTTTCTCGTTCCCATGTCCCGGCATCCCTGTGATCAAATCACAATGTGTCTGGCCAGACGATGGTGGATACCGTAACACCGAGAGGGCCCAGAGATATCTCTCCATCGTCGGAGGAGCAAATCTCAATCTTGAGCTATCAAGTCCCTTGACATACTTTCCCATGAAGCCGTAAGCCGCCGTAATAGCCACCCAGTTATGGATGACGTTTAACAAACCCCAAAGTTCATGAAGCAAGCATGAAGAAACTCGACACTCTCATGGTCTAAGGAATTATGCAAACATTAACTTTTTCTGTGTTATTAACCATTAACTTGTGACGAATGAATCTCATAGCATAACATCAATTCGGGTCGATTCAACACAAGTGTTCTCCTAACATTGTGCCCTCAAAGTTGCCGTCATAGTCATGCCCATGATCAGGAAAACAGAACCATCATGCAACACTTGAGCTAATCTTAGAGGCCAGACTAGGAATACTTTTTACCGTTTATTATTCCACACGTGCATATGAGTCTTCCTCCGAGCCTCGTGGTTATTGCAGACTCGAGAACCATAGCAGTTATATCACGGAATATAAATTTAGCTACAAACATGGAGATAAATAATAACACTTATTATTGCCTCTAGGGCATATCTCCTACAGCATCCATGTCAGGTTTGAACTATTTACGACACCGTATGCAAATTGCGACACGTTCGGCCATTTATCGGCCTTTTTTTTACAGAGAAAACTCTAGAAAATGTAAAAAAAAATCGAAAACAAAAACAACTTGGCATTGTGCATTGAATAGGTCAAGAAGACCACGAAAAGGAATTGGTCCATTTCAAGGATGTCGAGAAAGAACGTGCTCTCAGACGGAGCCTTCTGGCCTACCCAAGCAGGCTTCGTTGAACATGGTCTAGTTTTGGACATTTGTAAAATGATCCCAACTTTTGCAAGTAGGTAGGCATGACCATGGTAGGCATCCATCAGATTTGAATGATTTCCGACACCATATGCAAGTTGCGTCACGTCTGGCCATTTATCGGTCTTTTTTGACCGAGAAAACTTCAGAAAATGCAAAATTTGTCGAAAAGTCAAACAACTTAGCATGGTGCCTTGAATTGGTCATATAAGCTCATAAAAAATGTTTGGGGTCATTTGACGGATGTCTTAAAAAACATGCTCTCAAACGGACCCTTATGACCTACTCAAACACCCTCCGTTGAACATCGTGTTTGTTTTGGACATTCTTTGAAATCACCCCAACTTTTGACAGCAGATGGGCATGACCATTGTAGGAATCCATGCCAGGTTTGAAAGAATAAAGTAATTAAATCATAATTTAAACAGGTACTTATAATTGTTTAAAGGAAAAAAGAATTTAAAATCATAACTTAAAACTGTTACTTCAAACTGTTATTTTTGCATACAAAACAATATTCAAATTTTTGAACAGGTTCAAAAAGAAGAGAAATGAATTAACGAAAAAAGAGAAGAAAAAAAGAATAAAATAGAACAGAACAAAAAACGCTTATGCCTTGGTCCAACTAGGCTCTTGTCACAAGTTTGAAATACAGTTCATGAATTTGAATATTATTCACGACTTCAAATTTTAAAAATTTCATGACTTTGGAAAATGTTCATATGTTTGAAAAAAGTTCATGAATTTGAAAATTGTTACGAGTTAAAATTTTAAAAAGAATTTGAAAAAAGTTCGCATATTTGAAAATTGTTCACGAGTTAAAATTTAAAAAGTTCATGAATTTGAAAGAAGTTCACAAGTTTAGAAAATATTCACAAATTTGGAAAAGTTTGCGGATTTTAAAAAATGTTTCACAAATTTTTACAAAGTTCACAAATTAAAAAGAAAGTTTGTGAAAAATAAAAATGGAAAAAGGAAAAATAAAATTAAACGAAAAAGAAACAACAGGGAGAAAAAACGAGCGAAAACCCTGCATGAAAAAACGAAAAGAAAAATCGCCCAGAAAAATCTTGCTGAACCTGAAAAGGAAATGTACCAACAAGAAGAAAAAGTAGAACTATGCACAACATGTTGTTTGTCCCAGCTGGTAACTGTGGTCAGGAATAAACATTGTGATTTCGAATTCAAATCTCAACTGGCACAGCCTTTTTTGAAGCTTTTATACGTTTAGGGAGGGGGGTGTACCAAAGCGGGGCTTTTTTTTAGTTTACAGAGCAGTGAGCAAATATAAGTTCGGTTTACACGAGAGGAACCCAAGGTCAGTGGCAGAAAGTAGAATTAGAACACTCATTTTTGGTATTTTTGATGTTGTAGGCTATTCCACTAGCTTAGAAAATAGAATTAGAAATTTGGACAACATTTCCAGCAGAACCAAATAGAAAAAAATCATTTACCAATTTTTCCATGAATATTCACAAATCCGAAGAACTAAAATCTTGAATCGTCCAGCAGGGATTGTTCGGTTCAATACAAGTAGGGACGGGACGGCAAATTAGATACAACTAGCAAATAATTACAACAAAATAAAATCCAATCTAATTTGTGAGACTGGCAAGTGAGCAGGGAATAGCACCATCAGTTAATGCAAACTGCTTATCACCACCAAGCCTGATCCATCATTTTCTCCGAAAGGCAGCATGCAATCAAATGAGATAATGAATCTGGTTAACAAAAGAGAAGAAACAGTTCGATGAAATGAGGTACCACGAAGCAAAGATGTAGCTTGATCTTCTAGTTGGGGCATCACCATTGACATTTGCCTGCGCAACTTTGATGTTGTTCACACCATGTTGTTCCAAATTAAGGGTGATAAAGTCCACTACATTTCCTCCTGAAAACAATATCACCAGAATGTTCAGAATTCTTGAAATCATGCAGGCGAAATGCGTTCTGCTCAGCCAGTTGCTTGTTCATTTCTTGTGACAATAAAGCAGTGTCCCACCAAAAAAGAAAGATAAAACACACACTCAGTGTCTGATATCATGCATGGTGAACTATCACATCACACAAGATGGAAGAGAGGAGCATAACAGAGTAGCACATCATATACAGTGCATATGTCACATTAGCGAACACACTAAAAAATGATATTGAATATCTCATTTGCGAAAACGGCAAAGAACTCTTCCTTGTAGACATGAAAAATAGTTCTCTACTTATTATAATGGTATGAGCATTCGACCAGCTGGACATTAAAGTAAAGGCCATTTTTTTCCACCTACGAGGGAAAAATCCTAACAAGCCAAATTCACAGAGTATATTCCAAAGATATGGCAAGGTAGAGGAACTTGGAGCACTGCAGAAAAGTTTGGTATTTCTACGCCTAGCTAGAACAAAGAAAAACATTACGTAGCAAAGTAATAGATACATTGGCAAGGTAGAGGAACTCTAAACAGTTGTAGAGGCAGATTTGCATTGCACATACCGAGCTGCTTGTTGTTAGTCAACCCATATTTCAAGGCGAGGGCTGCTGGGATGCATTCTGACAGCACTCCTAAAGGCATATTCTATGCTTGTTTTATCAGATTCCCAGGCACCATTGTAGTGGATTTGTGCAGACAATTCTTCAAGTGATAACAAGTGCTCGATGCCGGCAGGTGCGATTCCATTCTGCTCTGATCCGTTGGCACTGAACATTAGCTTTAGCCTCTGGAGTTTTGACATTGAACCAGCCTGGAAGGTCAGGTCCGAAGCACTGCTTAATAGTAGACTAAAATGCTTTAGAGCAGGAAAAGCTCTCCCATAGATGACAATCATTTCATTTCTATTTTCTAGTATTCTTATATCGAGGTCAGTGAGGACGGGCAGCTCTGCAAGGACACCAACACCATCATTCAGCAGCTCAACTACCTGGCACTGTAATTCGCAAAGGTTACGTAGTTGCCCCAGCCAGCTAGGGACCCTGGAAAACCAACATGTATGTGACAAGATGAGTCTCTCAAGGCGGTAGGGTGTCGGAGGAGACAAGGGCATCAAGCCATCCATGCAGTCCTTGAGATTCACATACAGGTACTCAAGGCTAAAAAGTTTTCCCAAAGAAGAGCATAGAGCATTCATCCGTCTCTCCTTATCGTCGGGAGGATGGCCGCCACCGAGAATTAGATATCTCAAATTGATCAGCTCTCCAAGTCCATAGATATCATCTATGGTGTTCGAAACAAAATCAAATAGATCTAGATGTTGAAGAGATTTCATGTTGCCGATCCCATCAGGTAGCCATGTATTCACATTCAGATGCATCAGTCGAGGCAGATGAACTATATCTGATGGAAGATTGTAACAGTTGAACAGATCAAGTGTTTCCAAGTCTTGAAGAACTCTGATATGTATTGGTAGCCTGTACGGACAACTGCACCTAATCCTTAAATACCTCAGCTGATACAGTTTACACAATCCATTGAGGTTAACTGTACCATGTGTAGCATCAATAAAAAGAACTCGGAGGAACTTGAACTCAAACAGAGGAGGTGTATTCTGATTCTGAGAGCCTCCAAAGAACATGACCGACCGAACCTGCGTCATACTAATATTCCTCAGTAATAGTCTCCGATCATTAATTGCACCATCCATGCGGATAGACAGCCGACGGACCTTGTAATCCAGTCCTGTAATGGCTTGCCGTCCATTCACTATAGTTAAAAAATTCTCTTCTTTAGACTTGAGCAAGATAAGATCAAGCATCAAGTCATGTACTCTGCATTGTGTCACTGACCCTCTATTGTCAACTATGGGTTGAATAAGGCTTCTATTCACAAGCTCATTGAAATAATTTCTTGCAACCTTCTCAACATCCTGTCCATTTTCTTTATGGATAAAACCTTCGGCCATCCATTGGCGTTGTAGATCAGACCTCTGTATTATGTAGTCCTCTGGATACATACCAAGAAACAACAAGCATGTTTTGAGATGACAAGGAAGATCTTTGTAGCTGAGGTTTAATATTTGTCCCATCCCTTCCAACGTCAAGTTTGTCCCTGAGTACAAAGAATTGTGTACATCTTCCCACCTTTCTATTTTGCTAGAACCATCACTGGCTAGCATGCTAGATATGCTAATAATTGCAAGAGGCAAACCACTGCATTTTTTGAGAATTTCAACCGAAACATCTCCCAGATGGGGAGGACAAGCTTCTTCTGAGCCAAATATTCTATCAAAAAACAGTCTTCTTGAGTCTTCGTCACCGAGGGGCTTCATTTTTAAAATGTGATCACGTCGATGAGAGCAACATGCCGTAGCCACATTCTCAATTCTTGTAGTTGCTATTACTCTGCTGCAAAGATCATTTTCTGGGAAAGCACATTTAATAATATCCCAAGCTGATGCATCCCATAGATCATCAATTATAATCAAGTATCTGTCAAACGTTCAACAAAATGTCAAGTCAAGCGGAAGAAATTACCGAATGATCTTTTGCGGTCGAACAATAGAAATTAACTTTGTTCAATCAAATATTAGTTGTGACTGAAGAGGAAAAGATATCACTGAAACTAAATATATGAGTAAATTATAATACAGAAGATAAATGTTGGTCACACATAAGAAACCTAACAAACAATTCATAGTTTCAAACTAACCTTATTCCCCCCTTCAGGTTTATTAAATTCAACTAAAATAGATGCATGTATCTTTAACATTTTCAATATATTGTGATCACTAGCTCATCTAACAATTTTCACCGAAACAAAATTACTCATGCAACATAGTTTGTTCTCTTTTGTAGATTGAATTAACAGAGAATATATGTGAAGCAAGACTATGTACCTCTTAGTTTGGAGATGTTCTCTCAGCTTGTCAATAATATGTGACTCACATGCATGAATAGATGGTTCTACCCCAAGTTGACATAGTAAACCACGAAGAAGATGTGGAACGTTCGGTTTTTGAGACACGGGCACAAATGCACCACAGTCAAATTCTCCCCTGAGCATATGATATACCTCATTGGCAAGTGTTGTTTTGCCTAGACCTCCAAATCCCACAATTGTTACCACCTTCAACTGTTTCTCCTCAACTTTCAGCCAATTAACAAGCTCATTCTTTGGCTCCTCCATCCCAATAAAGTTAGCCGCCTTTTTATAGAGAGTTTTAACTCGTGGGTCAATGTCTACAGAATTGCTCGATGGAGGGATAATATTATCAAGTTGATATCTTTTGCGCCGGTCATTTGTCTCATGCACAAGTTTCTTGATCTCTTTAATTTGGCCTGCAATCCGGTGACGGAATCTCAAAGTTTTGAGACGTCGAATTGTCTTGCGGACAAACCTGGAGTTCTTGTGTTTCTCCCCAATGTTTTGCATGAAGTCATCAATGATGTCTTCAATGTCATAAGAGATCTCCCTCAAGGTGTTTCTCCAGCTCTTGGTCTGCGGATCTAGCTCTTCCACATCTGCAAGCCTCTCGAGAGCATCCTTCATACTGCCAAGCTCATCACTGATGAATTTCACCTCTTTTCGCAGGTTTTTCAGTTTTGCGAACTCTTCCCCCATGAGGGTGGTCAGTTTACCCAGAAGGGAGTTCATTGCGCCAGTAGAAGCACTCACCATTATTCCAGGCATCTTTGACTGGCAAACTGTTTATCTTGGCTACTAGTTATTATTGCGAAGTATCTGCAATATAGGAATTATATAGGTGAAAGCTTGGTTAGATAGCAAGTTGCAATAAAGGAAATTTGTAAATAAAATGTAAGAAACCGATCTAATATATATGCATAATATTCATTCTTTCGGAAGTATTCATTTCATACAATTTCAGAGACAAAATTCAGGGAGATAACTTGTGCTTGGAGAAAGATTTACATGGAAGTTGGAACATGTCCTTGGAGTAGATCAAAAAGCCTCTGCTTACGGGTATCACTCCATACTAAAGCGCGCCACGCATAGCATGCAGCTTATGGCCACGGTGCTGTGGCTGCTCCTCGCCGAAATCCACTTGAAGGCATACCTCTCTCTCACACTCTGACCATAACTTGCAACATGCAGAAAGGCTTCTTGTTAGTACAGAGGGACCTATACAGAAGGAGGGAGCAAGGATTAGTACTCAACACATTTGACAACAAAGGGGATTGGTACTTTATATTTCTGCTGATTGGCTGACTTATATCATCTAGATGACTGGATACATGATAAGACCGACAACTGACTGACAATAATTTGATACTTAACTTAAATCTAGGTTATTTTTAATTGTCCTCTAGATCCACGCCACCTAATGTCAAAGATGCTGTAGTAGTACTTGGGGTTAGTATTCTTTTTCCTAATTAATTCTCATAGATTGACCATCTAGATCCACGCCTACACACACAAACAATGTAGCAGGTAATCGTAGGACTTGGAATCGATTTCACATATTGCCTCTATCGATGCGGAACCAACGAAGTAAGCAAATAAATATGCAAAGCCTAAATGCGATACCAAGCATCATTGACTCACACTAAAAATTAGGACAGCGTCCCAGCCGAACCAAGATAATCGTGTACGCTACCATTTACCAATTTGAAACATATGCGCACGGTGTAGCAAACCGAAGAAATTTAAGATGAATCTTTGTACAGGGATTGTTCAGTTCAACAAGTAGGAATGATAAATTTGGTGCAAGTAGCAAATAAGTACAAAAAGAAAAGATGACTGGGAGGCTCCTGCCAACTACCAAGCCTTATTACAGACATAAGTAAACTCGATAAAACAATGAATCGGACTTAAAAGGGAGAACAAATAGAAGCAAAGAGGTAGCTTGATCTTCTGGCAAGAAGTAGAGCAGTCCATCTGTGTATATATGAGAGATATCTGCCTTTGGCATTCTGTTATTGTTCTTCTTTTTTTTTAGAACGAAGGCTCGCGGAGAGCCCGGCTTTGAATTAACAAAGCCATCAACCGGCTAGGAAATACAGACACACAACAGACCACATCGGCCAAATGGTACAAGGGAGCACTCTAAGAAGCTTACAACTCAAACCAGCGCACAAGCACGAAAGGAAAATAAAATAAAGCCCATTGCTTGCACTGGCCGAAGACCGCAGCAAAACTGGTACCAAGGGTAGCGACCGGCAAGAGCAGGATGAGGACCTGCTAATACAGAGTGTGGGCATGAACTGGGCTGACTCCCAGGATGAAGAAATCTAAGCATCGTCCTCCTCTCGCGCCGCAGAGGGACCCTTCCCTCTCGCCTTGGATCGAAAGGCGTCGAACCAATGGACCTGAGAAGCGCTCACCCTAGAGCAGAAGAGATGCCGACCTCGAGACCTGGAGCAGCCGCAGAGCACAACCCCTTGGACTATGAGCACACAACATCCACCATACCGCCGCAACTTAGGACACCAGTAAACTGCAGGAAAGCCACCGGGAGCAGCTGCTGAAGAAAGGCCAGCAAGGACATCAAGGAAGACAGCAGAACGTCGAGGAGCAAGGCCCGTCGGCCGTTGAAGAAGAGAACCGGGAGCCCACGGCCGGGGACGTGTTGCTATTGCTGGGAAGGGGAGCCCTATCCCCTACCGCCGGATCGAAGGCGCCGCACCGCCAGCCTTGAGCCAAACACGCCGCAACCAGTGGGCACCACCCTTGAGGGGAACGGAGACAATGCCAACCATGCAAATCCCGACCGGACCGCCGCCGCCAGACAACCAGAGCCGCCCAAAGCTCGGACCTTTGACACACCTCACCCAAACACGAGCACTCCCCAGGCGGCACCTCCAAGGAGGATCACGACACGAAGCGCGCCGTTGCCGCCCAATCCTATCCGAATTTTGGGCTTTCACCCGGGAAGGGGAACGAGGGTGGAGAGGGGAGGACCTCGGCTGTACCTCCAAGGAGGAAGAACGGCGCCAATGGCGTCGCTGCCGCCGGGCCGGTCAAGCCGACCAACGGTTTCCCGCGGTCCCAAGCCTCACCACCGAGCACACACCAGCTCCAGATCAGGCGCCCGCGAGACACTAGCAGCTGGAAACGGCGGTGCAGAGGGAGTCAAAGAGGAGGGAGCCAAACCTCAGATCCGGCGAGGAGGGGGAACTCCGCGCCGCAGCCAACCCCCGTCGGCGGCTCACCACCCGCGTGGTCGAGCAAGCCGGCCAGAATCACCCGCAACCGGCTCCAGCCGAGAGGACGCCGTTGCCTCGCCAAGAAGGGCCGCCACCCCAGATCCGAAAACCTCCGCCAGGAACGGAGCGTCAGAGGCCTCGCCGCCACCTTCCCCGGCGTCCGCGGGATATTGCCCGGCGAGATCCTCAGGTGGCGGCGAGGGAGAGCGGGGGACGGTGGTGGCTGTTATTTTTTTTTTTTAAGGGAACATAAGGTATTTTATTACAGTAACCTGCTGGTTAAATCACCAGCTACAGAGTTCCTTACAACATCAGGGAATTGGCCTAACCAGATTTCATAAGTGCCATTCCCTAAACTAGCTCCATGCGCAGCTAAGGCATGCGCTGCATTATTACAAGACCTTGGGTACACATGAAGATTTACATTATCAAAACCGACTCTCATTTGAAATTTTGTCTTCTGGAACAGAGCTCCCAGTGGCGCTAGGTCGTAGTCCTGACTTGAGATTGCTTGTTTCAGTTCCATGGAGTCCGTCTCAAAGATGGCTTGGTGACACCCCATATTGATTGTTGCATTAATCGCATTTAGTAGTGCTAGTGTTTCAGCATGTAGGGCATCAGAGATATGTTCCAGATTTCCTGCACCTGCAGCTATGAGCATTCCACAATCATCTCTTACAGCAAACCCCCACCCTCCAGAATGTGTAACTTCATGAAATGCACCATCAGTGTTTATTTTCAGAAAACTCACTTGGTGGAGGCGTCCATTTTTGAGTATTTACCTGCTTTTGGTTCATCCTCCTCAGCTTGAGATTCCTGTATTCATAAGTATGGTGATTAATAGAAGACAAAATATCAAATGGGGATTTAATTTTATCTCCTGCATTGGCTTTGTTTCTTTGGTGCCAAATTAACCAAAGTAATGTACACACCTTTAGACATTCTTCTTCATTTAGCTGAAACACTTCTTCCAGGAGGCATAGAGGATTAGTGCATGGCAACAATTTCAGTCTAATATGTTCCATTTGGGCTATGCTCCACACCTTTCTCACAGCTTTACATTTCAGGAAGCAATGTCCTCCATCCTCATCAAATCTAAAACATATTGGGCATCTAGTATCCACATCCAAACCCCTCTACTTCAGTTTCATTCTTAATGGTAAGCTGTATGTTGCTAAGCGCCACAAGAAGTGCAAGATCTTACCTTGCAGGGGGAGGCCCCAAAGTTTTTTCCAGTTAAATTTTGTACCTTCATTGTTACACGAACTACTAGATGCTTGTCCCCGGGATGATTCTCGTTCTGCACTATCCACAGCCACCTTATAAGCTGATTTTACCGAGAAAATTCCTTTCTTATCAAAATGCCAAGCGATGAAATCACTAGTGTTATCCTGGATGGGGATTTGTAGAATTATCTCGGCGTCCTCGGGGTTGAAAGTCTGCTGCACAAGCTGCTTATCCCAGGTGTTTGTGGTTGGATCAATTAGTTCTTCCACCTTTGAAACCATGTGTCTTCCTCTGATAGAAGTAACTCTTCTGGTACTACCTCTCGGTATCCACGGATCTGACCATATATTTATGCTTCTGCCATCTCCCACTCGCCAAATCAAGCCTTTCTTTAGGAGCTCAACACCTTTTAAGATGCTACGCCATGCATAGGACATTCCTTTTTTCGGAGTTGCTTCGATTATACTGCTTCCTGGATGGTATTTTGCTGCTAGTACTCTTGCACACAGGGAGGAAGGGTGTTGGAGGAGGCGCCATGCTTGACTTGCCAGCATGGCCATGTTAAATTGATGTAGGTTTCTGAAGCCAAGTCCTCCCACTCTCTTAGGTTTAGATAGCTTCTCCCAACTTGTCCAATGTATCTTGTTAACTTTATCCATTTGGCTCCACCAATATCTGCATATCATGGAACTGAGGTCCTCACAAAGTGATTTTGTTAAGTCAAAACATGACATTGTGTACACAGGAATGGCCTGGGCTGCCGCCTTGATAAGTACTTCCTTTCCAGATTTCGATAACAAGTTTTCCTTCCACCCCTGAATTTTATTCCAAATCTTCTCCTTGATATACTGGAATGTTCTTGTTTTTGACTTCCCTATATGAGCTGGCATTCCCAAATATCTTCCTTTGAGACCTTCAGATGGTATATGCATAATTTCCATCACCTCTCTTTTCTGCCTCTGGTTTGTGTTCTTGCTGAAAAGGATAGCAGATTTGTCTTTCTTAACCACTTGCCCTGAGCAAGATTCGTATTTCTCCAGTATGGAGCCCACAGCTTTAGCATTGCTCGCATTAGCTTCGAAAAACAACACTGAATCATCTGCGAACAGGAGGTGACTCACACTTGGTGCTGCTCTACAAAGCTTAATACCATGCAAGATGCCCTTCCTTTCAGCTTCATATAGTATAGTTGAGAAGCCCTCGGCACATAAAAGGAACAAGTAGGGTGAGAGAGGGTCTCCCTGTCGCAAACCTCTTTCGGGTATAATTGTCTCTGTTATTGTTCTCACCTTATTCTTCCAAGAAAAGGAACCGGCCAGGATATGTTCAATCCTTTTCCTGAAAACCAATATGGCAGTATCAATGGGAATGGTCAAAACTGTGCAAACTGCACATGCGTAGGAGTTCGGCGCATCCATTTGCTTGTTGGTTTGGCGGCAACTGATCTAACGGTGTCGTAAATATCAGCAAACAGAGTCTAAATGTTATCTGCGGGATAAATAACAATAGAGGAACAGATTAATGCTGAATTGTTCATCTCCAGAAATGAAAATGCAGTACTCCTTATGGCCATCAACACTTCTCTGAAGTAATGTCTACTAGGTGTTTTATTTTTAATATTAACCTAGACATTAAAGGAGACTTGCCACTAGTTAGGAAAATCCTGATCCATCAGAAATCCAGGTTCCGCTAAAAGTTTGCCACTGCAGAAAAGGTCCGTGCTAGACACACAAGAAAAAACCTTGCTGGAACAACCTGGCTGGAACAAGAAAAACTAGTAGCACTACTAGGCTATTTGCTAGTAAGACGAGAAGTAGATAAAATAATGGTATCAGTAGACACACAAGCTGGTACATACAAACTTCACAGGGTAAGGCTCTAGGAAAGATTTTCACCAAAGTGGCTACGAATAGGTTAAATTTGGTAGCTGACCATGTTTTCCGAACATCTCAAATGGCTTTCATGCATGGAAGGAATATACTCGATAACGTAGTAATCCTACATGAGACCGTCCACGAGATACACCGGAAAAACATGAGTGAAGTAGTATTCAAAATAGACATTAAAAAAGCCTATGAAAAGGTCAAATGGTCTTTCCTCCAACAGGACCTAAGGATGAAAGGTTTCTCCCATAAATGGCGCCATGCCTCCACCAGGGGCGAAGCCAGGATGAAAAACGAGAGGGGGCAAAGATGTATACGTATTTTCTTTTTTCAGAAACATGTGTTGATCTCATGGCTAGATAATTTAAAAAACCAACCACACAAGCATGCATATTGCAGGGGCCGGATCCTCAAAAAAAAAAATTTTTGCAGGGGCAGAGCTACAGTGTTGGGCCGGGGTCAATTGACCCCGATGACCTTGGCCCAAAAACCTTGTTACAGGCGTACAACCCATGAAGAAAAAGAATGGTGGCTCTTATATGGGGACACCCCTATTTCTCGCCCTAAGCGGGACAGCAGCGACCAGTCGCTGAAGAGAATGCCAGTTGGGCCAGCCCGCGCGCGCGGGAAACACCAGCTGTTTTCTGTTTCGTTTTTTCATACTTTTTTGTTTTTGTTTTTTGCTTTTTTTTTCTAATTTTGTTTATACTTTAAAATATTATAAACACTCTTCAAAAAATATTTGAAAAAATGTTCAAGTATTTGAAAAATGTTAAACAAGTATTTAAAAAATGTTGAACAAGTATTTGAAAAATGTTGAACAAGCGTTTGGAAAAATGTTGATCATATATATATAAATGTTGAACGAGTATTTGAAAAATGTTGAATCAGTATTTGCAAAAATGTTGATCATGTATATAAAAATATTGAACAAGTATTTGAAAAAGGTTGAACAAATATTGAAAAATGTTAGATGTGTATTAGAAAAATGTTGTTGATGTATAAAAAAATGTAGACTAATATCCAAAAGAACAAATAAAATAAACAAAAGAAAAAAAATGAAAAAAATAAAGAAACAAAGTGCAAAAAAAATGAAAAAGTGGAGAAGAAAAAAGAAAACGAAACGAAAAAAAGAAAAAAAACTCAAAGAAAACCGGTTTGAAATAGCCTCAAGTACGACAACTAATCAGTAACATGACTTTGGCGGAGTGGTAGCAGCACCCAAGGTCGCCCTTGTAGACCAGGGATCGAACCCTGGTTCTCCATTTTCCTCAGCTCTTTCTCTTTCCTATATGTATGCGTGAATGGCTGCTAAATACGAAGCGGGATTGGGAAAGACCCTCAGCGAGAGCAGCCTCGCGCACGTGACGTATGGCCGGCCCGTTTCCACTTTTTCCTTCTTTTTCTTTTTTTGTTTTTGCCTTTTTTATTCCTTTTCTTTTTCTTTTTCTTTTCTGTTTTGCTTCTTCTTCGGCAAACATTTTTTTGAGTCCGTGAATGTTTTTTTTTTCAAAATCACGAAAAAAATCATCAACGCGCCAGTGGGATCCTTCAAATCGTATGAAGAAGAGGAAAAGAAGGTCGCGCGCACACCGGACGACCCTGAGTTGGGAGAGCCCATCTAACATCGCCAGAAGCCCCCCCCCGCGCTCGCTTTATTCCTGGCGTATTGGTCGCCAAATAGGCGAAATCACTAATTGAGGAGTACTCGTTTCAAAGATCACTCTCACCTCCTCAGATTGCGACAAGTGGCGCACTGCATGTGCACCACTTGTTGCAACCTGGGAGTTTTTTTTTCGTAGATCCGTTTATTCAAACGTTTTATCTCTTAAACCGTGCGTCCAAATCTCGAACCATTTTCACCATTGGATTCCTCGCGTCGAGATCTTCAAAACTAGATCGCATGTTGATAGGTTTTGATGAACTTTTTTTTAACGAAAAAACCAGACGAAAAAACCAAACCGGGAGCATTTTTTTCCTTTTACGAAAGAGGCACGACTTTGCCTCTCGCGCAAGCAAATCCGTGCCTACACGAGAAGTAAACCCGGGCCTCTCGCAGAAGGGAAAAAAACGTTTTTTTCGTTTCCAAGAGGCACGGCCGTGCCTCTCGCGAGAGCAAATCCGTGCCTCTCGTGGAAGCAAAACCGTTCCACTCGTGGAAAGAAAAAATAAATAAGAAAACACGTTTTTTTCCGTTTTCGAGAGGCACGTCTCGCGGAAGCAAAATCATGCCTCTCGCGGAAGGTAAAAAAAAGAAAGCGCGTTTTTTTCGTTAATTAGTTGCTCTCCCAAATAGGAGGACCCAAAAAGAAGACAGTGAAAAAAGCTGACCCCAGTCAAAAAAACTTTGGCCCAATCTTTTTTTTTTTTGCGGAAAAAAAAAACCATGGCCCAATCTGACGTTCAGCATTGCAGCAGGCAGGTCGAACAACACTCAGGCCCACTGGCCAATTCCGGTTGATCTCCAGGGCCTCAAATACAAATCGATCGATCTCCAGGAAAGCCGAATATGATCGCTAGCGCCTCAATAAAAAAAAAATCGATCGATCTCCGGGGAAAAGGGATCGCTTGTTCATGCGTTCACGCCCTCCTGCGCCTCTTCGTTCTTTCTTGGCGTGTCGCCCTCCTGCGCCTCTGTTCGCCTGGCCGCTCCCAATCTCCACTCATCTCCTCTATAAAAATTCAAGATTTATCCTACAGATTCCATTCGTAAGTGGCACTAAAGTTGATTTCTTCATCTAATGGTTATTCTCCTATTATCTGAAATTCATAATGTCCTATTATCTTAGGGTTTGTTTGACGTGTAGATTTTCTTTCTTATAATTGCTTGAACGTCTGGGTGGGTAATACTCACGTGGATTACACAATCTAGATTAGGCCTCAAGTCACATCCCATCATAATGTCAGATAAGCTGGCAAGAAGGATTTGTAGTTTGTTTGTACTATAATTTCTCTATGTTAGTACTAACTATCTCTTGTTATTTGCTACTTTTAAATTGCAGGATGTGATATATTACTTTTTGAAGACGAAAAATAGTAGAGGTCAAGAAAAGAGGTAACTACTTTTGTAATCGGAGCTTATTTTGTTATGATACATTGGCAACTATGATTTTTTATTTATATGCGAGGTTACTAAAAAAATATAGACATGTTACTTAATACGAGCTATGCATTTTTTAGCCATATATTATTACTACTTTGTTTTTTAGGTGATATATTAGTGCTAATTGTTCGTGTTGACCCCGACGACCTTTTATCCTGACTTCGGCCCTGACATATAGTGTGTAAGAAGCAAAATCACACACTTATAAGAGAATGTCATCACACACATAATTATGACAAAGTTCATTGCTAAAGTAAAAGTAACTAACCACTTAATGCACAATAACTTGAATATGCCGTTCCTTTTTGTTGCTATGTCCCCGATTTCTAGCCTTCAATGTGCAGGAAGAAGAAAAATATTTGAATATAGTGAGCATGTAAACATTGAGAGATAAAAAATCTATCCATTATGTTTCCTGTCAATGTCAAATAGTTAACTATAAATAAATTAGGATCATGAAGGCAGAATATTACTATAGATTTTATTTTACTCCCACGTTGCTCAAACTTATTCATATGGAACCAAGATTCAATCAACCAAATTACCAATGTATACATTATAATTTATACACATGGATATTTGATACAGTTCACTAACTTTTTTAGATGGAAATCAAAATAAAATAATAATATGAAAATTAGAAAAAATGAGAACTAAACCTAGGGCTTACCTTGATTGATGGTTGATCAGTACAACTTTTTCCTTGGCGATGGTGAGCTGGCCGACCGGCCGGCCGGCGTGCGCAGTGCAGATCGAGGCTGATCGCCATAGGGGCGAGGTGTATGTGCAGCGTAGAGCTGCAGGCGGCAGCTCGGGCGCGCGGTGGCTTCGGCTCGTCAAGGTGTCACGCGAGCACATGCGATGAACACATCTGAAACTCTGGAAGATCTCAGTACGTTTCTAGCGAATCTAGAACCATCTTTTTTTTAGTGAAGAATCTAGAACCACCTGATCGTATGCATGAGGCCAGAACTTATTCTTTCTGGATGGGCTCCTGGGCTAATAACCTATCTATTTTTTATAGACGGTTTCTTTTTTGCTAATACTAGTACAAATGCCCATGCGTTGCAATGGGCGAAAAAAATAAAAAATGCTCCATCTAGCATTACGCAACACTTCTTATATCCTTTTTGGCAAACGTCAGAAATAAGGTTACCGTTGCAACAGGCAAAACAGAAAAAGAAATGTTCCACTTATATCCTTTTTGGCAAACGTCAGAAATAAGGTTACACCGAGCATAGCGTTTTGGACCATGAAATTCGGACGTGAAGAAGGCACCCTAATGTCATTAGTCAGGGCCTACTTGAGGTCCGCACATCCATCCAATGAAAGAGTAGTTGGGCATGGAATAGTCTTTCAATCGATTTTATTTTTTGTTGTTCAGAAAAACACTAATATATTTTTATTTTGAAAAAGTCTTTTTTTGTAATTTTTGAGAACATATTTTAAAAATGGAATAATTTTTTGTAGGCGAACATTTTTTTTGGAAAATTATAATGTATTTCATTTGTAATTTTTTTTTTTGCTATTTTCTGGGCTTGGCCCAGGACTTGTCCGACTCACACACAGACAACACGCACTCTCTGTTACAAAAAAAAAGGCGATTCTCAAAAGAAAACTAAAAAAGGGGATGTGAGGGACTCTTGTAGTACGTTGCTAAGTGGGATTCTGATTCCTATTTTTTGTAACAAACGTGTGCATTTTGGAGGTTTTGATGTTGAGATGGATAAGACTGAGAAGAGATAGAGATGCGTAATATTTTTTTTTTGGTTTATCTTTAAGAATAAAAGTTTGGGCAAGCACTGCCTTTACTAAATAGGAATCTTTTATGAAATTGCTTGCGTCTAATGGTCTGTGTTTGATACATGTTTGACAAGTGCGGGTATGTGCTGAGAGGAAGGCATTGACAGGAGAACCACCAGCTGTATATAGCCTAGTACAATCATAGTTTATTTTTTAAATAAAATTATGAGCATGAGAATATTTTAGCATGTAGCGGCAAGATTAACTGGTAGTTTATCCTGATCAAAAATTTAAAACACTCGTAAAGCACTGCCCACTACTGACAATCCTTCTGATCTAAGGATGCACTGCCTTTACATAATTTCCTTGAAGGTCGACTGGGGTTTGTCCAATTCGGGATCAATTTTATAAAGCTAGAGTTATGCAGTACACGCACAACTAAAAGCAGCACTCTGCCGGGATGAGAGAGTCAATATTTGGATCAAAATAGATTATGTGGTTACCTTTTTATCTAGTTGAAGCTAGATCAAGCCAACAGACAACATCAGTCGTCACGTCAGAGTTAGGGAGGCCAGATCCGATGGCAGGTTCAACATCAAAGAATAGGAATTCTCATCAAATCTTTTCATAGCAACAATATCATGGATCAAAGAAAGTTGTATATTTGCCTCTGTGAATTTAAATAGAAAAAAAAACTAAAGCCACAATATCTCTCTCAAAGGTAAGTACCAACGTTTAACAAATTATTGGCTATGCTATGTAAGCATCAGAAGCAGTATATATATTTATTTATTTTGCAGTTGAAGCAGTATATTCTTTTAACTAAGATCTTTTACAGAAAGCAAAACATTACTATTGGATAAACCTATTGTAGTTCCCTAAGCTGAACAAACTGAACTTTAGGATCGAGCTGGTACTATTGGCTAAACCTATGTAGTTCCCTAAGCTGAACAAACTAAACTTTAGGATCAAGCTGGTGCGTGACAGCCTCTAGGATTATCGAGACAGTTTAGGAGCAGCAGTTGGAGATGTAGTTGAGAGCTTCTTTATCCTGATACAATTGATAAAGTCCAGGACACCGGCAGGCATGCCATCTTCACATTCATTGTCCTCGAATGTTAGAAGTTGTCACAAAATTTGTTTCCTGAGTACGTATCCATCCTATACATATATCATTAATCAATGTTGAAAACATATATTATACATATTGAGTATAAGAAATACTTAGTATATAGTCTTTATCGCTTGAAAAATGTTACCTGTTGTAAACCGGAATATCATCTAATAATATTTGATCAAGGCTGTTGCAACTCCTCTAGCAAATTTCTGTGTAGTTCTGCTAGTTGGTAATAACAAGCAATCTTACTATATGTATTATCACAGCCAACCACTAATGCACAACTTCAGCCAAATAACTACAGAGACGTAGAATGGAACCATATAGTACCTGTGACCGCGACGACGATCTTTTTTAGCTGGAACTGTTCTTTTTATTGCTGGGACCTGCCAATTTTTTTTCTGTGACCCGGCGACAGCGAGCCATTATTTTTCTAGAACCGACGAGTTTTTTTGCTGGAAACATACATTTGTTTTGTTGGAAGAAAATATAAACAGAGCATTAACTAACAGCAAGGCTATTGGATCTTGACACTGGTACAAAATAGGGCATTAGTCCCGGTTCCAGAGGGCCTTTAGTCCCGGTTCTGGAACCGGGACAAAACGATCGGGGCAAATGCCTAAAACCTTTAGTCCCGGTTGGCCTACGAACCGGGACCAAAGGTGCTCCACGTGGCCGCTGTGGGGCGCGCAGGCAGGAGGACCTTTAGTCCCGGTTGGTAACACCAACCGGGACCAAAAGGCAGCCACGCGTCAGCAGCTCGCAGGAGCTGGGGTTTTTGTTTTTTTTAAAGGGGGGGTTTAGGGGTTTTGGAGGGTTTAGGGGTTTCATATTGTGTTAGCTAGCTAATAGAGAGAAGTGACCTCTCTTTCTCCGTGCTTGGTCGACGCTAGCTACTACATATAGAGAGAACTCGACGCTAGCTAGTAAGCAATGAAGGAACCATTAATTACACAACATCGTCATGCATGATCAATATATAGAGAGAAGTGACCTCTCTTTCTCCGTGCTTGTTGGTCAAAAAACAAGTTTTTGTATATCTATTCGACGCTACTACAGATAGTACACGTTGATGCATATATCTATTCAACAGGTTTGCAATTCCCGATGGCATTTTCCGTCTTTAGGAATGACGTGGTCAACAAAGAATCCCGCCAACTCCTCTTGAATTGCGCGTAGGCGATCAGCTGGTAGGAGTACGTCCCACTTCTGCCAGGTCTAATTTAAAGAAGCGGGGGTCAATATATATATATATATATATATATATATATATATATATGAATGAAATCAACACAATTGATGGTGATAAAATAAAATTATGAATATTGTTTACGTACTTCAAATTGTTGTTTATTGAAGCCCCTCTCGGTGGTCTTTTGGTGAATGAACTCGCAAACGTAGTATCCACATAACTCAGTTCCGGGTTCCTGCCACATGCACTTTACGAGAATAGAGTTCAATCAAAATGATAATCAACCATGATAATGGTATTGAAACTAGAATCAATGAGAGATGCGTGGAACTAGCTAGTACTACTTACTCTGGGTTGTTTAAATCGCAGCTCCGGTCTCCATTCACCCTGAACCTGCGTGATGAACTTTTTCCAAACCCTGCCCGGCAAAGAAAATGATTACTTGATATCAGGAAATGAACGAAAGTTGCCGATATAGTGCGATAATGATTGAACTTACTTCTGGAGCATTTCAATCATGCCCGCATACTCCGTAGCCTCTTTACGTCTCGAGTCCAAGACAGTTACTGCTCCCTCGTCAAGCTGAATGGCTAGCAGAATAAAGTGAAACCTGCGCGCATAACTCATCAATTACACTTAACCTCGAGTCAGCGAAACAGAATATGCAGAAGACAGTAACACTCACTTGAAGTTGTAAGGAAAGAGTATTTCCCTTTTGTTTTGGTGTCGAAGGAACGAGCTGAGCAAGATTTTCTCAGTCTCCTCGGGGATCTTCTGTACCGACCATTCATTTACGATATTTGGGTTAATGAACCCAATGTCATAGATTTGTCCTTTTTTAAATTCGACGATCTTCAATCTGCATAATATAGTGAGGATAATTATATACATGCAATGAATGAGCTGAGCTAGAGACTTAATTACAGAAATAATACTTACAGACAATAACAAGCCATGAGACTTTTGTCGAGGGCGGCTTGATTGTATAACTGAAAGAGTTCGTCAAATTCAACGAAGATCGAGTCGACTCCAACGAACTCGTGCTCATCCTTAATTCCCACCAAGATACTGCCCGTCCCATCCTTGCAGGTTTCCAAGTACCATTTATGTAATGTTCGCATCATCGTTGGTAGATCTTGTTCCAGATCATCACTTCTGACGAGACGCTTCCCGTGCTGGTATTTAAAGGTGTCTACCGGCTTAGCGATTTCAAAATGTACATCATCGCCTAGGTAATCAACAGGATTGAAACCAGGAGCAACGGCCGCTACCCCCGAGGTATCGGTAAACACCTTGAGCGGGGGGCACGATTGCTTTTCCTGTTCGCCGAGCTGGGGAATTGTTTTCCCACTTCTTGCACCAGTACTGTTACTTCTCGACCGACTCTTAGCTTTGTCATATGTCTGTGCAATAATGCGGTCATATTTTGATAGCAGCGGAGGCGGAGGTGGTCGCGTAAGGGCATCCAGAGTGCGATTCGCCTTTACCGGATCTATTTTTTTCCTTCAGAGGTGGAACTTTCCGTGCAAAATGGGCCTGCACTTCGGCAGCACTGATGTCCTTGTTTTCCTTGTCAGTCCTCTCATATGGTAACTTTGGAGGAACCTTGAGGCTTGGACCAAATTTGAATTTCTTCCCGCCTTTTGTACTGCTAGCCGCCGGAGCGGCGGCGGCTCTCTTCCGCTGTTGCTGACGAGGCGGAGTTCGCTGACGCGGCGGAGGCAGCTGCGGCGGCGGAGACGGCTGACGCGCCGGAGACAGCTGAGGCGGAGGAGGATTCTGCTGAGGGGCCTCCTCCGTTAGAGTCCGCTGAGGCGGCGGAGACGGATGACGCGCCGGAGACGACTCAGGCAGCGAAGATAGCACAACTGGACTGTGAGGAGAAGTCTGCTGAGGATCCAGCTGCGTCTGCTGAGGCGGCGTCCAGTTTGGAAGCTTGATGTACTCCTTTCTCCATAGACAGGTACTCCTTAAGGCATTTTCCAGAAGATCCTCCCCTTCACCTGTAGGGTCGTCAAGCTCCAGCCCCTCAAATCCCGCCATTATCTCATCCACCGTGACAATAGCATAGCCATGTGGAATCGGACGGCAATGGAAAGTTCCCTCAGTTCGAGGAGGTAAAACAGAGCCGACCGCCGCCTTCAAGTCCAGGTTCTGGCATTTCACCATTAGCACACAATGTTCAGTCTCCGTGATACTATCCACGGGGTAGCGAGGAGCCGTGATATCAGGCTGAAGGAGCTCCGTGGAAGCCACGCTGCTTCTCCGCTGAGATGGTGGGGTAGCTTCTGGGGCAGTGTCGAAGGAAGGATCTTCGTGCCGCTGAGATGGTTGGCCGGTAGCTCGCTGGCTCTCAAGTTCCTCTAGTTTCGCTAATCTTGCATTGATCTTCTGCATTTCGCTTGCTTCCGCTTTCTTCTTTCTCTGTCGGCTTCTATAACCATCGCTGTCGGGAAACCCATCCTTGCACGGAACGGAGCCTGATGTGCCTCGTGTTCGTCCAGGGTGTTCAGGATTCCCGAGGGCATGTGTCAGCTCGTCATTCTCTCTGTCGGGATGTAACATCCCTTCCTGCGCTGCCTGTATTGCTTCCTGAAGCTTCTTGACGGGTATTGCAAGTTGAGCTTTCGTCCAAACACACTCCCCTGTGTTTGGGTCCAAAGTTCCCCCAACCCCGAAGAACCAAGTCCTTGACCGATCTGGCCAGTGCAATGTCGCTGGGTGGACCCCTTTAGCAAGCAGGTCTTGCTCAGCTTTGTCACACGTAGGCCGGGCTTTGCTGTAGCCACCTGACCCCGTAACATGGTGATACTTCTTCTTTGCAGCATTTAGCTTATTTGTCGCTGACCTTTGCTTGCCCTTGTCCGATTTCTTGTAGGCCACAAATGCGGGCCAGTGATCTTTTATCTTCTCATATGCACCGGTGAATTCTGGAGTCTTGTCTTTCTCGACAAACTTTTTGTTCAAATCTTTCTTCCAGTTCTTGAATAGTTCTGCCATCTTCTTAAGAGCAAACGCCTTGACCTTATTCGGATCCGCCTCTGGCGGTAGGCTGAAATTTGTCATCAGCGAGGTCCAAAGATCATCTTTCTGTCTATCCTGGACATAAGAAACTTCAGGGTCCTTCTTCTTATTCCATTCTTGGATGCTGATCGGGACGCGGTCCCTAACAACCACTCCGCACTGATGTATAAATGTGTCCCTGCTCCGCTTGGGAGCAATCGGTTGGCCATCTCGACCGACTTCTTCGATCGTGAACCTTTCATCCTGGCGCAACCTTTTCTTCGGGCCTCGTCTCCTTACGGAAGTTTGGCTCGATCCGGAGGGCTAATTAAAAGAAGAAAGAAGCGTTAATATATGTACATACAAAACAATTAATGCATCAAGTCAGCAGAGGCTTAATTAATATATGTATATATACCTCGCCGGACTTTGCAACAGTTAAGGCTCCCTCCTCCGTTCGGGCACCGGAGCCGTCATGATCTCCTTGCTCCTCCGTTCGGTCACCGGAGCCGTCATGATCTCCTTCCTCCTCCACTCGATCACCGGAGCCATCATGATCTCCTTCCTCACCATCGGTGTCATTGAGAAACGACAAGGGATCACCTCCGTCGCGGATTATATCCCCCAACAACTCTTCTTTTTCTAAGTCTCTGTCCATAGTTTCTGCAAATGTTACAACATGGCAATATACAACCATGAGAGATGGATTAGTGGCAAACATAGACCTAGCTAATCACAACAAGGAATCATATGCATATATGAGCAATGGATTAGTCGCAAACATCATGCAAAGTTATCGGGGTTTTTACTTTGCGGACCGCCTCTCTCATGCATGTCCGACGTCCCCCCTCATGTCGAAGTTATCGGGGTTATACTTTCAGGAGAGGACACTTTACAAAAAATAATCGCTATGCAGGAGATCGAACTATCCATTCTACCACATTGACCTATGCCGGCCGCCTACCGAATAAATAAAGTCCCTTCGGTTCACTGAGGTAAGACCGGTGAATTAGACGCCAATATATAGTATTATACATAACAATTACGGGTAGGGGCGGGAGGGGGTAGATCGACAACGCTCTTTCTTCTAGGGGGTTATGTTTTAACGAACACCCCCCGGCCCCCTCATGTCGAAGTTATCGGGGTTATGTTTTAACGACCCCCCTCATGTCGAAGTTATCGGGGATATGTTGAATTCCCGAGAGAGTTAGGGGTGTTCTAACGCGGCACTACACGATATAGGTGAAGGGGGATAATATCCGGGAATACATCTTTTTTTTGCTATGATATACATATACATCTACATACTAAAGTATACATACATACATATACATCTACATACATATATATACACTAAGCATCTACATATACATACATACATATACATATACAACTCAACAAATGAACCAACCATCATCCTATGAACAAAACTCAACATATATACAACAAATGGACACCTTTTGTTGAACAGCGGAGGGACGATAAGTGACCAACTCCACGGAGATGCAACACCACAACCTGTAATTCCACCGAGAGTGAAAATTAGCATGGCGACAAATGGCATGACATGAATGTAACACCACAACCTGATAAAAAAATTTGTAGCTAGCTAGATACCAATTTGAAAGCAAGTTTCAAACTTAGAGAAAAATAGCATGGCATGGCATCCACAATACAAAATATTAACCAAGTTTTCATACATCAAAATGAACTCTAAATAAACTCTAAAGACAAAATATTGACCAAGTTTTCATACATCACAATGAACATCAAAATGAACTCTAAATCAACTCTAAAGACAAAATATTGACCAAGTATATTTGTCACCAATCCTTTTAATGTGGGTTTTAAAATTTTCTCCCAATCCTTTTAATTATATTATAAACATCAGTAGTAATTATTTTCATAATGATTTGGCCTCAAAAAAATTCTTTTATTAGTATTTTCAAACTCTAGAATGGCCCTGTTGCACTAGAACTATTTCAAATAATTCTTTTCAAATGCCACAATTTTTTTGAGAAGTCCTCTGATGCCTATAGATCATTTTTATGCAAAAAGCCACTTTGGTCATTTGAAAATTTTGAGCACAACTTCCATTTTTCAATTTTGGTCCAATCTTGGCATTGAACTACAACCCTATTTTTCCTTGCTCAAATAATTCTGAATTTTTTGCATCTTATAGTCCTTCCAACTAAACCCTTAAGTCCAGAAGGGCAGCCCCAATTTCATCTTGCAAGTCCACCAAAAAATTCCCTGTAGTTTCTGTCCAGAACTAAATTCTAATAAAACTTGCACTAACAAGTTTTTCCTTTTATCAAACCAACTTGACCATCATCTCTAACATCCAAGGAGACATCATCCTGCCAAGTTTCACATACAACAAAGTTCCCTAGCTAGCCCTAGCATTTCAACAAACACCTTGTGGACATGGCAAACACATTTCAACAAACTCTATGAAATCTTGCAACTCTCTGAACAGGGGCAACTTTATACATACAAGGAGGAAGGAGGGAGGAGAGGGGTGGGAGGTTGGAGGGAGTACCTGGCCGGCCGGCTAGCTGTGGAGCGGCGGCGTCGGGGGCAGGGCAGGGGCGCGGCGGCGTCGGGGAAGGGCAGGGGCGCGGCGGTGTCGGGGGCAGGGCAGGGGCGCGGCGGCGTCGGGGCAGGGCAGGGGCATCGGGGCAGGGCAGGGCGTCGACGGCGAGGTCCGGCAGCCTGACGGCGAGGGCGTCGACGGCGAGCTCGGGCAGCCTGGCGGCGTCGTCGGGGGAACTGCAGATGGGGATTGGAAATTTCATAAGTGTTGGCTTATATAGCCCCACCTTTAGTCCCGGTTGGTGGCTGCAACCGGGACTAAAGGCCCCCCTTTAGTCCCGGTTGCAGCCACCAACCGGGACTAAAGGTCATTTTCAGCAGCGCAAAGGGCGGGAAGCACAGCCCTTTAGTCCCGGTTGGTGGCTCGGACAGGGACTAAAGGGGGGCCTTTAGTCCCGGTTGGTGCCACCAACCGGGACTAAAGGGCTGCGGCTGGCATGGCGTCGGGCGGGTGGATGTTTAGTCCCACCTCGCTAGCTGAGAGGCCTCGATAGTGGTTTATAAGCGCGGCTGCGCCAGCCCTGTCGAGCTCCTCTCTTATGCAGGCCTACGGGCCTAAACGTACCACCTCTGCCTGTGGGCCTACTGGGCCTGCTGCGGGCCTGCATCCTGGCCCAACTAGCGTGTTGGGTTTCTAGTCGTATGCAGGCCGTGGTGGCCCAGTAGGCGGCATTTTTTTAATTTTTTTTTACTTTTTAGTCCCGGTTTGTGGTAGCAACCGGGACTAAAGGTCTTTTCCAGTATTTTTGTTTTGTTTTTTGCTTTATTTATTTTCTTTTGTTTCTACTTACAGCTAAATACTTAGAGTTTTTGAGTGATTCTTTTTGCTTTAGGTCACAAAAAATTATAAACTTTCTGTTAGTGCCAGTAGTTTTCAAATTTGAATAGTTTAAATTTGAATTCTTTGAAATTTGTGTGAATCACTAGTTTGTGAATAACTTTACTTTAAAAATAGATTTTTGAGTGATTCTTTTTCCTGCTGTTTAATATTAGTGTGTTTTATCATTATATTCAATTTGGTAATTTTTAGGTTATTTTAAATGGGTGTTTTAATCAAAAACAGATTTTGTTATTTTAGTTTGCTATTAAAGTTTCTAACAAAAAATACTTTATGAAAAATTCTTTTTGCTATTAAAGTTTTGAACAAAAAATACTTTGATAATTTTAGTTGCATAAATTTTATATAATTTTAGTTTCAAAAATACTTTTATAATAACTAGAGGTTTATAAAAGCTTTTTAGTTGATTCTTTTTGCTCTTGAAGAATATTATAGTTTTGTTTTAGTTGATCATAACAAAAAAAATTAATTGATTCTTTTTAGTTCATTCTTTTTGCTATTAGAGTTTTATAAAAGCTTTTTAGTTCATTCTTTTCATGTATTTAATCTTTTTTTGAGCTAAATAACCCTGAAATTGAAAAGCACTACAAATGAACTCTGAAAAGGTTGAAAGTTGGCATGGTATCATCATTTCACCCACATAGCATGTGCTAAAAAGTTGAGAGGGTTATGGCAAAAACTGGATGCATTTCGTGTACAAAATGGACCCTGAAATTGAAAAGCAGTACAAATGAACTCTGAAAAGGACGAAAACTCATATGTTACAAAAGGCATTTCATTTCTTGACATGTAACTGCAGTGATATTCTAGATCAAAGCCATCATCAGAATAGTTGTGGAGAGAAAGTCTTCACTTTTTCTTCGTGCGTGTCCCTTGCTTATTGCGCCGTAACCATGGATAATCTTCATCGTTTAACAGGGTGCTTGGGTCAGCCTTCACTTTGAAGGGAGGAATTTCATGAAACTTTTCATAATCTTCAGACATGTCTGTCTTGCCCTCCACTCCCACGATGTCTCTTTTCCCTGAAAGAACTATGTGGCGCTTTGGCTCATCGTATGATGTATTCGCTTCCTTATCTTTTCTTTTTCTCGGTTTGGTAGACATGTCCTTCACATAGAAAACCTGCGCCACATCATTGGCTAGGACGAATGGTTCGTCTGTGTACCCAAGATTGTTGAGATCCACTGTTGTCATTCTGTACTGCGGGTCTACCTGTACCCCGCCTCCTGACCGATTGACCCATTTGCACTGAAACAAAGGGACCTTAAAATCATGTCCATAGTCAAGTTCCCATATGTCCACTATGTAACCATAATATGTGTCCTTTCCCCTGTTGGTTGCTGCATCAAAGCGGACACCACTGTTTTGGTTGGTGTTCTTTTGATCTTGGGCAATCGTGTAAAATGTATTCCCATTTATCTCGTACCCTTGGTAAGTCAAGACAGTCGAAGATGGTGTCCTGGCCAACGAGTACAGCTCATCTCCAACAATGTTGTTACCCATGAGATGTGTTTGCAACCAACTGCCGAAAGTCCTGATGTGTTCACATGTAATCCAGTCGTCACACTGCTCCGGGTGTTTGGAGCGCAGAAAATTCTTGTGTTCATTGACATACGGGGTCACCAAGGTAGAATTCTGTAGAACTGTGTAGTGTGCTTGAGCCCAAGAATGCCCGTCCCTACATATTATTGCATCCGCTCCTAGCGTGCCTTTTCCAGTCAGTCTCCCCTCATACCGCGATTGAGGGAGGCCAATCGGCTTAAGGTCAGGAATAAAGTCAACACAAAACCCAATGACCTCCTCTGTTTGATGGCCCATGGAGATGCTTCCTTCAGGCCTAGCACGGTTACGAACATATTTCTTTAAGACTCCCATGAACCTCTCAAAGGGGAACATATTGTGTAGAAATACAGGACCCAGAATGGCAATCTCGTCGACTAGATGAACTAGGACGTGCGTCATGATATTGAAGAAGGATGGTGGGAACACCAGCTCGAAACTGACAAGACATTGCACCAAATCATTCTTTAACCTTGGTAGGATATCTGGATCGATTACCTTCTGAGAGATTGCATTGAGGAATGCACATAGCTTCACAATGGCTAATCGAACGTTTTCCGGTAGAAGCCCCCTCAATGCAACCGGAAGCAGTTGCGTCATAATCACGTGGCAGTCATGAGACTTTAGGTTCTGGAACTTTTTCTCTACCATATTTATTATTCCCTTTATATTCGACGAGAAGCCAGACGGGACCTTCATACTGAGCAGGCATTCAAAGAAGATTTCCTTCTCTTCTTTGGTAAGAGCGTAGCTGGCAGGACCTTCATACTGCTTTGGATGCATGCCGTCTTTTTCGTGCACACGTTGCTGGTCCTCCCGTGCCTCCGGTGTATCTTTTGTCTTCCCATACACGCCCAAGAAGCCTAGTAGGTTCACGCAAAGATTCTTCGTCACGTGCATCACGTCGATTGCAGAGCGGACCTCTAGGTCTTTCCAATAGGGTAGGTCCCAAAATATAGATTTCTTCTTCCACATGGGTGCGCGTCCCTCAGCGTCATTCGGAACAGATTGTCCGCCAGGACCCTTTCCAAAGATTACTTGTAAATCCTTGACCATATCAAGTATGTGATCACCAGTACGGAGGGCGGGCTTCTTCCGGTGATCTGCCTCACCTTTGAAATGCTTGCCTTTCTTTCGACATTGATGGTTGGTCGGAAGAAATCGACGATGCCCCAGGTACACATTCTTCCTGCATTTCTCCAAATATATACTTTCGGTGTCATCTAAACAGTGCGTGCATGCGTGGTATCCCTTGTTTGTCTGTCCTGAAAGGTTACTAAGAGCAGGCCAATCATTGATGGTTACAAACAGCAACGCATGTAGGTCAAATTCCTCTTGTTTGTGCTCATCCCAAACACGTACACCTTCTCCATTCCACAGCTGCAAAAGTTCTTCAACTAATGGCCTTAGGTACACATCAATGTCGTTGCCGGGTTGCTTAGGGCCTTGGATGAGCATTGGCATCATAATGAACTTCCGCTTCATGCACAACCAAGGAGGAAGGTTATAGATACATAGAGTCACGGGCCAGGTGCTATGATTGCTGCTCTGCTCCCCAAAAGGATTAATGCCATCTGCACTTAAACCAAACCATACGTTCCTTGCGTCACCTGCAAAGTCCCCCCACCTTCTCTCGATTTTTCTCCACTGTGACCCGTCAGCAGGTGCTCTCAACTTCCCGTCTTTCTTACGGTCTTCCTTGTGCCATCGCATCAACTTGGCATGCTCTTTGTTTCTGAACAGACGTTTCAGCCGTGGTATTATAGGAGCATACCATATCACCTTGGCAGGAACCCTCTTCCTGGGGCGCTCGCCCTCAACATCACGAGGGTCATCTCGTCTGATCTTATACCGCAATGCACCGCATACCGGGCATGCGTTCAAATCCTCGTACTCACCGCGGTAGAGGATGCAGTCATTAGGGCATGCATGTATCTTCTGCACCTCCAATCCTAGAGGGCATAGAACCTTCTTTGCTTCGTACGTACTGTCGGGCAATTCGTTATCCTTTGGAAGCTTCTTCTTCATTATTTTCAGTAGCTTCCCAAATCCGTTGTCAGATACACCATTGTCTGCCTTCCATTTCAGCAATTCTAGTGTGGTACCGAGCTTTGTGTTGTCATCTTCGCAATTTGGGTACAACCCTTTTTTGTGATCCTCTAACATGCGATCGAACTTCAACTTCTCCCTTTCACTTTGGCATTGTCTCTTTGCATCAACAATGACCCGGCGAAGATCATCATCGGGCACATCGTCTAGTTCCTCTTGATCTTCAGCTTCCCCCGTTGCAGTATCACCGTATTCAGGGGGATAGTTGTCATCATCCTCTTCTTCTTCATTGTCTTCCATCATAACCCCTCTTTCTCCGTGCTTGGTCCAAACATTATAGTGTGGCATGAAACCCTTCTCAAGCAGGTGGACGTGAAGGGTTTTCAAGTTAGAGTAATCCTTCGTATTCTCACAAACAAGGCATGGACAATACATAAAACCATTCTGCTTGTTTGCCTCAGCCACTTAGAGAAATTTATGCAGGCCCTCAAGATACTCGGAGGTGCGTCGGTCACCGTACATCCATTGCCGGTTCATCTGCGTGCATTATATAATTAAGTGTATCAAAAACCATTACAGAACATCATGAATAGAGAAGTGACTAAATTAATACAAGTTCATCATCACATTAAAACCAAAGTACAGTAGTGATCAAATGTTATTACTGAAAAAATAAATACATAAAGTTCATACATATATGGTTCTCATAGAACAACATATAGCTCTCTAGAGCATCTAATTAAAACATACATTGAAACTATGAAAAACAACAACAAATGCGATCATAATCGCAACT
Organism: Elymus sibiricus; assembly: GCA_039707655.1. NCBI lineage: Eukaryota > Viridiplantae > Streptophyta > Magnoliopsida > Poales > Poaceae > Elymus > Elymus sibiricus. The sequence continues at coordinate 35,065,652 of CM077674.1, forward strand.
AAGGTAACAATTGATCCAACGGCATAATGATACCAAGCCTCATTATGAATGGCATATTTTCTAATCTTTCTAATCTTCAAGCGCATTGCATCCATCTTGATCTTGTGATCATCGACGACATCGGCAACATGCAACTCCAATTCCATCTTCTCCTCCTCAATTCTTTTCAATTTTTCTTCAAGTAATTGTTTTCTTTTTCAACTAATTTAACCTCTCGACAAGAGGGTCGGTTGGAATTTCCGGTTCACATACCTCATAGATAAAAACATCTATGTCACGTTGGTCGGCATAATTGTCATAAACACTACATGAAACAAATCATAATAAAAGATAATATACCACATCCGAATCATAGACAGGACGAGGGCCGACGGGGGCGGATACCAAAGTCATGGCACTATATAATAACAAACAATAATAAAAGTAAGAAAATTATACAAGTATCTATCTAAATCATACAAGTAAGAATTTTTTTCTTTTAAAAAGAAGATAAGAACAAGAGGCTCACCACGGTGGTGCCGGCGACGAGATCGGCGTGGGCGATCGACGGCGGTGAGGACGGGGACGGGGACGGCACCCTACACATGTGCAGACTCTAAGAAGTTAATTTCAGCTCAAATTGTGCATCTAAATCAAAAGAACTCCCACATACACTCCTCCACTAGAACCCACAAACCACTCTACTTCTACAACATTTGAAATGAGCTAAACTAGCAGTGAGAGATGAAACGATGAAGTTGCTAACCTTTTAGAACACTTGTGTAGTTGGTGCACCGCCAAACCTAGACAAATCTCGGGGAAAATGGAGCTTGTAGGTCGAGCTTGGAGAGGAGAAAGCTTAAGTGTGACTCGGGCATTTCATCGAACACCTCATGTGCATATATAGAAGGTGAGAGCAAAGCAGCACACACCTCCCACACCGGCCGGCCAAAAAACAGAGGAGTGAGCGGGCAGGGGAGAGCATATATATAGGCATCTCTTTAGTCCCGGTTCGTGGCTAGAACCGGGACAGAAGACTGACCTTTAGTCCCGGTTCCAGTCACCAACCGGGACTAAAGGGGTTGCGCCAGGAGCGAGGCCCTTTAGTCCCGGTTGGTGGCTGGAACCGGGACTAAAGGTCCCAGCCGAACCGGGACTGGTTCCTGCCGAGGCCCGGCCGGCGTCCTGGCCGCTCGAACCGGGACTGATGCACGCATTAGTCCCGGTTCGTAACAGAACCGGGACTGTTGCTCTGATCTGGCCTGGACCAATGCCCTGTTTTGTACTAGTGTGACACCAGAATAGTCAATTAAATAAGTTGAGGTTCAGAGGAACTACTTGCTATTTAAAACTGTAGTTGTTTTAAAAAGTTTAGTGTCTAAGAGTCAAACTACCTAAGTGGCATTAAGCACAACAATCAAATGTTAGGCACTTCTAGAAAAGGCTGTAGGGTAATTACATGAATACCAGTGAGAAATTGCACAGGGAAATAATTAACATAGTGGAAATTCAGGTAGCCAACTCAATTGAAAAAAACTGAAGGGCATGGAAAAGCAATGTCGTGACGCTTTTAGGCACTGACTTGTTTAGAGCTTACAGAGCATATACTAAAGAACATACAGAATTAATAAGTAGTAGTTGATGACAGATGCAAAATACTTGATCAACACCACCTTCAGCCAATTAAGTACAGGGATGTAGAGTGGAAACATCCTTCAGCCAACTAAGTATAGAGATGTAGAGTGGAACCATACAGCACTGGTCTTAACAAGATAGACGAAAACAGAATATTGTCTGAAGGATGTTCTATTCTTGTTCTATTCATCAAATCAGTAGGATTTTTAAACTGAAAAAGACCTTTCCATTAAGCAAAAACCATAGATAAATCATTATTCATGCACCTTGCCAATTAGCACAAATAGAGATGCAAATTATCCCAGAGAGTTAGAACATCCAAAATTATTTAACCCGTGCATGGTGCACTCATACATAACAGAAGATTCAAAAAGAACAAATTTGTAGACAGGATATATATAATTCAAATATGTATGAAAACTTTGTCATACAACAGCTATTCTTCCGAGATAAAAGTTTAGCTAGCTTTATCACCTATGATTGCTACTTCCAAATAGTCAATTGAATAATTATCTCTCTGCCATCACCATGATATTTGTTTACCTTCTCTTATATTTTGCTATCATACAACAGCTGTTCTTCCTAGATACCTTTTCTTATATTTTTCTGTCATACAAAAGCTGTTCTTCCTAGATAAAAATTTAGATAGCTTTTATAATCTTTGATCACTACTTGTAATTATTGTTCTTCCTGAAGATCTTGCAGCAGCCCCAGTCAACTATTTAACGTTCTATTCTACAGATTGTGTCATATACCTTTCAAATTCTCATGCACATCAAGCTACGTTTTAGTCTTCTTTTACCAGTGAATCACTACTCTACCTACATCTCTCTCCCCACTACGCCCTCTATCTATCTATCTATCTCGCTCCACTCCCTCTGTCTCTCATAATTAACTTAACTTTCTTTGCAGTGTCGCTGAAAAAATAAGTTTGTTGTGAAACAAAGTACATACAGTGGTTCAGATTTCTCTACGTAACCAACACAAGCTTGCCTATTGCATGCATCTTTATGGATATTTATCACTCATTACTATAGAATAAGAAATCTGAAGTTAGTCCAAGACACAACCATTGAAATTCCCTCCTAGAAAACCCAATGAAGGAAATACTTTTTTGTCAAATAAGCTATATCAACTGAATTATTTTTCACTGCCAGTTAGCTAACAAAATATTGGAGATTAGTTACATGCCTTTTCTTTAGATGTAAATTGATGAGACTCTAGTATGTACCTCGGGTCAGATGAAGTCCCGGCGCAGGGAGGAGGCGTCGGGCTAAGCCATGTCGACGAGCTCCATCGCGAGCAACTCCCATGGCGCTCGAGATCCTCACGTCGCCAGCCGATGGATCCGACCTTCCCCTCGCTGGATCCGGTCCACCACGAGCCTCAAGCCACCCTGCCGCCACGCTCCTTCTCTACCTCGCCGCTGGCAAGCCCCGCCGCCGTGCCTGCGTCACTCATCTCTATGGATCTCCTTTTCTCTGGTATAGGTTTTTTTTTCCATTGATGTAGTTATAGTCCACAGATTGTGTTTTAACACACGCATAAAATATTACAATTATTCCATTGGTTGGATTTTTAGAGAAATAACATTGCACTAAATTCTGGCACAACAATATGTGGTTATGCTTGGAAATTCTATGGGTAACATTTTGGAACGACCATATTGATCAATTCATGAAACCACTCTATAAACACTAAAGCCGAAGTCATTCAGATGTAAATCAAGCTATAAGCTTCAAATTTGTGTATGAATACAAAGCGAGGCATGACCATTCTGCAATGTTTACAGATTATTATCATCCTTCAAAAGTCTAATGGAAAAATGAGATAAAAATAGAGAAAGAGGTCAGCACTGAGTAATGAAATGAAGGAAAAATCTGTCCAATTGACAACCTCTCCCTCATGCAGTCAGTGGCCTTGAAGGGGACCTGCATATCATAGGATAAACTGGGGATTTATTAAAATAGAGCCATGTGTAACCAAATAAAGAGAATGGTGGAAACTCGAGCTCATGAGAAATTAGACGGGACACAAATGGTAGTGCCGTATACAAATGTATCTATCTGCTGCTGTATAAGTATGAACAGAGAAAATGAAAGAAGCACGCATATTCTTTATATGCAGAAGCACATATACTATGCCTGAAAATAAGAGTTAGTGGTGATATTGACCAGATTGGAAATTCAGAGCTTTTCATATAGCAATTCAGATAGATGAAAGGAACAGCATGGCCTCGTCCATCTCTTCCTTGGTGGATCTGAATTGCAGAAAATTCAGAAAGATAAAAGAGCAGCACGGCGCCACGGCCTGCTGCTGTTTGTTCATCACGGCTGGATCTCATCTGCAGAAAATTCAGATAAGAGGAAAAGAGCAACACGGTCTGCTGCTATTTGTTCATCACGGCTGGATCTCATCTGCATCCACACGGAGTGGCCACCAAACGTCTGCCTTCGCTCCCGTGCAGTGCAGCCATGGCGAGCCGCCACCGGTCGCCTCCTCCGGCCTTCCGACAAGGCCAGTGCCTCCACCAGCCGGCCCGAAGTCTCCACAGCTCGCCCCTCCCCTAATCCTTCGTCCGTCGGACTCGACGGAGCGGCGCTCGCACGCGAAAGCAGCAGCAGTTCGCCTAAGACTGCGTCTCCAACCGCCCGCAGCTGCAGCCGCGCATGGCGCCCAAGCGCTCGATATTCCCCACACCTCGCCCCTCGCCGGTGAGCAGCAGAGTCTCCGCCGCCGCTTCCTTTCCCTTCTCTCTCCCATCTCCCTTTAAATCTCGCCCCACCATGTTCCCTTGCAGGAGCTCACCGAGCAACGCCCCCAACCTCGTTGGCCTTCCGCGCGCCTCTCTGACCCTCCTCCGCCTGGATCCGTCCGTTGGCAGCCGCCTGTCGCCGTTCTCCGGGGTAGGAGGCGGGAGGCGGCCGGCGGCTCGCGGTGAGGCGAGGCATGGCGGGGCGTGGCAGGAGGTGGGAGGCAGGAGGCGACCGGCGGTGCGCGGTGAGGCAGGGCGGGGTAGGAGGCGGCCGGCGGGACGGGGTAGGAGGCGGGGCGGAGCGGAGCGCGGCGAGGCAGGAGGCGGGGCGGAGCGCTGCGAGGCAGAGGCGGGGCTAGGTTATTTTTTTCCTTCGTACCGGTTCGGGCTGACTTATCACGTGGACTGCGGGTATTAATGCTACACATACATAGGTTTACAGGGGGTTTACAGGCAGGTGGATTTTGATTGGAGATTAAGGGGATGAGGGGCCCCACCACCATGAAAATCAGGGGGGAGAGGTTAGTTAGAAAGAAAGAATCCTAGTCAGCGTGTAACTTAACTCTTTGTACGTTTAGCATTATTGGTTGAATACCAGAAAACACAGGGACTTTTATGCAAAAACGCCGACGACGTACGACCAGAAGCAATAAGCGCTTTATTATTATACTAGCACAAATGTCCGTGCGTTGCAACGGGAGAAAAGTTGATGTGTATTCGATTATGTGCAAAACACATCTGTTGTTCATGAAAATTGTGCATGCAAAAGATCCCTTGTGTTGCAATGGATATTATAAAAAAAGTTGAGAGTTTGTGTGGTACTCGATAGTTTACCTTGTCGTGCACAGTCCGCTTCTGCCTCCCTTATCTTTCCTTTGCTGTGAAACTGCTGGCATGCAATGCCGATCCTTAAAAAAATAGAAAATGATACAATTTAGATATACATGTGACATTGTCCTATAAAGTTTTCACCAGATTATTGATCAAATATATGCCACTTCCATATATTGCACAAGCAATTGAGAAAAAAATATATTACTGGGTTTGGATCAAAATCTATTACCTTTGCTTTCCAAGAAAACAACTTCCTTCGAAATGCATAATTACCGCTCACATGATGCTCAATGTGAGCAAATCTTTTTATAAATCTATGCAAAACCAAATCACTAAAGTTACTTATCAAGATGCACAATGCAATTTCAAAGCGGGAAATGAAATATAATTTTGTAGGGAATGGGCGCTAGGATTATGAACTTATAATCATGGAATCGACTCGATCATCAGATTATAAGTTCATTCCATACCGAACCAGGCCGTGCACATTCTTATTATGAGAAGGGGTCATTCGAGCCTATGGAAATAGGATACTCTGTTTACATAGAAATCCCTACGTCCTTACATTCTATTTAGAATTAGGAATATGTGTAATCAGACCTGCTTTTGACATATCTATCCTATTCTTATTTGGGTACCATATGCACCTCTTTGGGCTTCTATTGAATCGAGAAATTGGAAACAGTTTTTTGGTTGTTATGAAACCGGGTTCCTTCAATGTCTTGCATATTCCATAACCGGGTCCAGCTATCTGCGTATTTATCTCTTAGTGAACAAATGGAACTGATATAGCACCATCCTTTTTAGGCCCTGATTACCCTCGTGCACATTAGCAAAAGAGCCCGTTTGTTGCAACGGGTATAAAATAAATCTCAGAGTTCATGTGATATTGGAGAGTTTATCTGCCGTGGTGAAATACTGAGCTATATCTCTCAATCCGTTAGTTTCTTCCTCGTCTTATCATGAATTCATTTTCATACTTTACCACTTCGAAGATAAGATGACCGGTTAGACAATAAAGAGTTTACAATGTTTGGTGCTCTTTTGTTCATACGTTGTCGTCAGCAGTAGGAGCACACCGACTGCGCCAACGCAACCACTTCCCTTGACACCATCGTCAGGGCTCAAGGAGGACCAGGATTGAGGCACGCAGAAGAAATATCGTTTCTAATCCAACCCCAAGAAATATTGATGATCAGCTAGTCCACAAGAGAGCCCCAAATATTGTTTCCTTTAAGAAATATTTCTTTTTAATATTCCAGTGACACGTATTTTAATTACTGTAACTACTAATGCATTCGTAAGATATGATAGGCATGAACATTAAACCATGGTCCTACAGTGTTAAAGAAAAACATGGTCCTACAAACAAATAGCAGCCAAGTACTCGGTCCATAAAAAAAAAAGAAATTGTACCAGCCGCTTCTAATCGGTGCGGCCACAACATGAAGTTCGATAAAAAAAAGCAGTAGCCACCCAGCGAGCAGTGCGTGCCTTATCTCCTCGCTCCAGAAGCTCGCCATCGCTCGGCCTCTTCTCCATCCAGCACCGCCAACGACCTGCCCCGCGCCCGTCGGCGAGCCCATCTCCTCCGCAGTCTGCCGCCCCCCCCCCCCTTCTCCACCTCGCCGCATGCGCCTCCCCTTGCTCGTCGTCGCCCAGCGGGGTCACACCGGCGAGGTGAGTGAGCTCCGCCGCCGCGCCTCTCTCCCACTCCCTTTGATCTTTTCTCTCTGATCCCCCCTCTCTCTCTTCTGTCTGGTCCGCGCCCCGCCGGAGCACGCCATGGACGTTCGCCGCCCCCTGCTGGCTATGAGTCGGCGTCCACCACCACTACCCCGGCGCCGTCCTACTCCGCCATGGCCAACCCCTCATGCCGTTGTTGTGCTTGCTGGCCTCCTCTCCTTGCCTCTTGCAAGACACAAGCACCACCGAGCCGCCTTTTTCTGCCTCCTCGTGTGTGCAAAGTCCCTCCTTCCTCCTAATTTCATGGGCGTTTGTTGATTCCTTCTTCATGGCCATTTGTTGATTCCTTTTTCCCTTCCTTCGTTCCCTTCCTGATTTCAGGGCCGCTTGTTGATTCTCTTGGCCGTACGTATATAAACCGGCGAGATTAGATGTAAGGGAGCAAGGTGGGATTATTTTGACTGTAGAAAGGACCCTCCTCTAGCGCAAGTGTGGGCTAGCACAATTGATTGCGGCATAAGTAACGGGCCTGGAAGTTGCACAGGGATGGGCCAGGCCAAAGCAGGCCCAATGCAGCGAGCGTGGATGTGCTAGGTAGGGAAGCAAAAACGAACCGTTTGTTTAGTACCACATCGAACGTAAAGTATAGGACGAACCGTACGGACGGACGGACGTGAGCCTAAACCGACGGGAAACTTGACGGTGGAACCAAAAACGGACGAAATTACGGTGGTAAGAAGCAATAGCCCCTTTATTAGTAGGTATATATATATATATATATATATATATATATATATATATATATATATATATATATATAGGGAAAGATAGACGGGTTTTAATACATACAACAGAAAAAAGGGAGTAGGGGCAAATACCTTGGGCTGCATGGGGGCATCGTTCTATATTGTGGGCCTAGTACATGTTGCCCCCATTCGTGAACTTTTCTCGAGTTCATGCATTTCGTGAACTTTGTTGCCCCCGGGAGTCCCTAGTCAGCGCCTTAAGCGCCCTGCAAGCCAACTGGCGCTCATGTGCTGCTCCAGTGGGCCGGCCCAAGAATGCTCGTTTTCCCTGGCTCTGTCGCACGCTCGGTTAACTCGCACGATCTGGTTCCTAGCTCGTTCGATCTGTCCCTCAAAAAAAAAAACTCGTTCTATCTGTTCCCTGCTGTTGATCCATTGACCAGCTGAACAGTTGACTTTTCCGGAAATAGTTTAAGAAAAAAAAACACGAATTTGAAGAAGTTCATAAATTCTAGAAGTTCGCGAATCTGAAAAAAGTTCATCGATTTTGAAAAAAAAGTTCACAAATCTGAAAAAAGTTCATGAATTTTGAAAAAAGTTCTTTGGATTTGAAGAAAGTTCATCAATTTTGAAAAAAAGTTCATCAGATTTGAAAAAAAAGTTCATCGGATTGAAAAAAGTTCATCGGATTTGAAAAATAGTTCATCGGATTTGAAAAAATAGTTCATTGATTTTCGCCGACTGTTTTTCAGATTTGTGAAAAGAAAAAAGTTCATCGAATTGAAAAAAAGTTCATCGGCTAGAAAAATGTTCATCAATTTTAAGAAAAAACATCAAAATTTGAAAAAAGTTCATCGAATTTGAAAAAAAGTTCATTGATTTTGACAAAAAGTTCATTGAATTTGAAAAAAGTTCATCGAATTTGAAAAAAAAGTTCATCGATTTTGAAAAAAGTTCATCGATTTTGAAGAAAAAGTTCACTAAGTGAAAAAAATGAAGAATTTGAAAAAACAAAAAAGAAGAAAAAAAGAAAAAGAAGAAAAAAAGAAAAACCGAATAAAACCGTGCGTAAACTGAATCGCAAACCAAGAAAACCAGTTTAGGAAGCTTCCCAAAACCGGGGCTTTTCGCGTACGTGATGAAAAGGAAATAAAAGGATCCAACGAAGTTTGTTAGCACTAGCGGCAGGATAGCGTAGTGGCTATCGCGGATTTCCACCTATTGAACAGGTCGCTAGTTCGAAGTCGGGTCCTCGCACATTTTTCGACGTTTAAAACAAACAAAACAGAGTGAACGGGCTGGCCCAGCTAAGAGCGCCTTCAGCGCCAGTTAAAGAAATACACATTAACGGGCGCTGAAGGCGCCAAATAGGAAACGCCGTTGACCCCAACGAATGGGGGCACTATGTACTAGCCCCACAATATAGAAAAAATTGGTTCTTTTCTTCTTTTCCTTTTTTCCATTTCATGAACTTTTCTCGAGTTCATGCATTCTTTTCGTTTTTCGTGAACATTTTTTGTGAATCTTTTTAAATTCGTGAACTTTTTTCAAATTCGACGAACTGTTTTTAAAAGTTGATGAACTTTTTAAAAAAAATCGATGAACTTTTTTTCAAATTTGATGAACTTTTTTCAAATCGATTAACTCTTTTTTTCAAATTCGGTGAACTTTTTTCAAAATCGATGAACTTTTTTTTAAAATCGATGAACTCTTTTCGAAATCGATGAACTTTTTTGAAAAAACTTCATTGAATTTGGAAAAAAAGTTCATCGTTTTGAAAAAATAGTTCATCAAATTTGAAAAAACGTTCATCGATTTTGAAATGAAGTTCATCGAATTTGAAAATGTTCATTGATTAAAAAAATATTCGTGCATTTAAGAAAAATAACAAGAAAAAAAAGTTCCGCGAACTAAAGAGAATAAAAGGAGAAAAGGAAGCAGGTTGGCAAATTAGATCGGGGGTGGCCTAGTGGTTACAGCCGTACGCTCTGACTAGAGAGGTTGTAGCCGCTCGTAGGAGCTCTCTGTACGCAGCGCCGGTCCTGGAGTTTCGGAGGCCCCGGGGCGTATTCAAATGAATGGGCCCCAGCAGCTACATGGAGGAAAAAATTGATTTCATACATTGATAGAAAAAAAATTCTTGCAAAGCTATACTAAATAGTGAAAAACTACCTTGGTAAATAATATATGAGAACAATTGCATACTTCATGTCTAAATCAAATATCATAGAAGTTACAGAACATAACAAAAAAGAAATGACATGCTAGGGAACCTCCAAGCCTTCAATAATCATGAGAAACGGCTCCCTGTTCATCTACAATTGCAGGATTCTCACGGTCACTCAAATTTGTAGGAGTGTCATGGGCATTGTTTTCCTCAATTGTGGTTTCATTCGCAGCAGGTTGTTGTTTTTCAGCACCATTGCCATCTAAATCCTCAAGATTATCAGTAGTGTCATTCCTCACAACAAATTTATGCATAGCCCCCCTTTGAGATCCAGTGAACTTATCTGTTCGTTTCCTCTTTCTTCTTTTTTCGGAACCAGATAAATGTTTTTTGGGCAACATGTTTGCAAGAAAAGAAGCAAAGGCACCTGAAGGCTGAAGGTTACAATAAATCAGTGACAATCTGTGTTCTTCAGGCTTCGGCTATTCAAATCCAATCATCAAGGAAACAAGGAGTCGAGGACCAAGTCATCAACAACAGACGATCCAGCTCTACTCCAATGCCACTACTGTTGTAAAAAGAAGAATGTAGATTAACACTAGATTAAGATTGAGGGCTAAGAGAAATTCATCTAGAGATTTATCTTTGTCTCCTGGCTCCTGCTATTCCTTGCGAATGCGCCCTATGCACAAGCATCCGGCAGCAGACGCTGTCGCAGACTCGTAGTCGGCCGATTACCCGATCTGTGAGAGGTGATCAGGCAAAAAAATGAACTGGCGTGCAGACTGAGGAACAGAGTCGCTCGCCCTGCACCCCTGCCCCTGTGCGTGCGCCTTCAGGCCACCTGGTAGTTTTGGGCTTCTGCTGGATAATGGGCCTCCCTGCCTACAGGCTTTCTCTTTTTATTTGCACTAATTCATCGGGGCCTATATCTATATGTACACTATACAGGATGCATGTCGGGCGCCCCAATTTGGCTGGGCCCCGGGCCGTCGCCCCTGCTGCCCTCGCCCAGGGCCGGCCCTGGTTGTATGTAGATTTGCCCCTGGGCACCAGTGGATCCAAAATTTTGTAACTAGAGGTAACATGGTCATCAAAGTCCATGATGATGTAGGCCATTACTTTCGAACAAAAAAAAAATACTATGATAGGTTGACTCCATGTCCCCAATGTTATTCAACATTGTGGCGGACATGTTGGCTATCTTGATTAAGTGTGCCAAGCAAGAGGCCAGATTGCAGGAGTAGTGACATACCTTGTGGATGGTGGCCTCTTTATTCTGCAATATGCCGATGATACAATTCTTTTTGTGGAACATGACCTGGACAATGCTCGAAACCTGAAACTTCTATTGTGAGCGTTTGAGCAAATGCCGGGTCTTAAAATTAACTTCCATAAATGTGAAATGTTCTGCTTTGGAAAAGCCATTGAGGTGATGCCCGATTATGTTTACCTATTTGGTTGCACACAAGGCCAATTACAGATTAAATATCTGGGAATAACGATTCATTATCGGCGTCTCACCATTGCAGAGTGGAAGCATGTAGAGGAGCGGCTAGAGAAACGGTTGAGCAGTTGGAAAGGCAAGCTGCTCTTAGTTGGAGGATGACTAGTTTTGATAAACTCTGTCCTCATAAATATGGTTTTGTATATGCTTTCTTTGTTCCAACTCTCAAAAGGGGTCCTACAAAGACCGAACTATTTTAGATCCAGATTATTTTGGCAAGAAGACTGTGAAAAGAAAAAAAATATAGACTAGCCAAATGAAGCATGGTTTGTAGGCCGAAAGACTAAGATGGCCTTGGAATTCATGATCTGGATGTCAAGAATGAGACCCTTCTTAGTAAATAGTTGTTCAAACTTTTTACTGAGGATGGTGTTTGGTAAACCATGCTGCGCGGCAAGTATCTAGGCCAAAATGCGGTGTCTCAGACATATTGGAAACCTGGTGACTCGCAATTTTGGGCTAGCCTAATGGCCGCGAAGAAACATCTCTTTCTCTTTGGGTCTTTCGCGATTAAGCATGGGTCGGGGATTCGTTTTTGGGAAGACATCTAGCTAGGCAATGCCAGTCTCTGAGAACAATATCCAGCCTTGTACAGTATTTCTCGCGATAAGAATAATACTATTGCGTAGGTGCTCAGCTCATCCCCGTCGAATATTTTGTTCAGGCGTGATTTGATTGGCATACGACTTATGTCATGGCAGAATCTCTTATTCCGTCTGGATTCGATTAACCTAACACAAGGTCGGAATGTGTTTCGTTGGAACCTCACTACATCGGGGTCTTTCACAGTAGATTCTATGTACCGTGCACTCACGCATTCTGAGGTACCAGTGAGTAATAACAAGAAAATTTTGAAGGCGAAGATTCCGCTAAAAGTTAAAATCTTCGTGTGGTATCTTTGTTGGGAGTTGTGCTAACCAAAGACAATGCTGCACGGCGCAACTGGCCAGGAAATAAGAAGTGTTATTTTTGTACTCATAACGAGACAATTAAGCATCTCTTTTTCCAATGCAAGCTTGCGTGCTCTACGTGGTCAGTCATCCAAATAGCGTAATATTTGTATCTGCCCATAAGTGTTGCCAATTTTTTTGTCATTAGTTGGACGGTATTTCAAATAGCTTCAAAACGCTAATAAGGGTTGGAGCGTATGCCTTACTATGGTCTCTTTGGCTATAGAGAAATGATTTGGTTTTTAATGACAAAAATGTTTCTCCTCTGCATGTTATTTTTCATTGTACGTACTCTCTTCATACATGATCTATGCTACAACGACGGTATTACTAATGGAGTCAAATCCAGCAGATCTCGGGTAGGGGGTCCTGAGCTGATAGTCTTACCACGATGGTAACAAGTACACAGGAGTTTAATTACCCAGGTTCGGGCCCTCTCAAGGAGGTAATTTTGAGGGGGTAGAGTACATGTGATCTACCAAAAGATCGTGTATGTATGAGTTGTCGTCTACCACCGTTTATATATATACCGGGGTGCTTAGGGTTTACATAGGTCAATTACATTTAAGGGCAATTGTGGCGAAGACGATCTCTAGATCTTTGGAGTATACGCCAAGTCTTTGGAATCCTCCATCTTGGCTCTCCTACGCTCGACGAGCGCAGCCCACTTGGTAAATAATCTTGGGAGGGTCCTCGGCCTGGCCCATATGGCTGAGGCCGACGGGTTAGCACCCCTAGTCCAAGACACCATCAGTAGCCCCTGAACCGGTCTTCAAGACGAGGATGCTCCTCGGTTACTCCGAGCTGTTCTCCATCTTCGGTCTTCGGTCTTGTAAGCTGGTTCAAAGTTCCCACACGCTTTTTTCGAAGTGATCAAGTCTTGGCCGAGGAGTCGTATACCTCAGGCATACGAGGAGCCCTCCTGAAGTTTGTCCAATGCCTTTTTAACAGAGGCGTTCATCATCCGGGGAATTTTTCAGATTCGAGCATACTTTCCCGCGCAGGGTTACCTTAACGGCGCAGCATTCCCGCGTTCAGACGAAGATGACGATTCGGTACTGCTATGAGAGCTTTGACTCATCCGAACCGTCACCACGCAATTAATGAACCATAACCGTCTAGCATGCTGTTGCCACGGGCTTCTGTACGGTTTTCCTCTTTTGTTTGTTGGTTGTCGTCCATGGCCGCAGAGAGGGGTGGGGAGTTGGGCAGTTGTTGGAACTTTTTGGAGCAAGTTGGGCACGGACGAAGGGAGTGAACTAACCTTATCCGCCCAGCAAGGCGCCGGCATCGTACCATATCTGAATGCACCGGCCCGCACCACCAGATGGGTGTTGGGCGGGAAAGGAGGGTGGAGTCCAAGGACGACGGTCGCATCTATCCAGTGGCCCAAACATCAGAGGCTCCACCAATGCATGAGGCGGCACATGCAGGGCGATGGCAACGGCCGCAGACCAGGCACCGGCCTGAGGCGCGCAAGGATCGGACGGCGCGTAGCGCATACGAGGGGCCATAACGGCGCTTATAGTTGGATGAAAAAACACAATCGTTGCAACTAAATTGTTATCGCAGTTAGACAATTTTGTGTGACACATTTAGTGGTTGTTTGGATAGCGAGTAATTATCCTCAGTTTTATCAAAACCTGTTTTAAGAACATTTTATACGAAACTAGTTTTTGCTAATAATCTGTTAAGAAATCATGCGTAGAAAATTCTGTTTGGATTTAGAAATCCTTAAATAACGCATGTACAAAACCACGTTTGCTTACCTTCACGAGAAAACAGGATGGATGTCGTTGCGTTTGCATGCAGGTGGGGCACAGCGGAAAAACGCAGCAGCTAGAAACTAGGAAATAGGTTGTTGAGTTTAGGATAAACTTGTTTATACAAAAACGACTATAGTCGTTTTTCCAAAAACTTGGTTTTTGGGTGTTACGAGAATCAGTTTTGGATATCTTCGAGTTAGTTAGGCAAAACCAAACAAAGTTTTAGTTTGTTACGCTGCTAGATGAGTTTAAGAAAAACTAGATCTCTAAATACCCGGTATCCAAACAACCCCTTAGAAGCCCATAGAAACAGAGGAATTGCATAGCGATATAACTGATTGATATCTATGATTACCTGCATGCATTTTGGAATGTAAATATTTAGCCAACCTTGGAGCTCGACGATGCCGTGCTACCCATGCATAATCAGGGAACAACTGGAAATGCCGAACCATACTCATCCGAGTTCAACACTGGGGTAGTCTCGGAGAGGAAGGACCACCACACAGCCTGCTCTGCCAAGGAAGTGCAATTTATTTCAGTACAAACACACTGCAGCCAGTTCGACACTTACTGAAGGGGTCTCTTAATATTCAAGCTGAGACTTTCAGAGAGAGATATCTTGGTCTCCCCACGGCAGTAGGGCAGATTACAAGCGGCACTTTCGATCATATTGGAGAGAGAGCTCGTGCCAAAATCCAAGGATGGTCTGAAAAGTTACTTGCGTGTGCTGGACGTGAAGTCTTGTTGAAGTCAGTTGTGCAAGCCATGCCAACCTACAGCATGAGCACGTTCCGTTTGACGAAAAAAACTTGTAAGAGTATTACTTCTCCTATGGCCCGTTACTTCTGGAGTAGTTCTCTTGATAAAAAAGGTATGCACTGGGTATCTTGGAAAGAACTTGCTTCACCCAAGTGCAATGGAGGTATGGGTTTCCGCGACATGCCACTCTTCAATCTTGCATTGCTTGGGAAACATGGATGGAGACTCATGACCAAACCTAATTCCTTGTGTGCTCGGGTCTTGATGGGCCGCTACTTCCCTGGCACTGATTTCTTACATGCATCGGCGCCCAAGTCTGCTTCAGCAACGTGGCGTGCGATCATAGCAGGAAGAGAGGCACTTAATGCCGGTCTGATCAAGAGGGTTGGAGACGGGATTTCTATCTCAGTCTGGAGTGAAAAATGGATACCAGGAACTATATCGATGACACCGTTGTCCAGACCACCGGCTACTAATGTGGAACATGTGTCGGATCTTATTGACACAGCAAATTGGACGTGGAATCAACAACTGGTTCGAGATACATTCATTGCACCTGATGCCGCAGCTATTCTTAATATTCCTCTTCGGCAGGGAGGCGGTGAAGATTTCTATGCTTGGGCCTTTGATCCTTCGGGCAACTACACTGTCAAGACGGCGTACCGTACTCTAGTGACTCAAAAAGAGCGATCTGCTCTCGAGGAAGGGACGGCTACCGGAACCTCACGGAATGAACAACAGATGTGGAAAGCTCTTTGGAAATTGAATGTGGTGCCAAAAGTTCTAGTTTTCTGGTGGCGAGTCCTGCGAGGAATTCTTCCAGATGAACACACTCTGAACCGGCGACACATTGCAGAGATAAGCAGGTGCAAAATTTGCTTAGCTATGGAGGAAGATCTCCAACATGCGCTGATGTTCTGCTCCCATGCAAAATGTTTTTGGGAAGAAGCACATGCTTGGTTTGATATACGACTGCCCAGACTACACTCTAGCTTGTGGGCGAAAGACATTTTATGTGATCCCATGATTGCAGAGATGGACTGAGCTAAAATCATCACTATCATGTGGACTATTTGGCATTCCCGCAACAGGTTAAAGCATGACCAAAAGGGCCTGGACCCTGCTACCTCCTTGCGCTCGATTAAGGAGTCGCTAGTGCTGCTGGAACTGCCACGGAATGCTACAAAAATACTCCCAGGCTATGGCTGGAGGCCCCCGGATGAAGGCATTGTCAAGATTACGACGGATGGGGCAATCAACTTCGCTCAAAATTGCAGTGGTGCGGGTGGTGTCGCGCGCTCGAGCACTGCATTCCTGGGAGCTTGGTGTAAACCACATGTGGGTATCTCTGACCCACTTATCGCGGAAGCTTTGGCAATGCGTGATGGTGCTCGCTTCGCCAAAATTCGAGGATTTACGCATGTCATCATGGAGATGGATTGCCTGGAGATGGTGCAACTGTGGAGCAATCGTCACAATTCTCGTTCAATTGTGGCCCCTATCTTACTAGAAATTGGAGAGCTAGTTAGCGATTTTTCGTTATTTGATGTACTTCATGTAAATCGGTCGGCAAACGTTCCTGCACATCTGTGTGCCAAGCATGCTTGCACGCTGAATGTGACCGAGTGCTGGCTCGAAGAGACCCCTAGCTTCCTAGTGACCAGCCTACTGGCTGATTGTCCTAGGAATGCCTTGATTTAATAAAGCTCTCTGAATTACCGCAAAAAAAAAAAGAAAAAAAAAAGGAAGTTCTGCTTTCCAGAAGAGCCCGGCGAAACACCACTAATGGATGGCATATTTGCAGAGCCTTTGGTACCATACGACCCCTCTCTTCCATCGTTGCCTCCATCAAAATTTGGATTTGCATCTCATGCAATCACATACGTGTTTTCTTTTCTATCGCCTTGAACTGTTTTTCTAAGAGCCCGTCTCGATCTGGTTTAACGATATTCTTTCATGCTCTGGCGACCTCTTGAACGCTGGTCATCTATGCGAACATTTCTTTTCTTATAGTAACAGCGCCTGATCCCGGTTTAGTCAGTGGCGGAGCCAGCATCTTAGAGATGTGTGTACATAGTCTACTAAAACCTTAATTTTACCTATGTTTTTTCTATGTATAGTGTACCGTATATGAAATATACCTAAGAATACAAGCTTTTTCCCAAAATAATGGGTGTACAAATGTACACCCATGTCCTCAACTAGCTCCACCCCTGGGTTTAGTGTATATTTTTGGTTTTTAAGTGTATTATATGAGCCGTAGGCCAAGCATCATTCTTCTTTGCCGAGTTTTTTCTCCATGCGCTCGGTTTTCTTCTGCTTTGCCGAACGCCTGATAAAATGAACTTGACATAGGCATGGACACTAGAAAACTTGCGTTTCCCGGCAGTGAAAATAATCCCTGTGTTTTTATCCCCCGAATGCACATGGTTCACACAGTCGAGCAAATTTGCAAGTACCACTTGGAAAACACTAAAGGCCAAGTACGACATCTCCATAAGTTCTTATTGAAATCATAGACCTGCTTGCATTAACGAAACACAGGCAACGGTAGCTCTATAAATTGCAAACGTGGAAGTAGTTTTAGAAAATCTGCAGATAGCATCTACTACTCCATTTGAGTGATGCATGATGCATCATGCATGTGACCAAATTGAACCTTTGAATAGCTAGCACGGGGACGAATCCTTTTGATCTCACCGTGCATGTCAGAGTAACTATCTAGGTGTGAGAGGCAATCAGGAATTAAGATGCGCTATTGTCACACCAGCCTACGCGTCTCTAACTACAGGCACTACTGTTTCATAGTCGGTGAAATGCATTGTGCAGGTGTCACTCGGCGCATTGCTACTGAAGGGTGCTACTGTGGTCCACCTTGCAGTTCGGCTACATGTAGTTACATCAGGTCCCGTTGCAGGTTCTGGAGGAGACCTACGAGACGACTAGGTGACCCATGGCGGCAGTGCGAGCCAGATCTCATGGAATATACAGTAGACGCGCAAGGAACTAACTGCGAGGAGTGGTCACCTGTCTCCTGTCTCAGCGTTGTTGCCCAACAAGACTCCGAGTTGGACTTAGCCCGTGCTGCCTGCGTGCACTATGGATAAGGAGGCTACCCTCTTGTAGTTAGTGAGGGAATTATAAGGTTGTTTTGCACCAAGGAACAGAACAACAGCTCGGGTTATCCGTGAGCCGTCATTGAGTTTTTTCGACAAAAGGTAACAAATTAATATCAAGATGATACCAATTACACTAGGCCTGTATAGAGCCAGAAAGAGCTATTGACGCTTTTGGTTTTGGTTTTAGAATGTTGGTACCTAAGTTTCAACTTCTGCTAACTTGTTACTTTGTCTTGTTGGGTGTGCGTGTTGTTTATGCTGTGGCTGCATCTACGAGATCACGAGCACCATGCCATTACCAAATGCCAATTCCAGATTGTATTGTTGAAATCATACCGTGAAAGATTGGGCAGCACTGTCGTGGCATGAACTTCACTGTTTATGCCGTATCAACAAACTCAGGTGTTCTGCTAGTACTACAGCACATTTGTTCTGTTAGTTCACTTGTTGCACTGTAACTTGCCTTGTTTCAGATCCCAACACGCAAGGTGATAAGACTCTTGTTTGGTGTACGCTTCTTGGTCATTGTTTAAGCGGAGGAGATGGTTGATCATCCGGCTTGGCTGTTGTTTTAGTGTAGATGATCGATCGTCCACTCGAGAATGAGGCAGTTTATGTCGCGAGTGTCATTGAAAATCGGAATTCCCTGACACGGAAACCCATACGACAGGAATGGACCAACATGGCCTATGGATTTCACAACATGATTCTCCCGTGTTGCTCTCAGGGCGGCATGATACATACGCGACGAACAACCACTCGTCGGCACGCCCTTCTTGTTGTGGCCGCTGGAGAAGCGATGGCCTGCCTCATATTGCAGGATGCTGCGTATGACGGGGTTGGTATTCTACCCAATGTTTCAAATGGCGGGCTATAGCTAATGTGGTAAATAAGCCAAAATAGAGAGTTGAGAGACAACTTTGACACTTCATGGAGACAACGTACAAAGGGCATCTCCAACGCCATGCCGCAAAGCGCCCGCAAATGTCCAGATGGCAGTGTTTGGACCAATTTTGCCGCAAAGCGCCCGCAAATGTCTAGACAATGGTGTTTGGACCAATTTTACCATCCAACGGGGTGCTGTAAACATCCGTGGGCGCGTCCGCGCGTCCGAATTCCCGCAAATCGGTACCAAACCTGAGGGAGGTTTGCGGGCGTTAGGACTCATGCCATGTACGCGTCTGCTAGCTCGGCCCCACCCAAAGTGATTACCGCGCATCATACATTCATGCATGCCCGCCGCTCCAGAACGGTTGTCGTGCATTCATGCATGTCTGCCGCTCCAGAGCGGACTACGACCTAGACGTCGGTCAGAGGAACGTGATCGGCCGGGAGGGCAGCATCGCTTCAATGCGGACGCTACAAGCGATAAGCCTACTCCAGCCGTTGTGCCGCATTTAAGCGGCGTCGCTCATCCTGCCCCGGCTATTTAAGCAGGGCGTCGACGGCGGCAAAAACACATCTCATCTCATATCCGCACCCCACTGCCTCGCTCCTCTCCTCTTCGCTCAACACCGTCGCCACTCCTCTCGTCACCGCTGCGATGGGTAAGTCCGGCCAGAGCAGTTGGTGTTGGGCGCCAACGGGTGGATCCGGCGCTCCCTCTGGAACGTGGCGCCGCAACCCATGTTCTTGGGGGCATTACTCCTCATCCGTCACGACAGCCTTCCCCTCCTGGCGATGTGGAGGACCAGGCGCAGCCGCCCCTCTTCGCGAAGGCTGTCGTGACGGATGAGGAGTACAAGGCGCACCTGTCGCTCCTCCTCGAGCGGTCGCTCTGTGACCGCTGTTCAGCGCCTTCCTCGACGCCTGCGCACAGTGTCATGGAGGAGCCGCCGTCGCAACCTCGCCACCGCGTCAAGCAGGAGCACCCCTCCCTTCCCGGTGCAACCACTACGTTCAAATCGGAAGCCACATCAAGGAGGAGCCGACCTCGCTGCCGCGCGGCACCCTGGGCCGCTTCGACCGGCTTGGCATTACCGCCGTCGCGCTTTTAGCGCAGCAAGGATAGGGCGCCGCCATCACTGCCTCGTCGGCTCCTAGTCACCGTGAAGCAAGAGTTCTCCTCCCTGGCGCTTGTGAACACACGCGGGCACCTCCTGCACTACCTCGGCCGAGGCATCGTTACCACGTTGACCAAGGAGCTGCGGTGGGAGCGGCGCAACTCGCAGTGTATGGCAGCGTTTGCGACGCCCGACATCGCGCTAGACCGGGTCTTCGAGGACCCAAGCTCGCGGAAGCCTGGGCCCTCGACCCATCCAGGACCACAGTGGAGATGTCTACATGGCACCGGCGCCGCCTCATTGACCAGCTCGTCAAAATCGGCGTGGTTGAGTCGCTGCGCGCCGCCACCCTTGTCCGCGACAAGGGACGAGTTGCATGAAATCCATCCGGTTTGTTTAAATTACGTTTGAAATACGCACGGACGTTTAGGGCATGCGTTTAGATTGGCGACTCCCATATTCGTGTCCCGGGACGTGTCCGGACACATCCGCGACGGATAGTGTTAGGACTAATCTTGTCAAGATGTATCTGCATGTTTACTTTCATTATGCATGGAGCATAGATTAGGGAGTAGCTAGTCAGCGAAGCTTCAACGAAGATGTACGGAGAAAGCGAGATGCCAGGCGCCGTGTGATACGGTGAGTATGGCGAGAATCCCATGACGGCGTGAGGCTGCGGTGTTGCGCGAGGCGGCACGGCCAGGTGATGCGGCAAGTGCATTGGCGGTTGGAGCCTGGCCGGCTAGACGTTGGAAACAAGATTTGGTTAGTTAGTTAGTACATGCATGCACAGGAGTTGTTAGCTGCGGCCTTGGGCATGGTCAGGTCTGACCGTTGAGGTGAAGCTGCAAAAGAGGCGGATGTGGTGCATACAACTAGTAGTTAGTTAGTGCATGCAGTGGTCAGTTGGGTAATGGGTCTAGTAGTGCCGTGAGTTTTGCATGGCCTCGGTGGCTACCTCTGTGTATATATTAGTTGCACTAGTAATGGAAAAAGGAGGTCGTGAGGGCTGGAGAAGAGATGTAGCATTTGTGTTTGCCTGGGAGGAGTGCCTCATTGCAAAGCTTTGGTGCTCTTCCTTGGTACACTAGTAGAAAAAGGGCCATTTGTCCCGGTTCGTAAGGGCCTTTAGTCCCGGTTCTGGAACCGGGACTAAAGGGTCGGGACTAATACCCAAAACCTTTAGTCCCGGTTTGCTTACGAACCGGGACCAAAGGCCCTCCACGTGGCGCTGCCTGGGGCGGGGGAGGGAGGACCTTTAGTCCCGGTTGGTGTTACCAACCGGGACCAAAAGGTGGCCACGCGTCAGCAGCTCGCAGTCGCTGGGTTTTTTTTTTTTTTTTGGAAGGGCGGGTTTTGGGGTTTTGGAGGGTTAATTTAGGGGTTTCATATTGTGTTAGCGAGCTAATAGAGAGAAGTGACCTCTCTTTTTCTGTGCTTGGTCGACGCTAGCTACTACACATATAGAGAGAACTCGACGCTAGCTAGTAAGCAAATAAAGGAAACCATTAATTACACAAGATCGTCATGAACATATATAGAGAGAAGTGACATCTCTTTCTTCGTGCTTGGTCGAACAACAAGTTTTCGTATATCTATCCGACATTGCTACATATGTACAATATACAACATCCCTTACAACAATTTCAATTTCACATGGTATTCTCCTTGTTCAGGTATGACGTGGTCAAGAAAGAATCCCGCCAATTCCTCTTGAATTGCTCGTATGCGATCATGTGGTAGGAGTTCATCCCGCATCTGCCAGATCTAATTTAAAGAAGGGGTCAATACATATATATGAATGAAACTCAACACAATTGATGGTAATATATAAAATAAAATTGTGAATATTGTTTACGTACTTCAAATTGTTTCTCAGAGCAGGCCCGTTCAGAGGTATAGTAGCGAATGAACTCGCATACGTAGTATCCACATAAATGAGTGTTGGGTGCCTGCAACAAGCACTTTACGAGAATAGAGTTCAATCAAACTGATAAGCAAGCATGATAATGGTATTGATGAAACTAGAATCAATGAGATATGCGCGGAACTAGCTAGTACTACTTACTTTGGGGTGTGTAAATCGCAGCTCCTTCTTCAGACCCGGAACCTTAGCGGTGAACGTTTTCCAAACCCTGGCAGGCAAAGAAAATGATTACTTGATATCAGGAAATGAACGAAAGTTGCCGATATGGTCCCGGTATTGATTGAACTTACTTCTGGAGCATTGCAGTCATGTCCGCATAATACTTGGGATCTTTACGGAGCGAGTCTAAGACAGTTACTAATGCCCCGTCAAGGTTAATGGATAGCAGAATATAGTGGAAGCTGCGCACGCATAACTCATCAATTACATTACTTAACCACGAGTAAGCGGAACCGAATATGCAGAAGACAGTAACACTCACTTGAAGTTGTAAGGAAAGAGTATTTCCCTTTTGTTTTGATGTGTAAGGAACGTTTGTAGTAAGTTGTTCTCGGTATCTTCAGCCGCCTTTCGTACCGACCATTCATTTACGGTATTTGGGCTAATGAACCCAACATCGAAGATTCCTATTTTTTTGCATTCGACCATCTTCAATCTGCATAATATAGTGAGGATAATTATATATACATGCAATGAACGAGCTGAGCTAGAGACTTAATTATAGAAGTAATACTTACAAACAGTAGCAAGTCATGAGTTGTTTGTCGAGGGCCTTTTGATTGTATAATTGAAATAACTCCACAAATTCAACAGGCAGCAGGTCGACTCCAGGGAAGTCATGCTCTTTTTTAATTCCGACTAACAAACTGTCTTTCCCAGACTTCTTGCAGGTTTCCATGTACCAGTCATGCAATTTTTGCATCATCGTTGTTAGATGAGGATGATCAGGTTTGACGAGAGGCTTCCCGTGCTCGTATCTAAAGACGTCTACTACCTCAGCCGTTTCAAACTGTACATCATCGGGCAGGTAATCATCAAGAGTGGTACCGGGCAGTAGCACCGGATGATTAGCGATATCGCTAGACACCTTGAGCGGGGGGCACGATTGCTTCTCCTGTTCGCCGAGCTGGGGAATTGTTTTCCCACTTCTTCGTTTTTTCGCTCTTGCAGCACTGGAAGTACTTCCCGACTGCTGTGCTTTAGCATGTGTCTTAGTAATTATGCGGTCATAGTTGGAATCGGCGGAGGCGGTGGTGGTCGCTTCAGGGCATTGATAGTGCGCTTCACTTTCACCGGATCTACCTTCTCCTTCGGAGGTGGAGTTTTCTTTGCAAAATGGTCCCTCAGTTGGGCACGACATATGTCCTCGTTTTCCTGCTCGGTCCTCTCATATGGTAACTTTTCCAAAGGCTTGAGAGATGGACCGTATCTGAATTGGCTCCCGCCTCTGCTTGTACTGCTAGCCGCCGGAGCGGCGGCGTCTCTCTTCCGTCGTTGCTGACGAGGCGGAGAAATCTAACGCGCCGGAGGAGCCGGAGCGGCGGTGTTTGTCTTCCGCCATTGCCGACGAGGCTGAGGAGGAGGCAGACTGCTCCGACGCGCCGGAGTAGGCGAAGGAGGAGGCGGAGTGCCCTCACACGTCGGAGGAGCCGGAGAAGGAGGCGGAGTGCCCTGATCACTCGCCGGAGGAGGAGGAGGAGGAGGAGGCGGAGTGCCCTGACTCGCCGGAGGAGGAGGCGGAGGCGTCCAGTTTGGAAGCTTGATGTACTCCTTCTGCCATAGACATGTACTCCTCAGAGCATGAACTAGCCGATTCTCCCCTTCACCTGTAGAGTGGTCAAGCTCGAGCTCCTCAAATCCCTCCATTACTTCATCCACCATCACAACAGCATAGCCATGTGGAATCGGACGGCAGTGAAAAGTTCCGTTGGGTTGAGGAGGTGCAACAGAGCCGACAGCCGCCTTGAAAGTGAGGTTCCGGCATTTCGTCATAAGCTTGCATTGTTGAGCCTCCGTGATAGTATCCACGGGGTAGCTAGGAGACGTGAAGTCAGGCTGAACGGGCTCCGTGGAAGCCACGCTGCTTCTCCGCTGAGATGGCGGGGTAGCTTCTGGGGTAGCTTCGTGCCGCTGAGATGGTTGGTCGGCAGCTCGCTGGCTCTCAGCTTCCTCTAGCTTTTGTAGTCTTGCATTGAGCTTCTACATGTCGCTCAGCTCCTCTTTCCTCTTTCTCTCCCAGCTTTTGTAACCGCCTGCGTTGGGAAACCCAAACTTCCACGGAACGGAGCCTGGTGTGCCTCGTGTTCGTCCAGGGTGCTCTGCATTCCCTAGGGCCTTAGTCAGCTCGTCCTTCTCTCTGTCGGGAATGAACGTCCCTTCCTGCGCTGCGGTGATATACTTCTGAAGCTTCGTGACGGGTATTGCAAGTTGCTCGTCCGTCCAACAACACTTCCCTGTTTCAGGGTCCAAAGTTCCCCCAACCCCAAAGAACCAAGTCCTTGAACGGTCTGGCCAGTTCAATGTCTGTGGTTCGACCCCTTTAGCAATCAGGTCATTCTCAGCTTTATCCCACAACGGCCGGGCTTTGAGGTAGCCACCTGACCCCGTGTGATGGTGATACTGCTTCTTTGCAGCGTTGTCCCGGTTTGTCTCTGACATTTTCTTACTCTTGTCCGATGTCTTGTAGGCCACAAATGCGGGCCAGCGATCTCTTATCTTCTCAAATCGGCCGGTGAATTCTGGAGTCTTCCCTTTGTCGACAAACTTTGATTTCAACTCCTTCTTCCACCTCCTGAATAGATCTGCCATCTTCTTAAGAGCACACGCCTTGACCAGTGGCTCTATAACTGGCTTATTCAGATCCTCCTCTGGCGGTAGGGTGAAATTTGCCTTCAGTGCGGTCCAAAGATCATCTTTCTGTCTATCGGTGACATAATCACCTTCAGGGGCGTCGTCCTTAGGCTTATTCCATTGCTTGATGCTAATCGGGATGTTGTCCCTAACAATAACTCCGCACTGAGCAGAAAATGCGTCCTTGGTCCGCTTGGGTTCAATCGGATGGCCATCGTCCGCGAGTGCTGTGATCGTGAACCTTTCATCCTTGCGCAACCTCTTCTTCGGGCCTCGTCTCGTTACCGAAGTTTGGCTCGATCCGGAGGGCTATAAAAGAAGAAAGAAGAGTTAATATATGTACATACCAAAACAATTAATGCATCAATTAGCTAGTCAGCACATGCTTAATTAATATATATACCTCGCCGGACTTTGCAACAGCTCCCTCCTCCGTTCGGTCACCGGAGCCGTCATCATGGTCTCCTTCTTCCTCCGGCATTCGGTCACCGGAGCCATCATGATCATGTCCTTCCTCCTCCATTGTTCGATCACCGGAGCCGTCATCCTCTCCTTCCAGACCATCGGTGTCATTGAGAAACGACAAGACATCACGTCCGCCGAGGATTATCTCCCCCAACAACTGTTCTTGTTCCAAGTCTCTTTGAGCCATAGTTTCTGCAAATATTACAACATGGCAATTAATATACAAATATGAGTGTCTGACGTCCGGACCGCCTCTCTCATGAATGTCCGACATCCGGACCGCCTCTCTCATGAATGTCAAACAAGGGATTCTCTTAACCTTTAAGGGATTTAATTAACAAATAATACATAGAAGTTACCGGAGTTACCCCTCATGTCGAAGTTACCGGAGTTTTCTTCTAGTGGTTTGGGTGGCCTCGAGAGATTGTCGGGTAGGGGCGGGAGGGGGTAGGAGATCGACAACGCTTTTTTTCTAGGTTTTGGGTGGCCTCGAGAGTTGGTCGCCCGGTATATCGAGAGGGGGGTGAACATTTTACCTTAGTAACTTAGAAAAAAAATGTTATCGGGGAGGGGGTATATCGACAACGCTTTTTTTCTAGGGTTTGGGTGGCCTCGAGAGTTGGTCGCCCGGTATATCGAGAGGGGGGGTGAACATTTTACCTTAGTAACTTAGAAAAAAATGTTATCGGGGAGGGGGTATATCGACCCCCCCCCTCATGTCGAAGTTATCGGGGAGGGGGTATATCAACAACGACATACATTCCGGATCCGTTGGAAAGCTCTCGGGGAGCCGATGCCAACGTGATGATAGGGGGCCGGGGTGCTCCCGTGGCCTTGTTGATAGATAGAGCCGATGCCAACGTGATGATAGAGCCGATGCCAACATTTTCATTTAACAAAAAAACTACCTTCAAAATAAGACTTGCTTCGCCGCGGGTGCTCGGTGCGACGTGGACTCGGTGGAAAAACTTTATGAAAATGCGGTGGTGGCCGGGCCGGGCGGTTTTCTTTTCCTTCTTCATTTTTTCCTTTGTTTTTTCTTATATGTTTGTTTTCGTTTTCACTCTACATTTTCGTACATATGAAAAACAACGAAGACTTTTTACATGAACATATACACACATATACATGAACATATATACATATACATGAAAAAAACATATACATGAACATATACACATATACATGCCCGCAAAAAAAACCCTAAACGATGATGGGGCGGCACACCATGGGAAAGGGGGGGCTCACTGGGGGGGGGGGGGGGGGCGGCGATGGCTGGAGGCCGGCGACGGGGACGAGGACGGCGGCTCGGGGAGGCGACGGGGACGGGGACGAGGACGGCGGCTCGGGGAGGCGACGGGGACGAGGACGGCGGCGACGGGGACGAGGACGGCGGCTCGGGGAGGCGACGGGGACGAGGACGGCGGCGACGGGGATGAGGACAGCGGCTCGGGGAGGCGACGGGGAGGCGATGTAGGAGATATGCCCTAGAGGCAATAATAAATGTTATTGATTATCTCCCTGTTCATAATTATGTTTATGTTCCATGCTATAACTGCTATGGTTCTCGAGTCTACAATAACCACGAGGCTCGGAGGAAGACTCATATGCACGTGTGGAATAATAAACGGTAAAATGTATTCCTAGTCTGGCCTCTAAGACTGGCTCAAGTATTGCATGATGATCCTGTTTTCCTGATCATGGGCATGGCTATGCCGGCAATTTTGAGGGCGCAATGTTGGTAGAACACTTGTGTTGAATCGACCCGGATTGATGTTATGCTATGAGATATTTTCGTCACAAGTTTATGGTTAATAACACAGAGATGGTTAACGTTTGCATGATTCCTTAGACCATGAGAGTATCGAGTTTCTTCATGCTTGCTTCATGAACTTTGGGGTTTGTTAAACGTCATCCGTAAATGGGTGGCTATTACGGCGGCTTACGGGTTCATGGAAAAGTATGTTAAGTAACTTGATAGCTCAAGATTGGGATTTGCTCCTCCGACGATGGAGAGATATCTCTGGGCCCTCTCGGTGTTACGGTATCCATCATCGTCTGGCCAGACACTTTGTGATTTGATCACGGGGATGCCGAAACACGGGAACGAGAAAAGAGAACAATACCGGCAACGAGGAAACTAGCACAGTGGATAAGTTGTTGATCCACGAGGATGCCTACATGTCTCACCTCGGGTAATTGTAACATATCGCGAAGCAACAGGAATAGCACACGGCAACTGGAGGTTCACTCGAATATTCATTCGTGTGGGTATAGGGGTCAATATGGGTGTCCACGGCTCCGATGTTGATCATTGATCGGAAGGGATTCCGGGTCATGTCTATACTTCACCGAACCTATAGGGTCACACGCTTAAGGGTCATCTATCTGTTGAATACTAGACAAGGAGTCCGAGAGAAAGTCACTGAAAAGGTTTCGGAGACAACGGAAAAGTTCCGGAGAGAACACCGGAAAAGTTTCGGTAAAACCAAAAAGTTGTGTCGGATAAAACCATTGATCCAAAAAGCTTTCGGCAAGCACTGGGAATGTTTTGGAGGTTGCCACATTGGTCTGGTAATTTCTGGAATTTTTCCGGAGAAAAAACCGAAAAATAAGTTTCGGAGCTGCCGGAATTATTTACTGGGTAAACGAAGATGGTTTTAAATTAAACCACCATACCGGAAATGTTCCGGAGCGTGTCCAGATAATTTTAGAGGGTGTCGGAAATGTTCTGGGACCTTCCGGAATTTTTCAGGAGTAATAGTCGCGGAAAACATCTTGTCCCAGGGTGAGGGGACAAGATCCCACGTTACGTGGGGGCTGTTTTGGGCTGTTTTTGGGGGCGCCCCCTTTAGGAGGCAGCCCCCTTGTGGCTGGACAAAGTGTTGGGGGGGGGGCCCATGGTGGGGGGCAGCCCCCACAAATGGTGGAGAGTGTTGGGAGGAAGGTGGGGCCCCATGGGGAACACCATGGACAAGGGAACATGTTTTCCTTGTTTGGTGGGTGCATGTTTTGTGGGCTGAATTTCAGCCCCCCCTCACCCCTTCTACCACTATATAAGGAGGTGGAGAGGAGCTCTCCATCCTCACTCCAACTCTCTCACACAAGCCATGCATGATCTGGCATTCTCTCTCCCTCCCACGAAATAGTTTCGTAGTGCCGAAAGGCTGTCTGGGTTCCGGTGGGAACTAGTTCTGGACGGCGAAGCCCTGCCGGATAGTTGACACCGTATGTGTGCAACTCTGTAGAGAGATCGTAGTTTCGGTCTTAGTTCGAGAGTGCCTCCCGAAGGGCTGTCCGAGTGACTGTCCGAGTTTCGATGGTCCTCCCGAAGGGCTGTCCGTGACACCGTCCGGGGGACTGTCCGACCGCCTCCCGGAGGGCTGTCCGGGGGCGGATGAGGGTACACATCCTCGCGGTTGGGAGGTTGTAAATCCTAGCTGCGGGGATCTGCACCGCCGATCGTCATCGACTCTACTTCCGCTGCGCTACGAGTCGGTAACGAAACAGATCAAACCTTGTATGCAGTCTCCATAGTGATCCTGGGCTGGTACGTAGGTCGGAAATTTTTTGTTTTCTGCTGCGTTACCCTACAATGGCATCAAGAGCCGTGCTATGCGTAGATGCAGGTTGCGATCTAGAATACATAGAGATGTATGGGTGTTGCACAATATAATTAGGTAGTAGATGAGTTCTATTACTGAAAATTATTTGTGCGAGTAGCAGATGAAATCTGTTACCCGATGTTCTTGTTGCTTCCCCTGAATTTGCGTAGTCCTGATCTTGACGGCATGGTGGAATCTCACAAAGTTCTGGCAATCCGCGATCCTTTCATGCTGCTCCTGAGTATGCTGATTGACAGATCAACGAAGTGCTAACAGTTCTTTGGGTTCCACCATAGTTAAAGAAAGATGGATGTTTCGCAGACGAAAGGGCAATGCAGATATGATCTACACGGGGGTCACGCGTATGACGAAGTTTAGTATGGGGCTCGAGATTTTATTATCTCGTGTTTCATACACCCCGCAATGTTAATCTAGCGACTTGGATTATCATGCTTGATGATGGACGTTGGTAGCTTCGGTTTGTTTCGAAACCTTAGAAGCCACGTAAAACATGTTTTTTCATGAACCGATTAGAGGCGTCTAACTTGGTTTTGCAGGATGGTTTGCATGTGCATATGATGTGGTATAGCAGTGCTCATATTAATTTGATTATGTATGAGATGACTATATGATGTAATTTGATTAACATGACCTGCGTGTCATGATTCGGCATGATGGCTGGAGCCATATGATTGCACTTTAATGACCTGCGTGTCAACCTTATGTAATGCACTTATTTTATTAGCTATAGAGATAGCAATATTATCTGGTGCATCGACAAGGTGGTGGCAATCTTCGCGAAGGTGAACACCAACGCGAATGCCGAAGACGAAGAAATACAAGACTTCTCCGTCAGAAAGGGTTATACCATATCATGCTATTATGAATTGCCTGAGATATTTATCCCTTATGATGCACCCTTCTTGATTGCGCGATAGTCGTTTTTTATTAGGGTGATCTCTCACTTAAAATATCAAGTAGTTAGTGTTCTCCCAAGTGTAGCACCGTCACGGCACCTATCTCTTCGGGGCATCACATGATCTCCATGGGTGCGAACGATTAGAGAAGTGTGAGGCGGGTGAGTTGAGACCTCGCAGCGAGATCACTTGGTTGTCTTGACGTTCAGGCAGGACAGTCCTGAGCTCGGAACACACGCATCGAAAGATGAACAAGAATCACATAGAGATGTGATCGGCAAGTTTGCCTACCGATTGAAGTTTGCGCCATTTGAGTTCATCTCGAACCGTGGCGTTGAATTGAAATGCGGATCTTGAATCACTCACGATCAATTATGAGAGATATTGATTTGAGTGGGAGCGCACTGTAGAATTAACTTGTTTAAATTCTCAGTGCAATTAATTATGAACACTGTCTAAGTGTTATTTGCATAATAGTTGTAGAATAATGGCTCGCGTTTCCACCTTCCCAATTAAAATTGAATAAGCTGTTAAATATCTAGTTAAAACTTTACGGTTGGTAACGTAATGTGATGATTGTCCTCAAGAGTGCCGAGAAGGACTTTGTCCTATCGCATGCTTTCGGTATTCTCCCGCTAATGCTATGGATCATATGACTCTCGTCCTTCGATCGAAAAGCTAGAATTCCATTTCGGTCAAGTGCAATATGTTTGATTCCATGAAACCCGAACTTCAAAAGTTTGGGATAGCTATGTGATATTCATGGAACTGAAAATCATTTTCAGACACAAACAAAGGCTAAAAGATATTTGATATCCAAAGCAATGTTT
Source organism: Elymus sibiricus (assembly GCA_039707655.1). Taxonomy (NCBI): domain Eukaryota; kingdom Viridiplantae; phylum Streptophyta; class Magnoliopsida; order Poales; family Poaceae; genus Elymus; species Elymus sibiricus. The sequence goes on from CM077674.1 coordinate 35,096,155, forward strand.
GTTTTGCAAACTGTTAGTAAAAGTGTTTACTATGCATTTGACTAATAACAGAGGGATCCAGTAGAACGCCTGTCATATGATGAAGGTGAATAAAACAACAACTTAAAGGAAATGTCCAAAGGGTGTTAGTATGACTTACACGCCTAGGAAGTCCGGGGCTAACGCCACTCTTAAGTTGGATGCTTCTTCTGAGAGTAGAAGAAATACTAAAAGTTAAACTGTTAGAAGTATAAAGGCAAATAGAGAGAAGACTGGAATATCCAGCTCATGTATGAAAGTCATACAAGTTATTGATGTATAGAAGGCTGGTCAAAGAAATAGTTCTTGGGAATTATGATTAAACATGTTAATCACTAATTCTTGGGTATTGTGAGTAAATCACAAAGATACCCGCTCGATTGCATTCTGTTGCAACTCGATGTAAGAACTACTATGGCCTGAAAGACTAGCCAGGAATGAGGTTAGATACACGCAGGGAACATAGTAAATGTTACTATGCCATCCATAGGTGTATTCCCTATGTATTTACTTTCATAATTCATTTTAGAGTTTCACACTCTAGCCCTTTGCATAAGGTATCTTGCAAGAAGGTTGTTCATAAGAGAACTTTTGATGTTCGGTGTTATGAATAACATAAGGGCCATACTTTCATTATGAATGAGACGTATGTTATGAATATTGATAATAATACATAACCTCTGTGTTTACTTTCATAATTCATTTTAGAGTTTCATACACTCTAGCCCATTGCACAATGTTTGTTGCAAAAGAGTTGTTCATAAAAACAACAATTGTTGTTCAGTATTATGAATAACATGAAGGGACATGCTTCCATCCTAGATGGGATGTATGTTATGAATATTGATGGAAATATGATACATCCATAACACTGACGCTAAATGTCGCAAGACTAAAAGAATACCACACAAGTGTGGCACTACATTTGGTCACATTGGAGAAACCCGCATGGAAAATTCCATTATGATGGATTTTGAAGTCGTTTGATTTTGAATCATCTGACACTTGCAAATTTCCTCTGAAAAGTGAAGTGACTTAAATACCGTTCACAGGCCATAAGGAACGAGCAAAGAACATATTGGTGATCATACATTATGATGTGTGTAGTCCAATAAATGTTGTTGCAAGTAGTGGATTTATCTATCTTCAGAAATGACTCAAGTAGATATATGGATATTTACTTGTTGAGACGTAAGTCTGGATCTTTTGAATTCATTCATAAGGTTTTCAAAAATGAAGTAGAATTTGTTGTAACAAGAAAATTATGTTTCTACAATTCGATTGCAGAAAGGAATATTTGAGTTACAAGTTTAGCGAATGTCTGATGAGTTATGAAAGGGGTTTCATAACTTGCACCTCCCGGAACACCACTGCAAGTGGAAAGTCCGTGAAGATGTAATCGAACCATTTATGACATGGTAAGATCAAAGATGACATAAATAAATTTGCCATTACCCCTTTTAAAGAGTGATGCTTTAGAGACTGCGGCTTTTACACTGAAAAGAGATCCATCAGGTCTGTTGAAATGACGCCATGGTATGGTACGCCCAACCATGTTATATCTTTTCTTAACATTTGGAATATGGGGCTTGTGTAAAAGGTTACAAACCTATTCCAAATCAGACAAGTGCTACTTTGTAGGTTATCCCAAGTCATTGGGTATTCCCCCACCACTACCGAGGCAAAGGGTTTTGCCACAAAATGGTATGCTTTTAAAGAGAATAGTTCTTTCAAAAAGGGTGAGTGGGAGAACACTGCAACTCGACGAGATAAACAGTATCTTCGTCATCAGATCAAAGGAAAGGAACCTTGGAAGTGATTCCAGGGTTTCCTACTGCGACTGATACGGAAGTCTCTACAATAAAATGGATGGACTTCGGTCGAACTTGCAGCTGAACCTCGTAGGCAAGGCTCGTGCAAACCTCTCAGGTGCGCAAACGAGATATTGTTGTTGGACAACAGTATACCTACGATACACAAGGAAGCGGTGATGGGCCCTGACTCCGGAATTGGCTAAGTGCCAATACAATCCGAGATAGTTTCCATATAAATGTTTCAAGATTAAAATCTTGATACACCTTTCGGAAGGCTTAGAGTCTAAACGAATATTTATGGAACCAAAAACTGATACGGATAAAAATGTTTTATCCATAAAGCTCGACTTGTTGAAATAACAAGTTGAAGGAGTTGACTACGATGAGGTTGTTTCACCATAGCGATGCTTAAAGTCGGTTCGGGTTGAACTAGCAATTAATACATATTTCAATCATGAGATATGAAACATGGATGACAAAAGGATTTCCATCTGATGGAAATGAAACCTAGGACTTGTATGTGATACAGCCCAAAGTAATTTGTCGATCCAGAGGATGCTAGTAGGTATGCAAACTTCAGAGTTCCAGCGATGGACAGAAGAGAGCAAAGAGGAGTTGGATTCTTCGTGTTTTGATGAAATGGTCAAAGGGGTTTGACTTCATCAATGGGTAACGAAGATGCTTGTGATTCAAGAAATTAAGTGGGAGCATAATAATATTTCTAAAAACCTTGTGTACTTGACACATTGTTAATTGGAAATAAATTTCTTGACACGAATTAGGACTTCATTTGAAAATAGTTTTTCGATGAAGTGCTTAGGCTAAATAGCCTCAATATTAGGCATGATGATCTATGGAGATAGATTTACCTAATGGGGCTAAGCTATGAATACATATTGACAAGATGCTAAAACTTTTTAGCATTTAAAACGCCAAGGAGTGATTCTTGCCGAAGTCACATGGAAAGAGTTTTTGCAAGACTCGGTGTCCCAAAACACTGATGAGTGAAATACATGATTCCACACACTCTTGTGTTTGGATTAATCATGTATTCCATGGTATGTAAAACAACCAGATATGTCCAATACTCCAAAGTTGTTGAGAGTATAGATACCAAAGTGATCAAAGTACTGATCATAGGACAACAGTGAAAGATGTCATTGAGTACTAGAGTAGTACTGATGACATGTTTTCTCGCAAGCAGAGATTATGAAGTGCTCGTTGTGATTTTCGATACAGTCTTCATCAATGCTCCATGCGATTTTCGATTTAAATTGAGGGTTTTGTGATACACAACATGGTGGCACGGTAGTTGGAAATTGTTCCAAACAAGATACTGTGGCGAATTCTATAACAAAGGCTAAGTATGTTGACGCTTAAGAAGCGACAAAGAAGTTGTTGAATCATATAGTTCATTCATGAACTTAGTATGGTTCCAAGATGGCTTTGGTCTATGGGACACTATTGCAGATAGTTGCTCCATAGCTCAGTCTGAGGAATCAGGTTTCGACCAATGATTCACACATATGCAAAGCCAAGTCCACACAAAATATGAATTTTGTGAAAGCGTGAAAACGCGAGGATATGCAAAGTTACACACGGAGCTGAAGTCGTTAGATCCGTTGGACATCAGGCTATACCACATGCGAAGCATTTTTTACACCAGTATGCCATAGGTGTAAAGTGCATTAGCATTGACTAGATTATTGACTCTAGTGCAAGTGGGAGTCTGTAGGAGATATGCCCTAGAGGCAATAATAAATGTTATTGATTATCTCCCTGTTCATAATTATGTTTATGTTCCATGCTATAACTGCTATGGTTCTCGAGTCTACAATAACCACGAGGCTCGGAGGAAGACTCATATGCACGTGTGGAATAATAAACGGTAAAATGTATTCCTAGTCTGGCCTCTAAGACTGGCTCAAGTATTGCATGATGATCCTGTTTTCCTGATCATGGGCATGGCTATGCCGGCAATTTTGAGGGTGCAATGTTGGTAGAACACTTGTGTTGAATCGACCCGGATTGATGTTATGCTATGAGATATTTTCGTCACAAGTTTATGGTTAATAACACAGAGATGGTTAACGTTTGCATGATTCCTTAGACCATGAGAGTATCGAGTTTCTTCATGCTTGCTTCATGAACTTTGGGGTTTGTTAAACGTCATCCGTAAATGGGTGGCTATTACGGCGGCTTACGGGTTCATGGAAAAGTATGTTAAGTAACTTGATAGCTCAAGATTGGGATTTGCTCCTCCGACGATGGAGAGATATCTCTGGGCCCTCTCGGTGTTACGGTATCCATCATCGTCTGGCCAGACACTTTGTGATTTGATCACGGGGATGCCGGAACACGGGAACGAGAAAAGAGAACAATACCGGCAACGAGGAAACTAGCATAGTGGACAAGTTGTTGATCCACGAGGATGCCTACATGTCTCACCTCGGGTAATTGTAACATATCGCGAAGCAACAGGAATAGCACACGGCAACTGGAGGTTCACTCGAATATTCATTCGTGTGGGTATAGGGGTCAATATGGGTGTCCACGGCTCCGATGTTGATCATTGATCGGAAGGGGTTCCGGGTCATGTCTATACTTCACCGAACCTATAGGGTCACATGATTAAGGGTCATCTATCTGTTGAATACTAGACAAGGAGTCCAAGAGAAAGTCACTGAAAAGGTTTCGGAGACAACGGAAAAGTTCCGGAGAGAACACCGGAAAAGTTTCGGTAAAACCGAAAAGTTGTTTCGGATAAAACCATTGATCCAAAAAGGTTTCGGCAAGCACCAGGAATGTTTTGGAGGTTGCCACATTGGTCTGGTAATTTCTGGAATTTTTCCGGAGAAAAAACCGAAAAATAAGTTTCGGAGCTGCCGGAATTATTTACTGGGTAAACGAAGATGGTTTTAAATTAAACCACCATACCGGAAATGTTCCGGAGCGTGTCCAGATAATTTTAGAGGGTGCCGGAAATGTTCTGGGACCTTCCGGAATTTTTCAGGAGTAATAGTCGCGGAAAACATCTTGTCCCAGCGTGAGGGGACAAGATCCCACGTTACGTGGGGGCTGTTTTGGGCTGTTTTTGGGGGCGCCCCCTTTAGGGGGCAGCCCCCTTGTGGCTGGACAAAGTGTTGGGGGGCCCCCCCATGGTGGGGGGCAGCCCCCACAAATGGTGGAGAGTGTTGGGAGGAAGGTGGGGCCCCATGGGGAACACCATGGACAAGGGAACATGTTTTCTCCATGTTTGGTGGGAACATGTTTTCCTTGTTTGGTGGGTGCATGTTTTGTGGGCTGAATTTCAGCCCCCCCTCACCCCTTCCACCACTATATAAGGAGGTGGAGAGGAGCTCTCCATCCTCACTCCAACTCTCTCACACAAGCCATGCATGATCTGGCATTCTCTCTCCCTCCCACGAAATAGTTTCGTAGTGCCGAAAGGTTGTCTGGGTTCCGGTGGGAACTAGTTCTGGATGGCGAAGCCCTGCCGGATAGTTGACACCGTATGTGTGCAACTCTGTAGAGAGATCGTAGTTTCGGTCTTAGTTCGAGAGTGCCTCCCGAAGGGCTGTCCGAGTGACTGTCCGAGTTTCGATGGTCCTCCCGAAGGGCTGTCCGTGACACCATCCGGGGGACTGTCCGACCGCCTCCCGGAGGGCTGTCCGGGGGCGGATGAGGGTATACATCCTCGCGGTTGGGAGGTTGTAAATCCTAGCTGCGGGGATCTGCACCGCCAATCGTCATCGACTCTACTTCCGCTGCGCTACGAGTCGGTAACGAAACAGATCAAACCTTGTATGCAGTCTCCATAGTGATCCTGGGCTGGTACGTAGGTCGGAAATTTTTTGTTTTCTGCTGCGTTACCCTACAGGAGACGGGGACGAGGACGGCGGCGACGGGGACAAGGACGGCGGCTCGGGGAGGCGACGGGGCCGGCGACGGCGTCGGGGCAGCCTGGCGGCGTCGAGGAGGTCGGCGTCGTCGGGGGGAACCGCGAGATGAAAATGAAAATTTTCACAAGTGCTGCTTATATACACACAGCATTGGTCCCGGTTGGTGGCACCAACCGGGACTAATGCACCCCTTTAGTCCCGGTTGGTGCCACCAACCGGGACCAAAGGTCTCTTTTCAGCAGCCCAAAGGGCGGGAAGCAGAGACCTTTGGTCCCGGTTGGTGGCACCAACCGGGACCAATGCCTACCTTTGGTCCCGGTTGGTGCCACCAACCGGGACCAATGGCCTTGCACAGCGGCGTGGTGGGAGTTTAGTCCCACCTCGCTACTTGAGAGAGCGCCGCAACTGTTTATAAGGCGCGGTGCGCCAGAGGCTTCGAGCTCCTCTCTAAAGCAGGCTTACTGGCCTATCCACTCTGTTTATGCCTGTGGGCCTATTGGGCCTTCTGCGGGCCTGAATCCTGGCCCAACTCGCTGGTTGGGTTTCTAGTCGTATTCAGGCCGTGGTGGCCCAGTAGGCGGCATTTTTTTAATATTTTTGCAGTTTTTTTGTTTTGTTTTTTGCATTATTTATTTTTTTTCTTTTTTGCTTTATTTTTTTTAATTCTTTTTTCTGTTAGGTCACAAAAATTATAAACTTTCTGTTAGTGCTATTAAAGTTTCTAACAAAAAAATTCTTTATGAAAATTCTTTTTGCTATTAATGTTTTGAACAAAAAATACTTTGATAATTTTAGTTGCATAAATTTTATGTAATTTTAGTTTCAAAAATATTTTAATTGATTATTTTTAGTTCATTCTTTTTGCTATTATTTTTGATTATTTTATATAATTATCGAAAACTGGATGCACTTCGTGTACAAAATGGACAATCTCTTTCGAAGTATCAGGGTTTCGGACGAAAACTCATCTGTTACAAAGGGATTTCAATTTTTTGAACTTATTTGAACTCCAGACTTTTTGTGTGTTCAAAATGCACCATTCAAAGCCACATCATCAATTTTCAACCCTTTCTGACTTCATTTGGTATTTTTCATGCATTTACTGATTTTTTTGAGCTAAATGACCCTGAAATTGAAAAGCACTACAAATGAACTCTGAAAATGTTGAAACTTGGCATGGTATCATCATTTCACCCACATAGCATGTGCTAAAAAGTTGAGAGGGTTACGGCAAAAACTGGATGCACTTCGTGTACAAGATGGACAATCTCTTTCGAAGTATGAGGGTTTCGGACGAAAACTCATCTGTTACAAAGGGATTTCATTTTTTTGAACTTATTTGAACTCCAGACTTTTTTATGTGTTCAAAATGCACCATTCAAAGCCACATCATCAATTTTCAACCCTTTCTGACTTCATTTGGTATTTTGCATGCATTTACTGATTTTTTGAGCTAAATGACCCTGAAATTGAAAAGCACTACAAATGAACTCTGAAAAGGTTGAAACTTGGCATGGTATCATCATTTCACCCACATAGCATGTGCTAAAAAGTTGAGAGGGTTACGGCAAAAACTGGATGCACTTCGTGTACAAAATGGACAATCTCTTTCGAAGTATCAGGGTTTCGGACGAAAACTCATCTGTTACAAAGGGATTTCATTTTTTTGAACTTATTTGAACTCCAGACTTTTTGTGTGTTCAAAATGCACCATTCAAAGCCACATCATCAATTTTCAACCCTTTCTGACTTCATTTGGTATTTTGCATGCATTTACTGATTTTTTGAGCTAAATGACCCTGAAATTGAAAAGCACTACAAATGAACTCATCTGTTACAAAAGGCATTTCATTTCTTCACATGTAACTGCAATGATATAGTTGTGGAGAGAAAGTCTTCACTTTTTCTTCGCTTGTGTCCTTTGCTTATTGCGCCGTAACCATGGATAATCTTCATCGTTTAACAGGGTGCTTGGGTCAGCCTTGACTTTGAAGGGAGGAATTTCATGAAACTTTTCATAATCTTCGGACATGTCTGTCTTGCCCTCTAATCCCACGATGTCTCTTTTTCCTGAAAGAACTGTGTGGCGCTTTGGCTCATCGTATGATGTATTCGCTTCCTTATCTTTTCTTTTTCTTGGTTTGGTAGACATGTCCTTCACATAGAAAACTTGCGCCACATCATTGGCTAGGACGAATGGTTCGTCTGTGTACCCAAGATTGTTCAGATCCACTGTTGTCATTCCGTACTGTGGGTCTTCCTGTACCCCGCCTCCTGACAGATTGACCCATTTGCACTGAAACAAAGGGACCTTGAAATCATGTCCATAGTCAAGTTCCCATATGTACACTATGTAACCATAATATGTGTCCTTTCCCCTGTTGGTTGCTGCATCAAAGCGGACACCACTGTTTTGGTTGGTGCTCTTTTGATCTTGGGCAATCGTGTAAAATGTATTCCCATTTATCTCATACCCTTGGTAAGTCAAGACAGTCGAAGATGGTGTCCTGGCCAACGAGTACAGCTCATCTCCAACAATGTTGTTACCCATGAGATGTGTTTGCAACCAACTGCCGAAAGTCCTGATGTGTTCACATGTAATCCAGTCGTCACACTGCTCCGGGTGTTTGGAGCGCAGAAAATTCTTGTGTTCATTGACATACGGGGTCACCAAGGTAGAATTCTGTAGAACTGTGTAGTGTGCTTGAGCCCAAGAATGCCCGTCCCTACATATTATTGCATCCGCTCCTAGCGTGCCTTTTCCAGTCAGTCTCCCCTCATACCGCGATTGAGGGAGACCAATCGGCTTAAGGTCAGGAATAAAGTCAACACAAAACCCAATGACCTCCTCTGTTTGATGGCCCATGGAGATGCTTCCTTCTGGCCTAGCACGGCTACGAACATATTTCTTTAAGACTCCCATGAACCTCTCAAAGGGGAACATATTGTGTAGAAATACAGGACCCAGAATAGCAATCTCGTCGACTAGATGAACTAGGACGTGCGGCATGATATTGAAGAAGGACGGTGGGAACACCAGCTCGAAACTAACAATACATTGCACCAAATCACTCCTTAACCTTAGCAGGATTTCTGGATCGATCACCTTCTGAGAAATTGCATTGAGGAATGCACATAGCTTCACAATGGCTAATCGAACGTTTTCCGGTAGAAGCCCCCTCAATGCAACCGGAAGCAGTTGCGTCATAATCACGTGGCAGTCATGAGACTTTAGGTTCTGGAACTTTTTCTTTGCCATATTTATTATTCCCTTTATATTCGACGAGAAGCCAGACGGGACCTTCATACTGAGCAGGCATTCAAAGAAGATTTCCTTCTCTTCTTTGGTAAGAGCGTAGCTGGCAGGACCTTCATACTGCTTTGGATGCATGCCGTCTTTTTCGTGCACACGTTGCTGGTCCTCCCGTGCCTCCGGTGTATCTTTTGTCTTCCCATACACGCCCAAGAAGCCTAGCAGGTTCACGCAAAGATTCTTCGTCACGTGCATCACGTCGATTGCAGAGCGGACTTCTAGGTCTTTCCAATAGGGTAGGTCCCAAAATATAGATTTCTTCTTCCACATGGGTGCGCGTCCCGCATCGTCAGTCGGAACAGATAGTCCGCCAGGACCCTTTCCAAAGATTACTTGTAAATCATTGACCATATCAAGTATGTGATCACCAGTACAGAGGGCAGGCTTCTTCCGGTGATCTGCCTCACCATTGAAATGCTTTCCTTTCTTTCGACATTGATGGTTGGTCGGAAGAAATCGACGATGCCCCAGGTACACATTCTTCCTGCATTTGTCCAAATATATACTGTCGGTGTCATCTAAACAGTGTGTGCATGCGTGGTATCCCTTGTTTGTCTGTCCTGAAAGGTTACTGAGAGCAGGCCAATCATTGATGGTTACAAACAGCAACGCATGTAGGTCAAATTCCTCCTGTTCGTTCTCATCCCACACACGTACACCTCTTCCATTCCATAGCTGTAAAAGTTCATCAACTAATGGCCTTAGGTACACATCAATGTCATTGCCGGGTTGCTTAGGGCCTTGGATGAGCACTGGCATCATAATGAACTTCCGCTTCATGCACAACCAAGGAGGAAGGTTATACATACATAGAGTCACAGGCCATGTGCCATGCTTGCTGCTCTGATCCCCAAAAGGATTAACGCCATCTGCACTTAAACCAAACCATACGTTCCTTGGGTCATCTGTAAAGTTGCTCCACTTTCTCTCGATCTTTCTCCACTGCGACCCGTCAGCGGGTGCTCTCAACTTCCCGTCTTTCTTACGGTCTTTTTTGTGCCATTGCATCAACTCGGCATGCTTTTTGTTTCTGAACAGACGTTTCAACCGTGGTATTATAGGAGCATACCACATCACCTTGCCAGGAACCCTCTTCCCGATGCTCTGGCCCTCAACATCACCAGGGTCATCTCTTCTAATCTTATACCGCAATGCACCGCATACCGGGCATGCGTTCAAATCCTCGTACGCACCGTGGTAGAGGATGCAGTCATTAGGGCATGCATGTATCTTCTGCACCTCCAATCCTAGAGGGCATAGAACCTTCTTTGCTTCGTACGTACTGCCGGGCAATTCGTTATCCTTTGGAAGCTTCTTCTTCATTATTTTAAGTAGCGAACTAAATCCCTTGTCAGATACACCATTGTCTGCCTTCCATTGCAGCAATTCCAGTGTGGTACCGAGCTTTCTGTTGTCATCTTCGCAATTTGGGTACAACCCTTTTTTGTGATCCTCTAACATGCGATCGAACTTCAACTTCTCCCTTTCACTTTCGCATTCTCTCTGTGCATCAACAATGACCCGGCGAAGATCATCATCGGGCACATCGTCTGGTTCCTCTTGATCTTCAGCTTCCCCCATTGCAGCATCACCGTATTCAGGGGGCGGGCAGTTGTCATCATCCTCTTCTTCTTCGTTGTCTTCCATCATAACCCCTCTTTCTCCGTGCTTGGTCCAAACATTATAGCGTGGCATAAAACCCTTCTCAAGCAGGTGGAAGTGAAGGGTTTTAGAGTTGGAGAAAGCCTTCGTATTTTCACAGACAGTACATGGACAATGCATAAAACCATTCTGCTTGTTTGCCTCAGCCGCTTCGAGAAAATTATGCAGGCCCTTAATATACTCGGAGGTGCGTCGGTCACCGTACATCCAGTGCCGGTTCATCTGCGTGCGTTATATAGTTCTCATTATTGAACAACATATAACTCTCTAGAGCATCTAATTAAATCATACAAGTAAGAACTATCTGGAACAACATATAACCAAAACCATCGCACTATATAATAACAAACAATAATAAAAGTAAGAAAGTTACACAAGTATCTATCTAAATCATACAAGTAAGAACTTTTTTCTTTTAGAAAGAAGATAAGAAGAAGAGGCTAACCACGGTGGTGCCGGCGCCGAGATGGGCGCGGGCGATCGACGGCGGTGAGGACGGGGACGGGACAGGACGGACCGCCAAACTAGACAAATCTTGAGGAAAATGGAGCTTGGACAAGGAGCTTCCAGAGGAGAAAGCTTAAGTATGGCTCGGGCATTTCATCGAACACCTCATGTGCATAGGAGGTGACCTAGAGCACCACAAAGCTCTCCCCTCGCCGGCCAGAAAAACAGAGTAGTGTGGAGTGCTCTGCTCGCTGGCGAGGGGGGTATATATAGGCATCTCATTGGTCCCGGTTCGTGGCTGGAACCGGGACTAAAGGACCCCCTTTGGTCCCGGTTCCAGCCACGAACCGGGACCAATGGTTGTGGGCCAGGAGCGAGGCACATTGGTCCCGGTTCGTGTCTGGAACCGGGACTAAAGGGTCCAGACGAACCGGGACCAATGCCCCACGAGGCCCGGCCGGCCCCCTGGCCTCACGAACCGGGACCGTTGCCCCCATTGGTCCCGGTTCGTGACTGAACCGGGACTAATGGGCTGGCCCGGCCTGGACCGAAGCCCTGTTTTCTACTAGTGGTACATGGGTGTGTGCGTGCGGAAAAGCTCCTTTGCGGCCGCGCGTTCCAACGCGCGGTTAGCTTCACGCCCTGTGCGCTGTCGGACAGGGGCAAGGGCCCACCAGATGTGTCTGCACAATCAAAAAATCCCCCCGTGAACTCAACTGGTGGGGCCCCGCGTGTGCTACCATATTTTTCTCCCCCCCCCCTGATACAACCGAGGGGCCCAGGCGTCTTTTTTTCCCTTTTACATTGGGTTGTGATTTAAAAAAGGAAGGTTAGACTTGCATCCAGATCTTGTCGGAAATCGATCGTTCCAACGATCGCGCGCGGAATAGCATCGCCCGCGTGATGACTCACTCTTTGGAACGATTTTTAATCTGATCATAAACTCACAATTCGTCGGATCCCAACAAACACACCGCAAAAGAAGATTACATCGGATAGAACTCCAAGAACATCGAGGAGAACATGGTATTGAAGATCAAAGAGAGAGAAGAAGCCATCTAGCTACTAGCTATGGACCCGTAGGTCTGTGGTAAACTACTCACACATCATCGAAAGGCAGTAAGGTTGATGTAAAAGCCCTCCGTGATTGATTCCCCCTCCGGCAGAGTACCAGAAAAGGCCTCCAGATGGGATCGCGAAAGAACAGAGCCTTGCGGCGGCGTAAAAGTTATTCGGGGTGGCTCTCTGTTGGTTTTCCAATATTTGAAAATTTATACAAGTGGAATTAGGTCAAACGGAGCGACGAGGGCCCCACAAGGCATCAAGGCGCCCCCCAGGGCCATGCCCTGTTGCCTTGTGGAGGCTTCGTGAACCTTCTGGCCTCCTCTCCAAGTCTCCAGGGTCTCTTTTGTCCATAAAAAAATCTCAAAAAGTTTCGTGTCATTTGGACTTCGTTTGGTATTGATTTCCTGAAAAACGAAAAACAAGCAGAAAACAGCAACTGGCACTGGGCACTAGGTTAATAGGTTAGCCCCAAAAAATGATATATAATTGCATATAAAAACATCAAAGATTGATACTATAATAGTATGAAACAATCAAAAATTATAGATACGTTGGAGACGTATCACCCACGTCCCCCATGACCGCTGCCACACGCACGACCTCTGTGGCGGCAGTGGCACGGGGAGCTCAGGGAAGCCGGACAGCCCGCCGCGGGAGGCGGATGAGGCGGTGCTCGAGGAAGCGTCGCGGCGGCGGCGGGAGGAAGATGGGACGGCGCTGCGCTCGTGGCGGCGCGGATCCGTGCTGCGGATGGGCGGCGGGGAGCGCCATCCACTGGATCCGGCCATGGCGGCATGGGTGTGGGTGCAACAACAGTGCAGGGGTCACCGGCGAGGTTGGGGCGGCGAGGGATTGGATGAGGAAGGAGACAGAGAGGCGTGCCGTGTTTTACTCCGCTGCCGAGCGGAGGAGTAAGTCTAGGTGCTTGGGGATGCGTGTAGTAAAATATTTACTCCAGCTATAGTATTTAGGCTTTTGGCTATGTCCCGGTTAGAGGAGTTAAACCGGATTTGATTTTAGGGGATCAGCTAGAGATGCTCTTACGGATATCTTCTAATTAATCTCCTCTCCCCCTTGAATCTCAGCCAGGGTGGGTCTATCCAATCAAAGTATCCCAAATGAGCCTCTCAGTTAAACCCGTAATCTGCCCCCGGTACATGTAGCATTGCCCCTCATCGGCCACCCGATGGGGGCAGTAAAGCTACACGCATGGGCAATTTACGGGATTTTACAGAGTGTTTCAATTTGGCATATTGTGATTGGGTGTTGGTTGGGGGAACCGGCCCACCTGCCTGAAATTAAGGAGGGAGGTGGGGCAAGTTTAACAAGCAGGAAGGAGCCCGTAATCCCTTGTAAAACCCAGTGTGTTTACCATTTTTGCCCGATGGGGGGATCTTTTTCCATTATAAATCGGGTTGGTTACTCTCCGAAGGCCTATCTAACGCTTGGATGCATAGTTCACAATACTGCTTTAGCTATGGTGCTTCAGCGGATCTGGTTTGTGGGGTTGCTTGTTTTTCTTATTGTCGGCGGTGCTTCAGCGACGACGGTGGTCGGCAACGAGCGAAGATGACGATGGATGCAAGGGTCTCTTAGAACTGAGTTTTTACTTTGTTTCTTTGGAGGTCTTTTGTGCAATTGTATGGGGATACCTGTGTTCCTGAGTCCGTAAATTTTGCACGTAACGTGCTGTGTACGCTAGTTGCAATAAACACGTAGTTTTTTTTTTGAGACGCAATAAACACGTAGTTATTATTTCCTAAAAAAAGGGGTACACACTGGTCCGACGAAAAAGCCAGGATCCGACGTCCGGCAAAAATAAACGCCGGATTCTTTCAGAAACCAAAACGGACAGGAATACGTATGTGGTTCTTATTCGTTCAAGACCCAACAAAACCACGACCTGCCTGGGGTAGCGTACGTAGGAGTACTATATGAGGCGGTGATCAGTCTTTTGGCGGCGAGACAAGTTTCCCCAGCCCAGACCCGGAGTAGATTCGTCGACATGTCGTCCGCCAGCGATCCATCGATGTCCGCCTCCACCATCGTCGCGGACACGGCGAGCGGCTGCCACATCCTAAGAATCGACGGCTACTCGCACACCAAGGGCACCCCCACCGGCGAGGCCATCAAATCCGGCCAGTTCACCGTGGGCGGCCATCGCTGGTGCATCAATTATTACCCCAACGGCGACACCACGGACGCCGCAGATCACGTGTCCCTTTATCTTGCACTCGACGAGAAGGTCGTCAAGACTGTCAAGTTTCAGGCCCAGATTCGTTTCGCCAGCCTGGTTACCAGGAAACGGCCGTTCACACCGGCAGATCCTGTCAAGAGTCTGACAACAGGCAACATGTGGGAGTATCGAAAGTTTGCGAAAAGGGAAGAGCTGGAGAGATCGGAGTACCTCAACAACGATGCTTTCATAGTCAGATGCGACGTGGTCGTCATCAAGGAGATCCGCACCGAGGATACGGCCACCGTCGGTAACCAGTTTGTCACCGTGCCACAATCCGACCTGATCCGGCACCTCGGTGACCTCCTCAAGAGCGAGAAGGGCACCGACGTGGTGTTTGAGGTCGGCGGCGAGACTTTCCCTGCGCACCGGTGCGTGCTCGCCGCCCGGTCCCCGGTCTTCAGTGCAGAGCTCTTCGGTGCAATGATGGAGGGCGACAGCGGCAGTGGCATTGTGCGTATAGCCGACATGGAGGCGCGAGTTGAAAGATTGATTTAATTAGATTTTCTGTGGGCTAAAACAGGCTCCACTTTATTGCTCAATAATATTTAGAGAAACACAGTTGATATCAGGGGGTGAAGGCGCCAAAGATGCGTCCTTCAGATAAACCTAGCACGTGTTTGGCAAGGCTGTGCGCCTCAAAATTTGAAGATCTTTCTTCAAAAAGAAAAAAAGGCAAGCCTGAAACTCATAAGCAAGGTTTTCATTTTTAGTTTCAGAAAAATTTCAGCACCAACCAATATCACTGAAAATAAGTGATTTCGGTTTGTGTTTCGGCCAAAAGTCCGAAATATTCAGCTAAAGTAATTAAATATTTGATTTTTTTCAAAAATTATTTATGAAAAATATATGAATTCATGTGTAGTACCGAAATTGCTGAAATATTTTGGCCAAATGGTAAAAAATTTAGTGACTGCTGAAATTAATGAAATTCAGTGAATTTCATCGAAATCTCACTGAAAGTGAAAACCATGCTTAGAAGACATATTCTTGATTTCAAGAATGATGTGACCATGCTTTCCACCAGTTCCCTCCTCGATGTTCGTAATCAGTTCTTTGCAATCCGAGGCGATGACGATAGGAGTTTGCAAGAGATCCGTCGCCAAGGACATGGATTCTCGACATGCTAACGCCTAAGGGAAGCAGGATTTGTGACTCCGATGAGTACAAGGGCTGAAGCTCCAAGATATGTTCCGTTGATGTCTCTACAAACACCTGTGATCAAGCCCACGTTTGATGTTCTGGAAACAACTCCATCCACCTTTAGTTTTGGAATACCCGCTGGAGGAGGAATCCATCAAGGAGCAGCGGCATGATGGATACTTGCCTGATGCGGGACGGATGGAGTTTTGCCATGATGAATACAACTCTCCTACCTCCTCCCCCTCCAAAAAAAAGCTAGGGTTCCTGCCTCCCGCCGGCGCTGCCGCAGGTCCGCCTCGTCTCCGGTGGCCCTAGGGCCATGGGGGCGCGGTGGATCCTGGCAAGGGCCGGCGGGAGGGCTCCGATTTTAGTCGTTCCTTTCCGTTTTGTTAGGGTTTGTGTCCTGCTCAGGAAGACGAGACGGCGGCGGCTCCCTGAAGATAGAATAAAGGTCTCCCCGCCTAGCCCCCGTTCCGGCGGTGCGTCTAGCATCGTTGGTGGGCGTGTGGAAGTGTGTCTCCGGCGGATCTATCTTTGGTGAATTTGCTCGGATCTCGTCGTTGTTCTTCTACGTTCGTGTGTCTTTGGATTGGATCCTTCCGATCTACGTTATTCTTCATCGGTGGCGATTGCTGTTCTGGTGCGCTGGTCGTATGGGGCCTTAGCACGACGACTTCCCGACTGTCTACTACAACAAGTTGTGCCCGACTCCGGCGATGGAGGGGCGATGACGGCGGCGCGCCTTCGGCTCGCTTCAGTACTTGTAGTCGTCGCTAGGTGGTCTATGAATCTGGATGTAATTTTTATTATTTCTGGTGTTCGTTGTACTGCCATGATTGAAGATGAATAGATCGGAAGTTTTCGCACAAAAAAATCTCACCGAGGAAACGCTCCACAAACCCGTGTATGCTGTTGGGGCTCTGGAAGTCGTGTTCATGAATTAATTTCGGTCACCCCGTCCCGTCCAGCAAGGACAACACACGCCCGTTCGTAGCCGCACACAGATGGCGCAGACTCCGACGAAGACGAATGTGTTGAAATATAGGGTGAGCCTAGGGCCCATCTAACAATTTCAGAAAAATCTTTAAGGGCCCATGTGGGATATATGACATTGGATGTGGTGGGAAGTTTAGTCTCATACCGCTGGTGGAGAAGGAGTTGGACCTGTTTATAAGGGATTCTCTTCCACATGCTATTGTAGATTGGAAAGAGAAGTGGTTCTCGCGCGCTCCTCCTCTGCCGCGGGTTGCGGGAATGAGCCGAGCCGAGCTCACACCTATGCCTCCACGCCCATTGTCATTCCTTTGCTGCTGCTGCCACCGCCGATGATCCCATCCCGTTCACCGCGTACACGGTTGACGGGAGAGCAGGCCTTCGAAACCCCGCCTCTCCGTCTCCTGTACGGGAGAGGGGCGATTAGGTTTTGGGGGAGCGTCTCGCCGCCGTTCGTCCACGTCCATTGCATCGTCTTCGTTCGCGTCATCCGCATCGTCACCATGTCCACTGACACCAACCATGCCACCGCCGAAAAGAAGGCTACCGAGGACGCTGGCTTCTGCCTGGCCTATTGGAGGGTATAACTCGTTTATCCCGCTCATGTTTATTACTGTTTTAGCCATGCTAGCGTTATACGTAGATGTATCTGCTGTTAGCGTAGCATGTGCTTGCGTGATCAATTATCAACATGTTGTTAATTCTGTCAATGCCATGCTAGTGATTTATTCATGAATTAAATTAATCAAAAAATTGCCTATTTACTCAGCAGAATGTGTGTAATGCTGAGGCGTCCAGGTCGGCGACCGGGACAGCAGAGGGAGACGACAAAGGGAGGATAGACAATGGAAATTCATAAAAAGAATCTGTTGTATGAATTCGCTAAACTCTACGAGTAACTTGGAGGCTCGAAATGTTCCTGCAATCTGCTTTATTTATACTAGCACATATGCCCGTACGTAGCAACGGGAGTAAACGCCATTCTCTGTGTCCTCCTCGTGCGGTATGGGTGCCAGCGGGTCGAGGCTGGCTTCTGCCCTATGGCACAGGCTTTAGCGGATACCATGCAGCAAGAGCCCAGCTAATGCGTGTAGCCCTGGCCGCCATCCTTTACTCAATCATGTCCTCGACGGGTCGTGGATGCCGTCGAGGCATCACTGATGTGCCACGCTCCTTTTTGTTAGAGGATATGCCGGATTTGCCGGCAGGAAATAAGCACCCGATTCTCGGAACGGCAAACATCCTAAAAAAAATAAGGCGAAGGCGAGGAAATTGTATTTGTAGTGCAGATCTCTCTGAAAAGTAGTAGGAAGCGGCTCCCACTCGTGGCCAGAGATAGCGTTGAGAATGATGGTGCCAAGGTCAGCCTAGTTGGCTTCCGGTGTGGCTCCTCCGCGCTCGCCATCCTACGGCCTTGGCTCCGCAACGGACGTCAAAAATAAAATAACATTTTTAGAGTTTGAACGTACTTGAATTTAAATTGACTTTGTATTTTCAAAGGGAAGTATTAACTATGTGTAATATGTAAATATTTTATTTGGGTCTTTAATGATTCATATAAGCCTACTGAAAATTTAGTAGGCTTTTGAATAAAGTTTGGGTGTTCAAACAATCAAAAAGTTTTTTGAATTATAAAGAAAATAGAAAATATTAACTATGTGTAATATGTAAATATTTTATTTAAATCTTTAATGGTCCATATAAGCCTACTGAAAATTTAAAAGGCTTTCAAATAAAGTTTGGACGTTCAAACAATCCAAAAGTTTTCTGAATTATGAAGAAAATAGAGAAGGAAAGAAAGCTGGCTTTTGTTCGGCCTTTGCCCAGCCTTGACCATTTTAGTAGCAGCTAGCCAAGTAGTTGTTGACACCAGATTTTGGCATGGTAAAAAACATAATTAAAAAGGCCTCAAATGGAAAAGTGCTCAAGGTGAGAAAGTTCCGTATCATCGAAAGGAGAAACTTTAATATTTGGGCCATAGCCATCCGATCTCATCTCTAAGGCCGAAGTTGTGTTCGAAGTACTGGGATGTTTTATCCAGAACATTATTCGGCTAATTACGCCCCCAAGACGGCCTTATATGAGAAAAGTTTCTACACGGATTGTCTTCGTCTCGTCGAATCGGTCGATTTTGATATAAAAATCGTCTCAATCCGAGATCGTATGCAAAAGTTACGGCCATTGCAAGATTGGTGCTACAGCAGAGAGCGGTACTACCGTGCCAATAAGCGGTACTACCGCTCCTACTACCGCGCCTACTACCGCTTGGGAAAGTTCTTCTCTGCACGTTTCTGGACCCTCGAGACCCTAAGCAGAAGTAGAGCGGTACTCAGAGCGGTACTACCGTGCCCAGAAGCGGTACTACCGCTTGCCTATAGCCGCGCAGATTCGGGTAGATCGGAAAGTCCGAGTTTGGCTGCGTTTTTTGACCCTTTGGAAGGAAATCTGGGTCCGTGTCCTGTACGGGAAGTCCAACCCCCTCTTAAATAGAAGAGGTGATGGCCGATTGAAACACACAATCGAACAAACACATCTACATCTTTTTACCCTACTTTTATCCCTCTCCCTTGTATCTTTCTTCTCGTTCTTCGTTCGTTCTTCTTGTTGCAGGACGGCGAACCTCGAGGCCCTAGGGGCGAGAGAATCGACCTAGGGCAGCCCATCGTCCATCCGTGACTCCTGACGGGTTCCATCCCGGAGAAGCGGTGCGTCGGGTTTCAAAAGCGCCCGCCGGATTGCTTGCGTACCGCGCTTTCGGACAGGCCCCGGCGTCGAGGGTACGCGTGACGCATTCGTGTGCGAACAGTAGTACAGTAGAGGCCATGCCATGAACGGCTGTAAAAGTGTAAATGCGTGGCCAGCGCTGCCTCTTTTTCTTCCTCACGCAGTTGCGTGGCAAGCGCATCGTGCCGCCCGCGCACAACTCTCATGGCCGTCCGTCTATTTTCGTCCATGAAAATCACGTATCTGCGCTCCCCTCCACTACTGTCTGTGCATGTGCTGCGCCGTATAAGCGACGAATCCCGTCGTTGTCCATGTGTGCTCAGCCGTCAGCCGCCAGCCTCCATCGTTCGTATCTGCGCTCCTCCCATCTATTGCCGTTCATGGCTCCTCCTCTGCTGTTGTCCCGTCTGTGTGCTCAGACGTCCGTTCTTAGTTAGCTTCTCTTTCTGTCCCATCTCTGTCACCTCACCGTCTGTTTTGACTGCCGCTCCTCCATCTTCCTCCTCCTGCTTCACAGCTCAGCGGGCTCTTCTTCCGGCTCCTCCCCTCCCTCTCGGATGCCTTCCTCCTTCCATTCTCCTCCTCAGCAGCACCTCACACCCAGCGGCATCTTCTTCCACCTCGGTTGGGTCATCATCCATCCATTTTCCTCTTCTTCCTCTTCTGGACCTCAGATGGCTCCAAGTTTCAATTCCTTTTTGGTCATATTTTCGTTCCCCATAGGGATTAACGGACCCACTCCTCACCCTTGCGATTGATCCCAAGCGGCTTATTGATTTCAACTCGCAGCCCTATTTAAATTGGTTTGTTTGGGTGTCAGGGAGCAAGGTGGTATTATGTAATAGTTGAACGAGCCTTCCCTTTTGAGTTCGATCCCTCTGTCAACAGCTATTTTTGCCTCCTCTGGGCCGCCTGCACTGGGCGATGGATGGGCTGAGGCCCATGCTAGCCGGTTGGGGCGTGACGTGCTTCGTCGGGACGGCCGAATCTTTCCCTACTCGAACGATGGAACGACGGACAAAAAAGCGAATCGTTTTTTTTTCTTCACTTATTGGTGGCATGGTGGGTAATTATTGATAACTTCGAGGGTAATTTAAATGACGGGTATGCGGGCAGAAGCACTCCGTGCTTTATTATTTACTAGCAAAAGAGCCCGTGCGTTGCAACGGGAGAGAAAATAACACACGCTCTTAACCGAATAACCATGACTCAAGACCCTAATAGGTCCACGTCCTTTATTTTCACATGGCATCACATTTGTGTTGCCGACAGTGGCCTCAGTGCTCACATAACGAAAACGCGTTTGAATGTGGTCAGTCCTAAGGCATCTCTATCTCGCGCGCGCGCACGCACACTCGCTTGGAATAAGAAGAGAAATATGTTGTTTTTCCCCGCGAGGTTTTTCAGAGTTGTGCATGCGTGGTTATCGATGTTTTCTTTCCTCTCAATCTGGTTTTAATGGGTGTTTATTTGCAATTCGGATCACCGCCGGTACGAAAGAACAATGGACCGTGCACTATAGATTAAGTGTGCACCAAAAATAATATTTTAAAAATATTTAACAGTTAAAAATAACATCATATTTAGATTCTACACATTTTTCTAATCAAATTTCATATATAACATGTTAAAATCGGAGTTACGGTTTAAAAGATATGGATAATTTTGTTTTAGATAAACTGCGGATTGATTAACCGAAAAGTCAGGGGGTTTTCTGTTAAAACAAAAAAAACGATTCGGCTGACTTAAATATGGACGGCGGGTTGATTACCTGAAATGTCAGGGGGTTTCCTGAGAAAATGCAAAATAACGGTTCGGCCGCGACTTAAACGTGTACTGCGGGTTCAATAAACAAAAAACATAAGGACTTTTCGCAAAAAGGGGCGACGACGGTGAGCCGACAGAAACACTCCGTGCTTTATTATTAGGTAAAGATAGTACGATAGATTGGAATAAGCGAAATAAACACCAAAAAATGAAGATACCAGATATACTGAAAGATACATCAAGCAGGTTCTTTGAAAAAAAAAATTGGCTTTGCAATTCAAATCTTAATATTCTTATATTTCTGTGGTGTCAAGGCTATATAGAAGACCTAAACTGTAGAAACTAGTCAGGATAATCTCAGAGTTTTTTAAATGCTGCATAGATTTCGTAGGACATATTATTGGACAATTGACTATGGGCCTCAATGTGGGTAGGCCTAATTGTCATAATAGCCTTTATTTGCATTCATAGTGACCACAACATGAAAGCACCATTTTAAATGCCGAACATTAAGATTCATTTTTTTTTTTGCTAAATCAAATATTCTTATAATGTTCTCATTGCTAGATTTTGCCCAACCTGACTTATCTTCCAACAATGTCTATCCAGAAGACCATCAATCGTGTGTTATTATCCACCGGATTAAGATGGTTGAGCTATTTTTTGAGGTACTCCCTCCGTTCACTGATATAAGACCTTTTAACTATTTCTATATTGACTACATACATACTAAAATGAGTGAACATACATACTAAAATGTGACTAGATATATATGAATCAAGAAAAGGCTAAAATGTCTTATATTAGGGAACAGAGGGAGTAGAAGGAACACTAAAGACCAACTACCATATGTACCTAACATCTCCTAGACTGGCTTCCATCAATGAAACACAAGCAGTGGTGTAGCTCTATAAATTGCATACGTTAGAGTAGTTTTGGAAAGCTAGCAGATAGAAACTACTCCTACTGGGAGTTTTTCTTTTCATTTGGGGTGATGAATCGTGCATGGTATATGCATCGAACGAAACTGAACCTTATGAATAGCTACTACTGGCAATAAGCTTTTTGATGTCTCAGTGCATGTCAGAGTAACTAGATAGGTTTGAGAGGCAATCAGGAATTAAGACACGCCATGATCACACCTCCAGCCTCTCTAACTACGGACATTATTATTTCATCGCCAGTGAAATACATTGTGCTTGTTCTATGCGGTGCATTGCTACTGAAGGGCGCTACAGCAGCGCCCAGCTTCCAACTCGTCTACATGTACCTACGTCAGGAGACCTACCAGCCGACTGCAAGCCCCACGGCGGCCGTGCGTGGCCGATCTCATGGAATATGCAGTAGACACGCAAGGAACCAACTGCGACGAGTGGTCACGTGAGAGCATGCAGGCTCACCTCTGACCTGTCTCGTCTAGTTGCCCAACAAGACTCCGAGTTGGGCTTAGCCTGTGCTTCCTGCGTGCACTATGTATAAGGACCCTATGCCTTTTGTAGTCAATCAGGGGGTTGTAATTTTGCATTGATGAATAGAACAACAGCTAGAGCCGTCACTGATTTTTTTGACATAGGGTTGTATCTTCTATATATCTTTTTTTGTGGGTTGTATCTTCTATCTATGTATTCTATCTACTATATACTAAAAAATACGGGTTTTTGACATCAGGTTGATCCACATACACCAAAAATATATTATCTGTGATCACCACAGAAGTGATGGCTATGAGAGATGGTCTTGCTCTTACTAATTCATTTGGATTCAATCGAGTAAAGGCGGAATCAGACTCCCTGCAGGTTTTTAATTTTCGCACTTACAAACAAGATGGTGGGATTCGGCGATGGCAATCACGTGGAATGCATGGATTATAGTTCTATGATTGGGAAGGTCACTTTTACGCATTGTTATCGTTCATGTAATCAAGCGGTTCATGTGCTAGCAAACTATTGTGCCTGTAATAAATCTTCTTTTAGTTAGTTGGACGAGCCCCCTGACTGTGTGTGGTCAGTAAGCTCGTAGACGATGTAAATGTGTTTTGATATAAAGCTAGCCAATATGACCTTCCCTAAAAAAAATGCGGTTTTTTTTGAGACATCACGTTGACCCACATGGGCCAAAAGTATATTGTCCGTCGAATCTAATTATAATGGTTGAGATTAAAATATGAATAAGTTACCTACAATATCAATGACGTACAAGTAACTTCATGTTTGGCACATAAAATTTGAGTCCTAACACGGATACCTACAAAAGCAAGTCACGTCCCTTCAAAAAATATACAAAAGCAAATCAAGTACACATTAAAAAAAAGAGATACAATTCCCTAAAAAAAAAGAGATACAAAAGCAAATCACGTACACATTGAAAAAGTACATGGTTTGGTGGCAAGCGATCGTGATGTGCCTTGGAGGTATTTGTACTGGAATGTTCCACGTCAAAGAAAAAAAATGCATTAGCAAACCTATTCCCTGGCAGCCCCAGCCCGGTATTGCTCTTGGCCCATGTACTCGTCGCTAATTTCACTTTTTTTTTGCCCGCGTGAATAACCAGGGGTTAATGGCCTGTTCTGTTTGGGACCCTTCTCTCTAAATCTCTACTACTAATAAAAGATCAAACAAGAACTTCTCTAAACACACCCCACAAAATGTACACGGACCCATTATCACCATAGGATTAGACCCACTAAACCTAATCTAACGGTTTGCGTTAATCTAATCCATACTCTGTGTGCACTTAGTAAATTGCATTGACTGACCGTACTCCACCTTAGAAGAAAATTACCCACCGTGCCACCCTTAAGTGAAAAGTAACGATTCGACAGTAAGTCGTTATTTCTTTTCGTACCGCCTGGGCCGCGTCGCTGCGCTGTTAGGCCTGCTCCGTCCCTTACATCCTTCCCGATTCCATAGCGTCCCAACCCTAGCCGGTTGCGCCTCCGCAGAAAAGGCGTCGGTGGCAGAGAGGATAGGTCGAACCCTGCCGAAGAGAAAAGCAGCCGCAACACCCCAAAGGGCACCTCGGCGTGGCGAGCGCGCACGCAGCCGCAAGTCCGCCCCCGCCACCAATCCCCTATCTTCCCTGCTTCGAGGCGCACGCCACCCTCACCCGCGCTGCCGCTGGATCATGGATGGCGGGGCCGGCGAAAGGGCCAAGACCTGCGACTGATTTGGCGGCGCATCAGCAGCAGGCGATGGCGGATATCCTGTACGTGCCGGTGGATCTACATAAGATGTCGGCGCAGGGCTGGCACTGCAGCCAGGTGACGTTGCTACCGCCGCCGAGCACCATGTAGAGCTGCCGCGCGAGCCGGCCCACACCGACGCGCGAGAAGTACTCGCCGCTGCCCTGCCCGACGCCGGACACAACGGCCCCTGTATCTCTGTTGCCGACGCCTCGAAGATCGGCGTGGTGTTGGCCGGCTTTAGGTCGGCGCGGGAGATCCCGGCGGCGGCCCGGGCCGAGTCGCGGTGTAGGCGGGCGAGCCCGTGGGACCTGTAGCTCTGGTGCCGGCCCTGCTCCTCCACGAGGAAGTCCCTGGAGTGGAGCCGCAGGGTGAGCCCGCTCTGGTGAAGGAGTGGATCGCTGGAGAACAACCTGCTCTGTTCTTCAATCGCGTTCTGGTGAAGGAGTCGATCGCCGGTGAACGACGTGCTCAATCTTGTACGTAATTCTGAAGTTTGCTTTTCTCCTGCTATCTTCCCCATGAATCGCTCACTGGAATTGATGGAACTAGGAACATCAGATTGCTTTCAACTTGATCAACCTCTGCCCTTTTATTCATGGAAGAAGCAACCGGTGAGGACGACCTGCTCTCCTTTTCAATCTGGTGCCTAAGTCTGACGTTTCCCTTTCTCATGCCATGTTCCCATGAATAGCTCACTAGAACTGACAGAATTTTGATCATAAGACTGCTTTCAACTTGATCAAACATTCCCTTTTATAAAAAGAAGAATCAGCCGGGGTTGTATTTTGTCTATTGAGATGGAAGAAGAGGCTAACACATCGTACCATGGTTCCAATGCGTAAGTAGTATAGCACCACTTTGTAATTTCATTCTGTACACTAGATGGATTTAGCTGTCCCAAGTATTCATACTTCTTGCTTATTTTCATGAGGTCTCACAAATTTTAGTAAGAATCACATTTACTTTTCTCTTATCCTGAAATATGGCACTTGCACAAGTTTTTTTTGCTCATGATTACTTTTCAATTGCAGAGCTATATTGTCCGGTTTGGTACCTCATGTTGGCATGGAATTTAAAAATTCGGATGAAGCTTGGGCATTTTGGCTTAGCTCTGGTGGTCAAAAGGGCTTTGAGGTCCGAAAAAGGTATACGAACAAAAGGTCCGCCGATGGCAAGGTTACGTCATGTCGATTTGTTTGTGCAAGGAAATGGAATGCTTAATCTCTTTTCCCAAACTAAATTCAGTTATCAAGTCTGAAAATGTACAAGTAGCAAGGGCTACATGGGCTAATTCAGTTAACAAGTCTGAAAACTAAATTCAGTTATTAGCTAATCGGCCTGCAGCGGTACGACAACGACGGCGTGGCGCGGCCGACCACCACCATGGAGATGGGTGTGCAGGTCGTCGACGTGGGGTTGCTGGAGCGTACGCCGAGGTGTCCATCACGGGCGACGACTCGAGGAGGCCAACGAATAGGACGCCCTTAGACCGGCATGGCGGGCGGAGGCCATGTAGCACGCGCTGCTCTGGTTGCCCTGTATCCTGGACGCCGCCGACCACGGGGGCTCCGGCTGCACGTGTTGCCTGTATCCCGGCCGCCTCCGACCAGGGGGGCTCCCGCGACGTGTTGCTCTGTATCCCGGCCGTCACCGACAGCGAGGGCTCCCTCTGCACGTGTTGCTTTGTATCCCAGCCGCCGACCACTCGGGCTCCCGCCGCACGTGTTGCTTTGTATCCCGGCCGCCGCCGACCACTCGGGATCCCGTTGCACGTGTTTCTCTGCGCCCACCGCTCCTTTGGCGAGCTAATGGCGATGGCAAGGACGCGCCGAGAGCTCGTTCGACCACAGCGGAGAACGGGATTTTTTTAGGGGGAGAACGGGAATTCTAGGGGAACGAGGATATAGCCTTTTTATTCTTTTCTGTGTTGATTGTGGGCTGCTTATGGGCCGAGGCGTCGTTGGTTTTCGTTGCGAGTGAATGCTTCTGTCGTCCGACGGCTTACGAACGGGGGATATGCACATCACGTCCCTCTGTAGTAGCCTGAGCTACGTTAGAGGATCTCAATCCATGTAGATAGGTGAGAGAGCTTTGAGATTGTTGTACGACTGTATAGATTGGTCCATTCAGCCAAAAAAATGGACTTCTAGAGTGTTGTATATATGCAAAAACTTTTGAAGGTGCGTGTCATCAACTTATGGATTCCTTTTTTATTGCATCTCTTGTCCATTTTTCTTGGTCATATAAATCTTAAGGGCAGTCTATTTGCGAAGCAATTAGCTTCCATAAATTAATAATTTGATCCTTTATCGCAGTACTATCAACTTATATTTTCTTGAAATTATAAGTTTTATTATCCTTCCATGTAGTAATAAACCGGTAACTATAGCATATTTAAACTCGAGATGATAATGATTACTGAAATTAGGAGGTCATCATGGTTTGGATATTTTCATTGTTTTTTTTTTCTGTTTCATACACATGAAGGAGCATCGTGGTCATGTTAGCTACTATTGGATTTTGTTGTTTCTCTCTAAGAGCTATTCGACTTATAATCCCAATGTTTTGTTGTTATTTTCCAAACTATTAAAAACTGGGCATGCGCTTGGCCAGGACCTTCAGATTATTAGTAAGCGTGGTTCCACCTTTAGTGGTTTGTGCATCTGATTTGTCCGTTAGTGAGTTCTGTGACTGGTTTCACGTGTACCTAACATTGCTTGGTACAACCGCAGGGGCGAGGATGTCTTATTGATGCAACTTGATTGTTTGTTACGGTATGAACTAGCAATGTTTTGTTTCTTAGATGTGCAAACTTGTATCTCAGAACTTTGATGAATTATGTCATTTGATCAGCTTATGTGGAAACTACTAATTTCCGTTGCCTCTATATACATACTTACATATCTTTTTTCCCGGTGCTTATTGGCAGTGGCCCATTCGTAGGTACCAACTAGAAGAAAATAAGATTGAAGATATATTTTTCTTTGGTTGGAAATATTATACCTCAAATTTAGTTCAATTTAGATCCAATGATTACTCTAAGCTATGAATAACACGTGAATTATGTCAGTTATGCAGTTTAAGAGGTCATGGCTGTGATATATGACAAACAATTATGTCTGCATTACATGATGAACATCTATTTGGTACCATGGTTGCCCGCGAGTTGTTGGTGATGGCGTTGGTTGCCAACATGCACTACCGGAGGAGGGGGGGCACAATTTAATTTTCTTGATGGACTGATTTTGTATCAATTAGTTAACGATATTTGGTAGTTGTTACACAACGGATGTGGGCATGTATTCAGAAAGCATGATATTTTTAAGTCATTTTAAGGACTTAGGAATTATATGCTCCTCGCATGAGATTTCAGCTTCACAAAAAGTAGGTTTACGTTATGATAGAATTACTAGGTTTCATAATGGAATATATTTTAGTCGAGACGTGCGTTACACGTGCAAGCTTACTAGTAAGCCATAAAGGCATTGTTGACGCCGATCCTGAAACAGGACACTGTATCCGTCCTAGGACTGATGAAGACCAGTCTGCGGATAATAATGCGGGAGCTGACCATCCAACTACATCCTCTAAACGTTGCCTAGATCTGGTTAATTTAAAATTCAAATGCATAGAGCCCGATCTGTCTGAACACAACCAAAAGGAGGCAGTCCGTGCGAAAAATTGGATTATCCGCCCTGCCGGACAGGAAATCTGAGCCTTCACGCTCACTCTGCTGCCGACGCCTTCTCGGCCTTACATGCCTCCTTGATGTCGGAGCGCTTGACACATGCCTCCTCCTTCATCGCCAAGATGTCCGCGAAGCTCCCCGTCATCTTAGCCGCCACCCCTTCTCGCTTTGCCTTCTTCTCCCACTTCTTTTCCTGGTACCCTCTTCTAACCTTCTTGTACAGTTGGCTATGGGCCACATGAAAGCACCATTTTAAATGCCTACATTAAGATTCATTTTTTTTGTAAAATTAATTCTTCTTATAATGATTGCATTGCTAGTTTTCACCAACCTGACTTATCTTCCAACAATATCTGGCTAGAAGAACATCAACAATGTGTTAATATCCGACAGATGCACATGGTTCGGGATGTTGAGCTACTTTTCAAGTATCGTAGAAGAAACACTAAAGACCAACTATCAAATCTACCAAACTTCTCCGAGACTGGGCTTCCATCAATGAAACACGAGCAATAGTGTATCTCTATAAATTGCAAACGATGGAATAGTTTGGGAAAGCTAGCAGATAGAAACTACTAGGAAATTTTTCTTTCATTTGGGTGAAGTGTCATGCATGGTATGCATGGAACCAAACTGAACATTATGAATAGCTAGTACTGGGAAAAATCTTTTTGATCTCACCGTGCAGGTCAGAGTAAGTAGCTAGGTTTTAGAAGCGATCAGGAGTTAAGACATGCTATGGTCACGGCTGGAGCCTCTCTAACTACTGACACTATTATTTCATCTTCGGTGAAATACATTGTGCTCGCGTTACGCAGCGTATTGCTACTGAAGCGTGCTACTCTGGGCCACAGTGGGCCATGTTTCTCATCGGCTACATGTACAGGTCGGGTTCTAGGCAGTAGAGAGAACCTACGAGCCGACTATATGATCCATGAAGGCCGTGCGATGCACGGAACATGCAGGAGATAAGCAAGAAACCAACTGCGAGGAGTGGTCTCTGGAGAGCATGCAGACTCACCTGTGACCTGTCTCGGGTTGTTCCCAACATGATGCCGAGTTGGATTTATCTCGTGTTGCCTGCGTGCACTATGGATAAGGATGCTACACATCGTGTAGTTAGTCAGGGAGTTAAAGGTTGTTTTCTATCGATGATGAACAGAACAGCAACTCGGGGTATCCGTGCCATCACTGATTTTGGCTTGACATTGATACCTAAGCTAAAATTTCAGTTTCTAGTGGCTTGTTAATTCCTCTTGTTCGCTGTGCGCATATTGTTTATGGATTGACTCCATCTACGAGAGATGGCGATCATTGTGCCACAACAGAATCCCAGTTCTAGATCATATCGCTGAACTTGTACCATGAAAGATTGGGCAACAACAACGTGGCGTCGAGTTCACTGTTTATGCCGCATCAACAAATTGAAGTGTTAGAGCATCTCCAATAGGGCACCAAAAATGGCTGGAGTAATTTCTTTGGGCACCATAACTGTTGTTTTTTTGGCATGAAAAAATGCCATCTCCAACAACTGCTCTATAATAGGACAGCTGCATGGCAACAACATATGCACTTTTCATCTCGAACAAACATACATATTGCATACAAATAATATCAAATACAACTTATATGTCCAAAACAAACACAACAATAATTTAATCAATCCACATCATCAAATTATTACATAGTTCATCAAATCAACAACATAGTTCATCAAATTAAACTCAACAACAAACTTTTTAGCACACAATACAACAAAGTTTGTCACACAAATACAACAAGGATAGAGATGCAACAACGGTTTGATGAACAAGGATAGAGATGCAACAAGGATAGCCATGTCCACAACTCCTCCATGAGATCTTTATGAAGATCATCGTGTGCATCCGCATCTCTAATGTCATGGTACACCTGAAGAAAGTGTTTCATACGCGTGCATCCGCATCTCTAATGTCATGGTACACCTGAAGAAAGCATTTGATTCGGCCTTTCCTTCTAGCCCGCCGCACGGGTAAGCCCATGAGGTCATACAAGGTGTAATCCAAATCTTGCCTATGCTCATTTTCAATGATCATGTTGTGGCAGATCACGCAGGTTGTTATGATGTACTAAAGGATCGCTTGATCCCAAAACCTAGCCGGTCCTCGTACAATAGTAAATTGGGCTTGCAAAATCGAAAATGCCCTCTCCACATCTTTGCTAGCTGCCACTTGAGCATTATGAAAATAAAATTATTTCATACCTTTGGGTTTTACAATTGGCTTCAGGAAAGTAGGCTATCTTGGATAGATCCCATCTGCAAAGGTAGTACCCGAAGTTGTGGGTGCGGCCGTTTGCTTGGAAGGTCATTGGTGGAAGTTCTCCATTCGCTAACTTTGCAAAGAGAGGTGAGCGGTCGAGCACATTGAAATCATTGAAAGATCCGGGCATCCCAAAATATCCATGCCATATCCATGTCTCCTGATCGGCCACAACCTCAAGAATGATGGTGGCCTCCTTCTTCTGTCCTCTGAACTATCCATGCCAAGCTTTAGGACAGCTCTTCCACTTCCAGTGCATGCAATCGATGGAGCCAAGCATACCTGAAAACCTACGGGCTTTGTTCATCTCCAAATGCCTCGCCATGTCCTAAGCATTGGGTGCTCTCGAATACTCTGGATCAAACACTTGGACCACCGCCTTTGCAAATTGTCTGACATAGAAGATCGAAGTCCTCTCTCCCATGGACAAGCTGTCATCAACGAAATCAGTCGGAAAACCATAGGCCATCATGCACAATGCGGTAGTGACCTACTGCTCAGTGCTATGACCAAGCATTCCGGTGCAATTCCTCCTTTGCTGGAAGGACTGGTCATGTTAATTCAAAGAATTGCAAATGTGAAGAACCAAATCCGTTGACATCCTAAACCGGCATCAAATGTACCTCTTTGGATAGTGAGGATTTGGCCCAAAGTAGTTGCACATCAATCGCTCGTGCACCTCTTCCGTTCTCTTCATAAATACTCGCGGCCGTAAACAAAAACGCCATGCTTCGGCCTCTTGTTCTTGTGCATTGTCAAGATCAACGCGAGATCTTCCTCCTCCTCCTCCAAGCCAAACTCCTCATCCGACAAGGAATCATCACAAAAATTGGAGTCACATGAGCTCATCCACAATAGAAACTATCTATGAAGCTCAATCTTCGGTGCATATATGCAAATAAAAGCACGACAATTTTTTTTTACCTTGTAGGAATTCCGTCTAGCACTTTGTGTTCGGTGAGGAGCAAACCGGCCGACGGCTTGTCGGCGGCTAGATGGCAGTCGCGTAG
This sequence comes from Elymus sibiricus, assembly GCA_039707655.1. NCBI lineage: Eukaryota > Viridiplantae > Streptophyta > Magnoliopsida > Poales > Poaceae > Elymus > Elymus sibiricus. Next base: position 35,127,421 of record CM077674.1, read on the forward strand.
AGATGAAGAACGATAGAAATGAAGTCCGTGAGCCGCCGTAGAGTCAATGTGGCTGCAGGAGAGGCTACGCCGCACCGTGGACAGCCAGCCGACACTTTATGGGAAAGACTCTGTCGCGTCAGCCGTGTGCCATCAATCTTTACTTATCTTAGCTGATACCGCTCACTCATCCCAGTGATATATTGTCCGGATTCGTCCGGACCAAATGATCTCCGGAAAGTCAAGGTGGTGCCCCCGTCCTGAACTACCGAGGCCACCAATATAGATGGTTGGTTAGATATCGCGATCAAGGACGGGAGCTGCACACGCAGGGGGCTCGGGCCCACCCAGCAGTCCAGCCAAAACAGGGTCTCGGTACCCCTTCCTACGGTCACTGCCGCTCCTAAGTGGAAGCAAGGTTTAAGCGACTGAATTGCCCGCCAAAATTGGACCCCCTGGACTGAGAGCACATGGCAAACGACTGTCCTCGTAGATATTTGGCCTTTATCAGGTCACAAGCCACAAGCCCCCCTCGGAGAAATTATTGACCAAAAGTACTAATCTTCTTAACTATTGACAGCTAAATATTGGCTGGCATGTATAGATAGGAAGCTCTATAAATTAGAGAACGATGGAGTAGTAATTCGGATGTCCTAGCAGATAGTAACTACTAGGAGATTTTTCCTTTAGGCGATGCATCATGCATGGTACGCATGGAACCACACCGTTTGTTCCCTGCATGCACGTTGGAGCAGCTAGCTAGGCTTGAGAGACAACCAGGAAGTAAGACGCGGGTCTACGAATCTATTTTGTTGTCTCTATGACGCAATGTCTCAGAGGGAACATTCATTCCCCATCATTGTCTGGGCAATCTGTCGTTCAAACTGAGATTGCTGATTAGCTAAATAGGTACGCCGCCGAGGCAATAGAACTTGCGGCAGATGTGGGATTGGTCGGCCCAGCGAGGATGCGGGCAGAGCTGAGCCCTGGGCACCAGTGGCGCGGATTTATCTTACTCCTGTAATGCCTTCCAGCACAATCCATCAATCTATCTTGATAGGCATCTGCACACGACCCGAACTTAGCCCATTAATGCAACGCGCATAGAGTAGAGGGGAGCAACGATGCAGTACCGCTATAGTCTGCCTGTGGGTGTCGATCGATCAAGCGTGTGTCAACCATTGAAGGAGACGGAACAGATAGGAAAAGAGGGTTTGCTAACGCTTTGCTGCCTCGCTGAATGGCGGAGCTGGGGGTCTTCCTGGGAATTCCCCGGAATACCAAAGAATCTCGCGCAAAAAAAATCACTACAGGTATTATACGGTACAGACTTGGCCCACGAGCCCAAACGCTCCACGGCAGCCACGCACGGTACCAGACACGAGCGAGCGGGCGTCTGGGGAATATCCTAAACGGCGCCCTCAGCGCCCGTCATAGGTACAGGGCGCACACCCCCTTGTCCGCGCTGGGCCGGCCCAATACCCCGTTCTGCTATCTGTTTTTTTTCTTCAAAAAAAAACAGGAAAGTGCGCCCGCAGAGAATCGATCCGCTGACCTCTCGCTTCGTCGCACGACGCCCTGACCGCAAGGCCACTTCGCTGGAGCTGATAAGTTGTAGTTTTTTTATATTATCTTCTTTCTCCTTTCTTTTTTCCTTTTTCCTTTTCCCTTTTTTCCTTTTTCATTTTCTGTTTTTCTGTTTTTCTTCCTTATTCGATGAAAGAAATTCATTTTTGTGAACTTTTTTTTTAAAATCAATGAACTTTTTTTCCAAATGGACGAACTGTTTTCATTTTTCGTTGAACTTTTTCCATTTATCAATGAACTTCTTTTAAAATTCGATGAACTTTTATCAAATTCGATGAACTTTTTTTAAATTCGATGAACTTTTTTTTCAAAATCGATGAACTTTTTTCAAATACTATGAACTTTTTCCAAGTTCGATGAACATTTTTCAAATTCGGTGAACTGTTTTCATATTCGATGAACTTTTTTTCAAAATCGATGAACTTTTTTTGAATTCGATGAACTTTTTTTAAAATTCGATGAACTTTTTTCAATTTTTGCGAACTATTTTTCGACCTGCTACAGTACCTCGAGGCGCTACAGTACACCACGAGGCTACATGACCTTTAATGTGCCTCGTATCGCTACAGTACCTGTGACGGGGATCGAGCGGGACGAGATAGCGATCGAGCATGCTTGTCGCGTTGCTGGGCCGGCCCACAGTGAGCTTCGCGCGAGCGCCAACTCGCGAACCGGCGCTAAAGGCGCCGGTTAGGAGCTCCCGACGTCTGGTTAGGCGCCCCGGGAGCGAGCAGCCGACCGCATGAGCACCTCGTCTCCCTGACTCCCTCCCTTGACTCCCAAATTGAATCGATCCCCTTTCCCAAACCTAGCGCTTCTAGGTCCAGCTCCGGCGGCTGGCCTTCTCCTGCCCGCCTCTCCGTCGGTCCCGCCCCTCCCCTCCAGCCGGTAATCTCCCTCCCCTGCCCTCGGCCTCCGGCGTCCGACCCTGTGCTCGACTCCTCTGCGGCTCTGCCAGGCGCCAGGCCGTCAGTCCGCCTCCGGCCTCCCCACCGCGGCGGCAGCCGGCAGCGCCCTCCGGCCACCTTCCTCGGGCCTCCCGGCTCCCCGGCGCAGCGGCGGCGGTAGCGCCATCCAGCAGTCCGGCCTTCATCCATTCTGCATCGATCCACACAGTACTGCATCTATTCTCTCCCTCTGTTTCTAATTTCTAAACAAATCTGAAGATTATTCAGTGATTTGCTTGTAAATTGAAATTGAACTTGATGCATTTGTTGCATATGATAAAAAATGATTGCTACTTACTATGTGATTCATCTATGGATATTGAAATTATTTGTCCAATGTACATCCGTCCATGCCACTGATTCTGATTTCTACTTTGTTTATGTGATTGTGATGTAGATGAAGAAGAAGGATGTTAGCATATTTGAAATGTGGGACAAATCTTCAAAGGCAAGGAAAATAACTTCTACATCCACACCAATTCCTCTTTCGGTTGAGGTTGAGAGCAATCTACAGCTAGCACTAGTGCAAACACATGACGAAGCTCCGCAACCGGAGATGGAGAGAGGCTCCCCGACCCCAATTGTAGAAGATGATGAAGCGGTTGATGAAGATGATGAATCAATGCCCCAATTTGAACCAGATTTGGCCGGTCTGGAATGTGATCCCGGCAAGCGATTCCCATATCTTCGTATCATGCCAATGACCAGGATAGAGTTAGAAGGAGATACATTGACTTGGGTGCTTGTCAACCAAAGGATCATAAGTTTGAGATCAGAGATTCTAATGGACATCCCCGTCGCTTTTGCCCTACTTGGTTTAAGGATCATAAGTGGCTTGAGTATAGTGTGCAAGAAGAGGCTGCTTTCTGTTTGTTTGCTACTTGTTCAAGGATAAAACAAAAAGTCCCGGAGGAGATGCATTTGTGAACGGTGGGTTTAATAACTGGAACATGAAAGCAAGATTGAAGAGGCATATTGGTGCTGTTAGTAGTGCTCACACTGAAGCTCAAGAAAAATATGATATGTTCACTGCACCTACAACATCAATTAGGGAGTCCATTGCTTCAAACACCACACAGTACAAGGTTCTATATAAGCTCCATGTGACATGGACACTCAAGTGTTTGAGATTCCTATTGCACCAATTTTTGGCATTTAGAGGGCATGATGAAAGTGATGACTCACTAAATAAAGGAAATTTCCTTGAGCTTTTAAATTGGCTAGCGGGAAACTTTGAAGAGGTTGATAGGGTGGTTCTAAAGAATGCTCCACAAAACTGTAAGATGACTTGCCATGATATACAACAAGAGTAGATCAAATGTTGTGCCCAACTGACTACTAAACTATTAATTGAAGATCTTGATGGTGGACATTTTGCAGTACTTGCAGATGAGCCTAGTGATATGTACCAGAATGAACAACTAGCTGTTTGCTTGCGTTATGTGGATAAGAAAGGAAGGACAGTTGTGAGATTTCTTGGTCTTGCCCATGTTGAAGACACTTCCTCTTTGACACTTAAAGCTGCAATTGAAGACATGCTTATGACATACAATTTGAGCTTTTCAATGGTCCGTGGGCAAGGATATGATGGGGCTAGTAACATGAAAGGTAATGCTAATGGCCTAAAGAAACTAATTATGGATGAGTCTCTGTATGCCTATTATGTCCATTGCTTTGCCCATCAACTACAATTAACTCTTGTTGCTGTTGCAAAGGAGAGTGGTGATTGTAATTGGTTCTTTCAAAAGTTGGCATGTTTGCTAAATGTTCTAGGCAATTCTTGTAAAAAGATAAGAATGCTTCGAATAGCTCAAGCTGAGGAACTTATTGCTGCATTAGAGTTGGAAGAAGTAGAAACCGGGACGGGTTTGAATCAAGAAATGGGTATTGGAAGGCCATGTGATACTCGTTGGGGCTCTCACTACAAGACTGTCAACCATATCATCTCTATGTATCCCACAATAAGGCGTGTTCTCATCAAGATTGCAAAATAGTATAACGGCACAGAGGCAGTAGCAGCAATGACTATGTTGACATCATTTCAGACATTTGAATTTGTTTTCATGGCACACTATGGGGGAACGCAGCAGAAAACAAAAATTTCTGACCTACGCAACAGCCCAGGACCACTATGAAGACAACATACAAGGTTTTGATCTGATCGTTACCGACTCGTAGCGCAGCGGAAGTAGAGTCGATGTAGATCGTTGGTGCAGATCCCCGCAGCTAGGATTTACAACCTCCCAACCGCGAGGATGTACTCCCTCGACTGTCCCACGGACAGCCCTCCGGGAGGCGGTCGGACAGTCCCTCGGACGGTGTCGCGGACAGCCCTTCGGGAGGACCCTCAAAACTTGGACGGTCACTCGGACAGCCCTTCGGGAGGCACTCACGAACAGCCCCTCGGGCAAAAAGATCGAACCTACGACCTCTCTACGGGGTTGCACACATACGGTGTCATCTATCCGGCAGGGCTTCGCCGTCCAGAACTAGTTCCCACCGGAACCCAGACAGCCTTTCGGCTCTACGAAACTCTTTTCGTGGGAGGGAGAGAAGAAGCCAGATCATTGCATGGGATTGTGTGAGAGAGTTGGAGTGAGTGTGGAGAGCCCCTCTCCACCTCTATTTATAGGGAAATGCAAGGGGTAGGGTGGCTCACAAAAACCCAAAATGCCCATGTAAAATGAATCACATAAAGGGCATAATGGGGAGGGAAGTGGAGCTCCATGGAGCTCCACCCATGTGGCCGGCCATCCCCATTGTGGGCCCCCCAAAGGGGTTTCCTTAGCCCCCAAGTCCTTCTAGAAGCCTTTTGGAAAAAGCCCTAAAAGGTGGCTTTCCATAAAGTAGCCCAAAAAGCACTTTCACTATTCACGGAAACATTTTTCCGCGACCGTTAAATCCGAAAATATTTCTGTGGGTCTTAGAACAATTCCAGTACCCACTAAAATGATTTTGGACGCGTTCCGAAACAATTCCGGATTAGTGATTTTCTTCTGCGAAAAGCAACCAAACCGGTTCCGGCACCTCCGGAACATTTCCGGTTTTTATCCCGGAAAAATCCCAGAAGTTTCCAGAACAATTCTGGCACCCTCCAAGAATTTCCGGGCATGTGCCGAAACTAATTTGACTTAATGGTATACTCCGAAACAACTTTTCGATTTTACGGAAACTATTCCGGTGTTATCTCACCGGAACTTTTCCGTTGTCTCCGAAACTTTTCCGGTGACTTTCTCTCAGACTCCCTGTCTAGTATTCAGCAGATAGATGACCCTTAAGCATGTGACCCTATAGGTTCAGTGAAGTATAGACATGACCGGAACTCTTTTCGATCAATGATCAACATCGGAGCCGTGGACACCCATATTGACCCCTATACCCACACGAATAAATATTCGAGTGAACCTCCTATTGCCGTGTGCTATTCCTGTTGCTTCGCGATATGTTACAAATACCTGAGGTGAGACTTATCGGCATCCCCGTGGATCAATAACTTGTCCACTATGCCAGTTACCTCGTTACCGGTTTTGTTCTTTTTTCTCGTTCCCGTGTTCCGGCATCCCTGTGATCAAATCACATTGTGTCTGGCCAGACGATGGTGGATACCGTAATACCGAGAGGGCCCAAAGATATCCCTCCATCGTCGGAGGAGCAAATCCCAATCTTGAGCTATCAAGTTACTTGACATACTTTCCCATGAACCCGTAAGCCGCCGTAATAGCCACCCAGTTACGGATGACGTTTAACAAACCCCAAAGTTCATGAATCAAGCATGAAGAAACTCGATACTCTCATGGTCTAAGGAATTATGCAAACGTAAACTTTCTCTGTGTTATTGACCATTAACCTGTGACGAATGTATCTCATAGCATAACATCAATTCGGGTGGATTCAACTACAAGGTTCTACTAACATTGTGCCCTCAAAGTTGCCGGCATAGTAATGCCCATGATCAGGAAAACAGAACCATCATGCAACACTTGAGCTAGTCTTAGAGGCCAGACTAGGAATACATTTTACCGTTTATTATTCCACACGTGCATATGAGTCTTCCTCCGAGCCTCGTGGTTATTGTAGACTCGAGAACCATAGCAGTTATAGCACGGAATATAAACTTAATTACGAACATGGGGATAAATAATAACATTTATTATTGCCTCTAGGGCATATCTCCTACAGACTCCCACTTGCACTAGAGTCAATAATCTAGTCAATGCTAAAACACTTTACACCTATGGCATACCGGTGTAAAATATGCTTCGCTTGTGGTATAGCCTGATGTCCAACGGATCTGAAAACTTCAGTTCCCTGTGTATCTTTGCATCTCCTCACATTTTTACGCTTTCACAAAATTCATATTTTGTGTGGACTTGGCTTTGTATATATGTGAATCACAGGTCAAACCTTGATTCCTCAGACTGAGCTATGGAGCAACTATATGCAATAGTGTCCCATTGACCAAAGCCTTCATGGAACCATACTAAGTTCATGAATGAACTATACGATTCAACATCTTCTTTGTCGCTTCTAAAGCGTCAACATACTTAGCCTTTGTTATAAAAATCGCCACAGTAACTTGTTTGGAACAATTTCCAACTACTGTGCCACCATATCGTGTATTACACAAAACCCTTAACTTAAATCGAAAATCGCATGGAGCATTGAAGACTGTATCGATGTAATTACTTACAACGAGCACTTCATAATCTCTGCTTGCGAGAAAATATGTCATCAGTGCTACTTTAGCACTTAATGACATTTTTCACTGTTGTCCCATGATCAGTACTTTGATCACTTTGGTATCTATACTCGCAACAGCTTTGGGAGTATCGGACATATCTGGTTGTTTTACATACCATGAAATACATGATTAATCCAAACACAAGAGTGTGTGGAATCTCCATCATGTATTTTGTTCATCAGTGTTTTGGGACACCGAGTCTTGCAAAAACCCTTTCCATGTGACTTCGGCAAGAATCACTCCTTGGCGTTTTAATGCTAAACTGTTTTAGCATCTTGTCAATATGTATTTTTGGCTTTAGCTCTATCAGGCAATTTTATCTCGTAGATAATTATGCCTAATACCGAGGCTACCTAGCCTAAGCACTTCATTGAAAACTATTTTCAATGAAGTCCTAATTCGTGTCAAGAAATTTATATTATTTCCAATCAACAATGTGTCAAGCACCCAAGGTTTTTAGAAATATTATTATGCCCCCACTTACTTTCTTGAAACCACAAGCATCTTCATTATCCATTGATGAAAACAAACTCTTTTGACTATTTCATCAAAAACAAATATTCCAACTCCATTTTGCTCTCTTCTGTCCATTGCTGGAACTCTGAAGTTTGCATACTTACTAGCATCTTCTGGATCGACAAAACACTTTGGACTGTATCACATACAAGTCCTAGTTTGTATTTCCATTTCATGGAAATCCTTTTGGCATCCATGTTTCATATCTCATGATTGAAATATGTATTAATTGCTAGTCTAACCCGATCTGACTTTAAGCATCGCTACGGTGAGACAATCTCATCGTAGTCAACTCCTTGAACTTGTTATTGCAACAAGTCGAGCTTTATGGATAAAACATTTTATCCACATCAGTTTATAGTTCCCTTAATGTTCGTTAGACTCCAAGTCTTCCGAAGGGTTTATCAAGATATAATCTTGAATCATTCATATGGAAACTATCTCGGATTATATTGGCATTTAGCCAATTCCGGAGTCAGGGTCCATCAACGCTTCCTTGTGTATCGTAGGTATACTGTTGTCCAACAACAATATCTCGTTAGCGCACCTGAGAGGTTTGCACGAGTCTTGCCTATGTGGTTCAGTTGCAAGTTCGACCGAAGTCCATACATCTCATGTAGAGGCTTCCATATCAGTAGCAGTAGGAAACTCTGGAATTACTTCCAAGGTTTCTTTTCTTTGAACTGATGACGAAGATACTGTTATCTCGTCGAGTTGCACTGTCCTCCCACTCACCTTTTTGTAAGAACCATTTTCTACAAAATCATACCGTTCTTTGTGGCAAACCTTTTTTGCCTAGGTATAGTGACGGAGGAATACCCAATAATTTGGGACAACCTACAAAGTAGCACTTGTCTGATTTGGAATAGGTTTGTAAATATTTTACACAACCCCCATATACCAAATGTTAAGAAAAGACATAACATGGTTGGGGTTACCATACCATGGCGTCATTTCAACAGATCTGATGGTGCTCTTTTCAGTGTAAAAACCGCAGTCTCTAAAGCATTACTTTTAAAAGGGATAATGGCAAATTGATTTATGTCATCTTTGATCTTACCATGTCATAAATGGTTTGATTACATCTTCACGGATATTCCAGTCACAGTGGTGCTCCGTGAGGTGTAAGTTTATGAAACCCTTTTCACAACTCATCAGACATTCACTAAACTTGTAACTCAAATATTCCTTTCCGCAATCAAATTGCAGAAACATAATTTTCTTGTTACAATAATTTCTACTTCATATTTAAAACCTTTCGAATGATTTCAAAAGATCCAGACTTATGTCTCATCAAACAAATATCCATATATCTACTTGAGTCAATTTTTGAAGATAGACAAATGCACTGCTAGCAATAACCTTTATCGGACTACATACATCAAAATGTATGATCACCAATAAGTTCGTTGCTTGTTCCTTATGGCCTGTGAACGGTATTTCAGTCACTTCACTTTTCGGAGGAAAGTTGCAAGTGTCAGATGATTCATAATCAAATGACTTCAAAATCCATCATAATGGAATTTCTCCATGCGGGTTTCTCCAATGTGCCCAAATGCAGTGCCACACATATGTGGTATTCTTTTAGTCTTGTGACATTTAGCATCAGTGTTATGGATGTATCATATTACCATCAATATTCATAAGATACATCCCATCCACGATGGAAGCATGGCCCTTATGTTATTCATGATACTGAACAACAATTGTTCTTTTATGAACAACCTTCTTGCAAGATACTTTATGCAATGGGCTAGAGTGTATAAAACTCTAAAATGAATTATGAAAGTAAATACAGAGGTAATGTATTATTATCAATATTCATAACATACATCCCATCCATAATGGAAGCATGGCCCTTATGTTATTCATAACACCGAACATCAAAAGTTATCTTATGAACAACCTTCTTGCAAGATACTTTATGCAATGGGCTAGAGTGTATAAAAGCTCTAAAATGAATTATGAAAATAAATACATAGGTAATACACCGATGGAAGGTATAGTAACATTTACTATGTTCACAATGCGTATCTAAACCTCACTCCGGCAAGCCTTTTAGGTCGTAGTAGTTCTTGCATCGAGTCGCAACATAATGCAATCGAGTGGGTATCTTTGTGATCAACTCACAATACTCAAGAATTACGGACTAACAGTTTAATCACAATTTCCAAGAACTATTTCTTTGACCAGCCTTTTATACATCAATAACTTGTATGACATTCATACATGAGCTGGATATTCCGGTCTTCTCTCTTTTTGCCTTTATACTTATAATAGTTTAACTTTTAGTATTTCTCCTACTCTTAGAAGAAGCACCCAACTTAAGAGTGGCGTTAGCCCCGGACTTCCTAGGTGTGTAAGTCACACTAACACCCTTTGGACATTTCCTTTCTCTTTAAGTTGTTTGTTTTATTCACCTTTCATCATATGATCGGCGTTCTTCTGGATCCCTCTCTTATCAGTCAAATGCATAGTAAACACTTTACTAATAATTTGCAAAACAAACATTGCTTTGGATATCTCATATCTTCTAGCCTTTGTTTGTATCTGAAACTAATTTTTAGTTCCATGAATATCACATAGCTATCCCAAACTTTTGAAGTTTGGGTCTCATGGAAGCAAACATATTGCACTTGACCGTAACAGAATTCTAGCTTTTGGATCGCAGGACGAGAGTCACATCATTCATAGCATTAGCGGGAGAATACCAAAAGCATGCGATAGGACAAAATCCTTCTCGGCACTCTTGAGGACAATCCTCACATTACGTTACCAACCGTAAAGTTTTAACCAGATAAATAACAGCTTATTAAAATTTAATAGGGAAGGTGGAAACGCGAGCCATTATTCTACAACTATTATGCAAATTTCACTTAGACAAAGTTCATAATTAATTGCACAGAGAATTAAACAGATTAATTGTATAGTGCGCTCCCACTCAAATCAATATCTCTCATAATTGATTGTGAGTGATACAAGACCCGCATTTCAATTCAACGCCATTGATGTGGACATCACTGATGACGAGAATTTCAATCGGTAGGCAAAATTTGCCGATCACATCTCTATGTGACTCTTGTTCATCTTTCGATGCGTGTGTTTCGAGCTCGGGACGATCCTGCCATGAACGTTAAGACAACCAAGTGATCTCGCTGTGTGGTCTGACCTCACCCGCCTTACACCTATACAATCGTTCGTACCCATGTGGACATGGCGCACCCCGAAAGGAAAGATGCTGTGACGGTGCTACACTTGGGAGAACACTAACTACTTGATATTTTTAAGTGAGAGATCACCCTAATAAAAAGCGACTACCGCACAATCAAGAAGGGTGCAACAAAAGGGATGAACATCTCAGGCAATTCATAATAGCATGATATCACTAGTAGAAAAAGGGCTATTTGTCCCGGTTCGTAAGGGCCTTTAGTCCCGGTTCTGGAACCAGGACTAAAGGGTCGGGACTAAAGCCCAAAACCTTTAGTCCCGGTTTGCTTACGAACCGGGACCAAAGGCCCTTCACGTGGCGCTGCCTGGGGTGGGGTTGGAAGGACCTTTAGTCCCGGTTGGTAACACCAACCGGGACTAAAGCAGCACAAGCGGTACTACCGCTTACAAGCGGTACTATCGCGTCCTACAAGCGGTACTACCGCTTACAAGTGGTTCAAAAAAAATTCAATTTTTTTTGATTTGTTTTTAATTTTTTCCTGATTTTCACAATTTTGAATTATTTGACAATTTAATCTCTAATCACCCCTCCTCACTGCTTCAGAATTTAATCTCTAGTCTCTAATCAGCACTCATTCCAAATCGTCTAACTTCCCGGCCGGTCACCCATCCTCTCACTGCTCCAGCCCCAGCACGCTTAACTTCCTGGCCGGTCACCCATCCTCTCACTGCTCCAGCCCCAGCACGCTTAACTTCCTGGTTCTATCGACCCTAGTTTCCAAGTCTGCACTTGTTGTTTTCCTGACAATAGTAAGCTATCAATCCTATTAACCCTTAGGTCTTGATGTCACATGATTTAATTTTTTGAATTCTAAACAATTATTAAAATAAACAAAATAAGTACTAATAATATTGAATTTCAATGAAAATAAAATAAGTAATAATATTATTTTATTCATTTTTTTGCCATTTATTCATTTAATATGACATAATTAATATCTTTAAATCTGTAAATCGAAATTCGACATATAATATATCCATTATTATCAGAAAAATGTGAGGAATCCAAATATGACATCATTTATTTATTTTTAAATAAAATTAATTTTTAAAATTTTTAAAATTATTATTTTTGATTTGAAATAACTTTTTTTACTTTTGGAATTTTGAAGAAAACTTCACCGGTTAAACCCCGGTGAAATCGAGTCCCAATTTTTCTCTAGTTTTTTTTTATATATTAAACCCCGGTAAATAGAGTCATACTAAATACAAAACCTAAATAAAAGTATCATCAAGTAATCATAATTGTTTTAAGAACGTTTCATGTAAAATTCCTCTTAGATCAAGATTGTTACGGCAAAAACTGGATGCAGTTCGTGTACAAAATGGACAATCTCTTTCGAAGTATCAGGGTTTCAGACGAAAACTCAGCTGTTACAAAGGCATTTCATTTTTTTAAACTTATTTCAACTCCAGACTTTTTGTGTGTTCATTATTCACCATTCGAAGCCACGCCATCAATTTTCAACCCTTTCTGACTTCATTTGCTATTTTTCATGCATTTACTGATTTTTTTGAGCTAAATGACCCTGAAATTGAAAAGCACTACAAATGAACTCTGAAAAGGTTGAAACTTGGCATGGTATCATCATTTCACCCACATAGCATGTGCTAAAAAGTTGAGAGGGTTACGGCAAAAACTGGATGCACTTCGTGTACAAAATGAACAATCTCTTTCGAAGTGTCAGGGTTTCAGACGAAAACCCATCTGTTACAAAGGCATTTCATTTTTTTAAACTTATTTCAACTCCAGACTTTTTGTGTGTTCATTATGCACCATTCGAAGCCACGCCATCAATTTTCAACCCTTTCTGACTTCATTTGCTATTTTTCATGCATTTACTGATTTTTTTGAGCTAAATGACCCTGAAATTGAAAAGCACTACAAATGAACTCTGAAAAGGTTGAAACTTGGCATGGTATCATCATTTCACCCACATAGCATGTGCTAAAAAGTTGAGAGGGTTACGGCAAAAACTGGATGCACTTCGTGTACAAAATGAACAATCTCTTTCGAAGTGTCAGGGTTTCGGACGAAAACCCATCTGTTACAAAGGCATTTCATTTTTTTAAACTTATTTGAACTCCAGACTTTTTGTGTGTTCATTATGCACCATACTACAACATGTTAAAATCTACAGAAAGAACTAACTAAAAATAATAAAAAACAACAATTAAATGACTAAAACAACTATATAAGCAAAACAATATTGTTTTAATTAAAATCCTAATTTAAATTATTCTAAAGATAACCAAATAAATCTTACTGTGACTACAATCTAACACGTGACTAGGAGCAAAAAGAATTAAATTTAAAACTATTTGTAAACTCAAGTTATTCACAATCTAGGGTTTGAAGCAAATTTGAATAAATTCAAATTTAAACCATTCAAATTTGAAAAATAATGGCACAAACAGAAGCTAGACAAAAATTTGAATCCAATGCAAAAAGAATCACTCAAAAACATCAAATATCCTAAAAGATATAAGCAATTTAAAACAGAAACTAGTGGACGGAGCAGTACAAGCGGTCCTACCGCTTACAAGCGGTACTACCGCTTAGAAGCGGTACTACCGCTCAACCCCTTTAGTCCCGGTTGGTGTCTCCAACCGGGACTAAAGGGGGGGCCTTTAGTCCCGGTTGGAGATACCAACCGGGACTAAAGGGTCTGGCACCGTTCGAAGCCGGTCACAAACCCTTTAGTCCCGGTTGGTCTCTCCAACCGGGACTAAAGGTCCCGTTCGAACCGGGACTAATGCCTGCGCCGCTCGAACCGGGACTAATGCACCCATTAGTCCCGGTTCGTAACAGAACCGGGCCTAATGCTCTGTTCTGGGTTGGACCAAAGCCCTGTTTTGTACTAGTGTATGGTATAACCCTTTATGACGGAGAAGTCTTGTATTTCTTCGTCTTCGGCATTCGCGTCGGTGTTCACCTTTGCGAAGATTGCCACCACCTTGTCGATGCACCAGATAATATTGCTATCTCTATAGCTAATAAAATAAGTGCATTACATAAGGTTGACACGCAGGTCATTGATACGTCTCCGTCGTTTCTACTTTTCCAAACACTTTTGCTCTTGTTTTGGCCCCTAATTTGCATGATTTGAATGAAACTAACCCGAACTGATGTTGTTTTCAGCAGAATTGCCATGGCGTTGTTTTTGTGCAGAAAATCAAAGTTCTTGGAATTGGATGAAACGTTCTGGAGAATTTTTATGGAATATATAAAAAATATTGGCACCAAGACCCACTGGAGGGGGGCCACCCAGTGCCCACGAGGCACTAGGGCGCACCACCCCCTCCCCCTGGCGCGCTCTGGTACCTCGTGGGGCCCACGTGGCTCCGTCTGACCTAATTCCAACGCTATAAATTCAGTTTCCAGAAGAAAAAAACAGGAGAGGAAGTTTTATTGCATTTCACGATACGGAGCCGCCGCCACCTCCTGTTCTTCATCGGGAGGCCAGATCTGGAGTTCGTTCAGCGCTCCGGAGAGGGGGATCTTCCGGCATCGTCATCATCAACCATCCTTCATCACCAATTTCATGATGCTCACCGCCGGGAGTGAGTAATTCCTTCGTAGGCTTGCTGGACGGTGATGAGTTGGATGAGATTTATCATGTAATCGAGTTAGTTTTGTTAGGGCTTGATCCCTAGTATCCACTATGTTCTGAGATTGATGTTGCTATGACTTTGCTATGCTTAATGCTTGTCACTAGGGACCGAGTGCCATGATTCCAGATCTGAACCCTTTATGTTTTCATGAATATATTTGCGTTCTTGATACGATCTTGCAAGTTATACGCACCTACTACGTGTTATGATCTGCATACCCCAAGGTGACAATAATTGGGATTCTTTCCGGTGATTGCCATAGTTTGAGGAGTTCATGTATTCACTAAGTGTTAATGCTTTGTTCCGGTTCTCTATTAAAAGGAGGCCTTAATATGCCTTAGTTTCCTTATGGACCCCGCTGCCACAGGAGGGTAGGACAAAAGATGTCATGCAAGTTCTTATCGCAAGCACGTATGACTATATACGGAATACATGCCTACATTACATTGATGAATTGGAGCTAGTTCTGTGTCGCCCTAGGTTATAACTGTTACATGATGAATGTTATCCAACATAAGTCACCGATCCAATGCCTACGAGCTTTTCACATATCGTTCCTGCTAAGTTACTATTGTTACTACTGCTGTTACAATTGCTACTACTACTGCTGTTATCGTTACTGCTATTGTTACTATCATTGCTACTGCTATCAAACTATCATACTACTGTGCTACTGATCACTCTGCTGCAGATATTTAGTCTCCAGGTGTGGTTGAATTGACAACTCAACTACTAATACTTGCGAATATTCCTTGGCTCCCCTTGTGTCGAATCAATAAATTTGGGTTGAATACTCTACCCTCGAAAACTGTTGCGATCCCCTATACTTGTGGGTTATCAAGACCTTTTTCTGGCGCCTTTGCCGGGGAGCATAGCTATATTTGCTAAGTCACTTTGGATTTATATCTGTTGATCACTCTGAAGAATTTGAAAGACGCTAAGACCAAGATCGTTCCCTCTACGACGAGGGGAGGTAAGGAACTGCCATCTAGCTCTGCACTTGATTCACCTTCTGTTTTGAGTAAACTTGCAACACGACAACATGCTATTAATTCTGATATGTCGCAAGTTATCGATGATACCACTTCTGCTTTGAATGATACTCATGATGATGCTAGTACCAAACTCGATAATGCTGTGCCACTTGGTGAATTTCTTAGTGAACAACTTGCTAAAGCAAAAGAAATTGAAACTGTTGAAACTCTTGAAAATTGTGATTCACCTATTATGCCTAGCTCTCCTACTAGAGTTGAAACACCTCATGAACAATGCTTTGATAGGGAGACAACTAGAGCCATTCTTGCTTGTAACGATAGACATGAAGTTATAAAACCGCTTGCTGATATGAAAGAAAAATCTATGCGGGAGAAAATAAAATATGATCCTAAGTTTGCAACCTCTCCCATATTTGTTACTGATAAGGATTACGAATTCTCTATTGATCCTGAGTTGATTAAGTTGTTAGAAACTGATCCTTTCCATGGCTACGAAACTGAAACCGTTGTGGCACATCTTACTAAATTAAATGATATAGCCACCCTATTTACTCATGAGGAAATAATTCGCCACTATTATATCCTTAAATTGTTTCCTTTCTCATTAAAGGGTGATGCTAAAGAATGGTATAATACTCTTGCTCCTGGATGTGTGCGTAGTCCCCAGGATATGATTTACTACTTTTCTGAAAAATATTTTCCTGCTCATAAAAAACAAGCTGCTTTACAGGAAATATTTAACTTTGTGCAAATTAAAGAAGAGAGTCTCCCTCAAGCTTGGGGGAGGCTTCTACAATTACTTAATGCTTTTCCTGATCATCCTCTTAAGAAAAATGAAATACTTGATATCTTCTATAATGGACTAACCGATGCTTCTAGGGACTATCTAGATAGTTGTGCGAGTTGTGTTTTCAGGGAATGGACTATTGAACAAGCTGAGGAATTATTGAATAATATATTTAAGAATGATAATGATTGGACACGTCCTGAACCACCGCCTAAACTCACTCCGAAGAAAAGGGGTATTCTATATCTCAGTCCTGAAGATATGCAAGAAGCAAAGAAATGCCAGAAAGAAAAAGGTATTAAAGCTGAGGATGTTAAGAATTTACCACCTATTGAAGAAATACATGGTCTTGACAAACCGACACATGTAGTAGAGGTAAATTCTCTTATAAAGTTTGATGAAAGTGATATTCCTTATAACAAACCTCCTAGTCAATGCTTGTATGAATTTGACAATTATATTATTAAGCAAGTTCATTTCAATGCAAATGTTATGAAACAATTGAAACGAAATGCCTATATGATTGATCGCTTGAGTGACTTGTTATTTAGAATTGCTAATGATGTTAAAGGTGTAAGTAAACATGCATCTATGGTTCAAACCCAATTAGAACAAGTTGCTAAATCTCAGAGTGAATTGCTTAATGAAATGAATAACAATATGAATGATCATGCTGTTAGAGTAATGACTAGAGGAGGTAGAATGACTCAGGAGCCACTTTATCCTGAAGGTCACCCAAAAAGAATTGAACAAGACTCTCAAAGAATTAATGTTGATGCACCTAGTCCATCTAAAAAGAAAAAGAAAAATGCTAGGATTTTGCATACTTCTAGTGAACCTGTGGTAGAAAAACCTTTGGAGGATAGTAATGATGTTTCTATTTCTGATGCCGAAACACAATCTGGTAATGAACATTCACCTGATGATAATAATAATGATGATGCTCATGTGGATACCCAACCAGACAATGATAAAGAACCTGATAATGATGTTGAAATTGAACCTGCTGCTGATCTTGATAACCCACCTTCTAAAAATAAACGTTATGATAAAAAAAGACTTTATTGCTAGAAAACATGGTAAAGAAAGAGAACCATGGGTTCAAAAGCCCATGCCCTTTCCTCCTAAACCATCTAAGAAAAAGGATGAGGAAGAATTTGAACGCTTTGCTGAAATGCTTAGGCCAGTCTTTTTGCGCACTCGTTTGACTGATATTATAAAGATGCCTCCCTATACTAAATACATGGAGGACATTGTAACAAATAAAAGAAAGATACCTGAAGCTGAAATTTCTACCTTGCTTGCAAATTATTCTTTTAAGGATAGAGTACCTAAGAAACTAGGAGATCCAGGAATACCAACTATACCATGCTCCATTAAAAGAAATTATGTCAAAACTGCTTTGTGTGATTTAGGAGTCGGTGTTAGTGTTATGCCTTTCTCTTTATATAAAAGACTTGATTTGAATAAACTCACTCCCACTGAAATATCATTGCAAATGGCTGACAAATCAACTGCCATACCTATCGGTGTTTGTGAGGATGTGCCCGTTGTAGTTGCAAATGTTACTGTCCTAACAGACTTTGTTATACTTGATATGCCCGAGGACGACAACATGTCGATTATCCTTGGTCGACCCTTTCTGAATACTGCAGGGGCTGTTATTGATTGCAACAAAAGCAAGGTCACTTTTCATATCAATGGTAATGAGCATACGGTGAACTTTCCGAAGAAACAATTTCAAGTAAATGCTATTCATATTATTGAAAAGACTCCGACAATCACTATTGGAAGTTTTCAAATCCCTCTTCCTACTGTTAAAAAGAAATATGAAACTCTTATTATCGGGGAGATGCATATCCTCGTTGAGGTAACTTAGTGTTATACGAAAGTTCTTTGGTTTCATGTCACTCGAAAATGGTTTATTAATAAGACCTGATCAACCTTATTAATGGATTCTTTTTGAGGGGCATGTGGTCGACGAATTTAGTAAGCACAACCTTCTGTACCCATTTTTTATTTTCTGTTATTCTTAGTTAAATAAAGTAAAATGCCATGATTACCCTGTTTTCTGAATTATCCGTGCAATAAAAAAGGTGCCCAGAAATAAAATTGCTCAGAATGCAATAAAATTTTGATATGAATTTTTATTTAATATTTAAGAATTTTTGGCACAAAAATCATACCAGGGGGGTGCCCTAGGTGCCCACGAGGCACCAGGGCGCGCCACCCCCCTGGCACGCCCAGGTACCTCGTGGGCCCCACAGGGACCCCCTCACTTATCCCTTCAGCTCACTTCGTCTCTTACCTCTAGCAAAAATTCCTGGTAGCTCTCTCTCTCGTGTTCTTGCTCACAAACCTGAAATTTTCGATCTCTTTGCTCGGAGCTCCGTTTCCGAAACTGTTTTGGGAGATTGCTCCTTGGTATGTGACTCCTCCATTGCTCCAATTAGTTTTTGCTTTAGTGGTTTATATTTTGCATAATTAGCTACTCTTGGTGCTACGGAAAATGAGCTTGCATGTTGGATTCTTTGAGTTCCAAGTAGTTTGAATGCTTGATATAGCCTCTAGGCATCCATATGAGTAGTTCCTATCAATCTTGTGAAGTTTTATTGATATCATTTTGTGACCCAAATTTTTTCAGAAATTTGTTCTTAGGAGAATGAACATCTTCCGGAGGAGTTCCTCGAAGCGGAACGCCAAGGGAGTCCTCGGGGAGTCCTCGGACAATGACCTCAATATTCCGCGTAGAACGGAGGTCCGGCCGTGCGAATGGCCGCACAATGCCTTCATGAACGAAGCCGGATTCTACCAAGAGTTCGCGCAATTCGTTGCAAATGCCGGACTGACTGACTTCCTCGCAGATGAGTGTGACCAGCACAACATCCTTACAAATTTCTTTGTGCAAAACTTTCATTTTCTGAGTAGGCTCGAACCCCCCGAGGTGCGCTTTGATTTATATGCTGAACATTATCAGATACCTCTAGCTGAATTTTGTGAGATATGTTTGATTCCTTTTGATGGGGAAATCAGAGAGCCTCAACCGGAGGAGTTTGAGGGTTTCCTCCGCACTTTGACTGTGGGAGAGGAAAGGGGCGTGTCGAAAGCCCGAGCCACTAGCTTGCAGTTTCCCTCTGTTCATTACTTCGCTTTATTCTTAGGGAAATGCTTCACTGCTAGAGAGCAGGGTAGTGCACTTGCTGCAACTGACCTTGCCATTTTACATCGCGCACTGCATAATGATAACACTTATAACCTTGGAGCTATTGTTGCACGCCGCTTGCACACTAATAGGACTAGGGGTAAAATTCATGGTGGTATTTATGCTACTGCCTTAGCGAGATGTTTTAATGTTAACATACGCCCTCATGATTGTTTGTTGCCTAGAGTTTACTTAGATTTCCAGTCCATGAGGGACCACCATTTTCTTGATGCTCCTGAGCTTCCTCACCACATTCGTTATAACTTGGTTTTTAGTGAGGATACTCGTGATATTATTCCATTGCCTGCACCTACTTTGTTTCATTCTCATGCCAGGAACGGATATACCGTGATGCCACTGGACATTGTTGCTTACCGGAACGCCTTGGTGGCGGCAGAGGAGGAGGCCCAGGATTGGGGCGCTCGGGTGCCGCCACCTCAGGAGTTTCACATGGGACCGGATGGCTACTACGGATGGCCGTAGACCAAGCTAGGCAAAAGCCTACGCTTGGGGGAGTACGTATTTCTCACCGACATTACATTCATGTCCACACATTTCATCTCTGTTGTCGGTGTTCATACTTTTTCATTGTATAATCCATGCTAGTTTTATTTTCTCGCTTTCTTCTTGTGTGTTTGAAAAACTTTGAGAAAATCCAAAAATATTTCTCGTTTCTTTTCGGTTTTTCTTTCTAGCCTAGTTTGCAGTAGTATTAAAAGAAAACCCAAAAAGATTTCCCATTTCTTCTTTTGCTTGTTGGGAGATCTCCCGTGTAAATAGTTTTCTTTTCTCGTTTTTTGTTTTCTTCTTTTTGCTTTCTTCAGAAAACTAAAAACTCCAAAAATATTTCAGTGTGTTTCTCTGAAATTCTTTTATTTTGTTGAGTCGTTGTAAGGAGAAGACCACGATGAAAATGTTGAGTTACTCTCATATGCATTATTGTCGATCTAACAAAGAGCCCATTTTACCTTGTCTTCTCCTTTTAATAAAATGCTTGCAGATTCCAGCTTAGTCCACGGCACACTTGCACTATTTTTTATTTTCATATCATTCGGTCGTGCAAGTGAAAGGCAATAATGACGATGATTTGATGAAGTGACTGTGGCAAGGGAAAGCGGGTATGAACTCAACTTGTTCTTTGTTTTTGTAAATATGTTTAACTCAGTATCCATGATTCAGCATATTATGATTAAACATGTTTGTGATGACAATTAGAGATTATAGTTGCTCATGGCATGCTTAAGTAGCAAGGAGTGGATAATGATTTATCTTGAGTGCAACATGCATTAAAATGTTTATGATGTAGTATGATGATATGGTATCCTCCTCTGAATGTTTCAAGTGGCTTGACTTGGCACATGTTCACGCATGTAGTTGATTCAAAACCAACATAGCCTCCATGATATTTATGTTCATGGTGTTTATATCCTACTCATGCTAGTATTCAATGTTGATTATTCATAATGCATGATTATGACCGTTTTCGCTCTCTAGCTGGTCGCTTCTCAACCTATTTGCTAGCCTTCGCCTGTACTAAGAGGGAATACTGTTTGTGCATCAAAACCCTTAAACTAAAGTTATTCTAGATGAGTCCACTATATCTACCTATATGTGGTATTACTCTGCCGTCCTAAGTAAATTTGCATGTGCCACCTCTAACTATTCAAATGAACATCTGTTTTGTGTGCCCGTACCGCTCATGGAGCGACAGGGGGCGGTCAGTATCTTCCATGCTAAGCGGGTTATTCTCATGACGAGTGTTTACTCACTTGTCCTTGCACGAGAGGGGCTGGTAATCGGGATGCCCAGTCCCATTATTTAAAATGCAAAATAATAAAACAAACTCCCCGGGAAAGTTGTTGGTATGGAGGGCACCCGAGGATTCGGCTAGCCATGGCTTGTGATTGTTGGTGGAGGGGGAGTAAACTTTACTTTACCGCTTGGGAACCGGCGCTAATGTGTTTAGCATGGAAGATATTGAAAACTCCCGGTCGTGACGTTGACAGGAAAGGCATACCTCCCAAAATTTTATTTACCTCTGATTTAAGCTTCGAGCTCTGGCACCTCTGCAAATCCATGCTTCCCTCTGCGAAGGGCCTATCTATTTACTTCTATGTTATTTTACTTTTATTGTTGAGTCATCACCTTCTCAAACAAGCACCAGACCTGAGAGCACTATTGTCATTCTCATGCATTGTGTATAGTTAATGTTGTGTGCATCATGACTGGATCTCTTCTACCATGAATTAAAATGTCTAGTCACTGCTTGAACTTTGGAGGTGCTCTGCATTTTTTATGTTTTGCGGTCTCGGAAAGGGCTAGCGAGATACCATGTTGTCATATTATATCATGATAGTTTTGACAAAGTGTTGGCATTTGAGTTATCTTATTATTGCTCGCTAGTTGATTATGCCATTGATATGAGTGACCATAATTTCTAAGAGTTATCATTTGCATGGTTAGTTATAATCCTTGCTGAAAACTTGGACACTATTTAAGCATATATATAGATACACGAACAAAAGAGTTTGTAAAAGTTTTTCTTTATCACTTTCAGTTTGTCAACTGAATTGCTTGAGGACAAGCAATGAGTTAAGCTTGGGGGAGTTGATACGTCTCCGTCGTATCTACTTTTCCAAACACTTTTGCTCTTATTTTGGCCCCTAATTTGCATGATTTGAATGAAACTAACCCGGACTGACGCTGTTTTCAGCAGAATTGCCATGGTGTTGTTTTTGTGCAGAAAATCAAAGTTCTTGGAATTGGATGAAAATTTCTGGAGAATTTTTATGGAATATATAAAAAATATTGGCACCAAGACCCACTGGAGGGGGCCCACCCAGTGCCCACGAGGCACCAGGGTGCGCCACCCCCCCTGGGCGCGCCCTGGTACCTCGTGGGGCCCACGTGGCTCCGTCTGACCTAATTCCAACGCTATAAATTCAGTTTCCAGAAGAAAAAAATAGGAGAGGAAGTTTTATTGCGTTTCATGATACGGAGCCGCCGCCACCCCCTGTTCTTCATCGGGAGGCCAGATCTGGAGTCCGTTTAGGGCTCCGGAGAGGGGGATCTTCCGGCATCGTCATCATCAACCATCCTTCATCGCCAATTTCATAATGCTCACTGCCGGGAGTGAGTAATTCCTTCGTAGGCTTGCTGGACGGTGATGAGTTGGATGAGATTTATCATGTAATCGAGTTAGTTTTGTTAGGGCTTGATCCCTAGTATCCACTATGTTCTGAGATTGATGTTGCTATGACTTTGCTATGCTTAATGCTTGTCACTAGGGCCCGAGTGCCATGATTCCAGATCTGAACCCTTTATGTTTTCATGAATATATTTGCGTTCTTGATCTGATCTTGCATGTTATACGCACCTGCTACGTGTTATGATCCGCATACCCCAAGGTGACAATAATTAAGATTCTTTCCGATGATTGCCATAGTTTGAGGAGTTCATGTATTCACTAAGTGTTAATGCTTTGTTCCGGTTCTCTATTAAAAGGAGGCCTCAATATCCCTTAGTTTCCTTATGGACCCCGCTGCCACGGGAGGGTAGGACAAAAGATGTCATGCAAGTTCTTATCGCAAGCACGTATGACTATATACGGAATACATGCCAACATTACATTGATGAAATGGAGCTAGTTCTGTGTCGCCCTAGGTTATAACTGTTACATGATGAATGTTATCCAACATAAGTCACCGATCCAATGCCTACGAGCTTTTCACATATCGTTCCTGATAAGTTACTATTGTTACTACTGCTGTTACAATTGCTACTACTACTGCTGTTATCGTTACTGCTACTGTTACTATCATTGCTACTGCTATCAAACTATCATACTACTGTGCTACTGATCACTCTGCTGCAAATATTTAGTCTCCAGGTGTGGTTGAATTGACAAATCAAGTGCTAATACTTGCGAATATTCTTTGGCTCCCCTTGTGTCGAATCAATAAATTTGGGTTGAATACTCTACCCTCAAAAACTGTTGCGATCCCCTATTCTTGTGGGTTATCAGTCATTAAAGTGACAATCATATGGCTCCAGCCATCATGCCGAATCATGACACGCAGGTCATGTTAATTTTACATCATATAGTCATCTCATACATAATGAAATTAATATGAGAACCGCTATACCACATCACATGCACATCTTATGTCATCCTGCAAAACCAAGTTAGACGCCTCTAATCGGTTTATGCAAAAAAAAAATTGTGGCTTCTAAGGTCTCGAAACAAACCGAAGCTACCAACGTCCATTATCAAGTATGTTTATTCAAGTCACTAGATTAACAATGCAGGGTGTATGAAACACGAGAAAATAAAATCTCGAGCCCCATACTGAACTTCGTCATACGCATGACCCCCGTGCAGATCATATCTGCATTGCCCTTTTGTCTGCGAAATTTCATCTTTCTTTTTAACTATGGTGGAATTCAATGAACTGTTAGCACTTCGTTGATCAATCAGGATCGCGGATTGCCAGAATTTTGAAACTCCACCATGCCGTTATCAAGATCAGAAATATGCAAAGTTTAGGGAAGCAACAAGAACATCAGGTAACAGATTTCATCTGCTACCCGCACAAATAATTTTCAGCAGTAGAACTCATCTACTACAAATTATATTGTGCAACACCCATACATCTCTATGTATTCTAGATCATAACCTGCATCTACGCATAGCATGGCTCATGATGCCACTGTATGGGAATGCAGCAGAAAGCAAAAATTTCTGACCTACGCACCAGCCCAGGACCACTATTGTGACGCCCCTGCTCGACCGTGCACTAATCATACACGCAAACGTGCACGCTCGAGATCAGAGACTCACGGGAAGATATCACAACACAACTCTAAACTCAAATTTAAACATAAATCTTCATATTATAAACCAGGGGTCATGAGGACCCGAATACATAAGTCATACACACAAATAATATCTGGGTACAGACATAGTTAGTCAAGTTTGCCTTAAGAAGGCTAGCACAAACAGCGACACTGATCGAAAAGGCGAAGGCCTCCTGCCTAGGGCCTCCGAACTACTCCTGGTTGGCTGGCTCAACCCAGTAGTACGTGCCTCCGGGGCTCTCCTGGTAGTAAGCTCCTGCAGTGGCGTCTGGCTCCAGGACTCTGTCGTCTGATTGCAGCAAGCGGGTATGGGGAAAAGATGTAGCAAAGCAACCGTGAGTACTCATCCAAAGTACTCACAAGACTGACATCAGAACTATACTAAGTATGCATCGGTATCAAAGGAATGGGGCTATATCTTTGGACTGAACTGCAGAATGCCAGAATAGAGGGGGATAAGCCTAGCCTATCGAAGACTAGCATCTTGAAGCAATCTTGCAACATCAGAAGAGAGTAGATCATAGTAGCATATAATAGTGGTTATGTAATAGCATCGCCCTGAGATCCTTTCTCGACTCTCTACGAGAAAGCGATCCCTAGAGCAGTATTAACAGTTTAATAGTGAATCAGCATCAGTTTGTAGTTGTAGTGGATCAGGATACAACTCCGAGCGTCCTGTTACCGTGGACACGGCTATTCGAATAGATCACTTCCCTGCAGGGGTGCACTACTGTTACCCAACACGCTCGATCACATCTGGCCGGACACACTTGCTGGGTAATGCCCGGCCTCGGGTAATTGACACGACGCAGTCCTACCTAGGCTCAGCAGAGAGGTCAACACGCCGGTTTAAATCCTAAGTGCGAAGGGGTCTTGGGCCCATCGCCCTTTGCACTCCTACACGTTGTGTGACTGGCCGGTGACCAGGCACAACACTGTATACACAGTGACGTAACCAGCCCACCCCAGCAATCAGCCCGCATCTCTGAGCTGTGACGTCTGAAGAGCTTTCGGCTGATACATACGACATAGAGGGCCCCATTAAACCATTATCCCACGTGGTGGCAGTGCGTATAGGCCAGTGGCCAGCTCAGATCAAATACCCAAATCCGTTAGGCGTATTTAGTAGCTCGTAGAGGCGATCAGGATCCCTGTAGCTCCGACTTGGTATTACACGACTCGCGGGTGCTCTTGGAGCCGACCTGTCTTTATCAAATGACAGTAGTAAAGTCAAAGTACCCGTGTGTCCAAAGTATCGAGAAGGAATCCGAGGAATCACCCTTGATGGATTCCCACTCGAAGTATCGGTCAAGGTGAACCCGGAGGAATCATCCTCGATGGATTCACACAAGAGGAGTTGCACGACGGAAGCTTTATCGGAGGTGATGAAAGAGGAATCACCCTCAGTAACCCACAACCGGATAGCTATTCTACAGAGGCATCATCGGAAGTGAGATAAGAGGTATCACCCTCGGCACTCGATGGTAGCTCTGCAGAGTCGAACAACTTAGGGGGAATGTGCGGTGATGTGTTGGTCTCTGACCGTCAATCATATTGATCGAGTCTCCGGTGGAAAAGCGTGGCAACAAGGACAAGGATGTGGGGCCATTGATGTATCACTAACCAGCCTATACTAAGCATATAGGATAACATGTAAAGTATCAACAACAGGTTACAAAACCAGGCTATGCATCAGAATAGGAACTATTGGAATAGTAGCAGGGGCAATTCTAATGCAAGAATAAGAGGGAAAGAATAGGCGATATCTGGATGATCAAGGGGGTTTCCTTGCCTGGAAGCTCTGCTGAGAGGGGCTGGTCGTCTGAAGGCTGCTCGTCAGGAGCGTAGTCGTACTCAGCTGCGTCGGCGGAGGTCTCGGTGTCTATCGGGAGAGAAGGAGGGGGAAGAAACAATAAATTCACGGCAATAATGCAACAGCAATGCATGACATGCCTAAATGATATGCAGAGGTGATATATTGCTTATCTAAATATTTTAGAGGAATTAGGAATTTATTTGGATTTATTTTATCAAGGTTATGCACTATTCATCTATCGAATACGGGCAAAAAGTTCCATGTTCATCTAGATAGAAGTGATGGTCAAGCATTTTGATCACATATTCGGATTCTTCATATTTTTCTGGTCATTTTTCATATATAAATTATTTTCATCCGAGTTACGGTTTATTTTATATGATTTTTCAAAGTTTTAATCATTTCTGGAATTTACTGATTATTTTTAATTCGAAATTATAAATAGCAAAAATGCTACGGGTACACACTGGGGTGTACCCAGCAGTGCTGTTAGAGGCTGACAGTGTGTCCCGTTGACTGCTGAGTCTGCAGTCAACGGTTGACTGGTCAGCGGGTGAATAGTGCCGGTGGGGCCCATTTGTCATACACACAGAACCTTTTAATTTTGATTTAACTTTTAATTAAAATAGAGGGCCCCACGTGTCAGTTGCACAGCTAGCTACTAATTAATTAAACTAACCTTATCTAATCCTAACCCTAACACTAATCGGGCCGGCCCCACTGAACAGGGAGCCAGCCGAGCCGCGGCTGTGCACGGCCATGGCCGGCACAGCGAGCAGCGGCGGCAAGCGGGCGGGCAAGCGACGGGCGCGGGCGGCAGCAGGCGGGCACGGGCGAGTGCGGGCACGGCTGCGCAGGCGCGCGAGGGCGGCGCGGTCGCGCGCGGGGCAGCAACAGAGGCAGCGGGCGGTGCAGGGCAGCAGCAGGCACAGCAGCCGCAGCAGCAGCTCGCTGGAGCGAGCGGGGGGAGGGGGGGCGGCGACGCACGGCCGCGGGTGGACGGGAGCAGCTAGCGCGCGGCGCAGGCGCGGCCGTGGGCGCGGTCGGGCTAAGACGAGCGCGGGCAGGGACGCGCGGGAGCGCGCGAAGCGAAGCTCAGGCCGCGGCAGCCAAGCTCGGGGGAGGGCGTCTACGGCAACCGATTCGACAGGGGAAAGAGGGGAACGGACGGCGGAGCTCACCGCGGTTCCATTGGTGTGCTCGGGGAGGTTCGCGGTGGACCGGAGCAGCGGCAAACAACGACGAACGACGACGACGTACGCGACGAAGACGAGCTAGATGGCGAGCACACGGGTGGTCCCGGCCCGATTCGTTGCTCGGGGAAGACGATGTCGAGGGTGGCGGAGCTCCTGGACATGGAGGTGCGGCGCGGGGTAGCCGGTGGCCGTGGTGACGACGACGACATGGTGACGGCCGAGCTCGGGCGCCTCCAGAACGAGCAGAGAGGAGGGGGCGAGGGGATTAGAGGCTAGGGTTCGTCAACAGCGCTTGGGTGGGTCTTATGCATCTCGGGGTACCGATGGATGAACGACACAAAGTCAATCGGCGGCACGGACGGCGTGCGCGCGCGGCCATGCCATGCCCTGCCTCCTCTGTACTGAGGTAGGGGAAAAGGCCGTTGTGGACTTGGGCCGTGCCACTGTAGCACTAGGCTTCTAGTCCACAGTGCCAACTTTTCCTTTTATTCTTTTTCATTCCTGTTTTATTCTTTCTCCACTGTTTTGCATCAACTTTTGCTATCAAACGATTTTTATAAAATGTGAAACTTGTCTCAATAAATACTCTGCAATATACTGTACAGACACAATAAGTTTGAGATTTAAATGAATCCATTTGCATTTGGTTTAAAAATAAATGGGTTAAATGTTGCTGCTTTGGCACTGTTTTAAATAGGTTAGGGCCATTTAAATAATGCAATTAATATTGATTTTATTTTTGTAATTGCTTTGGCAATTTTTGCAACATTATGAACTATTTTGTTTAATTATTTGAAGAAGTAATAATTTGACTTGCATTTGAATTTTGAATTTAAACTTGAAGTTGGATTATTTCCTAAATGCAATTTATTTAGGATGATCATGATGACAAGGCTAATTAATTAGCTTAATGACAGGGTTGAGATCTGGGGATGTTACAACTATGAAGACAGCATACAAGGTTTTGATCTGATCGTTACCGACTCGTAGCGTAGCGGAAGTAGAGTCGATGTAGATCGTTGGTGTAGATCCCCGCAGCTAGGATTTACAACCTCCCAACCGCGAGGATGTACTCCCTCGACCGTCCCTCGGACAGCCCTCCGGGAGGCGATCGAACAGTCCCTCGGACGGTGTCGCGGACAACCCTTCGGGAGGACCCTCAAAACTCGGACGGTCACTCGGATAGCCCTTCGGGAGGCACTCACGAACAGCCCCTCAGGCAAATAGATCGAACCTATGACCTCTCTACGGGGTTGCACACATACGGTGTCATCTAACCGGCAGGGCTTCGCCGTCCAGAACTAGTTCTCACCGGAACCCAGACAGCCTTTCGGCTCTACGAAACTCTTTTCGTGGGAGGGAGAGAAGAAGCCAGATCATTGCATGGCATTGTGTGAGAGAGTTGGAGTGAGTGTGGAGAGCCCCTCTCCACCTCTATATATAGGGAAATGCAAGGGGTAGGGTGGCTCACAAAAACCCAAAATGCCCATGTAAAATGAATCCAATAAAGGGCATAATGGGGAGGGAAGTGGAGCTCCATGGAGCTCCACCCATGTGGCCGGCCACCCCCATTGTGGGCCCCCCAAAGGGGTTTCCTTAGCCCCCAAGTCCTTCTAAAAGCCTTTTGGAAAAAGCCCTAAAAGGTGGCTTTCCATAAAGTAGCCCAAAAAACACTTTCACTATTCACGGAAACATTTTTCCGCGACCGTTAAATCCGAAAATATTTCTGTGGGTCTTAGCATAATTCCAATACCCACTAAAATGATTTTGGACGCGTTCCGAAACAATTCCGGATTAGTGATTTTCATCTGCGAAAAGCAACCAAACCGGTTCCGGCAGCTCCGGAACATTTCCGGTTTTTATCCCGGAAAAATCCCAGAAGTTTCCAGAACAATTCTAGCACCCTCCAAGAATTTCCAGGCGTGTGCCGAAACCAATTTGACTTAATGGTATACTCTGAAACAACTTTTCGGTTTTACCAAAACTATTCCGGTGTTCTCTCTCCGGAACTTTTTCGTTGTCTCCGAAACTTTTCCGGTGATTTTCTCTCAGACTCCCTGTCTAGTATTCAGCAGATAGATGACCCTTAAGCGTGTGACCCTATAGGTTCGGTGAAGTATAGACGTGACCGGAACTCTTTCCGATCAATGATCAACATCGGAGCCGTGGACACGCATATTGACCCCTATACCCACACGAATAAATATTCGAGTGAACGTCTTGTTGCCGTGTGCTATTCCTGTTGCTTCGCGATATGTTACAAATACCCGAGGTGAGACTTATCAGCATCCCCGTGGATCAACAACTTGTCCACTATGCCAGTTACCTCGTTACCGGTTTTGTTCTCTTTTCTCGTTCCCGTGTTCCGGCATCCCTGTGATCAAATCACATTGTGTCTGGCCAGACGATGGTGGATACCGTAACACCGAGAGGGCCCAGAGATATCTCTCCATCGTCGGAGGAGCAAATCCCAATCTTGAGCTATCAAGTTACTTGACATACTTTCCCTTGAACCCGTAAGCCGTCGTAATAGCCACCCAGTTACGGATAACGTTTAACAAACCCCAAAGTTCATGAATCAAGCATGAAGAAACTCGATACTCTCATGGTCTAAAGAATTATGCAAACGTAAACTTTCTCTGTGTTATTGACCATTAACTTGTGACGAATGTATCTCATAGCATAACATCAATTCGGGTCGATTCAACCACAAGGTTCTACTAACATTGTGCCCTCAAAGTTGCCGACATAGTCATGCCCATGATCAGGAAAACAGAACCATCATGCAACACTTGAGCTAGTCTTAGAGGCCAGACTAGGAATACATTTTACCATTTATTATTCCACACGTGCATATGAGTCTTCCTTCGAGCCTCGTGGTTATTGTAGACTCGAGAACCATAGCAATTGTAGCACGGAATATAAACTTAATTACGAACATGGGGATAAATAATAACATTTATTATTGCCTCTAGGGCATATCTCCTATACACACTTGATGCAATAAACACTACACCACAACACTTAATTGGGGGCAGTTAACTACCGGAAGAAATAGCTGAACAAGGGCAAATGAACTGCCGGGACATTCGTTACTGCTGGCACAAGTACCTGGGGGCATAAAATCTGCCGTTAGAACTTGAGCAAGGAGGGCAAAGTATCTGCCGGTACATTTAAGGGCACACTATCTGTCGGGAGAACTAAATTATGGCCCACTTTCTACCGGGGACCGTCCTGAGCGGAGGCCGGAATATTATCGGGCCTAAGCGCGCACTAGGAGGGGAAAGCGCGCGAGAGACTAAATTTTTGGCCCAAAAAGAATAATAGACGCGCCAGCCCTATACCCAGGCCGCAGCTGCCCCCAAATCGAATGCCTATCCACCCGTGCGGCCGTGCCCTCCACCAGACCGCCGCCGCCGCCACCCCAGCCCCCGCCCCCAACCATCCCCTCGCCGCCGGTCGCCCTCGACCTGACCACTGCCGCCGTCGCCCCCAACAACCCCATCTCCGCGGACCGCCATCCGCCCTGACCAGCGCCGCCGTCGCCCCCAACCACCCCACAGCAGCACTGCCGAGCACCCTACTGACGCGGACCACCACTGTCGCCGAGCCACTCCACCGGCGACTACCCTCCTCCGCCGGACCTCTTCCCTCGCCACCACTCTACTTCACGAGCTTCCTCCCCCGAGCAGGCCTCCTCCCAAAGGTGCCTGTCCACGGAGCAGAATCTCACCATTTCGGGGAAGGCGCAAAGATCGTAACGCTAGTATGGCGCGCGCGAGGAATACTTTTGTTGCCCTCATTTTCTTTCTTCTGCTTTTGCCCTAGATGATGGTCTTGATGCTACTACTTTTCTTAATGTTCCTCATGCAGTCGATCGAGCCAGGAGTTCTTCGGATGGGATTGGTGAGTGCAATAGTGTTAGAGTTTTTGGACTATTTTCTTATGATAAAAGAACAAGTAGGGAAGTCGAATCAGTGGTGGTTCTGTTGATTGCTCTGATGTAATATTTGTATTGCCTGTAGGTGAGGGTTCTGATTTAATCCTTGTGAACCCCAATGAGGCTGATAGCCTAAATAAATCTTTGTTCCAGGTAACCTAACTTCTATAACTTTTGTATTTAGCCTTTTGTTGCATCAGGGGCAGACAAGTGCTATTTTGTCTGAGTTTTACTTTCCTATATTGTAGAGTGCTTGATTGTAGGACTACACTGGTTACAGCGATTTTCTCAAAATGAATAAATATAAGGATCACATGGATGCATATTGTCTATGCACACGTACAATTAGACACAGTTAACTTAAATATAGTTGTAGTAAAAACACGTGTTGAATTATGATAACTGTGGCATTAGGTTTCTCAAAGCCGGAGGTCAGTTTTTAGCACCCTACTGAGATGATAATGTAGATCTCAGTGTTGGCGTTAGAAATATACCTCATAGTAGGACAAATATAGATGGAACACTCATTCCTGCAATTCAGCAACCAAAGTGTGTGCCGTTTCCTTACATATTTCAGTTACATGCTTATCTACTTGACACCTAATGCGTCAATTATAATGTGCAATAAATTTTCTTTGTATTATACCTTATAAGATGCATTGATAACTTCAGAAGAAGACCTAAGCTTATAAGATGCATTGTTTATACTGTATGCACCTTTTTTGTGATGTTAGACGATTTAAAATATTGAAACAGGAAATATTGGCCAAGTCAGACCTCTAAGTTTTACCTGCCCCATCGGAACCCTGCTCTGTTAGGTTACTGCTAATATTACCTTGTAGAATCAAATTGAAAGTGATAAACTGCAGATTTGAATGGCATTCTATCTAGATAGCGATGCTTTGCTCATTTCCTAAAATTTTCTTTATGAGTAGGTCTCTGATCTTCTTTATCTTCTGCTCTGGGTTGTGTGGTCTGTACTCTACATTTGTTCTATGGTGATTCTTCTTCAGCTTGTTTCTCTTACAGCCTACAACCATTCCTTTATGCATTCACATCAAAACTGATTTCTTGTAGGCTATGCACTTGCCTTATTCCTGGGGGGGAAAAATAGAGCTCTATCCTGTTATTTTCTCTGTATTCTACCCTCATGGTTCATTGGGTAACAAGCACAATATTTGAATGAGCCGGCATTTACTGTTGGTGACTTATTTGTATGCCTAACAAGTTGGGTGCAATGGTTATTTGGTAAAAAATTCTACATGGGTAGATCTTTGATCTTGTTCATGTGCTAGTCTTGGTTAGGTGAACTGTACTGTTGGTTGTGCACTTGCCTAGTTGGTTAGCCATGTAATTTTGCACGCTCTTTTGTTTGTAGCGTGTTTTTGAATGAGATCCCATTTAGCTGCTCATGGCTTATTTTTAGTTCCCAAATTTAGCAGTACAAGTTACTGATTGATGTATGGTTTCAATGCTTGGTCGTGGTTACACATGTACTAATGTATATTTGTTAGTAAGAAGAATGTGTGATTCTATCCTTATCTCATTTACTTTTAGTTATTTCTAGAGAAAGCTTTACGAAGTGAATTCACTACTACTCGAAGTCTTGCGTATGGAAGGGAAATTGGATATTCTGCTCACTGTGTACTAATCAAAACATATTTGTAGATACTCTGCTCATTCTGGTTCAGACTGTCACTTGAAAAACTACAACTGGAAGTCTTTTCTTGTTCTTCGTTTAACTAGATGTCAAAGTATAAGGATCAAGCTCATGTAGATGTCTTTTTTGTGTGAAAAGCTCATGTACAAGATATCAAAGTATAATTAAGTAACAAGCTCGTTTTCTTTGCTTAATAATAATAGCAGTTTTGCAAAACACAGTTCTCTATTTATAATCTGTTATTTTTACTTGTCCAGTTTCCCATCTGATGTTTATGGAATGCTTATGGTAAGGAACTAGAGCTTGGAACCACATGCTGATTCGTTGTTATTGTTTAAAAGATGAATCAGATGAATCAGAGCAAGGACACTAATATTGCATTGATTGCTTAAAAAACTTTGACTCTGTGTATGCAGTTGGAAGTGGACAAGTCCATGGCAAAAGCAGGAATGCGACCACAAGCAAGCTGAGGAGGTAGTATTCATGTTTCTTTTGGCTATCAGGAGGTCTAAGTGGGTCATTCTTTTTCTTGATTGATGTCTATTTTTTGCATCTACTGCTCTACGTTCTCCAGAGATGATGCTTTTTACTATTTGCAATCACGTTTCACACTCTCACCACAATAGCAAATCAATTAGAAAAGAATGCTGCTGGTTGTGGTTGTTGATATAGTTTCTTATTCTTGCATGCCAGCTGGTTCTGGAAGTTGAGTGGTAGACGACATTATCATATTTCGTATTTCGTAGAGTGGTGGCGATATGTAGGAAACTAGGAAAGTGAACCAATAGAAAAGTTGTTTATTCAACCAACTGTTCGTAGTGTTTAACTGGATTTGTAAATCTGGGGGCTTGTCAATTAATCAGATACCATTTTATGGGACCCTCATTTGTAACTAGTGCATAACCTGCTTACTTAGGGCCTGTTCGGCAACCCATCATGACCACGAAATCCTTAACTCCATCACTCATAACCAACCGCCAGCTTCCCAGGCAAAAACATGGTTTATGGGGACGGGTAGTAGTTTTTTCCCCTATTGTTCTGCAATAAATAAGCTTTCACTAGTAAGTTGTAACTTGACATTCAGTCAGTTTATATTACACAAAGATAATCATACTGTTTTGCCATGGGATCCTGCTTATATTCACTAGGTATTACTTTGTCTACTTAGGCTAGCTCTTGGTATGTTCGGTCCAAATCAATTGTGTACGGATTCCTGGTTTGCCATATTTGACCATGGATGATTTTTGTATGTGCCGTGCAAATGATTCCTGCTTAATCTAATTATGTAATATTGCTTGCTGTGATGATGAAGTGCAGCACATTTGGAAGAGGTTTATTTATGCCGACGAGTTAAACTGCAACACGTCAAAACCTTTAATGTGTCGATTTAAATTCTGAAACAAGAGCTCCATTCTGAGTTTCCGATCTGTTGCAGGTTTCCCAAAGTTACACAAGTTGACGGAGGTTTGGAAGATCTTCAAGCTGTTGAAGATTTGGAAGACCTACAATTAAGTTGGAGTGATAATGTCATATGCCTTATATGTTGAACCCGGAGACTTGCTCTGCTCATTTTGGTTGTGTGGCACATTTAGAAATATATAAGCACTTCTCCTTCTGTGGCACTACTTCATTTTGGTTGTGTGGCACATCTAGAAACATATATGTACTTCTTTTGTGGCACAACCTGCTTATATATGGTCGTTATGTTTATTGAATTAAGTTTTAAGGTTTTTGATGAGGCCTATATGTTACTTTGATTGATGAAGTGTATATATAAATTGTGTGATACGTCATGATTGCCTGAACATACTGAATGGATATTACATTAGGGATGCCTATAACAGTTTGCTAGTGCAATCAACGTGCTGGCATAATAAATGCCGGGTAAACATGCCATGTGCAGGCAGTTGAACTGCTGGTAATTAATGTTTCATGTGCATTGACCAATCTGCCAGGAGAAAATGGACTGCCGGCAAATAGATGCGCAAGGGCAAAGAAACCGCCGGGAAAATTTTATCTGCCGAGAGAAGTAATCCCCGGTAGCCGTTCTCGTGGCGGTTCTATCTGCCGGGAGAACCACTATCCCGGCAGTTTATCTGCCGTTTAAATTGCATTCTCCCGGCAGTTTTTTTGTCCTTACATCAGTGCTGTGGTGTAGTGAAATTTTTGAATACACCGATGACTTGAGTAGAGCTTTGCAAAAGAAAGATCAAGATATTGTTAATGCTATGGAGATTGTTGATCTCACAAAGCTACACTTGCAATGCTTGCGACAAGATGAAGGGTGGAATGATTTTCTTCGGAATGTCACTTCTTTTTGTGTAAAGCACAAGATCAAAGTTGTTGACATGGAGGCTCCTTAC
Source organism: Elymus sibiricus (assembly GCA_039707655.1). Lineage (NCBI taxonomy): Eukaryota > Viridiplantae > Streptophyta > Magnoliopsida > Poales > Poaceae > Elymus > Elymus sibiricus. Next base: position 35,162,850 of record CM077674.1, read on the forward strand.
TATCCTGCTGGGAGACCAAAAAGAGGGTTCTTTAATGGCGCAAGGAATTACCAACGCATCAAGGTTGAAATGTTTGTGGGTGTCATTGATAGGCAACTTCAAGAGCTGGATGCAAGATTTGATGAGGTAAACACTGAACTACTTACTTGCATGGCAGCATTCAGTCCACGTGATTCATTTGCTGCTTATGAGAAAGAGAAGTTGGTTAGGCTTGCTAGAAAGTTTTATGCTAAGGATTTCACAAATGATGAATTGTCAAGACTTCCATGACAATTAAGCATGTACATTTCTCATGTGCGTATGGATAAAAGGTTTAGCAATTTGAAGAATCTATGTGAGCTTTCAGTTTTGATGGTTGAGACAAGAAAGAATGAACAATATTATATTGTTTACAAACTTCTTAAGTTGGTGCTCATTCTTCCGGTAGCCACTGCCAGCGTTGAGAGGGTGTTTTCCTCAATGAAATACGTGAAGAATTCACTAAGAAACAAAATAGGTGATGAATATTTGAACAATTGCTTGGTTACATTCGTTGAGAGAGAATTCTTCAAGCAAGTGAAAGATGAGGATGTCATCAATCTCTTCCAAAAAGGGGATCGTAAAGTTATATTGTAATTTCTTTGCTATTTGTAATCTTCCTTAATTGTTAGAGATATTGCCACAATGATATTTTGCTACTATTATCGATGTATGATCATTGAGTCATTGATTTGTCATCTTACTGTACATTTATTGTTCTCTTATATTGCGTTGGCAAAAAAAAAAATTACAAGAATACCCAAGAGCTAATTCCTGGCTCTGCCACTGCCTCGCTCGTGCTGCACCAAGCTCAACGCGGTGTGCCGACATCCGCTTCCACTGTGATGCCCCAAGTACGCCGCCCATCTGCACCTCCCGGTGCTGCCTCCACCAACAATCAACAGGTGTGTGATGAATATTTCACCACGACCTGGACTCAAAAACACATCTTAGAGCTTGGATTGATGTATTTTCTATTCAATTTCATGTTATCAAAATTACATGATGAAGAAATAATTAATTTTTTTTTTCACAAACAAATCTGGGACATTTTTAGCTAATTATAAATGTCGAAAATAACATTTTTTGCATAAACTGTAGGAAAAATCAAGTAGTCCTATAATAATGTTTTTCTTGGACATATAGATATGCAGATGGCCCTATGTTATTTTCCACTAGACCGGCCTACGGGCCTAGTACCCCACTATGGAGGAAGCGACGCGCATGAGGAGCGAGGGAACATAGGTTTGTGTAAGGAGCGGGTTAGGGAGAAGCAATAAGAGCTTTTTTTCGCGGGAAAACTTACAATCTATTCATGTCCAATCATGGCAGTACAACGACCACCAGAAATTAAAAAAATTACATCCAGATTCATAGACCACCTAGCGACGACTACAAGCACTGAAGCGAGCCGAAGGCGCGCCGCCGTCATCGGCCCTCCCTCGCTGAAGCAGGGCAAAACTTGTTGTAATAGACAATCGGAAAGTCGTCGTGCTAAGACCCCATAGGACCAGCGCATTAGAACAGCAACCGCCGCCGATGAAGAGTAGCGTACATCAGAAGGATCCAACAAATAAAGACGAACGACGAACAGATGGCGACGGCTACGTCTGCTAACCACCTGAAGCAATAAGAGATTGGGGGCTGTGTGCGACTGATGAGCGCACAGGTGCTAGCAGATTAGATGGGATGGCGATCAATCATTTCAGCCCGCAGAGAATAAACAAGTTAATACATAATTTTAATTTTGTCACTTTTTTGCAAAATGATCAGGTCTATTATAAAGACTCACCGGAAGCGAAACTGCATAAGAAATCAGAGACCTTATTGAGCATCTCCAGTACCAGAGTTAAGGGTGTACCACCTAGGCCACGCCCCACACAACCAAAACTAGAGAAGAAATCGAAGGATACCTTATTGTGCACCGCCTGAACCAAAATTGTTTTTCATATTTAGACGGGGTGCGCCCCCCTTGGTCCGCCCCTAAAGTAATCGGCCGATCACTTCGCCTCTGATACAGTGAATAAGTACTTAGTAAAGCAACATTTCCCATTTGGACCAGGCAGCGATCCAGAATTTGCTCTAGTTTCATGCCTTCGGTATCTCTGGTGATGGAAAAGTGGTGAATAATGGAGTGTGGTCTGGCAAGTGTCATTTCAGTTGGGAAATTTGAAACACGGGATGAGATGAACCATGTTGTTGGCAGGCAATTCTAGTTTTGTAAAATGCAGCAGCATTCTTTTCCAAGGTCTTGTGGTGGCCAAAGTACTTTAAAGCAAGTTTGGGAAATACCTTGTTGACCACTCAAGATGAGCAAATAGTTGGAGCTTTAAGAATACAGATCTCCCGCATGAAATTTCTTTGGAAATATGTGCTTCTTAACTTCAGATTTCATCTTGGCCTGAGCCCTGAGAAGCCGCAACTTCAATGCTCAGAGTATATGTTGCTGGAAATATGCCGAGGCAATCATGTGATGATGATAATTCCCTATGTATTCGTGAGTTATTGGTATTGCTCATGAAGTCATCACTGATGTATATCAACATGTAATTTGTTTGTAAGACTGCTATATGATGATTGTGAGTAGTATAATGGCCCCGTCATAGTGATCATCATCTTCATCGCACGCTGCTCCACGCTGTGCCGGCGTTCCTGCTAATGTCACCGCGTGAGCATGTGGGGCGAGCAGATAATAACATCATGGCCGGTGATCATTTAAAATTTCAAACTAAAGGCTGCAGCACATGTGTAACTTGCTTACTTGCATAGCTCACCAGGAAGACACGTGCCTCGGTCCGGAAATACTTGTCACCGAAATGGATAAAATGGATGTATCTAGAACTATAATACATCTAGATACATCCATTTCTCGGACAAGTATTTCCGGACGGAGGGAGTAGAAACTAGGCAAGCACGCTGCACCGCACCACCACTGTTGAGCGCCAAATCTCCCTCAGCCTCGCTATCACGGTGGAGTGGACACCACGGCAAACTCGATTTCACTCGAAAACAACACAAGTCAATTCATCAAGGGCGTGTTTGGTTGCCTGCATTATGTCCAACCGGCCCCGCGCGGGAAGAATCCGGCCTGTTTGGTTGCCCGCATACACTATTGGGCCTGCATCGCACGAACTTTAAAGAACCTCTGGGCCTGGTTCGCTGGGAACGCTCAGATCGGCAGTTTCTCCAGAGTCAGGCCCGCTCGATGCATGTGGGCGGCGGGGACTGCACGTGCGGAGCCACCCTCGAGAAGCCGCGTTGCTTCCCGAAGCGCCGGCAGTTATTACCCTCACCGCCCCCTCCCCACTTCCTATCCCCTCTCCCCACTCTCACCGACGGCGGCGACGGCGTTCAACAGATCGGAGAAAAGCAAGGTGACCTCCGGCCCCTTCACCGGCATCCGCATCATCACATCCGACACGGCAATGGCGGTAAGCACTTTTTTCACCTCCTCACGTACTCACTCGCATTGGATCCACGTTTAGGTTCGATCCGCTTTTACGTTCGATCCGCGTTAGGGGAATGGGGAATCGGGGTAAATAGCCATAGGAGTGATCATAACATTGTCATGAGTTCGTAGTACCGATGGATTTGAGGTTAACGATCGGGATTGAGTACAAGGGTAATGTGGATTGGGGCTAAATCTTACACAGTAGTTCTAGATCTTAGCCTCGGCTACCCTGGAGGCGTTTGGAGCGGCGGGTACCCTTGCCCTTGTTCTTCTCCTTGAGCTGCACCACCGTCTCTTCTTCCTCGCCGGAGTCCAGATCGATTGGCATTCTTCGGTGTCCTGGCTCCGGCGCCCTTACAACCATCGCCACCACAACTTCTCCTTCCACCTCCATCGCCACCGCTTCTTGTTCCTCCTCCACCGCCACCACAGTCCCTGCCGTGAAGTACGCTGCGGCACGATGGTCATGAGGGCGCCTGTACTCTCTGTACTTGGCCCACCTTGACCTCTGTCGGGCATAGCTGGAGTCGGCCTGATTCATGGCCCAGCAAAGGATGTCGACTGACATAGCACCCTTCGCTGGGTCAGGAATCAGCGTCTTCATCTCCTCCGGCGTCGCCTTCTTCAGCACCGCGTCCGACTCTTTCTGCATGTCTGCCATGCTGGTGAAGTTGGAGCAGACTTCCATAGTGTTCCCGAACTTGGTGCGGTCACCGAGCGAGCACCCAAGGAAGAAAGCCCTCCATCCAACGCCCCAAGGGAAGGGGTTGGAGTTGCTGCTGGAGTTCATGGCGGTAGATAGGAGGGAGAGTGAGAGACATAGAGAAATGACTGAGTGAGATGGTGGGTAAGTAGTGACCGTGAGGATGGGTAAATAAAGGGGTTATGGACGATAGGTTTTAATGGCGATCAACCTCGGAACTTTGTGCTCTTCATAATGCGCGCTCTTCGTAATGCAGATCGACACGGACAACAAGGGCAAGGAGGTGGTGCCGCCCATGGAGAAGGGCAAGGAGGTGGTGCCGCCCATGGAGGTTGGGCCGACCACGCCTGAGGAGGTGGCCACGGATGAGGACATGGTGCCGGAGGAGCCCCCTAGCGGCAAACGCCGTAACTACGGCTACTACCATGAGGAGGGAGGTCCAACCCACTTCTGCAAGGTGATCCTTGCCCCTCAGCTTGAGTGCATCCCGATGCCCCTGGACTTCACCAAGCACTTCCCGGCGGTGCCGCAAGAGTTCAAGCTAAGGACGAACACCGGCTGCTCATGGAGGGTGACTGTCCGGCTGATGGACGGTAGGGTGACCCTCGATCAGGGTTGGGCCCCCTTCGCCGCCGTCCATCAGATCAGGATCGGCTACATGGTGACGTTCAAGCTGCTCACTCCGGACATGCTCAAGGTCATCGTCTTCAACGACGACGGCATTGAAGTGGTGACCAAGTGCGGCAAGCATGACGACGCCTTCGCCATGAACGTCTAGGACTGCCCTTCCTAAGCTCCAGCTGGTTTAGTTTCTTATCGTACTGCTTTGCATTCGAACTGATATGTTTAAGTGTGTCACTTTATTTAAACTGTGGCTAGCTATGGTTACAACTATCTTTTGTTGTGTGTGTATGATTTTTTCTTCACGCCGCTGTGTGTTGGTAACCTCACCAACAAGCCGAAGAGGTTACCAGACAACAGCTGTTACATGGAACCAAACACCGTTTAGTTGCGTGAGCCGAGCCAATGCAGGCAACCAAACGCTATGCCAAAATTGCTACCCTAATGCGAGAGGCCTAAATGCGGGCAACCAAACAATGTGCAGATGTCGACTGTTTGCCTGTTTTCCTTCAACCAGGCTCGGTTCAGCCAGGCTGAGCTAGCCAGGCTCGGCTCCTACGGCAACCAAACACGCCCCAAACAGGTTGGTGGTGCTTACAGCAACACCAAAAGCAGAGTAAGCAGCAAAGAACACCCAAGAACAGAGGAGATTGTTGTTTTGTGCACCACATGCCATTTTGGTGTTTTCTGTGATCTGAGTCTCTTCCAGCAGCAGCTGCCGACGAGGTATACACTCGTCGGCACCGTCCAATTCACCCACTCTGCCTCCCATCCTTTGTCTGCTGACCGTTGTGCATAGCAAGTCAGGGAGGCAACGGTGTCCAGGACATGGCCTTCAACTCATGGCATATCCCACTGATTATCATTACGACCAAGTTAACAAAGTCTTGAACGAATATAGTACAAGGTTAATAAGACTCGCAACCAACAACCGGCAACGATTCTTGCACCTGTTACGAAATCTCATTCAGACAAAGGAACGTTCGGTTCCATACAAAGTAGGAACCTATTGATCAGTTCGGTTGCTGGACAAGCTGGGAAGAAGAAGCAAGGCACCATATCTTTGAGTGCAAACTCCTGGTGACAATTAAACTGTGGTCATCATGTCAGAGAGGCAGAACACAACTCACCCAGCGCTACTGCTAAGTATCTACCTGTAAGGTATTTCCTAATAGTGACGTGCCCTTCGCTTTCCCTCTTTTTTCCTAAAAGAAAGCAATCTGATGGGTAGTCATTTAATTAGATCCAATACCTAGAACCTACGTATGGACCTAAGGAAGCCTACCATGTGCCACGTTTCCTCCATCCCAGCCTCAAAAAAATCCTTCAATTAATCTCATCTGATCAATTTCATTACTCTAATCTATTTCCACAAATCCTCACGTGATTCCTTCCCATGCCTAGGCAAACAAATCTGTACAAACAGCAAAGGGAAATACTATATTAGGAAGGAAAAAGAAACATACCGTCAAGATTGATTGACGTATAGGCCTCCAGGTTGATTGATGTACATATATCAGAGAAGATGGCGCCGGCTGCTGCCCAAATCATCAAATTCATAGCCACCTGATTTAAGTGGATTGGCTTGGCAGATTGATTGACATACGAGAGAAGAATGCGCTGACAGCCGAGGAAATCGTCAACTCATTGTCACCAAATCCTCCGTAGGTATAGCTGCAGGACCTTTCTTTTATTCTTTATCTACAAGAAATTCATAATGGAATGGCTGACGAGCAGCAACGCCTAGAAGCCAAGCCCATGGATAATGCACTGATGGGAAATCACACGATGATCTTTCAAGTAACCAGGGCACCGGCTCATGTGTTCAGGTACACATGCACGTAATCATCCATTAATTCGTTTGATCTTTAATCATTGGTTAGTGCCAAATCATTTTTATTAATCGACCTGATTATTTATATGACAATATTCGCCGTTGCTTCGATCCCAGGAGGTTGTGTTGTCGGGTCCTCAATGTGTGGCTGGCCTCCAGATGAAACTTTTACGTACCTTGCAGCCCTACTGCTGTATCTTCTTGGCAGTAGCTGGCTGGAAAACGTAGGCTAGAGAGCTACCACAACAGATTATCACTCAGCTTGCAAATAGACGTACATGTACACTACTGCAGTAATTTCAAAGTGAGCAACACAGATTCGTAGTAGGGTTAGCTAATATTGTAAACACTCATTAGTGATCGTGTATAGGTCTTCTAAATGTCACCTTGGAGAAGCATGATCATCCGAGCTGCATGCATGCAATCATTCATAGATATTTGGTTAGCAACAAGCAATTATTATCTCGACAAATAGTTGTGTTTACGATTTATGTGTTAGTCTGCACAATTTATAGTGAAATAGGACCATATTTCTTAGATGGTTCATGAAGCAAATTTTATGATTCAGCTCCAAGACACAACTATTATACTTGATTGAACACAGCTGCTATACATTTGCGAGGACAAGCTAGCAAACAATGTGTCGGAAACATAACACATATGCACATGGTAGTCAGACATATGCATGGCAGGAAACAGTGATATCATGCTTATACCCCTTGTGTATATATGCAGTTCTAAAGGGTAAACTAGAATGTCTTTGATGTCTGCAAAATAATCATTGCACATCCGTCCTTTTTAGATCTATTTTACATCTTACATGCATGATTGCTTTTGATATCACCTTACAGTTTGTCCATTTATGTTTATGTTGTCCTTCAAAAAAGCCCCTACGATGCTTTTAAAAGTTCAGGTTTGCTCCCAAAAATACAGGTTAATCCGCCATTTTTTAAGGTATCCGGCCTTATTAGGCATACATATTATTCCATTAATTCACACTTTGCATTTAGAAATGACAAGAGTTATAGTTCAACCTTACTACATTACAATTTTTATAGGAAGTTTACATATATATTTACTACAACGTTTCAGCTTTCCATGTGGTGACTAAGTATTTTTTTTTTATTCCTCTGCCACTGGCAATGATGGAAAATTGTGAGTTATTTACCAATTTAACTATCCACCAAAAAAGGGTTGTTTGGTGAGTATTTTATTCCCATCTAGAAGCTCACGTTATTTCTTCTCTCTTGACTACTGTTCAGATCAAACATGCTACAAAAGTTTTGGCAACCTCTTGGCAAAGAAATAGTCTCGTGCATCTTGATCCTATATACTATTACTTCTCAAATTTTACCCATATCATCGGGTAACACTTTGAAGAACAATTACATGATATTTCATAGAGAATTCTATTATGAATATCAGGCGGTCATCCACAAGTCGGGTAAAATGCGCCCACATATTTCCAATGTGTAGTCATGCATTGGTGATTCAAATGTTTTGTTTATAAGCAGGCCACAATCTAGAATGATACATCATTTCTAATGTGTAGTCACATAAATGAGGCATGAACCTATCGAAGTCCAATACTGGGTGATCGGCTTGCTGAAGTATTTCTTAATGTTGGACAATGTCAGATAAATAATTTCTTCTGCTGAACTAACCTTATTGTATTTTGTTTCCCCTTTTTTATTATCTCTAATTAGCATTTAAAAGTATTATTGTCTTCATGTTCGTCCCGCCAATAATGGCAGAGCAAATTGTAGGTACGCGCTTGATGTACTGAAACCGGTTAGTAAATACATATTTCAGCACTACAACAGGATCCCCCCTTCAGCAACGCATCAATGTGTTGTTGAATGTCCATATAAGCGTTTGTAAGGTCTACACCAACGGATTAATATGCATTGCCGTAGGTGGCGTTGGAAGGGTCTACAACAACACATACGCATCTGTTGGAAACCAACGTGAAAAGGCGTTGTAAGATAGCAACATATATAGTTAGACCGTAACAACACTTCATATGCGTTGGTGATTACTCTGTAAGAATGAATGCTGACATGTACAAAACAGATCATTGCAACGCTCAAAAGCGTTGTGGCATAGCATGACCAACCAATTAATGGTCTTTCGTACATTCCATATTTCATATATAGCAAGTAAGGATTATTAGGCCAATGTAAATAGTGCACAAGAGCAACAATATAGTAAGAAAGACCTCATATATTAAATAAAAAATGTTACATTACAAGACATCATCCGAGGAATACATGATACAGAATACATAATATATATGATCTGCTCTAACATTGACCATTGAGTGACATTCAAAACATAATGTAGAGCTATCTGGTAGTAGCATCAATCTGTGCCTTGAAATCAACATCTTGGCCATGCATCAATCATTTGTCCTATCAATCTACATCAACAAAAACTGTGATCAGCAACGTACCATTACAGAAATTAAAAAACATGTTAATAATGTAATAAAATTAAGAGGGTCAACATACATAGGAGTAGCAAGAGCACCATTCTTGTTTAAATCTCCCAAGCTCAATGTAAGCAATTCAAATCCTGATAGTCATACATCTATAGAGTTGGCATGGACAAATTTGTTGCATTGAATTGTTGTTTATGCAGGAGATATTTTCTGCAACATTAGTATAAAGTATAATTAAGGCTCAAGCAAACTGAGATAAAGAAGAAAAAGAATGAGAAGGTATATGTTACGTATTAGCCAACTTTCTTGAACTAGCACCTTTTGAGATCCTAATGTTCTGGCCACCATGCTAATAATAAGAAGCAAAATAACCAGGAATAGTTGAATAAGAAAGCTGAATATTAACATGGTGAATGAGAATGTACGATGTGTGTAAAGGAAACCTGTAACCGTGGGTTTTGTTATGTTTGTGCTCAATTTCCTGGTCCTAATGTGTAAACAACAAATCATTACAAAATTCAGAAACTTATTGATGGTGTAATTATTGAAATGGATTCAGCGCTACCAAGAGATCATGACTGGGAATGAACCAACGCATGCAAAGAGGCCTACGGGTTGGATGCGAGTAACTGTAGCTACACATGGGACTGCATTACTACATCCCATGTACTAATGAATGACGCTAACCTATCATTAGAGTTAATTTTAAATTACATGGGAGCGAGGCAAACACAGATCACTTGAGATCCAAGAACCATTCCATTGTCCTCTCGCCATTAATTAGAACTCAACCATGGGGCTAAGAAGACTAGATATAGAACAGTGAACTCACAAGAGAATGACCCTTATATTTCATAAACTGAAGTAGGTTGCGCAAAAAAGGAATTGTCAGTGTTTCCAGAGTTCATTCTATTGTCGATCAACATTAAACTTCTTTTGGAAATCGTCTCATGGTCTTGGACATTGTTTCTGGGTTCCAGAGAAGTGAACAAACCTTATCTGCACTAGCATTTACTTCCCTTGTTGCATAGTTCCATTGTGGAGCAAAGTTTTTTTTGTTGAGTGACAAAAGATATATAGTCGGATTGGCAAGAATAGTAACCAACATTAATATTTCAAAAAGTACGATCAATAACATTGCGCCCAACTTTGTTGGGTCCCAAACAGAATATAAGTGATCGTACCTCATCAGTAGCAGGGCTTATGTTTGATTGTTGCAACTCCTTATCATTCAAAATAATTTTCTTGCTCCGTAGTGGAAGGGAAGATGTAAGTATTTTCAAAATAATACAAACAAGAATATATTCATGCATGAATACATTAGCACTTTATTTTGTTGTCCAATGGTACCAAGTTGTGGACTATGACGATCACCATATACACTCTGCCGATCTTCTTTATTAAATAGGTTTGATTTACTATTACACTTAACGATGCATACTCTTTTTTAGTTATTCTTTATTAAATATCCTCACTCACGTATTCATCACTGCATTATTCAACGAGCAATTGACCTATTTCACTCATATCTACTACAGGACGAAAACCAAAATAACTGAAAATGAATTAAATCAAACTAGCCTGTAGTTGGCCTAGTATTGCTTTCTATTTATGTCACAGAGCACTCTATACAGCTAAGAGTCGCCACTCAGAAAATTTGCAGATTCAGTCAATCAGTTTTTCTTTTAAACTAGAAGTGTTTTACGAAAGCCTGCCGGGAATAAGCTTCAGAGCCAAAAATGAAGTATATGGAGGAAACAAAGCACCAGTTGATTTTCCAATTTAATCTCAGTGCATGCACCGTGTGAATCAGTATCTGCATATATTAAATGAAACTAGCATGTAGTTGGGTAGTATTGATTCTATCAATGTCACTAATCACTCTACATGGCTAATAGTTACTGTACCACTCAAAAGTGGCAGATTCAGCTAATCGGTTTTTTGTTTTTTGCAGAATTAGAAAAATGTTTTCCAAAAGCTATGAATAAGATTGAGGCCCAAAAATTAAGTATGTAGCAAACAAAGCATAGGCTGATTTGTCCAATTTACTCTCAGTGCATGCACCATGTGAATCAGTATGTGCATATGCTCTGTCAGATTAAACCTTGTGGAACCAAAACTAATGCGTAATGAGATGTGAACATCCTCACAAAGATATTGATTAATTATCCACGTACATAGTAACAAGAAATTTAAAACCAAATTTATCACAAGAAATAACTATTGAGAAAAAAGAGGGGGCAGACATTATTCTGAATTAACACATACAGACAAGTGGTGAATCACCCAATCACACATCCAAATAAATCAAGGTCACGTACATCGTCCCCTGATGGCAGGCTAATATTCTGCCATGTCACGATGGCCTACCACACATAGAACTAGAGAGGTTAAGAGAAGAGACGACGAGAGCCTTACTAAACCATCAACATTGGAGTCGAGGTAGCCAAGGCGATGAAGCATGGTCGATCCCGAGACGGTAGCCGCGCGTCCGGATCTGCGCTGGAGACCCGTGGTGACGTTGCCAAGGCGGAGGATCCGAGGTGAGCAGTGATGGGAGCCGGGCCGGTGAGCTGTGGCGCGAAGGGCGTCGCCGCGGTGGAGAATCGGAGAAGAGCAGGGGGAGCGGTGAGCGGGGGATCACTGAATCGGAGCCTGACCGGTGAGCGGCCGCGCATAAGAACGCGGGAGGTATCCGACATCGGAGGTAACGGCGGCGGCAGCGCTGTTGTTGCATAGTTCGTGTGTGAGAGGAATCGGGGGGTGATTGGATGCGAGATATTTGCACGGGGGGAGGTAGATATGGGGAGGTTAGCTATTCGTGGGAGGTGGGTGGTTGACCCAAACAACACATATTATCAAATCATTGGTATGGATACGTTGGTGTACGAGGATTCTTGTTGTAGTGCAGGTGAACATTTACCTATCTCTTGAAAGGTAAAGTTGCAACACACTCGGTTATTGAAGGCATTGTACATTATTAATAGGTTAGGAGAAATGTACAAATGTTTTTAATATGACCTTTTTGCTCGATAGAAGGAACTATACCATGATCTTTTCTTGAGGGTGCATAATGCGTGTAAAAGGAAAATAATGTGAAATATCATCAAGGCGTTCAACCATGTTTCCTTAAAACAAAGATGACATTCTACTATGTCGTAACTCCCTATTTTGCTGTCCCCAAGGTAGATAATACGATACAAATATAATTTGCACGATGCGACTAATCATGAAAAACAGATAGTCATACAGAATGCATAATTAGCAGGTAATGATAAATGCATAACACATATATTTATATACTACTCACTCCCTCCCAAAATAAGTCACTCAACTTTGTACTAACTTTATAGTAATCAAAACAAAACATACCTAAGACAAAACTATGTTAGCAAAAGTATTATATTTGTAAGGGATAAGTATATTTTTTGTCCCTCAATTCTTTCGAAAGTTTAGAAATGGTTCCTCAACTTTAAAACTAGCAAAACTTAGTCCCTTAACTTGTCAAACCGGATAACTTTAGTCCCTGATACCGCTTTGGATGGTTTTCGTCCGATGTGGACATGGTTTTAAGCAAATCTGGACACGTCACCCAGGTTTGGCTGCCGCATCACCATCCATGTCACATAAGTGACCCCAAAAACTTGCCCATCGCCGAGTGCATCGAGAACGTGCTCCACCATGTTGTCGCTACCTCGGTGGTGTCCTGGAGCGGCGACCATGCTCCTAGCTGCTAGGTGACGCTGTGTCCCGGGCACCTGGAATATTTTGCTGGCTCAGTTTTGTGACGGCGACGAGAACGATGCCATGCGCATGCTGCTCCACTTGATGCACCTAGGCTGCCTGTGTGACGGCAAGCTCCACTTGATGCACCAAGGCTGCCTGTGCGGCGTGTTCGGCAAGGCGCGACACCCGAACCTGACGCCTCCATTGCAAGGACGGCGATGGCGCGTTGTTCCTGGTGCTAACCTTGGTGGAGTGTTTCTGGATAGTGACCAGCACGGCAAGGGGCTAGTGTGTACCTGCACCAATTGTTCCGGCCGCTGGTGATCCACTAGCTAAAACTTGAAGCCGAACAACATCAGGCTGGATAGTGGATACGCTGTGCAACCAGCTGATCGCCAAATTCGGGCTGGCATGGCTGCTCCAGAAGCACACAGGCAGGAGGAGCTGGTGTGCACGCGGCAGTTGCCCTGCGGCACGGCGGCGACGCGGGGTATGCAGCGGCGGCACCAGCACAGGCGAGTCCAGTAGCTAGGCTTCAACAGGCTCTAGCCTACCCTCGAAAAAAAAGAATTTTTTTTTTTACTACTAATCTTCTTCTCAGCCCAGCAGCCCAACACGGCAACACCAATAGCCCAAGTGCACACACAGCGAACAGCAACCCATCCAGACCCAGTCACGCAGGACCGAGGAGACGGAGACGCCGCACGCTCAAGCGACCAGACCTAGGGTCGCCGGCGACGGACCAGCCGAGAAGGGATCCTGCGGGAGCGGCGGACCAGGGAACCGGCGGGGGCGGCGGGCTGCCGGAGCTCCGCGCACGCGCCCATCACGGCTGCGCCCTGCCTGCGCGCTGCTCCTACAGGACTCGCCGGCGCCCTCCAGTTCTGCCGGCTTGCTGTTGGTGAATGGTGACTGCAGGGAGGAGGAGTTGAGCAGCTCTGCAGCTCTGCCGGCTGGGACTTAGGACTCTGCAGCTCGAGCAGCTCCTACAGGACTCTGAAGTCTGAAGTAGTGGGTAACTGTTCTGCACTAGAAGAGTAGTAGTTATTTGCTTTGCATATTGTCTATTTGTAGTTTGTACATTTGTAATTACTAGTTCATCTGTTCATGCGATGTTAATTAATTTAGTGTCGTATGCAACTTATTTGCAGAAATGAAGAGAAAAAAATGAGTATGCACAGTTTTTTTGCAAGTAGTTCAAGCGCTCCTCGTGTCGAACCTGAACCTATCCCAACCATCCCAGCTAATGTGAACCCAGATCCCCTTCCCTTGACTGTTGTGAGCATAATTCCTCTTTCAACTAATGAGAGGAATGATCCCTCAACCGCAAGCTAAGGAAGATTGTGATGATTTCAACAATCAACGAGCAAGTGTGGCTACCAAATTCCGTGTCTATAGCAAGGAGGCTGAGATATCTTATAAAATCCGTCTAACTGCATCATTGGATTGTGCAAGGTATCTCATAGCACAAGGGGAAGCTTTTCGTGGGCATGATGAATCCTCCACTTCCATCAACAAGGGCAATTTCAGAGAGTTATTGAATTGGTATAAGGCCAAGAAAGAAGATGTGAAGGAGGCATTTGACAAGGGGCCAGGAAATGCACAAATTTCATGTCGTTTTGAGCACTGGTTTGGCAGATATTGTCTGTTTAAATTCGCAATACCAAATATTTAGTTTAAAATTCAATATTTTTAAAAAAAATCGAAAAAAATCCGGTAAGTACTACATATTTCCAGTAGTATTCTGAGAAAGTTTGAGCACATTTGCACAAATGGCCTAGGAGATGATGGCTATTCAGCTAAGCAGATTCAAAATTTAGTTCAAAATTTAATATTTTTCAAAAATTCTAGAAAAATTCCAGTAAATACTACATGCGTCCAGTAATATTCTGGGAAAGTTTGAGCATATTTGAACAAATGGACTTGGAGATAATGGCTATTTAGCTAGGCAGATTCAAAATTTGGTTCAAAATTTAATATTTTTCAAAAATTCTAGAAAAATTCCAATAAATACTACATGTTTCCGGTAGTATTCTGGAAAAGTTTGAGCAGAACTAATGGACTAGGAGATGATGTTGTTTTTCTTCAAACGAACGTTTCGTTTTTTTCCCCGTTAACTTTGAGCCCACCCTCCATTTTCTTTCTGGATTCGCCACCAGCCTACGCGTGAACTTGAAGTGATGACGTGTACGGGTTCTGGGTGCTCGGATTGGGGTCACTTATGTGACGTGGATGGTGACGTGGCGGTCAAACCTGGGTGACGTGTCAAGATTTGCTTAAAACCATGTCCACGTCGGACGAAAACCACCCAAAGCGGTATGAGGGACTAAAGTTATCCGGTTTGACAAGTTAAGGGACTAAGTTTTGCTGGTTTTGAAGTCGAGGGACCATTTCTAAACTTTCGAAAGAATTGAGGGATGAAAAATATACTAATCCCTATTTGTAATGCCATCACATAACGTTTTAGTTTTTCTGTAGACAAATCAAATAATATATTCTTATTGTTGAATTTAAAAAATTCTAGCCCGCGCATCGAGCGGGCCACTTTGCTAGTTATTATTGCATAAAAACACTAGAGGACAAGTACGACATCTACATAATTCCCAGAGAAATCACATGCCTTGCCTGCTTGCATTAATGAAACACGAGCAGTAGTGCAGGTCTATAAATTGCAAACGATGAAGTGGTTTGGAAAATCAGCAGAAACTACTAGGAGGTTATCGTTTCATTTGAGTGATGCATCATGCATGGAACAAAACTTAACCTTGTGAGTAGTTGGTACTGGGACGAATCCTTTTGATCTCTCCATGCATGTTAGAGTAACTAGCTAGGTTTGAGAGGCAATCAGGGAATAAGACACCCTATAGTCACATAACAGACACTGTTATTTCATAGTCAGTGAAATACATTGTGCAGGTGTCAAACGGCGCATTGCTACTGAAGGGTGCTACTGTAGTTCACCTTGCAGTTCGTCTACATGTAGCTGGTGGTACAACCGCCAGTTGTCCGTGCTGGACACAAGCGCCCACCTGATGCTCCAGCTGCAACCGGCGGTTATCGGTGCTAGAGCCGACCGGCATGTTTGCTGGATTGGCAATAACGGAGCTGCAAGCGTTGATGGCAGTGCTGCATCGGTTGCCGGGAGCTGCAACCAGTGTAGTTGCCGGAATCGTCAACGAGATCGTCGAGAGAGAGAGAGTGCAAGGAACGAACGAGAGAGACAGTGTTTTTGCGTCACCGGACTCTGCGACTTTTCTGTTATTTCATTCCCTTGTATATCTCGGTTACAAAGGAGCTAAACAACCTGACTAACTAACTCCCCGTGGCAGCCCCACGATCCGCATTTAGCTGCGCCATCCCACAGCCACGTCTCGTGCGCCTAGCCAACCGGGAGAACAAATCAAAGGAATACAAGGGGAACGTGCATGGAGCACTTCCCAGTCCTATCTACGTGCATGCAGATGTCACATCCGCCATGCAGCATTATTCAACAGAAAAGCAAAGTCTGAAACTAGTGATGAGCTTATCTAGGTCCTACAACCAGCCATGGCCAAAGCTGCGACCATTGACTGGTGTTGCCAGCGGCAGTCCAGGCTGGTCGACGGATTAATGAGCCGCGACGACACACCAACGGCGATGCGCGCTTGTGCTGTGTGCTGCAACCGTGGCCGGCCGGTGGTGTGACTGTGGCTGGTGGGGAGCTGCGAGCTGGTGAAGGCGACACAACAAGCTGGCGAGAGGCGAGCGGTGGAATGAGGGCGAGCATCGGGAAGCGGTGACGCCGGTATGCTGCCACCCTCAAGGGAGCTATAGTGCTACTCACGCGTCGCGATGCAGGGACCAGAGATGTGCACGTCGTGGGGATTTCTTCCATGCGCGTTGACGGCTGGGGAATCTAACGGCTGGGAAAGGCGTAATCTTACAAAGCGCAATGTGACCGATCTGCTGATCTGTCGCCAGATCGGGCGACCGACGACTATTACTGGCCTTAAAAAATGTGGTTCTGACAGCATAACATGACAGATAAATTATTGGTCAAAAGTACAAATCTTCATAATTTCAGAGTAAATATCGGCCAGTATGCACTAATAGTGAAACGTGAGCAATTATACAGTTCTATGAATTGCAACCGATCGAGCAGTAAATTTCAGAAGATAGCATAGAGCAACGGGCAGTTAGGACACTTGGATCTAACCTGAACGTAATTAACATGGCTAGCTACTGGCTTGGCCGTTTTATCTCTCTCCCCATGCATGTGAGAGGAGCTAGCTCAGACTAAGAGACAACAAGGAAGTGAGGCGTGCATCTACCAATTTGTTCCGTCCTTTCTACAATGCATGGTCTTAAGGATAATCCCCATTTTTGCGCAATTATTTAGGTTACCTTCCGCTATGCGTGAGGTTTTCGGGCTCCAGAGGCTGTAACGTATTTGAATTAATCGCAAGCAATCAGTATTGATTCTCTCCACTTCTCAATTAAGTTTCCTTTTGTTCTCTTGCTAATTTAGTGACCCTGACTGCACGAGGTGTACCCTAACGTGAGGGTATGAAATGATTGCTCAAAACATAATAAGAGTTACAAGTTACAATATACATTGTTGAAGGGACACCCCAGAGGGTGTACCTCACATAGCCACTATAAGGAATATACAATGCTAGTATAATGTGATGAATAAGATTAGGAGGGATTCGAATTTGAGCAAAGTGAGATTATCTTTAGTTCTTTCTTTCCAAGCTACAATCGAAACAAAATCAGAGGGCCAGGGTGCACAAGTGAAGAGGAAGCCTATAAAACGCGAGAGCAACCAAGTAATCGGCCATGACTGGCCGAGTCGACAGAGCGACCCTCTCCATTGTTCTCCTTTGGCTCTATGCTGGCTCGGCTCCTCTCCTCAACGACAATATCGGTGCAGCTACCAGATGTGCGTCCTCTATATTTCAGCTCCTGGCATCGGTGTTGTCTGCTAACTCTAGGTTGTTGAGATGGAAGATTGTTCCTCATGTCCCCGATAACTCCTACTCCGAAACTCTTATAGTTCATGATATTTTCTCTTCTTTTCTCATCTACACTCAGGCCACTAGCCCCTTTGTATTTCCTATCTACAACTTTTCGATACTAGCAAAATAATATGA
The DNA here is from genome assembly GCA_039707655.1 of Elymus sibiricus. Lineage (NCBI taxonomy): Eukaryota > Viridiplantae > Streptophyta > Magnoliopsida > Poales > Poaceae > Elymus > Elymus sibiricus. The sequence goes on from CM077674.1 coordinate 35,180,775, forward strand.
CTCAATTAGAAGAACTAGGTTGCTTTCATTTTGGTGATTTGTGGGTCGAGTCCATAGACAAAAATTTATGGTAATGCTACTAGTTTCTATGGAAGTTAGTTGAGCCATTGTTTCACCGTCATTTATAAATGTAGACATGTGTTGTACACTAAGTGATTGGAATTATGCCATTGCTTTACCGCCATTTATAAAGAATGGTTGGCCGGGTTGAGCCAAGAAGAAATGAAAAGTGTTATATACTCTTGTCTCTTGGCTATGTTGGAGAGGGAGGACAAGTCCATTGTGATGTGCCTTGGAGTGGTTGGAGTTGCCGCACTAGTTAAGACATACCAGTCCTTACATATAGATTGGAGTTATGTCATTGCTTTACTGCCATTTATTTTTGTTTTTGACATGTGGACACATTTTGTACGCTAAAGAGGTTGGAGTTATGTCATTGCTTTACTGCCATTTATAAGAATTGTCGGCCTGGCTAATGCGAGAAGAGATGGAAAGTCTTAACTGTGCGTTGAAGTGGGTGGAGTTATGTCAACACTAGATGATTGTTTGATGAAGTACAAGTAATCAGTTACTCAATATATTTCGATGTTTGTTATAAGCTAACATAATCAGTTTAGTGATCAATATGATATGCACTACATTACATATGAGCACAACATTGTGAGCTTTCCCATTTGCAGGAATGAACAAGTACATACACTAGTATACTTTCACAACACAAGGATCAACCACTAATTGATAAGAATTTAACAACGCAATAAACATCTAAAATTCAGAGTCAATCAGATCTTAATCAGCAGTTGCTCCACCACTTGGTCGTGCTCACTGGCATACAGTGTTTGCATATTAATTACTGGATCACAAGCTTTCACTGAATTACAGACCGGGCACGTCACTGAAGTTGCATCCTTGAATTACCCCAAGACAGTTTCTCACTGAGACAAGGTAGAGTGCAGGGGCAGGCAGCTCACGAGATTCCCAGAAGGAAGGCCAGCCATACCAGCTGCAAACACACTAAAGGGCACACCAACACCTAGTTACGATTTGCTTGCTAATGCATTTCTTGTACTATGGTCTTTACACTACCATTTATAAATCTGAAAAAACACCAGCTGAAACCACAAGGACATGAGACATATGTGCCAGCATGGTGTATCTCAGGGCTGTAAAATATCGTGCCATTTAGGCCAAAATTAGATCAGGTAACTCCGTGTAGTTATTCCGACAGCTGCTGTGTTGAGGCCCTTGTAATGCAGGGCAGGTGCTGCAATGTCCAATAATAGGAGTGAAACAACATATTTCATGGAAAAGTTACAATTGAACTGAGCAGATTACAACACATCCCGTGATCCCAGTTGTTCGTTCCCTAAGTTTTATCTTGAATCTTCAAACAGGGAACATTCTGTCCAATACAAAGTGAGCACACCAAAATAAATTAAAACAATATAATTATTTGCGAGGAAGGAGCTTAGCATCATCTATCACTGCAAACTTCTGGCCAGCACGAAGCCTTAGCACTAGCAGAATCAAGCGTGATCATGATCTCTGAGGTAGAAAAGATTGTCCGGTGACGGTCAGAACATGAAAAAATATTGGACGAAGTTGCAGAATATCACATCAATAATACAAGCACTTGATCATAACCAAAATAATTATTTGTGAGGATCCCAATCATTAGGACTCCTTGCGGCTCGATCAGTCTCGGGCCCCCTGCTTGATGGTATGCAATGCCGAGTTCATCTATGTGGCGGTTTCCGATATGGCTTGAGTTCTGCAGCAGCTGGCCGGAGTGCATGAAGCGCTCGTAAATCCGTAGTCAGCCGACAGTGATGTGGGATAAGCACGTGAGCCTTGTGCTGATCCAAGCCGCCTTGCCCCAAAAATATGGAGTTGGAGCGTTTCAGGGGATCGTCGAGCGTATGGTTCTCATTGATGAATGTTTATCATTTACCTGATGCCTCCTACTCCCAAATGCTTTTGTAGTTTCTCAAATTTTCTTCTTCTTCTCTCATCTCCTATCCAGGCTGCTAACTAGCTCATTTGTATTTCCTCTTCCACAGCTTTACGGCTTTTTAATACCAGCAAAAAGATGTGTCTCGAGTAGCAATATTAGGTGAGTTTATATATGGTTAATTCTATGTCGAGTATATGGAGGATTGTATGGTACTGCCACTCGTCTTTATGGAGCTCTGGTTGTCCCTTTGTTTTACTCAGCGATCTAGAAGGTGCGCGATTGCTCACTATAAAGTGGGTTAAGCGTGGGACAGGTGGTCTCCTCTCTTTTATTAGCAGACCGATCGAGCTCTCACGGTCTCACCTATAATGCTCGCCCGAGTGGGCCTGCCCATCACTGGTTTTGGGAAGCCTTTATGTATAGTGGTGACCAATCCTTGAAGGTTCCCTCGTCTGGTTTTTATTATTTCCTTATTTCTATGTTTTTCTTTATGGTTTTACCATTTTTTTTTCATTTTCTATTTTTCTATTTTTCTTTTCTTATTGTTTGTTATTTGTTTTCTTTTTCATTTTCTCTTATCCTTTTCTAATTCACCAACTTTATCCTCCTGGTTTTTGTGTATGAATATTTTTATACATGTCATGAACTTTTTCCAAAAATTGCCTGAACAATATTTTACACTTTCATGAATATTTGTTAAAACATGTGAACATTATTTCAATACTATGATTTTTTTTAAATGGCACAGAGAGTTTATGTTTATGTTATGAACATTTCCTAAAAATTGCACGGAAGTTTTTTTTACATATCACGAATAAAATTGAGTTGATTTTTTTATTGTCGTGACATTTTTTAAAAATTACACAAAATGATTTTAAAAAAATTCATGATTTTTTCTAAAATTTCATGAATATACATTTAAACGTGTGAACATATTTTAAATGTCACAATTTTTTAATTGTAGAAACATTTTTATAAACCGCGCGAACATGCTTTTACATTCCATGAACATTGCTTAATGCGTGGTGAATATTTTGGAAAACTAATTAATCCAATTTCTTAAAAATGCTCACATCTAAAATAAGTGTCCATGTATCTTTAAAATATATCATATATTTTTCTATTTTATTTTTGCGGTTGATCATGTATTTTTTTTTTCTAAAAGAATAGAGAAAGAACACTGCCAGCAATGCGGGTACGACACGAGAGAAATTAAAGGACAGGTGCACGTAACAATCAATAATGCATGCAGAACTACGTTGCTGGTCCGGCCTATGTGCTCTGCGCTGTAGGCGAGCTATAGACGTGGTCGTATGTGATGCCTTTGTCGCTGGCTATATCGTTGAGTTCGTCGCTATGGGGGCTTCTCATCCGGCGAGGGTTCTGCAGCGGCGGGACGTCCTGCCTGGTACTATCAAGAGGTGCTCGCGGTTGATTTCATCCACCTCCTAAACCCTAAGTCGGCAAGCAGGAACTTGTGATAGGAACAATGGCCTTCTTACTCTCAAAATTTGGAGTTCGATCATTTCGGAAGATCGTCGAGAGTGCATGACGGTTCTCATGGATGAATGGCCCGATCCATCTCGAATACCCTCCATGACGGTATGCGATGCCGAGTCCCACTGGTGGCTTCTGATCGGGTGAGGGTTCTGTAGCGGCCGGCCGGCGTGCCTGAGGCGCTCGCGGTTGATCATGTCCGCGTTGTAAATCTTGAGTCAGCTGACAGGGACGTGGGACAAGCACGTGGGCCCCGTGCTGATCCACGCCGCCTTGCCCCGAAAATCTGGAGTTGGAGCTTTTCAGGGGATCGTCGAGCGTACGTGATGGTTCTCATGGATGAAGGGTTCTCATTTACTGATGCCTCCTACTCTCAAATGCTTTTACTTTCACAATTTCTTTTCTTCTTTACTCACTCCCTATCCAGGTCTCTAGCTAGCTTCTTAGTATTTTCTATATCTACAGCTTTACAGCTTTTCAATACCAGCAAAAAGATATGGAGATATGTATGGTGAGATTATATGGTGAATGCTGGGTCGAGGATATGGAGAAATGTATGGTAGCGCCACTCGTCTTTTTATAGAGCTTTGATTGTGTCTTCATTTTACTCGGTGATCTAGAAGGTGCATGATTGCTCACTATAAAGCGGGTTAAGCATGGGAACGGGGTCTCATCTCTTTTATTAGGGGACAAGCCCTCACCTATAACGATCGCCCGAGTGGGCCTGCCCATCAGAGGTTTTCCATCTGGGATTTTTTATCGAGGTTTTCTTTGCCGTTTTTATGGGTTGTTCATTTCTACTATTTCAATTTTTTCTCCTATTTTTCCTTTTCGAATTATCCAACTTTTAATCCTCCCGATTTTAATGTACAAACATTCTTTTTACATGTTATCTAAAAATTGCCTGAACAACCTTTTACATTTCCATGGAAATTTTGTAAGACATGTGCATGTTATTTAACTATTATGATTTTTTTAAATGCCACACAAATTTTATTTATATGTTATGAACATTTTCTAAAAATTGCATTAATAATTTTTACATATCGTGAAAAGTTTTTATAATCTTCTTAATAAGTAACTAAACAAGTGAAAAGTTTTTGAATGTTGTCTACAATTTTTTCAATGACGTGAACATTTTTTACAAATTACACGAACAAAACTTTACATTTTTTACAAATTACACGAACAAAAGAATTCATCAACATAATCCTAAATGTGTGAACATTTTTTACAAATTACACGAACAAAACTTTACATTTTTTACAAATTACACGAACAAAAAAAGTCATCAACATACTCCTAAATGTGCGAACATTTTTTAAATGAAAATAGTTTCATGCCACCGGGGATAGATGCCACCCACATAGTCACCGTACGATCGAGGAGCTTCGAGATTCGTGCTGGCAGGTTACGCTAGTGCTTTGATGAGAGACATACAAGGAACGAGCACTAATCACAGGTAGGTGTCAGTAATTTTTGGACTAACATTGCAGATAAACAGTGCCAAGTAGACTGACATAAAAGCTGTACGTACAATCTTGGCTTTTATCTGAAGTTGCGTGCATACAGGGTTTATCTGTACACAGATCACGGGTATGATATAAGCTTCTGTCAGCACATCCAGTTCACATTTTGTTGGCAGTTCTGAAGGATCCCATTTTACGCAATGAAGCATACGACAAAAAAGTAGACAAGATGAAAGCTAAATGTAATGTACATGTCTAGAAAGCTAAATTGTCCGTATGTGATCGTGCACAAACACTGCTGTCTTACCAATGCTTGTTTTTAGATTATTCAACTACTAAGAACTTTTGTCCAGTGCTCAGTACAAGCAAACATATGGTCAAAACACTCTGACAACTGACAAGAAAAATGTCTGCTCACTGACCTGGCCATGAAAAACAATATGTCAGCCTTTCCCCGGCCCCGATTCTTTTGATCTGACAACACCATCCCATGCCAGGAAAGGACAAAGGAACTAATCATGTTTCACTATTCATGCATTGCTGACTAAGAAGGTAACTATTCGCATGTTGCACATATCTCTAGGAGGGGCGAACGGTAGATACCCGCGGGGGGGGGGGGGGGGGGGGGGGCAGCTATCCCCCATGACATCAAATCCACACTCTCTTTTAAATGTCACAAATTTTGTAATTTTAAAAACTTTTTTTTAAACTGCACAAACATTCGTTTATATTCCACGAACATTTTTAATGCATAGTGATATGTTTTTTAAAACTAATTAATATAATTGTTTAAAATGTTCAGATTTTTTAATTACTGATCATGTATGCTAAAATATATTGTGTATTTTTTTCGAAAATAATAGAGAGAGAACACAGCTAGCAACTCAGGTACAACACGGAGAAAATAAAAGATATGCGTACACAACGGGAAAACCCTATTTGCCGCATTCTGCGGCATTTTGTCGACCTACCGCACATGTTCGATAGTAAATGGGCCGGCCCAGTTAGCTCTTTTTTACGTGGGATCATTTTACGGTTTTGTGAACCTTCTGGATGGTTCCTGGCCGGTTTTGGGAACCTTCCAGAAGGTTCTTGAACTGGGTTTTCTGGTTTCCTTTTTTATTTTTCTTCTTTCCGTTTTTAGTTATTTCTGTTTCTTTTTTCTTTTCTTTTTTTTCGTTTTTTCTGTTTGTTTTCTTTCTTTGGTTTTTTATTTATTTTTCTTTTCTTCTCTTTTTTTCAGAAAAAATTCAAATTTCGTTCGTGTTTCCATAAAATGTTCAGTTTTCGAAAAATTGTTCTCAAAATTCAAAAATTGTGCTCGTTACACAAAACAGTTCAAAACTATCAAAATTCAGAAAATGTAACGGATTTCAATTTTTTGTTAACGTTTCCAAAAAATGTTCGCACTTCCAAATTTGTTCGGGATTTTTCATAATTGTTCTCCATTTCAAAATTTGTTCTCAAGATTCAAAAAATGTTCATGGTTTAAAAAAAAATTCGCGCTTCCAAATTTGTTCTCCGTTTCAAAATTTGTTTCTCAAGATTCAAAAAATGTTCGTGCTTTAAAAAATTCTTCACAAATTCCAAAAATGTTCATATTTTCGAAAAATGTTTGGGAAATTCAAAATTTGTTCGTTTCCCAAAAATTTGTTTGCGTTTGTGAAAAAAAAATTGCACGTTCAAAAAATTACTCAAAATTTGGAAAAAAAAATCGGGATTTTGTCAAACAGTGTTAAGTCCGGAAATGTACTTAGTTTCTTATAGAGTTCCGATGTATTTCGGTCGGCAGGTCTGTTCTATCGCAGTGGCTAGCACCGAGTTCGCGCAAGCAGGCAGTCCCGTGTTCGATTCCTAGCCACCGCGCGCTACACCTTTTGCGATTTTTCACACTCGTATTCGCAGTGCACTGAATGGGCCAGCCCAGTCGGCGCCCCTTGTGCGACGGGGCGTGTATTTGCCGCAGAACGCGGCAAATAGGAGCTCCACACACAACGATCAACAATGCACGGACAACTATGTTGCTGGGCTGGCTCATGTGCCCTGTGCTGTAGGCGAGACAGGCGAGCTATATATGGGCTCGTATGTGATGCCTTCGTCGTTGGCTACTTAGTCGGTGAGGTGCTCGCGGTTGATCTGATCCGCCTCCTATACCCCTAGTCGGCCAACAGGGACTTGGGATACACACAAGGTCCTCCTTTTTGTTAAAATTTGGGGTTCGACCATTTTGGGAGATCGTCGAGAGTACATGACGGTTCTCATGAATGAATGGTCCTCCTTTACCTGATGCCTCGTACTCCCAAATGGTTTTAGTTTCACGATTTCTTCTCACCTCCTATCCAGGCTGCTAGCTAACTCTTTGTTTTATTTCCTATCTAGAGACATTAAATATCACCAAAAGGATGTGTCTCGATTAGTAGAAGTCTTTATGGAGCTCTGGTTGTGCCATTGTTCTACTGCTATTCATAAGAAGGATTAATAATTTAATATTGCTCTGTTATTTATTTTTTCTGCATGCAGACACGCGTTGTACACTGGGGTGATTCCAAATTAATATATCTGGCAAGAGATGAAAAGTAAATTAAATACGCCTGGCTATGTTGGAGAGGGAGGACATGTTCATTGCCATGTACGTTGAAGTGGTTGATTTGTGCTGCATGCTTTTGGAGTTTTTATATCACACTAGCTACGACTGCGTTGTTGAAGCTCGTAAGTTGTATTTTGGCTGTTTTACACCTAATCAGGGGCTGAATATATTTTGGCGTTAGTATGAGCTAATGTTAGTTATGGGCTGAATATATTTTGGTGGTGGTTATGCATTCCACCGAGTCTCACTATTCTGGACTTGCCCTGTAGCCGAAACACATATAGGCAATCAAAATAACAAGTTCTAACGAAAGAAAAAAAAAACAAGTCGATTTCGTCATAGAAGGATTAATCAACATAGATCAAATTTTGATAACACAATAACTAAGCATATCATAATCGAGGACCCTCCACAAGCTGGCTCTTCTTCGAGACTGGAGCAGAATGTTGTTTCATCTAGCCGCTTGTTTCCCTGTTCACTTTCTTTTCTGTCATCTTTGTATTTAAGCGTTGTATGATGTCTTCTCCTGTTACCGTCAATGAAAAGTTCAGGCCGGCGTAGGCCCACCATAGTGCCCGACAAAAAAAGTACAACCTCCGTCCCACAATATAAGACGTTTTTGTAAGGTTGCAAAAACGTCTTATATTGTGGGACGGAAGGAGTAGATAAGAACCTCGTTGCTGGGGAGCAGCAAGACTAACACATGTAGCACGGGCGTAACTTACATAGCTCATGAGGAACACCCGTGAACTAGAAACCAAGCAAGCACACTGCACCCAGTGGCGGAGACAAGGGGGGGACCAGCAGGGGCCCTGACCCCCCCTAACATGATGGATTTGCTGCATTTTTGCTAATGAACAGTGTACAATTAGTGAAGATTTGCTGCTAAAAATCAAATTTTCAATTAGTTGGCCCTCCCCAATCAGTTTTAAGAGCACTTGCCCCCCCTGATAGGATTTTCCTGGCTCCGCCACTGACTGCACCGCACCACTAATGTTGAGCACCGAGTCCACCTCAGCCATCACTACGAGGGTGGAGTGGACACCACGGCAAACTCGATTTCGCCAAGAACGAGTACTAGTCAATTGGGCAAACAGGTTGGGTGCGTTTAGATACTCCAACACCTGAAGCAGAGTAAACAGCAAACAACACCCAAAAACAGAGGAGACCGAACACTTGGACAAGCTGGGAGGAGGGAGCGGGGCACTATATCTGAGTGCAAACTCCTGGCCACGACCAAGCCTCAATACACACATAATTAAAGCGTGGCCGTCATCTCCAAGAGGAAACACTGAGAGATGATGTATCAGATTGACAAAGGAGAAGAAACAGTTTGATGGAATGTGGATGAATCAGATTCACAAAGGAGAAGAAACAGTTCAATGAAATGAGGTAAGTAAGACTAACTGGCACAGGAGCGGACAGAGGTGTGGTTGGCATCGACCAAGGAGAGACTAGCTCATAAAGAAAATGCATCAACTAGAAACTAAGCAAGCACACTGGATGTGACAGCAGCTGAAACCAGAGTCTGAAATCACAAGGCTATGATGTTCAGGGTGCCTTGTAATGCAGGGCTTGTGCCAAAACCTCCAATCCAATAAAATGAGTGAAACAACATTTCATAGCGAGTTTATAGTGGAACTGAGCAAATTACAATACATCTCCAGTCAATCGTCTTTTAAAAAGTTCTATCTCAAATCTTGAGACAGGGAACGTTCAGTTCAATACAAAGTAAGCACACCAAAATATAAGAACAAGATAATCCGGAGGCTGGGAGGAAGGAGCAAAGCACCATCTGTCAGTGCAAACTTCTGCCCAGCACCAAGCCTTATTTATTACAAGCATAATCAAAGCATGATCATCATCTCAAAGAGGTAACGGAGCGCAACTCTGTGAGATAATGAACTGAATGTTCACAAAGGGTAAATGGAATTAGGTGGCACAAGAAGTGAAGTCCATGTAGCTCGATCTTCCAGCTGGGAGAAACAGCGGTCCATCTCCATCTGTTATGACATGTATGTTGGTAGACATCTGCATGCAGCATTCCGTTGTTCAGTCCTCACAAAGCTATCCCAATTAACAGATATTGGAATCGATCCACTTCATAGTCTGCAAACCAATATCATCCAAACAGGTGAAAACTCGGAAATTACGCAGCTGAGGGAGTTCAGCACAGCCACGTGCTTGTTCAGTCCTCATGTTAATGTAAGAATAAAAGAGTTTCCACAAGAAATTAACGAATACCACACAGATCACGGTCAGCTATACTATACATCACAGAGCCATGCCGAAAGCTATCTCAATAATCAAAGGCTAAAGCTATACCCATCACAAAAGCTAGAAGAGAATACATCAACAGAATAGCACAGCATATACAGTTTGTATATATGTTCTATTAGCAACAATGCAATCAAACAAAAATCTGATGTTGAATACCTGATTAGCAAAATATATAACTCATTATTCTTCTTTTTTTTTGCGGGGAAACTCATTATTCTTCCTTGTGACCATGCAAATAACCTTTCTTCAAACTATTGAAATCGTAACGTCTTATGTTCAAAATTCGACCAGATATGTGAACTTGAGCATACACCTATTTAGTTTCCTTCCATAAGAGGAAACCCTAGCAATACAAATTAAATTTAACATAAATTTTGGCGGAAATCAGGCTACCGCTAAAAATACAGCAACTCAGTTCTGAAATCTTCATACGCAACCCTGTAGTAATGAAACTACCAATAACAGACTGGAGGAGGCAAACAAGAGAGATACGCACAAGAGAGATGCCGCAGAGTCCAAGCAGAAATTAGTTGTGAAGAAAATAATCGCCAGGATAATGATGGACTAGAATGCGAGGATTGTTGGGATGCCTGTCGACAGCACTCCTAAAGGCAGATTCAGCACTGCTTTTTTCAGATTCTGTAGTATCACTGTGGCGGATCTGTGCAGACACCTCTTCAAGTGCAGGCAAGTGCTCGATGCCGGCTGGTCCACCCCCGTTCTGCTTCCATCCTTCGACGCTGAAAGTTAGGCTGAACCTCTGGAGCATGGGCATCGCCCCAGCCTGGAAGGTCAGGTATGATGCCCTACTCAAGGTGAGTTTAAAGCGCTTTAGAGCAGGGAATGCTCCTGTTCCATAGATGGCAATCATTTCTTTTGGGGGTCTTCGGACATATAAATCAAGGTCGATGAGGGAGGGCAACTCCGCAAGAATACCAAGATCGGCCTCGAGTAACTTGTCAACTGTGAGTACCAACATACGGAGGTTATGAAGTTCCCTTATCCAGTAAGGGACCCTGGAAAACCAACAACTCCTTCCAAAGTTGATGGTGAGCCTTTGAAGGCTGCGGGGAGGAGACAAACCATCCATGCATCCTCTGGTATAAGTTTGCAGGTACTCGAGGCTACCAAGTTTTCTCAAAGAAGAGCATAGAACATCCATGCGTCCCACAAGGTCGTCCTGATCATGGCCACGGATGTTGCCGGAGAGAGTTAGAATTCTCATATTGGTCAGCTCTGCAAGGCCCATGATGTTATCTAGTGAGTTTAATGATAGATTAAACCCACGACGAGATCTCAGGGATTTCATTTTGCCGATCCCATCAGGCAGCTTTGTATCACATCCAATACTCAGATGCGACAAGTGTGGCAGATGAACTATATCTGATGGAACACTGGCACAGTACCATATATCAAATGTTTCTAATTGCTGTAGCCCTCTAATCTGTGTTGGTACGTGCACCTCACCACCAGCGCCATTAATCTGTACATATCTTAGCTGATACAGTTCGCCCATCCCAGCAAGGTCGATTGATGTACAGTAATCGCTGAGAAAAAGAACTCGGAGGAACTTGAATTTTGACAGAGGAGGTATATTCTCAGAGCTTCCAAAGATCATAACGGACCGAACCTGTGAAAAACTAATCTTCCCCAGTAATAATGTCGCATTAGCAACACCATTCAAGCGAACAGACAGCCGACGGACCTTGTATTTCTGTGTTGTATTGTCTTGCGAACCATCCATTACAGTGAGGAAATTCTCTTCGGCACACTTAAGCAGGATAAGATCTAGCATCATATCATGTACTTTGCATTCTGTCACCGACCCACTGTCGTCAAATCTTACGGGTTGAACAAGGCTCCTATTAACAAGCTCATTGAAATAGTTTCTCGCAATTCTCTCCATGTCTTGTCCATTTTCTTTACTAACAAAACCTTCCGCCACCCATTGGCGTTGCAGATCAGACCTATTTATTGTGCAGTCCTCCGGATACATACCAAGATATAACAAGCATGTCTTAAGATGACATGGAAGGTCTTTGTAGCTGAGGTTTAAGATTTGTCTCATCCCATCCAGTGAATTTTGTCCCAATCATCGAGCCCAAATATTTCCGTACATGTTCCCACTCCTCTTTGTTGGGACCTTCACTCGCTAGCAAGCCTGCTATGCTAATAATTGCAAGTGGCAAACCACCACATTTGTTGAGAATTTCAACAGAAACATCTATGAGCTGGTCAGGGCAAGCGTCTTCTGATCCAAATTGTTGAGTATAATGTTTATTTACGAAACATAGGATAGCGTAGGATTTATTCTACCTTGCCTTGTACTCCAAGATGACCATGTACTCTTATATATATGCCCACGAGGCTCAAGCAATAAAACAGCAATTCCATCAAATCCCTCTCTATCCCTTCTAACATGGTATCAGACTAACCGATCCAAACCCTAGCCGCTGCCCACCGCTTCCGCCCCGCGCGCCGCCCCCGGGGCGGTCGGCTTCCATGACCGCCGCCGGGGGCCGCGCCGCCCGTACCTAGGGTTCGTCCGCCGGTCGTGTTGATCGGCTGCCCTAGAGAGTCTTTTTCCCGATCCTTTGATCCGGATTTTTCTCTCTCTCGCCGGTCACCTTGATCGGCGTTTACTTTTTGGTTTACCGATCATACACTAGTAGAAAACAGGGCATTAGTCCCGGTTTCAGAGGGCCTTTAGTCCCGGTTCTGGAACCGGGACAAAACGATCGGGACAAATGCCTAAAACCTTTAGTCCCGGTTGGCCTACGAACCGGGACCAAAGGTGCTCCACGTGGCCGCTGTGGGGCGCGCAGGCAGGAGGACCTTTAGTCCCGGTTGGTAACACCAACCGGGACTAAAGGGTCTCCACGTGGCCGCTGCGCAGCACTCAGGCAAGAGGACCTTTAGTCCCGGTTGGTAATACCAACCGGGACTAAAAGGCAGCCACGCGTCAGCAGCTCGCAGGCGCTGGGGTTTTTTATTTTTTGAAAGGGGGGGGGGGGGGGTTTAGGGGTTTTGGAGGCTTTAGGGGTTTCATATTGTGTTAGCTAGCTAATAGAGAGAAGTGACCTCTCTTTCTCCGTGCTTGGTCGACGCTAGCTACTACATATAGAGAGAACTCGACGCTAGCTAGTAAGCAATGAAGGAACCATTAATTACACAACATCGTCATGCATGATCAATATATAGAGAGAAGTGGCCTCTCTTTCTCCGTGCTTGTTGGTCAAACAACAAGTTTTCGTATATCTATTCGACGCTACTACAGATAGTACACGTTGATGCATATATCTATTCAACAGGTTTGCAATTCCCGATGGCATTTTCCGTCTTTAGGAATGACGTGGTCAACAAAGAATCCCGCCAACTCCTCTTGAATTGCGCGTATGCGATCAGCTGGTAGGAGTACGTTCCACTTCTGCCAGGTCTAATTTAAAGAAGGGGGGTCAATATATATATATATATATATATATATATATATATATATATATATATATATATGAATGAAATCAACACAATTGATGGTGATAAAATAAAATTATGAATATTGTTTACGTACTTCAAATTGTTGTTTATTGAAGCCCCTCTCGGTGGTCTTTTGGTGAATGAACTCGCAAACGTAGTATCCACATAACTCAGTTTCGGGTTCCTGCCACATGCACTTTACGAGAATAGAGTTCAATCAAAATGATAATCAACCATGATAATGGTATTGAAACTAGAATCAATGAGAGATGCGCGGAACTAGCTAGTACTACTTACTTTGGGTTGTTTAAATCGCAGCTCCGGTCTCCATTCACCCTGAACCTGCGTGATGAACTTTTTCCAAACCCTGCCCGGCAAAGAAAATTATTACTTGATATCAGGAAATGAACGAAAGTTGCCGATATAGTGCGATAATGATTGAACTTACTTCTGGAGCATTTCAATCATGTCCGCATACTCCGTAGCCTCTTTACGTCTCGAGTCCAAGACAGTTACTGCTCCCTCGTCAAGCTGAATGGCTAGCAGAATAAAGTGGAAGCTGCGCGCGCATAACTCATCAATTACACTTAACCTCGAGTCAGCGAAACAGAATATGCAGAAGACAGTAACACTCACTTGAAGTTGTAAGGAAAGAGTATTTCCCTTTTGTTTTGGTGTCGAAGGAACGAGCTGAGCAAGATTTTCTCAGTCTCTCGGGGATCTTCTGTACCGACCATTCATTTACGATATTTGGGTTAATGAACCCAATGTCATAGATTTGTCCTTTTTTAAATTCGACGATCTTCAATCTGCATAATATAGTGAGGATAATTATATACATGCAATGAATGAGCTGAGCTAGAGACTTAATTACAGAAATAATACTTACAGACAATAACAAGCCACGAGACTTTTGTCGAGGGCGGCTTGATTGTATAACTGAAAGAGTTCGTCAAATTCAACGAAGATCGAGTCGACTCCAACGAACTCGTGCTCATCCTTAATTCCCACCAAGATACTGCCCGTCCCATCCTTGCAGGTTTCCAAGTACCATTTATGTAATGTTCACATCATCGTTGGTAGATCTTGTTCCAGATCATCACTTCTGACGAGACGCTTCCCGTGCTGGTATTTAAAGGTGTCTACCGGCTTAGCGATTTCAAAATGTACATCATCGCCTAGGTAATCACCAGGATTGAAACCAGGAGCAACGGCCGCTACCCCCGGGGTATCGGTAAACACCTTGAGCGGGGGGCACGATTGCTTTTCCTGTTCGCCGAGCTGGGGAATTGTTTTCCCACTTCTTGCACCAGTACTGCTACTTCTCGACCGACTCTTAGCTTTGTCATATGTCTTTGCAATAGTGCGGTCATAGTTTGATAGCAGCGGAGGCGGAGGTGGACGCATAAGGGCATCCAGAGTGCGATTCGCCTTTACCGGATCTATTTTTTCCTTCGGAGGTGGAACTTTCCGTGCAAAATGGGCCTGCACTTCGGCAGCACTGATGTCCTTGTTTTCCTCGTCAGTCCTCTCATATGGTAACTTTGGAGGAACCTTGAGGCTTGGACCATATTTGAATTTCTTGCCGCCTTTTGTATTGCTAGCCGCTGGAGCGGCGGCGGCTCTCTTCCGCTGTTGCTGACGAGACGGAGTTCGATGACGCGGCGGAGGCAGCTGCGGCGGCGGAGACGGCTGACGCGCTGGAGACAGCTGAGGCGGAGGAGGATTCTGCTGAGGGGCCTCCTCCATTAGAGTCCGCTGAGGCGGCGGAGACGGATGACGCGCCGGAGACGACTCAGGCAGCGGAGATAGCACAACTGGACTGTGAGGAGGAGTCTGCTGAGGATCCGGCTGCGTCTGCTGAGGCGGCGTCGAGTTTGGAAGCTTGATGTACTCCTTTCTCCATAGACAGGTACTCTTTAGGCATTTTCCAGAAGATCCTCCCCTTCACCTGTAGGGTAGTCAAGCTCCAGCCCCTCAAATCCCGCCATTATCTCATCCACCGTGACAATAGCATAGCCATGTGGAATCGGACGGCAATGGAAAGTTCCCTCAGTTCGAGGAGGTAAAACAGAGCCGACCGCCGCCTTCAAGGTCAGGTTCTGGCATTTCGCCATTAGCACACAATGTTCAGTCTCCGTGATACTATCCACGGGGTAGCGAGGAGCCGTGATATCAGGCTGAAGGAGCTCCGTGGAAGCCACGCTGCTTCTCGCTGAGATGGTGGGGTAGCTTCTGGGGCAGTGTCGAAGGAAGGATTTTCGTGCCGCTGAGATGGTTGGCCGGTAGCTCGCTGGCTCTCAAGTTCCTCTAGTTTCGCTAATCTTGCATTGATCTTCTGCATTTCGCTTGCTTCCGCTTTCTTCTTTCTCTGTCGGCTTCTATAACCATCGCTGTGGGGAAACCCATCCTTCCACGGAACGGAGCCTGACGTGCCTCGTGTTCGTCCAGGGTGTTCAGGATTCCCGAGGGCATGTGTCAGCTCGTCATTCTCTCTATCGGGATGTAACCTCCCTTCCTGCGCTGCCTAGATTGCTTCCTGAAGCTTCTTGACGGGTATTGCAAGTTGAGCTTTCGTCCAAAGACACTCTCCTGTGTCTGGGTCCAAAGTTCCCCCAACCCCGAAGAACCAAGTCCTTGACCGATCTGGCCAGTGCAATGTCGCTGGTTGGACCCCTTTAGCAAGCAGGTCTTGCTCAGCTTTGTCCCACGTAGGCCGGGCTTTGCTGTAGCCACCTGACCCCGTAACATGGTGATACTTCTTCTTTGCAGCATTTAGCTTATTTGTCGCTGACCTTTGCTTTCCCTTGTCCGATTTCTTGTAGGACACAAATGCGGGCCAGTGATCTTTTATCTTCTCATATGCACCGGTGAATTCTGGAGTCTTGTCTTTCTCGACAAACTTTTTGTTCAAATCTTTCTTCCAGTTCTTGAATAGTTCTTCCATCTTCTTAAGAGCAAATGCCTTGACCTTATTCGGATCCGCCTCTGGCGGTAGGCTGAAATTTGTCATCAGCGAGGTCCAAAGATCATCTTTCTGTCTATCCTGGACATAAGAAACTTCAGGGTCCTTCTTCTTATTCCATTCATGGATGCTGATCGGGACGCGGTCCCTAACAACCACTCCACATTGATGTATAAATGTGTCCCTGCTCCGCTTGGGAGCAATCGGTTGGCCATCTCGACCGACTTCTTCGATCATGAACCTTTCATCCTGGCACAACCTTTTCTTCGGGCCTCGTCTCCTTACGGAAGTTTGGCTCGATCCGGAGGGCTAATTAAAAGAAGAAAGAAGCGTTAATACATGTACATACAAAACAATTAATGCATCAAGTCAGCAGAGGCTTAATTAATATATGTATATATACCTCGCCGGACTTTGCAACAGTTAAGGCTCCCTCCTCCGTTCGGTCACCGGAGCCGTCATGATCTCCTTGCTCCTCCGTTCAGTCACCGGAGCCGTCATGATCTCCTTCCTCCTCCACTCGATCACCGGAGCCGTCATGATCTCCTTCCTCACCATCGGTGTCATTGAGAAACGACAAGGGATCACCTCCGTCGCGGATTATATCCCCCAACAACTCTTCTTTTTCTAAGTCTCTGTCCATAGTTTCTGCAAATATTACAACATGGCAATATACAACCATGAGAGATGGATTAGTGGCAAACATAGACCTAATCATGACAAGGAATCATATACATATGAGCAATGGATTAGTGGATTATCGGGGTTATGTTTTAACGGCCCCCTCCCCCTCATGTCGAAGTTATACCAAAATTATCGGGGTTATGTTTTAACGACCCCCCCCCCCCCTCATGTCGAAGTCAATGAACAACATTCGCGATATGAGGCATTGGACATTATCTAGAATCATATCTAATGAGTCGTCCTATCTTGTTCTATATCTCTGCCGTCCATAGTTTCTGCAAATATTACAACATAGCAATATACAACCATGAGAGATGGATTAGTGGCAAACATAGACGATCGTCGAGGACTCCTCCCCCCTCATGTCGAAGTTATACCAAAATTATCAGGGTTATGTTTTAACGACCCCCCGGCCCCCTCCCCCTCATGTCGAAGTCAATGAACAACATGAAAATTTGCGGGCCGCCTAGAATCTTATCTGATGAGTCATCCTATCTTTCGGGAGAGGATACTTTGTGGGCCGCCTCTCTCATGCCTGTCCGACGTGCAAATCATGTTTTCATATGCCTCAAAATCAAAATTATCGGGGTTATGTTTTAACGACCCCCCCCCCCCCCTCATGTCGAAGTTACGACGATATTTGATGAATACAATATTTATACACAAGATGAATACAAAATGAATACAAGATTTATACACAAGATGATTAATACACAACTCAACAAATGGACACCTTTTGTCGAACAGCGGAGGGACGATCAGTGACCACGGAGATGCAAACACCACAACCTGTAATTCCATCGAGTGAAAATTAGCATGGCATTAGCATTCCATCTATCTATATCATCTATCATCATCATCTAACAACAAATCATCTAACAAAATTACTACAGAAAAAATTATATAACAAAATTACTACAGAAAAAATTTCTACAGAAAATCATCTATCACATCATCATCTATCATCTATCATCATCATCATCTAACAACAAATCATCTAACACAAAATTACTACAGAAAAAATTATCTAACAAAATTACTACAGAAAATCATCTATCATCATCATCATCATCAAAGCATAAAAAAATCATCATCTAACATGCATCTACAGAAAAAAAAATACTACAGAAAAAACTACCTTGCAAGACGAGGAGGGGAGCCCGGGCAGGGATGGCGATGGCCGGTGACGAGGGGAGCGCGCGGGGACGGCATCGAGGCAGGGGCGATGGAGCTGGAGGGCCGGCGATGAGGGGAGCGCGCGGTGGACGTACGGCGTCGGGGCAGGGGCTCGGCGACGACGACGTCAGGGCAGGGCGCGGAGGGCGTCGGATCAGGGCGCGACAAGGGCGTCGGGGCAGGGCAGGGCTCGGGGAGGCGACGGCGAGGTCGGGCAGCCTGACGGCGTCGAGGTGGTCGTCGGCGCCGTCGGGGGAGAGGAGGAGAGATCGAAGAAATGGGTGGGGAATTGGAAATTTTTCCAAGTGCATGGTTATATACCCAACCCTTTAGTCCCGGTTGGTGGCTCCAACCGGGACTAAAGGCCCTTTAGTCCCGGTTGGAGCCACCAACCGGGACTAAAGCCCTTTGCTTCCCGCCCTTTCGGCTGCTGAAAAGGACCTTTAGTCCCGGTTGGTGTCACCAACCGGGACTAAAGGGGGGCCTTTAGTCCCGGTTGGTGACACCAACCGGGACTAAAGGGCTGTGCTGCCGCGGCCAAATGTTTAGTCCCACCTCGCTAGTCGAGAGGCGCCTGCACTGGTTTATAAGCCCCGCTATGACCGAGCTGTCGAGCTCCTCTCTATTGCAGGCAGTACATGCCTAACCTTTGTCACTGCCATGTTGTGCCTGCTCGGCCCGCGGGCCTGCATCCTGGCCCATGTAAATATGGGTTTCTAGTCGTATGCAGCCGTGGTGGCCTAGTAGGCGGCATTTTTTTATTTTTTATGTTATTTTAGTTTGCTATTAGAGTTTTATAAAAGCTTTTTAGTTTTCTATTAAAGTTTGTAACAAAAAATACTTTATGAAAATTCTTTTTACTATTAAAGTTTTTAACAAATAAATACTTTGATAATTTTAGTTAATATTATTTTGATTATTTTTAGTTGATTCTTTTTGCTATTGATATTTTTTATTGATTCTTTTTAGTTGATTCCTTTTGCTATTAGAGTTTTATAAAAGCTTTTAAGTTTTCTATTAAAGTTTGTAACAAAAAATACTTTATGAAAATTCTTTTTACTATTAAAGTTTTTAACAACTAAATACTTTGATAATTTTAGTTAATATTATTTTGATTATTTTTAGTTGATTCTTTTTGCTATTGAAAAATATTATATTTAATTGATTCTTTTTAGTTCATTCTTTTTGCTATTAGAATTATATGAAAACTTTTTAGTTCATTCTTTTTGCTATTAGAGTTTTATAAAAGCTTTTTGATTCATTATTTTTGCTATTAATTCATTCTTTGAGCTAAATGACCCTGAAATGGAAAAGCAGTACAAATTAACTCTGAAAAGGTTGAAAGTTGGCATGGTATCATCATTTCACCCACATAGCATGTGCTAAAAAGTTGACAGGGTTACGGCAAAAACTGGATGCACTTCGTGTACAAAATGGACATTCTCTTTCGAAGTATCACGGTTTCGGACGAAAACTCATATGTTACAAAAGGCATTTCATTTCTTGACATGTAACTGCAGTGATATTCTAGATCAAAGCCATCATCAGAATAGTTGTGGAGAGAAAGTCTTCACTTTTTCTTCGCGCGTGTCCCTTGCTTATTGCGTCGTAACCATGGATAATCTTCATCGTTTAACAGGGTGCTTGGGTCAGCCTTCACTTTGAAGGGAGGAATTTCATGAAACTTTTCATAATCTTCAGACATGTCTGTCTTGCCCTTCACTCCCACGATGTCTCTTTTACCTGAAAGAACTATGTGGCGCTTTGGCTCATCGTATGATGTATTCGCTTCCTTATCTTTTCTTTTTCTCGGTTTGGTAGACATGTCCTTCACATAGAAAACCTTCGCCACATCATTGGCTAGGACGAATGGTTCGTCTGTGTACCCAAGATTGTTGAGATCCATGTAGGAGATATGCCCTAGAGGCAATAATAAATGTTATTGATTATCTCCCTATGCATAATTATGTTTATGTTCCATGCTATAACTGCAATGATTCTCGAGTCTACAAATAAAACGAGGCTTGGAGGGAAACTCATGTGCACGTGTGGGATAATAAACGGTAAAATGTATTCCTAGTCAAGCCTCTATGACTGGCTCAAGTATTGCATGATGATCCTGTTTTCCTGATCATGGGCATGGCTATGCCGGCAATTTTGAGGGCACAATTGTTGGTAGAACACTTGTGTTGAATCGACCCGAATTGATGTTATGCTATGAGATACATTCGTCATTAGTTAATGGTTAATAACACAGAGATGGTTAATGTTTGCATGATTCCTTAGACCATGAGAGTATCGAGTTTCTTCATGCTTGCTTCATGAACTTTGGGGTTTGTTAAACGTCATCCGTAAATGGGTGGCTATTACGGCGGCTTACGGGTTCATGGAAAAGTATGTCAAGTAACTTGATAGCTCAAGATTGGGATTTGCTCCTCCGACGATGGAGAGATATCTCTGGGCCCTCTCGGTGTTACGGTATCCATCATCGTCTGGCCAGACACAGGGTGATTTGATCACAGGGATGCCGGAACACGGGAACGAGAAAAGAGAACAATACCGGCAACGAGGTAACTGGCATTGTGGACAAGTGTTGATCCACGAGGATGCCGATGTTTCTCACCTCGGGTATTTGTAACATATCGCGAAGCAACAGGAATAGCACACGGCAACTGGAGGTTCACTCGAATATTCATTCGTGTGGGTATAGGGGTCAATATGGGTGTCCACGGCTCCGATGTTGATCATTGATCGGAAGGGGTTCCGGGTCATGTCTATACTTCACCGAACCTATAGGGTCACACGCTTAAGGGTCATCTATCTGCTGATTACTAGACGGGGAGTCTGAGAGAAAATCACCGAAAAAGTTTCGGACGAAACGGAAACGTTCCGGAGAGGATATCGGAATAGTTCCGGTGAAACTGAAAAGTTGTTTCAGGGTATTCCATATAGTCAAATTGGTTTCGGCACATGCCTGGAAATTATTGGAAGGTACCAGAATTGTTCCGGTAACTTCTGAGATTTTTCAGAGACAAAAACCGGAAATGTTCCGGACTGCCGGAACCGCTTTAGTTGCTTTTCACAGATGAAAATCACTAAACCGAAAAGTTGTTTCGGAGTACACCATAAAGTCAAATTGGTTTCGGCACATTCCTGATAATTCTTGGAGGGTGCCAGAATCGTTCTGGAAACTTTCTGGAATTTTCCGGGATGAAAACCGGAAATGTTCCGGAGCTGCCGGAACCGCTTCAGATGCTTTTCGCAGATGAAAATCACTAAACCGGAATTGTTCCGGCTCACGTTGAAAATTATTTTATTGGGTACTGGAAATGTTCTAAGCCCACATGAATATTTTCAGTTCGATCAGACGCTGAAAAATGTCGTCGTGAATAGTGAAATCAGATTTATGGATATGGTTGGAAGTTGGCTTTCCACAAATATCTTCCCAAGATATTTTGGGATGACATGGCATTTTGGATATGCCCATCCTACCCCTTTTTTTTTCCTATAAATAGAGGGGAGGAGGCAGCCCCATATGCTTAATCCTTGCTCTCACATACACATGCCATGACATTTCTGGCTTCTCTCTCCCTCCCAGCGAAATAGTTTCGTAGAGCCGAAAGGCTGTCTGGGTTCCGGTGGGAACTAGTTCTGGACGGCGAAGCCCTGCCGGATAGATGACACCGTATGTGTGCAACTCTGTAGAGAGATCGTAGTTTCGGTCTTAGTTTGAGAGTGCCTCCCGAAGGGCTGTCCGTGTGACCGTCCGAGTTTTGGAGGTCCTCCCGAAGGGCTGTCCGAGTGACAGTCCGAGTTTCGGAGGTCCTCCCAAAGGGCTGTCCGCGACACCGTCCGGGGGACTGTGCGACCGCCTCCCGGAGGGCTGTCCGCGGGGCAGATGAGGGTATACATCCTCGCGGTTGGGAGGTTGTAAAATCCTAGCTGCGGGGATCTGCACCGCCGATCGTCATCGACTCTACTTCCGCTGCGCTACGAGTCGGTAACGAAACAGATCAAACCTTGTATGCAGTCTCCATAGTGATCCTGGGCTGGTACGTAGGTCGGAAAATTTTTGTTTTCTGCTGCGTTCCCCAACAGTGGCATCAAGAGCCGTGCTATGCGTAGATGCAGGTTGCGATCTAGAATACATAGAGATGTATGGGTGTTGCACAATATAATTAGGTAGTAGATGAGATCTATTGCTGAAAATTATTTGTGCGGGTGACAGATGAAGTCTGTTACCCGATGTTCTTGTTGCTTCCCTAGAATTTGCGTTTGCTCAATCTCGAGACAGTATGGTGGAATTTCACAAAGTTCTGGCAATCCGCGATCCTGATTGATCAACGAAGTGCTTCAGTTCTTTGGGTTCCGCCATAGTCAAAAGAAAGATGAAATTCGCAGATGAAAGGGCATTGCAGATATGATCTGCACGGGGGTCATGCGTATGACGAAGTTTAGTATGGGGCTCGAGATTTAATTATCTCGTGTTTCATACACCCCGCAATGTTAATCTAGCGACTTGGATTATCATGCTTGATGATGGACGTTGGTAGCTTCGGTTTGTTTCGAAACCTTAGAAGCCACGTAAAATAAAATTTTGCATGAACCAATTAGAGGCGTCTAACTTGGTTTTGCAGAATGGTTTGCATGTGCATATGATGTGGTATAGCAGTGTTCATAATAATTTGATTATGTATGAGATGACTATATAATGTAAATTGATTAACATGACCTGCGTGTCATGATTCGGCATGATGGCTGGAGCCATATGATTGCACTTTAATGACCTGCGTGTCAACCTTATGTAATGCACTTATTTTATTAGCTATAGAGATAGCAATATTATCTGGTGCATCGACTAGGTGGTGGCAATCTTCGCGAAGGTGAACACCGACGCGAATGCCGAAGACGAAGAAATGAAAGACTTCTCCGTCAGAAAGGGCTATACCATATCATGCTATTATGAATTGCCTGAGATGTTTATCCCTTATGATGCACCCTTTTGATTGCGCGGTAGTCGCTTTTATTAGGGTGATCTCTCACAAAAATATCAAGTAGTTAGTGTTCTCCCAAGTGTAGCACCGTCACGGCACCTAACTTTTCGGGGTGCGCCATGCTGACATGGGTACGAACGATTAGGGATGTGTGAGGCGGGTGAGTTAAGACCTCGCAGTGAGATCACTTGGTTGTCTTGACGTTCAGGCATGAAAGTCATGAGCTCGGAACACACGCATCGAAAGATGAACAAGAGTCACATAGAGATGTGATCGGCAAGTTTGCCTAACGATTGAAGTTCTCGTCATCAGTGATGCTCACCATCAATGGCGTTGAATTGAAATTCGTGTCTTGAATCATTCATAATCAATTATGAGAGATATTGATTTGAGTGGGAGCGCACTGTTGAATTAATTTGTTTAATTCTCAGTGCAATTAATTTTGAACACTGTCTAAGTGTGGTTTGCATAATAGTTGTAGAAGAATGGCTCGCGTTTCCACCTTCCCTATTAAAATTGAATAGCTGTTAAATATCTGGTTAAAACTTTACGGTTGGTAACGTAATGAGAGGATTGTCCTCCAGAGTGCCGAGAAGGACTTGTCCTATCGCATACTTTCGGTATTCTCCCGCTAATGCTATGGATCATGTGACTCTCGTCCTTCGATCCAAAAGCTAGAATTCTGTTTCAGTCAAGTGCAATACGTTTGCTTTCATGAGACCCAAACTTCGAAAGTTTGGATAGTTATGTGATATTCATGGAATCTGAAAATCATTTTCAGAGACAGACAAAGGCTAAAAGATATGAGATATCCAAAGCAATGTTTGTTTGCAAACTGTTAGTAAAGGAGTTTACTATGCATTAGACTGATAAGAGAGGGATCCAGAAGAACGCCTGTCATATGATGATGGTGAATAAAACAACAACTTAAAGAGAAAGGAAGTATCCAGAAGGGTGTTAGTGAAACTTTCACGCCTAGGAAGTCCGGGGCTAACGCCACTCTTAAGTTGGATGCTTCTTCTGAGAGTAGGAGAAATACTAGAAGTTAAACTGTTAGAAGTATAAAGGCAAAAGGAAAGAAGACTGGAATATCCAGCTCATGTATGAAAGTCATACAAGTTTTTTGATGTATAGAAGGCTGGTCAGAGATATAGTTCTTGGGAATTATGGTTAAACATGTTAATCACTAATTCTTGGGTATTGTGAGTTAATCACAAAGATACCCGCTCGATTGCATTCTGTTGCAACTCGATGTAAGAACTACTATGGCCTGAAAGACTAGCCAGGAATGAGGTTTAAATACATGTTGGGAACTTAGTAAAAGTTACTATACCTTCCATCGGTGTATTACCTATGTATTTATTTTTCATAATTCATTATAGAGTTTTACACACTCTAGCCCATTGCATAAGGTATCTTGCAAGAAGGTTATTCATAAGAGAACTTTTGATGTTCAGTGTTGTGAATAACATAAGGGCCATACTTTCATTATGAATGAGATGTATGTTATGAATATTGATAAAAATACTTTACCTCTGTATTTACTTTCATAATTCATTTTAGAGTTTCACACTCTAGCCCTTTGCATAAGGTATCTTGCAAGGAGGTTATTCACAAGAGAACTTTTGATGTTCGGTGTTATGAATAACATAAAGGGCCATGCTTCCATCCAGAATGGGATGTATGTTATGAATATTGATGGTAATATAATACATCCATAACACTGACGCTAAATGTCGCAAGACTAAAAGAATACCACATATGTGTGGCACTGCATTTGGTCACATTGGAGAAACCCGCATGGAAAATTCCATTATGATGGATTTTAAAGTCATTTGATTTTGAATCATCTGACACTTGCAACTTTCCTCTGAAAGGTGAAGTGACTGAAATACCGTTCACAGACCATAAGGAACGAGCAAAGAACATATTGGTGATCATACATTATGATGTGTGTAGTCCAATAAATGTTGTTGCAAGTAGTGGAGTTATCTATCTTCAGAAATGACTCAAGTAGATATATGGATATTTACTTGTTGAGACGTAAGTCTGGATCTTTTGAATTCATTCATAAGGTTTTCAAAAATGAAGTAGAAGTTATTGTAACAAGAAAATTATGTTTCTACAATTCGATTGCAGAAAGGAATATTTGAGTTACAAGTTTAGCGAATGTCTGATGAGTTGTGAAAGGGGTTTCATAACTTACACCTCCCGGAGCACCACTGCAAGTGGAGAATCCGTGTAGATGTAATCGAACCATTCATGAAATGGTAAGATCAAAGATGACATAAATAAATTTGCCATTATCCCTTTTAAAGAGTGATGCTTTAGAGACTGCGGCTTTTACACTGAAAAGAGATCCATCAGGTCTGTTGAAATGACGCCATGGTATGGTACGCCCAACCATGTTATATCTTTTCTTAACATTTGGAATATGGGGCTTGTGTAAAAGGTTACAAACCTATTCCAAATCAGAAAAGTGCTACTTTGTAAGGTTATCCCAAGTCATTGGGTATTCCCCACCACTATACCGAGGCAAAGGATTTTGCCGCAAAACGGTATGCTTTTAAAGAGAATAGTTCTTACAAAAGGCGAGTGGGAGGACAGTGCAACTCGACGAGATAACCAGTATCTTCATCATCAGATCAAAGGAAAGAAACCTTGGAAGTGATTCCGGAGTTTCCTACTGCGACTGATACGGAAGTCTCTACGATAAAATGTATGGACTTCAGTCGAACTTGCAGCTGAACCACGTAGGCAAGGCTCGTGCAAACCTCTCAGGTGCGCAAACGAGATATTGTTGTTGGACAACAGTATACCTACGATACATAAGGAAGCGATGATGGGCCCTGACTCCGGAATTAGCTAAATGCCAATACAATCTGAGATAGTTTCCATATAAGTGATTCGAGATTAAAATCTTGATACACCTTTCGGAAGACTTAGAGTCTAACGAATATTTATGGAACTAAAAACTGATACGGATAAAATGTTTATCCATAAAGCTCGACTTGTTGCAATAACAAGTTCAAGGAGTTGACTACGATGAGATTGTCTCACCGTAGCGATGCTTAAAGTCGGTTCAGGTTGAACTAGCAATTAATGCATATTTCAATCGTGAGATATGAAACATGGATGACGAAAGGATTTCCATCTGATGGAAATGAAACCTAGGACTTGTATGTGATACAATCCAAAGTAATTTGTTGATCCAGAGGATGCTAGTAAGTATGCAAACTTCAGAGTTCCAGCGATGGACAGAAGAGAGCAAAGTGGAGTTGGAATCTTCGTTTTTGATGGAATGGTCAAAGGGGTTTGACTTCATCAAATGGGTATCGAAGATGCTTGTGATTCAAGAAAGTAAGTGGGAGCATAATAATATTTCTAGAAACCTTGTGTACTTGACACATTGTTAATTGGAAATAAATTTCTTGACACGAATTAAGACTTCATTTGAAAATAGTTTTTCGATGAAGTGCTTAGGCTAAATAGCCTCAATATTAGGCATGATGATCTATGGAGATAGATTTACCTAATGGGGCTAAGCTATGAATACATATTGACAAGATGCTAAAACCTTTTAGCATTGAAAACCGTCAAGGAGTGATTCTTGCCGAAGTCACATGGAAAGAGTTTTTGCAAGACTCGGTGTCCCAAAACACTGAT
This sequence comes from Elymus sibiricus, assembly GCA_039707655.1. Taxonomy (NCBI): domain Eukaryota; kingdom Viridiplantae; phylum Streptophyta; class Magnoliopsida; order Poales; family Poaceae; genus Elymus; species Elymus sibiricus. Next base: position 35,207,521 of record CM077674.1, read on the forward strand.
GAGCAAAATACATGATGGTGATTCCACACACTCTTGTGTTTGGATTAATCATGTATTCCATGGTATGTAAAAACAACCAGATATGTCCAATACTCCAAAGTTGTTGCGAGTATAGATACCAAAGTGATCAAAGTACTGATCATAGGACAAAAGTGAAAGATGTCATTGAGTACTAGAGTAGTAGTGATGACATGTTTTCTCGCAAGCGGAGATTATGAAGTACTCGTTGTAAGTAATTACATCGATACAGTCTTCATCAATGCTCCATGCGATTTTCGATTTAAGTTAAGGGTTTTGTGTAATACACAATATGGTGGCACGGTAGTTGGAAATTGTTCCAAACAAGATACTGTGGCGAATTCTATAACAAAGGCTAAGTATGTTGACGCTTAAGAAGTGACAAAGAAGTTGTTGAATCATATAGTTCATTCATGAACTTAGTATGGTTCCAAGATGGCTTTGGTCTATGGGACACTATTGCAGATAGTTGCTCCATAGCTCAGTCTGAGGAATCAGGTTTCGACCAATGATTCACACATATGCAAAGCCAAGTCCACACAAAATATGAATTTTGTGAAAGCGTGAAAACGCGGGGATATGCAAAGTTACACACGGAGCTGAAGTCGTCAGATCCATTGGACATCAGGCTATACCACATGCGAAGCATATTTTACACCAGTATGCCATAGGTGTAAAGTGCATTAGCATTGACTAGATTATTGACTCTAGTGCAAGTGGGAGTCTGTAGGAGATATGCCCTAGAGGCAATAATAAATGTTATTGATTATCTCCCTATTCATAATTATGTTTATGTTCCATGCTATAACTGCAATGATTCTTGAGTCTACAAATAAAACGAGGCTTGGAGGGAAACTCATGTGCACGTGTGGGATAATAAACGGTAAAATGTATTCCTAGTCAAGCCTCTATGACTGGCTCAAGTATTGCATGATGATCCTGTTTTCCTGATCATGGGCATGGCTATGCCGGCAATTTTGAGGGCACAATTGTTGGTAGAACACTTGTGTTGAATCGACCCGAATTGATGTTATGCTATGAGATACATTCGTCATTAGTTAATGGTTAATAACACAGAGATGGTTAATGTTTGCATGATTCCTTAGACCATGAGAGTATCGAGTTTCTTCATGCTTGCTTCATGAACTTTGGGGTTTGTTAAACGTCATCCGTAAATGGGTGGCTATTACGGCGGCTTACGGGTTCATGGAAAAGTATGTCAAGTAACTTGATAGCTCAAGATTGGGATTTGCTCCTCCGACGATGGAGAGATATCTCTGGGCCCTCTCGGTGTTACGGTATCCATCATCGTCTGGCCAGACACAGGGTGATTTGATCACAGGGATGCCGGAACACGGGAACGAGAAAAGAGAACAATACCGGCAACGAGGTAACTGGCATTGTGGACAAGTGTTGATCCACGAGGATGCCGATGTTTCTCACCTCAGGTATTTGTAACATATCGCGAAGCAACAGGAATAGCACACGGCAACTGGAGGTTCACTCGAATATTCATTCGTGTGGGTATAGGGGTCAATATGGGTGTCCACGGCTCCGATGTTGATCATTGATCGGAAGGGGTTCCGGGTCATGTCTATACTTCACCGAACCTATAGGGTCACACGCTTAAGGGTCATCTATCTGCTGATTACTAGACGGGGAGTCTGAGAGAAAATCACCGAAAAAGTTTCGGACGAAACGGAAACGTTCCGGAGAGGATATCGGAATAGTTCCGGTGAAACTGAAAAGTTGTTTCAGGGTATTCCATATAGTCAAATTGGTTTCGGCACATGCCTGGAAATTATTGGAAGGTACCAGAATTGTTCCGGTAACTTCTGAGATTTTTCAGAGACAAAAACCGGAAATGTTCCGGACTGCCGGAACCGCTTTAGTTGCTTTTCACAGATGAAAATCACTAAACCGAAAAGTTGTTTCGGAGTACACCATAAAGTCAAATTGGTTTCGGCACATGCCTGATAATTCTTGGAGGGTGCCAGAATTGTTCTGGAAACTTTCTGGAATTTTCCGGGATGAAAACCGGAAATGTTCCGGAGCTGCCGGAACCGCTTCAGATGCTTTTCGCAGATGAAAATCACTAAACCGGAATTGTTCCGGCTCACGTTGAAAATTATTTTGGTGGGTACTGGAAATGTTCTAAGCCCACATGAATATTTTCAGTTCGATCAGACGCTGAAAAATGTCGTCGTGAATAGTGAAATCAGATTTATGGATATGGTTGGAAGTTGGCTTTCCACAAATATCTTCCCAAGATATTTTGGGATGACATGGCATTTTGGATATGCCCATCCTACCCCTTGTTTTTCCTATAAATAGAGGGGAGGAGGCAGCCCCATATGCTTAATCCTTGCTCTCACATACACATGCCATGACATTTCTGGCTTCTCTCTCCCTCCCAGCGAAATAGTTTCGTAGAGCCGAAAGGCTGTCTGGGTTCCGGTGGGAACTAGTTCTGGACGGCGAAGCCCTGCCGGATAGATGACACCGTATGTGTGCAACTCTGTAGAGAGATCGTAGTTTCGGTCTTAGTTTGAGAGTGCCTCCCGAAGGGCTGTCCGTGTGACCGTCCGAGTTTTGGAGGTCCTCCCGAAGGGCTGTCCGAGTGACAGTCCGAGTTTCGGAGGTCCTCCCGAAGGGCTGTCCGCGACACCGTCCGGGGGACTGTGCGACCGCCTCCCGGAGGGCTGTCCGCGGGGCAGATGAGGGTGTACATCCTCGCGGTTGGGAGGTTGTAAAATCCTAGCTGCGGGGATCTGCACCGCCGATCGTCATCGACTCTACTTCCGCTGCGCTACGAGTCGGTAACGAAACAGATCAAACCTTGTATGCAGTCTCCATAGTGATCCTGGGCTGGTACGTAGGTCGGAAAATTTTTGTTTTCTGCTGCGTTCCCCAACAATCCACTGTTGTCATTCTGTACTGCGGGTCTACCTGTACCCCGCCTCCTGACCGATTGACCCATTTGCACCGAAACAAAGGGACCTTAAAATCATGTCCATAGTCAAGTTCCCATATGTCCACTATGTAACCATAATATGTGTCCTTTCCCCTGTTGGTTGCTGCATCAAAGCGGACACCACTGTTTTGGTTGGTGCTCTTTTGATCTTGGGCGATCGTGTAAAATGTATTCCCATATATCTCGTACCCTTGGTAAGTCAATACAGTCGAAGATGGTGTCCTGGCCAACGAGTACAGCTCATCTCCAACAATGTTGTTACCCACGAGATGTGTTTGCAACCAACTGCCGAAAGTCCTGATGTGTTCACATGTAATCCAGTCGTCACATTGCTCCGGGTGTTTGGAGCGCAGAAAATTCTTGTGTTCATTGACATACGGGGTCACCAAGGTAGAATTCTGTAGAACTGTGTAGTGTGCTTGAGCTCAAGAATGCCCGTCCCTACATATTATTGCATCCGCTCCTAGCGTGCCTTTTCCAGTCAGTCTCCCCTCATACCGCGATTGAGGGAGACCAATCGGCTTAAGGTCAGGAATAAAGTCAACACAAAACCCAATGACCTCCTCTGTTTGATGGCCCATGGAGATGCTTCCTTCTGGCCTAGCACGGTTACGAACATATTTCTTTAAGACTCCCATGAACCTCTCAAAGGGGAACATATTGTGTAGAAATACAGGACCCAGAATGGCAATCTCGTCGACTAGATGAACTAGGACGTGCGTCATGATATTGAAGAAGGATGGTGGGAACACCAGCTCGAAACTGACAAGACATTGCACCAAATCATTCTTTAACCTTGGTAGGATATCTGGATCGATTACCTTCTGAGAGATTGCATTGAGGAATGCACATAGCTTCACAATGGCTAATCGAACGTTTTCCGGTAGAAGCCCCCTCAATGTAACCGGAAGCAGCTGCGTCATAATCACGTGGCAGTCATGAGACTTTAGGTTCTGGAACTTTTTCTCTGCCATATTTATTATTCCCTTTATATTCGACGAGAAGCCAGACGGGACCTTCATACTGAGCAGGCATTCAAAGAAGATTTCCTTCTTTTCTTTGGTAAGAGCGTAGCTGGCAGGACCTTCATACTGCTTTGGATGCATGCCGTCTTTTTCGTGCACACGTTGCTGGTCCTCCCATGCCTCCGGTGTATCTTTTGTCTTCCCATACACGCCCAAGAAGCCTAGAAGGTTCACGCAAAGATTCTTCGTCATGTGCATCACGTCGATTGCAGAGCGGACCTCTAGGTCTTTCCAATAGGGTAGGTCCCAAAATATAGATTTCTTCTTCTACATGGGTGCGCGTCCCTCAGCGTCATTCGGAACAGATTGTCCGCCAGGACCCTTTCCAAAGATTACTTGTAAATCCTTGATCATATCAAGTATGTGATCACCAGTACGGAGGGCGGGCTTCTTCCGGTGATATGCCTCACCTTTGAAATGCTTGCCTTTCTTTCGACATTGATGGTTGGTCGGAAGAAATCGACGATGTCCCAGGTACACATTCTTCCTGCATTTCTCCAAATATATACTTTCGGTGTCATCTAAACAGTGCGTGCATGCGTGGTATCCCTTGTTTGTCTGTCCTGAAAGGTTACTAAGAGCAGGCCAATCATTGATGGTTACAAACAGCAACGCATGTAGGTCAAATTCCTCCTGTTTGTGCTCATCCCACACACGTACACCTTCTCCATTCCACAGCTGCAAAAGTTCTTCAACTAATGGCCTTAGGTACACATCAATGTCGTTGCCAGGTTGCTTAGGGCCTTGGATGAGCACTGGCATCATAATGAACTTCCGCTTCATGCACAACCAAGGAGGAAGGTTATAGATACATAGAGTCACGGGCCAGGTGCTATGATTGCTGCTCTGCACCCCAAAAGGATTAATGCCATCTGCACTTAAACCAAACCATACGTTCCTTGCGTCACCTGCAAAGTCCCCCCACCTTCTCTCGATTTTTCTCCACTGCGACCCGTCAGCGGGTGCTCTCAACTTCCCGTCTTTCTTACGGTCTTCTTTGTGCCATCGCATCAACTTGGCATGCTCTTCGTTTCTGAACAGACGTTTCAGCCGTGGTATTATAGGTGCATACCACATCACCTTGGCAGGAACCCTCTTCCTGGGGCGCCCGCCCTCAACATCACCAGGGTCATCTCGTCTGATCTTATACCGCAATGCACCGCATACCGGGCATGCGTTCAAATCCTCGTACTCACCGCGGTAGAGGATGCAGTCATTAGGGCATGCATGTATCTTCTGCACCTCCAATCCTAGAGGGCATAGAACCTTCTTTGCTTCGTACGTACTGTCGGGCAATTCGTTATCCTTTGGAAGCTTCTTCTTCATTATTTTCAGTAGCTTCCCAAATCCGTTGTCAGATACACCATTGTATGCCTTCCATTTCAGCAATTCCAATGTGGTACCGAGCTTTGTGTTGTCATCTTTGCAATTTGGGTACAACCCTTTTTTTGTGATCCTCTAACATGCGATCGAACTTCAACTTCTCCCTTTCACTTTGGCATTGTCTCTTTGCATCAACAATGACCCGACGAAGATCATCATCGGGCACATCGTCTGGTTCCTCTTGATCTTCAGCTTCCCCCGTTGCAGTATCACCGTATTCAGGGGGATAGTTGTCATCATCCTCTTCTTCTTCGTTGTCTTCCATCATAACCCCTCTTTCTCCGTGCTTGGTCCAAACATTATAGTGTGGCATGAAACCCTTCTCAAGCAGGTGGACGTGAAGGGTTTTCAAGTTAGAGTAATCATTCGTATTCTCACAGACAAAGCATGGACAATACATAAAACCATTCTGCTTGTTTGCCTCAGCCACTTCGAGAAATTTATGCAGGCCCTCAAGATACTCGGAGGTGCGTCGGTCACCGTACATCCATTGCCGGTTCATCTGCGTGCATTATATAATTAAGTGTATCAAAAACCATTACAGAACATCATGAATAGAGAAGTGACTAAATTAATACAAGTTCATCATCACATTAAAACCAAACTACAGTAGTGATCAAATGTTATTACTGAAAAAATAAATACATAAAGTTCATACATATATAGTTCTCATAGAACAACATATAGCTCTCTAGAGCATCTAATTAAAACATACATTGAAACTATGAAAAACAAAAACAAATGCGATCATAATCGCAACTAAGGTAACAATTGATCCAACGGCATAATGATACCAAGCCTCATTATGAATGGCATATTTTCTAATCTTTCTAATCTTCAAGCGCATTGCATCCATCTTGATCTTGTGATCATCGACGACATCGGCAACATGCAACTCCAATTCCATCTTCTCCTCCTCAATTCTTTTCAATTTTTTTCTTCAAGTAATTGTTTTCTTTTTCAACTAAATTTAACCTCTCGACAATAGGGTCGGTTGGAATTTCCGGTTCACATACCTCCTAGATAAAAACATCTATGTCACGTTGGTCGGCATAATTGTCATAAACACTAAATGAAACAAATCATAATAAAAGATAACATACCACATCCGAATCATAGACAGGACGAGGGCCGACGGGGGCGGATACCAAAGTCATGGCACTATATAATAACAAACAATAATAAAAGTAAGAAAATTATACAAGTATCTATCTAAATCATACAAGTAAGAATTTTTTTCTTTTAAAAAGAAGATAAGAACAAGAGGCTCACCACGGTGGTGCCGGCGACGAGATCGGCGCGGGCGATCGACGGCGGTGAGGACGGGGATGGGGACGGCACCCTACACATGTGCAGACTCTAAGAAGTTAATTTCAGCTCAAATTGTGCATCTAAATCAAAAGAACTCCCACATACACTCCTCCACTAAAACCCACAAACCACTCTACTTCTAGAGCATTTGAAATGAGCTAAACTAGCAGTGAGAGATGAAACGATGAAGTTGCTAACCTTTTTAGAACACTTGGATAGTTGGTGCACCGCCAAACCTAGAGAAATCTTGGGCAAAATGGAGCTTGGAGGTCGAGCTTGGAGAGGAGAGAAAGCTTAAGTGTTGGTCGGGCATTTCATCGAACACCTCATGTGCATAGGAGGTGAGAACAGAAAGAGCACACACCCTGCACACGCTGGCCGGCCAAAAAACAGAGGAGTGAGCGGCGGGGGCGGGGTATATATAGGCATTTTATCAGTCCCGGTTCGTGGCTAGAACCGGGACTGAAGACAGACCTTTAGTCCCGGTTCCAGACACGAACCGGGACTAAAGGGGTTGCGCCAGGAGCCAGGACCTTTAGTCCCGGTTGGTAGCTGGAACCGGGACTAAAGGTCCCAGACGAACCGGGACTGATGCCCGCCGAGGCCCGGCCGGCTCCATGGCCGCTCGAACCGGGACTGATGCACCCATTAGTCCCGGTTCGTAACTCGACCGGTTCTAAAGCTTTGATCTGGCCAGGATCAAAGCCCTGTTTTCTACTAGTGATAGATCGGATTGCGTCGCCCGCCGCCGCCATCGACCTCTGTGCGCCTCTACTCCAACACCGGCGCGACCCGCCGGCTTCTTCACCGACCCAGCGGCCTCGCGCGATGCGACGGCCCATCACAGCCGCCGTTCGCGCGTCGGCTCGCCCGTCGATCTACGCCGGCTGTCGCCGCCCTACTCCGACCGGGACTCCTGCGCGCCCACCCGGCCTCCGCCCCGACCCGGCGGCCTCGCGCCATCCGGCGGCCCATCACAGCCGATGTTCGCGCGTCGGCTCGCCCGTCGATCTACGCCGGCTGTCGCCGCCCTGCTACGACCGGGACTCTACCACCACCCCGCCTCCACCGAGTGGCGTCCCCGACCTCGCGTGCGATCGGATTGATCACCCGCCCGCCGCCACGATCCGCCTCATCTGCGCAGTGCGACCGACCTGGCCCGTCGGTTGCGCGCGCCTCCGCAGGTCCCGTGAAGACCGTCCCGAGTACAACGCGCCCCTACACCGATCGAGCATCGGGCTGCCGCTGCGTCGCCCCGTCGGGCCGCAGCGCCGTCGCCCAGTGGTTCTCCCCGTGGCTGCACCGATCCGCACCGCCGCTGCGTCGCCCCTTCGGGCCGTAGCGCCGCGGCATGTGGTCCCCACCGCCGCCCTGAGGCCGTCCCCGTGGTTGCACCATCCCGCGCGCTGCCGCTGCGTCGCCCCTTCGGGCCGTAGTGCCGCGGCCCGCGGTCAACCGCCGCCCCGAGGCCGTCCGCTCCAGGCCGTCCCCGAGACTGCACCGACCCTCGCGCTGCCTCTGCGTCGCCCCGTAGCAAGCGTGGCACGCGGTCCATGCAACCGCCCCGAGGTATTCCCGCCGTCGCCCCGACCCGCCCTCCCGCCGCTGCGTCGCCCCTTCGGGCCGTAGCGCCGCGACCGGCGGTCCCCTCCGCCGTCACCGCGCGTCGACTTTTCGTGGTATGCGCCGCGCCGCCTCTACTGGCGCGGGAATGCCACCGTCCGCGCCGGTCTTCGTCACACTCTCGGGTTCTTCGCCTACTTCGAGCACCGCCGCCGCGCTCCTAACTAGCCGCTGCCGCCGCCGTCAGGCCGCCGCCGCCGCTCTTCTTCGGCCGCCGCCGCCGCTACCCCCGTAGCCGCCGCCGCCGACCGTCCACCCCCTTCGTCTACGTCCAGCACCAGCCCATCGCCAGCGTCGCCATCATCTTCCCCGACCACTTCGTCTACACCGACCACCGTTGGTGACATCGGCCCCACACCGATTGGCGCCACAACCGTCGTCGAGTCTTCTTCTCTGCTGGTCCTCCGACTCCTCGACATGGCGTACAGCTCGTGCAGGTCCCTCATCTACGCATGCCCGGTGCTGGCAACACCGATGCGTGCCTTCGTCCACGACGTGTCCCCGGGCCAGGCAAGCCTGGTCGGCACTTCGTCAACTTCGTCTTTGTCCGTCTACGCATGCCCGATGCTGGCAACACCGGTGCGTGCCTTCGTCTACGATGTGTCCCCGGGCTTGGCAACCCCGGCGCGACGCGTCGTCAACATCGTCTTCTCCCCGGCGCACCACTACTTCGACACCACTGCGCCCATGACTAACTCGGCGCCTCCTTGCGCCCGCGGCTCCACGGCGACTTCCTCGACACCGGCCACCCCAACTCGACATCGACCACGGCGTTCTTCGCACGGCTACCTCGACCACGGCTCCACCACCCTACGCTCTCGGCTACCTCGACAACGGCACAAAGGGCTACCGCCTTGCTTGAGCAACCTCGTCGGTTTCCACTCCAGCCACAACTTCCGCGATGCATCGACCGTTACGACTGTGGGGGGTGTCCGTCGGCTTACCTTCGGATTCTTCTTCAGTCTCACCGTCTGCGTCGCTACCGTTGTGACTGCGGGGGGATGTTGAGTATAATTTTTATTTAGGAAACATAGGATAGCGTAGGATTTATTCTACCTTGCATTGTACTCCAAGATGACCATGTACTCCTATATATATGCCCACGAGGCTCAAGCAAAAAAACATCGATTCCATCAGGGTGGATGGTCGGCGGCGGCGCCTCCTTGCGCCCGCGGCTCCACGGCGACTTCCTCGACCCCGGCCACCCCGACTGGACATCGACCACGACGTTCTTCGCACGGCTACCTCGACCACGGCTCCACCACCCTACGCTCTCGGCTACCTCGACAACGACACAAAGGGCTACCACCTTGCTTGAGCAACCTCGTCAGTTTCCACTCCAGCCACGACTTCCGCGATGCATCGACCGTTACGACTGTGGGGGGTGTCCGTCGGCTTACCTTCGGATTCTTCTCCAGTCTCACCGTATGTGTCGCTACCGTTGTGACTGCGGGGGGATGTTGAGTATAATGTTTATTTAGGAAACATAGGATAGCGTAGGATTTATTCTACCTTGCCTTGTACTCCAAGATGACCATGTACTCCTATATATATGCCCACGAGGCTAAAGCAATAAAACAACAATTCCACCAATCCCTCTCTATCCCTTCTAACACAAATATCCTACCAAAAAACAACCTTCTCGACTGTTTGTCATTAGGGCGATGATAGGCGCCGGTCGACTGGCCCAATTTGGGCCGGTCATTGGGCCGGTCAGCGCACAACCACCCAATCTACTCGTACGCACCCGTTGGATTTGGCCCTCCCCCGCGTCGTCTTCTTCCCTCACACTGCTCACGAGAAAAACAAGGGGATCCACGCGTTCCCCAAGCGCACACCACCCCCCTCCCCTTCCTCCTCGCTGTTCTGGCCGTGCCCGACAAGCTCCGGCGAGGTCCCGCCCCCGTGGCCGTCTGGATTGCATCATGGCCACCAATTGATCCCAGGCGCGATTCACCATGGATGCAGCTCTAAAAACGGTCAGATCCAGCGCGGGGGCGCCGTAATTGCAGCATCCCTAGCATAATCCGCCTCTGGCTCGCCGCGGTCGTCGGCTGGCTCCGTCGTGTCCAGCAAAAAAGATCTAAAAAGCAGCAAATCCTTACTGGTCGGTTGAAGCAAAAACATTATAAAGTTTCCAGCAAAAAAAGACATTGGTTCTAGCAAAAATCATCAACGGGGAGAACTTCGGTGGTTGAGTTGTAGCAAAAAAAATTGCTAGTTTCAGCAAAAATAAAAGCTGGTTCCAGCCAAAAAACTCAGCAGGGAGACACCACTGGTTCGATTGTAGCAAACGAAAGAAAGATTGTAGCAAAAAGGTTTGCTAGTTCCAGCAAAAAAAAAAACGCTGGTTCAGCAGGGAAACTCCAGTGGTGATTGTAGCAAACAAAAGAAAGAATGTAGCAAAAAGAATTGCTAGTTCCAGGAAAAAAAAACACTTGTTCCAGTAAAAAATATAACTCAGCAAAAAACACTTGTTCAGGAAACAAAAAATTTGCATGTTGGTGCTGGTTCTAGCAATCCAGCTCGCCGGATCCAGCAACCAAGATCACTGGTTGCAGCAAAAAAAATGATGGTTGCAGCTCGCCGTCGTCACCCTCCCTTCATCAGCGCGGTAGCAAAACGCTCTACCGGTTCCAGCAAAAGAGTCGCCGGTTCCAGTGCACGTCTTCTCCAGCACCGATGGGTGCCGGGCGCAGCACCTATGCCCCCTCATCTCCAGCACCGTCGGGTGCTGGAACAAAATGCAGCGCTGCCCTGTCGTTACAGCCGTCGTTGCCACACCCCAGACGCAGCAAAAACATGAGGGAGATCGGGAACTGAGACTGAAAAATCAAAGGAAAGGGGCAGTGGCTTCTGGAGCTCCACGGGAAGAAAGATGGGAGATGGAGAGAGAAGAGGAGGAGGCCACCAGGGAAGAGAGATGCTTCGATTGAGAAGATAAGGCAAAGAGAAAAGGAGGCGAAGGAAATGAGTGGAGGAGAGTGATTCGGGGGAGAAAGAAAAGGAGAACGAGATAAAGCGGTTGTGGGGCCCGCGAGGGAGTCTGTTGCGGGACGCACGATGTGCCTGGGATCGAACGTGTAGCCTGCGACCGGCAGAAACGCTAGCCGGTCGGCCGGCTACAATCGTTTCCCTTGTCATTAAGGGGCTTCATATGTAAAATATAATCATGACGACCGGAGCAACATGCCCTAGCCACTTCCTGAACTCTTGTAGTCACTATTGCTCTGCTGCCAAGATCATTTTCTGGGAATGCACGTTTAATAATATCCCAGTCTGATACACCCCATAGATCATCAATTATAATCAGGTACCTGCAAAAATTTAGCATAAAATTAAGTCAAGTAGCAGAAAATTATCAAATACTAATCCAAAAATGCCAAACCAGAGATTTACCAATAAGTATTCAATTAGTAGTTGCGATTGAATAAGTAAACAAACTCATTAATTGGTGTGCCATCAATCATTTGCCCAAGAATGTGCATGTGACAAAAATGCATCGAGGTTGAGCTATAGCTATTAATGATTTGTGCTTTAGAGGATTGTTTCTACAAAAAGACTTCATTTAGAAAAGACACCAGCCCTACTCCAGCAATTTTTTTGATGAAATTCTTCCTTCTCTTTCTGTGAGTGCTCTACACCAAGATTGTTCTTAAGAATTTCTTCGTGCTCTTTATCAAGGAGCACTACCTCCTACCCAGTTTTGTGTAATGCCTCATTTCTTCTAATCAAATTCTCTCAATTTTTATCTCCAAAATGGGTTGTTCTGAGCAAATGTTTCACACCTGACCTTACAAAAGGATTTTGTCAAGAAAAGCGATTTGACATGACAACCTATACTTTAAAAGAGGATTCAACTGGCAACATAAGACTTTTAAAAAAGAGTTCATGGTGTGCTCTCCTCCTCCTCAATCCCAGTCAATTTCAATACAAACGTACCAGCCATAAGAAACAGAAATGAGAAGTATGTAATTAAGTTGGCTAATATGCATGCATATTGTTCTTAACACTTCCTTTCTTCTTTGTATTTCTTTAGGAACAACTATTTTTTCTCTGAAGTTCTAATACTCACAGAACATACACTATTATCGAAATTAAGGGACAAATTTAAATATATTGTTTTTTGAAACATATCAAAGACACTGGCAAACAACAACATGCACAAAGTAAAATGGATACCTTTTGTTGTGTAGTTGTTCCCGAAGTTGGTCCAACATGACATTTAAGCCGCAATCATGAGAAGATGGTTTACACCCAAGTTGGGACAGTAAACCGTGGAGAAGTTTTGGGATGTCAGGCTTCTGGGAGACTGGCACAAAAGCACAACATTGAAATCCGTTCTTGATCTTACCATATACCACATTGGCGAGTGTTGTTTTGCCTACACCTCCAAATCCCACAATCGATACCACCTTGAATTTCTCGTTCTCATCTTTTAGCAGGTTCTCAAGCTCCTCTGCTGGCCCTTCCACACCAATAAGATTGGCTGCATTTTCATAGAGTACGGCAACTCGTGGGTCAATTTCCACAGTTCTTGATGGGGGAATATCAAGCTTGTACCTTTGACGCCTGGCACTTATCTCAAGCACAAGTGCCTTGATCTCTTTGATCCGACCGGCAATCTGATGGCGGACTCTCAACTTTTTTAGGAGCCGAACAGTCTTCTTGGCAAACCCATGGTTTTCGGATTCACTTTTCTTCCCAATGTGATGCATAAAGTCGTCGATGATGTCTTCAATGTCGTAAGACATCTCCCTTAGCGTGTCCCTCCAGCTCTTGGTCTGCGGGTCTAGCTTGTCCACATCTCCGAGCACCTCGAGAGTATCCTTCATGCTGCCAAGCTCATCCCTGATGAACTTCACTTCCTTGCGTAGATTCTTGAGCTTGGCGTACTCCTCCCTCCATGAGGGTGGCCAGCTTGCCGAGGAGGGAGTTCATGGCACCGGTTGAAGCGCTCATCATGATTCCTGCCATCTCTTTAATTAGTGAGTTGCCTTGTCTGGCTCACTTGCTAGTTAATCATACTTTCTTCTGCTTACATGTTGCCTTCTGCACCTGCAGTATGTATGAAGATTAATATAACTACTCTCTCTGTAAAGAAATATAAGAGCGTTTAGACTGACGCTCACGCTCTTATATTTCTTTAAAGAGGGAGTAGATATATACATGTCAGAACCCCTGATGGGGTGAGATGTATATGTAGCTAGGCTGTTGGGTTGAAGGAAATATTTAGTTTGTAGACAGATAAGACTGAACACACAATGACACAAATTGCAGTAAGGGCTGGATTTTGGATTGACTGACGAGGTTAGTTTGGAGAGGGATTCTCACTTACTAGAGCAGTGGCCAGAGTTGGAATAAGATGGTGGAAGCTCTGTTCTCCACGACCCACGAAAGACGACGATGGACGCAGATCTGGAGCTCAGGGAAACGGGTTGACAGAAAAATTATTATGGGTGGAGGGCAGCAGATCCCTGCGTGAAAAGAAGAAGAAAACAAATGCAGAACAGAGTCAAAACTTGCTTGTAATTTACTCTGGATCTCACATAGATTTTACATGCAGCAGCTGCGGACGTAATAAACCTGCGGAGAAAGAAAAGCCCAAATTGATGGTCACCTTGCCGCTCGATCGAGCTGGACGCGTAGTCGCCGGCGTCGTCGCTGCTGCTCACCTCGCCGCCGGTCGCCCGCGGATGGATCTGGAGGCTGCCATGGGAGAAGGAAGCTACGCGCTGTACAGAGGAAAAAATCTGGGGGGAAAGCAGGCAAAGGCAAGGGAAAACAGAGTGAAATTTCAGGGAGTCACATGGAAACAGTAAAAGTGGTAATCATTGAGGTACGTAGTGGACTGGAGGAGACTTGGGGTCAAGCGTGGCGCTGCTGATCGGTTCTCTCGTGCTGTGGCTGCCGTGGCGTAGGCCATTGCATTGCTCCCTCCTGCGTCGTCACTGTTGAGGCACATGGACCGTTGTCTGCTGGCTGCACTCAGGCCAGTTTTTTTTTTTTGGCTTTTTTGACTTCTAAAATAAGCTGCCCCTGTCCAGCCCCCTATTTAGCTTATTCTAGTAGTCCAACCTAAAATATTTTTTTAGAAGTCAGTAGTAAAGTCATAATTAGTAGGCTTCTAAAAAATTAAATTTGGTTAAGCTTATAGAATAAGCTGGGTAAGGGCATCTCCAACGGCAACCCACAAAAAATCCTCCCGCATCCGTCCGCGGACAGGGGGGACCAGTCCGTGGACACGGACGCGGGAGGACGCCATCCAACGCTAGCCACATACATTTTCACAACAACTCGAACCAACCCATCGAAATTCGGTCTAACCGGACGAATTTTCATAAAAACACGGAGGATTTCATTGGAACTAGGATAATTTGTACATAAAACCGGATGATATTTTGACCGGTGAACTAAAAACCTAAAAATAAAACCATAAACTATCCTTATAATTCACGGTGACCTTGTAGCCAATGCCGGGCTGGCGGGCGGCTCCTCCGTCATCGTGGCCCGACCCGGCGTCAGAGTCATCGGAGTCGGGATTGGGGCGGCGAAAAGTGGCAGCGTCGCGGCAGGGATTCCCGGCGGCCGCCTGACGCTCGCAGATGATCCTCTCCGCCTCCTCCTGCGCCATGCGCAGTGCGGCCGCGGCCACCAAGGACGTGGGCTGGGGGAGAGGGCGATGGTCGTTGGAGGGGGCGGCGTCGGGGTCGGCGAGTGACCATTCCTCGCCGTACCTGGCCATCTCCCCGTCGAGGCGTCGGAGACGGCGCTTGGCCGTCTTCCACGTCGTCACGGAGCAGTCCAGGGCCCAGGCGTACGCCAGGTCCGGGTCCGCCGTGATGTGTGGCGGCGGGACGTCCGAGTCGGCGCACTTGGACCGGCGAGCGGCATTGCGCCTGTCCCGCCGGAGCTGCTACCGGTCAGCGTACTCCTGCGCCGCCATGGCGCTCCGGGACGACGACGAGGAGCCGCTGCTGCCGAGGTAGTGCAGAATGCGACCTCGCGCCTTTGGCATGGGCGGCGGCGAGCGGCGCTCCTCCTTCATGATGCGCCGGGGCGGCGGCGAGAGCTCCTCCTCCTTGACGCGTCGGGGCGGCGGCGAGACCCGCTCTTCCTTGACGCGGCGTACGATTTGGACGCCGCGGCTGCACGACGGCGGAGAGCGTGGAGGGGATGCCGGCTCCGGCTTCATGGGGAGGAGCGCCCCTGATGGCGGAGCCGACCCATTGGTGTGGACGACGGAGCGACGGAGCATCAGCTCCATCTGCTCCTTGAACTCCGCGTCGGTGCTGGCGTAGACCTGGCCCTTCGCCGCGGTGGCGGTGGACCCCGCTTCCAAAGGTGGCGAGGAGGATCTTTGCATCGGCGGCCTTCACTTCGGTTGGGAAGACATCTGCTGTCTTGCTGGCGATGCAACGCTGGGGTGGCGGCCCCAAGACGCGGCGGTGTCATCGTGCACCTCCCTCGCGGAGGTGGCCCGGCGGCAGCCTGCGAGGTGGTGGGTCTGGGGCCCTTGTGCCCATATCTGGTGGTGAGGCGGGTCGTCGGCATGTGGCGACAGTCCGCCAGAGCGCGCCGCTTGCTCTGGTCCACGGGGTGGCGGTGAGGTGGCGTGAGGTTAGGGCAGCGGTGGTTCTGCCCTGCGTATTGGGCGGCCATGGGTGGCTTCGGCTCGGCGGTTTCTTGTAGAGGGCCTCCATGGTGGCGGGTTGCTGTGCTGATGGCCCATATCCGGCTGGATCTGGTCTATGCGGTCTCGACGGTGCTATTGAGGAGCGAGGGGGGTTGTGTTGGTTTCTGCAGCCTGCGGTAGTTGGCGGTGGTGAGCTACCTTGCATGCTTGGTCATGTGGCTTGGGGGAGGACGGTTAGCATGTTGCCGGAGACGCTTTGTTGGGCAGGCTGCAGTGATGATGGATTTGGTAAGCTGTGGTGAAAGCTTAACTCGAATTAGGTCGATGCCGGCGTTGACGGTGTCATAGGACGTCGTTCCCTCCTTGGAGTCGTAGTCGTGGAGCCCCTTCACCACCATTATCTCCTCGTTCTCGGGCTCTTCAGGTGAAAACCCAAGTTTCGACCTTGGACAGACTGGGCGTCGGCGGCGTACTTGTCGCTTCTCTCTTGGGGGGCGACGCCTTGGAGGTCTAGTCCTTCGTCAGATTGCGGTGGATCGGATGGCTTTGCGGGTGTATCGTCCACCACGCATGTGAGGATCCTTGGGGCAATTGTGGAAGTCGGTGCGGCGGCTCCGGAGAATAGTGTTGTGGAGTGTTAGATCTAGTTGCGTGGGCGACAGAGTCGTCGGCTTAGGTGGGCGCAGCCTTAGGGCCTGCGGGGAAGTCGGACCGGCGGCTCCGAAGAGCATCACTGTGTTGTGGAGTGTCTGATCTGGCCGCATGGGTGGCAAAGTCATCGGCCCGTGTGGAGTGTGGCCTTCGTGCCGGCGTGTGTGAGTTGTTGAGGTTTGTAAGCCGGAGTGGTGGCTCCGGATCGTGTGATGGGGTGTTAACTCTTGTTGTTTGGGCGACAGGAAAGTCGACTCATTAGGTACGCATCACCGGGGATGGTGTGTGTTTTGTTGTATCCATTTTCAGCCAGTTTTCCTTATAAATTGGCCAATTCTCTTCTTCTTGATGCAAAGGCAGAGCTCCTGCCCGTTCCTCGAAAAACGGAGGGTGGAGATTCTTCACCACTTCACTCCAAGGTCCTTCGAGTCACTGGCGTAGCTGTAGGCATCTGCGGCAGGAGAAGGGTCGTCGGAGTCGTCGGAGGCGTCGTCGGTGCCGTCCATGAGGTCGGGGGAAGAGGAGGAGAGAATGTAGACATTCATAATTTGGACGAGGCGGTCCTACTTCCACGTCAGATTGGCCACTCTCGTCACCTCCGCCGCCTCGCACACGGACTGCTCCAGCTCCAGTCGGTGCACCTTATCGTTTTTCCTCCGGAGCCAGCGGGCCTTCGTCTCCACCGTCGTAAGTGGGCGGCAGTAAACCTACGCTAGCAGCTGCTCCTGCTCGTCGGGCACTGCCGGCACCCTGCGGGGGTGGCGGGAGGACTGTGCGACCGCCTCTGACGCGATCGCCCTCTCCCTTGCCCGCTGCCTCTCGCGGTGGGTGCCGTACGCCTCCTATTCGCGTGTGCGCGTCCACGACGCCGGCGGAGTGGGCACAACCCACCACTGCCCTTGAGGAGTAGCGGCCGGAGAGGGAGGACATTGACGGACGGGCGGCACAGAGCGAGCTGCCCGCGCGGAGTTGCTCACGGGCGGGAAGGGCCAGCTCCAGCGTCAATGCTACGGCGGCGGGCTACCGGGGACGGATCGGATCTGAAGTTGCTGCCCATGTTCAGTTGCGATACCTGCAATGCGATGCGGACGGCCAGCTCGTCTGAAAGGACCACGATGTCGCCTAGAGGGGGGGTGAATAGGCGTTTTAAAATCTTTTATGGATTTGGCTATATCCTAATGCGGAAATAAACTAAGCGGATACTTTTCAAGCACAAATCCTAAATATACTAGGCTCACTAAGTGCACCAACAACTTAGGATAAACAAGATGAGAACAACGAGGATATGAGTAAGCACAAGTAAGTTACACAAACTTACTCAATGTATATCACAAGATATGGAAATGAACAATACACACAACCACAAGTAAGCAATACAAGCTTACACAAATTGTATCACAATATATGGAATTGAATGATACAAGCAAACTAAAGTAAGCACTACAAGCTTACACACGTTATGTCACAAGATAGGGAAATGAATGATACAAGCTAGCAATTCACACTAAGCACAAGATATATCAATAGTAGCAAGTATGAATTGCGGAATATAAAGTGAAGGCCTAAATAATCTCTACAAGGGAATAGCCAACACAATATAATGAGGACAACAAGATATAGTGAATGCACGGTCAAGTGACCAAAGTAAACCACAAGTAAGGAGATAGGGTTAGGGATAACCGAAGTCACGGAGACGATGATGTATCCCGATGTTCACTTCCTTGGAGGGAAGCTAGTCACCGTTGGAGGGATGGGTGTTACCACGAAGGCACACCAACACCACGAAGGCTCACCCTATTCTCCTTGAGATATCACCACGAAGGCGATTCCCAACCACTAGTGGTAGACCTTGAGACGGCCTCCAAACCTTCACAAACTTTCCGGGGGACAAATCACAAGTTGATTCCTCACCGGAGCACTCCTACCGCCTAGGAGTCTCCAACCTCCAAGAGTAACAAGACCAAAGGGGAAATGCTCAATACTTGCTCAAATCACAAATTGCTTTGGTTAAAAGAGAGAGGAGGAGTGGATGTATGCTTGGATGAAATCTCTCCCAAAAACTCTCACACATCTCTCCGGGATTTAACACAAGAATGCTCAAATCCCTCTCTCTCAAATCCCAACAAAAGCAACTAATGCTATGGAGGGATGGGAGAGGAGAGGAACAATGGAGGAGGTCAACAAATGAACCCTAGATCCATGGGCTAGTTTTCCCTCAAATGTATTGGAGTTTTTAGGCTTGGGGGAGGAGGAGAGAGCTCTCAAGAATGGGGAAATTTCAGATGTGGAACCCTAGCTCGTTGGGCAAGAAGGGTACCTTATATAGTGCCCCCACCAAATCTGCCCGTTATGCACTGAAAAACGCAGCCCGGAACTTCCGGGCATGCCCGGAACTTCCGGGCTCCCTTTGGAGAATATCAGCGTAACACTTTGGAAAGCCCGGATCTTACCCCGGAACATACCCCGGAACTTCCGGCCCCCGGAACCTCCGGGCATCCCGGAACTTCCGGACCCCGGAACCTCTGGGAAGCCCGGAACTTCCGGACCCCGGAACTTCCGGGCAGCCCGGAACTTCCAGCCCTCCAGATAGTAAAACATGCACAACTTTTTCATACGAACTCCGATTTTGATGATCTTGGGCTCGTTTTGAAGCTATGGAAAAATCCCAGGTCCTCACATACAGAACCACCCAAGAACAACCAAAATGGAGGATGCCAAATATGCAAAGGTTTTATCATATATTTGGGAAACCTATTTGGCTTTGGATTTTCTTTGGTGTATAGGATAGGAATGGAATTGTGTAGAGAAGATGTTGACTTGAGCAAATCTATCACGAACCCCTTTGATCCCCTCTTAATAGTGCGGGATCCCTATAACTCAAGAATCATAAAAGAGCTACACTACATAGCTATCGAGAATCCATTCTTGAGTGTATGTATGTGTTCGTTCGGTGGTCATCACTCCACAACACTAACGTCGAAGGAACTAATACCTTTGACTCGAGCCTTTCACTTGAGCTTGATGTTGATGTTTCTTCTTGGCTCAAGTTGAAGGCAAGACATTGGTGAAGTGTTCAAGTAGCTCCCCCATACACAATGTGGGAAGCTTTGCTTTATATTCATCTTCACGTGTCCATCACATGATCATCCGCAAGCTTCAAACATGTAATTCTTCAGAATGCCTATCTTGAACTTGCCCTTGTAAACCATGATCATCATCACTTGATGTCATCCTCTCATGTGCACTTGAAATCTTTCTCTTGATGTAAGTCCATGAGAATCATCTAACCCATACAGACATAGAAAACACATAGAATGGGTTAGTACACAAAGCGCAATTGACAAATTCTTACCATACCACAAGATCTCATGTGGCACATGATTTGCGCTTGTGTGTTGACCATCTTTGAATTCAATCTTCGATCTTTATCTTGGTCAACATTTATCTTTGCTCCATGATTAATCGTGATGCACAACTATATGTATATGGCATTCATTCCGAATCCATTCAATATCCTTCTTGCATCACCCATGGAACAAACCTTCCTATATAACTTGATATCATTGTTTCTTCATAGGAATTGTCATTCATTATCAAGTCTCAATGCATATATTTATGTTGACGGAATTCATCCATCAATTCATTCAATATTCTTCATGCATTGCAAATGGAACTTTCCTTCAAATGTATATCTCAATGCAAGCATTAGTCCATTAGGATTGTCATTTAATTACCAAAACCACATATGGGGACTACATGTACTTTCAATGTCCTCGTCGCCGTCCGCCTCGCAGAGGAACGCATCCCACTTGTAGACGGATCCGTCGGAGTGGTTGCAGTGCTGGACAAGGCGGGCGGAGATGGGGGGGGGGGGAGGGGTGGGACGGATTGGATGGAGATGCCGACGTCAAGCCCTCCATTTTATATCTTTCCCGGAAAGAGATGTGTTCCACGGGCGGGAAAAAGCCTAGACTCGCCTCCCCCCAGCCACCAGAGCCTAGGGTCCGAAGACGCCGGCTATCAGCAGCAGACGGAGAGGGCAGGGGATCGGTTTCTCCACGGCGGAGCCAGGTGCCGTCGGAGGAGTTGGAACCCTAACGAGATGGGATAGCTGCCTAGATTAGGTAGGACATATTACTCGACGGTTGACTATGGGCCTCGAGGTGGGTAGGCCTAATTATCTTTTTAGCCTTTATTTGCATTCATTGTGACCACAACATGTCAACATGAATGCACCATTTTAAGTGCCAGCCTGACTTATCTTCCAACATTGTCTATTTGGAAGACCATCAACTATGTGTTATTATCCGCCCGATACACATGGTTGGGATGGTTGTGCTACTTACAAGTATAGAACACTAAAGGCCAACTACCAAAGTACCAAGTCTACATAACTTCTCGGAGACTGGGCTTCCGTCAATGAAAACACAAGCAGTAGTGCAGCTCTATAAATTGCAGACGTTGGAGTAGTTTTGGAATGCTAGCAGATAGAAATTTCTAGGTGTTATTCCTTTTCATTTGGGCGATGCATCCTCCATGGTATGCATGGAACCAAAATGAAACTTAGGAATACCTAGTACTGGGAATAATCTTTTTGATCTCTCCGCGCATGTCAGGGTAACTAGCTAGGTTTGAGAGGCAATCAGGAATTAAGACGCACTATACTGACAACTGAAGCCCCTCATCATCGATGAAATACAGTGTGCTAATCTTACGTGGCGCATTGGTTCTGAACTGAACGGTGCTACTGTGGCCCATCATGTTTCTCATCGGCTACATACCCACATCTGGTCGGGTTGTATGCCACAGAAAGGACCTACGAGGCGCTCGTGTGAAGTAGAGCTTATGGAATCCGAGGATTGGGAGACATGCAGGGAACCAACTGCGAGGCTGAAGATTGGTCAATGGAGAGCATGCATGCACTCGAGTTGTTGCCCAACATTACTCCGAGTTGGGCTTAAACTGTGCTGCCTGCGTGCACTACGCCTCATGTAGTTAGGCAGGGGGCTATATGTTGTATTGCATGGATGAACCGAACGGCAACTCGACGTATCCGGGAGCCGTCGCTGGTTACTCATTCAAGACCTATCCATGCTTTGTGATTTTGGCTTGAAATTTACATAAGTTTCAGTTTCATCTGGCTTGTTACTTGCCCTTGTTGGTTGTGTATATGAGGTGACTGCATCTAAGGGGATCTAATCACTATGCCGCACTATGCCGTTACAAAATCCCAGTTGTAGATCGTATTGCTGAAATCGTACAGTGAAAGATTGGGCAACAACACTGCTGTGTCTACTTCACTGTTTATGCCATATCAACAAATTCAGGTGTTCTGTTCACTCTGCAACCCATTAAATGGTAGCGAACAACCTCACTAACAATCCTTAATATGCCGAGGTAGGCGTGACTGGAATAACAGATGACGCCGCGGAAGGAGGAGAAACGCTCCAATGAAATATGGTATGACAACTCATAGGCCTGCCAAACTAGGTACCTCGATTTTCAGCCACCAAGAACGGCATTACCTTTCCATCGGTTGCTAACACACATGTGAGATTTATTCACAAGGATGAAAAAGCAGACCAGGTGCAGCACGTTCATTAGCTTTTGACTTGTCACCCGTGCTGGATGCAGTTGGAAGTTGAGGACTATGAATCAACCTGCATCGGAAGTGCAAACACCTCCTGACAACCACCAAACCTTATTGCATTTTTTACAGGACCATCGCCAATGTTCTCATAAAAAATTTGCAACCACATAACTTCTTGTTACGCTGCATTACTTGGAGAACTCACCAAAAGCCTCCATTAGCCTATGTTATGCGTGTTTTGCCGTCAGAATATAGCATGCCTTGTTCTTCTTATCTAGACACCCATTGCGCCGCTCTGTGTGAGAGTTACACCATCTTCCGCCATGAGCAATGATGTTGGAGTCGCAAGAAATGGTTGTGGGATCAGGAAAGTAACTATATCGAGAAAATCCTTCATCAAGATTGATGTTGCACCAAACGTTGTCACGTCAACCTTAGCTGGACAACCAACCTGAACATCAGGCTTGCTGAAGGCCCCCATCACACGCTTCACATTGAGCCCGCAGCTCTTCAAGGAACCAGGTGAGTCATTCAAAATGCGCACCCCGGCATACATGGAAGGGCACCATGGTGGTTGGGGAGAAGTAACCAATGCTAGGCAACATTAGAGCCTCATAGCACATAGGGTGGTCGATAATATCTTTGCCACTGATCGAACCACATAGTCAAAGATCACATCTCACACCAAGGAGAGCAAACAGGTAGGAACTTGAACATAGGTGCAACTTGGAGAGACAACAACATGGAGAGATGTGCATTATATACACGTCCACAATATAACTCTTGGATGATAATCATTTCTGCACTGGTTGCACATATGTTCATGTGATGGCATATCTCAGATATATGAGCAAACCTACGGTCATATCCTTATTATAGGTATGGCTAATGCATGATCACCATCTAAGGGAGGTTGCATGATCTAAATGAAATAATCGATTAGTTTGACAAAAGGAGACGAAACCCTTCAGCTTCGAAGAGTTAGCTCGATCTTAACAACTGGTTGGAAGTGTGTATAGATATCAGCATATATCCAAGCACTACTGAAAACTGTTATGTAGGTGGGCTCTCGCCAGTGGTAGGGCAGGTGGTGGCAAGCGCCACTAGCAATGGCAGAGACAATGGGCGCGAGCAGGGGCCATCTCGTGAATAACTGTGAATGGATTAGACGGTTAGAGTTGCTGTCCAGCCGCCTCTTGCCCTTGGTGCAATTTCTCGAGATTGATTCATACAAGACCAGGGCGGCGCCTCCGTCGTGAGGCAACGCAATTGCTCAGCCACGCCGGGAAGTCGAAGGGAATGCCTACATCAGGAAGGATGCTGGCCCTGTCCGGAAGTGCCACACCGCCCAACATCAAGAAGAAACGGCAGATTCCAGCCAGTGCTATCCAGGTCGTCAGTGCTCCATTCAACTTGTCAATGTTCGCATTATTGACCACTATCTCTGAAATTCGAATTTCTTTCAACTATTATCTTATACTTATCCAAGTTGCACATCAAATTTTAGTTCTTCTGATTGTGAGATCCGTGATGCTAAATCTGAGACTTGCAGTTATGAAGATTAATTTGGAGTAAAACAGAAGGCGACTTGCTTGGGCACTGCACAGTAATTTAGATTGTAAGGTATATATATATTTTATCTTATTGGCAACCGGCGATTTTAAACTACTACAAATGTAGCTACTCCCTCCATTCCTAAATATATGATGTTTTGGTAGTTCAATTTGAATTAAATGTCATATATTTAGGAACGGAGGGAGTATGTTTTCGCTCCCCCCCCCCCCCCCCCCCCCCCCCCCCCCCCCGCGCCTATGTTCAAATCTTGGCGCCGCCCCTGGCCACTAGTAATCTGAATGGATACTAGTGGAGGGTGGAAAAACTGTTGTCCACCAGTAGCGGGCGACAAGGTGCACCTGCCACTAGTAGTCTTGTCTCAGGTAAGCTGTGGGCCAAGCATTACCAGTGATGGGTGCATGTATGTGCCTGCCACTAGTACTAATAATACCAGTGGCGATCTCTTTCCCATGAACGCCACACGTAATATGTGCCTTATTTGTCGAGGTTAGCCGTGGGGCAGGTCTCACCAGTGGCGGTCTCCTAGGTCTCACCAGCCGAAGCCACAAACAGAAGTCTCGTTGCTAGGGGAACTAGCAAGCAAGGGCAACCCCCTGGTGCTAAGGGCTTGAAGATGACAAGGGAATCATTTAGCATGTGTGACCAGGCCAAATCTACATACCAAGACACGTGTCATAGGGTCGACGCATCCCTCAGCTTCCTCCATCGCCATCAGCAGCGCTTTGGGCCAGCGGTCCTACCATGCTGTCTCACTTTTCCTCGCCGTCGGGTGGAAGCGGCGTCGGAAAGGAGGGAGGCGATGGGGGGGTCCATGTAAGGAGTTGAAGGTGGGGATTTGAAGCCATTGTAGCTTGTTTGCTGTTTGTGTCAACGATGGCTGAGCAAATGTGACGTCCGTCTCTATTGGCTTCGATAGGTCACAGAAAAACAAACATGTTAATAATTTTATCCTTAAATTGGTGGAACTAAACTGCGGGCCAAAGCACCTCCCTATCCACGCTGTTAATTTCAAATAGGCCGACAAATCGGTCAGACTATTCATTTTTCCGAATTTTTTTATTTTGTCAAATTTCTGAGATAACATGTGTGAACTTTCAGAAAAATGCGTATCAAACTGTGGAGATTTCAAACTTTCAGAAATATTCGAAGGGAGTTTTTGAGATTTCAAACATTCGAGGCTATCTACTTTCCAAATTTTAAAAATTGACACTTCAAAGATTTAAAAACTCTTTGAACTTACAGGTATTTATGAAACTTCAACTTTTAAACTCATGAATATTTTGAACTGTTAATTTTTTTCCAGACATTACATAGGAAAGAAGGAAGCAGAAAAAACTCGGCCCGTATGTATGTGAATGGGTGAGGTGGGGTGGGGTTGGGTGGGTGGGCCATTCTTTTGTTCTCGGACGTGGCCTGATCAACACATGCGCAATTGCCCTTGTAAGGGTGGAGATAGATTACTAAATGTTTTTTCTTCATTACATATACATTTAGTTGTCCCAAAAAATAAGGAACCTAATAGGGCGAGAACATTTGTTAAAGGGGAATGAGCGCAATGCATGCATGCAAGGAAGCTTCCGGCAATGGCATCCGCGTTGTAAATACTATTTTTGAAACTTCAAAATGCTTTATCTCCCAAACCGCGTATCCGACTTACGATCCAGTTTCACCGTCAGTTTTTGTTTTGTTTTGCGAAGAGCGCTTTGATACTAAATCCCATATGTGTAGGGTATGGACCAAGAAAATTACATCTTAGAAGTTGTCACCTACTATTAACTAATAAAATTGACATGATATTGGTATTAAAGTTGCCACCTGGCAACTTTGATACAGACAAGGTGACAATTGACAAAAACACAAGGAAAACTTTTGTTATAGTGAGGTGGCAACAAATCCATCTTAAAAGTTTACCACCTAGCAAGTGATGAAGTTGCCATTGTGTAGATATTGAAGTTGCCACATGGTCATTTTGATACCAACACGATGACACTTTTGACACACGGTGCAATGACAACTTCATTTATCAAGGGATGACCACTTTAATTAGGGTCGATAAAAAAAGCTTATCGGAACATATTCAAGTAGGATTTGTTTGTGAAGGCCTCGACGAGGCCTTTGGAGCAATCTAACACGGACAGCCCAAAATTATCCCATTAATTCAATGCTCATAGAGAGCAGAGAGAGGCTGAAGCTTGATGCTTGCATGGGGATCGATCGGTCAAGGAAATGAAACTGAGAGAAAGAGGGTTTGCAAACACTGCTGCCTTACTCACCGCATCGTGCCGACATCTGCCTCCGCTGCTCTGCCCCTCCTAGTGCATGTGTGATGAACTTCAGCCTGACCCAGTCTCTAATCCCATTTTAAACTTTGGAGATGTATTGTCTTATATATTGTATGCTACACAATTACCAGATGAAGAGACTCTTATAAGCTTTTTTATGCCTTGGACTGATATGTTTTTTTAGAAGTTATAAGCTTTATAGTTTTTCTCAGGCTTGTTCGTATTATTTATTGCGATTGATGTGCCATATCATAGCATGGGTTCGGCACCACGTCTCCTCTTGAGTCTTTGTGTGCTGCCCAAAATTACTAGTCACCAAGCTGGCTGAGTGGATATGTTTTGTACGAGTAAAGGGTTTTTGATATGTGTAACTTGGCATAAATAATTTACGATAAATAAATTAATATAGAAAGTAATTAAATATTATGAGTGATAGATAAATTATATGTGCATACATCGCAAAGAGTTAGAGATTTTTCTTTTGCGAGCGGTAAAGAGTTAGAGATTCATAACATGGGACTTTGTCAAACACCTAATGGATGCGAAGGTATTGAGAATTGCTTGCTATGCTAGTGGCCTGACAGTGTAGGCTAGAGAGGAGGACCACCAAACTAGAGGACGGTGCAGTGAGGAGCAGAAAATGGGATGGCACACCTGGCGCGTCTGGTGCACACGAGCATTATTTTGGTACCTCAAGTTGACTAAGTCGATACCGTATAATTATTTTGTAATGATACTTTCTTAATAAACTAAACGCAAAGTCCATGCCTAACCACTAGATCTAGTAACATGAAATAGACGATCTTGGACAGTTTATTGGCTGGGGTTGCTCTAATCTGGATACCAAAAAGGAAAAAAGTTGTGGTCCATTGTACTATATAACTTCTGGGAGAATTTTATTTTTTGCGGGGGTTCTGGGAGAAATTATTGACCAAAAGTACTAATCTTCGTAACTTCTGACAGCTAAATATTGGCCGCCGTGCATTGACAGTGAAACATGAGGTACAGGGCAGCTCTATAAATTACAAAACTATGAAGTGGTAATTAGGAGCTACTAGTAGAGAGCAACTCGGTGATTTTTCTTTTGAGAGGATGCAACACGCATGGTACACCTGGAGCTAAACTCAACCTGGTGAACGTGGCAAGCCATTGGCATGGTCATTTTGTACGCATGTTGGAGCAGATAGCTCTAGGCTTGAGAGGCAACCAGGAAATAAGATGCTCGTTGGCCGATCAACTTTGATATCTTTACAATGCATTGTCTAAGGGTGAGCAAGCATCCCCCGCCACGATCGCAGCATTTTGTCGTGCAAATTGAAGGGTCTGGTTAACAAAATAAGGGCCTCACAGTGGTGCCAGAACTTTATGTAGCAAATGGTATGGGCCTGGCGAGGATGCATTTCATGGGGCAGAGCTAGACCACGGCTGGCTCCATCTTAGCCTTGTACTATGTTAGATTGATCCAATTTCTTTAATTATCAAATACAGTATCAACCAACTCAGTCCAGCGATCTCTCTCTTGTATGTTTCGAGCAGCGAGGTACTACCGCTATAGCCTACCTGTGGAGTATCCATCGAGCAAGAGTGTCAGCCAATGAACGAGCTGGAATAGAAAGGAAAAGAGGGTTAGCTAACGCTGGCTGCCTCGCTCGCTTTGCACCTAGTTCACCGGGCTGTACTGACATCGGCCTTAGCTGCGCTGCAAGAGTACGCTGCGTGACCAACAATCAGCAAACCTTCCAGTGCTGCCCTCGCCAACAATCAGCAAATGTGTGATGAATTTCCCAACAAACCAGACTCCAAAACATCTTAGGGCGTGGATTGATGTATTTTTTTTTTCCAATTTCATGTTATCAAAATTACATGATGAAGAGGTAATTATAAGGCTTTTTTACGCTTTGCTCTGGTACATTTTTAGATAGTATGAAGTGGCGGCCAGGGACACCTGCCACTAGTTATTTGGTTCCAGATTAGCCATTGGCCAAGACTTAGTAGTGACCGGCACCCCAAACAGCCCGCCACCGGTACGTTAGATACTAGTGGCAGGTTTGATTACTCACGTCATAGGTAATCTGGGCCCAGATTTAACTGAGATTAGCCCGGCCTCCGTTTTGGCGAGATTAGCCTGGGCCAAGCCTTACTAGTGATGGGTACCCTGAGCCGCCCGCCACCAGTATGTGATTTAGGTAGTTCTCTTTTTTTAGTGGTTTAATTTTTTTCGGTGTTTTATATTAGAGCAACTCTAGTAGAGTCACCATATGGTCCCGATCGGCATAATAACTGCAATTAAGATGATTTTAGGCCAAAATGACATTCTAGCAGTTTCCTCCATAAACAACCTCGTAACCTCCAATGGATGCTAGGAGGCCAATACGGAGCTCGGTCCATAAACCAACTGCTAGCGTTGGAGGGAAGTTTCAGCTTATTCCTCCTCGCGCCACTGCCGAGTTTGAAGCGCGGCGCTGCCCGTACATGCCTATCCATGTGCCAATGAATCACGGGTGAGTGGGAGACGTGACCAGTAACCACATAGCCATTAATGGCGGCCAGCGCTCCCTCGATTCCCAAGGCAGCCGTTCGTATGGCCACATGACTTCATACCTTGCGATAAAAGCTCAGTGGCGAGGCGTTCCCATCACCCAAGCCCTAGCCGCTTAGTCCCCCACCCCCGTCTTCTCCTCTCAGCGACAGTGCCGTCATATGCCAGAACTTTGCCGACTGTCTGAACATGGTAGACGCCGCACAAACGTTGGGCGAACACTCCCACGGTGCACTTGCCACGGCAGCCACCGGCTCCTCCTCCCGCGGCAGATCTGGCTGGCATGATGGACCCATCGCATCTCTTGGCGTAGGTGGCGGCGGCGGCCAAGGGAGCAAGACCCCTCGTCTGGATGAAGGAGGAGCCAGAGGGCGCCGTCCCCGATGGCCCAACCGCCCCCTTGTCCGGGTGAAGGCCGCCGCACCCATCACGTACCAGCCGGAGCCGGAGCCGGAAGCGGAGCCGGAGGACACGATCCACGCCGTGCTTGAGATAACCAACATCCAAGCTCACACTGAGGTGCAGATCATCCGTGAGTACTGCCCCACACGCACCGACGAGGAGGAGCAGCGGCAGTTCGCGGCTACCACACGTGAGTCCGACTCCTACACCCTGGATGGATGATATCTCGTATGTGAAGGAGAGGATGACGACTAGAGGCCGCCGGCCACCTAGTAGTGTTGATAGTATATGTAGTGCGACAGATTTTGGCTCCTATTATAGTTTCTATTAATTTGTCACATTGAAACATGTGTTTTGTATGTCTAAATTGAGATTAAATTGCCCCTACATTTTTAAGGACAATGTAAAACTAAAATATCAAATAAATGAAAATATATGGATGTCACACTATGGTGACTCTGTGTTTGCGCCCAACCACAATCTCCATATCCATACGGAGCGTGCTTCATATCTCATATGGCGAATCTATTAGAGTTGCTCTTAGCCATGGTCCAAGCCTTACCAGTCTTTTTTGCCGAGGTCTTGTTCTTTCGTGAGTTTTTTCATCATGCACTCGGCTTTCTTATGCTTTGCTGAGCGTCTGATGAAATGAACTCGGTCGGCAAAGGCATGGGTACTAGGCAAACTTGCATTTTCCGGTAGGGAACATAATCCCTGTGTTTTTGTCCCCCAGATGCACATGGCTCACAAGATCGAGCAACTTTGCAATTATTGCATAAAAATACTAGAGGCCGAGTACAACATCTACAATTCCCAGAGAAGTCATATGCCTTGCCTGCTTGCATTAGCAGTAGTGAAGCTCTATAAATTGCAAATGTTGAAGCAGTTTTTGAAAATCAGCAGAAACTACTAGGGGGTTATCTTTTCATTTGAGTGATGCATCATGCATGGACGACTGCTTTTTTATCTCTCCATGCATGTTAGAGTAACTAGCTAGGTTTGAGAGGCAATCAGGGAATAGTCACACCTGGAGCGTCTCTAATAACGGACACTGTTATTTCATAGTCAGTGAAATACATTGTGCAGGTGTCACACGGCGCATTGCTACTGAAGGGTCCTACTGTAGTTCACTTTGCAGTTCGTGTACATGTAGCTGGTGCTACAACCGCCGGTTGTCCTTGCTGGACACAAGCGCCCACCTGATGCTCGTGCTGCAACCTGCGGTTATCGGTGCTAGAGCCGACTGGCACGTTTGCTGGAATGGCGACGACTGCAACCAGCCATGGCAAAAGCTGCAAGCATTGAGTGGTTTTTTTTTCGAAAAGGAGGTTATCCCCCGGCCTCTGCATCAGAACGATGCATGCGGCCATTTTATTAATAAGCAAACAGTTCAACAAAGTCTCCAAAGTCACAAACCGAAAAAAAGCTCACAAAGAGCTGGAAATAAGGAATCGGGACAGCCACAACCGGCGGCAAAAAATAGATAGGAAACTAAACACCTATCCTATTACATGACCGCCATCCAAACCGGTTGAAGATAGCCCGTGCTACCGTCTCCCAGCGGACAGACCCAGTAACCATACGCTTCCTGACACCCATCGGAGTGAGTAGCGACCACATACGGATTAACGTTGTGGCCCGGAAGATAACCTGCAAGAAATGAAAATTTGTTGTTCTGTTAAAAACCAAATTGTTCCTGCAGTTCCATATAGCCCATAATAACGCACATACGCCTACACGGATGTGTCTCGCTGTTTCTATGTCGACTCCATTTAGCCATGCCCCAAATAACGTGTAAATGCTAGAGGGAGGATCAATATTAAACGCTATATGGATAGATCGCCATAAAATTTTGGCCAAAGGGCACTCAAAAAAGAGGTGTTTGATAGATTCATCATGATCACAGAAGCTACACCTTCTAGATCCAGACCAGTTACGTTTTGCCAAATTGTCCTTAGTGAGAATGACTTGTTTGTGGACAAACCACATGAACACTTTAATTCTTAAAGGCACTTTGACTTTCCAGATATGCACAGATCGAGGGATAGAGACCGAGTTAATAATATCCAAATACATGGACTTTACCGAGAACACGCCATTCTTGGTTAGTTTCCAGTGCAGCTGGTCTGGCTGTTGAGAAAGGTGGACATCCATCAATCTTCTCACAAGATGGAGCCAAGCTTCCCAACGGCTTCCCGCTAAGGTCCTTCTGAATTGAATATTTAGAGGATTTGATTGCAGAATTGTTGCAACATAGGCCTCTTTACGCTGAACAATATTATAGAGAGAAGGATATTGGATAGCTAGAGGTGTCTCCCCTAGCCATGTATCCTCCCAGAATCTCGTAGAAGTACCATTACCAACGATAAATTTTGTCCTATGGAAGAAGGCTGATTTCACTCTCATCAGTCCTTTCCAGAAGGGCGAGTCGGTTGGTCTGACCGTCACCTGTGATAAGGTCTTAGAATGAAGGTACTTATTACGCAGAATCTGGGCCCATGTGGCATCGGTCTCGGCAGATAACTTGTACAGCCATTTGCTGAGTAAGCACCTGTTCTTCACCTCTAAATTTTCAATTCCCATACCGCCTTGGTCTTTTGGCCTACAAATAATATCCCATTTAGCAAGTCTGTATTTTCGTTTTAACTCGTCACTTTGCCAGAAAAAATGCGATCGATAAAAATCCAATCTTTTCCGTACCCCTACTGGTACCTCAAAGAAGGACAAGAGAAACATTGGCATACTCGTGAGCACCGAATAAATGAGAATTAGTCGGCCTCCATATGACATAAGTTTGCCCTTCCAGCAACTTAATTTCTTTTCAAATCGATCTTCAATACACTTCCATTCCTTGTTTGAAAGCTTGCGATGATGAATCGGAATGCCCAGATATGTGAAAGGCATCGAGCCCAACCCACATCCAAACAGTTGTTTGTAAGCTTCTTGTTCGTCTTTAGCTCTTCCAAAGCAGAACAATTCACTTTTATGGAAGTTAATCTTTAACCCCGACAACTACTCGAATAAGCATAATAAAAGCTTCATATTTCTCGCTTTCGTCAGGTCATGCTCCATGAAGATGATAGTATCATCTGCGTACTGTAGAATGGACAGTCCACCATCCACAAGATGCGGGACAGGACCACCTACTTGGCCATTTTCTTTAGCTCTTCCTATCAGAACTGTCAACATGTCTACCACTATGTTAAACAAGATAGGTGACATCGGGTCTCCCTGTCTTAGACCCTTGTGTGTCTGGAAATAACGACCTATGTCATCATTCACTTTAATTCCGACACTGCCTTTTTGCGTGAAAGTCTCTACCTGCTTTCTCCAGGATGGATCGAATCCTTTCATCCGCAAGGCCTACTGAAGAAATGGCCACTTAACCTTATCGTACGCTTTCTCAAAATCCACCTTAAAAACCACTCCATCTAGTTTTTTCGTGTGGATCTCATGGAGTGTCTCATGAAGGACCACAACCCCTTCAAGGATGTTTCTGTCCGGCATGAAGGCTGTTTGAGAAGGTTGCACCACACTATGTGCAATCTGCGTCAGCCTGTTAGTCCCCACCTTGGTGAAGATTTTAAAGCTGACGTTAAGAAGACATATCGGCCGGAACTGCTCAATCCGCACTGCCTCTGTCTTCTTAGGTAGCAAAGTAATCGTTCCAAAATTTAAGTGAAATAGCTGCAAATGCCCAGAAAACAAATCATGGAACATTGGAAGCAAATCACCCTTAATAATATGCCAGCATTTTTTATAAAACACTGCTGGAAAGCCATCCGGCCCAGGCGCTTTAAAATTCTTCATCTGTGAAATTGCCTCAAACACCTCTTTCTCCGAAAATGGGGCGGATAAGATCTCATTCTCATCCGTCACAAGTTGAGGAATATCCTCAACCCTGGATTCATCTAAGGACACAAAACTATCCTCAGGTGCCCCGAACAACTGCTTGTAATAATTGGTAATGTATAATTTTAAATTTTCCTGACCCAAAATCGTCCCCTCATCTTGCTCGAGCTGGAAAATTTTCTTCTTGCGATGCTTGCCATTCGCAATCATATGAAAGAATTGCGTATTATCATCCCCTTGGACGACTTTTCGCATTTTAGCTCTAAGCGCCCATTTCAATTCTTCCACTCGCAGCAATTCTTTCAGTCTCAGCTCCGCCTCCACTTTAGCCTCCAAGTCTCTGGTATTTAAAATGGAGGACTCGGCCTTTAAATCTAAGGCATCAATAAGGTTAAGGAGCCTTTCCTTTTCGACCTTATAGACGCCGCTCAAATGTTTGGCCCAACCTCGAAGGAACTGTCTTAAATGTCTAATCTTATTCTGCCATTTTTCTACGTTCGATCTCCCTCCTGAAACTCTTGCCCACTCACGTGCAACCAGATCCAAGAAACCTTCTCTCTCAAACCATGCTAATTCAAAGGAGAAGATATTTTTATTCCCCACATGAGTCGCCTCCCCGGAGTCAACAAGAAGTGGGGTATGATCCGAGATCGCTCGCGTCAACGCCTGGACCGTCACCAGGGGAAACTTCTCCTCCCAATCCACACTGGTGAGAACCCGATCCAACTTCTCATAAGTTGGAGTTGGCAGTGTGTTGGCCCAAGTAAATTTTCTACCTGAAAACTCGATCTCCCTGAGATCCAGACTTTCAATAATAGTGTTAAACATGAACGACCATCCCGCCTTCTAATAATGTTGAAATCACCCCCAACCAGAATTGGGAGCCGTTCATCTCCGCAAATACGAACTAAGTCAGTCAGAAAATCTGGCTTTAGCTCAGGCTGCGCAGCTCCATACACTGCCACGAGTGCCCATTGGAACCCATCAACCTTCGACCTAACCCGAAATTTAACCGCAAATTCTCCCAGAAAAACGCTCCGAACCTGTTGCTAGCAGTTCGTCCATGCTGGTCGGCGGATCAACGAGCGGTGACGACACCCCGGTTTGTGCTGCCTGCTGCAACCGTGGCTGGACGGTGGTGTGACTGCGGCTGGTGGGCGCTGCGAGCCGGTGAAGGCGACACGACAAGCCGGCGAGAGGCAAGCGGGGGAGTGATTGCGAGCATCGGATAGCAGCGAGCGGAGGCTGCAACCGGGCAAGCAGTGATGCCGGTGTGCTGCCACTCTCAACGCAGCTACACACACGTGGCGATGCGGGGACCAGAGATATGTGCGTTGTGGGGATTTCTTCCATGTGCGTTGATGAGCGGGCTGGGGAGAGACATGACCAGACGAATCCAATGGCTGGGAATGGCCTAATCTTACAAATCGCAAGGTGACCGATCTGCCGATCTGTCGCCAGATCGGGCAACCGACACCTATTACTGGCCTTAAAAAATATGGTTCTAACAGCATAACATGCCAGACAAATTATTGGTCAAAGGTACAAATCTTCATAATTACAGAGTAAATATCGGCCAGTACGCACTAATAGTGAAACATGAGCAATAATACAGTTCTATGAATTGCAACCGATCGAGCAGTAACTTTGAGAAGATAGCATAGAGCAGCCAGCAGTTAGCACACTTGGATCTAACCGGAACGTAATTAACATGGCTAGCTACTGGCTTGGCCGTTTTATCTCTCGATCCATGCATGTGAGAGGAGCTAGCTCAGACTGAGAGACAACAAGGAACTGAGTGCATCTACCAATCTGTTCCGTCATTTCTACAATGCATGGTCTTAAGGAAGATAACCCCCATTTTGCGCAATAATTTAGGTTACCTTCCGCTATGCGTGAGGTTTTCGGGCTCCTGAGGTTGTAACGTATTTGAATTAATCGCAAACAATTAGTATTGTTTCTCTCCACTTCTCAATTAGCTTTCCTTTTGTTCTCTTGCTGATTTGGTGACCCTGACTGCACGAGGTGTACTCTAACGCGAGGGTATAAAATGATTGCTGAAAACAGAGAGTGGCGATGGTATGGACGGGCTGGACGAACGATTGGACGACGCGTTGCAGGCTGTATTCAATGCGAGCGTAT
The DNA here is from genome assembly GCA_039707655.1 of Elymus sibiricus. NCBI lineage: Eukaryota > Viridiplantae > Streptophyta > Magnoliopsida > Poales > Poaceae > Elymus > Elymus sibiricus. Next base: position 35,242,524 of record CM077674.1, read on the forward strand.
GGAAACAGGTCGAGTACGCCCGCGAAAACGGTGGAGTTCTGCAGCGGAGGCGTGTAAAATAACGTGCAACTAACGACCGACGATTATGCTGTTCCATTGGTACAGGTCTGTTCGCACGGTACAGAACAATGTCCGCCGCGTTGTCACGGTCCTACAGAAACACTTACGGCCGCCTTGTAATCTTTTTTTACCCGTGTTGACATACTGTATCTGCTAAAAACAATCTTCCTGACTAAATTAGTCACTAATACGCTGGCAGTAGTTGATACACTATTTGAACTTCAACCAAACACTCCCTCAAACGGCCCCTCGTACGAGTATAAAATAAAAAATAAAAATGATGTTCTCAAACCGGGAGCCCATTAAGCCCAGCATTAGGCATGCCGTTGGTGGGTCCCAAAACGTTTTATTAAACTCTGATGTTCCCCTGATCACCCAGACCGTAGAATAGTCTATGCATGCCTCCGTGCTGCGGCCGTTTCCGTACTCCGGTATATATTGGTGAAGAACAGTGAACAAACGGCCCGCGGGAAACACCGTCGTGACCGCTTAAACGTTCGCGACCTCCATCGGCTCTCACGGCGTCTCTTGCCGTCGCGTACGCGTATTAAATATCCCCATGTACGCCACCTGTACCACCACACACATCCCGTATCTACATGCGAACGAACGCCTGACGATACCGTGAGCGCGCGAGCTCGTCCACGCCAACGGATTTTCGCTGAAAACATAATAAGAGTTACAAGTTACAATATACATTGTTGAGGGGACACCCCAGTGGGTGGGTGTACCTCACATAGCCACTATAAGGAATATACAATGCTAGTAATGTGATGAATAAGATTAGGAGGGATTCGAATTTGAGCAAAGTGAGATTATCTTTAGTTCTTTCTTTCCAAGCTACAATCGAAACAAAAATCAAAGTGCCAAGCTGCACAAGTGAACAGGAAGCCTACAAAACCCGAGAGCCACCAAGTAATCGGCCGTGACTGGCCGAGTCGACAGAGTGACCCTCTCCATCATTCTCCTTTGGCTCTGTGTTGGCTCGACTCCTCTCCTCAGCGACAATATCGGTGCAGCTACCAGATGTGCGTCCTCTATATTTCAGCTCCTGGCATCGGTGTTGTCTTCTAACACTAGGTTGTTGAGATGGAAGATTGTTCCTCATGTCCCCGATGACTTCTACTCCCAAACTCTTATAGTTCATGATATTTTCTCTTCTTTTCTCATCTACACTCGGGCCACTAGCTCCTTTGTACTTCCTATCTACAACCTTTCAATACTAGCAAAATAATATGACTCGATTAGAAGAACTAGGCTGCTTTCATTTTGGTGAGTTGTGGGTCGAGTCCATAGACAGAAATTTATTGTAATGCTACTAGTTTCTATGGAAGTTAGTGAGCCATTGTTTCACCGTCATTTATAAATGTAGACCTGTGTTGTACACTAAGTGGTTGGAATTATGCCATTGCTTTACCGCCATTTATAAGAATGGTTGTCCGGGCTGAGCCAAGAAGAAATGAAAAGTGTTATATACTCTTGTCTCTTGCCTATGTTGGAGAGGGAGGACAAGTCCATTGCGATGTGCGTTGGAGTGGTTGTAGTTGTCGCACTAGTTAAGACATACCAGTCCTTATATATAGATGATTGTTTGATGAATGTTTCGTAAGTTGTATTTTGGCTGTAGTACAAGTAATCAGGTGCTGAATATATTTTGGTGTTAGTAATGACTAATGTAAACCGTTTATTGAGCAATAGTATATGCATTACATATGAGCACACCATTGTGAGCTTGCCCATTTGCAGGAATGAACCATTGCAAGCACAAGTCAACATTCAGAACGCAAGGATCAACCACTAATTGATCTGATTTCAACAACGCAATAAAAATCTAAAATTCAGAGTCAAACAGATCTTAATTAGCAGTTGCTCCACCACTTGGTCATGCTCACTGGCATACAGTGTTGGCATATTACTTGACCACAAGCTTTCATTGAATTACAGACCGGGCACGTCACTGAAGTTGCATCCTTGAATTACCCCAAAACAGTTCCTCACTGAGATAAGGTGGAATGCAGGGCAGGGGGCTCACGAGATTCATGTGAAGAGAGGCCACTCTAACCAGCTGCAATCACACTGAAGGGCACACCAACACCCAGTTACGATTTGCTTCTACTGCATTTCTTGCACTACGGTTTTCATACTACCTTTTACAAATCTGAAAAAACACCAGCTGAAACCGCAAGGACATGAGATATATGTGCCTGCATGGTGTTTCTCAGGGCTGCAAAATATCGTGCCATTTTGGCCAAAACTAGATCGGGTAACTCCGTGTAGTTATTCCGATAGCTGCTGCATTGACGTCCTTGAAATGCAGGGCAGTTGATACACCCTCCAATAACATGCGTGAAACAACATATTTCATCGCAAAGTTACAATGGAACAGATCAAATTACAACACATCCCATGATCCCAGTTGTTCTTTCCCTAAGTTTTATCATGAATCATCAAACAGGGAACGTTCAGTTCAATACACAGTAAGCACACTAAAATAAATTAAAACAATATAATTATCTGCAAGGAAGGAGCTTAGCACCATCTATCTGCACACTTTTGCCTAGCACGAAGCCTTAGTACTAGCAGAATCAAGCGTGATCATGATCTCTGAGGTAGAAAAGATTGTCCGGTGACGGTCAGAACATGAAAAAATATTGGACGAAGTTGCAGAAAATCACATCAATGATACAAGCACTTGATCATGACCAGTAGAGCGCCCTGCGGCTCCATCCCAATCGGACGCCTGCCGCTCGTGCCCAGCGACTCGGACGATGATGAGGATCCCAATCGTTAGGACTCCCTGTGCGGCTCGATCCGTCACGTGCACCCTACTTGACGGTATGCGATGCTGAGTTCATCTATGTAGCAGTTTTGGATCCGGCAAGAGTTCTGCAGCGGCTGGCCGGTGTGAATGAGGCGCTCGTAAATCCTGAGTCATCCAACAGAGAAGTGGGATAAGCACGTGAGCATTGTGCTGATCTTCGCCGCCTTGCCCCGAAAATCTGGAGTTGGAGCGTTTCTGGGGATCGTCGAGCGTATGGTTCTCATTGATGAATGGTTATCATTTACCTGATGCCTCCTATTCCCAAACGCTTTTCTAGTTTCACAAATTTTCTTCTTCTTCTTCTTCTTCTTCTTCTTCTTCTTCTTCTTCTCTCAACGGCCGCTAGCTAGCTCCTTCGTATTTCCTATTCCACAGCTTTACGGCTTTTTAATACCAGCAAAAAGTGTGTCTCGGTTAGCAATACTAGGTAACTTTATATGGTTAATGCTAGGTCGAATATATGGAGAATTGTATGGTACTGCTACTCGTCTTTATGGAGCTCTGGTTGTGCGTTTGTTTTACTCGGTGAGCTAGCAGGTGCGGGATTCCTCACTTTACCGCAGATTACACGCGGGATATGAGGTCTCATCTCGCTTATTAGGAGACCGATCGAGCTCTCACCTATAACGCCCGCCCGAGTGGGCCTGCCCATCAGTGGTTCTGGGATGCTTTTATGTACAGTGGAGACCAGTCCTTGAAGGTTCCCTCGTCTGGTTTTTATTATTTCCTTATTTCTATGTTTTTAATTATGGTTTTACCATTTTTTTTCATTTTCTATTTTTCTTTTCTTATGTTTGTTATTTGTCTTCTTTTTCATTTTCTCTTATCCTTTTCAAATTCACCAACTTTATCCTCCTGGTTTTGTGTATCAATATGTTTTTACATGTCATGAAATTTTTCCAAAAATTGCCTGAACAAAATTTTACACTTTCATAAATATGTTTTTTAAACATGTGAACATTGTTTCAATATTATGATTTTTTTAAATCACACAGAGAGTTTATGTATATGTTATGAAGATTTCCAAAAAATTGCACGGATTTTTTTTACATATCACGAATAAAATTGAGTTAATTTTTGTTTATGTCGTGTCGTTTTTTACAAATTACACAAAATGATTTGGAAAAATTTCATGATTTTTTCTAAAATGTCATGAATATACATTTAAACGTGTGAACATATTTTAAATGTCGCCTCAACCACCATGGCTAGTAGCGACATCTCTAAGTGCCTTGGCATGCAGGCGCAACTTGTTGCAGAGCTCGTCAATTGTTGTGGCCTCCGGCTGCTTGCTCAATGGTTTCCATAGCCGTAAAAATATTGTCAATTTGTACAAACCGTCAGCTAGATGTTTGATGAAAATGCCTTCAATAAGGAGAGTCAATAGTCTTACTGTTACTTCTCACTTGAACTAACAACAAAGAGGGTCTTCTTGCACTAATGTGCATGGTTACGTCACATTTTGATTATGGGGCTTGGGAAGCACTGGGAATTCAGGGTATACATGCATTGACAACAAGGCTCCTGCGTTTGCTGACACTCTGTTTCATCATAAACATAGAAGTCACTCGTGTGCTCTCCTACCTTTGTTACCGTCCTATGCGTGCTATGGTTAGAGAGTTGCTTGGGCTACACGGCGTGTGCCTCCATTTATGTGTAGGGCACAACAGCGGAGTGTGCGGACATGCTCTAGTGTGATGCATGGATGAAACTGTGCTGTGTGCCTGCGTGGGTGTAAGACACGGTGCTTGATCGGCCCAAGAAAAAAGATTTGAAGACACAAATTCACAATGTGGCCGTATGCTAAACACCTCCCAGATTTTCTTGACCTTCCATAATTTGGAAGACAATCATCTATCTAAATAGTAAACATTGGTAGGTTATTCCAGTTGAGGTACCTGAACCTCTCTTGGACAGGAATATGTGAGCTCCCAGAAGAAACAGGACATCTATCTTGCTTATAGATGTAACAGGGGCAAATAATTTACCATCATCTATAGTTAATCTAGAAAATTTGGTGCATCTATTTGTTGGCGAGTTTGTTACATTTCCTGAAGGAGGAATTGGCAGGATGCAAGCACTAGTGATGTAGAAACTGGCCAGAGGCTTTAAGCAGCCAATTCAATTTCTTCAGGATTTTGGCAAGCTACAGAATTTGTGGAAGCTGAATATTGATCTCAGCGACGATCAAGAGGCCACTGAAGATACAAATGGGGAGTGCATGAAAGGTATTGCATCTTCTCTCTATGAACTAGGCACACACAATCTTTGTTCTTTATCTATCTGTAATTGTGATTCTAGATTATTATCTGTAATTCTCCGCTTGGTCTCAGAAAACTTACAACCTGGTGGTCAACCTCCCCAAGGGTTCCAAATTGGATGGGTTCCCTCGTCAACCTTCTTCAATTATGGATTGAACTGTATGAAGACCGCTGCATCCTTGGAAGCTTACCTGCTCTCCTCATACAGATACCAATAGGAGAAAGAATGTCTGAAGGACAAGGACAGCTCACTGTTGGCGGTGAAATGGGATTCCAATGCTTGAGTAATTTCGTTTACTGTAAGTGTGAAGGGTACGGGAACGGGATGGAGATGATGTTTGAAGCAGGACCCATGCTCAAGTTAGAAAAGCACAAAAGTTGTTTCAGCCCCAGAATGAACGAGTATCTATTCAATACTGATAGTCTAAGTACCACGCAGCAAGTTAGAGAATCACTGTGGCGACCAGACTTTTGTGGCAACGATGATGGTGGGAGCGATGTCGGCGACGCGGCAATGGTTGCGGTAGTCGGCTCTTCTCCGGCGTGTCCACGGTTTTGCCTCGGTTTGCTTGTTGTTGTGGAATCGAAGCTGCGGCGGCGGGGCCCTGTGGTGTACGATGACTGGCTGTAGGTGGCCCGTTCAGCGATCTTCCGTGGCGCCAGCCGTGCCTGGTTTTGTTCTTCTAAGTTCTCCGTCAGAGTCGGAGCTGCGTTGTCTGGCCGCAGGTCGACTTGTCGTCGATTAGGGTGGGCTTTGCCCTGTGTGTTTCAGTCTATGGGAGTGGGCTTGGCCCTGTTGTTCCGGTTTTTGCCCGGTTTTCCGTAATTAACTGGGTAATTCTCTTCTGCTTAATTAATAGATGAGGCAATCTTTGCCTCCGTTTCAAAAAAAAAAGAGTCTAAGTGGTACTAGTCCTTCTGATTTTGGAATCGAGAACACCCCCCCGCCGTCTAACGACCGCGGAGACAGCACTCAGCACAGACCCCAGCTGCCCTACTCTGGACTTCGTCATCTGCTAGCTCATTCGGATACATACTACAGCTTATTCTTTCTCCCCAGCAAGAGATGGCCCATTTGAATTAACTCCCTATATTTATAGCTCTCTGTGCTGCCTGCTGAAGTTTTCTTCTCCTCAGCAATTGCTAGCCGTATTTTTGAGTGACCATTATTTATCTTGTGAACTTGATCATGCACAGCTTAGGATGACACCATTTCTCCTTCTCTTTTTTTGTCCTCCTTTGGTCCTTGTTGGCAAGCTAGAAACCAAGGAAGCTCTGTTATAAACAGTTTCTCAAACTAAACAGATCATAAATTCTTATCAGTTAGGAGTATAAATAGTTCAGTCAGTTTAACCTACCATGCATTGATTGTGGTCGCTCTTGAAGTCTAATGGTATGTGTCAATCATTTTCAGTGCTAGCCACCCCCCAGACTCAAGAATCAGGAACACCACCAACAAGAGGCTGTAGTTCAAATGATTCGTTCTAACTGGCAACTCGTAGCTCATAGGTCACTCAGGATGCTAGGTTTATGCAGTTAAATGATATAAATTCTTATTTCTGGATCATCAAAAAATATATTACTCCCTCCGATCCATATTAATTGTCGCTGATTTAGTTTTTCAAACCGGGCCAGTCCCTTCTCCATTAAGAGCATCAGCAGAAAACCCACCCCACACCATTTTTGTCGAACAGCTACAGGCTTTGGGGGAAACCTACTGGCACAGCTATAACAGTAACATTATCACCAAATGTGCTAAGAATTTTGATGCAAGCTGCAAAGTGAGAGACCACACAGCAAGCCAGAACAGAACCACACTGGACAAAGGGTGGTAAGAGCCTAAAGCACGTACCGCACTTTTATCCCGACCGTTCATCACTGTCATAACTTGATTCAGAAGCATATCTGCACCTTGAAGAAGAGCATCCTTGGCTGCACCTCACAACGTGTCTGCCAAGTACATTAGCAAAGAACATAGGTGAACATGGTCACAGAAGGGGTAACATATTTGTAAGAGCAAGAAGTACTGTACATCCTGCCGGCCCCCCCTTTCCTTTTCCCTTCCCTTGCTCTTTTTCTTGTTCCGTACCTGCCCGCTTAGGCATGTACATAACTGTGTTCCAGCCTTTTCCATACAACGAGACCAAACCATGGTAAGAGCAACTAGCAGGACTCTCAAGAACTATTACAGTACTTGGAACTATTAAGTAAAGCTCCAATTGGAACTTACGGAACTTTGTTCCTGCCTTTTCTAACTGTGTTCCTGCTTTTTCGCTTTCTCAAAACAAAAACAAAAACTATTACAGTACTTGGAACTTACGGAACCTACAAGAAATTCATCCTCAGCCTATACTTATTACAATCCATGGTAAGAGCAACTAGCAGGACTCCCAAAAAGTAAAGCTCCAATATTCCTGTCTTTCAGAAAACATGTAGCCAACAAATATACAATAACATGAAAAAAAGGTTTGGAGTTAGAAGAACCTGTGTGTTGTTTCAGTAACAATAGCAACTAATACATTGGTTGGCAGTCTAGTTACATGAGACGACAAACCAAGTTTATCACTGACATAGAACAAGTACTATCGTTGTAAAACTGATACTAAATGATACAAGAAAAATCGCATCAAAACGAATGTTATTTGAACCACAAAATTTTCTCGTTCTGCAGCTGTACAATAATACAATTAGATAAATATAAATTTCTTCAAAACATAGTAACCTTGCCTCCTGTCAATCGGAAGTATCCTAGTAAAACTGCCCAAAGTTTGAAGGAAAAAATGTGGACGTAGAGATGCGAAATTTGATACTTATTAATTAAAAAGAGCCAGCCTTGCTTATATATCTTTCAAGTACTCTCTATATAAAAAAAATAAAAGAAGAAATTTCTATGACCTTTATTCATTTCATAGAACAAATAAAGTTGATAACTTACCCAAGGAATGAATACTCTTGTGAAATATATGCTAGTCACTGGAAGGCTGAAAAAGCTCGACATTTGCACTTTTGCTGGAAAAAAGCATGGTTTTACATTGTGCAATTTAAGCTTAAGAACTAAGCTTTTGTTGTTCATGTGATTACATTTACCCTAGTGAATCATTATACTGAGTTATCTGAATAATCCCCCGCAAAAAAGAGTTATATGAATAATGAACAATAATAGACTTCAGACTAGAGGACAAAATAATGACACCAAGAAAATAAGCATAACTGCCCTCTTGAAAAACAATAAAAGTGCCAAATTAAAGTAGTGTTATATATATATTAACATTTCAGAATATATATTAACATTTCATAATATATATGATTATTGTGATGATACTTATGTTATGAAAAATAGTGATGATTATTATTATACTTGTTATAATTATGAAAATCCTTTTACTGAACGTCACTCTTTTAATGTGGAAACAATTTATAGCATTCGAGTTTCATACGATACTCCCACTATTATGAATGAGAAGAAAATTGCTTGTGTGGAGAGTAATAAAAATCCTATGCTTGTAGGTCATGAAAAGAATGCTTTATTTGATAGTTATATTGCTGAATTCATTCATGATGCTACTGAAAATTAATATGAGAGAGGAACTTATGATTCATGATGACCCCGTTATGTATCAATCCTTTACTTCTATGAGTGCATCATTCAAAATTATCATGCCTAGCTAAAAGGCATTAAAGAAAAGCGCTTGTTGGGAGACAACCCAATACTTATACCTACTGTTTTTGTGTGTCAACATGATTAAGCTACTGTATTAATCATGTTCTATATGTTTTCTTTCAATAATGTGCCAAGTAAAGCCTTTGGGATAGTGTGGATACTTGTTGATTCAATTCTGTGCAAAAACAGAAACTTTTGCCTCCAGTGTTTAATTTCCTAGATTTTACTGGAGCGTCAAAAAATTCTGAAATTTTTATACAGTATTGATATGCAAAGTTTTTACGTTGTCCTAATTTTTCAGAATTTTTAGTGTTACAGAAGTTTGGTAATTGCTCAGATCATTACAGACTGTTCTGTTTTTGACAGATTCTATTTTCAATGCATAGTTTGCTCGTTTTAATGTTTCCATAGCTTATATTATGAGATATAAATTGTGGAAATGATATAATACAGTAGGCATTATATGGGAACAATTTTGAATCTTGTCTTGGACTGTACCTAAGTGATGTTTTATTCTTTATCATACTAACCGTTCTCACGAAGTTCCGTTAAGTTTTGTGTGATTGAAGTCTTCAAGTTTTGGGTGAGATATCGATATGAGGAGAATAAGGAGCGGCAAGACCCTAAGCTTGGGGATTCCCAAGGCACCCCAAGGTAAAATTCAAGGAACACCCAAGCAACTAAGCTTGGGGATGCCCCGGAAGGCATCCCCTCTTTCGTCTTCAACATTATCGGTAACCTCGCTTGGAGCTATATTTTTATTCGTCACATAATATGAGTTTTGCTTGGAGCATCATTTTCTTCTGTTGATATTTTCTTGCTGCTATCAATAATCATATTTTGTATCTTTTAGTTCAATAAAAAGCCAATTATAGCCTTTACCATGCTCAGTTTGCAAGTTCATGTGTTGCTGTTTGAAAACAGAAAGTTTTCTGTTATGTCCAGAATATTCCTGAATAGTCAGAACATGATAAAAATCTGAAATTTTTACACAGTAAGCATGCATGAGTTCTCTGTCACGTGGTAATTGTTCAGAATTTTTGGAGTTAGGGAAGTATGGATTCTTATTCACTCTTTACAGACTGTTCTGTTTTGGCAGATTGCTATTATAGTTGCATTGTTTGCATATGTTTGCTTGTTTAATGTTTCTATTTGAGGATAGGAGTATTAAATATGAAGAGGCATTTAGTATGCAATGTTTAATTATAATTTTTGTAATTTGCTACAGTAGAGAATGTTAAGGTTTTGAGTTGATCTATACTAACTTATCTCACGAGTTCTTGTTGAGTTTTATGTGGATGAAGTTTTTAAGATTTAGAGAAACCGTGGTATGAGAGGAATTAAGGAGACACAAGAGCTCGAGCTTGGGGATGCCCAAGGCATCCCAAATTAATATTTCAAGAAGTCTCAAGCATCTAAGCTTGGGGATGCCCCGGTTGGCATCCCACCTTTCTTCTTCAACAATTATCGGTCAGTTTCGGTTGAGCCTAAGTTTTTGCTTCTTCACATGATATGTGCTATTCTTGGAATGTCATTTTATTTTGTTTTCCTTGCTGTTTGAATAAAATATCAAGATCTGAAACTTTTTTTAATGAGAGAGAGTCCCCACATAGCTACCTATTTACTTAACTACTCATTTGATCTTCACTTATATCTTTTTGGAGTAGTTTGTCATTTACTCTTGTGCTTCACTTATATCCTATGAGTAAATTGTTGAAATGAATTGAATATCATCAAGTTGAAATTTATATGCTTCATATACTTGTCTTATGGAAAGTAATGACATTACATAAAGAAAAGTATAAGTGGTAAAATTTATTGGAGGTTAACAAGCATAGCATTAGTCAATGATGAAATTCATGAAAAAGTTAATAAGGGAAGAGAAGATTCACATGCAAATATACTATCTTGGACATCTTTTATGATTGTGAGCTCCCATTAAGTATTTTATGTCAAAGTGTTGACGTTGCACAAGGAAGACAACGTAATGAATTATGTTTGTTCATATTCACATAGAAGTTATATTGTTATAGATCCTCCAACATGTGGTGCTTGCCCAATATCTTTGCTAGCCAAAAATCCGCACCAAGTAGAGATACTACTTGTGCATCCAAAACCCTTAAACCCAGTTTCTTGCCATGAGAGTCCACTATATCTACCTATGGATTGAATAAGATCCTTCAAGTAAGTTGTCATCAGTGCAAAAAGCAATAAAAATTGCTCCTAAAATATGTATGATCTTTTATTGTAAGGGAAATAAGCGTTGTATGAACTTGTGATGGTAAAGAAATAAAAGCGACGGACTGCATAATAAAGGTTGCTATCACAAGGGGCAATATAACGTGACGTTCCTTTGCATTAAGGGCTTGTGCATCCAAAAATAAAAAGCGCATGACAACCTCTGCTTCCCTCTGCGAAGGGTCAATCTTTTACTTTTATGCATTTACTTTTATGTATTTACTTTTTATGCAAGAGTCAATAGTGTTCTCCTCTACTTCCTTTTTATTTTTCTCTTTTGCAAGCATCATGTGGTGGGGAAAGATCTAGGCACATATATCCAGTTGGATATGAGTGATCATGAGTTATTATTGTTGACATCACCCTTGAGGTGAATAAGTTGGGAGGCGAAATCACAAGCCCCTATCTTTCTATGTGTCTGGCTGAAACTTTTGCTCCATATATATGTCGTGAGTGTTAGCAATCATAGAAGACTAAATGATGGTTGAGTATGTGGACTTGCTAAAAAGCTCCTACATGAGACCCTTCCTGAAAATATGATGAATTGCAATTGCATTGTTGACTAGAATAGTTTGCTAGTTTCCAAGAAAGTTTATGCCTTATACTTCATTGTTGTGATGAATTGTTACTTGCTCATGAGAAGTTTTATGATAATAAATATTGCTGTTATAATAATGATCTTGCTTTGAATCATTCAAGTCCAATGTCCATGCAACAAAAGAAAAGATTATATGATGATTGTGATCGATAGCATTCCACATCAAAATCTCTATTTTTGATTGCTACTTTACCATGTTGAGTTTAATGAGAAAAAGTTGCTATTATGATGCTAGGAAAAGTGACTGAAATTATCATTGATCAAACTTATGCACTATGCTAGCATTCACACTTCATAAATTATTTCTTTTATCATTTACCTACTCGAGGACGAGCAGGAATTAAGCTTGGGGATGCTGATACGTCTCCAACGTATCTATAATTTATGAAGTATTCATGTCATGTTTATAACAATTCTATATGGTTTTGGTATGATTTGATTAGAACTAACCTGGACTGTCGCTGTTTTCAGCAGAACTACCGTGGTGTTGTTTTTTGTGCAGAAATGAAAGTTTTCCAAATGAGCTGAAACTTTTTGGAGATTTTTTTATTGGACAAATAAAAAATATTGGCACCAAGACCCACTGGAGGGGGGCCACCCAGTGCCCACGAGGCACCAGGGCGCGCCACCCCCCCAGGCGCGCCCTGGTATCTCGTGGGGACCACGTGGCTCCGTTTCGCGTGATTCCAACGCTGAAAAATAATATATATTCAGAAACCCCCAAAAGTTAACCTAGATGAGTTTTTACGCCGCCGCAAGCCTCTGTACCAGAGAGATCCCATCTACAGCCCTTTTCCGGCACCCTGCCGGAGGGGGAAGGCATCACCGGAGGCCATCTTCATCATCCCGGCGGTCTCCATGACGAGGAGGGAGTAGTTTACCCTCGGGGCAGAGGGTTTGTACCAGTAGCTATGTGTTTGATCTCTCTCTCTCTCGTGTTCTTGAGATGGCACAATCTTGATGTATCGCGAGCTTTGTTGATATAGATGAATCATATGGAGTTTTCCCCTCTCTATCTTCTTGTGATGAATTGAGTTTTCCCTTTGAAGTTTTCTTATCGGATCGAGTCTTTAAGGATTTGAGAACACTTGATGTATGTCTTGCATATGGATATCTGTGGTGACAATGGGATATTCACTTGATTCACTTGATGTATGTTTTGGTGATCAACTTGCGGGTTCCGTGACCTTGGGGATTTATGCATAAGGGTTGGCACACGTTTTCGTCTTGACTTTCCGGTAGAAACTTTGGGGCACTCTTTGAAGTTCTTTGTGTTGGTTTGAATAGATGAATCTGAGATTGTGTGATGCATATCGTATAATCAAACCCGCGGGTACTCGTGGTGACATTGGAGTGCCTAGGTGACATTAGGGTTTTGGTTGATGTGTATCTTAAGATGTTATTTTAGTATGATCTCTAGGGCTGTTCGTGACAATTAATGGGGATGGCTCATAAGATTGATCGGGAAGGATAACTTTGAGGTGGTTTCGTACCCTACAACAATTTCTTCGTTTGTTCTCCGCTATTTGTGACTTTGGAGTGAACTCTTTGTCGCATGTGAGGGATTTACATATGATTCAACTATGTCAACAATGTTGGGAGATCGCACTAGTGAAAGTATGAACCCTAGGCCTTGTCTCTAAGCATTGCAATACCGTTTTTATGCCCGTTTACTATTTGCTACCTTGCTGTTTTTATATTTTCAGATTACAAAAACCTATATCTACTATCCATACTACACTTTTATCACCATCTCTTCGGCGAACTTGTGCACCTATACAATTTACCATTGTATTGGGTGTGTTCGGGACACAAGAGATTTCTTGTATTTGGTTGCAGGGTTGTTTGAGAGATACCATCTTCAACCTACGCCTCCCATGGATTGATAAACCTTAGGTCATCCACTTGAGGGAAAATTGCTACTGTCCTACAAAACTCTGTGCTTGGAGGCCCAACACGAGTCTACAAGAATAAGTTGTGTAGTAGACATCAAGCTCTTTTCTGGCGCCGTTGCCGGGGAGGTGAGTGCTTGAAGGTATATCTTTAGATCTTGCAATCGAATCTTTTAGTTTCTTTTTTATCACTAGTTTGGCTTATAAAAATAAAACTACAAAAAAAATGGAATTGAGGTTGCCTCATATTATTCGTCTTTATCATGTCTTTTGTGAAAATGATGGAAAGGAAAATTGTGCTTAATTGATAGAAGAAGAATTCAATAAAATGTTTGGTATAAAATATTTGAATGATGAGCATGATTGCAATGTTGCTAGTATGAATTCTTTGAATATCCATGATGCTAATGATATGCAAAGCCACAAGCTTGGGGATGCTATGTTTGATGAAGATGATATTTTTAGTCCCCCAAGTTTTGATGAGAAAAATTATTATGATGAAAGTATGCCTCCTATTTATGATGATTATATTGATGAAAGTGGAATTGGAGAGGCTATGACTTTATTTAATGACGAATCTACTATTTTGGAAGAGGTTGCAATTGACTATGACAACAAAGTTGCTATCTATGATGATTATTGTGATGACTTGTATGCTATAAAGAATAATGATAACCATGAAACTTGTCATCATGATTTTAATGTTCAATTTGATTATTCCAATCAAGTATCTCATGATAATTATTTTGTTGAGTTTGCTCCCACTATTATGAATGAGAAGAAAATTGCTTATGTGGAGAGTAGTAAGATTTCTATGCTTATGTATCATGACAAGAATGCTTTGTGTGATGGATATATTGTTGAATTTCTTCATGATGCTACTGAAAATTATTTTGAGAGAGGAATATATGCTTCTACATATTTTAATAATATCAAGTTTCCTCTCTATGTGTTGAAAGTTTTGAAGTCATGCTTGTTTTGCCTTCCTATGCTAGTTGATTCTTGCTCCCATAAACTATTTGCTCACATAATCCCTATGCATAGTAAGTGGGTTAGGCTTAAATGTGTTTGATATATTTCTCATGATGCTCCCTTTACGTTTCAATTCTTTACTTTTATGCGAGCATCATTGAAATCATCATGCCTAGCTAAAAGGCATTAAAGAAAAGCGCTTGTTGGGAGACAACCCAATACTTATACCTAGTGTTTTTGTGTTTCCACATGATTAAGATACTGTAATAATCATGTTTTATATGTTTTGTTTCAATAAATTGCCAAGTAAAACCTTTGAGATAGTGTGCATACTTGTTGATTCAATTCTGTGCAAAAACAGAAACTTTTGCCTCCAGTGTTTAATTTCCCAGATTTTCTTGAATGTCAAAAAATTCTGAAATTTTTATACAGTATTGATATGCAAATTTTTTACGTTGTCCTAATTTTTCAGAATTTTTAGAGTTCCATAAGTATGGTAGTTGCTCAGATCATTACATACTGTTCTGTTTTTGACAGATTCTGTTTTCAGTGCATAGTTTGCTTGTTTTAATGTTTCCATAGCTTATATTATAAGATATAAATTGTGGAAATGATAGAATACAGTAGGAATTATATGGTAACAGTTGTGAATCTTGTCTTGGACAGTACTTAAGTGATGGTTTATTCTTTATCATACTAACCGTTCTCACGCAGTTCCGTTAAGTTTTGTGTGATTGAAGTTTTCAAGCTTTGGGTGAGATGACGATGGATGAAGGAATAAGGAGCGGCAAGACCCTAAGCTTGGGGATGCCCAAGGCACCCCAAGGTAATATTCAAGGAATACCCAAGCGTCTAAGCTTGGGGATGCCCCGGAAGGCATCCCCTCTTTCGTCTTAATCCATCGGTAACCTTACTCGGAGCTATATTTTTATTCGTCACATGATATGTGTTTTGCTTGGAGAATTATTTTATTTTGTTTGTGTTCACTTGCTGTTACTTAGAGTCATGTTTTGTATCTTTTATTTCAATAAAAATGTCAAGTATAGCCTTTACCATGCTTATTTTGCAAGTTCATGAGTTGCTGTTTCAAAACAGAAAGTTTGCTGCTATTGATTAAATTACCCAGAAATGTCAGAATGTAATAAAATCTTGAAATTTTGACACGGTCAACTTTGATAAATTATTTCCAGTGTGGCAAATTTTCAGAATTGTTTGAGTTATCTAAGTATGGATTCTCAATTATCCTTTACAGACTGTCCTGTTTAGGCAGATTGCTGTTATGTTTGCATTGTTTGCGTATGTTGGCATGTTTAATGATTCTATTCGAGGATAGGAGTATTAAATATGCAGAGGCATTTAGTATTCAATGTTTAATTATAATTTTAGTGATTTTCTACAGTAGAGAATGTCGAGGTTTTGAGTGGATTTATACTAACTTATCTCACGAGTTCTTGTTGAGTTTTGTGTGGATGAAGTTTTTAAGATTTAGAGAAACCGTGATATGAGAGGAATTAAGGAGACACAAAATCTCAAGCTTGGGGATGCCCAAGGCATCCAAAGTATTTATTCTAAGAAGTCTCAAGTAACTAAGCTTGGAGATGCCCGGTAGGCATCCCACCTTTCTTCTTTAATAACGATCGGTCAGTTTTGGTTGAGCCTAAGTTTTTGCTTCTTCACATGATATGTGCTATTCTTGGAATGTCATTTTATTTTGTTTTCTTTGCTGTTTGAATAAAATATCAAGATGTGAAACTTTTTAAATGAGAGAGAGTCCTCACATAGCTACTTAATTGTTTCACTACTCATTGATCTTCGCTTATATATTTTGGAGTAGTTTGTCATTAATTTTCATGCTTCACTTATATCTTTTTGAGAGTTAATGATAGTAACGGTAATTTGCACAAGATATGAATTTGGTCCCAAGATGAATATTCATGAGGGATATAATAAAAACTTTTATATAGATCATTGGATATGATAAGTGTGATTCTTTGCAATGAAATTAATGAAAGAGATCATATGCTAATCTTATGGAAAGTAATGACATTACATAAAGAAAAGTATAAGTGGTAAAATTTATTGGAGGTTAACAAGCATTAGTCAATGATGCAA
This sequence comes from Elymus sibiricus, assembly GCA_039707655.1. Taxonomy (NCBI): domain Eukaryota; kingdom Viridiplantae; phylum Streptophyta; class Magnoliopsida; order Poales; family Poaceae; genus Elymus; species Elymus sibiricus. The sequence continues at coordinate 35,259,139 of CM077674.1, forward strand.
TTCATGAAAAAGTTAATAAGGGAAGAGAAGATTCACATGCAAATATACCATCTTGGACATCTTTTATTATTGTGAGCCCCCATTAAGTATTTTATGTCAAAGTGTTGACGTTGGACAAGTAAGACAACGTAATGAATTATGTTTGTTCATATTCACATAGAAGTTATATTGTTATAGATCCTCCAACATGTGGTGCTTGCCCAATATCTTTGCTAGCCAAAAATCCGCACCAAGTAGAGACACTACTTGTGCATCCAAAACTCTTAAACCCAGTTTCATGTCATGAGAGTCCACTATATCTACCTAGGGATTGAATAAGATCCTTCAAGTAAGTTGTCATCGGTGCAAAAAGCAATAAAAATTGCTCCTAAAATATGTATGATCTTTTATTGTAAGGGAAATAAGCGTTGTATGAACTTGTGATGGTAAAGAAATAAAAGCGACGGACTGCATAATAAAGGTTGCTATCACAAGAGGCAATATAACGTGACGTTCCTTTGCATTAAGGGCTTGTGCATCCAAAAATAAAAAGCGCACGACAACCTCTGCTTCCCTCTGCGAAGGGCCTATCTTTTACTTTTATGCATTTACTTTTATGTATTTACTTTTATGCAAGAGTCAATAGTGTTCTCCTCTACTTCCTTTTTATTTTTCTCTTTTGCAAGCATCATGTGGTGGGGAAAGATCTAGGCACATATATCCAGTTGGATATGAGTGATCATGAGTTATTATTGTTGACATCACCCTTGAGGTGAATAAGTTGGGAGGCGAAATCATAAGCCCCAATCTTTCTATGTGTCTGGTTGAAACTTTTGCTCCATTTATATGTAGTGAGTGTTAGCAATCATAGAAGACTAAATGATGGTTGAGTATGTGGACTTGCTAAAAAGCTCCTACATGAGACCCTTCCTGAAAATATGATGAATTGCAATTGCATTGTTGTCTAGAATAGTTTGGTAGTTTCCAAGAAAGTTTATGCCTTATACTTCATTGTTGTGATGAATTGTTACTTGCTCATGAGAAGTTTTATGATAAAAATATTGCTGTTATAATAATGATCTTGCTTTGAATCATTCAAGTCCAATGTCCATGCTATAAAAGAAAAGATTATATGATGATTACGATAGGTAGCATTCCACATCAAAATTTCTGTTTTTAATTGCTACTTTATCATGATGACTTTTATGAGAGAAAGTTGTTGTTATGATGCTAGGAAAAGTGATTGAAATTATCATTGATCAAACTTTTGCATTATGCTAGCATTCACACTTCATAAATTATTTCTTTTATCATTTACCTACTCGAGGACGAGCAGGAATTAAGCTTGGGGATGCTGATACGTCTCCAACGTATCTATAATTTATGAAGTATTCATGCCATGTTTATAACAATTCTACATGGTTTTGGTATGATTTGATTAGAACTAACCCAGACTGACGCTGTTTTCAGCAGAACTACCGTGGTGTTGTTTTTTGTGCAGAAATGAAAGTTCTCCAAATGCAGTGAAACTTTTTGGTGATTTTTTATGGGACAAATAAAAAATACTGGAACCAAGACCCACGGGAGGGGGGCCACCCAGTGCCCACGAGGCACCAGGGCGCGCCACCCCCCCAAGAGCGCCCTGGTACCTCGTGGGGCCCACGTGGCTCCGTTTCGCTTGATTCCAACGCTGAAAATTCATATATATTCAGAAACCCCCGAAAGTTAACCTAGATGAGTTTTTACGCCGCCGCAAGCCTCTGTACCTCCACGATCTCATCTACAACCCTTTTCCGGCACCCTGCCGGAGGGGGGAAGCATCACCGGAGGCCATCTTCATCATCCCGGCGGTCTCCATGATGAGGAGGGAGTAGTTCACCCTCGAGGCTGAGGGTTTGTACCAGTAGCTATGTGTTTGATCTCTCTCTCTCGTGTTCTTGAGATGGCACGATCTTGATGTATCGCGAGCTTTGTTGATACAGATGAATCATATGGAATTTTCCCCTCTCTATCTTCTTGTGATGAATTCAGTTTTCCCTTTGAAGTTTCTTATCGGATTGAGTCTTTAAGGATTTGAGAACACTTGATGTATGTCTTGCATATGGATATCTGTGGTGACAATGGGATATTCACTTGAGTCACTTGATGTATGTTTTGGTGATCAACTTGTGGGTTCCGTGACCTTGGGGATTTATGCATAAGGGTTGGCACACATTTTCGTCTTGACTTTCCGGTAGAAACTTTGGGGCACTCTTTGAAGTTCTTTGTGTTGGTTTGAATAGATGAATCTGAGATTGTGTGATGCATATCGTATAATCAAACCCGTGGGTACTCGTGGTGACATTGGAGTGCCTAGGTGACATTAGGGTTTTGGTTGATGTGTATCTTAAGGTGTTATTTTAGTACGATCTCTAGGGCTGTTCGTGACAATTAATGGGGATGGCTCATAAGATTGATCGGGAAGGATAACTTTGAGGTGGTTTCATACCCTACAACAATTTCTTCGTTTGTTCTCCGCTATTTGTGACTTTGGAGTGAACTCTTTGTCGCACGTGAGGGATTTACATATGATTCAACTATGTCAACAATGTTGGGAGATCGCAGTAGTGAAAGTATGAACCCTAGGCCTTGTTTCTAAGCATTGCAATACCGTTTTTATGCCCGTTTACTTTTTGTTACCTTGCTGTTTTTATATTTTCAGATGACAAGAACCTATATCTACTATCCATACTACACTTTTATCACCATCTCTTCGCCGAACTAGTGCACCTATACAATTTACCATTGTATTGGGTGTGTTGGGGACACAAGTTATTTCTTGTATTTCGTTGCAGGGTTGTTTGAGAGATACCATCTTCAACCTACGCCTCCCACGGATTGATAAACCTTAGGTCATCCACTTGAGGGAAAATTGCTACTGTCCTACAAAACTCTGCGCTTGGAGGCCCAACACGAGTCTACAAGAATAAGTTGTGTAGTAGACATCAGGGCGCAACCCCAGGCCTGAGGATCGTGCTACCTACACTGAGGGCTGTTCATCCCATGCACGGATTCCGCGTGGCAAAGGGAAGCAGGTTTCTGCTGATGCCAGTTTCACCAGAGAGGAGAATAAGTCTCTTTTGAAGACCGTGAGCAACATGTTCAAGATGTGTCAGTCCATTCAGCGCCGTCAGGTCAAGGAGATCTACAAGGACAAGCTGGTGAGGCGTCGGAAGAAGGCTGAGCGTGCTGCAGCTGGTGAGGAGGTTGGCCCAGGGTCCGAGGACAACGACAGTGTGGCCACAGCTCATTCCTTTCCGATGGCAGGGTGGCCTTTTGATGATGATGATGATGCCTCGAGCGCGCCTCCCCTTGTCTAGTGGTGTCTTTGCTTCGCCTTTTTCCCTTTTTGTTGTCTTGATGACAAAGGGGGAGAAGTTGTGTTTTTCAGTTTTTTTAGGTGTTTGTGTGTTGCGAGATCTCAAGCCTCGATGTTATTGCGGTTATTTGGTTTTTTTTTGGCTTGCGATACTCTTATTTGCTTTCCGTGGTGTGGTTGTGAGCTACCTCTTATTAGTTAGTGAGACTAATTATCCCGATTCATATCTATGTTTATGTTTTGTCTATCTTGTGCTATCTGATCGTGCTCTTATTATTTTGTCTCACTCTACTTGCTCACCACACTTCTTGCATGTGATCTAGGCACCGTGTTAGGTTTTATTTTGTTGATCACATGCCTTGACAATATGGATCTAGGGGGAGCCTCATATGTGTGTGCTTGATGCATAATCAAGCATATCTTTTTTCCTGCACATATATAGGGGGAGCTCCTATGATCAACTACTGTCGCATGGCTATTTTCTTAGATGTACCCTTTATGCCATGTCCTAACCATATTGTCATCAATGCACCAAAAAGGGGGAGATTGAAAGTGCATATGGCACTTAATTATATTTTGGTGTGATGACAATGTGGTTAGAGGAACTTATATCGGTTGCTAAAGTTTATCTCAGGATATTGGTTCCATGAAGATTATTATGGAGTTGTGTGACCCCCCCCCCCCAATTCAATAAGATCAAAGGCGTGGTTTACCGGCGACTCGAAGGTTTTTCGTTTTGGTTCGATTTGAGTCGTAGGAAAAACCGCACTATCAAGAGGGGTCATCGTGGAATAAGTGTCGTGTGGGAATGCCTCCAAAACTTATACACCAGCCTTCCTACTCCTCCACCAAGTTCCCACTTATTTTGTGCTTTGCCGAGGTGTCCTGTGAGTTTCATCAGAAACCCTCTGGACACCCCGTGTGCACGGGGTCTCTGACCCCCGTGCGCACGGGGTGGTCAGAAAGTTTCTGGACACCCCGTGTGCACGGGGTCTCTGACCCCCGTGCGCACGGGGTACCTCGAAACTCGCTGGACACCCCGTGCGCACGGGGTCCTGGACCCCCGTGCACACGGGGTGGATGAAAAGTTTCTGGACACCCCGTGCGCATGGGGTCTCTGACCCCCGTGCGCACGGGGTACCTCGAAACTCTCTGGACACCCCATGCGCACGGGGTCCTAGACCCCCGTGCACACGGGGTGGATGGAAAGTCTCTGGACACCCCGTGCGCACGGGGCTGACTTAGCGCGTGCGCACGGGGTCCAACGGGCAGAAATCCCCTCCCGGCCAAGAGCACTATAAAAGCCCCCTTCTTCCACCTCCCGGCCAATAAGCTCCTCATTACAGGGGGTGCAGGAGAGGATTTGGTAGATCCGGAGGTTTCGAAGGATAAGGATGGGGAGGATGATGATGACATTTTGTCGTCCGATAGCAAGAGACATAAGGTGGTTGATAAACAAACTATGGACTTGGCAACATTGACGGCCTCCGGCATGGAGGACCACCAGGCCTAATGTGTTCCTTAGCATGGAACTTCATGGGTGGGGGGAACCGCCGGACAGTTCATGAATTACTCGCTTTATGCCAAACACATAACCCCAGCCTTGTTTTTCTTTGTGAAACAAGTCAAACGGAAGAAAAGATGGAGAAGCTCTGATGGAGATTGGGCCTGTGGGGATTTGAAGGTGTGGGAAGTGATGGTCGTAGTGGTGGCTTGGCTTTGTTTTGGCATGAATCATTACATGTTGGGGTTTTAGGGAAGAGTAACAGATATATTGATGTTTGTATAAAAGTGCAGCAAGATGATCCTCCATGGCGTGCTACTTTTTTTTATGGGGAACCACGTGTTGAAAATCGTCGCTTGATGTGGAGCTTGATGGCTGACCTCACGGCGATCTCACCTTTACTTAGGGGAGTAATTGGACACTATAATGTGGCTTTGTGGTAGTATGAGCATTGTTCGGCAAGAGAGAGACCAGAGGCACAAATGAGGGCCTTTAGAGATGATTTGGCACTGTGTGAGCTGAAGGATATCGGCTTCACGGGATTTCCCTACACATATGATAATCACCAGCAGGGGATCCGCAATGTACGGGTGAGACTTGATCGAGTGTGTGCTGATGATGATTGGATGGATCGGCTTCCGAACATGGAGCTACATCATTTAACTTTCTCTAGGTCAAACCATTGCCCGCTCCTACTTCAGTTAGATCAGCCAAACCCGAAGCCGAAAAGGAGAGGTCCGTGTTATGAGTTAATGTGGGAAAGAGAGGCATCTTTGCCTGAGATAATCAATAACTCGAGGGAGAAGGCGAAGCAGAAAGGTGACTTGGGGGTGGTTGCTAGATCCCTAGGTGAAAGCACGTGGATGTCGCCTAGAGGGAGGTGAATAGGCGGTTTAAAAACAATTACGATTTAGGCTTGAATAAATGCGAAATAAAACTAGCGTTTAATTAGTCAAGCACAAAACCTAAATATACTAGGCTCAAGTATGTGCACCAACAACTTATGCTAAGCAAGATAAACAACTACGTGATAGCAAGATATATAAGATGAAGCACTAAGGCTATCACAAAGTAAGTGCACAAGTAAAGGGCTCGGGTAAGAAATAACCAAGGCACGCGGAGACACGATGTATCCCAAGTTCACACCCTTGCGGATGCTAATCTCTGTTAGAGTGGTGTGGAGGCACAATGCTCCCCAAAATGCCACTAGGGCCACCGTATTCTCCTCACGCCCTCGCACAATGTAAGGTGTCATGATTCCACTAAGGGACCCTAGAGGATGGTCACCGAACCCGTACAATTGGCGACCCTTGGGGGCGGTCATCGAACACGTACGAATTGCTCGGGGCAATCTCCACAACTTAATTGGAGATCCCGAAGCTTGCCAGGAGCTTTACACCACAATGATTGAGCTCAGCGACACCACCAACCGTCTAGGGCGCCCAAGCACCTAAGAGGCACAAGCTCTAGGGTGCCCAAACACCCAAGAGTAATAAGTTTCTCAACTTTCACTTCCATGTATCATCGTGGGGAACTCAAACCGATGCAACTAATGCAATGACAAGAACACACGAAGTGCTCAAGTCCCGCACTCTCAAATCCCACCAAAGCAACGAAAGCTATGGAGGAATATGAGAGGAAGAACAAGGAGAACACAAGAGAACTCCAAGATCTAGATCCACAAGGTTCCCCTCACTAATAGGAGAGACGGATTGGTAGAGAATGTAGATCTAGATCTCCTATCTCTTTTCCCTCAAAAAGATGCAAGAATCATGGGAGGAATAGAGAGAAAGCAAAGCTTTTGGAGGTCAACAATGGAGGAGAAAGCTTGCTCAAGAATCGTTGGGGGCAATGGGGAAGAAGACCCCCTTTTATAGTGGGGGGAGGGGGGGGGGGTAAAAATCCAACCATTATCTTCTGCATGTGCTTAAGTGGTACTACCGCTCAGGGGAGCGGTACTACCGCTAGACACAGGGAAGTAGTCGAGACCCACAGTGTACCAGCAAGAAACTGGCGCGGTAGTACTGTCGGAGCGGTACTACCACCTCTAATAAGCGGTACTACCACCTCTAATAAGCGGTACTACCATGAATTAGCCGGCGGGTAACATAAACTTCCACGGTTGTACGCACGGTACTCCAGCGGGTGCGGTACTACAGCAAATTCTAGACGGGTAACAGAGAAATCCACGGTAGTGTGTGCGGTACTCCAGCAGCAGTACCGCACAAGCGGTACTACCGCTAGAAACAAGCCGTAATACCTTGAATTCCTGGAGGGTAACAGAGACCCTCCCGGTAGTAACTGCGGCACACCAGCGGAAGTAATGCACAAGCTGTACTACCGTGGTAGCCTGTGGTACTACCGCCAATTACCATCAGGAATACCAGAACACAATAGTGGAAACAAGTAAGACCAAAACTGTGATAACTACTGCAAACGAACTCCGAAATCAGCAAACTCAAGCTTGCTGGATATATTAAGAACTAGCAATGGAGAGGACATGCCAATAGGATAAGGAAGAGAACCTTCCCCAAATATGAATCGGCAAAATCTCCAACACCGAAAAAGCAAAGGTGATGCAAACAAACTCCGTTTTCGATGAACTTGAGTTTGACAAGAAGACAGACACAAACTATAAAACCTCACATAGAGAAAAAACAAATAAGAACGATTAAAGATGATGCCAAGGATGCAATGGTTTGAGCTCTCTACGAACGATACGATCAAGCTACTCACTCGAGAGCCCCCCTTGATAGTACGGCGATCAATCCTATAACACGGTCTCCCAACTAACACCATGAGACCGGTAAAATATAAAAACCTATCAAGGACAAATCTTTGCCTTGCGCATAGTCCACTTGATCTAGATGATGACGATCATGCCCGCCTCAAGTTGGAACACCTTTCTTGTTAGCGCACGCTTGGTGAAGACTCGCAATTTGCTCCCCCATACACCACTATGGGAGAGCCACTCTTAGGCACATATTCACAAGACCATTATTACCAAATGGTCGACAAGCTTCAAGCATATGATCTCTTCTTGATGCTCCTCTTGAATTTGCACAACACAACCTTGATGATGATCACCACTTGATGTCATCTTCCATGGGTTATATGAAATCTTCCTTTTGATGCACGCCCATGAAAACATATCTAACCCCACAAATAAACACCAAACACATAGATCATGGGTTAGTTCACAAAGCATAATGGACAATTCTTACCATACCATGAGATCACGTGATCCCACTTCGTACATATTCTATTATTTGTGTGTTGATCAACTTGAATCCACTCTTAGCACTTTGTCTTGATCAACCTTGTATCTTTCCTACTTTCTTCATTAAGATGATGTCTTGAAGGTAACATGAAGGTTCATAAAATCTTCTTCTTCAAGACATGCTTGCAATAGGCTCAACTCTTCGTGACCAATCTTTGGATAACTCCTTGAATAGTACCTTGGTCAACACAAAATCTCCTTCTTATAACCTTGAAACCAACAAATGATCTTTAAGCAAAGCATATGGACAAACCTTCAAGTATAACTCAAAGCAACCATTAGTCCATTGGGATTGTCATCAATTACCAAAACCAAACATGGGGGCACCATGCTCTTTCACTAGGGCAGGTAATGAAGGACTTGCATGAGTGTAGTAGATGTAAATTTGGCCATGTTAGGCGTGAGTTGGAGAAATTAAGGGTTGAGCCTGCAGAGTTAAACCGGTTGGATGCTGATAGGAGTTTAATCAAACAAAAGGTGGAGAGAATGGATGAGCTGTTGTATCTTGAAGAAATGATGTGGCTACAAAGATCTGGAATTGGCTGGTTGTGAGATGGGGATAGGAACACCCGATATTTCCAAAGAAGAGCAGTTTGGCGAGCACAAAGAAATCTTATTAAGAAGCTGAAAAAGGAGGATGGGGTGTGGTGTACGGTACCTACGGACATGGAACGCATTGCCTCATTATACTTTCAGGAGATTTATACAAAGGATCCAACACTTAATTCGAGTCCAATATTAGATTTATTGGAGAGGAAGGTTTCGGAGGCGATGAATGAAATGCTAACAAAGGAGTTTACGATACAGTAAATTGTAGATGCTTTATTTCAGATCGGGCCATTGAGGGCGCCTGGGCCAGATGGCCTGCCGGCAAGATTTTATGAAAGGAATTGGGCCACTGTCAAGGATGAGATAGTGGCAGCGGTGCAAAAATTATTTACAGATGGGGTGATGCTAGAGGGGGTAAATGACACTAGTATTGTCCTAATTCCAAAAATTGCAGAGCCAGTAAGCTTGAAAGATTTTCGGCCTATTTCTTTATGCAATGTAATTTATAAAATAGTTTTGAAGTGCATGGTGAATAGGCTGAGATTAATTCTTGATGAGATAATATCTGAGAGTCAAAGTGATTTTGTGCCTGGGAGGTTGATTTCGGATAATGCAATTGTGGCCTTTGAAGTAATGCATTTTATACAGCAAGAGCGTAGGCCGGAGTCAGCTTGTTGTGCCTATAAATTAGATCTGTCGAAGGCCTATGACAGAGTAGATTGGATATTTCTCGAGAACACCATGGTAAGGATGGGATTCTCTTCAAATGGATTCAATGGGTCATGAAATGTGTGACGACTGTTCGGTTTTCTGTGAACTTTAATGGGAAACAGTTGTATCAATTTACACCACCTAGTGGATTGCGACAAGGTGACCCACTGTCGCCGTTTTTGTTCTTGCTTTTGTTTGTGTCTGATTCTCTGTCAAGTTTGATTCAGGAGGTAGTTAGAAGCTAGGGCCTGAACCCGGTGGTGATATGTAGGACGGCACTTGCTATTTCACATCTTCTATTTGCAGATGATACACTTTTATTCTTCAAGGCGTCAATGGAGCAGGCGGTAGTGGTGAAGGAGATTTTGGACCGGTACACTTTGGTGACAGGACATTTGATTAATGAAGCAAAGTGCAGCATTATGTTCGCTGACGTGTGCCTGCAGGGATGTCGGCAGGACATAAAGAATGTTCTAGGTGTGGTGAGTGAACAGTTTGAGCACCGGTTCCTAGGTTTGCCAGTACCGGAAGGTAGGATGAACAAAGGCAAGTTTCAATCATTACAAGAGAGTTTGATCAAGCGATTTTTCGATCTAGGGGAGAAGCAAGCTTCAAGTGGTGCGAAAGAAACTTTAATCAAGTCAATTGCGCAGGCCTCAGCATGACTGGAACTCAACTGAACCTGATGAACAAAGCTAGCACTGACCTGGCAATTTGATCTCTCCATGCATGTTAGATAAGCCTTGAGCGACAACCAGAAACTAAGGCGTGCCATAATCACTACTTGGGGTGTACGGCTAGTTCTACAAACTTATAAAATGAATGAAACATATCATATCCAAAGACTTTCCACCAAAAGTAGTACAAATGTTTTATGAAACATTGGGTGCAAATGGACATTGGAACCAAGAGGACTGTAGTACATCTTAGTTGTCTTTTAGAGAAGTTCAATTATGAATCTTCAAACTGGAAGTGTGCAATTCAATACAAAATAGGAACAAATTAGTCGGTTAAAACAAACTGCACATAAGCACACCAAAAGATGGGTAGCGGGACACAAGCTGGAAGTAAGGAGCAAGGCACCGTCAGTGTAAACTCCTCACCACAAAAGCCACTGTCGATGGCCGAGAGAAAACTGCAATTTTTAAAAACTTCAGCAGGTGTAGGAGTTCAGAACAACAATTTACTACTTTATTTATCGCATTAATCTACCGTTCCACAGTTTTCGCAAGTAAACATAGAAGATAGATGATACCATGGTCAGCTATCACATACACAAGCTGGAAGGGAGAGGGGAGTAGCACAACCACTTATCCAAGCAAACAGCCAATAGAAGAAAATGACTATTTAGCGATAACGCATCGGGCCATTGACTAAAGACGATGCTGGAGAAAATTCCGTGTCTCCTGCAATTAAAGTTCCAGGAACAAAAGTGTAGTCTAGCTCCAGTTGTGTTACGGCTCACCAGCAGCTTCCTGTAGCTATTGGTTGTCGGCGTCGGCACTGTGCTCTAGCTCTAGCCTATTTTCGACCCTATCACCTATACACATTTGGATGGATGGTCCTCTTGTCACTGATGCCTCCTACTCCTGGATGCTTCTACTTCATGACTTCTTCCATTCTTCTCTAACCTCTCAAAGCCACTAACTCATCCTCTATGTCTTCTATTTACAACATTTTAATACTAGCTAAAAGGTACTACCGTCTCTGTTTTGATGGAACCAGCTTGCTTTTGTTTGTGTGAACACTAGGTAGAATATGTATCCACGCAATCGGAAATACATCAACTACATCACAATATTAATCAAAAACAAACAAAAAAATTAGCGCTTAGTATGAATCCCTATAAAGAACTGAAGACATCTACTACAGCACAATATTAATAAAAAACAAAAAAAAAATTGGCATGACCTCTCTACATAAAAATGGACACATTAAGTGCTAGAAATTTGGCGAAACGGAAATAAATCAACGTTTCGCCAAAACTTTAGTGCTTAGTATGAATCCCTGTAAAGAACTGAAGACATCTACTACATCACAATGCTAATCAATTCTCAAGTTATTATCTACAACCTTAATCATGATTGTCATTCAGATTAATTGATATGAAAATTTATTGCTAGTTCACCCAAGAGACCAAGATAGCTCTCCCAATTATAACATCCCTAACCCTAATATGAACTCAATATGAATAAATTGAACTCAATACAATCACGAATATGAACAAATAATAAGACCCCTAACCCTAATATGAATTCAATATGAACAAATTGAACTCAATACCATCACGAATATGAGCAAATAATAAGACCCCGGCCCTAACCTTAACCCTAGTCGAATTTGGCTCCTGCCGCGGCCGTCCGTGTGCGTGGCGGCCGCGGCCGCGGGTGGCGAGAAGGAGGGCCGGAAAGAGAGGCGGGGACGGCGAGGGATTACCGGCCGGAGCGGAGGGCGACGGGGCGGAACGAGGGCGAGGGCAACGGGGTGGAGGGCGAGGGCGGCGACGAGTATGGCGAGGCCGGCGGCTGCAGCGGACGGCGAGGCCGACGGCGGTAGCGGACGGCGACGGTGGCGAGGAAGAGCCGGCCACGGCGGCGACGAGAGCGAGATTGGGGGAGAGTGAGTGGGTGAGAGTGAAGTGGGTAGGGGGAGGGGGGCGCGCGTGCCGATAGAGTTCTTCTAGTGCGATGGCGCGCTAGACCACCAGCCACTGCTACTTTGGGGTGGCGGGCGGCAATAGTTGAGTTGTATTTGGACAGACCACACCTAACTTTACGTGTGGCGGGCACGAACTAGTGCCGCCACATCTAGCATCTGGATAATATTTTTTTTCTTTGGCATCGGTTCCAGGCATTAATCTGTGGCAGGGCCTGTGTCGCGGCCGCCACTGCTGCATTCAAGACCAGTGGCGGGTTCGACCGGCCGCCTACCACTGGTAGCATTCATCACGTGGCCATCCCCAGAAGTGCGTACGTGTAACGGGTGCTGCAATTCGCCTGCCACTGCTGTATGTATAGCTCTGGCGGTCGCAGTTTGTCACCTACCACTACTGTTTTTCCTAACTAGCAGTGGCGGGTGCCTTGCCTCGCCCGCCACTCGTTTGAGTTCACCTATAAGGCTTTTTCCAGTAGTGGGAGTAGCACAACCACTTACCTGAGTAGACTGCCAAGCCAGGAAAATGACGTGACAAGGTCTTGGGCTGCTGACTAAATACTATGAGTAAATGCACTGTGGCACAGGGATGCCACGTCCTTGTTTGGTACTCTGAGTTACTCAGCCCTTATTGTTGCTTAATGAACGTCTAGTCTACCCTACTCTACTCCTGCGCCCGCTATATATGCCCATCTAGTTCGTTCAAGTATTATGCACGCATCAAAATGCATCTTCTCAGAAACAAGATAAAAATCCACGCGGTATATAGTCAAACCCGCACGGGGAAGTGAATGGTGCGTTTCTTCCCATTGCATAGGCTGAAGTTAAGTAGTACAAGAAAAAGGTGTTAGGCTTAGGTCTGGGTGGCAATAGAAAAACCACCACTTCCCTGTGAAGTACTCCCTTCGATTAAGACTTTGACTAATAATTACTCCATTAACATATGGTTTATGTGACACAAATTTGATACTATGATCAGATCCATATCCTTACTTATGATTATGGCTTTGTCTCTTAGAGTCCATGCATTAATAGAGTAGTGGCCAAAGTTATAATTAGAGACCTTGCAAATGTCGAAAATGCCATCATCTCAAAAATTGGAGGCAATAATATGGTGGCCCAGTCATGCCTTACATAATTTAATCACCTGTGTCTCCTTTTCTTATTGACGGTTTGAAAGGATCGATATGGTTGACTAGACGGGGGGTGAATAGGCAACTACCAATTTTTAGCTTTTCTTAACAAATTAGGGTTAGCAACAAAATAGGTTGTCTAGATGTGCAACTAGGTGAGCAACCTATATGATGCTAATAAAAATGACAACACAAGCAAGCAAAGGATACAACACAACAATAGCTTGCACAAAGTAAAGGTAAGAAATAACCACAAGTGGAGCCGGTGAAGACGAGGATGTGTTACCGAAGTTCCTTCCCTTTAAGGGGAAGTACGTCTCCGTTGGAGCGGTGTGGAGGCACAATGCTCCCCAAGAAGCCACTAAGGCCACCGTATTCTCCTCACGCCCTCGCACAATGCAAGGTGCCGTGATTCCACTAATGGTGCCCTTGAAGGCGGCAACCGAACCTTTACAAACAAGGTTGAGGCTCTCTTCACAACTGAATTGGAGGCTCCCAACACCACCACGGAGCTTCACCACAATGGAATGTGGCTCCGAGGTGACCTCTTCCGTCTAGGGTGCTCAAACATCCAAGAGAAACAAGATCCGCAAGGGATTAGTGGGGGGAATCAAATTTCTCTTGTTGGAAGAGTAGATCTAGGTCTCTTCTTTCAATCCCTAGCAAATCAACAAGTTTGAGTGGCTAGAGAGAGAGATCGGGCAAGAAAGCTTGGAGGGCAACAATGGAGGAGAGAGAGAGGCAAGAGGTGAAAAGGTAGGTGGGGGAACCACCTACTTATATAGTGCCCCTAAATTCCAACCGTTACAGCATTTTTTGCACTGCAATGGTACAACCGCTAGGAGCACCGGTACAACCGGTAATCACGGGTTCCCACTGCAGAAATGCCCTAGCGGTACAACCGGTGGAGCAACCGGTAGTACTATGGCGGCCAAGGGGAGCTCTTCGAGCTCGGGGAAGAGGTCGGGGAGGGCTATGGGAGTGAGGGAGAGTTGCTGGTGCGGAGAGACGCGGCCGGGAGTGGCTTATATAGCCATGGCGGAGATGCTCTCGCCGGATGCCGCCACGGGCGCTCGGGGAAATGCACTGACGCGTCCGCGTACGCGTGCGCACGCGGACTGGCTCGGACGGCGATGGGAGAGGGGTAGTGGGATGGTAGACGCGGGCGGTGCGGTGTCCGGTCGGCCACCGGCCACTGTGCTCACGCGGTCGCGGCCACCGTGGCATGAGGAGGGCGAATGAGGAGGGGGCCCGGGCACGAGCGGACGCGGGGGACTGTGGGCGACGCAGTAGACACGGTGAGACGAGCGAGAGCGGACGGGAGGGCAGTGCTCGGAGCTAGCCGACGCGCAGAGCGTGCCAACCGCATGCCAACGGCGTGGTCACCGCGTGGCATGGCGAGACGAGGACACGATGGCCTGCAAAAAGATGTCTACCATGTTGTCCCTCCAACCTACAGCCCCACGGAAGTGATGGATCTACCAAAGTGACTGTGATATGATGGGAAGGATCGACTGAAGGTTGTTGTTGCAAACTTAAGCCTGAAGTAGTGATCAACTTAGACAGGATAAGAATTAACCAGGATGTCTCAGGGGCTTAGGGTAGGAAGGACTATGATCCTGTGAATTTTGAGGTCATTTGGACAAGGTTAGAATGCAGTTGCTTCACAACTGCAAAAATTTGGCCAGAATCTAGATCAGGAAGTAGCACTCACATGGTTGCTTGGATTGATCTGAAAATGGGTGAAGGGTGATCATTTGGGCATATGAAGGTGCCATAAAAGTTTCATCCCATTTGGATAAACCAAAATGGCACTTGCTTCACAATGATACCCACTGGACAGAAACTTGGGGGAATTTTGCAGAGAATATGGCTTGGCAAAATAATGTGAATTTTGGCATTCTCATATTATTTATGGATATTTAGGTCCTGGATTAATTTCAGAATTTTTGAAGCAATATAAAATATAGTTGCTTCACAAACTGAAATTGTGACCAGAAACTAAGATTTGAAGTTGTGCTCACATAGATTGTTGGATGGAGATGAAATTTGGTGGAGAGTCATTATTTGATCATATAAATGATCTCCAAAATTTCAACTCATTTGGATAAGCCTAGCTATTACTTCCTTCACAAAGCTTCTCTCTAGACAGAAACTTTGGAAATTTGCTGAGGAAGATTTACTAGGCAAATGAAGTTGAATTTCGGCATGTGGCAATTATTTGGTTATGAAAGAATGCCCAAAATTTTTGAGGGCAATCAAGAAAAGGTAAATGACACTTCCTTCACAAAGTGCCATACTGGACAGAATAGGAAATGAATATTCCTGAATTATTTTTGAACTAGGAAAAGATGGATTTTGACATATTGGTGGAAGATATGACCCAAAGAATTTATTAGAATTTTGTGGAAGGCAGAAATATAGGTTGCTTCACAACCTAAGGCAAACAGGGTTATTCCTTTAATAGAAAAAGGAATATTCCCAAGAAATAAATATTGGGGTTGGGCTAAGATGGAAATGACATGGCCTTGGGATAGATTTGAGAGTGACAAGACACTAGGAAGTGGCAGGAGAGAAGATCTTCCCAGGTTTCCAGACCACCTAGCCACGGAAAAAAAAAACTCCAGATAAAAATTCGAAGAAATCCAAAAGAAAAAGAAAGGGCCAAAAATCGGGGTGTTACACATTATCAATTAAAACGAAAGGAGGACAGGTGGCTATTTCCTTAGTGAGCTTCGCTTGGAGTTGATCATGAGACTCCTTGAGAGTAGCATGTGCACCTTTCAAGGCCTTGTGAGCCTTGTCAAGTAGCTCAAACTCCTCTTTGAGTCTAGCATGGCCAACCCCAAGTTTGGCATTCTCGGATTTAAGCACACGAGCAAGAACTTGAGCATGATCATGATATTTCTTTAGTTGAGCAAGGTCAACGTTTTGCGACTCCTCAAGAGCCGAACGAAGACCTCGCTCTTCCTCAAGAGCGATGGAAAGATCCGCAATTTCATCGGCATAGTCACGACTATGGCCTTCCAAGTTAGTGATGTTCTCCTCGTGAGACTCAATGATATCATTGGCCTCACCAAGTTGTTCCAAGAGAGCAACAAAGTGCTTCTTGGTCTCACCTTTGAGCTTACCCAAGAACTTATCAAACTCATTCTCATCCACTTCCACCTCCTCTTGATCATCCACACAATCCAACAATGAAGGATTAGGAGAGATGGAAACTTTGATGTTGGAGGTTGAGGTTACCTTGTTGATGCCTCTTGCCATTAGGCACTTGGGGATGATGTTCTCGTTGGGGGCGTCGAAGAGAGACACCGAGGTTGGAGAAGAGGTGGCAATGACCACGGTGGCCGTTGCTAGCACTTCACCATTTGTATCATCATCATCATCATCGGAGTTGTACTCTTCAAGCGCCACCAAGCCCTTTGGAGGCACCTTCTTGTTGAAATTGTTCTTATTGGGGAAGGACTTGGCCTTGTCTTTGCGGATGAGCTTGCCACCATTGTCCTCCCTCTTCTCATACGAACAATCCACCACAAAGTGACTCACATTGCCACAATTGTAGCAAGTCCTTACTCGTTGCTTGCCCTTTGAGTTGTTCTTGGAGGAGTTGGGCCTTGAGTTTCTCTTGTTGCCCCAAAATTACCTTGACGCAAGAGCCATGTGCTCGTGGTAAGCATATTTGGTGTCTTCGGGGCAACTCTCTTCTTCTTCCTCTTCTTCTTCTTCCGGAATACCCTTGGCCTTCAAAGCAAGGTTGGGTGAGCCTTTCTTTCACCGGACACGAGCTAGAGCATTGTCGGCGGTCTTGTTCATGATGCTCATGGCAATAAACTCATCCAACACTTCGCTTGAGGACAAGGTGTGGAAGTCCGGTCTTTGACGGATCACGGAGGACATTGCCTTGTTGAATGGCATGATGGCCTTGAGAAACTTGCGCTTGATCCAATTATCATCCGTATCCTTGCTCCCATGATCTTGAAGAGCGACTGCAAGAGTTGTCAATCTTCGGTAGAGATCCCGAGGATCCTCATCTTCATTCATCACAAATTCATCGGCCTCATCAAGTACCACCTCAAAGTTGGACCGTTGAATGCTTGAGCTTCCCTTGTACAAAGATATAATGTGTTCCCAACAATCGTTTGCACGGGAGAAGGGACGCAAGTGAGCTAGGTCTTCGGGAGGCACCGCGGATTGAAGGATGAAGAAAGCGGAGTGATTGTATTGATTGTCCGCCTCTTCTCTTGGAGTGAGGTTGCTTGGATCATGTGGGTAGAAGCCTTGCTCGATGATTCTCCAAAGATTCGTTGAGCTGTGATTCAAATGAGACTTGATACGAAAAACCCAATTAGCAAAATCACCCTTTAAAAGCTTAGGAGGAGGACCAAGATGGTTAATATGCGATGTAGGGACCGGTCCTCCATAGACCGGGGGAGGGGGAACCGAGGCGTAGGTTCCCGTCCCATTCTTACCATGAGGGGAAGATGTTTGAGTGTCTTTAGCCGCTTCCTTGCCGGAATTGGCCTCGACGCCGATGCGGTGGGATTAACCACAAGCAACGGATCGGGAGTGGACTTCAACCCCTCAAGGAGTTCTTTAAGCATGGACTTGACCTCGGCCGTCATAGACCTCTTAGGTGAAGCCATAGCTTCATTTAAGATGTCTCGGGTGACCGTGTTCAACTCCACGGCCCCGGGCACTTCCTCATCCCGACCCTCGTCGTCAACCATACTCTTCGAGTGGTGAAACCCTTAATAAAGAGACGAGGCTCTGATACCAATTGAAAGGATCGATATGGTTGACTAGAGGGGGGGGGGGGTGAATAGGCAACTACCAATTTTTAGCTTTTCTTAACAAATTAGGGTTAGCAACAAAATAGGTTGTCTAGATGTGCAACTAGGTGAGCAACCTATATGATGCTAATAACAATGAAAACACAAGCAAGCAAAGGATACAACACAACAATAGCTTGCACAAAGTAAAGGTAAGAAATAACCACAAGTGAAGCCGGTGAAGACGAGGATCTGTTACCGAAGTTCCTTCCCTTTAGGGGGAAGTACGTCTCCTTTGGAGCGGTGTGGAGGCACAATGCTCCCCAAGAAGCCACCAAGGCCACCTTATTCTCCTCCCGCCCTCGCACAATGCAAGGTGCCGTGATTCCACTAATGGTGCCCTTGAAGGCGGCAACCGAACCTTTACAAACAAGGTTGAGGCTCTCTCCACAACTGAATTGGAGGCTCCCAACACCACCACGGAGCTTCACCAGAATGGAATGTGGCTCCGAGGTGACCTCTTCCGTCTAGGGTGCCCAAACACCCAAGAGTAACAAAATCCACACAAGAAAGTATGGGGGAATCAAATTTCCTTTGGTGGAAGTGTAGATCTAGGTCTCCTCTTTCAATCCCTAGCAAATCAACAAGTTTGAGTGGCTAGAGAGAGAGATCGGGCAAGAAAGCTTGGAGGGCAACAATGGAGGAGAGAGAGAGGCAAGAGGTGAAAAGGTAGGTGGGGGAACCACCTACTTATATAGTGCCCCTAAATTCCAACCGTTACAGCAGTTTTTGCACTGCAGCGGTACAATCGGTAGGAGCACCGGTACAACCGGTAATCACGGGTTCCCACTGCAGAAATGCCCTAGCGGTACGACCGGTGGAGCAACCGGTAGTACCGGTCGGCCAGAGCCAACCAGGAACTACCGCTCCACCTCCGCCCAACAACCGCCTCATTACAGAAAGGGAGTCACCCCATAGCGGTAGTTAGGACGGTGGTTGTGTCGGTACAACCGCTAGACCAGTGTCCATGTGGTGGCTAAGTCTGGAGCGGTAGAACCGCTCCAGGCACCAGTAGTACCGGTTCGCCGAAGCCATCCGGGAACTACCGGGCCACCACCGCCCAACAACAGCTCCACTACAGAAGGCATTCCGGTAGTGGAGCGGTGCAGGGCCGGAACAACCGGTCGGGCGGTACAACCGCTTTTACAGGCGGTACAACCGCTGGGTACTAAAACCACTGCCACAGATAGGATTTGAGGGCCTCTCTCCTCG
The DNA here is from genome assembly GCA_039707655.1 of Elymus sibiricus. Classification (NCBI taxonomy): domain Eukaryota; kingdom Viridiplantae; phylum Streptophyta; class Magnoliopsida; order Poales; family Poaceae; genus Elymus; species Elymus sibiricus. Next base: position 35,278,349 of record CM077674.1, read on the forward strand.
AACGGAAGGATATATCGTGGGTGCAATAGAATGTGTACGTGCATTGATTCACCCAGTACCTTCCGATGTGGATTGCCTCTTAATAGTACGGATTTCCTACGACCAAAGAAAAAAAAGCGTCGGAAACTCCGTCTTCGATCTTTTCCGTCCAGAGGGAATGCCTAACCGTCTTGCGCCAATTAAGGTGTACCTGAATAAACTAGGGCGCACGATTAGTCCACAAGTGTATTGTCATCATCACCAAAACCCTAAGGCGGGAAATGCCCTAACAATCTCCCCCTTTTTGGTAGATGATGACAACCACACGAATTGCACCGGAGATCTATAAAATATAGACAGGGCTCCCCCTAGATGTGAGCACTATTTTGATTTTGCTTTTGGAATGCAAAATGCTCACATTAGGATCAATGCTCCCCCTAGATTTTATAGACCAACCAATGACTGCAAATGAATTGAATTGACAGCAAGCATGCATTTGCTGGAACAGAAGTAGAGCAATATATAAGGGCAACAAAAATAAGCACGCTCTACAATCATACGAGACACGATATAAGAGCATAAAATAGATAGTAGATCGGGATCGCATGTCTCACACCATGCACATAGTCTCCACGCACGACAAGTTCACAAACCAAACCAACTCGAAGCAAAAAGGTTCAACTGACACAAATGCAAATAAAAACCCATGCAAATCCCAAGACCTAATAGAACTCTCTCCCCCTTTGGCATCAAGACACCAAAAAGGAAAAGAGCGATGCTAACGCCCCAGGGCTCAGTAGTCCTCCTCTGACTCCTCGGTCTCCTCTGGATCATCTCCGTCAGTTGCCTCTGGATCATCTTCCTCCATGGTATCATCGTCGGCAGCGGCAGAGGTAGAGGTAGCAGGATGGCCTCTGGTAGCAGGACGGCCAGAGGCCTCATCATCAGACCACGTGCTGTTCTCGAAGATCCACTTGTCCTCTGGAGTGATGCTCTTCTCAGATCCACTGTCCACATGCATGTTGGGGTGCCTCATCATCTCGATCTGTCTGTGTCTGGCCTTCTTCTCATTGACATGAGCCTCATAGAGCTTCTTCTAGATGTGAGTCTGCAAGCAAAAGGTCTTCTTCACCTTGGCTGTGAGCTTAGCAACCCAGGAGGGCTTGGCCCCAGCCTCCAGCTCAAAGTCCTCATCACTAGATGTGGCATAAACATCCTCGGGGTCCTCAGCAGGATAGCGAGGCTCAGCATGTTTCTTCTTCCTCAACTGCTTGACCTCATGCACAGTGAGGTTATCTGGAGAAGAAAGAGGCTCTCCTGGCCTGCGGACTTCCCACACAGAGTTCAAGAAGCACATGACAAACGGAGCATAAATGGGTACCTTCCGGTGCATAACCATGCTGTACATCTCCTCCCACAGCCACTTTGAAACATCAAAGGTGGCACCTGACCCCACCTGGGTCTTCATAGCCACCAACAGATCCACCAGATAGCCATATATCTCATCCTGATTCCCAACCTTGGGCAGAAGCACATTGCGGAACACACGATGCATAATGTCATAAATCTTCTGAAGATCCTTGGACTCACCAATGACTCCACGTCCTCGGATGTACAGGAGGGCAAGCTTCTCCTTGCCCATGGGATTGGCACGGTCGTGAGGACGGATGCCACCATTTCCTTCCAGACCGGTATCATCATAGCCCATAGCATTGCAGAAGGCTCTCCAAGGCACCTGGAATAACTCATCACGTCACATGAAGGATAGAGTACGAGCATCATCGGTGCCGAAGTGGACAGTGGCATAGAACTGATGGACAAGCTGCACATCAAAGTCACAGTTGATAGACATGAGCTTGACCAAGTCAAACTCCTCACACAGAGCAAGAGCTTCTCCAAAGTAGTCCATGTTGTTCCTCCAGTGATCAAGGTCAACCGTCCACTGCTTGGTGTACCTGTTCTTGTTATGCTCGAATAGCTCATGCACAATCCTCACTTGCATCTCGTTCCTGAACTGAGGTGTGCTCCAACGAGGGTGAACTGGAACCTCATACGGATTCTGCAAACGGAACTTCTCCCAGTCCTGTTGCTTCCACCTGTGCATAGGAATGGCCACACGTTGCTTGGAAGCGGCAGACTTCTCACGGCGAGTGGGCTTGGTGGGAATCACCACCTCTTGCTCTTCCTCAGAGTCAGCAGGACGCTTGCATCTACGGACTCTCTTCCGGGTCTTCTGGCCAGGAGCAGAGCGAGAACCAGAGCCACCTGCACACACACAAGAGAAGCACACAAGATACCCAACACAGATGAGAGGAATGTACACAAGATCAGAGGAATATATTACATGTAAGTAGAGAGAAGAAGAAATAGTGCACATAGGTTCAGTCAAGCCGGTTGTACCGGTTATCCTAGTGGTAGTACCGCTTGGGCGGTTGTACCGCCAATTAGAAGCGGTTGTACCGCTGAAAGTGGTTCCACACACACAGGAGAACAGGTACAAATCGAAAACTGAATCTAGATGCAATATTTCGATTTCTAACTATCTACAAGTAATAGAGGAATGCTATATGATCTCTTCCACCCAATAGTTTAGCCAAAAACATGGGGGTACGCGTAATGCCCTAGATAGATGGATTCAAAGATTGAAACCAAAACCAAGAGAAAATGGGGCATTACCGGTATCCATGGGAAGAGATCGGGGAGGAGACGGCCTCCACGGAGCGGATCCGATGAAGAACCGACAGATCCAGAGCACCGGAGGGCTCTCCGAGGCAATGGGAGCAGCAACCGGCGGCAGGGGTAGGGGAAGAGGACGGGCACGAAGGGGAAAAAGAGAAACCCCTTCGGCCCACGCCCTTAAATACCCTGCCCAAACCGCGGAGCGGTTGTACCGCCCCCTGATACTACCCAGTGGTTAGGGGTGGTACTTCCGTCGCCTGACAGGCAGCGGTAGTACCGCTCACAACCACCCGGTAGTACCGGCCGGAAGCACAGGCCAGACAAAAGCGGTAGAACCGCTAAAGTGTGACCGGTAGAACCGCCGGGACGCTACAGCCGAATGGCAGAGCGGTAGAACCGCCCTGACCACCGGTTGTACCGCCCGGTTACTGCCACCCATGCCAAGATATCAACTTGTGTACATTTGGAGCAGAGAGTTTTATGGGAAGAGGAGGCTTGGGATGGAAACTTGGCACTGAAATATGGTGATGTAAACTCCAAGAGTGCAAGAAGCAAACAATAAAAGCCAACACTTGGAGGATACAAACACCTAGGACCTAAAAGGAAACTAACAAGGCAAATAAGATCCAAAAAGGAGAACCAAACCTCCACAACGAGAGGAGGGGCGGTGGCCGAAGCCACCTATGTTTGAGTCAATTGGTATGGCAGCGCGAAGATTTTAACCTTGGGCCCACGATCAAAACTCATCTTTGAAGCACTAGTACCATCAAAAATGGCTAATGTGAAAGATTGGGTTAATTTTGGCAAAATAGGGGGAGGGAGAGTTCATTGCGAGAACAACACTCCCCCTAAATCCATGCCTACATCTAGAACAAGATAATCATGATGAATGCGGTGGGGTGTGACGGGTTTCAAGACACGTTGCTTGAATCAATGATATTTAGCTCATACCTTAACTCGCGAAATCTTGCTTCATCTAATGGCTTCGTGAAAATATCCGCTAGTTGCTCTTGAGTTCCAACATGAATAATATCAATCTCTCCACGCTTGACGTGATCTCAGATGAAATGATGACGAATCTCAATGTGCTTCGTCTTGCTATGTTGCACCGGATTGTAGGAGATCTTGATTGCACTTTCATTGTCACAGAAAAGAGGCACTTTGTCACAAGTGACACCGTAATCCTTTAAAGTTTGCCTCATCCATAGCAATTGTGCACAACAACTTGCGGCGGCTACATACTCGGCCTCGGTGGTGGAGAGAGACACACAATTTTGCTTCTTCGAAGACCAACTCACCAAGGAGCGACCAAGGAATTGGCACCCTCCGGAGGTTGACTTCCTATCCACACGGTCTCCCGCCTAATCCGAGTCCGAATATCCCATGAGATCAAAGCTTGCTCCTTTGGGGTACCATAAGCCAAAGTTTGGGGTATGAGCCAAATATCGAAAGATTCGCTTGACCGCCACAAGGTGACTTTCCTTAGGCGTGGCTTGAAACCGTGCACACATTCCCACACTCAACATGATATCCGTCCTAGATGCACAAAGGTAAAGCAAGGATCCAATCATAGAACGATATACCTTTTGATCCACCACTTTACCATTGGGATCAATGTCGAGTTGGCACTTGGTAGGCATTGGAGTCTTGGCCGGTTTGACACCTTCTAACTTGAATCTCTTGAGCATGTCTTGGGTATATTTGGCTTGGTTGATGAAGGTTCCTTCACTTCTTTGTTTGACTTCGAACCCAAGAAAGAACTTCAACTCACCCATCATGGACATCTCAAACTTCTCGGTCATGAGTGCGGCAAACTCATTATTGAAAGCTTTGTTAGGAGAACCAAAGATAATATCATCAACATATAGTTGGCATATGAACAAATCCCCTTTAACCCTCTTAGTAAAAAGAGTGGGATCGATTACCCCAATTTCAAACCCACGGTCTTGCAACAACTCGGTAAGGTGCTCATACCACGCACGTGGGGCTTCTTTAAGGCCATAGAGTGCCTTATCGAACTTGTATACATGATTGGGGAACTTGGGATCCTCGAACCCTGGGGGTTGTTTGACATACACCAACTCATTAAGAGGACCATTAAGAAATGCACTCTTTACATCCATTTGTTGTTAATTGACTACGAGTGGTTACCCCCCTCTTTAAGCTTCCATAAACATTCTCCAAGACATGTTCTTGATGCTTGAGTTTGGAGGCAATCTTGGCGGCACGACGCTCCAATAGTTCCTCCGAGGTCACTTGAGGAGGATCATCTTGAGCATTTTGAGCGTCGTCTTGAGCTTGCCACTACTAAAAAAAAGGCTGTTAGTGGCGCACCAGTTTTTGCTATTAATGGCGCACTATAGGTGCGCCACTATTAACACGCCATTATTAACAAATAGTAATGGCGCACCTCTGGTGCGCCATTAGTAATCCAAATACTAGTGGCGCACCACCTGGTGCGCCATTACTAACACTTCAGGTGCGCCACTGGTAATAGAGGACAGTGCGCCACTACTAACACCCATGATGCGCCATTGCTATTTTTTTTGCGATTTTTTTTTGCGATTTTTTTTTGTGATTTTTTTTTTGAATTTCGTTCTGGTTTGCATCTTGGTACGTTCTTTGTGCTGGGAGGAGGAGGGACTGTGAGGAGGAAGTAGAGGAAGGAGAGGAGGCAGAAGAGGAGGGAGGAGAGGAGGGAGGAGAGAGGAGAGGACGAGAGGAGGAGAGGAGGGAGGAGGAGGGACCGTGAGGAGGAGGAGGGACCGTGAGGAGGAGGAGGGAGGAGAGACCGTGAGGAGGAGGGACTGTGAGGAGGAAGGAGGAGGGAGGAGAGAGGATGGAGGAGGAGGTCACCGGAGAAGAGGAGGAGGAGGAGGAGGTCGCCGGAGAGGAGGAGCAGGAGGAGGAGTTCTCCGGAGAGGACCGTGAGGAGGAGGGAGGAGGAGGTCGCCGGAGAGGACCGTGAGGAGGAGGGAGGAGGAAGGAGGAAGGAGGAGGAAGGAGGAAGGAGGAGAGGAGGAGAGGAGGAGGAGGATAGAAATGTGTGGAGGAGGAGGGAAGTGGATAAGGGTAGTGGGGGTAGGTGGGCGTTTTGAAACTGCCCAGACTTAGTAATGGCGCACCTAGGTGTGGTGCGCCATTACTATGTACCTTAGTAATGGCGCACCTAGGTGTGGTGCGCCATTGCTATGTACCTTAGTAATGGCGCACCTAGGTGTGGTGCGCCATTACTATTTTTAATTTTTTTTAATTTTGAAGGCGGGAAAATAGTAGTGGCGCACTATGCACTGGTGCGCCATTGCTAACTTTTTATTTTTTTATTTTTTTGCCTCCAGATCTTAAAATGGCTGTAACTTTTTTTCTGTTAGGTTTTTGAGGATTCTAAAAAATCGATAACGGGCATAGCCAGTTGAATTCGGATGTAACTTTTCGAGTAGATGCTTTTTCATATAAAAAACTTTTTCATCGGAGGTCGTATGCAAAAGTTACGGCCATTTTACCGAAACACGGCGGCCTTTTGCAAAAAAAATCAAAATTCATGTTTGTTAATTTTCCTAACAACTAGAACACATAACACATGGGCATCTATTTTTTTGAATTTTTTTTGAATCTTTTAGCATTTTATTTTATTTTATTTTAAACTGAAAAGGCGATCCACGGGGGGGGGGGGGGGGGGGGGGGGGGGTGTGTGTGTGTGTGTGTGTGTGTGTGTGTGTGTGGTGGGGTGTGTGTTTGTGTGTTTGTGTGTGTTTGTGTGTGTGTGGTGGGCTGGTGGGGTGTGTGTTTGTGTGTGTGTGGTGGGGTGTGTGTTTGTGTGTGTGTGAGACGTTAGTAATGGCGCACCCTCCCTGGTGCGCCATTGCTAACCCTAGCAATGGCGCACCAGGGAGGGTGCGCCATTACTAACCTCACACACACACACAGGCACACCCCCACCAGACATAGCAATGGCGCACCACACCTAGGTGCGCCACTACTATGTACCTTAGTAATGGCGCACCTAGGTGTGGTGCGCCATTGCTATATCTGGTGGGGGGGGGGGGGAGGATGGACAAAAAAAATAGCAATGGCGCACTGCTCAAGTGGTGCGCCATTAGTAAAAAAATAGCAATGGCGCACCTGATTCTGGTGCGCCACTGCTATATAGCAGTGGCGCACCACCATCATGGTGCGCCATTAATGTCCATATTAGCTATAGCCGTTTTTCTAGTAGTGTGCTCTTGATCTTGAGCTTGCTCGGTGTCGTGATCTTGATCTTGGGCATCATTTGGTGAATCACCATCATCTTGAGGTTGATCTTGCCCTTGATCTTGATCATTTGGTTGAGGGCCTTCGGTTTGTTCTTCGGAAGCGTGTGGGTCAATGGTCCTTCTCCTTCGGCCACAAGGGGTTCCTCAATGGGGAGTATTTGACCAATCCCCATTCTTCTTATGGCTTGGGGAGGAATTTCATCACCTACATCACAAAGACCACTTTGCTCCACTTGGGAGCCATTATTTTCATCAAACTCTACGTTACACATCTCCTCAATGAGTCCGTTGGACTTGTTGATGACACGGTAAGCATGAGAGTTTGTAGCATAACCAACAAATATGCCCTCTTGAGCTCTAGTTTCGAATTTAGACAAACGAACACCTTTCTTGAGAATGAAACACTTACACCCGAACACCTGGAAGTACTTGAGGTTGGGCTTGTTACCGGTAATTATCTCATAAGGAGTCTTGTTCAAGCCTTTGCGGAGGTAGAGCCGATTGGATGCATGACATGCGGTGTTGATGGCTTCGGCCCAAAAGTTGTACGGAGACTTGAATTCCGCCATCATGGTCCTTGCCGCGTCCATCAACGTCCGGTTCTTCCTCTCCGCTACACCATTTTGTTGAGGGGTATAAGGTGCCGCGTATTGATGCTTGATCCCCTCATCACTAAGAAACTCATCCAAGGTGTAGTTCTTGAACTCGGTGCCGTTTTCACTTCTAATCATCAATATCTTTGCCTCATGTTGACGTTGAGCTTCATTGGCAAAGTCGATGACGGTTTGTCGGGTCTCGCTTTTCCTCTTGAAGAAATATACCCAAGTGTATCTTGAATAGTCATCCACAATCACCAAGCAATACTTTCTCCCCCCAAGACTATCAAAGGATGGAGGTCCAAAGAGATCCATGTGAAGGAGCTCCAAGGGCCTCTTCGAGTAGATGAGAGTCGTGGGTCGGTGAGCCGTCTCATGTAGCTTTCCTTTGATACAAGCACTGCAAGCACGATCTTTGGCAAAACTCACATTTGTTAGTCCACGAACGTGATCCCCTTTGAGGAGACTTTGCAAAGATCTCATATTGACATGGGCTAGTCGGCGATGCCAAAGCCACCCCACATCAACTTTAGCCATTAGGCAAGTCGCGGTCTTAGTGGGTCGCTCCGAGAAGTTAACCACATAGAGACCGTTCTCGACATGCCCAACAAAAGCTACTTTAAGAGTCTTGCTCCACAAAAGGGCCACGGTATCAAGGTCAAAGAATGTGGCAAAGCCCATGAGTGCAAGTTGACGAACGGAAAGTAAATTGTATGCAAGGGTCTCAACAAGCATGACTTTCTCAATTGACAAGACATGAGAAATCACAACCTTGCCAAGACCCAATACCTTAGAAGTTGAGGCATCACCGAATTGAACATGGGTGGGCATAGATGAGCTTGGTTGCACATCCACCACCAAATGCTTGCTCCCGGTCATATGATTTGTTGCTCCACTATCAAGCAACCATGATCCTCCACCGGAAGCGAACTCCTACAAGAGATCAATGCTTGGTTTTAGGTACCCATTTTTGAATGGGTCCTTTGATGTTAGTAACAAGGGTCATAGGAACCCAAATAGACCATTCAATGTACTCATAGTAAGAACGAACAAATTTAGCATAAACATGCCCATCACTAGCACGGCATAAAACATAAGAAGGGTTAAAGTCGCCGGCTTTGTTCGATGAAGTGGGATTGTCCTTCTTGACATTTCCAGCCGCCACCTTGTTCTTCTTCTCCTTATGAGCACCCTCTCCCTTCTTGACAAATACCTCTTTGAGAGGGAGAGGTTTCTTGATCTTGTTGTTGTTCTTCTTCTTTGACTTGGGCACAAACCCAAGTCCCTCCTTTGCCACAACTTCCTTTTGATTGCTCAAAAGTTCGTTGAGATTCTTCTCGCCTTGTATGCAAGTCACAAGGCCTTTCTCGATTTGCTCTTTCAACTTGGCATTTTCCTCCACAAGATGCTCATACTCACAACAAGGGTTAGTAGCATTGGCATTATGTGGCACCCCGGCTCAGAGAGACCGGAACACCCCATATTCCAGCCCAGAGATCAAGTCTTCTGGAATACGGCACTTCTTGGCATAGAACAAATCAGCTCTTTATTACAAATATTACGGGTACAAGGGTTCTGAAGGCACGCCAGTTACAGGGGGCACGGCGACACTTCGCCTGCTCAGATAGCTCTATGCTAGCAGCGGAACAACTCGTAGCGGAATAACTTCTAGCAGCGAAACAACGACGACGGTGATGAACTCCACTCCGCAGGGACTCTGGCTGGGACGTATGCTAGAGCGCAACCTCGGGGTCCTCGACAAACAAGCAATCACGGCATCACCTGCAATCTGGCATGACACGCCAGGTGAGTACTTTGAATGTACTCGCAAGCTCACATCAACCAAAGCAATCAAGACATACAACAGCATGGCATTTACAGGTTAATCATCAAAGATGAACACGATACTACTAGAACAACATGAGCATGGCAACAACATGAACATGGCAACAACATGAGCATGGCAACAACATGAGCATGGCAACAACATATAATTCATGATATGAACAGGATGATACTAGCATGCAAGGGGGTCGACGTTTAAGGTCTCATGGACCAACTTACTCTGCTCGGGGGTTATCTTGTAACCACCAACTTACCATCGTGATCATCACATGACCACACGGAGCTTGATCTCTACCTGTGATCATCGCATGACCACATAAAGATCAACCAACTTCTTTCCTCATGGAACCGGGGTTGTTTATTATTCAGATTTTTATTACTGTTGACCCACAGTGTGACCTACTACGAACTGTGTCCATGATCGAGGACGCGGCTATCGATAGATTATACACTCTGCAGAGGTTAGTACACTGTACCCACACTACGGAACTCATGGCCTCGTGCTCCCATTCGGGTGGACCAACGACGTTCCGACAAAACCAATCTATTGCATGACACTCTCCCGGCCACTCTGACAAACTCCCCTTTGGGCTATGTCCTGGGTGACCCCGGTGTCAACATGTGACACCTGCCACCTCTGTGGCTGCCACCGTCGTGGCCAAACAAAACTGTCCCAAACGGGGACCTCGGTATACCATCAAAACTCGGGTCCTCAAGGCTTATGGTAGCCTACCTGATCAGGGTAGCGCGCACCCATAACCTTCCCTAGTAGGAGGCACCGGCGAGAGGCATGACAATAGACTGCATTAGGGCCTCCCATAAGGCAAGTGTGGCTGCACTGGTTAGCTCGATTCGGTGGCACCATGACTCAGCCAACAGATTTGTTCAAGTTCGATTAATGTCAGGTTCAACTTGAATGGTGATGAGCTGAGTCACAGTAAAATAACATGATGAAATAACAATGCAGATGAGCATGATAACAGTGTAACCATGGATGGGCAACATAATCATTTAACATCATAATTATAAATCATATATGCTACGGGATGCAAATGAGCATGGCATAGCGATGATCATAACTATCACAAGTATTTTCATATCAAACCGTAACTACTCAAGTGAGCATAGCATTATCACTAGCATCGAAAATAATTACAAGAATAAAACATGATAAGAATATCCTTAGCAATTAATCATATCACTTACTAGATGAAAATGAACATGGCATAAGCATAGACATGGATTCATAAGCATATTCGAAGTATTCACAAAATAATTAAATGCGCAAACAATTATTAAATATTCAAGTGGAAACCATGGCTACTGAAATGCCATCATGCAAGTGGCTGTTGTGGCTTGCCTGAGGATGGAGGATACACCGGGGAGAAGTGCGGAGACACACGCGGAAAAATCGTCGGAAAAGTTTCCCTCTCGGCGGAGCTGTTTTAAGGGCAAGGGAAAAATGGTCATTTTCACTGTGTGACAACCTCATGAAAATGATACCATCGGATCGGGCTCGACGAACTGAGATCGTGGGCTTTGGAATCACCTGATTCGGAGTTACGGTTGCCGAGTTACGGCCGTTCGTTCGTTAGGCAGAAATTTAAATAAAAATATTCATTTCTGCGCTTAACGGGCGAACGTCCGCTATATAACCATTTCGGCGGCTGGGCTGATACCGAAGGCGTATTTTTGAAAATACGTCTTCAAACAGTGAAAGCGTATTCTTCTCTGAATAGGCACCAGAGTACGTTTTCCGAATAGGAAAGCGTATTTTGCCGAATACGTCTCCACTTACTCTCCTGGGCCCGGTGCATGAGTAACTTACAGGCGGGGCCCGCGTTGACTCTCTCTCTCCTCCCTGCATCCTTCTTCTTCCCCGCGGTGAACAAAGACAGGGGCGAGGCCGGCCGCCCCGACGGCGATTGCCGGAGCTACCGGCCGTCTCCGGCGGCGCTCCAGTTATGGAGGTGCTCAGGGCGATGCGGCGCATCCATCCATGGATAAGACGGAGCTCGGGGAGGGCGGGAGCTCGAGTTCCCTCGGCAATGGCGGACGGCGGCTCGGGCGGAGTTGGGGCTCGCGGACACGGGTCGAGCTGGCGCCAATGGAGTAGGGAGAAAGCTCCGCCTTGCTCTGGTGGTCTCTCTGGCGAGGAAATAAGGGAGAGGGGAGCTTCGGTTTGCTCTAATTTGAGCAGAGGACCGAGGCGGCCATGGCGACAATGGCGGCCAAGGGGAGCTCTTCGAGCTCGGGGAAGAGGTCGGGGAGGGCTATGGGAGTGAGGGAGAGTTGCTGGTGCGGAGAGACGCGGCCGGGAGTGGCTTATATAGCCATGGCGGAGATGCTCTCGCCGGATGCCGCCACGGGCGCTCAGGGAAACGCACTGACGCGTCCGCGTACGCGTGCGCACGCGGACTGGCTCGGACGGCGATGGGAGAGGGGTAGTGGGATGGTAGACGCGGGCGGTGCGGTGTCCGGTCGGCCACCGGCCACTGTGCTCACGCGGTCGCGGCCACCGTGGCATGAGGAGGGCGAATGAGGAGGGGGCCCGGGCACGAGCGGACGCGGGGGACTGTGGGCGACGCAGTAGACACGGTGAGACGAGCGAGAGCGGACGGGAGGGCAGTGCTCGGAGCTAGCCGACGCGCAGAGCGTGCCAACCGCATGCCAACGGCGTGGTCACCGCGTGGCATGGCGAGACGAGGACACGATGGCCTGCAAAAAGATGTCTACCGTGTTGTCCCTCCAACCTACAGCCCCACGGAAGTGATGGATCTACCAAAGTGACTGTGATATGATGGGAAGGATTGACTGAAGGTTGCTGTTGCAAACTTAAGCCTGAAGTAGTGATCAACTTAGACAGGATAAGAATTAACCAGGATGTCTCAGGGGCTTAGGGTAGGAAGGACTATGATCCTGTGAATTTTGAGGTCATTTGGACAAGGTTAGAATGCAGTTGCTTCACAACTGCAAAAATTTGGCCAGAATCTAGATCAGGAAGTAGCACTCACATGGTTGCTTGGATTGATCTGAAAATGGGTGAAGGGTGATCATTTGGGCATATGAAGGTGCCATAAAAGTTTCATCCCATTTGGATAAACCAAAATGGCACTTGCTTCACAATGATACCCACTGGACAGAAACTTGGGGGAATTTTGCAGAGAATATGGCTTGGCAAAATAATGTGAATTTTGGCATGCTCACATTATTTATGGATATTTAGGTCCTGGATTAATTTCAGAATTTTTCAAGAAATAGAAAATATAGTTGCTTCACAAACTGAAATTGTGACCAGAAACTAAGATTTGAAGTTGTGCTCACATAGATTGTTGGATGGAGATGAAATTTGGTGCAGAGTCATTATTTGATCATATAAATGATCTCCAAAAATTTCAACTTATTTGGATAAGCCTAGCTAGTACTTCCTTCACAAAGCTTCTCTCTAGACAGAAACTTTGGAAATTTGCTGAGGAAGATTTACTGGGCAAATGAAGTTGAATTTTGGCATGTGGCAATTATTGGGTTATGAAAGAATGCCTAAAATTTTTGAGGGCAATCAAGAAAAGGTAAATGGCACTTCCTTCACAAAGTGCCATACTGGACAAAATAGGAAATGAATATTCCTGAATTATTTTTGAACTAGGCAAAGATGGATTTTGACTTATTGGTGGAAGATATAACCCAAAGAATTTATTAGAATTTTGTGGGAATTTTGTGGAAGGCAGAAATATAGGTTGCTTCACAACCTAAGGCAAACAGGGTTATTCCTTTAATAGAAAAAGGAATATTCCCAAGAAATAAATATTGGGGTTGGGCTAAGATGGAAATGACATGGCCTTGGGATAGATTTGAGAGTGACAAGCCACTAGGAAGTGGCAGGATAGAAGATCTTCCCAGGTTTCCAGACCACCTAGCCACGGAAAAAAAACTCCAGATAAAAATTCGAAGAAATCCAAAAGAAAAAGAAAGGGCCAAAAATCGGGGTGTTACACATTATCAATTAAAACGAAAGGAGGACAGGTGGCTATTTCCTTAGTGAGCTTCGCTTGGACTTGATCATGAGACTCCTTGAGAGTAGCATGTGCACCTTTCAAGGCCTTGTGAGCCTTGTCAAGTAGCTCAAACTCCTCTTTGAGTCTAGCATGGCCAACCCCAAGTTTGGCATTCTCGGATTTAAGCACACGAGCAAGAACTTGAGCATGATCATGATCTTTCTTTAGTTGAGCAAGGTCAACGTTTTGCGACTCCTCAAGAGCCGAACGAAGACCTCGCTCTTCCTCAAGAGCGATGGAAAGATCCGCAATTTCATCGGCATAGTCACGACTATGGCCTTCCAAGTTAGTGGTGTTGTCCTCGTGAGACTCAATGATATCATTGGCCTCACCAAGTTGTTCCAAGAGAGCAACAAAGTGCTTCTTGGTCTCACCTTTGAGCTTACCCAAGAACTTATCAAACTCATTCTCATCCAGTTCCACCTCCTTTTGATCATCCACACAATCCAACAATGAAGGATTAGGAGAGAAGGAAACTTTGATGTTGGAGGTTGAGGTTACCTTGTTGATGCCTCTTGCCATTAGGCACTTGGGGATGATGTTCTCGTTGGGGGCGTCGAAGAGAGACACCGAGGTTGGAGAAGAGGTGGCAATGGCCACGGTGGCCGTTGCTAGCACTTCACCATTTGTATCATCATCATCATCATCGGAGTTGTACTCTTCAAGCGCCACCAAGCCCTTTGGAGGCACCTTCTTGTTGAAATTGTTCTTGTTGGGGAAGGACTTGGCCTTGTCTTTGCGGATGAGCTTGCCACCATTGTCCTCCCTCTTCTCATACAAACAATTCACCACAAAGTGACTCACATTGCCACAATTGTAGCAAGTCCTTACTCGTTGCTTGCCCTTTGAGTTGTTCTTGGAGGAGTTGGGCCTTGAGTTTCTCTTGTTGCCACAAAATTGCCTTGACGCAAGAGCCATGTGCTCGTGGTAAGCATATTTGGTGTCTTCGGGGCAACTCTCTTCTTCTTCCTCTTCTTCTTCTTCCGGAATACCCTTGGCCTTCAAAGCAAGGTTGGGTGAGCCTTTCTTTGACCGGACACGAGCTAGAGCATTGTCGGTGGTCTTGTTCATGATGTTCATGGCAATAAACTCATCCAACACTTCGCTTGAGGACAAGGTGTGGAAGTCCGGTCTTTGACGGATCACGGAGGACATTGCCTTGTTGAATGGCATGATGGCCTTGAGAAACTTGCGCTTGATCCAATTATCATCCGTATCCTTGCTCCCAAGATCTTGAAGAGCGACCGCAAGAGTTGTCAATCTTCGGTAGAGATCCCGAGGATCCTCATCTTCATTCATCACAAATTCATCGGCCTCATCAAGTACCACCTCAAAGTTGGACCGTTGAATGCTTGAGCTTCCCTTGTACAAAGATATAATGTGTTCCCAACAATCCTTTGCACGGGAGAAGGGACGCAAGTGAGCTAGGTCTTCGGGAGGCACCGCGGATTGAAGGATGAAGAGAGCGGAGTGATTGTATTGATTGTCCGCCTCTTCTCTTGGAGTGAGGTTGCTTGGATCATGTGGGTAGAAGCCTTGCTCGATGATTCTCCAAAGATTCGTTGAGCTGTGATTCAAATGAGACTTGATACGAAAAACCCAATTAGCAAAATCACCCTTTACGAGCTTAGGAGGAGGACCAAGATGGTTAATATGCGGTGTAGGGACCGGTCCTCCATAGACCGGGGGAGGGGGGACCGAGGCGTAGGTTCCCGTCCCATTCTTACCATGAGGGGAAGATGTTTGAGTGTCTTTAGCCGCTTCCTTGCTGGAATTGGCCTCCGACGCCGATGCGGTGGGATTAACCACAAGCAACGGATCGGGAGTGGACTTCAACCCCTCAAGGAGTTCTTTAAGCATGGACTTGACCTCGGCCGTTATAGACCTCTTAAGTGAAGCCATAGCTTCATTTAAGACGTCTCGGGTGACCGTGTTCAACTCCACGGCCTCGGGCACTTCCTCATCCCGACCCCCGTCGTCAACCATACTCTTCGGGTGGTGAAACCCTTAATAAAGAGACGAGGCTCTGATACCAATTGAAAGGATCGATATGGTTGACTAGAGGGGGGGGTGAATAGGCAACTACCAATTTTTAGCTTTTCTTAACAAATTAGGGTTAGCAACAAAATAGGTTGTCTAGATGTGCAACTAGGTGAGCAACCTATATGATGCTAATAACAATGAAAACACAAGCAAGCAAAGGATACAACACAACAATAGCTTGCACAAAGTAAAGGTAAGAAATAACCACAAGTGAAGCCGGTGAAGACGAGGATGTGTTACCGAAGTTCCTTCCCTTTAGGGGGAAGTACGTCTCCGTTGGAGCGGTGTGGAGGCACAATGCTCCCCAAGAAGCCACTAAGGCCACCGTATTCTCCTCACGCCCTCGCACAATGCAAGGTGCCGTGATTCCACTAATGGTGCCCTTGAAGGCGGCAACCGAACCTTTACAAACAAGGTTGAGGCTCTCTCCACAACTGAATTGGAGGCTCCCAACACCACCACGGAGCTTCACCAGAATGGAATGTGGCTCCGAGGTGACCTCTTCCATCTAGGGTGCCCAAACACCCAAGAGTAACAAAATCCACACAAGAAAGTATGGGGGAATCAAATTTCCTTTGGTGGAAGTGTAGATCTAGGTCTCCTCTTTCAATCCCTAGCAAATCAACAAGTTTGAGTGGCTAGAGAGAGAGATCGGGCAAGAAAGCTTGGAGGGCAACAATGGAGGAGAGAGAGAGGCAAGAGGTGAAAAGGTAGGTGGGGGAACCACCTACTTATATAGTGCCCCTAAATTCCAACCGTTACAACAGTTTTTGCACTGCAGCGGTTCAACCGCTAGGAGCACCGGTACAACCGGTAATCATGGGTTCCCACTGCAGAAATGCCCTAGCGGTACAACCGGTGGAGCAACCGGTAGTACCGGTCGGCCAGAGCCAACCAGGAACTACCGCTCCACCACCGCCCAACAACCGCCTCATTACAGAAAGGGAGTCACGCCACAGCGGTAGTTAGGACGGTGGTTGTGCCGGTACAACCGCTAGACCAGTGTCCATGTGGTGGCTAAGTCTGGAGCGGTACAACCGCTCCAGGCACCGGTAGTACCGGTTCGCCGAAGCCGTCCGGGAACTACCGGGCCACCACGGCCCAACAACAGCTCCACTACAGAAGGCATTCCGGTAGTGGAGCGGTGCAGGGCCGGAACAACCGGTCTGGCGGTACAACTGCTTTTACAGGCGGTACAACCGCTGGGTACTAAAACCACTGCCACAGATAGGATTTGAGGGCCTCTCTCCTCGAACGGAAGGATATAACGTGGGTGCAATAGAATGTGTACGTGCATTGATTCACCCAGTACCTTCCGATGTGGATTCCCTCTTAATAGTATGGATTTCCTACGACCAAAGAAATAAAAGCGTCGGAAACTCCGTCTTCGATCTTTTCTGTCCAGAGGGAATGCCTAACCGTCTTGCGCCAATTAAGGTGTACCTGAATAAACTAAGGCGCACGATTAGTCCACAAGTGTATTGTCATCATCACCAAAACCCTAAGGCGGGAAATGCCCTAACACGGTTGTTTGTAAGAACAATGTCTTCTTGATTTCAAATTTTGTAACATTGTCAAGAAGAACAATGTATTTTTTATTTTATTTCAGTGTTTTCTCTTCACATTAAAGCCACACAAATATCACTCATAAATCCAGGTGCATCTACTTAATTATCATTGATGATATACTCAGAAAATAAACATTTGAGGTCATTAAGTATGCAATTCCCCATGATCAGTTCTGGTAAAATAATCACCACTACCACATGTGAAGATGTGGCTGATTCATGTGGGTCATCATGAATGGCCATATCCTATATCCTATATATCTAAATAGTCCATCCCCACTATCTCTATTCTCTCAGCATGCACACATGCCACCTCACCATATATGCCACCTCATCACGCACTTATTAGTTCTCTTAGCATGCATGAAAATGCTATTTATATTCTCTCTCAGCATGCACACATCCCACCTCACGGCACATGCCACCTCATGAATCACATTAATTATATTTCTCTCAACATGAATGGGAAATACTACTTATATTCTATAAAAATCTACAATTATATAATAATTGAATAAAATATATTATATCTTTTTTTATTTCATTTAACTTTTGTCAAAAAATTCTAACCAATCTATGCCGCAACACGTGGGATATCATCTAGTATCAATAGATATGTTGTTTTGTTGCTTATCCAAGAAGAGCCAACTAGACAAACTGAGGTCAGTGCTTCTAAATTTTTCTAAAAGCAATCCTATTATACGGTGGTTTAACGTTCACATCTTACAATATTGTCAAATTCGGCATGAAACCTTTGCTCCAGATATTGTAAGATGTGAACGTTCATGCCGAATTTGACGATCCGACCTGGAGCAACGGTTTCGACCTGGCCTAGGTGGCCGGTTGAGTCAGCGAAAAGAGCAATGCTGTCGGAGACGAAGATTTGGCCTGACATGAAAGTCATGCCGGTGCCGATCTGCTCGCCCATATAGATCCCCACCGAACCCTTGCAGCTACTCAGCGGGGACTTACGCGGGCCACCAATGATGGAGTCGATTCCGGCACATCTTGGGTAGGGTGTCCCGAGCTAGTAGACTAGATGCATTGGTCATTTTACCCAGGTTTGGGATCTCCGCGGAGAGAAAACCCTACATACTTCTTGTGTTGTGTTAATTTGCAATGGAGTACAAAGTACAGGTTGATCTACCACGAGATCGTTGTGTGTCGTCTACGAGCCCTACCCCCTGGTTTATATAGGTGCCCGAGGGCCTAGGTTTACAATTAGGTCGGCAACTTAGAAGGTAAACGTGTTGTAGATGACCTCTAAGTATTGGAATATAAGTCAAGTCCTCTGGAGTATTCCTGCTACACGCCATGGGCCGTCTTGATGTGGCCAGCTGGTGAACCGACATCTGGGTCCTCGGACCGGCGTACCTGGCCAGGAGACGACATGGTGAGTGACCCCTAATCCGGAACACTATCACAATCCACCCTCGAGATCACGCCTAACTTATCCACGCTCATCCAGCGCCAACGCCGGAAGCGTCGTCTCGTGTGTCAAGCTCTTACCGGACAAGCTTGGATCACTGACATCCACGGAACTCTTAGCTTTGTGGCTACCGTCGAATATGTCGACTTATGGAGATGGATTCAGGGGATTGTGCTCACTCAAGGTCTGGACAAGCTTTCCAAGAAATGGACATCGGATGCCGCATAGACATCCATCTCTTGCTATAGGGCGCTATTCAATGAAGCGACAACTCCCCCTACTAGCAGTTCATTTGGAAAAGCTAGGCACCGGCGACTTATGGAGATGGCTTCAGGGGATTGTGCTCACTCAAGGTCCTGACAAGCTCACCTGGAAATGGACATCGAATGGCGTGTACACATCCATCTCTTGGTTGTGGCGCTATTCAATGGAGCAACAATTCCCCCTACCGGCAGCTCATTTGGAAATGCAGGGCACTGACAAATGCAAAAATATTCCTTTCGCTGGCCTCCCTCAAGTGCTGCTGGATAGCCGATCGTCGCGCGTACCATATGATCTCCTCCACGACCCAGTTTGCAAACTCCGCAACTAGGAGAGCGAGACCCTTCACGACTTGCTCGTGGACTATGTATTCTCTCGCATCGCTTGGCACGACACGATGGCCTGGTGCCGCCTACCAGCACCCCACCATGCCCCCCCCCCGGACGGCGCGGCTTGATTGTTTGAGTGGTGATCCACAACAACATCCACTGCACCAACTGCCTGCATAGGGGTATTAACTCTCTGATCATTCTAACAACATGGTCTCTTTGGAAGGACCGGAATGCCACACTCTTCGACTGTCACCACACTATTCGATGACACTAAGAAGGAGGCGCGACTATGGGGTAAAGCCAGCGCCAAAGGCCTCGATAGATTAATGCATGTAACCTGAACTTAACTGTCCGAGGCTAAGCAACCTCACCCCTCTCTACTTAAACTGCATTTTTATTGTCGCCATATGTGTGTACGCCACCAAAAGTAGCACCCCTGTAAATTTTCTCCTCTACCTAACAATGGAATGATACGCATCCTGGCATATTCGCGAAAAAAATACACCCATAGTGTCGAGTCCACGTTAGATCCATGGTACTAGATAACCACATGTCCACACCCATGTGATGTAGCAGTAAAGTAAAGTTCAATTGCTGCCAACTACTACCACTACTAATTACTTTATGCTCCTATATCCATATAAGAGAAAGACACACGGGAAGCTTTTGGGATCCAAACCACATGATTATATATGTTCTTTTTAGATAACAAGACCATACATGTATGATAGATGTCTCTACTACTAGTTTAATCACATCCATGGTCACCAATTGAGTCGGATAGTTGGTACCATTTAATCCGACATGCAAGACCCACTTCTTTGCTTTTATATGCACGGCTTGATCATAGTAGAGTTGTCGGGTTGGGGCTTGGGAGGCACAGGGAATTGAGACCGTGCATGTTCTTCATGAATGGCTCATATCACCATGCCATAGTGTGTGTTTGTTTACACTATGCTTCATGAGGAGTATAGAGGGCACATGAATCTTGTGTTTCTTCCTGTTTGGTGTGAAGGTCACACTATAGGCCAGTTTGCATGGGACACACGTCATGAAGGAGCTCCCAGAAGGCATATATGCAATTCATCCGACACACGGCTTACAAGGCTATTATGTTAAACACTCCTTGGCATCCAGGTCTTGGCTTTCACAACCAAACCTCCGCGTCCAATGGTCAAGTTGGCAGCATGTAGTTGAGCTCCCACGCGGGGTAATGCTGTTGATGTTGGGGCAACTGGTCGCCGCATGGCTCGCGGCCTCACAAGTTATGTCGGGAGGAGCCATTGCATGCATTCCAACAGAGCGCGCCGATGAATAAGAAAGAGTCTAACTAGCAATTATTGTCCAGGTTTTCAATCTTCCCAACGAAGAACATATACCCTATGTACGTAGCGGGCAACATGCGTTAATTAGTGGTTTGGTCAGATCTTATCTCACTTTGAGATGTATAAACATACATCACGGTCGATGTCCTCATATTTTCAACTTAACAAATTGATTCAACTTGAAATATTCTTTTTCTTTTCTTCAAAGGAGGTTAAACATCTGCCCTCTGTATCATTATGATGCACACACCATTCTTTTTAATTATTCAGCACAGTGCATAACAAATACAACCACAATTGAACAATTAGAAGATATGTGATAAACATCTACGATGTAGTTGACTTCTTCTGCAACAATGCCTTCAAGAAGGGATAAACGTCCTCACGTCATCGCCGCCACGTTTGACCAGGGGTTGCTTGGACAAAGATTTAATCCTGGTTGCCAAGCATGACAAGAGAAGAACAGAACATCATGTAGACAACGCCTGACCTTCAACAAGGCAATGACACAATTTCATTGTTGCTGAGCCCGACCAATAAAGGTCAGGACAAGAAGTTTCCCTCCGGATATGAAGTGGTGTTTCAGTCAGCATCTTGACAACCAATCATTCGATAGTCGCATCCGCCGGTACTCGACGACAGGACGAAAAGACACTAGCTAATTAGTGGGACATAATCCCACATTAGACCACTGGCATGGCTATGGGCCAACCATGTCTCGGCTCGGCTCTGGTTCCTGCCACTCCACACCGTCATGAGACACACTTCTACATCCACCATAACGTCGGAGTCATTACCTCACTAGTAGAAAACAGGCCTTTCGTCCGGAGCATTAGTCCCGGTCGGGTTTTGGATCGGGACTAATGTGACCACTAGTCCCGGTTCCAACGGCTAGGCTTTAGTCCCGGTTCATTTGTGTCCTCTAGTCCCGGTTGGTGTTACCAACCGGGACTAAAGGGGTGGTGGCAGGCTGGCGTCAGGCTGGGCCCCCTGCGAGACCCTTTAGTCCCGGTTGGTATCACCAATTGGGACTAGAGATGGACCTTTAGTCCCGGTTGGTATCACCAACCGGGACTAAAGATATCACTATATATAGTGCCCAAGCTCTCCTTTCTCTGTTTTCTCCTTTCTCTCCTCTGTTCTCTTCCCCTTGCTCGAGCTCATCCTCCATTTTTGCCAAGATTTGTCAAGATTTGAGGCACCCCATCTATCCAAGTGTTCACAAAGGTTAGCAACTTTGTCCTTTCATCTCTCATTGCTAGATTAGCTCGTGCAATGCTCTATAAGTATAGTGATATGTGGGTTTTAGTTTGGGAGTAATTATGTGGGAGTTTATTTGATTTATATGCAATTTGAGCTCAAATTAACTTCTTATTTTGCATATGTGTAGGTGTGGTTTACTTAGTGCCTTCCCGTCCCCGTCCTAACCACCGTCGATCGCCCCCACCGTCCCGTCGCCGGCACCACCTTGGTGAGCCTCTTGTTCTTATACTTTTTATAAAAAAAATCTTATTTGTATGATTTAGATAGTTACTTGTATAATTTTCTTACTTGTATGATTGTTTGTTATACATAGTGCCATGGTTTTGATATCCGTCCCCGTCGGCCCTCGTCCGGTTTATGATTCGGATGTGGTATATTCTCTTTTATAACTATTTGTTGCATTTCGTGTTTATGACAATTATGCCCATCAAGTTGACATAGATATTTTTATCTAGGAGGTATGTGAACCGGAAATTGCAACCGCCCCTCTTGTCGAGAAGTTAAATTTAGTTGAAAAAGAAAACGAGTATTTGAAAGAAAAATTGAAAAGAATTGAAGAAGAGAAGATGAAATTGGAGTTGTATGTTGCTGATGTCGTCGATGATCACAAGATCAAGATGGATGCAATGCGCTTGAAGATTAGAAAGATTAGAAAATATGCCGTTAATAAAGAGGCTTGGTATCATTATGATGTTGGATCAATTATTACCTTAGTTGCGATTTTGATCGCATTTGTTGTTGCATTTAAATGCTTTAGCTAGATAGTTTTATGTTGTTTTATGAGAATAAGTGTGTATGAACTTTATGTATGAACTTGTATTAATTTGGTCATTTCGGTGTTGTGTAATGAAGATGAGTCGGCAATGGATGTACGATGACCGACGCTCTCCCCAGTTCATTAATGGCGTGCATAGTTTTCTGCTTGCGGCTGAGGCAAACAAGCGGAATGGTTTTATGTGTTGTCCATGTGGTGTCTATAAGAATGATAGGAATTACTCTAGCTCAAAAGTCATTCACGTCCACTTGTTTATGTCCGGTTTCATGTCCGGCTATAACTGTTGGACCAAGCACGGAGAAAGAGGGGTTCTAATGGAAGAGAATGAAGAAGAAGAGGACGATGACAACTATCCTGGGTTCCCTGAATACGATGGTACTACAATGGGGGAAGAGAATGAAGAAGAAGAAGCTGAAGAAGAGGCATCAGATGACCCCGCTGATGATCTTGGTCGGGCCATTGCTGATGCAAAGAGAAACTGCGAAAGTGAAAAGGAGAAGTTGAAGTTGCAGCGCATGTTAGAGGATCACAAAAAATTGATGTACCCAAATTGCGAAGATGACAAGAAAAAGCTGGGTACCACACTGGAATTGCTACAATGGAAGGCAGAGAATGGTGTATCTGACAAGGGATTTGAAAAGTTGCTGAAAATAATGAAGAAGAAGCTTCCAAAGGACAACGAATTGCCCAACAGTACGTACGAAGCAAAGAAGGCAGTCTGCCCTATAGGATTAGAGGTGCAGAAGATACATGCATGCCCTAATGACTGCATCCTCTACCGTGGTGAGGAGTACGAGAGTTTGAATGCATGCCCGGTATGCGGTGCATTGCGCTATAAGATCAGCCGCGATGACCCTGGTGAGGATGCTGAGGGCGAGCGCCCCAGCAAGAGGATTCCTGCCAAGGTGATGTGGTATGCTCCTATAATACCACGGTTGAAACGTTTGTTCGAAAACAAAGAGCATGCCAAGTTGTTGCGATGGCACAAAGAAGACCGTAAGAAAGACGGGAAGTTGAGAGTACCCGCTGATGGGTCGCACTGGAGAAAAATCGAGAGAAAGTGGCCGGAGTTTGCAGGTGACGCAAGGAACTTATGGTTTGGTATAAGTGCAGATGGCATTAATCCTTTTGGGGAGCAGAGCAGCAATCATAGCACCTGGCATGTGACTCTATGTATCTATAACCTTCCTCCTTGGTTGTGCATGAAGCGGAAGTTCATTATGATGCCAGTGCTCATCCAAGGCCCTAAGCAACCCGGCAACGACATTGATGTGTACCTAAGGCCATTAGTTGAAGAACTTTTACAGCTATGGGACATAAAAGGTGTATGTGTGTGGGATGAGCACAAACAGCAGGAATTTGACCTACGAGTGTTTGTAACCATCAATGATTGGCCTGCTCTTAGTAACCTTTCAGGACAAACAAACAAGGGATACCACGCATGCACGCACTATTTAGATGAGACCGAAAGTATATATTTGGATAAATGTAAGAAAAATGTGTACCTGGGACATCGTCGATTTCTTCCGATCAAGCAACTCTTAAGAAAGAAAGGCAAGCATTTCAAAGGTGAGGCAGATAACCGGAAGAAGCCTGACCACCGTATTGGTGATCATATACTTGATATGGTCAAGGATTTAAAAGTAATCTTTGGAAAGGGTCCTGGCAGACAATCTGTTCCGAATGACGCTGACAGACACGCACCCATGTGGAAGAAGAAATCTATATTTTGGGACCTACCCTATTGGAAAGTCCTAGAGGTCCGCTCTGCAATCGAAGTGATGCACGTGACGAAGAATATTTGCGTGAACCTGCTAGGCTTCTTGGGCATTTATGGGAAGACAAAAGATACACCGGAGGCACGGGAGGACCAGCAACGTATGCACGAAAAAGACGGCATGCATCCAAAGCAGTATCAAGGTCCTGCCAGCTACGCTCTTACCAAAGAAGAGAAGGAAATCTTCTTTGAATGCCTGCTCAGTATGAAGGTCCCGTCTGGCTTCTCGTCGAATATAAAGGGAATAATAAATATGGCAGAGAAAAAAATTCAAAACCTAAAGTCTCATGACTGCCACGTGATTATGACGCAATTACTTCCGGTTGCATTGAGGGGGCTTCTACCGGAAAATGTTCGATTAGCCATTGTGAAGCTATGTGCATTCCTCAATGCAATTTCCCAGAAGGTAATCGATCCAGAAATCCTACCAAGGTTACTGAATGATTTGGTGCAATGTCTTGTCAGTTTCGAGTTGGTGTTCCAACCATCCTTCTTCAATATCATGACGCACGTCCTAGTTCACCTAGTCGAACAGATTGCCATTCTGGGTCCTGTATTTCTACAGAATATGTTCCCCTTTGAGAGGTTCATGGGAGTCTTAAAGAAATATGTTCATAACCGTGCTAGGCCAGAAGGAAGCATCTCCAAGGGCCATGAAACAGAGGAGGTTATTGAGTTTTGTGTTGACTTTATTCCTAACCTTAAGCCGATTGGTGTTCCTGAATCGCGGCATGAGGGGAGACTGAGTGGAAAAGGCACGCTAGGAAAGGATTCAGTAATATGTAGGGACGGGCATTCTTGGGCCCAAGCACACTACACGGTTCTACAAAATTCCACCTTGGTGGCTCCGTATATCGAGGAACACATGGATATTGTACGCTAATGTCCAAAATATTCATTGTAGAAATAATGTGACCTGAGCGACCGGAGCGACCGGGCTGACCTGAGCCCAGCGGCCGCACTAGACCAAGATTGCAAGCAACCGCCTGTTCATCAAGAACCGAAGGTAATAGACTGGTGCTTCCAGTCTTCAATCGACTTTTTTCAGTTCAGCTGATCTCATTGAATTACATATTACAATGTGAATGCATCAATTTTCAAACTAGAGAAGCATGTTGTTGCAGTAGATAAAGGGGGAATTAAACCTACTTAATCATTGTGAAACTTAATGTAGTGACTTTGTACTTCACCAAATAGCAGGAAATTATAGGATAGACAAGGCAAACTATATAGCTTGCTAATAATGAAGCATGAACTTCTGGCTCGCTCAACTTTTGAGCGAATAAATATTGGATTTGCAATAAAAACTTGACTGGACTGAAAAACAAACATAGCTTACACATTGCATAGCTCGGTAATATGCAGAATAATGAACCATGGTACTGATTTGTGTATAAGTATGAAGATGTCTTATTGGGTTCCATTATTTAGCAAGTAGCATTTGTATGACGATCCATTGTTTGGCATCTCCAGATTAACTATATATGCATGGATCTGTTACACATTTCAACACTTAGCAAGTAGCATGAGCATGAAGATCCATTATTTGGTTCACCCCCTTTTGCAATTCTGAGCTAATATACATGCCATGCTCCGAGTTCAAATTATAATTTATTCTGAAATTAACCCCAATGTTGATGCTCCTTCCTCTGATTAATGTTCCTGTACATAATGGGAAATCGGGGCTTTTGCTCCTTCATTGATTTGTTTAGTGTCTGTTATAGGCTGTTAACATTTTTTACTTCCAAAATGCAGATGGGCATCTATTCCCGTCAGGGGATCATTCTCCGTGTAAGGACCTAAAAAACTCATCGACAATTGGGAAAAATGTTGTAGGCCCAAGCTAGAACAACAATAGGATATTTGTTATGTTCATATACGTAAGTTGCTTATTGTGACTAATGGATTTGATTTTGGTCTGTTTATAGGGTATAGTGGTATGACAAGGCTTTACTTCTATTTTAGGGGTGCTATATAATGATTTTATGGATCTATGTATTTTCAGCTCAGCTTGGACTAGGTGATGCGCAAATACACTGCTTCATTATTAGGAACAAAACACCTCTCCATTGGTAGTATCTTTATCTCAGCTTAACACACGGTACAAAATCACTATGGCTAATTTGTGTCTCCTTCATATTTATAACCCAGTGGTACTATGGAATTGGCGCAGCTTTCATGGGACAATAGGGTTTCCACACCTTTATTTATTTATTTATTTAATAAGTAGCACCAAACAGCCAAGTAAGCAACTAGATTACTAGATCTTCCATGATTACAAAGTGCATTCCTGCTTCTTCATTTAAGGCCAAAATAGCTTGTGTACATCAGCAATGAACAATTGTGCTCTTCAGAAATGGTACATGTTGTTCTTCTATTTGACATTCAGGTAACTGTGTGTGGGTAATGGCAAGGACAACCTATATTTATTTTAAACTTGAAATATGTTCCTATTTGTATTCCCTACCTCTCTCACACTTTCTAATACACTAACAGCTTTTATGCTCTCTGTTGATCTGTAAGCTATCTGAACAGAAAACATGTATTTTATAGGAAAGGCAGTTAACGGTCTGCTCAAATGGAAACATGTGGCTGATTTGCTTTTCATGTCCTGGTCTTTTATTTGTGCTGGATGTACCAATGGTTTCTTTTTCTTCTTGTCTTGGAATGATATCCAAAAACCTGAGCTTGATAAATAAATGTATGTTTTTATTAAATTTATATTGGTTGAGATACATATTATGTGTGTAACATTATTACTTTAATAATTATTTGATGGCATTCTAGATGCCCAGACGTGCGTTGCACGTGCAAGCCTACTAGTTTGGATAAATGTAAGAAAAATGTGTACCTGGGACATCGTCGATTTCTTCCGATCAAGCAACTCTTAAGAAAGAAAGGCAAACATTTCAAAGGTGAGGCAGATAACCGGAAGAAGCCTGACCACCGTATTGGTGATCATATACTTGATATGGTCAAGGATTTAAAAGTAATCTTTGGAAAGGGTCCTGGCAGACAATCTGTTCCGAATGACGCTGACAGACACGCACCCATGTGGAAGAAGAAATCTATATTTTGGGACCTACCCTATTGGAAAGTCCTAGAGGTCCGCTCTGTAATCGACGTGATGCACGTGACGAAGAATCTTTGCGTGAACCTGCTAGGCTTCTTGGGCATGTATGGGAAGACAAAAGATACACCGGAGGCACGAGAGGACCAGCAACGTATGCACGAAAAAGACGGCATGCATCCAAAGCAGTATCAAGGTCCTGCCAGCTACGCTCTTACCAAAGAAGAGAAGGAAATCTTCTTTGAATGCCTGCTCAGTATGAAGGTCCCGTCTGGCTTCTCGTCGAATATAAAGGGAATAATAAATATGGCAGAGAAAAAAAATTCAAAACCTAAAGTCTCATGACTGCCACGTGATTATGACGCAATTACTTCCGGTTGCATTGAGGGGGCTTCTACCGGAAAATGTTCGATTAGCCATTGTGAAGCTATGTGCATTCCTCAATGCAATTTCCCAGAAGGTAATCGATCCAGAAATCCTACCAAGGTTACAGAATGATTTGGTGCAATGTCTTGTCAGTTTCGAGTTGGTGTTCCAACCATCCTTCTTCAATATCATGACGCACGTCCTAGTTCACCTAGTCGAAGAGATTGCCATTCTGGGTCCTGTATTTCTACAGAATATGTTCCCCTTTGAGAGGTTCATGGGAGTCTTAAAGAAATATGTTCATAACCGTGCTAGGCCAGAAGGAAGCATCTCCAAGGGCCATGAAACAGAGGAGGTTATTGAGTTTTGTGTTGACTTTATTCCTAACCTTAAGCCGATTGGTGTTCCTGAATCGCGGCATGAGGGGAGACTGAGTGGAAAAGGCACGCTAGGAAAGGATTCAGTAATATGTAGGGACGGGCATTCTTGGGCCCAAGCACACTACACAGTTCTACAAAATTCCACCTTGGTGGCTCCGTATATCGAGGAACACATGGATATTGTACGCTTCAAGAACCCGGAGCAGTCTGACCTCTAGATTAAACGTACACACATGGCGACTTTCGGCGGTTAGTTGCAAACACATTTCATGAATGACGACAGTGTTGGAGATGAGCTCTACTTGTTGGCCAAGTCACCATCTTCGACTATATTGACTTTCAAAGGGTACGAGATTAATGGGAATACATTAATGGGAATACACGATCGCCCAAGATAAAAAGAGCACCAACCAAAACAGTGGTGTCCGCTTTGATGCAACAAACACCAATAGGGAAAAGGACACATATTATGATTACATAGAGGAGATATGGGAACTTGACTATGGGCGTGAGTTTAAGGTCCCTTTGTTTCGGTGCAAATGGGTCAATCTGACAGGAGGCGGGGTAAAGGTAGACCCGCAGTACGGAATGACAACAGTGGATCTCAACAATCTTGGGTACACAGACGAACCATTCGTCCTAGCCAATGATGTGGCGCAGGTTTTCTATGTGAAGGACATGTCTACCAAACCAAGAAAAAGGAAAAATAAGGAAGCGAATACATCATACGGTGAGCCAAAGCGCCACATAGTTCTTTCAGGGAAAAGAAACATCATGGGAGTGGAGGACAAGACATACATGTCAGAAGATTATGAAAAGCTTCATGAAATTCCTACCTTCACAGTGAAGACTGACCCAAGCATCCTGTTAAATGATGAAGATTGTCCATGGTTACGGCGCAAAGGGACACACGTGAAGAAAAAGTTTTATACCCCAAGATCCCACTCTGGAATGTGATCGGCTTCACCGTCATCACTTTCTTCTCCAGTGAGTAGCCAAGATAGGCCAGTTTGTACACGAAGTGCATCTAGTTTTTGCCGTAATCCTCTCAACATTTTAGCACATGCTATGTGGGTGAAATGATGATACCATGCCAAGTTTCAACCTTTTCAGAGTTCATTTGTAGTGCTTTTCAATTTCAGGGTCACTTAGCTCAAAAAAATCATTAAATGCATGAAAAATAGCAAATGAAGTTAGAAAGGGTTAAAATTTGAGGATGTGGCTTTGAATGGTGCATATTGAATGCACAAAAATTCTGGAGTTGAAATAAGTTTAAAAAAATGAAATGCCTTTGTAACAGATGAGTTTTCGTCCGAAACCTTGATACTTCGAAGGAGATGGTCCAGTTTGTACACGAAGTGCATCCAGTTTTTGCCGTAACCCTCTCAACTTTTTAACACATGCTATGTGGGTGAAATGATGATACCATGGCAAGTTTCAACCTTTTCAGAGTTCATTTGTAGTGCTTTTCAATTTCAGGGTCATTTAGCTCAAAAAAATCATTAAATGCATGAAAAATAACAAATGAAGTTAGAAAGGGTTGAAATTTGAGGATGTGGCTTTGAATGGTGCATATTGAATGCACAAAAAGTCTGGAGTTGAAATAAGTTTAAAAAAATGAAATGCCTTTGTAACAGATGAGTTTAAAAAAATCATTAAATGCATGAAAAATAACAAATGAAGTAAGTAAGGGTTGAAAATTAAAACTCCTCATGCTGACTAACAGAAACATAATATAATTTGGCAAAAGAATAACAAGAAAACAAATAAACTAAAATATTTAAAACAAATGAAGGTATAAAACTAAAAGAGTTAAACAGAATCTGTTTTTGATTAAAACACCTATTTAAAATAATCTAAAAATTACCAAATTGAACATACTGATAAAACACACTAATATTAAACAGCAGGAAAAAGAATCACTCAAAAATCTATTTTTAACCTAAAGTTATTCACAAACGAGTGATTCACACAAATTTCAAAGAATTCAAATTTAAACTATTCAAATTTGAAAACTACTGGCATTAACAGAAAGTTTATAACTTTTGTGACCTAAAGCAAAAAAGATTCACTCAAAAACTCTAAATATTTGGCTGTAAGTAGAAACAAAAGAAAAAAAAATAAAGCAAAAACAGAAAAAATGAAAAAAAAACCTTTAGTCCCGGTTGGCACAACCAGCCGGGACTAAAGGTCCTCCTCCCGTGCTTAATTTGGGCCCCGAAAACAGACCTTTAGTCCCGGCCCGTGGCTGTAACCGGGACTAAAGGCCAACCTTTTAGTCCCGGTTGCAGCCTCGAACCGGGACTAAAGGTCCTTTAGTCCCGGGGCGTGGATTCAACCGGTACTAAAGGTCGATCCTATATAACTGTCACTTAGCGTTTTCCACCGCCCAGGAGACAGATCGAACACCACACACCGCTAGGCCGCTCGTCTTCAACCTCCGACGCCGAAGATCGCCGACGCCGTCCCGCTCGCTCCGGCCCCTCCCCGAGCCCGCAGCCCACTGCATCTTCCTCGACCACGGGAGCGAGCGAAGAGCCCCACAGCGCCCGCACCATCTTCTTCCTCCTCGCCGGTCACCGCCACTGCCTCGACCTCGCCCTCGAGCACCGACGCGTCCATGACCTCCCTGAGCCCTCCCCTAGCTCGCGACGACCTCTTCCCCCGCTCTCCCCTGGCCCGCGCACGGCCTCTAACTACTCCCCCGCGCACCCCGAGCTCGGCCGCCGCCATGGACAACCAATGATCGATGAGATTGAAAATGTCCTTGTATTTTTCAAGTCATGTTAATGTTAATTATTAGTGTGAGCAGATGGTTAATTTTGATAACGACATTGTGGATGAGACATGAGATTTTTGGAGTATGTAATTTTTGTGTGTAGATGAATGTTAATTAGATGGATTTATTATGTATTTTTGTGTGTAGATGAATGTTAGATGGATATGTAGATGGATATATGTTATATTGATGTATGTTAGAATGATGGATGAATAGAAATGTTAGATAGATGGATGTTAAATGGATGAATAGAAATGTTGTTCAAGTGTGGGTTCTCTATAAAAAGAATGGTTGGATCAATGATATAAAATGTTGTTCAAATTTGCTCATCTACTATAGTTGTAAAAGTTTATTAAATATGAGTAGCATAATAAAATGATAATTATTGCATAGGAATTTGTTTTCATAAGAATTTGTTCTCGACGTCGACGATGCCTGGCCCGCATCCTCGTCGTCGACTCGGCGGCGACAACCTGCTAGAGAGGCGCCATGTCCGGGACTGGGCTCCGCTGGGCTGGCACTGGGAGGTGCTACCTTCCGGGGCGCGCAGCTTGGTGAGGAATCGGGCTCCCGTCGTCGCCCCGGAGCTTCTTTGGTGGCGGTCGCGTGGGCCACTATCGGTGCGGAGGCAGCCGGCCCCCGAGGAGGTGGTACGTGTGTAGGAGATATGGCCTAGAGGCAGTAATATCAGTTACTTTGTATCTCCGAGTTTGTAATGAATGTTTATGATCCATCCTATAACTGCAATGATTCTCGAGTCTGCAATAACCACGAGGCTCGGAGGGAAACTCATGTGCACGTGTGGTATAATAAACGGTAAAATGTATTCCTAGTCTTGCCTCTAAGACTGGCTCAAGTATTGCATGATGATCCTGTTTTCCTGATCATGGACATGACAATGCCGGCAATTTTGAGGGCACAATGTTAGTAGAACACTTGTGTTGAATTGACCCGAATTGATGTTATGCCATGAGATACATTCGTCACAGTTAATGGTTAATAACACAGAGATAGTTAATGTTTGCATAATTCCTTAGACCATGAGAGTATCGAGTTACTTCGTACTTGCTTCGTGAATGGGTGGCTCTTACGGCGGCTTACGGGTTCACGGAAAAGTATGACAGAAACGAGATAGCTCAAGATTGGGATTTGCTCCTCCGACGATGGAGAGATATTCTCGGGCCCTCTCGGTGTTACGGTATCCATCATCGTCTGGCCAGACACATTGTGATTTGATCACTAGGATGCCGGAACGCAGAAACGAGTAAAGAGAACAAAACCGGTAACAAGGTAACTTGCATAGTGGACAAGTTGTTGATCCACGGGGATGCATTAAATCTCACCTCGGGTATTTGTAATATATCGTGAAGCAACAGGAATAGCACACAGCAACTGGAGGTTCACTCGAATATTCATTCGTGTGGGTATAGGGGTCAATATGGGTGTCCACGGCTCCGATGTTGACCATTGATCGGAAAGTGTTCCGGGTCGTGTCTATACTTCACCGAACCTATAGGGTCACACGCTTAAGGGTCATCTATCTGCAGAATACTAGACGGGGAGTCTGAGAGAAAATCACCGAAAAAGTTTCGGACGAAACGGAAACGTTCCGGAGAGAACACCGGAATAGTTCCGGTGAAACTGAAAAGTTGTTTCAGGGTATTCCATTAAGTCAAATTGGTTCCGGCACATGTCTGGAAATTCTTGGAGGATGTCAGAATCATTCTGGTAAATTCTGGAATTTTTCCGGAGAGAAAACCGAAAATGTTCCGGAGCAGCCAGAACCGCTATGATAGCTTTTCGCTGAAGAAAACATTGTTGCGAAATTGTTTCGGAACACGTTCAATTTTTTTTGTGTGGGTACTAGAATTATTCTAGGCACACAGAAATAATTTGGGATTTATCGGACGCAGAAAAATGTCTTCGTGAATAGTGAAAGTGCTTTTTGGATATTTTTGGGAAAGCACCTTTTTGGATATTTCCAAAAAGGCTTCTAGATGGACTTGGTGGCCAAGGAAGCCCCCTCATGTGGGGCCCCCCATATGTGGCCGGCCAAGGGAGGTGGGGCTCCATGGAGCTCCACTTGCCACCCTTCTTTGCTTTATTCTTTTTTGGAAAAGGCATAAAGTGGGGGTACTTTGGTATTTTTTGTATACCACTTTTACCCCTTGGCTATCCTATAAATAGAGGTGGGAAGGCAGCCCCAAATCTCATCCTTTCTCTCATACACATGCCATTTGACTTGTCTGGCTTCTCTCTCCCTCCCGCGAAATAGTTTCGTAGAGCCAAAAGGTTGTCTGGGTTCCGGCAGGAACTAGCTCTGGATGGCGAAGCCCTGCCGGATAGCTGACACCGTATGTGTGCAACCCCGTAGAGAGATTGTAGTTTCGATCTTTTGCCCGAGGGGCTGTTTTCGAGTGTCCTCCCGAAGGGCTGTCCGAGTTACCGTTCGAGTTTCCGGCGTCCTCCCGAAGGGCTGTCCGGGTTACTGTTCGGGTTTCGAGGGTCCTCCCGAAGGGCTGTCCGTGACATCGTCCGGGGGACTGTCCGACCGCCTCCCGAAGGGCTGTCCGGAGATTGAGTACATCCTTGCGGTTGGGAGGTTGTAAATCCTAGCTGCAGGGATCTGCACCGACGATCTACACCGACTCTTCTTCCGCTGCGTTTCGAGTTGGTACGGATCAGATCAAATCTTGTATGCAGTCTCCATAGTGATCCTGGGCGTGCTCGCTATACCGAAATTTTTTGTTTTCTGTCGCGTTCCCCGACAGTGGCATCAAGAGCCGTGTTATGCGTAGATGCATGTTACGATCTAGAATACATGGAGATGTATGGGTATTGCATAATATAATTTTGGAGTAGATGAGATCTATTGCTGAAAATTATTTATGCGGGTGACAGATGAAATCTGTTACCCGATGTTCTTGTTGCTTCCTTAGAATTTGCGTTTGCTCAATCTCGAGACAGCATGGTGGAATTTCACAAAGTTCTAGCAATCCGCGATCCTGATTGATCAACGAAGTGCTATCAGTTCTTTGGGTTCCGCCATAGTCAAAAGAAAGATGAAATTCGCAGATGAAAGGGCATTGCAGATATGATCTGCACGGGGGTCATGCGTATGATGAAGTTTAGTATGGGGCTCGAGATTTAATTATCTCGTGTTTCATACACCCCGAGATGTTAATCTAGCGATTTGAATAATCATACTTGATGATAATACGTTGGTAGCTGCGGTTTGACTCAAAACCTTAGAAGCCATGAAAAATAAAATTTTGCATAAACCGATTAGAGGCGTCTAACTTGTTTTTGCAGGATGTGCATGTGATGTGGTATAGCAATGCTCATATTAATTCGATTATGTATGAGATGACTATATGATGTAAATTTATTAACATGACCTGCGTGTCATGATTCGGCATGATGGCTGGAGCCATATGATTGTCACTTTAATGACCTGCGTGTCAACCTTATGTAATGCACTTATTTTATTAGCTATAGAGATAGCAATATTATCTGGTGCATCGACAAGGTGGTGGCAATCTTCGCGAAGGTGAACACCGACGCAAATGCCGAAGACGAAGAAATACTTGACTTCTCCGTCAGAAAGGGCTATACCATATCATGCTAATTATGAATTGCCTGAGATGTTTATCCCTTATGATGCACCCTTCTTGATTGCGCGGTAGTCACTTTTTATTAGGGTGATCTCTCACTAAAAATATCAAGTAGTTAGCGTTCTCCCAAGTGTAGCACCGTCACAGCATCTTTCCTTTCGGGGTGCGCCATGATCTACATGGGTACGAACGATTGTACGGATGTTAGGCGGGTGAGGTCAGACCTCGCAGCAAGATCACTTGGTTGTCTTGACGTTCATGGCAGGATCGTCCTGAGCTCGGAACACACGCATCGAAAGATGAACAAGAGTCACATAGAGATGTGATCGGCAAGTTTGCCTACCAATTATAGTTCGCGCCATTAGTGTTCATCTCGAACAATGACGTTGAATTACATTTTGGATCTTGAATCGCTCATAATCAATTTTGAGAGATATTGATTTGAGTGGGAGCGCACTTTAGAATAAAATTGTTTATTCATTAGTGCCAAAATCATTATAAACAAAGTCTAAGTGAAACTTGTGTTTTCCGTTGTAGATCAAATGGCTCACAACACCGCGTTCAACTTAGGCCCGATGTTAGAGAAAGAGAAGTTAGCTGCGACTGGAAACAACTATGCGGACAGGGTCCGTAACCTGAGGATTGTCCTCAGGAGCGCTAGGAAAATGTATGTGCTTGAAACTGCTCTTCCAGCTAAACCGGCGGCAGATGCCCCAGAAGTTGAGCAGAATGTCTGGGCCACTAAGGATGATGATCACAACTTAGTGCAGTGCCTCATGTTAGCTTGCATGAGTGCAGGGCTTCAAAAACGTTTTGAATTCCATAAACCCCGCGATATGATCCGGGATTTGGATGCCCTATACAAAGAAACCGCAAGGTCTGAACGATTTGATGTCATGAAGGCCTTGATGGATTGCAAGATGGCTGAGGGCAGTTCAGTTGGCGAACACGTAGTCAAAATGATTGGCTATGCTGAAAGGCTTAAAACCCTGGAATTTGCACTTCCACCTGACCATATGATGGACATGATGCTTTCTTCACTCCCCCCGTCATACGACGGTTTTATCATGAACTACAACATGAATGGGATGGAGAAGACACCGGAAGAGGTGCTCGCCATGCTAAAATCTGCGGAAGGAGGACTGCGGAAAAATCGCAAGAAAGTGTTGCTTGTGAATAAAACCGCCAGTTTCAAAAAGAAAGGCAAGCCAAAGAAAGGCAAGGGCGCCGGTAAGACCGGCTCCCTAAGCAATTCTAAGGGCGGAGCCAAGAATGAAACTGACTGCTTCTACTGCAAGGGCACATGATACTGGAAGAGAAACTGCAAGAAGTATCTGGAAGATAAGAAGTCCGGGAAAACCGGAAAAGGTATAATTGTTATACAAGTTAATGTCATTGACGTTTTGCTTGCTAGCGAAAATTCTAAGTCTTGGGTATTTGATACCGGATCGGTTGCTCACATTTGCAACTCGATACAGGGACTTCAGAAGGTGCGCAAGTTAGCAAAGAATGAAGTCGTGATGCGCGTCGGGAACGGCGCTGGGATCGCCGCTCAAGCCGTCGGCATTATGCCTCTACGTCTCCCTTCAGGATTTACCTTAGAACTAAATAACTGTTATTTTGTTCCAGCATTGTGTAGAAACATTATCTCCGGATCATGTTTAGTACACGATGGGTATTCGTACAAGTCTGAGAACAATGGTTGTTCACTTTATTGTAAGGATATGTTTTATGGATTTGCTCCCATTGTTGGGGGCCTTTTCATACTAAATCTTGAATGTGAAAATGATGTCTTTAACGTGAATGCTAAACGCCTTAAGAAGGCTGATACCACCACCACTTTCATGTGGCACTGTCGCCTTGGCCACATCGGAAAGAAACGCATGCAAAGACTCCATAAAGATGGAGTTTTACCGTCCCTTGATTTTGAATCATTTGACACATGTGAGGCTTGCTTGATGGGGAAAATGACCAAGACGCCGTTCACGGGTCATCCGGAACGGGCGAGTGAATTGTTGCAAATAATACATAGTGATGTATGTGGTCCAATGAGCACAATCGCACGAGCTGGGTATTTCTACTTCGTGACTTTTACGGATGATTTGAGTATGTATGGATATATCGACTTGATGAAGCATAAGTCAGAAACCTTTGAAAAGTTCAAAGAATTTCAGAATGAGGTAGAAAATCATCGTAACAAAAGGATTAAGTTTCTGCGGTCTGATCGCGGGGGCGAATACCTTAGTCATGAGTTTGGCCAACATCTGAGTGACCGTGGAATCGTTTCACAGCTTACGCCTCCCGGAACTCCACAGAGAAACGGAGTGTCGGAACGACGTAACCGAACCCTGTTAGACATGGTTAGGTCGATGATGTCTCTTACAGATCTGCCGATATCTTTTTGGGGTCATGCACTACAAACTGCCGCTTATACATTAAACAGAGCACCATCTAAATCTGTTGAGACGACGCCATTTGAATTATGGTATGGGAAAAAACCCATTGTGTCGCATCTCAAAATTTGGGGTTGCGAAGCTTATGTAAAACGTTTACAACCTAGCAAACTCGATCCCAAAGCAGATAAATGCTACTTTGTAGGTTATCCCAATGAGACTATTGGGTATTCCTTCTATCTTCCGTCCGAGCACAAAGTGTTTGTCGCTCGAAATGGAGTCTTTCTCGAGAAAGAGTTTCTCGCTAAAGAAGTAAGTGGGAGGACAGTACAACTTAATGAGATTAGTGAATCTTCGGCAACCGTTGATATGGCTAAGGAACCGGAAGAAATTCCGCTAATTATCCCTACAACCGAGCCAGAAGTTGTCGCATGTGATGCGGAAACTTCAGACCATGTTGTAGCTGAACCGCGCAGATCAGGTAGGGCTATCCAGCCACCTGAATGGTTTCATAACGAAATCTTCATTCTTGAAGACGATGAACCTACGCACTACAAGGAAGCGATGGCGGGGCCCAGCTCAAAGGAATGGCACAAGGCCATGAAATCCGAGATGGAATCCATGTACGAAAACCAAGTTTGGAACTTGGAAGAACTTCCAGAAGGCGTAAAGCCCATTGGTTGTAAATGGATTTTCAAAAGAAAGACGGACGCAGATGGTAACATTACTATCCACAAAGCTAGACTTGTCGCGAAAGGGTTCACGCAAGTTCCAGGAGTGGACTACGACGAGACTTTCTCGCCCATAGCTATGCTTAGGTCCGTTCGGATATTACTAGCAATTGCTGCTTATTTCGATTATGAAATATGGCAGATGGACGTCAAAACGGCTTTCCTAAATGCAAACCTCAAAGAGGATGTATACATGATACAGCCAAAAGGTTTTGTCGTCCATAAGGATGCTGGAAAGGTATGCAAACTTCAGAAAGCCATTTATGGTCTGAAGCAAGCATCAAGGAGCTGGAACATTCGTTTTGATGAAGTAGTCAAACAGTTTGGCTTCATCAGGAATGACGAAGAATCTTGTGTTTACAAGAAGTTTAGTGGGAGCGCAAAAGCATTTCTAATCTTGTATGTGGATGACATATTATTGATTGGAAATGATGTGAATTTTCTTAACGAAATAAAAGACTCATTGAAAAAGAGTTTTTCAATGAAAGACTTAGGCGAAGCGGCATATGTATTGGGCATCAGAATCTATAGAGATAGATCAAGACGCCTAATAGCGCTTAGCCAAAGCACGTACATTGACAAGGTGTTGAAAAGGTTCAACATGGAGAACTCCAAGAAAGGCCTTCTCCCCATGTCACCTGGCACAGTGCTTTGCAAGAATCAGTTGGTTCTATTATGTATGCCATGATATGTACAAGACCGGACGTTTCCTATGCGCTAAGTGTTAGCAGCCGGTACCAAAGTGATCCAGGATTGGAACACTGGGCCGCAGTCAAGGGTATTCTTAAGTACCTCAGAAGGACTAAGGATTTACTCCTTGTGTACGGAGGTGATGAAGAGCTCATTGTAAATGGTTACACTGATGCAGGCTTCATGACTGACCCAGATGACTTCAAATCTCAATCAGGCTATGTTTTCATATTGAACGGCGGCGGAGTTGATTGGAAAAGTTCCAAACAAAAGACTGTAGCGGATTCTACGACGGAGGCAGAATATGTTGCTGCTTCAGAAGCCTCCAAGGAGGCGGTATGGATCAAGCAATTTCTTGAAGACCTTGGTGTGGTTCCAAGTGCTCTGGACCCGGTGGAGATCTATTGTGATAATAGTGGCGCCGTGGCTCAAGTGAGGGAGCCAAGTTCGCACCATAAGACAAGACATATTGAACGCAAATATAAACTCATTCGACATCATGTCGAAGCGGGTTTAGTGAAAGTACGCAAAGTTCACACGGATCTGAACGTGTCAGACCCGATGACGAAGCCTCTACCACGAGCAAAGCATGAGCAGCACCGGATTGCCATTGGTGTTAGGGAAGCCATGTAACTAGATTATGACACTAGTGCAAGTGGGAGTCTGTAGGAGATATGCCCTAGAGGCAGTAATATCAGTTACTTTGTATCTCCGAGTTTGTAATGAATGTTTATGATCCATGCTATAACTGCAATGATTCTCGAGTCTGCAATAACCACGAGGCTCGTAGGGAAACTCATGTGCACGTGTGGTATAATAAACGGTAAAATGTATTCCTAGTCTTACCTCTAAGACTGGCTCAAGTATTGCATGATGATCCTGTTTTCCTGATCATGGGCATGACAATGCCGACAATTTTGAGGGCACAATGTTAGTAGAACACTTGTGTTGAATCGACCCGAATTGATGTTATGCCATGAGATACATTCGTCACAGTTAATGGTTAATAACACAGAGATAGTTAATGTTTGCATAATTCCTTAGACCATGAGAGTATCGAGTTACTTCGTACTTGCTTCGTGAACTTTGGGGTTTGTTAAACGTCATCCGTAAATGGGAGGCTATTACAGCGGCTTACGGGTTCACGGAAAAGTATGACAGAAACGAGATAGCTCAAGATTGGGATTTGCTCCTCCGACGATGGAGAGATATTCTCGGGCCCTCTCGGTGTTACGGTATCCATCATCGTCTGGCCAGACACATTGTGATTTGATCACTGGGATGCCGGAACGCAGAAACGAGTAAAGAGAACAAAACCGGTAACGAGGTAACTTGCATAGTGGACAAGTTGTTGATCCACGGGGATGCATTAAATCTCACCACGGGTATTTGTAATATATCGTGAAGCAACAGGAATAGCACACAGCAACTGGAGGTTCACTCGAATATTCATTCGTGTGGGTATAGGGGTCAATATGGGTGTCCACGGCTCCGATGTTGATCATTGATCGGAAAGTGTTCCGGGTCATGTCTATACTTCACCGAACCTATAGGGTCACACGCTTAAGGGTCATCTATCTGCAGAATACTAGACGGGGAGTCTGAGAGAAAATCACCGAAAAAGTTTTGGACGAAACGGAAACGTTCCGGAGAGAACACCGGAATAGTTCCGGTGAAACTGAAAAGTTGTTTCTGGGTATTCCATTAAGTCAAATTGGTTCCGGCACATGTCTGGAAATTCTTGGAGGGTGCCAGAATCATTCTGGTAAATTCTAGAATTTTTCCGGAGAGAAAACCGAAAATGTTCCGGAGCAGCCGGAACCGCTATGATAGCTTTTCGCTGAAGAAAACATTGTTCCGAAATTGTTTCGGAACGCGTTCAAAATTGTTTGTGTGGGTACTGGAATTATTCTAGGCACACAGAAATAATTTGAGATTTATCGGACGCAGAAAAATGTCTTCGTGAATAGTGAAAGTGATTTTTGGATATTTTTGGGAAAGCACCTTTTTGGATATTTCCAAAAAGGCTTCTAGATGGACTTGGTGGCCAAGGAAGCCCCCTCATGGGGGCCCCCCATATGTGGCCGGCCAAGGGAGGTGGGGCTCTATGGAGCTCCACTTTCCACCCTTCTTTGCTTTATTCTTTTTTGGAAAAGGCATAAAGTGGGGGTACTTTGGTATTTTTTGTATACCACTTTTACCCCTTGGCTATCCTATAAATAGAGGTGGGGAGGCAGCCCCAAATATCATCATTGCTCTCATACACATGCCATTTGACTTGTATGGCTTCTCTCTCCCTCCCACGAAATAGTTTCGTAGAGCCGAAAGGTTGTCTGGGTTCCGGCAGGAACTAGCTCTGGACGGCGAAGCCCTGCCGGATAGCTGACACCGTATGTGTGCAACCCCGTAGAGAGATTGTAGTTTCGATCTTTTGCCCGAGGGGCTGTTTTCGAGTGTCCTCCCGATGGGCTGTCCGAGTTACCGTTCGAGTTTCCGGCGTCCTCCCGAAGGGCTGTCCGGGTTACTGTTCGGGTTTCGAGGGTCCTCCCGAAGGGCTGTCCGCGACATCGTCCGGGGGACTGTCCGACCACCTCCCGAAGGGCTGTCCGGAGAGGGAGTACATCCTTGCGGTTGGGAGGTTGTAAATCCTAGCTGCAGGGATCTGCACCGACGATCTAGACCGACTCTTCTTCCGCTGCGTTTCGAGTTGGTACGGATCAGATCAAACCTTGTATGCAGTCTCTATAGTGATCCTGGGCGTGCTCGCTATACCGAATTTTTTTGTTTTCTATCGCGTTCCCCGACAACGTCGCCGTGTCAGGGAGGAGGACGAGCACGTGTCGGGGTGGATGAAGTTCTGTCGGGATATGACTCACTAGAGCTTGACTTTCCTGGAGGTCAAGGGGAGCAGACACTGGGAGAAGCCATACGTGGTCTCATTGTATGGAGAAAGGAATGCATCGTGTTTCCAAACTCGGTGCCAAGGCCACCGACTCCTCCTCCAAGTCCGCCGCGTCAGCCGACTCCAACCCACCTCGAGACGGAGCGCAGCGCGAGTCCGCCATATTGATCTCCGCCGCGTCAGCCGAATCCACCCCACCTCGAGACGGAGCCCAGCGCGAGTACGCGATATCGATCTCAACCGCGTCAGCCGACTACAAAGCGGAAGAGAGCACCAAAGAAGAAACCCGAGCCTCCTGCCAAAAAGAAGTTAGCTTACGAGATGACTGAGGAGGAAAACAAAGGGGTCGTGGATGCCCAAGTGAAGGCCCATTTTGCACCGAAACCGCCCCCGCCGCCGAAGGAGAAAATACCTGAGAAAGTCGTACAACACTTTGTGGATCTTGCTAAACCGGCTGTGGAGAAAAGGCGATCAGACTATGAACGCTCTATTAGCAAGTCATATTATCAACAAAAAAATCAGCAGTCGAGCCTTACAGGTAGTAATAAAAGCGGGAAAATTGTTGCCCAGCTCGGAGAACAGGCAGTGCAATCGATCCCCCCGCTCAAGGTTAGTACCGATAAGGCGGTAACCGACGCTGATAGAGAGATGGCTAGAGAGATGGGTATCACTGTTGAACAACTCCTAGGCATCGAGGAAGTCCCCACGATGGATCCGAAGGAACTAGCATGGAAATATGTCCCCGGGAACCCTCTGGTCAGGCCTGACGAGGAGAAGCTTCTATCAACGCAAATGCGCAGATTGCATGACTGGTACCTGAGAGAAATAAAGGCTGGGCCAGAGAGCCTCATGGTGAAAGTCAAGCCAGAGCATTACTTCCATGGAAAAGATTTGTGGATTGAATTTCTAGAAATTTTTCAGTTATTCAATCAAGACGCACTCGACAAATCTCTCGTCAGTTGCTATTGTCTGTAAGTGATTTCTTTCTGTAATTTAAGTCTCTAGCTCAGCTCGTTCATTGCCTGTAATTATCCTCACTATATTCTTTTGTGTGGTATTATGCAGAATGAAGATTTTTGAAATGAAAAGAGATGGAGTCTATGGCATTGGGTTCATTGACCCAAATACCGTTAATGAAAATGTGTTAAATAACCACAATCAAGACACAGAGAATAGCTTGCTAATGTTTTTGAAGGAACTAAATACCAGACCAGAAATATTTTTTTCTTACAACTTCAGGTGAGTGTTACTGTCTTGTACTACAAATTCTATTTTTGCTTACTCGATGTTAAGTGTAGTTGATGAGTTATGCATGTCCGCTTATACAAACGTGTGCGCAGATTCCACTAGATCCTGCTAATCATTAGAGTTGACGAGGAAACTGTTCAAGTACTGGACTCACTAGGTAAAGACCCTGAAGAATACATCAGCCTGAAGTTGATGCTCGACAGGTAATTTCAATCATTATCGCACTATGTCGGCCTCTTTAGTTCATTTCCTGATATCAAGTAATTAATAACTCCTTTATTCATTTTCTTTGCCGGGCAGGGTTTGGAAAAAGTTCATCAAAGAGGTTGTCGGTGAATGGAAACCACAGCTGAAATGGCGACGGTCCAAGGTAATTAAGTAGTACTAGCTACGTCCGCGCATCTCTTTAATTCTAGTTTCAATACCATTATCATGCTTGATTATTATCTGATTGAATTATATTCTCGTAAAGTGTATGAGGCAGGAAAAGGGGACTAATTTATGTGCATACTATGTTTGCGAGAACATTCGGTTTCTGACCGAAGAAAGGAGGGGAGATGCAAGACATCTTTGGGTACGTAAACACTATTCACAATT
Organism: Elymus sibiricus; assembly: GCA_039707655.1. Taxonomy (NCBI): domain Eukaryota; kingdom Viridiplantae; phylum Streptophyta; class Magnoliopsida; order Poales; family Poaceae; genus Elymus; species Elymus sibiricus. The sequence continues at coordinate 35,321,299 of CM077674.1, forward strand.
TTTTTATCATGATCTAATATATATATGCACAACTAATATATTCATATTGATCTCCTTCTTTAAAGATGGTGGAGATGCGGGATAGGCTCCTACCAAAGGACCGCATACGAGCACTTCAAGAGGAAATGACGGTATTTTTGCTTGAGCAGGTCATATCTCCCGACGGAGTATACCATTTCACCTAATGCCTGCATGTAATGATCTGCAAATTGTAGGAGAAATTGTATATATCAAATTGTATATATATATATATATATATATATATATATATATATATATATATATATATATATATATATATATATATATATGTGTGTGTGTGTGTGTATGCATGGTCGTACGAGAAATTCTATGATATATGATTGGTTCTACGAGAAATTCTATTATATATGCATAACGTGTACAGTATGTAGTAGCGTAAAATATGTTTGAAATGAACAAGAATTAAATGAAAAACACAAAATAAAAAGGAAAAATAAACAATAAATCCTAAACCCCTAAACCTTTAGTTCCGGTTGGTGTCACCAACCGGGACTAAAGGTCCCCAGCCCCGGCGCGCTGCCGGCCACGTGGCAGGGATTTAGTCCCGGTTGGTGTTACCAACCGGGACTAAAGGTCCCCAGCCCCCGGCGCGCGCTGCCGGCCACGTGGCAGGGATTTAGTCCCGGGTCGTGACCAACCGGGACTAAAGGGTGGGGGCCTTTAGTCTCGATTTATTAGTCCCGGTTGGTGAATCGGGACTAAAGACCCTTCCCAACCGGGACTAAAGGCCGTTTCTCCACTAGTGCCTGGTGCTAGATGCCAGTGGGGAACTATCGATGCACCCCTTACACGTCAGCGCCAGACGCTAGTGTAGGTACCACGAACCTCCTCGTGTGATCCCTGCTGCACTCACATCGGACGAAAATACTCTTCACGTCGCGCACGAGCGACCACAATACCGCACGTGACCACAACCATTGAGCCCGCAGATCTTATTAGGGTTGTCGGGTTGGGGCTTGGGAGGCACAGGGAATTCAGGCCGTGCATGTCTTTCAGGAGTAGCTCATATCACTATGCCATAGTGTGTGTTTGTTTACGCCATGCTTCATGAGGAGTATAGAGGGCACATGAATATTGTGTTTCTTCCCGTTTGGTGTGAAGGTCACACTATAAGCCAGTTTGCTCGGGACAAGCTTCAGGAAGGAGCTTCGAGAAGGCATATATGCAATTCATCCGACACCCAACTTACAAGGCTATTATGCTAAACACTCCATAGCATCCAGCTTTTGGCTTTCACAACCAAACCTCAGCGTCCAATTGTCAAGTAAGCAGCATGTAGTTGAGCTCCCACGCGGGGTACAGCTGGGGCAACTGGTCGCCGCATGGCTCGCCGCCTCACAAGTTCTGTCGGGAGGAACTCATATACTTTATGTATGCCATTGCATGCATTCCAATGGAGCGCGCCGATGAATAAGAAAGAGTCTAACTAGCAATTATTGTCCAGGTTTTCAATCTTCCCAACGAAGAACATACATCCATATGCAGCGGGCAACATGCGTTAATTAGTGGTTTGTATTAGAATATAGGACGGTTACGTTACCATATCCGGCAAGGCTTGGAATTGTAATCTATCTCTATTAGTCTTGGAGCCCAAGTCTTGTAATCTATATAAACAACCTTTTGAGGCCCCAATCAATACAGTTATTATTCTCCAAAGTATCATGGTATCAGACGCCTAGGTTTTCCGCCCCTGGCATGGCACCGCCGCCCCGGCTGACTCGGCCCCTCTTCTCCATGGCCGAGTTCCGCGCCGCCGGCACCCCCACTTCTTCCTCCTCCTCCACAACTACCCAAATACCTCCCCCTCAATTCCCAATTATCTCCCTCGCCGACACCATTGCCGACGTCTCCCCCTTCATCCCGATCTCGTTACATCTTGGCGCCCACAACTACAACCATTGGCGCCACCTCTTCACCATCCATCTCGGCCGCTGCGGCCTCCGCCACCACATAGATCCATCCTACCCTCCGCAGCACGCCGATCCTCGCTGGGTGAAAGATGATCTCACCATAATCCAGTGGATTTACACACGCATCTCCACGGAGCTCTTCAATCTGGTCTCCTCCGACGACGCCACAGCCGCCGAGCTTTGGGCGTCCCTTCTGCAGCTGTTCCAGGACAACTCCGACGCGCGCATCAACGCCCTCAACACCGAGCTCCGTACGATCGTCCAAGGAGACGCCCCGGTCACCGTTTTCTGCCAGCGAATCAAGGCGATCGGCGACGAACTTCGTGAACTCGGCGATCACGTCGACGATCGCGCCCTCATCAACGCTCTCCTCGTCGGCCTCGGCGAGCAGTTCGAGAAGCACCAGTCCTTCATCCCCATGCTCAAGCCCTACCCCACCTTCAAGGAGGTTCGCTCCCTCCTCCAGCAAGAAGAGAAGAATCAAGCTCGCAAGGCGCAACGGCCGCCGCAGGTGTTTCACGCTGCCGCTTCTGCCGCGGCCAAGCTTGCCGGGGCCGGGCTTGCCGGGGCAGCGCCTGGCGTGCCGCACCAATCTGCCGCACCCTCCCCTCCTACCGCGGCGGCAGCAGCTACTCCACCGCCTCCAGGCTGGCGCACGAGTCCGAACTACCGGGGCAAGAATCCGATCTACCGGCCCCCTGCATCTCGCTCTGCCGGCACTGCCCCAGCTCCGCCATCGGCCTCTCCATCGCCACCGGCCCCCTCCACGTGGCAGCCTCCGCACGATCCCTGGACTGGCCTTGTTCAAGCTTGGTCGATGCCCTGGTCGGCTCCTTCGCCGTACGGTGCCCCGCCTGCTTTCACGGGCACGTGGAGCCCTGGCCTCCGCCCGGCAACCGGCTCTCCTGGACTCCCTGGGCCCAAGCCGCCGACGCATGTCTACACCGCCACTCCTACGCCACCTCCCAGCGCGCCAGGACTACCGCCACCCTACTATACCTTGCCGGCTTCTTACGGCACCTTGCCGGGCTTGCCGGGCTTGCCGGCCTCTTACGGCACCTTGCCGGGCTTGCCGGGCTTGCCGGCCTCTTACGGCACCTTGCCGGGCATGCCGGCCCCGACGGCATACTACCAGTCGCCGACCCTGCCCTACGCTCCCATGCACGCTCCTGGCCCCTCTGCTCCTCCCCAGCAGCCGGCCTGGGATCAAGCCGCCTTCCTCAACGCCATGAACAACTTTACACTCAATAACGAAGGTACGGATTGGATTTTCGATTCTGGTGCTTCCTCGCATATGTCTTCAAATATGAATTTGCTGTCAGCTTGCTCTCCTTCTTAGTTTTCTACGATCACCATTGGTGATGGTTCCACCATACCTATTTCCGCCACCGGTCACTCTTACATCCCTTCCTCTTTCGGCAATTTTCTTCTTCGCAATATTCTTGTTTCTCCTTCCCTCATCAAAAATCTTATTTCTGTTCGCCAATTTTGTATTGACAATCGAGTAATTTTGGCTTTTGACCCTTTTGGTTTGTCTATGAAGGATCTGGCAACGGGGGAGGTACTCGCTCGGTACAATAGCACGGGCGATCTTTATCCGCTTCATGGCACACCCACGTCCACTCCCCGCGCCATGCTTGCTTCAGTGGACTTGTGGCATCGTCGTCTAGGACACCCCAATAAATCAACCTTGTCATCTTTGCTGCAAGAATTTTCTATCCCTAGTTCTAGTGTTCCTCATAATCCCTCTCTTTGTACTGCCTGTCAATGCGGCAAACATGTTAGATTACCTTTTGGAACCTCTACTACCGTTAGCACTTTTCCTTTTGAGTTAATTCACTGTGATTTATGGACTTCTCCCGTTCCTAGTGTCTCTGGTTACAAATATTATCTTGTGATTTTGGATGACTACTCTCATTATATTTGGACTTTTCCTCTCCGCGCTAAATCTGAAGCACATGCCATCTTTCTCAATTTTCGACAATATGTTCTTACACACTTTGGCTTGCCCCTTAGATTTATTCAATGTGATAATGGTCGAGAATTTGACAACACTCAAAACCGCACCTTCTTTCTCTCTCAAGGCATTCTTCTTCGTTTTTCTTGTCCTTATACCTCCCCTCAAAACGGTAAAGCTGAACGTTCTCTTCGCTCCATTAATGATATTCTTCGCACCTTGCTCCTCCAAGCTTCTCTACCCTCTCGTTTTTGGGCCGAAGCCCTCCGCACTGCCACTCTACTTCTAAATATTCGTCCCACTAAAACTTGTCCTCTTTATTCGCCTTTTCAATCTCTTTTTCTCTCTCATCCCGATTATTCCTTTTTCCGTGTTTTTGGCTGTCTTTGTTTCCCGAACACTGCCTCTACCGCCTCCAACAAACTCGAACCCCATTCACTTCCTTGCATTCATCTTGGCCTTTCTGATGATCACAAAGGATATCGCTGTTTTGATCCCTCTTCTGGTCGTGTGCTTGTCTCTCGCCACGTCACATTTGATGAAAACACATTTCCTTTTTCTGTCACTCACACCGCATCAATCCCTACCACCACTCCCGCGGCAAGTCCGGCAAGCCTGGGCAGCCCGGCAAGCCTGGCAAGCCTGGGCAGCCCGGCAAACCCGGCACGTCCGGCCAGCTCGCCAATCACAGCACCGACAGGCCCGGCAAGCCCGGACCCGGCAAGCCAGGAAACCACGCCACCAGCAGACCCGGCAAGCCCGGTCCCGGCAAGCCCGGCACGCCAGACAAGTCCGGCAACTCCGGCAAGTCTGGCACCCACGCCACCAGCAGACCCGGCAAGCACGGTCCCGGCAAGCCCGGCACGCCAGACAAGTCCGGCGACTCCGGCAACCTCGGCACCGCCAACCTCCCCGTCACCACTACCACCCAACGCCGTCCCCATTCCATCACCCACTAATGATCACGTCATGTGCACCCGCGGCAAACGCGGATTTCTTCTTCCCACCAAACGTCTCAACCTCACAGCCACCCAACCCCAGCAAGTCCGTCCAGTCCGGCAACCCCGGCAAACACGGCTTCCCCAAGCACGGCAACCCCGACAACCTCGGCCCTTTCTCCTATTCCCTCTTCTTACAAACGAGCTCTTCTTGATCCTCTTTGGCTCTCAGCTATGCGTGATGAATTTAACGCTCTTCAACAAAATAATACATGGACTCTTGTTCCCACACCTCCTGGCGTTAATGTTGTTTCTGGAAAATGGGTTTTTCGTCATAAATTTCATTCTGATGGCACTCTTGCTCGCTACAAAGCCAGATGGGTGTGTCGTGGTTTCTCTTAGCAACAGGGCATTGATTTTGATGAAACTTTTTCTCCTGTTGTTAAACCCAGTACTATTCGCGTTGTTCTTAGTCTTGTTGTTTCCTCCTCTTGGCCCATTCATCAGCTAGACGTTAAAAATGCTTTTCTTCACGGCACTCTTAATGAAACTGTTTATTGTCAGCAACCATCTGGTTTTGAGGATCCCTCTTCTCCCAATTCTGTTTGCCTTCTTCACAAATCTCTTTATGGTCTTAAACAAGCTCCTCGTGCATGGTTTCAACATTTTGCTACCTTTATTCAAACAGTAGGCTTCCTTCCCTCCAAATCTGATTCTTCCTTATTTATTTTTCGCTCCTCTTCCCACATTGCCTATCTCTTGCTTTATGTTGATGATATCGTTCTCACGGCTAGCTCTGACTCTTTTCTTCAACATATAATCTCTTCTCTTAATCATGAATTTTCCATGACTGATCTTGGTCCTCTTCATCATTTTCTTGGCGTTACCGTTTCTCGTACAAAATCTTCTCTTTTTCTCTCTCAACGATCCTATCTTTTAGACTTGCTTTCTCGTGCTGGTATGTCTGATTGTCAACCCACTCGTACACCGGCCGACGTTGGTGCTAAGTTGTCGGCTGATGGTGATCCAGTTTCTGATCCCACTTTGTATCGTAGCATCACTGGTGCTCTCCAATATGCCACTCTCACTAGGCCCGACATTTCCTACTCCGTTCAGCAAGCCTGTCTTTTTATGCATGATCCTCGTGCTCCTCACCTTGCTCACGTCCACCGCATTCTTCGCTACTTAAAAGGAACTCTTGATCATGGTCTTCTTATTAATTCTTCTTCCCCGACAAGCTTGACAGTTTATTCTGATGCAGACTGGGCAGGTTGTCCAGATACTCGACGGTCCACATCCGGATTTTGTGTTTATTTGGGTGATAATCTTGTTTCTTGGTGTTCTAAAAGGCAGGCAACAGTTTCCAGGTCTTCTGCTGAGGCTGAGTATAGGTCGGTTGCTCATGCTGTGGCTGAAGCGGTGTGGCTGCGTCAGCTTCTCGTGGAACTTCATCGCCCACTGGATCGTGCCACCATCGTTTATTGTGATAACATCTCCGCAGTATACATGGCTTCCAATCCAGTTCAGCATCGTCGCACCAAGCATATTGAGATTTACATACACTTTGTTCGAGAGAAGGTGGCTCTTGGCGAGGTTCGCGTACTTCATGTACCTACCAGTGCTCAATTTGCTGACATTTTCACCAAAGGAATTCCGACTGCATCTTTCACCGACATACGCTCCAGTCTCAACATCGTTACTCCTGACGCTGAGACTGCGGGGGGATATTAGAGTATAGGTCGGTTACGTTACCATATCCGGCAAGGTTTGGAATTGTAATCTATCTCTATTAGTCTTGGAGCCCAAGTCTTGTAATCTATATAAACAGCCCTTTGAGGCCCCAATCAATACAGTTATTATTCTCCAAACTATCAGTTTGGACAGTCTTATTGTCCTTTGAGATGTAAACGTACATCACGATCGATGTCCTCGTATTTTCAACTTAACAAATTGATTCACCTTGAAATATTCTCTTTTTTTTTCTTCAAAGGAGCTTAAACCTCTGCACTCTGCATCATAATGATGATACACCCAACCATTCTTATTAATTATTTAGTAGAGTACATATCAAATATAACCATGGTCGAACCATTACATGATATGAAATAAACACCTACGACGTAGTCGACTTATTCTGCAATAATGCCTTCAAAAAGGATAAACGTCCTCACGTCGTCGCCGCCACGTCTGACCGGAGGTCGCCTGGACAAAGCATTTAATCTTGGTTGCCAAGCCCGACAAGAGAAGAAGAGAACAACATCATGTAGACAACGCCTGGCCTTCAACAAGGCAGTGACACAATTTCGTTGCTGCTGAGCCTGACCAATAAAGGTCAGGACAAGAGTTTTCACTTTGGATATGAAGTGGTGTTTCAATCAGCATCTTGATAACGAATCTTTTGATAGTCACATCCGCCGGTACTCCATGACAGGACGAAAATACAATAGCAGGTTAGTGGGACATCATCCCACATTAGACAACTGCCACGACTGTGAGGACGCCACCCATGTCTCAGCTCGGCTCTGGTCCCTGCCACTCCACACTGCTGTGAGAAGGGTTGGTTTGTCATTTTTTGAGTTTCCGGCCATTTAAAAGGGCAAAACAATCTTCGGTTCAACATAACATGCGAATGAGCTCGAAAAGGGGTGATACGTGTCATGGTGTCATCATAGGACCCCGGTAGGGGTGATAAAAATTTGAGAGCGTTACGACAAACCTTGATGCACTTCGTGAACATACTAAACACTCTCTGGCAAGATCGGGGCACCATCATGGTGTTTATTGGCATTTCAATTCAGAAAATTTTGAACGACGCCTGAAAATCATGAAACTAGGCATGTTGTCATCATATGACCCATGGAGGTTGTGATAAAAAATTGAGAATGTTTTATACAAGTTATCACGTAGACTGCTTACATATAGGACCATCCATGAGGAAGAAACTAGGTTCCGAGAGGGAATGCGTCAAGTTTGCATGTGAATCGAGCGCTACTTTGTTGGTTGACCTCTAAATTTTTTTTCAACAATCAGTACACACCACTACATATATCATGTCAAAATTTGGCATTTTCTGGGATCTGTTTGCTATATTTAAGCAATTAAATGCATTTCTAGACATTTGAAATAGACCGGTTTGCATCTGAAACAACCGCTCCTTCCTCCGTTAGTGTTCGAACTTTTTTCAAACTCAACATATACCATCACATGTGACATGCAAAATTTGGCATTGTTTCGGGTGTTCTATATTTAAGCCTTTAAGTGCAATTACCTCCATTAATTACCTAGAAATCTATTTAATGTTCTAAAAACAGATAATTAATAGAAAAAGGGCCAAAATCCTATATGAAACTTTCAATGATGTACCTTTAATGTAGAATTTTTTTTGGCCCCGTAACATAAACCTAAAACACTAAAACCGTAACATTATTAAAAAAAAGGCAGAAAAAAGACCACTGGCCAGCCCGCAAAAAAGCGTGTGGCATGGGTACTTGAGTTATTAGTGGTGAGAAAAAAAGTTACTAGTGATGGGCATAAAACCGCGCCCGCCACTGCTACTTGATTTAAATGTGGCAGCTAATAATATGTGCCTGCCACTAGTATTTTAGGCCAGAATAGACATTGAGACAAAAATACCAGTGGCAAGCATGTACTGCAGCCCGCCACTGGTATTTCCTTCCCATGGCTAAGTAGGCACAGTTTTCTGCCCACCACTGGTATCTAGCCAAAATAGCAATGGCAGGCGCTAGACTACACCTGATGTGACCCCAACTATAAGCCTTTTTCCAGTAGTGGTTCTGGGCGCTTTATGAAGCCTCACCAGCCATACCGCAGAAGTCTGCCATCCTTGTTCACTCTACTCAACGTCCACTCTACTCAACGTCCACTCTACTCGTGCAACCCTTATATACATCTAGTGCATTCAAATCTTGCAGTACATCAGAATCCTAGTGAAGTGTAAAGTGGAAATACATGCTTCCAAAACATAGGAATAGGGTGAAATGTAAAGTGGAAATACAGAAATACAGGCTTCCAAAACACAGGAATAGTTTTTTTTCCTTTGATCTGGATGCTTTGCTTTCCTTTCCTAAGGAAATGGTATCAATCCTTTCCTTTGTCCTCAACGTATCCAAAGGATAAAATTCCATATGAAAGCATACCTATAAATTCCTGTAGAGTTTATTTGAACCAATGGGGTCTAAATTAATGTTCCAATATATAATATTTCCTAAACACGCTTGGAGAAGCACATGCTGATTTTCTTCCCATACTCCTCAAATTCGTTATTGTGTCAACATTGCATAGCCTCAAGTTAAGCACTGCAACAACTGTTTCAAGCTTACCATGTAATTATATCATGAGTTGAATAAAGAAACAACCATGCACGTCAATTATGTGTGTGTGTGGTGTGGCTATCATTACATCTTGTTCGAGTGCAGTTCTAGCTACTGGTAGATCGAACCAACTAGCCGGCCGGAGATGAATGAGTTAGGCCACTTTTTCTAGTTCTGTGCAGGATTGTCTCTGGCAGCAAATGGAGCCAGCTCTTGCAGGAGCTCCTCTGGGTGTGTCTGGCCGCAAAATACTCAGCGGCGTCAGTGTTGTAGCCACGTTCGGCTCTGCCACACCTCCTTGAATTTGAGTGTGCTCTAGCATCAGGTTGTCGTAACCATAGTTTTAAACAGCAGGCTATGCCTCTTAGCGGTGGCCCTCTCTAAATACTACAGCGTGCTATTTAAAACTTTACTTCATGTGTTAGGACCAAAGTCTCTTAGCACAGGACCACTCTAAATGCTATAGCGCGCTATTTAAAATAGTGATCGTAACTGGTACTGTCATGTACCTTTCGGTTGTTGTCAGCGCCAATGTGCTATAAATACAGGTTTTGGGTGCCTACAATGGGACCTATACACATTTAGGTGACTGTTCCACTTGTCCCAGATGCCTCCTGTTAGAGTTAAATTATGTTCAATGTACTGTTTAAAAAATCGTCCGATTCAGCGATTCATCGTCCGATTTATCGCTATTTAGGGGTGACCGATAAGATTATGCCTTATCTTCACCGTTTATCATTTGGGCCGATTTATCGCTCTGACAAGCGATTTATCGGGAATTTACCGATAAATCAAGCCTATTCAGAGCACTATGTTTGCAAAAACTATGTTTATTTGTGTTTTTTGGACCTTGTTACGCAATATATACTGTTGTCCTATTTTGCTCATCATTATACAAGGATTCAAAGGCTAGGAATCAAGGTAACACTTCTGTCCAATATTGTTTTGGTGTTGAATATAGCATATTTTTAGTGTTGGGAACCTGGGTTTTCCAAAAAATGGCCTATTAATAGTCGACCGATAAAATCGATTTATCGGTCGATTTCCGATTAATCTCTAATCCCTAGTTGACCGAGACGCTAACGATAAGCGATATCCTAAACATTGGTTCAATGTATAGCTTGTAATATCCCCTTTTAAAGAAGTTTAATTATGAATCTTCAAATTGGATGCGTGACATTCCATATAAAATTGGAACAAATTAATCAGTTTGATACAAAATAGAAACAAGCACAACAAAAGACGGGAAGCTGGACACCAGATGGGAGGAAGGAGCAAAGGCTACCACTTATCTGAGTAGACTGCCAAGCGAGGAAAATGACTATTTAGTGACAAGGTCTTGGGCTGCTGACTAAAGATGATGCTGGAGAGAATTCCATGTCTCCCGCAATTGAAGTTCTTGGAACAAGAGCGTAGTCTAGCTCCAGTTGTGTTATGACTCACCAACAGCATCCGGTAGCTCTTGGTTTTCAGTGTCAGTAATTTGTTCTAACTCAATGTTGTTAGCGGCGATAATGTGCACTACTTCTAGCCTATTTTCGACCCTTTCACCTACACACATTTGGATGGATGTTCCTCTTGTCACTGATGCCTCCTACTCCTGAATGCTTCTAGTTCACGACTTCTTCCATTCTTCTCTAACCTTTCAAAGCCACTAGCTCATCCTCTATGTTTCCTATTTACAACCTTTTAATACTAGCTAAAAGGTACTACCATCTCTGTTTTGATGGAACCAGCTTGCTTTTGTTTGTGTGAACACTGGGTAGAATATGTATCCACGCAATTGGAAATACATGGGACTGGAGCACATGGATGCCACACTCCCTTTATTTGTCCAAACAATACACATGAATGCTGGCATAACTGTTGCAACCCACAATTAAAAACTGTTTTTTATTTGTAATGCCTTGTAAATGCACCCTGGCACAGGCATCCTTTTGTGGTAATCTCGGTTGCTCAAGCCTTAGTGCTACTTAACGCCTACTCAACTCCGGCAACTCCTATGTCCACGTTTAGTGTCTGTGACTATCATTACATCGTGTTTACCCGCAGTTGTAGCCACCAGTAGATTGAATTGACCAGCCGGCCGGAGAAAAATCAGTCAGGCCAGCTTTTGCTCGCTCTGTGCAGGATTGTCTCGGAAGCAAACTGAGCCAGCTCTTGCAGGACCTCCTCAGGCCACAAGGCACTTGGTGGTGTCAGGGTTATGGCTACATCCGGCTCTGCTATTGCACACATTTGGGTGGCTGCTCTTGCCTCCTCTGGCCACAAAGTGCTCAATCTTGTCATTGCGTTCTTGCCTACATTGGACTATGCAACCTGCACACATTTGGGTGACTGTTCCACTTGTCCCTGAAGCCTCCTACTCACAAAATGGTTGTTCACAATTCTAATCTCTCTGGGCTTCTAACTCCTCAGTGTTTCCTGTCTACAACCATAAATACTAGCAAAAGATAGTCATGTTATTCTAGGACTAGCTAGTTTGCTTTTGTTTGTGTGCACAACTGCACATTGTGTAGAATATATATCCATGCCATGGTAAATACACTGGCAGAGGTCTTGGGTGGTATACTCCCTCTTTCTGTCGCAACCAAACGCATGGAGATCTGAGCAGCAATATGTACCAGTGTTGTTGATTGTCATACACCCTCAATAAAAGCCATATATATTTTGACGGCATTGCCTTGTAAATGCACCCTGGCATGACTTTTTTGGTGCTCTCAGTCACTCAGCCCCTATTGCTGCATAATTCACGTCTACTCTACTCCTGCACCGACTACATATGCCCATCTAGTCCGTGCACACATCAAAATGCATCTTCCCAGAAACAAAACAAAAAAGACCATGCAGTATATAGTCAGTCTCACATGGGAAAGCGAATGATGCTTTTCTTCCCATACTTCTCATTTGTCATGGACTGAAGTTAAGTACTGCAACAAAAAGGTTTTAGGCTTAGCTCTGGGCGGCAATAGGAAAACCACCACTTCCCTGTGAACTACTCTCTTCGATGAGACTTTGACAAATAATTACTCCATTAACATTCGGTTTATGTGACACAAAATTGATATGACCAGATCCATGTCCTTACTTATGATTATGTTTGTCTCGTAGAGACAATGAATTAATAGAGTAACTGTTAGTCAAAAACTTGCCCTAGCAAATCAAAATACGCCATAAATTTTGGAGTCAATACAGTAGTGGCCACAGTTATAATTAGAGACCTTGGAAATGTAAAATATGACATCATCTTGAAAATTGGACGCATTAATATGGTGGCCCTATCATATTGACACTACTTTGTCAAGAACATTGTTTTCTTTATTTCACATCTTCTACATTGTAAAGAAGACCAATGTATTCTTTATTTTATTTCAGTGTTTTCTCTTCACATTAAATCCACACAAATATCACTCATAAATCCAGGTGCATCTACTTAATCGTCATTGATGATATATGCCAAAAATAGTCATGTGAGGTCATTAAGTATGCAATTCCCCATGACCAGTTCTGGTAAAATAATCACCACTAAAGTCTAAAGATGTGGCTGATTCATGTGGGTCATCATTCAATGGCCATATTTACAATAAGACCACTTGATAAGATGCATTCCAAACAACTAATTTATCGACAATTATTCAACTCTGAAGACGGCTGCCATGCATGCACACCTCGAAGAAGATTTTGATCAAATATTAGAAAAATGTGATGGCTTATGTTTGGCGATCTTAGTCATATCTAGTGTGTTGGCCAACATGAACAAAATAAAGCATCTATGGAATCACATAGCAGATTTAGTCGGTTGTGCACTTGAAACAAGTGGCACCGCAGAAAAGATGTAGATTTTGTCACCTTGTTACTGTGATCTTCATCCTCATCTAAAAACATGTCTCTTATACCTCAGTATGTTCACAAAAGGATCTACTATTAAGATGAAGGACCCGACAAGGAGTTGGATTCCTGAAGGATACTTTCATGGAGAAGGAAGATATGCAGTACATGAGTTAGGATAGAGGTGTTTTTAATGAGCTCGTGAATAGAAGTTTGATACTGTCCAGCCTATGAAGACAGACCAATACGGTAATGTTAAAAGTTGCCAAGTTCATGATACAGTCACGGACTTCATCATATCCAAGCCAATCGAAAAGAACTTTGTTACACCATAGTGTTCCCGGTCCAATTATTGATCAGATACCAAGCACAGTACATCGCTTCTCCCTCCAAGCTACAGAGGAAAGCAATTCTTTTCTAGAGATTCGCCTTCTTATGCCCGATCATTTCAAGTATCTGGATTGTTGTGGGGAATCCCTTCACTAGATGACTTCAAGAATTTGCAACTTTGCTAAATTTCCTCAAGGAGGAATTGGGGAGATGCAAGCACTAGAGATGTTGAAACAGGTCAGAGCATTTAAGCAGCCAATTTAATTTCTTCCAAGATTTTGGCCAGCTACAGAATTTGAGGAAGCTGAATATCGATCTTAGCAATGATCAAAAGCCACTGAAGATACAAATGGGGAGTGCATGAAAGCTATTGCATCTTCTCTCTATCAACTAGCCACCCACAATCTTTGTTCTTGATCTATGTGGAATTGTGATTGCAGCTTATTACTGAAAGAATGGTGCCCTGCTCCGCTTGGCCTCCAAAATTGGATGTTACAGTCAACCTTCCCGTGGGTTCCGAATTGGATGGGCTCCCTCGTCAACCTTCATTACAGTTTGTACTGCAGACGGTCAAGCACGAAGACCTCTGCATCCTTGTAGGCTTACCTGCTATCCTCGTTCAGACACTAATAGGAGAAAGAATGTCTGAAGGACAGCTCATTGTTAGCGGTGAAATGGGATTCGCGTGCTTGAGGAATTTTGCTTACAGCATGTACCGTGGGTTAGGAATAGAGATGATGTTTGAAGCAGAATCCATGCTCAAGTTAGAAAAGCTCGAGATTTCTTTCAGCCCAACAATGAACGAGCATCTATTCAATACTGGTAGTTAAGTGGTACTGGTCCTTTTGATTTTGGAATTGAGAATGTCCCATGCAGTATAACCTCTCATGGTCGTCGCATGTAAGTGTGGAGCTTATAATGAAGACTGCATGGCACCCTTGAAGCCACAAAGGTGGCCCAGGAGAGAGCAGTCAGCACACACCCCCAGCTGCCCTACTCTGGACTATGCAATCTGCTAGCTAAGCTAGTCCTGCTCATCCGGGTACATACTACCTAATTCTTTCTCCTCAACAAGAGCAAGCCCATTTAATTTACTTAACTCCCTATATTTATAGCTCTCCTGTGCTGCCTGCACAAGTTTTCTTCTCCAAGTGCCGTATTTTTTAGTGACCATTATTTATCTTGTGAACTTGATCATGCACGGCTTAGGATGACATCATTTCTCTTTTCCTTTTCGTTTTTTGTCCTCCTTTGGTCGTTGTTGGCAAGCTAGAAAGCAAGGAAGCTCTGTTATAAACAGTTTCTCAAACTAAACAGATCAATACTCTTATCAGTTATAAATAGTTTTGACAGTTTAACCTAACATGCATTGATTGTGGTCGCTCTTGAAGTCTGCTGGTACGCGTCAATCAATTTCAGTGCTAGCCACTCCCCGGACTCAAGAATCAGGCACACCACCATCAAGAGGCCGTAGCTCAAATGTCATTCAGGATGCTAGATGTATGCAGTTAAATGATATAAATTCTTATTTCTGGATCATAAAAAAATATATTACTCCCTCCGATCGATATTAATTGTCACTGATTTAGTTTCTCCATTAATAGCATCAGCAGGAAACCCACCGCACACATTTTTGTCGAACATCTACTGGCTTTGAGGGAAACCTACTGGCACAGCTATAACAGTAACATTATCACCAAATGTGCTAAGAAATTTATGCAAGCTGCAACGTGAGAGACCACACAGTAAGCCAAAACAGAACCACACTGGACAAAGGGTGGTAAGAGCCTAAAGCACGTACCGCACTTTTATCCTGAGCATTCATCACCGTCATAACTTGATTCAGAAGCATATCTGCACCTTGAAGAAGAGCATCCTTGGCTGCACCTTGAAGTACATCACCAAAGAACATAGGTGAACATGGTCACAGAAGGGGTAACATATTTGTAAGAGCAAGAAATACTGTACATCCTGCCGCCGCCCCTTTCCTTTTTCCCTTTCCTTGCACTGTTTCTTGTTCTGTACCTGCCCGCTTAGGCATGTACATAACTTTGTTCCTGCCTTTTCAATACAACGAGACGCAAAGCATTTCCGCTTTCTCAAAACAAAACAGAAAACTATACAGTACTTGGAACTTACGGAACCTACAAGAAATTCATTCTCAGCGCCTACTTATTACAACCCATGGTAAGAGCAACTAGGAGGATTCCCAAGAAAGTAAAGCTCCGATTTTCCTGTGTCTTTCAGAAAACATGTAGCCAGCAAATATACAATGACATGAAATGAAGTTATACGAATAATGAACAATAAGACTTCAGACTAAAGTACATAATGACACCGAGAAAATAAGCATAACTGCCCTCTTGAAAAACAATAGAAGTGCTAAATTAAAGAAGTAGGTCATAGTATTAACATTTCAGAATATATGTTAGATTGTATCATATATCTAACATATTTATGATGTCAGTTTTCATAATGTATAGAATGCTAACTGGTGGATGGAACATTTATTCTTTGAGAACTGCATGTTTCCATTTGATGCAAAGGAGATATGCAATATAGAAATTAACTTACTGCTAACAACTTCAATTGATGTACAGGCACAGCATGGTCATCATATCATAAACAACTTGCTGGATATTGACAATAGTTGTCAAAGGTTTGGTCCCAAGGTTTTCCCAGCATTATGAAATGGTGAATATCTAGTATACGTCCTGCAGCACAGCGCACAAGGGGAAAAAACCAAGGATAATTTATCAGGTCAAATCCAATACTGACAAAACTAATAAAAATTGCAGCTTATATTAGTTCAGGCCAAATGTTCAACTCTATTGAAGAAGTAGTACTCAGCCATATAGATGAAACACACAGTCGTTCATCAAAATGGTGCCAGTCAGAAGTTTACTACTAGCCAAAGTTTCTCCAACAATTACTAGTAAGAGAAGTGACCTACATTTCAGAATGGTGCACAGTCAGACATTCACTACTAGTACAAGTTCCTCCCAGAATTACTAGTAAGAGAAGTGACCTACATTTTAGACAAGGAAAAAGGCGTTGAGATTAATTTATTTGGTCAAATCAAGACTGAAAAAACTAATATAATTTGCAGCTTAGTTGAGGCCAAATGCACAGCCCCATTGAAGTAGAAGGCAGCCATATAGAAACACAGGTAGTCGTTCATCAGAATAGTGCACAGTCAGACATTTACTACTGGCACAAGTTCCTCCCAGAATTACTAGTAAGAGAAGTGACCTTCATTTTAAACGTACTACAAAAAGAAAAGGTTGGGAGATGTAACCCACAAAGAAAAGTTCAGGCCTCGATTAGCAGTTCAGAGTATCTAGGCAAAATCTCTAGAAAAGGTTTCAATCAGTGCCCTGTTCCAGAAAAGAGTGGTATTTTTCGGGGAGTAACTCCTTATATTCCTGGCCTTTCCCCCCTGACGCAAGTGCAGTCAACAAGCTAGCTGTGGAAGCTTCAAGGGTGAACCTCCTCTCATCAATTTTAGACAGATAAGTCCCAGCCCTGGGTACCTCCCCTTTCTGAAGTAACCTTCTAACTATAGCATTTAGCATACGGGAGTCGGCAGCACATCCATTCTTCTCCATAGAAAGGAATAGATCATCAGACTCTTGCAGAGAACCTTCTTCTATAAGTTTTTGTATCATTAAGCTATATGTAACAACATCAGGCACTAATCCTTTGGCCCAGATACCATCAAACAAATCTTTGGCTTCTTCCTTCCGGCCACCTTTAAGCAATGCACCAATCAAAATATTATAAGTGACAACAGAAGGCTTAACCCTCACATCCATCATTTCCCTGAAAACAACCAATGCATCATCTATCCTTCCATTCTTAGAGTAACCATCAATCAGTATGCTATAGGTGAAAACATCCGGTTTCAAGCCAATTGAGCTCATATTGTCAAGTAACTTCCTCCCTTCATCCATCTTACCAACTAAAAAGTATCCGTGCATCAGTGTGGCATAACTACGCACGTTAGGCTTCACACCCATGTGAACCATCAGGTCGAAGAGATCCTGGGCTTCCATAACCCTTTCCTTTTTGCAAAGGTGATCCATAATTGTGTTGAAGAACACAGTATTCAGATAGATGCCACAATTTAACATTTCAGAAAATAGTTCATGAACCTTCTCCCATTTGCCACAAGAACATAAACCACTAATAAGGGGGTTGAAAACTATGATATCAGGAGCTAACCCTTCAGTTATCATTTGATTGAACTGGGACATAGCAATCCATTCGGCCAATCCTGGAAAGTAAGTCTATTACTGTTCCGTAGCTCACTGCATCAGGGTTCAATCCTTGCTGCCGCATTTTTTTAAATATATGCATTACTTCATCAACCATTTTTTCTTTAGCATATGCAAATATGAGTATGTTGTAGCCATAATGATCTGGTGAAATACTATTATCATCCATCAAATCAATGAGACAATTCATATCATGAAAAGATCTTTCCATAGCATACCCATGAAGCAGAATGTTGTAGGTAGTAACAGTCGGTTTTTGGCCCAAACCGATCATAGAATCAAAAATCTTCCTAGCTTCTGCACATCTTCCGCTCTTGCAAAGATAATCCATCTGTATACTATAAGTTACAATATGTGGTTGAACACCATTTCTAGACATTTCCTGGAAAATCCGATCCACCTCTTTGCACTGTCGTAATGAAAAATATCCATGTATTAGACTATTATATGTGGCAATAGTTGGCAAAATTCCCCTCTGTAGCATTTCACAAAATAGACTGTAAGCCTTGTTCACCTCACCCTCTTTCAACAAGCCATCAATTACGGTGCTATAGGACACCACATTAGGTTGGCAGCTACCTCCATCCTCAACCATCATGTGAATCAGCTCGAGAGCCTCTTGGCTTCTCTTCTCATTGCAGAGACCCTTGAAAAGAATGCTGTAGGAGAAAATGTTGGGTACACAGTTAAACATGGGCATTATTCGGAGTACGATGTCCATTGCATAGCTGGTCTTCTTCTCTGCACAGATGGCCTTGAGTAGATGGCTGAAAGTGAAGATAGCTTCTGCTGCAAATCCCAACTTAATGACGTGTCCCATGGCAGCGAATCCAAGGTCCAAGCGGCCAGCACGGCAGCAGCAGTCGACTAGAATGCCATAGGTGATATTGTGGGGAGGCACCTTGGCTCTTGCAACACGGTTGAAGAGGGAGACGCCCAGCGCAGGGCAATCACGGCCGACCACGGTGAGAAGGCAGTTAATGGCGCGGACCGAGGAAGGCCCAGCAACCTGGATCAATTCGTCGAACAGGTTGAGTGCGTCGTCAGTGCCAATGTCTCTGGCGCGGTACCGTTCTTCAATTTTCCTCTCCAAGATGCGTCTGCCGACGGGGACGACGCGGCGGCTCATAGCTCCACCTCGGATTTGGAAGAATGTGGCAATAGCAGAGGATCTAGAGGACGCCGCCGCCTACCGCACCGGCGCAGCCTGGGCATGAACCTGAGATTAGGAAGAAGGAAAGCAGAGTTAGGACGACGAGCATGCTCTATGGTAGACGTCGCAGCTCGCCGATGCTCACCATCGATCTGCACCTGCAATCTGCTGTAGATGTGGCTGCCGGTGAGCTGGTCCACACGACGACAGCGTTGAGGGGGCGAGGAGGCGCTCGCTGCCACCTGCCTCGGCCCTGGCGCCGAGGAAGACGAGACGATCCTCTCTGGCCGGTGGCTTCCGCCGTCCCGATGCGGAGGAAAGCGAAGCTCCGAGCTCGAGAGGGCCTCAACGCCCGCCGCCGCCGCAGAGACCCTAGCTCTCTTTTCTTCACAAGTGTGAGGTGGCTTTGTGTACCTGACATGCGGGTCCAACTAATAATAGAAAAACTTTAATAGGATAAATGAACGCGATGAGGACTAGAAAGTAAAATATAAAGAAAATTTAAATCATTAGATTAATATCCACCAATGATATCAAATCGGTATCAGTAGATTAATCATGAAATGAATTTTTATAGTTTATTTAATTTGTACTGTGGATGTCGATATTTTTGCCTCTCAACTTTGTCAAAAATGAAAGAAATTTGACTTAAAAAAAAACTAATCCACCTTATATTTTGAAACTAAGGAAATATTTGGTTTGGCGAGTGGGGGAGACGATGGAGTGTGTTTTCTTTTTATTTATATAATGCCGCTCCACCAATGGAGTCTGTTTTGCTTTGGATCCGCGCGAATCACCTGAGCCGTTCTTCGCCGTGCGCCTTGATGCAAACACACGGCTTAAAAGCGCTATAAACCGAGCGGTCGATAAAACACACTCGGCTTATCAAGAAGAAAAAAGGAAAAATATGTTTTTCCTGTAGTGACATTAATCAGTTACATAAAATGGAAACTAACACAACAAAAGACGGCAAACTGGAAACAGACCGGGAGGAAGGAGCAATGCACCATCAGTAAAAACTCCTAGCCACGACATGTAGAGCTTAAGCATGTCTAGGAGCACAGAACAACCATTTACTCCTTTATTTATCGTGTAATCGACCAATGCCGCAGTTTCGGAAGTAAACATATAAGATACCATTGTTGGCGATCACATACACATGATGGAAGGGAGAATGGAGTAGCACAACCACTTATCCGAGCCAAGAAGATGACCTTTTAGTGACAAGACCTCAGGCTGCTGACTAAAGACGACCGTGTCTCCCACAATTACATCTCCGGGAACATGTGTGTAGTCTAGGTCAAGTTGTATTGTGACTCACCAAGAGCTGCATGTAGCTCTTAGGTAGTTGGCGTTGGCTATGTGCTCTAACTTTACAATGTCAGCAGCGTACTGTAGCCCTAGCCTATATTGAACTCTACAATCTACACACTATGCTCCCTAATTTTAGAGGCCTCACAATCAATTGAGGTCTCCAATTTAGAATTGGGTCACTCGATTTTGACCGGGTCAACAATTTCTTAAGGAGCTCTCTCACTCTATTCTTTTAATTTATTATGCTTCCTAATTTTAGAGCTCTCCCATTTGATTAAGGCATTCAAATTTGAATTAGGTTCACATTTTGGCCGGCCAACGATTTTTTTCAATCAATCGGCAACAACCAACCTATAAAAACCATATCAATCTCACGCACCCCCTCGCCACCTAGAAAAAAAAGCGCAAACATGTGATATTGTAGCCACCGACGTTGATTTTTTTTCCACGTAAGTATGGGTTGATTAGCAGATAACCAATAATCACACTGCCAAAGACCCACCATAACACCACATTATAAATATAAATAAAACACACTAAATCATCTCACCAACTGGCCAAACCAAATTCTCCATCGGTTCCAAAATACAAGGTGTATTAGTTTTTGAAAAGATTTATTTCTTTGTCTTTGGCCTAATTCATTTCATCATGAATCTAATGATACTGATTTGATATTATGGATATTGATACATTTTTTTACAAATTTGGTGAAACTTAAAGAGGTTTGACTTTTCAAAAACTATGCATCTAATATTTTGAAATAGAGGGAGTAAAAAATTATGAAAACCCGACAACACAAACGGCGCAGCAAAGCGCGCACAACCCTTCTAGTTTGGATGAATGTTCCTCATGTTCTTGATGCCTCCTACTCCCGAATGCTTGCAGTTTCACGCATTCTTCCAACCCTCTCTCATCTCTGAAAGCCACTAGCAAAGAGGTACTCCTGTCTAAATTGTTCTAGTAGTTTACTCCGGTTTGTGTAAACATTGGATAGAATATATCCATGCAATCAAAAATAGATGATACCGATCGGAGCACATGGGACGCTTGATGTATCCATGTTGTTATAATTGTTGTACACCCTCAATTAAATACCATATTTTTGTTATAACTCCCAGTAAATGCACCCTTGCGTAGTAGGCTTGCCACCGTTGTTTTTTGGTACTCTCAGTTACTCAACCCTTATTGCTACTCAACGTCTACTATACTCCTGCAACCCTTATATGCATCTAGTCCATTAAAATCTTGTCATACATCAGAATCCATGTTCACATAAGAAAAGAAACACCCAGCATATATTGCTACCATTACTATTAAGGCTCTGTTAGGAACATAGGGATGCAAACAAAGGAATATAAGAAAAGCATAGGAATAGATTGAAGTGTAAAGTGGAAATACATGCTTCCAAAACATAGGAATAGAAAAACCAGCATAGAAATAAGGTGAAGTGTAAAGTTGAAATACAGGCTTCCAAAACGTAGGAATAAAAAAACAGCATAGGAATAGGGTGAAGTGTGATGTGGAAATACAGGCTTCCAAAACATAAGAATAAAAAAACAGCATAGGAATAGGGTGAAGTTTAAAGTGGAAATACAGGCTTCCAAAACATAGGAGTAGGTTTTTCCTGTGATCTGGATGTTTTGCTTCCCTTTCCAAAGGAAATGGTATCAATCCTTTCCATTGTCCACAATGTATCCACGGTAAAGTTCCTTAGGAAAGCATACATATAAAATTAATGTAGAAATTTCTTGAACCAATAGGGCCTAAATTAATAGTCCAGTATATAATATTTACTAATCTCGATTGGAGAAACACATGTTGATTTTCTTCCCATACTCCCCAAAATTGTTATTGTGTCAACATTGCATAGCCTCAAGTTAAGTACCGCAACAACTGTTTTAAGCTTACCGTGTAATTACATCATGAGTTGAGTAAAGAAACAACCAGGAAAGTTAATTTTGTATGTGTGTGGCTATCATTACATCACGTTCGAGTGGAGTTCTTGGTACTCGTAGATTGAAACAACTAGTCGGCCGGAGAAGGATCAATCAGGCCAGTTCGAGTGCAGTTTTGTGCAGGATTTTCTCGGCAGCAAATCGAGGTAGCTCTTGCAGAAACTCCTCTGGCTGCAAAGTACACGGCAGGAGGGTTGTGGCCACATCCGGCTCAGCTACACCTTCTAGATCAACTTGAGTGTACTTTATATAGCACCTGATTGTCTAACCATTGTTTTAAATAACGGGCTATGCCTCTTAACGTCTGCACACTCTAAACGCTATAGCGCACTATTTAAAACTTTACTCATGTGTTAGGACTAAAGTCTCTGAGCAAGGAACCTCTCTAAATGTTATAGCACAGCTACAGCGCGCTATTTAAAGCAGTGGTCGTAACTAGTAGTGTCATGTACCTTTCGGTTGTTGTCAGCGGCAATGTGCTCTAAATACAGGTTTTCAGTGGCGGCTGTTTGCTCAAGATCACGCTTGTGGTCTTGTCTACATTGGACCCTGCAACCTACACACATTTGGGTGACTGTTCGACTTGTCCCTGATGCCTCCTGTTAGAGTTATAATATTCCCTTTTAAAGAAGTTTAATTATGAATCTGCAAACTGGATGCGTGAGATTCAATACAAAATAGGAACAAATTAATCGGTTAGATACAATATACAAACCAGCACAACAAAAGACGGGAAGCTAGACACAAGCTGGGATGAAGGAGCAAGGCACAATCAGTGCGAAAACATAAGGTGTGAGTCCGGAACAACATTTTACTACCTTATTGGACGCGGATTTTTAGGACATGCGGCCACGCGATGCCGAAATCCAGTGTGATTGCTACTTAATATAGCCCCACTCGCAATACCGGACACGTTAATCACTAGCGCTCGTGAATACATGGTACTATACGTCCCGCTAGTGGGCCAGAACTCAGAAGAGTTTTATGTTCGCCTGAATACAGGCTTGTCTGCCCACGTCACAGTTCGGGCGATGGCATAACTGCTCTTGACGATGGGCAGACATCATTAAGCACGCGGACTCGCTGGTGGCGCACACTGTACTGAAGCTGTGGCCATTGGAAAAGCAGAAGCAGCAGAAACGGAGGCTTGCAGGTTAGCATCTCGACACTATATGTGATCCTGCGTCTTTTTTTTATTTGGGTATTATCGAACGCCCCGACATTCGTTCATCATATTCATACATTAGCATGTCGACTTTTTTGGGGGAGTGTTCAGGTTCGGGGTGCTCACTGCATACGGCCATGTCCATTAGCTATGCCCCGGGTCTGTTAGCTGGGTGGTGGTATTTACTCATCGTGAAGCAGCCGTACATAAGCATCGTCACCCTGCTCTCTCTCTCTCTCTCTGTTAGTACTGTAGCTCGCCAGACAAGCTGGACCCTGCAAAAGTAGAAGAACAACAGAAAAATGACTTCGGCGGGCACGGAAATGCAGAGGTTAGCATTTCAATCTCAATTCGCATATAATCATCTGTATGTCCATTAATCTCTGCTGGGTGGCTTGATGGCTGTGAGGAGGCATTTACGGTGCCTTGGCTGCCAATTAAACGAGTGACGGCCGCGCGTCAGATATTTATATCCGGTGGCTTAACGGGGCACGCATTATGGGTCACTCCCTGCTGAGTTGGTGCGTATCTGTGACGCCCCCGACTTAATCGTGCACTAATCATACACGCAAATGCGCACGATCAAGCACAGGGTCTCACGGGAAGATATCACAACACAACTCTAAACTCAAATAAAAGCATAAGTCTGTATATATTACAAACCAGGGCACGAGGGCCCGAATACATAAGTCATACACACAAATGATATCTGAGTACAGACATAGTTAGTCAAGTTTTGCCTTAAGAAGGCTAGCACAAACATCGATACAGATCGAAAGGCGAAGGCCTCCTGCCTAGGGCCTCCTAACTACTCCTGGTCGGCTGGCTCGATCCAGTAGTACGTGCCATCGGGACCCTCCTGGTAGTAAGCTCCTGCAGTGGCATCTGGCTCCTGGGCTCCATCGTCTGATGTGTCATCAAATGGGTATGGGAAAAAGAAGAGCAGAGCAACCGTGAGTACTCATCCAAAGTACTCGCAAGACTGACATCAGAAGTATACTGATTATGCATTGATATCAAAGGAATTGGGCTTTATTTTTGGACTGAACTGCAGAATGCCAGAGTATAGGGGGAAAAGCCTAGCCTATCGAAGACTAGCATCTTTAAGCAATCTTGCAGCATCAGAAGAGAGTAGAATATAGTAGCATATAATAGTAGTTGTATGGTAGCAACTCCCTGAGATCCTTTCTCGACTATCCCGCGAGAAAGTAATCCCGAGAGCAGTATTAACAGTTTAATATGAATCATCATCAGTTTGTAGTTGTCATAGATCCGGATACAACTCTGAGCGTCCTGTTACCGTGGACACGGCTATTCGAATAGATAACTTCCCTGCAGGGGTGCACTACTGTTACCCAACACGCTCGATTACCTCTGACCGGACACACTTGCTGGGTAATACCCGGCCTCGGGTGATCGACACGACGCAGTCCTACCTAGGCTCAACAGAGAGGTCAACACGCCGGTCTAAATCCTAAGTGCGAAGGGGTCTTGGGCCATCGCCCTTCGCACTCCTGCACGTTGCGTGGCTGGACGGGGAGCAGGCGCGACACTGAATACACCAGTGACATAACCAGCCCAACCCCGACGATCAGCCCGCATCTTTGAGCTGTGACGTCTGAAGAGCTTTCGACTGATACATACGACGTAGAGGGCCCCATTAAACCATTATCCCACGTGGTGGTAGTGCGTATAGGGCACGACGACCCACTCAGATCAAATACCCAGTTCTGTTAGGCGTATTTAGTAACTCGCAGAGACGAACAGAGTTTCTGTCGCTCCGACTTGGTAAAACATGACGCGCGGGTGCTCTTGGAGCCGACCCGTCTTTAATGATATTCACTCGCGGGCACCCATGGGGCCAGCCCGACTTTAACATTGGAAGCTGTCGGGACTCAGGTCCATCTCTGACTGGATGGTACCACCAGCCCTTCAGCCCCGTAACAGTAAATGAATGTAGTAAGGTAAGCATTTCCGTGATCCTCACCCAGAGTGATCACGGCCCGGTAACAAGCATGGCATATGGACAAGGCGAGGGGCCAAAGATGGAACAGCAGCATAGCTAACTAGGCATCATGGGATAACAGGTAATGTATCAGTAGCAGGCGACAAAATCAGGCTATGCATCAGAATAGGTTAAAACAGGGCAGCGACAATTTCTAGTGCAAGCAGGAGGGAGAAAGAATAGGAGATATCGATATGCGTCAAGGGGGGATTGCTTGCCTGGAAGCTCTGCAGAGAGGGGCTGGTCGTCAGTCAGCTGCTCGTCTGGGGTGTAGTTGAACTCTGCTGCGGCGGCGTCGGTCTCGGCGTCTATCGAGAGAGAAGGAGGGGGAAGAAAAAATAAATTCACGGCAAAAATGCAATCACTATGCATGACATGCCTAAATGATATGCAGATGACCTATACTGACTAACTAAATGATTTAGTTAATTTTAGGAATTTATTTGAATTTATTTAATTAAAGTTGTGCACTATTCATTTATCGAAATCGGACAAATTGTTCCATGTTCACCTAGCTAGGATTGTTGGACAAGCATTTTGATTATATATTCAGAATCTTCATATTTTTCTGATCATTTTACAGTATCACATGATGATTAAAATTAAACTTGCATGGTTAGCTGCCAAACTAAAATAAACTGACTTGCTGGCGTTTAAGTACAACATATCAAGCTACTTTATTAGTACACGACACACGAGCTTGGCTGGATGCGCGGTACATGAGCACGCACAGCTCACTAGTAGATACATGGAGGGACATGGTGCAGAAAATAAATACTCCTACTAGATATCAGATGATCTAATGGGTTTATAGTGCTAAAAATGACGACAGCGACGATCTTTTTGCAGTGAGTTGCTGTGGACGAAGAACATGGCCACGCAGTGGGGTTGAGCTTCAGTTGCTGTGCATGAAGAACATGGCCACGCAGTGGGGTTAAGCTTCAGTTGTTGTGGACGAAGAACATGGCCACGAGGTTGGCGATGCATGGGACGAGAAGGGTCTACTCCTTGCTGATTCCCACACCTAGAACCTGCATCCTCCATGTTGCACGAAAACAAATCTTTAATCGGCAAGAGAACGATAGATGGATGGAAAGGTCGATGGTGAACTTACACCCCTGCGTTGCACTCCGGGCAATGAATGAGAGGGAGAGGAGCCACCTGGTTGATGAGTTGGGCAGCCAAAACAGGTGGGGAGAAGAACACATGCTTGTGAGCTGTGGCGAGACTGGGAGAAATGGAGAAGTAGCAATGAGAAGAAGGGTTGGGCGGCAGTGACAAGCAAGCCGTTGGGGCTGGGATGTAATGGACGCGCGCCTCACTTCAATGCCTGAGCCTATGCCTTGCGGGCCATCTCCTGCAGATGGTAGTTGCAAATACGCAGGTTATACCAAATGGTTACAGCGGATGGAAAATGTAATACCGGCCATAAGTATTTGAGGTGCACAAATCACGTGGGAACATGCGGTGTGGATACCGACCGCGCGTGACTGCATGTCCACCCGCGATTTATCGCTTATTTATTGCGATAATTTACCGGTGTTGCAGTTTTCGCAAGTAATAAACATACACAAGCTAGAAGGGAGAATGGAGTAGCACAACCACTTACCTGAGCAGACTGCCAAGCCAGGAAAATGACGTGACAAGGTCTTGGGCTGCTGACTAAATACTATGAGTAAATGCACCGTGGCACAGGGATGACACGTCCTTGTTTGGTACTCAGCCCTTATTGTTGCTTAATGAACGTCTAGTCTACCCTACTCTACTCCTGCGCCCGCTATATATGCCCATCTAGTTCGTTCAAGTATTATGCACACATCAAAATGCATCTTCTCACAAACAAAATAAAAATCCACGCGGTATATAGTCAAACTCGCATGGGGAAGCGAATGGTGCTTTTCTTCCCATTGCATAGACTGAAGTTAACTACTACAAGAAAAAGGTTTTAGGCTTAGGTCTTGGTGGCAATAGAAAAACCACCACTTCCCTGTGAAGTATTCTCTTCGATTAAGACTTTGACTAATAATTACTCCAGTAACATGTGGTTTATGTGACACAAAATTGATATGACCATATCCATATCCTTACTTATGATTATGGTTTGTCTCTTGGAGTCCATGTATTAATAGAGTAATTGTAAGTCAAAAACATGCCCTAGCAAATCAAACTACACCATAAATTTAGGAGTGGATAGAGTAGTGGCCAAAGTTATAATTAGAGACCTTGTAAATGTCCAAAATGCCATCATCTCAAAAATTGGAGGCAATAATATGGTGGCCCAGTCTTGCCTTACACCATTTAATCACCTGTGTCACCTTTTCTTATTAACGGTAGCTTGTCAAGAAGAACAATGTTTTCTTTATTTCACATCTTGTAACATTGTCAAGAAGAATAACGTATTTTTTAATTTTATTTCAGTGTTTTCTCTTCACATTAAAGCCACACAAATATCACTCATAAATCCAGGAGCATCTACTTAATCATCATTGATGATATACGCCAAAACTAAACAAGTGAGGTCATTAAGTATGCAATTCCCCATGACCAGTTCTGGTAAAATAATCACCACTACAACATGTGAAATGTGGCTGATTCTTGTGGGTCATCATTCAATGGCCATAGTTACAATATAAGACTAGTTGATAGATGCATTCCAGACAAATATTTCGTCGATGATTATTCAACTCTGAAGACGGCTGCCATTGCTCGAGGAATTTTGTTTACTGCATTTATGAGGGGTACGAGATAGAGATGATGTTTGAAGCACAGGATCCATGGCCAAGTTAAAAAAAGCTGGAGGTTTTTTTCAGGCTTTCAGCCCTACAATGATCGAGTATCTATTCAATACTTGTAGTAGTGGTACTGATCTTTTTTGATTTCAGAATCGAGAACCTCCCCCGCAGTCTCACGACCATCGCATGTAAGTGTGGAGCATATAGTGAAGACTGAAGGCTGCACTGCACAATTGCGGCCACATTGGCGGTCCTGGAGAGAGCACTCAGCACAAACCCCAGGTTCCCTTCTCTGGATTTTGTTAAGCGCTAAGCTAGCCTCTTCATCCAGGTACATACTTGGCTAATTCTTTCTCCCTATATCTATAGCTCTCCTTTGTTGCCTGCTCAAGTGTGTTTTTCTTCCAAGCGCCGTATTATTTATTGAGTGACCATTATTTATCGTTTTATTGGCATCTTCCTCGAACAGAACTGTCTCGCAAGCTAAACAGTTTCTCAAACTAAACAGCTCAGAAGCTCTTATCATTTATAAATGGTTTTGACAGTTTAACTTACCATTGCTTGTGGTCATTTGCAGTGCTATTCTCCGCAGATCGCTAGAGCACCAGAATCTCTTACACCTGTAGTCTGTACATTCTAAGCCTTCATCCCCGCCATAAGTTGATTCAGAAACTTATCTGCATCTGCATGAAGAGCATCCTTGGCTGTGCACATATGGTGAACATGATCTAAAAAGGGGAGTAAACAGCTAATGTGACACTTATTTGTAAGAGCAAGTAGTACTGTATAGTACTTAGAACTTATGAAAACTAATGAGAAATTCATTCTGCCACCATATTTATTACGTCCATAGGAAGCGGAACTAGCAGGACTAGCACGGAAATAAACTTCATATTTTCCTGTCTTTAGGAAACATATGTAGCCAATAAATATGCATGACATGACAAAAAAAGGGTGATGGACAAAATTGTCGCTTACCAAATTTCAACAACGCATCACACTGTTTAAAAGATAAAGCTACATTTGCTGATCGCCGATCAAATTATCAGGCATATTATGACTCATGTGCTCACAACCTTTAGAAAAACATGCAGATGTGTCGATTCCAAGGTCAATTATTAATTGTTTGATGGATAGCAACAGGAAGAGCCACAAAGGCGAAATTTAACAGAGCAGGGGTCACCAGCAACTGTCGTAACACAGTTAGTTTAAGCACCATTCATTTGTATTAGTTATGTTGTTCATAAAGATCTGCTAGATATAGCAAAGTGTGAGAAAAAAGCAAGCATCATCCTTCCTCTCCATGCATGGCAATTCTAATGATACTAGTAAAGTGTCACTACCTCAGTATTGCATCAAAAGAACTCAGTATAATGTGGTGCTGAACTGCTAGGAGAGCAAACTCAGCAAGAAATTTGCTAATTCGTAATAGAGATTGTGATTTTCAGCCAACCAAGGATTGAGATTCGGTAATAGCGATACCAATGTTGTCGTGGTTGAGCAGCCGCAGGCCGATGCCCCCTTGCGCGTGGGGGAAGTCATCTGGACGGTGGATAGGTTCCAGACATAGTGGTTCACTTTGTAGGTAGAGTACCTAGTTGAAGTGGCTTGGGTCGAAGTGCGTGAACCTGCCAGCCTCCAGGTGGATGAGGCTGCAGGATTGGCAGGTGACAGCGATTGTGCCATGGAAGCGCTCGCCAAGGACGACGGCCACCATCGGGTGGAGTGCCGACCAGGCATGCACTGTCGTGTCGCCACCAGTCGAGGTCCAGGATGAAGAAGATGCTCTGGTGCCGTCCCAGTAGTTGGCAAGGCAAAGGTGGCAGTCACCGAAGCCCACGAAGGAGAGCGCGGCGGCCCAAGCACAGGAGAGGCTGAGCCAAGAAAAATCCTATTTTACAAACATAATGAGATTACTTGGCACATAAGTTGAATAGTAGTGCAACAAATTGCAAACTACTGCACATATTACTGACCTGGAAGAAATTCAGATGCATGTGCTCTCGAAAGCGGATTATGAATTTCCTTGAGACCTCCTGGATGCGCGGGGGGGGGGGGGGGGGGGGGATTTTATCACATATAGGATTACAAGACGAAATTTCACCATAAAATCTAAAGTCATAAAGAAAAGCAGTGATCACTCAAGAAATTGTTAGATTCAGAGACACCTACTGCTCGGTTTTACCACCTAATAGATTGCTTGGCACTGGGCAGTCTAGTGGCATTAGACAGCAGATCAAATTTATTATTGACACATAACCGTTGTAAAACAAAACGATTCATAAATGTCATGAACAAAATAACAGAAAAATGACCTTTATTGCGTTTTTCCCAAACTATAAATAAGCATTAGAAGTACCTCGCAGGTATCTGAAAATCCACTGAACTACTTTCCAATGCTCTTTTCCAGGATTAGCCATGTATCTACTAACAACACTCAGTGCATATGATAAATCAGGACGAGAACAAACCATGGCATACATAAGTGAACCAACTGCACTCGAATAGGGAACTCTAGACATGTACTCAATATCTACATCTGACTTGGGACATAAAGCTGATGATAATTTGAAGTGTGCAGCTAACGAAGTACTCACCGGCTTGGCATTATGCATATTAAAACGACGAAGAACTTTATCAATATATCCCTTCTGACTTAGATATACATTTCCAGACGGTCTATCTCTGGATATTTCCATGCCAAGTATTTTCTTTGCTGCAACCAAATCCTTCATCTCAAATTCATTACTCAATTGCTTCTTTAGTTCATTAATCTCTGACATACTCTTTGCAACAATTAACATATCATCAACATAAAGGAGCAAATAAATAACTGAACCATTGAAAGTTTTCAAATAAACACAGCTATCATAACTAGACCTTTTGAAACCTTGAGAGAGCATAAAGGTGTCAAATCTCTTGTACCACTGTCTAGGAGATTGCTTCAATCCATAAAGAGATTTCTTTAACTTACAAACAAGCTTTTCTTTTCCAGGAATAACAAAACCTTCAGGTTGTTCCATATAAATATCCTCTTCTAATTCTCCATGTAAGAATGCAGTTTTAACATCCAATTGTTCAAGCTCAAAATCATGCATGGCAACAATACTGAGTAAAGTGCGAATAGAGCTATGCTTCACAACAGGAGAAAAAACTTCATTATAGTCAATACCTGGAATCTGGCTATAACCTTTAGCAACTAACCTTGCTTTATATCTTGTCTCATCATTAGGCGAAACACCTTCTTTTCTTTTGAAAACCCACTTGCAACAAATAGGTTTCTTCTCTCTAGGTAATTTTACTAAATACCAAGTGCCATTCTTTTCAAGTGATTCCATCTCATCATGCATAGCGGTCATCCACTTATTACTATCACCAGAAATAATAGTCTCGGAATATGAAGAAGGCTCAGCATTACCTTCCATTTCCTCTGCAACAGATAAAGCAAAAAAAACCATATTGCACTCTTCAATTAACCTTTTAGTTTTCTCAATACCTTGCCTAACTCTGCCACGTGCGAGATTCCAACTGGGTGGAACAATAGGCTGATTTGGAGTGACATGTTCAACGACGGGTTCATCATGTGCATCAATATTCTCCTTACTGGATGTATCACCTGAATCAATAACATGCTTCACCTGAACAGTAGGCTGCGGGTTAGTAGGCTGCTGTTCACTCTCAACAGGAATATTAGTAGATGGAACATCATGTAACATAGCAGATTCATTAAAGATAACATTTCTGCTAATAACAACCTTCTGGGTTTCAGGATTCCACAATTTAAAACCTTTAACACCAGACTTATAACCAAGAAAGATGCACTTAACAACCCTAGGCTCCAACTTTTCATTATCAACATGAGCATAAGCAGTGCAACCAAAAACTCTCAACTGTGAATAATCAGCAGGTGAACCAGACCATACCTCAATTGGAGTTTACTTATTAAGAGCAATAGATGGTGAACGATTAATGAGATAAAAAGCAGTGGAAGCGGCCTCAGCACAAAAACGCCTATGCAAACCTGCATTGGACAACATGCAACGGGCTCTGGAAATAATGGTCCTGTTCATAGGCTCAGCAACACCGTTTTGTTGAGAAGTATAAGGAACGGTGTAATGTCTGACAATGCCTTCAGACTTGCAATAATTCTCAAATTGCTTAGAACAGAATTCCATACCATTATCAGTGCGAAGTATTTTTACCTTCTTTTCAGTTTGCCTCTCAATCATAACCTTCCACTCCTTAAAAGCTGAGAATGCTTGATATTTATGCTTCAAGAAATAAGGCCAAACTTTTCTCGAATAATCATCAATAATAGTCAGCATGTAACTAGCACCACCTAGCGACTTTCTGCGAGATGGTCCCCATAAATCAGAATGCACATAATCAAGAATACCTTCAGTTGTATGAGTCGAAGTGTTGAACTACACCCTCTTGTGCTTGCGGAAGATACAATGCTCACAAAATTTCAATTTGCCAGTTTCATATCCATCAAGAAGACCTCTCTTATTTAACTCTGCCAAACCAAGTTCACTCATATGTCCAAGACGCATATGCCAAAGGTTAGCAGCATCACAATCAGAATTCTTTGAAATAGCTGGAGTAGCGTTACCTGAAACGGTAGAACCTCGAAGGTAATATAGACCATTGGTTGAACTTAAGTCACCTTTCATCACAATAAGAGAACCTTTGGTGACCTTCGAAACACTATCTCCACCTGAATACTTGTATCCCTTTGCATCAAGGGCACTCATAGAGATAAGATTTCTCTTCATCTTCGGAATATACCGAACATCTGTCAAAGTTCTGATTGTGCCATCAAACATCTTGATTCGAACCGAGCCTATGCCTTCAATCTTGCATGGTGAATTATCAAAACCCAAAACGGAACCAGCAGCAGTAGTAGAATCAAAAGTAGTAAACCAATCTCTACGCGGGCACATATGAAAAGTACATGCAGTGTCAAGTACCCACTCATCATTGGTCTCAGCACATCCAGCAATACCAATAAGAGCATCATCGGAACTATCATCACGAGCAACATTAGCAGAATTTTCACCTTGTTTGTTACCTTTCCTCTTTTCTTTGTTCTGCAACTTGAAACACTCTGAGATGTCATGCCCGTCTCTCTTGCAATACCTGCAATACTGTTTCTTTTCTCTGGATTGCGACCGGCCCCTGTAGACATTTTTACTTTTGCCCCTGTTTCCATTATGCGAGTTCTTTTCCTTTGTCCTGCCAAGAATAGATAATCCCTCGGCTTGGGATGAACTTGAACCATCATGAGGCACCATTAATTTCATCTTCTCCTTAGAGTTCAAAGCTTCATAAACTTCATTAAGTGTGAGAGTATCACGACTGTATAATATGGTGTCTCTAAAATTGGTATAAGAACTTGGCAGTGAACAAAGAAACATTAAAGCAGTATCTTCCTCTTCATACTCAACATCCATTGCAGCTAGATCGGATATGATCTCTTTAAATTCTGAAATATGATTCAAAACATTACCTCCCTCGGGTAACCTGTGCAGGAATAATTTTTGTTTCAAATGCATCTTGCTGGTGAGATCTTTCGTCATGCAAATCCCTTCCAGCTTTAACCATAGAACGGCGGCAATTTGCTCTCTCAAAACTTCCTGCAAAATATTATTATGCAAATGGAGTTGAATTTGTGACAAAGCCTTACGATCCCTTCTTTTCTCCTCATCAGTCCAGTCCTGAATCCTTTGCTTTCCAAAACTATCCAGTGCATCATCATAATTGGCTTGTGCCAACAACGCCCGCATATTGACTTGCCATAGGGTAAACCTTGTGTCACGATCCAGCAGCGGAAGATCGTACTTCATGAACGCCATGAGTCGATAATCTGTGCACAAAGTAGTACAAGTCGAAATAGAAAAATTCTTGATAGAATTAATTTGCGGAGCAAAGAAGTACTAGAAAAATAGCACCCGGTAGTATTGGGCAGTGGACGAAGCAATATGACGGCAACTAGTACTAGATCAGACAACTAGTACTACATCAGACAACTAGTACTAGTACTCCTGTAGCCTTCACGTGAGGTAGTACTACTTGTTGATGCGCTTGAGTGGATCAGCTTCGGCCCTTGTGTGATGATGTAGATTAGCTAATCGATCAGGCGCGCGTATGTACGAGAGGGCAGCGGCTAGCGGATCGATGTGTAGCCCACAGACGGGAATCTTCTCTGGACATGAAGCCTGTACGTGAAGGTGTGAAGCAGCAGTGGAACTCGGATGACTTGCGCAGTTGCGCGCGTACTGAACTCCTGTCGGTGTCGGTGGATCGCTCGGCGGCGGCGGCGGACGCGCACAGACGCCGCAACCCTCTCGTCGAACTCGATCTAATCTCGTATCTGAAACTTGGCTCTGTATACCACTTGTTGGATAAAACGAGAATAAATAAGACACGAGAGCACACAGATTTTTACGTGGAAACCTTTGCGGGAGAAAACTGTTAGGCCCATTTCTGGAATAATACACAGAAGAGCCTCAAGTCATATCAGCCCCAAAAACAACTGGCAGACTTCCTTGATATAGATAACCAGTACAAATATAATATTACACACGGTTGAGCCAGAGCGCTCAACAATTATTATAAACTTGCCAATATACTACGGTGGTGGAATAAAACAGTGGTGTGGTGGTGGTACAACACTGGTACAATAAAATAAAGTCAAGCGTCAGTGTGAGACTTGGCTATTTTATTGGTATAGTGGAAACACAGCGGATGATACATGTGGTAGACTCCAAGATCACAGGTTGACTGAGTGGGACACTTCTAAGCGTCGGGCTCGCTAGCAGTGGCGGAGCTTGGGCCCATTTCTTGGGGGGGCAATGGGCTGGGGGGGCAGGATAATAGGCTATGGGCTGATTTTCTACTAAAAAATGGGCCAAATACTAAGGGGTATTTGCAGTTTTTCTCATGGGCTTGGGGGGGCGGTGGCCCAGGTTGGCCCAGCCGAAGCTCCGCCACTGCTCGCTAGCGCAATCTTCTTCCACAAGCTCGTCCTCCTCCATGTCTGGCCACATTAAAAGCCAGGGACAAGCCTGTGAGTACGTTGGAATGTACTCGCAAACATTATGAACAAAAGATATACCGAAAGCATATGCTCATGCTGGGTTAAATGATATGCATATGTTGGCTGAAAGTAAAATATGGCATGATAAATACTAGCATGTGCAGAAGTATGAGTAAATAAAATATTAGTGACAAACAAAGAAAGTTAATGGAAAATCGGGCGAGACAGGACCGCCCGAGAATCCAAAAGAAAATAAATAACGTGAAGAATCGGGCGAGACAGGACCGTCCGAGAATCCAAGAGAAATGCCAAACGGGTGTCCAAAACAGAATCAGGCGAGATAGGACCGCCCGAGAACTCAAGCGACGCCACGAGAGGTCTTGAAAAGAAATGCCAGTCGGGTGTCTAAAAGTGACGGCACGGTCGGTCTTGAAAAGAAATACCAAACGGGTGTCTAAAAGAGAATCGGGCGAGACAGGACCGCCCGAGAACTCAAGCGACGCCACGAGAGGTCTTGAAAATAAAATCGAGTGTCCGAGGTAGTCTAGCCAGCCCCTGAGACACTCAGGAAATAAAATAAGAGAAACGGGTTAGTCCATAATAATATGCATAATAGTACTTATAACAATAGCATTTATGATAACAAAAATTATACATGATGACATTAGGGTGACAATAATTTTCCTGCAAATTAATTTATGCTCAATTTATTTATTTCCTCCGAAGACCGACACCGGGACCGACACTTGACCCTGCCCAGCTAACGTCCTTGACCGTGGACACGACTATTCGAATAGATATAACTCTGCAGAGGGTGTACTCTTTACCCACGTGTATGAGATTTCTTCAGCCAGCACCGTGATACTGGCTAATTCCCATTACGGTCTTTGGGTTGAAAACACACCTGACCAGCACACACCAGATTAACTTTCCGGATGCCAGGAATCACCCAAAGCATCGTCCAAGAAAAACTCTAAGTCAGGGAGACTACAATCTCGAATAGCATGGGATCACAATATTTATATCGGCGCGCAAACAGGGGTGCTACCCCCTCGGTCCCAGACCGGATACACCCATGCCCCCTGACGTGATGACGGGCATTAGTCCATGGCCGTGGAAACCGTCATCATGGCCCTCTATGTGGTGTGTACACAGACAGGGGTTAGCAACTTACTAAACCGTACTTCCCTCGCGGGAAGACCCGTGATAGCACGGTGTTTAGCTAGGTGTGACGGAACAAGACTCGATCTAGGTCAACTCAGAAGGTGTTGTTATTATGACCGGTGTACTCCACATATGTCACCGTGACACCACCGTGTCAAAACGTGACCCGTGCCCACCGGCACGTCCAAGGCAGGAGTACACTCCTTGTTCTCACCATATCCACACGTTAGCAAGATACCATGATGCATGCAAGAAATCCACAAAGTGACATGGCCATGCATGCATACACTATTACTACATATGCGGTGCAATATCAAACCAATGCAACCATGCACGCAATTCACCATATCCCAAGTTTAAAAATGCATGCCTTGATCAAAGTAGTCAGCAAGAGATCCCTCGAAATTCCCAGCAAAGTTTCCCTCTTCCTTATCTGGAAAAATCAAATTCAAAATTTTGCAACAGTACCAAAAGTAGTCTCAAAATATTTTTAAATAAATACTAAAAAAAACTAGAGTGAAAAATAAGAATTTCAAAAAAAGAATCAACTCAATCAGAGTTGTGGTTTAAAAGTTATTAAACTTTTAAGACCAGGGGCTTTTCTGCAAAAATCCAGTCCCTGTTCGTTTAAAAAGAAAACGCTTCGGGCAGAAGTACGCTTTCCAGCGTACAAGACGTAAATAGAGGAATACGTCTTCGGTTTAAAATCAGAAAAAAATAAAACACTGACGGGTGGGGTCCACCCGGCAGGTTTGAATTTAAACGCGCTCGTGCGCGTGGACAGAAGGGAGGCGGCGATCACCGGCGACGATCGCTGGGGTTCCAGTGGGTGGCGATGATCGAAACGTGATCAGTGAGTCCGTCCGCGTCGGTGGGTGGCGGTGGTGGTCGCCGGCGATCACCAGAACGACGGCGAGGTCGATGCCGGCGGACGGTGGTTCGGGTGGGGTTGGATCTCGCCGGAGAGATGGGGAAGCACCGAATTGAAGAGGGGAATCGATGAGAGGGAGCAAGAGAGGACGACTGGTGGATTTTGGAGGGTGGAGATGGCCTAACGGCGACGGGAGCTTCTAGGGTGCCGCGGCGGATCTGGTGGTCGGAGAGCAGGAAGACGACCTCCTCGAGGTCGGGGGAGTGTGTGGGAGCTCGATTGAGATGGTGTGGAAGTGATGTGTGAAGCGAACGGAGCTCGGGGAGCTCTATTTATAGGCAATCCGAGGAGGGGTGAGGTGTGCGGACGACGCCGGAGTTAATCCGGCCGGTGAGGTGGTTAGGGGGCGGTGGTCATGGGCGGCGTGGAGTTTATGAGGACGGTGGAGTGCTCTGGAAGCTCCATCCTGGACGAGCGCGAGTTCTTCGGCCTTATCCACGGCGAGGTCTCCGTGCGGGTGTGGCGGCGTTGACCGACTCCGGCGACTGCCAGGCGGGGGCAGGGCGGTGTGGACGGTGTGCGAGGATGCAGAGGGAGGCGCCGCGTGGAGAGAGAGTAGGTGAGGGACAGCAGCAGCAACAGTGAAGATGGCGGGCGGCGTGGTGATCCGCTCGGGTGCCGCGGCCGAGGACGGTGGACGGTGCACCGGTCACCTCCTGTGTTGTCGGTGGGGAGGCACTGACGAAGTGGGTCCCCGGTGATCCATTTAAGGCGAGAGGAGGCATGGAGGAGAAGGAGAGGTGGTGGAGTGTGGTGCACGGCGTCGATCGCCACTGCCTCTAAAGAAAATTTAGTTAACTGAATATCTGTCAGCGATGAACAGTGCGCATACCAAGTGTATTTTGAAATGCCAGAGAGGTCTAGGCATTTTAGGAATTTGTGGGGATTTTTGTGGTGGGGTGTTGATGCATATCAGAGAGTTTGGCAAGGTTTCAGAATTTTTGGAGCTATTTAGATTGGGTTTTGGTCATGGAATTTGAATCTGGTCCAAATTTGCACTGGATAAAATTTGAAAATTTTGAACTGTGGAACCCAAAGTTTTTGGTGAAATGGGATGTGGGTACTGCCTAGTTGTTGGGGTAATTTTTGTGGGTGCAGAAGAATCATAGAAAATGTGGTTCCTTTGTAAACCAAAGAAACTAGGATAAATATAAATTCCAACTTTGGAATTTATTTACAATAAGAGAAATATTTTTGTGGAGAGGAAAAGTCTTGGACACTGTCATAGAATGTGAGAATGACTTGAGGGATAATTTAGAGGTGGTAGAAAAATTGTTGGGAGAATTTAGGAGGGCTTGCAAGAGGTGAAAAGGCCATTTCCTTGGAATAATTTAATTATTCCAAAAACTTTTTTGAAAGAAAAATATTTTTTTACCCTTTAAAAAATAATTACCCAATTAATAAACTATCCAAATCAGAACCATTTAATTTTTTTTTAAATCCAAATAAAAATTAAAAATAATTTTCAGGACAGAAGAAGCAGAAGAAGAAAAAGGCCATAATAATTCAAAGTATTTTATTTTAAAGAAAAGATTTTGAAAATCCCAAGGAAAATATTTTTGGGGTGTTACAACAACCACGGACGCACGAAGGCGCAATCACTATGATGGAGGAGTATTACAAGCACGAGACGACAGACCGTCTTTAGGTGCGACTACATGGGGTATATATGAGGGCAATACATAAGAGTCCTTGGAGAACAAGTAAACGAGTTGTACTCGTACGCGTCGGTACCAATGCAAAGGCCCACACCGTTTGTACTACGTCTAGTCCAATACGGTACTAGACTTTGGATCATAATTTAACAGAGTATATGACCATCTTGGAGTATAAGACAAGGTAGAACAAATCCTAATCTATCCTATGTTTCCTAAATAATCATGATACTCAACACCTTGAACTGGGCTCCCCACGCCCCACTGAATTGGACATGCCAGGCGCTGGACACTTTTTGTATTAAGAAAATGCATCATGTCCGAAATCAAGCGCGCGGCCCAGGGTCGCGCACGCATTAGCCACTATCCCATTATGGAATTCTTTGATCGTCGTGTGTACCTGTTATGCAAGTCCAGTTAGTCAGAATGGAAGTATGCCTTAAGTAAGATACAATGTGTCAATTGTAACGCAATGTGTCTACAAGAACGTATTTAGTCACTGATAAGGCACAGTTTACATCAATTCAGACCACATCTTATGTCCAGACTCAATAGCCACCATCGTACATCATGGTTACACTTGGGCTTGGGAGTCCTCTTGAACTTGAATATTTTGCACTTTTGTCCATGAGCAACCTGTTGTATATTTCGTGCCCCCTCTCCGGAGGGCCCGTGTCGTCTAACCCTATCTATTGTTCGGAATGGGACACCCCTTGTGTGTTTTACTCCTTGATTGTGTTTGAGTAGGTCATAGGATCATGAAAAACCTAAAGAGGGGCATATTCCTAGCATGAGCTGGGCCGGGAGCACCAGAAGAGGGTAGGTTCACACCAAAGCCCTTGATCTTCCTGCGGGATGTTCCGTTGGTGAAGGAGCTGCCACTTCAAAATTGTGTATTGACCTTTTCCTCATCTGATCACCCTTTTATAAACATTGTAGGACCCCATGCAAATTTGGCCTGGCACCAGTGAGGGAGGGGTGATGACGGTGGGGCACCTTCGGCTCGCTCCAGTGATTGTAGTCGTCGCTAGGTGGTCTACGGACATAGATGTAATTTTTGTTATTTCCGTGTTCTTTGTACTGCCATGATATGATGAATAGATTGGAAGTTTTCTTGCAAAAAAAAGTCATGTGGTGTGCCACCCTAATAGATATATATGTACATTAATTTGGACAGCTACTACCATGTGCTGCCGGTTCAGTAATTGAAGCTAGTGACATACTAGTATATAGAACCAGCTGCTAGCTACCTTTGGAGACATAGTTGACTGTGTATCTTGTCTCGCTCAAATAGTGGACTTCTATTCCTCAGTAAGTGCACAAAAAATCCATGATGTACATCAATTGACACTATAGCTTATGTGTAGACTCGATATCCACTGCTCCGCATGAAACACGCTAACTTGGGCTTGGAAGGCTTCATGAATTTGAACATTCCATCCTCGCGTTGAAGAACAACTGAATTTGATTGGACAGGAACGGCAAGTTTCCTTGCTGCAAACCAATACTATGGAGACTAGGCACAGGCACTTCGAAGACATTAGCTAGCCACCCTCAAGTATCGTCATTCCACTGTATATGCAGAAGCAGAAAACATAATTAAACTAGAGGGTGCGTGGACAGGCAGTTTAGATGACCAATTAACTACCTTAGTCACCATTCCAATTTTCGTGCTGCTTAATTTCCATGAGAAAATAGTAGCTTTCCTTTGAAACGAGCTGTATAACAGGGTGAAATAGAATTGTCCACTAATAAAGGGTGGATGAAGATGATGCTTGTCATACAAATAACACAACGTGGAATGGAATTACGTCTTTTATTTCACATTTTTGCTTAACAAAAACTGAACCACGAATCATCCAAAACCGTGAACCAACCTGTGGTTGGATGGTTAGGAGGACAGTGGTATCCCCATCCCACCAGGGTTCAAGTCCTAGACTTGACATTGGTGCTTGCATTATTCTTGGATTTATTCCAGACTTCAAGCGATGTTTGTTCGCTAAGAGGAGACGTTCCCGTCGATTGCGAGGCGCATGTGGTGACTTCATAAAATCTCAAAATGTTATGCCGGTTCAGCCTTTCGGAGGTACTCATTGGGGCAGGGTGTGCGTGTGTGCGTTCATAGGGGTGAGTGTATGCTCGTGTATGTGAACGACTTCAATTGTACCGTGTTCAAATAAAATGAATCATCCAAAACCATAGTTACATGGGTACTTACCAAAATAGCAAACAAATCTTCATCTCAAAACTTTTGGCCAACGACCAATTAAACAACAAAAAAACACTAAAATTGCGGTTAGGGTTCTTAAAATCCACCAGTTTCCAAAATTTCTCTAAAACCTACCAGAATTTTGCCTTTAAAAAAATAAGAAAACTGATGACTCATTTGGTAAAATTTGAACCTGATTATGACAATTGTTGCCCAGTCGCCAGGGACACGTGGCAACACTAGTACAAAACAGGGCTTTGGTCCAGGCCAGATAAGAGCATCAATCCCGGTTCTGTTACGAACCGGGACCAATGGGTGCATCAGTCCCGGTTCGTGAGGCCAGGGCGCCGGCCGGGCCACGGCAGGCACCAGTCCCGGTTCGTCTGACCCCTTTGGTCCCGGTTCCAGACACGAACCGGGACTAAAGGGCCTCGCTCCTGGCGCAGCCCCTTTAGTCCCGGTTGGTGGCTGGAACCGGGACTAAATGTGTGTCTTCTGTCTCGGTTCTAGCCACGAACCGAGACTAAAGAGATGCCTATATATATGCTCTCCCCTGCCCGCTCACTCCTCTGTTTTTTGGCCGGCCGGTGTGGGAGGTGTGTGCTGCTCTGCTCTCACCTCCTATGCACATGAGGTGTTCGATGAAATGCCCGAGTCACACTTAAGCTTTCTCCTCTCCAAGCTCGACCTCCAAGCTCCATTTTCCCCAAGATTTGTCTAGGTTTGGCGGTGCACCAACTACACAAGTGTTCTAAAAGGTAAGCAACTTCATCGTTTCATCTCTCACTGCTAGTTTAGCTCATTTCAAATGCTGTATAAGTAGAGTGGTTTGTGGGTTTTAGTGGAGGAGTGTATGTGGGAGTTCTTTTGATTCAGATGCACAATTAGAGCTGAAATTAACTTCTTAGAGTCTGCACATGTGTAGGGTGCCGTCCCCGTCCCCGTCCTCACCGCCGTCGATCGCCCGCGCCGATCTCGTCGCCGGCACCACCGTGGTGAGCCTCTTGTTCTTATCTTCTTTTTAAAAGAAAAAAAAATCTTACTTGTATGATTTAGATAGATACTTGTATAATTTTCTTACTTTTATTATTGTTTGTTATTATATAGTGCCATGACTTTGGTATCCGCCCCCGTCGGCCCTCGTCCTGTCTATGATTCGGATGTGGTATATTATCTTTTATTATGATTTGTTTCATTTAGTGTTTATGACAATTATGCCGACCAACGTGACATAGATGTTTTTATCTAGGAGGTATGTGAACCGGAAATTCCAACCGACCCTCTTGTCGAGAGGTTAAATTTAGTTGAAAAAGAAAACAATTACTTGAAGAAAAAATTGAAAAGAATTGAGGAGGAGAAGATGGAATTGGAGTTGCATGTTGCCGATGTCGTCGATGATCACAAGATCAAGATGGATGCAATGCGCTTGAAGATTAGAAAGATTAAAAAATATGCCATTCATAATGAGGCTTGGTATCATTATGCTGTTGGATCAATTGTTACCTTAGTTGCGATTATGATCGCATTTGTTGTTGCATTTAAATGTTTTTCATAGTTTCAATGTATCTTTTAATTAGATGCTCCAGGATGAAAGGTTCACGATCGAAGAAGTCGGTCGAGATGGCCAACCGATTGCTCCTAAGCGGAGCAGGGACACATTTATACATCAGTGCGGAGTGGTTGTTAGGGACATCGTCCCGATCAACATCCAAGAATGGAATAAGAAGAAGGACCCTGAAGTTTCTTATGTCCAGGATAGACAGAAAGATGATCTTTGGACCTCGCTGATGACAAATTTCAGCCTACCACCAGAGGCGGATCCGAATAAGGTCAAGGCGTTTGCTCTTAAGAAGATGGCAGAACTATTCAAGAACTGGAAGAAAGGTTTGAACAAAAAGTTTGTCGAGAAAGACAAGACTCCAGAATTCACCGGTCCATATGAGAAGATAAAAGATCACTGGCCCGCATTTGTGGCCTACAAGAAATCGGACAAGGGCAAGCAAAGGTCAGCGGCAAATAAGCTAAATGCTGCAAAGACGAAGTATCACCATGTTACGGGGTCAGGTGGCTACAACAAAGCCCGGCCTACGTGGGACAAAGCTGAGCAAGACCTGCTTGCTAAAGGGGTCCAACCAGCGACATTGCACTGGCCAGATCGGTCAAGGACTTGGATCTTTGGGGTTGGGGGAACTTTGGACCCAGACACAGGGGAGTGTGTTTGGACGAAAGCTCAACTTGCAATACCCGTCAAGAAGCTTGCGGAAGCAATCCAGGCAGCGCAGGAAGGGAGGTTACATCCCGACAGAGAGAATGACGAGCTGACACAGGCCCTTGGGAATCCTGAACACCCTGGATGAACACGAGGCACATCAAGCTCCGTTCCATGGGTGCATGGGTTTCCCGACAGCGGTGGTTATAGAAGCCGAGAGAGAAAGAAGAAAGCGGAAGCAAGCGAAATGCAGAAGATCAATGCAAGATTAGCGAAACTAGAGGAACTTGAGAGCCAGCGAGCTACCAGCCAACCATCTCAGCGGCACGAAGATCCTTCCTTTGACACTGCCCCAGAAGCTACCCCACCATCTCAGCGGAGAAGCAGCGTGGCTTCCACGGAGCTCCTTCAGCCTGATATCACGGCTCCTCGCTACCCCGTGGATAGTATCACGGAGGCTGAACATTGTGTGCTAATGGCAAAATGCCAGAACCTGACCTTGAAGGCGGCGGTCGGCTCTGTTTTACCTCCTCGAGCTGAGGGAACTTTCCATTGCCGTTCGATTCCACATGGCTATGCTATTGTCACGGTGGATGAAATAATGGAGGGATTTGAGGGGCTGGAGCTTGACTACCCTACAGGTGAAGGGGATAATCTTCTGGAAAATGCCTTAAGGAGTACCTGCCTATGGAGAAAGGAAAACATCAAGCTTCCAAACTGGACGTCGCCTTAGCAGACTCAGCCGGAGGAGGCCCCTCAGCAGACTCCGCTGCCTCATTCGTCTCCGGCGCGTCAGCTGTCTGCGCCGCCTCAGCTATCTCCGTCGCGTCAGCCGACTCCGGCGGAGGAGGCCCTCAGCAGAATCCTCCTTCGCCTCCTCCGCGGCGTCAGGGGACTCCGCCTCCTGCGCCGCGTCAGCGGACTCCGCCTCCTCCGCCGCGTCAGCGAACTCCGCCTCGTCAACAACGGCAGAAGAGAGCTGCCGCCGCTCGGGCGGCTAGCAGTACAATAGGTGGTGGGAAGAAATTCAAATTTGGTCCAAGCCTCAAGCCTCTTGCCAAGTTACCATATGAGCTGACTGACAAGGAAACCGATGAGGTCGTGGCTGCCGATTTGAAACGCCAATTTGCACGGAAAGTTCCACCTCCAAAGGAAAAAATAGATCCGGTAAAGGCGAATCGCACTCTGGATGCCCTTACGTGACCTCCGCCTCCGCTGCTATCAAACTATGACCGCATTATTGCAAAGACACATGACAAAGCTATGAGTCGGTCGAGAAGTAGCAGTACTGGTGCAAGAAGTGGGAAAACAATTCTCCAGCTCGGCGAACAGGTAAAGCAATCGTGCCCCCCGCTCAAGGTGTTTACTGATACCCCGGGGGTAGTGGCTGTTGCTCCTGGTTTCAATCTTGGTGATTACCTAGGCGATGATGTACATTTTGAAATCGCTATGCCGGTAGACACCTTTAAATACCAACACGGGAAGCGTCTCGTCAGAAGTGATGATCTGGAACGAGATCTACCAACGATGATGCGAACATTACATAAATGGTACTTGGAAACATGCAAGGATGGGACGGGCAGTATCTTGGTGGGAATTAAGGATGAGCACGACTTCGTTGGAGTCGACTCGATCTTCGTTGAATTTGACG
Organism: Elymus sibiricus; assembly: GCA_039707655.1. Lineage (NCBI taxonomy): Eukaryota > Viridiplantae > Streptophyta > Magnoliopsida > Poales > Poaceae > Elymus > Elymus sibiricus. The sequence goes on from CM077674.1 coordinate 35,366,094, forward strand.
AACTCTTTCAGTTATACAATCAAGCCGCCCTCGGCAAAAGTCTCGTGGCTTGTTATTGTCTGTAAGTATTATTTCTGTAATTAAGTCTCTAGCTCAGCTCATTCATTGCATGTATATAATTATCCTCACTATATTATGCAGATTGAAGATCGTCGAATTTAAAAGAGGACAAATCTATGACATTGGGTTCATTAACCCAAATATCGTAAATGAATGGTCGGTACAGAAGATCCCCGAGGAGACTGAGAAAATCTTGCTAATGGCGTTCCTTCGACACCAAAACAAAAGGGAAATACTCTTTCCTTACAACTTCAAGTGAGTGTTACTGTCTTCTGCATTTCTGTTTCGCTGACTCGAGGTTAAGTGTAATTGATGAGTTATGCGCGCGCAGGTTCCACTTTATTCTGCTAGCCATTCAACTTGACGAGGGAGCAGTAACTGTCTTGGACTCGAGACGTAAAGAGGCTACGGAGTATGCGGACATGATTGAAATGCTCCAGAAGTAAGTTCAATCATTATCGCACTATATCGGCAACTTTCGTTCATTTCCTAATATCAAGTAATCATTTTCTTTGCCGGGCAGGGTTTGGAAAAAGTTCGTCATGCGGGTTATGGGTGAATGGAGACCGGAGCTGCGATTTAAACAACCCGGAGTAAGTAGTACTAGCTAGTTCTGCGCATCTCTCATTGATTCTAGTTTCAATACCATTATCATGGTTGATTATCATTTTGATTGAACTCTAATCTCGTAAAGTGCATGTGGCAGGTACCCGGAAATGAGTTATGTGGATACTACGTTTGCGAGTTCATTCACCAAAAGACCACCGAGAGGGGCTTCACTAAACAACAATTTGAAGTACGTAAACAATATTCATAATTTTATTTTATCACCATCAATTGTGTTGATTTCATTCATATATATATATATATATATATATATATATATATATATATATATATATATATATATATATATATATATATATATATATATATATATATATATATATATTGACCCCCCTTCTTTAAATTAGACCTGGCAGAAGTGGGACGTACTCCTACCAGCTGATCGCCTACGCGCAATTCAAGAGGAGTTGGCGGGATTCTTTGTTGACCACGTCATTCCTAAAGACGGAAAATGCCATCGGGAATTGCAAACCTGTTGAATAGATATATGCATCAACGTGTACTATCTGTAGTAGCGTCGAATAGATATACGAAAACTTGTTGTTCGACCAACAAGCACGGAGAAAGAGAGGCCACTTCTCTCTCTATATTGATCATGCATGACGATGTTGTGTAATTAATGGTTCCTTCATTCCTTACTAGCTAGCGTCGAGTTCTCTCTATATGTAGTAGCTAGCGTCGACCAAGCACGGAGAAAGAGAGGTCACTTCTCTCTATTAGCTAGCTAACACAATATGAAACCCCTAAACCCTCCAAAACCCCAAAACCCCCCCTTTCAAAAAAAAAAAACCCCAGCGCCTGCGAGCTGCTGATGCGTGGCTGCCTTTTGGTCCCGGTTGGTGTTACCAACCGGGACTAAAGGTCCTCCTGCCAGAGTGCTGCGCAGCGGCCACGTGGAGCTCCTTTAGTCCCGGTTGGTGTTACCAACCGGGACTAAAGGTCCTCCTGCCTGGGCGCTCCACAGCGGCCACGTGGAGCACCTTTGGTCCCGGTTCGTAGGCCAACCGGGACTAAAGGTTTTGGGCATTAGTCCCGATCGTTTTGTCCTGGTTCCAGAACCGGGACTAAAGGCCCTCTGGAACCGGGACAAATGCCCTGTTTTCTACTAGTGCAAAGGCGGGACAAATTTCTATTCTATTTTATAGGGAAGGTTGCTATGGAGTTGAGTGGAGGATGATGTTCGGCCTGAATCAATGCAGAGGTGCCTTATCAAGCTTTGGGATTTGTACGATGAGGGGAAGTATGGTAGGTTGTAGGATAATCAAGGTCATGAAGAGAGGATGGTTAAGAAACAAAATGAGAAATTGGACCTTAGGTACAATAAGCTTGTGGATGATGTGAGCAAGTTATTAGATTGGCAAGAGAAACATGTGCATCAGATGAACTACCAGAAGATAGTAAAGGAGGATAGTGAGCTGAAGAATAAGAAGGAAGAGCAAGAGAGCCAAGGATGGACATTGCCAATGAGGTGAAGAAGCTAAAAATTGACTATAAGGAGTTGAAGAGCATTCAAGTCTGTCAAGCAACTTTCATTAGGAATCTGAAGAAGGAAATGGATGAGATCAAGGAGGAGAAGCAGAAGTTCGAATATATGATAGCTGACCGGGTGGAAGCTGGGTGAGAGAACAAGGTAAAGCTTCTGAAGATCAAGAGAATTTGTGCTCAATGAAATTGATGAATCGTGTAGTTTGCTATGTTATGTAATATTTGGCCTGAGAACTATATAATTTTCAGACTTTTATTTAATTATATTCAAATCATTTATTTGGCAAACCTGGTTATGTATGTTGAAATGAACTAAGTTGTTGGACTGTTGTATGCAGTTTCATATTGTGAACTATGATCATGTAGCTGGTCTGCTTTATGGAGTTTCAGTAGTTGGCCCACCTTATGCTGGTGATATCGCTTCTACTTATATTTTGGTGATTTTTCATGTGGATCCTGATGGTGATGATCATGTAGTATTTGCAAACTTGGTGCTGAAGACCAAGGGCATTGTTGGTTATGGGTGATGAACACTTTTTTCTATAACCCTATCCAAAAGGGAGTTTTGGGAGAGAGAGAGAGAGAGAGAGAGAGAGAGAGAAAGAGAGAGGGAGAGAGAGTCGCAGGTGCTACCATAGACTCTCTCTCAGGCGTTGCCATAGGGCGGCTCGACTCCATCTACTCCATTCATATCGTCGCCTCCTTTCTAATTACCACCACCTAAGAGCAAGTACAATAAGGTGATGTAAACAGGCTATTCATATTTAAATATAATTTTTCTGCCAAGTTGGAGTAGAGAGAAGAGAAGCGGGCTGTAAATTAGTAGCGAACTGCAACACGGGCTCCAAAAAACTTTATGAGAGAAGAAGGTGGGCCAAGGAGTGATAAAGTAGTAAATTTCTATAGCTAACTATTGTACAAATGGGCTATTAATTTGGCTACATAATGTGGCGTGGCAACTTAATATTGCCTGCTGTCGGCTATACTATTAACCATGTTTTAAACGTATTTAGTCCAAGTGCTTGAATTATGGGCCAACTACCCCACGTTGCATTTATGAAACACGGCAGCTCTATAAATTCCAAATGTGGGGCTTTTTGGAGAAGCTAGCAGAGAGCAATGTGGAGCCTTTTCTATTGAGTGATGCATCACGCATGGCATGCATATGGAAGTGAACCTTGTGAATATAGCTAGCTTGATTATGCTCTAGCGTGGCCTTTTGATCTCCCCATGCATGCTGGAGGCTTGGAGCTACCTAGGTAGGCTTGCGAGGCAACCAGGAAATATGGCGTGCTAGGGCCACAGCCTTGGCACCTGCAGGCCCCGGTCGCCGGCAGCATCCAGCTCCTTGAAGAGCGCATCCAGTGGTGCACGTCACCAAGTAATGGTGCTGCTGAGCAGTCGTGTCAATGAGATCCGCAATCTGCTCTTTTAGGTCTGAATTGGCTTTTAGCTTGCTAAGACAAGTGGTTGAACGACCACGTCAAAGCTGCAGTAATACAAAGCTTTGTGCGTAACTAGCCTGCTAGCCTGAGATGCAGCCGACAGATGGATTAATTTCTCATGGCATCAATCAACCAGTGATCTTTCTATGTCGTTTATTTCTTTGGGGGGGGGGGGGGGGGGGGGGTCATTTAATAAGCATACTATCGCCCTGTTCGGAGTCCCTCCACTCCGCTCCCGGAGCTGCAGTTAAAAAACACGGAGCTGAGTTTCGGATGCTCCGCAGCTCCTCGTATTTTTAGGAGCTGGTGGGTTGCCGAACAGACCCTATATATGCCTGTTTATACACGACAAGGAACACTGACACAACACAACTTGCTGATGGTTCCGACCAACTATGATTTCCGTATCGGCATCACAGACGCTACCTCGAATTTGGTGAGGACCCATATGATTGTTGTTTGATGCTGCAAGAGGACGGGGTCACGGGGATCTAGTCTTTAGAGCGAAAACGTTGAGGATTTTGAACACTTCGATTGGACTACTAGCTTGTTGTGTACCATGTGAACATGTGTTCATATCAGTCTTCTCTTTAATTTCATTTCCACCAAATAACTCTGGATCAATCTTCCTTCTTTCCACTTATGTTTCCCTTTTTAGGCAATGACTGCCCTCACAGTCGTGAGGCCTCTGCTCATACAATCCAAAGCACTCATGTGTATCTCGTCGAGCCACGGCACTTGAGCTCCTCTATTTGACTCTCCAACGTAGCACATCATGCTCGTCGATACGAATGTGATTCATTACGTTTTCCCGGTGATGAGCTGCCAGCTCATGATCAACGTACCAGATAGAGAGATTGAAAACTTGTTGTGGTGGAAATAGCATGTTCATTAAACTTATTTTCTTTGCTGAATTAGCACACTGGACCGCGCCCATGCATAAATAACATCTTCATTTGTCAATTTTGTCATTCTTATAAGAAGTACGAGTATGCACAATGAAATTTATAGCTAAAAACCTAAATGTTACTATGAATTTTGTTATTTTAGCTCTAAAACACTTTCTTTTCTTGTTGATGTTTTCATTGATTATATATCCGTGCAAACGTTCTCATTGTTATATTACTTTATTTGATCTAGAAAATTATATTCAAGATTTGACTATCTCTAAAAACTGGAGGAATTTATCTTAACCAATATACTTGTATAAATGTACCACCATTACCTGTTTAAAATGTTCAAGGTAGTCTTATTGTATTCATTCAATTTATGAATAAATCGTTAGAGTTTGTGTTTGTATTTAGATTTCTTGTGCCTTACAAACAGAGAATATTACTTGAATATTTAAGATGAGAGATGCATGTCCACCTCCACACCATTTGGTGGTATTAATGATTACAATATTGTGGTGTTAACAGGTAGCGTGCAATCTTTCTAAAATATAGTTTTACATGCTCCTAAAAGGAAAAAAAATATCTTAGAGAGATATATGACACATCTGAGCACATTTCCAGCGGTTGTTCATTGCTTCGGCGGCAGAATCAACCAACCAATGTCTTGCAGTAGCAAATTTTTGTTGCTCCCAACTACTACTATGACTGCATACTAATGACTTGATGCTCATATATATGCATATAGTTGGATCAAGTACCACAAAGGAGATACATAGACCTTCTAAGATTCAAATCGGAAGATCATACTTAGGTTTTTTAGACAATAATTGAGACTATATGGATCTAACTGATATCTCTACTACTTAAGTAGATCCATCAATCAAGTCGAGACTGTTACTACTTATGCTATGATGCAAGAGGCTTATCTTTTCCCCGATGTGCACCGTTTGATGAAATTATGGTTCTCCGGTTTGGGCTTGGGATGCATTAGGAATTGAGTGTGTTCAGGAGGGCCAGAAGTGTCTTGCACAATTGGATAAAGATGTTTATGTGCAATCGCTCTACTTGTTTGGAGGAAGTGGAGCAATTGAGTCCGATCAAGTTCAAGCGTATACGTCACTGAAGGAGCTGACGAGCCAAACTTCCAAGTCCCAAAGAAGTGCCCATGAAGAGTGCGTCATGGGTACCCAACACAGGTGCCAAAGAAACTAAAACGGAAAATACGTGACGACCCATAATGCACAAGAGCACTCAGGCGCAGATAGAAAGGAAACCCAGGTCCTTTGGCACCGATTAGGATGCCAACGCGAGCCGTCGAAAGCCCACACGTGTCCAACTCGTCGCTCCACCAGCGCTATCTGGAGCTAGGCACACAACCGACGAGCGGACAGTCGATGTTAGTTTGGCATAGAGAAACTAATGGTCCAAGTGCGCCTCTTCTATCCATAAAGAGATCCATATGTAGAACCTAGGGAACCGCATGCTCTTGGCAGCACACAAAAAATACTTGGGCACTGTTGATACATATTGGCGATCGCGTTGCACTAGAGGGAGAATCCAAGACCTTGGCTACTGGCCACAGCATCGGTGTTGAGTCTGCATAACTCCCAACAAGACCAGAAACCCATAGAGCAGTGAGCGGCCTTGAGGTCGAAGAGGAGAAAACAAAGACAACAAATACCAGACTTCCATCGATGTAGAAGATACTCGAAGGAAAACATATCGATAGAAGAAAGAGTTGATGACAAAGATCAGAAATAGGAACATGGGTGCACCAACGCCCTACTGCCCTTCCTGAAGCACCACACACCCGGTCCTGGGTATACCAGATCGAAGGCACCAAACAAAAGACTAAAGTATCGTGCGATCTCCAGTTGTCACCGTCCAAGTATGAGTTTTGTGTTACAGTAGACGATAATAATTCAGTTTTGCGGTCACTTCTTGCCTATCATTGAGTTTTGCTGTCCGATTTTTTACTATGTTCATGAGAAGCGGACTAGAAAAAAAGTTCAAGACAACACAATTCAACAAACTCTTGTCTATCAAGAGTCATATGAATCTAGCCTAGAAAAAGTGTCATATGGATCTGGTGTGAGAGCTTGGCTTTCGCCTGATGCAACCGCCAGTTTCTCTCAAACCCGGTTCGGTTGCGGGTAAGATGCGACAGGTTGGGTGTGCATGCAGCAGTTTGGGTGACAAGTCGGAAATGCAAACGATTTTTTCGGCTTCGATTTGGCCCCTAGAATTAGCCAACCAAATCTAACATGTGGTCGTAGCTAGATATAATCAATGGAAAAAGTTTAAATGGGTAAAATATGACACAGCGTGACAACTAAGGATAAAATGTGGCGAGAAGATCTGAATGATATAAAATCTGTCACAAATATACAATATGGAGCAAAAGTGGAATTCAAATTGCAAGGTAGACCCTATAAATAAAGTATTTGTACTCATACATTTCTTGCTTCTTAGGATTTCTGTTAGTCTGTTTAATGTGTTTTAGTGTGGGGCTGTAAATGCTTATGCTTTCTTAGGATTCCAAATCGAATGAAAATGCGTGATAGGAATAACCCAAAAATCTTATAGAGATGTATGCCACATCTTAGCCCATGCAAATGTTGAGCTCCGTAACATCACTAATGTAGTGGCTGCATTGTACTCCAGAATAAACCAGCCAATGTCTTGCAGTGGTAAAAGTTCATTGCTCCCAACTACTACTACCACTTATTACTAACTATTTGATGCTCATATATATGCATATAGTCGGATCAAGTCCATGCAAGAGACTCGTCTTTGCTCTGATGTGCGTAGTTTGATTACATTATGGTTCTCGGATGTTGGGAGGCACCAGGAATTGAGGGCGTGCACACGAACCAGCTCTGGCTTCCACAATTTGAATGTGAGTCATTTAATGAAGATTGCATTCTTGAGGCCACAAAGGCGGCCTGAAGAGAGCAGTCAGGACACATCCCAGCTGCCCTGCTCTGGACTTTGTCATCTACCAGCTAAGATAGCACTCCTTTATTTCTTGCTTAAAAAAAAGTTCTCCAAGTGTTGTATTAATTACAAAGTCACCATTATTTATCTCGTTAATTTATGCACAACTTGCGATGATACAATCAATTTCAGTGCCAGCTACTATCCAGATTCAAGAATCAGCAAAAACACTGACAAGAGGCTGCAGTTTAAACAATATATAGTTTCTTTCTCACTGCACAACTAGTAGTTCAGCTGTCACTCAGGATGCCAGATTTATGCAGTTAAATGATATAAATTCCTATTTCTGGATCATTCAAAATATTTTCTTTTCTTTTCGTAGTGATACTTTTTCTCGAAATCGGGCCAATCCCTTATCCATTCTTAGCATCAGCAGGAAATCCACCGCACCCCATTTGTGTTGAACGACGACTGTCTTTTGGGGATAAAACCTACTAGCACAGCTATAATACCAAATGCACCAATTTTTTTGATGCAAACTGCAAAGTGACATAGAACTGAACCACACTGGAAAAAAGGCACGTACCAGCAAGCCGGAAGCATGTACCGCAGATCACCAGAACACCAGCATCTCTTGCACCTTTAGTGTGAGCATTCATCACCATCATAACTTGATTCAGAAGCTTATCTGCACCTTCATGAAGACCATCCTTGGTGCACCTGATAACATGTCTGCCCAGTACATCAGCAGAGCACATAGGTGAGCATGATCACAGAAGGGGACTTGACATATTTGTAATAGCAAGAAGTACTGTACAGTCTGCCAGCCTGAAGGCCTGGATGTCCACTGTCTGTTTCTTGTTCTGTTCCTGCCCGCTTGGGCATGTAAATAACTTAAGTCCATAAAAGAACGGAGTAACGCCTTAAGAACGATGACATGATGTAGACAAGATAAACTCATGTATGAATAAACCCCATCTTTTTACCCTTAATAGCAATGATACATACGTGTCATGTCCCTTTCTGTCACTGGGATTGAACACCGCAAGATTGAACCCATTACAAAGCACCTCTTCCCATGGCAAGATAAATCAATCTAGTTGGCCAAATCAATAGATCGGAGAAGAAATACGAGGCTATAATAATGATGCATAAAAGAGTGCAGGAAAGACTCAAATATATTCATGGATAATCTGATCATAAACTCACAATTCATCGGATCACAACAGACACACCGCAAAAAGTGATTACATCGGATAGAACTACAAGAACATCGAGGAGAACATTGTATTGAAGATCAAAAATAGAGAAGAAGCCATCTAGCTACTAACTATGGACCCGAAGGTCTGTGGTAAACTACTCGCGCATCATCGGAAGGGCAGCAAGGTTGATGTAGAGCCCCTCCGTGATCGATTCCCCCTCCGGCGGAGTACCAGAAAAGGCCTCCAGATGGGATCTCTCGAGAACAGAAACTTGCGGCGGCGGTAAAAGTATTTCGTGGACTCCCTTAAGGGTTTCTGATTTTTCTGGAATTTATAGTGCTGGAATTAGGTCAAACGGAGCTCTGTGGGCCCCACGAGGTACCAGGGCGCGCCTGCCCCCCCAGGCGCGCCCTGGTGCCTCGTGGGCACCCCCTGGGGCTTCCGGCCTCCTCCCAAAGCTTCTAGTATTGTATATGTCCAGAAAAAAAATCTCCAAAAAGTTTCGTGGCATTTCGACTTCGTTTGGTATTGATATTCTGTAAAACAAAAACAGGGCAGAAAACATCAACTGGCACTGGGCACTAAGTTAATAGGTTAGTCCCAAAAAATGATATATAATTGCTGTAAATGTATATAAAAACATCCAAAATTGATAATATAACAGCATGGAACAATCAAAAATTATACATACGTTGGAGACGTATTAGTAATCAAGAGGGATTTACAGATGGACAACTTGCTAATGCTAAAATTTCTATGGATGATGTGTTTCATATTACCTTTGAAAAACCCTTTGATGAAAGTACATCTTTGGATAAGAAAAAGAAGGATGATAATACTTGAAACTATGCATTATGCCTAGCTAGGGGCATAAAACAATAGCGCTTGTTGGGAGGCAACCCAATGAATTAAATAAATTTTGGCTTTTTATTTCTGTTCTTGTGCGTTTACACAATTATGCTACTGTTATGATTGTGTTTTTATGTTTTAATTAGTGTTTGTGCCAAGTAATGCCTTTGGGATGATTTGGAAGATAGTATAATTGATGCTGTTTGGAAAACAGAAAGTTTTGCGTCAAATACTGGAATTTTAGTTATGTACTGGAGTGTCAAAAAAATCTGAAATTTTTACACAGTATTGGTATATGAATTTCCCACGTGTTGTCCTAATTTTTCAGAATTTTTGGAGTTACAGAATTATATATTTTAAATAGATCTTTACAGACTGTTCTGTTTTAGACATATTCTGTTTTTGTTGCATAGTTTGCTTATTTTGATGAATCTATGGATCGTATCGGGGGGTATGAGTCATGGAGAAGTTGGAGTACAGTAGCATTATGCCAATATCTTATATTTACTAATTGGATGCACCATACGAGCCTCCACGTTAATTCTTGGAAAACTCATTAAACTAACCTTCAGATCTTAATTGTAGGGTTAGGATTAAATAAAGGATTCTGGAGCTTTTTTTTATGTGTATACGCCTTTTAAAGTCCAAGAATATTACAATTAGTAGTTGGAGACGCAGCATTTATTTTCTTATCTCCACCCAAGCACCCGTCCCTTCAAACCGCAGCCAATCTATTGGCGTGTCTCTCCGGCTCCCTTCCTACGCTTCCTCCCCATGTTGCCGGTGCCAATTTCCCAGATTTCTCGCATCTCCTTGCCTTTTGCACTGCCCAAGCGTTCACCTCCCTGGTGCCATGAACGGAGGAACCCCAATCGAGCTCCGCGTGCAGAATCGAGCTCCGCGTGCAGATGTTTCCTGCCTGCAAGGTTATCCCTCAATGGCTCAATCTGCCTTCTCCCTGTACCAGCCCTAATCTTCCATCAATACAGGTGTTAGATGATTTGATTCCCCGTCCATAATCCTTTGCTCCATCCTCACCTAATATAATATTCAATCCCGCTACCACGCCGCCAGCCAGGGATGCGCCAACGAAAGCCTAGGATCCAGATCCAGAAACGTCAATGGCTTCCAGCGACCATGGTGGTGGAGTTGTGTGACGCCCACTCAGCGGCACTGATTTCTGTTATTACATGATCTATCTACTTAACAAAGATAGGAGAATCAATTTGGTTGCAAAACGCTTAGTGTTCCCTCCCTTTAGTGTAAGTATATCAGCTCATTTTGTTTGTATATGGGTTATTAATTTGTAAAACTCAAATGACGTGGCAAGTTCTCATGTTCACTTTAAGCTATAACTACGTACGTCCAATCAATGGTTTGTGTATAGGCTATAATTTCCTATATTCTGCTAGCTATTTAACTGTTTTTTTTTCTCGAACACACACGATCAGATGTTAGGAATCAAGGGCGCCAAGGTGGGGCAAAGGTGTACAAGGAAAACCATCCAAACTGAAAAGAGAAAAAACGTGCGACTTGCTATGTCTTTCTCACCACTCTTTGAAATACAATATTCTTTCACTTATCCCCCATTTTCTTTGTTAAACCACAAAAACTTATCGGCAATAAAGCAAGGGCACTGGAACATTCAACTTCTGACATGTTATTTTGATTTTATCATTGCTATGTAAAGTGAGATACTCCAACCACATTGATACCTCAGTTGTCTGAACAAAAACTATAAATTGCAAAGTCACTTCTACCTGAATTGCTAAAGAAGGATGAAAGGTCACAATCTATTGGGTAATTAAGCCACTTGTTGACATACTAAATTCTAAAAATCATATAGTAGTATTATTACTTTTAGTGATCTGATTGAAAAGCATCCATTCATTTGTTTTCACTGTTGTCATGTTTCGATGGGATATACGTTTTTTTTTAATAAAAATGCTTATGCCTTCAGCTGTAAATACATAGTCTTTTGATAGTTACATCATTCTAACTATATTCTCCTATGGATATTCTGCACTGTAATTAAAGAATTTGGTGTTCCTAACCATGGTCAGTGCACACCATGTTATGTACAGTTCTCAAGTTTCTTAAAAATAATTTTGACATGACTAAATTCCTCAGTTACAAATAAATATTCTACAGTTAGCATCTATGCTAAATAACTTATTCAGCCGTGCAAAATGTGTGTATCTTAACTGTTAAATTGTACTTATCGACACGAAATTAATTGTTATTCCATTGTAGATTACCATTGCTTGAACCAGTATCCCACATGAAGATAGAGGAGATACTAAACATAGGTGCGTAACCATTGTGCAAATCCAATGGAATATGTACTACAGGATGTACAAATGTATGTTTTGCCCATGTTGGTCCATTCAATAGTGGAAGCTAGAATTCTATGTGTGCAACAACTAATGGCGTATTGTACAACAGACTGGACCTGGAAGCGCTTCAAGAACTGATAAAAAAATATCATACTAATGGGTCTACACGGATTGAGATGGTTTGTCATTATATTTGCATCTACACGCCACTCCTTTTCTATTTATAACATGTATGTATAAATGTCTGTTAACCATTCAATCGTGCGCAAAGAGGCCTATATGCGGCTTTATAAATGTACTTCCATATATAGAACTACAGTTTGTTTTCTTTAAACATGGAAGCATTAGATATTGTCTCCAACTCATGGAACTTTATCAAACAGAGTATGCATCTTATATTCCTGGCAATAAAAGTATGCATGTTATATTTCGTATCATAGAGATCGAATAATTAGTACATGTAATATACTTTTAGTTTGGGAAGGCGTTTATCTTGCCCATGGTTTTCTCTTTCAATGAGATTTCGATGAAATTCACCGGATTTCAGTAATTTTATTAGGCACTAAAATATTTACCTTTCGGCCAAAATATTTTCGGAATTTCAATAGTACACATGAATTCAAATATTGTTCAAAATATTTTCTAAAATTTTCAAATATTTAATTGAATTCAAGTTAATATTTTGGTCATTTGGCCGAAATGCCAACCAAAATCACTAAAATTCATTGAATTATGGCGATTTAGGTTTGGTGCTGAATTTTTTCAGAAACTGTAAAGGAAAGCCATTATCTTGCCAATGTGATAGTTTGCATTTGTAGAATTGAAGATATATAAACCCTCTATTTATAATTTTCTATGATATTTATATTTATTATAGCTAGCCCGTGCAGATGCACGAGTTGATGACTTGTTAAATATGAATCAATTTACTACAGTACTTAAAGTTAAGGATTTATTTGTTATACTAACGGATCTCACAAAGGTTTTGTTGAGTTTTGTGTGATTGAAGTTTTCAAGTTTTGGGTGAGATCACGATAGATGAAGGAATAAGGAGTGGCAAGAGCCTAAGCTTGGGGATGCCCAAGGCACCCTAAGGTAATATTCAAGGAAGACTCAAGCGTCTAAGCTTGGGGATGCCCCGGAAGGCATCCCCTCTTTCTTCTACCAACTATCGATAATTTTACTTGGAGCTATATTTTTATTCATCACATGATATGTGTTTTACTTGGAGCATCGTGTATTATATGAGTCTTTGCTTTGTTTGCTTTTTAGTTTGTCACAATCATCTTTGCTGGACACACCTATTTGAGAGAGCCACACGTTTATCATGATTTGTTAGAATACTCTATGTGCTTCACTTAAATTTTTTAAGCTAGGCAGTTGATCTAGTGCTTCATTTAAATCTTTTTGAGCATGGCGGTGGTTATATTTTGAAGAAATATTTGAATTCTCATGCTTCACTTATATTATTTTGAGAGTTGATAAGATTAAAATTTTGAAGAAATATTTGCACTCTCATGCTTCACTTATATCTTTTTCAGAGTTGATAATAGTGATGGTAATTTGCACAAGATATGAATTTGGTCCCAAAGTGATAAATATTCAAGAGGGATATAATAAAAACTTTCATGAAAGATCATTGGATATGATAAGTTTGATTCCTTGCAATAGTTTTGCGATATGGAGATGATAATATGTGAGTCATGTTAGTGAGTAATTGTGATTTAGTAAGAATATTGGTGTTAAGGTTTGTGATTCCCTATGCATGCACATAAAGTCAATAGTTATGCAACGAAATTATATCCTACTTAAGGTGCATTATTCGGTGTTAGTTATGTTCAATGCATGTTTATGGCCGTTTTCGCTCTTTGGTTGGTCGCTTCTCAATCTATTTGCTAGCCTTCATTTGTACTAAGCGGGAATACTGCTTGTGCATCCAATTCCTTAAACCCAATTTATGCCAAATGAGTCCACCATATCTACCTATATGCGGTATTTCCATGCCGTTTCAAGTAAATTTGCATGTGCCAACTCTAATTTCTCAAAATAATTTTTCGTTTTGTGTGCTCGTACCGCTCATGAAGCGGCAGGGGTGGCCAATATTTTCCATGCTAGGTGTGTTATTCTCATGATGAGTGTTTATTCACTTGTCATTGCACGAGAGAGTGGCAGGTAATAGGGATGCCCAGTCCTGAAATGATTTTTTTTAATATTATGATAATAATAAATTCCTTGGAAAGTGTTGGTATGGAGGGCACCCGTGGATACGGCTAGCCATGGATTGTAAAAGAATGGTGGAAAGGAAATAAACTTTATTTTCTGTTTGGGAACCGAATATAATGTGTCTAGCATGGAAGATATTGGGAATTCTCGGTCGTTTTCGTTGACAGAAAAAGCATGCCTCTCAAAATAATTTTATCTCTCTAATTTAAGTTTTGAGCTCTGGCACATTTGCAAATCTCTGCTTCCCTATCTCTCTAATTTAAGCTTTGAGCATGGAAGATATTGGGAATTCTCGGTCGTTTTCGTTGACAGAAAAAGCATGCCTCTCAAAATAATTTTATCTCTCTAATTTAAGCTTTGAGCTCTGGCACATTTGCAAATCTCTGCTTCCCTCTACGAAGGGCCTATCTATTTACTTTTATGCAACTTTTATTTTTATTTTTATTCCCCATCTTATCTTACAAAGCATCAACTAGAGAGCACTATTGTCATACTTGTGCATTGTGTGTAGCTAATATTGAGTGTGTTTCATGAAAGGATCAATCATTGAGCATAATGGGCTACGGATAACTTTCTTTAGCGTTGATATTTTGAAAGACATGGTTGCTTGTTAGTATGCTTTAGTATTTATGTCTTCATGTCAAACTATAGACTATTGCTTTGAATCATTCAAGTCCAAATGTCCATGCTACAAAGAAAAGAATATATGATGAATATGATAGGTAGCATTCCACATCAAAAATTCTGTATTTATCATTTACCTACTCGAGGACGAGCAGGAATTAAGCTTGGGGATGCTTGATACGTCTCCAACGTATCTATAATTTTTGATTGTTTCATGATATTATAATTTCAATCTTGGATGTTTTAATATACATTTACAAGCAATTATATATCATTTTTTGGGACTAACCTATTAACTTATTGCCCAGTGCCAGTTGTTGTTTTTTGCCAGTTTTTGGTTTTCCAGAATATCAGTACCAAATGAAGTCCAAATGCCACGAAACTTTTTGGAGATTTTTTTCTGGACATAAGAGACACTAGAAGCTTCGGGAGAGGGCCAGAAGACGGTGGAGGGGGCCACGAGCCACCAGGACCGGGTGGGGGGGGGGGTGGCGCGCCCTGGTGCCTCGTGGGCCCACCTCTACTCCGTTTGACCTAATTCCACCTCTATAAATTCTCTAAAATTGGGAAACCAATAGAGGAGTGCACGAAATACTTTTTCCGCCACCGCAAGTTCCTGTTCTCGAGAGATCCCATCTGGAGGCCTTTTCCGGCACTCCGCCGGAGGGGGAATTGATCACGGAGGGGCTCTACATCATCCTTGCTGCCCTTCCGATGATGCGTGAGTAGTTTACCACAGACCTTCGGGTCCATAGTTAGTAGCTAGATGGCTTGTTCTCTCTTTTTGATCTTCAATACAATGTTCTCCTCGATGTTCTTGGAGTTCTATCCGATGTAATCACTTTTTACTGTGTGTTTGTTGGGATCCGATGAATTGTGAGTTTATGATCAGATTATCCATGAATATTATTTGAGTATCCTCTGAACTCCTTTATGCATGATTGTTATAGCTTCGTATTTATCTCCGATCTATTGATTTGGTTTGTCCAACTAGATTGATTTATCTTGCAATGGGAGAGGTGCTTTGTAATGGGTTCAATGTTGCGGTGCTCAATCCCAGTGACAGAAAAGGACATGACACGTATGTATCATTGCTATTAAGGGTAAAAAGATGGGGTTTATTCATGCGTGAGTTTACTTTGAATACATCATGTCATTTTGCTTATGGCGTTACTCCGTTCTTTATGAACTTAATACACTAGATGCATGCTGGATAGCGGTCGATGTGTGGAGTAATAGTAGTAGATGCAGAATCGTTTCGGTCTACTTGTCTCAGACGTGATGCCTATATACATGATCATTGCCTTGGATATCCTCATGATTATTTGTTTTTCTATCAATTGTCCAACAATAATTTGTTCACCTATCGTATGCTATTTTCAAGAGAGAAGCCTCTAGTGAAAACTATGACCCCCGGGTCTACCTTAATCATATATTGAAAATCGTAAAAATACCTTGCTGCCATTTTACTTTATTAATTTTATTTTGTATTTTTGTTCGATCTATCTATCTATCACCATATAATTTAATCTTAAAATTAACCACCAAGGGATTGACAACCCCTTGTTCGCGTTGGGTTCAAGGATTTGTTGTTTTGTGTGCAGGTACTGCTAACGAGTTGTTGCATGATTCTCCTACTGGATTGATAACCTTGGTTTCATAACTGAGGGAAATACTTATCTCTACTGTACTGCATCATCCCCTCCTCTTCGAGGAAATCCCAACGCAGCTCACAAGTAGCAGGAAGAATTTCTGGCGCCGTTGCCGGGGAGACATCATCAACGACATCTATCAAGTACCTACGCATAAACCTTCATCTCCTTGCATTTATTTTATTTGCCTTTACCTCTCGTTTTCATCTCCCCCACTTCTAAAAAGTTTTTACAAAAATACAAAAATATTTTCCGTTTGCCTTTTTTGCGTATTTTCTTGTTCGCTTGCTTGAAATTGTTATCATGAGTGATTTTGGCATGGCAGAAACTGATGATGGTAGAACTCCTAAAATTGGAAGTTCTACCAATCTTGATGTTAAAACTTTTGTGTTGGGACATGGGAATGTTATAGGAAAAAGTGTCATCCAAGAATTCTTTAATTGCATTGGGACCTTGGCTTGTGATGATGCTCCTATACTTAAAGAAACCAAAAATTATGCCGAAGCCATTTCCGCACTTGTTCTTAAAGTTGAAAGAAGATTTATTCGCACCCATCCTACTTTGCAAAGATTGTTTTATGAGTTACCGGTTATAAAAATCCTAGAGCTAAGAAAATAGCTACCCTTGTCCTCATGAATGAATTTGAGCACATAGTGTGAGAAGCTAGGGAGATCTTCGATTTTTATGGTATGTACCGTGAAAAACCGGTAATAGATGAGATCCTTTATAATAATGATTACTTGTTGAGGTATTTGTTCCGCAATGACCACATCTTTGATGAGAATATTAAAAAAGAAGTTCCTCCTATGAATATAATCCAACAAGTTTTCAATGGTGTTAATAGAAAATACTCTTGGAATGTAGCCAGTAATTGCTACTTGTAGCTTGTGTTGATATTTTCCCTGAAGAGGAAGGGATGATGCAGCACAATAGAGTAAGTATTTATCTCAGTTATGAAACCAAGGTTATCAATCCAGTAGGAGAATCACGCAACACCTCGTTAGCAGCACCTGCACACAAACAACAAATCCTTGCACCCAACGCAATCAAGGGGTTGTCAATCCCTCGGCGGTAAGTTGCAAGATTAAATTGTATGTGATTGATAGATAGATTGAAACAAAAATACAAAATAAAATAAATAAAGAAAAAGTGCAGCAAGTATTTTTAGGGTTTTAGTATATGATTTAGATAGACCCGGGGGCCATAGTTTTCACTAGAGGCTTCTCTCAAGAAAATAGCATACGGTGGGTAGACAAATTACTATTGGGCAATTGATAGAAAAGCAAATAATCATGACGATATCCAAGACAATGATCATGTATATAGGCATCACGTCCAATACAAGTAGACCGACTCCTGCCTGCATCTACTACTATTACTCCAGACGTCAACCATTATCCAGCATGCATCTAGTGTATTAAGTCCATAAAAGAACGGAGTAACGCCTTAAGAACGATGACATGATGTATCGTTGCTATTAAAGGTAAAAAGATGGGGTTTATTCATGCGTGAGTTTACTTTGTCTACATCATGTCATCTTGCTTAAGGCGTTACTCCGTTCTTTATGAACTTAATACACTAGATGCATGCTGGATAGTGGTCAATGTGTGGAGTAATAGTAGTAGATGCAGAATCGTTTCGGTCTACTTGTCTCGGACATGATGCCTATATACATGATCATTGCCTTGGATATTGTCATGATTATTTGCTTTTCTATCAATTGCCCAAGAGAGAAGCCTCTAGTGAAAACTATGGCCCCTGGGTCTACCATAATCATATATTGAAAATCATAAAAATACCTTGCTGCAATTTTACTTTATTTATTTTATTTTGTATTTTTGTTCGATCTATCTATCTATCACCATACAATTTAATCTTGCAATTAGCCACCAAGGGATTGACAACCCCTTGTTCGCGTTGGGTGCAAGGATTTGTTGTTTTGTGTGCAGGTACTGCTAACGAGTTGTTACGTGATTCTCCCACTGGATTGATAACCTTGGTTTCATAACTAAGGGAAATAATTATCTCTACTGTACTGCATCATCCCCTCCTCTTCAGAGAAATCCAAACCCAACTCACAAGTAGCAGAGGGTTCCAGGACTGCATGACGAGTGGTCAGTGTGTCAGACCCAAGTGGATCGCTTCCCAGGCAGCAGCCACAAAGGGTTTCAAAGTAGAAGCGAAGCGGAAGCTAGTTACTTGAAGTTTAGGCTAGCGGTAGAGAGAAAGATGAACCGGCTCAAGACTACTTCATAATGCCTTTCTTGCTCATCATGATTGCTCTTCTCTTGTATGTGATCATATCATAGTGTAGATCGATGATGAATCATGTGTATGTGACCATGTAGTTGTATTTGAGACTTGTAATAACTTTGTATCACTATTTTGATGATGATGAGACTATGTTGTATCACTGTGATGATGATGAGACACTGTTGTATCATATAGTTTCAATGTTCTGTCTATATGTTGGTACTGCTGTGTCTATATGTTGGTACTGTATAAAAAAATGTATAAATACTGCATAAAACAATAATTTGTTTAGCAACTTTGGAAGCTCTCTTCTCATAAAACAATAATTAAAATTCAGTTCAAGAACACAATGCAAAGAGCTAGTTTCCATTTAGCATTAGCCAACAAATTCAGTCATGTTAAAGCCTAACAGAGCAGAGCGTACATGTTCACCCATTTTCAAACACATTAGCTAACTAAATGACTGCATAAATGGAGATAACAAGTGTCAAAGCAATTAACAATGAGTTAAGAAAGCAGACTACATAAATGCCCAACATTCAATTAACAATTCAGATTTCATTTGCAGTTAAACTGTTCAAATCTTCAGTTAACAAGTGTTGAGAAATTCAGTTAACAAGTGTCCAAAAATTCAGTCAACAACTGTCCACATCTTTGGTTAACAACTGTCCATAAATTCAGATAAGTAAAAAATGGTCAAGATTAGATACGGTTTGTGCAGACATCAACTGTTTTGACAGAAGCAAACATGCTCTTACAAAAAAAAATTAGATTTTAACACATCTCTGATTTGTTCATGCATGAAAGCAGGGCACTTCCAACAATGAAAAAAATAGCATGCTATACAAAATAGCGTCGGCCCCTAAAATATGCTATTACCGTGCATTAGCGAGAGATTGTACGCTGTTTTATTCAGCGAGACAATTCTCAACACGCTATAGCGTGCTATTAACGACACTATAGCGCGCTATTTTTTTCCAGTGCTTCCAACACAATGCTAAACCCTAGACACGAACAACACTATGGATGAATGCGAAGGGGGATTTTAACATCACGCCATCTAAAAAGCATTTGCGGACGAAATCATCATGAAACTCAACATTTCTCACCGTCGAACTAACTGATGAAAACCCTGCGAAAAACAGGGGGTGCGAGGGGAAAGTCGAGGTCGTGCTCACCGTATACAGGGGCTGCCTCGCCGGGAGCTCGCCGATGGGGCTCCATCACCGTCGACGCCGCCGATCAATGCTGTCCTCCAGATCAACGCCGCCTCCGCCTTGAAAATATCTGAGAGGAGAGAGACAGGAGGAGAGTTCGAGGCGAGGGAGTCAAAGAGGCTGGGTCTTGTTACTCTTTCGACGATATGCGAGGTCATATACGCCAAAACGAAAGGCTACCCCTATACAACCAACGCAGGGGCTTTTTGTGAAGAAAAGTTAAATCCAAGGGGGTTCCCATAAAAAATCATGCCACGCGCCCCCGACCGTGTCCTCTGGTGACAGACAGTGGGACCCGCGCCGCACTGGCATGCTTAGTCAGCGCCTAATTCGTATCAAACCGAGATAAGCACCGTACGTGCACGCTCAAGCCAAGATTTTTTGCCACTTTAATGTACACCACAACTTGTAGCACAACAGTGACCGTTCATGCCAACTTCTGACACCACCAGTGTAATTGACTCATCGTTGGCAAATGAGCTGAAGCATCAGAACCGTGCACCCCCACCCAAAAGCACACGAGCAGAAGGAAGTCAAGCGAACCTACTAGAAGATTCATAGACCACTAGAGAGCCCGATCAATGAGAACGTGCAGCCACATACACCAACTGGCAAGGCCGCAACATCAAAATGTCGGCCAGAGATTCCACAACATGCCATCCGGCCGGGTGTAGCGTCCAAAGGCCGAACTAACGGTACAAAACACGTCATCCGGGCAGACCGCAGTGTCCAAATGTCGTTATTGACATTTCTCTCTACAGTAGGTGGCTAGGCAGCTGGGTTAAAAGGTCGGCAAAGATGGCAAAACACGCTTCGGCCAGCCGCAGCGGTCCAACGCCGGGCGGCACAACACGGTATTGTGGTGAAGAAATCTCGTGCTTCCATAACCCTTACATTTTTGCAAAGGCGGTCCATAACTGTGGTGAAGAACACGGTATCAGGATAGATGCCACGACTCAACATTTCAGTAAACAGTTCATGAACCTTCTCCCATTTGCCACAAGAACAAAAACCACTCAAAAGGGTGGTGAAAACAATGGTATCAGGAGCTAATCCTTCTGTTATCATTTGATTGAATTGCAACACAACATCATCCATTCGGCCAATGCTGCAAAGTAAGTTTATTACCATTCCATAGCTTGCTGCATCAGGGTTCAATCCTTGTTGCCGCATTTTTGTAAATATATGCATTACCTCACCAACCATTTTTTCTTTAGCATATGCAAATATCAGTATGTTGTAGACATAATGATCTGGTGAAATGCCATTTTCTCCCATCAAATCGATGAGACAATGCATATCATGAAAAGATTGCTCCATAGCATACCCATGAAGCAAAATGTCACTACCGGACTGGGGCACTACGTCGACGGCCGGCCCCCGTCGGCATAGGCCCATATGCCATTGGCATAGGACTATGCCGACAGCCGCCGTCGGCATAAGGCCGTCGGCAAATCGTACGTCGGCGTACCTGGACCCGGCCGTCGGCATAGAAAAGCCGTCGGCATAGGAACATATGCCGACGGCTTCCGTACAGCCGTCGGCAAATGATACGTCTCCAACGTATCTATAATTTATGAAGTATTCATGCCACATTTATAACAATTCTATATGGTTTTGGTATGATTTGATTAGAACTACACGGACTGACGCTGTTTTCAGCAGAACTACCGTGGTGTTGTTTTTTGTGCAGAAATGAAAGTTCTCCAAATGAGCTGAAACTTTTTGGAGATTTTTTATGGGACAAATAAAGAATATTGGCATCAAGACCCACTAGAGGGGGGCCACCCAGTGCCCACGAGGCACCAGGGCGCGCCACCCCCCCAGGCGTGCCCTGGTACCTCGTGGGGCCCACGTGGCTCCGTTTCGCGTGATTCCAACGCTGAAAAATCATATATATTCAGAAACCCCAGAAAGTTAACTTGGATGAGTTTTTACGCCGCCGCAAGCCTCTATACCAGAGAGATCCCATCTACAGCCCTTTTCCGGCACCCTGCTGGAGGGGGGAATCATCACCGGAGGCCATCTTCATCATCCCGGCGGTCTCCATGACGAGGAGGGAGTAGTTCACCCTCGGGGCTGAGGGTTTGTACCAGTAGCTATGTGTTTGATCTCTCTCTCGTGTTCTTGAGATGGCACGATCTTGATGTATCGCGAACTTTGTTGATATAGATGAATCATATGGAGTTTTCCCCTCTCGATCTTCTTGTGATGAATTGAGTTTTCCCTTTGAAGTTTTTCTTATCGGATTGAGTCTTTAAGGATTTGAGAACACTTGATGTATGTCTTGCATATGGATATCTGTGGTGACAATGGGATATTCACTTGAGTCACTTGATGTATGTTTTGGTGATCAACTTGCGGGTTCCGTGACCTTGGGGATTTATGCATAAGGGTTGGCACACGTTTTCGTCTTGACTTTCCGGTAGAAACTTTGGGGCACTCTTTGAAGTTCTTTGTGTTGGTTTGAATAGATGAATCTGAGATTGTGTGATGCATTTCATATAATCAAACCTGTGGGTACTCGTGGTGATATTGGAGTGCCTAGGTGACATTAGGGTTTTGGTTGATGTGTATCTTAAGGTGTTATTCTAGTACGAACTCTAGGGATGTTCGTCACAATTAATGGGGATGGCTCATAAGATTGATCGGGAAGGATAGCTTTGAGGTGGTTTCGTACCCTACAGCAATTTCTTCGTTTGTTCTCCGCTATTTGTGACTTTGGAGTGAACTTTTTGTCGCACGTGAGGGATTTACATATGATTCAACAATGTCAATAATGTTGGGAGATCGCACTTGTGAAAGTATGAACCCTAGGCCTTGTTTCTAAGCATTGAAATACCGTTTTTATGCCCGTTTACCTTTTGCTACCTTGCTGTTTTTATATTTTCAGATTACAAAAACCTATATCTACTATCCATACTACACTTTTATCACCATCTCTTCGTCGAACTAGTGCACCTATACAATTTACCATTGTATTGGGTGTGTTGGGGACACAAGAGATTTCTTGTATTTGGTTGCAGGGTTGTTTGAGAGATACCATCTTCAACCTACACCTCCCACGGATTGATAAACCTTAGGTCATCCACTTGAGGGAAAATTGCTACTGTCCTACAAAACTCTACGCTTGGAGGCCCAACACGAGTCTACAAGAATAAGTTGTGTAGTAGACATCAAGCTCTTTTCTGGCGCTGTTGCCGGGGAGGTGAGTGCTTGAAGGTATATCTTTAGATCTTGCAATCGAATCTTTTAGTTTCTTGTTTATCACTAGTTTGGCTTATAAAAGAAAACTACAAAAAAATGGAATTGAGGTTACCTCATATTATTCGTCTTTACCATGTCTTTCATGAAAATGATGGAAAGGAAAA
Source organism: Elymus sibiricus (assembly GCA_039707655.1). Taxonomy (NCBI): domain Eukaryota; kingdom Viridiplantae; phylum Streptophyta; class Magnoliopsida; order Poales; family Poaceae; genus Elymus; species Elymus sibiricus. The sequence goes on from CM077674.1 coordinate 35,389,268, forward strand.
TTGTGCTCAATTGATAGAAGAAGAATTCAATAAAATGTTTGGTATAAAATATTTGAATAATGAGCATGATTGCAATGTTGCTAGTATGAATTCTTTGAATATCCATGATGCTAATGATATGCAAAACTACAAGCTTGGGGATGCTATGTTTTATGAAGATGATATTTTTACTCCCCCAAGTTTTGATGAGAAAATTTATTATGATGATTTCATGCCTCCTATTTATGATGATTATATTGATGAAAGTGGAATTGGAGAGGTCATTAATTTATTTAGTGATGATTCCACTATTTTGAATGAGAAGAAAATTGCTTATGTGGAGAGTAGTAAGATTTCTATGCTTATGTATCATGACAAGAATGCTTTGTGTGATGGATATATTGTTGAATTTCTTCATGATGCTACTGAAAATTATTTTGAGAGAGGAACATATGCTTCTACATATTTTAATAATATCAAGTTTCCTCTCTATGTGTTGAAAGTTTTGAAGTCATGCTTGTTTTGCCTTTCTATGCTAGTTGATTTTTGCTCCCATAAACTATTTGCTCACAAAATCCCTATGCATAGGAAGTGGGTTAGGCTTAAATGTGTTTTATATATTTCTCATGATGCTCCCTTTACGTTTCAATTCTTTACTTTTATGCGCGCATCATTGAAATCATCATGCCTAGCTAAAAGGCTTTAAAAGAAAAGCGCTTGTTGGGAGGCAACCCAATATATATCCTTTCTATTTTAGTGTGTTCACATGATTAAGCTACTGTAGTAATCATGCTTTATGTGTTTTCTTTCAATAAAGTGCCAAGTAAAACCTTTGGGATAGTGTGGATACTTGTTGATTCAATTCCGTGCAAAAACAGAAACTTTTGCCTCCAGTGTTTAATTTTCCAGATTTTCCTGGAGCGTCCAAAAATTCTGAAATTTTTATACAGTATTGATATGCAAATTTTTTACGTTGTCCTAATTTTTCAGAATTTTTAGAGTTTCAGAAGTTTGGTAGTTGCTCAGATCATTACAGACTGTTCTGTTTTTGACAGATTCTGTTTTCAATGCATAGTTTGCTTTTTTAATGTTTCCATAGCTTATATTATTAGATATAAATTATGCAAATGATAGAATACATTAGGCATTATATGGGAACAATTTTGAATCTTGTCTTGGACAGTACCTAAGTGATGGTTTATTCTTTATCATACTAATCGTTCTCACGAAGTTCCGTTAAGTTTTGTGTGATTGAAGTTTTCAAGTTTTGGGTGAGATATCGATATGAGGAGAATAAGGAGTGACAAGACCCTAAGCTTGGGGATGCCCAAGGCACCCCAAGGTAATAATCAAGGAAGACCCAAGCAACTAAGCTTGGGGATGCCCCGGAAGGCATCCCCTCTTTCGTCTTCAACATTATCGGTAACCTCACTTGGAGCTATATTTTTATTCGTCACATAATATGAGTTTTGCTTGGAGCGTCATTTTATTCTATTGATATTTGTTTGGTGCTATCAATAATCATGTTTTGTATCTTTTGGTTCAATAAAATGCCAATTATATCCTTTACCATGCTCAGTTTGCAAGTTCATGTGTTGCTGTTTGAAAACAGAAAGTTTTCTGTTATGTCCAGAATATTCCTGAATAGTCAGAACATGATAAAAATCTGAAATTTTTACACAGTAAGCATGCATGAGTTCTCTGGCACATGGTAATTTTTCAGAACTTTTGGAGTTAGGGAAGTATGGATTCTTATTCACTCTTTACAGACTGTTCTGTTTTGGCAGATTGCTGTTATAGTTGCATTGTTTGAGGATAGGAGTATTAAATATGAAGAGGCATTTACTATGCAATGTTTAATTATAATTTTTGTGATTTTCTACAGTATAGAATGTTAAAGTTTTGGGTTGATTTATACTAACTTATCTCACGAGTTCTTGTTGAGTTTTGTGTGGATGAAGTTTTTAAGATTTAGAGAAACCGTGATATGAGAGAAATTAAGGAGACACAAAAGATCAAGCTTGGGGATGCCCAAGGCATCCCAATATAATATTTCAAGAAGTCTCAAGCATCTAAGCTTGGGGTTGCCCCGGTAGGCATCCCACCTTTCTTCATCAACAATTGTCGGTCAGTTTTCGTTGAGCCTAAGTTTTTGCTTCTTCACATGATATGTGTTATTCTTGGAGTGTCATTTTATTTTGTTTTCTTCGCTGTTTGAATAAAATATCAAGATCTAAAACTTTTTAAATAAGAGAGAGTTCTTACATAGCTACTTAATTGTTTCGCTACTCATTTGATCTTCACTTATATCTTTTTGGAGTAGTTTGTCATTTACTCTTGTTCTTCACTTATACCCTATGAGTAAATTGTTGAAATGAATTTAAATATCATAAATTTGAAATTTATATGCTTCATATGCTTGTCCCATGGGGAGTAATGACAGTACATAAAGAAAAGTATAAGTGGTAAAATTTATTGGAGGATAACAAACATAGTATTAGTCAATGATGCAATTCATGAAAGAATTAATAAGGGAAGAGAAGATTCACATGCAAATATACTATCTTGGACATCTTTTATGATTGTGAGCCCCCATTAAGTATTTTATGTCAAATTGTTGACGTTGGACAAGGAAGACAACGTAATGAGTTATGTTTGTTCATATTCACATAGAAGTTATATTGTTATAGATCCTCCAACATGTGGTGCTTGCCTAATATCTTTGCTAGCCAAAAATTCGCACTAAGTAGAGATACTACTTGTGCATCCAAAACCCTTTAACCCAGTTTCATGTCATGAGAGTCCACTATATCTACCTATGGATTGAATAAGATCCTTCAAGTAAGTTGTCATCGGTGCAAAAAGCAATAAAAATTGCCTCTAAATATGTCTGGACTTTTATTGTAAGGGAAATAAGCGTTGTACGAGCTTGTGGTGGTAAAGAAATAAAAGCGACGGACTGCATAATAAAGGTTGCTATCACAAGGGGCAATATAACGTGATGTTCCTTTGCATTAAGTGCTCTAGCATCCAAAAATAAAAGCGCATGACAACCTCTGCTTCCCTCTGCGAAGGGCCTATCTTTTACTTTTATGCATTTACCTTTATGTATTTACTTTTTATGCAAGAGTCAATAGTGTTCTCCTCTACTTCCTTTTTATTTTTCTCTTTTGCAAGCATCATGTGGTGGGGAAAGATCTAGGCACATATATCCAGTTGGATATGAGTGATCATGAGTTATTATTGTTGACATCACCCTTGAGGTGAATAAGTTGGGAGGCGAAATCACAAGCCCCTATCTTTCTATGTGTCTGGCTGAAAATTTTTTCTCCATATATATGTCGTGAGTGTTAGCAATCATAGAAGACTAAATGATGGTTGAGTATGTGGACTTGCTAAAAAGCTCCTACATGAGACCCTTCCTGAAAATATGATGAATTGCAATTGCATTGTTGACTAGAATAGTTTGTTAGTTTCCAAGAAAGTTTATGCCTTATACTTCATTGTTGTGATGAATTGTTACTTGCTCATGAGAAGTTTTATGATAATAAATATTGCTGTTATAATAATGATCTTGCTTTGAATCATTCAAGTCCAATGTCCATGCAACACAAGAAAAGATTATATGATGATTATGATAGGTAGCATTCCACATCAAAATTTCTGTTTTTAATTGCTACTTTATCATGATGACTTTTATGATAATAAGTTGCTGTTATGATGCTAGGAAAAGTGATTGAAATTATCATTGATCAAACTTATGCACTATGCTAGCATTCACACTTCATAAATTATTTCTTTTATCATTTACCTACTCGAGGACGAGTAGGAATTAAGCTTGGGGATGCTGATACGTCTCCAACGTATCTATAATTTATGAAGTATTCATGCCACATTTATAACAATTCTATATGGTTTTGGTATGATTTGATTAGAACTAACCCGGACTGACGCTGTTTTCAGCAGAACTACCGTGGTGTTGTTTTTTGTGCAGCAATGAAAGTTCTCCAAATGAGCTGAAACTTTTTGGAGATTTTTATGGGACAAATAAAGAATATTGGCATCAAGACCCACTGGAGTGGGGCCCACGTGACTCTGGTTCGCGTGATTCCAACGCTGAAAAATCATATATATTCAGAAACCCCCGAAAGTTAACCTGGATGAGTTTTTACGCCGCCGCAAGCCTCTGTACTAGAGAGATCCCATCTACAGCCCTTTTCCGGCACCCCGCCGGAGGGGGGAATCATCACCGGAGGCCATCTTCATCATCCCGCCGGTCTCCATGACGAGGAGGGAGTAGTTCACCCTCGGGGCTGAGGGTTTGTACCAGTAGCTATGTGTTTGATCTCTCTCTCGTGTTCTTGAGATGGCACGATCTTGATGTATCGCGAACTTTGTTGATATAGTTGAATCATATGGAGTTTTCCCCTCTCTATCTTCTTGTGATGAATTGAGTTTTCCCTTTGAAGTTTTCTTATCAGATTGAGTCTTTAAGGATTTGAGAACACTTGATGTATGTCTTGCATATGGATATCTGTGGTGACAATGGGATATTCACTTGAGTCACTTGATGTATGTTTTGGTGATCAACTTGCGGGTTCTGTGACCTTGGGGATTTATGCATAAGGGTTGGCACACGTTTTCGTCTTGACTTTCCGGTAGAAACTTTGGGGCACTCTTTGAAGTTCTTTGTGTTGGTTTGAATAGATGAATCTGAGATTGTGTGATGCATATCATATAATCAAACCCGTGGGTACTCGTGGTGACATTGGAGTGCCTAGGTGACATTAGGGTTTTGGTTGATGTGTATCTTAAGGTGTTATTCTAGTACGAACTCTAGGGCTGTTCGTGACAATTAATGGGGATGGCTCATAAGATTGATCGGGAAGGATAACTTTGAGGTGGTTTCGTACCCTACAGCAATTTCTTCGTTTGTTCTCCGCTATTTGTGACTTTGGAGTGAACTCTTTGTCGCACGTGAGGGATTTACATATGATTCAACTATGTCAACAATGTTGGGAGATCGCACTAGTGAAAGTATCAACCCTAGGCCATGTTTCTAAGCATTGCAATACCGTTTTTATGGCCGTTTACTCTTTGCTACCTTGCTGTTTTTATATTTTCAGATTACAAAAACCTATATCTACTATCCATACTACACTTTTATCAACATCTCTTCGCCGAACTAGTGCACCTATACAATTTACCATTGTATTGGGTGTGTTGGGGACACAAGAGATTTCTTGTATTTGGTTGCAGGGTTGTTTGAGAGATACCATCTTCAACCTACGCCTCCCACAGATTGATAAACCTTAGGTCATCCACTTGAGGGAAAATTGCTACTGTCCTACAAAACTCTGCGCTTGGAGGCCCAACACGAGTCTACAAGAATAAGTTGTGTAGTAGACATCAGCAAACTCTTACGTATGATGGCAGCTGACGGCGCCGTCGTCAAATTGTGCCCAACCAAAGAGCGCCACGTGGCAGCCGCTGGGGAGCCCTGGCGCAGAGGTATGCCGACGGCTAGGCCGTCGGCATAGATTTAGGATATGCCGACGGCCCACGTCGGCATACCTCTGCGCCAGGGCTCCCCAGATCGAGCCACGTGTCCACTATGCCGACGGCCAGACCATCGATATAGATAGAAAACTATGACGACGGCCTAGCCGTCGGCATAGTGGACACGTGGCGCCCACTGGTAGCACGGCCCACCCTATGCCGATGGCCTAACCGTCGGCATATCTCCTATCTGCTTTTTTTTTGTATTTTTCTGTTTGAATTCAATTCAAATTAACAGCACATATATATATTCAAAATAGACATACACAGCACATATATATCACATAAGTATCATCATCATCACAAAAACATCATCATCACCACATAAGTATCATCATCATCACAAAAACATCATCATCACCATGAAAGCATCATCATCATCACAAAAGCATCATCATCATCACATAATAGAGAACATGACAACATAAGCATCTAAAGAAGCACACAAGTCATCTAAAGGAGCATAAAAGAGGCTTAAGCGCCAGGACATCCACCACCACCGCCAAGTTCCTCACCACCAAGACCGCCAAAGCCCAGGTCGTCATTGCTACTGGCAGCGCTACTGCCAAGACCGGCACCGCTACCGCCAAGACCGTCACCGCCACCTCCTCGGTGGATCGGAGTGACCGGGCTCCATGACTCGGGAGTGATGCCATCATTGGCACCACCACCAACGGATGATCCACCAGTTCCCTGGATGTTTGAAAAGAGATGTTAAGAGGATATATGATTGTGTTGAATAAACGATAAGGTGTGGTTGAATAGTTTGGGGATGTACTAACCGGAGTCCCCATGTGCTGTGCTAGAAATTCCTCAAACGTAGGCAGCACTGGTTGTGGTCCAGGAGGTGGTGGTGGTGGTTCCATTACAGGAACCGTGCCAGCCGCCATGCAGTCAAAAACGAGCTGCATGTTAGTTGACCAAGCAAACAAGAAAGTCAAAAGAAATGAAAGTGCAAATATGAAAGTAGAATGAAAGGGGCTAAACTAACCTTCATCATGCGACTGCTGTGGTCCGTGACTGCTGCAACTCTCGCGTTCCACGCCATGACCTCCTGACGTGTGTACTCCATGTAGGCCTACAATATGACATAATGAAACTCATAAAACATCTCAATGCGGAAAATAAAGTGAGAAAAAAGGAAGATAAGTGGGAAAATACTTACAGAGTGTTGCTGGGCTAGGAGGGACTGTGAGTGTGCACTGGTCGTGCTCGGGCACGGGCTCGGCCTCGGGTTGGTAGCTCGGAGCCGTGTGTAGGAGACAGAAGGAGTGACCACAGCATCCAGAACCGCCTGCCGACCATGACTCTTCGGCCCTATGCCGACCACCGCCCTGTCGTCCGTAGCCTCTTTTAAGGGGTCAGGTGTGTCAGGATGTAACCTCAGATACTCCTCTGTGTAGGCCTTCAGGTCTTCTCGGTCTTGCCGTAGTACTTGCCCTTGCCATCCTTGGACTTCCGCACATGGGTGAGCTCCCACGCCTCCATGTCTGAGAGCGGCCGCTTCAATTTCTCCTCCTGCACCACCAAACAGAGGTTAGTCATACATAAGAAAGTGACGGTAAATAGAAGAAGAAGAATATTTCATGTACATAGATATACCTGAACTTTCTTGTGGCTCCAGTGGTTCCGGTTTCCCTGACCATGTGTTCCGTCGGTCCCTCGATTAGCCTGGTTTTTGATGCTCTTAGCAGCCCACTCTTCATCCTGACCAAGCCACAGATCCACCAATGCCTCCCATCCATCAGTTTTTCCATAACACCAACCAGGACACACCTACATAATGAAAGCATAATGGCATGTCAACACGAAACAATGAAATTTACCACAAACGTCGGAAGGAAAAGTCTGTTGTACTTACCATCAAGTACTCCTCCCTCGTCAGGGTAAGCTTCTCCCTCCGCGCGACTTCCTTGGTCATCTTTTGGCCAAGAGCGTCGTGAAAATATTGTGAGATGGCTACCCAGCGCACCTCGTACTGCATCTGGCGGGCCTTCTTCCTCGCAGCCCGCACCAAGAACTCGTCGGCAGTGGACTTGTGCTCCTCAAGAACTCGATAGTATTTCTACAGTCATTCATAAAACCAGAATGGAAGAAGCCATGAGTTAAACCATTCAATGATAAACTACGAACGAAACTCAAGACCCGTGCTTCTGAAGAGAACTTACCCAAAAATTTGTTATCACGGCCTCAGCATGTGTATCATGATCCGGTGGGGGGCCGCTTCGTAGTGGTCCCAGCTCGTGGCCAAAACCAGGCGCTCCGCGTGCCTGGCTGGCACCGGAGCGAACATCCCCGGCCAATGTTCCTTCAGCAAGACAGTGATGATGCCGTTTGGAAGACGGGCCCCTCGAGGAACAATCCAGTTACTGCAAAAGATAGAAAATATGAGCATGTTTACAATCAAAAGAATGAAAATATGAGCATGTGTACAATCAAAAGAATGAAAATATGAGAATGTGTACAAGCAAAAGAATTAAAATATGATTAAGGGGCACTTACTCTTTCCCCGTTGGCTCAATGAGCCACTTCTGCTCCTCGGTAGCAGGAGGGGGGGGAGTTTTGCACTACCACGCAACCACCCCTTCTTGTTGCCTGCCCCCTGCCCGCCACCACCATCCTGCACGCCACCACCATCCTCCTCGCCTGCCTCCTCCTCCTCCTCCTCCTCCCCCCTCCCCAACCTCCTCCTCCTCCTCCTCAACCTCCTCGCGAACCTCCTCCTCCTCGGAAGAGGGTACCTCACTAGAGGAGGGCCTCAAAGACGACACCCCTAAGTCGGTGAGGGAGCGCTCTTTCTGGCCCCGACCCCGTGCTCCTCTAGGGGCTCTCCCCCCACCCCCTCCTCCTCTAGGGGCACCTCTCCCTCGACCTCCCTGTGAGGAGTCATCCTCAAGTAGTCGGGGGGGAACAGTACGGGCTCGACCACTCCGACTAGCCATCATGGTGAGTTTGGTTAGGAAACCCGTGCCATCGGCCTTCCCCTTGCCCATTCTTAGCAAACCTGAATTGAAAAGAGAATAAACAATTAGTATATTAATAATGAAGAAAAAAGCATAATAATAAGGAATAAAAAAGCACATTAATAAATAAGCATAAAAAGGCATATTAATAAACCATAGAAAAAAAGACATGAAACGTACATCTGCTAGAACCCAGACGAATCATCATTGTTGTAACTGATTCCTCGACCGGTCTCATCATCACTATCACGCATATCATCTTCGTTGTCTGACGGAGGTGGAGGCTCTTCCTTGTCGTCAGCGTCTTCATTTAACTTTTCTAGCATAAGTATGTCTTTTTCATTAACAATGGTCTCACCATCATTCCGTGCATCGTCATCGTTTGGATCCACATCATCATCACCCAAGGCGTCAGCGTCATCGTTTCTGACCACATCATCATCAGGTTGCTCTTGATAGAACACTCCCTCATATGTCATGGGGTTAATGTTGTAGTAATCGTCATCGTTCGGGTCCGGTAGCTTACCATGTGGCGACACCTTGAACACAACTTCCCAACCCTTTAGGTACTCTTTCTGGCATGGGTAAGGCAGATAATAAACTTGTGTGGCTTGGGTAGCCGCAATAAAGAGATCGGCTCCAGCATAGACGGTTGATGGTTTAACTTCGACGAAACCAACGGAAGGCGTATGTCTCAGCCCCTCTACTAGGCCGAACCATCGGCATTTGAACACAGGGAGACTTAGGGTTTCGCCCCCACGGCTAAATGTAAGCTCGTATATTTTTTCTACCCTTCCGTAGTAGTCAACTGCATTTTGACCTGGGGTGTACACTCCAGTATTTATAGTTTTGGGATCAGGCCGGCTGTTCTGGTGCTCCTCTGTATGGAAGCGATACCCATTCACATCATACTTTTCACGTGTCATGACCCGAGGGTTAAAACCCATGGTAACCCATCTCAATTCGTCATCCATAGATATGCTCTGATCTTTTCCCTACAAGTTTAATTGAAATTGTTGGGTGCATTAGTTCGGTTAACTAATAAATGTTGAACTAGGTATTTAATAGGGGAATGTGAAAAATTACTTTCGCCATGAATCAAGCAACAAAATTTTTCCTTCCAGGGTTTCCATGCCGGAGAAGAGTAAGTGCCTCCGCCTCAGTAGGAGGAATCATTCCCGTCCACTCCTCATCAACGAATTGACTAAAAGAAGAAAAGCGGTGTTAGACCGAGACTAAGTGAACATAGAACATGATGTTGTGCAAGACATAAAGGAATGGTGTAGTGGTATTACCTCATCCACTCATCCTCAACTTCCTTGATGTTGTGCAACACATAGAACATGATGTCCTCCCACTCTTGTTCTGGCATGTTATAAGATTTCGAGCCCCCAGCCCTGCCACCGTGCCCGCTGAATAGATGGAGCATGGGTTTATACTTGGGCTCTTCTATATTGTATCGAGGCACCTTATTATGCAGAGTGGGAACGTGGTCTGGATAGTACGATGTACTGAGGTCTGACACCTCCTCTAGGATAACTGCCTCAGCTATGGAAGCTTCAATCTTAGCTTTGTTTCGACATTTGTGTCGGAGATGCTTGTTCTGTCTCTCAGGACCGTACTGCCAACGATTCTGCACAGGCCCCCCCAACAATACCTCCTTCGCGAGGTGCAAAATGAGATGTGTCATCGGAGTAAAGAAGCCTGGCGGAAAGATCTTCTCTAGCTTGCATATCAACTCCGGTGCCTTCTTATGCAATTGTCTAATCACCTCGGGACATACTTCTTTAGCACAGAGCGTGCGGAAGAAATGGCTTAGGTCCGCAAGCACTCACCAAACATGCTCGGGGACATAGCTTCGAACCATCACCGGCATTATCCGCTCAATCCATAAATGATAGTCATGACTCTTGAGCCCGATCACTTTGCCCCTTGAAAGATTGACTCCCTTACTTATATTCGATGCATAACCATCAGTGAACTTCACGATGTGTTTGAGCCACTTCAATACCTCCATCTTTTCTGGCTTTTTAAGGACGAAGTCTGCATCTGGCTTGAACCATTTTCTTCGACCGCCTGTGGGAGGCCGCATGTTTAGACGTGGTCTATCACAAGTTTTCTGTTGATCGGCTCTAGCATTAACATTATCCTTCGTCTTATTAGGAATGTTGAGGATCGTGTAGAAAAGGGACTCTGCGACATTCTTTTCGGTGTGCATCACATCAATGTTGTAAGGAAGTTTGAGGTCCTTGAAATAGGGAAGCTTCGTGAAGGGGGTAATGTGAGTCCAGTTGTGCGTCTCACTATATCCCTCGAAGCCTTTGACTTTGACTTTGCTTCGCCTTCTCCTTCTCCTTCGGCTTTGGCTTTGGCTTTGGCTTTGCCTTCGCCTTTAGGCTTGAGAGCTTTTAGCTGAGCAAGAACATCTGCCCCTGAAAACGTTGGAATCTCATTTACTTCATGGACAACCCGGCCTTTCGTGAAGTTCTTCTTGTCTTCCCTGTCTGGATGGTCTGGAGGAAGGAACTGTCGATGCATGTCAAAGTCTACATACTTGCCACCCTTCTTCAGCCAAATGAAACGTAGAGCCTGCATGCACACTGGGCATGGCATCTTCCCACTTGTACACCATCCGCAGAATAGGGCATAGCCGGGAAAGTCATGCATGCAATACTGCAACCAAACTTTCATCAAGAAATTTCTCTGCAGATCTCGGTCGTATGTCAACCTCGGGACGTACCAAGAATGGTGCAAATCATCCACCAGCGGCTGCATAAACACACCCAAATTCTTCCCCGGGTATTCAGGCCCCGGAATGATGAGCGACAAGAACATGGTCTTGCGTTGCATTAGGGCACCGGGAGGGAGATTGAGCGGAATAACAAACACGGGCCAGCAGCTGTATGGATTGGACGACATACCATATGGATTGAACCCATCACCTGATATGGCAATTCTGACATTCCCAGCCTCGGCTGCTTCCTCGGGGTATTCTTCATCGAACGACTTCCATGCTTCGCCTTCCGATGGATGTACGATTTTATTTGCATGGTACCTTCTACCTTCCTGGTGCCACTTCATCATTTTGGCAGACTCCTTCGTGATGAAAAGGCGCTGCAGTCTTTCTATGAAATGGAGATACCGAAGAACCATTGCGGGGATGCCTAGCTGCCTCTTCTCACCATCCTCACTGACCACCTCAAGGTACCGAGAGGAACCGCACTCCCTATAGTACTTGTCATCTGCATACTCGTGCCTAAACAAAAGGCAATTCTTTGGACAAACATGTATTTTCTCATAATCCATAGAGAGTGCCTTCATGAGTTTCTTCGTGGCGTACATGCTTGTCGGCAGTTCATGACCCTCAGGGAGGCTGTTAGCCCATACTCCCAGAAATGCTTCGAAGCATTTCTGGCTACAGCCGTACTCAGCCTTGACTGCCATCAGTTGCGAGATGGCATCCAGCTGAGAGAGTTTGGCACCCGCATAAAGAGGTTTCTTTGACGAGGCCAAGATCTCCAAGAAGGCCTTTGCGGTTGCCTCCGGCTCCTCCGGTTCATTCTCTGAAGGTGTCGCATGTGCCGTCTCTGCAGCAATGACATCATCTAGCATGTCTCTGACCCCGTCGTCCGCATAACCACCGATGAGTTGTCGCATCACCTCCTCTCTACCACGGTCCCGCTCGGCAAAGTTTATCGACATGTTAAAGTTTGGCATATATCCATGCGAGCAAAGGTGCTCAGTCATTTGCTCCTTATCTCTACGGAGACGTCTGCCACATTTCGCACAGGGGCATTGTGGGATAATTCTCAGTGGACGACGGAATATCTCCTTCAAAAACACATCGGTTTTCGCAACCCACTCTGTTGTTACTCGATTCCGACGGATAAAACCACTGTACATCCACTGATTATCTGCAATCCTCTGCTTTATTGGGAGCCACACAACAAAATTAAGGATTCATTTAAATTAATCACATCAAATTTTTATTTTCTACCGCGTTGACAGCATTGAATCAAACCTACATCTCTAATAGGTAAAGATGGGTCCTAATCCCACCCGAGGATGTGTACATTGAGTACGTTCTCCATGCTCTACCCCGTTCCGAGACAAAATTTCGGCAGCACCTCCCCGCTGTTCTCCAGATAAACGTCTCGGCAAATAGCCGAGAGAATGTGATCCGGAGAACAACAGGGAGGCGCCGCCGAAATCCTGTCTCGGAACGGGGTAGAGCATGGAAAAAGTACCCAATCTACACATCCTCGGGCTGTCCGTGAAAAACGCTAGACAATCTGAAAGACTTGCGGTGATAAATATGCAATTGAATGCATATTTATCGATGCAACCCTTTCGGACGGGAGACGCCTAGGTTACGCGACTTGACGAGATAATGAAATCTAGTGACATGATTAAAAGAGCGTAGGAGGTGAAGGTGACTTCGTAGCTCACCCTCGGCTGTAGAGAATGTAGTCGAACAGCGGCGGGATCACGGACCAACAACTTCGACGACGATGACTCCAAAGAGATGCAACACCGCAAAGCCTGTAAATTTTACCGACAAAACAACTTAGATCATCACATCAAATTGCAAGATATGCTTCATAGAATTATTTACTAGATGAGCAATACAAAATAAATTCATGCACTTAAAGTTCCACATTCAAAGTATTAGAAATGTTAAATCCTAATGAACAAGTTACCATTTTTTCTCAAATATCTATTTTTTCACCACTTTTTTGTGTCACTTTTTTCTTGAGAAAAAAATTCACAGTGATAAACTCCTGCATCTATCTATCTCAAGTGTCAAAAATAACCAGTGAACAAATGTCAAATTTTTTTAATTGTCCTGAAGCGTCAAAAAATATTTCATCATTATTTCCTAGCAAGACCACCATGAACAAAAAACCACTCATCATGATCTTAATTTGACACTATTTTCATCTCATCAAGTTCACACTATGAAATCATCAACAAGACAATCTATCTAACTATCATCTATCTATCTAACTATCATCTATCTATCAATCATCTATTTAACTACCATCTATCTATCTAACTATCAAATTAAGCACTATTATCCTCTGCAAAATCATGAACAAAAAAACAGGAAAAAAAAACATGCCCAAGGGAGGGGAGGGAGGAGGGGCTACTGCCGCCGGACTTGGAGCAGGAGGGGGGAGGCAGAGCGCGGTGGCGTAGCTCCGGGCCGGTGGTGGCTGCTCTAGGGAGGGAGGAGAGGAGGTCGGGGCGGCGGCTGCTCCGGGTGGGAGGGAGCGCGACGGCGGCTCTGGGCAGGACGTCCTACCCCACCACCACTGAGTGGCGGAGGCGATCGGCGCACGGGCCGGGTGGCGTTGGCGCGGCGGAGGCGACCGACGCACAGGGCGAAGGCGTGCATGGTGAGAGGGTGGCGAAGACGGATGGTGGCCTCGAGACGAAGCGGGCGTGGGCGGCCGCGGCGGTGGAGCCGGAGCGGGCGTGGGCAGCCGACGCCGGAGGGCGCGCGCGTGGGCGGCCGCGGCGCGTGCGGAGAGGGTGACAGCGGCGGCTGGGGTCGAGAGAGAGAGAGAGATTGGGGATCGGGTCGAGAGAGAGAGAATGAGTGGAGGAGGAGGCCCGGGAGTGGATAAGGGGGGCCTATGCCGACGGCTAAGCCGTCGGCATAGATGCTCACCATTTTCATTATCCCAGTATTTATTTTGCTTTTGTATTGCACATACATACATGATATACATGTGTATGAGTGTTAAAAAAAACAAACTTACTACATTCTACCCATCTGCATAGATACATTTCTAACCGGGAAAGATTCCTTCTGTGCCGACCCACTCCGTGTGATGGCAGCAGCGACGTCCGTGAGGAGGGTCACACTCCGGAGCCACGTGTCGGGTGCTTGTACCTGCCACCAGACTTCCATACGTGTAAAAGGGCCCTGCGCAAGATCTGACGGCATGCTACCCCACCAAGTCCCCCGTCCCGCCTAACCCTGGCCCAGTTGACCCGCGGATCTAGCCCTTTGACTTTCGCCGGACGGGATTTGACCGATGAACCTTTTCACCTGGTTGTGATAGGTCAGCCCATAGGTACACTTCGGATCAAAGTCCGGGCCCAACCCACCGCAATATTCCCTCCGTGTCGACCCGACGTGGCCGTTTCCCCCATCCAGGTGAAGGCGGCAGCGACGTCCGTGAGGGGGGTCACACTCCGGAGCCGCGTGCCAGGTGCTTGCACCTGCCACCACACTTCCATACGTGTAAGAGGACCCAGCGCAAGATCTGGCGGCATTGCTACCCCCCAAGTCCCCCGTCCCGCCTAACCCTGGCCTAGTTGACCCATGGATCTACCCCTTTGACTTTCGCCGGACGGGGTTAGACCAATGAACCTTTTCACCTGGTTGTGATAGATCAGCCCATAGGGACACTTCAGATCAAGGTTCGGGCCCAACCCACCGCAATATTCCCTCCGTGTCGACCCGACGTGGCCGTTTCCCCCCTCCAAGTGACGGCGGCAGCGCCGTCCGTGAGGGGGGGTCACACTCCGGAGCCGCGTGCCGGGTGCTTGCACCTGCCACCACACTTCCATACGTGTAAGAGGGCCCAATGCAAGATCTGGCGGCATTGCTACCCCCCAAGACCCCGGTCCTGCCTAACCCTGGCCTAGTTGAACCGCGGATCTACCCCTTTGACCTTCGCCGGACGGGGTTTGACCGATGAACCTTTTCACCTGGTTGTGATAGGTCAGCCCATAGGGACACTTCGGATCAAGGTCCGGGCCCAACCCACCGCAAGATTCCCTCCGTGTCGACCCGACGTGGCCGTTTCCCCCCTCCGGGTGACGGCGGCAGCGACGTCCGTGAGCGGGGTCACACTCTGGAGCCGCGTGATGGGTGCTTGCACCTGCCACCACACTTCCAATCATGTAGGAGGGCCCAGTGCAAGATCTAGCGGCATTGCAACCCCCCAAGTCCCCCGTCTCGCCTAACCCTGGCCTAGTTGACCCGCGGATCTACCCCTTTGACTTTCGCCGGACGGGCTTTTACCGATGGACCTTTTCAACTGGTTGTGATAGGTCAGCCCATAGGGACACTTCGGAGCAAGGTCCGGTCCCAACCCACCGCAAGATTCCCTCCGTGTCGACCCGACGTGGCCGTTTGCCCCCTCCAGGTGGCGGCGGCAGCGACGTCCATGAGGGGGGTCACACTGCGGAGCCGCGTGGCGGGTGCTTGCACCTGCCACCATACTTCCATACATGTAGGAGGGCCCAGCGCAAGATCTGGCGGCATTGCTACCCTCCCAAGTCCCCCGTCCCGCCTAACCCTGGCCCAGTTTACCCGCGGATCTACCCCTTTGACTTTCGCCGGACGGGCTTTTACCGATGGACCTTTTCAACTGGTTGTGATAGGTCTGCCCATAGGGACACTTCGGAGCAAGGTCCGGGCCCAACACACCACAAGATTCCTTCCGTGTCGACCCGACGTGGCCGTTTCCCCCACCAGGTGACGGCGGCAGCGACGTCCGTGAGGGGGGTCACACTCCAGAGCCGCGTGACGGGTGCTTGCACCTGGCACCACACTTCCATATATGTAAGAGGGCCCAGCGCAAGATCTGGCGGCATTGCTACTCCCTCAAGTCCCCTGTCCCGCCTAACCCTGGCCCAATTGACCCGCGGATCTATCCCTTTGACTTTCGCCGGACGGGCTTTTACTGATGGACCTTTTCACCTGGTTGTGATAGGTCAGCCCATAGGGACACTTCGGAGCAAGATCCGGGCCCAACCCACCGCAAAATTCACTCCGTGTCGACCCGACGTGGCCGTTTCCCCCCTCCAGGTGACGGCGGCAGCGACGTCCGTGAGGGGGGTCAGACTCCGGAGCCGCGTGACGGGTGCTTGCACCTGCCACCACACTTCCATACATGTAAGATGGCACAGCGCAAGAACTGGCGGCATTGTGATATAAAATTTGTCTCGTTTGGGAAAGAATGACAAAAAATACAAAAAAATCAAAACAAGAGGGTCTTTTGTGTAAATCTGAAGCAAAGATGATTTAAATTTGTTCAAATTAGAGAACATATTATGGCAACAGAATCCTTTCAAGATTCTTATAAAAACATATAAAACTTGTCAAAATAGATGCAATTATCAATTGTTTATGATTTTAATAAAGTATAGGGACCTATATGCAAAAGAACATGAGGTCACATTACTAACATACTCGAAAACAAATACAAACTACATATTCATAATCTATGGAAAATTGTACACCAAATCGATATATAATTTATGTATGTTTAAGTTTAGATAAGGCACATTTAAGTTAATCAAATTTTAATTTAGAAAAAAACAGATATAAAAAAAACAGATAATACATAGCTATGTCGACGGCAAAGCCATCGGCATAGCTCTACCTGCGGATCGATGAGGTGTGCCCAATCGACACTCCTCGGATCGATGATGTGGCACGTGCCGCGGATCGATGACGTGGACCAGGCCTATGCCGACGGCTTTGCCGTTAGCATAGCTATGCCGACGGCCGCCGTTAGAGCCGTCGGCATAGATTTGACGGCATCAAACGCCCGTCTACCGTCGGGTCGCCGGGCCCACGTCTATGCTGACGGCCCACCTATGCCGATGGGCACTGTAGGCATATCTCCGGATATGCCGACGACACTACTATGCCGACGGGTGCCGTCGGCATATGTAGAGCTATGCCGACGGCTTTTCTACACCGACGGTTTACCCTAGGCCGTCGGCATAAGATAGGCCGTCGGGATTGAGGGTAATTCCGGTAGTGTGTTATAGGTAGTAACATCTGGTTTTTGGTCCAAACTGACCATAGAATCAAAAATCTTCCTTGCTTGTGCGCAACGTCCGCTCTTGCAAAGATAATACATCTGTATATTGTAAGTTACAATATCTGGCTGAACACCATTTCTAGACATTTCCTTGAAAATTCGATCCACCTCTTGGCACTGTCCTAATGAAAAATATCCATGAATCAGACTAGTATATGTGACAATATTTAGCAGAATACCCGTATCAAACATCTTTTGAAGAACCTGCTCAGCCTTGTCCATCGCATGAACCTTGCACATGCCAGAGATGATTGAACTACAGGTCACAACATTCAGCGATATCCCCTGACGCTGCATTTCAGAAAATAGGCTGTAAGCTTGGTCCACCTCACCCTCTTTCAACAAGCCATCAATTACAGTGGTATAGGACACCACATCTGGTCGGCAGCTACCTACATCATCAAGCATCATGTGAATCAGCTCGAGGGCCTCTTGGCTTCTCTTCTCGTTGCAGAGACCCTGGAAAAGAATGCTGTAGGAGAAAATGTCCGGTATGCAGTTAAACATGGGCATTATTCGGAGTACGATCTCTATTGCATAGCTGGTCTTCTTCTCCGCACAGATGGCCTTGAGTAGGTGGCTGAAAGCGACAACGGATTCTTTCATAAAACCCATTTTAATGATGTGGCCCATGGCAGCGAAACAAAGGTCCAAGCGGCCAGCGCAGCAGCAGCAGTCGACTAGAATGCCATATGTGATACTCTGGGGCGCCACCTTGGCTCTTGCGACGCGGTTGAAGAGGGAGACGCCAAGCGCAGGGCAATCACGGCCAACAACAGTAAGGAGACAGTTGATGGCACGGATCGAGGAGGGCTGAGCATCCTGGAACAATTCGTCGAACAGTGGAGTGCGTCCTCGGTGCCAATGTCTCCGGCACGGTACCGGTCTTGAATTTTCCGCTCCAAGATGCGTCTGCCAACGGGGACGACGCGGCGGCTCGTAGCCCCACCTGGCCTAAAGGGGCGGAGGATCTCGCAATAGAGAGGCCGGTGGAGGAGAGGATGCCGCCGCCGCCGCCGCTCACTACCTACCGCAGCGGCGCACCCTGGGCATGAACCTGGGATTAGAAATCACGAGAGTAGAGTTAAAAGGACGAGCTTGCTCCATGGGCGCCGGTGCGGCTCGCCGCCGCGATGCTCACCAGATGCGCAGGCAGACGAGCCCCCACCGCTCCACGCCGCCACAGCTCCAGGTCGTCCCTTGCCGTTGGCTTCCGCTGTCGCGACGCGGAGGAAAACGAACCTGGAGAGGGATCAACACCGCCACCGCCACCCCGTATTCCGCCGTCGCCACCGGCCTGAGGCCCTCAGCCCAGGACGCCTTGCGCCACCAGGCGTTTGGGGACCCACCTGTAAGAGCTCCTAACCCTCTTCACCTCTCTTCTGCGTGTTCCTCGTTTCTTTTCTTTTTTTCCTTTTACTCACCTCCGTTTTCTCTATATCATGGCCAACTCATGGCATTTTCTCTATAGTAATATATCATGCGATTTTTACTTTACACTTACCAAAAGGAATCATCGTAATCTGGTCTTCAATCTTTGGATATGTCAACGTGACGGGTTGAGTTTCTGTGCGGCTAGTCGGGTGCCACATAAGAAACATCAATGTTACCTAAAAACATGGGCAACTATACTGTTTCGGTTTAGTTCCAAATAATCGGCTATGTATAGATAACGTGTGTCTAACGAGTCGGAATCAAGGGACAATCTTAAATATGTAATATGACTAGCAAAATACCCATGTGTTACCACGGACCAACTCACAGTCTATACTAATCACACTGTTGTTCAATTCTACACATGGATGCATTGCCATCAAGTGTACTTATGGGTAGTTGTAAATGCCAGTCCAGGAGCATAATGTCTACTGCATATGGAACAACTGCTTCACATTATCACTTTGCGAAGAAAAATTCATACTATGAGTGATGATGCGAAGCAGCCTAGTGGCTATTGTTTAAATTTTACACTTACTTCAATGAAAAACACATGTACATGATAAAATAGGAAATGAAAACCTCCATTATTAACACTATAAATCAAACCCTTAGATTTTTAAAACTAACCAGCAGCGCTTGATGAAGAGTTGGGCGCTGCTAGTAGGACACTAGTGGCGTTCTACCGGTAGTGAACACTGCAAAAGATCTATTTAAATTATATTCCCTTTTGAATAGCAGATCAATCCGGAATAAATCTATAATTAGATAGGTAAATGTAAAATGGTGCATACTACACATCTATACAAATATGATGCAGAATGACCACCCCCTTCGGAACTTTCATGAAAAATGTTGTGTTTGAAATATACCATTAAATTAGGTATTTTCAATTGTTGTGTTCATGAAGACTTGAGTATACACTAAAAAATTTGTTCATACAAATTGGAAGGCAAAAGACCAAGAGTTCTTCTTAAAATCTTAGAATGCATAATTTTTACCAGCAGCATTCGGAGATGCTCAAACGCGGCAAGTATGCTTTCCTAGCAGCATGTAAACCCTAGGAAACGCTGCTAATGTAAATATTGTACTCCCTCCATCCCTTATACAAGGCCACTTCGTTTTTCATGTCAAACTTTGACTTATAATTTTGGTCAACAAAATATGGATTATATGTCATCGAAAATATATCATCGGAAAGTTCTTTGAAATGTGCATCCAACGAAATACTTTTTGTGGCATATAACTCACTTTTTGTTGGTAAAATTAGTGGTCAAAGTTAGACATAAAAATATAAAGTGGCCTTGTATAAGGGAATGGAGGGAGTATGTTGTTCTCTTCAAATTTCAAAGTTACCCCAAATAATCCATAATTTGATATGTAAATGTAAAATGGTGCATAATACATGTATACAAACTTATGTAGTCAAATAAAATGGTGCTGGACCATCTCTCTCTCAAACCGGGCGTTTTGGACCCCTTCGAAATTACCTTCGAATCTCGATCCCGTGGATAACCCTTCAGTTTGTAGGGGACATATATAATAACTTATGTGTGACACTTTGAAATAAATTACCGCAGTTTCAAGTGGTCATACAATGATAGCATACCAAGTTTCATTTTTTTCGACTTGCGTTTACATTTTTTAAGTAATACAAACAGATTTTAAAAATACACAAACACTACCATTAGCGTTTGTTCACAGGGTACACGCGGCTAGTGCTCTATCTAGCAGCGTATGTGTGGGAAATGTAAAAAATTCTTGGGCCCCTGGACATGTTTGAGGCTAGTTAGGTAATTGAGGGGGGGGGGGGGGGGGGGGGGGCATAGAGAACTTAAGATAATTCTTCTGTAGATACCAAAAAAAAACATATCACATCATTAGTTGATCGAGAGTGAAAGAGGTTACCGGACATCATATTTATTAATTTTCTGCAAATATTGAGTGCGTATGTAGTCTTAGCAATGCCTAAATGTTCTTGTCACGGCACAAGTATGGAGAAGCTTTGATTCACTTCAAGGGCTGCAATCTGTGTTGCCTACTTACTTTCAACCACACCCAAGACACATACACTTGATCCTATTGTTGCAATAAGGTTGGATATTCTACTGTTTAGGTTTAGAACATCCGGGCTACTGCATTAAAATGGAATTGGAACTATTTATGTCAAAAAAAAAAGTATCAGATTTTCTTCTAGCCTCTTGTTAAGCTTAGATTAAATACCAGAGATCTACTTAGAGAGGAAATAAGATCACCTCCAGTTCCATAAACTGCGTCATGTTTGAATGTCAGTTTGTCATGTCTCATTGGTCAATCTGGTAGAAATTTTCCATAAAACTTGAAACTTTTGAAGCAAGATTTATATAATCCGTCTTTCATCACTAGTAGAAAACAGGGCATTGGTTTTTGCCAGATCAGAGCAACAATCCCGGTCTACTTACGAACCGGGACTAATACGTGCATCAGTCCCGGTTCGAGCGGCCAGGACGCCGGCCGGGCCTCGGCAGGCACCAGTCCCGGTTCGGCTGGGACCTTTAGTCCCGGTTCCAGCCACCAACCGGGACTAAAGGGCCTCGCTCCTGGCGCAACCCCTTTAGTCCCGGTTGGTGTCTGGAACCGGGACTAAAGGTCAGTCTTCAGTCCCGGTTCTAGACACCAACCGGGACTAAAAAGATGCCTATATATATGCTCGCCCCTGCTCGCTCACTCCTCTGTTTTTTGGCCAGCCGGCGTGTGGGAGGTGTGTGCTACTCTGTTCTCACCTCCTATGCACATGAGGTGTTTGATGAAATGCCCGAGCCACACTTAAGCTTTCTCCTCTCTAAGCTCGACCTCCAAGCTACATTTTCCCTAAGATTTGTCTAGGTTTGGCGGTGCACCAACTATCCAAGTGTTCTAAAAGGTTAGCAACTTCATCCTTTCATCTCTCACTGCTAGTTTAGCTCATTTCAAATGCTCTAGAAGTAGAGTGGTTTGTGGGTTTTAGTGGAGGTGTGTATGGAGGGAGTTCTTTTGATTTAGATGCACAATTTGAGCTCAAATTAACTTCTTAGAGTTTTCACATGTGTAGGATGCCGTCCCGTCCCCGTCCCCGTCCTCACCGCCGTCGATCGCCCGCGCCGATCTCGTCGCCGGCACCACCGTGGTGAGCCTCTTGTTCTTATCTTCTTTTTAAAAGAAAAAATTCTTACTTGTATGATTTAGATAGCTACTTGTATAATTTTCTTACTTGTATTATTGTTTGTTATTATATAGTGCCATGGTTTTGGTATCCGCCCCCGTCGGCTCTCGTCCGGTCTATGATTCGGATGTGGTATATTATCTTTTATAACTATTTGTTTCATTTAGTGTTTATGACAATTATGCCGACCAACGTGACATAGATGTTTTTATCTAGGAGGTATGTGAACCGGAAATTCCAACCGACCCTCTTGTCGACATGTTAAATTTAGTTGAAAAAGAAAACAATTATTTAAAAGAAAAATTGAAAAGAATTGAGTAAGAGAAGATGAAATTGGAGTTGCATGTTGCCGATGTCGTCGATCTACACAAGATCCAGATGGATGCAATACGCTTGAAGATTAGAAAGATTAGAACATATGCCATTGATAATGAGGCTTGGTATCATTATGTTGTTGGATCAATTGTTACCTTAGTTGCGATTTTGATCGCATTTGTTGTTGCATTTAAATGTTTTACATAGTTGTATGTTAGTTTCAATGTATGTTTTAATTAGATGCTCTAGAGAGCTGTATGTTGTTCTATGAGAACTATGTATGAACTTTATGTATTTATTTTTTCAGTAATATCATTTGATCACTACTGTACTTTGGTTTTAATGTGATGATGAACTTGTATTAATTTGGTCATTTCTCTGTTCATGATGTTCTGTAATGGTTTTTGATACACTTAATTATATAATGCACGCAGATGAACCGGCAATGGATGTACGGTGACCGACGCACATCCGATTACATTACGGGCCTGCATAATTTTCTCAAAGTGGCTGAGGCAAACAAGCAGAATGGTTTTATGTATTGTCCATGTACTGTCTGTGGAAATACGAAGGATTACTCTTCCTCGAAAACCCTTCACTTCCACCTGCTTGAGAAGGGTTTCATGCCACACTATAATGTTTGGACCAAGCACGGAGAAAGAGGGGTTATGATGGAAGACAACGAAGAAGAAGAGGATGATGACAACTATCCTATGTTCCCTGAATACGGTGATACTGCAACGGGGGAAGCTGAAGATCAAGAGGCACCAGATGTGCCCGATGATGATCTTCGCCGGGTCATTGTTGATGCACAGAGAGAATGCGAAAGTGAAAGGGAGAAGTTGAAGTTCGATCGCATGTTAGAGGATCACAAAAAAGGGTTGTACCCAAATTGCGAAGATGGCAACACAAAGCTCGGTACCGCACTGGAATTGCTGCAATGGAAGGCAGAGAATGGTGTATCTGACAAGGGATTTGGGAAGCTACTGAAAATAGTGAAGAAGAAGCTTCCAAAGGATAACGAATTGCCTGACAGTACGTACGAAGCAAAGAAGGTTCTCTGCCCTCTAGGATTAGAGGTGCAGAAGATACATGCATGCCCTAATGACTGCATCCTCTACTGCGGGGAGGAGTACGAGAATTTGAATGCATGCCCGGTATGCGGTGCATTGCGGTATAAGATCAGACGAGATGACCCTGGTGATGTTGAGGGCGAGCGCCCCAGGAAGAGGGTTCCCGCCAAGGTGATGTGGTATGCTCCTATAATACCACGGTTGAAACGTCTGTTCAGAAACAAAGAGCATGCCAAGTTGTTGTGATGGCACAAAGAAGACCGTAAGAAAGACGGGAAGTTGAGAGTACCCGCTGATGGGTCGCAGTGGAGAAAAATCGAGAGAAAGTGGCCGGACTTTGCAGGTGACGCAAGGAACTTATGGTTTGGTTTAAGTGCAGATGGCATTAATCCTTTTGGGGAGCAGAGCAGCAATCATAGCACCTGGCCCGTGACTCTATGTATCTATAACCTTCCTCCTTGGTTGTGCATGAAGCGGATGTTCATTATGAAGCCAGTGCTCATCCAAGGCCCTAAGCAACCCGGCAACGACATTGATGTGTACCTAAGGCCATTAGTTGAAGAACTTTTACAGTTGTGGGACATAAAAGGTGTACATGTGTGGGATGAGCACAAACAGCAGGAATTTGACCTACGAGCGTTGTTGTTTGTAACCATCAATGATTGGCCTGCTCTTAGTAACCTTTCAGGATAGACAAACAAGGGATACAACGCATGCACGCACTGTTTAAATGAGACTGAAAGTATATATTTGGACAAATGCAAGAAGAATGTGTACCTGGGACATCGTCGATTTCTTCCGACCAAGCATGCCTTAAGAAAGAAAGGCAAGCATTTCAAAGGTGAGGCAGATCACCAGAAGAAGCCTGTCCTCCGTACTGGTGATGATATACTTGATATGGTCAAAGATTTACAAGTAATCTTTGGAAAGGGTCCTGGCGGACAATCTGTTCCGAATGACGCTGACGGATACGCAGCCATGTGGAAGAAGAAATCTATATTTTGGGACCTACCGTATTGGAAAGACCTAGAGGTCCGCTTTGCAATCGACGTGATGCACGTGATGAAGAATCTTTGCGTGAACCTGCTAGGCTTCTTGGGCGTGTATGGGAAGACAAAAGATACACCGGAGGCATGGGAGGACCAGCAACGTATGAACGAATAAGACGGCATGCATCCAAAGCAGTATGAAGGTCCTGCCAGCTACGCTCTTACCAAAGCAGAGAAGGAAATCTTTTTTGAATGCCTACTCAGTATCAAGGTCCCGTCTGGCTTCTCGTCGAATATAAAGGGAATAATAAATATGGCAGAGAAAAAAATTCCAGAACCTAAAGTCTCATGACTGCCACGTGATTATGACGCAACTGCTTCCGGTTGCATTGAGGGGGCTTCTACCAGAAAATGTTCGATTAGCCATTGTGAAGCTACTTGCATTCCTCAATGCAATTTCTCAGAAGGTAATCGATCCAGAAATCCTACCAAGGTTACAGAATGATTTGGTCCAATGTCTTGTCAGTTTCGAGTTGGTGTTCCCACCATCCTTCTTCAATATTATGACGCACGTCCTAGTTCACCTAGTCGACGAGATTGCCATTCTGGGTCCTATATTTCTACACAGTATGTTCCCCTTTGAGAGGTTCATGGGAGTCTTAAAGAAATATGTTCGTAACCGTGCTAGGCCAGAAGGAAGCATCTCCACGGGCCATCAAACAGAGGAGGTCATTGAGTTTTGTGTTGACTTTATTCCTGACCTTAAGCCGATTGGTGTTCCTGAATCGCGGCATGAGGGGAGACTGGGTGGAAAATGCACGCTAGGACCGAAAGCAATAATATGTAGGGACGGGCATTTTTGGGCGCAAGCACACTCCACAATTCTACAAAATTCTACCTTGGTGGCCCCGTATATCAATGAACACAAGAATATTCTACGCTCCAAACACCCGGAGCAGTCTGACGACTGGATTACACGTGAACACATGGGGACTTTCGGCGGATGGTTGCAAACACATCTCATGGGTAACACCACTGTTGGAGATGAGCTGTACTTGTTGGCTAGGACACCGTCTTCGACTGTATTGACTTTCCAAGGGTACGAGATAAATGGGAATACATTTTACACGATCGCCCAAGATAAAAAGAGCACCAACCAAAACAGTGGTGTCCGCTTTGATGCAGCAAACACCAATAGGGCAAAGGACACATATTATGGTTACATAGAGGAGATATGGGAACTTGACTATGGACGTGATTTTAAGGTCCCTTTGTTTCGGTGCAAATGGGTCAATCTGTCAGGAGGCGGGGTACAGGTAGAACCGCAGTACGGAATGATAACAGTGGATCTCAACAATCTTGGGTACACAGATGAATCATTCGTCCTAGACAATGATGTGGCGCAGGTTTTCTATGTGAAGGACATGTCTACCAAACCGAGAAAAAGAAAAGATAAGGAAGCGAATACATCATACGATGAGCCAAAGCGCCACATAGTTCTTTCAGGGAAAAGAAACATCGTGGGAGTGGAGGACAAGACAGACATGTCAGAAGATTCTGAAAAGTTTCATGAAATTTCTCCCTTCAGAGTGAAGACGGACCCAAGCATCCTGTTAAATGATGAAGATTATCCATGGTTACGGCGCAATAAGCAAGGGACACACGCGAAGAAATAGTTTTATACCCCAAGATCCCACTCTGGGATGTAACCGGCTTCACCGCCATCACTTTCTCTCTAGTGTGAGTTTCCATACTTATAGCTGGAAAGTGCCACTTCGGACAAACCGGAGGGAATCTTTGTAAGAGCTAGCTAGGGCATTTTGGCATTTGAAACATGATTTTAGAATAATTATTTATTAAGTTATGAAATTTCAATTATTCCTATCCTTTCAGTCCCATGTTTTGCAAGGTTGATCATACGCGGTTAGTCCCGGTTGATGGCTCCATATAAAATAAAAAAATATAACATATGCAAAAAAATAAAATTGCCATAACAATAAAAATAACATAAAAAATAAAAAGACATAACATATGCAAAAAATTAAAATTGCCATAAAATTCACCACCCCACGGCTGTGCAACCCTTTAGTCCCGGTTTAAACTTGGCATGGTATCATCATTTCACCCACATAGCATGTGCTAAAAAGTTGAGAGGGTTACGGCAAAAACTGGATGCACTTCGTGTACTAACTGGACAATCTCTTTCGAAGTATCAGGGTTTCGGACGAAAACTCATTTGTTACAAAGGCATTTTATTTTTATAAATTTATTTTAACTCCAGACTTTTTGTGCGTTCAATATGCACCATTCAAAGCCACGTCATCAATTTTCAACCCTTTCTGACTTCATTTGCTATTTTTCATGCATTTATTGATTTTTTTGAGCTAAATGACCCTGAAATTGAAAAGCACTACAAATGAACTCTGAAAAGCTTGAAACTTGGCATGGTATCATCATTTCACCCACATACCATGTGCTAAAAAGTTGAGAGGGTTACGACAAAAACTGGATGCACTTCGTGTACAAACTGGACAATCTCTTTCGAAGTATCATGGTTTCGGACGAAAACTCATCTGTTACAAAGGCATTTCATTTTTTAAACTTATTTTAACTCAGACTTTTTGTGCATTCAACGTGCACCATTCAAAGCCACATCATCGATTTTCAACCCTTTCTGACTTCATTCGCTATTTTTCATGCATTTAATGATTTTTTTGAGCTATAAAACTAAAAGAGCTAAACAGAATCTATTTTTGATTAAAACACCTATTTAAAATAACCTAAAAATTACCAAATTGAACATACTGATAAAACACACTAATATTAAACAGCAGGAAAAAGAATCACTCAAAACGCTATTTTTAAAGTAAAGTTATTCACAAACTAGTGATTCACACAAATTTCAAAGAATTCAAATTTAAACTATTCAAATTTGAAAACTACTGGCACTAACAGAAAGTTTATAATTTTTGTGACCTAAACCAAAAAGATTCACTGAAAAACTCTACATATTTGGCTGTAAGTAGAAACAAAAGAAAAAAAATAAAGCAAAAAACAAAAAAAACTGGAAAAGACCTTTAGTCCCGGTTGGAGCCACCAACCGGGACTAAAAAATTGACATAACATAGCAAAAAAAATAAAAAAATGCCCTCCTACTAGGCCACCACGGCCTGCATACGACTAGAAACCCAACTCTATATGGGCCAGGATGCACGCCTGCAGGGCAAGTAGGCCACAGAGGGCAGAGAGGAACGGTAGGCATGTACTGCCTGCTTTAGAGAGGAGCTCGAGACGGTTATCGCAGCGGGGCTTATAAACATGTGCGAGTGCCTCTCGCTTGGCGAGGTGGGACTAAACTTCCACCACGCCAGGACCAACCCTTTAGTCCCGGTTGGAGCCACCAACCGGGACTAAAGGACCCCCTTTAGTCCCGGTCCGAGCCACCAACCGGGACTAAAGGGTTGGGTTTCCCGCCCTTTGCGCTGGTGAAATTCACCTTTGGTCCACCCTTTAGTCCCGGTTGGTGGCTCGGACCGGGACTAAAGGGGGGCCTTTAGTCCCGGTTGGAGCCACCAACCGGGACTAAAAGGTTGGGTATGTAAGCAGCACTTAAGAAATTTTCTCCCATTCTCTCCCCCGACGCCGAACCACAGCACAACTCCGCCAGGCTGCTGCGCTGGAGATCGCCGTCGCCTCCGAGCCGTCCCCCCCATCGCCGACGCCCTCGCCGCGCCCTGCCCCGACGTCGCCGTCGCCGAGCCCTGCCCCGACGCCGCCGTCGCCGAGCCCTGCCCCGACGCCGTCCCCCGCTCCCGTGCAACACACTGTGAGCCGCCGCGCCGTTCCCCTCCTCCTCCTTCCCCCCCCCCCCCCCCCGCGCCCCGACGCCGACGCCGCCCGCGCTCCGGCGACTCTTCTCCCTCTCTCTGAACAAATTCAGTTAACTGAATTTTTGACAGCAGTGAACAGTACGCCCACCATGTGTATGATGAAATGCCAGAGGGTGCTAGGGATTTTAGGAATTTTAGGGAATTTTTGTGGTGAGGTGTTGATGCATAAAAGAGAGTCTGGCAAAGTTTCAGAATTTTTGGAGCAGTTTAAATTGTGTTTTGATCATGGAGTTTGAATCTGGTCCAAATTTGAACTGGATGGAATTTGAAAATTTTTAACTGTGGAACCCAAAGTTTTTGGTGAAATGGGTTGTGGGTACTACCTAGTAGCTAGGATAATTTTTTGTGGATGCAGAAGAATTATAGAAAATATGGTTCCTTTGTAAACCAAAGAAACTAGGATAAATATAAATTCCGCTCAAGGTGTAGAAATATTTTTGTAAGGTGGAAAAGAGTTATAGCATTATTAATTCATGATCTCAAAGTCATTGATATTATTCATGATCAAAGTCATTTTTTGATAGCATTATTCATGATCAAAGTCATTTCATTTGTGATATTTTCATGTGTAATATAATTTTTTGTTCATTGAGATGAGATGAGATGGATGAGATGAGATGGAGATGGATGAGATGAGATGGAGATGGCTGAATTTTTTTGTTTGTTTTGTGTAGTTTTACTAGGTTTTTAGATACATATACTCAATGTGATAGATATGATAGATGTTTTGTGAAGATGAGATGAGATGGAAGAGAATTTTTTTAGGTTTTTTTAGATTGAGAAACAAATGTTAAAATTTGCATATGATGAGTGGTTACTTCATCATGATGTTACTGTTTTGCATTCCCACTCTATGCAAATATCACTAAGTCTGAAAATCTGTTAATACTTGTCAACTTGATCATGATGATTGCCATTGATCTACGGGTCATTTGAATCTCCGTGGAATTATAGGTTGTGGTGTTGCATCTCCGTGGAGTTGGTCCCTGATCGTCCCTCCGCTGTTCGACAAAAGGTGTCCATTATTTGTTGTATGTTGAGTTTTGTTCATAGGATGATGGTTGGTTCATTTGTTGAGTTGTGTATTCATCTTGTGTATAAATCTTGTATTCATCTTGTATTCATTTTGTATTCATCTTGTGTATAAATCTTGTATTCATCTTGTACAAATATCGTCGTAACTTCGACATGAGGGGGGGGGTCGTTAAAACATAACCCCGATAACTTTGATTTTGAGGCATATGAAAACCTGATTTGCACGTCCGCAAAGTATCCTCTCCCGAAAGATAGGACGACTGATCATCAGATATGATTCTAGATAATGTCCAATGCCTCATATCGCGAACATAGTTATATTGGATAATTGATCTTCATATAAATGAAGCATAAAAGTTTAGCAATCACTTACAAATTTTCATGTTGTTCATTGACTTCGACATGAGGGGGGAGGGGTCGTTAAAACATAACCCCGATAATTTCGGTATAACTTCGACATGAGGGGGGAGGGGGTCGTTAAAACATAACCCCGATAATCCACTAATCCATTGCTCATATGCATATGATTCCTTGTTGTGATTAGGTCTATGTTTGCCACTAATCCATCTCTCATGGTTGTATATTGCCATGTTGTAATATTTGCAGAAACTATGGAACACGGCAGAGACTTAGAACAAGAAGAGGCATTGGAGGAAGTAATCCACGACAGAGATGATGATGATATCATCACCTCACAGTTTCTCAACGACTCCAATGGTCGAATGGAGGAGAGAGAAGATGACGGCTTCGGTGATCGAATGGAGGAGGGAGAAGATGACGGCTCCGCCGGTGTTGGAGCCTTAACTGTTGCAAAGTCCGACGAGGTATATATATTAATTAAGCCTCTGCTGACTAGATGCATTAATTGTTTTGTATGTACATATATTAACGCTTCTTTCTTCTTTTAGCCCTCCGGATCGAGCCAAACTTCTATAAGGAGACGAGGCCCAAAGAAAAGGTTGGGCGAGAATGAAAGGTTCACGATCGAAGAAGTCGATCCAGATGGCAAACCGACTCTTCCCAAGCGGACCCAAGACCAATTTATATATCAGTGCGGAGTTATTGTTAGGGACAGCGTCCCGATAAGCATCCAAGAATGGAATAAGAAGAAGGACGATGGAGTTTCTTATGTCAACGATAGATGCAAAGATGAGCTTTGGAACTCGATCATGATAAATTTCAGCCTACCGCCAGAGGAGGATCCAAATAACCCAGTTATACAGCGAAAAGTCAAAAAATGGGCTCTTAAGAAGATGGCAGAACAATTCAAGAACTGGAAGAAAAGATTGAACGAACAGTTTGTCGAGAAAGACAAGACTCCAGAATTCACCGGTCAATATGCGAAGAGAAAAGATCACTGGCCCACATTTGTGTCGTACAAGAAATCGGAGAAAGATAAGAACAAGTCACTGATGAATAAGCAAAATGCTGCAAAGAAGGAATATCACCACGTTACGGGGTCAGGTGGCTACAAGGCTGCCCGGCCTAAGTGGGATAAAGCTGAGAACGACCTGCTTGATAAAGGGATCCATCCAGAGACATTGAACTGGCCCGAACGGGCATGGGGGAACTTTGCACCCAGAAACAGCGAAGTGTGTTTATACGAAAGCTCAACTTGCAACACCCGTCAAAAACATTCAGGAAGCAATCAAGGACGTGCAGGAAGGGAGGTTCCATCCCGACAGAGAGAAGGACGTGCTATCACGCGCCCTCGGGAATCCTGAACACCCTGGACGAACACGAGGCACATCAGGCTCCGTTCCGTGGAAGGATGGGTTTGCCGACAGCAGAGACACTTGTAGAAGCCGAGGGAGAAAGAAGAAAGAGGATGCAGACCGGCTGCAGAAGGTAGAAGAAAGATTAGCGTTAATAGAGGCACTTAACAGCCAGCCAGCTATCGACCCACCATCTCAGCAGCACGAAGATCCTTCATTCGATACTGCCCACGAAGCTACCCCACCATCTCAGCGGAAAAGCAGCGTGGCTTCCACGGAGCTCGTTCGGCCTGATATCACGGCTCCTAGCTACCCCGTGGATGATATCACGGAGAGTGAACCTTGTGAGCTAATGGCGAAATGCATCAACCTAACCTTGAAGGTGGCGGTCGGCTATGTCTTACCTCCTAGACCTGGTGGAACTTTCCATTGCAATCCGATTCCAAATGGCTATGCTATTGTCGGGGTGGATGAAGTTACAAACGGATTCGAGGGGCTGGAGCTTGAGTACCCTACAGGTGAAGGGGAGACTCATCTGGTAGATGTCGTAAGGACTACCATTCTATGGAGAAAGGAAAACATCGTGCTTCCACAATGGATGCCGCGTCAGCAGACTCAGCCGGAGGAGGCCCCTCAGCAGACTCCTCACAGTCCAGCTCTATCTCCGCTGCCTCAGTCGTCTCCGCCGCGTCAGCACACTCCGCCGCCTCAGCTGTCTCCGCCGCGTCAGCAGACTCCGCCGGAGGAGGCCCCTCAGCAGAATCCTCCGCCGCCTCAACTGTCTCCGCCGCGTCAGCGGACTCCGCCGGAGGAGGCCCCTCAGCAGAATCCTCCGCCGCCTCAGCAACGGCGGAAGAGACCCGCCGCCGCTCCGGCGGCTAGCAGTACAACAACGAATAAATCCAGAGCACGTCCAAGTTTTAAGAAGGCTCCTGCCAAGTTGCCATACGACATGACTGATGAGGAAAACAACGAGTTCGTGGCTGCCGATGTGAAATGCCAGCTTGCACCGAAACGTCCAGATCCAAAGGACAAAATAGATTCGGTAAAAGCGAAGCAGTGTCTGGATGCCCTTAAGCGACCACCACCGCCTCCGTCGCTATCACACTATGACCGCTGTATTGTAAAGACATTTGATGAAGTTAAAAGGTCAGGAAGTACTAGTAGTAGTGCTGCAAGAAGTGGGAAAACAATACCCCAGCTCGGCGAACAGGAAAAATAATCGTGCCCCCCCGCTCAAGGTGTTTCCCGATATCGCTAATGATCTGGGGGTAGCGGCCGCTCATCCTGGTTACACTCTTGGTGATTACTTACGCGATGAGGTACAGTTCGAAATGGCTGAGGTGGTAGCGCCCTTTAGATACGAGCACGGGAAGCCTCTCGTCAGACCTTACCAGCTCCCGCATCTATCAACGATGATGCGAAGATTGCATGACTGGTACTTGAAAGCCTGCAAGGAAGGGACTGACAGTATCTACGTGGGAATTAAAGATCACTACTGCAATGGAGTCGAGGCGTTACATTGAATTTGAAGAATTTTTTCAGTTATACAATCAAGACGCCCTTGACAAAGCTATCGTCAGTTGCTATTGTCTGTAAGTATTTTTTCTGTAATTAAGTCTCTAGCTCAGCTCGTTCATTGCATGTATATTATCCTCACACTATATTATGCAGATTGAAGATCCGCGAATGCAGAGGAAAAATCTATGACATTGGGTTCATTAACCCAAATACCGTAAATGAATATACGTTACAAAAAAACCCCGATGATACAGAGAAAAACTTGCTAAACGCATTACTTGGACAACAAAACAAAAGGGAAATACTATTTCCTTACAACTTCCAGTGAGTGTTACTGTCTTGTGCACATTCTGTTTCGCTTACTCGAGGTTAAGTGTAATTGATGAGTTATGCGTGCGCAGGTTCCACTTTATTCTGCTTTCCATTCAGCTTGACGCGGGACAAGTAAGTGTCTTGGACTCGAGACGTAAAGATCATAAGGAGTGGGCGGACATGAGTCAAATGCTCCAGAGGTAAGTTCAATCATTATCGCACCATATCGGCAACTTTCGTTCGTTTCATGATATCAAGTAATCATTTTCTTTGCCGGGCAGGGTTTGGAAAAAGTTCACCAACCAGATTAGGGGTGAATGGAAAAAGGAGCTGCGATTTTCACGCCCCAAATTAGTAAGTACTGCTAGCTAGTTCCGCGCATCTCTCATTGATTCTAGTTTCAATATCATTATCATGCTTGATTATCATTTTGATTGAACTCTATTCTCGTAAAGTGCTTGTGGCAGGCACCCGGGAATAATTTATGTGGATACTACGTTTGCGAGTTCATTCGCCACAAGATCTCTGAGCGGGGCAGATCTTCAGAACAATTTGAAGTACGTAAACAATATTCACAATTTTATTTTATTACCATCAATTGTGTTGAGTTTCATTCATATATATATATATATATATATTGACCCCCTTCTTTAAATTAGATTTGGCGAAAGCGGGACGAACTCCTACCAACTGATCGCATACGAGCAATTCAAGAGGAATTGGCGGGATTCTTTGTTGAGCATGTCATACCTACAGACGGAGAATACCATCGGGATTTGCAATCCGATTGTGGTAATTAGATATTAGGGATCGTAAGAGATGTTATATTGTATATATGACTATATGTATTAGCGTCGAATGGATATACGAAAACTTGTTGTTCGACCAAGCACGGAGAAAGAGCTAGAGGTCACTTCTCTCTATATATTGATCATGAAGATGTTGTAGTAGCTAGCGTCGAGTTGAATGAAAAGCATAAAATAAAAATGAAAACCCTAAATGTAAAGGAATTGAATGGTAAACATAAAAAGAAAAGAGAAAACACAATATAAAACCCCTAAACCCTCCAAAACCCCTAAACCCCTCCTTTCAAAAAAAAAAAAAAAAACCCCAGTGCCTGGCAGGGCTGACGCGTGGCTGTCTTCTAGTCCCGGTTGGTGTTACCAACCGGGACTAGAGGTCCTCCTGCCTGAGCGCTGCGCAGCGGCCACGTGGAGGCCTTTTAGTCCCGGTTGGTGTTACGAACCGGGACTAAAGGTCCTCCTGCCTGAGCGCTGCGCAGCGGCCACGTGGAGCCCCTTTAGTCCCGGTTCGTAACCCAACCGGGACTAAAAGTGGGGGCCTTTAGTCCCGATTGTGTTGTCCCGGTTGCAGAACCGGGACTAAAGGCCCTCTGGAACCGGGACTGATGCCCTATTTTCTACTAGTGCATGGAGATCACCACTTTGGCTGCATGGAGTATCTAGATCACATGTTTAAGGATATGAAAGCTAGTCTTTGTAGATGCATGATATTTTCAAGCAGGAGATGAATATAATATTTAATAGCGCTAAGAGGAAGTACCATAGTGAACTTGGTATGTAGCTGGCTATCCATCTTTATGTAATTACCCTGGTGGCATTTGTATCTGACCTACTTTAGTTTCAATATATTTACTGTAGCTCCAGTAGCCTCCTATTTTCTTGTAAAAAGAAACTAACTGCTAACTCATCTGGTATGTCACTTTGCCAAATATATATGTACATTGATTTGGATAACTACTACAAGATACGTACCACAAACTTCATACTATATAATGGCGGCTGGTGAGATATATAGAATCAGCTGCTAGCCTACGTATCCTCATTCCCTTGAGGAATGTCCTGCCGGCAATAACTGGCACACCAGAACTCATTATAAAAACAATTTGACAACACACTCAATATCTAAGCTTAGGCTTGTTTAACCTTGTGTGTAGAATCGCCACGAACGTGTGGCATGTTTAAGCTTAGGCTTGGAAGGCATCATGAATCTCAACATTCCAAACAGAATCTGTGCGGCTGAGCAGGCAAGACATTGTGCACGCCGGTGCATCTCTTTTGCAACAAACCAGCTTCTCATTAGTACTCGAGTATAAGCATCATCTTGTTGTTAGTACTTGCCTCGGCAACAGTAGGGTTACACCATTGTGCGCATACCTGCATACTCGTACTTAGTCAAGTTGCTGCCTCCTGCCCGTTCAGTCAGATAGCCCTAGTGGCTCGCGCCCGGTAGCGATGCTGAAGTCTGTCGCACGCAAGAGGCCAACTTAATACAATTAATTTCAGTTGTTACACAGGTTTTACATTTTACGCTTCCACGAGTGTTTGCATTTTTCACCGACACGTGGGGTCCACTCTTCAGCTTCCCTGAGGAGACTTCCAGATGAAGCAAGATACATTTATATACATGTTGGTACTGATACATGGCAAACTTCCTATATAAACAATATGCTTTGAAGACTGTACATCTATATGTTTGCGTGGCAATATATTACACAAACAAAATGCGAGAGAGGAGGGGAAGTGAATAATATGGTACAAATTTCAGACTGTATTCCGCAATTTTACTCTCGCGTGGACACATCACACATACATGCTCACAGAAGCAAAGAAGAATATCCACAGATGGGTGTGGCAATATTTCAGAAATACTCCCTCCGTCCCATAATACTCCCTCCAGTCCCTCGCACACCTACAAATCTTCCATGAGACAAGCATGGTCAATGTGGCGAGTGCCTGTCTAGCAGAACTTTTTTTTTTAGGGCCAATGACAGTGGGAAAGGCTCCCACTGACTATTTATTATTATTATTAAACTATGTTAGGGGTCAATTGTACAAAGTATTTACATGGTGTCTAGCAGAACTTCACGCGTGGATATTATTTATCCACCAATCTTTAACCGTGGTAGCATTTACCAACATATACAGGTGCAGGATATGCAACCCATTTCAAAGCTTCACCACATTCCATACAGAAGGACTTGCTTTCAAATGGACAAATTAAGACCAAAATTTGGCCATCCCTAGATGCTGATGCTGCAATGTAGTAACCGTCTGTCGTGAATTTCCACTTGATTGTGTCTTGGGACTCCAGGAGAGAGATGAGCATGGGTTATATTTTCCCAGATAGGGGCAAAGTGCTGGATGTGGTCTAAGGTAAGTCCCTGATTGATGTCCATCAAGAGATGAAATCTGTTCAATTTTATTCCACATACAGAAGGGAT
Source organism: Elymus sibiricus (assembly GCA_039707655.1). Classification (NCBI taxonomy): domain Eukaryota; kingdom Viridiplantae; phylum Streptophyta; class Magnoliopsida; order Poales; family Poaceae; genus Elymus; species Elymus sibiricus. The sequence continues at coordinate 35,425,330 of CM077674.1, forward strand.
CGTATCAGAACATGTTGATGCGACATGTTTTGTTCAACAAGCACAAAAAGGCTAGTCACTAGTAAGTAAGAGAGGGCAGGTTATAACCATAAGAAAGATGGTAAAAGTAGCTCCGGGACATGGATGTGCCATTTGCTAAGAAGTTCCAATGAAGTACGAGCTAATTAAACTGTCAGATAGTGCTTCCCTCCTTGCTGACCAAATATACTCGGTTTCTGTACATGTTGGATTAGGACATTAGGTAGCTCCTTGGCCCTGCAACGACTCAGTTTCGGCCATACAAAATTCAGCAGTATATAAGAAAACACAATATTTCAACATTCATGCACCAAACATGGACCAAACTTCCGCTGCATCAACAACCTTGAATTTCAGTACCATGAAATTCTAGTATATGTCCGTCAGTACAGCAGAAAAAGTAAAGCAAAAAGCATCGAGGATAACTTATTACGTCAAATCAAGCGGGGACAAATGTGCAACTCCATTGAAGAAATAGTAGTCCGGCATATAAATGAAACAAAGCTAGTCATTCATCTACGAAGCCAGTCAGATTTTTCTCCTAGTCAAAGTTTCTCCCAGAATTACTAGTAATTAAGAGAAGTGACCTCACAGAAAAGGTTGGAAGAGGTAACTAAAAAGAGAAGTTCAGCCTCGATTAGCAGTCCAGAATATGTAGGCAAAATCTCTAGAAATGGTTTCAACCAGTTCCCTGTTCCAGAAAAGAGTGGTATTTTTCAGGGAGTAACCCCTTATATTCCTGGCCCTCCCCCCCGGAAGCAAGTGCAGTCAACAAGCTAGCTGTGGAAGCTTCAAGGGTGAAGCTCCTTTCATCAATTTTAGCCAGATAAGTCCCAGCCCTAGGAATATCCCCTTTCTGAAGTAACCTTCTAACTATAGCATTTAGCATACGGGAGTTGGCAGCACACCCATTCTTCTCCATAGAAAGGAAGAGATCATCAGACTCCTGTAGAGAACCATCTTCTACAAGTTTTTGTATCATTAAGCTATATGTAACCACATCGGGCACTAATCCTTTGGCCCAGATACCATCAAACAAAACTTTGGCTTCTTCCTTCCTGCCAACTTTAAGCAACGCACCAATCATAATATTAAAAGTGATAACACAAGGCTTAACATTCCCGGTCAATATTTCCCCGAAAACAACCAATGCATCATCTATCCTTCCATTCTTAGAGTAACCATCTATCAGTATGTTATAGGTGACAACATTCAGTTTCAAGCCAATGGAGCACATATTTTCAAGTAACTTCCTCACTTCATCCATCTTACCAACTGAAAAGGATCCATGCATCAATGTGGCAAAAGTATGAACGTTAGGCTTAACACCCATGTGTATCATCAGGTCAGAGAGATCTTGGGCTTCCATAACCCTTCCATTTTTGCAAAGGCAATCCATAATTGTGTAGAAGAACAGTGTGTCGGGATAGATGCCGCGATCCAACATTTCAGAAAATAGTTCATGAACCTTCTCCAGTTTGCCACAAGAACAAAAACCACTAATAAGGGCGCTGAAAACTATGAGATCAGGAGCTAATCCTTCCGATATCATTTGATTGAATTGCAACACAGCATCATCCATTCGGCTAATGCTGCAAAGTAAGTTTATTACCGTTCCATAGCTCGCCGCATCAGGGTTCAATCCTTGCTGCCGCATTTTTGTAAATATATACATTACCTCATCAACCATTTTTTCTTTCGCATATGCAAATATCAGTATGTTGTAAACAAAATGATCTGGTGAAATGTCATTTTCTGCCATCAAATCGATGAGACAATGCATATCATGAAAAGATCTTTCCATAGCATACCCATGGAGCAGAATGTTGTAGGTAGTAACGGTCGGTTTTTGGCCCAAACTGATCATAGAATCAAAAACCTTCCTAGCTTCTGCACATCGTCCACTCTTGCAAAGAAAATCCATCTGTATACTATAAGTTACAACATCTGGTTGAACACCATTTCTAGACATTTCCTTGAAAATCCGATCCACCTCTTCGCACTGTCCTAATGAATAATATCCATGTATTAGACTAGTATATGTGGCAACATTTGGCAGAATTCCTCTATCAAACATCTGCTGAGAAACCTCCTCGGCCTTGTCCATTGCATGAACCTTGCACATGCCAGAGATGATTGAGTTATAGGTCACAGCATCCGGTGAAATCCCTGTCTGTAGCATTTCACAAAACGCAAAGTTCCTTCCTAGGCCGAGCTACACGGTACCCACTATCACCAGCGTCGGTTCACTTCGAGTTATGTGCAATGGTCAATGGCAGGGTCAGAAAATTAGCAGATTGTAGCTGTCTCACCCTCTCAGCATGAATAGTAATCTCTGCTGGACATTTCTCTCTCCTCATGTCCTGTCTCATCCTCTCATAAAATATTCTGCATGCACATGCATCTGCTGGACATTTCTCTCTCTGCTCACGTCCTGTTTCTCACCCTGTCATAAATATTTCTACAGATAAAATGTGGCGAGAAGATCTGAATGATATAAAATCTGTCACAAATATACAATATGGGGCAAAAGTGGAATTCAAATTGCAAGGTAGACCCTAAAAAAATGAAGTATGTGTACTCATATATATCTTGCTTCTTAGGATTTGATTTAGTCTGTTTAATGACGTTTTAGTGTGGGGATGTAAATTGCTTACGCTTTCATAGAATTCCAATCCAAATGAAAATGCTTGATAGAATAAAGTATGACGTTTTGAATCAGGTTGCGTCCATCGCGTCATCCAATTGGTCATGGGAGGCCAAACGGTTGTAACTGTCAACGGGGAAGTTGGCAATTTCTTTGGTAACTGGCGTGGCCTTACACAAGGGGGCCTGTTCACACCAGTTCTGTTCAATTTTGTGGTGGACGCGTTGTCTGCCATGCTGGATCGGGCCCGTGCGGCAGGTCACATCAAGGGGGTAGTGGCCCACCTTATTCCGGGAGGGGTGTCTCAACTGCAACATGCGGACGACAGAATGCTCCTCTTCCAACCTGATCACCTTAGCGTCGTCACCATCAAGCTTCTTCCGCTTAGCTTCGAAGCGATGTCGGGCCTCATAGTGAATTTTTACAAAAGTGAGGCCATATCCATGTGGATGGACCATCAGGACAGGCAGAGGGTTGCTAATATCCTAAACTACAAACTAGATGCTCTCCCCACCAAGTACCTAGGTTTGCCAATCACTCACAAGATTGCGGAGTGGGATCTGTTGTGTTGGAGTTAGCCCATGGTGCGGGAAATTCATGTCCTCGGGCCAAGGTTGACCTTGACTAACTCGAGTTGAACTTCGCTCACATTGTTACAATGGGCATGTTTCTTCTTGCGGACGGAGTCCATGCCATGCTCGACACACCGCATTCCAAGTTCTTCTGGGAGGGAGCTGGAAGCAAACACAAACATCACATGGTCAAGTGGGCGGCGGTGTGTCGTCTGAAAAAGTTTGGGGGCTTCTGAATTACTAACTCTAAACTCATGAACATTGCCTTGCTGGTCAAGTGGATTTGGAAATTGTCCCAAAACGCTAGGGGGTTATGGGCGGAGCTGCTGAAAGCTAAATATTTCCCACATGGTTATTTCTTCGAATCCACCGCACATGGCTCTCCGTTCTAGAACGGACTACGTACAGACAGTCAGGCCGGCGTTTGCCATGGGAGCAAAATTCTCCATTGGAAATGGCCATTCCATCCGGTTTTGGCTCGACTCTTGGGTGAGCGAGCAGCCGCTGTGGTTGGAGTATCGGAAACTCTATGCGCTTGCAGTTGACATCGGCCTAATTGTAGCTGACGCATTAGGTGTTTCTCCTCCGGTGATTCATTTCCAGAGACAACTTTTGCCTCCGGAGATTGATTTCTGGAATGCTCTTTCCGATAGGCTTCACGGGATGGTGTTGTCCTCTGAGCCAGACGGGGCGTCATGGCACTTGTCGTCCTCGGGAAAGTTCTCAGTCAAATCGACGTATGTACATACTAGCTAGATTCCCATCGTTAGCCGTGATCCATAAACTTTGGAAAGCTGCGATCCCGCTCAAAGTCAAGATCTTCCTTTGGTAATTTTCTCGTAATTGTTTACCACCCTCACATAATATTGCTCAGAGGCACAACCTGTCGGATGGGAACTGTGTCATTTGCTCGGTCGCGGAAGATGCCATCTTCTTCCATTGCCCCCTCGCTAGGTTTGCGTGGAGCACCGTCCGCGAGACTACCGGTTTGGATTGGGATCCAACTTCGAGCTCTCATCTGTTTCCACTCCTAGACGGGTTATGTGGGGGCTCGAGCAGGATTATGTGGCGTTGTGTTGGGGCGCTACTATGGTCATTGTGGCAAATCCGTAACAAGATCACAATCAAATCGATCTTCCCTTCTCACCCGCCGGCCGACTTCTTGTTCAAAATGCATCTCTTTTTACAACAATGGAGGCCGCTTGGGAAACAAAAGGACGGTGATTTGACGGAGGTGGCGATAAGCAAGATCAAACAAAGTCTATCAGATAGCAAGATCGCCCACTGTTGCCTAGGGTTGGGCTTATTTTGGTCTTCTTTGCGATCAGACATGCCCATGTGATGTAGCAGTAAAGTTTAATTGTTGCCAACTACTACTACTACTACTAATTACTTAATAATGCTCCTATATGTATATAAGAGAAAGAGCCACAAGGAGCACCAAGTCACCAAATAATATATGTCCTTTTTAGATAACAAGATCATGTATGTATGATCAATTACATCCATCATTATCAATCGACTACTTAATTACATCCATCGCCGCGTAAGAGTATTACTGATATATATGCAAACATGCAAGAAGCTCTTTTTTACTCTGCTACGCAAGGCTTGATCATATTAAGGTCAATGGGTTTGAGCTTGGGTGGCACAGGGAATTCAGGTCATACACTTTGACCAGGTCGAGCTCGTATGACTAATCCACAAGGTGTGTTCGTTTACACTCTACTTCACGAGCAGTTGACAGAACGCACATGTGGTGTTTCTTCCGGTTTGGTGTGATGGTTAAACTGTTGGTAAAATCTCTAGGGCACACATTTTAGGATTGAGATCACGGAGAAAATATAAAAGATACATCGAAGACCTGGGTCACAAGGCTAGTGTGCTGAACAGCTGAAGACTCCTTAGCACCCAGCTTTTGACGCCAAAGGTTGGCGTCCAACCATCAGTGGCCCTTAGAAGAGCTCCCCCATGGGGTACAACTATGGACGATGTGGTGCAACTGGTGGCCACACGGCTTGCGGACTCGCATGCTGCCACTAGTAGAAAACAAACCTTTCGTCCGCCCCTTTAGTCCCGGTTTGATTACGGCCCGGGACTAATGTGACCATTAGTCCCGGTTCCAACGGCTAGGAGCGGTCGGGGGCACGGGCATCATTAGTCCCGGTTCATTTTCTACCTATAGTCCCGGTTTGTGATACAAACCGGGACTAAAGGGGTGGTGGCAGGCTGGTGTCAGGCTGGGGCCCCCACGAGCCCCTTTAGTCCCGGTTGGTTATACAAACCGGGACTAAAGGTCCACCTCTAGTCCCGGTTTGTGATACAAACCGGGACTAAAGGGGTGGTGGCAGGCTGGTGTCAGGCTGGGGCCCCCACGAGCCCCTTTAATGTCGGTTTGTATCACAAACTGGGACTAGAGGTGGACCTTTAGTCCCGGTTTGTATAACCAACCGGGACTAAAGACGTCCCTATATAAACCCTTAGTCCAACCCGAGCCCATTCTCTCTGTTTTCCCCTTTCTCTCCTTTGTTCTTCCCCTTGCTCGAGCTCATCCTCCATTTTTGCCAAAGATTTGTCAAGATTTGAAGGCACCCCACCTATCGAAGTGTTCACAAAAGTTAGCAACTTTGTCCTTTCATCTCTCATTGCTAGATTAGCTCGTCAAATGCTCTATAAGTATAGTGATTTGTGGGTTTTAGTTTGGGAGTAATTATGTGGGAGTTTATTTGATTTATATGCAATTTGAGCTCAAATTAACTTCTTAGTTTGCATATGTGTAGGTGTGGTTTACTTAGTGCCTTCCCGTCCCCGTCCTAACCACAGTCGATCGCCCGCACCGTCCCGTCGCCGGCACCACCTTGGTGAGCCTCTTGTTCTTATCCTTTTTATAAAAAAAATCTTATTTGTATGATTTAGATAGTTACATGTATAATTTTCTTACTTGTATGATTGTTTGTTATACATAGTGCCATGACTTTGATATCCGTCCCCGTCGGCCCTCGTCCGGTTTATGATTCGGATGTGGTATATTCTGTTTTGTAACTATTTGTTGCATTTCGTGTTTATGACAATTATGCCCATCAAGTTGACATAGATATTTTTATCTAGGAGGTATGTGAACCGGAAATTACAACCAACCCTCTTGTCGAGAAGTTAAATTTAGTTGAAAAAGAAAACGATTATTTGAAAAAAAATTTGAAAAGAATGGAAGAAGAGAAGATGAAATTGGAGTCGTATGTTGCCGATGTCGTCGATGATCACAAGATCAAGATGGATGCAATGCGCTTGAAGATTAGAAAGATTAGAACATATGCCATTAATAAAGAGGCTTGGTATCATTATGCTGTTGGATCAATTATTACCTTAGTTGCGATTTTGATCGCATTTGTTGTTGCATTTAAATGCTTTAGCTAGATAGTTTTATGTTGTTTTATGAGAATAAGTGTGTATGAACTTGTATTAATTTGGTCTTTTCGGTGTTGTGTAATGAAGATGAGTCGGCAATGGATGTACGATGACCGACGCTCTCCCCAGTTCATTAAAGGCGTGCATAGTTTTCTGCGGGCGGCTGAGGCAAACAAGCGGAATGGTTTTATGTGTTGTCCATGTGGTGTCTGTAAGAATGATAGGAATTACTCTAGCTCAAAACTCATTCACGTCCACCTGTTTACGTCCGGTTTCATGTCCGACTATAACTGTTGGACCAAGCACAGAGAAAGAGGGGTTCTAATGAAAGAGAATGAAGAAGAAGAGGATGATGACAACTATCCTGAGTTCCCTGAATACGATGGTACTACAATGGGGGAAGAGAATGAAGAAGAAGAAGCTGAAGAAGAGGCATCAGATGAGCCCGCTGATGATCTTGGTCGGGCCATTGCTGATGCAAAGAGAAACTGCGAAAGTGAAAAGGAGAAGTTGAAGTTGCAGCGCATGTTAGAGGATCACAAAAAAATGTTGTACCCAAATTGCAAAGATGACAAGAAAAAGTTGGGTACCACACTGGAATTGCTGCAATGGAAGGCAGAGAATGGTGTATCTGACAAGGGATTTGAAAAGTTGCTGAAAATGTTAAAGAAGATGCTTCCAAAGGACAACGAATTGCCCGACAGTACGTACGAATCAAAGAAGGATGTCTGCCCTCTAGGATTAGAGGTTCAGAAGATACATGCATGCCCTAATGACTGCATCCTCTACCGCACTGAGGAGTACGAGAATTTGAATGCATGCCCGGTATGCGGTGCATTGTGCTATAAGATCAGCCGCGATGACCCTGGTGATGATGTTGAGGGCGAGCGCCGCAGGAAGAGGATTCCTGCCAAGGTGATGTGGTATGCTCCTATAATACCACGGTTGAAACGTTTGTTCCAAAACAAAGAGCATGCCAAGTTGTTGCAATGGCACAAAGAAGACCGTAAGAAAGACGGGAAGTTGAGAGTACCCGCTGACGGGTCGAGTGGAGGAAAATCGAGAGAAAGTGGCCGGAGTTTGCAGGTGACGCAAGAAACTTATGGTTTGGTATAAGTGCAGATGGCATTAATCCTTTTGGGGAGCAGAGCAGCAATCATAGCACCTGACCTGTGACTCTATGTATCTATAACCTTCCTCCTTGGTTGTGCATGAAGCGGAAGTTCATTATGATGCCAGTGCTCATCCAAGGCCCCACTAGTACAAAACAGGGCTTTGGTCCACGCCAGATCAGAGCATTAGTCCCGGTTCTGTTACGAACCGGGACTAATGGGTGCATTAGTCCCGGTTCGAGCGGCGCAGGCATCAGTCCCGGTTCGAACGGGACCTTTAGTCCCGGTTGGAGAGACCAACCGGGACTAAAGGGGCTTCGAACGGTGCCAGTCCCTTTAGTCCCGGTTGGTATCTCCAACCGAAACTAAAGCCCCCCCCCCCTTTAGTCCCGGTTGGTGTTACCAACCGGGACTAAAGGGGTTGAGGCTTTAGTCCCGGTTGGTGTTACCAACCGGGACTAAAGGTAGTTTTCCTGTTTTTACATTTGTTTTTTGTTTTTAGTTTCTGTTTTAAATTGCTTATATCTTTTAAGATATTTGATGTTTTTGAGTGATTCTTTTTGCATTAGATTCAAAATTTTGTCTAGTTTCTGTTTGTGCCATTAGTTTTCAAATTTGAATGGTTTAAATTTGAATTTGTTCAAATTTGCTTCAAACCCTAGATTGTGAATAACTTGAGTTTACAAATAGTTTTTAATTTAATTCTTTTTGCTCCTAGTCACGTGTTAGCTTGTTGTCATAGTAAGATTTATTTGGTTATTTTTAGAATAATTTAAATTAGGATTTTAATTAAAAATATGAAATGCATTTGTAACAGACGATACTTCGAATGAGATGGTCTAGTTTGTACACGAAGTGCATCCAATTTTTGCCGTAACCCTCTCAACTTTTTAGCACAAGCTATGTGGGTGAAATGAGGATACCATGCCAAGTTTCAACCATTTCAGAGATCATTTATAGTGCTTTTCAATTTCAGGGTCATTTAGCTCAAAAAAATCATTAAATGCATGAAAAATAGCAAATGAAGTTAGAAAGGGGTGAAATTTGAGGATGTGGCTTTGAATGGTGCATATTGAATGCACAAAAAGTGTGGAGTTGAAATAGGTTAAAAAAATGAAATTCCTTTGTAACAGATGGGTTTTCGTCCGAAACCTTGATACTTCGAATGAGATGGTCCAGTTTGTACACGAAGTGCATCCAGTTTTTGCCGTAACCCTCTCAACTTTTTAGCACAAGCTATGTGGGTGAAATGATGATACCATGCCAAGTTTCAACCATTTCAGAGTTCATTTGTAGTGCTTTTCAATTTCAGGGTCATTTAGCTCAAAAAAAATCATTAAATGCATAAAAAATAGCAAATGAAGTTAGAAAGGGTTGACTCTGGCTTGGTTAACCTTAGTTGTGACTCTGGCTGGGACGGTGCTAGCAGATGTGTAGTCGACGGTATGATTGGATGGACACCAACCCGGACTAAAGGGGTTCTGAAATTTTCAAACTCTACCCCCCCCCCCCCCCCGTGGACCGCCTTTTTTAGTTTTGTAGAAAATAAACAAAAATGATAAAATCTTCAAAAAATAAAATCCTTTGAGATGTAGTTAGGTTTTAGTGTCTAGTTGGTATAGAAATTTTGAAATATGAATTTTGACCTTTTTTGGAAAAAAACGAAAAAAAATTGTAAAACGGCCATAACTTTTGCATACGATGTCGAAAAAAAAAGATTAATATATAAAAAAAAATTAGAGAAAAATTGGGACTCGATTTCACGCGGGTTTACCCGGTGAAGTTTTCTCAGATTCTCAAAATTCCAAAAGGAAAAAAAGTTATTTCAAATCAAAAAAATAATTTTAAAAATTTTAAAAAATAATTTAAAAAAAATTAATGATGTCATATTTGGATTCCTCACATTTTTCTGATAATAATGGATATATTATTTGTCGAATTTTGATTTACAGATTTAAAGATATTAATTATGTCATATTAAATGAATAAATGGCAAAAAAAATTAATAAACTAATATTATTACTTATTTTAATTTCATTGAAATTCAATATTATTTGTACATATTTTGTTTATTTTAATAATTATTTAGAATTCAAAAAATTAAATCATGTGACATCAAGACCTAAGGGTTAACAGGATTGATAGCTTAAGATTGTTAGGAAAACAACAAGTGCAAACTTGGAAACTAGGGAAGATAGAACCTGAAAGTTAAGCATGCTCGGGCTGGAGTAGTGAGAGGATGGGTGACCGGCCGGGAAGTTAGACGATTTGGAATGAGTGCTGATTAGAGACTAGAGATTAAATTCTGAAGCAGTGAGGAGGGGTGATTAGAGATTAAATTGTGAAAATCAGAAAAAAATTAAAAACAAATCAAAAAATTTGAATTTTTTTTTTGAAAAAAACAATTTGAAAAAAAAAAATTTAAAAAATTGAAAAAAAAAATTCCTTTAGTCCTGGTTGGTGTTACCAACCGGGACAAAAGGCTCCACCTTTAGTCCCGGTTGGTAACACCAACCGGGACTAAAGGTCCTCCAGCCCACGCACAGAGAGCGGCCACGTGGAGGGCCTTTGGTCCCGGTTCGTAAGCCAACCGGGACTAAAGGTCTTGGGCATTAGTCCCGACCCTTTAGTCCCGGTTCCAGAACCGGGACTAATGGGGGTTTTTCTACTAGTGCCCCAAGCAACCCGGCAACAACATTGATGTGTACCTAAGGCCATTAGTTGAAGAACTTTTACAGCTGTGGGACATAAAAGGTGTACGTGTGTGGGATGAGCACAAACAACAGGAATTTGACCTACGAGCGTTGCTGTTTGTAACCATCAATGATTGGCCTGCTCTTAGTGACCTTTCAGGACAGACAAACAAGGGATACCACGCATGCACGCACTGTTTAGATGATACCCAAAGTATATATTTGGATAAATGTAAGAAGAATGTGTACCTGGGACATCGTCGATTTCTTCCGATCAAGCAAGGTGAGGCAGATCACCGGAAGAAGCCTCGCCACCGTAATGCTGATGATATACTTGATATGGTCAAGGATTTAAAAGTAATCTTTGGAAAGGGCCCTGGCGGACAATCTGTTCCGAATGACGCTGACGGACACGCACCCATGTGGAAGAAGAAATCTATATTTTGGGACCTACCCTAGTGGAAAGACCTAGAGGTCCGCTCTACAATCGACGTGATGCACGTGACGAAGAATCTTTGCGTCAACCTGCTAAGCTTCTTGGGCGTGTATGGGAAGACAAAAGATACACCGGAGGCACGGGAGGACCAGCAACGTATGCTCGGAAAAGACGGCATGCATCCAAAGCAGTATCAAGGTCCTGCCAGCTAGGCTCTTAGCAAAGAAGAGAAGGAAATCTTCTTTGAATGCCTGCTCAGTATGAAGGTCCCGTCTGGCTTCTCGTCGAATATAAAGGGAATAATAAATATGGCAGAGAAAAAGTTCCAGAGCCTAAACTCTCATGACTGCCACGTGATTATGACGCAATTGCTTCCGGTTGCATTGAGGGGGCTTCTACCGAACAACGTTCGATTAGCCATTGTGAAGCTATGTGCATTCCTCAATGCAATCTCTCAGAAGGTAATCGATCCAGAAATCCTACCAAGGTTACAAAATGATTTGGTGCAATGTCTTGTCAGTTTCGAGTTGGTGTTTCCACCATCCTTCTTCAATATCATGACGCATGTCCTAGTTCACCTAGTCGACGAGATTGCCATTTTGGGTCCTGTATTTCTACACAATATGTTCCCCTTTGAGAGGTTCATTGGAGTCTTAAAGAAATATGTTCATAACCGTGCTAGGCCAGAAGGAAGCATCTCCAAGGGCCATGAAACAGAGGAGGTCATTGAGTTTTGTGTTGACTTTATTCCTGACCTTAAGCCGATTGGTGTTCCCGAATCGCGGCATGAGGGCAGACTGGGTGGAAAAGGCACGCTAGGAAAGGATTCAGTAATATGTATGGACGGGCATTCTTGGGCGCAAGCACACTACACAGTTCTACAAAATTCTAGCTTGGTGGCTCCGTATATCGAGGAACACCTGGATAGTGTACGCTCCAAGAACCCGGAGCAGTCTGAGCCCTGGATCGAACGTACACACATGGCGTCATTCGGCGGTTGGTTGCAAACACGTCTCATGCATGACGACACTGTTGGAGATGAGCTGTACTTGCTGGCCAAGTCACCATCTTCGACTATAGCGACTTTCAAAGGGTACGAGATAAATGGGAATACATTTTACACGATCGCCCAAGATAAAAAGAGCACCAACCAAAACAGTGGTGTCCGCTTTGATGCAGCAAACACCAATAGGCCAAAGGACACATATTATGGTTACATAGAGGAGATATGGGAACTTGACTATGGACGTGATTTGAAGGTCCCTTTGTTTCGGTGCAAATGGGTCAATCTGAATGGAGGCGGGGTAAATGAAGACCCGCGGTACGGAATGACAACAGTGGATCTCAACAATCTTGGGTACACAGACGAACCATTCGTCCTAGCCGATGATGTGGCGCGGGTTTTCTATGTGAAGGACATGTCGACCAAGCCGAGAAAAAGAAAAGATAAGGAAGCGAATACATCATACGATGAGCCAAAGCGCCACATAGTTCTTTCAGGGAAAAGAAACATCATGGGAGTGGAGGACAAGACAGACATGTCAGAAGATTATGAAAAGTTTCATGAAATTGCTCCCTTCACAGTGAAGAGCTATGATCCTATGATGGTTCCTTCTCTTTGGGTGTCCACCGCCCGCGCCTCAGGAACCGCGAGTCAACTGGATTATTCGATAGTATTCAATCTGTATTAGCTAGTGATGTTATATGATAATATTGGAGATGTATTAGTGATAATACTCGAGATGTATTCGAGATTATATTCGATAATATTCGATGATGCATTAACTAGATTATTCGAGATGTATTAGTGATAATATTCGAGATGTATTCGAGATTATATTCGATAATATTCGATGATGCATTAACTGGATTATTCGAGATGTATTAGTGATATTATTCGAGATGCATTCTAATTTGAATACTAAATTGTTTTATCTTTCTTCTGGATTAGTTAAGCTATGGACGCTAGCGGCAGAGACGACCATGATCAAGAGCATATCATATTCGACATGATCCGAAACCCAGAGGGTGAACCTGAAGATGACGGCTCACAATATCTGAACAATTCCTTTGAGGGAATATTTGAGGAAGAACCAACAGACGAAGGCCACACAAACAATGATGGCGAAGGAAATGATCTTCAATTAACAAAGACCGGCGAGGTATATATAAGGCCTCTGGTGATCATTACATGTATTAATTGATTTGTATATATATATTAACGAATCTTTCTTCTTTTAGCCATCCGGATCGAGCAAATCTTCTACAAGCAGGGCAGTACGAGGCCCGGCCAAAAAGTTGCAGTATGGCATAAAGTACAACATCGATGAGATCAAACCAAATGGCGAACCGCTTGCTCCTAAAAAGAATGCGGGCAAATTTACTCGTCAGTGCGGAGTTATTGTCAGGGACCAAATCCTGATCTCCGTTCAAGAATGGAATAAGCCAAAGGGAGATCGAGGAGTTAGTTTTGTCGACGAAAGAGCAAAAGATCTGCTTTGGGAAACGCTCATGTCACATTTCACCCTACCAGAGCATTTAACAGATGCAAAACGGGAGAAACTCAAGAAGAGTGCTCTTCAGAAGATGGCCACACAATTCTGTAACCACAAGAAAAGATTATGGGCCTGCTACGTCGAAGCAGGAAAGCAGACTCCAGAATTCACTGGAGCACTGGAGAAGGCAAAAGATCACTGGGACTTATTTGTGGAGTTCAAGGAATCGGAAGCAGCTAAGGAACGGTCGAGGAAAAACAAGATCAATGCTGAGAAGAAACAGTTTCACCATGTTCTGGGGCCAGGTGGCTACAAGACTGGTCGGCCTAAGTGGGATGAATCTGAGGAAAAGATGATTGCTGCAGGGGTCACTCCAAAAACATTGGGTTGGCCCGACAGGTGCAGGACTTGATTTTATGCGCATGGGGGAAAGTTGGACCCAAAGACAGGGGAGATTATGGTGCAGGCAAGTCTTAAAGAAGCCTCGGACGCTTTACTTGTTGCAATAGAAGCGGCTCGAACGGGGGCGTTCCATCCCGAGAGAGAGAATGACGAGCTTACACACGCCCTCGGGGATCCTGAACACCCGGGTCGAACACGAGGCAAAGGCGTTGTTCCATGGGTTGAGGGGTTTGCGGACTGGAACGTCAGTTACAGAAGCCGTGCGAGAAAGAAGAAGCAGGAGGAAGACAAGAAGAAGCAGGATGCAGACCGACCGTCTGAGATGGAATCAAAGCACGCGGAGTTGGAACGCGCTTTCATGCGGCAGCAGGAGCAGATCGATACACTTAGCCTGAAAAGGGCCTCTCAGCGGCAGCAGCAAGCAGATCCAGCATTGGATAGCACCGTCCCATCTATGCCGAAAAGTAGCATGGCTTCCACGGGGGTCCCGGCCGATGATGCACTGCTGGCTCGCTACCCCGTGGATGATATCGAACAGACGACAAGTTGTGAGCTACACATGAAAGTGAAGAACATATCCATGAAGGTGGCGGACGGCTATGCTTTACCAAATCCCCCTGAAGCAACCTTCCACGGCAATCCGATTCCACCTGGCTATGCTCGTGTCGGGGTGGATGAAGTTCTGTCGGCATATGACTCACTACAGCTTGACTTTCCTCGAGGTCAAGGAGAGCAGACACTGGGAGAAGCCATACGTGGTATCATTGTATGGAGAAAGGATTGCATCGTCTTTCCAAACTGGACGCCAAGGGCACCGACTCCTCCTCCAAGTCCGCCGCGTCAGCCGACTCCAACCCACCTCGAGACGGAGCGCAGCGCGAGTCCGCCACCATATCGATCTCCGCCGCGTCAGCCGAATCCACCCCACCTCGAGACGGAGCCCAGCGCGAGTACACGATATCGATCTCCGCAGCGTCAGCCGACTACAAAGCGGAAGGGAGCACCAAAGAAGAAACCCGAGCCTACTGCCAAAAAGAAGTTGGCTTACGAGATGACTGAGGACGAAACCAAAGCCCAAGTGGCTTCTGAAGTGCAGGCCCATTTTGCACCGAAACCGCCCCTGCCGCCAAAGGAGAAAATACCTAAGAAAGTCGTACAACACTTTGTGGATCTTGCTAAACCGGCTGTGGAGAAAAGGTGATCAGACTATGAACGCTCTATTAGCCAGTCATATCATCATAAAAAAAATCAGCAGTCGAGCCTTACAGGTAGTAATAAAAGCGGGAAAACTGTTCCTCAGCTCGGAGAACAGGAAGTGCAATCGATCCCCCCGCTCAAGGTGAGTACCGATAAGGCGATAACCGACGCTCATAGAGAGATGGCTAGAGAGATGGGTGTCACTGTTGAACAACTCCTAGGCATCGAGGAATTCCCCACGATGGATCCGAAGGAACTAGCATGGAAATATGTCCCCGGGAACCCTCTGGTCAGGCCTGACGAGGAGAAGCTTCTATCAACGCAAATGCGCAGATTGCATGACTGGTACCTGAGAGAAATAAAGGCCGGGCGAGAAAGCCTCATGGTGAAAGTCAAGCCAGAGCATTACTTCCATGGAAAAGATCTGTGGATTGAACTTCCAGAATTTTTTCAGTTATTCAATCAAGACGCACTCTACAAATCTCTCGTCAGTTGCTATTGTCTGTAAGTGATTTCTTTCTGTAATTTAAGTCTCTAGCTCAGCTCGTTCATTGCCTGTAATTATCCTCACTATATTCTTTTATGTGGTATTATGCAGAATGAAGATTTTTGAAATGAACAGAGATGGAGTCTATGGCATTGGGTTCATTGACCCAAATACCGTTAATGAAAATACGATACAAGACTACCCCAAAGACACAGAGAATAGCTTGCTAATGTTTTTTAAGGAACTAAATACCATACCAGAAATACTTTTTCCTTACAACTTCAGGTGAGTGTTACTGTCTTGTACTATAAATTCTATTTTTGCTTACTCGATGTTAAGTGTAGTTGATGAGTTATGCATGTCCGCTTATACAAACGTGTGCGCAGATTCCACTGGATCCTGCTAATCATTAGAGTTGACGAGGGAACTGTTGAAGTACTGGACTCACTAGGTAAAGACCCTGAAGAATACAGAAGCCTGAAGTTGATGCTCGACAGGTAATTTCAATCATTATCGCACTATGTCGGCCTCTTTAGTTCATTTCCTGATATCAAGTAATTAATAACTCCTTTATTCATTTTCTTTGCCGGGCAGGGTTTGAAAAAAATTCATCGAAGAGGTTGTCGGTCAATGGAAACCACAGCTGAAATGGCAACGGTCCAAGGTAATTAAGTAGTACTAGCTACGTCAGCGCATCTCTTTAATTCTAGTTTCAATACCATTATCATGCTTGATTATTATCTGATTGAATTCTATTCTCGTAAAGTGTATGAGGCAGGAAAATGGGACATATATATCTGCATACATAGTTTGCGAGAACATTCGCTTTATGACCGAAAGGAGCAGAGATGCAATACATCTTTGGGTACGTAAACACTATTCACATTGTTTTTTATCATGATCTAATATATATACACACAACTAATATATTCATATTGATCTCCTTTTTTAAAGATGGTGGAGATGCGGGGTAGGCTCCTACCAAAGGACCGCATACGAGCACTTCAAGAGGAAATGGCGGGATTTTTGCTTCAGCAGGTCATATCTACCGACGGAGTATACCATTTCACCTAATGCCTGCATGTAATGATCTGTAAATTGTAGGAGAAATTGTATATACCAAATTGTATATACCAAATTGTATATATATATGTGTATGCATGGTCGTACGAGAAATTCTATGATATATGATTGGTTCTACGAGAAATTCTATTATATATGCATAACGTGTACAGTATGTAGTAGCGTAAAATATGTTTGAAATGAAAAATAATTAAATGGAAAACACAAAATGAAAAGGAAAAATAAACAATAAACCCTAAACCCCTAAACCCCTAAACCTTTAGTCCCGGTTGGTGTCACCAACCGGGACTAAAGGTCCCCAACCCCCGCGGCCACGTGGCAGGGATTTAGTCCTGGTTGGTGTCACCAACCAGGACTAAAGGTCCCCAGCCCCCGGCGCGCGCTGCTGGCCACGTGGCAGGGATTTAGTCCCGGGTCGTGGCCAACCGGGACTAAAGGGTGGGAGCCTTTAGTCCCGATTTATTAGTCCCGGTTGGTGAACCGGGACTAAAGGCCCTTCCCAACCGGGACTAAAGGCCGTTTCTCCACTAGTGTGCCAGGAGCAGCTAGCTCACATACTTCATGTACAACCTTGCATGGATTGCAACGGAGCATGCCGATGAACAAGGAAGAGCCTGACTAGCCAGTATTGTCCATTCCACAAAATAAGTCGTTTTAGCAAGCTAAAACAGCTTGCTAAAACGACCTATATTTTGGAACAGAGGAAGTAGTTTTTAATGTTTCCGACGATGAATATATATCCATATGCGTGGGGAAACACATGCTTAATTAGTTTTTGGACAATCTAGTTTTCCTTTGAGATGTAAGCGCCACATCATGGTGTCCTCTTATTTTCATCTTAACAAATTTATCCAACTTGAAATATGAACATGAACTCTCAACATGCATTGCATGCGTGATGAGCTAAGCATCTCATGCCACCAAGTCAGCTCATGAGCCAAGTGGAATGCAGTGTGGCCTGTAATTTTCGTTACCCAGTTGATTTTTTCATGATATATGCATGAAGGAAAAAAACTAACCCTTGAGGGCATGTGCGTATACCATCCTGGACAAAAAAGCGCATTAAGGGATCCTTTGATACAAAGGAATTTCATAAGATTTTTGGAGGATTTGGATCCTTAGGATTTTTTTTCCTGTGATGGTCATTTGATTCATATTATTGAAATCCTTCAGATTTTTTCGTAGGACTCATTTGTACTACATTTTGAAGGAAAATCTTCATCCACTCAAATGACTTTGTTGGATTCCTTTGCTTTTCCTATGCTATCAAACACTCCCTCAAATCCCGCAGGTTACAAGAGGACATGACACTCTATTCCTGCTTTTTTTCTACTCCTGCATTTTGAATCCTATGAATCAAAGAGGCCTTAATTAATCTAGACAGCTACTATAACGTGCTGCCGGCTGAATAATTGCAGCCGGGCGGTGACATATATAGAACCAACTGCTAGCTAGCTTTTGACATATAGTTGGCAACATATCCTTTGTTCATTTAAAGAGTGAGGTACCAGCTACTCAATTAGTCTACACAAAAGAAGTAACGGTGTACGTCAGTTGGCACCTCATGTCATGTGTAGAATGGATTGCCGCTGCCCTGCAACACGATTAACATTGAGCTGGGGATTGGGAGGCAGCATGAAATTGAACATTCTGGCCTTGCGTCCCTATGCAGCACGGAGTGCAGAAATCTGTGGACGATTGCCAATTTTCCTTTGCTTATGGTGAACCGTTTGGAACGTCTGAAGACATTAGCTGGCTGCCCGGCTTTACAAGTCGCCCTTTAACTGTTTACGCAGAAGGAGGAAACGTAATTAAACGGCTGCCGCAACCATCTTTTCTCTGCTGCTGTGGCCGAGATACAGCTCCTTGGCAACTGCCAAGAGTGGCTTCGGGTCTCTCCCTACCCCGACTAGCGCGTGCTCGCGTGGGGTAGCTTTGCGTCATTCGGCGTTGATGCGGCGCATCGCTTGTTGGCTACCTCGGGCTGCGATCTTCCGCTCAGAGACCTCAATTGGAATTGGAGTGGTTTGCACAGTCAAAGTCAAAGTCAATGTATATTTATACAAATTTCAGGCGTGCCACCTCGCTTTGTTGCCTGCGTGATGGACACTGCTATGTCACATGTTTTTGCCTATAGGGGTGGTCATGGTGATAACTTCTAGTGGCGGTGCCACAACGAACACATGAAGCACATCCTTAGTTGAGGTGACATGCGGCTGAGACCCCCACCGCCATAACTGACTGGGTTGCGTGCACTATGCAACTAGCTAGCTACTATCTTTGTCCTGATTTATTAGTTCTCCTTGTATTTTGGATAAAAATTTGATGTTTGACTGAACTACCAAAAAAATAAGTTATACTACCACAAAATAGTATCATTGAAATCCTCTTTCAAATATTAATCCAACATCATAAATTTTGTGACATACGACTTATATTTTGTTAGTCAAATCTACGGTCAAAATTTGATACAAAATACGAAGGAGACCGATAAACCATGACGGAGGTGGTAGTTAGAGAGACTCTGTGTCAAGTTATGACCTTAGAGCCAACATTAACCGCTTGGAGATCTGGTACATCATAGATTGTTGCTACGTTCGCTGAAACTGAAAATACAACCGACAAAACATATCCTTGGTATTAAGTACACGTAGTAGACCCATGCTACTAATTAAGACAGACACATGTGATTTAGCAGTAAAGTTCAATTGCTGCCAACTACTACTAATACTAAGTCCTTGATGCTCCTATATGCTTATAAGAGAAAGAGCCACAAGGGTGCTTTTGTGATCCGAATCGCAGAATCATATATATACATTTTAGATAACAAGACCATGCATCTATGATCGATATCCCTACTACTTAACTACGTGCATCGTCATCAATCGAGTCAGAGTGTTACTACTATATATGCAAACACGCAAGAAGCTCTTCTTGGCTCTGGTATGCAAGGGTTGATCATATTAAGGTCGATGGGTTTGGGCTTGGGAGATGCAGGGAATTCTGGTCAAGCACATGCACCGGGTCTAGCTCATAGCATCAACTCAAAACGTGTGTTTGTCTACACTCTGCTTCGCAAGGAGTTGAGAGGACGCACCAGTGGTATGTTTTTTCCAGCTTCTTTGGATGATTACACTGTCCGTCAATCTGCACGGCACACGTTTAAGAAACGAGCTCTAAGAGGGAATATAAGAAATTCATCCAAGGCCTGGGTCACAAGGCTAGTATGCTGAAGTCTCCATGGCACCCATCTTTTGGCGTTCACAGCCAAACATTGGCGTCCAACCATCAACTCGGCGGACTGTAGATACGCGCCCTTGTGGGGTACAGGTATGCAAACTGTGGTGCAACTGGTCGCCCCACGGCTCGCGGCCTCACATGCTGCCAGGAGGAGGTATCTCACATACGTCATGTACGACCTTGTATATGCAACGGATGAACAAGGAAGAACCTAGCTAGCCAGTATTGTCTAGGTTTACAATCTTGTTTTCCTTTGATCTGTAATCTGTCAAAAATATAGAATAGGGGGCAAAAGTGGAATTCAAATTGCAAGGTAGACCCTATAAATAAAGTATGTGTACTCATTTATATCTTGCTTCTTAGGATTTGGTTTAGTCTGTTTAATGGCGTTTTAGTCTGGGGATGTAAATTGCTTACACTTTCTTAAAATTCCAATTCAAATGAAAATGCTTGATAGAAGTAAGCCAAAAAATTCTAAGAAAGATGTATGTGCCACCTCTGAGCACATGCAAATGTTGAGCTCTGCAACTGCACTAATGTAGTGGCTACATTGTAGTACATCACTGCAGCGGCTGAATCAACCAACCAATGTCTTGCAGTAGTAAAGTTTTATTGCTCCCAACTACTACTACCAGTGCTTACTAATTACTTGATGCTCATATACATGCATATAGTCGGATGACGTAGCAGAAAGAGATGCATTAAAGCTTCTAAGACTCAAATCGGAAGATCATAAGTGTTTTAGATAATAACTGAGACCATAGGTACTGCTTAAGTACATCCACCAGTCGAGTCAAGAGTGTTACTACTTATGCTATGATGCATGAGGCTCGTCTGTGCTCCGATGTGTGCGGTTTGATCACATTATGGTTCATGGGTTTGGGCCTGGGATGCACCAGGAATTGAGTGTGTGCGGGAGGACCAGCTAGTTCTTCCACAGATGGATAAAGATGTCTATGTGCAAAGACTCCGCTTCTTTGGAAGTGGAGCAATTGTAGGTGCCCTGATTTCCGAGGTGTAATTGAGTCCAAACATGTCCAAGCGTATATGAGATGTTCGCATTCTCATGATGGGACATGTACAAGAACCTTGTGTAAAACCGGCCATCAGGTTCAAAGGCCCAATAGCAAGAGTCATTGCCACCAACTAGAATCACATGAGCCAGCTGAATTTGAACTTGAAGCTGATTCCAACATTGGATCTCGTCCGGAACAAAGGACCGCCTAAACTCAAGGTTCCACAGTCAGTTTCTCTCTCTCAAATCGTGTTTGGTTGCAGGTCAAGGTCAGATGCGACTGGTTGGGTGTGCGTGTAGACAGTTAAGTGTCAAGTAGGAAATACAAATGATTTTTGTGGTTTTGACTTGACCCCTAGAATGAGTCACACACATGACACACCTGACATGTGGGTAGATATAATCAATGGGGAAAAATGGGTTTAAAAATTTCACAATGTGACAACTAAGGGTAAAATATGGCTAGAAAATTTGAATGATATAGAACAAGTAACAAATATGGAATATGGGGAAATAGTGGAACCCCATAAAATAAAGGATGTGCACTCACACATATTTCATGCTGCTTAGGATTTTCTTTAGTCCTTGAATGGAAGTCTGGTGATATAAATTGCTTAATTTTTGTCACTGTAAGGACCGGAGTATATCGACCAGAGGGGGGGGGGGGGTGAATGGGAGATTCAAAATTTCTTTCGAAATGTTGAATACTCTCAACACAGCACAGCGGATAATAAACTAAGCAGTTTCAGTTCTACGAAAGAAAACTATTTCCGAAGGAAAACTAGTTCCGAAGCAAAACTAGTTCTGAAACAAGATTGTTCCCGAAACACAACTGTTACAGAAACACAACTGAGGAGTTTTAGTTCTACGAATCGAAACTACTACAGAAACAAAACTATCAACATGGATAGAGTTACACACATGAAACAATTGCACATATAACAGATACAAAACATACACACTACTGCGAAATATTAATCAGAGCAAGACTTAGCATAAATACTAAGTACCACCAAATGAAAAGCAGATGAATATACAGATAAACAACCTTAAGTACTGTGAAAGCAAGTGTGCAACACAATATAGTCACGGTACTGAAAGGAATGCTTGAAAGATAAAGAATCACAGTACACAGATAGATATCTATCGACAACAAAGAGCACCAAAAATAAACTACTGAAAGAAATGCAGTAGGATAGAAATGACCAGTGGTGCTCGATGGCGACAGATGATTTGGTAGACCAGTTCACTCTTCTGCAAAAGAGCTACGTCTGGTTGGAGGGACTTGTGATTCAACACAGGAGATAAACTCTCTCCATCCTATTCTCCTCAACGTGAAGTTCCTCGAACTTCAGTTGATTTCACTCGTGGTAGATTCTTGTCGGCGATCTCCAAACCTTCGACTGACTTCTTTGCGAACCACAACGACTCTTGGTTGCTGAAGACTTTGCTCGGTGAAGACAACAACTCTTCAACACTCGAGCCGACACCTATCCGTCTAGAGAGAATGCAGCTCTCAAGAGTAATAGGTACAAGAACTCTCAACTCAGATCTACTGTGATGCTCAACCACTATCTAAGTTTCGGCTCTTGATTTTCTCTCAGTGGATTTTAAACTCAAATCTCTCGGAGAGGGGTGCTCAATCAATCTTCTCAGAATCTCAAGTGGAGCAGCCAACAGACAACGTTGGTGCGGGGTGGCTATTTATAGCCGCAGCCTTCCCGGATGGGAAATGACCATTGAGGACACGCGGTCCAGCCAATGGCCAACCGACACGTTTCCAACGGTCGGATTTTGAGCAAAACGGTAACATTACTTGAGGAACAAGTAATGCTAACTCCTCGGTCCGAAAGATATCTCCTACAACTCCAAAGAACAACGTCTTCTGCTGATAGGTAATCATTCGGAACACAAAGAGATTTCTCTCAATCTTTCATAGGTTTTGGCTAAGCATCACAACAGACAAATGTCTCGAATACTTATAACCCTCTTAATAGTACGGTGGTCCTATGACTCAAATAAAAGAAAGAAGAACAGCGAAACAAATGCTACGTCTTCGCTTCGTCTTCAATCTTCTCGACTGCAGTCATTCTTCTTCGGACACACCGAATGAAAATTGCTTTGCGTCAGCAATTCTTTCAAGACCATCTCCGGCACGCAATCTTTTCGGTATGCTTTCTTCTCGAAACATATCCTTCTCTTCTCTGCAACGTAGATGTTTCTCAGTGAAGTTCTTCGAACTTCCTGAAAGAATATAGCATTCTTCTTGATAACAAACTCTTCGAGACATGTCAATCTTTTCTGCAGCGCAGATAACTTTCGAGGAAGTTTATAGCAAACTTCTCAGAAGTGGCAATCTTCTCGATAATAAGCTTCTTGAAACATATCAATCTTCTCTGCTGCAATCTTCTCGGAAGATTATAGCAATCTTTTCCGTAGCAGTCTCTTCGGGAGATTATAGCAATCTCTTCCGTAGCAATCCTTTCGAAAGATTACAGCAATCTCCTCGGTAGCAAACCTTTCGGTAGCGTACCTTTCGGAAGCAAACCTTTGGGTAGCATACCTTTCGGAAGCAAACCTTTCGGTAGCAAACCTTTCGGCAGATTATAGCAATCTTCTCGATACTCCAGGGACTATTTCTCTGTGTGTGCACTAGTAAACAAATTAGTCCCTCACTGTTTCTGACAACAATCTCCAAAACACAAGGGGCAAGGAATTGCACCAACAATCTCCCCCTTTTTGGACGATTGTTGACAAAACAGATAAACATCGAAGAGTAGATAGATTTGTAACCAGAAATGTGCGGAATGTAAATTCAATAATATCTCGAAGATAAATATACTCCCCCTAAATGTATGCAGCGTATGAAAGATTAACCTTTTGTATAAACCTGCATATATTAGAATAAGCTTGGTGGAGAGATATTTCACATCTTTGAGAATAAATGTATTGCACCAAAGGATAATGTCCGAGATATAATAGAGTGCATCCATACGTGAACTCTGGTAATAATTCCACCTGCAAAAATAAATTCTCGAGAGAAATGAAGTATGGCAGGGGTTATTATCATTCGAGAACTAGAAAGAGTTCACAAGAGTTATACAACAAGATAAGAATCAAATAAAGGCAAGTGTTGTAAACTCGAAAAACAACCCAGCAAAGACCCGCAAATCTATCACTCGATCTCTTCTCCCCCTTTTTGTCAACAAGTGTCAAAAAGGTGAAAAAGAACATGAGACATTACACGCCCGAAAAAAAATTGAACCGTCGCCTGAAGAAGATCCAGACTCGCTTGGTGAAGAAGTTTCGGCCTCAGAGGTGACTACATTATCTTCAGCTGCATCTTCTTCTGCTTCTTTATCGGAACGATGCGGTACAACTGGGGTTGCTGGAGCATTTTCATCTTTCTTCTGAGAAACTCTTTCAGCAGATAACGGAACACTATTCTCCTCACATAAAAATTTAAGCGATGTAGCCTCAAACTCAGTGACAACATCGTTTAGATTAATCCTCAGCGGATCTGTCGAAGGAAATCTAGCTGAAAACTTAGGAGTGTTGCACTCTCGAAGATCTTCAATAGTCAGCGGGGCATCCATGAAGTCATATCTTTCGAATAGACTAGCCATGTTGATTTTCTTCTTAGAAAGGAATTTCTTCAGCAATTTCCTCAACGAGGCATCCATGAAATCATCTGAATTTTGTGTGTATTGTTGTGGGGAATATTCAGCTCATGCGCAAGACGCTCTTTTTCTTTCTGATCATTATCAATGTGCTTCAGCAGGAGTTGTTGGGTTCTAAGACTGATCTCAGGAGTCTGGATGTATTATCTCTGAAAACTTTGCCTTTTCTAATCTTTCAACATCAGCAGAGTGTCTCTAACATGATGGATAAATTTCTCTGGAGCATCTTGAGCAAGATATTCTTTCCTTGCGCATCAATTGATAATCTTCTTCTCAGCTTCATTTTCTTCGGCAGAATCAACAAGCTGATGCATGAATACATCTTTGTTATCGGAGACATAGCCAAGATATAGGCCACTGAGAGTGTTGCGCAATACACCATGAATTGCTCCTGAATCATATGCTCCTGGCAGAGGACTTGTAGTATGACACAGAATATAATGGAAGGTTTGAAAATTGAACTTCAGATATTTTGTGCGAGGAAAAACCATACGAAAGATAATCGCCAACCTTATCCGAATCCATCAGGAGGTGAAACTGTTCATCAGAAATCTCATCGATAAAAAGCACACGAGTTTCAAAGTTGTTGCTTTCAATCCGAGGGAAATGCAGACACTCAAGAAATTCTTCAGCGCTGCCCTTCATGACATGGTGCTCTATTATCCATTCGAGATCCCATGTTTTTGATATCTTGTTTGTCACCCGACACATATAGTGTGGCATAAGACTAGAGAATATATTCTCAGTTCCATGGGTGCTTGAATGAGAAGACCTTCGTAAGCTGAAAATCTTCAATGTCCTGAAGGATTTGCTTTAAGCATTCCAATATTCTCATCAGTGGTAAATCAAGATATTCATGATGAAATATCTGATTACTTTCCAGCTGCGAGCATTTTCTTTCGGCAGAGAGCATTTTCTTTCGGCTGCGAGCCAACATTTGTTTCAGCATTTGTTTCTGATGGACCAGCATTTGTTTCAGAATTTGAAGTACTTGGACAATCAATCTCCATGGCAACATTTTCCGTGAGGGGCACATCAGCTTTTTCAAGATTTTCATTCTCAAGCTCATTTCTATTTGACGAAGCACAAGGGCCTTTTCTTTCTCTCATTCATTGTTTTGAAGCACTTGAGCCTTCTTTTCCTTCTCTGATTCTACCTTCTCGAAGAATAACTCTGGAAGGAGAATTTTGCTGCCTCTCATCCTTTTCAGAAGATTGTTCCGATGCTTGAGGATCTGAGACATTTGCATTTTCCACACTTCCTTCTCCCTGAGCACTGGGCTCATTTTTTTCGGCTTATAGCTTTCTTTTCATCAGAAGCATTTTCTTCTGCCCAACTTTCTTTTGATGGGATTTCTTTCGGCATCCAGATTTCTCTTCATCAGAAGCATTTTCTTCATCACAACTTTCTTTTCGACGGGATTTCTTTCGGCACCCAGAATTCTTTTTAGTGCCACACATCTTCTTCTGCGGACTGCCATTCTTCATCAAACTGAGCTTTCGATACAACTCTTGTGCCCATGACATTTTCTTCACCCATTTCTGTCTGACCAGCAGGCTTAGCAGAATCTTCAACAGAATCCATTGACCTGTGAAAGAGAATACATGCGAGGGAAAATATAGACAGGGCCAAAGTACGCACAGATATGTTTTCGGTGAAAATCATTTTTCGAGAAGAATTGATCAGCACTTTGAGAATTATCTCGAATGAGAAATATCTTCGAAAAATTTCATGCTAGTAAGTTCCGAAAGAAAACTACTCAGATGAAACCTATCTAATTTTTCATCAGAGAGAAAGCACAAAGTTTAGAACAATTCGGATGTGCACGAGGAAAAACTACAAACCGCGCACGAAAAAAAAGCAAGCTCCTGAAGATCTACTGGGATAGTTGAATCAGAAGATAATCGTGCCGAGATGAACTCATATTATGAATGGAGTGAGAAATACGAGTTCGGATCTCCGTACTCTAACTTGGTGGCGGAGATCAACTAAGGTGACGCGGAGAGGAAGATTTACCGCGGCGGCTTGGAGCAAATGCGGCGAGGTCCACTGGAGTTTCATCGGCAGATGATCTCGTCGAAGTTGCAAGTGCGACGGCGCACCGAGGATTTTTTTTAGCGAGGGAGATGATGAATGACAAAGAGATTGGAACCATACGAGGAAGACGAGGAGGGGGGAAACCCAACCGTCTCGACAGAAAATCTACGGTTCAGAGTCAATGGGTTCTTCACATTCAACGCACATGATTAAGTGGCGGTTGTACGTGGACACGTGGCAACCAAAGGTGCAGTTTCTCCTCACTTGGGCGGGAGACCCAAATTTTGGAGGGCTTTCGCCAAATTAGAAATAACTTTCGGAACGCATTTCTCTCGTAGCCAAGAACACTAGAGAGAAAGTTGTTTCAGATAAAATTGCGTACCCATGAGAGAAAAGCATAGACTGGATAAGATAGAATGGAAACGTAGGGTCCAAAGCATTTCACTCAGAGAGATAATCAAAACGAAAAAAAACAACCATGAGTGAAATGCATACAGGACTAAATCCAGATCTATGAAAGAAGATAAACATCCCACCCGACCAGTGGCTCGGGGGCTACTGCATTGATGATTCAATGCAGAAAATTCAAAGTGCAAAACAGTTTCCGAGGAGATTACGATCCTCGGGTTGGTCGGCTGCACCCAACCTGAGTCTCGAGGACTATGCACACCGTGTTTCTGTTCCTAAGTATGCTACTGAGCTAGGAGTTGATCCTCAGGCCGATTTCGCGAATCGACCTGAGTCTCAGGGGCTACTGGGATCAACAGTTTTATGTTTTCCTTCAGTTGCATCTCGGATTTTAGGCCGACACACACCTTGAGGGCTACTGGCTATACATCTCGGCAGAGAATAAATTGCACCAATCCACAAAAAATCAGCTCATGGCCGAGGTGGTGCACCACCTCGGAAGCAGTCCGGCATAAAGCTCGGCTGCGAGTGGCTGGCTCCATAGAGAACTTTTTCGGCGTTGGAGCTCGGCTGCAAGAAGACACCTTGGATGCAGTCCGGCGCTGGAGCTCGGATACAGACCGGCGTTGGAGTTCGGCGGCTAAAATGTACCTCGGATGCAGTCCGGCGTTGGAGTTCGGCTGCTAAAATGTACCTCGTATACAGACCGGCGTTGGAGCTCGGCTGCAAAAATATACCTCGGATGCAGTCCCGTGTTGAAGGTCGGCTGCAAGAGGACACCACCGCACGGGAAAAACTTCAAACCCATGGTGTGGCGAAAAAATAAAAAGGCATTGATAAAGGCTGAGAACTCAAAGGGACTCCTCGGATGCCCGACGTGTCAACTCTTCGGATACACCTCGGCGATCCTTGAGATCGGAGATGTGAATATTTGTTGAACCAGTTGTCAAGCCCGACGACCGAAGACGAAGAACAGCTCGGAAGAACCGAGGAGTGTCCCCAACTTGAAGACCGGTTCAGGGGGCTACTGACGGTGTCCTGGACTAGGGGGTACTCACCACGTCATCTCCCGGCCAGTGGATCGGGCCGAGGACCCCCATGGCGGTTCACTCATGGGCCACTTTGGGCAGTCCATGACGAATACAAGGAAGATTCCACAAGACATGGTGCACAAGACGAGGACTCTTCTAAACCCTAGGCGTCTGGTGCATATATAAACCGAGGCTAGGCTAGTCAATAGATATATCATATTCATTAGAACAATCTCGTGGTAGATACATGTACTCTGTACTATACCCCATATCAATACAATCAAAAGCAGGACGTAGGGTATTACCTCTTCGAGATATGCCGGATTTAGAACCGACAGTCGGGGACTCCTCCGGCGATCGTCGGGACTCCTCCAGCAACCCAAAATATCGGGAAGGAAATGATGAGGACTCTTCACCGGCGATTGTCGGGACTCCTCCGGCAACCCAAAATATCGGGAAGGAAACGGTGTGGACTCTTCACCGGCGATCGTCGGGGACTCCTCCGGCGATCGTCGGGGACTCTTTTCACCGCTTAAATTCTTTTGAACTAAATTCTACCGGCAAGAAGACATAAAAATTCTCTTCTTTCATGTTCAAAGCTACCTCATATGATGCTTGCATTAAATGACACAAAAATGACATAATGGCATCTTTTGCAAAAATGACATGCAACAAAATCAATACAAAATATTGACCAAGTTTATATACAAAATATTAACATCCACAATACAAAATCAATACCATTAGAATTATCATTCAATATGTTTTCATACCTTATATATTTTTTATTGTGAAAATTTAAATTGTTTTCGATAACTTGATCAAACTTTCTCCCGCAAAAAAATTTGGATCAAACTTTATAAATTTTTTCTGTCCATTAAGATCACTCCTTCTTCAACATTGATAATGCTCACTGAAAATCTATGAATCTAGGGTATAATTGACTGAGACAAAAATAACAAAAAGGAAAAAAAAAGACAGCTAGGCGGGCGGCGTCGGTTCACAGCTAGGCGGGGAGTGGGGGGCGGCGAGGCTCGGTGACGCGGCTCGGGGAGGAGGGCGAGGAGGTCCGGCGACGGCGGCCGTCGGCGACGAGGGTGGCGGGGCGGCGAGCGGCTACGGGCGTCGGTGACAGGGGGGAGCGATCTTCGGCAGCCTGGCGGCAGCGTGGTGTGGTTCGGCGTCGGGGCAGGCCTGCGGAGTCGCGAGATAGATGGAGAAGATTGGGGGAGGAAGATGGCCGGGGCGGTTAAATACCTCGAGCTTTAGTCCCGGTCGGAGCCACGAACCGGGACTAAAGTTGAGCTTTAGTCCCGGTCGGAGCCACCAACCGGGACTAAAGCTAATTTTCGGCAGCCAAAAGGGCGCGAAAGGGTAGGCATTTAGTCCCGGTTGGTAGCTACGACCGGGACTAAAGGTTGGCCTTTAGTCCCGGTTTGTGCCACCAACTGGGACAAACCTGGTGTTTTAATCAAAAACAGATTATCTTTAGCTCTTTTAGTTTTATACCTTTTTCCTTTGTTTTAATTATTTTAGTTTATGTTTTCTTGTTAATCTTTTGCCAAATTATATTATGTTAATTCTAAGTTAATATTATTTTGATCATAACTAGAGTTTTATAAAAGCTTTTTAGTTGATTCTTTTTGCTATTGAAGAATATTATGAAATACTTTTTGTTAACCTAATAATGTTATATTTTCTTTTCTATTAAGTTATTAGTTTAGTATTTTGTTTTGTTTTCTATTTGCTTTTTCTTATTGTTTTCTTTATTGCTTTATTCATTGATTGTATTTTGATTGCTAGAATGCTTGCTAGAGTGAATGCTTATATGAATGCAATGTTTGATTATAAAGATTTTCATCAGATAGTGACAAATAGTTCTATCAAGTTATTTTTCATAGGTACCATTGCCGCAACATTTCGCATTGAAGGGCCAGCATCAGGTGGTGGTTTGTCAATATGTTTTTGAAAATATGACACAAGTGTTGGAAATATGCCCTAGAGGCAATAATAAATTGGTTATTATTATATTTCCTTGTTCATGATAATCGTTTATTATCCATGCTATAATTGTATTGATTGGAAACTCAAATACATGTGTGGGTACATAGACAACACTGTGTCCCTAGTAAGCCTCTAGTTGACTAGCTCGTTGATCAAAGATGGTTAAGGTTTCCTAGCCATTGACATGAGATGTCATTTGATAACGGGATCACATCATTAGGAGAATGATGTGATGGACAAGACCCAAACTGTAAACGTAGCATTTGATCGTGTCAGTTTATTGCTATTGTTTTCTGCATGTCAAGTATCTGTTCCTTTGACCATGAGATCATGCAACTCACTGACACCGGAGGAATACCTTGTGTGTATCAAACGTCGCAACGTAACTGGGTGACTATAAAGGTGCTCTACAGGTATCTCCGAGGGTGTCTGTTGGGTTGGCATGGATCAAGACTGGGATTTGTTACTCCGTATGACGGAGAGGTATCTCAGGGCCCACTCGGTAATACAACATCACAATGAGCCTTGCAAGCAATGTGACTAAAGTGTTAGCCACGAGATCTTGTATTACGGAACGAGTAAAGAGACTTGCCGGTAACGAGATTGAACTAGGTATAGTGATACCGACGATCGAATCTCGGGCAAGTAACATACCGAAGAACAAAGGGAACAGCATACGGGATTAACTGAATCCTTGACATAGAGGTTCGACCGATAAAGATCTTCGTAGAATATGTAGGAGCCAATATGGGCATCCAGGTCCCGCTATTGGTTATTGGCCGTAGAGGTGTCTCGGTCATGTCTACATAGTTCTCGAACCCGCAGGGTCTACACACTTAACGTTTGGTGACGATTAGTATAATTGAGTTATTATGTTGGTGACCGAAAGTTGTTCGGAGTCCCAGATAAGATCCCGGACATGACGAGGATCTCCGGAATAGTCCGGAGGTAAAGATTGATATATGTGATAATAGTGTTTTGATCTCCGGAAGAGTTCCGAAGTTCACCGGAAGGGGTTCCGGATGTTTACCGAAGTGTTCGGGTGCAGCAACACTTTATATGAGCCAAAGGGATAAAGCCCACAAGGTATTGGAAAGTGCAAAAGTAGTTTTGCTGCCGCGTAAGCGGTACTACCGCTTGGTGAAGCGGTACTACCGCCGGAGCGGTACTACCGCTTGTGTGAAGCGGTACTACCGCCCAAGCGGTACTACCGCTTGTGTGAAGCGGTACTACCGCTTGTGTGCGGCTGTGCACGGTTCGGCCGGGATCCGAGTTGGACTCTTTCCCTGCGGGCCAAACCGACCTTGTGCGGGCAAAACCGACCCGGAGGAGGCTTTTACTCCAAGTTTAGACCCCAAGGCTCAACATATAAATAGAGGGGCAGGGCTAGCACACGGGACACATCAGGATTTCCCAAGCCGTGTGCCGGCAACCCTAGCCCTCTAATTCCTCCGTCATAATCTCCGTAGTGCTTGGCGAAGCCCTGCAGAGATTGTTCCTCACCACCATCACCACGCCGTCGTGCTGCTGGAACTCAACCACTACTTCACCATCGCTCGCTGGATCGAGGAGGTGAAGACGTCATCAAGCCGTACGTGTGTTGAACGCGGAGGTGCCGTCCGTTCGGCACTAGATCGGAAGGATCGTGATTGGATCGCGGGACGCTCGGCGATTTGGATCGCGAAGACGTTCGACTACATCAACCGCGTTTATTAACGCTTCCGCTTAGCGATCTACAAGGGTATGTAGATTCACTCTCCCTCTCGTAGATGCTCATCACCATGGATAGATCTTGCGTGTGCGTAGGAAAATTTTTGTTTCCCATGCAACGTTCCCCAACAGTGGCATCATGAGCTAGGTCTATGCGTAGATGAGATCTCGAGTAGAACACAAACGAGTTGTGGGCGTGGGTGTATACATATTGCTTGCCGTTACTAGTTGATACTTGATTCCGCGGTATTGTGAGATGAAGCGGCCCGGACCGACATTACGCGTACGCTTACGCGAGACTGGTTTCACCGCTGCGTGCACTTGTTGCATAAAGGTGACTGGCGGGTGTCTGTCTCTCTCACTTTAGTTGAATCGGTTCAATGAAGAGGGTTCTTTTAGAAGATCAAAAAGCAATCACTACACCACGTTGTGGTTTTGCGTAGGTAAGAATCGTTCTTGCTAGATACCCGTAGCAGCCACGTAAAAATTTGCAACAACAATTAGAGGACGTCTAACTTGTTTTTGCAGGGTATGTTGTGATGTGATATGGCCAATTACATGATGAGATATATGTGATGTATGAGATGATCATGTATTGTATAGAATATCACGACTTGCATGTCGATGAGTACGGCAACTGGCAGGAGCCATAGAGTTGTCTTTAATTATTGTATGACCTGCGTGTCAATCATTAAGCGCTATGTAATGCTTTACTTTATCGCTAAACGTTAGCTATAGTCGTGGAAGCAACAGTCGGCGCGACAACCTTATGGCGACACGTTGATGGAGATCAAGATGATGGAGATCATGGTGTCATGCCGGTGACGATGGAGATCATGCCGGTGCTTTGGAGATGGAGATCAAAAGCACAAGTTCATGGCCATATCATGTCACTTATGATTTGCATGTGATGTTAATCCTTTTATGCATCTTATTTTGCTTAGGACGACGGTAGCATTATAAGGTGATCCCTCACTTAAATTTCAAGATAAATTGTGTTCTCCCCAAGTGTGCACCGTTGCGAAAGTTCGTCGTTTCGAGACACGCCGTGATGATCGGGTGTGATAGACTCTACGTTCGCATACAACGGGTGTAAGCCATGTTACACGTGCGGAACACTCGGGTTAAACTTGACGAGCCTAGCATGTACAGACATGGCCTCGGAACACAAGAGACCGAAAGGTCGAACATGAGTCATATAGTAGATATGATCAACATGAAGATGTTCACCATTGAAACCACCTCAACTCACGTGATGATCGGACTTGAGTTGGTGGATTTGGATCATGTTACACTCGAATGATCGGAGGGATGTCAATTTGAGTGGGAGTTTTTTAAAATATGATTAACTAAACTCATTATCTAAGAACAATAGTCTAAGTTGTCTTTGCTATATTTATGTTGTAGATCATGGCTCGCGCAGTAGCACCCCTGAATTTTAATGCGTTCCTAGAGAAAGCTAAGTTGAAAGATGATGGAAGTAACTTTGTGGACTGGGCCCGTAATCTAAGGATTATCCTTACGGCTTCCCAGAAGGCTTATGTCCTTGATGCACCGCTTGGTGATCCACCCGCTCCAGTTGAGTCTCTAGACGTTGTGAACGCCTGGCAGGCTCGTTCTGATGATTACTCAATAGTTCAATGTGCAATGTTGTATGGCTTAGAACCGGGACTTCAAAGACGTTTTGAACGTCATGGAGCATATGAGATGTTCCAGGAGTTGAAGTTTATCTTTCAGAAGAATCCCCGGATCGAGAGATATGAGATCTCCGATAAGTTCTATGCTTGCAAGATGGAGGAGAACGGGTCTATCAGTGATCACGTGCTCAGAATGTCTGGGTACTCCACCCGTCTGGCTGAGTTAGGGATGCCCCTTCCGCCAGAGGCTATCACTGACAGAGTTCTTCAATCATTGCCACCTAGCTACAAGAGCTTCGTGTTGAACTATAACATGCACGGGATGAACAAATCAGTCGCCGAGCTGTTTGCGATGCTGAAAGCCGCTGAGTCTGAAATTCAGAAGGAGCATCAAGTGTTGATGGTCAATAAAACCACTAGTTTCAAGAAAAATGGCAAGGGTAAGAAGGGTAACTCCAAGCAGAGTGGCAAAGCAGTTGCTCCTCTCGTGAAGAAACCCAAGGCTGGACCCAAACCAGAAACTGTGTGTTTTCATTGCAAGGGAACTGGACACTGGAAGCGGAATTGCCCCAAGTATTTGGCTGACAAGAAGGCGGCCAACAACAAACAAGGTATATATGATATACATGTTATTGATGTGTACCTTACCAACTCTCGTTGTAGTGCCTGGGTATTTGATACCGGTGCGGTTGCTCATATTTGCAACTCAAAACAGGAACTGCGGAATAGACGGAGGCTGGCAAAGGACGAAGTGACGATGCGCGTGGGAAATGGTTCCAAGGTTGATGTGATCGCCGTCGGCACGCTCGCTCTTCGATTACCATCGGGATTAGTGATGAACCTGAATAATTGTTATTTAGTGCCTGCGTTAAGCATGAACATTATATCTGGATCTTGTTTATTGCGAGACGGTTACTCATTTAAATCAGAGAATAATGGTTGTTCTATTTATATGAGTAATATCTTTTATGGTCATGCACCCGATGTGAGGGGTTTATTCTTATTGAATCTCGATAGTAATGATACACATGTTCATAACATTGATGCCAAAAGATATAGAATTGATAATGATAATACCACTTTCTTGTGGCACTGCCGTTTAGGTCATATTGGCGTAAAACGCATGAAGAAGCTCCATGCTGATGGACTTTTGGAGTCACTTGATTTTGAATCACTTGACAAATGTGAGCCATGCCTCATGGGCAAGATGACTAAAACGCCGTTCTCTGGAATAATGGAACGGGCAAGTGACTTATTGGAAATCATACATACTGATGTGTGCGGTCCGATGAGTATTGAGGCGCGCGGTGGTTATCGTTACTTTCTCACCTTCACTGATGACTTAAGTAGATATGGGTATATTTACTTAATGAAACACAAGTCTGAAACATTTGAAAAGTTCAAACAATTTCAGAGTGAAGTTGAGAATCATCGTAACAAGAAGATTAAATTCCTACGATCTGATCGAGGAGGAGAATATCTGAGTTATGAGTTTGGCAGTCACTTAAGACAGTGTGGAATTGTTTCACAATTGACACCGCCTGGAACACCACAGCGTAATGGTGTGTCCGAACGTCGTAATCGAACCTTATTGGATATGGTGCGATCTATGATGTCTCTTGCCGATTTGGCACTATCGTTTTGGGGTTATGCATTAGAGACAGCTGCATTCACTTTAAATAGGGCACCATCGAAATCCGTTGAGACGACGCCATATGAACTTTGGTTTGACAAGAAGCCAAAGCTGTCGTTTCTTAAAGTTTGGGGATGTGATGCTTATGTCAAAAAGCTTCAGCCTGAAAAGCTGGAACCCAAAGCGGAGAAATGCGTCTTCATAGGATACCCAAAAGAGACAGTTGGGTATACCTTCTACCTCAGATCCGAAGGCAAAGTGTTTGTCGCTAAAAACGGAGCATTTCTTGAGAAAGAGTTTCTCTCGAAAGAATTGAGTGGGAGGAAGATAGAACTTGATGAGGTTGTTGAACCTTTACTTCAACCTGAGAGTAGCGCAGCGCAGAAAGTTGTTTCTGTGGAGCCTACATTAGCTGAAGAGGAAGTTAATGATGATGATCATGAAGCTTTGGATCAAGTTGCTATCGAACCTCGTAGGTCGACAAGGACGCGTACTGCTCCTGAGTGGTACGGCAACCCTGTCTTAGAGGTCATGTTGTTAGACAATGATGAACCTACGAGCTATGGAGAAGCGATGATGAGCCCGGATTCCGAGAAGTGGTTAGAGGCCATGAAATCCGAGATGGGATCCATGTATGAAAACAAAGTATGGACTTTGGAAGTATTACCTGAAGGGCGTAAGGCCATTCAGAACAAATGGATCTTTAAGAGGAAGACGGACGCGGACGGTAATGTCACCGTCTATAAAGCTCGACTTGTGGCAAAGGGTTTTTCACAAGTTCAAGGAGTTGACTACGATGAGACCTTCTCACCCGTAGCGATGCTTAAGTCCGTCAGAATCATGTTAGCAATAGCTGCCTTTTTCGATTATGAAATTTGGCAGATGGATGTCAAAACAGCGTTCCTTAACGGTTTCCTTAAGGAAGAGTTGTATATGATGCAACCAGAAGGTTTTGTCGATCCAGAAAATGCTGACAAAGTTTGCAAACTCCAGCGATCCATTTATGGACTGGTGCAAGCATCTCGGAGTTGGAATCTTCGTTTTGATGAGGTGATCAAAGCATTCAAGTTTATACAAGTTTACGGAGAAGCTTGTATTTACAAGAAAGTGAGTGGGAGCTCTATAGCGTTTCTAATGGTATATGTGGATGACATATTGCTGATTGGAAACAATATAGAAATGCTGGAAAGCGTAAAGGAATATTTGAACAAGAGTTTTTCAATGAAGGACCTAGGAGAAGCTGCTTTCATATTAGGCATCAAGATCTATAGAGATAGATCAAGACGCTTAATAGGACTTTCACAAAGCACATACCTTGATAAGATTTTGAAGAAGTTCAAAATGGATCAGTCCAAGAAGGGGTTCTTGCCTGTTTTGCAAGGTGTGAAGTTGAGTAAGACTCAATGCCCAGTGACTGCAGAAGATAGAGAAAAGATGAGTGTCATCCCCTATGCTTCGGCCATAGGCTCTATCATGTATGCAATGCTGTGCACAAGACCCGATGTCAGCCTTGCCATAAGTATGGTCGGAAGGTTTCAAAGTGATCCAGGAATGGAACACTGGACGGCGGTCAAGAATATCCTGAAGTACCTGAAAAGGACTAAGGACATGTTTCTCGTTTATGGAGGTGATCAAGAGCTCGTCGTAAAGGGTTACGTCGATGCAAGCTTTGACACTGATCCGGATGACTCTAAGTCGCAAACCGGATACGTATTTATTCTTAATGGGGGTGCGGTTAGCTGGTGCAGTTCCAAGCAAAGCGTGGTAGCTGATTCTACATGCGAAGCGGAGTACATCGCAGCCTCGGAGGCGGCGAAGGAAGGTGTCTGGATGAAGGAGTTCATGACAGATCTTGGAGTAGTGCCTAGTGCACTTAACCCAATGACTCTGTTTTGTGATAATACTGGTGCCATTGCTCTAGCCAAGGAACCAAGATTTCACAAGAGGACCAGACACATAAAGCGACGTTTCAATTCCATCCGCGATTACATCAAGGAGGACGACATAAATATTTGCAAAGTACACACGGATCTAAATGTTGCAGATCCGATGACTAAACCTCTTCCAAGGGCTAAACATGAACAACACCAGAACTGCATGGGTGTTCGATTCATTACAATGTAAATCACATAGTGATGTGAACTAGATTATTGACTCTAGTGCAAGTGGGAGACTGTTGGAAATATGCCCTAGAGGCAATAATAAATTGGTTATTATTATATTTCCTTGTTCATGATAATCGTTTATTATCCATGCTATAATTGTATTGATTGGAAACTCAAATACATGTGTGGGTACATAGACAACACTGTGTCCCTAGTAAGCCTCTAGTTGACTAGCTCGTTGATCAAAGATGGCTAAGGTTTCCTAGCCATTGACATGAGATGTCATTTGATAACGGGATCACATCATTAGGAGAATGATGTGATGGACAAGACCCAAACTGTAAACGTAGCATTTGATCGTGTCAGTTTATTGCTATTGTTTTCTGCATGTCAAGTATCTGTTCCTTTGACCATGAGATCATGCAACTCACTGACACCGGAGGAATACCTTGTGTGTATCAAACGTCGCAACGTAACTGGGTGACTATAAAGGTGCTCTACAGGTATCTCCGAGGGTGTCTGTTGGGTTGGCATGGATCAAGACTGGGATTTGTTACTCCGTATGACGGAGAGGTATCTCAGGGCCCACTCGGTAATACAACATCACAATGAGCCTTGCAAGCAATGTGACTAAAGTGTTAGCCACGAGATCTTGTATTACGGAACGAGTAAAGAGACTTGCCGGTAACGAGATTGAACTAGGTATAGTGATACCGACGATCGAATCTCGGGCAAGTAACATACCGAAGAACAAAGGGAACAGCATACGGGATTAACTGAATCCTTGACATAGAGGTTCGACCGATAAAGATCTTCGTAGAATATGTAGGAGCCAATATGGGCATCCAGGTCCCGCTATTGGTTATTGGCCGTAGAGGTGTCTCGGTCATGTCTACATAGTTCTCGAACCCGCAGGGTCTACACACTTAACGTTTGGTGACGATTAGTATAATTGAGTTATTATGTTGGTGACCGAAAGTTGTTCGGAGTCCCAGATAAGATCCCGGACATGACGAGGATCTCCGGAATAGTCCGGAGGTAAAGATTGATATATGTGATAATAGTGTTTTGATCTCCGGAAGAGTTCCGAAGTTCACCGGAAGGGGTTCCGGATGTTTACCGAAGTGTTCGGGTGCAGCAACACTTTATATGAGCCAAAGGGATAAAGCCCACAAGGTATTGGAAAGTGCAAAAGTAGTTTTGCTGCCGCGTAAGCGGTACTACCGCTTGGTGAAGCGGTACTACCGCCGGAGCGGTACTACCGCTTGTGTGAAGCGGTACTACCGCCCAAGCGGTACTACCGCTTGTGTGAAGCGGTACTACCGCTTGTGTGCGGCTGTGCACGGTTCGGCCGGGATCCGAGTTGGACTCTTTCCCTGCGGGCCAAACCGACCTTGTGCGGGCAAAACCGACCCGGAGGAGGCTTTTACTCCAAGTTTAGACCCCAAGGCTCAACATATAAATAGAGGGGCAGGGCTAGCACACGGGACACATCAGGATTTCCCAAGCCGTGTGCCGGCAACCCTAGCCCTCTAATTCCTCCGTCATAATCTCCGTAGTGCTTGGCGAAGCCCTGCAGAGATTGTTCCTCACCACCATCACCACGCCGTCGTGCTGCTGGAACTCAACCACTACTTCACCATCGCTCGCTGGATCGAGGAGGTGAAGACGTCATCAAGCCGTACGTGTGTTGAACGCGGAGGTGCCGTCCGTTCGGCACTAGATCGGAAGGATCGTGATTGGATCGCGGGACGCTCGGCGATTTGGATCGCGAAGACGTTCGACTACATCAACCGCGTTTATTAACGCTTCCGCTTAGCGATCTACAAGGGTATGTAGATTCACTCTCCCTCTCGTAGATGCTCATCACCATGGATAGATCTTGCGTGTGCGTAGGAAAATTTTTGTTTCCCATGCAACGTTCCCCAACAACAAGGCGATCAATGCTGTCAAAATCTTTCTTCCGGAATCTAAAGCCCTTTGGGTATAACCCAACATACTCATGATGTGGGTTTGTACTCCTGATGTAAGATAATATAAAGGTGCCTGGATGTTCATGAGATATGCCTGCATATTTGTACAAGGAAAGAAACATACATTTACCAAAAATTAAAACAGATGCCAATCTTGCCAGTTAATACATCGCCTTCATGTAACTGTAGTGATTCTAGATCAAAGCCATCATCAAAATAGTTGTGGAGCATAACTATGCCGAACAGTTACTTGAACAATCCTACCATCTGATATGTTGTCCTCAGTTTCACCAGAAAGCAACCAGAACTCCTCTCATCTGGACTTGGCTCGGCATAAGGGGTCCTCCGATCAGAGAAACCACACAGTAGGGGTGGAATCTTGCAAAACTTGGGATTTTCCAGCTATAAGTCCGGAAACTCACTAGAGAGAAAGTATTCACTTTTTCTTCGCATGTGTCCCTTGCTTATTGCACCGTAACCATGGATAATCTTCATCATTTAACAGGATGCTTGGGTCAGTCTTCACTGTGAAGGGAGGAATTTCATCAAACTTTTCATAATCTTCTGACTTGTCTGTCTTGTCCTCCACTCCCACGATGTTTCTTTTCCTTGAAAGAACTATGTGGCGTTTGGCTCATCGTATGATGTATTCGCTTCCTTATCTTTTCTTTTTCTCGGTTTAGTAGACATGTCCTTCACATAGAAAACCTGCGCCACATTGATACGTCTCCAACGTATCTATAATTTATGAAATATTCTTGCCACATTTATAACAATTCTATATTGTTTTGGTATGATTTGATTAGAACTAACCCGGACTGACGCTGTTTTCAGCAGAACTACCGTGGTGTTGTTTTTTGTGCAGAAATGAAAGTTCTCCAAATGAGCTGAAACTTTTTGGAGATTTTTTATTGGACAAATAAAGAATATTGGCACCAAGACCCACTGGAGGGGGGCCACCCAGTGCCCACGAGGCACCAGGGCGCGCCACCCCCCCAGGCGCGCCCTGGTACCTCGTGGGGCCCACGTGGCTCCGTTTTGAGTGATTCCAACGCTGAAAAATCATATATATTCAGAAATCCCCGAAAGTTAACCTAGATGAGTTTTTACGGCGCCGCAAACCTCTGTACCAGAGAGATCCCATCTACAGCCCTTTTCCGGCACCCTGCCGGAGGGGGGAAGGCATCACCGGAGGCCATCTTCATCATCCCGGCGGTCTCCTTGACGAGGAGGGAGTAGTTCACCCTCGGGGCTGAGGGTTTGTACCAGTAGCTATGTGTTTGATCTCTCTCTCTCTCGTGTTCTTGAGATGGCACGATCTTGATGTATCGCGAGCTTTGTTGATATAGATGAATCATATGGAGTTTTCCCCACTCTATCTTCTTGTGATGAATTGAGTTTCCCCTTTGAAGTTTTCTTATCGGATTGAGTCTTTAAGGATTTGAGAACACTTGATGTATGTATTGCATATGGATGTCTGTGGTGAAAAATGGGATATTCACTTGAGTCACTTGATGTATGTTTTGGTGATCAACTTGCGGGTTCCGTGACCTTGGGGATATATGCATAAGGGTTGGCACACGTTTTCGTCTTGACTTTCCAGTAGAAACTTTGGGGCATTCTTTGAAGTTATTTGTGTCGGTTTGAATAGATGAATCTGAGATTGTGTGATGCATATTGTATAATCAAACCCGTGGGTACTCGTGGTGACATTGGAGTGCCTAGGTGACATTAGGGTTTTGGTTGATGTGTATCTTAAGGTGTTATTCTAGTACGAACTCTAGGGCTCTTCGTGACAATTAATGGGGATGGCTCATAAGATTGATCGGGAAGGATAACTTTGAGGTGGTTTCGTATCCTACAACAATTTCTTCGTTTGTTCTCCGCTATTTGTGACTTTGGAGTGAACTCTTTGTCGCACGTGAGGGATTTACATATGATTCAACTATGTCAACAATGTTGGGAGATCGCACTAGTGAAAGTATGAACCCTAGGCCTTGTTTCTAAGCATTGCAATACCGTTTTTATGCCCGTTTACTATTTGCTACCTTGCTGTTTTTATATTTTCAGATTACAAAAACCTATATCTACTATCCATACTACACTTTTATCACCATCTCTTCGCCGAACTAGTGCACCTATACAATTTACCATTGTATTGGGTGTGTTGGGGACACAAGAGATTTCTTGTATTTGGTTGCAGGGTTGTTTGAGAGATACCATCTTCAACCTACACCTCCCACGGATTGATAAACCTTAGGTCATCCACTTGAGGGAAAATTGCTACTGTCCTACAAAACTATGCGCTTGGAGGCCCAACACGAGTCTACAAGAATAAGTTGTGTAGTAGACATCAAGCTCTTTTCTGGCGCCGTTGCCAGGGAGGTGAGTGCTTGAAGGTATATCTTTAGATCTTGCAATCGAATCTTTTAGTTTCTTGTTTATCACTAGTTTGGCTTATAAAAGAAAACTACAAAAAAATGGAATTGAGGTTACCTCATATTATTCGTCTTTATCATGTCTTTCGTGAAAATGTTGGAAAGGAAAATTGTGCTCAATTGATAGAAGAAGAATTCAATAAAATGTTTGGTATAAAATCTTTGAATGATGAGCATGATTGCAATGTTGCTAGTATGAATTCTTTGAATATCCATGATGCTAATGATATGCAAAACTACAAGCTTGGGGATGCTATGTTTTATGAAGATGATATTTTTACTCCCCCAAGTTTTGATGAGAAAATTTATTATGATGATTGCATGCTTCGTATTTATGATGACTATATTGATGAAAGTGGATTTGGAGAGGCCATAAATTTATTTAGTGATGAATCCACTATTTTGGAAGAGGTTTCAATTGAGTATGACAACAAAGTTGCTATCTATGATGATTATTGTGATGACATGTATGCTATAAAGAATAATGATAACCATGAAACTTGTCACCATGATTTTAATTTTCAATTGGATTATGCCAATCAAGTATCCCATGATAGTTATTTTGTTGAGTTTGCTCCCACTATTATGAATGAGAATAAAATTGCTTATGTGGAAGGTAATAGAATTTCTATGCTTGCAGATCATGAAAAGAATGATTTATGTGAAAGTTATATTGTTGAATTTATTCATGATGCTACTGAAAATTATTATGAGGGAGGAACATATGCTTGTAGGAGTTGCAATAATATCAAGTTTCCTCTCTATGTGTTGAAAGTTTTGAAGCTATACTTGTTTTGCCTTCCTATGCTAGTTGATTCTTGCTCCCATAAATTGTTTGCTCACAAAATCCCTATGCATAGGAAGTGGGTTAGGCTTAAATGTGCTAGTCATATGCTTCATGATACTCTCTTTGTGTTTCAATTATTTACTTTTATGTGAGCATCATTGAAATCCTCATGCCTAGCTAAAAAGGCATTAAAGAAAAGCGCTTGTTGGGGGACAACCCAATACTTATACCTTCTGTTTTTGTGTGTTCACATGATTAAGGTACTGTAGTGATCATGTTTTATGTGTTTTCTTTCAATAAAGTGCCAAGTAAAACCTTTGGGATAGTGTAGATACTTGTTGATTCAATTCTGTGCAAAAACAGAAACTTTTGCCTCCAGTGTTTAATTTCCCAGATTTTCCTGGAGCGTCGGAAAATTCTGAAATTTTTATACAGTATTGATATGCAAATTTTTTACGTTGTACTAATTTTTCAGAATTTTTCGAGTTCCATAAGTATGGTAGTTTCACAGGTCATTACAGACTGTTCTGTTTTTGACAGATTCTGTTTTCAATGCATAGTTTGCTTGTTTTAATGTTTCCATAGCTTATATTATGAGATATAAATTGTGGAAATGATAGAATACAGTAGGCATTATATGGGAAAAATTGTGAATCTTGTCTTGGACAGTACCTAAGTGATGGTTTATTCTTTATCATAGTAACCGTTCTCACGAAGTTCCGTTAAGTTTTGTGTGATTGGAGTTTTCAAGTTTTGGGTGAGATATCGATATGAGGAGAATAAGGAGTGGCAATACCCTAAGCTTGAGGATGCCCAAGTCACCCCAAGGTAAAATTCAAGGAATACTCAAGCGTCTAAGCTTGGGGATGCCCTGGAAGGCATCCCCTCTTTCGTCTTCAACATTATCGGTAACCTCACTTGGAGCTATATTTTTATTCGTCACATAATATGAGTTTTGCTTGGAACGTCATTTTCTTCTGTTGATATTTGCTTTCTGCTATAAATAATCATGTTTTTTATATTTTAGTCCAATAAAAAGCCAATTATAGCCTTTACCATGCTCAGTTTGCAAGTTCATGTGTTGCTGTTTGAAAACAGAAAGTTTTCCATTATGTCCAGAATATTCCTGAATAGTCAGAACATTATAAAAATCTGAAATTTTTACACAGTAATCGAGCATGAGTTCTCTATCACGTGGAAATTTTTCAGAATTTTTGGAGTTAGGGAAGTATGGATTCTTATTCACTCTTTACAGACTCTTCTGTTTTGGCAGATTGCTGTTATAGTTGCATTGTTTGCATATGTTTGCTTGTTTAATGTTTCTATTTGAGGATAGAAGTATTAAATATGAAGAGGCATTTAGTATGCAATGTTTAATTATAATTTTTGTGATTTGCTACAGTAGAGAATGTTAAGGTTTTGAGTTGATTTATACTAACTTATCTCACGAGTTCTTGTTAAGTTTTGTGTGGATGAAGTTTTTAAGATTTATAGAAACCGTGACATGAGAGGAATTAAGGAGACACAAAAGCTCAAGCTTGGGGATGCCCGAGGAATCCCAAGTATTTATTCTAAGAATTCTCAAGCAACTAAGCTTGGGGATGCCCCGGTAGGCATCCCACCTTTCTTCTTCAACAACAATCGGTCAGTTTTGGTTGAGCCTAAGTTTTTGCTTCTTCACATGATATGTGCTATTCTTGGAATGTCATTTCATTTTGTTTTGCTTGCTGTTTGAATAAAATATCAAGATCTGAAACTTATTAAATGAGAGAGAGTCCTCACATAGCTACTTAATTGTTTAGCTACTCATTCGGTCTTCACTTATATCTTTTTGGAGTAGTTTGTCATTTACTCTTGTTCTTCACTTATATCCTATGAGTAAATTGTTGAAATGAATTTAATATCATAAATTTGAAATTTATATGCTTCATATTCTTGTCCCATGGGGAGTAATGACATTACATAAAGAAAAGTATAAGTGGTAAAATTTATTGGAGGTTAACAAGCATAGCATTAGTCAATGATGCAATTCATGAAAAAGTTAATGAGGGAAGAGAAGATTCACATGCAAATATACTATCTTGGACATCTTTTATGATTGTGAGCCCCCATTAAGTATTTTATGTCAAAGTGTTGACGTTGGACAAGGAAGACAACGTAATGAATTATGTTTGTTCATATTCACATAGAAGTAATATTGTTATAGATCCTCCAACATGTGGTGCTTGCCC
The DNA here is from genome assembly GCA_039707655.1 of Elymus sibiricus. Lineage (NCBI taxonomy): Eukaryota > Viridiplantae > Streptophyta > Magnoliopsida > Poales > Poaceae > Elymus > Elymus sibiricus. The sequence continues at coordinate 35,469,806 of CM077674.1, forward strand.
AATATCTTTGCTAGCCAAAAATCCGCACCAAGTAGAGATACTACTTGTGCATCCAAAACCCTTAAACCCAGTTTCTTCCCATGAGTGTCCACCATATCTACCTATGGATTGAATAAGATCCTTCAAGTAAGTTGTCATCGGTGCAAAAAGCAATAAAAATTGCTCCTAAAATATGTATGATCTTTTATTGTAAGGGAAATAAGTGTTGTACGAACTTGTGATGGTAAAGAAATACAAGCGACGGACTGCATAATAAAGGTTGCTATCACAAGGGGCAATATAACATGACGTTCCTTTGCATTAAGGGCTTGTGCATCCAAAAATAAAAAGTGCATGACAACCTCTGCTTCCCTCTGCAAAGGGCCTATCTTTTACTTTTATGCATTTACTTTTATGTATTTACTTTTTATGCAAGATTCAATAGTGTTCTCCTCTACTTCCTTTTTATTTTTCTCTTTTGTAAGCATCATTTCGTGGGGAAAGATCTAGGCACATATATCCAGTTGGATATGAGTGATCATGAGTTATTATTGTTGACATCACCCTTGAGGTGAATAAGTTGGGAGGCGAAATCACAAGCCCCTATCTTTCTATGTGTCTGGCTGAAACTTTTGCTCCATATATATGTCGTGAGTGTTAGCAATCATAGAAGACTAAATGATGGTTGAGTATGTGGACTTGCTAAAAAGCTCCTACATGAGACCCTTCCTGAAAATATGATGAATTGCAATTGCATTGTTGACCAGAATAGTTTGTTAGTTTCCAAGAAAGTTTATGCCTTATACTCCATTGTTGTGATGAATTGTTACTTGCTCATGAGAAGTTTTGTGATAATAAATATTGCTGTTATAATAATGATCTTGCTTTGAATCATTCAAGTCCAATGTCCATGCTATATAAAAACAAAGATTATATGATGATTGTGATAGGTAGCATTCCACATCAAAATTTCTGTTTTTAATTGCTACTTTATTATTATGACTTTTATGAGAAAAATTTGCTGTTATGATGCTAAGAAAAAGTGATTGCAATTATCATTTATCAAACTTATGCACTATGCTAGCATTCACACTTCATAAATTATTTCTTTTATCATTTACCTACTCGAGGACGAGCAGGAATTAAGCTTGGGGATGCTGATACGTCTCCAACGTATCTATAATTTATGAAGTATTCATGCCACATTTATAACAATTCTATATAGTTTTGGTATGATTTGATTAGAACTAACCCGGACTGACGCTGTTTTCAGCAGAACTACCGTGGTGTTGTTTTTTGTGCAGAAATGAAAGTTCTCCAAATGAGCTGAAACTTTTTGGAGATTTTTTATTGGACAAATAAAGAATATTGGCACCAAGACCCACTGGAGGGGTCCACCCAATGCCCACAAGGCACCAGGGCGCGCCACCCCCCCCTAGGCGTGCCCTGGTACCTCGTGGGGCCCACGTGGCTCCGTTTCGTATGATTCCAACGCTGAAAATCATATATATTCAGAAACCCCCGAAAGTTAACCTAGATGAGTTTTTACGCCGCCGCAAGCCTCTGTACCAGAGAGATCCCATCTACAGCCCTTTTCTGGCACCCTGCCGGAGGGGAGGGGGGAAGGCATCACCGGAGGCCATCTTCATCATCCCGGCGGTCTCCATGACGAGGAGGGAGTAGTTCACCCTCAGGGCTGAGGGTTTGTACCAGTAGCTATGTGTTTGATCTCTCTCTCTCTCGTGTTCTTGAGATGGCACGATCTTGATGTATCGCGAGCTTTGTTGATATAGATGAATGATATGGAGTTTTCCCCTCTCTATCTTCTTGTGATGAATTGAGTTTCCCCTTTGAAGTTTTCTTATCGGATTGAGTCTTTAAGGATTTGAGAACACTTGATGTATGTCTTGCATATGGATATCTGTGGTGACAATGGGATATTCACTTGAGTCACTTGATGTATGTTTTGGTGATCAACTTGCGGGTTCCGTGACCTTGGGGATTTATGCATAAGGGTTGGCACGTTTTCGTCTTGACTTTCCGGTAGAAACTTTGGGGCACTCTTTGAAGTTCTTTGTGTTGGTTTGAATAGATGAATCTGAGATTCTGTGATGCATATCGTATAATCAAACCCGTGGGTACTCGTGGTGACATTGGAGTGCCTAGGTGACTCTAGGGCTGTTCGTGACAATTAATGGGGATGGCTCATAAGATTGATCGGGAAGGATAGCCTTGAGGTGGTTTCGTACCCTACAGCAATTTCTTCGTTTGTTCTCCGCTATTTGTGACTTTGGAGTGAACTCTTTGTCGCACGTGAGGGATTTACATATGATTCAACAATGTCAATAATGTTGGGAGATCGCACTAGTGAAAGTATGAACCCTAGGCCTTAATTCTAAGCATTGAAATACCGTTTTTATGCCCGTTTACTTTTTGCTACCTTGCTGTCTTTATATTTTCAGATTACAAAAACCTATATCTACTATCCATACTACACTTTTATCACCATCTCTTCGTCGAACTAGTGCACCTATACAATTTACCATTGTATTGGGTGTGTTGGGGACACAAGAGATTTCTTGTATTTGGTTGCAGGGTTGTTTGAGAGATACCATCTTCAACCTACGCCTCCTACGGATTGATAAACCTTAGGTCATCCACTTGGCAGAAAATTGCTACTGTCCTACAAAACTCTGTGCTTGGAGGCCCAACACGAGTCTACAAGAATAAGTTGTGTAGTAGACATCACACATGATTGGCTAGGACGAATGGTTCGTCTGTGTACCCAAGATTATTGAGATCCACTGTTGTCATTCCGTACTGTGGGTCTACCATTACCCCGCCTCCTGTCAGATTGACCCATTTGCACCGGAACAAAGGGACCTTAAAATCACGTCCATAGTCAAGTTCCCATATCTCCTCTATGTAACCATAATATGTGTCCTTTTCCCTATTGGTGTTTGCTGCATCAAAGCGGACACCAGTGTTTTGGTTGGTGCTCTTTTTATCTTGGGCGATCGTGTAAAATGTATTCCCATTTATCTCGTACCCTTGGAAAGTCAATACAATCGAAGATGGTGTCCTGGCCAACAACTACAGCTCATCTCCAACAATGGTGTCATTCATGAGATGTGTTTGCAACCAACCGCCAAAAGTCACCATGTGTGTATGTTTAATCCAGGGGTCAGACTGCTCCGGGTTCTTGGAGCGTACAATATCCATGTGTTCCTCGATATACGGGGCCACCAAGGTAGAACTTTGTAGAATTGTGTAGTGTGCTTGCGCCCAAGAATGCCCGTCTCTACATATTATTGATTTCGGTCCTAGCATGCCTTTTCCACTCAGTCTCCCCTCATGCCGCGATTGAGGAACACCAATCGGCTTAAGGTCAGGAATAAAGTCAACACAATGACGCACGTCCTCAATAACCTCCTCTGTTTCATGGCCCTTGGAGATGCTTCCTTCTGGCCTAGCACGGTTATGAACATATTTCTTTAAGACTCCCATGAACCTCTCAAAGGGGAACATATTGTGTATAAATACAGGACCCAGAATGGCAATCTCTTCGACTAGGTGAAGTAGGACGTGCGTCATAATATTGAAGAAGGATGGTGGGAACACCAACTCAAAACTGACAAGACATTGGACCAAATCATTCTATAACCTTGGTAGGATTTCTGGATCGATTACCTTCTAAGAAATTGCATTGAGGAATGCACATAGCTTCACAATGGCTAATCGAACATTTTTTGGTAGAAGCCCCCTCAATGCAACCAGAAGCAATTGCGTCATAATCACGTGGCAGTCATGAGACTTTAGGTTTTAGAATTTTTCCTCTGCCATATTTATTATTCCCTTTATATTCGACGAGAAGCCAGACGGGACCTTGATACTGAGCAGGCATTCAAAAAAGATTTCCTTCTCTGCTTTGGTAAGAGCGTAGCTGGCAGGACCTTGATACTGATGCATGCCGTCTTTTTCGTTCATACGTTGATGGTCCTCCCGTGCCTCCGGTGTATCTTTTGTCTTCCCATACACAACCAAGAAGCCTAGCAGGTTCACGCAAAGATTCTTCGTCACGTGCATCACGTCGATTGCAGAGCGGACCTCTAGGACTTTCCAATAGGGTAGCTCCCAAAATATAGATTTCTTCTTCCGCATGGGTGCGTGTCCGTCAGCGTCCTTCGGAACAGATTGTCCGCCAGGACCCTTTCCAAAGATTGCTTTTAAATCCTTGACCATATCAAATATATCATCACCAGTACGGTGGACAGGCTTCTTCCGGTGATCTGCCTCACCTTTGAAATGCTTGCCTTTCTTTCTTAAGGGATGCCTGCTCGGAAGAAATCGACGATGTCCCAGGTACACATTCTTCTTACATTTGTCCAAATATATACTTTCAGTCTCATCTAAACAGTGCGTGCATGCATTGTATCCCTTGGTTGTCTGTCCTGAAAGGTTACTAAGAGCAGGCCAATCATTGATGGTTACAAATAGCAATGCTCGTAGGTCAAATTCCTGCTGTTTGTGCTCATCCCACACACGTACACCTTTGATATCCCACAACTGTAAAAGTTCTTCAACTAATGGCCTTAGGTACACATCAATGTCGTTGCCGGGTTGCTTAGGGCCTTGGATGAGCACTGGCATCATAATGAACTTCCTCTTTATGCACAACCAAGGAGGAAGGTTATAGATACATAGAGTCACAGGCCAGGTGCTATGATTGCTACTCTGCTCCCCAAAAGGATTAATGCCATCTGCACTTATACCAAACCATAAGTTCCTTGCGTCATCTGCAAACTCCGGCCACTTTCTCTCGATTCTTCTCCACTGCGACCCATCAGCGAGTACTCTCAACATCCCGTCTTTCTTATGGTCTTTTTTGTGCCATCGCAACAACTTGGCATGCTCTTTGTTTCTGAACAGACGTTTCAACCATGGTATTATAGGAGCATACCACATCACCTTGGCAGGAACCCTCTTCCTGGGGCGCTCGCCCTCAACATCACCAGGGTCATCTCGTCTGATCTTATACCGCAATGCACCGCATACCGGGCATGCATTCAAATTCTCGTACTCCTCACCGCGGTAGAGGATGCAGTCATTAGGGCATGCATGTATCTTCTGCACCTCTAATCCTAGAGGGCAGAGAACCTTCTTTGCTTCGTACGTACTGTCAGGCAATTCGTTATCCTTTGGAAGCTTCTTCTTCATTATTTTCAGTAACTTCTCAAATCCCTTGTCAGATAAACCATTCTCTGTCTTCCATTGCAGCAATTCCAGTGTGGTACCGAGCTTTGTGTTGCCATCTTCGCAATTTGGGTACAACCGTTTTTTGTGATCCTCTAACATACGATCGAACTTCAACTTCTCCTTTTCACTTTCGCATTCTCTCTGTGCATCAACAATGACCCGGCAAAGATCATCAGCGGGCACATCTGGTGCCTCTTGATGTTCAGCTTCCCCCGTTGCAGTATCACCATATTCAGGGAACATAGGATAGTTGTCATCATCCTCTTCTTCTTCATTGTCTTCCATCATAACCCCTCTTTCTCCGTGCTTGGTCCAACAATTATAGTGGGGTATGAAACCGGACTTAAGCAGGTGGAAGTGATGGGTTTTCGAGGAAGAGTAATCCTTCATATTCTCACAGACAACACATGGACAATACATAAAACCATTCTGACTGTTTGCCTCAGCCACATCGATAAAATTATGCAGGCCCGTAATGTACTCGGAAGTGCGTCGGTCACCGTACATCCATTGCCGGCTCATCTGCATTATATAATTAAGTATATCAAATACCATTACAGAACATCATGAATAGAGAAATGACCAAATTAATACAAGTTCATCATCACATTAAAACCAAAGTACAGTAGTGATCAAATGTTATTACTGCAAAAATAAATACATAAAGTTCATACATAGTTCTCATAAAACAACATACAACTATCTAGATCATCTAATTAAAACATACATTGAAACTAACATACAACTATGTAAAACATTTAAATGCAACAACAAATGCGATCAAAATCGCAACTAAGGTAACAATTGATCCAACAGCATAATGATACCAAGCCTCTTTATCAATGGCATATTTTCTAATCTTTCTAATCTTCAAGCGCATTGCATCCATCTGGATCTTGTGTAGATCGACGACATCGGCAACATGCAACTCCAAATTCATCTTCTCTTCTTCAATTCTTTTCAATTTTTCTTTCAAATAATTGTTTTCTTTTTCAACTAAATTTAACCTCTCGACAAGAGGGTCGGTTGGAATTTCCGGTTCACATACCTCCTAGATAAAAACATCTATGTCAAGTTGGTCGGCATAATTGTCATAAGCACTAAATGAAACAAATAGTTATAAAAGATAATATACCACATCTGAATCATAGACCGGACGAGAGCCGACGGGGGCGGATATCAAAACCATGGCACTTCCGCTTTATGCACAACCAAGGAGGAAGGTTATAGATACATAGAGTCACAGGCCAGGTGCTATGATTGCTACTCTGCTCCCCAAAAGGATTAATGCCATCTGCACTTATACCAAACCATAAGTTCCTTGCGTCATCTGCAAACTCCGGCCACTTTCTCTCGATTTTTCTCCACTGCGACCCATCAGCGAGTACTCTCAACATCCCGTCTTTCTTATGGTCTTTTTTGTGCCATCGCAACAACTTGGCATGCTCTTTGTTTCTGAACAGACGTTTCAACCATGGTATTATAGGAGCATACCACATCACCTTGGCAGGAACCCTCTTCCTGGGGCGCTCGCCCTCAACATCACCAGGGTCATCTCGTCTGATCTTATACCGCAATGCACCGCATACCGGGCATGCATTCAAATTCTCGTACTCCTCACCGCGGTAGAGGATGCAGTCATTAGGGCATGCATGTATCTTCTGCACCTCTAATCCTAGAGGGCAGAGAACCTTCTTTGCTTCGTACGTACTGTCAGGCAATTCGTTATCCTTTGGAAGCTTCTTCTTCATTATTTTCAGTAACTTCTCAAATCCCTTGTCAGATAAACCATTCTCTGTCTTCCATTGCAGCAATTCCAGTGTGGTACCGAGCTTTGTGTTGCCATCTTCGCAATTTGGGTATAACCGTTTTTTGTGATCCTCTAACATACGATCGAACTTCAACTTCTCCTTTTCACTTTCGCATTCTCTCTGTGCATCAACAATGACCCGGCAAAGATCATCAGCGGGCACATCTGGTGCCTCTTGATGTTCAGCTTCCCCCGTTGCAGTATCACCATATTCAGGGAACATAGGATAGTTGTCATCATCCTCTTCTTCTTCATTGTCTTCCATCATAACCCCTCTTTCTCCGTGCTTGGTCCAACAATTATAGTGGGGTATGAAACCGGACTTAAGCAGGTGGAAGTGATGGGTTTTCGAGGAAGAGTAATCCTTCATATTCTCACAGACAACACATGGACAATACATAAAACCATTCTGACTGTTTGCCTCAGCCACATCGATAAAATTATGCAGGCCCGTAATGTACTCGGAAGTGCGTCGGTCACCGTACATCCATTGCCGGCTCATCTGCATTATATAATTAAGTATATCAAATATCATTACAGAACATCATGAATAGAGAAATGACCAAATTAATACAAGTTCATCATCACATTAAAACCAAAGTACAGTAGTGATCAAATGTTATTACTGCAAAAATAAATACATAAAGTTCATACATAGTTCTCATAAAACAACATACAACTATCTAGATCATCTAATTAAAACATACATTGAAACTAACATACAACTATGTAAAACATTTAAATGCAACAACAAATGCGATCAAAATCGCAACTAAGGTAACAATTGATCCAACAGCATAATGATACCAAGCCTCTTTATCAATGGCATATTTTCTAATCTTTCTAATCTTCAAGCGCATTGCATCCATCTGGATCTTGTGTAGATCGACGACATCGGCAACATGCAACTCCAAATTCATCTTCTCTTCTTCAATTCTTTTCAATTTTTCTTTCAAATAATTGTTTTCTTTTTCAACTAAATTTAACCTCTCGACAAGAGGGTCGGTTGGAATTTCCGGTTCACATACCTCCTAGATAAAAACATCTATGTCAAGTTGGTCGGCATAATTGTCATAAGCACTAAATGAAACAAATAGTTATAAAAGATAATATACCACATCTGAATCATAGACCGGACGAGAGCCGACGGGGGAGGATATCAAAACCATGGCACTATATAATAACAAACAATAATACAAGTAAGAAAATTATACAAGTAGCTATCTAAATCATACAACTAAGAATTTTTTCTTTTAAAAAAAAGATAAGAACAAGAAGCTCACCACGCTGGTGCCGGCGACGAGATCGGCGCGGGCGATCGACGGCGGTGAGGACAGGGACGGGGACGGGTTTGGAGGAAGAACAGAGGAGGAGAAGAAAGAGGAGAAAGCTTAAGTGTGGCTCGGGCACCTCATATCATGTTTGTTTTGTGTGAACTCAATTGGCATCATGCTCTCAGGCATTTCATCGAACACCTCATGTGCATAGGAAGGGAGAACAAAGTAGCACACACCTCCCACCTTCTGTGAGGAAAAAACAGAGGAGAGGGCGAGCAGGGGCGGGCGTATATATAGGCAAATTTCTAGTCCTGGTTGGTGTATAAAACCGGGACTAAAGACAGACCTTTAGTCCCGGTTGGAGACACCAACCGGGACTAAAGGGCATCCCTTTAGTCCCGGTTGGTGTCTCCAACCGGGACTAAAGATCCCATTTGAACTGGGACTGATGCCTGCCGAGCCCCGACCGGCGCCCTAGCCGCTCGAACCGGGACTAATGCCCACATTAGTCCCGGTTCGTAATGCGACCGGGACTATTGCTCCGATCCAGCTTGAACGAAAGCCCTGTTTTCTACTAGTGCTGGGCCGCAGTCAAGGGTATTCTTAAGTACCTCAGAAGGACCAAGGATTTACTCCTTGTGTACGGAGGTGATGAAGGGCTCATTGTAAGTGGTTACACTGATGTAGGCTTCATGACTGACCAAGATGACTTCAAATCTCAATCAGGCTATGTTTTCATATTGAACGGCGGCGCAGTTGATTGGAAAAGTTCCAAACAAAAGACTATGGCGGATTCTACGACGGAGGCGGAATATGTTGCAGCTTCAGAAGCCTCCAAGGAGGCGGTATGGATCAAGCAATTTCTTGAAGACCTTGGTGTGGTTCCAAGTGCTCTGGACCCGGTGGAGATCTATTGTGATAATAGTGGCGCCGTGGCTCATGCAAGGGAGCTAAGTTCGCACCATAAGACAAGACATATTGAACGCAAATATAAACTCATTCGACATCATGTTGAAGCGGGTTTAGTGAAAGTACACAAAGTTCACACGAATCTGAACATGTCAGACCCGATGACAAAGCCTCTACCACGAGCAAAGCATGAGCAGCACCGGATAGCCATTGGTGTTAGGGAAACCATGTAACTGGATTATGACTCTAGTGCAAGTGGGAGTCTGTAGGAGATATGCCCTAGAGGCAGTAATAACAGTTATTTTGTATCTCCGAGTTTGTAATGAATGTTTATGTTCCATGCTATAACTGCAATGATTCTCGAGTCTACAATATCCACGAGGCTCGGAGGGAAATCATATGCATGTGTGGTATAATAAACGGTAAAATGTATTCATAGTCTTGCCTCTAAGACTGGCTCAAGTATTGCATGATGATCCTGTTTTCCTGATCATGGGCATGACTATGCCGGCAATTTTGAGGGCACATTGTTAGTAGAACACTTGTGTTGAATCGACCTAAATTGATGTTATGCTATGAGATACATTCGTCACAAGTTAATGGTTAATAACACAGAGATAGTTAATGTTTGCATAATTCCTTAGACCATGAGAGTATCGAGTTCCTTCGTACTTGCTTCGTGAACTTTCGGGTTTGTTAAACGTCATCCGTAACTGGGTGGCTATTACGGCGGCTTACGGGTTCACGGAAAAGTATGGCAAGTAACAAGATAGCTCAAGATTGGGATTTGCTCCTCCGACGATGGAGAGATATTCTCGGGCCCTCTCGGTGTTACGGTATCCATCATTGTCTGGCCAGACACAAGGTGATTTGATCACAGGGATGCCGGAACACGGAAACGAGAAAAGAGAACAAAACCGGTAACGAGGTAACTTGCATGGTGGACAAGTTGTTGATCCACGGGGATGCAGATAAATCTCACCTCGAGTATTTGTAACATATCGCGAAGCAACAGGAATAGCACACTGCAACTGGAGGTTCACTCGAATATTTATTCGTGTGGGTATAGGGGTCAATATGGGTGTCGACGGCTCCGATGTTGATCATTGATCGGAAAGTGTTCCGGGTCATGTCTATGCTTCACCGAACCTATAGGGTCACACGCTTAAGGGTCATCTATCTGCTGAATACTAGTCACCGGAAAAGTTTCGGAGACAACAGAAACGTTCCGGAGAGAACACCGGAATAGTTTCGGTAAAACTGAAAAGTTGTTTCAGGGTATTCCATTAAGTCATATTGGTTTCGGCACACGCCTGGAAATTCTTGGAGGGTGCCAGAATTGTTCTGGTAACTTCTGGAATTTTTCTGGAGAGAAAAACAGGAAATGTTCTGGAGCAACCGGAACCGCTATGGTTGCTTTTCGCTGAAGAAAAACATTGTTCCGGAATTGTTTCGGAATGCGTTCAAAATTGTTTTAGTGGGTATTGGAATTATTCTAGGCACACAGAAATAATTTGGGATCTAACGGACGCAGAAAAATGTCTTCGTGAATAGTGAAAGTGCTTTTTGGTTCACTTTTTGGAAAGGCACCTTTTAGGACTTTTGTCAAAGTTCTATAAGGAAGAGACTTGCAAGGGAAGGAACCCCATTTGGGGGGGGGGCAAGGGGTGGCCGGCCAAGGGTGGTGGTGCTCCTTGGAGCTCCACATGGCCTCCCATTATGCCCTAAATGCCCACCATTTGTCACCTAATGCATGGGTATTTTGGTATTTTTGGAGGCGCCCCTACCCCTTGGCTTTCCTATAAATAGAGGTGGAGAGGAGCTCTCCACACTCATCCCTTGCTCTCATACACATGCCATGACATTTCTGGCTTCTCTCTCCCTCCCAGCGAAATAGTTTCGTAGAGCCGAAAGGCTGTCTGGGTTCCGGCAGGAACTAGTTCTGGACGGCGAAGCCCTGCCAGATAGTTGACACCGTATGTGTGCAACCCCGTAGAGAGGTCGTAGTTTCGATCTTTTGCTCGAGGGCTGTTCGAGGATCCTCCCGAAGGGCTATCCGAGTTACCGTTCGAGTTTCGAGGGTCCTCCCGAAGGGCTCTCCGTGACATCGTCCGAGGGACTGTCCGACCGCCTCCCGAAGGGCTGTCCGACGAGGGAGTACATCCTCGCAGTTGGGAGATTGTAAATCCTAGCTGCGGGGATCTGCACCGCCGATTTACATCGACTCTTCTTCCGCTGCGCTACGAGTCGGTAATGATCAGATCAAACCCTGTATGCGGTCTCCATAGTGGTCCTGGGCGTGCTCGCTGTACCGAAATTTTTTGTTTTCTGTCGCGTTCCCCTACACTATCACTCTCATTGAGCGGCGTGGCTCCATCTACTCCAAAGTATGGCCGCCTCCCCTTTTGTACTTACCACCAACCAAAGGGACTATAAGGCCTAGTACCAGATCTTCCTATGAGAAGTCATTGTCAATGTGAGTTGATTAATGAAATACGGCAGCTCTATAAATCCGAAAATGGGACTATTTTGAAAAGCTGTCAGAGAGCAACTTGTAGGTTTTTCTTTTGAGCGGTGGGTCTTGCATGGTATGCATGGAAGTAAACTGAACCTGCTGAATATGAGTAGCTCAAACATCCTTTCGCATCGCCTTTTGATTTCACTATGCATGTTGGAGCTAGCTCGCTAGGCATGAGAGGCAACCAGGATTTAAGGGGCGCTACTGTCCCAGTCGTGGCTCCTGCGAGAAACTGTCGCATAGCCAAGCGTGTCTATTGGTGTACTGCACTATGACATGGCACAACCGAGCGATCATGTCCATGAGATGTACTACCTCATCCGCCGAGGCCAGTTGCCGACGATGGCGTCAAATTTGAGTCACGGCAAGACAGTGGTCGCTTTCAAGTAGGAGTCGCACCGAGAACGTGAAGCTAAAGGATTCACTATTGGGTAATGGATTCTGGTGCGTACGACCCTTCAAAACTTGAGTGATTAATACAGAGCTGGCTAGTTTGATGCCTGAGATGCAACCGACTGACCGATTTGAAAGGGAGCTTGCATCGGGATGTGAGGTGTGCTGCGCCGATTGGAGCTGTGTTGGTCTGATTTGTCTTCTCTTTGACTATTTCCTTTGTTCTTTTCTTGCCACCATGGAGAATGAGAGATGTAGGAGGTCTCTGCAGAAGAAAAAAATTCCTCTGGCACCATTTTTCATTCCAGTTTTCTTCTGTACTGACAGACGGGACCCAATAGTCATTGAGTAGTATTCAACTAAAATTCTGTTTCGTCCCTACAAGTGGACTCTATGCCACGTCAGCCAAATACGGTGCCACGCGAACATACTTTACGTCTATGAATGGCATTTGCACGTTCACGCCATGTTTTAGACCCATTTCAGCGTATTTTTTAAGTTTAGTCTCTAAGATGAACATCCGTGGCATGTTCAAGCACCATGGTGTTATTACCTAAAAAAAACTACCCTCTACCGTTGCAATTTCTGGAGAGAACTGAACGCTCACGAGCTTGTTCAGCATGCACAATAGAGCAATTGGTTGCTCAGGCAGTACTTTTGTAGATAGCAATAATAAACCTGTAGCTCCAATTCCCTGCAAAAGAAAAACCTGTAGCTCCAATAACCACTCAGCAAGAGTGGTTAGCTATCTACAAAAAACCATGTAGCTTGAATAAAAAATGCGTCTGGCCGACGTCCCCTCATCGCGATTTGGCTAATTCCATTTTTTTTCTCTTTCCTTTTCTTTTAGTTGCATCTTTTCCCTTTCAAATTCTCTGTTCTCCTCAAGCACGGCCTCTCTTCATGCTGTCCAAGGCATGGTTAAACTAGAGAGCCATATATGTCGCTAGACTGCTGCCGAAGATGAAGATTTGGCCCGGCACGAAAGTCATGTCGGCGCCAATCTGCTCGTCCATGTGGATCCCCACCGAACCCTTGCAACTACTCAGCGGGGACCTGCGTGGGCCACCAATGGTGGAGTTGATTCCGGCACATCTCGGGTAGTGGGTCCCGAGCTAGGAGCCTAGATGCGATGGTCATTTTACCCATGTTCGGGATCTCCAAGGAGAGAAAACACTACATCCTTCTTGTGTTGTAGTTGATTTTAATGGAGTACAAAGTACGGGTTAATCTACCATAAGATTGTTGTGTGTCGCCTACGAGTCCTACTCCCTGGTTTTTATAGGTACCCGGGGGCAAGGCTTTACAAGGTCGGCTACTTAGAAGGTAAACGTGTTGTAGACAATCTCTAAGTCTTGAAGCATACGTCAAGTCTTCTGGAGTATTCCTTCTACGCGCCACGCGCTGTCTTGATGTGGCCCATTGGTGAACTGACATGGGGGTCCTCGGACCGGCCCACCTGGCCGGGAGACGACATGGTGAGTGACCCCTAATCCGGGACACCATCATAGTCCATCCCCGAGATCATGCCCAATTTATCCACGCTCATCCTGCGCCAACACCGGAAGCGTTGGCTCGTGTGTGAAGCTCTTACCGGACAAGCTTGGATCACCGACATCTATGACACTCTCATCCCTATGGCTACCACAGAATATGTCGACTTATGGAGATGGATTTTGTTCGGGATATTCCCCACGGTTTGACCCGGCTAGGAGGTATGACCCAGCCCATCACTTGGCGGCTCATGGGTCACCTTCGCTTGCCGGGTCGACCTGGACGACAAGGCCTAAGGCCCAATATGCAACCCGGCAGAAGGCCGGCTCACGGAGAGGCTTGGAGGGCCGGCTCGCAGAGAAGGACCAAGAAGAGGAAAGCAAGACCCGGACTAGCATCCAGCTTGTAATAGAAAAGAGACTAGTTGTAGTCCTGCTAGGACTCTACATGTAAGCCGGCCCCTTCAACTTATATAAGGAGGGGTAAGGCACCCCAAGATGGGAGGACAGAAAAACAAGTCTTAGACAAGATCAAAGTAGAATTTCTCGAGACTAGAGGTAGTGAAAGAGCACCCTTGTAATCGGATCATCATCATCATCATCAATAGCAGTCAAAAAGGATGCAGGCTTTTACCTCCACCGTGAGGGGCCGAACCTGGGTAAAAACTCGCGTCTCTTGATTCCGACCAACCCCTTCAAGCTTCCACCTAGTTGCGATGGCCTCACCATTAAGTCCTTTCACAAGGGCATCTGCTGTGAGAAAACCACGACAGTTGGCGCCCACTGTGGAGCTGCGCATGGTGGTGTTGTGTTCTTGGATGGTGCTCTTCCAGGGATCGAGAAGTTCGCGATTGGCCGGATGAAGAAAGACCGGCACGGAAAGAATCTACATCAACTCAGAGTTCATCAGTTGAGATTGAAAAAGTTTCAACGGCGGCTAAAATCATATCAGAATCAAAAAGTTTCTTCTGCCGCGGCGTACATCAGCTATGGGTAATCTATCATATCAAATTAGGCAGCAGCTGAGGACTCCGGGTCACGGCTGCCTTGAGGAATCCCGCAAGATGACAAATCCCCGAGGTAATTTCCACATCGAGCCGGCCACGGTTATACAGTCGCGCGGCCGTGACCTACGAAGCCAAGTCCAATAGGTACACCGTGATAGAAGGTCTCAAATATACAAAGTTCCAAAGCCCTGCTAAGGTTCCCGGTAACAGCACATGAGTACGACGGGTGATCCAACCAGCCGCAGCCCCAACAGTGGAGTCGATCGAAAGGAGTACAGTACATGGACATGCATCATAAAATCAAAACGGACTCAGCAACCGCAGCCTCGCCTCGCGGCCCGCGCCAGTCAAACAAATATCCTCCACAGCTACATCTGCCGCTACCAATAAAGTGGGCTCCTTCCCGATCTGCTAGCGACAAGATGTGAGGACTCCAGCTACAGGAATCAAAGTAAAGAAACAAGCACTATGGCGTGGCTCCCTAGGTCTGATGGGAAGCTACTACCGTTGGAAAACAAGGAAATTACTACTAGTACATCTCACGGGAGGTCCAGTACTAGTACTATTCATCAAATGAATTAGCACAGGTCCCAAAGGTTCTATTATCTCACGAGGATGTAAGGCCAAAGGATCATCAGTACAACGTTTACGTACATCCAAGAAATTATTAGGATGGATGAGGAGAAGAGCCAGCCTCTGCCCGGACCAAAACAGTTAGAAAAAAAGGGGGTTAGCAATGTCTGGAGCGGACGCAGAATTTTCCAAAGCCTGCTACGACCCACGTAAGAATACGGAGCAGTTAAAAAAAAGAAGAAGGCCATGACCCAGAAGCGGATATGGCCACAGACTCGGACGTCGCTGGCCGGCCTCCACTGCCGTGGCTCGCCTTGCCGCCGCGGCCTCGCCTCGCCGGCGCACCCCCACCGCCACGGCCTGGCCGCTGCCGCTCCCCGCCTCATCAAGCCGGCAACCGCCTCTGCCCAACAAGCCGACCGTGCGGATGCTACTACTGACGACCCGGCCACCATGAGCCGACCGCTTTGCCTGGCAAGCCGACCGCCGCGGTCTCCGCCAGATAGCGTTGCATCTGCAGTCCGGGTGAACCGGCCGTCTCCCTGCACATTATCAGGACAATTGTTCACTGTTCATGAGAGACACGATGAGATCATCTGTCGTCCAAATACATCAGGTGGCATTATATCGTGAATATGGAGCTCGCGCCAACATCATCATGCGCCAGCATCCGTCCATGCCGCACTACCCAACGAACGCGCACAAGCCGCCGTCCCCGCAGTCCAGTCTACAACGAAACCCGGAGACCGTACCAGTGTCGCGCCCGCTCACACGAGCTGCCCAATGGACGCGCGCAAATCGCCGTCCCCGCGGTCCGGTCTACATCAACACACCAGGGCCGCGCCAGCTCGCCTGAGCTGCCCAACGGACGCGCGCAAGCCACCGCCCCCGCGGTCTGGTCTATATCAACACGCCGAGGCCATGCCCGCCCGTACGAACAGCCTCACGGACGCGCGCAGGCCGCCGCCTCTGCAGCCCGATCTACTCCGACAAGCTGGAGCAAAAAAGAAATATATATCTATTATCACCCTCCACCCGCGTCGGTTTGCCCAATGGATAGGCGCATGGGCCGGCCACCCCCACGGTCCGTTCTGCTTCAGTAAATCGAAGAAACAGGAGAGTCGGCCACAAACGAACCGTCTCTGGAGAAGCTAGGTCAGCCGGCCACCGATTGAGCTGGCAATTCAAAGCCATCAAAGAAAAAAAAGGCAAAAATAGGTTTATTGAACGACATATGCTGAGGACATACAACGAGCATCGCGAAGATCATCAACTCGCCACACGCCTCTGGCTTCAATAATTTTCATCTTTCAGCTGTCAACTCTACGCCGGCTTATGTCACAACCAAGTATAAAGAATCTGAAGCCGACTCCTCGAGTTCTCTTAAGACTCGGGGGCTACACAGATATGACTCGGCAGATTTGGCCAGTTTCACAAATTCAAGAACCCCGGGTCATTATAGGGAAGACAATCCGGACCCGGAGGTTGCTGCCTTGTTGGCGAAAAATTAAAGGTTGCCAAAGAGGACTAACTGCCATGATGTGCAGTTCAAACATAGGTATCCTGCCTTATTGACGAAAAATTAACGGTTGCCAAAGAGGACTAGCTGACATGATGCGCAGTTCAAACATAGGTATCCTGCCATATTGGCAAAACATAAAAAAAAAGGGTTACCAAAGAAGACTAGTCGCCATGATGCGCAGTCTAAACATGGGTATCCTGCTCGATAATGATCAAAGGAATAAAGCCGGTTTGTCTGGACCCCAGATGTTTTTGCAGTAGTAGCATTGTCTCTTGTATATCTTATGCCGAGCTTTTCCATGATCATATGATTACTTGGGGGCTTCCAACTCATCGAGTTTAGCTTACAAAACCCTTTTAACCAGGCGAAAAGCTAAAATATACTTGGTTAAACCTGCCTGTTAGCAAGATGCTACTCCGAAAAGGTGACCCGGCGTACGCCTGATGAGTCAATTACAGAGGTGACCCTGAATTCATCAGAGTTAAAACGTCAATTGGTCACGTGAGAGCCGACTTTCAGAGAGGTAGGACAAACCAAAAGAGGCCAAAAAGACTGCTTCCACAGGAAGCGAAACCAAGAACGGGCCTCGAAAACCGACATTTTTTTCATGTTTATTCAAACTTGGTTCATATTGATTTTATATTGTATGAATTGTTATAATAACAATTCTTTGTCGTGTCAAAGCATATATATTGATTTCCTGTGTCGCAGGAGCCGGTCTTCAAAACCGGGTTACATTGTAACTATGCAGGAACAAACAAACCCTTGATAGCCAAAATGGCCGGGTCTTATATGGTTTATCAAAACCAGTTTCAAATAACATGGCTATCACTGCCGATTTTGGAAAAATTGCAGGTACATATTTATTATATCTACAAAACCGGGTTACAATTGAGAGTCGGGTTTTCATCATGGCTTATCATAACCAGTATTAGATGATTGGGGTTTTCAAAGCCGGCTCAAGGAGATGGTTATTTTCTTCTAAATCCAAAACGCTGACTTACAGCAAGGAGCAGGGTTTAATAAATTACCAGTGGCAATTCACAATTTGGATTATTCTGATGCTGCAAAGGAGAACAAAATTCAAATAAGGATATCATGGCAACCGGATTTATTAAAGGCAATGAAATATAAAGTGTTATGCAAGGCAGCACTCTTGATGGATTTAGCAACAAATTCAGCGTTGATATACAAAGTACCCAGCAACATCATCCAGACAAACTGTCCCGCAGACTCAGACAAGTTTTTCTCCACAATTGTCAAACACCGGGTCTTCAAGAGTTGGTTTGGCTGGCTTTGCTTGGTTTTCTCCTTGAGTCCTGGGGGCTACAGTGGATCTGATTTTATTCTACAATGGAAGGAATAGTCCCGAGTCGCCGGAGGCACACGACCCGGCACTTGGGGCTACATTATTCAAATCAAGATTACATTAAGTATGAAAGTCCCATGTCGCTGCAAGCATTCACCACGGCACTTGGGGGCTAATGTTGGGGATATTCCCCACGGTTTGACCCGGCTAGGAGGTGTGACCCGGCCCATCACTTGGCGGCTCATGGGTCACCTACGCTTACCGGGTCGACCTAGACGACAAGGCCTAAGGCCCAATGTGCAACCCGGCAGAAGGCCGGCTCACGGAGAGGCTTGGAGGGCCGGCTCGCAGAGAAGGACCAAGAAGAGGAAAGCAAGACCTGACAAGGGAAGCAAGACCCGGACTAGTATCCAGCTTGTAATAGAAAAGAGACCAGTTGTAGTCCTACTAGGACTCTACATGTAAGCCGGCCCCTTCAACTTATATAAGGAGGGGTAAGGCACCCCAAGAAGGGAGGACAGAAAAACAAGTCTTAGACAAGATCAAAGTACAAGCTCTGGAGACTAGAGGTAGCGAAAGAGCACCCTTGTAATCGGATCATCATCATCATCATCAATAGCAGTCAAGCAGGATGTAGCCTTTTACCTCCATCGTGAGGGGCCGAACCTGGGTAAAAACTCACGTCTCTTGATTCCGACCAACCCCTTCAAGCTTTCATCTAGTTGCGATGGCCTCACCACTAAGTCCTTTCACAAGGGCATCTGCCATGACAAAACCACGACAGATTCAGGGGATTGTGCTCACTCAAGATCTGGACAAGCTTTCCTGGAAATGGACATCGAATGGCGCATACACAGCCAACTCTTGCTACAGTCAATGGAGCGACAACCCCCCCCCCCTACTCGCAGCTCATTTGGAAAATCTGGGCACCGACGAATGCGAAATATTCCTTTCGCTGGCCTCCCTCAACCGCTGTTGGACAACCGTCCGTCACGCGCGTGCCGTGATCTCCCCCATGACCCAGTTTGCAAACTCTGCAACCAGGAGAACGAGACCCTTCACCACTCGCTCGTGGGCTGCGTCTTCTCTCGCATCGCTTGGCACGACATGATGGCCTGGTGCCGCCTACCCCCTCGCCCCACCCTTCCAGATAGCACGACGGGATTCTTTGACTGGTGGTCTACAACAACATCCACTGCACCGGCTTGCCTGCTTAAGGGTATTAACTCCCCGATCATTCTAACAGCATGGGCCATCTGGAAGCACCGGAACGCCACACTCTTCGACGGTGCTCGACCCTCCTCCATTCAGCTATCCGATGAAATTAAGCAGGAGGCGCGGCTATGGGCTAGAGCCGGTGCCAAAGGCCTCGATATATTAATGCATGCAACTTGAACTTAATTGTCCGACGCTGAGCAACCTCACCCCTCTCTGCTCAAACTGCACTTTTGGTGTCGCCATATGTGTGTACACCACCAAAAGTAGCACCCCTGCAAATTTTCTCCTCTACCTATCAATGCAATGATACACATCCTTGCGTATTCGTGAAAGTAAAATACACCCATAGTGTCGAGTACACGTTAGGTCCGTGCTTCTAGATAGGCGCATGTCCACACCCCGTGTGATGTAGCAGTAAAGTTCAATTGCTGCCAACTACAACCACTACTAATTACTTGATGCTCCTATATATGCATATAAGAGAAAGACACACGAGAAGCTTTTGGGATCCAAATCACACGATCATGTATATTTGTTCTCTTTAGATAATAAGACAATACATGTATGATAGATGTCTCTACTACTAGCTTAATCACATCCATGGTCACCAATCGAGTTCGGATAGTTGGTACCATTTAAGCCGACATGCAAGAGCCTCTTCTTTGCTTTTATATGCACAGTTTGATCATATTAGGGTTGTCCGGTTGGGGCTTGGGAGGCACAGGGAATTCAGGTCGTGCATGTTCTTCATGAGTGGCTCATATCACCATGCCATAGTGTGTGTTTGTTTACACTATGCTTCATGAGGAGTATAGATGGCACATGAATCTTGTGTTTCTTCCTGTTTGGTGTGAAGGTCACAGTATAGGCCCGTTTGCACGGGACGCGCTTCAGGAAGGAGCTCCGAGAAGGCATATATGCAATTCATCCGACACACGGCTTACAAGGCTATTATGCTAAACACTCCTTAGCATCCAGGTCTTGGGTTTCACAACCAAACCTCGGCGTCCAATTGTCAAGTTGGCGGCATGTAGTTGAGCTCCCACGCGGGGTACAGCTGTTGACACTGGGGCAACTGGTGACCGCATGGCTCGCAGCCTCACAAGTTCTGTCGGGAGGAGCTCATATACTTCACGTATGCCATTGCATGCATTCCAACGGAGCGCGCCGACAAAGAACATATACCCATATGCAGCGGGCAACACACATTAATTAGTGGTTTGGTCAATCTTATTGTCCTTTGAGATGTAAACGTAAATCACCATCGATGTCCTCGTATTTTCAACTTAACAAATTGATTCACCTTGAAATATTCTTTTTGTTCTTCAAAGGAGCTTAAACCTCCGCACTCTGCATCATAATGATGATACACCCAACCATTCTTATTAATTATTTAGTAGAGTACATAACAAATACAACCATGGTCGAGCCATTACATGATATGAAATAAACACCTACGACGTAGTCGACTTATTCTGCAATAATGCCTTCAAAAAGGATAAACGTCCTCACGTCGTCACCGCCACATCTGACCGGAGGTCACCGGGACAAAGCTTTTAATCTTGGTTGCCAAGCCAGACAAGAGAAGAACATAACAACATCATGTAGACAATGCCTGGCCTTCAATAAGGCAGTGACACAATTTCGTTGCTGCTGAGCCTGACTAATAAAGGCCAGGACAAGAGTTTTCACATCTGATATGAAGTGGTGTTTCAATCAGCATCTTGATAACGAATCTTTTGATAGTCGCATCCGCCGGTACTCCATGACAGGACGAAAAGATAATAGCGCGCAGGTTAGTGGGACATCATCCTACATTAGACAACTGACATGACTATGAGGACGCCACCCATGTCTCAGCTCGGCTCTGGTCCTGCCACTCCACACTGCTGTGAGAAGGGTTTGGTTTGTCATTTTTACGCATTAATTGGGTTTCCGGCCATTTAAAAGGGCAAAACGATCTTCGGTTCAATATAACATGCGAATGAACTCGAAAAGGGGTGATACGTGACATGGTGTCATCATAGGACCCCTGTAGGTGGGATAAAAAATTGAGAGCGTTACGATAAACCTTGATGCACTTCGTGAACAAACTAAACACTCTCCGGCGAGATCGGGGCACCAACATGGTGTTTATTGGCATTTCAATTCAGAAAATGTTGAACGACGCCTGAAAATCATGAAACTAGGTATGTTGTTATCGTATGACCCATGGAGGTTGTGATAAAAAATTGAGAATGTGTCATACAAGTTATCACGTAGACTGCTTACATATAGGACCACCCATGAGGAAGAAATTAGGTTCCGAGAGGGAACGCGTCAAGTTTTCATGTGAATCGAGCGCTGCTTTGTTGGTTGACCTCTAAATTTTATCCACAATCAGTACACACCACTACATATATCATGTCAAAATTTGGCATTTTCTGGGATCTGTTTGCTATATTTAAGCAATTAAATGCATTTCTAGACGTTTGAAATAGACCGGTTTGCATCCGAAACAATTGTTCCTTCCTCCGTTAGTGTTCGAACTTTTCTTACACTCAACATATACCATCACATGTGACATGCAAAATTTGGCATTGTTTCGGCACTGCTATATTTAAGCCTTTAAGTGCAATTACCTCCATTAAATACCTAGAAATCTATTTAATGTCCTAAAAATAGATAATTAATAGAAAAAAGTGCCAAAATCCTATATGAAACTTTCAATGATGTACCTTTAATGTATAATTTTTTTTGGCCCCGTAACGTAAACCTAAAACACTAAAACCCTAACATTATAAAAAAAAGGCAGAAAAATACCACTGGCCAGCCCCCAAAAAAGCGTGTGGCATGGGTACTTGAGTTATTAGTGGTGAGAAAAAAAGTTACTAGTGATGGGCATAAAATCGCTCCCGCCACTGCTACTTGATTTAAATGTGGCAGATAGCAATATATGTCTGCCACTAGTATTTTAGGCCAGAATAGTCATTGGAAAAAAAATACCAGTGAAAGCACGTACTGTAGCCCGCCACTGGTATTTTCTTCCCATGGCTAAGTAGGCACAGTTTTCCGCCCACCATTGGTATCTGGCCAAAATAGCAGTGGTAGGCACTAGAGTGCACCTGATGTGACCCCAGCTATAAGCCTTTTTCCAGTAGTGGTTCTGGGCGCTTTATGAAGCCTCACAAGCCATACTGCAGAAGTCTGCCATCCTTGTTCACTCTACTCAGCGTCCACTCTACTCCTGCAACCCTTATATACATCTGGTGCATTCAAATCTCGACATACATCAGAATCCTAGTGAAGTGTAAAGTGGAAATACATGCTTCCAAAACATAGGAATAGTTAAACAACATAGGAATAGGGTGAAATGTAAAGTGGAAATACAGAAATACAGGCTTCCAAAACATAGGAATAGGTTTTTTCCTTTGATCTATATGCTTTGCTTTGCTTTCCTTTCCTAAGGAAATGGTATCAATCCTTTCCTTTGTCCTCAACGTATCCAAAGAATAAAATTCCATATGAAAGCATACCTATAAATTCCTGTAGAAATTATTTGAACCAATGGGGTCTAAATTAATGTTCCAATATATAATATTTCCAAATCACGCTTGGAGAAGCACATGCTGATTTTCTTCCCATACTCCTCAAATTCGTTATTGTGTCAACATTGCATAGCCTCAAGTCAAGTACTGCAACAACTGTTTTAAGCTTACCATGTAATTATATCATGAGTTGCATAAAGAAACAACCATGCACGTTAATTATGTGTGGTGTGGCTATCATTACATCTTGTTCGAGTGCAGTTCTAGCTACTGGTAGATCGAACCAACTAGCTGGCCGGATATGAATGAGTCAGGCCACTTTTTCTAGTTCTGTGCAGGATTGTCTCTGGCAGTAAATCGAGCCAGCTCTTGCAGGAGCTCCTCTGGGTGTGTCTGGCTGCAAAATACTCAGCGGCATCAGTGTTGTGGCCACGTCCGGCTCTGCCACACCTTCTTGAATTTGAGTGTGCTCTAGCATCAGGTTGTCGTAACCATAGTTTTAAACAGCGGGCTATGCCTCTTATGATGGCCCTCTCTAAATACTATAGCGCGCTATTTAAAACTTTACTTCATGTGTTAGGACCAAAGTCTCTTAGCACAGGACCAATGCTATAGTACGCTATTTAAAATAGTCGTCGTAACTGGTACTATCATGTACGTTTCGGGTGTTGTCAGCGGCAATGTGTTCTAAATACAGGTTTTGGGTGCCTACAATGGACCCTCTGTAACCTAGACACATTTGGGTGACTGTTCCACTTTTCCCAGATGCCTCCTGTTAGAGTTAAATTATGTTCAATGTATAGCTTGTAATATCCCCTTTTAAAGAAGTTTAATTATGAATCTTCAAACTGGATGCGTGACATTCCATATAAAATTGGAACAAATTAATCAGTTTGATACAAAATAGAAACAAGCACAACAAAAGACGGGAAGCTGGACACCAGATGGGAGGAAGGAGCAAAGGCTACCACTTATCTGAGTAGACTGCCAAGCGAGGAAAATGACTATTTAGTGACAAGGTCTTGGGCTGCTGACTAAAGACGATGCTGGAGAGAATTCCATGTCTCCCGCAATTGAAGTTCTTGGAACAAGAGCGTAGTCTAGCTCCAGTTGTGTTATGACTCACCAACAGCTTCCTGTAGCTCTTGGTTTTCAGCGTCAGTAATTTGTTCTAACTCAATGTTGTTAGCGGCGATAATGTGCACTACTTCTAGCCTATTTTCGACCCTTTCACCTACACACATTTGGATGGATGTTCCTCTTGTCACTGATGCCTCCTACTCCTGAATGCTTCTAGTTCGCGACTTCTTCCATTCCTCTCTAACCTTTCAAAGCCACTAGCTCATCCCCTGTGTTTCCTATTTACAACATTTTAATACTAGCTAAAAGGTACTGCCGTCTCTGTTTTGATGGAACCAGCTTGCTTTTGTTTGTCTGAACACTGGATAGAATATGTATCCACGCAATCGGAAATACATGGGACGAGCACATGGATGCCACACTCCCTTTATTTGTCCAAACAATACACATGAATGCTGGCATAACTGTTGCAACCCTCAATTAAAAACTGTTTTTTATTTGTAATGCCTTGTAAATGCACCCTGGCACAGGCATCCTTTTGTGGTAATCTCGGTGGCTCAAGCCTTAGTGCTAATTAACGCCTACTCAACTCCGGCAACTCCTATGTCCACGTTTAGTGTCTGTGACTATCATTACATCATGTTTACGCGCAGTTGTAGCCACCAATAGATTGAATTGACCAACAGGCCAGAGAAAGATCAATCAGACCAGCTTTTGCTCGCTCTGTGCAGGATTGTCTCGGAAGCAAACTGAGCCAGCTCTTGCAGGACCTCCTCAGGCCACAAAGCACTTGGCGGTGTCAGGGTTATGGCTACATCCGGCTCTGCTATTGCACACATTTGGGTGGCTGCTCTTGCCTCCTCTGGCCACAAAGTGCTCAATCTTGTCATTGCGTTCTTGCCTACATTGGACTATGCAGCCTGCACACATTTGGGTGACTGTTCCACTTGTCCCTGATGCCTCCTACGCATAAAATGGTTGTTCACAATTCTAATCTCTCTGGGCTTCTAACTCCTCAGTGTTTCCTGTCTACAACCTTAAATACTAGCAAAAGATAGTCATGTTATTCTAGGACTAGCTACTTTGCTTTTGTTTGTGTGCACAACTGCACATTGTGTAGAATATATATCCATGCCATGGTAAATACACTGGCAGAGCTCTTGGGTGGTACACTCCCTCTTTCTGTCGCAACCAAACGCATGGAGATCTGAGCGGCAATATGTACCAGTGTTGTTGATTGTCAAACACCCTCAATAAAAGCCATATATATTTTGACGGTATTACCTTGTAAATGCACCCTGGCATGCCTTTTTTGGTGCTCTCAGTCACTCAGCCCCTATTGCTGCATAATTCACATCTACTCTACTCCTGCACCGACTACATATGCCCATCTAGTCCACCCACACATCAAAATGCATCTTCCCAGAAACAAAACAAAAAAGACCATGCAGTATATAATCAGTCTCACATGGGGAAGCGAATCATGCTTTTCTTCCCATACTTCTCATTTGTCATTGTATCAACATTGCATAGACTGAAGTTAAGTACTGCAACAAAAAGGTTTTAGGCTTAGCTCTGGGCGGCAATAGGAAAACCACCACTTCCCTGTGAACTACTCTCTTCGATGAGACTTTGACAAATAATTACTCCATTAACATTCGGTTTATGCGACACAAAATTGATATGACCAGATCCATGTCCTTACCTATGATTATGGTTGTCTCGTAGAGACAATGAATTAATAGAGTAACTGTTAGTCAAAAACTTGCCCTAGCAAATCAAAATACGCCATAAATTTTGGAGTCAATACAGTAGTGGCCACAGTTCTAATTAGATACCTTGGAAATGTAAAATATGACATCATCTTGAAAATTGGATGCATTAATATGGTGGCCCTGTCATATTGACACTACTTTGTCAAGAACATTGTTTTCCTTATTTCACATCTTCTACGTTGTAAAGAAGACCAATGTATTCTTTATTTTATTTCAGTGTTTTCTCTTCACATTAAAGCCACACAAATATCACTCATAAATCCAGGTGCATCTACTTAATCGTCATTGATGATATATGCCAAAAATAGTCATGTGAGGTCATTAAGTATGCAATTCCCCATGACCAGTTCTGGTAAAATAATCACCACTAAAGTCTAAAGATGTGGCTGATTCATGTGGGTCATCATTCAATGGCCATATTTACAATAAGACCACTTGATAAGATGCATTCCAAACAACTAATTTATCGACAATTATTCAACTCTGAAGGCGGCTGCCATGCACACCTCGAAGAAGATTTTGATCAAATATTAGAAAAATGTGATGGCTTATGTTTGGCGATCTTAGTCATATCTAGTGTGTTGGCCAACATGAACAAAATAAAGCATCTATGGAATCACATAGCAGATTTAGTTGGTTGTGCACTTGAAACAAGTGGCACCGCAGAAAAGATGTAGATTTTGTCACCTTGTTACTGTGATCTTCATCCTCATCTAAAAACATGTCTCTTATACCTCAGTATGTTCACAAAAGGATCTACTATTAAGATGAAGGACCCGACAAGGAGTTGGATTCCTGAAGGATACTTTCATGGAGAAGGTAGATATGCAGTACATGAGTTAGGATAGACGTGTTTTTAATGAGCTCGTGAATAGAAGTTTGATCCAGCCTATGAAGACAGACCAATACGGTAATGTTAAAAGTTGCCAAGTTCATGATACAGTCACGGACTTCATCATATCCAAGCCAATCGAAGAGAACTTTGTTACACCATAGTGTTCCCGGTCCAATTATTGATCAGATACCAAGCACAGTACATTGCTTCTCCCACCAAGCTACAGAGGAAAGCAATTCTTTTCTAGAGATTCGCCTTCTTATGCCCGATCATTTCAAGTATCTGGATTGTTGTGGGGAATCCCTTCACTAGATGAGTTCAAGCATTTGCAACTTTGCTAAATTTCCTCAAGGAGGAATTGGGGAGATGCAACCACTAGAGATGTTGAAACTGGTCAGAGCATTTAAGCAGCCAATTTAATTTCTTCAAGATTTTGGCCAGTTACAGAATTTGAGGAAGCTGAATATCAATCTTAGCAATGATCAAAAGCCACTGAAGATACAAATGGGGAGTGCATGAAAGCTATTGCATCTTCTCTCTATCAACTAGCCACCCACAATCTTTGTTCTTGATCTATTTGGAATTGTGATTGCAGCTTATTACTGAAAGAATGGTGCCCTGCTCCGCTTGGCCTCCAAAATTGGATGTTACAGTCAACCTTCCCGTGGGTTCCGAATTGGATGGGCTCCCTCGTCAACCTTCATTACAGTTTGTACTGCAGACGGTCAAGCACGAAGACCTCTGCATCCTTGTAGGCTTACCTGCTATCCTCGTTCAGACACTAATAGGAGAAAGAATGTCTAAAGACAGCTCATTGTTAGCGGTGAAATGGGATTCGCGTGCTTGAGGAATTTTGCTTACAGCATGTACCGTGGGTTAGTAATAGAGATGATGTCTGAAGCAGACTCCATGCTCAAGTTAGAAAAGCTCGAGATTTCTTTCAGCCCAACAATGAACGAGCATCTATTCAATACTGGTAGTTAAGTTGTACTGGTCCTTTTGATTTTGGAATCGAGAACGTCCCATGCAGTATAACCTCTCATGGCCGTCGCATGTAAGTGTGGAGCTTATAATGAAGACTGCACGGCACCCTTGAAGCCACAAAGGTGGCCCAGGAGAGAGCAGTCAGCACACACCCCCAGCTGCCCTACTCTGGACTATGCAATCTGCTAGCTAAGCTAGTCCAGCTCATCCGGGTACATACTACCTAATTCTTTCTCCTCAACAAGAGCAAGCCCATTTAATTTACTTAACTCCCTATATTTATAGCTCTCCTGTGCTGCCTGCACAAGTTTTCTTCTCCAAGTGCCGTATTTTTTAGTGACCATTATTTATCTTGTGAACTTGATCAAGCACGGCTTAGGATGACATCATTTCTCTTTTCCTTTTCGTTTTTTGTCCTCCTTTGGTCGTTGTTGGCAAGCTAGAAAGCAAGGAAGCTCTGTTATAAACAGTTTCTCAAACTAAACAGATCAATACTCTTATCAGTTATAAATAGTTTTGACAGTTTAACCTAACATGCATTGATTGTGGTCGCTCTTGAAGTCTGCTGGTAAGCGTCAATCAATTTCAGTGCTAGCCACTCCCCGGACTCAAGAATCAGGCACACCACCATCAAGAGGCCGTAGCTCGAATATCATTCAGGATGCTAGATGTATGCAGTTAAATGATATAAATTCTTATTTCTGGATCATACAAAAATATATTACTCCCTCCGATCGATATTAATTGTCACTGATTTAGTTTCTCCATTAATAGCATCAGCAGGAAACCCACCGCACACATTTTTGTCGAACAGCTACTGGCTTTGAGGGAAACCTACTGGCACAGCTATAACAGTAACATTATCACCAAATGTGCTAAGAAATTTATGCAAGCTGCAACGTGAGAGACCACACAGTAAGCCAAAACAGAACCACACTGGACAAAGGGTGGTAAGAGCCTAAAGCACGTACTGCAGTTTTATCCTGAGCATTCATCACCGTCATAACTTGATTATTCAGAAGCATATCTGCACCTTGAAGAAGAGCATCCTTGGCTGCACCTTGAAGTACATCACCAAAGAACATAGGTGAACATGGTCACAGAAGGGGTAACATATTTGTAAGAGCAAGAAATACTGTACATCCTGCCGCCGTCCCTTTCCTTGCACTGTTTCTTGTTCTGTACCTGCCCGCTTAGGCATGTACATAACTTTGTTCCTGCCTTTTCAATACAACGAGACGCAAAGCTTTTCCGCTTTCTCTAAACAAAACAGAAAACTATACAGTACTTGGAACTTACGGAACCTACAAGAAATTCATTCTCAGTGCCTACTTATTACAACCCATGGTAAGAGCAACTAGGAGGATTCCCAAGAAAGTAAAGCTCCGATTTTCCTCTGTCTTTCAGAAAACATGTAGCCAGCAAATATACAATGACATGAAATGAAGTTATACGAATAATGAACAATAAGACTTCAGACTAAAGGACATAATGACACCGAGAAAATAAGCATAACTGCCCTCTTGAAAAACAATAGAAGTGCTAAATTAAAGAAGTAGGTCATAGTATTAACATTTCAGAATATATGTTAGATTGTATCATATATCTAACATATTTATGATGTCAGTTTTCATAATGTATAGAATGCTAACTGGTGGATGGAACATTTATTCTTCGAGAACTGCATGTTTCCATTTGATGCAAAGGAGATATGCAATATAGAAATTAACTTACTGCTAACAACTTCAATTGATGTACACGCACAGCATGGTCATCCATATCATAAACAACTTGCTGGATATTGACAATAGTTGTCAAAGGTTTGGTCCCAAGGTTTTCCCAGCATTATGAAATGGTGAATATCTAGTATAGGTCCAGCAGCACAGCGCACAAGGGGAAAAAATCAACGATAATTTATCAGGTCAAATCCAATACTGACAAAACTAATAAAAATTGCAGCTTATATTAGTTCAGGCCAAATGTTCAACTCTATTGAAGAAGTAGTACTCAGCCATATAGATGAAACACACAGTCGTTCATCAAAATGGTGCCAGTCAGAAGTTTACTACTAGCCAAAGTTTCTCCAACAATTACTAGTAAGAGAAGTGACCTACATTTCAGAATGGTGGACAGTCAGACATTCACTACTAGTACAAGTTCCTCCCAGAATTACTAGTAAGAGAAGTGACCTACATTTTAGACAAGGAAAAAGGAGTTGAGATTAATTTATTAGGTCAAATCAAGACTGAAAAACCTAATATAATTTGCAGCTTAGTTGAGGCCAAATGCACAGCCCCATTGAAGTAGAAGGCACCATATAGAAACACAGGTAGTCGTTCATCAGAATAGTGCACAGTCAGACATTTACTACTGGCACAAGTTCCTCCCAGAATTACTAGTAAGAGAAGTGACCTTCATTTTAGACGTACGAAAAAAAGAAAACGTTGGGAGATGTAACCCACAAAGAAAAGTTCAGGCCTCGATTAGCAGTTCAGAGTATCTAGGCAAAATCTCTAGAAAAGGTTTCAATCAGTGCCCTGTTCCAGAAAAGAGTGGTATTTTTCGGGGAGTAACTCCTTATATTCCTGGCCTTTCCCCCCCGACAGAAGTGCAGTCAACAAGCTAGCTGTGGAAGCTTCAAGGGTGAACCTCCTCTCATCAATTTTAGACAGCTAAGTCCCAGCCCTAGGAATATCCCCTTTCTGAAGTAACCTTCTAACTATAGCATTTAGCATACGGGAGTTGGCAGCACACCCATTCTTCTCCATAGAAAGGAATAGATCAACTGAAAAGTATCCATGCATCAATGTGGCAAAAGTATGAACGTTAGGCTTAACACCCATGTGTATCATCAGGTCAGAGCACTAGTAGAAAAAGGGCCATTTGTCCCGGTTCCAGAGGCCCATTTGTCCCGGTTCTGGAACCGGGACTAAAGGGTCGGGACTAAAGCCCAAAACCTTTAGTCCCGGTTTGCTTACGAACCGGGACCAAAGGCCCTCCACGTGGCCGCTGCGGGGAGCCCAGGCAGGAGGACCTTTAGTCCCGGTTGGTAACACCAACCGGGACCAAATGGCATCCACACGTCAGCATCTGGCAGGAGCTAGGGTTTTTGTTTTTTTTA
Organism: Elymus sibiricus; assembly: GCA_039707655.1. NCBI lineage: Eukaryota > Viridiplantae > Streptophyta > Magnoliopsida > Poales > Poaceae > Elymus > Elymus sibiricus. The sequence goes on from CM077674.1 coordinate 35,500,392, forward strand.
AAGGGGGGGTTTAGGGGGTTTTGGAGGGTTAATTTAGGGGTTTCATATTGTGTTAGCTAGCTAATAGAGAGAAGTGTCCTCTCTTTCTCCGTGCTTGGTCGACGGTAGCTACTATAGAGAGAACTCGACACGCTAGCTAGTAAGCAAATGAAGGAACCATTAAGTACACAAGATCGTCATGAACATATACAGAGAGAAGTGATCGACCTCTCTTTCTCCGAGAGATTGGTCGAACAACAAGTTTTCGTATATCTATCCGGCGCTACTAGCTACATATATACAATATAAGATCTCTTACAATCCCTAACATCTAATGTCAAATTCCAGATGGTATTCTCCGGCTTTATTTATGATGTGGTCAAGAAAGAATCCCGCCAATTCCTCTTGAATTGCTCGTATGCAATCATGTGGTAGGAGTTCATCCCACATCTGCCACATCTAATTTGAAGAAGGGGGTCAATACATATATATGAATGAAACTCAACACAAATCATGGTAATAAAATAAAATTGTGAATATTATTGCTTACGCACTTGAAATTGTTTTTCAGAGTAGCCCCGCTTAGGGGTCGTCGCGTTGTAGATGAACTCGCAAACGTAGTATCCACAAAAATCATTCCCGGTTTCCTGCCACAAGCACTTTACGAGAAATAGAGTTCAATCAAACTGATAATCAAGCATGATAAATGGTATTGATGAAACTAGAATCAATGGGAGATGCGCGGAACTAGCTAGTAGTACTTACTTTTGGGTGTGTAAATCGCAGCTCCCTCGGCAGTGCCGGAACAATTGCGGTGAACTCTTTCCAAACCCTGCCAGACAAAGAAAATAATTACTTGATATCAGGAAATGAACAAAGTTGCCGATATGATGCGATAATGATCGATTGAACTTACTTCTGGAGCATTTCAGTCATGTCCGCATATTCCTGGGGATCTTTTCGTTTCGAGTCTAAGACGATTACTACTCCCCGCTCAAGCTTAATCTCTAGCAGAATAAAGTGGAACCTGCGCACGCATGCATAACTCATCAATTACATTACTATAACCTCGAGTAATAAGGTAAACCAAATATGCACAAGACAGTAACACTCACTTGAAGTTGTAAGGAAAGAGTATTGTCTCATTGTTTTGATTTTTAAGCAACGATTGTAGCAAGTTGTCCTCGGTTTGTGTGACATTGTTTTTAACCGTAAACTCATGTATGATATTTGGGTTAATGAACCCAATGTCATAGATTTGTGCTTTTCTGCATTCGACGATCTTCAAGATTGTTTTGTCGAGGGCCTTTTGATTGTATAACTGGAATATCTCGTCAAATTCAACAGACAACTGATCCATTCCAACGAGGTCGTGCTCCTCTTTAATTCTCAGCGTCAAAGTATCCCTACCAGACTCGCTGCAGGTTTTCATGTACCAATCATGGAATCTTCGCATCATCGTTGTTAGAGGAGGATGATCAGGTTTGACGAGAGGCCGCCTGTACCGGTAACTGAATTCGTCCACCTCCAATGGCTCAAACTGTACATCATCGCTCAGGTAATCACCAGGATTGGTACCGGGCACCATCCCCGGATGATTAGCGACGATATCGCTAGACACCTTGAGCGGGGGGCACGATTGGTTCGCCTGTTCGCCGAGCTGGGGAATTTTTTTCCCACTTCTTCGTTTTGCTAACCTTGCATCACTGGAAGTACTTCCCGACTGCCGCGCATCTTGATATGTCTTTTTAACACAGCGGACAAAGTTGGAATCCGGCGGAGGCGGTGGTGGTCGCTTCAGGGCATCGATAGTGTGCTTCACTTTCACCGGATCTAGCTTCTCCTTCGGAGGTGGAGTTTTCTTTGCAAAATGGGCCCTCAATTGGGCCTGACATATCTCCTCGTTTTCAGACTCGGTCCTCTCATATGATAACTTTTCCAGAGGCTTGAGAGATGGACCGTATCTGTATTCCCTCCCGCCTCTGCTTGTACTGCTAGCCGCCGGAGCGGCGGCGTCTCTCTTCCGTCGTTGCTTACGAGGCGGAGAAGGAGGCGGAGTGTTCCGACGTGCCGGAGGAGCCGGAGCGGCGGCGTCTGTCTTCCGCCGTTGCCGACGAGGCGGAGGAGGAGGCGGACTGCTCCGACGCGCCGGAGTAGGCGAAGGAGGAGGCAGAGTGCCCTCACGCGTCGGAGGAGCCGGAGAAGGAGGCGGGGTGCCCTGATCACTCTCCGGAGGAGGAGGAGGAGGAGGAGGAGGCGGAGTGCCCTGACTCGCCGGAGGAGGAGGAGGAGGCGGAGGCGTCCAGTTTGGAAGTTTGATGTACTCCTTCTGCCATAGACATGTACTCCTCAGGGCACGAACCAACCGATTCTCCCCTTCACCTGTAGAGAGGTCAAGCTCGAGCTCCTCAAATCCCTCCATTACTTCATCCACCATCACAACAGCATAGCCATGTGGAATCGAACGGCAGTGAAAAGTTCCGTTGGATTGAGGAGGTGCCTTGAAAGTGAGGTTCCGGTATTTCGTCATAAGCTCGCAATGTTGAGCCTCCGTGATAGTATCCACGGGGTAGCTAGGAGACGTGAAGTCAGGCTGAACGGGCTCCGTGGAAGCGACGCTGCTTCTCCGCTGAGATGGCGGGATAGCTTCTGGGGTAGCTTCGTGCCGCTGAGATGGTTGGCCGGCAGCTCGCTGGCTCTCAGCTTCCTCTAGCTTTTGTAGTCTTGCATTGAGCTTCTGAATTTCACTCAGCTCCGCTTTCCTCTTTCTCTCCCGGCTTCTGTAACCGCCTGCGTCGGGAAACCCAACCTTCCACGGAACGGAGCCTGGTGTGCCTCGTGTTCATCCAGGGTGCTCAGCATTCCCTAGGGCCTCAGTCAGCTCGTCCTTCTCTCTGTCGGGAATGAACGTCCCTTCCTGCGCTGCGGTGATATACTCCTGAAGCTTCGTGACGGGTATTGCAAGTTGCTCGTCCGTCCAACGGCACTTCCCTGTTTCAGGGTCCAAAGTTCCCCCAACTCCGAAGAACCAAGTCCTTGAACGGTCTGGCCAGTTCAATGTCTGTGGTACGACCCCTTTAGCAATCAGGTCATTCTCAGCTTTGTCCCACAACGGCCGGGCTTTGAGGTAGCCACCTGACCCCGTGTGATGGTGATACTGCTTCTTTGCAGCGTTGTTCTTGTTTGTCTCTAACATTTTCTTACTCTTGTCCGATGTCATGTAGGCCACAAATGCGGGCCAGTGATCTCTTATCTTCTCAAATCGGCCGGTGAATTCTGGAGTCTTCCCTTTGTCGACAAACTTTGATTTCAACTCATTCTTCCACCTCCCGAATAGATCTGCCATCTTCTTATGAGCACACGCCTTGACCAGTGGCTCTATAACTGGCTTGTTCGGATCCTCCTCTGGCGGTAGGGTGAAATTTGCCTTCAACGCGGTCCAAAGATCATATTTCTATCTATCAGTGACATAATCACCTTCATGGGCGTCGTCCTTAGGCTTATTCCATTGCTTGATGCTGATCGGGATGTTGTCCCTAACAATAACTCCGCACTGAGCAGCAAATGCGTCCTTGGTCCGCTTGGGTTCAATCGGTAGGCCATCGTCCGCGAGTGCTGTGATCGTGAACCTTTCATCCTTGCGCAACTTCTTCTTCGGGCCTCGTCTCGTTACCGAAGTTTGGCTCGATCCGGAGGGCTATAAAAGAAGAAAGAAGAGTTAAAATATGTACATACCAAAACAATTAATGCATCAATTAGCTAGTCAGCACAGGCTTAATTAATATATATACCTCGCCGTACTTTGCAACAGCTCCCTCCTCCGTTCGGTCACCGGAGCCGTCATCATGGTCTCCTTCTTCCTCCGGCATTCGGTCACCGGAGCCATCATGATCATGTCCTTCCTCCTCCATTGTTCGATCACCGGAGCCGTCATCCTCTCCTTCCAGACCATCGGTATCGTTGAGAAATGACAAGACATCACGTCCGCCGTGGATTATGTCCCCCAACAACTGTTCTTGTTCCAAGTCTCTTTGATCCATAGTTTCTGCAAATATTACAACATGGCAATTAATATACAAACATGAATGTACGACGTCTGGACCGCCTCTCTCATGAATGTCAAACAAGGGATTCTCTTAACCTTTAAGGGATTTAATTAACAAAATGGCGCCATTCTGAATGTGCAGAAAATGGTCCATATTTTTCCTGATCTCATCTACCCTTCTATATGTCACGTTGTCTAGTGTCAAAGGATTCAAGAAAACCAAGGCTTCATCATTAGCCGGAAGTAACAGGCGCATAATGGTACGAAGCTCTCCAAAATTGTTTTGGAACGGAGTCCCGGATAGGATAATTAATTAGCTTTTTGGTACGAAGTTCAGCAAGAGCCTTCCGAATATCGCTATTTGGAAGGCCTTTGCTGAAATTCGTACCAAAAAGCGAATTATTCTATCCGGAACTCCGTTCCAAAACAACTTTGAAGAGCTTCGTAGCATCATACGCATGTTACTTCCGGCTAATGATGAAGCCATGGATTTCTTCAATACTTTGACAGCCAACGTGACATATAGAAGAATATATATATAGATGAGATCAGAAAAAAATTGGATCAACTTGTGCACATCCATAATGGGGGCATTCTTGATAAATCTATGTTACCGGAGTTTTCTATATATGAACAAAAAAAATTCACATGACATGTCCGATGTCCCCCCTCATGTCGAAGTTATCGGGGACGGGGTGGATCGACAATGACGCTCTTTCTTCTAGGGTTTGGGTGGCCTCGATAGTTGGTCGGGCGAGCGGACCGCCTCTCTCACTCATGCATGTCCGACGTCCCCTCTCATGTCGAAGTTATCGGGGAGGGGGTAGACGACAACGACGCTCACCCCTCATGTCATGTCCGAGGTCCCCCCTCATGTCGAAGTTATCGGGGAGGGGGTAGACGACAACGACGCTCACCCCTCATGTCATGTCCGACGTTCCCCCTCATGTCGAAGTTATCGGGGAGGGGGTAGACGACAACGACGCTCACCCCTCATGTCATGTCCGACGTCCCCCCTCATGTCGAAGTTATCGGGGAGGGGGTAGACGACAACGACGCTCACCCCTCATGTCATGTCCGACGTCCCCCCTCATATCGAAGTTATCGGGGAGGGGGTAGACGACAACGACGCTCACCCCTCATGTCATGTCCGACGTCCCCCCTCATGTTGAAGTTATCGGGGAGGGGGTAGACGACAACGACGCTCACCCCTCATGTCATGTCCGACGAGGCCGGCGACGAGGACATACATCTATCTCATCTCTACATGAACATACATCTCATCTCCACATGACCATTTATCTATCTATCTCATCTCCACATGAACATACATCTCATCTATATATATATATATCATCATATCATATATATATATATATCATCATATCAACAACAGAAAAATTAATTGTTTCCAACAGAGCATCATATATATATCATCATATCATCTATATATATCATCATTTCATCAAATTATCTAACATAATGAACTATATATATATATATATCAACAAAATCATTTATCTATCTATCAACATCATCATCTATCTCCACATGAAAATATACATCTCATAAAAAAAACATAGCAACGGGGGCTGCCGGCGACCATGGAGCAGTGGCAGAGCAAGATGTGCTCAGGGGCACGCGGCGACGGGGAGCAGGGGACCATGGGAAGGGGGGCTCACTGGGGGGGCGCGGCGATGGCTTGAGGCCGGCGACGAGGCCGGCGACGAGGACGGCGGGCTCGGGGGGGCACGCGCGCGGAGACGGGGAGGAGGGCGCGACGGCGAGGGCTCGGGGGAAGGCGGGGTGCTCACTGGGGGCGGCGATGGGAGAGGGCGACGGCGACGAGGAGGCGCGGCGACGAGGAGAGGGCGGCGACGGGGCTGGGCGGCGACGGTGACAGCGACGATGGGAGAGGGCGACGGCGACAGCGACGATGGGAGAGGGCGACGGCGACAACGACGATGGGAGAGGGCGACGGCGACGAGGAGCGGGCGGCGACGGCGACAGCGACGAGGAGCAGCCAGGCGGCGTCGGGGGAGATGTGAGAATTTGGGGAAAAATTCCTAAGTGTTGGCTTATATAGCAAAGCCTTTAGTCCCGGTTGGTGGCACCAACCGGGACCAATGCCTCCCTTTGGTCCCGGTTGGTGCCACCAACCGGGACCAAAGGTCTCTTTTCGTCAGCCCAAAGGGCGGGAAACAGGGACCTTTGGTCCCGGTTGGTGGCACCAACCGGGACCAAAGGGTGGTGCTGCCCGGGGCCAAATTTTTAGTCCCACCTCGCTAGCCGAGGGAGCTCGAGAGTGGTTTATAAGCGCTGCTGCGCATACCCTCTCGAGCTCCTCTCAACTGCAGGCCTCCGGGCCTAATCTGTCACTGCCTGTGGGCCTATTGGGCCTTCTGCGGGCCTGAATCCTGGCCCAACAAGCCGGTTGGGTTTCAAGTCGTATTCAGGCCGTGGCGGCCCAGTAGGTGGCATTTTTTAAAAAACAATTCCAGTTTTTTGTTTTGTTTTTTGCTTTATTTATTTTATTTTGTTCCTACTTACTGTTTTTCAGTGATTCTTTTTGGTTTTAGGTCACAAAAATTATAAACTTTCTGTTAGTGCCTTTAGTTTTCAAATTTGAATAGTTTAAATTAGAATTTTTTGAAATTTGTGTGAATCACTAGTTTGTGAATAACTTTACTAAAAAAATAGATTTTTGAGTGATTCTTTTTCCTGCTATTTAATATTACTGTGTTTTATCATTATATTCAATTTGGTAAGTTTTAGGTTATTTTAAATGTCTGTTTTAATCAAAAACAGATTTGGTTATTTTAGTTTGCTATTAAAGTTTCTAACAAAAAATTTCTTTATGAAAATTCTTTTTGCTATTAATGTTTTGAACGAAAAATTCTTTGATAATTTTAGTTGCATAAATTTTATATAATTTTAGTTTCAAAAATACTAGAGGTTTATAAAAGCTTTTTACTTGATTCCTTTTGCTATTAGAGTTTTATAAAAGCTTTTTAGTTGATTCTTTTTGCTATTAAAGAATATTATAGTTTTGTTTTAGTTGATCATAACAGAATATTTTAATTGATTATTTTTAGTTCATTCTTTTTGCTATTGGAGTTTCATAAAAGTTTTCTAGTTCATTCTTTTTGCTATTAGTTCATTCTTTGAGCTAAATGACCCTGAAATTGAAAAACACTACAAATGAACTCTGAAAAGGTTGAAAGTTGGCATGGTATCATCATTTCACCCAAATAGCATGTGCTAAAAAGTTGAGAGGGTTACGGCAAAAACTAGATGCACTTCGTGTACAAAACGGACAATCTCTTTCGAAGTATGAGGGTTTCGGACGAAAACTCATCTGTTACAAAGGTATTTCAATTTTTTGAACTTATTTGAACTCCAGACTTGTTGTGTGTTCAAAATGAACCATTCAAAGCCACATCATCAATTTTCAACCCTTTCTGACTTCATTTGGTATTTTTCATGCATTTACTGAATTTTTTGAGCTAAATGACCATGAAATTGAAAAGCACTACAAATGAACTCTGAAAAGGTTGAAAGTTGGCATGGTATCATCATTTCACCCAAATAGCATGTGCTAAAAAGTTGACAGGGTTACGGCAAAAACTAGATGCACTTCGTGTACAAAACGCACAATCTCTTTCGAAGTATCAGGGTTTCATACGAAAACTCATCTGTTACAAAAGGCATTTCATTTCTTCACATGTAACTGCGGTGATATTCTAGATCAAAGGCAACATCATACTAGTTGTGGAGTGAAAGTCTTCACTTTTTCTTCGCTTGTGTCATTTGCTTATTGCGCCGTAACCATGGATAATCTTCATCGTTTAACACGGTGCTTGGGTCAGCCTTGACTTTGAAGGGAGGAATTTCATGAAACTTTTCATAATCTTCAGACATGTCTGTCTTGCCCTCCAATCCCACGATGTCTCTTTTTCCTGAAAGAACTATGTGGCGCTTTGGCTCATCGTATGATGTATTCGCTTCTTTATCTTTTCTTTTTCTCGGTTTGGTAAACATGTCCTTCACATAGAAAACCTGCGCCACATCATTGGCTAGGACGAATGGTTCGTCTGTGTACCCAAGATTGTTCAGATCCACTGTTGTCATTCCGTACTATGGGTCTTCCTGTACCCCGCCTCCTGACAGATTGACCCATTTGCACTGAAACAAAGGGACCTTGAAATCATGTCCATAGTCAAATTCCCATATGTCCACTATGTAACCATAATATGTGTCCTTTCCCCTATTGGTTGCTGCATCAAAGCGGACACCACTGTTTTGGTTGGTGCTCTTTTCATCTTGGGCGATCGTGTAAAATGTATTCCCATTTATCTCGTACCCTTTGTAAGTCAATACAGTCGAAGATGGTCCCCTGGCCAACGAGTACAGCTCATCAGAAACAGCGTTGTCACCCATGAGACGTGTTTGCAACCAACTGCCGAAAGTCCTGATGTGTTCATATGTAATCCAGTCGTCACACTGCTCCGGGTGTTTGGAGCGCAGAAAATTCTTGTGTTCATCGACATACGGGGTCACCAAGGTGGAATTTTGTAGAACTGTGTAGTGTGCTTGAGACCAAGAATGCCCATCCCTACATATTATTGAGTCCGCTCCTAGCGTGCCTTTTCCAGTCAGTCTCCCCTCATACCACGATTGAGGGAGACTAATCTTCTTAAGGTCAGGAATGAAGTCAACACAAAACCCAATGACATCCTTTGTTTGATGGCCCATGGAGATGCTTGCTTCTGGCCTAGCGCGGTTACGAACATATTTCTTTAAGACTCCCATGAACCTCTCAAAGGGGAACATATTGTGTAGAAATACAGGGCCCAGAACAACAATCTCGTCGACTAGATGAACTAGGACGTGCGTCATGATATTGAAGAAGGACGGTGGGAACACCAGCTCGAAACTAACAAGACATTGCACCAAATCACTCCTTAACCTTGGCATGATTTCTGGATTGATCACCTTCTGAGAGATTGCATTGAGGAATGCACATAGCTTCACAATGGCTAATCGAACGTTTTCCGGTAGAAGCCCCCTCAATGCAACCGGAAGCAGTTGCGTCATAATCACGTGGCAGTTATGAGACTTTAGGTTCTGGAACTTTTTCTCTGCCATATTTATTATTCCCTTTATATTCGACGAGAAGCCAGACGGGACCTTCATCCTGAGCAGGCATTCAAAGAAGATTTCCTTCTCTTCTTTGGTAAGAGCGTATCTGGCAGGACCTTCATACTGCTTTGGATGCATGCCGTCTTTTTCATGCACACGTTGCTGTTCCTCCCGTGCCTCCGGTGTATCTTTTGTCTTCCCATACACTCCCAAGAAGCCTAGCAGGTTCACGCAAAGATTCTTCGTCACGTGCATCACGTCGATTGCAGAGCGGACCTCTAGGTCTTTCCAATAGGGTAGGTCCCAAAATATAGATTTCTTCTTCCACATGGGTGCGTGTCCCGCATCGTCAGTCGGAACAGATAGTCCGCCAGGACCCTTTCCAAATATTACTTGTAAATCATTGACCATATCAAGTATGTGATCACCAGTACGGAGGGCGGGCTTCTTCCGGTGATCTGCCTCACCTTTGAAATGCTTTCCTTTCTTTCGACATTGATGGTTGGTCGGAAGAAATCGACGATGCCCCAGGTACACATTCTTCCTGCATTTGTCCAAATATATATTGTCGGTGTCATCTAAATAGTGTGTGCATGCATGGTATCCCTTGTTTGTCTGTCCTGAAAGGTTACTGAGAGCAGGCCAATCGTTGATGGTTACAAACAGCAACGCATGTAGGTCAAATTCCTCCTGTTCGTTCTCATCCCACACACGTACACCTCTTCCATTCCATAGCTGTAAAAGTTCATCAACTAATGGCCTTAGGTACACATCAATGTCATTGCCGGGTTGCTTAGGGCCTTGGATGAGCACTGGCATCATAATGAACTTCCGCTTCATGCACAACCAAGGAGGAAGGTTATACATACATAGAGTCACAGCCATGTGCTATGCTTGCCGCTCTGCTCCCCAAAAGGATTAACGCCATCTGCACTTAAACCAAACCATACGTTCCTCGGGTCACCTGTAAAGTCGCTCCACTTTCTCTCGATCTTTCTCCACTGCGACCCGTCAGCGGGTGCTCTCAACTTCCCGTCTTTCTTACGGTCTTTTATGTGCCATTGCATCAACTCGGCATGCTTTTTGTTTCTGAACAGACGTTTCAACCATCACTAGTACAAAACAGGGCTTTGGTCCAACCCAGAACAGAGCATTAGTCCCGGTTCTGTTACGAACCGGGACTAATGGACGCATTAGTCCTGGTTCGAGCGGCGCACGCATTAGTCCCGGTTCGAACGGGAACTTTAGTCCCGGTTGGAGAGACCAACCGGGACTAAAGGGTTTGTGACCGGCTTCGAACGGTGCCAGACCCTTTAGTCCCGGTTGGTGTCTCCAACCGGGACTAAAGGCCCCCCCTTTAGTCCCGGTTGGAGACACCAACCGGGACTAAAGGGGTTGAGCGGTAGTACCGCTTCTAAGCGGTAGTACCGCTTGTAAGCGGTAGTACCGCTTGTACTGCTCCGTCCACTAGTTTCTGTTTTAAATTGCTTATATCTTTTAGGATATTTGATGTTTTTGAGTGATTCTTTTTGCATTGGATTCAAATTTTTGTCTAGTTTCTGTTTGTGCCATTATTTTTCAAATTTTATTCAAATTTGCTTCAAACTCTAGATTGTGAATAACTTGAGTTTACAAATAGTTTTTAATTTAATTCTTTTTGCTCCTAGTCACGTGTTAGATTGTAGTCACAGTAAGATTTATTTGGTTATTTAGAGAATAATTTAAATTAGGATTTTAATTAAAACAATACTGTTTTGCTTATATAGTTGTTTTAGTCATTTAATTGTTGTTTTTTATTATTTTTAGTTAGTTCTTTCTGTAGATTTTAACATGTTGTAGTATGGTGCATAATGAACACACAAAAAGTCTGGAGTTGAAATAAGTTTAAAAAAATGAAATGCCTTTGTAACAGATGGGTTTTCGTCCGAAAACCTGACACTTCGAAAGAGATTGTTCATTTTGTACACGAAGTGCATCCAGTTTTTGCCGTAACCCTCTCAACTTTTTAGCACATGCTATGTGGGTGAAATGATGATACCATGCCAAGTTTCAACTTTTTCAGAGTTCATTTGTAGGGCTTTTCAATTTCAGGGTCATTTAGCTCAAAAAAATCAGTAAATGCATGAAAAATAGCAAATGAAGATAGAAAGGGTTGAAAATTGATGGCATGTCTTTGAATGGTGCATACTGAATGCACAAAAAGTCTGGAGTTGAAATAAGTTTAAAAAAATGAAATGCCTTTGTAACAGACGAGTTTTCGTCTGAAACTCTGACACTTCGAAAGAGATTGTTCATTTTGTACACGAAGTGCATCCAGTTTTTGCCGTAACCCTCTCAACTTTTTAGCACATGCTATGTGGGTGAAATGATGATACCATGCCAAGTTTCAACCTTTTCAGAGTTCATTTGTAGGGCTTTTCAATTTCAGGGTCATTTAGCTCAAAAAAATCAGTAAATGCATAAAAAATAGCAAATGAAGTCAGAAAGGGTTGAAAATTGATGGCGTGGCTTCGAATGGTGCATAATGAACAAACAAAATGTCTAGAGTTGAAATAAGTTTAAAAAAATGAAATGCCTTTGTAACAGCTGAGTTTTCGTCTGAAACCCCGATACTTCGAAAGAGATTGTCCATTTTGTACACGAAGTGCATCCAGTTTTTGCCGTAACCCTCTCAATTTTTTAGCACATGCCATTTTTTAACACACACCCCACCACACACACAAACCCCCCCCCCCGTGGATCGCCTTTTCAGTTTAAAAAAAATAAAAGAAAATGATAAAAGATTCAAAAAAATTCAAAAAAATAGATGCCCATGTGTTATGTGTACTAGTTGTTAGGAAAATTAACAAACATGTATTTCGATTTTTTTTGCAAAAGGCCGCCGTGTTTCGGTAAAATGGCCGTAACTTTTGCATACGACCTCCGATGAAAAAGTTTTTTATATGAAAAAGCATCTACTCGAAAAGTTTTTTGTATGAAAAAGGTTTGCCCATTATCGATTTTTTAGAATCCTCAAAAACCCCACAGAAAAAAAGTTACGATGCTTTTAAGATCTGGAGGCAAAAAAATAAAAAAATAAAAAAAAGTTAGCAATGGCGCACCAGTGCATAGTGCGCCACTACTATTTTCCCGCCTTCAAAATTCAAAAAAATTTAAAAATAGTAATGGCGCACCACACCCATGGTGCGCCATTACTATCTTCCCGCCTTCAAAATTCAAACTATATCAAAAAAATTTGAATTCTGAAGCAGTGAGGAGGGGTGATTAGAGATTAAATTGTCAAATAATTCAAAATTGTGAAAATCAGGAAAAAATTAAAAACAAATCAAAAAAATTTGAATTTTTTTTTGAACCGCTTGTAAGCGGTAGTACCGCTTGTGCTGCTTTAGTCCCGGTTGGTGTTACCAACCGGGACTAAAGGTGGAGCCTTTAGTCCCGGTTGGTAACACCAACCGGGACTAAAGGTCCTTCCAACCCCGCCCCAGGCAGCGCCACGTGAAGGGCCTTTGGTCCCGGTTCGTAAGCAAACCGGGACTAAAGGTTTTGGGCTTTAGTCCCGACCCTTTAGTCCCGGGTCCAGAACCGGGACTAAAGGCCCTTACGAACCGGGACAAATAGCCCTTTTTCTACTAGTGCATGGTATTATAGGAGCATACCACATCACTTTGGCAGCAACCCTCTTCCCGGTGCGCTGGCCCTCAACATCACCAGGGTCATTTCTTCTGATCTTATACCGCAATGCACCGCATACCGGGCATGCGTTCAAATCCTCGTACGCACCGTGGTAGAGGATGCAGTCATTAGGGCATGCATGTATCTTCTCCACCTCCAATCCTAGAGGTCATAGAACCTTCTTTGCTTCGTACGTACTGCCGGGCAATTCGTTATCCTTTGGAAGCTTCTTCTTCATTATTTTCAGTAGCGAACTAAATCCCTTGTCAGATACACCATTGTCTGCCTTCCATTGCAGCAATTCCAGTGTGGTACCGAGCTTTCTGTTGTCATCTTCGCAATTTGGGTACAACCCTTTTTTGTGATCCTCTAACATGCGATCGAACTTCAACTTCTCCCTTTCACTTTTGCATTCTCTCTGTGCATCAACAATGACCCGGCGAAGATCATCATCGGGCACATCGTCTGGTTCCTCTTGATCTTCAGCTTCCCCCATTGCAGCATCACCGTATTCAGGGGGCGGGTAGTTGTCATCATCCTCTTCTTCTTCGTTGTCTTCCATCATAACCCCTCTTTCTCCGTGCTTGGTCCAAACATTATAGTGTGGCATAAATCCCTTCTCAAGCAGGTGGAAGTGAAGGGTTTTAGAGTTGGAGAAAGCCTTCATATTCTCACAGACAGTACATGGACAATGCATAAAACCATTCTGCTTGTTTGCCTCAGCCGCTTCGAGAAAATTATGCAGGCCCTTAATATACTCGGAGGTGCGTCGGTCACCGTACATCCATTGCCGGTTCATCTGCATGCGTTATATAGTTCTCATTATTGAACAACATATAACTCTCTAGAGCATCTAATTAAAACATACATTGAAACTATGTAAAAAATTTATATGCAACAACAAATGCGATCATAACCGCAACTAAGGTACCAATTGATCCAACGGCATAATGATACCAAGCCTCAGTATGAATGGCATATTTTCTAATCTTTCTAATCTTCAAGCGCATTGCATCCATCTTGATCTTGTGATCGTCGACGACATCGGCAACATGCAACTCCAACTTCATCTTCTCCTCTTCAACTCCTTGTAATTTTTCTTTCAAGTAATTGATTTCTTTTTCAACCAAATTTAACTTCTCGACAAGAATTTCTATGTCGGTTGGAATTTCCGGTTCACATACCTCCTAGATTAAAATATCTATGTCACGTTGGTCGGCATAATTGTCATAAACACTAAATAAAAAAATTGTTATCAAAGATAATATATACCACATCCGAATCATAGACAGGACGAGGGCCGACGGAGGCGGATACCAAAACCATCGCACTATATAATAACAAACAATAATAAAAGTAAGAAAGTTACACAAGTATCTATCTAAATAATACAAGTAAGAACTTTTTTCTTTTAGAAAGAAGATAAGAAGAAGAGGCTAACCACGGTGGTGCCGGTGCCGAGATGGGCGCAGGCGATCGACGGCGGTGAGGACGGGGACGGGACAGGACGGACCGCCAAACCTAGACAAATCTTGAGGAAAATGGAGCTTGGACAAGGACCTTCCAGAGGAGAAAGCTTAAGTGTGGCTCGGGCATTTCATCGAACACCTCATGTGCATAGGAGGTGGGCTAGAGCACCACAAAGCTCTCCCACGGCCGGCAAAAAAAACAGAGCAGTGCACTGCTCTCCTCGCGGGCAGGGGGGTATATATAGGCTAACCATTGGTCCCGGTTTGTGGCTGGAACCGGGACTAAAGGACAACATTTGGTCACGGTTCCAGCCACAAACTGGGACCAATGGTTGTGGGCCAGGAGCGAGGCCCATTGGTCCCGGTTCGTGTCTGGAACCGGGACCAAAGGGGTCAGACGAACCGGGACCAATGGCCCACGAGGCCCTGGCCTCACGAACCGGGACCAATGCCCCCATTGGTCCCGGTTCGTGAGTGAACCGGGATTAATGGGCTTTTCCGGGCTGGACCAAAGCCCTGTTTTCTACTAGTGGAGATATCTTGGGCTTCCATAACCCTTCCATTTTTGCAAAGGCAATCCATAATTGTGTTGAAGAACAGTGTGTTGGGATAGATGCCGCGATCCAACATTTCAGAAAATAGTTCATGAACCTTCTCCAGTTTGCCACAAGAACAAAAACCACCAATAAGGGCGCTGAAAACTATGAGATCAGGAGCTAATCCTTCCGATGTCATTTGATTGAATTGCAACACAGCATCATCCATTCGGCTAATGCTACAAAGTAAGTTTATTACCGTTCCATAGCTCGCTGCATCAGGGTTCAATCCTTGCTGCCGCATTTTTGTAAATATATACATTACCTCATCAACCATTTTTTCTTTCGCATATGCAAATATCAGTATGTTGTAAACATAATGATCTGGTGAAATGCCATTTTCTGCCATCAAATCGATGAGACAATGCATATCATGAAAAGATCTTTCCATAGCATACCCATGGAGCAGAATGTTGTAGGTAGTAACGGTCGGTTTTTGGCCCAAACTGATCATAGAATCAAAAATCTTCCTAGCTTCTGCACATCGTCCACTCTTGCAAAGATAATCCATCTGTATACTATAAGTTACAACATCTGGTTGAACACCATTTCTAGACATTTCCTTGAAAATCCGATCCACCTCTTCGCACTGTCCTAATGAATAATATCCATGTATTAGACTAGTATATGTGGCAACATTAGGCAGAATTCCTCTATCAAACATCTGCTGAAAAACCTCCTCAGCCTTGTCCATTGCATGAACCTTGCACATGCCAGAGATGATTGAGTTATAGGTCACAGCATCCGGTGAAATCCCCGTCTGTAGCATTTCACAAAATAGGTTGTGAGCCTTGCCCGCCTCACCCTCTTTCAACAGGCCATCAACTACGGTGTTATAGGACACCACATCAGGTTGGCAGCTACCTCCATAGTCAAACATCATGTGAATCAGCTCGAGAGCCTCTTGACTTTTCTTCTCAACACAGAGACCCTTGAGAAGAATGTTGTAGGAGCATACATCCGGTATGCAGTTAAACTCGGGCATTATTCGGAGTACAATGTCCATTGCATATCTGGTCTTCTTCTCTGCACAGATGGCCCTGAGTAGGTGGTTGAAAGCGACAACAGATTCCGTTATAAAACCCATCTTAATGATGTTGCCCATGACAGCGAAACCGAGGTCTAAGCGGCCTGCGTGGCAGCAACAACTGACGAGAATGTTGTAGGTGATATTGTGGGGAGGCACCTCGGCTCTTGCGACGCGGTTGAAGAGGGAGACACCGAGCGGGGCAATCACGGCCGACCACGGCGAGGAGGCAGTTAATGGCGCGGACCGAGGAAGGCCCAGCAACCTGGATCAATTCGTCGAACAGGTTGAGTGCGTCGTCAGTGCCAATGTCTCCGGCGCGGTACTGGTCTTGAATTTTCCGCTCCAAGATGCGTCTGCCGACGGGGACAAGGCGGCGGCTCATAGCTCCACCTGGCCTGAAGAATCCCTCGAGGGGTAGGATGGCGCCGCCGCCGCTCACCACCTACGCAGCCTGGGCGTTAACCTGGGATAGGAAATAACGAGAGCAGAGTTAGGAAGACTAGGTTGCTCCATGGCTCCCGTTGCTCTAGCTGCTGTAGGAGGTACAGTGTGGCGTACAGGAGATCTGGTGCCGGCGAGCCGGTCGAGACGGCGACCACGCTGATGAAGACGAGGAGGAGATCTCCGCCGCTCGCTGCCGCCTGCCAGTTCCAGACCCTCCCTGGTCATTGGCTTCTGCTGTACTGAAGCTCGAGAGGGACTCGCCGCAGCCGCCGCTCCCGTATTCCGCCGTCGCCAACGGCCTGCTCTCTGAAGTCTGAAGAAGTGGCTCCGCACACCTGATCGTGAACAGAAATCTTGACACCTGCCATGCGGGCCAGATTAGTCAGAATCGAGAGAGCACCTTGAATGTCGGTATTGTATCCCTAAATATTTACGCATCACACTTTTTTGGGGGCTCCGGCTTTTGTTTTACATCCCAAATCTTCCATTTCCAATCTATATTTCGTTATGTGCTTGCTTAGACTTTTACAAATCAAACGTCAGATTTTTTATCATGGCAGATCAAAACGTTTTTCATTATAATTATACTTGTCGCTAGGATAGCAAATTCTATATCCTATATCCATATTCTTAAAAATTCCATCCCCACTACATGCAATTCTCTCAACATGCTACCTTTCATCTCATCAAGTGTGCACGTTAGCATCCACTAGCATTATTTTTGGGCTCACCACATTCACGACTTTTAATTCTTACAACATGCACTCTTCCACTTCATCAACTCATGCATGTCATACATGTCTGCCACGTCATATATCTTAGACAAACTCATGCCATTAGCATGTCATTTTATTCATATTGTATGAAAAATTGGCCCAATACAACTCACGACTCCAGCCCTCACCCCCTCGCGTCGCCTCCCCTGGGTGACGCCAGGGGACCCAAACCTAGCGCCGCCAGGACCCTCCCGTCTCCTTTCCTGCCGCCGCTGCCGCCGGCCTAGTCCGCGGTGGCAGCGGGCCCGACGCCAAAGCTAGGGGCGGGTGGTGTGCTGCGGGATCTCCCGGAGGCGGCAGGGGCGACTCCGGCTTTGGATCCGCGAGCAGCAGGTAGGGCGGCGCCCCTTGCCTGTGCGGCGGCGGCCAGATCCATGACCGGCATGGTGCTCTTCCCCTCGGTGGAGTCTGTGCCTGGAGATGGGTGGCGACAGAAGCCGCGGATCTGGCGTCCCGTACAGGTCCGCCCCGGCGTGGTTTTTTCCAACCGGCGGCGCGTGGAGGGACCAGTGAGGGGCGGTTGGAGGCTCCCTGCCGGCGTGCCGATGTTACCTAAAAAACATGGGCAATTTTACTGTTTGGGTTTAGTTCCGAATAATCGGTTATGTATACATGACGTGTGTCTAACTAATCAAAATCAAAGGAAAATCTTAAATACGTAATATGACTAGAGATATATGCGTGCTTTGCCACGGACCAACTTACTGGCTATACTAATCAACACTGTTGTTCAATTCTACACATGGATGCACTGCCATCAAGTGTAGTTGTGGGTAGTTGTATTGCTAAGTCCAGAAGCATAATGTCTATTGCATATTGCACAACCGCTTCACATTATCACTTTGGGAAGAAAAATTCATACTATGAGTGATGAGGCAAAGCGGCCCATTGGCAATTGTTTAAATTTTGCAATTACTTTAATGAAAAACACATGTACACGAAAAAATAGGAAAAGAAAACCCCCATAATTAACACTGTAAATCAAACCCTTAGATTTTTAAAACTAACCAGCAGCGTGATTGTTCTACAACTAGTTTACTTTTATTTGTGTGAACATCGGGTAGAATATATACCTATACGAAGGGAAATACCTAGTACGGAAGCATATGGGTGCTACACCCCCTCTTTCTGTCCATACATGGGAACCCATGCACAATTATGTGTCGGTGTTGGTATAAGGCCAACTCCAACGCACGACCCCAAATCGTCCGGGTGCGTCCGTTTTGGCCCAAACGGACAGACGAGACGGCCCAACACGCGATCCCATCCGCCAAAAATGTACGTTTCATGTCCGGCTCGACCCATTCCGGGCGCAAATTTGATCGGGCTTTGCGGTCAAACAGACACAGAACGGGCGCGCACGCGTCCTCTCGTCGTCCGCCTCGGACCCGCGTGTCGGCCGTCCAACTACCTTCCATCGACCCCATTTAATCCACACGAAATGGCGGGCCCGCCGGTCAGCCACCCAGCCGCCCCCGGCCGCGTCCTTTTTTACGTCGAAGCCGTGGACTGGCCAGTCCACTTTCCCACCGCGTCCACAAAACGCCATTGCTCCCTCCCTCCCTGACAGCAAACCCTAGCCTAGCGCCGCCGCCCCACCTCGCTCCCCACCGGCCGCCTCCATGGGCTTCTGGGTGCCCGGCAAGAAGGCCAAGCACGACCACGAGGCGGGGTCGTTGTCCGCCTCGTCTGGAAGCGCGGCCACCCACTCCACCTCGCCGATAGCGTTCTCGATCTTGTAGGAGATATGCCCTAGAGGTAGTAGTAACAGTTGTTTTGTATCTCCAAGTTTATAATGAATGTTTATATTCCATGCTATAACTGCAATGATTCTCGAGTCTACAATATCCACGAGGCTCGGAGGGAAACTCATGTGCACGTGTGGTATAATAAACGGTAAAATGTATTCCTAGTCATGCCTCTAAGACTGGCTCAAGTATTGCATGATGATCCTGTTTTCCTGATCATGGGCATGACTATGCTGGCAATTTTCAGGGCACAATGTTAGAAGAACACTTGTGTTGAATCGAGATGAATTGATGTTATGCTATGAGATACATTCGTCACAAGTTAATGGTTTATAACACAGAGAAAGTTAATGTTTGCATAATTCCTTAGACCATGAGAGTATTGAGTTCCTTCGTGCTTGTTTCGTGAACTTTGGGATTTGTTAAACGTCATCCGTAACTGGGTGGCTATTACGGCGGTTTTCGGGTTCACGGAAAAGTATGACAAGGAACGAGATAGCTCAAGATTGGGATTTGCTCCTCTGACGATGAAGAGATATTCTCGGGCCCTCTCGGTGGTACGGTATCCATCATCGTCTGGCCAGACACAATGTGATTTGATCACAGGGATGCCGCAACACGGAAACGAGAAAAGAGAACAAAACCGGTAACGAGGTAACTGGCATAGTAGACAAGTTGTTGATCCACGGGGATGCAGATAAATCTTACCTCGGGTTTTGTAACTTATCGAGAAGCAAAAGGAATAGCACACGACAACCGGAGGTTCACTCAAATATTTATTCGTGTGGGTATAGGGGTCAATATGGGTGTCCACGGCTCCGATGTTGATCATTGATCGGAAAGTGTTCCGGGTCATGTCTATACTTCACCGAACCTATAGGGTCACGTGCTTAAGGGTCATCTATCTGATGAATACTAGACAGGGAGTCTGAGAGAAAGTCACCGAAAAAGTTTCGGAGACAACGGAAACGTTCCGGAGAGAACACCGGAATAGTTTCGGTAAAAGTGAAAAGTTGTTTCGGAGTATACCATTAAGTCAAATTGGTTTCGGCACACGCCTAGAAATTCTTGGAGGGTGCCAGAATTGATCTGGAAACTTCTGGATTTTTCCGGGATAAAAACCGGAAATGTTCCGGAGCTGCCGGAACCGGTTTGGTTGCTTTTCGCAGATGAAAATCACTAATCCGGAATTGTTTCGGAATGCATCCAAAATCATTTTAGTGGGTACTGGAATTATTCTAAGACCCACAGAAATATTTTCGGATTTAACGGTCGCGGAAAATTGTTTCCGTGAATAGTGAAAATCACTTTATGGTTACTTTTTTGGAAAGCCGCCTTTTTGGGCTTTGGTCCAAAATATCTTGGGGATGACATGGATGGATGAGAGCCCCTCATGGGGGGCCCACTCAAGGTGGCCGGCCAAGGAGCTCCTCTGGCCTTCCCATTTTGCCCCTTTGGAAAATCCATGTGATGGGTTTTTTGGGTATTTTGAATTCCACCCTACCCCTTGAGATTTCCTATAAATAGAGGTGGAGAGGCACTCTCCACACTCACTCCAACTCTCATACACATGCCATGCATTATCTGGCTTTCTCTCTCCCTCCCACGAAATAGTTTCGTAGAGCCGAAAGGCTGTCTGGGTTCCGGCAGGAACTAGTTCTGCATGGCGAAACCCTGCCGGATAGCTGACACCGTATGTGTGCAACCCCGTAGAGAGGTCGCATGTTCGATCTTTTGCCCGAGGGGCTGTTCGAGGGTCCTCCTGAAGGGCTGTTCGAGTTACCGTTCGAGCTTCGATGGTCCTCCCGAAGGGCTGTCCATGGCATCGTCCGGGGGACTATCCGACCGCCTCCCAAAGGGCTGTCCGACGAGGGAGTACATCCTCGCGGTTAGGACGTTGTAAATCCTAGCTGCGGGGATCTGCACCAACGATCTACATCGACTCTACTTCCGCTGCGCTACGAGTCGGTAATGATCAGATCAAACCCTGTATGCAGTCTCCATACTGGTCCTGGGCGTGCTCGCTGTACCGAAATTTTTTGTTTTCTGTCGCGTTCCCAACATTGGCATCAAGAGTCTTGGTATGCGTAGATGCAGGTTGCGATCTAGAATACATAGAGATGTATGGGTATTGCATAATATAATTTTGTAGTAGATGAGATCTATTGCTGAAAATTATTTATGCGGGTAGCAGATGAAATCTGTTACCCGATGTTCTTGTTGCTTCCCTAGAATTTGCGTATTTCTGATCTTGAAACGACATGGTGGAATTTCACAAAGTTCTGGCAATCCGCGATCCTGATTGATCAACGAAGTGCTATCAGTTCTTTGGGTTCCACCATAGTTAAGAGAAAGATGAAATTTCGCAGACGAAAGGGCAATGCAGATATGATCTGCACGGGGGTCATGCGTATGACGAAGTTTAGTATGGGGCTCGAGATTTTATTATCTCGTGTTTCATATACCCTGCAAAGTTAATCTAGCGACTTGAATAATCATACTTGATGATAAACGTTGGTAGCTGCGGTTTAAGTCAAAACCTTAGAAGCAACGTAAAATAAATTTTTGCATAAACCGATTAGAGGCGTCTAACTTGGTTTTGCAGGATGTGCATGTGATGTGGTATAGCAGCTCTCATATTAATTCGATTATGTATGAGATGACTATATGATGTAAATTTATTAACATGACCTGCATGTCATGATTCGGCATGATGGCTGGAGCCATATGATTGTCACTTTAATGACCTGCGTGTCAACCTTAAGTAATGCACTTATTTTATTAGATGTAGAGATATCAGTATTATCGCGTGCATCGACAAGGTGGTGGCAATCTTCGCGAAGGTGAACACCGACGCAAATGCCGAAGACGAAGAAATTAAAAACTTCTCCGTTAGAAAGGGCTATACCATATCATGCTGTTATAAATTGCCTGAGATGTTTATCCCTTATGATGCACCCTTTTGATTGCGCGGTAGTCGCTTTTTATTAGGGTGATCTCTCACTTAAAATATCAAGTAGTTAGTGTTCTCTCAAGTGTAGCACCGTCACGGCACCTATCTCTTCGGGGTACCACATGGATACATGGGTGCGAACGATTAGAGAAGTGTGAGGCGGGTGAGTTGAGACCTCGCAGCGAGATCACTTGGTTGTCTTGACATTCCGGAGGATCGTCTTGAGCTCGGAACACGCCCATCGAAAGATGAACAAGAGTCACATAGAGATATGATTGGCAAGTTGGCCTACCAATTGAAATTCTCGTCACTTGAGATGGATACATCCTTAGCGTTGAATTACAATTTGGGTCTTTGAATCACTCATAATCAATTTTGAGAGATATTGATTTGAGTGGGAGCGCACTTTAGAATAAAATTGTTTATTCACTGGTGCAAATTAATTATGAACAAAGTCTAAGTGAAACTTGTGTTTACCGTTGTAGATTAAATGGCTCGCAACACCGCATTCAACTTAGGCCCGATGTTAGAGAAAGAGAAGTTAGCTGTGACTGGAAACAACTATGCGGACTAGGTCCGTAACCTGAGGATTGTCCTCAGGAGCGCTAAGAGGATGTATGTGCTTGAAACTCCTCTTCCAGCTAAACCGGCGGCAATTGCCCCGGAAGATGAACAAAATGTCTGGGCCACTAAGGATGATGATTACAACTTAATGCAGTGCCTCATGCTAGCTTGCATGAGTCCAGAGCTTCAAAAACGTTTTGAATTCCATAACGCCCGTGATATGATCCAGGAATTGGATGCTCTATACAAGGAAACCGCACGGTCTGAACGGTTTGATATCATGAATGCCGTGATGGATTGCAAGATGGCTGAGGGCAGTTCAGTTGGTGAATACGTGGTCAAAATGATTGGCTACGCTGAAAGGCTTAAAACCCTGGAATTTCCAATTCCACCAGCCCATATGATGGACATGTTGCTTTCTTCACTCCCCCCGTCTTACGATGGTTTTGTCATGAACTACAACATGAGTGGGATGGAGAAGACACCAAATGAGGTGCTCGCCATGCTGAAAACTGAGGAAGGAGGACTGCGGAAAAATCGCAAGCAAGTGTTGCTTGTGAATAAACCCGCCAGTTTCAAAAAGAAAGGCAAGTCCAAGAAGGGCAAGGGCGCCGGTAAGACCGGCTCCCAAAGCAACTCTAAGGGCGGAGCCAAGAATGAAACTGAGTGCTTCTACTGCAAGGGCACAAGACACTAGAAGAGAAACTGCAAGAAGTATCTGGAAGATAAGAAGTCCGGAAAAACAGGAAAAGGTATAACTGTTGTACAGGTTAATGTCATTGACGTTTTGCTTGCTAGCGAAAATTCAAAGTCTTAGATATTTGATACCGGATCGGTTGCTCACATTTACAACTCGATATAGGGGCTTCAGAAGGTGCGCAAGCTGGCTAAGAATGAAATCGTGATGCGTGTCGGGAACGGCGCTGGGATCGCCGCTCAAGCCGTCGGCATTATGCCTCTACGTCTCCCTTCAGGATTTACCTTAGAACTAAGTAACTGTTATTTTGTTCAGGCATTGTGTAGAAACATTATCTCTGGATCATGTTTAGTGCACGATGGGTACTCTTACTAGTCTGAGAACAATGGTTGTTTACTTTATTGTAAGGATATGTTTTATGGATTTGCACCCATTGTTGGGGGCCTTTTCATACTAAATCTTGAATGTGGAAATGATGTCTTTAACGTAAATGCTAAACGCCTTAAGAAGGCTGATACCACCACCACTTACTTGTGGCACTGTCGGCTTGGCCACATCGGAAAGAAACACATGCAAAGACTCCAGTCAGATGGAGTTTTACCGTCCTTTGATTTTGAATCATTTGACACATGTGAAGCTTGTCTGATGGGGAAAATGACCAAGACGCCGTTCACGGGTCATCCTGAACGGGCGGGTGAATTATTGGAAATAATACATAGTGATGTATGTGGTCCAATGAGCACAGCCGCACGGGGTGGCTATTTCTACTTCGTGACTTTTACTGATGATTTAAGTTGGTATGGCTATATCTACTTAATGAAGCATAAGTCGGAAACCTTTGAGAAGTTCAAAGAATTTCAGAATGAGGTAGAAAATCAACGTAACAAAAGGATTAAGTTTCTGCGATCAGATCGTGGGGGCGAATACCTTAGTCATGAGTTTAGCCAACATCTGAGTGACCGTGGAATCATTTCACAGCTTACGCCTCCCGGAACTCGACAGCGAAACGAAGTGTCGGAACGACGTAACCGAACCCTGTTAGACATGGTGAGGTCGATGATGTCTCTTACAGATCTGCCGATATCTTTTTGGGGTGACGCACTACTTACTGCCACTTATACATTAAACAAAGCACCGTCTAAGTCTGTTGAGATGACACCACATGAGATGTGGCATGGGAAGATTCCTAGTGTGTCGCATCTCAAAATTTGGGGTTGTGAGGCATACGTAAAGCGTTTATAGCCAAGCAAACTCGATCCCAGATCAGACAAATGTTACTTTGTAGGTTATCCCAATAACACCATTGGGTATTCCTTCTACCACAAGTCCGAGGGCAAAGTGTTTGTCGCAAAAGTTGGACACTTTCTTGAGAAAGAATTTCTCGCTAAAGAAGCAAGTGGGAGGACAGTACAGCTTGATGAGATTAGTGAATCTTCTGCAAACGTTGATATGGCTAAGGAACCGGAAGAAATTCCACTAATTATCCCTACAACCGAGCCGGAAGTTGTCGCATGTGATGCGGAAACTTCAGACAAATTTGTATTTGAACCGCGCAGATCAGGTAGGGCTATCGAGCCACCTGAGTGGTTTCATAACGAAATCTTCATTCTTGAAGACGATGAACCTGCGCACTACAAGGAAGCGATGGCGGGGCCCAGCTCAAGGGAATGGCACAAAGCCATGAGATCCGAAATGGAATCCATGTACGAAAATCAAGTTTGGAACTTGGTAGAACTTTCAGAAGGCGTAAAGCCCATTGGTTGTAAATGGATTTTCAAAAGAAAGACGGACACGGATGATAACATTACTATCCATAAAGCTAGACATGTCGCGAAAGGGTTCACGCAAGTTCCTGGAGTGGACTACGACGAGACTTTCTCGCCTGTAGTTATGACTAAGTCTGTACGAATATTACTAGCAATAGCTACTTATTTCGATTATGAAATATGGCAGATGGACGTCAAAATGGCTTTCCTAAATGGAAATCTCAAAGAAGATGTATACATGATACAGCCTGAAGGTTTTATTGTTCATGAGAATGCTGGAAAGGTATGCAAACTTCAGAAGGCCATTTATGGTCTGAAGCAAGCATCAAGGAGCTGGAACATTCGTTTTGATGAAGTAGTCAAAGAGTTTGGCTTCATCAGGAATGACGAAGAATCTTGTGTTTACAAGAAGTTTAGTGGGAGCGCAAAAGCATTTCTAATCTTGTATGTGGATGACATATTGTTGATTGGAAATGACGTGAATTTTCTTAGCGAAATAAAAAACTCATTGAAGAAGAGTTTTTCAATGAAAGACTTAGGCGAAGCGGCATATGTATTGGGCATCAGAATCTATAGAGATAGCTCAAAACGCCTGATAGCGCTTAGCCAATGCACGTACATTGACAAGGTGTTGAAAAGGTTCAACATGGAGAACTCCAAGAAAGGCCTACTCCCCATGTCACCTGGCACAGTGCTTTGCAAGAATCAGTGTCCTCGGACTCTCGATGAGCGAGTACAAATGAATGATGGTCCATATGCCTCGGCAGTTGGCTCTATTATATATGCCATGCTATGTACAAGACCAGATGTTTCCTATGCGCTAAGTGTTAGCAGCCAGTACCAAAGTGATCCAGGATTGGAACACTGGGCCGCGGTCAAAAATATTCTTAAGTACCTCAGAAGGACCAAGGATTTACTCCTTGTGTACGGAGGTGATGAAGAGCTCATTGTAAGCGGTTACACTGATGCAGGCTTCATGACTGACCCAGATGACTTCAAATCTCAATCAGGCTATGTTTTCATATTGAACGGTAGCGCAGTTGATTGGAAAAGTTCCAAACAAAAGAATGTGGTGGATTCTACGACGGTGGCGGAATATGTTGCAGCTTCAGAAGCCTCCAAGGAGGCGGTATGGATCAAGCAGTTTCTTGAAGACCTTGGTGTGGTTCCGAGTGTGCTGGACCCGGTAGAGATCTATTGTGGTAATAGTGGTGCCATGGCTCAGGCTAGGGAGCCATCTTCGCACCATAAGACAAGACATATTGAACGCAAATATAAACTCATTCCACATCATGTCGAAGCAGGTTTAGTGAAAGTACGCAAAGTTCACAAGGATCTGAACGTGTCAGACCCGATGACAAAGCCTCTACCACGAGCAAAGCATGAGCAGGACCGGATAGCCATTGGTGTTATGGAAGCCATTTAACTGGATTATGACACTAGTGCAAGTGGGAGTCTGTAGGAGATATGCCCTAGAGGCAGTAATAACACTTATTTTGTATCTCTAAGTTTGTAATGATTGTTTATGTTCCATGCTATAATTGCAATGATTTTCGAGTCTACAATATCCACGAGGGTCGGAGGGAAACTCATGTGCACGTGTGGTATAATAAACGGTAAAATGTATTCCTAGTCATGCCTCTAAGACTGGCTCAAGTATTGCATGATGATCCTGTTTTCCTGATCATGGGCATGACTATGCCGGCAATTTTGAGGGCACAATGTTAGAAGAACACTTGTGTTGAATCGACCCGAATTGATGTTATGCTATGAGATACATTCGTGACAACTTAATGGTTTATAACGCAGAGAAAGTTAACGTTTGCATAATTCCTTAGACCATGAGAGTATCAAGTTCCTTCGTGCTTGCTTCGTGAACTTTGGGGTTTGTTAAACGTCATCCGTAACTAGGTGACTATTACGGTGGCTTTCGGGTTCACGAAAAAGTATGACAAGGAACGAGATAGCTCAAGATTGGGATTTGCTCCTCCGACGATGGACAGATATTCTGTAGGAGATATGCCCTAGAGGCAGTAATAACAGTTATTTTGTATCTCCGAGTTTGTAATGAATGTTTATGATCCATGCTATAACTGCAATGATTCTCGAGTCTACAATAACCACGAGGCTTGGAGGGAAACTCATGTGCACGTGTGGTATAATAAACGGTAAATTGTATTCCTAGTCTTGCCTCTAAGACTGGCTCAAGTATTGCAGGATGATCCTGTTTTCCTGATCATGGGCATGGCTATGCCGGCAATTTTGAGGGCACGATGTTGGTAGAACACTTGTGTTGAATCAACACAAATTGATGTTATGCTATGAGATTCTCTCGTCACAAGTTTATGGTTAATAACACAGAGATAGTTAATGTTTGCATAATTCCTTAGACCATGAGAGTATCGAGTTCCTTCATGCTTGCTTCGTGAACTTTGGGGTTTGTTAAACATCATCCGTTACTGGGTGGCTATTACGGCGGCTTACGGGTTCACGGAAAAGTATGGCAAGTAACTTAATAGCTCAAGATTGGGATTTGCTCCTCCGACGATGGAGAGATATTCTCGGGCCCTCTCGGTGTTACGGTATCCATCATCGTCTGGCCAGACACAGTGTGATTTGATCACAGGGATGCCGGAATACGAAAACGAGAAAAGAGAACAAAACCGGTAACGAGGTAACTTGCATAGTGGACAAGTTGTTGATCCACGGGGATGCAGAAAATCTCACCTCGGGTGTTTGTGAAATATCGCGAAGCAACAGGAATAGCACACGGCAACTGGAGGTTCACTCGAATATTCATTCGTGTGGGTATAGGGGTCAATATGGGTGTCCACGGCTCCGATGTTGATCATTGATCGGAAGGGGTTCCGGGTCATGTCTATGCTTCACCGAACCTATACGGTCACACGCTTAAGGGACATCTGTCTGCTGAATACTAGACAGGGAGTCTGAGAGAAAGTTTCCGGAAAAAGTTTTCGGAGACAGCGGAAAAGTTCCGAAGAGAGAGGTCACCGGATGAGTTCCGGTGAAACTGAAAAGTTGTTTCAGGGGTTACCATAAAGTCAAATTGGTATCGGCACAAGCCTGATAATTCTTGGAGGGTGCCAGAATCATTCTGGAAACTTCTGGGAATTTTCCGGAAGAAAAACCGGAAATGTTCCGGAGCTGCCGGAACCACTTCAGATGCTTTTCGCAGATGAAAATCACTAATCCGGAATTGTTCCGGACCGCATTGAAAATTATTTTAGTGGGTACTGGAAATCTCTAAGCCCACATAAATATTTTCAGTTCGATCAGACGCTGAAAAATGTCGTCGTGAATAGTGAAAGTGCTTTTTGGGATATTTTTGGAAAAGTGACTTTGGGATATTTTCCCAAAAGGCTTCTAGAAGGGATGGATGGGTGGGACCTCCTTTGGGGGGGCCCCACCAAGAGGGTGGCCGGCCACATGTGGTGCTCCTCCATGGAGCACCACTTGTCTTTTGGCTTTACCATTTTGCCCTTGGAAAGTGTTTCCTTCATGAGCAAGTTTTGGCATTTTGAATACCCATCCTACCCCTTGGCTTTCCTATAAATAGAGGTGAGTGGGCTACCCACAAACCTCATCCCTTGCTCTCATACACATACTATGCTTTGCTAGCTCTCTCTCTCCCTCCCACGAAAAGAGTTTTTTGTAGAGCCGAAAGGCTGTCTGGGTTCCGGCAGGAACTAGTTCTGGACGGCGAAGCCCTGCCAGATAGATGACACCGTATGTGTGCAACTCTGTAGAGAGATCGTAGTTTCGGTCTTAGTTTGAGAGGTCCTCCCGAAGGGCTGTCCGAGTGACCGTCTTAGTTTGAGAGGTCCTCCCGAAGGGCTGTCCGAGTGACCGTCCGAGTTTCGAAGGTCCTCCCGAAGGGCTGTCCGTGACATCGTCCGAGGGACTGTCCGACCGCCTCCCGAAGGGCTGTCCGACGAGGGAGTACATCCTCGCGGTTGGGAGGTTGTAAAATCCTAGCTGCGGGGATCTGCACCAACGATCTCCACCGACTCTTCTTCCGCTGCACTTCGAGTCGGTACGGATCAGATCAAACCTTGTATGCAGTCTCCATAGTGGTCCTGGGCGTGCTCGCTATACCGGAAATTTTTGTTTACTGTCGCGTTCCCCAACAGTGGCATCAAGAGCCAGGCTATGCGTAGATGCATGTTATGATCTAGAGTACATGAGATGTATGGGTATTGCATAGTATAATTTTGTAGTAGATGAGATCTATTACTGAAAATTATTTGTGCGGGTAGCAAATGAAATCTGTTACCCGATGTTCCTGTTGCTTCCCGTGAATTTGCGTAGTCCTGATCTTGACGGCATGGTGGAATCTCACCAAGTTCTGGCAATCCGCGATCCTTTCATGCTGCTCCTGAGTATGCTGATTGACAGATCAACGAAGTGCTAACAGTTCTTTGGGTTCCACCATAGTTAAAGAAAGATGGATGTTTCGCAGACGAAAGGGCAATGCAGATATGATCTGCACGGGGGTCACGCGTATGACGAAGTTTAGTATGGGGCTCGAGATTTTATTATCTCGTGTTTCATACACCCTGGAAAGTTAATCTAGCAACTTGAATTATCATACTTGATGATGAGCGTTGGTAGCTGCGGTTTGAGTCAAAACCTTAGAAGCCACGTAAAATAAAATTTTGTATAAACCGATTAGAGGCGTCTAACTTGGTTTTGCAGGATGGTTTGCATGTGATGTTGTATAGCAAGTCTCATATTAATTTGATTATGTATGAGATGACTATATGATGTAATTAACATGACCTGCGTGTCATGATTCGGCATGATGGCTGGAGCCATATGATTGCACTTTAATGACCTGTGCACTACAAGGAAGCGATGGCGGGGCCTAGCTCAAGGCAATGGCACAAGGCCATGAAATCCGAAATGAAATCCATGTACGAAAACCAAGTTTGGAACTTGGAAGAACTTCCAGATGGCGTAAAACCCATTGGTTGTAAATGGATTTTCAAAAGAAAGACGGACGCGGATGGTAACATTACTATCCACAAAGCTAGACTTGTCGCGAAAGGGTTCACGCAAGTTCTAGGGGTAGACTATGACGAGACTTTCTCGCCCGTAGCTATGCTTAGGTCTGTTCGGATATTACTAGCAATTGCTGCTTATTTCGATTATGAAATATGGAAGATGGATGTCAAAACGGCTTTCCTAAATGGAAACCTTGAAAAGGATGTATACATGATACAGCCAGAAGGTTTTGTCAATCCTAAGAATGCTGGAAAGGTATGTAAGCTTCAGAAAGCCATTTATGGTCTGAAGCAAGCATCAAGGAGCTGGAACATTCGTTTTGATGAAGTGGTCAAAGAGTTTGGCTTCATCAGGAACGATGAAGAATCTTGTGTTTACAAGAAGTTTAGTGGGAGCGCAAAAGCATTTCTAATCTTGTATGTGGATGACATATTGTTGATTGGAAATGATGTGAAATTTCTTAGCGAAATAAAAGACTCATTGAAGAAGAGTTTTTCAATGAAAGACTTAGGCGAAGCGGCATATGTATTGGGCATCAGAATCTATAGAGATAGATCAAGACGCCTAATAGCGCTTAGCCAAAGCACGTACATTGACAAGGTGTTGAAAAGGTTCAACATGGAGAACTCCAAAAAGGGCCTACTCCCCATGTCACCTGGCACAGTGCTTTGCAAGAATCAGTGTCCTCGGACCCTTGATGAGCGAGTACAAATGAATGATATTCCATATGCTTCGGCAGTTGGTTCTATTATGTATGCCATGCTATGTACAAGACCGGATGTTTCCTATGCACTAAGTGTTAGCAGCCGGTACCAAAGTGATCCAGGATTGGAACACTGGGCCGCAGTCAAAAATATTCTTAAGTACCTCAGAAGGACCAAGGATTTACTCCTTGTGTACG
The DNA here is from genome assembly GCA_039707655.1 of Elymus sibiricus. Taxonomy (NCBI): domain Eukaryota; kingdom Viridiplantae; phylum Streptophyta; class Magnoliopsida; order Poales; family Poaceae; genus Elymus; species Elymus sibiricus. The sequence continues at coordinate 35,531,199 of CM077674.1, forward strand.
GAGGTGATGAAGAGCTCATTGTAAGTGGTTACACTGATGCAGGCTTCATGATTGACCCAGATGACTTCAAATCTCAATCAGGCTATGTTTTCATATTGAACGGTAGCGCAGTTGATTGGAAAAGTTCCAAACAAAAGAATGTGGTGGATTCTACGACGGAGGCGGAATATGTTGCAGCTTCAGAAGCCTCCAAGGAGGCGGTATGGATCAAGCAGTTTCTTGAAGACCTTGGTGTGGTTCCGAGTGTGCTGGACCCGGTAGAGATCTATTGTGATAATAGTGGCACCATGGCTCAGGCTAAGGAGCCATCTTCGCACCATAAGACAAGACATATTGAAAGCAAATATAAACTCATTCGACATCATGTCGAAGCAGGTTTAGTGAAAGTACGCAAAGTTCACACGGACCTGAACGTGTCAGACCCGATGACAAAGCCTCTACCACGAGCAAAGCATGAGCAGCACCGGATAGCCATTGGTGTTAGGGAAGCCATGTAACTGGATTATAACTCTAGTGCAAGTGGGAGTCTGTAGGAGATATGCCCTAGAGGCAGTAATAACACTTATTTTGTATCTCTAAGTTTGTAATGATTGTTTATGTTCCATGCTATAATTGCAATGATTCTCGAGTCTACAATAACCACGAGGCTTGGAGGGAAACTCATGTGCACGTGTGGTATAATAAACGGTAAATTGTATTCCTAGTCATGCCTCTAAGACTGGCTCAAGTATTGCATGATGATCCTGTTTTCCTGATCATGGGCATGACTATGCCGGCAATTTTGAGGGCACAATGTTAGAAGAACACTTGTGTTGAATCAACCCAAATTGATGTTATGCTATGAGATTCTTTCGTCACAAGTTTATGGTTAATAACACAGAGATAGTTAATGTTTGCATAATTCCTTAGACCATGAGAGTATCGAGTTCCTTCGTGCTTGCTTCGTGAACTTTGGGGTTTGTTAAACGTCATCCGTTACTGGGTGGCTATTACGGCGGCTTACGGGTTCACGGAAAAGTATGGCAAGTAACTTAATAGCTCAAGATTGGGATTTGCTCCTCCGACGATGGAGAGATATTCTCGGGCCCTCTCGGTGTTACGATATCCATCATCGTCTGGCCAGACACAGTGTGATTTGATCACAGGGATGCCGGAACACGAAAACGAGAAAAGAGAACAAAACCGGTAACGAGGTAACTGGCATAGTGGACAAGTTGTTGATCCACGGGGATGCAGATAAATCTCACCTTGGCTTTTGTAACATATCGCGAAGCAATAGGAATAGCACACGGCAACCAGAGGTTCACTCGAATATTTATTCGTGTGGGTATAGGAGTCAATATGGGTGTCCACGGCTCCGATGTTGATCATTGATCGGAAAGTGTTCCAGGTCATGTTTATACTTCACCCAACCTATAGGGTCATACGCTTAAGGGTCATCTATCTGTTGAATACTAGACAGTGAGTCTGAGAGAAAGTCACCGGAAAAGTTTCGAAGACAACGGAAACGTTCCGGAGAGAACAGCGGAATAGTTTCGGTAAAACTGAAAAGTTATTTCGGAGTATACCATTAAGTCAAATTGGTTTCGGCACACGCCTGGGATTTCTTGGAGGGTGCCAGAATTGTTCTGGAAACTTCTGGGATTTTTTGGGGATAAAAACCGAAAATGTTCCGGAGCTGCTGGAACCGGTTTGGTTGCTTTTCGCAGATGAAAATCACTAATCCGGAATTGTTTCGGAATGCGTCCAAAGTCATTTTAGTGGGTACTGGAATTATTCTAAGACCCAGAGAAATATTTTCGGATTTAACGGTCGCGGAAAAATGTTTCCATGAATAGTGAAAATCACTTTATGGTTACTTTTTTGGAAAGCCACTTTTTTGGGCTTTGCTCCAAAATATCTTGGGGATGACATGGATGGATGAGAGCCCCTCATGGGGGGCCCACTCAAGGTGGCCTGCCAAGGAGGAGCTCCTCCATGGAGCTCCTCTAGCCTTCCCATTTTGCCCCTTTGAAAAATCCATGTGATGGGTTTTTTGGGTATTTTGAGTTCCACCCTACCCCTTGGGATTTCCTATAAATAGAGGTGGAGAGGCACTCTCCACACTCACTCCAACTCTCATACACATGCCATGCATTATCTGGCTTTCTCTCTACCTCCCACGAAATAGTTTCGTAGAGCCGAAAGGTTGTCTGCGTTCCGGCAGGAACTAGTTCTGGACGGCGAAGCCCTACCGGATAGCTGACACCGTATGTGTGCAACCCCGTAGAGAGGTCGTAGGTTCAATCTTTTGCCCGAGGGGTTATTCGAGGGTCCTTCCGAAGGGCTGTCCGAGTTACCGTTCGAGCTTCGTGGGTCCTCCCGAAGGGCTGTCCGTGACATCGTCCGGGGGACTGTCCGACCGCCTCCCGAAGGGCTGTCCGACGAGGGAGTACATCCTCGCGGTTGGGAGGTTGCAAATCCTAGCTGCGGGGATCTGCACCGACGATCTACATCGACTCTACTTCCGCTGCGCTACGAGTCGGTCATGATCAGATCAAACCCTGTATGCAGTCTCCATAGTGGTCCTGGGCGTTCTCGTTGTACCAATTTTTTTTGTTTTCTGTCGCGTTCCCAACAGATCTCACCTTCGGCGCCCGGGCCATGCTTCCAGCCGTACGTGAGGGTCAACATCTGCCGCCGGTACTGGGAGACCGGCACCCCGCTGCCGTGGTTCGATGCCCACCTCCCCAATGGGTGGCATCTGAGCCCGGATCGGGTGCCCATTCCCCCGTCCAGGCGAGCAGCCGCGCCTGCCTCCAGGAGATTGCCCGCCGGCGCGCACGGTTCTCGCGCCAGTACCTCGCCGACCGGCGCTACGACGTCGACTCGCCCCTTTGGGACACAAGGTTTCAGGACGAGCACAACATGCGCCGGCAAACTTTCTTTGCCGGCCGTGCTCATAGCCCTCCCCGCGCACCGCGTGTGCGCACACCAAGCCCGCCCAGAGTGCGCGGCCGCACGCGGGTGCGTGGCCTGACGCTGACGCCCTCTCCCTCCCCGTCGCCGCCGCCACCGCTACCTCCCACCAGGATGGCCGAGGAGGAGGAGCGGCTGGTGCAGGCCGTGATGGAGGACTCCGAGAGGGAGTAGAAGCGAAGTCAGGAGGAGCAATGGGAGGGGCTGGAGGAGATGCTGGCGCTCTCGAGCGCCGGAGACGTCTACGTGCCGGAGCTGGATGTCAAGCAAGAGGTGATGGAGGACCAGCCGCCCACCCCGGTGTGGAACCCGGCGCTGTACGGGGCAGTCGTGGTCGTGGACGACCACGGTGCCATGCAGCCCGCCGTCGCCACCGCCACCAGCACCGCAGGCCGCGTAGGCGCCGTGGTCGCCACCACCGTCGCCGCCACCACCGTATCCTTCACAAGACGCGCCCGCCCCATTTTGGGGGCCGCCGCCTCACCTCTGGACGCCGCCTCCCTACATCGACCTGACCAGGGACGGCGACGACAAGGACGGTGGCGCCTGAAGGCGGCCATGGCATCAGCGGTCGCGGCGGCAGATCTACGTTTTTTTATGTTTTTTTTAATTTCAACTTAAGTACTATGTGCGGGTCGTGACTATCGTGGACTTTTTAATTATGTTATTATAATATATTTATGTTTTAAACTTTTTGGCAATGCCTTTTTTTTTTAAGTTCAAAACGGACATAATGTTTGGGATGCGGCCGCGCGATGGGTGTACCGACCGGCGGACGGCCAAAACCGAACACGGGCGTCCGTTTTGCCGACCCAAACGGATAGAATCCAGCCAAAACGGACGACCGTTTGGGGTCGACGGTTGGAGTTGGCCTAATTGTTGTATTCCCTCTTTTTGGTAGTAATTCCTGGTAAATGCATCCTGGCACATGCTTGGGACCCTTGGCTACTCAGCCTTTATTTCTGCCTAACGTCGACTCTACTCTTGCAATCCTTATGTCAATCTGGTCCATTCAAATCATATCAGTCTGACGCTACATCACAATGCATGTTCGAAGAAGCAAAAAGATAGAGAGAGAGCTCACATTCGGAAAATAAGAATGCCAAAAAAGGAAAAAAAAATAAGAATAGGGTGAAGAACTGTAAGTGAAAACCCACGGGATTTGAAAATGTATGAACAGGCTCCTCTTTTGATCTTGGTTGCTTTGCTTCACTTAAAAGCTCCACTTTCCTGAGTAAAAGCTTCAGTATCCTGAGTAAACGGTAAAGTTTCTGCAAAGATACAATTCCATAGGAAGCCATACCTCGATAATTTCTGTAGGAATCCCATGAACGGGGCCTAAATGGTATACCTTCCTATGCCTGGAAAAACTTATGTTGCTTTTATTCCCATATACTTCTCAACAACAGGTTTAATTAGGTTTGTCATCTAACCACTTTATGGATTGAATAAAGAAACAATCAGGCACAATTCGTTGGGGTGGCTATAATTGCGTCGTGTTTGTGTGCAGTTCTAGCTACCAGTAGATGGAATGGCCCAGCTGGCCGGAGAAGAAGCGTGTAGGATTGTCTGAGAAGCAAATCGAGTCAGCTCTTGTCGGACTTCCTCTCGCCGCAAAGTACTCGACGGCGTCAAGGTCGTCGCTAAGCCCGGCTCTGCTACACTTTTTGAACTTGAGTGTACTCTAGCACTAGGCGAGGGATGCTCAAGCTCGTTGTTGAGTTGTTGCCTACATTGGACCCTACAACCTTCACACATTTGGATGGATGTTCCTCTTGTTCCTGATGCCTCCTACTCCCAAATGGTTATAGTTTCACAATTCTCATCTCTCTCGTCTTCTATCTCCTCTGTGTTTCCTATCTACAATCTTTTAACACTAGCAAAATGTGCTCTTGTTATTCAAGAACTAGCTAGTTTGCTTTTATTTGTGTAGAATATATATGCATGCCACGGGAAATACATTAATTGGATCAAAGCACATGGGCGCTACACTCCCTCTTTCTGTCCCAAGTCCCAACCACACACATGGAGATCCGGGCGCTAGTACGTATAAGTGTTGTTACCTGTTGTACACCCTCAATTAAAAACCATATTTTGATAGTAATTCCTGGTAAATGCACCGTGGCACAGGCATGCCATGTCCTTGTTTGGTAGTCTGAGTTACCCAGCCCTTATTGCTGCTTAATTAACGTCTACTCTACCCTTACTCTACTCATGCACCTGCTATATATGCTCATCTAGTTCGTTCAAGGACTGTGCACACATCAAAATGCATCTTCTCAGAAAGAAAATGAAATCTACACGGTATATAGTCAAACTCACATGGGGAAATTTCCGGAAGCGAATGGTGCTTTTCTTCCCATACTTTTCATTTGTTATTGTGTCAACATTGCATAGACTGAAGTTAAGTACTGCAACAAAAAGGTTTTAGGCTTAGGCCTGGGAGGCAATAGCAAAACCACCACTTCCCTGTGAAGTACTCCCTTCTATAAGACTTTGGCCAATAATTACTCCCTACATGTGGTTTATGTGACACAAAATTGATATGACCAGATCCGTATCCTCACTTATGATGGTTTCTCTTGTAGATGCCATGTATTAATATTTAATAGAGTAATTGTTAGTCAAAAACTTGCCCCGGAAAATCAAAATACGCTGTAAATTTTGGAGTGGATAGAGTAGTGGCTGAAGTTATAATTAGAGACCTTACAAATGTCAAAAATGACATTATCTTGAACATCGGAGGCATTAATGCATTATGCCATTTAATCACCCGTGTCACCTTTCTTATTGACACTACTTTGTCAAGAACATTGTTTTCTTTATTTAACATCTTCTACATTATAAAGAAGGAGGCGTTTTGGCTCCTGGGTGCAAATGCACCCGGATGAACAGTAACCCCGAAAATAATAGAAAATGTTTTAAAAAAATTCTGAAAAAAAATGTAGATGATCGTGTTGGTGTCGCAAGCATGCTTGACAATTTTCATGCGAAACGGAGCAGCGGTGTTTCGTCAGTGAAAAAAACAAATTTGGGTTGTCATTTTGTGGTGACATTTTTCTTCGATTTGTTTTTTTTTGCGCAGGCCAAAATGCTTAACTTTTTTGCCTCAAAATTTACATGTAGCATTTGTATGTGACAAAGATCACCAAAAAATTTTGTCCCAATTTTTTTGACATTTCAAAAATCATTTTCCATAGGCAGGAGCACGTGCTCTTGGGAGCTGAATTGCATTTCCGACCAATGTATTCTATTCTTTATTTATTTCAGTGTTTTCTCTTCACATTAAAGCCACACTACTCATAAATCCATGTGCGTCTACTTAATTGTCATTGATGATATATGCCAAAAATAAACATGTAATGTCATTAAGTATACAATTCCCGTGACCAGTTCTGCTAAAATAATCACCACTACCACATGTGAAGATGTCACTGATTCATGTGGGTCATCATTCAATGGCCATATTTAGTATACAAAACCATAGATGCATTCAAGACAAATATTTCATCAGTGATTATTAAACCTGAAGAGGGCAGCCGTCCACACCTCGAAGAAGATTTTGATCAAATATTTGAAAAATGTGATGGCATACCTTTGGCATTCTTAGCCATATCTACTGTGTTGGCTAACACGGACAAAATAAAGCACCTATGTAATTACATAACAGATTCAGTTGGTTGTGCACTCGAAACAAGTGACATCGCAAAAAAGATGATGATGATGATTTTCTCACTTTGTTACTGTGATCTTCACCCTCATCTAAAAACATGTCTCTTATACCTCAATATGTTCACAAAATGTTTTACTATTAAGATGAAGGACCCGATAAGAAGTTGGATTCCTGAAGGATACTTTCATGGAGAAGGAAGATATGTATTACATGAGTTAGGAGAGAGGTGTTTTTAATGAGCTCGTGAATAGAAGTTTGATCCAACCTATGAAGACACACCAGTATGGCAATGTTAAAATTTGTGAAGTTCATGACACAGTCATCGACTTCATCATATCCAAGTCAATCGAAGAGAACATTTTTACACTAGTGTTCCCAGTCCAAGTATTGATGAGACACGAAGCAAAGTTCATTGACTCTTTCTCCAAGATACAGAGGAAAGTAATTCTTGTCTAGAGATTAGCCTTGTATTATCTCAGGCCCGATCACTTATAGTATTTGGATTGTTGTGGGGGATCCCTTCTCTAGATAAGTTCAAGCATTTGTCTGTTGCAGACTTTGAGGTTTCAGTAATCTGGAAGATGATCATCTTGCAAATATTGGGACGTTATTTCAGCTAAGGTACCTGAACCTCTCTTGGAAGAAATCGGACATCTATCTTTGTTTAGAGATGATGGGCCTAAGATTTACTATCATTTCTGACCATCAACTAGAGTTAATCAAGAAAAACTGGTGCATCTATTTGTTGGCGACTTCACTAAATTTCTTGAAGGAGGAATTGGGAAGATGCAAGCACTAGAGATGTTGAAACAGGTCAGAGCCTTTAAGCAGCCAATTCAATTTCTTCAAGATTTTAGCCAGCTACAGAATCTGAGGAAGCTGAATATCGATCTTAGCGATGATCAAAAACCACTGAAGATACAAAGGAGTGCATGAAAGCTATTGCATCTTCTCTCTATCAACTAGGCACACAGAATCTTCGTTATTTATCTATCTGGAATTGTGATTGCTGCTTATTACTGGAAGAATGGTGCCCTGCTCCGGTTGGCCTCCAAAAACTTACGACCAGGAGGTCAACCTTCCAACAGGTTCCAAAAACCTCGTCAACCTTCAGCAATTACAGTTTGAACTGCAGAAAGTCAGGAATGAAGACCTCTGCATCCTTGGAGGCATTCCTGCTCTCCTCGCTCAGACACTAATAGAAGAAAGAAGTAATTTCGTCTACTGTATGTGTGAGGGGTACGGGATAGAAACGATGTTTGAAGCAGGATCCATGCCCAAGTTAGAAAAGCTCGAGATTTGTACAAGCCCCACAATGAACAAGCATCCCTCTATTTAATGCTAGTAGTCTAAGTGGTACTGGTCCTTTGATTTCAGAAATCGAGAACCTCCCCTGCGGTCTCACGACCGTCACATGTAAGTGTGGAGCATATAATGGAGACTGCACTGCACTCTTGAGGCCACAAAGGCGGCCCTGGAGAGAGCACTCAGCACAAACCCCAGGTTCCCTACTCTGGATTTTGCCACTATTTCTATAGCTCCCCTTTGTTGCCTGCTCAAGTGTTTTTCTTCGAGTGCCGTATTAATTATTGAGTGACCATTATTGGTCATTTTCCTCGAACAAAGCTGTCTGGCAAACTATAAATCAAGGAATTTTCGTGCCACTGTTCTAAACAGTTCCTCTCAGAAGCTCTTATCAATTATAAATAGTTTTGACAGTTTAACTTACCATTGTTTGTGGTCATTTGCAGTGCTACTCTCCACAGATCGCTAGAGCACCAGCATCTCTTACACCTGTAATCTGCACATTCTAAGCCTTCATCACGGTCATAAGTCGATTCATAGGAAGAGGAACTAGCAGGGCTCCCACGAATATAAAGTTCAAATTTTCCTATCTTTTAGGGAACATATGTAGCCAATAAATATGTATGACTTGACAAAAAAAGGGGATTGACACAACTGTCTCTGACCAAATTTCGGCAACACATCACACTGTTCAAAAGATAGAGCTACATTTGCTGACCGCCGGTCAAATTATCAGGCATTTTTTAACTCATGTGCTCACAACCTTCTGAAAAACATGGAGGCAGATGTGTCCATTCCACAGTCAATCATTATTGTTTGATGGATAGCAAGGCAGAGCCAGGCGAAGTTTAACAGAGCAAGGGTCACCAGCAACTGTCATAACACAGTTAGTTTAAGCACTATTCATTTGTATTAGTTATGCTGTTCATAAAGATCTCCTAGATATAGCAGGAAGTGGCAACAGTTCTAGCAAAGTGTGAGAAAAAAGCAATCATCATCCTTCCTCTCCATCCATGGCAATTCTAATGATACTAGTCAAATGTCCATCTTACAGAAGACAAGGAAAAGGGCGTTGAGATTAATTTATTAGGTCAAATCAAAGACTGACAATACTAATATAAATTGCAGCTTAGTGGAGGCCAAATGAACAGTTCCTCCCAGAATTACTAATAAGAGAAGTGACCTACATTGTAGACGTACTACAAAAAGAAAAGGTTGGGAGATGCAACCTACAAAGAAAAGTTCAAGCCACGATTTGCAGTCCAGAGTTTTGCAAAATCTCTAGAAAAGTTTTCAATCAGTGCACTGTTCCAGAAAAGAGTGGTATTTTTGCGGGAGTAACTCCTTATATTCCTGGCCTTTCCCCCCCGACGCAAGTGCAGTCAACAAGCTAGCTGTGGAAGCTTCAAGGGTGAACCTCCTCTCATCAATTTTTGACAGATAAGTCCCAGCCCTGGGCACCTCCCCTCTCTGAAGTAACCTTCTAACTATAGCATTTAGCATACGGGAGTCGGCAGCACATCCATTCTTCTCCATAGAAAGGAATAGATCATCAGACTCTTGCAGAGAACCTTCTTCTATAAGTTTTTGTATCATTAAGCTATATGTAACAACATCAGGCACTAATCCTTTGGCCCAGATACCATCAAACAAATCTTTGGCTTCTTCCTTCCGGCCACCTTTAAGCAATGCACCAATCAAAATATTATAAGTGACAACAGAAGGCTTAACCCTCACATCCATCATTTCCCTGAAAACAACCAATGCATCATCTATCCTTCCATTCTTAGAGTAACCATCAATCAGTATGCTATAGGTGAAAACATCCGGTTTCAAGCCAATTGAGCACATATTGTCAAGTAACTTCCTCCCTTCATCCATCTTACCAACTGAAAAGTATCCATGCATCTTAACACCCATGTGTATCATCAGGTCAGAGAGATCTTGGGCTTCCATAACCCTTCCATTTTTGCAAAGGCAATCCATAATTGTGTTGAAGAACAGTGTGTCGGGATAGATGCCGCGATCCAACATTTCAGAAAATAGTTCATGAACCTTCTCCAGTTTGCCACAAGAACAAAAACCACTAATAAGGGCGCTGAAAACTATGAGATTAGGAGCTAATCCTTCCGATGTCATTTGATTGAATTGCAACACAGCATCATCCATTCGGCTAATGCTGCAAAGTAAGTTTATTACCGTTCCATAGCTCGCTGCGTCAGGGCTCAATCCTTGCTGCCGCATTTTTGTAAATATATACATTACCTCATCAACCATTTTTTCTTTCGCATATGCAAATATCAGTACGTTGTAAACATAATGATCTGGTGAAATGCCATTTTCTGCCATCAAATCGATGAGACAATGTATATCATGAAAAGATCTTTCCATAGCATACCCATGGAGCAGAATGTTGTAGGTAGTAACGGTCGGTTTTTGGCCCAAACTGATCATAGAATCAAAAACCTTCCTAGCTTCTGCACATCGTCCACTCTTGCAAAGATAATCCATCTGTATACTATAAGTTACAACATCTGGTTGAACACCATTTCTAGACATTTCCTTGAAAATCCGATCCACCTCTACACACTGTCCTAATGAATAATATCCATGTATTAGACTAGTATATGTGGCAACATTTGGCAGAATTCCTCTATCAAACATCTGCTGTAAAACCTCCTCAGCCTTGTCCATTGCATGAACCTTGCACATGCCAGAGATGATTGAGTTATAGGTCACAGCATCCGGTGAAATCCCCGTCTGTAGCATTTCACAAAATAGGTTGTAAGCCTTGCCCGCCTCACCCTCTTTCAACAGGCCATCAACTACGGTGTTATAAGACACCACATCAGGTTGGCAGCTACCTCCATAGTCAAACATCATGTGAATTAGCTCGAGAGCCTCTTGACTTCTCTTCTCAACACAGAGACCCTTGAGAAGAATGTTGTAGGAGCAGACATCCGGTATGCAGTTAAACTCGGGCATTATTCGGAGTACGATGTCCATTGCATATCTGGTCTTCTTCTCTGCACAGATGGCCCTGAGTAGGTTGTTGAAAGCGACAACAGATTCCCTCATAAAACCCATCTTAATGATGTTGCCCATGACAGCGAAACCGAGGTCTAAGCGGCCTGCGTGGCAGCAGCAACTGACGAGAATGTTGTAGGTGATATTGTTGGGAGGCACCTTGGCTCTTGCAACACGGTTGAAGAGGGAGACGCCCAGCGCAGGGCAATCACGGCCGACCACGGTGAGGAGGCAGTTAATGGCGCGGACCGAGGAAGGCCCAGCAACCTGGATCAATTCGTCGAACAGGTTGAGTGCGTCCTCAGTGCCAATGTCTCCGGCGCGGTACCGTTCTTCAATTTTCCACTCCAAGATGCGTCTGCCGACGGGGACAAGGCGGCGGCTCATGGCTCCACCTGGCCTGAAGAATCCCTCGAAGGGTAGGATGGCGCCGCCGCCACCGCTCACCACCTACTCAAGACCGGCGGAGCCTGGGTGTTAACCTAGGCTAGGAAAAAACAAGAGCAGAGTTAGGAAGACTAGGTTGCTCCATGGCCGCCGTTGCTCTAGCTGCTCTAGGAGGTACACTGGCGTACAGGAGATCTGGTGCTGGCGAGCCGGTGGAGACGGTGACAATGCTGAGGGAGACGAGGACGAGATCTCCGCCGCTCGCTGCCGCCTGCCAGTTCCAGACCCTCCCTGGCCGTTGCTTCTGCTGTACCGAAGCTGGAGAGGGCCTCGCCGCCGCCGCCGCCGCTCCCGTATTCCGCCGTCGCCAACGGCCCGCTCTCTGAAGTCTGAAGAAGTGGCTCCGCACTTGACGCCATTTCTGGTTTTGTTTTGGGTCTAGACACCTGCCATGCGGGCCACACTAGCCAGAATCGAGAGAAATCCTATTCGGCTCTTCCTACATTTTTTCAGTTGTTTTTTTTTTAGTTGGATCTTTTTTTTTGAACTTTTTTTTTTGTTGGAGCTATTCGTGCATTACAAAAGTTAGGGTCTCCCAACTAGTATATTTGAATTGCAACCCCCCGTTGTTGAATGTTGTATGCAAATTTTGGGTATAACTTCTACGACCAGTCAAGCAATGTTGAACAGAACTTACGTCACGTACCCTTCTAGGGTTTTCTCTCTCCAAGGCGATTCCGTGGCGATCGTGGCGGAGATCACTTTCCCTCGCCTAGGGCAGATCGGTTTCCTTCTCCGACTGTGCTACGGGAGGGTTTTATCCAATGAAAAAAATAGCATGCTACAAGATTTAGCGCTGCCCTTCTCCAAATGCTATACAAATTATAGCGTGCTATATTTAAATATAACGGCATAAAAAAGTCAAATATATCACACAATTTTAGGCTTTCGTAATTTGCAAGGAAAGGGAACACTCCAAATTAAACTTAGAAGCATACGAGAGCTAGGTTTAGGGCATGTGCACTCCTAATTTCCAAGGAAAGGGAACACTCCTAATTAAACAGAGAAGCATCGATGGCTGACTTGCCGGCGCCAACGGCGTTGTTGACTTTGACGCTGTCTTCCTGGAGTTGGAGGTGTGGCCAACGCCGCTACTTGGTGGGGGGATGGAGAGAAGTTGCTGCCGCTCATGAACTGCCACCGCCACCCTCGGTCACGAGTCACGAACGCTGCCGTCGTCGTCGCCGTGCCCTCGGTCACGAGCTGGTAGGAAATTGGTGACGAGTTGGCTACGTTAGGCTGTATGCGTTGCGTTTGCGTCTAAGAGAGAGTGAAAGTGAGTTGGGCCGATGCGATGCGGCGATACCTAATAGGTTGTTGTGTGGTACACGTTAAAACGCTACAACGTTATTCATTTAGCGTCAAAATAGCACGCTATAAGGCGAATAGCGCCCGTAGCGAGAAAATTAGCTAAAACGTAACGTGTCCCTTCCAGATATACTATAACGTCGAAATAGTGCGCTATTTTTTTCGTTGGTTTTACCCCTATTAAGATCAAGGGCTGGGAGGACCAGGCTTACGACGGCAGGAAAAGCAGGAACGATGGCAAGCGAGAACTCGACGGTGCCGGCGGTGGTGGGTGCTGGCAAAAGAGTTGATCGAGATGAGAATGAAGGAAAGAAGGGAGATAGCCATGGATCGGCTAGTGAAGGTACTGCTGAACGAGATCTGGGTGACAAATTCAAGTGCTTAAACTTGCGGGCAGATGAGGAGGAAGACGTTGTTCTGGTGGAGGGTATGGAAGAGTTAGAAAAGAATGCGGAATTCATGGCCTTGGCGAGGGTTCATACCTCTCATACATTCAGTCATGGCTCTTTTTTTGGGGCTATGTGATCTGCTTTGGAACCTGGCTCATGATGTTGTGTTTAGGGCTATTGAAAACAACTTGTTTCGGTCCAGATGAGTTGTTTGTTAGATTGGGAGAGAGTTATGAAGGATGGTCCATGGATCTTTCGAATATTGCCCGATTCTAATGGTTGCTTATGATGGGTGGTCTGAACCAAGGGAGACAGAGTTGAACACATACCAAGCTTGGTTCGAGTCATGGGTTTGAAAGAGAAGATGCGTATTGGAAGTATAGCTAAGCAGCTAGCAGTGAAAGCTGGTGTGGTTGAGGGTGTTGATGAGAGATATGTGAAAGGTCAAGGCGGAGGTGAGGGTGTCCCGGACTAAGGGGTCCTCAGGCCGCCGGCCTGTCTCTCGTGGGCCGTGCTCAAGGGCCGCTCCTAACTCATCGAAGGAAGGCCGGACTACAGGCGACCCCGGGCTTCAGAAGGAAACCTCCGAAGATTTGGCGTCTCCTCCAAGAAAAGTTTAGCGTAGCCGGCATGTTTACCCCCTGGTGGCAACCGACCATATGTAACCCTAGGTACCCCTGGTGTCTATATAAACCGGAGGGTTAGGTCCGTAGACGGGAGAACCATTATCGAGATACCCACCTAGGGTTTAGTTCATCCGATCTCCAGGTAGATCAACTCTGTAATTGTCATACAAACACATCAATACGACCAAGCAGGATGTAGGGTTTTACCTCTTCGAGAGGGCCCGAACCTGGGTAAACGTTGTCTCTACGTTCCCTGTTACCCATTCACTCCAAGATCCACAGTTCGAGACCCCCTACCCGAGATCCGTCGGTTTTAGTACCGACATTGGTGCTTTCATTGAGAGTTCCGCTGTAGGATCACCAAGGATCAATGGCTCGCTCAGTCATCAGCGACGGCATCTGCAGTGGGGACGTCTTCGTTCCCGGCCAGCTCTTTGCGTTTGGCAGCATCGTGCTACACGCCAATCCGACCGGTCATCTTGGCCGGGTCGATAGCTTTACCCCCGATCAGGAGATCAGGTTTGGAAACCTCGAGTTCGTCGCTGACTCCCAGGGAAACCTTATTCTCGCAGGGTTCTCGGCTCTACCGAAAGGACCAGCAGACCCTGACGCTTTGACTTTGGGTCCAGCTTACCCCGCTATTGGGTCGGCCGCCACTCTGGATCCAGCCCTGAACCCGGATCCAATCTCCACGCTCGACGGCCCAAGATCTGCTTTGGCCGAGCACGACTGATACATCTCTAACGTATCTATAATTTATGAAGTATTCATGCCATGTTTATTATAGTTTTGTATGATTTTGGTGCACTTTTATATGGCTTTTATATGATTTTTATGGACTAACATATTGACCTAGTGCCCAGTGCCAGTTGCTGTTTTCTGTTTGTTTTTGGTTTTCCAGAAAATCCATATCAAATGAAGTCCAAATGCAGCGAAACTTTTTGACGATTTTTCTGGAACATAAGAGAGACTAGAAGCTTCGGGAGGAGGCCAGAAGACCCACAGGGGCTCCACGAGCCACCAGGGCGCGCCACCCCCTAGGCGCGCCCTGGTGCCTCGTGGGCCCCCTGTGGCCCTTCTTCGCGTGATTCCAACACCAAAAAATCATATATATTCAGAAACCCCCGAAAGTTAACCTAGATGAGTTTTTACGCCGCCGCAAGCCTCTGTACCTCCACGATCTCATCTACAGCCCTTTTCTAGCACCCTGCCGGAGGGGGGAAGGCATCACCGGAGGCCATCTTCATCATCCCGGCGGTCTCCATGACGAGGAGGGAGTAGTTCACCCTCTGGGCTGAGGGTTTGTACCAGTAGCTATGTGTTTGATCTCTCTCTCTCTCTCTCGTGTTCTTGAGATGGCACGATCTTGATGTATCGCGAGCTTTGTTGATATAGATGAATCATATGGAGTTTTCCCCTCTCTATCTTCTTGTGATGAACTGAGTTTTCCCTTTGAAGTTTTCTTATCGGATTGAGTCTTTAAGGATTTGAGAACACTTGATGTATGTCTTGCATATGGATATCTGTGGTGACAATGGGATATTCACTTAAGTCACTTGATGTATGTTTTGGTGATCAACTTGCGGGTTCCGTGACCTTGGGGATTTATGCATAAGGGTTGGCAAACGTTTTCGTCTTGACTTTCCGGTAGAAACTTTGGGGCACTCTTTGAAGTTCTTTGTGTTGGTTTGAATAGATGAATCTGAGATTGTGTCATGCATATCGTATAATCAAACCCGTGGGTACTCGTGGTGACATTGGAGTGCCTAGGTGACATTAGGGTTTTGGTTGACGTGTATCTTAAGGTGTTAGTCTAGTACGAACTCTGGGGCCGTTCGTGACAATTAATGGGGATGGCTCATAAGATTGATCGGGAAGGATAACTTTGAGGTGGTTTCGTACCCTACAACAATTTCTTCGTTTGTTCTCCGCTATTTGTGACTTTGGAGTGAACTCTTTGTCGCACGTGAGGGATTTACATATGATTCAACTATGTCAACAATGTTGGGAGATCGCACTAGTGAAAGTATGAACCCTAGGCCTTGTTTCTAAGCATTTCAATACCGTTTTTATGCCCATTTACTTTGCGTTACCTTGCTGTTTTTATATTTTCAGATTACAAAAACCTATATCTACTATCCATACTACACTTTTATCACCATCTCTTCGCCGAACTAGTGCACCTATACAATTTACCATTGTATTGGGTGTGTTGGGGACACAAGGGATTTCTTGTATTTGGTTGCAGGCTTGTTCGAGAGATACCATCTTCATCCTATGCCCCCCACGGATTGATAAACCTTAGGTCATCCACTTGAGGGAAAATTGCTACTGTCCTACAAACCTCTGCGCTTGGAGGCCCAACACGAGTCTACAAGAACAAGTTGTGTAGTAGACATCAATGACTACGGGGCAATTTCGAACGCTCCCGGTGCAGCAATATTGCGGGTTGACCCCGAGAACTGCCAGAACATGGATCCGACGGATATCTCACTACTAAACGGGATACTGGATCGGATCCAGGCCATGGGAATTACCGACGGCCAGTTCTCGGTCTACGACCATATCGGGCTTAAAGCCGACGATAGGGAAATTTACATCCCGCCTGCCACCCACCTAGTCGCCACTATCGAAGACTTGGCCGAGGGCTCGTCCCTCCTCCCTCTGGAGCTAAGAGCGGATAGGGTACAAATTTCCAATCATCAGGCACCGTCCTCTAGCTCGGCAGCCGACCTCCGCTCCGGAGAGAGTCCAAAGCCGAGGTCCGATTCGGCAGACGGCCTCGAGTCTATACAACCATGCCGGGCCGAAAGCCCGGCTCGTCAGGCTCCACGTCGGTTCGGGACGCAGCTGCCAAGACTCCGGATTCCAATCCTGTTGGGATTAAATTTTTATCCCACCCACCCCCCACATCAAGTACTGCCCAAGTAACTCGGGACAGCCCGACGTATGGGATCTAATGTACGTGAAACAACAGCCCGGAGAGACAGTTCGGCAATTCTAGGCTAAATTCCTTCTCGTCAAAAACAAAATAGCGGACTGTCGCGACACGGAAATTCTAGCGGCTTTCCGGCAAAACTGCCGAGACGAAGGCATCCTAAATGCCCTCGCCCGCCGTTACATTCAAAACTTTGCTGAGTTATCGGACTTGGTGTCCAAATACTGTGCCATGGAGGATGCTTGGCAGGCTCAGCAAGAGCAAACGGATTTAATCCATGCCGAAGAATCAAGACGAGTTCAGGCGAAACGCGCACACCCCCGCCGGTCAGCTCAACATGAGCCGTCCGAGAAAAAGAAGAAAATTTGGGCAGGATCCAGAACAGTTCTTGATGAACTACTGGACAAACCGTGCCCTATACACTCTGTCCTGCTCAACACAAACCCAACTCATAGCCTTCGAGCTTGCTGGGTGGTCAGGCAAGTGGCCAAGAGCGGCGATGCCATCCTCGGAGGCTCATACTCAAATAGAGGTCCAGCAACGCCCTCGGTGGACGACGCCGAGATTCTAACGATCTACGAAACTTATTCCTCAAAGAATCAAAGGAAAAGAGCCCTTCGAGAGCTCGTCCAAGTTTACCATGTGGCAGCGACGGACTCATGGACAGACACACCTATCACTTTGAGCGAAGAACACCAGCCGAGGTCCCGCCCTGTCCGAACTGCTGCCGCCCTTGTCCTTGATCCCATAGTGGACGGATTTCGACTCCCAAAGGTGTTAATGGATGGCGGCAGTGGGTTAAACCTCATTTATGAGGACACCTTGGACAAAATGCAGTTCGACAGATCTCGCATCGAGCAAAGTCACACCACCTTTCGAGGGATCATCCCCGGAAAGGAGGCACGTTGCAGCGGCCGAGTCACTCTCGATGTAGTCTTCGGAACCCCCGAGAACTATCGATCCGAGGAATTACTCTTCCACATTGTGCCCTTCCGCAGTGGTTACCATGCCTTATTGGGGCGTGACGCATTCACACGCTTCCATGCTATCCCACATTACGGGTATATGAAACTTAAGATGCCAGGGCCAAACGGCGTGATCACAGTCACTGGCGATCCGGACAGAGCTTTTCGGGCCGAGAATAAAACAACATCGCTCGCACTCGAAGCATTATTCGAAGCCCTCGCAGCCGAAGAATTAACCGCGCTCCGTTCAATGGAGGATAAGGACGATGTGATCCTTGACAAAAGGCCCAAATCCACATCTTTCAAACCAGCAGACGAAATCGTCAAATTCCAAGTGCATCCGACGGATCCTAACAAAACGGCATCCATTGGAGCTCAGCTGGACCCCGCGGTTGATGAGGCATTGCGCAATTTTTTGCGCGAAAATTGGGACATCTTTGCCTGGCACCCTTCAGATATGCCAGGGATCCCACGAAATTTAGTCGAGCATAGTTTGAACATAATTAAAGGTTTCAAGCCAGTCAAACAGGCGTTACGCCAATTTTCAGAACCCAAGCATCAAGCTATGGGTGAAGAATTGGCGAAATTGCTCGAAGCCGGAATCATCCGAGATATCAAACATCCCGAGTGGTTGGCTAATCTGGTCATGGTACCAAAGAAAGACAAATCCTGGCGGTTGTGTGTCGATTTCAAGGACCAAAATAAGGCCTGCCCCAAGGATCCTTTCCCCTACCCCGCATAGACCAGATCATAGACGCCACCGCTGGGCATGACTCACTGTGTTTTCTCGATGCCTACTCCGGATACCATCAAATTAAAATGAAGGAGTCCGACCAAGCGGCCACAACCTTCATCACCCCCTATGGGCCGTTTTGTTTCAATACAACCCTTCAGATTAAAAAACGCAGGTGCTACATACCAGCGCATGATCTAAACATGTTTGGAAAAACAGATTGGCAAAACGGTCGAGCCATATGTGGACGACGTGGTTATCAAAACCAAACATGTCAGTCAGCTGGTGGACGACCTCCGTCAAACCTTCGACAGTCTGCGAACTTACGATATACGGCTCAATCCGGACAAATTTGTCTTCAGAGAGCCTGTGGGCAAGCTGCTCGGATTTATTCTCTCCCATAGCGGAATAGAGGCTAACCCGGCCAAAATCCGGGCCCTGTCCCAGCTAGCGGTTCCTACCGAGCTGAAACACGTCCAAAAACTGGCCGGCTGCATGGCGGCCTTGAGCCGCTTGATTTCACGCCTTGGAGAAAAGGCCCTACCACTTTACAGGTTGCTTAAACGGACCAGAAACTTCGAATGGACTAACGAGGCAGCGGCCGCACTAGAGGAAATTAAAACATTACTGGCTAGCAACCCCATCTTGGCAGGACCCAGCTTAGGTGAGCCAATGCTGCTATACATTTCGGCCACAAACCAGGTGGTCAGTGCGGTTCTCGTCGTTGAATGAGAGGCAGAAGGTCACAAGCTCTAGGTGCAGAAGCCAGTCTACTATGTATCCGAAATACTTACCCCGTGTAAAACAAGGTACCCGCATTACCAGAAGATCGCCTATGCAGTTTTCATGGCATCCCAAAAGCTCCGACACTATTTTCAAGAGTGCTCGGTCACGGTGGCATCCGAAGTACCCCTGAATGATATAACTAACAACAGGGACGCCACGGGCCGTATAGCCAAATGGGCCATTAAGCTCCTCCCCTTCGAAATGATATACCGATCGTGCCGAGCTATTAAATCTCAGGTGTTGGCGGATTTTGTGGCAGAATGGACGGAAGCCGAGCTCCCTAGAGAGTACAGTACGTACTCGCATTGGACGATGTACTTCGACGGCTCCAAGATGCTCGCCGGACTGGGGGCTGGAGTGGTTCTCACATCCCCTACTAGCGACACTATCCGGTACGTACAGCAGATTATGTACACCGACTCTAACAACACAGCCGAATACAAGGCTCTGTTGCATGGACTTCGGATGGCAGTGGCAATGGGTGTACAGCGGCTCGAGGTACGGGGAGTCTCTAATCTTGCCATCTCTCAAGTCAACGGCGAATTCGACGCAAAAGACCCAAAAATGACAGCATATCGCAATGCCGTCCTAAAAATATCTGCCCGGTTTGAGGGACTGGAGTTCCATCATGTCTCTAGAGACAGCAACCAAGCTGCCGATGTCCTTGCTCGAATGGGCGCTAAACGCGATCATGTTCCTGAGAACACCTTTTTGGAATGACTCTTCAAGCCGTCCGTGGTGTGGCAGGATGATGGCAAGGACGCCGAAACCAAGGCCTCTGGAGAGCTCATCCCTCCAGTCATCGAACCAGACGAAGGAATTATCGGGGGCTCGGCAATCAAAGAAACGTCTTCGGCCCATGAAGTCATGGCAATAATTTATGTCTACTACACAACTTGTTCTTGTAGACTCGTGTTGGGCCTCCAAGCGCAGAGGTTTGTAGGACAGTAGCAATTTTCCCTCAAGTGGATGACCTAAGGTTTATCAATCCGTGGGAGGCGTAGGATGAAGATGGTCTCTTTCAAACAACCCTGCAACCAAATAACAAAGAGTCTCTTGTGTCCCCAACACACCCAATACAATGGTAAATTGTATAGGTGCACTAGTTCGGCGAAGAGATGGTGATACAAGTGTAGTATGGATAGTAGATATAGGTTTTTGTAGTGCGAACAATAAAAAAACAGCAAGGTAGCAAGTAACAAAAGTGAGCATAAACGGTATTGCAATGCTTAGAAACAAGGCCTAGGGTTCATACTTTCGCTAGTGCAATCTCTCAACAATTGTAATATAATTGGATCATATAACCATCCCTCAACATGCGATAAAGAATCACTCCCAAGTTCCTATTAGCGGAGAATATAAGATAGAAATTGTTTGTAGGGTACGAAACCACCTCAAAGTTATCCTTTCCGATCGATCTATTGAGCCATTCCTATAAGTGTCACAAACAGCCCTAGTGTTCGTACTAAAATAACACCATATGATACACATCAACCAACTCTAATGTCACCTAGATACTCCAATGTCACCATAAGTATCCGTGAGTTGATTATACGATATGCATCAAACAACTTCATAATCATAATATTCAATCCACACAAAGAACTACAAGGAGCACCCCCAAGTTTCTATCGGAGAAAAGATAATGAAAATGTGCATCAACCCCTATGCATAGATTACCCCAATGTCACCTCGGGAATCCGCGAGTTGAGTGCCAAAACATATATCAAGTGAATCAATATAATACCCCATTGTCACCACGGGTATTCATATGCAAGACATACATCAAGTGTTCTCAAATCTGAATATTCAATCCGACAATAACGAAACCTCAAAGGGAAAAGATTCGATTCATCACAACAAAGATAGAGAGGAAAGAAACACCATATGATCCAACTATATTAACAAAGCTCGCGATACATCAAGATCGTGCCATATCAAGAACACGAGAGAGAGAGATCAAGCACATAGCTACTAGTACATACCCTCAGCCCCGAGGGTGAACTACTCCCTCCTCGTCATGGAGACCGCCGGGATGATGAAGATGGCCTCCGGTGATGCTTTCCCCCCTCCGGCAGGGTGCCGAAAAAGGGCTGTAGATGAAATCGTGGAGGTACAGAGGCTTGCGACAGCGTAAAAACTCATCTAGGTTAACTTTCGGGGGTTTCTGAATATATATGATTTTTCAGCGTTGGAATCACGCGAAGAGGTGCCACAGGGGGCCCACGAGGCACCAGGGCACGCCTGGGGGGGGGGGGCAGGCGCACCCAGGTGGCTCGTGGGGGCCCCTGTGGCTCTTCTGCTGCTCCTCCGAAGCTTCCTGGGTCTGTTTCCTTCCAGAAAAAATCATCAAAAATTCTCGCAACATTTGGACTTCATTTGATATGGATTTTTTGGAAAACCAAAAAACAAGCAGAAAACAGCAACTGGCACTGGGCACTAGGTCAATATGTTAGTCCATAAAAATCATATAAAAGCCATATAAAAGTTCACCAAAATCATACAAAACTATAATAAAGTTGGCATGAATACTTCATAAATTATAGATACGTTGGAGACGTATCAATAATCGCACCATGGACCGAGCCCTTCCTCGCCTATCTCCTCCGCCAAGAGCTACCCGATGACTAGACTGAGGCAAGGTGCATAATTCGGCAATCTAAGACCTACAAGGTCCACGAGGGGGAACTATACAAGAAAAGCACCACCGGCGTCCTCCAAAGATGTATATCCGAAGATGAGGGGAGACAGCTCTTGGCCGAGATTCACGCTAGCATGGGCGGTCACCACGCAGCAGCTCGGGCCCTGGTCAGCAAGGCCTTCCGAGCCGGGTTCTTTTGGCCCACTGCCCGCGCAGACGCCCAAACATTGGTCCAATGTTGTGTTGGATGCCAGCTCTTTGCAAATTAAAGTCACATGCCCCCCACGGCTCTTCAGACGATACCGATCACTTGGCCTTTTGCGGTCTGGCGGCTGGATATGGTCGGACCACTTAAATGGGGGGACCAAGAAAAAGAAGTATCTACTCGTTATGGTTAACAAATTCACAAAATGGATTGAGGCGAAACCAGTAACCTCTGCCAAGTCCGGTCCGGTCATCAATTTTATATCCGGCGTGGTACACCGTTACGGTGTCCCTCATAGCATAATAACGGACAATGGATCCAATTTTACTACCCTGGAAGTAAAGGACTGGTGCGCTAACTTAGGCATTAAGCTTGACTATGCCTCTGTATACCACCCACAGTCCAATGGACAAGTCGAGCGAGCTAACGGACTAATTTTGAGCGGCATTAAGCCCCGTTTGGTCCGTTCTTTAGAAAAATCCGACTGCCACTGGGTGGAGGAGCTTGACTGCGTATTGTGGGGCTTGCGCACCACTCCTAATCGATCCACGGGCTATACACCATTCTTCATGGTGTATGGGGCAGAGGCTGTTCTCCCCAGCGACCTTATTCATGATGCACCTCTAGTATGCATGTACGAAGAAAGGGAGGCCGAGCTGGATCGGCAAGACGACCTGGACGCCTTGGAAGAAGAGCGCGACATAGCTCGGGCGTGTTCCGCTCTTTATCAGCAGCAGGCCAGACGCTACCAGAGTAGGGAAGTACGGGTGAAGGCATACAACGTGGGCGACCTCGTCCTGCGCCTCCCAGAGAAGCAGAAGCATAAACTATCGCCCAAATGGGAGGGGCCCTTCATAATTGATCAGGTACTCACAGGGGGAGCGTATCGTCTCCGCGACCCAAAGGACAATCGCCTGGAACCAAACCCATGGAACGCAGCTCGACTTCGGCGCTTCTACGGCTAGACCAGCGACATCACCCCTCTTCGGTCTATCCTTCTCGGACTTATGTTTTCTCTTTCTCATTTGGCTAAGCATTTCCCAGGTTGTGTTCGGTCAAGCTGAGCTACGTTAAGTTTTTCTCGGCGAACATCTTCAAATGTACCACACTTTTTTACCTGGGGGCTTCTTTTACGAAGCCGATAATACATCCTTTGTGCAACCATCAGTTTTGTCATGTTTGCAACCTTCCAATATCATTTTAAAGCCATCATATGCATCAATTTGACTTAAGATTTGGCCAAGCTGGGTTGCCTTGCTCCTGTGCTTACTCCCTACGTTCTTGATTGTTCGGCTAGGGAGTAAAGGGAGCACCTCTGCGATTGTTACGTCCGGATTACCCGGGTGCGTACCTCAGATGGGTGAAGCTGAAAGCTAGCGTTCTTAAGAATATAATTTGTCGGCCACGAGGGAAGTGAAAATAATTGGTAGTTATTACCAGATGTCGGGGTTATTTTCCCGAAGTAACCATTACCTGTATATTTCGCGTATTAGGTTCTACGCCCATGGTCAACATGACAACCCGAGGAAAGGAACCCATGGAGGAACTATTTTCTTCGGAAGATGTTTCTTACGTTAAAAAGTAATATAACATAACTCCATGAGCGCGTATTGTCTATTTGCACCAAATGGCCGGATTGCCTGGTTCTCAGAAGTGTTTTTCCGATGTTCTCGGATCACGTAGTAGGAAACACTCCTCGGCCGCTGGCTAAGGGGGTAGAAGCCAATGGCCGGTTAAGACAACGTTTAAAGCACGGTTTGGAGAATATTTGATGTAAAGTACATAGATACATAGAATCAAAACACTACTCTCGGTCAAGGCCATCTATCAAGGTCTCCAGGGCGCAATCTTCCTGGGAAAGCCGAGCAGCAGGCATCACTTGGTCATATACCAAATGTGGGGGCACTTCCCGCCCATCCGGCCCTACCGGCCCAACTTGAGCCAAATGCCCCGGATCATGCTTGGTGAAGCAGGTCTTAACCATCGCCCAAGCCTCCCGCGCTCCCTCTCTACAAGCTAATATTTTCCATAGCTCAAAGCGGCGCCGAGCTCCATTAAATCAATTAGTGAGTTCGGTCATCCCTTCAGGAGCCACCTCACCAGGCCACACCGCCTTGAACATGCTCTTCATAGCTCTTCGGGCCCGCTCATGTGCGGCGGATAGCTCCTTCAGCAGGTCCCGTCCGAAAGAGCTGGCCTCCTCTTCGGGGCGTCCGGTAAGGAGAACTAAAAAGAGACATGGCATTTGCTACTTGTAGCTTGCGTTGGTATTTCCCCGAAGAGGAAGGGATGATGCAGCACAGTAGAGATAAGTATTTCCCTCAATTATGAAACCAAGGTTACCGAACCAGTAGGAGAATCACACAACACCTAGTAAGCAGTACCTGCACACAAGCAAAAAATCCTTGCACCCAACGCAAACAAGGGGTTGTCAATCCCTTGGCGGTAAGATTGCAAGATTAAATTGTATTTGATAGATTGATAGATTGCAGCAAAAATACTAAATAAAATAAATAAAAGAAAATGGCAGCAATATTTTTAGGGTTTTAGTAATATGATTTTGATAGACCCGGGGGCCATAGATTTCACTAGAGGCTTCTCTCGAGAAAATAGCATACGGTGGGTAGACAAATTACTGTTGGGCAATTGATAGAAAAGCAAATAATCATGACGATATCCAAGGCAATGATCATGTATATAGGCATCACGTCCAAGATTAGTAGACCGACTCCTGCCTGCATCTACTACTATTACTCCACACATCGATGGGCTATCCAGCATGCATCTAGTGTATTAAGTCCATAAGAACGGAGTAATGCCTTAAGAACGATGACATGATGTAGACAAGACAAACTCACGAATTAATAAACCCAATGAATAGATCCCATCTTTTTACCCTTAGTAGCAACGATACATACGTGTCATGTCCCTTTCTGTCACTGGGATTGAGCACCAAAAGATCGAACCCACTACAAAGCACCTCTTCCCATGGCAAGATAAATCAACTCAGTTGGCCAAACCAAATCAATAGATCAGAGAAGAAATACGAGGCTATAATAATCATGCATAAAAGAGATCAGAGAAGACTCAAATAATTTCATGGATAATCTGATCATAAACTCACAATTCATCGGATCCCAACAAACACACCGCAAAGAAAGATTACATCGGATAGATCTCCAAGAACATCAAGGAGAACATTGTATTGAACATCAAAAAGAGAGAAGAAGCCATCTAGCTACTACCTATGGACCCGAAGGTCTGTGGTAGACTACTCACGCATCATCGGAGAGGCAGCAAGGTTGATGTAGAGCCCCTCCGTGATCGATTCCCCCTCTGGCAGATTACCGGAGAAGGACCCCAGATGGGATCTCTCTGGAACAGAAGCTTGCGGCGGCGTAAAAAGTATTTCGTGGCCTCCCTCTAGAATTTCTGATTCTTCCTGAATTTATAGTGCTGGAATTAGGTCAAACGGAGCTGGGGTGGCCCCACGAGGTACCAGGGCGCGCCACCCACCCTGGGGCGCGCCCTAGTGCCTCGTGGCCCACCTCTTCTTCTTCTGGCCCTCTCCCAAAGCTTCCATTGTTTATCTTGAGGAATAAAAAATCTCCAAAAAGTTTGGTTGCATTTGGACTTCGTTTGGTATTGATTTTCTGTAAAACAAAAACAGGGTAGAAAAAAGCAACTGGCACTGGGCACTAGGTTAATAGGTTAGTCTCCAAAAATGATATAAAATTGCTGTAAATGATTATAAAAACATCCAAGATTGATATTATAATAGCATGGAACAATAAAAAATTATAGATACGTTGGAGACTTATCAGCATCCCCAAGCTTAATTCCTGCTCGTCCTCGAGTAGGTAATTTTTGATGTGGAATGCTGCCTAACATATTCATCACATATTCTTTTCTTTTTGTAGCATGGACATTGGACTTATATGATTCAAAGCAATAGTCTATAATTTGACAAGAAAACATATATACTCAAGCATACTAACAAGCAACCATGTCTTTCAAAATATCAACGCGGAAGAAAGTTATCCCTAGCCCATTATCCTCAATCATTGATCCATTCATGAAACACACTCGAATATTAGCTACAACCAATGCACAAGTATGATAATAGTGTTCTCTAGTTGGTGCTTTTGTAAGAGAATATGGAGACTCAAAAAAAATAAAAAATTGCATAAAAGTAAATAGATAGGCCCTTCGCAGAGGGAAGCAGAGATTTGTCAAATGTGCCAGAGCTCAAAGCTGAAATTAAAGAGATAAAAATATTTTGGGAGGCATGCTTTTCCTGTCAACGAAAACGAATGCGAATTCCCAATATCTTCCATGCTACTTACATCATAGGCGGTTCCCAAACAGAAAATAAAGTTTATTCCTTTCCACCAATTCTTTCACAATCCATGGCTAGCCGTATCCACGGGTGCCCTCCATACCATCACTTTCCAAGGAATTTATTATTGTGATCACATAAGATTTTTCATTTCATTTCATTTCACAATTCGGGACTGGGCATCCCTATTACCGCCACACTCTCGTGCAATGACAAGTGAATAAACACTCATCGTGAGAATAACACACCTAGCATGGAAGATATTGGCTACCCCCTTCCACTTCATGAGCAGTACGGGCACACAAAACATAAAAATTATTTTGAAATTTAGAGTTGGCACACGCAAATTTACTTGGAACGGCATTGGAATACCGCATATAGGTAGATATAGTGGACTCATAAGGCAAAACTGGTTTTAAGGATTTTGGATGCACAAGCAGTATTTCCGCTTAGTACAAATGAAGGCTAGCAAAAGATTGAGAAGCAACCAACCAAAAAACGAAAACGGTCATAAACATGCGTTGAACATAACTAACACCGAATAATGCACCATAGTAGGATATAACTTCATTGCATAACTATTGACTTAACGTGCTTCCATAGGGAATCACAAACCTTAACACTAATATTCTTACTTAAGCACAATTACTCACTAACATGGCATCACATATCATCATTTCCATATCGCAAAACTATTGCAAGGAATCACACTTGTCATATCCAATGATCTATATGAAAGTTTTTATCTATATCCCTCTTGAATATTCATCACTTTGGGACCAATTGCATTACATGTGCAAATTACCGTTACTATCATCATCTCTCAAAAATATTTAAGTGAAGCATGAGAGTGCAAATATTTCTTCAAAATTTTAATCAAGTCAATTCTCAAAATAATATAAGTGAAGCATGAGAATTCATTTCTTCAAAATTTCAATCAACTCAATTCTCAAAATGATATAAGTGAAGCATGAGAATTCATTTCTACAAAATTTCAATCAACTCTCAAAATAATATAAGTGAAGCATGAGAGTTTATTTCTACAAAATTTCAGACACCACCGTGCTCATAAAGATTTAAGTGAAGCACTAGAGCAACTACCTAGCTCAAAAAATTTAAGTGAAGCACATAGAGTATTCTACAAATTATGATGATAACATGTGGCTCTCTCAAAAATAGGTGTGTGCAGCAAAGATGATTGTGACAAACTAAAAAGCACACAAAGCAAAGACTCATATCATACAAGACGCTCCAAGCAAAACACATATCATGTGACGAATAAAAAAATAGCTCCAAGTAAAATTACCGATGGTCGGTAGAATAAAGAGGGGATGCCTTCCGGGGCATCCCCAAGCTTAGACGCTTGAGTCTTCCTTGAATATTACCTTGGGGTGCCTCGGGCATCCCCAAGCTTAGGCTTTTGCTACTCCGTATTCCTTCATCCATCGTGATCTCACCCAAAACTTGAAAACTTCAATCACACAAAACTCAACAAAACCTTCGTGAGATCCGTTACCATAACAAAACAAATCACTACTATAAGTACTGTTGCAAACCCATTCATATTTTATTTTTGCATTATACCTACTGTACTCTAACTTCACCATGGCTTATACCCCCCGATACAATCCATAGATTCATCAAAACAAGCAAGTAGTGCATCAAAAACAGAATCTGTCAAAAACAGAACAGTCTGTAGCAATCTATTTAAAAGCCATACTTCTGTAACTCCAAAAATTCTGAACAATTAGGACAACGTGGACAATTCATATACCAATACTGTGTAAAAATTTCAGATTTTTCTGATGCTCCAGTACAGAAACAAAATTCAGGTACTGGACGCAAAACTTTCTATTTTCCAAACAGCATCAATTATACTATCTTCCAAATCACCCTAAAGGCTTTACTTGGCACAAACACTAATTAAAAACATAAAAACACTATCATACCAGTAGCATGACATTAAAAACACACCATAACAGAAACTTATAACAAAAATTTATTTTATTCATTGGGTTGCCTCCCAACAAGCGCTATTGTTTTATGCCCCTAGCTAGGCATAATGCATAATTTCAAGTATTGTCATCTTTCAAGTTGATTCCATAAGTGGCCCTCATAATTGATTCATATGGTGATTTAATTTTCTCTCTAGGGAAGTGTTCCATACCCTTCTTTAATGGAAACTGAAATTTTATATTCCCTTCTTTCATATCAATAACGGCACCTACAGTTCGTAGGAACGGTCTACCAAGTATTATAGGGCAAGAAGAATTGCATTCAATATCAAGAACAATAAAATCAATGGGCACATAATTTATATTTGCAAGAATAAGCACATCATTAATTCTTCCCAAAGGCTTTTTAATAGTAGAATCCGCAAGATGCAAATTAAGAGAGCATTCATCTATATTGGTAAAACCTAGCACATCACATAGAGATTTTGGAATTGTGGAAACGCTAGCACCCAAATCACATAAAGCATTACACTCATAGTTTTAAATCTTAACTTTAATGGTGGGTTCCCATTCATCATATAATTTTCTAGGAATTGAAATCTCTAGTTCAAGCTTTTCTTCTAACGCTTTCATCATGGCTTCTACTATATGTTTAGTAAAAGCTTTGTTTTGCTCATAAGCGTTGGGTGAATTTAACATGGATTGTAACAAAGAAATACACTCAATCAAAGAACAATTATCATAATTAAAATCTTTGTAATCCAAAATAGTGGGCACATCACTATTTAAAGTTTTTACCTCTCCAAATCCACTTTTAGTAATTTTCTTATCAAAATTTTCACCCTCCGAATTATGGGGACGCTCTTTATCTAAAGTTGACTCTTCTTCTGTCCCTTTTTCATCAAGTTTAATATTGCTAAACAAAGAATCAATAGATGAAACACCAATCATTTTAATATCCTCATCATTACTATGATAGAAATCGGGAGGAATCGCTTTTTCTAAAAATTCTCGTTTAGCTCTTAGCATGGCGGTTCGTTTCTTACTTTCATCCATAGAGACATATAAAGTTTGATTGATTCACTAATATCAATTTTAGGTGGAAAAATTTTAGTCTTAAGATTTTCCACATCATGAATAATTCTATCGATGCTCCTAGACATATCATCAATCTTACTCAATTTTTCATCTATCGTTGTGTTGAAAACCTTTTGAGCATTAATAAATTCTTTAATATTACTTTCAAGATCAGAAGGTATCCTATTATTATTGTAGGAATTACCATACGGATTGCCATAATTGTTAGAGGAATTTCCAGGAAACGGTCTAGTGTTGAAATTACCTCTATAAGCATTACTATTAAAATTGTTTCGTGAGACAAAATTCACATCTACGGGATCATTATTTTGCTCAATCAAATTGGACAAAGGCACATCATTAGGATCAATAGGAGCATTTTCACTAGCAACCAATTTCATAAGAGCATCAACTTTATCAGTCAAAGTATTAATTTCTTCAACGGAATTCACCTTTTTACTAGTAGGAGTTCTTTCAGTATGCCATTGTGAATAATTTTCCATAATATTATCAAGAAATTTACTAGCTTCACCCAAAGTAATTTCCATAAACGTACCACCTTGAACATGCTCTTCATAGCTCTTCGGGCCCGCTCATGTGCGGCGGATAGCTCCTTCAGCAGGTCCCATCCGAAAGAGCTGGCCTCCTCTTCGGGGCGTCCGGTAAG
Source organism: Elymus sibiricus (assembly GCA_039707655.1). Classification (NCBI taxonomy): domain Eukaryota; kingdom Viridiplantae; phylum Streptophyta; class Magnoliopsida; order Poales; family Poaceae; genus Elymus; species Elymus sibiricus. The sequence continues at coordinate 35,561,238 of CM077674.1, forward strand.
GAGAACTAAAAAGAGACATGGCATTTGCTACTTGTAGCTTGCGTTGGTATTTCCCCGAAGAGGAAGGGATGATGCAGCACAGTAGAGATAAGTATTTCCCTCAATTATGAAACCAAGGTTATCGAACCAGTAGGAGAATCACACAACACCTAGTAAGCAGTACCTGCACACAAGCAAAAAATCCTTGCACCCAACGCAAACAAGGGGTTGTCAATCCCTTGGCGGTAAGATTGCAAGATTAAATTGTATTTGATAGATTGATAGATTGCAGCAAAAATACTAAATAAAATAAATAAAAGAAAATGGCAGCAATATTTTTAGGGTTTTAGTAATATGATTTTGATAGACCCGGGGGCCATAGATTTCACTAGAGGCTTCTCTCGAGAAAATAGCATACGGTGGGTAGACAAATTACTGTTGGGCAATTGATAGAAAAGCAAATAATCATGACGATATCCAAGGCAATGATCATGTATATAGGCATCACGTCCAAGATTAGTAGACCGACTCCTGCCTGCATCTACTACTATTACTCCACACATCGATGGGCTATCCAGCATGCATCTAGTGTATTAAGTCCATAAGAACGGAGTAATGCCTTAAGAACGATGACATGATGTAGACAAGACAAACTCACGAATTAATAAACCCAATGAATAGATCCCATCTTTTTACCCTTAGTAGCAACGATACATACGTGTCATGTCCCTTTCTTTCACTGGGATTGAGCACCAAAAGATCGAACCCACTACAAAGCACCTCTTCCCATGGCAAGATAAATCAACTCAGTTGGCCAAACCAAATCAATAGATCAGAGAAGAAATACGAGGCTATAATAATCATGCATAAAAGAGATCAGAGAAGACTCAAATAATTTCATGGATAATCTGATCATAAACTCACAATTCATCGGATCCCAACAAACACACCGCAAAGAAAGATTACATCGGATAGATCTCCAAGAACATCAAGGAGAACATTGTATTGAACATCAAAAAGAGAGAAGAAGCCATCTAGCTACTACCTATGGACCCGAAGGTCTGTGGTAGACTACTCACGCATCATCGGAGAGGCAGCAAGGTTGATGTAGAGCCCCTCCGTGATCGATTCCCCCTCTGGCAGATTACCGGAGAAGGACCCCAGATGGGATCTCTCTGGAACAGAAGCTTGCGGCGGCGTAAAAAGTATTTCGTGGCCTTCCTCTAGAATTTCTGATTCTTCCTGAATTTATAGTGCTGGAATTAGGTCAAACGGAGCTGGGGTGGCCCCACGAGGTACCAGGGCGCGCCACCCACCCTGGGGCGCGCCCTAGTGCCTCGTGGCCCACCTCTTCTTCTTCTGGCCCTCTCCCAAAGCTTCCATTGTTTATCTTGAGGAATAAAAAATCTCCAAAAAGTTTGGTTGCATTTGGACTTCGTTTGGTATTGATTTTCTGTAAAACAAAAACAGGGTAGAAAAAAGCAACTGGCACTGGGCACTAGGTTAATAGGTTAGTCTCCAAAAATGATATAAAATTGCTGTAAATGATTATAAAAACATCCAAGATTGATATTATAATAGCATGGAACAATAAAAAATTATAGATACGTTGGAGACTTATCAGCATCCCCAAGCTTAATTCCTGCTCGTCCTCGAGTAGGTAATTTTTGATGTGGAATGCTGCCTAACATATTCATCACATATTCTTTTCTTTTTGTAGCATGGACATTGGACTTATATGATTCAAAGCAATAGTCTATAATTTGACATGAAAACATATATACTCAAGCATACTAACAAGCAACCATGTCTTTCAAAATATCAACGCGGAAGAAAGTTATCCCTAGCCCATTATCCTCAATCATTGATCCATTCATGAAACACACTCGAATATTAGCTACAACCAATGCACAAGTATGATAATAGTGTTCTCTAGTTGGTGCTTTTGTAAGAGAATATGGAGACTCAAAAAAAATAAAAAATTGCATAAAAGTAAATAGATAGGCCCTTCGCAGAGGGAAGCAGAGATTTGTCAAATGTGCCAGAGCTCAAAGCTGAAATTAAAGAGATAAAAATATTTTGGGAGGCATGCTTTTCCTGTCAACGAAAACGAATGCGAATTCCCAATATCTTCCATGCTACTTACATCATAGGCGGTTCCCAAACAGAAAATAAAGTTTATTCCTTTCCACCAATTCTTTCACAATCCATGGCTAGCCGTATCCACGGGTGCCCTCCATACCATCACTTTCCAAGGAATTTATTATTGTGATCACATAAGATTTTTCATTTCATTTCATTTCACAATTCGGGACTGGGCATCCCTATTACCGCCACACTCTCGTGCAATGACAAGTGAATAAACACTCATCGTGAGAATAACACACCTAGCATGGAAGATATTGGCTACCCCCTTCCACTTCATGAGCAGTACGGGCACACAAAACATAAAAATTATTTTGAAATTTAGAGTTGGCACACGCAAATTTACTTGGAACGGCATTGGAATACCGCATATAGGTAGATATAGTGGACTCATAAGGCAAAACTGGTTTTAAGGATTTTGGATGCACAAGCAGTATTTCCGCTTAGTACAAATGAAGGCTAGCAAAAGATTGAGAAGCAACCAACCAAAAAACGAAAACGGTCATAAACATGCGTTGAACATAACTAACACCGAATAATGCACCATAGTAGGATATAACTTCATTGCATAACTATTGACTTAACGTGCTTCCATAGGGAATCACAAACCTTAACACTAATATTCTTACTTAAGCACAATTACTCACTAACATGGCATCACATATCATCATTTCCATATCGCAAAACTATTGCAAGGAATCACACTTGTCATATCCAATGATCTATATGAAAGTTTTTATCTATATCCCTCTTGAATATTCATCACTTTGGGACCAATTGCATTACATGTGCAAATTACCGTTACTATCATCATCTCTCAAAAATATTTAAGTGAAGCATGAGAGTGCAAATATTTCTTCAAAATTTTAATCAAGTCAATTCTCAAAATAATATAAGTGAAGCATGAGAATTCATTTCTTCAAAATTTCAATCAACTCAATTCTCAAAATGATATAAGTGAAGCATGAGAATTCATTTCTACAAAATTTCAATCAACTCTCAAAATAATATAAGTGAAGCATGAGAGTTTATTTCTACAAAATTTCAGCCACCACCGTGCTCATAAAGATTTAAGTGAAGCACTAGAGCAACTACCTAGCTCAAAAAATTTAAGTGAAGCACATAGAGTATTCTACAAATTATGATGATAACGTGTGGCTCTCTCAAAAATAGGTGTGTGCAGCAAATATGATTGTGACAAACTAAAAAGCACACAAAGCAAAGACTCACATCATACAAGACGCTCCAAGCAAAACACATATCATGTGACGAATAAAAAAATAGCTCCAAGTAAAATTACCGATGGTCGGTAGAATAAAGAGGGGATGCCTTCCGGGGCATCCCCAAGCTTAGACGCTTGAGTCTTCCTTGAATATTACCTTGGGGTGCCTCGGGCATCCCCAAGCTTAGGCTTTTGCTACTCCGTATTCCTTCATCCATCGTGATCTCACCCAAAACTTGAAAACTTCAATCACACAAAACTCAACAAAACCTTCGTGAGATCCGTTAGCATAACAAAACAAATCACTACTATAAGTACTGTTGCAAACCCATTCATATTTTATTTTTGCATTATACCTACTGTACTCTAACTTCACCATGGCTTATACCCCCCGATACAATCCATAGATTCATCAAAACAAGCAAGTAGTGCATCAAAAACAGAATCTGTCAAAAACAGAACAGTCTGTAGCAATCTATTTAAAAGCCATACTTCTGTAACTCCAAAAATTCTGAACAATTAGGACAACGTGGACAATTCATATACCAATACTGTGTAAAAATTTCAGATTTTTCTGATGCTCCAGTAGAGAAACAAAATTCAGGTACTGGACGCAAAACTTTCTATTTTCCAAACAGCATCAATTATACTATCTTCCAAATCATCCTAAAGGCTTTACTTGGCACAAACACTAATTAAAAACATAAAAACACTATCATACCAGTAGCATGACATTAAAAACACACCATAACAGAAACTTATAACAAAAATTTATTTTATTCATTGGGTTGCCTCCCAACAAGCGCTATTGTTTTATGCCCCTAGCTAGGCATAATGCATAATTTCAAGTATTGTCATCTTTCAAGTTGATTCCATAAGTGGCCCTCATAATTGATTCATATGGTGATTTAATTTTCTCTCTAGGGAAGTGTTCCATACCCTTCTTTAATGGAAACTGAAATTTTATATTCCCTTCTTTCATATCAATAACGGCACCTACAGTTCGTAGGAACGGTCTACCAAGTATTATAGGGCAAGAAGAATTGCATTCAATATCAAGAACAATAAAATCAATGGGCACATAATTTATATTTGCAAGAATAAGCACATCATTAATTCTTCCCAAAGGCTTTTTAATAGTAGAATCCGCAAGATGCAAATTAAGAGAGCATTCATCTATATTGGTAAAACCTAGCACATCACATAGAGATTTTGGAATTGTGGAAACGCTAGCACCCAAATCACATAAAGCATTGCACTCATAGTTTTAAATCTTAACTTTAATGGTGGGTTCCCATTCATCATATAATTTTCTAGGAATTGAAATCTCTAGTTCAAGCTTTTCTTCTAACGCTTTCATCATGGCTTCTACTATATGTTTAGTAAAAGCTTTGTTTTGCTCATAAGCGTTGGGTGAATTTAACATGGATTGTAACAAAGAAATACACTCAATCAAAGAACAATTATCATAATTAAAATCTTTGTAATCCAAAATAGTGGGCACATCACTATTTAAAGTTTTTACCTCTCCAAATCCACTTTTAGTAATTTTCTTATCAAAATTTTCACCCTCCGAATTATGGGGACGCTCTTTATCTAAAGTTGACTCTTCTTCTGTCCCTTTTTCATCAAGTTTAATATTGCTAAACAAAGAATCAATAGATGAAACACCAATCATTTTAATATCCTCATCATTACTACGATAGAAACCGGGAGGAATCGCTTTTTCTAAAAATTCTCGTTTAGCTCTTAGCATGGTGGTTCGTTTCTTACTTTCATCCATAGAGACATATAAAGTTTGATTGATTCACTAATATCAATTTTAGGTGGCAAAATTTTAGTCTTAAGATTTTCCACATCATGAATAATTCTATCGATGCTCCTAGACATATCATCAATCTTACTCAATTTTTCATCTATCGTTGTGTTGAAAACCTTTTGAGCATTAATAAATTCTTTAATATTACTTTCAAGATCAGAAGGTATCCTATTATTATTGTAGGAATTACCATACGGATTGCCATAATTGTTAGAGGAATTTCCAGGAAACGGTCTAGTGTTGAAATTACCTCTATAAGCATTACTATTAAAATTGTTTCGTGAGACAAAATTCACATCTACGGGATCATTATTTTTCTCAATCAAATTGGACAAAGGCACATCATTAGGATCAATAGGAGCATTTTTACTAGCAACCAATTTCATAAGAGCATCAACTTTATCAGTCAAAGTATTAATTTCTTCAACGGAATTCACCTTTTTACTAGTAGGAGTTCTTTCAGTATGCCATTGTGAATAATTTTCCATAATATTATCAAGAAATTTAGTAACTTCACCCAAAGTAATTTCCATAAACGTACCACCCGCGGCGGAATCTAAAAGATTTCTAGAGACAAAATTCAATCCCGCATAATAATTTTGTATGATCATCCATAAATTTAAACCATGAGTAGGGCAATTTATTATCATAAATTTCATCCTCTCCCAAGATTGGGCAACATGTTCATGATCAAGTTGCTTAAAATTCATAATTTTATTTCTTAGAGAAATAATTTTCGCGGGAGGAAAATACTTAGTAATAAAAGCATCTTTACATCTATCCCAAGAATCGATACTATTTCGTGGTAAAGATGTGAACCAAATTTTAGCACGATCCCGCAATGAGAACGGGAATAATTTCAATTTCACAATATCATTATCCACATATTTTTTCTTTTGCATGTCACACAATTCTACGAAAGTATTAAGATGGGATGCGGCATCATCATTAGGACTACCGGAAAATTGATCTTTCATAACAAGATTTAGCAAAGCGGCATTAATATCACAAGTCTCCGCACTAGCGGCGGGAGGAGCAATCTGAGTACTAATAAAATCATTATTATTAGTATTGGAAAAATCACACAATTTAGTATTTTCTTGAGACATCGTGACTGCGCGAATAAAATAGCAATCAAGCAAACAAGCAAACGAGAAAAAGGCAAAAAGGCAAAAGGAAAATATAATTGTATTTTTGTAAAAACGTTTTAGAAGTGCGGGAGATGAAAACGAGAGGCAAATGGCAAATAAAGTAAATAGAAGGAGATGAGTGTTTGTGCAAAGGTACTTGATAAATGCTGATGATGTCTCCCCGGCAACGGCGCCAGAAATTCTTCCTGCTACTTGTAGCTTGCGTTGGTATTTCCCTGAAGAGGAAGGGATGATGCAGCACAGTAGAGATAAGTATTTCCCTCAATTATGAAACCAAGGTTATCGAACCAGTAGGAGAATCACACAACACCTAGTAAGCAGTACCTGCACACAAGCAACAAATCCTTGCACCCAACGCAAACAAGGGATTGTCAATCCCTTGGCGGTAAGATTGCTAGATTAAATTGTATTTGATAGATTGATAGATTGCAGCAAAAATACTAAATAAAATAAATAAAAGAAAATGGCAGCAATATTTTTAGGGTTTTATTAATATGATTTTGATAGACCCGGGGGCCATAGATTTCACTAGAGGCTTCTCTCGAGAAAATAGCATACGGTGGGTAGACAAATTACTGTTGGGCAATTGATAGAAAAGCAAATAATCATGACGATATCCAAGGCAAAGATCATGTATATAGGCATCACATCCAAGATTAGTAGACCGACTCCTGCCTGCATCTACTACTATTACTCCACACATCGATGGGCTATCCAATATGCAACTAGTGTATTAAGTCCATAAGAACAGAGTAATGCCTTAAGAACGATGACATGATGTAGACAAGACAAACTCACGAATTAATAAACCCAATGAATAGATCCCATATTTTTACCCTTAGTAGCAACGATACATACGTGTCATGTCCCTTTCTGTCACTGGGATTGAGCACCACAAGATCGAACCCACTACAAAACACCTCTTCCCATGGCAAGATAAATCAACTCAGTTGGCCAAACCAAATCAATAGATCGGAGAAGAAATACGAGGCTATAATAATCATGCATAAAAGAGATCAGAGAAGACTCAAATAATTTCATGGATAATCTGATCATAAACTCACAATTCATCGGATCCCAACAAACACACCGCAAAGAAAGATTACATCGGATAGATCTCCAAGAACATCAAGGAGAACATTGTATTGAACATCAAAAAGAGAGAAGAAGTCATCTAGCTACTGCCTATGGACCCGAAGGTCTGTGGTAGACTACTCACGCATCATCGGAGAGGCAGCAAGGTTGATGTAGAGCCCCTCCGTGATTGATTCCCCCTCCGGTAGATTACCGGAGAAGGACCTCAGATGGGATTTCTCTGGAACAGAAGCTTGCGGTGGCGTAAAAAGTATTTCGTGGACTCCCTCTAGGGTTTCTGATTTTTCCTGAATTTATAGTGCTGGAATTAGGTCAAACGGAGCTGGGGTGGGCCCACGAGGTACCAGGGCGTGCCACCCCCCCTGGGGCGCGCCCTGGTGCCTCGTGGCCCACCTCTTCTTCTTCTGGCCCTCTCCCGAAGCTTCCAGTGTTTATCTTGAGGAATAAAAAATCTCCAAAAAGTTTGGTTGCATTTGGACTTCGTTTGGTATTGATTTTCTGTAAAACAAAAACAGGGCAGAAAACAGCAACTGGCACTGGGCACTAGGTTAGTCTCCAAAAATGATATAAATTGCTGTAAATGATTATAAAAACATCCAAGATTTATATTATAACAGCATGGAACAATAAAAAATTATAGATACGTTGGAGACGTATCAGCATTGTTTATATAGCTGTATAATACATGCAGTCCATGTATTGAAAAGCTAGGTTGCACTCACCGAACATGCCGGCTTTCAGTCTCTGGTTCTCCCCCTAGGATAGAGCCAGTTGAGTTTTTAAGCTCTCGATTTCTTGGGCCAGTTGTTCATTTTCCGCCTTGAGCTTATCCCTTTCCTCATGACTTCGGGTCAGCACACGGTAGCCAGCCTCTTGTTGTGACTCCGCATACCTTTGAGCTTCTCTGGCGGCGTCCAGATCCTTCTGTAGTTGATTTATCGACTCAGCTGCGATGGACCATTCTTTCATTAGAAAAGGTGTTCCTTAACATTCTTTATTAGACATATTTAAGTCTGTCACTTACCATGTGCCTCTCTGGTCCATTTCTTGACCCCTTCTAGCTCGGCCTCCACAGATTTCAACTGTGTTTGTGTCAGCCCGAGGTCTTCGGCCAACTTTTTGTTCTGTTCCCGAACAGTCTGCAACATAAGCGTGGCATTATAACATCGGACCCTTAATTCAGCCGTCCCGCCCAAATCAAGGTTCGGGGGCTACTGGGTTCCGCATCTAATAAATAAGTATATACTGCTTCCCAACGATAAGCATCGACACCCTGGTCAGCTTTTTTTGCCGTCCAGGGTCTCAGGGGCCACAATCCCTCATGGGAATGATCTTACAAGATCCGTGAATTCCTCCTTTTTTTCCCTTACTTCAGAAAAAAAAATCTGAGAGGGCTACTGGGCCGGGTTACGCGACCGGTTATCAAAACCAATGGCATACCTGCAGACGGGTAGACAGAAGTTTAACTACTCCCCCAAGTCCCGTTCGGGCAGCTCCGAGGTACGCGTCTACCGAACTAAGAGCATTAAACTCCTGATCAGAAAACGCAGGGTGCCGTAGCGATGCCTTTCGCTGCCGGTGATTCATCACGCTTTCGACCTCAGAGTTGGTGACGTAGACGCCCTCTGAGTCCTCTGGATGTTGGTCTTCGGCAGGGACCTCTGAAGTAACGCCGGCCACGACCGGGGACCTCTACTTGGGTCACCCTCTGCACCCCTTCAACGTCCTCGGACGAAGGTGGCTCTACATATCGCCTGCAGGTTGTAGTAGAGAAAATTGTTGATATTCGTAGTGGTTATCAAAGATAAAGACACCAAACAGTATAGTGGATACATTACCTCTTTGGGAAGGGGCGCGGATGGCGTAACTTCCGCTGTCACCGCACGTTTGGACACCTTGCGACCACTCGCCGCAGGAGCCACCGGTGCCGCTCTCGCAGATGTCCGGCGCGTTGTGCGGCGGCCATTGGGAGTAGAAGTCAGTGTACTCGGAGCCGCAGGAGCTGAGCGTCTTTTTCGAGAAGTAGCCTGTTGATCACTTACAACGGAGGAGGGAAGTGTCCCGGGGTGATTGGCCAAAAGGGCCACTTTAGAGCCATCAAGACTCTCCTGGTAGAAGACCCCCTCCTCAAAAACGATCGATGTTTCGGGATCGTCGTGAAACCCGGGGTCATCGTCACGAGAATGACTCTCCGGTTGAGGAGCAGGGCAACTCACTGTCTCGATCCAGCGCCTCCATGTAACACCCCTGAGTAATGAGCCACAATGATCTTCAAATTAGTGCTAAGCTAATTTGTTTTGCAAAGAATGATCACAGTGAAATCATATCTCATTTCAAATTCCACCACTGAATTCAAATTCAATTTGGAAGTGAAATTTGAAGTTGCACAAAAGTTGCTGAAAAATAGTTCATCTTTTAGCAAAAATTCCCTAACAAATGATTGTTAAGCAAAACAACATCATCTTAATGCTAAGATGGACTATAGCAATTAATTTAGTGCTATTTCAGCATATTATAATGCTATTTTATTTGTGAAAAATCTAATTGGATTCATCTTGCCTCCAAACTTTTTGTGGCAGAGCCTAAAAATGCAAAGGATTTAATAGGCCAAGTCCCACATTTTTCCTAAGCCTTTTGGTAACCCTAAAAATTCCCTAACTGCCTCTGTTTATTAAATAAATGAAAAACAGAAAAGCAGAAAAAAGGGAGAAGCCTTACCTGGCTTACCTGGCGTTGGCCCGAGCCAGCCCGGCCCGCTAAACCCCTCTCCTACCTGCTCCCACCTCGGTGTCGCCCGCGCCATGGCCAGAGCACGGTGGCTCCGGCCGCTGCTCGCCACTTGCCGGCTACAGGCGACGGGAGGCGATAAGGCCGACCTCCTCCCACCCCTTGGACGTCGCAGCCACTCTCCCCCTCTCCTCCCTCGCTCGCCCACTCCCTCCTTTCCTCTCCAGTATGCCGCCGTCGCCACGCCATTGCTCCACCGTGGCCGCCGTACCCTCCTGGACGCCTCGACGTGTCTGGGAGACGCGCCCGCCTCGACTACTTCCTCTACGGGTCCTCATTCGAGCCGGGCAACGCTGCAGCGCGCGGATCGAGCCGGTCCCCTCTTCTGCATCACCGGCGATCACCGTCGACTCCGGCCACCCCTGCGCTCCTAAACCTCTCGACGGGCCTCCTTGCGCCTACACGATGAGCACCGCACGTCCTCCCTCCGTTTCCTCCTCGTTTCGCTGCCTCTAGCCGTCGTTCTCGACGTGGCCGAGCTCGTCGCCGCCAAGCTCGTCGCCGGCAACGTTCCGGTGCCCTAACGCCCGTGTGTCGTTGTCCTCTGAGCTCGCACGCGCGTGTAGACCTTCCTCGGCCCTTTGTTTTGCTCGGAACCACACCGCGTCGCCGTTTGCGTCGTAGGCCGTAGCAGCGCCGCCGCTGGCCTCATCGCCGGTGTCGTTTCCGGGAGCCCCAGCTCCGGCCAGTGCCTCCGTTCGACGCGGCGTCGTTCCCCCACAGCGAGATTCCGGCGCAAACCGAGCCGCTCCACCGTGTCCACGGCTCGCCGGAGCTTTTTCTGGTGTCGGCCGCCAGCGTGGCGTGGCCTAGGGCCCACCTGGGTCACTTCCAGTGGCCCCCTGACCCCAGTTGACCGCGTTGATCGTGGTCAACTCGCTGACTGTGCGCCGCTGACCCTGTCAGGTGGGTCCCGCGTGTCAGTTAGTTTAATTAGTGCTAATCTACTGTTAGTTACACTGACAGTGTGGCCCCACCGTTAGTTAATTAGTTTAACTAGTTTAGTTAGTCTCTGAGTCACTGACAACATGGCCCCACCTGCCAGTTTTGACCAGTCAATAGTCAACTCAGTTGACTGCTGACTGAGCTGTTGACTAAGTCAACTGGGCCCCTGGCCCCACCTGTCATACACTGTGGCTAGTTGCTGCTATGTATAAAAGGGTTTTGGCACTGTTCTGGATAATTTGATTTAAAATAATCTGTTAATTCTAGAAATTGCCTAAAACTTTGGAAAATCGTAGAAATTAATCCGTAGCTCGGATGAAAAAGTTTTCCACATGAAAGTTGATCAGAAAAATCCACGAATCCGAATATGCCCTCCATGTAGCTGTCACATGCTCACAACACTGCAAACATGGAACCTTCCCCTCCGGTTCATCAGTCAGACAGATGCCCAAAGTCGGGAAAATATTCCCAGATATTTTCCCGCTCCGTCTGTAACGTGTAGCACTGCGCTAGATCACCTCGGCATAGCTTATAGTCATGTCATGATTTGTGATTGCTTTTGTTGCCGTGTATTTATCTGTTTCTTCCCCGTCTTCTTCTCCGGTAGATCCCGACACGGACGTGGCCCCTGAGGACTACTTCATCACCGACAACTCTTCTTTTCCGGCAAAGCTTCCAGGCAAGCAAAACCGCCTTGATCATGTCTATATCGCCTATTCTTTCTCTCTCATGCTTGCATTAGAATTGCTACAGTTGTTGCTCCGATAGTACCTATTCTGATGCATCGCCTGTTTTTGTAACTGCTGTTGATACTTTACCTGTTGTCCAAAATGCATAGTATAGATTGTTTGGTGATCCATTTGCGGCCCCGCACCCTTGTCCTTGTTGCCATGCTTTACTACCGGTGACCCGATCAGTGTGATCGATGTACAGAGACCGAGCACATCACCGCACACCGCTTTAGTTGTATGACTCTACAGAGATACTACAGAGTGCCGAGGGTGATACCTCTTACCGCACTTCTGATGATAACTCTGTAGTGTAGCTGATCGGTTGTGGACCTCGAGGGTGATTCCTCTTCCACCACCTCCGATGATGCCTCTGTCGTGCAACCCCTCAAGTGTGAACCCATCGAGGGTGATTCCTCAAAGTTCACCTTGACGGATACATCGAGTGGGAATCCATCGAGGGTGATTCCTCGAATTTCCCCCTCGATGTTACAGACACACTGTTACTTCTACCTGTTGCCCCTTTTACTATTGCTGTTACTGCGGGACTGAAGGGACAGGCGGTACCACCCCGGTAGAGGTGGACCTGAGTTCCCAACAGTCTCTTGGAAAGTCGGGTTGACCTGGAGGGGACCCGCAAGATAATTACGTGGCACGGCCGGGCATTCCGGGCCCTTGCCATAAGTCCACGAGATGGGGCGACGGGACCACAGATCGTGGATCGCTGATTGTCACCGTGAGCTCCCAACACACTAATGGGTTAGGATATGTGATCTGAGTAGGCCTCTGGCCTTTTCGTACTAACCACCACGCGGGAATAGTATGGGTACTCGGCGTCGTATGTATCAGCCGAAGTTCTCTAGATGTCAGCAGTTGAGCGGCGCGCGCCGGGTTGGACTGGGAAAGCCTGCGCTTGTATTAAGGGGGCTAGGTCTGCTCACCGGCCGCATACACAACGCGTAGGAGTGCAAAGGGCGATGAGCCCAAGACCCCTGAGCGCTTAGGATGTAGACCGGCGTGCTGACCTCTCTGTTGAGCCTAGGTAGGGCTATGACATGTCGATCAGCCGAGGCTGGGCAAGGACCGAGTAAGTGTGTCCGGCCAGAGTTAATCGAGCGTGTTGGGTAAGTTGGTGCACCCCTGCAGGGAAGTATATCTATTCGAATAGCCGTGTCCACGGTAACAGGACGCTCGGAAAATATCCCGATCTTCTACAACTAGAACTGGAACTTGTGATGTTTAAATATGTTAGCTCCGGGATCGCTTTCTCGCAGGGAGCCGAGGAAGGATGTCTGGGTGTTGTTACTACTTGTTGCTACTACTATATTTACGTACCAATCTACACTCTTCTAATGCTGCAAGACGCTGAAGATGCTAGTCTTCGATAGGCTAGGCCTTCCCTCTATTCTGGCATTTCTGTAGTCTAGTCCACTAATACACCCCTTTCACTTGATATCGATGCATAAATAGAATAGTTCTGATGTAAGTCTTGCGAGTACTTTGGATGAGTACTCACGGTTGCTTTGCTTCCCCTTTTTCCCATCCCCGATTGCTGCGACCAGATGGCAGAGCCCCAGAGCCAGCTGCCCCAGTCGACGACTACTACTACCCCTCCGGTGGCGTCCACTACTACGTGGAGATCGACGACCAGGAGTAGATAGGAGGCTCCCAGGCAGGAGGCTTGTGCCTTTTCGATCAGATGTCGTTGTTTTGCTCAACCTTCTTAAGGTAGACTTGTTTAACTTTGTGTCTGTACACAGATGCTAATGCTTCCGTTGATGCTTGTATGACTCGAGCTTATGTATTCGAGCCCTCGAGGCCCCTGGCTTGTAATATAAAGCTTGTATTATTTTATTTTGTGTCTAGAGTTGTGTTGTGATATCTTTGTAGGAGATATGCCCTAGAGGCAATAATAAATGTTATTATTTATCCCCATGTTTGTAATTAAGTTTGTATTCCGTGCTATAACTGCTATGGTTCTCGAGTCTGCAATAACACGAGGCTCGGAGGAAGACTCATATGCACGTGTGGAATAATAAACGGTAAAATGTATTCCTAGCCTGGCCTCTAAGACTAGCTCAAGTGTTGCATGATGGTTCTGTTTTCCTAATCATGGGCATGACTATGCCGGCAACTTTGGGGACACGATGTTAGTAGAACACTTGTGGTTGAATCAACCCGATTGATATTATGCTATAAGATACATTCATCACAAGTTAATGGTTAATAACACAGAGAAAGTTTACGTTTGCATAATTCCTTAGACCATGAGAGTATAAAGTTTCTTCATGCTTGATTCATGAACTTTGGGGTTTGTTAAACGTCATCCGTAACTGGGTGGCTATTACGGCGGCTTACGGGTTCATGGGAAAGTATGTCAAGTAACTTGATAGCTCAAGATTGGGATTTGCTCCTCCGACGATGGAGAGATATCTCTGGGACCTCTCAGTGTTACGGTATCCACCATCGTCTGGCCAGACACAATGTGATTTGATCACAAGGATGCCGGAACACGGGAACGAGTAAAGAGAACAAAACAAGTAACGAGGTAACTGGCATAGTGGACAAGTTGATGGTCCACGGGGATGCCAATAAATCTCACCCCGGGTATTTGTAACATATCGAGAAGCGACTGGAATAGCACACGGCAACTGGAGGTTCACTCGAATATTTATTCGTGTGGGTATAGGGGTCGATATGGGTGTCCACGGCTCCGATGTTGATCATTGATCGGAAAGAGTTCCGTTTCATGTCTATACTTCACCGAACCTATAGGGTCACATGCTTAAGGGTCATCTATCTGCTGAGTACTAGACAGGGAGTCTGAGAGAAAGTCACCGGAAAAGTTTCGGAGACAACGGAAGAGTTCCGGAGAGAGAACACCGGAATAGTTTTGGTAAAACCGAAAAGTTGTTTCGGAGTATACCATTAAGTCAAAATGGTTTCGGCACATGCCTGGAAATTCTTGGAGGGTGCCCGAATTGTTCTGGGAACTTCTGGGATTTTGCCGGAGAAAAAAACCGAAAATGTTCCGGAGCTGCCGGAACCGCTTTGGTAGCTTTTCGCTGATGAAAATCATTGATCCGATATTGTTTCGGAATGCGTCCAGAATTTTTTTAGTTGGTACTGGAAATGTTCTGGACCTACAGAAATATTTTCGGATTTAACGGACGTGAAAAATTGTCTTCATGAATAGTGAAAAGCACTTTTTGGGCTGGTTTTGGTGGGGTTTCCTTCTAGAAGGTATTCCCTATTTTTGGAGAGAAGATAAGGTGGATGGAAAGGTGGTGGGGCCCCCCAAGGGGGCAGCCAATTTCGTCCATGGCATGGGGGGGGCCCCATGGGGCTTCCTTCCACCATTGGGTGGATAAGATCAACCCATCGTTATGTGGCATGTTGAAATATCCAAGCCCCTTTTGGTCTTTTTCACCCATGGCCTCTACCCCTTGCTCCTCCTATAAATAGGGGTGGAGAGAGCTCTCCAAAATCAGAAATCTCTCTCACATACAAATGCCATGCATGATCTGGCATTCTCTCTCCCTCCCAGCGAAATAGTTTCGTAGAGCCGAAAAGCTGTCTGGGTTCCGGTGGGAACTAGTTTTGGACGGAGAAGCCCTGCCGGATAGATGACACCGTATGTGTGCAACTCCGTAGAGAGATCGTAGTTTCGGTCTTAGTTCGAGAGTGCCTCCTGAAGGGCTGTCCGAGTGACCGTCCGAGTTTCGAGGGTCCTCTCGAAGGGCTGTCCGAGTGACCGTCCGAGTTTCGAAGGTCCTCCCAGAGGGCTGTCTGTGACACCGTCCGAGGGACTGTCCGACCGCCTCCCGGAGGGTTGTCCGAGGGGCAGTCGAGGGAGTACATCCTCGCGGTTGGGAGGTTGTAAAATCCTAGCTGCGGGGATCTGCACCGCCGATCGTCATCGACTCTTCTTCCGCTGCGCTACGAGTCGGTAACGAAAAGATCAAAAACATTGTATGCAGTCTTCATAGTGGTCCTGCGGTGGTGCGCAGGTCGGAAATTTTTTGTTTTCTGCTGCGTTCCCCTACAATCTTCCCATGAGTCCCTGGGCTTGATCGTGCGCATTTGCGTGTATGATTAGTGCACGATTGAGTCAGGGGCGTCACACTCCAGCTCTGTTCGGATAAATTAAATATCCAATTAAGGAACATTGGTGTACCATTCGAACAATAAAGTGTAGCTGGACTCACCGTTTCGATGGGTTTATAGCTCGAGAAGCCATCCTTGGGCTTTAGTCGAGCAAACTCTTGCCCTTCCCCCTTGAAGAGATCGGCCAGTACGGCTGCCATTGCTGCCTGGTCGGCAGGTCCCTTCTGTGTGTATCGGGTCGAGTCGTTCGCCCCGTTGTAACGCCACAGGGGATGCACCCTTTGTTGAAGAGGTTGAACGCACCAAGCAATGGCTGCGGCCATCATGTCAATGATGGTCAAACCGTTATGGCCTAGCCACCTCACTTGAGCGGCTAGGCGTGCTACTTCGGCACTCTCCTCTTGGGAAGAGCCCTTCGGTCGCCAGTTGAACCGCTTCTTCGAAGAAGCAAGTGAGAACTCGGGCAGCCCCCTCCGAGCTGGATCGAATAGGGGGACGTCTTCAATATAGAACCACTCCGATGTCCACTGGGAGGGATCGAATAGGGGGACGCCTTCTTGGGAGTCCCTATCGGATATCCCGTTCCGGTGATGCGCACACCTCGGCTCCACCGACCTCGTAAATTGTCCCTCCTCGGGTGCAAGGGACAAGGCATAAGTATTTCCTCCATAACTCGAAATGAGCCTCACAGCCCAGAAACATCTCACAAAGAGCAACATAGCCCGAGATGTGCAGAATTGATCCTGGGGTGAGATGGTGGAGCGGGATCACGTAAAATTCTAGTAAACCCCTCAGGAAGGGATGAATGGGGAAGGCTAAACCTCATAAGAGGAAGGGCACGAAGCATACCCTTTCCTCCCCGTGAGGGGCGGGGAAGTTCTCCGCAAATGCCTCTCCGCTTACAGAAGTCAATCCGGGGCGGGTGGACGTGAGATCTGATATGGGCAGATACCCTTGTGTCTGGAGGCTGCCCAATCGGATGCGGGAAACTGAGCAGCTCGCCCAGTCACCTTGATGGGGTCGTGAGGACGCGAGGAGGAGCCTGGAGCGCTCGCCATGGCTCAAGGTTTGCTGGTTCTGGCCTCTCGGTGATTTGGGGATGGGGTGCGTTAGCCTTCACGCCCCTAGCCGGTTTAATAGGCATCTTCCCCTAGCCTAAAAGGGGCATTTCTGTAAAAAAAAACTATCGGACCATTTGCCTCCCTCTGATGCACGGAAATCGAGGGGCGTCATTAACTTTGAATGAAGAAAACGATACGACGGGCCCCACAATACCTCGCCGATCGAAGGATCGTGGGTGGCCGAACTATTACCAGCCGGACATAGGTGATGGAAGGAACTTGCCCCTCAAGCCGAAGACTTTGGAAGCATGGAGCTGACGAAGATTATCGACCTCGGCATTGGAGGCTAGTTCGGGGGCTACTGAGGGTGTCCCGGACTAAGGGGTCCTCAGGCCACCGGCCTGTCTCTCGTGGGCCGTGCTCAAGGGCCGCTCCTAACTCATCGAAGGAAGGCCGGACTACAGGCGACCCTGGGCTTCAGAAGGAAACCTCTGAAGACTTGGCGTCTCCTCCAAGAAAAGTTTAGCGTAGCCGGCATGTTTACCCCCTGGTGGCAACCGACCATATGTAACCCTATGTACCCCTGGTGTCTATATAAACAGGAGGGTTAGGTCCGTAGAGGGGAGAACCATTATCGAGATACCCACCTAGGGTTTAGTTCATCCGATCTCGAGGTAGATCAAATTTGTAATTGTCATACAAACACATCAATACGACCAAGCAGGACGTAGGGTTTTACCTCTTCGAGAGGGCCCGAACCTGGGTAAACGTTGTCTCTATGTTCCCTGTTACCCATTGACTCCAAGATCCACAGTTCGGGACCCCCTACCCAAGATCCGCCGATTTTAGTACCGACAGGGGGCATTCGGGTCCGAGTGACTTTGGACGTGCGTAATCCTTTGGGAAGTGTGCAAGTCTTACACCTAGACAGAAGACAGTTTTCTTTGATTTTGAATATGAAAAGATGCCCTGTTCTTGTTGTGTTTGTGGTTTGGTTGGTCATGTGGCTAAAGAACATGGGAATGGAGTGCATGCGGTGAGTGATATTATTCACCTTCCATCGTTGATCGCACCGGAGTTCAGAATGGAGGATCAATGGCAGAATTATGGAGGAGAAGGAAATACAGGAGGCTGAGGTGGACGGGGTCGTGGTATGGGGGCTGGAGGCCGATGAGGAGCATCTGTTTCGAGGGGAAGCTACAAGCTTGAGGTTGATCTGAACATCTGTGACACCCTGGTTTTTGGCAACTTTTTCTTTTCAAAATCTTTCTGGTTTTATTTGCAATTTTGATGGTTTTTGAATCTTTTCAGTTGACTTTGGACTTGGGAAACTTTTGAATCTCTCTCTAAGTGATCCAAAGCCCTCAATATCTTGCCAAAATCTTGTCACACACCTTCTGGATCAAATTCCAATTTCCAATTCGTTCAAATAATTCATTTTCTTCCATGGGAAAAATCTGTCTTCACTATGGGTTGTGAAGCAACCTATAGTTCTGATGCTCAGAAAAATCCCAAATTAATACCACACCTTCTTGTCATCATATACTCCCACAATCTTCAAAAACATTTCATGGTCCAGTATAAAAATTTGTCCAGAAAATTCCATTTATCTTCTGGACAGCACTGGCCCATTGTGTAGCAACCCATATTTCCTTAACTCAGAAAACTCTCAAATAATTCCCTGAGATACTAGGGGACCTATCTTGCCACAATATCCAAAAATATCATCTTGTCCAGTATAAATTTTCAGCAGAAATATTTTGCCAAGTTTCTGCTCAGTTCAAACCTCTATGAAGGAAGTACCAGCTAGAGGTATCCAATTGAGCTGAAATTTTTATGACATCTTCTATCCATCCAATAAATCTCACACAGAAAATTCCAGCTCCAGAAAGTCAACCATGTGAGTGCAACAACCTCATTTAGGTTTCTGGTCCAGAACAACAGTTGTACATGAACTAAATTCAAACTTTGATGAAAGTCTCTCAAATTTGGCCAGTTTGTAGTCCTTCCAAAGTGGATCACTCTAGACATCTCTACTGGCTTCATCTCCAGCTCATCTCTCCTCCAGATCTCTCCCAAAGTTACTGTCAGAAACTGTTCTTGAAGCTACACTCCATCTCACCATGTATCTAGCCAAACCAGGGGCACAGGGGGACTAAGTGGTCGAGGGTCGATGTGCTGGACAAGGTGCGCCAGACGTACGTGGCCTCCAGGTGCCAGCCACCGTGGTGAGCACGGCACTGGCATGCCAGTGCACACGCTTTGCGCACCGCCCACGTCTGATGTGATCAATCCGGCTGCCCCGCGTAGCTATGCCTTGTCCTAGCTCGCCGACAACCTCTCCGCCAACCACCTAGCCACTCTAGAATCTTCCCCTTGCCGGAATCGCTCCCGGCGGCCGCCACCGCACGCGGCCACTATGGCGCCCGTGCTGGCACTGTGGCTCTGCTGGCCGTCGTCTTCCCCGCAAGCCGCCACCAAGCGCAATAACTCCTCCTGCCCTCTTCCATCCCGTCGCCCGCGCCAAGCCAGCCAGCGCGGCGTCCTTGCTCCAGCAATGTGGCCGTGGCTCCGCCCGCTCCAGAAACCTCGCCTCCGCCTATAAAACGCCGCGCCCAGCCTTCCTAGCTCCTCATTGCCCTCCACCCGCTCCCAATTGAGCTCCCGAGCATCGAGCCAAGGCCGAGAGGCCCTCTGGCCTCGCATCTCGCCGGCGTTCTGCCGCGACCCGAGCTCCGCCACCCAGCGGTTTCACTCCACCCCAGCCACAACCGACTTCACCCGCGAGATCCACACACACTCCTGACCTCACCCGACCTCTTCCCTGGTCGAAACCCTACCGGAGTTGCCGTACCCGCCGATCACCGAAAACCGCTGCCGTCGGAGAGGAAGGGAACGGCGTCGTCCGACCATCTCTCGCCAATCTACGGGTACGTACAGCTTCGTCTCCGAGTGCCCGTTCCATCCCCGTAGTCGCCCGACCTCGCCGTCGTCTGCATCGCCGGTGACCATCGCCGGAGCTCCGCGGTGCTCTGTTTCTCCCTCTCCCCTTTTAAATCTGACAGCGGGGCCCGCACGTCAGTGGCTCGCCTCGCGCGCCGAAGCGGTAAGTGGAGGCGCCCCTCCACTTTACGCCATCGACGTGGCCCTCTGTGGGTTTTTCTATTTTCTGTTTTAAATTAGATTTGACCAGAAACTTTGACCACTCCTAACTTTTTATCCATAAGTCCAAATCAATTGATTCTTTTTTGCATTGTCTTTGTCTTGAGCCCCTCTATTTTCTGGTAAATTTTGGTATTTTTCTCACATGTGCAGAATTTCTGGTGAACAGAAATGTGTTATGTGACATTTTCTTTTGCTATTTTAAAATAATTTTCAGAAGGAAATCGGGTTGGTTTTGAAGACCAGGAGTTTCTGGACAACCCAACAGAGCAAGGCAAGCCACATCATCCATTACATGAAGCATTGCAATAGTATTGGTTATTTAATTGAATTATTTGCATTATTTAAATATGTGGTAATTCATAGTAAATTATATTGTTGCAAAACTTCTGTCATAGTAATTTTATTCATGTTGAACAACCTTGCTAGTTATGTAATTACTAAAACTAAGCCTAATGGTTGATCAAGTGCCACCGAGCAGGACTTATCCGTGCAGCCACATTTGCTGGAATGGGACGGCCTTGACTTGGTCTGACCACGTGCTCTTTTATCGGTACCACCAAAGAGGGAGGGTTATGCGTGCGTGCTACCCTGATCAGGTAGGCGACGATAATCCTGTGAGCCAGTTGAGTTATTTGCCGACGTCCCCGTTTGGGATAGTTTAGTTGGCCATGACGGTGGCAGGTGTCACAGGGTGACACAGGGGCCACCCAGGGCATGACTCCGGGGGAGGATGATTGTCGGTGGTACGGTGGAGAAGTCACGGGTTAGGCAAGTTTCGTTGGAGCAGCACCGGTCCACCCGAGAGGGAAGTGTACCGAGGTACGGGACAAGGAGCTCCATAGTGTGGGTAAAGTGCGCAACCTCTACAGAGTATAAGAATCTATTCGAATAGCCGCGTCCACGGTATTGGACACAGTCCGCACTAGGTCACACTGAGTGGTCAACCGTAATGATGATAATAATGATGGAAGAACTTGTCTATTGCTCGGAAGTGCTCAGTGGATTGTGAGTATTCTGAGGGTTGTCGGACAACCCAGAAGAGAGTAAGTTGATGTTCAGTAATATAAGTAGCAACTTATGCACTTATTATGATCGTTGCCATGCTGTTGTTTGCTGCATTGTTGTGGTTGATGTGAGCTTGCGAGTACATTCCAAGTACTCACCTGGCGTATCATGCCAGATGCAGAAGAAGCCGAGGACGGAGGTCCCGATGGTTCACGGTATGCTAACTAGGCCATATCCCAGCAGTGTCCCTGTGGAATGGAGTTTTCCGCGCTATGTTCCGCTACGCCATAGAATCACCCAGTAGTACCGAGGCCTTGCTACGTTCCATAAATAATGTAGATATTGTCATAGCACATGTTGTGCCTCTGGCCTCGCTATCGATGTAAGTTATGAGCATGTACTCGAAGAATATCAATAAAGATCAGTTCTGTTATGTTCCAAGTTGTTGCGTGTTTCCAGAAGACATGATCTCTGGGTTGGAAACACTGGGTAAACCGGTCCTCTGAGCCGGGGTGCCACAACATCATGACATCTATTCATGCAAATCCAATGGAGAACATGGCAAACCTCTCTGGAACTAGTAAAAGACAGCTAGAACTTAATGTAAAGAATTCAGTGTCGGGCAATCAACTCCACATTACAGGGGGTGCAGGAGAGGATTTGGTGGATCCGGTGGTTTTGAAGGATAAGGATGGGGAGGATGATGATGACATTTTGTCGTCCGATAGCAAGAGACATAAGGTGGTTGATAAACAAACTATGGACTTCGCAACATTGACGGCCTCCGGCATGGAGGACCACCAGGCCTAATGTGTTCCTTAGCATGGAACTTCCTGGGTGGGGGGAACCGCTGGACAGTTCATGAATTACTGGCTTTATGCCAGACACATAACCCGAGCGTTGTTTTTCTTTGTGAAACAAGGCAAACGGAAGAAACGATGGAGAAGCTCCGATGGAGATTGGGCCTGCGGGGATTTGAAGGTGTGGGAAGTGATGGCCGTAGTGGTGGCTTGGCTTTATTTTGGCATGAATCATTACATGTTGGGGTTTTAGGGAAGAGTAACAGATATATTGATGTTTGTATACAAGTGCAGCAAGAGATTCTCCATGGCGTGCTACTTTTGTTTATGGGGAACCACATGTTAAAAATCGTCACTTGATGTGGAGCTTGATGGCTGACCTCACGGCGATCTCACCTTTACCTAGGGGAGTAATTGGAGACTATAATGTGGCTTTGTGGCAGTATGACACTACTAGGGAAAAGGCTAGCAGTAGCGCGGGGTTTTACCTTATCAGTAGCGTGGGCACCGGCGCTACTGCTAAGGCGCTACAGCTAAACTTTAGCAGTAGCGTGGGTTTACCCGCGCTACTAATAACTATACATAGCAGTAGCGCGCTCTTTAAACCGCGCTGCTGCTAATAGCAGCAGCGCCTCTTTCCAGAGCGCGCTGCTGATAATAGCACGCTGCTGCTACATGCATGCCCGCGCTACTGCTAATTTTTCCTGTATTTTTTTCTGTAGCATATTGGCCCTGTATTTGTACAGGTTTTATACAGTAATCTCATCATATGATTTCATGATCATGATGAATTATTATACGGTGGGTGAAAGAAACGCGGATTAGATTCAAGTGGATGGATCCAAAGTGACCATGTTGGATTAGTAGGACGTGAATCTAATCCGTGTTTCTTTCACCCAATGATATAATAAGTCATCATGATCATAATAACAATTCATCAACATCGTAATATATAACTCATCATCATCATAGTCATAACAACTCATCATCAAAACAACCACTCATGATCATCATCTATGAGTCATATAACAACTCATCATTCTAGCTAACACATTGTAGCACATATAACTCATCATCATCATAATAACTAATCATCATCATCATAGTCATATCAACACTAGCTAATTGTTCTTACTAACTAGGACCTAGTCCTCTCTCCTAGGTAAAATACCATAAAACAGGTAAACCGGTCCATCTCCAAAATGGAGAATGGAGATCCACCTGTCGCCAACTTCTGGCTTGCGCACACGCATGTTGTTTCTAATCGGTTGCGTGCGCGCCTTCATTACTTTGCTCCAATCTTTGATATTGAGCCTTCCATCTTTCAAAGAAATAGAGTATGCACTTTGGTAAGCCGTCGATGGAAACGGTCGTAAGCTAACCATGTACATACTCCCTTCGGTAAGCATCATGTGAGGCACAACCTCGCTAGGGAGCTTCTGTTGAACAATATAGTAACATATATAGTTAGCAATGTAGTTTACTTAAGAAGAATGTATGCAACGAAGTTACCATCATTAACAAAATCATACCAAGTTTTTCGCAATGAGATTACCATCAAGCAACTGATGGACTAGTCGCACGTATCCAGTATAATTTGGGCTGATAAACGGATTGGTCTTAAAATTCTCAACATCATCTATAAATGAGACAAGATATCCTTTCTCCTCACAATTAAGCTCGGAGCCATAACTGTAGTACGTCATGTCCACAGCTTTCCGAGTATTTTTTGAAGATAAGAAATAAGCTGATAATTATAAATAAACAAGTTTAGTAGCGATGAACACCAAATATTTTTAAATAAAAAATATAAATTACTTAACAAATTAGTTTGACAAACTCACATTTAGGCAAAACAGGAGGCATATCCACATCGACCCAAATGTCAATATTATCTTCAATATCTTCATCTTCGGGACGAATATCAAAAGTTATTGGCATATTCTCCTCAAATCCATAGGCCTTGCAGAAAGCTTCCCAATTAGAGCAGCCGAAATGTGAGTGATTAAGCGCATTGTAGAGCTTAACCCGAAAAGCATAACCGTGTTTAGTCCTGAGGTGAGCCCTCCTCGTCTCCATATTCTCAAGGTCTTGGAAACCGAGCTTCTGCAAGACAAACGGTCTTGCATGGCACGGGATGTACTAGTCGAATTGAAAAAAAAACGAAAATTACACGTTGAAGCAAAGAATCACAAGTCATGATTAATTACGATGAAATACTTGTCGTTGCGTACCGTACAAACATCGAAGGTCTCTTTCAACTTCACGGTGAAGAACCTATCATTTTGCAGGTGAGGCTCCCTGTCGCACAAACCCCGGTCATCGCAGCAGTAGTCGCACTCCGGGATCTTATCATCGTCGGACATTTCATGTGTTCAAAATTCAAAGATTATAAATCGACGGCAACTAACAGGAACTCAACACACAGATCATTATTATTCATCACGGGTTGACTGTCGGTCTGTCGAGTCTTTCCTTGAAAACTCTCATCTCACGTGGTGTTAAAATTCTAGCACAAGTCATGCTAAAATTTAATTCTCTTTCTGGCAAATCCAGGGAATTCGATATTTCCTATATATTCTAGCACAAGTCATGCTAAAATTCATGGAAAAATCCGGCATGACCTTTGCTAAAATAGGACATATCGAGCGCCTGAAATTTGCCGGAACGGAAATGAATCAAAACTCCGGCAAAACATAGGCCACTCGGATTTTCCCTGCGATACAAAGAGTCAAATGTGACCATCTTTGGCACCATATACACAGCAGCTCAAGATCGACATGTCCATACACATCTAGCTTCGCATTGTCACAGCTACTCATCTACTACTACTACATCTATAAAAACATCTATGAAAACTAGCATATAACAGGACCTCTATGCATGTTCATCATTGACATTCACAACACATCATCATCGACATCAACGACATGGGGATTTGGTTGGTCTCACCTCGAGGTCGGAGGGGGTCGATGACGGGGACGACGGCGGGGAAAATGCAGGGGCAAATACTTGATTTCTGTGAAAACAAAATATAAAAAAAAGATTATTATGCTGATTTTAGGACTTAGTGAAACCCTATAAGCTATCAACTAAACCCTAGAAGCATACTAAATCAAAGTGTTACATATCAACTAAATATATTAATTATGTCTAAATTTTTACTAATTCACTCTAAACCCTAAAAAATATTAACTATATCAAAGTGTTACATATCAACTAATCAAAATGACTAAATCTATCAACTATGTCTAAATTTTTACTAATTCACTCTAAACCCTAAAAACTATTAACTAAATCAAAGTGTTACATATCAACTAATCAAAATGTAGGAGGGGCTGTGCATGGAGGAGGGGGGGGGAGGAGGGGCTGTGTGGATGGAGGAGGGGGAGGGAGGAGGGGCGGCTAGAGGAGGGAGGAGGGGCGGCAGATGGAGGGGGAGGAAGGAGGGAGGAGGAGGATGGGGGAGGGGCGGCGGATGGAGGTGGGGCGGTGGCTGGAGCAGGAGGAGGGAGGAGTGAAGGAAGGAGGGAAGGAGGTGGAGGGAGGAGGGAGGAGCTACCTCGGTGGAGGAGGAGCGGGAGCGTCGGCGGCGGCGAGGAGAGGAGAGCGCGAGAGAGTGAGGAGTGAGAGTGATGAGACAGATTAGTAGTAGCGCGGGGTAGATAAGATAAGATTAGTAGTAGCGCGGGGTAGAGGGCCAGCGCTACTGCTAAGCCCAATACCTGTAGCGTGGGTCGTGGGTCACGCGCTGCTGCTAAATGGGGTGGTAGCCCAATTTTGTTTTCTTTTTCTGTTTCATTTTCATTTTCTTTTTAACAATGTAATTTTCTTTTTAACATAGCCCAATTTTCTTTTCTTTTTCTGTTTCATTTTCATTTTCTTTTTAACAATGTAATTTTCTTATTAACACAACCCAATTTGAAGCATGTCAAAAAAAAAACATCATAAAATACATCGGTCATCAATGATCTTTTTGTGTAGAATCTAAATTGTCAGTATGAATCTTCACCTGTAGGAACAGGTGAAGATTCATATTGCCACACATCCTACACATAGAGTACAATGAAGACCAAGTGCTTGTGATAGTTGGAGGATTAACATATTTAAGGTGGTAAACACCCTGTTCGCGGAGCGAGGTGGGACTAAACTTATCAGTAGGGCGGCCTCTGTAAAACGCGCTACAACTATATAGTTAGTTGTAGCGCGGGTTGTATCCCCACGCTGCTACAAAGGCTCCACCCGGGGGACACCATGGGCCCGGTTAGCAGTAGCGCCTGTTTGGACCACGGCGCTACTGCTAACGTTATAGTAGCAGCGCGTTGCTGGGGCACGCGCTACTGTTAAATAGTAGTAGCGCTCTCTCGTGCCCCGCGCTACTATTAAGCCTCCACCTATAAGCTTTTCCCTAGTAGTGTGAGCATCGTTCGGCAAGAGAGAGATCAGAGGCACAAATGAGGGCCTTTAGAGATGCTTTGGCACTGTGTGAGCTGAAGGATATCGGCTTCACGGGATTTCCCTACACATACGATAGTCACCAGCAGGGGATCCGCAATGTACGAGTGAGACTTGATCGAGCATGTGCTGATGATGATTGGATGGATCGGCTTCCGAACGTGGAGCTACATCATTTAACTTTCTCTATGTCAGACAATTACCCGCTCCTACTTCAGTTAGATCGGCCAAACCCGAAGCCGAAAAGGAGAGGTCCGCGTTATGAGTTAATGTGGGAAAGAGAGACATCTTTGCCTGAGACAATTAGTAACTCATGGGAGAAGGCAAAGCAGAAAGGTGACTTGGGGTGGTTGCTAGATCCCTAGGTGAAAGGTGGTGGATGTCGCATATATAGAGGGAGGTGAATAGGCGGCTTAAAAACAATTACGATTTAGGCTTCAATAAATGCGAAATAAAACTAGCGTTTAATTAGTCAAGCACAAAACCTAAATATACTAGGCTCAACTATGTGCACCAACAAATTATGCTAAGCAAGATAAACAACTATGTGATAGCAAGATATATAAGATGAAGCACTAAGGCTATCACAAAGTAAGTGCACAAGTAAAGGGCTCGGGTAAGAAATAACCGAGGCACGCGGAGGCACGATGTATCCCAAGTTCACATCCTTGCGGATGCTAATCTCCGTTAAAGTGGTGTGGAGGCACAATGCTCCCCAAAATGCCACTAGGGCCATCGTATTCTCCTCACGCCCTCGCACAATGTAAGGTGTCATGATTCCACTAAGGGAACCTTGAGGGTGGTCACCGAACCCGTACAATTGGCGACCCTTGGGGGCGCTCACCGAACCAGTATGAATTACTCAGGGCAATCTCCACAACTTAATTGGAGATCCTGAAGCTTGCCCAGAGCTTTACACCACAATGATTGAGCTCAGCGACACCACCAACCGTCTAGGGCCCCCAAGCACCTAAGAGGCACAAGCTCTAGGGTGCCCAAACACCCAAGAGTAATAAGCTTTTCAACTTTCACTTCCACGTATCATCATGGGGAACCCAAACTAATGCAACTAATGCAATGGCAAGAACACACGAAGTGCTCAAGTCCCTCACTCTCAAATCCCACCAAAGCAACAAAAGCTATGGAGGAATATGAGAGGAAGAACAAGGAGAACACAAGAGAACTCCAAGATCTAGATCCACAAGGTTCCCCTCACTAAGAGGAGAGATGGATTGGTAGAGAATGTAGATCTAGATCTCCTCTCTCTTTTCCCCCAAAAATATGCAAGAATCATGGGAGGAATAGAGAGGAAGCAAAGCTTTTGGAGGTTAACAATGGAGGAGAAAGCTTGCTCAAGAACCGTTGGGGGCAATGGGGAAGAAGACCCCCTTTTATAGTGTGTGTGTGTGGGGGGGGGGGGGTAAAAATCCAACCGTTATCTTCTGCATGTGCTTAAGTGGTACTACCGCTCAAGGGAGCGGCACTACCGCTAGACACGGGGAAGTAGCCGAGACCCACAGTGGACCAGCACGAAACTGGCGTGGTAGTACTGTCGGAGCAGTACTACCACCTCTAATAAGCGGTACTACCATGAATTAGCCTGTGGGTAACATAAATTTCCACGGTTGTACGCGCGGTACTCCAGCGGAAGTACCGCACAAGCGGTACTACCGCAAATTCTAGATGGGTAATAGAGAAATCCATGATAGTGTGTGTGGTACTCCAGCGGCAGTACCGCACAAGCGGTACTACCGCTAGGAACAAGCGGTAATACCTTGAATTCCTGGAGGGTAACAGAGACCCTGTCGGTAGTAACTGCGGCACACCAGCGGAAGTAATGCACAAGCGGTACTACCGTGGTAGCCAGTGGTACTACCGCCAATTACCATCAGGAATACAAGAACACAACAGTGGAAACAAGTAAGACCAAAACTGTCATATCTACTGCAAACGAACTTCGAAATCAGCAAACTCAAGCTTGCTGGATATATTAAGAACTAGCAATGGAGAGGACATGCCAATACGATAAGGAAGAGAACCTTCCCCAATTATGAATCAGCAAAATCTCCAACACCGAAAACGCAAAGGTGATGCAAACGAACTCCGTTTTCGATAAGCTTGAGTTTGACAAGAAGACGGACACAAACTCTAAAACCTCACATAGAGAAAAAAAATAAGAACGATTAAAGATGATGCCAAGGATGCAATGGTTTGAGCTCTCTACGAACGATACGATCAAGCTACTCACTCGAGAGCCCCCCTTGATAGTACGGCGATCAATCCAATACGGTCTCCCAACTAACACCATGAGACCGGTAAAATATAAAACCTATCAAGGACAAACCTTTGCCTTGCGCATAATCCACTTGATCTAGATGATGACGATCCTGCCCGCCTCAAGTTGGAACACCTTTCTTATTAGCGCACGCTTGGTGAAGACTCGCAATTTGCTCCCCCATACACCACTATGGGAGAGCCACTCTTAGGCACATCTTCACAAGACCATTATTACCAAATGGTCGCCAAGCTTCAAGCATATGATCTCTTCATGATGCTCCTCTTGAATTTGCACAATACAACCTTGATGATGATCACCACTTGATGTCATCTTCCATGGGTTATATGAAATCTTCCTTTTGATGCACGCCCATGAAAACATATCTAACCCCACAAAGAAACACCAAACACATAGATCATGGGTTAGTTCACAAAGCATAATGGACAATTCTTACCATACCATGAGATCACGTGATCCCACTTGGTACATATTCTATTATTTGTGTGTTGATCTACTTGAATTCACTCTTAGCACTTTGTCTTGATCAACCTTGTATCTTCCCTACTTTCTTCATTAAGATGATGTCTTGAAGGTAACACGAATGTTCATACAATATTCTTCTTCAAGACATGCTTGCAATAGGCTCAACTCTTCATGACCAATCTTTGGATAACTCCTTGAATAGCACCTTGGTCAACACATAATCTCCTCTTTATAACCTTGAAACCAACAAATGATCTTCAAGCAAAGCCTATGGACAAACCTTAAAGTATAACTCAAAGCAACCATTAGTCCATAGGGATTGTCATCAATTGGCAAAACCAAACATGTGGGCACCATACTCTTTCACTAGGGCAGGTAATGAAGGACTTGCATGAGTGTAGTAGATGTAAATTCGGCCATGTTAGGCATGAGCTGGAGAAATTAAGGGTTGAGCCTGCAGAGTTAAACCGGTTGGATGCTGATAGGAGTTTGATCAAACAAAAGATGGAGAGAATGGATGAGTTGTTGTATCTTGAAGAAATGATGTGGCTACAAAGATCTGGAATTGACTGGTTGCGAGATGGGGATAGGAACACCCGATATTTCCAAAGAAGAGCAATTTGGCGAGCAAAAAGAAATCTTATTAAGAAGCTAAAAAAGGAGGATGGGGTGTGGTGTACGGTACCTACGGACATGGAACACATGGCCTCATTATACTTTCAGGAGATTTATACAAAGAATCCGACACTTAATTCGAGTCCAATTTTAGATTTGTTGGAGGGGAAGGTTTCGGAGGCGATGAATGAAATGCTAACAAAGGAGTTTACGGCGCAGTAAATTGTAGATGCTTTATTTCAGATTGGGCCATTGAGGGCGACTGGGCCAGATGGCCTGCTGGCAAGATTTTATGAAAGGAATTGGGCCACTGTCAAGGATGAGATAGTGGCAGCGGTGCAAACATTCTTTACAGATGGGGTGATGCCAGAGGGGGTAAATGAGACTAGTATTGTCCTAATTCCAAAAATTGCAGAGCCAGTAAGCTTGAAAGACTTTCGGCCTATTTCTTTATGCAATGTAATTTATAAAATAGTTTTGAAGTGCATGGTGAATAGGCTGAGAATAATTCTTGATGAGATAATATCTGAGAGTCAAAGTGATTTTGTGCCTGGGAGGTTGATTTCGGATAATGCAATTGTGGCCTTTGAAGTAATGCATTTTATACACAGCAAGAGCGTAGGCCGGAGTCAGCTTGTTGTGCCTATAAATTTGACCTGTCGAAGGCCTATGATAGAGTAGATTGGATATTTCTGGAAAATGCTATGGTAAGGATGGGATTCTCTTCAAAATGGATTCAATGGGTCATGAAATGTGTGACGACTGTTCGGTTTTCTGTGAACTTTAATGGGAAATAGTTGGATCAATTTACACCATCCAGAGGACTACGACAAGGTGACCCACTGTCGCCGTTTTTGTTCTTGTTTTTGTTTGTGTCTGATTCTCTGTCAAGTTTGATTCAGGAGGTAGTTAGAAGCCAGGGTCTGAACACGGTGGTGATATGTAGGACGGCGCTTGCTATTTCACATCTTCTATTTGCAGATGATACACTTTTATTCTTCAAGGCGTCAATGGAGCAGGCGGTAGTGGTGAAGGAGATTTTGGACCGGTACACTTTGGCGACAGGACATTTGATTAATGAAGCAAAGTGCAGCATTATATTCGCTGACGTGTGCCCGCAGGGATGTCGGGAGGACATAAAGAATGTTCTAGGTGTGGTGAGTGAACATTTTGAGGACCGGTTCCTAGGTTTTGCCAGTACCGGAAGGTAGGATCAACAAAGGCAAATTTCAACCATTACAAGAGAGTTGAGCAAGCGATTTTTTGATCTAGGGGAGAAGCAAGCTTCAAGTGGTGCGAAAGAAACTTTAATCAAGTCAATTGCGCAGGCCATACCGGATTGCCAGCATCGACTTGTGATGACCTGACCCGTATGATACGGTGCTATTGGTGGGGAGCGGAAAATGGAAAACATAGGACACATTGGAATGCATGGGAAAAATTAATTCGCCCAAAGAATCAAGGCGGCCTTGGATTTCGTCATATGAGGTTGTTTAACCAAGCTCTACTTACACGCATGGAGATTGATTGGTAGACCAAACAGTTTATGTGCGAGATTGCTAAAAGCAAGATATTTCAGAAGTGGTAACTTACTTGACACAGTGTTCACAGGTAATGCGTCTCCTGTATGGAAAGGAATTGAGTATGGGCTTGAACTGCTGAAAAATGGTATGATCTGGAGAATAGGTAATGGTAAAAATGTCAGAGTGTGGAGTTATTCGTGGATCCCGAGAGGGGGTTCCCTTAAGCCACTTGGGGACCGTGGAAATTGTAGGTTCAGCAGAGTGGAACAGTTTCTCCTTCCGGATGGTTCATGGAATGAAGCATGGCTCAATGAGTATATGATCAGGCCGGATGTACAGGATATTTTAAAGATAAAGGTGTCCCGCAGACTAGATGAGGATTTCCTTGCATGGAACGTGGAGAAAGATGGATGATTTATGGTCAGGAGTGCATACCACCAAGCAGTAACAAAATTCCTTCAAAAACAAGGTGGTGAGGCAACAAGTACACGACCTGATGGTGACCGACCGGTGTGGCGCATGTTTTGAAAGATTGATCTATCGCTGAAAATGAAGATATGTGCTTGGAAAATGTTAAATGAGGGTTTAACTACTCGCCAAGTTTTTATCCGCAACTTCATCCAAGTAGGGGGTGCAACTTCATGTTGCTTTTATCTCCTAATAAAATGTACTCCATGAGCTACAAAACCCTTGCAGGGAAAACTTAGTTCATTGGCTCAAGTAGGGAGTATGCAGCCTTATGGCTTACACTTTTGCTGCTTCATCCAAGTAGGGAGTATGATGCAGGAGTACTGTTTTTTATTAAGCAAAACAAAGTATAGCTAGGTGTACAATTCAGAAAAAGGAACAAGATAATTCGAGTATACAGTGTGTGTGTGTGTAGTTTTGACAGCACTATAACATCCTGTCATTTTGACAGTGTGTGTGTGTAGTTTTCAGTTTCAAAATGGGACAGCAGTATAACATCAAAACACTAATTTTGATAATTCCAGCAAATTAACTGAACCTATACAGTAACAATGAGGCTGATCTAGGAAAGGGGGAGGCATTCTCATCTTGTCATCATGAACCTATCTAGTAGCTACAACGAAATGCAGTCAAGATTGAATGTTTTACAATCATAATTTTCTTAATATCATTGCTCTTGATTGAATGTTTTCAAAACAGAATTCAGAGTAGTTCAAACAAGATCCACTCTACTGTCAAAATTCAGTAACTGTTTCAAAATTCAGTAAACTAATTTCAGCTAACAAAATTCAGTAAACTAATTTTAGTTAGTCTATTGTCTACTGTCAAAATTCAGTTAGTTGTGTCGAAATTCAGTTAACTATCATCAGAGTCCAGCAGACACATTCCATCATCTGGACATCAAACCACAAAATACTCCTTCCCCTTTTGGATGATCAGTTCACTGCTAATCGATCAGTTAACCAGGCAAATTCAGTTAACCGGGAATATCCCTTTGGATGATCAGTTCACTGCTAATCGATCGCGAGCAAAGCAGTGAATAATCAATGTGGAGCATAGAGTTGTTTGGCGCAGAGCAGTACAGTTTGTAATCACAAATCTTTATTCCCTCCCTGCATAAAGTTTACAAATCCTAAGCTTGAGCAATCCGCACCTCGCCAAGCCAAGCCAGAGCACTTTGCGCCACCGGCTGGTTGTCTGTGCGTGCGGCCTGGGCCCTGGAAGAGTCGTCGGTGCGTGCGTGCGTCGGGTCCGACGTGCAGGTGCGACGGGACAAGATTCGTGGTCTACGGCGTCCAGACGGCGTGGAAGTGGTCGACGACGGCGTTTAGCCGGCGAGGAAGTGGTCGGAGAGCAGACCCACACAAAAAATCAAAGCTTCGCATCGTTGTCGAGGAAGTGGTGGAGTAACACGGCATGGGGCAGGGCGGTGGCGCGAGGCGCCCATCGTTGCTTCTGGAGAGAGAGACCGAAGAGAGCGAGGAAGAGGCTGGACCGCGGGTGATGTGTAAAGTGGAAATACCTACAGGCTTCCAAAACATAGGAATAGGTTTTTCCTTTGATCTGGATGCTTTTTTTCTTTTCCTGAGGAAAGGGTACCGGTCCTGAACGTATCCAAAAGGATAAAATTGTATAGGAAAGCATACCTGTACAATTAATTCCTGTAGAAATTCCGTGAACCCAACATGGCCTAAATTAAATGGTACTCCCTCCGAAAAATATATAAGAGCGTTTAGATCACTACTTTATAT
Organism: Elymus sibiricus; assembly: GCA_039707655.1. NCBI lineage: Eukaryota > Viridiplantae > Streptophyta > Magnoliopsida > Poales > Poaceae > Elymus > Elymus sibiricus. The sequence goes on from CM077674.1 coordinate 35,594,820, forward strand.
ACTTTATTATTCCTTTCACAAAAAAATTATATACTTTATTATTTACTAATCTCACTTGGAGAAACTCATGTTGCTTTTCTTAACATACTCCTCACATTTAGGCTTACCTTGTAATTACGTCGTGAGTTGAGTAAAGAAACAACCAGGCACGTTACGTGTCTGTGACTACCATTACATCGTGTTTACGCGCAGTTGTAACTTAAGATGGCAATGGAGCCCTGAAACCCGCGTCCCTGCGGGTTTTTACCCTATTAGGGGATGGGGATTGGCGTGTTTCTAAACCCACGGGGCTGCTACTGGATAAATTATAAGGTAAGCCTAAAATAGTTAATTGCAGCTCTTGCTAGCTCTGTGCAGGATTGTAGATTGAATTGACCAGCCGGCGGGAGAAGAATCAATCAGGCCAGCTTTTGCTAGCTCTACGCAGGATTATCCCAGAAGCAAACTGAGCCAGTTCTTGCAGGACGTACTCTGGTCGCAAAGCACTTGGCGGCGTCAGGGTTATGGCTACATCCGGCTCTGTTATTGCACACATTTGGGTGGCTGCTCTTGCCTCCTCTGGCCACAAAGTGCTCAATCTTGCCGTCGCATTCTTGCCTACATCACTACAGGAATTTCACTCTATGCCGAGTGCCAGGCTCTTCGCCGAGAACCAAATCATGGGCACTCGGCAAAGCGAAGTAAGCCGAGAGGTAGACTCTGCAATAGCGGCAAACACAAGTATTTGCCGATACAATGCGAAAAAACACACCCGGCAAATGGTTGTTCCACTCTTCCCTCGCTAGTAGAAAAAGGACATATAGTCCCGGTTGGGAACCCCCTTAGTCCCGGTTTTCCCAACCGGGACTATGGAATCGGGACTAAAGGCATAATCCTTTAGTCCCGGTTGTGTCTCAACCGGGACTAAATGTCATCCGGGCTAAAAATAATAATGCCTCCCATGGGATTCGAACCCAAGACCTCATGTATTGCCTCGCGCGCAACTTACCACCCCACCTACACAGCACATGTAACTTTGGATGGGATGCTTTCCTTTTGAACTAGCCTATGGAGGACCTTTAGTCCGGGTTGGTGTTATCAACGGGGACTAAAGGGTCCTTTAGTCTGGGTTGGTAATACCAACCGGGACTAAAGGTAGACCCTTTAGTCCGGGTTAGTGTTATCAACCGGGACTAAAGGGTCAAGGCCTTTAGTCCCGGTTGGTAACACCAACCGGGACTAATGTAGGCCCTTTAGTCCGGGTTGGTGTTACCAACCGGGACTAAAGGTCCTCTGACGGCCATGAAATTTGGAACCGGGACTAATGCTCATATTGGTCCCGGTTCCAACTCTAGCCGAGACTAATGTGCTGAACAAAAGGTCCTTTTTCTACTAGTGCCTGATGCCTCCTACTCCCAAATGGTTGTTCACAATTCTCATCTCTGGGCTTCAAAGTCCTCTGTGTTTTCTGTCTACAACCTTTTAATACTAGCAAAATACAGTCATGTTATTCTAGAACTAGCTAGTTGGTTTTGCTTTTTTTTTTTGAAAAGGAGGATTACCCCCGGCCTCTGCATCAGAACGATGCATGCAGCCATATTATTAAAAAAACATCCAAAAGGTCTGCAATCTAGTACCACTAGTAGAAAACAGGGCTTTCGTTCTAGCCGGATCGGAGCAATAGTCCCGGTCGCGTTACGAACCGTGACTAATGTGAGCATTAGTCCCGGTTCGAGCGGCTAGGACGCCGGCCGGGGCTCTGCAGGCATCAGTCTCGGTTCGAATGGGACCTTTAGTCCCGGTTCCAGACACCAACCGGGACTAAAGGGTATCGCACCCCTTTAGTCCCGGTTAGTCCCGGTTGGTGTCTCCAACCGGGACTAAAGGTCAGTCTTCAGTCCCGGTTTTAGACACCAACCGGGACTAAAAATTTGCCTATATATATCCTCGCCCCTGCCCGCCTTCTCCTCTGTTTTTTCCTCATAGAAGGTGGGAGGTGTGTGCTACTTTGTTCTCCCTTCCTATGCACAAGAGGTGCTCGATTAAATGCCTGAGAGCATGATGCCACTTGAGTTCACACAAAACAAACATGATATGAGGTGCCCGAGCCACACTTAAGCTTTCTCCTTTCTTCTCCTCTGTTCTTCCTCCAAGCTCGACCTCCAAGCTCCATTTTCCTCAAGATTTGTCTAGATTTGGCGGTGCACCAACTATCCAAGTGTTCTAAAAGGTTAGCAACTTCATCCTTTCATCTCTCATTGCTAGTTTAGCTCATTTCATGCTCTAGAACTAGAGTGATTTGTGGGTTTTAGTGGAGGAGTGTATGTGGGAGTTTATTTGATTTAGATGCACAATTTGAGCTCAAATTAACTTCTTAGTTTGCACATGTGTAGGGTGCCGTCCCGTCCCCGTCCCCGTCCCTGTCCTCACCGCCGTCGATCGCCCGCGCCGATCTCGTCCCCGGCACCACCGTGGTGAGCCTCTTGTTCTTATCTTTTTTTAAAAAAAAAATTCTTACTTGTATGATTTAGATAGTTACTTGTATAATTTTCTTACTTGTATTATTGTTTGTTATTATATAGTGCCATGGTTTTGATATCCGCCCCCGTCGGCTCTCGCCCGGTCTATGATTCGGATGTGGTATATTATATTTTATAACTATTTGTTTCATTTAGTGTTTATAACAATTATGCCGACCAACTTGACATAGATATTTTTATCTAGGAGGTATGTGAACCGGAAATTCCAACCGACCCTCTTGTCGAGAGGTTAAATTTAGTTGAAAAAGAAAATAATTATTTGAAAGAAAAATTGAAAAGAATTGAAGAAGAGAAGATGAAATTGGAGTTGCATGTTGCCGATGTCGTCGATCTACACAAGATCCAGATGGATGCAATGCGCTTGAAGATTAGAAAGATTAGAAAATATGCCATTGATAAAGAGGCTTGGTATCATTATGCTGTTGGATCAATTGTTACCTTAGTTGCGATTTTGATCGCATTTGTTGTCGCATTTAAATGTTTTACATAGTTGTATGTTAGTTTCAATGTATGTATCTCATATTTGTTGTTGCATTTATGAGAACTATGTATGAACTTTATGTATTTATTTTTGCAGTAATAACATTTGATCACTATTGTATTTTGGTTTTAATGTGATGAACTTGTATTAATTTGGTCATTTCTCTATTCATGATGTTCTGTAATGGTTTTTGATATACTTAATTATATAATGCAGATGAACCGGCAATGGATGTACGGTGACCGACGCACTGCCGAGTACATTACGGGGGCCTGCATAATTTTATCGGTGTAGCTCAGGCAAACAGTTTGAATGGTTTTATGTGTTATCCATGGGTTGTCTGTCGGAATGATAAGGATTACTCTTCCTCGAAAATCCTTCACACCCACCTGCTTAAGTCCGGTTTCATGCCCAGCCATAATTGTTGGACCAAGGACGGAGAAAGAGGGGTTATGATGGAAGACAATGAAGAAGAAGAGGATGATGACAACTATCCTATGTTCCCTGAATACGGTGATACTGCAACGGGGGAAGCTGAAGATCAAGAGGCACCAGATGTGCCCGCTGATGATCTTCGCCGGGCCTTTGTTGATGCACAGAGAGAATGCGAAAGTGCAAAGGAGAAGTTGAAGTTCGAGCGCATGTTAGAGGACCACAAAAAATTGTTGTACCCAAATTGCGAAGATGGCAACACAAAGCTCGGTACCACACTGGAATTGCTGCAATGGAAGGCAGAGAATGGTATATCTAAGAAGGGATTTGAGAAGTTACTGAAAATAATGAAGAAGAAGCTTCCAAAGGATAACGAATTGCCTAACAGTACGTACGAAGCAAAGAAGGTTCTCTGCCCTCTAGGATTAGAGGTGTAGAAGATACATGCATGCCCTAATGACTGCATCCTCTACCACGGTGAGGAGTACGAGAATTTGAATGCATGCCCGGTATGCGGTGCATTGCGGTATAAGATCAGACGAGATGACCCTGGTGATGTTGAGGGCGAGAGCCCCAGGAAGAGAGTTCCTGCCAAGGTGATGTGGTATTCTCCTATAATACCACGGTTGAAACGTCTGTTCAGAAACAAAGAGCATGCCAAGGTGTTGCGATGGCACAAAGAAGACCGTACGAAAGACGGGATGTTGAGAGTACCCGCTGATGGGTCGCAGTGGAGAAAAACCGAGAGAAAGTGGCCGGAGTTTGCATATGACGCAAGGAACTTATGGTTTGGTATAAGTACATATGGCATGAATCCTTTTGGGGAGCAGAGCAGCAGTCATAGCACCTGGCCTGTGACTCTATGTATCTATAACCTTCCTCCTTGGTTGTGCATGAAGCGGAAGTTCATTATGATGCCAGTGCTCATCCAAGGCCCTAAGCAACCCGGCAACGACATTGATGTGTACCTAAGGCCATTAGTTGAAGAACTTTTACAGTTGTGGGATATAAAAGGTGTACGTGTGTGGGATGAGCACAAACAGGAGGAATTTGACCTACGAGCGTTGCTGTTTGTAACCATCAATGATTGGCCTACTCATAGTAACCTTTCAGGACAGACAAACAAGGGATACAATGCATGCACGCACTGTTTAGATGAGACTGAAAGTGTATATTTCGATAAATGTAAGAAGAATGTGTACCTGGGACATCGTCGATTTCTTCCGATCAGGCATCCCTTAAGAAAGAAAGGCAAGCATTTCAAAGGTGAGGCAGATCACCGAAAGAAGCCTGTCCACCGTACTAGTGATGATATATTTGATGTGGTCAAGGATTTGAAAGTAATCTTTGGAATGGGTCCAGGCGGACAATCTGTTCTGAATGACGCTAACGGACACGCACCCATGTGGAAGAAGAAATCTATATTTTGGGACCTACCCTATTGGAAAGTCCTAGAGGTCCGCTCTGCAATCGACGTGATGCACGTGACGAAGAATCTTTGCGTGAACCTGCTAGGCTTCTTGGGTGTGTATGGGAAGACAAAACATACACCGGAGGCACGGGAGGACCAGCAACGTATGAACGAAAAAGACGGCATGCATCCAAAGTAGTATCAAGGTCCTGCCAGCTACGCTCTTACCAAAGCAGAGAAGGAAATCTTTTTTGAATGCCTGAGCAGTATCAAGGTCCAGTCTAGCTTCTCATCGAATATAAAGGGAATAATAAATAGGGCAGAGAAAAAATTCCAAAACCTAAAGTCCCATGACTGCCACGTGATTATGACGCAATTGCTTCCGGTTGCATTGAGGAGGCTTCTACCGGAAAATGTTCGATTAGCCATTGTGAAGCTATGTGCATTCCTCAATGCAATTTCTCAGAAGGTAATCGATCCAGAAATCCTACCAAGGTTACAGAATGATTTGGTCCAATGTCTTGTCAGTTTCGAGTTGGTGTTCCCACCATCCTTCTTCAATATTATGACGCACGTCCTAGTTCACCTAGTCGAAGAGATTGCCATTCTGAGTCCTGTATTTCTACACAATATGTTCCCCTTTGAGAGGTTCATGGGAGTCTTAAAGAAATATGTTCATAACCGTGCTAGGCCAGAAGGAAGCATCTCCAAGGGCTATGGAACAGAGGAGGTTATTGGGTTTTGTGTTGACTTTATCCCTGACCTTAAGCCGATTGGTGTTCTTCAATCGCAGCATGAGGGGAGACTGAGTGGAAAAGGCACGCTAGGACCGAAAGCAATAATATGTAGGGATGGGCATTCTTTCACTCAAGCACACTACACAGTTCTACAAAATTCTACCTTGGTGGCCCCGTATATCAATGAACACAAGAATATTGTATGCTCCCAACACCCAGGGCAGTCTGACGACTGGATTACACGTGCACACATGGCGACTTTCGGCGGTTGGTTGCAAACACATCTCACAAATAACACCACTGTTGGAGATCAGTTGTACTTGTTGGCCAGGACACCATCTTCGACTGTATTTACTTTCCAAGGGTACGAGATAAATGGGAATACATTTTACACGATCGCCCAAGATAAAAGGTGCACCAACCAAAACAGTGGTGTCCGCTTTGATGCAACAAACACCAATAGGGAAAAGGACACATATTATGGTTACATAGAGGAGATATGGGAACTTGACTATGGACCTTCTTTTAAGGTCCCTTTGTTTCGGTGCAAATGGGTCAATCTGACAGGAGGCGGGGTAAAGGTAGACCCGCAGTACGGAATGACAACAGTGGATCTCAACAATCTTGGGTACACAGACGAACCATTCGTCCTAGCCAATGATGTGGCGCAGGTTTTCTATGTGAAGGACATGTCTACCAAACCGAGAAAAAGAAAAGATAAGGAAGCGAATACATCATACGATGAGCCAAAGCGCCACATAGTTCCTTCAGGGAAAAGAAACATCGTGGGAGTGGAGGACAAGACAGACATGCCAGAAGATTATAAAAAGTTTGATGAAATTCCTCCCTTCACAGTGAAGACTGACCCAAGCATCCTGTTAAATGATGAAGATTCTCCATGGTTACGGCGCAATCATAAGCAAGGGACACACGCGAAGACATTTTTTTATACCCCAAGATCCCACTCTGGGATGTGACCGGCTTCACCGTCATCACTTTCTCCCTAGTGAGTTTCCGGACTTATAGCTGGAAAGTCCCACTTCGGACAAACCGGAGGGAATCTTTGTAAGAGTTAGGGCATTTTGGCATTTGCAACATGATTTTTGAATAATTATTTATTAAGTTATGAATTTTCAATTATTCCTGTCATTTTAGTATTTTAATTATACAGAGGAGTTAATCAATGCAATTATGTCCAAACAAAATATGAATGTCTTCTGAGCATTCCAGATAAGCCGCTTGAGGTTGACACGCATAGGCCATACACCCTCACCAGTTGTAGTGATTTCACTCCCAAGTTTTGCAAGATTCTACCCCTACTGTGTGGTTTCTCTGATCGGAGGACCCCTTATGCCGAGCCAAGTCCAGATGAGAGGAGTTCTGGTTGCTTTCTGGTGAAACTGAGGACAACATATCAGATGGTAGGATTGTTCAAGTAACTGTTCGGCATATACAAGACAACCGAATAATTTGCACCTTTGATTCTGGGTTGAAAGCCATAGTTATGCTCCATAACTATTCTGATGATGGCTTTGATCTAGAATCACTGCACTTACATGAAGGCGATGTATTAACTGGCAAGATTGGCATCTGTTAATAGACAGATATGTGGATCCATTGGTAGGCCACATGAAGAGCATGCTCTCTTATCGCAAATTCAGGAAAGGGTTAAAAGGGGAAGTTGATGATATGTTGAGGGCTCAGAAATCAGAGAATCCTATGAGAATAGTCTATTGTTTTGGCATATCTCATGAACATCCAGGCACCTTTATATTATCTTACATCAGGAGTACAAACCCACATCATGAGTATGTTGGGTTATACCCAAAGGGCTTTAGATTCCGGAAGAAAGATTTTGACACATTGATGGCCTTGTGTCATATTTTCAAAAACATATTGACAAAAACTAAAATAATTTTATAAACATATTGAAAAAGCAAATAGAAAGCAAAACAAAACTTCAAGGAAATCCAAATAAAAACTCCTAAGGGAACTGTAGGACTTCACTACAAATAACAAAAATAGTTTTTGTCCTAAATAAAACTTAGCAGCAAAGAAAAATACTAAACTAATAACTTAACATAAAAGAAAATATAACATTATTAGGTTAACAAAAAGTATTTTATAATATTCTTCAATAGCAAAAAGAATCAACTAAAAAGCTTTTATAAAAATCTAGTTATGATCAAAATAATATTAACTTAGCATTAAATAAAAAAAATTCAACTAATAATACAAATTGTTTCTGATCTAAATTAAAGTTAATAGAAAGTAAAATTTATCCAACTAAAATTTTCATAAAGTACTTTTTGTTAAAAACTTTAATAGCAAAAAGAATTAAATCAAAACTAGGCATGTATGCTACTGTTTTTGAATCCGTTTAAAACAAAACTAAAATAATTTTATAAATTAGGTTAGTCCCGGTTGGTGGCTCCAACCGGGACTAAAGGCCTAGCCTTTCGCGCCCTTTCGACTACGGCCAAAAATAGCTTTAGTTCCGGTTGGTGGCTCCAACCGGGACTCAAGGCCTACCTTTAGTCCCGGTTGGATCCACCAACCGGGACTAAAGACCCTTTCGTCCCGGTTGGTGGACGCAACCGGGACTAATGGGCTCGCGGTATTTAAGGCCCCCTTCTTCCTCCCCCAATCTTCCTCCATTTCCCTCTCGCGACGCCGTCAGGCTGCCCGACCGTGCCGTCGACACGTCCGCTCCCGCCGCCACTCCTCCACGCGCGCGCGCCCGCCTCGATGTCGTGCCCCTGCGCGCCCCTGCCGGCGCCGCTCTCCTCCACGTGCCCGCGTCGACGTCGTGCCCCTGCACGCCCCTGCCGGCGCTGCTCTCCTCCACGCGCGCCGCCCAAGCCCGCGCCGCTCCACCACGCCGGCGCTCCTCCACGCGCGCGCCGTCGCCTGTACCTCCTCCGAGCCCGCGCCGGTGCCCCAAGTCCTCCCCCCGCCCCAACGAGCCCATCCTCGATGCCGGCGCTCCTCCACGCCCGGCCCCCCTCCCCGACGACCAAGCCCCCTCCCCGTGGTGAGCTCCGGCCCCTTTCCTTCTGCAAGCATGTACAAAATGTGTATAAAATGTGTATGAATAAAATTGGATGTGTATAAAATGTTTAATTTAGATGTCTACAAAAATGTACAATGTGTATTAATCGCCGGTGAGGAGGCCCCGACGATCGCCGGAGGAGTCCCTGACGATCGCCGGTGAGGAGTCCCCGACGATCGCCGGAGGAGTCCCCGACGATCGCCGGTGAGGAGGCCCCGACGATCGCCGGAGGAGTCCCTGACGATCGCCGGTGAGGAGTCCCCGACGATCGCCGGAGGAGTCCCCGACGATCGCCGGTGAGGAGTCCCCGACGATCGCCGGTGAGGAGTCCCCGACGATCGCCGGTGAGGAGTCCCCGACGATCGCCGGAGGAGTCCCCGACGATCGCCGGAGGAGTCCCCGACGATCGCCGGTGAGGAGTCCCCGACGATCGCCGGAGGAGTCCCCGACGATCGCCGGTGAGGAGTCCCCGAGGATCGCCGGTGAGGAGTCCCCGACGATCGCCGGAGGAGTCGCCGACGATCGCCAGTGAGGAGACCCCGACGATCGCCGGAGGAGTCCCCGACGATCCCCGGTGAGGAGTCCCCGACTATCGCCGGTGAGGAGTCCCCGACGATCACCGGAGGAGTCCCCGACGATCGCCGGTGAGGAGGCCCCGATGATCACCGGAGGAGTCCCTGACGATCGCCGGTGCGGAGTCCCCGACGATCGGCGGTGAGGAGTCCCCGACGATCGCCGATGAGGAGTCCACGACGATCGCCGGTGAGGAGTCCCCGACGATCGCCGGAGGAGTCCCCGACGATCGCCGGTGAGGAGGCCCCGATGATCGCCGGAGGAGTCTCCAACGATCGCCGGTGAGGAGTCCCCGACGATCGCCGGAGGGAGTCCCCGACGATCGCCAGTGAAGAGTCCGCGAGGAAATGTGAATTTGTTTTAATAATTTGTTTATAGCATTGAAATAACTTGCAAGTCTTTGCAGAAACTATGGAACACGGCAGAGACGAAGAACAAGAAGACATGTTGGGGGAAATAATCCGCGACAGAGATGATATCACCTCACAGTTTCTGAACGATTCCGGTGAGGGAATTGAGGGAGAAGATGACTGCTCCGGTGAGGGAATGGAGGGAGAAGATGACGGCTCCAGTGTTGGAACCTTAGTTATTACAAAGTCCGGCGAGGTATATTAATTAAGCCTCTGCTGACTAGATGCATTAATTGATTTGTATATACATATATTAACGCTTCTTTCTTCTTTTAACCCTCCGGATCGAGCCAATCCTCTATAAAGAAACGAGGCCCAAAAAAAAAGGTTGGGCGATAATGAAAGGTTCAAGATCGAAGAAGTGGCTGCAGATGGCAAACCAATTCGTCCCGCGCAGAACGCAAACCGATTTATAAGTCAGTGCGGAGTTATTGTTAGGGACAGCATATCCCGATCAGCATTCAAGAATGGAATAAGCCAAAGGCAGATGGAGTTACTTATGTCGACGATAGATCCAAAGAAATGCTTTGGAATACGCTCATGACAAATTTCACCCTACCGCCAGAGGTGGATCCAAATAACAAATTTATAGAGCGAAAAGTCAAGGCGTGGACTCTTAAGAAGATGGCCGCATAATTCTGCAACTGGAAGAAAAGATTGCACCAAGACTATGTCCTGAAAAACAAGACTCCAACATTCACTGGAGCAAATGAGAAGATAAAAGATCACTGGCCCGCATTTGTGAAGTACAAGACATCGGATGAAGCTAAGAAAAGGTCAAAAATAAATAAGCAAAATGCTACAAAGAAGGAATATCACCATGTTATGGGGTCAGGTGGCTACAAGGTTGCCAGGCCTAAGTGGGAGAAAACTGAGAACGACCTGATTGATAAAGGGATCGATCCAGAGACATTGGAGTGGACCGAACGGGCAAAGGCTTGGTTCTACGGGCATGGGGGGAAGTCAGACCCAGAAACAGGGAAGTGTATTTATACAAAAGATCAACTTGCAACACCCCTCAAAGCCCTTCAAGCTGCAATGAAGGACGTGCAGGATGGGAAGTTCAATCCCGACACAGAGAACGACGAGCTGACACGCGCCCTCGGAAATGCTGAACACAGTGGACAAACACGAGGCACATCAGGCTCCATTCCGTGGAAGGTTGGGTTTCCCGACTGCAGTGACACTTATAGAAGCCGAGGGAGAAAAAAGAAACAGGATGCAGACCGGCTGAAGAAGATAGAAGAAAAATTAGAGTGGCAGGAGAAGCAAATAGAGGCACTTACCAGCCAGCAAGCTACCGGCCCATCTCAGCGGCACGAAGATCCCACATTCGATACTGCCGGTCCATCATCTCATCGGAAAAGCAGCGTGGCTTCCACGGAGCTCGTTCGGCCCATAGATGATATCACGGCTCCTCGCTACCCCGTGGATGATATCACGCAGAGGGAAAATTGTGAGCTACATGTGAAATGCATGAACATATCCGTGAAGGTGGCGGTCGGCTTTGCCTTACCTCCTGTACGTAATGGAACTTACCATTGCTCTCCGATTCCACATGGCTATGCTGTTGTCAGGGTGGATGAAGTTATCAAGGGATTTGAGCAGCTGGAGCTTGACTTCCCTACAGGTGAAGGGGAGACTGAACTGGGAGATGCCAGAAAAAGTACCATTCTATGGAAAAAGGAACACATTGTGCTTCCACATTGGACGCCAAGGCTATCGACTCCTCAGAGTAGCAATCCAGCTCTATCTCCGCCGCCTCAGCCGTCTCCGCCGCGTCAGCAGACTCCGCCGCCTCAGCCGTCTCCGCCGCCTCAGCAGACTCCGCAGCCTCCGCCGCCTCAGCCCCGGGTGGATATACGGAAGAGAACCGCCGCTCCGGGGGCTAGTACTACAACTGCGAAGAAATCCAGAGCAGTTACAAGGAACAACGTCAAGGAGGCTCCTGCCAAGTTACCATACGAACTGACTGATGAGGAAACCAAGAAGGTCGTGGATGCCGATCTGAAATGCCAGTTTGCATCGAAACGGCCCGAGCCAAAGGAGAAAATAGATCCGACAAAAGCGAAGCAGTTTCTGGAATACCTTACGCGACCACCGCCTTCGCTGCATCAAACTATGTCTGCTCTATTACGAAGTCACATAAAGAACATCGGCAGTGGTCGGGAAGTAGTAGTGCAAGGGGGAAAACAATTCCCCAGCTCGGAGAACAGAAAAACCAATCGTGCCCCCCGCTCAAAGTGTTTTTCGATACCGATTATGATCCGGACGTAGCGGCCACTCTTGGTCAATACTTAGGCGAGCTGGTAGGGTTCCCCATGGCTGATTTAGCATACAGATACTGATACGTCTCCAACGCATCTATAATTTATGAAGTATTCATGCCATGTTTATAAGAATTCTATATGGTTTTGGTATGATTTGATTAGAACTAACCCGGACTGACGCTGTTTTCAGGAGAACTACCGTGGTGTTGTTTTTTGTGCAGAAATCAAAGTTCTCCAAATGTAGTGAAACTTTTTGCAGATTTTTTATGGAACAAATAAAAAATACTGGAGCCAATACCTACTTGAGGGGGCCACTAGCTGCCGACGAGGCACCAGGGTGCGCTACCCCCCAGGCACGCCCTGGTACCTCGTGGGGCCCACATGGCTCCGTTTGACGTGATTCCAACACTGAAAAATCATATATATTCAGAAACCCCCGAAAGTTAACCTAGATGAGCTTTTACGCCGCCGCAAGCCTCTGTACCTCCACGATCTCATCTACAGCCCTTTTCCGGCACCCTGCCGGAGGGGGGAAAGCATCACCGGAGGCCATCTTCATCATCCCGGCGGTCTCCATGACGAGGAGGGAGTAGTTCACCCTCGGGGCTGAGGGTTTGTACCAGTAGCTATGTCTTTGATCTCTCTCTCTCGTGTTCTTGAGATGGAACGATCTTGATGTATCGCGAGCTTTGTTGATATAGATGAATCATATGGAGTTTTCCCCTCTCTATCTTCTTGTGATGAACTGAGTTTTCCCTTTGAAGTTTTCTTATCGGATTGAGTCTTTAAGTATTTGAGAACACTTGATGTATGTCTTGCATATGGATATCTGTGGTGACAATGGGATATTCACTTGAGTCACTTGATGTATGTTTTGGTGATCAACTTGCGGGTTCCATGACCTTGGGGATTTATGCATAAGGGTTGGCACACGTTTTCATCTTGACTTTCCGGTAGAACCTTTGGGGCACTCTTTGAAGTTCTTTGTGTTGGTTTGAATAAATGAATCTGAGATTGTGTGATGCATATCGTATAATCAAACCCGTGGGTACTCGTGGTGACATTGGAGTGCCTAGGTGACATTAGGGTTTTGGTTGATGTGTATCTTAAGGTGTTATTCTAGTACGAACTCTAGGGCTGTTCGTGACGATTAATGGGGATGGCTCATAAGATTGATCGCGAAGGATAACTTTGAGGTGGTTTTGTACCCTACAACAATTTCTTCGTTTGTTATCCGCTATTTGTGACTTTGGAGTGAACTCTTTGTCGCACGTGAGGGATTTACATATGATTCAACTATGTCAACAATGTTGGGAGATCGCACTAGTGAAAGTATGAACCCTAGGCCTTGTTTTTAAGCATTGCAATACCGTTTGCGCTCACTTTTGTTACTTGCTACCTTGCTGTTTTTATATTTTCAGATTACAAAAACCTATATCTACTATCCATACTACACTTTTATCACCATCTCTTCGCCGAACTAGTGCACCTATACAATTTACCATTGTATTGGGTGTGTTGGGGACACAAGAGATTTCTTGTATTTGGTTGCAGGGTTGCTTGAGAGATACCATCTTCAACCTACGCCTCCCACGGATTGATAAACCTTAGGTCATCCACTTGAGGGAAAATTGCTACTGTCCTACAAACCTTTGCGCTTGGAGGCCCAACACGAGTCTACAAGAACAAGTTGTGTAGTAGACATCAAGCTCTTTTCTGGCGCCGTTGCCGGGGAGGTGAGTGCTTGAAGGTATATCTTTAGACCTTGCAATCGAATCTTTTAGTTTCTTATTTATCACTAGTTTGGTTTTATAAAAAGAAAAATACAAAAAATGGAATTGAGGTTGCCTCATATTATTCGTCTTTATCATGTCTTTCTTGAAAATGATGGAAAGGAAAATTGTGCTCAATTGATAGAAGAAGAATTCAATAAAATGTTTGGCATAAAATCTTTAAATGATGAGCATGATTGCAATGAAATTAGTATGAATTCTTTGAATATCCATGATGCTAATGATATGCAAAGCCATAAGCTTGGGGATGCTATGTTTGATGAAGATGATATTTTTAGTCCCCCAAGTTTTGGTGTGCAAATTTGTTATGATGGTTGCATGCCTCCTATCTATGATGATTACTGTGATGACATGTATGCTATAAATAATAATGATAACTATGAAACTTGTCATCATGATTTTTATTTTCAATTGGATTATGCCAATCAAGTATCTCATGATAGTTATTTTGTTGAATTTGCTCCCACTATTATGAATGAGAATAATTTTTCTTTTGTGGAGAGTAGTGAAAATTCTATGCTTATGCATCATGACAAGAATGTTTTGTGTGATGGATATATTGTTGAATTCATTCATGATGCTACTGAAAATTATTATGAGAGAGGATCATATGCTTGTAGGTGTTGCAATAATACCAAGTTTCCTCTCTATGTGTTGAAAGTTTTGAAGTTATGCTTGTTTTGCCTTCCTATGCTAGTTGATTCTTGCTCCCATAAACTATTTGCTCACAAAATCCCTATGCATAGGAAGTGGGTTAGGCTTAAATGTGCTAGTCATATGCTTCATGATGCTCTCTTTGTGTTTCAATTCTTTACTTTTATGTGAGCATCATTCAAAATTATCATGCCTAGCTAAAAGGCTTTAAAGAAAAGCGCTTGTTGGGAGGCAACCCAATATGTATCCTTTCTGTTTTAGTGTGTTCACATGATTAATCTACTGTAGTAATCATGTTTTATATGTTTTCTTTCAATAAAGTGCCAAGCAAAACCTTTGGGATAGTGTGGATACTTGTTGATTCTATTCTGTGCAAAAACAGAAACTTTTACCTCCAGTGCTTAATTTCCCAGATTTTACTGGAGCGTCAAAAAATTCTGAAATTTTTACAAAGTATTGACATGTAAATTGTTGACGTTGTACTAATTTTTCAGAATTTTTAGAGTTCCATAAGTATGGTAGTTGCTCAGATCATTACTGACTGTTCTGTTTTTGACAGATTCTGTTTTCAATGCACAGTTTGCTTGTTTTAATGTTTCCATAGCTTATATTATGAGATATAAATTGTGGAAATGATAGAATACAGTAGGCATAAATGGGAAAATTGTGAATCTTGTCTTGGACAGTACCTAAGTGATGGTTTATTCTTTATCATACTAACCATTGTCACGAAGTTCCGTTAAGTTTTGTGTGATTGAAGTTTTCAAGTTTTGGGTGAGATATCGATATGAGGAGAATAAGGAGTGGCAAGACCCTAAGCTTGGGGATGCCTGATGGGGATATGCACCTAGGGTAGGGTCATAGGCCTGACCTGCATACCCTACCTAAGGACATTACCCTAGAAAAGTCAAGGACTACAAGGAGGTCACCGACTGAAATCATCAAGACATACAAGTCACTCGACAAACATACACTCGGAGACTTTCCTCATCCACTCGACGGTTACCCTTTACTCGGAAAACAATCAATCACTCGGTCGTATGGTTCACTCGGATGTGCGAAGACCGACAGTCGACAAGGCAGTCGAAGCACCATCTGGCGTTACGACATCAATGCCCCACTTTGTAACATAGGAGGTGAAGTGGTGGCGCACTCTATATAAGCCACCCCCCACCACTAGACTAAGGGGGCTTTTTCTTCTACCTCTCTCTCTTTTCTACTAGTCTCCGGACTTAGCTCAGGCAGGGGATCCGTTCTCCGCTCCCTCCCACACACATTGTAATCTCCGGATATATACTCAGATAAAACAAAGCCTCTCCGGAGCACGAGACGTAGGGTTGTTATCTCCACCGTGAGAGGCCCGAACTCGCTAAAATACAGTGTCACCCATATGCATCTCGGTAGATCATGCTCCTTTACCCTACCCCCTTCGTACTGTCGGAATCGTTCCCACGACAGTTGGCGCCCACCGTGGGGCATGGCGTCTATCGAGCCATGATGCAAATGGTTTTGTTTCTTTGATCTTCGTCCGCCGATCAAGAATCATCAATGGAGAATTTGATCCAAAGTGTTCCGGACACCACTTCGTTTACCAGAGAGACATGATACTCTTCATACGGAGGGATCAGGAAGTTCCATTCCATCCTATCTATTTCTTTACAATCGATCTTTAATCTAACTATAGCTGTTTTTCTTCTGTATGTACACGTGCTCATGCAAGTACCGTGGAGTTTTCGATCAATCTAAAAAGAAAGAAGATACCGGCGAGAACAACGATTGCTTCTTCTTCTTCACATCAACCAGAGAGTAGCGACAGCGCTGCTGCGCCACCGAGCACCGTTCGGACGAGCGCCATGGAGGCTGAACTCCTGACCTGTCCAGTACGTTGTCGCCTGTCTTCTTCATCGCCGACAAACGACGCCGGCACCAAATCAACCACTGCCCCGTCCGGCTTCACCGACCTCTGGCACATTCGTCCGCGCTGGAACCGCACCTCCAGCGGTGTTCCTGAGTCCCGTTGTCGGCCTGATACCGATGGCGCGACGCTCCTCCCTTCCTGCTCCGTGGAGACACAAGTCTGTCCCGAGGTGCGGAGCTCCTCGGCCCGGACGTCCGTTCAGCAGCGATCTCCATGATGGAGTCACCCCTCCCGCCGCCGTCGCAGGTGCGATGCGCACCGCCCTCGTCAGCTTCTCCGACGTGGTCACACCGGCGTGCACGCAGACCCGATGCGGCACAGAAATAGGGAGCCGCTCAAGCCTCCGGGCGACGCGGTCCGTCCCTTCGTCACCGGCTGCTGCCCATGGCCCTTTCTTCAATTAACCATACAAGGTAAGTGGGCCACCTCCTCTTTGATTAGTACATGCAGGAAATGCGCGCAGGTACATGAACGGACGTGGTGATCTCCAACGGGAGTTGACCGTTTCGCTGAGGTAATCCCTTCATCAAGGGCCGCGTCAAGTAAGCAGTTTCCCTGCCATTTAATCGTGCATGCATGCATACATAACCACCCATGGCCTTTAATCCCGCCAATTAGCATCAATGCAGGGGCGTTTATTGTCCAACACGAATATGGCAGCTATACCTGCTAACTGGTAGGGTCACTCGGACAACTAAACGTCCACGTGACAACGTCACTAAAACGTCCACGTTTATTTCGATGGCATTTCTGTCCAGATGACTAATGTGCAGACACTCGGCCGCCCCGCACGCCGTCATTTAGTCGGACGCCTCCTCGATGACATGCTCGACTTGGCCGCCCCGCGCACCGTCACTCTACTGGACGCGTCGTCATTCACTCGACAGCTCCGCGCATCGCCACTCGGCGAGACACGTCTTCGTCACTCGGCAGCTCCGCGCATCGCCACTCGGCGAGACACGTCTTCGTCACTCGACAGCTCCACGCATCGCCACTCAGTCGGACGCTCCATCGTCACTCGGCAGCTCCGCGCATCGCCACTCGGCGAGACACGTCTTCGTCACTCGGCAGCTCCGCGCATCGCCACTCGGCGAGACACGTCTTCGTCACTCGACAGCTCCGCGCATCGCCACTTAGTCGGACGCTCCATCGTCACTCGGCAGCTCCGCGCATCGCCACTCGGCGAGGCACGTCTTCGTCACTCGGCAGCTCCGCGCATCGCCGTTCAGTCAGACGCTCCATCGTCACTCGGCAGCTCCGCGCATCGCCACTCGGCAAGGCATGTCTTCGTCACTCGGCAGCTCCGCGCATCGCTGTTCAGTCAGACGCTCCATCGTCACTCGGCCGCCCCGCGCACCGTCACTCTACTGGACGCGTCGTCATTCACTCGACAGCTCCGCGCATCGCCACTCGGCGAGACACGTCTTCGTCACTCAGCAGCTCCGCGCATCGCCACTCGGCGAGACACGTCTTCGTCCCTCGACAGCTTCGTTCATCGCCACTCGGCAAGACACGTCTTCGTCACTCGGCAGCTCCGCGCATCGCCACTCGGCGAGACACGTCTTCGTCCCTCGACAGCTCCGTTCATCGCCACTCGGCGAGACACGTCTTCGTCATTCGGCAGCTCCGCGCATCGCCACTCGGCAAGACACGTCTTCGTCCCTCGACAGCTCCGTTCATCGCCACTCGGCGAGACACGTCTTCGTCACTTGGCCGCCCCGTGCGTCGCCACTCAGCCGGACATGTCTACTTCGCTCGACCGCCCCGCGCGTCATCAGACAGCTAAGTCATTCTTCACAGACTTCATTCAATAAATTAATTATTTATGCATTACCGAATGTCAAGTAAGTCGCACATGATGTTCACTCGGAGGCCATGCCACCGAGTGTACCCCTGCGCTCGGTCCTTTATCTTCACGTCGGATCCTTCACTTTCACAAGTTCACTCGGATCCTTCACTCTTTAGACTCTTGCTGGTTCCGGACCAGCAAGCACCTGGCACACCCAGCGGGTGTCTATGGGTGAAATTTACACGAATCATTTCAGCAAACATCAAATTACTTCAAGAATTTTTTGTGTTAGCTTGTGTTATTTTTCATACACAGGTTACCTGGACGCCTCTATGTGCCATTCTCGACGACACGCTGGACTCGGACGCCCCGCACACCGTCACTTGGTCGGATACCTCCACGACAACATTCTCGACTAGGCCGCCCCGCGCGCCGTTACTTGACCGCCCTGTGCGTCGCCACTCAGTGAGATGTATCTACCTCACTCGGATGCCTAGCGCATCGCCACTGTGCTGGACGCGTCTACATCACTTGGCCGCCCCGCGCGTCGCCACTCAGCCAGACGTGTCTACTTCACTCGGATGCCCCGCGCATCACCACTCCGTGTGGCCCGTCTTCATCACCCGGTCGCTCCGCGCGCCGTCACTCAGCTGGACGCTCCTTCGACACTCGGCCGCTCCACGCGCCGTCGGACAGCTAAGTCATTCTTCATACGCTCCATTCAATTAAATAGTTATTTCCGCATTACCGAGTATCGAGGAAGTCGTACATGACGTTCACTCGGAAGCCACGCCACCGAGTGTACCTCTGCGCTCGATTGTTTATTTTTATGTCGGAACACTTTACTGCCGCTTCTTTTGGGTCCAGTGCTCAAACGAGTTCAGTCGGATCCTTCACTTTTTTAGACCCTTGCTGGTTTCGAACCAACAAGCACCTGGCACACCCAATGGGTGTCTATGGGTATTATTTTCACAAATTATTTCAGCAAAGATCAAATTACTTTGATAAATTTTTATGTTGGCTTGTGTTATTTTTCATACACAGGTTAAGCGATCACTTGACGCATCTGTGCGCCATCTTCGTCGCTACTCAGGCTCAGTCGCCCTAACGATCATTCGTGTGTTTTCACGTGTTCGGACGCCCCCTCGATGACGTACTGGACACGGCCGCCCCGCGTGCCGTCACTGGGTTGGACGCCTCCTCGACATACATGACTTGGTCGCCCCGCGCGTCGCCACTCAGCCGGACTCGTCTACCTCACTCGGATGCCCCGCGCATCGCCACTCCGTGTGGCACGTCTTCATCATCGGCCGCCCCGCGCGCCATCGCTCAGCTTAGCTGCGATTCCGTATCGCCTAAGTCAAAAACTACTCCGAGTGAGGACATCATCCACACTCGGGGGCTTAGCTGTGATTCCGTATCACCTAAGTTAAAAACCACTCCGAGTGAGGACATCATCCACACTCGGGGGCTTAGCTGTGATTCCGTATCACCTAAGTTAAAAACCACTCCGAGTGAGGACATCATCCACACTCGGGGGCTTAGCTGTGATTCCGTATCACCTAAGTTAAAAACCACTCCGAGTGAGGACATCATCCACACTCGGGGGCTTAGCTGTGATTCCGTATCACCTAAGTTAAAAACTACTCCGAGTGAGGACATCATCCACACTCGGGGGCTTAGCTGTGATTCCGTATCACCTAAGTTAAAAACCACTCCGAGTGAGGACATCATCCACACTCGGGGGCTTAGCTGTGATTCCGTATCACCTAAGTTAAAAACTACTCCGAGTGAGGACATCATCCACACTCGGGGGGGCTTAGCTGTGATTCCGTATCACCTAAGTTAAAAACCACTCCAAGGGAGGACATCATCCACACTCGGGGGCTTAGATGTGATTCCGTATCACCTAAGTTAAAAACCATTCCGAGTGAGGACATCATCCACACTCGAGGGCTTAGCTGCGATTCCGTATCGCCTAAGTTGAAAACTCTTCCGAGTGACGAGCGATTCTCTCACTCGGGGGCTTAGCCGCGAACAAGTTTTCGCCTAAGTTAAAAACCTTGCCGAGTGAATAGCATCCCATTCACTCGGAAACTTAGCTGCGAACCAGTCTTCATCTAAGTTAAAAACTCTCCCAAGTGACGAGCACTCCTCTCACTCGGGGACTTAGCCACGAGTCGGACCTCGCCTAAGTTAAAGGTTGTTCCGAGTGACAAGCAACACTTTCACTCGGAAACTTAGTTGCGAACCAGTCTTTCGCCTAAGTTCAAAATTCTTCCGAGTAATGAGCATTCATCTCACTCAGAAACCAAACAAACTTAGCCAAGCAAAGGATTGGAAAACAAACAAGCGAAGATTGTCTCTATCAGACCCCCGCCGATGCAAGCACTCGACGGCGGTCTCGGGGACTACACCCAGTGGGTGCACTCAGCGTGCCCCCACTGGACATATTATCACTCGACCAGGTCCGTCCTGTCGAGTGGCAAGCAACTTTCAAAACGAATTTAAGACCCCTGCCGATGTCTTCGTCATTCGACAGCGGTCTCAGGGACTACACCCGGTGGGTGCAGTCAGCGTGCCCCCACTGGACCAGAAACCACTCGACTAAGACCTGCTTTACTCGAGGGGAAAACAAGCAAGTATGCACCAGAAGAAAATGCATATCAAGACAGAAGCGATCAGGGTGAATGACAAAGACTCCAATCGACGCAAACTTCGCAGACTTCTGTGAAGACCCAAAATGCACTTGGAATTTTTGTGTCTTATCAGAACCCGCATCAATCTATTTTTCACTCGAACCCCAATCCATTCGGGGGCTAATGATGGGGACATGCACCTAGGGTAGGGTCATAGGCCTGACCTGCATACCCTACCTAAGGACATTACCCTAGAAAAGTCAAGGACTACAAGGAGGTCACCGACTGAAATCATCAAGACATACAAGTCACTCGACAAACATACACTCGGAGACTTTCCTCATCCACTCGACGGTTACCCTTTACTCGGAAAACAATCAATCACTCGGTCGTATGGTTCACTCGGATGTGCGAAGACCGACAGTCGACAATGCAGTCGAAGCACCATCTGGCGTTACGACATCAATGCCCCACTTTGTAACATAGGAGGTGAAGGGGTGGCGCACTCTATATAAGCCACCCCCCACCACTAGACTAAGGGGGCTTTTTCTTCTACCTCTCTCTCTTTTCTACTAGTCTCCGGACTTAGCTCAGGCAGGGGATCCGTTCTTCGCTCCCTCCCACACACATTGTAATCTCCGGATATATACTCAGATAAAACAAAGCCTCTCCGGAGCACGAGACGTAGGGTTGTTATCTCCACCGTGAGAGGCCCGAACTCGCTAAAATACCGTGTCACCCATATGCATCTCGGTAGATCATGCTCCTTTACCCTACCCCCTTCGTATTGTCGGAATCGTTCCCACGACAATGCCCAAGGCACCCCAAGGTAAAATTCAAGGAACACCTAAGCAACTAAGCTTGGGGATGCCCCGGAAGGCATCCCCTCTTTCGTCTTCAACACTATCGGTAACCTCACTCGGAGCTATATTTTTATTCGTCACATATTATGAATTTTGCTTGGAGCGTTATTTTCTTCTGTTGATATTTGCTTGCTGCTATCAATAATCATGTTTTGTATCTTTTAGTTCAATAAAATGCCAATTATAGCCTTTACCATGCTCAGTTTGCAAGTTTATGTGTTGTTGTTTGAAAACAGAAAGTTTTCTGTTATGTCCAAAATATTCCAGAATAGTCAGAATACGATAAAAATCTGAAATTTTTACACAGTAAGCATGCATGAGTTCTCTGTCACGTGGTAATTTTTCAGAATTTTTGGAGTGAGGGAAGTATGGATTTTTAATTATCCTTTACAGACTGTCCTGTTTAGGCAGATTGCTGTTATGTTTGCATTGTTTGCATATGTTGGCTTGTTTAATGATTCTATTTGAGGATAGGATTATTAAATATGCAGAGGCATTTAGTATTCAATGTTTAATTATAATTTTAGTGATTTGCTACAGTAGAGAATGTTGAGGTTTTGAGTGGATTTATACTAACATATCTCACAAGTTCTTGTCAAGTTTTGTGTGGATGAAGTTTTTGAAACTTAGGGAAACTATTATATGAGAAGAATTAACGAGACACAAGAGTTCAAACTTGGGGATGCCCAAGGCTCCCCAAGTTAATATTCCAAGAAGTATCAAGCATTCAAGCTTGGGGATGCCCCGGTAGGCATCCCATCATTTTTCTTCATCAACTATCGGTTAGTCTCGATTGAACCCAAGTTTTTACTTGTTCACGTAATGTGTGCTCTACTTGGTTGTGTTTTTTGTTTTGCTTGCTGTTTGAATAAAATATCAAGATCTGAAACTTTTTAATAAGAGAGAGTCCTTACATAGCTACTTAATTGTTTCACTACTCATTGATCTTCGCTTATATATTTTGGAGTAGTTTGTCATTAATTCTCATGCTTCACTTATATCTTTTTGAGAGTTAATAATAGTAATGGTAATTTGCACAAGATATGAATTTGGTCCCAAGATGAATATTCGAGAGGGATATAATAAAAACTTTCATATAGATCATTGGATATGATAAGTGTGATTCCTTGCAATGAAAATAATGAAAGAGATCATATGCTAATTGATATGAACAAGGGTGTCCCGATCTTTATAAAGGTTCTGATAACTCTCGATTTGGTGGAAACTTGACACAACTCGATCCGGCTCCCGAACAACACGTTCTGAACCTCGCAATCGCAGCACCACGTCTCCTCTGGTTATCGACTGGCGTTGCATGGTCGATCTCGCCAAAAGGCTAATCCTTGCCTGCGAATCGAAGAACACAAGCAAGAACAAGAAAGAATGCAACCAAATTGCAGATGTATGATTAATCTCACGAAGCTGGGGTCTCACAAACCGATGAACGGCGAAACTGTTCTTGACAGAATAATGTAAGCAAAACCCAACCCTAACCTAAGCACCGGCGGCTGTAAATATGGTCTAGGGTTAACCAAGGACCCTCTGGTCACGCCCCTAATTGGGCTCAAAAAGATACATGGCCCAAAGGCCAAAAACGGTGGCGCAGCACCGAGACAGATTCTGGACGTCTATTGTTTCGATGATTCCCGTTGATTCAGGAGGAATTTGACTATGGGACCAGTGCCATTGGAAAGGTTATCTTCTCAGCTATCCGTGCATATATAGAACGTCCAAAACCGAGCCCGTATGCGACCTGGACAACCGTTTTAGTGCAGACTGCTCCTGGACTCCGAAACAGACTCGAAGTCAACTTTGTTTGGGCCTCCACCTTGACTTGGACGCCCTTGCTGGTCCTCTCCACCTCCAAGCCCCTCTCCAAGTATCTCCTGGTGTTCTCCATGGTTCCTAATCATAATATAATCATTAGGTAGCAATCTATTCTCAGGAACATATAAAGAAGTGCTTAGGAACGAGCTCACCTCTAAATTCAATTGTCGCGCTCGAGCTCTAGTGATCGGTCCTTGTATATCCTGTGGAGTTTTGTGTGTATCCGAAGGAGTGATGTCCTCATCATCCTCCCCCTCTTGAATTGGAGTCGTCCGCGACTCAAACTCATCCTCTTCTCCCAAATATGGCCTCAAATCTGAAATGTTAAAGGTGGGACTAACCCCAAACTCGGGAGGCAACTCAAGTTTATATGCGTTATCATTTATCTTGGCAAGTATTTTGAAAGGACCATCAGCTCTAGGCATCAACTTAGACTTTCTTAAATCTGGAAACCTATCCTTTCTCAAGTGCAACCAAACCAAATCACCCGGTTCGAGTTTAACTTCTTGTCTACCTTTACTACCAGCAATTCTATACTTTTCATTCATTTTTTCAATATTGTGCTTTGTTGTCTCATGCATTTTCAAGATAAAATCAGCACGTTCTTTGGCATCATTGTGAATCCTCTCACTTGTAGGTAAAGGCAAGATATCAATAGGAGCACGGGGATTGAAACCATACACTACCTGAAAAGGACTTACCTTGGTGGTAGAATGTGTTACCCGGTTGTATGCAAACTCCACATGAGGCAAACATTCTTCCCACATCTTCAAATTTTTCTTCAAAACAGCCCTCAACATGGTGCCCAAAGTGTGATTCACCACCTCAGTTTGCCCATCAGTTTGTGGGTGACAAGTTGTAGAAAACAACAATTTTGTACCCAACTTGTTCCATAGGGTGCGCCAAAAATGACTCAAGAATTTTGCATCACGATCTGAAACAATAGTAGAAGGCATACCATGCAAACGAACAATCTCTTTGAAAAAGAGGTCAGCAATATAAACAACATCATCACTCTTATGACATGGTATAAAGTGTGCCATCTTAGAAAAACGATCCACCACAACAAAAATACTATCCCTTCCCCTCTTAGTCCTAGGCAATCCTAACACAAAATCCATAGAAATATCTGCCCAAGGAATAGAAGGAACAGGAAGAGGCATGTATAAACCATGTGGATTCAAGCGAGATTTAGCTTTTTGACATGTGGTGCAGCAAGCCACGAACCTCTCAACATCTCTCCTCATCTTTGGCCAAAAGAAATGTGTGGCCAGAACGTCCTCCGTCTTCTTCGCACCGAAATGACCCATCAATCCTCCTCCATGCGCCTCCTGTAACAACAAAAGACGAACGGAACCAACTGGAATGCATAGACGGTTAGCTCTAAACAAAAACCCATCGTTAAGGACAAATTTATTCCATGTACGTCCCTCTCGACATTGCAACAAAACATCTTTAAAGTCAGAATCAAGCGCATATTGTTCTTTTATTGACTCGAGTCCAAAAATCCGACAATCAAGTTGAGACAACAAAGTATATCGTCTAGACAAAGCATCAGCAATCACATTATCCTTCCCTTTCTTGTGTTTGATGATATAAGGAAAAGATTCAATAAATTCAACCCACTTAGCATGCCTACGATTCAAATTATTTTGAGAGCGAAGATACTTAAGCGATTCGTGATCAGAATGAATAACAAATTCTTTAGGCCACAAATAATGACTCCACGTTTCTAAAGAAAGCACAAGTGCATACAATTCCTTATCATATGTGGAATAATTCAGAACAGGACCATGCAATTTTCCGCTAAAGTATGCAACAGGTTTACCATCTTGCATCAAAACACCACCAATGCCGACTCCACTAGCATCTCATTCTAGCTCAAAAGTCTTACCAAAGTTAGGAAGTTGCATCAATGGCGCGTGCGTAAGCTTGTCCTTCAAAGTGCCAAAGGACTCCTCTTGTGCCTTCCCCCAATGGAACGCCACACCCTTCTTCATCAACTCATGCAGCGGTGCAGCAATGGTGCTAAAATCCTTGACGAACCGGCGGTAGAAACCTGCAAGACCAAGAAAACTCCTCACCTGTGTGATAGCTTGGGGTACCGGCCAGCTCTGTATGGCGTCAACCTTCGTCTCATCCACCTCAATTCCCTGTGGAGTAACAACATAACCAAGAAAAGAGACTCGATCCGTGCAAAAAATGCACTTCTCAAGGTTACCAAACAAACGTGCATCCCTTAAAGCATTAAAAACAGCACGTAAATGGTCCATATGTTCATGCAAAGACTTGCTGTAAATCAGGATATCATCAAAGTAAACCACCACAAATCTACCAATAAAAGCTCTTAAAACCTCATTCATTAAGCGCATGAAAGTGCTAGGTGCATTTGTCAAGCCAAAAGGCATTACCAGCCACTCATACAACCCAAATTTAGTTTTGAAAGTTGTTTTCCATTCATCTCCAAGTTTCATTCTAATTTGGTGGTAGTCACTACGCAAGTCAATCTTTGTGAAAATTATAGAACCACACAGCTCATCAAGCATGTCGTCTAACCTAAGAATAGGATGACGATACTGAATAGTAATATTATTGATGGCTCTACAATCAGCACACAGATGCCAAGTACCATCTTTCTTAGGAACCAAAAGTATAGGAACAGCACCAGGACTAAGGCTTTCACGTACATACCCGCGGTCCAAAAGGTCTTGGACTTGTCGCTGAATTTCCTTGGTCTCCTCGGGGTTGGTTCGATAGGCAGCACGATTTGGCAAAGTTGCACCCGGAATCAAATCAATTTGATGCTCTATCCCTCTCATAGGTGGCAGCCCCGGGGGTATCTCAGCTGGAAAAATGTCCTCAAACTCCTGCAAAAGGTTAGTGATAGCAGGAGACAACGAACTAGCAATATCATCAAGCGAAAACAAAGCTCGTTTGCATATCAAAGCATAGCAAATATCATCATCAGAAATTTCAGCAAGGTCACATTTTGTTGCAAGCATAACACCACCCTTCAATTTAATACCCTCGGCCTTAGAAATAGGTGCAGGCTTATCCGTTTTAGGAGGAAAAACAGAATTAGCAACTTGCTGATTTTCAGATTTAGCACCACTCAAACGAGCAGCTCTCTCTCTATCAGCTTGTACAATTTCAGCAGGGGTCAAAGGTACCAAAGTAATTTTCTGCCCTTTATGCACAAAAGTGTATTTATTACTTCTTCCATGGTGTGTAGCATCATTATCATGTTCCCAAGGCCGACCCAACAAAAGTGAACAAGCTTGCATAGGTACGACATCACAATCAACAGAATCAGCATAGGCACCAATGGAAAAAGGAACTCTGCATGTTTGTGTTACCTTAGCTTTTCCAGAGTCATTTAACCACTGAATATGGTATGGATGTGGATGTGGTCGTGTGGTCAAACCAAGCTTCTTGACCAGATCAGAACTCACCAAATTGTTGCAGCTTCCTCCATCAATGATAACACGTGCCCGTCGGTTCTTGATGACGAAGAAAATCTGAAACAAGTTGTGGCGTTGTAGCTTCTCAGGTTGCTGAATTTGTGTGCTGAGCACACGCTGAACAATAATGTTCATGTAGCCTGAAGTATCGGCGCCCCCAAGGACATGACCCTCATCATCGTCGTCGGCGACGGCATCATCATCATTAGCATCATCCTCCACATCGGAGGTGCTGATATAACCTCCATCTTCGGTTGCCACATATGCCCGCTGACTTGGGCAATCCTTCTGCATATGGCCACGTCCTTGGCAGCGGTGGCACTGAATGCTGGAAGTGCGTCCCGTCGAGGCAACGGACGAAGCACTATTGGCGGGAACCTGCAAAGAATTTTTACGTGAATATGTAGGACGTGCAGCAGGTGGTTTAGGTGCTGTAGTAACACGACTGGCTGAGGCAGAAGCTTGCTGGCCCGCTGTTAGGGGCACCCGGAAAGAGGATGGCTTAGGCAGCCCCGAAGGAGCCGTCGTGCGTGGCGTGTAGGAGGCGTGGACGTTGCTCCTCTTCCGCTGCTCATGTCCCTGCAATTCCTTCTCTGCAAGCATAGCAAACTGGAACAACTGGTTGACAGTATGAAATTCTTTATAATCAACAATGTCCAGAATCTCACGCCTCAAACCCGAATAAAAACGACAAATGGAATCCTCAAGCCCCTCCACTATACCACAACGCGTCAAACCCTTTTGAAGCTCAACATAGTAATCTTGTACCTATTTTTCTCCTTGTTCTAAACGCTGCAGTTTGTTACGCAAATCTCTATGATACGAAGGAGGAACAAAGCAATCACGCATAGCTACCTTAAGGCGTTCCCATGTATCAGGTAAAGCACCCTGTCCAGCTAGCCCATTCCACCAAATAATAGCAAAGTCCTTAAACTCACTAGTAGCTAGTCGAACTCTATGTTGCTCAGGAACAAGGTGGGCATTAAACTTCTGTTCTACCGTCATCTCCCAATCAAGGTAACCCTCAGCTTCATAACGACCCGAAAAAGATGGTATTGTTAATTTAATCTTAGCATAGGGATCATCGGGAGCATGATTATTATTACCTTGATGATGGTATTGGTTACCTGTACTACCCATACCTTGAGTGTTACTGCGAAGACGTCGCCGCAATCTTGCTTGATCTATGTTCCCATTAGCATCATACACTGTGTCTTCTTGCATGTGTCCACCGGTGTTGCTGCTGGACACGTCGACGTCATTGGTTGTTAAACAGGTTTCCAACTCTGTAACCCTGTCGGTTAACGTAGATATCCGTTTGTCCAACCGCTCAATGCTATTGCCGAGGTTGAGCTCAATGAGCGCATCAGTGACAGCCTTTTTTATTGCCTCGGTCTTCCCATCATGAACCTTCTCTACAACAGCTTGTAGTTGCTCTTGGCTGACACAATCCTTGAAATCCTTGGGAGTGCTATCGCCATTTTCGTCGCCACCTACCATTGTAAACACAAAAACAGGAACACACAGGGAAGGTTATCCCTATCAACTACTACGCAGTTGCAGTGGTGCCTCTCAACACAGCAAATGGAAACGCCTTACCAAGCTCTTACAAGGTTCTTACTAGCAAAGCAAAGGATACCTGAAGGCGTAATCCGGCGATTGCGAAGGTCAAAAACCAGTGCCTGTCCAGAAGGTTGTATATGGAGCTTGGAAGGCAATATATGTGAGTGGAACACAATTCAAAATCAGATAGTAATGCTGAATAAATGTCCAAAAATCTTGTCCTAGTTGCTGGCCTACTCGTGTTCTAAACCAAGTGTGATATGGATGACAAGGTAAAAAACAAGTATGAGGCAAAGACAACAACGGACATGAACAAAGGTAAGGACAGTAGCTCAACACAACACTCAATGTGTAAAAAATCGTGCTCCTGCACTTTTTTTTACTTTTTTTTTCTCTCTCAACTTTTTTTTTCTTTCTCTTTTTCGCAATTCACTCTTTGCCTGATTCCGAGTCTGTAGGCAAAAGGTATGGTTGTTTCAAGGGAAGCGCTCCGAGGTATGTTTTGGTCGCGGTCGAATTAAAATCGATGGTGACAAAACGGGAGTATGGTGGCAGCGGATTGTGGACTGGACTTATGTTGGTGTGTGGTGATCAAGGACGTGTATGTGATGGAAGTAGAACAGGGTAAAAGGCGATCTGTCGCACAAGATGAAGGAACACGATGGAAAACACTACTTAGACTAAAACACGAACTAAACCAGCAACAAAAACAATACTAGGACACAAACTCAACACTACGGACTCTGAAAAGGAATTATGCAAAAGGCTGAACGTGGTTCTGGGACAGGGAAGAACTATAACTAATTTGTTTTTGGCTTTTTTTTTGTGGACGATAGGATAAAGGCGAAATCAAACAAACCAGGGTAAGGGCGAACCTGACGGTAACACCTGAGTCTCTGATTACCACTTGATATGAACAAGGGTGTCCTGATCTTCCGAAAGGTTCTGATAACTCTCAATTTGGTGGAAACTTGACACAACTCGATCCGGCTTCCGAACAACACGTTCTGAACCCCGCAATCGCAGCACCACGTCTCCTCTGGTTATCGACCGGCGTTGCATTGTCGACCTCGCCAAGAAGGCTAATCCTTGCCTGCGAATCGAAGAACACAAGCAAGAACAAGAAAGAATGCAACCAAATTGCAGATGTATGATTAATCTCACGAAGCTGGGGTCTCACAAACCGACGAACGGCGAAACTGTTCTTGACAGAATAATCTAAGCAAAACCCAATCCTAACCTAAGCACCGGTGGCTGTAAATATGGTCTAGGGTTAACCAAGGACCCTCTGGTCACGCCCCTAACTGGGCTCAAAAAGATACATGGCCCAAAGGCCAAAAATGGTGGCGCAGCACCGAGACAGATTCTGGACGACTTTTGTTTCAATGATTCCCGTTGATTCAGGAAGAATTTGACCATGGGACCAGCGCCATTGGAAAGGTTATCTTCTCAGCTATCCGTGCATATATAGAACGTCCAAAACCGAGCCCGTATGCGACCTGGACAACCGTTTTAGTGCAGACTGCTCCTGGACTCCGAAACAGACTCGAAGTCAACTTTGTTTGGGCCTCCACCTTGACTTGGACGCCCTTGCTGGTCCTCTCCACCTCCAAGCCCCTCTCCAAGTATCTCCTGGTGCTCTCCATGGTTCCTAATCATAATATAATCATTAGGTAGCAATCTATTCTCAGGAACATATAAAGAAGTGCTTAGGAACGAGCTCACCTCTAAATTCAATTGTCGCGCTCGAGCTCTAGTGATCGGTCCTTGTATATCCAGTGGAGTTTTGTGTGTATCCGAAGGAGTGATGTACTCATCACTAATCTTCTGGAAGGTAATGACATTACATAAAGAAAAGTATAAGTGGTAAAATTTATTGGAGGTTAACAAGCATAGCATTAGTCAATGATGCAATTCATGAAAAAGTTAATAAGGGAAGAGAAGATTCACATGCAAATATACTATCTTGGACATCTTTTATGATTGTGAGCACCCATTAAGTATTTTATGTCAAAGTGTTGATGTTGGATAAGGAAGACAACGTAATGAATTATGTTTGATCATATTCACATAGAAGTTATATTGTTATAGATCCTCCAACATGTGGTGCTTGCCCAATATCTTTGCTAGCCTTTTTATTTTTATAGATCAATAGTGTTCTCCTCTATTCACATAGAAGTTATATTGTTATAGATCAATAGTGTTCTCCTCTATTCCTTTTTATTTTTCTCTTTTGTAAGCATCATGTGGTGGGGAAAGATCTAGGCATATATATCCAGTTGGATATGAGTGATCATGAGTTATTATTGTTGACATCACCCTTGAGGTGAATAAGTTGGGAGGTGAAATCACAAGCCCCTACCTTTCTATGTGTCTGGCTGAAACTTTTGCTCCATATATATGTCGTGAGTGTTAGCAATCATAGAAGACTAAATGATGGTTGAGTATGTGGACTTGCTAAAAAGCTCCTACATGAGACCCTTCCTGAAAATATGATGAATTGCAATTGCATTGTTGACTAGAATAGTTTGTTAGTTTCCAAGAAAGTTTATGCCTTATAGTTCATTGTTGTGATGAATTGTTACTTGCTCATGAGAAGTTTTATGATAATAAATATTGCTGTTATAATAATGATCTTGCTTTGAATCATTCAAGTCCAATGTCCATGCAACAAAAGGAAAGATTATATGATGATTATGATTTTGGGGAACGGAGCATGAATTTCAAAAAAAATCCTACGCTCACGCAAGATCTATCCATGGAGATGCATCGCTACGAGAGGGGAGAGTGTGTCTACGTACCCTTGTAGACCGTTAGCGGAAGCGTCTCACAACGCGGTTGATGTAGTCGAACAATCCTTCGAGCTCCACCGATCGCGTACCGAACGTACGACACCTCCGAGTTCTACACACGTGCAGCTCGGTGACGATCCTCGCCTTCTTGATCCAGCAAGACATTGATGAAGTAGATGAGTTCCGTCAGCACGACGGCGTGGCGACGGTGACGGTGAAGTGATTCCGGCAGGGCTTCGCCTAAGCTCTCCGAAAATATGACCGAGGTGGAAAACGGAGATCGGGGCACCGCACACGGCTATTGGACAATTGTGTGTCTCCAAGGGGTGCCCCTCCTCCGTATATAAAGGAGGGAGGGAGGAGGCCGGCCCCCTAGGGGTGCGCCAAGTGTGGGGAGTCCTACTAGGACTCCTTAGTCCTAGTAGGATTCCACCTCCCATACGGAGTAGGAAAGGGGGAAGGGAGAGGGAAAGGAAAGAGGGGGCTGCGCCCCCTCCCCTAGTCCAATTCGGTTTGGGCAAGGGGGGGCGCGCGCCTCTTCACGTGGCCTGCCTCTCCTTTTCCCGTATGGCCCAATAAGGCCCATTACTTCTCCCGGTGAATTCCCGTAACTCCCCGGTACTCCGAAAAATACCCGAATCACTCGGAACCTTTCCGACGTCCGAATATAGCTTTCCAATATATGAATCTTTACCACTCGACCATTTCGAGACTCCTCGTCATGTCCGTGATCTCATCCGGGACTCCGAACAAACTTCGGCCACCAATCACATAACTCATATAATACTAAATCGTCATCGAACCTTAAGTGTGCGGACCCTACGGGTTCGGGAATGATGTAGACATGACCGAGACGACTCTCCGGTCAATAACCAACAGCGGAACCTGGATGCTCATATTGGTTCCTACATATTCCACGAAGATCTTTATCGGTGAACCTCATATGTCAACATACGTTGTTCCCTTTGTCTGGCGGTATGTTACTTGCCCGAGATTCGATCGTCGGTATCCAATACCTAGTTCAATCTCGTTACCGGCAAGTCTCTTTACTCGTTCCGTAATACATCATCTTGCAACTAACTCTTTAGTCACGGTGCTTGCAAGGCTTATGTGATGCTGTATTACCGAGAGGGCCCAGAGATACCTCTCCGATAGTCGGAGTGACAAATCCCAATCTCGATCCATGCCAACTCAACAAACACTTTCGAAGATACCTGTAGTGCACCTTTATAATCACCCAGTAACGTTGTGACGTTTGATACACCCAAAGAATTCCTACGGTATCCGGGAGTTGCATGATCTCATGGTCAGAGGGACGTGTATTTGACATAGTGAAAGCAATAGCAATAAACTGAATGATCATTTGCTATGCTAACGGTTGGTCATGTCCATCACATCATTCTCCTAATGATGTGATCCCGTTATCAAATGACAACTCATGTCCATGGTCAGGAAACCTTGACCATCTTTTGATCAACGAGCTAGTCTAGTAGAGGCATACTAGGGATATAGTATTTGTCTATTATCCACACATGTATTTAGTTTCCGGTCAATAGAATTCTAGCATGAATAATAAACTATTATCATGAACGGGGAAATATGATAATAACTAATTTATTATTGCCTCTAGGGCATATTTCCAACAGTCTCCCACTTGCACTAGAGTCAATAATCTAGATTACATCTCCATGTAATTAACACTTAATCAGTTCTAAAGCTGATCATGTTTTGCTTGTGAGAGAGGTTTTAGTCAACGGGTCTGCAATATTCAGATCCGTGTGTTCTTGGCAAATCTCTATGTTATATGTAGATGCTGCTACCACACTCTGTTTGGAGCTACTCCAAAAGATTTCCCCACTATACTTATCCGGTCTGAGACTCATAGTCTTTCGGATCAGTGTTTAAAGCTTGCATCGACGTAACCCCTTACGACGAACTCTTTATCATCTCTATTCCTGAGAAATTCTTCCTTAGTCATCTTAAGGATAATTTGACCGCTGTCCAGTGATCTACTCCTGGATCACTTTGGTACCTCTTTTGCCAGACACATGGCAAGGCACACAGCTTGGCATACTTTATAGAACCTACGGCCGAGGCATAGGGGATAACCTTCATCCATTCTATTTATTTTGCCGTGGTCGAGATTTGAGTCTTACTCAACTTCACACCTTTCACCACAGTCAAGAACTCCTTCTTTGACTGATCCATTTTGAACTTCTTCAAAATCTTGTCAAGGTATATGTTTTGTGAAAGTCATATGAGGCGTCTCAATCTATCTCTATAGATTTTGATGCCTAACATGTAAACAACCTTTACCTAGATCTTCAAGTCTTACTCCACTTCACACCAGCCAAGAACTTATTTCTTTTGACTTGATCCATTTTGAACTTCTTCAAAATCTCATCAAGGTGTGTGAAAATCTTTTATCAGGTGTCTTGATCTATCTCTATAGATCTTGATGCCCAAACCGTGGATAACTCAAAAACAGGTTTTTATTGAAAAACTCCTTTCAATTAATTCTTTATGCTTTCCAGAAATTCGACATCATTTCCAATCACATATACTTATTAGAAATGTTATAGAGCTCCCACTCACTTTGTTGTAAATACAAGTTTCTCCATAAACTTGCATAAACCCAAACGCTTTGATCACTTCATCAAAGCGAGTATTCCAGCTCCGAGATGCTTGCACCAGTCCATAGATGGATCGCTGGAGCTTGCATACTTTGTTAGCACCTTTAGGATCGACAAAACCTTCCGGTTGCATCATATACAATTCTTCCTCAAGGAATCCATTAAGGAATGCCGTTTTGACGTCCATTTGCCAGATTTCATAATCATAAAATGCGGCAATTGCTAACATAATTCTGACAGACTTTAGCATCGCTACGGGTGAGAAAGTCTCATCATAGTCAACTCCTTGAACTTGTCGATAACCTTTAGCAACAAGTCGTGCTTTATAGACGGTGACATTACCATCAGCGTCCGTCTTCTTCTTAAAGATCCATTTATTTTTAATAGCTCGCCGTTCATCGGGCAAGTCTACCAAAGTCCACACTTTGTTCTCATACATGGATCTAATCTCGGATTGCATGGCCTCAAGCCATTTGTCGGAATCCGGGCTCGCCATCGTTTCTTCATAGTTCGTAGGTTCACTGTTGTCTAACAACATGACCTCCAAGACAGGATTGCCGTACCAATCTGGTGCGGAGCATGTCCTGGTTGACCTACGAGGTTCTGTAGCAACTTGATCCGAAGCTTCATGATCATCATCATCTACTTCCTCTCTGGTCTATGTCGGTGTCACAGAAATTTCTTTCTGTGGCGTACTACTATCCAGAGGAGGTACAATTACCTCATCAAGTTCTACTTTCCTCCCACTCACTTCTTTCGAGAGAAACTCCTTCTCTAGAAAGGATCCATTCTTAGCAACGAATACTTTGCCTTCGGATCTGTGGTAGAAGGTGTACCCAATGGTCTCCTTTGGGTATCCTATGAAGACGCACTTATCCGCTTTGGGTTCGAGCTTATCTGGCTGAAGCCTTTTGACATAAGCATTGCATCCCCAAACTTTCAGAAACGACAGCTTAGGTTTCTTGCCAAACCACAGTTCATACGGTGTCGTCTCAACGGATTTAGACGGTGCCCTATTTAAAGTGAATGCAGCTGTCATTAATGCATAACCCCAAAATGATAGTGGCAAATCGGTAAGAGACATCATAGAACGCACCATATCTAATAGAGTACGATTACGACGTTCGGACACACCATTACGCTGTGGTGTTCCAGGTGGCGTGAGCTGTGAAACAATTCC
The DNA here is from genome assembly GCA_039707655.1 of Elymus sibiricus. Taxonomy (NCBI): domain Eukaryota; kingdom Viridiplantae; phylum Streptophyta; class Magnoliopsida; order Poales; family Poaceae; genus Elymus; species Elymus sibiricus. The sequence continues at coordinate 35,629,817 of CM077674.1, forward strand.
ACGTTGTCTTAAGTGATTGCCAAACTCGTAACTCAAATATTCTCCTCCACGATCAGATCGTAAGAACTTTATTTTCTTTTTACGATGGTTCTCTACTTCACTCTGAAATTCTTTGAACTTTTCAAATGTTTCAGATTTATGCTTCATCAAGTAGACATAGCCATATCTACTCAAATCATCTGTGAACGTGAGAACATAACGATATCCACCGCGCGCCTCAACACTCATCGGACCGCATACATCGGTATGTATTATTTCCAATAACTTGGTTGCTCGCTCCATTGTTCCGAAGAACGGAGTTTTAGTCATCTTGCCAATAAGGCACGGTTCACATGTCTCAAATGATTCATAATCAAGAGATTCCAAAAACCCATCTGCATGGAGTTTCTTCATGTGTTTAACACTGATATGACCTAAGCGGCAGTGCCACAAATATGTGGTACTATCATTATCTTTTGGCATTCGTGTTATGAACATATGTATTACTACGATCAAGATTCAATAAACCTTTCATTTTAAGTGCATGATCATCAATGATATTATCCAAATAGAATAACAATTATTCTCTGAAATTGAATAACCGTCTTACAATAAACACTATCAGATATAATGTTCATGCTTAACGCAAGCATCAAATAACAATTATTTAGGTTCATCACTAATCCTGAAGGTAGAGAGAGTGTGGTGATGGTGATCACATCAACCTTGGAGACACTTCCAATGCACATCGTCACCTCGTTCTTTAGCTAGCCCTCGTTTATTCCGAAGCTCCATGTTTCAAGTTGCAAGCAACTGAACAAGTATCAAATACCCAGGTGCTCCTACGAGTACTAGTAAGGTACACATCAATAACATGTATATCAAATATCTTTGTTGACATTGCCAGTCTTATTATCTGCCAGTTACTTTGGGGAAGTTCCGCTCCTTGTGACATTTCCCTTTGCAATGGGAGCACTAAGTCTCGGGTTTGGTTCAGCCTTGGGTTTCTTCGCGTGAGCGGCAACTGTTTTACCGTTCTTCTTGAAGTTCCCTTTTCTTTCCCTTGCCCTTCTTGAAACTAGTGGTCTTATTAACCATCAACACTTGATGCTCCCTTTTTTTATTTCTACATCCGCAGATTGTAGCATCGCGAATAGCTTAAGGATCTTCTATCCCTTGCATGTTTATAGTTCATCACGAAGATCCAGTAGCTTAGTGATAGTGACTGGACAACTCTATCAATCACCACTTTATTCGGAAGTCTAACTCCCACTTGATTCAAGTGTTTGAAGTACTCAGACATTCTGAGTACATGCTCACTAACGGAGCTGTTCTCCTCCATCTTGTAGATATAGAACTTGTCGAACGTGTCATACCTCTCGACCCGGGTGTGAGCTTGAAAAACAAATTTTCAGCTCTTGGAACATCTCATATGCTCCGTGTTGCTCAAAACATATTTGGAGATCCGGTTCTAAGCCGTAAAGTATGGCGCACTGAACTATCGAGTAGTCATCTTTTCTTGTCTGCCAGACGTTCATAACGTCCTCAGACGAAGCCGTAGGGGTATTTCACTGAGCGGTGCATTAAGGACATAAGCCTTCTGTGCAGCAGTGAGGACAATCCTCAGATCACGGACCTAGTCCGCATAGTTGCTTCCATCAACTTTCAACTTCGTTTTCTCTAGGAACATAATAAAAACAGGGGAACTACAGCGCGGTCTATTGATCTACAACATAAAATTGCAAAGATTATTTAGACTATGTTCATGATAATTGAAGTTCAATTAATCAAATTACTTAAGAACTCCCACTTAGATTAACATCCCTCAAGTTGTCTAAGTGTAACATGATCCACATCAACTAAACCACGTCCGATCATCACGTGAGGTGGATTAGTTATCAATGGTGAACATCTTTCATGTTGATCATATCTACTATATGACTCATGTTCGACCTTTCGGTCTCTTGTGTTCCGAGGCCATGTCTGTACATGCTAGGCTCGTCAAGTTTAACCCAAGTATTCTGCGTGTGTAAAACTGGCTTACACCCGTTGTATGCGAACGAAAGAATCCATCACACCCGATCATCACGTGGTGCTTAGAAGCGTCGAACCTTCGCAACGGTGCATACTAGGGGAGAACACTTATCTTGAAATTTAGTGAAGGGATCATCTTATAATGCTACCGTCGTCTTAAGCAAAATAAGATGCATAAAAGGATTAACATCACATGCAATTTAATATATGTGACATGATATGGCCATCATCGTCTTGTGCTTTTGATCTCCATCAGCAAAGCACCGTCATGATCTCCATCGTCACCGGGTTGACACCTTGATCTCCATCGTAGCGTCGTGACACCTTGATCTCCATCATAGCGTCGTGACACCTTGATCTCCATCATAGCGTCGTGGTCGTCTCGCCAATTATTGCTATTACTACTACTACTGCTAACTCATAGCGGTAAAGTAAAGCAATTACATAGCATTGGCATTGCATACAATAAAGAGACAACCATAAGGCTCCTGCCGGTTGCCTGATAATTTACAAAACATGATCATCTCATACAACAACTTATATCACATCATGTCTTGGCCATATCACATCACCAGCATACCCTGCTAAAACAAGTTAGACGTCCTCTACTTTGTAGTTGCAAGTTTTACGTGGCTGCTACGGGTTTGCAAGAACCGTTCTTACCTACGCAAAACCACAACGTGGTGTAGTGATTGCTTTTTGATCTTCTAAAAGAACCCTCTTCATTGAAACCGATTCAACTAAAGTGAGCGAGACAGACACCCGCCAGTCACCTTTATGCAATGAGTGCACGTAGCGGTGAAACCTGTCTCGCGTAAGCGTACGCGTAATGTCGGTCCGGGCCGCTTCATCTCACAATACCGCCGAATCAAGTATCAACTAGTAATGGCAACCAATATGTATACACCCACGCCCACAACTCGTTTGTGTTCTACTCGTGCAAATCACATCTACGCATAGACCTGGCTCGGATGCCACTGTTGGGGAACGGAGCATGAATTTCAAAAAAATTCCTACGCTCACGCAAGATCTATCCATGGAGATGCATCGCTACGAGAGGGGAGAGTGTGTCTACGTACCCTCGTAGACCGTTAGCGGAAGCGTCTCACAACGCGGTTGATGTAGTCGAACAATCCTTCGAGCTCCACCGATCGAGTACCGAACGTACGGCACCTCCGAGTTCTACACACGTGCAGCTCGGTGACGATCCTTGCCTTCTTGATCCAGCAAGACGTCGAGGAAGTAGATGAGTTCCATCAGCACGACGGCGTGGCGACGGTGACGGTGAAGTGATTCCGGCAGGGCTTCGCCTAAGCTCTCCAAAAATATGACCGAGGTGGAAAACGGAGATCGGGGCACCGCACACGGCTATTGGACAATTGTGTGTCTCCAAGGGGTGCCCCTCCTCCGTATATAAAGGAGGGAGGGAGGAGGCCCACCCCCTAGGGGTGCGCCAAGTGTGGGGAGTCCTACTAGGACTCCTTAGTCCTAGTAGGATTCCACCTCCCATACGGAGTAGGAAAGGGGGAAGGGAGAGGGAAAGGAAAGAGGGGGCTGCGCCCCCTCCCCTAGTCCAATTCAGTTTGGGCAAGGGGGGGCGCGCGCCTCTTCACGTGACCTGCCTCTCCTTTTCCCGTATTGCCCAATAAGGCCCATTACTTCTCCCGGTGAATTCCCGTAACTCCCCGGTACTCCGAAAAATACCCGAATCACTCGGAACCTTTCCGACGTCCGAATATAGCCTTCCAATATATGAATCTTTACCTCTCGACCATTTCGAGACTCCTCGTCATGTCCGTGATCTCATCCGGGACTCCGAACAAACTTCGGCCACCAATCACATAAATCATATAATACTAAATCGTCATCGAACCTTAAGTGTGCGGACCCTACGGGTTCGGGAATGATGTAGACATGACCGAGACGACTCTCCGGTCAATAACCAACAGCGGAACCTGGATGCTCATATTGATTCCTACATATTCCACGAAGATCTTTATCGGTGAACCTCATATGTCAACATACGTTGTTCCCTTTGTCTGGCGGTATGTTACTTGCCCGAGATTCGATCGTTGGTATCCAATACCTAGTTCAATCTCGTTACCGGCAAGTCTCTTTACTCGTTCCGTAATACATCATCTTGCAACTAACTCTTTAGTCACGATGCTTGCAAGGCTTATGTGATGCTGTATTACCGAGAGGGCCCAGAGATACCTCTCCGATAGTCGGAGTGACAAATCCCAATCTCGATCCATGCCAACTCAACAAACACTTTCGGAGATACCTGTAGTGCACCTTTATAATCACCCAGTAACGTTGTGACGTTTGATACACCCAAAGTATTCCTACGGTATCCGGGAGTTGCATGATCTCATGGTCAGAGGAACGTGTATTTGACATAGTGAAAGCAATATGCAATAAACTGAATGATCATTTGCTATGATAATAACTAATTTATTATTGCCTCTAGGGCATATTTCCAACATATGATAGGTAGCATTCCACATCAAAATTTCTGTTTTGAATTGCTACTTTATCATGACTTTGATGAGAAAAAGTTATGTTATGATGCTAGAAAAAGTGATTGAAATTATCATTGATCAAACTTATGCACTATGCTAGCATTCACACTTCATAAATTATTTCTTTTATCATTTACCTACTCGAGGACGAGCAGGAATTAAGCTTGGGGATGATGATACGTCTCCAACATATCTATAATTTATGAAGTATTCATGCCATGTTTATAACAATTATATATGGTTTTGGTATGATTTGATTAGAACTAACCCGGACTGACGCTGTTTTCAGGAGAACTACCGTGGTGTTGTTTTTTGTGCAGAAATCAAAGTTCTCCAAATGTAGTGAAACTTTTTGGAGATTTTTTATGGAACAAATAAAAAATACTGGAGCCAATACCTACTGGAGGGGGGCCACTGGCTGCCCACGAGGCACCAGGGTGCGCCACAACCCCCCCCCCCCCCAGGCGCGCCCTGGTACCTCGTGGGGCCCACGTGGCTCTGTTTGACGTGATTCCAACGCTGAAAAATCATATATATTCAGAAACCCCCGAAAGTTAACCTAGATGAGTTTTTATGCCGCCGCAAGCCTCTGTACCTCCACGATCTCATCTACAGCCCTTTTCCGGCACCCTGCCAGAGGGGGGAAAGCATCACCGGAGGCCATCTTCATCATCCCGGCGGTCTCCATGATGAGGAGGGAGTACTTCAGCCTCGGGGCTGAGGGTTTGTACCAGTAGCTATGTGTTTGATCTCTCTCTCTCTCTCGTGTTCTTGAGGTGGCACGATCTTGATGTATCGCGAGCTTTGTTGATATAGATGAATCATATGGAGTTTTCCCCTCTCTATCTTCTTGTGATGAACTGAGTTTTCCCTTTGAAGTTTTCTTATCGAATTGAGTCTTTAAGGATTTGAGAACACTTGATGTATGTCTTGCATATGGATAGCTGTGGTGACAATGGGATATTCACTTGAGTCACTTGATGTATGTTTTGGTGATCAACTTGCGGGTTCCGTGACCTTGGGGATTTATGCATAAGGGTTGGCACACGTTTTCGTCTTGACTTTCCGGTAGAAACTTTGGGGCACTCTTTGAAGTTCTTTGTGTTGGTTTGAATAGATGAATCTGAGATTGTGTGATGCATATCGTATAATCAAATCCGTGGGTACTCGTGGTGACATTGGAGTGCCTAGGTGACATTAGGGTTTTGGTTGATGTGTACCTTAAGGTGTTATTCTAGTACGAACTCTAGGGCTGTTCGTGACGATTAATGGGGATGGCCCATAAGATTGATCGGGAAGGATAACTTTGAGGTGGTTTCGTACCCTACAACAATTTCTTCGTTTGTTCTCCGCTATTTGTGACTTTTGAGTGAACTCTTTGTCGCACGTGAGGGATTTACATATGATTCAACTATGTCAACAATGTTGGGAGATCGCACTAGTGAAAGTATGAACCCTAGGCCTTGTTTTTAAGCATTGCAATACCGTTTGTGCTCACTTTTGTTACTTGCTACCTTGCTGTTTTTATATTTTCAGATTACAAAAACCTATATCTACTATCCATACTACACTTTTATCACCATCTCTTCGCCGAACTAGTGCACCTATACAATTTACCATTGTATTGGGTGTGTTGGGGACACAAGAGATTTCTTATATTTGGTTGCAGGGTTGCTTGAGAGATACCATCTTTAACCTACGCCTCCCACGGATTGATAAACCTTAGGTCATCCGCTTGAGGGAAAATTGCTACTGTCCTACAAACCTGTGCGCTTGGAGGCCCAACACGAGTCTACAAGAACAAGTTGTGTAGTAGACATCAGATACCAGCACGGGAAGCCTCTCGTCAGACCTGAGGAGGTCCGGCTTCTACCAACACAAATGCGAAGATTGCATGAGTGATACATGGAAGCCTCAAAGGAAAGGAGCAACTATCTCATGGTGGGAATTAAAGAAGAGCATTACTTCAATTGAGACGAGGAGATGTACATTGAATTTGAGGAATTATTTCAGTTATACAATCAAGACGTCGTCGACAAATCTATCGTCAGTTGCTATTGTCTGTAAGTATTATTTCTGTAATTAAGTCTCTAGCTCAGCTCGTTCATTGCATGTATAATTATCCTCACTATATTATGCAGAATGAAGATTCTCGAATGCAAAACAGGACAAATCGATGACATTGGCTTCATTAACCCAAATAACATACATGAATATACGGTACAACACAACGCCAAAGAAACAAAGGATAACTTGCTAAGGGCGTTAATTGAACAACAAATCAAAAGGGAAATACTATTTCCTTACAACTTCAAGTGAGTAGTACTGTCTTGTACATATCCTGTTTCGCTTACTCGATGTTAAGTGTAATTGATGAGTTATGCGTGCGCAGGTTCCACTTTATTCTGCTAGTCATTCAGGTTGACGCAGGAGTAGTACTTGTCATGGACTCGAAACGTAAAGACCCTAAGATGTGGCCGGACCTGAGTGAACTGCTCCAGAGGTAATTTCAATCATTATCGCACTATATCGGCAATTTTTGTTCATTTCCTGATATCAAGTAATTAATAACTCCTTTATTCATTTTCTTTGCCGGGCAGGGTTTGGAAATGGTTCACCAAGAAGGTTAGGGGTGAATGGAAAAAGGAGATGCAATTTCGACAACTCAATGTAAGTAGTACTAGCTAGGTCCGCGCATCTCTTTGATTCTAGTTTCAATACCATTATCATGCTTGATTATTATTTTGATTGAACTCTATTCTCGTAAAGTGCTTGAGGCAGGGAGACGGGAATAATTTATGTGGATACTACGTTTGCGAGTTCATTCGCCAGACGACCTGTGAGAAGGGCGGAATTTTAGAAAAACTTAGTACGTAAACAATATTCACAATTTTATTTTATTACCATCAATTGTGTTGAGTTTCATTCATATATATTGACCCCCTTCTTTAAATTAGATCGAACGGATGCGGGACGATCTCCTACCAAAGGATCGCGTACGAGCAATTCAAGAGGAATTGGCGGGATTCTTACTTGAAGAGGTCATATCTAAAACCGGAGAATACCATCGGGAATTGGAAGGGAATTTTGGTAATTAGATATTAGGGATCGTAAGAGATATTATATTGTATATATGCATGAACGTGTACTATATGTAGTAGCATCGAATATATATACGAAAACTTGTTGTTCGACCAAGCACGGAGAAAGAGGTCACTTCTCTATATTCATGACGATGTTGTGTAATGGTTCCTTCATTGCTATATGTAGTAGCGTCGAGTTGAATGGAAAACATAAAATAAAAATGAAAACCCTAAATGAAAAAGAATTGAATGGTAAACACAAAAAGAAAAGGGAAACACAAAATGAAACCCCTAAACCCTAAACCCCTCCAAAACCCTCCAAAACCCTAAACCCCAGCGCTTGGCAGCGCCTGACGCGTGGCGGCCTTTAGTCCCGGTTGATGTTACGAACCGGGACTAAAGGTCCTCCTACCTGAGCGCCCACGAACGGCCACGTGGAGCCCCTTTAGTCCCGGTTCGTAACACAACCGGGACTAAAAAGGGGGGCCTTTAGTCCCGACTACTTAGTCCCGGTTGCTCAACCGGGACTAAAGGCCCTTACGAACCGGGACTAAAGGCCCTTTTTCTACTAGTGTATACAAGCTCACTCAGAGCTAAAAATGAAAGAAAAAGTAGATAAAAATTGCCACAACCGGCGAAAATAGGACGAGATGACTAAAAGTAGAACTAGCTAGTTGGTTTTGCTTGCGTGCACATTGTGTAGAATATATATCCATGCCATGGGAAATGCACTTGATCAGAGCACATGGGTGCTACACTCCCTATTTTCTAACCCAATCATATACTTGCAGATCTCTGCGGCGATATGTATCAGTGTTGTTGATTTTCGGACACCCTCAATAAAAGCCATATATATTTTCACGGTATTGACTGGTAAATGCACGCTGGCAAATAATGTTGGCCATGCCTTTTTTGGTACTGTCGGTTACTCAGCCCCTATATATTGCTGCTTAATTAGAGACCCTGCAAATGTCGAAAATGCCATCATCTCAAAAATTGGAGGCATTAACACGGTGGCCCTGTCATGCCTTGCGCCATTTAATCACCTGTGTCAACTTTTCTTATTGACGGTAGTTTGTCAAGAAGAACAATGTATTTTTTTTATTTTTTTTCAGTGTTCTCTCTCCACAGTGAAGCCACACTAATATCACTCATAAATCACATAGCAGATTCAGTTGGTTGAGCACTTGAAACAAGTGACATCGCAGAAAAGATGATGATGATTTTGCCACTTTGTTACTGTGATCTTCACCCTCATCTAAAAACATGTCTCTTATACCTCAATATGTTCACAAAATGATCTACTATTAAGATGAAGGACCCGATAAGAAGTTGGATTCCTGAAGGATACTTTCATGGAGAAGGAAGATATGTAGTACATGAGTTAGGATAGAGGTGTTTTTAATGAGCTTGTGAATACAAGTCTGATCCAGTCTTTGAAGACAGACCAATACGGTAATGTTTAAAGTTTGTAAGTTCATGAATCATGATACAGTCATGGACTTCATCATATCCAATTCAATCAAAGAGAACTTTGTTACACCATAGTGTTACCGGTCCAACTATTGATCATATACGAAGCAAAGTACAGAGGAGAGCAATTCTTTTCTAGAGATTAACCTTGTATTATCTCATGCCCGATCACTTCAAGTATCTGGATTGTTGTCGGGAATCCCTTCTCTAGATGAGTTCAAGCATTTGCGACTTTGCTAAATTTCCTGAAGGAGGATTTGGGGAGATGCAAGCACTAGAGATGTTGAAACAGGTCAGAGCATTTAAGCAGCCAATTTAATTTCTTCCAAGATTTTGGCCAGCTACAGAATTTGAGGAAGCTGAATATCGATCTTAGCAATGATCAAAAGCCACTGAAGATACAAATGGGGAGTGCATGAAAGGAATTAGCCCATTTTAATTAACAAGAACTAGCCCATTTTAATTAACAAGAATTAAAAGGAGCTAATTCTTTCTCCTCAACAAGAACTAGCCCATTTTAATTAACTCCCTACATTTATTGCTCTCCTATGTTGCCTGCTCAAGTTTTCTTCTCCTCAGCAAGAGCTAGCCGTATTTTTGGGTGACCATTATTTATCTTATGAACTTGATGATGCACGGCTTAGGATGACGCCATTTGTCTGTTTTCTTTCTTTGTCCTCCTATGGTCGTTGTTGGCAAGCTAGAAACCAAGGAAGCTCTGTTATAAACAGTTTCTCAAACAAAACAGATCATGGGCTCTTATCACTTATAAGTAGTTTTGACAGTTTGGGCAGTCTAGTTACATGAGACGAAAACTAAGTTTATCACTGGCATAGAACAAGTACTATCGTCGTAAAACTGATACTAAATGATACAAGAAAAATCGCATCAAAATGAATTTTATTGGAACCACAAAATTTTCTCGTTCTGCAGCTGTACAATAATACAATTAGACAAATATAAATTTCTTCAAAACATAGTAACCTTGCCTCCTGTCAGTCAGAAGTATCCTAGTAAAACTGCCCAAAGTATGAAGGAAAAAATGTGGACGTACAGATGCAAAATTTGATACTTGTTCATTAAAAAGAGCCAGCCTTGTTTATATTTCTTTCAAGTACTCTCTATATAAAAAAAATTAAAAAAAATCTATGACCTTTATTCATTTCATAGAACAAATAAAGTTGATAACTTACCCAAGGAATGAATACTCTTGTGAAATATAAGTTGGTCACTGGAAGGCTGAAGAAGCTCGACGTTTCCACTTTTGCTGGATAAAAGCACGGTTTTACATTGTGCAATTTAAGCTTAAGAACTAAGCTTTTGTTGTTCATGTGATTACATTTACCCTAGTGAATCATTATACTGAGTTATATGAATAATCCCCCGCAAAAAAAAAGAGTTATATGAATAATGAACAATAATAGACTTCACACTAGAGGACATAATGACACCAAGAAAATAAGCATAACTGCACTCTTGAACAATAAAAGTGCTAAATTAAAGAAGTAGTGTTATATTACTAACATTTCAGAATATATGTTACATTGTACCATACATCTAACATATTTATGATGTCAATTTTCATAATGAATAGAATGCTAAGTGGTGGATGGAACATTGATTCTTACTAGTGGATGTATAGGCACAGCATGGTCATCATATCATAAACAACTTACTGGATATTGACAATAGTTGTCAAAGGTTTTGGTCCCAAGGTTTTCCCAGCATTATGAAATTGTGAATACCTAGTATGCGCACAAGGGGAAAAAATTCAAGGATAATTTATCAGGTCAAATCCAATACTGAGAAAACTAATAAAAATTGCACCTTAGTTCAGGCCACATGTTCAACTCCATTGAAGAAGTAGTACTTAGCCATATAGATGAAACACATAGCCGTTCATCAATGTGCCAGTCAGACGTTTACTACTCCCTCCGTACCAAAACGTTAGGTACGGAGGGAGTACTAGACAAAGTTTGTTCAACAATTACTAGTAAGAGAAATGACCTACAGAGGGAAGTTCAGCCCCTAATCAGCAGTCCAAGGTATCTAGGCAAAATCTCCATAAAAGGTTTCAACCAGTGCCCTGTTCCAGAAAAGAGTGATATTTTTCAGGGAGTAACCCCTTATATTCCTGACAATTCCCCCCTGAAGCAAGTGAAGTCAACAAGCTAGCTGTGGAAGCTTCAAGGGTGAAGCTCCTCTCATCAATTTTAGACAGATAAGTCCCAGCCCTAAGAATCTCCCCTTTCTGAAGTAAGCTTCTAACTATAGCATTTAGTGTACGGGAGTTGGCAGCACACCCATTCTTCTCCATAGAAATGAATAGATCATGCATCAGACTCTTGTAGAGAACCTTCTTCTATAAGTTTTTGTATCATTAAGCTATATGTAATAACGTCGGGCACTAATCCGTTGGCCCAGATACCATCAAACAAATATTTGGCTTCTTCCTTCCTGCCACATTTAAGCAACGCACCAATCATAATATTAAAAGTGATAACAGAAGGCTTAACCTTCCCTTCCAACATTTCCCTAAAAACAACCAATGCATCATCTATCTTTCCATTCTTAGAGTAACCATCAATCAGTATGCTATAGGTGAAAACATCTGGTTCCATGCCAATTGAGACCATATTGTCAATTAACTTCCTCACTTCATCCATCTTACCATCTGAAAAGTATCCATGCATCAGTGTGTTATAAGTATGCATGTTAGGCTTAACACCCATGTGTACCATCAGGTCATAGATATCTTGGGCTTCCATAACCCTTCCATTTTTGCAAAGGCGATCCATAATTCTAGTGAAGAACATGGTGTCGGGATAGATGTCGCGGTTCAGCATTTCAGAAAATAGTTCATGAACCTTCTCCCATTTGCCACAAGTACAGAAACCACTTATAAGGGTGCTGAAAACTATGATATCTGGAGCTAATCCTTCGGTTATCATTAGATTGTATTTGTACATAGCATCATCCATTCGGCCCATGCTGCAAAGCAAGTTTACTACCGTTCCATAGTTCGCTACATCAGGGTTCAATCCATGCTGCCGCATTTTTTTAAATATATGCATTACCTCACTAACCATTTCTTCTTTAGCATATGCAGATATGAGTATGTTGTAGACATATTCATCTGGTGCAATACCATTTCCTACCATCAAATCAATGAGACAATGCATATCATGAAAAGATTTTTCCATAGCATACCCATGAAGCAGAATACTGTAGGTAGAAACATCAGGTTTTTGGCCCAAACTGATCATAGAATCAAAAATCTTCCTAGCTTCTGCACATCTTCCACTCCTGCAAAGATAATCCATCTGTATACTGTAAGTTACAATATTTGGTTGAACACCATTTCTAGACATTTCCTTGAAAATCCGATCCACCTCTTTGCACTGTCCTAATGAATAATATCCATGTATGAGGCTATTATATGTGGCACTATTTGGCAGAATACCTCTATCAGACATCTGTTCAAGGACCTCCTCAGCCTTGTCCATCGCATGAACCTTGCACATGCCAGAGATGATTGAGCTACAGGTCACAACATTCGGCGATATCCCCTGACGCAGCATTTCAGAAAATAGGCTGTAAGCCTTACCCACCTCACCCTCTTTCAACAGGCCATCAACTACGGTGTTATAGGACGCCACATTAGGTTGGCAGCTCAGGGTGGACACGGTCCGGGCCGGTCCGGTCCCAGACCGAGCCGTCGTTTGGACCGGCCGCCGGCGGTCCGGACCGGACCGGACCGAGCAGCGTGGCGGTCCTGTTTTCAAGGACCGGACCGGCGGCGATGAAACCCGGGCCAGACCGAGCGGCCCAGCCGTGGCCACCGCAGAGCATGCCGCCGGAGCATGGCGGTGCGGGGAGCGCGCTGGAGGAAGCAAGGCTCGTCGTGGAGGTGTTCGGCGGCTTTGGGAGCAACAGAGGGAGCTTAGGAACCGAGGAGAGAGGCCAGGGCATGGCGGCGGCGAGGAATTTGGCATGACGGCCGGTGGACAGAGGCGAAGAAGACGATGACGGATGTGGCGGTGTAGGCGTCCCCCTTCGATTCCTTCCGGTCAGATGATAGATCCGAGCGCGGCACGTCCATTAGACATGCTTGCCGGGGTCGGGGAGGCCGGTGGCCGCGCAGACGAGCGGACGAGCGATGGCAGCGGTGGCCGCTCGGGGATAGCGTGGCGGCGCCGGCGCGTGGGGCCGAGCGCAGGTGCGGCAGCAAGGTGCGCGAGCACTGACGGAGGGGTGGGCGAGCACGGGCGGCGAGGTGGGTGAGCACCGGCGGCCAGCCGTGGGGTTCTTCCCGAGCAGCCGGTGCTCATGGTTGCTCACGTGTCGTTGTTTTAGGTTAAAACAGAAGAGGTTGGAGCCTTTTTTGGGCTGAAATGGTTGTTATGGGCTGAGCTATTTGACATGGGCTGTTTGTTTCGGTCTGACCGAGCCGGACCGAGCAAAGACCGGACCGGACCGACCAAGTTTCGGGCCCTTTTTTGCAGACCGGACCGGCCAGTTTTTCTATCGGGCCGAGCTTTTTCGGTCCGGTGCACTTCGGTCCACGAGCGGGCCGAATTAACCGCTCGTGTCGTCCAGCCTGATTGGCAGCTACCTCCATGCTCAACCATCATGTGAAACAGCTCAAGAGCCTCTTGGCTTCTCTTCTCGTTGCAGAGACCCTTGAAAAGAATGTTGTGGGAGAAAATGTTTGGTATGCAGTTAAACTCAGGCATTATTCGGAGTACAATGTGCATTGCATAGCTGGCCTTCTTCTTCGCGCAGATGGCCTTTAGTAGGTGGCTGAAAGCGACAACGGATTCTTTCATAAAACCCATCTTAATGATGTGGCCGAATGGCGGCGAAACCAAGGTCCAAGCGGCCAGCACGGCAGCAACAGTCGACTAGAATACCATAGGTGATACTGTTGGGCGCCACCTTGGCCCTTGCGATGCGGTTGAAGAGGGAGACGCCCATCGCAGGGCAATCACGGCCAACAATGGTGAGGGGGCAGTTAATGGCGCGGACCGAGGAAGGACCAGCATCCTGGAGCAATGTCTCCAGCGTGGTACCGATCCTTGATGCTCTGCTCCAAGATGCGTCTGCCGACGGGGACAAGGCGGCGGCTCATATCTCGACCTGGCCTGAAGAATCCCTCGAGGGGTAGGATGGCACCGCCGTCGTTCACCACCTACCCGATCGGCGCAGCCTGGCGTTAACCTAGGATAGGAAAAACCGAGAGCAGAGTTAGGAGGACGAGCTTGCACCATGGCCGCCGGCGTGGCTCGCCGCAAGGATGTTCACCATCGAGCTACAGCCGCTGTAGGAGGTACACTGCGACTTACAGGAGATCTGGCTGCCGGCGAGCTAGTCGACGCGGCGACGGTGCTGAGGGAGACGAGGACGAGATCTCCGCCGCTCGGGGTCGCCTGCTTCGGTCCTGACGCCGAAGAAGACGATACGACCCTGCTTGGGGTGCGCTGCCTCCCCGGTGCCGGCGAGGGCCGACGGCCCTAGCCGCTGGCCCTCGCCGCTGGCTGCTGTCCTGACGCGGAGGAAGATGAACCCCCACCGGGAGAATTGATTATAAACCCCCCAGCTCGTGTGCCTTGGATCTTAAGCCCCTTTCTTCGTCTCCCTTCCTTCTAACCCCCTCAGTTCGGTCTAGTTGCTGCTAATTTCTCCCTTTGGCATTGTTATCTCTTCATTAAGCTAATAACAATCCAATATATTAGTCTAATTATATTCTGAAATGACCACTCTGCCCTCATATATTTTCTTAAGTCGCGAGACAGAGAAGTCGCTCGTTCTTTTCTGTTTCTGCTCATCCCGTCCGTCGCGAGACAGAGAAGGCTCGCTCGGCCATGTTCGGCGTCACACTGGACTGGGTGCCAGGGAAAACGGAGGAGGAAGGGAGATAGTAGAGTTGGGCGCGCGCGTGCTCACTTCGGTTCGCTCAGTAGCAGCGAACAACCGGGAGACGCGGGGTCGACCCGGAGGCGGGCGAGCGGGACCATGGATTGGGGCCAGGAGGCGGGCCGGCGGCCGGTTGGAGCCGAGATTGGTGGCGACCGGCGGAGCTGAGGCTTGGCGGCGACCGGCTGAGCTGAGGTCTGCGTCGATCTGGAGCGGCCCAACCCTGAGGACCTGCTCAATCTGGAGCTAGCGTTCGGGTTGGGATCCCGTTCGGGTGGACTGGCGGCGCTGATATGGAGCTTGACCTGGAGATGAGCAGTAAGATAGCGGGGGTCGCTCGAGGGAGACCGGAGCAATCAAGGGCAGAGCCGGATGGAGCACGCGGTCTCCAGGTCGTCCGCTGCTGCTGGGTAGAAACTGAAGAGCAGTTCTGTCTAATATTGTGCCCTTTGGTTGGTTATATATTGACAAATATGTTAAGCATGCGAAAGGGAGGAATTAGCAACAACTAGACCGAACTAGGGGGCTTAGAAGGGAGGCAGACAAAGAAAGGGGCTTAAGATCCAAGGCACATGAACCGGGGGGGGGGGGGGGGGGGGGGGGGGGGGGGGGGGGGGGTTATAATCAATTCTCCCGAGCTCCGAGCTCGAGAGGGCCTCAACGACGCCGCCACTCCCGCATCTCCGCCGTCGTGAACCCCCACCTCGGACGTCTGCAGTCTGAAGAAGCGGCTTTTCACACAATATATGGTCTTGGTTTTATTCTTGGGTCAGTCATGAGCCACTACTCAGAATTGAATCGAGGGAACAACTTACCAAGTGTGACAAGAACTAATAAATCATGAATTCAACTGATCAATTCATGCTTATGCGGGAAAGTTTCTGATTCTCAAAATAAATATGGAGAAGTTTCTTGTATTACATGTATTATATTGATGATACAGTGTCACATGTTGGGGCTTCTTTTTTAGACGGTGAGTGAGACAGGATTGATGTGTTTTTACAGGTTGATTGCTGCAGATTAATTTGATAAATAGTTTACCCCGTTGAAATCATGAATTCCAAAAGTAAATACCTCAAATGAATGAGACAACTTCCCTCAAAAAAAAATGAGACAACTCGTTGAAAATTAGTTGATCCGGTCAAAATTGTGACTGGCCCTAGCTAAACATTAAACATTAGATTGTTTCTATCTATGATGTAGGGATATCACTTAACTCTTCCACTATGAAGGGATAATTCATTCGCCCACAAATCCTTCAAATGCTGTGACTAAATATGTTAAATCCACTACCGAACCATAATTAAATCCAAAATAAGTACATACTAAATCCTGAATATCTTCTAACTCAATCAAAAATATGCCTTGTTATATTTGCAGAATCATCTATTTGGACTCCCTCGACGCGCTTACTTTAGAGTTCCGCAAGGCTCGGGCCCTGCAGCATGGAAAACTTGGGTGACATCAACAAGCCACGACGCCGACATATCGGCTTCTGTTGCATTGATGCCACGGGCGGTCCATCCGGCCTCGTGCCCCGGCGTCATCAACCCGCGGTCTTGGGCCTCACCATGCGGTCATCATCGCGCCGGCCTCACCGCTCCGGCCGCATCAGCCCGTGGTCTGGGGTCTCACGACACAGTCGTCATCACGCGGGACTTGTCGCTCCAGTATTATCTCCCAGCGTCCACCTTGGCCGCTCGGCGTTGCAAGGTGAATGTGTGCTACATCAACACGCCACAGCCTGCGTCAGCATCGGCCACGCGCCGGGCTGCCCGACTGACATGTGCGTGGTTCACCGTCCCTGCAGTCCGACTACATCAAGGAACCGCTCAGAGGAATGGATGTTGTTTAATTTTAATTTTGTGCTATGTAATTGTAATTAAAATTAATATCGATCAATTAGTTTTTTGGACGGTAATACCCTTGGGCCGATATTTTTGTTTGGACATTTTTTTCCCTTGGGTTTTAATATGGCCCAGATCATTTCAATCGTTGGATCAGCCATATAATACACCCCCTCCCATGTATTATAATGCACCGTAAATTTTCCCTATTGTTTTCCTCTTGATTTATTTTGCTTTCTATTCAATTTGGATGTTGCACTGACAGTCATGTTGGATTTTTTGTTCTGACTTTTTAAGTAGTTGTCCTCCTAGCGCTTTGTTGTGGGGAGGTGTTGATTCGGGTTGATTGTGTTTGTGGGAAGTGGTTCTTGTAGTGTTATCTGTTCTTTTCATGGAGTAAGTTTCCTAATCGGCCGTAGCTGCAGCCATTTGAGGGAACTGTCGGCCCCGCCTGCCCTCTGCACCCTTCCACTGTGAACAACTCTGTGGATTGTAAATTCATTTGTTTGCCTTCTCAGTGAATTCGATTGTACCCTACCTTGCTGCTCAAATCACCATGCAGCCTCCTAAAAGGCTATAACCAGCTAAATGATTTGGTAGGAGGTGAACGTCATTTAGTGCAGTCTCCCCGACTTGTCCTTTGTCTGTAGTTATTTTCTAGACCATTAACAAATATCAACTAATTAGCATTACACATTTCTTACTTCTTGAGAGGTACACTCTACATAGAGTATTAACCTTCACAAATGCAATTACAAGACCATTACATTACTGTGACACCCCCGGATATTAGTCATTTCATTATCCTAATTAATGTGCCATGTCATCATGATTATCATAGTTAAATTGCAATTTAGAATTAATCCAAAACTCTAATTCATATTCAAATTGCAATTCAAATTATTATTTTTTCAAACAATAAAAAAAAATGTTAGTTGTGTTGCAAATATTTACTAACTAATTGACATGAAGAAACCAACATCATTTGAATTATTAAAATGCCCTTAACATCATTAAAACAGACCCAACAGCATTAAATTGAGCCATTTCAACTTAAACAAATATTTATACATTTCAAAATAAATTGAAACTTGGTGGGCTAGCTCAAAACATTGCCTACTGTTTATGTGCTGAATATAAGGTTCAACTAAATTCAAATGTTATTAAAACAAAATGCAAAACAAAGAAGAAAGAATAAAACGGAAAAAAAGGAAAAAAATGTAAAAAGACTCATTGTTGGACTGGGCTCTACGTGCACAGTGCGGCACAGTGCACGGCCCAGCCCAACTTCCCCTCTTCTTCAACCTTCTGTTCACCGAGACGCGCTAGACGCGCCCACGACATCCATGCCGCCGATGGCCACGCGTCGGCCATCCGCTGTCACCCCACGTGGATAATACCCCCCCCCCCCAAGCCCCTGGACGAACCCTAATCTCCTCATTCTACCCCTCGCGTCTCTCTCTCGATCCCGAGCTCACCCGAGCAAAGCCGCCGCGATAACCTTAGTGAATAAAATAATCTCATCGAACTTTAAGTGAAATAATTCTAGTTGGCCAGCATGCATGCAGCCAAACAAAAGCAGGAGATCCGGCTTGATGACTTCCCAGAAGTTCTGATAGAACTCTCGGCGGGAAAACCATCCGGACCCGGGGATTTCTTCTGCTCCATTAGGAAAACCGCCTTTCTAACCTCCTCCTCAGAATATGGAGCTATTAGAAGGCTATTTTCCTCATCAGATTCCTAGGGGATGTCATTTGTTCGGGACTCATCCATCGGGAAGTTTCCTACCTCTGGGGTTCCAAACAGATTTTTATAATAATTAGTGATATAATATTTAAGTTCCTCATGCCTCTCAATCATACCCTCCTCCTGTTGTATTGAATGAATAAGTTTCTTCTGGTGTATACCGTTAGTGACGCCATGGAAATATCTATTATTCGAATCACCTTTCAGGATAAATTGAGAGCTAGAATGTTCGTACCATTTGAGTTCCCCCTCTCGCAGCATGCGAGCTATATGTGCATTCGATTGACTCTTGATCTCGATCTCATGCTCAAATAGAGGTCTAAGCTGCCAAAGCTTCTAATTCATCAATAATAGATGAAAGACAAAGCTTCTCCTTTTTGAGGATACCCGCCGTATGCCTAGCCCAACCACCAAGGAATTTAGGTAATGCACGTATTTTGTTATTCCATTTGTGTCTTGGGGTATGCCCGGCAACCGGTTTCTCCCACACCTCCTTGACCATGTCTTGGAAGCCATCCTGATGGAACCAACCAAGTTCGAACTTGAACTTGCGTCTATGCCGCGATCGTGGCATACCAGTAGTTAGGAGAATGGGTGCGTGGTCTGGTAGAGCCTCGATACGAGGTAGAGCATGAACAGAAACCATAGGGAATTTGAATTCCCAGTCAGTATCCATTAATACGCGATCCAGTTTCTCATATGCCGACTCTGAAAGACTGTTCATCCAAGTGAACTGTCTTCCAGTCATGGAAACCTCTCGCAAATCTAGACTGTCTATGACAGCGTTGAAAAGAAAAGGCCAATGATTATCAAACCTACCACGACTTTTCTCATTTGGAAATCGTAGCAAGTTGAAATCACCACCTATAAGAATGGGGTAGGGATTATCGTTCGCCAGGTTAACCAATTCATGGAGAAAATTGGCCTTGAACTCATCACTACTAGGAAATACCTTATAGATAGATGCTTAGCAGTAGCAAGAGGTATATGGGCTGCTCTGCTGCTAATTAGTAGTACCCCACGCTACTACTAAGTTGATAGTAGTAGCGCGGGGTATAAACCCCACGCTGCTACTAAGTGGTCTCCACTGTGCCCCCCCCCCCCCCCCCCCCGGACAGGCCATAGTAGTAGCGCGGGGTATAAACCCTGCGCTACTACTAAGTTGATAGTAGTAGCGTGGGGTATAAACCCACGTTGCTACTAAGTGGTCACCATCGTGTCCCCGGGACATGCCATAGTAGTAGCGTGGGGTATAAAACCCGCGCTCCTACTAAGTACAGAGTTTTTTAACAGCCTTGAAATCCCCATCTCCTCCCCCAAATCCCTCTTCTCTCCCGTCACTCTCCCCCCTCTCTCCATAGGATCTCCCATGGGGCTCCTGCCCATGCGTGCCGAAAGAGGCCGCCGCCTTGCGCCGCCGGTGTCCAGGAGCTCGCCGATGTTCCCACGCGTCTCAATGCCACCGCGTCAGTGCACCTCACCACCGGCGATTAGCCCCGCTCCTCCATCCATCTCCTTCCTCTCTCCCTCGTTTCTCTTTTTCTCTCCCTCCCTCTAGTTTGACTCACCCTCCCATGTCCATGCCCGTGCAGGTCGTCGCCATGGACGACCAGGAGCTCTTTACCTTGGCCGCGAAGAGGAGCCCCACACCGCCGCCTTGCTCTGCCCTGGACCCGGGCCCTCTCCAGCAGCCGTCGCCGGATCTGGTTTCCCGCTACCCGTCCGCCCCTCCGGCGACCCCTCCCGTCGCTGCATCGAACCATTGCCGTCATTGACAGCATGCACATGATCAAGATTTGTGTTTTGTTTTTGAAGCTAATAGTAGTAGTGCGGGGTATAAGACACTCGCTACAGATAATTAGTAGTAGCACGGGTGGCACCCGCGCTCCTACTAACAGACGTAGTAGCAGCGCGGGGTGGCACCCACGCTACTACTACCCAATTAGCTGTAGCGCCCTAGTAGTAGCGCGGGCACCCACGCTACTACTAGGCTTTTCCCTAGTAGTGCATCCTGGGCTGCCCCATACATGGCGACGAGGGTCCATGAGAAGTTGTCGGCTTTGTTGCGAATATGGAGTTTAATGTGAAACTCACCATCCGGAATAGCCAAAATATCCATAGTCCTTGTGTTTACGCCAAGTAAAATGCCCCCAGAACGACCTCTAGGCGGCCGTGAGATCCAAGTAAAGTCTGTCCCACCAGAAAGACGGTCAAGCAGACTTACCGAGAAATCTCGTCTCCCCGTTTCAAAGATAGCCAAAAAGTCTAAAGTATGCTCCCTAGTATAATCCGCAATGAATATATGTTTAGCCAAGTCACCAAGACCTCTGCTATTAAAAAACATCCCATTCATGGGGAAACAATAGGAGATCTCGAAAATTTCGCCCTTTTCGGGAACTTACGACTCTTTTTCGAACTGGCGGCCTTTGATTTACGACCGGAAGCTGTAAGCTCAATCAAAGAGAGAAGCCCGGGTTCAACCAAGCCCACGTCTGAATCCTCTCCAACTAAATGAGAAAGCTGCTGACCATCTGATGTGGCATGCAGCGACTCCTCATCTAGATGTGAGGCAAAAGACTTGCTCGAGACTCGTGCTGTAACCTTTAATTGGTCATATTCCAAATGTCTCAAAGCGTTTGTTGAAAAGAAATGTTCTTCTCATTAGATCCTAGACTAACACCCACATTATTCAACTTAGACACAATGGTTGTAGTGGAAAAAGATAAAAATGATTTGGGTGACGACGTTATACCTTGGTTGTCAAGATTTTGTGCTGCTTTACGCCGCATAGCCTTGGCCAAGGAGTCCTCATCCGTGTCCATCCTCCTGTCCTTGGCCACCATATGTCGGTTACTTCAACGGGTGGGTGTCACCCCAGCTGAGAGTTGTCGCATAAGCTTCGCAGCCAGAGGAGGGGATGAGGTTGGAGTAGCAACCCCCTCTCCAACAGTGTCGATTGCCGGTATTCGCACGGTCGAAGAAGAGGGAACCAGTTCCGAAGGAGCAGCGGCCAGGGTTGGTGCGGACATGTCCGGCCGGAGCTGCACCTGAAGAGCCACCGCTGGTGCAGCTGCATGTGGGTGCGTCCCCACAGGTGGACCAGCTGGTCCTGTCCCGTCGGCAGCCAACATGGCGGCCCCCTCCAGAGTAGCCAGCTGGGCATCATCCTCGTGAGCATGCAGCTGCATGTACGTAGCAGCAGGAGGCCGGACTAGCCGATGCTCAAGTGCCTCGTCCGGCCGCCCCGCTGTGCCGCTGGTGGCCTGCACGCGACAACGGCTGCGACGCAACCTCTGTTAGCTTTTCAATCTTGATTATGTATCTGCATATGTAGTTTTCGTTATGCATGTAGCTTAGATGGTCTAGGGAGTAGCGAGTCCGGCGAAGCTTCGGCAAAGGCGCGTGAAGAAGGCGAGATGCCGGCCTACCGTGCGATGCGGTGAGCAGGGTGAGATGCCAATGATGCCGTGTGATACGGCAAGACGCGACGAAAACTGAAGCGTGACGGACTGCATAGGTCGAGCTGGGTGATCCGGCAAGTCGCTGGCCGTTTTTTTTTTTTTTTTGTTTGCACGGCTGGCCGTTGAGGAGAAGCCGGACGTGGTGCATGGATGTAGTTAGTTGGGTGTGTGCATGCATCCAGTAGAATAGGTTGCGTAATTAGTTTGGACTAGTCGTCAACCCGTGCGAATGGCTAGCTTGGTAAGATGCTATTTTAACTTGACCTGTACTACAAAACATGGAGAGACTACATTTCATCTGTCGGGAGCAAGAAAATTGAGATGTGTCAAAATGCATATAATAGTTCCATCTTGTCCTATGACCACATAGGTTTAATATCGACGCCTTATCATAATTAAATTGTTAAAATCGGATAATAGAATATGAAATGAAGCATATACTCAGATTCGCTTGCTAGATAAGAAATAAATTTATTTCATCGATTCTGATAAGAAACAATAAATTTTTCTCATTGTTCGTTGAACTGATATCTATTCCGACCAGTCTATGGATTGATTAAGCAATTTAATTAGGTAGATGATGAGAGAGCCTCACAGAATATAGAACCCAAAAAATAGTACCTATTGTATTTAAAAAAAGGAGAAGAGGTATCAATGAACACATAAGAGACAATTTTGTGCATTAGCCTTTTCTGATTCCTTCATTTTCCATAAAAAAATAAAATCCTATCCTCCGACCAGATATAGAGCAGGCTATAAAAAATCATGGAAGCATGAAGTCGATCCTCTGTACACTCCTCAATGGCTGCACATTTGGGCATCTTCCTTGGCATCATCATATCATATTATATTGCTCCAAACATGTCAGCTTTGATTATATTAGTTATTTCCTAAAGGTAAAACGTATAATGTATTTTACACATTTATGTCAACATGCCAAGTCTATTGCGAAAACATGACCAATCGTATAGCGAATAAATGGTGTCGAATAATGATGATACTATGGGGAAATAGTTTTATTTACCAGGGGTCCTCAAGATAACGACAGACAACCATTGATGGCCTTGTGAGGTTGTCCTTCAAAGAAATGAAGGAAAACATAGAGAACACATAAGTAAAATTAAAAACCCTGAAGAAAAAAACCGATCAACTGCATATTGCTGCTTCGAACATGAAAAGAACAACTACATAATTTGGTGTTTTCTTTTGCCGTGTAGAACATAACTTGTTTGTGTGCCTAGCTTTGAAAGAACAAAGTTTAATGGAGTCATGCAGCAACACCTAATCATACCATGCTTTCTCATACAAAGTATCTCATCAGACAGCCCTTGAAACTCGTAGGTGCCTCCTCTAAAACACACGGTCAAGCGTTCAAATACCAGCACACCTCAGGGATCATGCCGCCCATGCAAAAAGTGCAGGAAAAGAACGAAGTAGCTAATAGGAAGAAGAGTAGATGCCATAACTCACAACTTCTTTCCCTCTGGATTCCTCTTCTATGGTTTGATCCGATGTGTTCCTTCTATTTTGTGGATATCTCGATCTCAAGCAGTGGAAGTGTTTTCTCAATGCACAGAGGAAACAGATGGTCGACGGCCAATCGTTGGTGGCCACCATGATCAAATCAGTACAGTCAAAACATAGATCGCATGCCCAGAAGATGAGCCAAATTAAGCTGTGGCGGCATTGGCATGCAGATGTAATGGCTAGCAGGAAGCGTGCAAGATTGGAGACCACGATAGAGAAGGATTTTAGAAATAAGATGAGGAGTACGTTAATCATCGTAGGTCTCTAGCCTGCAAGTTCTTCGCTGCTCATCGTAAATACCAACATCTGTGATCTGCTCCTGTTACATGTAATTATCACCCGATCAAAGCAATAAAAAATCGTGCACATCTAGCCGAGTTGAATAGGAAAGCTGTAACTTAGCTCTTGTACGTGTGTTTCCCTCGAGTTGAATCGATCAGCGTCGTCCAACAATGTGTTCCATGAATCGTTCAATCTGCTTATCTCTTGTACATGCATGGATTCCCTCGGTCAAAATCACGCCGACAGGGCAACGGTTGAACTACCGGCGAAAACTCATGATGCCCGAGATCATGCACGGCTCCCAGTGGTGTACAAATCTGACTGATCACCCATTGATTTCCTGCCACCTGATGTTGTTGGCCAAAGGTAATCATAAGCATGTAGCATAGCTGCAAGTCATCCTGATCAATTCTAGCTGGGGGCTGACGGACATGGAGAAAAATGATCCCATACTTCATCAGGTAGTCCGCCACCGACACTCGCGTACTCACCTATGAGAACAACATTGCTAGAATCCGTCTCACCTGCCCCGAGAATTTCATGGTCTACGTCGGCACGAGGACAGTACTGCTCGTCTTCCTCGTGACAGCGAGACACTATCATGTGGGCCGAATACGCTGATTCTAGGCTGTTGTGTTGGATATGAATGCACACATGATTACTCGTAGGAATTTTTCTAAATCTCAGCCGTAATAACATGGGTCCAGCAAATCAGTGTGTCAAACAACGACAATAGAATCATGTATTTAATTGCAGTAGTAGAACTACAGCTTATTAGTTCTTCACAGAACTATGAGTTCTCACACCTAATGGCAGCAAGTATGGCCAAAATTTCCCTCCTAGAGAGGTTAGCCTGCAAGTAAGTTCGTGTCTAACAAAAACATATCCGACTTGTTCCAACTAATCGTATGGGGCAGGGCATAGGCATGTTCAACCCAACTCAGTCAAGACAACTACAAAACAGTAGGAAACCCAACTCATCTATATGGCATAAAACATGGGATTATTCTCCAATCGGACCATCCTTACCTCTTGGTCGCCATGAAAAGCAGGAGGCGTTGGGAGGAGGATGCCATGGCCCAGCTTTTTTTTTTATTTAGAAAAGGAGATGACCCCCGGCCTCTGCATCTGAACGATGCATGCAGCCATTTTATTAATTATTCACAAAGACCTTACAAAGTAATACATCAGTAAGCCTGAAGCCACCATCTTGGTAACATTTGTCGCTACTCCTATCCAGTTGATGAAAGGATGCCGATAGTCCGGGCCAAATACCAAACAGACCTCGCAACAAAGCCTAACATCTAAAGCCGGAGGCCCCACCCAAGCCGCCTGCCGGGTCTGAGGCACATACCGGTCCGGCACACTCTCATAGTCCGCCGCCACCGTCTTCCACCAATCCATCTTCAGAGTAGGCACTGATGCATCGACCATGTCAGACCTGCCGTCGACGCCAGACAGTGCCACCTCCCTACGCACGTCCATCGTCACGCATCCGACGCCGAGACACTACTGCACCATGCCATCGGGTCCCGCCATCATCGTCGCGTAGATGCCACGTCGCACCACCTCCTGATCCAGATCGCCTCCAATGCCAATCGAATGGTGTCCACCAGCCACATAGCTCCCAAGGCGGCGCCTTCAAGAAGGGAACGACGCCAAAGACGCCGTCGCCGCCCACCGCAGTTAGGGCTTTCACCCGAGAGACAAAAGGGCGTGGTGGAGGTATAGGCAGATCCGACGAACGTCTCCATGGAGAAGAAACGGCGCCCTCGGGCGTCGCCGCCGCCGTCGCCGACTAGGGCCGGCGAAAGATTTCTCCCGATCTGAATCCCACCCCCAGCTCCATCCGCATCGAGGACCAGCAAGCCACACAAGGCGGCCCAGGTCCGTACGGAAGGAAGCACACCGAACATGGGGAAGGAGGCTACCAGATCCACCAGCTGCCTTCAGCCGCCACCGCAAGACGCAGCAGAGGCCTCTAGCCCATGCCGAGCGCAGCCCTCGTCGTCTACAACCACCATGACCCAGATCGGGCCAGATCCGATCCAGATTGGGCAGCGGTGCAGCACGCCCCTCCATCGCGGATTTCTCCAGGCCGTCGCCCACCCGCGCCCCGCCACCGCAGGGAAACAGAGCGTTGCCGTTGCCTCGACCCGCCCCACGTCGGCGTGCCGTCCTGGCGCAAGGACGCCGCCCCGCCGCAGCATCCCATAGCGAGGAGGAGATGAGCCCCGCCGACGCCGACGCCGGCCAGGCGTTGCCCGGCCGCGCCCTCTGGCGGCGGCGAGGGGGGAGGGCGGGGGAGAGGGGGACCGGCGGGTGCGACGAGGGAGCCCTCCCTGTCGCCTACGGGTGCGACGAGGGAGGGGACGAGGGAGGGGGACCTTTCCCCATAGGCCCAGCTATTGCCTGAGAATTAAGTGTGACCCCATGGGCCATGGCCATAGTCGATACTGGTATCCATCGTTGGCCTGGATTGGCTGCGGCGAGAGGTGACCACACATGGGAGATCCGATGGAGAACACTATCAAGAGCATAGAGAGCCTTTCCTGGACTCCTAGGGCATATTGATCAGGGGTTCAGCGGAGGCAATTTCCTGTACACGGACACGGAGCTAGGGTTGGGCAAATAGTGGATGGCGTGAAGCTTTTTTTTTTTTTGGGTGGATGGACGTGAAGCTTTTTTGGACTTGGGATTTTTTTTTTCTTTTGTCTATACAATCCTGAAAATCATTTTTTTGGGTTAGGATTTTATGTACACGGATACGGAGCTAGGGTTGGGCAAATAGAGGATGGCGTGAAGCTTTTTTTTGGGTGGATGGACGTGAAGCTTTTTTGGAGATGTTTTTTTTTCTTTTGTCTATACAATCGTGAAAATCATTATCTTAGCTGAGGATTTTATGATTCAATCTACACCGTAATAACTCGGCCCCACCAGATGAACGGCTTGTAAAATCTAATTAATGTGATAATTTCTAGAGAGTCTAGAATTAGTATAGGTATATAGAGGTATAGATAGATGGATAAGTTTGTTAGTCATACAAGCTGAGAAGCCGCCGGTCGTCCATATCCTGGAGCGATTCTAGGTGAGAGAGAGGTGGCTGGCTATAGTGGCTAGTGCGTGTTTGTAGTGGCGTGAGTTTAGGATTAGATGGCAGCAACGTGGACGTGTGTGAGTCTGTTGTACTGGTAGCTATTTAAGTCCAACAAATGAATGAGAAGGAGGCCATGAGGGCTGAGCAGAAACATGTAGCCACTGTATTCATCAAGGACAGAGCCTCTCGGCAAAGCTAGCAGATGGTCTGTTCCTTGATGTATGTGTGTGTTTGTGTTCTTGAGAGAAAGTAAAAGAGAGATGATAGAGATTGAGAGACGAGAGAGCTGTGCGAGGCAGCCGAGAGGAAGAAGAAGCGGCGCTACGAGGAGGCGGCGCCAACCACCTCGGCCCGCGAAGTGGTAGATGACGATGACTCCCGTCGATGCACCTGTGGAAATCTTTCTAGACATCCACGTAACTTGGAATTGGCTCATAGTTCCGCTGCGAGCTCAATGCCTCGTGGGGTTTGCGGCGTAGAGTTAAAAGGGTCCACTGCCGCAAGCATAGAAACTTCCCCCGGTGCACCATGAGAGACAACACTCGTGAGTTCCCGTCGTTGCACTAGAGTCATATAACTGTCATTTGCAGTAGCGGAACTAGATGACGGTTGGTTAGAGGCGTTCCCGGTGTGCTCCGATGTGTTCATCTCATCATCCTTCTCCTTCGCACCGTCATCGTCGTCAGCATCATCACCCTTGCACCTCCAAATGAAAGGGATAAAGTCTGGATCCGGAACGTAACCTGTTGGCTCCCTCCTGAACGTGAATGCGTAGCCCTTGAGCTTAACCACCACATTCGTGGAAATGAAGGCCTAGTATCATCCTTGTCCTTCGGCAAAATCTGAGTGTTAGTCATAGCCACCAGAATACAGACAACCCCACGGCGTCGCAGGCTAATAAGATCAACATCCAACATCTTGCCCATTAAAGTACCAACTGCCCATAAACCCCAAAAATGGCGAACAGTATGGGGAACACCCTCAACATGGAGCCAAGTCTGCTGAAGTTCAAGCTTTTGCGGAATTAAATAGTGTTGTCGCCAAACTTTTGTCCGGCTCCTTTCAATTTCAGCCACCTTTGTTTCATGGCTCCGAGGTCTCTCGCCTCGGGATCCATGACATGTACAAGTTGATCAACAAGGTAGAAAGCGTCGTTCATGCACCATGGCCCGGTGTCTAGTCCCACCATGATTGAATTTGATTTGTTGCAGTTTGATGGAGCCACAGAATGGGGAAGATGTATTTGTAGGCATTATAGTGAATCCAATGACGACTCCGAATCCTTGTGAGTGGTCGGATTACCATACGTCAATGAAAGGGCAGAAAGAGGTGTGACTGAAAATCTGCAATACATAAGTTCAGAGCTTGAAACCGTGTTGAAACTTGACAATATATACTATTCTGGACATTTTTCTATTTAGTTTCATTTTGGAAAAAGAGATCTGGGTCTGCTAGTGACTCGCAGCCGCTCATGTCACTGCCATTAAGTGGCACGGCTCCATCTACTCCAAAGCATGATCGCCTCCCCTTTAGTACTTACCACCAACCAAAGGGACAGGCCAATTAGTACCAGATCTTCCTATGAGAAATTATTGTCTAGGTGCGTCGATTAATGAAACACCACAACTCTATAAACTAGATGATACCCCGCGCGTTGCTGCGGGAATTTGTAGCATCGTATAGGAGAAGGATTTATTGAGTAAACAGTAAACCATGAAAAAATTCCTTAAAAAAGTTATGAGAGGCTTCAAAATTTTCATTGATAAAGAAGGTTAGCTTGTCAGTTTCATAAAGTTTTCATGGTACCGAAGTAGTGAACTTTTTGACAGATTATCAACGAAGATTGAACCAATGAATGATGATGCATATAACAATTTTTAGTTGAACATGCTGGAACAGAGAGACCTATATGAAGATAAAAAAGGTCAATTAGCTATTTTTAGTTGAACACGCTGGAAGAGATAACCTTATATGGAGAACAAAAGGGTTATCTAAGGTGACTGAGTGAAATTCTGAAGACGTACATTTGACAAAACTGAAAAGGGGTTGCATCGACTTTCCTCATCCATTCTTATCTGACGAATACAGTGGTTCTTTTCAGGGGAATACATAATAGTTCCTCGAATAGGGACTACTAAATATTGAATTGGTTCGAACCACCATAACTAAGAAAAACACATGTTAAATGTTGCAGATCTTCACAAACTGAGCAAAAAAAATCGACTGAAAAATACCAGTTCTTGTCTAATCTCTACTTGGATCGTAAACAATATACTACATCCTAAGATCAATTTAGCTGGACTCAATATTTCCTGGGCATAAAGACCAATCATGATATAGCAATATATTGATTCTACATAGTAAGACATCCATCAGTTTGTGCTAGCCCCATCAGACATAATCCATTAAAAAATGTAGTAGCACATACGTGATACTTTCATTCAACTATGTTTGTTAGTGATTCCTGTCTATAAAGAATCCAATCTCTCATCATAAGAATTCATATGACCAAACAAAAGGAAATCAATGATATGCTCCAGCGCCATATGACATAAAAGCATCAGTCGGAAATGTGGAGAACATGCCAGGTAAATTTATTTGGATCCATCTGCAGCAATGGCCTTCCTGCAAATGACACATGACGAAGAGTAAAATTTCACGAAAATCTAGTTATGTAGATCTACATCCAACCTGACTGAGAAAATGGAGATGGCAGATCAAGATGAGCGACATGACTCACTAGTAGAAAAAGGGCCATTTGTCCCGGTTCCAGAGGCCCATTTGTCCCGGTTTTGGAACCGGGACTAAAGGGTCGGGACTAAAGCCCAAAACCTTTAGTCCCGGTTTGCTTACGAACCGGGACCAAAGGCCCTCCACGTGGCCGCTGCGGGGAGCCCAGGCAGGAGGACCTTTAGTCCCGGTTGGTAACACCAACCGGGACCAAAAGGCATCCACGCGTCAGCATCTGGCAGGAGCTGGGGTTTTTGTTTTTTTTTTTGAAAGGGGGGGTTTAGGGGGTTTTGGAGGGTTAATTTAGGGGTTTCATATTGTGTTAGCTAGCTAATAGAGAGAAGTGTCCTCTCTTTCTCCGTGCTTGGTCGACGGTACCTACTATAGAGAGAACTCGACACGCTAGCTAGTAAGCAAATGAAGGAACCATTAAGTACACAAGATCGTCATGAACATATACAGAGAGAAGTGATCGACCTCTCTTTCTCCGAGAGATTGGTCGAACAACAAGTTTTCGTATATTTATCCGACGCTACTAGCTACATATATACAATATAAGATCTCTTACAATCCCTAACATCTAATGTCAAATTCCAGATGGTATTCTCCGGCTTTATTTATGACGTGGTCAAGAAAGAATCCCGCCAATTCCTCTTGAATTGCTCGTATGCGATCATGTGGTAGGAGTTCATCCCACATCTGCCACATCTAATTTGAAGAAGGGGGTCAATACATATATATGAATGAAATCAACACAAATCATGGTAATAAAATAAAATTGTGAATATTATTGCTTACGCACTTGAAATTGTTTTTCAAAGTAGCCCCGCTTAGGGGTCGTCGCGTTGTAGATGAACTCGCAAACGTAGTATCCACAAAAATCATTCCCGGTTTCCTACCACAAGCACTTTACGAGAAATAGAGTTCAATCAAACTGATAATCAAGCATGATAAATGGTATTGATGAAACTAGAATCAATGGGAGATGCGCGGAACTAGCTAGTAGTACTTACTTTCGGGTGTGTAAATCGCAGCTCCCTCGGCAGTGCCGGAACAATTGCGGTGAACTCTTTCCAAACCCTACCAGACAAAGAAAATAATTACTTGATATCAGGAAATGAACAAAGTTGCCGATATGATGCGATAATGATCGATTGAACTTACTTCTGGAGCATTTCAGTCATGTCCGCATATTCCTGGGGATCTTTTCGTTTCGAGTCTAAGACGATTACTACTCCCCGCTCAAGCTTAATCTCTAGCAGAATAAAGTGGAACCTGCGCACGCATGCATAACTCATCAATTACATTACTATAACCTCGAGTAATAAGGGAAACCGAATATGCACAAGACAGTAACACTCACTTGAAGTTGTAAGGAAAGAGTATTGTCTCTTTGTTTTGATTTTTAAGCAACGATTGTAGCAAGTTGTCCTCGGTTTGTGTGACATTGTTTTTAACCGTAAACTCATGTATGATATTTGGGTTAATGAACCCAATGTCATAGATTTGTGCTTTTCTGCATTCGACGATCTTCAATCTGCATAATATAGTGAGGATAATTATATATACATGCAATGAAAGAGCTGAGCTATATATATAGAGAGACTTAATTACAGAAGTAGTACTTACAGACAGTAGCAAGTCAACATTGTTTTGTCGAGGGCCTTTTGATTGTATAACTGGAATATCTCGTCAAATTCAACAGACAACTGATCCATTCCAACGAGGTCGTGCTCCTCTTTAATTCTCAGCGTCAAAGTATCCCTACCAGACTCGCTGCAGGTTTTCATGTACCAATCATGGAATCTTCGCATCATCGTTGTTAGAGGAGGATGATCAGGTTTGACGAGAGGCCGCCCGTACCGGTAACTGAATTCGTCCACCTCCAACGGCTCAAACTGTACATCATCGCTCAGGTAATCACCAGGATTGGTACCTTGAGCGGGGGGCACGATTGGTTCGCCTGTTCGCCGAGCTGGGGAATTTTTTTCCCACTTCTTCGTTTTGCTAACCTTGCATCACTGGAAGTACTTCCCGACTGCCGCGCATCTTGATATGTCTTTTTAACACAGCGGACAAAGTTGGAATCCGGCGGAGGCGGTGGTGGTCGCTTTAGGGCATCGATAGTGCGCTTCACTTTCACCGGATCTATCTTCTCCTTCGGAGGTGGAGTTTTCTTTGCAAAATGGGCCCTCAATTGGGCCTGACATATCTCCTCATTTTCAGACTCGGTCCTCTCATATGGTAACTTTTCTAGAGGCTTGAGAGATGGACCGTATCTGTATTCCCTCCCGCCTATGCTTGTACTGCTAGCCGCCGGAGCGGCGGCGTCTCTCTTCCGTCGTTGCTTACGAGGCGGAGAAGGAGGCGGAGTGCTCCGACGCGCCGGAGGAGCCGGAGCGGCGGCGTCTGTCTTCCGCCGTTGCCGACGAGGCGGAGGAGGAGGCGGACTGCTCCGACGCGCCGGAGTAGGCGAAGGAGGAGGCGGAGTGCCCTCACGCGTCGGAGGAGCCGGAAAAGGAGGCGGGGTGCCCTGATCACTCGCCGTAGGAGGAGGAGGAGGCGGAGTGCCCTGACTCGCCGGAGGAGGAGGAGGAGGCGGAGGCGTCCAGTTTGGAAGCTTGATGTACTCCTTCTGCCATAGACATGTACTCCTCAGGGCACGAACCAGCCGATTCTCCCCTTCACCTGTAGAGTGGTCAAGCTCGAGCTCCTCAAATCCCTCCATTACTTCATCCACCATCACAACAGCATAGCCATGTGGAATCGGACGGCAGTGAAAAGTTCCGTTGGGTTGAGGAGTTGCAGCAGAGCCGACAGCCGCCTTGAAAGTGAGGTTCCGGTATTTTGTCATAAGCTCGCAATGTTGAGCCTCCGTGATAGTATCCACGGGGTAGCTAGGAGACGTGAAGTCAGGCTGAACGGGCTCCATGGAAGCGACGCTGCTTCTCCGCTGAGATGGCGGGGTAGCTTCTGGGGTAGCTTCGTGCCGCTGAGATGGTTGGCCGGTAGCTCGCTGGCTCTCAGCTTCCTCTAGCTTTTGTAGTCTTGCATTGAGCTTCTGAATTTTGCTCAGCTCCGCTTTACTCTTTCTCTCCCGGCTTCTGTAACTGCCTGCGTCGGGAAACCCAACCTTCCACGGAACGGAGCCTGGTGTGCCTCGTGTTCGTCCAGGGTGATCAGCATTCCCTAGGGCCTCAGTCAGCTCGTCCTTCTCTCTGTCAGGAATGAACGTCCCTTCCTGCGCTGCGGTGATATACTCCTGAAGCTTCGTGACGGGTATTGCAAGTTGCTCGTCCGTCCAACGGCACTTCCCTGTTTCAGGGTCCAAAGTTCCCCCAACTCCGAAGAACCAAGTCCTTGAACGGTCTGGTCAGTTCAATGTCTGTGGTACGACCCCTTTAGCAATCAGGTCATTCCCAGCTTTGTCCCACAACGGCCGGGCTTTGAGGTAGCCACCTGACCCCGTGTGATGGTGATACTGCTTCTTTGCAGCGTTGTTCTTGTTTGTCTCTGACATTTTCTTACTCTTGTCCGATGTCTTGTAGGCCACAAATGCGGGCCAGTGATCTCTTATCTTCTCAAATCGGCCGGTGAATTCTGGAGTCTTCCCTTTGTCGACAAACTTTGATTTCAACTCATTCTTCCACCTCCTGAACAGCTCTGCCATCTTCTTAAGAGCACACGCCTTGACCAGTGGCTCTATAACTGGCTTGATCGGATCCTCCTCTGGTGGTAGGGTGAAATTTGCCTTCAACGCGGTCCAAAGATCATCTTTCTGTCTATCGGTGACATAATCACCTTCATGGGCGTCGTCCTTATGCTTATTCCATTACTTGATGCTGATCGGGATGTTGTCCCTAACAATAACTCCGCACTGAGCAGCAAATGCGTCCTTGGTCCGCTTGGGTTCAATCGGTAGGCCATCGTCCGCGAGTGCTGTGATCGTGAACCTTTCATCCTTGCGCAACTTCTTCTTCGGGCCTCGTCTCGTTACCGAAGTTTGGCTCGATCCGAAGGGCTATAAAAGAAAAAAGAAGAGTTAATATATGTACATACCAAAACAATTAATGCATCAATTAGCTAGTCAGCACAGCCTTAATTAATATATATACCTCGCCGGACTTTGCAACAGCTCCCTCCTCCGTTCGGTCACCGGAGCCGTCATCATGGTCTCCTTCTTCCTCCGGCATTCGGTCACCGGAGCCATCATGATCATGTCCTTCCTCCTCCATTGTTCGATCACCGGAGCCGTCATCCTCTCCTTCCAGACCATCGGTGTCGTTGAGAACCGACAAGACATCACGTCCGCCGTGGATTATGTCCCCCAACAACTGTTCTTGTTCCAAGTCTCTTTGATCCATAGTTTCTGCAAATATTACAACATGGCAATTAATATACAAACATGAATGTCCGACGTCCGGACCGCCTCTCTCATGAATGTCCGACGTCCGGACCGCCTCTCTCATGAATGTCAAACAAGGGATTCTCTTAACCTTTAAGGGATTTAATTAACAAAATGGCGCCATTCTGAATGTGCAGAAAATGGTCCATATTTTTCCTGATCTCATCTACCCTTCTATATGTCACGTTGTCTAGTGTCAAAGGATTCAAGAAAACCAAGGCTTCATCATTAGCCGGAAGTAACAGGCGCATAATGGTACGAAGCTCTCCAAAATTGTTTTGGAACGGAGTCCCGGATAGGATAATTAATTAGCTTTTTGGTACGAAGTTCAGCAAGAGCCTTCCGAATATCGCTATTTGGAAGGCCTTTGCTGAAATTCGTACCAAAAAGCGAATTATTCTATCCGGAACTCCGTTCCAAAACAACTTTGAAGAGCTTCGTAGCATCATACGCATGTTACTTCCGGCTAATGATGAAGCCATGGATTTCTTCAATACTTTGACAGATAACGTGACATATAGAAGAATATATATATAGATGAGATCATAAAAAAATTGGATCAACTTGTGCACATCCATAATGGGGGCATTCTTGATAAATCTATGTTACCGGAGTTTTCTATATATGAACAAAAAAAATTCACAAGACATGTCCGACGTCCCCCCTCATGTCGAAGTTATCGGGACGGGGTGGATCGACAATGACGCTCTTTCTTCTAGGGTTTGGGTGGCCTCGATAGTTGGTCGGGCGAGCGGACCGCCTCTCTCACTCATGCATGTCCGACGTCCCCCCTCATGTCGAAGTTATCGGGGAGGGGGTAGACGACAACGACGCTCACCCCTCATGTCATGTCCGACGTCCCCCCTCATGTCGAAGTTATCGGGGAGGGGGTAGACGACAACGACGCTCACCCCTCATGTCATGTCCGACGTCCCCCCTCATGTCGAAGTTATCGGGGAGGGGGTAGACGACAACGACGCTCACCCCTCATGTCATGTCCGACGTCCCCCCTCATGTCGAAGTTATCGGGGAGGGGGTAGACGACAACGACGCTCACCCCTCATGTCATGTCCGACGTCCCCCCTCATGTCGAAGTTATCGGGGAGGGGGTAGACGACAATGACGCTCACCCCTCATGTCATGTCCGACGTCCCCCCTCATGTTGAAGTTATCGGGGAGGGGGTAGACGACAACGACGCTCACCCCTCATGTCATGTCCGACGAGGCCGGCGACGAGGACATACATCTATCTCATCTCTACATGAACATACATCTCATCTCCACATGACCATTTATCTATCTATCTCATCTCCACATGAACATACATCTCATCTATATATATATATCATCATATCATATATATATATATCATCATATCAACAACAGAAAAATTAATTGTTTCCAACAGAGCATCATATATATATCATCATATCATCTATATATATATATATATCATCATTTCATCAAATTATCTAACATAATGAACTATATATATATATCAACAAAATCATTTATCTATCTATCAACATCATCATCTATCTCCACATGAAAATATACATCTCATAAAAAAACATAGCAACGGGGGCTGCCGGCGACCATGGAGCAGTGGCAGAGCAAGGTGTGCTCGGGGGCACGCGGCGACGGGGAGCAGGGGACCATGGGAAGGGGGGCTCACTAGGGGGGCGCGGCGATGGCTTGAGGCCGGTGACGAGGCCGGCGACGAGGACGGCGGGCTCGGGGGGGCACGCGCGCGGAGACGGGGAGGAGGGCGCGACGGCGAGGGCTCGGGGGAAGGCGGGGTGCTCACTGGGGGCGGCGATGGGAGAGGGCGACGGCGACGAGGAGGCGCGGCGACGAGGAGCGGGTGGCGATGGGGCTGGGCGGCGACGGCGACAGCGACGATGGGAGAGGGCGACGGCGACAGCGACGATGGGAGAGGGCGACGGCGACAGCGACGATGGGATAGGGCGACGGCGACAGCGACGATGGGAGAGGGCGATGGCGACGAGGAGCGGGCGGCGACGGCGACAGCGACGAGGAGCAGCCGGGCGGCGTCGGGGGAGATGTGAGAATTTGGGGAAAAATTCCTAAGTGTTGGCTTATATAGCAAAGACTTTAGTCCCGGTTGGTGGCACCAACCGGGACCAATGCCTCCCTTTGGTCCCGGTTGGTGCCACCAACCGGGACCAAAGGTCTCTTTTCGTCAGCCGAAAGGGCAGGAAACAAGGACCTTTGGTCCCGGTTGGTGGCACCAACCGGGACCAAAGGGGGGCATTGGTCCCGGTTGGTGGCACCAACCGGGACCAAAGGGTGGTGCTGCCCGGGGCCAAATTTTTAGTCTCACCTCGCTAGCCGAGAGAGCTCGAGAGTGGTTTATAAGCGCTGCTGCGCATACCCTCTCGAGCTCCTCTCAACTGCAGGCCTCCGGGCCTAATCTGTCACTGCCTATGGGCCTATTGGGCCTTCTGCGTGCCTGAATCCTGGCCCAACAAGCTGGTTGGGTTTCAAGTCGTATTCAGGCCGTGGCGGCCCAGTAGGTGGCATTTAAAAAAAATCCAGTTTTTTGTTTTGTTTTTTGCTTTATTTATTTTATTTTGTTCCTACTTACTGTTTTTCAGTGATTCTTTTTGCTTTTAGGTCACAAAAATTATAAACTTTCTGTTAGTGCCTTTAGTTTTCAAATTTGAATAGTTTAAATTAGAATTTTTTGAAATTTGTGTCAATCACTAGTTTGTGAATAACTTTACTAAAAAAATAGATTTTTGAGTGATTCTTTTTCCTGCTATTTAATATTACTGTGTTTTATCATTATATTCAATTTGGTAAGTTTTAGGTTATTTTAAATGTCTGTTTTAATCAAAAACTGATTTGGTTATTTTAGTTTGCTATTAAAGTTTCTAACAAAAAATTTCTTTATGAAAATTCTTTTTGCTATTAATGTTTTGAACAAAAAATTCTTTGATAATTTTAGTTGCATAAATTTTATATAATTTTAGTTTCAAAAATACTAGAGGTTTATAAAAGCTTTTTAGTTGATTCCTTTTGCTATTAGAGTTTTATAAAAGCTTTTTAGTTGATTCTTTTTGCTATTGAAGAATATTATAGTTTTGTTTTAGTTGATCATAACATAATATTTTAATTGATTATTTTTAGTTCATTCTTTTTGCTATTAGAGTTTCATAAAAGTTTTCTAGTTCATTATTTTTGCTATTAGTTCATTCTTTGAGCTAAATGACCCTGAAATTGAAAAACACTACAAATGAACTCTGAAAAGGTTGAAAGTTGGCATGGTATCATCATTTCACCCAAATAGCATGTGCTAAAAAGTTGAGAGGGTTACGGCAAAAACTAGATGCACTTCGTTTACAAAACGGACAATCTCTTTCGAAGTATGAGGGTTTCGGATGAAACCTCATCTGTTACAAAGGTATTTCATTTTTTTGAACTTATTTGAACTCCAGACTTTTTGTGTGTTCAAAATGAACCATTCAAAGCCACATCATCAATTTTCAACCCTTTCTGACTTCATTTGGTATTTTTCATGCATTTACTGATTTTTTTGAGCTAAATGACCATGAAATTGAAAAGCACTACAAATGAACTCTGAAAAGGTTGAAAGTTGGCATGGTATCATCATTTCACCCAAATAGCATGTGCTAAAAATTTGAGAGGGTTACGGCAAAAACTAGATGCACTTCGTGTACAAAACGCACAATCTCTTTCGAAGTATCAGGGTTTCATACGAAAACTCATCTGTTACAAAAGGCATTTCATTTCTTCACATGTAACTGCAGTGATATTCTAGATCAAAGGCATCATCATACTAGTTGTGGAGAGAAAGTCTTCACTTTTTCTTCGCTTGTGTCCTTTGCTTATTGCACCGTAACCATGGATAATCTTCATCGTTTAACAGGGTGCTTGGGTCTGCCTTGACTTTGAAGGGAGGAATTTCATGAAACTTTTCATAATCTTCAGACATGTCTGTCTTGCCCTCCAATCCCACGATGTCTCTTTTTCCTGAAAGAACTATGTGGCGTTTTGGCTCATCGTATGATGTATTCGCTTCCTTATCTTTTCTTTTTCTCGGTTTGGTAGACATGTCCTTCACATAGAAAACCTGCGCCACAACATTGGCTAGGACGAATGGTTCGTCTGTGTACCCAAGATTGTTCAGATCCACTGTTGTCATTCCGTACTGTGGGTCTTCCTGTACCCCGCCTCCTGACAGATTGACCCATTTGCACTGAAACAAAGGGACCTTGAAATCATGTCCATAGTCAAGTTCCCATATGTCCACTATGTAACCATAATATGTGTCCTTTCCCCTATTGGTTGTTGCATCAAAGCGGACACCGCTGTTTTGGTTGGTGCTCTTTTCATCTTGGGCGATCGTGTAAAATGTATTCCTATTTATCTCGTACCCTTTGTAAGTCAATACAGTCGAAGATGGTCCCCCGACCAACGAGTACAGCTCATCAGAAACAGCGTTGTCACCCATGAGACGTGTTTGCAACCAACTGCCGAAAGTCCTGATGTGTTCATATGTAATCCAGTCGTCACACTGCTCCGGGTGTTTGGAGCGCAGAATATTCTTGTGTTCATCGACATACGGGGTCACCAATGTGGAATTCTGTAGAACTATGTAGTGTGCTTGAGACCAAGATTGCCCGTCCCTACATATTATTGAGTCCGCTCCTAGCGTGCCTTTTCCAGTCAGTCTCCCCTCATACCGCGATTGAGGGAGACCAATCTTCTTAAGGTCAGGAATGAAGTCAACACAAAACCCAATGACATCCTCTGTTTGATGGCCCATGGAGATGCTTGCTTCTGGCCTAGCGCGGTTACAAACATATTTCTTTAAGACTCCCATGAACCTCTCAAAGGGGAACATATTGTGTAGAAATACAGGGCCCAGAACGACAATCTCGCAACTAGATGAACTAGGACGTGCGTCATGATATTGAAGAAGGACGGTGGGAACACCAGCTCGAAACTAACAAGACATTGCACCAAATCACTCCTTATCCTTGGCAGGATTTCTGGATCGATCACCTTCTGAGAGATTGCATTGAGCAATGCACATAGCTTCACAATGGCTAATCGAACGTTTTCCGATAAAAGCCCCCTCAATGCAACCGGAAGCAGTTGCGTCATAATCACGTGGCAGTCATGAGACTTTAGGTTCTGGAACTTTTTCTCTGCCATATTTATTATTCCCTTTATATTCGACGAGAAGCTAGACGGGACCTTCATACTGAGCAGGCATTGAAAGAAGATTTCCTTCTCTTCTTTGGTAAGAGCGTAGCTGGCAGGACCTTCATACTGCTTTGGATGCATGCCGTCTTTTTCATGCACACGTTGCTGTTCCTCCCGTGCCTCCGGTGTATCTTTTGTCTTCCCATACACTCCCAAGAAGCCTAGCAGGTTCACGCAAAGATTCTTCGTCACGTGCATCACGTCGATTGCAGAGTGGACCTCTAGGTCTTTTCAATAGGGTAGGTCCCAAAATATAGATTTCTTCTTCCACATGGGTGCGCGTCCCGCATCGTCAGTCGGAACAGATAGTCCGCCACGACCCTTTCCAAATATTACTTGTAAATCATTGACCATATCAAGTATGTGATCACCAGTACGGAGGGCGGGCTTCTTCCGGTGATCTGCCTCACCTTTGAAATGCTTTCCTTTTTTTCGACATTGATGGTTGGTCGGAAGAAATCGACGATGCCCCAGGTACACATTCTTCCTGCATTTGTCCAAATATATACTGTCGGTGTCATCTAAACAGTGTGTGCATGCGTGGTATCCCTTGTTTGTCTGTCCTGAAAGGTTACTGAGAGCAGGCCAATTGTTGATGGTTACAAACAGCAACGCATGTAGGTCAAATTCCTCCTGTTCGTTCTCATCCCACACACGTACACCTCTTCCATTCCATAGCTGTAAAAGTTCATCAACTAATGGCCTTAGGTACACATCAATGTCATTGCCGAGTTGCTTAGGGCCTTGGATGAGCACTGGCATCATAATGAACTTCCGCTTCATGCACAACCAAGGAGGAAGGTTATACATACATAGAGTCACAGGCCATGTGCTATGCTTGCTGCTCTGCTCCCCAAAAGGATTAACGCCATCTGCACTTAAACCAAACCATACGTTCCTCGGGTCACCTGTAAAGTCGCTCCACTTTCTCTCGATCTTTCTCCACTGCGACCCGTCAGCGGGTCCTCTCAACTTCCCGTCTTTCTTACGGTCTTTTATGTGCCATTGCATCAACTCGGCATGCTTTTTGTTTCTGAACAGACATTTCAACCGTGGTATTATAGGAGCATACCACATCACCTTGGTAGGAACCCTCTTCCCGGTGCGCTGGCCCTCAACATCACCAGGGTCATCTCTTCTGATCTTATACCGCAATGCACCGCATACCGGGCATGCGTTCAAATCCACGTACGCACCGCGGTAGAGGATGCAGTCATTAGGGCATGCATGTATCTTCTGCACCTCCAATCCTAGAGGGCATAGAACCTTCTTTGCTTCGTACGTACTGCCGGGCAATTCGTTATCCTTTGGAAGCTTCTTCTTCATTATTTTCAGTAGCGAACTAAATCCCTTGTCAGATACACCATTGTCTGCCTTCCATTGCAGCAATTCCAGTGTGGTACCGAGCTTTCTGCTGTCATCTTCGCAATTTGGGTACAACCCTTTTTTGTGATCCTCTAACATGCGATCGAACTTCAACTTCTCCCTTTCACTTTCGCATTCTCTCTGTGCATCAACAATGACCCGGCGAA
The DNA here is from genome assembly GCA_039707655.1 of Elymus sibiricus. Taxonomy (NCBI): domain Eukaryota; kingdom Viridiplantae; phylum Streptophyta; class Magnoliopsida; order Poales; family Poaceae; genus Elymus; species Elymus sibiricus. Next base: position 35,670,707 of record CM077674.1, read on the forward strand.
GATCATCATCGGGCATATCGTCTGGTTCCTCTTGATCTTCAGCTTCCCCCATTGCAGCATCACCGTATTTAGGGGGCGGGTAGTTGTCATCATCCTCTTCTTCTTCGTTGTCTTCCATCATAACCCCTCTTTCTCCGTGCTTGGTCCAAACATTATAGTGTGGCATAAAACCCTTCTCAAGCAGGTGGAAGTGAAGGGTTTTAGAGTTGGAGAAAGCCTTCGTATTCTCACAGACAGTACATGGACAATGCATAAAACCATTCTGCTTGTTTGCCTCAGCCGCTTCGAGAAAATTATGCAGGCCCTTAATATACTCGGAGGTGCGTCGGTCACCGTACATCCATTGCCGGTTCATCTGCGTGCGTTATATAGTTCTCATTATTGAACAACATATAACTCTCTAGAGCATCTAATTAAAACATACATTGAAACTATGTAAAAAAATTATATGCAACAACAAATGCGATCATAACCGCAACTAAGGTACCAATTGATCCAACGGCATAATGATACCAAGCCTCAGTATGAATGGCATATTTTCTAATCTTTCTAATCTTCAAGCGCATTGCATCCATCTTGATCTTGTGATCGTCGACGACATCGGCAACATGCAACTCCAACTTCATCTTCTCCTCTTCAACTCTTTGTAATTTTTCTTTCAAGTAATTGTTTTCTTTTTCAACCAAATTTAACTTCTCGACAAGAATTTCTATGTCGGTTGGAATTTCCGGTTCACATACCTCCTAGATTAAAAAATCTATGTCACGTTGGTCGGCATAATTGTCATAAACATTAAATAAAACAAATAGTTATAAAAGATAATATATACCACATCCGAATCATAGACAGGACGAGGGCCGACGGAGGCGGATACCAAAACCATCGCACTATATAATAACAAACAATAATAAAAGTAAGAAAATTACACAAGTATCTATCTAAATCATACAAGTAAGAATTTTTTTTCTTTTAGAAAGAAGATAAGAAGAAGAGGCTAACCACGGTGGTGCCGGCGCCGAGATGGGCGCGGGCGATCGACGACGGTGAGGACGGGGACGGGACCGGACGGACCGCCAAACCTAGACAAATCTTGAGGAAAATGGAGCTTGGACAAGGAGCTTCGAGAGGAGAAAGCTTAAGTGTGGCTCGGGCATTTCATCGAACACCTCATGTGCATAGGAGGTGAGCTAGAGCACCACAAAGCTCTCCCACGGCCGGCCAAAAAAACAGAGCAGTGCACTGCTCTCCTCGCGGGCAGGGGGGTATATATAGGCCGACCATTGGTCCCGGTTTGTGGCTGGAACCGGGACTAAAGGACATCATTTGGTCTCGGTTTTCCAGCCACAAACCGGGACCAATGGTTGTGGGTCAGGAGCGAGGCCCATTGGTCCCGGTTCGTGTCTGGAACCGGGACCAAAGGGGTCAGACGAACCGGGACCAATGGCCCACGAGGCCCGGCCGGCGCCCTGGCCTCACGAACCGGGACCAATGCCCCCATTGGTCTCGGTTCGTGAGTGAACCGGGATTAATGGGCTTTTCAGGGCTGGACCAAAGCCCTGTTTTCTACTAGTGACTGGCTCAGGCATCATTCATCGTCTAGTTTGAGGAAGATGAACATATGCGTGCGGCAGCCTATAATTTGTTGCAACAACAAAAAATCAAGTGTTCTTCATTGTTGTATCCAATTGATTGCAGATTGAAAGAGACATATCACTTCTTCCAATTAAATCCAAACACCATGAATCTGGTACATCAATAAATTGAACGGGTAGGAAGCAAGAGTCAATGGATTGGGGATTAATAAGAATCCCAAATTATGCAAGATGATTGAACAGCTAATAAAGACGAAGGCGTACCTGTAGAGTGATTCGGATTTGCCGATCAGGTGGCCGCGGGGTGACTCCGTGGTGGCGGCGAGGACTCCGCGGGTACCTGAAGGAGAAGGGGATGAGCGATGGTAGAGGCTTGAACTCACGTTGAGGAAGATGTACCATAGAGTTTTTCAGATTCCCGAGAAGGCGTCCTGTCGGTGCGGTGGTGGCGGCCAGGTCTCCATTCTGCAATTTATCCCATCTAGCACATGTGCTACTGGACGGAGATGAGCATCCACGGTGGAGGCTTCATCAAATCTGGATAAGGAGTTCGGACACCCAGATATGGTAGTACTGATGCAAATAGAGAAGATGGGGAGGGAGAAGAAAATCCACCAGATTCGTCTAGAAAATAGCATGGGAGACGATGGATGAATTAAACTTGTGTACCGCGGCCTGATAGGATTGCTTGCCGCCGCTGCCGGCTTCTTTTGCCCCAGATTGTTCGAGGACGTCTGTGCGAGGAGGGGCCATAGCAGGGCAACGCGTGCGCACAGGCTTACTCGGCTGTGCGGGATGGCCGCATCAAGCGCGTCCGGAGCCTCCGGCGGGGGAGGCCTGGAGCAGAGCGTCCGACTGGAATCGGAGCCGCGACGGCGATGGCCGCGTCTGGTGCATCCGAGGACGCCATCGCGAGGAAGGACCGGAACAGAGCGGCGTGTCCGAGGCCGTCGGCGGAAGGAGGGCCCGGAGCAGAACAATGGCGTGCGCACAGACTGATTTGGCTGCACGGGGATTGCGGCATCGATCACTCCTTCCACGGAAAGGTTGATGGGGATCCAACGCGAGCGCCATAGCTAAGAGCTCGAACGTGCTTACAATCAGGAAGGGCCTTGATGTGGGAGGAAGTGCCTTGGTGCGAAGGTATTGGAGGGTCGGGGAGATTGGAAAACGGAGGGGTGGATGATCGCTCGCATTCCCCATCCTTTTCATGTGCGTTTGTGGTGGGGAGACCGGGAGTGGCAGAAGAATGAGAAGATGAGCAGTCCGGGAAATTAAGGCCCGGAGACATGCGCAGTTGGCGGGTGGCTGGGAACAAACTGACGGCTGGCGTGGCACTGTGATAGATGGATAGGCTGCACTGAATGATGACGTGGCATAAAGATGACGTGGACAGTGTGCATGGTGAGAGAATAGGAAGTAGTGGGGAGCAACACTTCTTAAGAATGGTTGATTCCAAACATTGGGCTATTTCGAGAAGCTATCAGAGAGCAACTTGTACGTTTACTTTTGAGTGTTGCATCATGCAAGGTATGCATGGAAGTAAACTGAACCCGGTGAATATGGCTATCTCAAACATCCTTTCGCATCACCTTTTGATCTAACTATGCATGTTGGAGCTAGATCGCTAGGCATGAGAGGCAACCAGGATTTAAGGGGCGTTGTTGTCACAGTCATTGCTCCCGGGAGACACTGTCGCATAGCCGAGCATGTTTACTGGTGTACCGCATTCTGTCATGGCACAGCCGGGCGATCTTGTCCATGAGATGGACTGCCTTATCTGCTGATACCAATTGCAGCCGACCGCGTCAAAGTTGGAGTCACTCGAAGACGGAGGTTGATTTCAAGCAGGAGTCATGCCAAGAACGTGAAGTTAAACGACGTCGTATTGGGTAACGGATTCTGATGCGTACGATCCTCCAAAGCAGTAGTGATTGATACAGAGCTGGCTAGTTTGATGCCTGAGATTCAACCAACTGACCCATTCCTTGCCGCACGGGAGTGGGGGGCCGGGGGGTTGTTTTACAAGCATTGTATACGACTGTTGATAAACAACAAGAAATACTAACAAAACATGACTTTGCCCCTGTGGCGACTGGCCATAGTGTCGTTCTCTCCTTAAACCTCCCCTTTCCCCCTCGCCTGGCGGCTATGGTGAGTGGGAGGGAGGTCCGATTTTCTTCTCTTGTGAATAGCTTTAGGTTCTCTTGTTCCACTAAACCAGATCTGGGCGGCCAGCTCTCTATCTTCCTGTTCCTATTCCTGGCGATGGTAGTCAGAACAGAGCGATCTGAATGGGAGCTTGCATCTGGACATGAGGTAGGTGTGCTGCTCTGATTGGAGCTGTGTTCGTCTGATTTGGCTTCTCTTTGCCTTTTCCGTTGTTCTTTTCTTGCCACCATGGTGGTGGCTGGGAGAATGAGGGGTGTAGGAGGGAACCTGCCATCGCCATGGAAGATCCACAGCCTCAAATTTTCAGGTTTTGCTGTCACATGGCTGGTTCTTGGTCTCAAGATGCAAGCGTGGAGGATGTTACACATTCTCTGTCGGCGGCTTTGGTGCTCAAATTCAACGGAGAAGACATGTGGAGCATGAGCTCGGTGAAGGTCAATCTCTACCTACAGTTCATCTCATCCCAACCTCAGTGCACAAGCCAATCAGATCGCCGGGATACTATTGGCGAGCATGCTACATGAGGGTGAGGCCCCTGAAGATTGCAGTAATGGTTATGCGTCAGAGTTCTCGCCTGATCCGCCATCAGGCTCCTGGTGCAATCTTCCTTATTCTCTGCTGGTTGCAACTTTAGCTTTGTTCCAATATGTGAAGCAGCACACTTGGGTGCCATCTCCTGGTTAGCGACCCAGAGCCGGCTCTACTTCGACGGTGGTGTACCCCTCATTCAACGCATGGGTGGCGACGTGGCCTTCCTAGGAGGGCCATGCGCTACGTGGAAGCTGACGTCGATTGTTTCATGCCTGCTAGCTGCTCAGGGACCCAATTGCTTTTGCTACATTCTTCTTGGGGTCTTCTGTGCAAGTTGCAAGGACCGAGTTGTAATTTGGTGTATCTTTTGGGTCCTTGTAGTTTCGGTGATGTAATCTTGTCGTATATATAATGCCAACTCTGGTTTCTTAGGGGCTCACCTCCTGTCAAATAAAGGTGAAATGTGTTATAGTTATATTCCATAAACAGAAGGAATAGTACCAGAACATGTTGATGCAGATAATAGAACATGTTCTGTTTCAATAGTTGCAGAGCTAGTCACCAAGTTGTAATTGTGTGTGTGTGTGTGAGAGAGAGAGAGCACAAATTCATGCATGCAAGAATCTTCCCCATCATGATGGCATCATCACGTTAGTTGGATTCAAATTTTCATATGGGATTATCTCGCAAACCAGTAATGCGATTAGCAACCCGTCTTCACTAACAAGTTGCATGACGATGGCATCGAAATAAGTTCTCGTGTTGGTATGTTTCGATGATTTTTTCACCACCAATAGTTGTCAGGTTATGTTAACGTGGTACACATATTACTAATGAGCAGTTCGTGTTGGAATATTAGGCAAGTTTATAATTAATTCCAGTAAATAATTCATGACTAGAACAGAAAATAGCATGCAACTGATGGGGAACGAAGCATGAAAATCAAAAAATTTCCTACGAACACCCAAGATCTATCTAGGAGAAGCATAGCAACGAGGGGGGAGAGTGTGTCTACGTACCCTCGTAGACCGTTAAGCGGAAGCATATATCACGCGGTTGATGTAGTCGTACTCGTCACGATCCAATCGCGATCCAAACCGATGAAGTACCGAACGGACGGCACCTCCGCGTTCAGCACACGTACGGCTCGATGACGTTTCCTCCTCCTTGATCCAGCAAGCGAGGGAGGAGAAGTAGATGGGATCGCCGGCAGCACGATGGTGTGACGGTGATGGTGGTGGAGTGATTCCGGCAGGGCTACGCCGAGCGCTACCGAAACAACGAAGACGGAGGAGTTACGAAGTAACGGGAGAGAGAGGGGGGCCAAGGGCTTGTGTGTCCTCTTGGGGGCGCCCCTTCCCCTCTATATATAGGTGGAGGGGCGTGGTGGCCAGCCCTCCAAGCCCTAGGGCTGGCGCACCAAGGGGGAGGAGTTGGACTCCTAGTCCAATTCCCTCCTTTCCATACACAGGTGGACTTTCCACCTTTCCCAGACATATGGGCCTTGAGGGACTTGTGCGCCTGGCCCAATAAGGCCAGGGCGCCTCCCCTCAGCCCATGCCGACCCTTGGGATGTGGTGGAACCCTTGGTGGACTTCCGGACTCCTCCGGAAGTTTTCGGAACCTTCTGGAAGCTTCCCGGTACAATACCGAAAAATCTGAAACTTTTTCCGGAACCCCTGAAAGCAACTTTCCATATATAAATCTTTACCTCCAGACCATTCCGGAGCTCCTCGTGACGTCCGGGATCTCATCCGGGACTCCGAACAATATTCGGTCACCAACATGCATATCCCAATATAACTCTAGCGTCACCGAACGTTAAGCGTGCGGACCCTACGGGTTCGAGAATCATGTAGACATGACCGAGACACCTCTCCGGTCAATAACCAATAGCGGAACCTGGATGCTCATATTGGTTCCTACATATTCCACGAAGATCTTTTATCGGTTGAACCACGATGTCAAGGATTCGGTTAATCCCGTATGTAATTCCCTTTGTCCGGCGATATGTTACTTGCCCGAGATTCGATCGTCGGTATCTCCATACCTAGTTCAATCTCGTTACCGGCAAGTCTCTTTACTCGTTCCGTAATACAAGATCCCGTGACTAACTCATTAGGCACATTGCTTGCAAGCTCTTTACGATGTTGTATTACCGAGAGGGCCCAGAGATATCTCTCCGTCATACTGAGTGACAAATCCCAGTCTCGATCCATGCCAACCCAACAGACATCTTCGGAGATACCTGTAGAGCATCTTTATGATCACCCAGTTACGAAGTGACGTTTTATAGCACACAAAGTATTCCTCCAGTATCCGGGAGTTGCATGATCTCATGGTCTTACGAATAGTTACTTGACATGAAGAAAGCTATAGCAGTAAACTCAAGTGATACGATCAAATGCTAAGCTTACGGTTGGGTCTTGTCCATCACATCATTCTCCTAATGATGTGATCCCGTTATCAAATGACAACTCATGTCTATGGTTAGGAAATCTTAACCATCTTTGATCAACGAGCTAGTCTAGTAGAGGCATACTAGGGACATTGTATTTGTTTATGTATTCACACATGTATTTAAGTTTCCGGTCAATACAATTATAGCATGAATAATAAACCTTTATCATGAACAAACAAATATGATAATAACCAATTTATTATTGCCTCTAGGGCATATTTTCAACTGCAACAATCTAGCATACTAGATGAACATGAAAACATACACACCAGCATCACACATGAAACAACAACTATAGATAGAAACATGAACACATAACGATGAACGTACTGTTCGTTAGCTGCTACGGGAGCGACGTTGTTGATGACGATGTTGACAACGATCTGTTGCTGACGGCGATGAAGACGACGATGAGTAGCGCCGACTGACTTGGACGGAAGATGACCCGTGATGACAAACTAGAACAGTCGCGCAGAGCGCTTCCCAAAAACCTAATTCGTTCTCTCCGGTGCAGGACCGCAAGGACGAACGGTTCCGGAGACCTGCTCTCTAGCACGCCGATGCACACCAACATTCGGGATGGAGTAGACTATGGTGGCGACGCAAGTTGCAAGATGAGGCAAAACCCAAGGTGTTTTCGATGTGTCTTTGGCCATGGCCAATAGCAATATGTATAATAGGACTAGAGGCGATATCGTGTCATGATCACGATCTCAAACCGACCAGAGCCTCCATCGCCGCAACACCTCCGGTCCCCAACCGCATCCCTTGGCCAGCGCACGAGCCACCGTGGATCGGATCTGGGTAGAGGAGTCCCAAATTCGCCACCACCCCTGGATGCCACACCTAGCCGCCGGCCCCCACCACATGACGGAGCATCGCCGGCCGCCGGACGACCAGGATGAGACCACAAGCGCTCCACAGGCTGCGCCCCCCACAAATCTTGCCACCCACACCGCCGCCGCAGGTCACCAGCACTAGCCAGGGAGCTGCCCACATAGCCGCTGCAACACAGTCACCACCGCCCACTCCCGGGGCACCAAAGCTCTGCACCAATGACGCGCCGTCCGGGGCCACCGCATCGCACCGGCCGGAGAGCTCCCCACGCGAGCAACTGCCGCACGAGAAGGCAGCCGCGCAACCGCCGTCGACCGAGCAGCCTGCCGGCATCCTCCAGCGGTAGCGGAGGTACGAGGGGAGGAGGCGAAGGTGGTGGCGGCGGCTAGGTTTTTCGCCCGAGCCGCCCCTAGGCGCATTGCTTTGCTTATTCTGTAATCTGTTATATATCTCTTTCTCTTTCTTGTACGACAAGTCCCTGTAAACAAACTCATGTACTCTTGTGGGATTCACCCCATCGTATAAACATGAAGCTGTTGCCCTCAACGGGGTAAGACGTTCCAACCATCTTCACATGGTAATCAAAGCAGGCACCACTATTAAGCCCTCATAATCGCACACGATAGGGACAGACTGTGTTTAATGGTGACATCCCACACGGTAAGAAAATAGAACCGTGTTTCCAAAAACCGGTCGTGTGCGATCACCCGTCCATCGCGCACATTCGGGTAACGGAAACTGTTTGCGATATTATGCACACAGTTCATCAAGGGGAATTGTGTGGAATGATACGAAGTATCACACACAATTGGAAATTTTGAAGTGTTTGTGATATATTCCACACAATTCTTATAGATAACTAAAACAACTAACCCTTCCATACACATTCCCTCGTCCTTCATATAGTACATGCAATCATCTGATCGGTACCCTTCTATCTCAATCAATGTTATCAAATTCAGAAAAGTTATGTCTGAAATGGAGAAGGTTCTTTCCATATTGTCTCTCCTCTGGAAATGTAGCCATACGTCCCAAATGTTATCATCCAGACTGACAAACAAATGGGCAAATTAGTCCATCGGTTAATAACTGCACTAAAACACAAAACTGAAAATATTGAACTAAGTTGACATTTTTAGAAACACTAAGCATGTATTAAGTGCAGAACTGAAAATTACATGAACTATTACTAAGCATCCAAACTGAACTGAATTACTTATTTAGTACAGTGCAACTGCATCAAAGTTCAGAGCTCCGCCGCTAATGCATCCAAACTGAACTGATATTTTCATTCACAGCCTAGAGGCTAAACTTTTAAATGGCATCAAAGTTTAGATCCACACCACTAATTTCTAGTATAAAATTATATTCAGAACTACACCACTATTAAGAGATCCACCACTGATTTCACACTAATTCAGAGATCCACTACGCATGTATAGGAGTAATCATGTACATCCAACAGAGGAGAAGGAAGGGAAGGAAATGTACTCAATGCTGCCAAGCGGTGAAGCCCAATTGTGGCCGCCGGCCGGATCCGCAGCAACGGCTCTGGCAAAAGCCCTAGACGATCTGTAATCAAGGGACATCTCCAGCTGCGGCGGTTGTGGTGGTGTAGGCTGTGGCGCCGGTGGCGGTGTAGGCTGCATCCGTGGCGACTGTGTGGGTTGAGTTCGCGCCGGCAGTGTAGGCTGTGGCGCTGGCTGCGTTGCGAAGCTGCCGCTGCTGAACAAATTATCCACCTCCGAGTAGTCTCCACCCTCCCCCCGGTGCCTCCTCCCCCACCGAGTCGCCGCCGTCGCCATCGGCTCGGTCAAGGGATATCGAGGAGAGCGAGAGAGGCACAGTGATCCGGCTCGAGTCGTTTCATTTTCACCTGGTCGGAAGGGCTCGCGCTAACAATAGACACTGCGTGCGCCATCTGTCCCTCGCTGACATGGACCTGGCTGGTGGGCCAGGGCTGTCATAAACGCAGTTAAAACTTAACGATTCCGCACCTTGGGTATTTTGAAATAGCCAACATAAAAAGTGGTAGGTTATAGAGAATTTTTAAAAATTGGTAGTTTTCTGTAATCTTAGCCCCAAATGTAAGTTTTATGCTATTTACTCCAAACCATCGGACAAGGGCTTCAAATCATTGTCAGTATGGAAATAATCTATTGATTAAACCGTTTCCATTGTTGCCCTAAAAACGTCTATACTTTATCTCACCTAAAGTAGACAAAGAAAGCAAAGTTACTTAATCAGGCGAAAACAAGAGAAGTCTGATTATCGCCCCAGATCAACATACTGTTCACATTTCGGTGGTTCATGAAAAAACATGTGGTGGGGTATGAAGGTCAGTGTTGTATCATCACCGTCAACTGACATCTCTACAAGTGCAAATGAGTAAAATAGACTGAGGTCACTTCAATTGCGTGAGAAATTCACTTTGGTCACAGGACTTAGAAATACAATGTTTGCCCGACTCTGATGAGGGAAGGGCGGTGACGGCGGCGCGCCTTTGGCTTGCTCCAGAGCTTGTAGTCGTCGCTAGGTGGTCTACGGAGCAGGATGTAATTTTTACTTCTGGTGTTCTTTGTACTACCTTGACAGTTGATGAATAGATCAGAAATTTTCTCGCAAAAAAAGGGTGTGTTTTGTTTGGGAACCAACTGGAATGGAATGTCGTAATGGGTTGGTTCTGTTTCTGCATTTGGTTGGAACCATAGAATGGAATGGAATAATTCTGTTTCCGTGTTTGGGTGGAGAGATGTAATGAGAGGAATTTGATTTAGCTCACCTCTTCTATATATATGAGTGGTGAGATTACCTCCCTTATTTATACGATACATTTTACAACAAATATATCTCTTTGCATTTATAGGCAATGGCAATATATTATGCCATAAGCTATGGTGAAGATCATGGGCATTGCTAGGTATGGGTGATGAACCCATTTTTTTCATGGCCCTAACCCAAAAGGGAATATTGAGAGAGAATGACTCGCGGCCACTGCCATAGAGCGCGGCTCCATCTGCTCCATTCGTATGGTCGCCTCCTCTCTACTTACCACCACCCCAAACATTATGCGGTAGCGTGGTCTTTTGATCTCTCTATGCGTGTTGGAGGGTTGGAACTAAGGCGCGCTAGTACGACTGCTTTGGCACCTGCAGGGTGAAGAGCGCGTTTAGTGGTGCATGGCACCAAGCCTTGGAATAAGTGAGCAGTCGTGTCAATGAGTTCCAGTAGCACCTCGAACTGGGCTCCCCCACACCCCACGAATTGGACATGGCAGGCGCTGGACACTTTCTCTATTAGAAAAATGCATGATGTCCGAAATCAAGCGCGCGGCTCAGGCTGCGCAGTCACGAGCGCATTCGCCACTATTCCATTATGGAGTTCTTTGGTCGTCGTGTGTACCTGTTATGCAAGTCCAATTAGTCAGAATGAAAGTATGCCTTATGTGAGATACAATGCGTCAATGTAACGCAATGTGTCTACAAGAACGTATTTAGTCCACTCATAAAGCACAATGTACATCCGTTGGTGAAGGAGCTGCCACTTCAATATTGTGTATTGACCTTTTCCTCGTCCGACCACCCTTTTGTAAACATTGTAGGACCCCATGCAAATTTGGCCCGGCACCAGTGAGGGAGGGGTGATGACGCTCCAGTGCTTGTAGTCATCGCTAGGCGTCTACGGACATAGATGTAATTTTTGTTATTTCCGAGTTCTTTGTACTGCCATGCTATGATGAATAGATCGGAAGTTTTCTCGCAAAAAAAGTCATGTGGTGTGCCACCCTGTTAGATATATATGTACATTAATTTGGACAACTACTACAACGTGCTTCCGGTTCAGTAATTGAAGCTAGTGACATAGTAGTATATAGAACCAGCTGCTCGCTACCTTTGGACATAGTTGACTGCGTATATTGTCTCGCTCAAAGAGTGGACTTCTATTCCTTAGTAAGTGCACAAAAAATCCATGATGTACATCAATTGACATTATACACTACCCCAAACGCAGTTTTTCCTGACGGCCGAAACCCGTCAGGAATTAGTCAAAATCGTCAGGAAAGAGTGCATACCGTCAGGAATCTACCGTCAGCAATAGCTTGTCAGGAATAAATAGCGTTCCTGACGGTACCCGTCAGAAATGTTGTTCCTAACGGTGTTACCTGACGGGCGCACCAAAATCGACCAACCGTGATTCCTGATGGTTGCACCGTCAGAAAACGCCTTCAGGAATCTGGCCGTCAGGAATGCTCTCTTCCTGACCGTTATGAGCTACCTTCAGGAATGAGCTCCTCCTAATCGTGAAGGCTGACTACGTCAGGAAAGATAAACATGGCCTTCAGGAATCAACACGCACAGTGACACTAGCACCTTCAGGATTATACCAACGCATGTCAGGAATGATTATTCAACCAAAAAAAGAAAATAATATTGAAATTACCCAAATTCACAGCCAATTGTCATACAATTATTCACATTCATGCACAAAGAAAGGTCACATGGCCCAGTTTAAGATGCATCCCATTCATAGCTCACAATATATATCCATTATACTGAAACCTCCATGTTCACCAGATCACATAATTACCAAAAGCTCAATTTAACATTAGTTATTAGGCAAACCAAAAGACATACTAGTCCTAAATTTCCATCAGTAGTAGCGATTGACAAATAAAAGGCTACGCAGCACCATAGTTACCAATACAAGCACTAATTATAACTATGGCATTCCTAAATGATTGTCGTGTTGGAGCAGAATCATGATCACCCATTTGAGTACCAGCATCAACATGGCTTTCAACATGTGAAGAATCTGTCAAGGGAGTACCACCATCCTCTTGGGCTTGGGGTGTTTCATTCATCTGCAAGGTGAAAATGTAATAGATTTTAGCATAGTGAAAAGTAAAACAACAATGACACTAAAACAGAACTTGCACATTTTACAAGTATTATAACAGGTTTTTAATAAAGCAGGAGCAACTGATTGCCATCGATTGATTTTCGTAAAATTCACTACATGCAATTGTATCAAGTGATATATTCTATCTATCCCATCTGCTTGGTTAAACAGGAAAAGAAAGTATTCTCACTTTATACACTAGTCAGACGGAAGTGCAGTCAGTAGATAAAAGCACATGAGTAAAATATGTGAACGAGCCAATAGCCCAAGTTATCTTTTTGAGATCAGATCAAAAATGTGGACGATATGAAGTGCAGCAACAGCTTGTGCAGTATTAAAAATGCTAACTGGTATAAACATGCTCAAGTTTGTTGTATAGAGGGGTTGAGTGCCATGGCGTACGTACCAGATCAGCGCCATCCATCAGCTCATCTTGATAGGCAAGAAGATCTTCGGGTACTTCCCATCCCATCTTGCCATAAAACCCCTACAGTGCAATAAAGGGTTAAGTTGTTGTGCAAAACATCAACAAGTTCTATAATGCAATCAAAGCAAATCTGTGTAAAAGATGAGCAACACCTGTACATGTTTGCAGAGAACAAAATTATTCTTGCAGCGCCTTTTAAGATCAGCATTTTCCTTCAATACACAATGGTATGATATGGAGTTTGATGGCCTTGTGTCATTCTCTCTAGCTTTTGCAACAGCCACTGCTTTCTTTATAGCACCATCACCCATTGCTAGTCGCCCATGGGGCATGCCACCACCAGAGGAGTACACGATTTCTGGATCGAGATCACGGTCCTCCCAATGTAGTGGATCTGCTGCTTTCAGAGCTGTGTAGTAGGTGTTCTGAAACCATGAACAATAACAATATCTCGCTATTAATTTCAGATTAACAAGCATTGAAGTTTTGAAGGCAGAGCAAACGTGCATGAACTTACAAGACGCTCGTTGACCTTAGTGTTGTTGATGGGGCCACTTTCTCCACTCTCGGTACAATTCTTAACTCCTGCCTTCATGCACTTGTAAGTGTTCATGTTTGTTGCTGCTGCAGGCCCATGCTCTTTTTCCTACATAAGAGAATATGCTCTTTCAACAAACAGCCCATACACATAAGTCACATGAAACTGAATGCAACTTACCAACATGCTTTGGGTCTGAACAAATGATCGTGAACCACCCCGGTTTTGTGCAATATCCTCTGATTTGAAGCGTGACACTTGGCCAAGATTCCTTAACCCCTCGAATTTAGAGGAGCACCAATAGTCAGATATGCTTTCCCACACTTCAAGATCAGTGCACCAATAAAGCTGAGCTTGCATGTATTGGTTTTTGTTAAGCTCTTTTCCACATGCTTCATGATCTTTGATGGGCTCCTTAACAACATCCTAATAGTACAATTTTACGGCTTCCTTACGGGCTTGGTACCACATCTGCCTAAATTGTCTCTTTTCAGAATTTTCAAGAATACGATCAGCTTCTATTCTTTGGGTAGGAGAATCATCAACTAGGTCGGTGGCGATGGCCTGCCATGTCCTGCAACATGTTAACACAAATTGTAAGTATTTATAAAGACAGCAGGTTAGATCCATAGCAAACCGATCACAAGTACAAGATTACTCAAAAAGAAAAATCAGCATTATTTAAGTACATCAGTTAAGTAGAAAATGAAACTGCAAGAAGATTTGAAGACGAATTGCAATTCTAAATAGAAATAGTTAAGAGTACAACAAGTATTTTCTTATAAGTCTGCTTAGCATTCAGATAAACTCTTCGTTTTCTTTCTCTTTTTCCTTCTATCTTCCTCTTCTTCCTCTTGGCATTCAGATACACTCTTCATTTTCTTTCTCTTCTTCCTTTCATCATCCTCTTGGCATTCAGACACACTCTTCATTTTCCTTCTCTTTCTCCTTCTATCTTCTTCTTCATGTTGTTCCTCTTCTTCTTCTTCTTCTTCTTCTTCTTCTTCTTCTTCTTGCTGTTCCTCTTCTTCTTCTTCTTCTTCTCCTTGTTCCTCTTCTTGTTCTTGTTCTTCTTCATCTTGTTCCTCCTCCTCTTCCCCCGCCTCTTCTTCTTCTTCTTCTTCTTCTTCTTCTTCTTCTTCTTCTTCTTCTTCCCCGTCTTCTTCTTCCCCTTCTTCATTTACAGGATTCTTTTTCCTCTTCTCCAACTTCTTTAGCACCTCCAATTCCTTCGGATCAGTTATCTCACATGATTCTGCTGTCTCCAAATTGTCCAAGTCATGTCCTATATCTATCACAAAAGTACCTTCTAGGTTATCCTCTTGAAATGTTGGTGAGTCCTCGGTTGGTATTTCACTGTTATTGTCAATTGGGGGAATACGGTCTATAGGTGGTACCTCATACACAATCCACCAAGGAGCTAATGCTGGGCTTTGACACGCATATGACAGATGGTACACTAGTTTAACCTGACTAGCCAGCACAAATGGATCAAAGTCTGCCATTCTTGAGCTATGCATGACCTCTACCAACCCTAGGTTTTCTGTACGCTTAGTACCCTCAGAAGTTGGATCAAACCAGCGACATTTGAATATAACTAGCTCAAGTTCAATACTGCCCTCCCATGAGATCTGTAGAATGTCCTCAATAATACCAAAATACTCAACAGGATTATCATCCTCATCAAAGTTCGTCACACAAACTCCTATATTACATGAACCCAAATCTGTTCTAGTCCGCTCATAGATCTCTGAGCGAAACCTATACCCATTCACATTATCTTTTGTTTTATCAGTTATGTCAAAGCATGTGTTCCAAATAGCCTCGGCTACATTTTTTTCATTGTGCATTACATCAATACAGTGCCGAAGAAGCAATTTGTTGAAGTACGGAAGATCCCAGAAACAACTAATATGTGTCCAGTTGTGTTCTTTGCCATATGTTTTTGTGTTGCCTACTTGGGCTCTCATTTGGGTTTCTACTTCTACACCTTTCAAATGCCTAGGTGGTTCATCTAATATTATTGTGTCTTTCCGAAAGGCATCAGCTTGGGTTCTAAACTCATGGTCCATTGGAAGGAACCTCCTATGGCAGTCGAACCAGCATGCCTGTCCACCATTTTCTAACCGGAATGCTTTGGTATCACTCATACAATCATAACAACAAAATTTACCATGGGTGCTCCACCCAGCTACCATTCCAAAGGCAGGAAAATCATGGACTGACCATAGATAGGCTGCCTTCATCGGGAAGTTTTCCTTCCCATATGCATCCCATGTTTGAACACCACCCCACAGCTCGGATAATTCATCGACCAAAGGTTGCATAAGGACATTGAGTTTAGCTCCAGGATGTTCAGGACCAGGGATAACAAGAGCTAGAAATATGTACTCAGAACGAATTATGACTTCAGGAGGCAGATTTAAAGGCACTACAAACACAGGCCAGCATGAGTAAGAAGCAGCTTTCAAACTATAAGGAGTGAAACCATCAGTGGACACAACTACTCGCTGATTCCGAGAATCTGATGCAAAGTCTGGGTAATCACTATCAAGTTTTTGCCATGCTTCACCATCGCGTGGGTGCACCATTTTACCAGAATTAGGACTAGGAGTTTCTTTGTGTGATCGCAACATTTTTGCAGTCTCCTCATGTGCAAACAATCGCTGCAACCTATCCTTTATAGGCAAGTGCCGCAACACCTTACGTGGGATCTTTCTTGAACCAACCTTGTACCTAGGGGTCTTACAAAAATCACATTTTTGCTTATTCCTATTGTCCTTGTAATACAGCATGCAATTTTTGGGACAAACATGAATTTTATGATATGGCATACCAAGACCCTCTAGCAATTTCTTTGACCTATAGAAATCCTTTGGCAGTGAGGAATTGTTAGGCAGCAGCTCATGGATCAGTTGTAGTGTGTCATTATAACAAGATTCAGGTTGATTGTTCTGTGACTTTATTGTCAACAACCGTGCTATGGCAGACATAGTTGAGTGACTTGTATTTTCATGCACCAACTCTTTTACACTATCAATCATTCTATAGAAAGCTTGAGCTGAAGCTATTGGCTGTTGTTCAATTGGGGGGGGCACGCGCAGCTAGATCATTTAACATACTGTCCATGCGATCAGCCTCAGAAGCATCTACATAGTCTGTAATTTCGACATGCCCTTCACCATGTGCAGTCCAAACAGTATATTTCCGCTTGAAACCATAATGACACAGATCTAACTCAACATCATCCCTGTTCTTTCTCTCATAATTTCGACATTTAGCACACAGACACTTAATATTTCCATTCTGGACTACACTTGGCATAGAGAAGGCAAAATCTATGAATTCTTTTGTTTTATTATACCACTCATCAGTTGATTTACTGTGAGTCCAACCACTATACATCCACCCACGCTCCGCCATTCTATAATGCTGTTATTGCACAATTTGGAATATATAACAGTTAATGATCTAATATGGCAGTGAAGCAATTGCATAAACAAAGTAGGACATGTGGAAGAGTGGACATTGGACCTGTCAATGGAGAGGGCTCCCGTGCAACACTATCACTGCTCAAACTTGGCTATCGTAGAGCTGCACCTTCCTGATTTTGCACAACCTTCAATAGAGAGAAAACAATAAGACATGCATACATAAGCTACAGGTTCCTAACCAGGGGTGCAGTAGCTACAACTTGCGGATATTGACATGCATATGCATCACATCTCTATCAATGAGAATATTATTTCAACAAACTTGCAAATAATTTATAAGCACAACAATAGACAGCAACCAGATGTGGTCATCCTACAAATATAAAGTTTGAGAATACACTACATAGATAGATGGCAACTAAAATATCACTTCCTCTGCAGTGGGATCATAAAACAACAATATTCAAATCTGAATCATATAGTAATGGCAATCTCCAGTGGTGCTGCACTCCAATCTTTACAAAAGAATAGCTTTTTTTTACCTCAAGAGAAGTGTACAATACTAAACAATGACCATTAGTTGATACGGAGTACTACTAATGAACTCTCTGCTAAGGATTCGACACACATATTGAAAGAAGTGTACAAGCTGCTACCTTTTTGGGTGATTTGGAGGCGATAGACTGGGATGGAGAGCCGGATCTGGAAGACGAGGGCGCGCAGGTCGATGCGGAGTCCCTGCAGTGGCTGGATGGCGAGGGGGACTGCTGGACGTCGAGTGAGCGACGCTGGACTGCGAGGGAGCACCCGTCGATGGGGATGGAGGCGGGGCTGTACTGCGAGGGGGCACCGGTCCTCGGGGATGAAAGCACCGCTGTGCTTGTTGGACGGCGCGCGAGGGGCGGCTGGACGTCGTCGGGGCAGCAATGGCCGGCGAGGGAGGCGCCGGTTGGTTGGGGATGTTGGCGGCGACTGGCTGGACGGTGACGGCAACCCTCGTCGGGGAGGGAGACGCCGCTGGAGGAGCGGGGGCAGCAGCGGTGTGGGGTCAAGCGGCGGCTGTGCAGTGCGGCGGCCGCGGCCGCGGACGGCAGGCGGCGGCCATGGCGGGATTGGGAGGAGGGCGGCGCGATGCAAAGTGGGGATGGGGAAGAAGTGAATACGCGTACGGGTTGTTTTTAGGGATTTTGACCAGTCGTTCCTGACGTTGGGCTCATCCACGTCAGCCATGAGGCACAAACGGCTCGAAAAATCCTCCCGAGCGGCAAAATCGCGCGCCTTGCTCGCTCCTAGCCAAAAATCACGCCGAATAATTTGGGCTGCACGTTCCTGAAGGCAGTGCACCGTCACGTACATGCGGAAGGAGTTATTCCTGACGTGGATTGGCTCCCTTCACGAGTATGGTCTCGTATTCCTGAAGGTTTCTCGTATTCCTGAATGTCATCATCGGGCCCTTCAGGATTGACTTGGTTCATCTGTGTCGGGACAACATCCACGTCAGGAGCGTGGTATGTTCCTGAAGGAGACCTTGCAACCATCAGGAATGACATAAACCGTCACGAAAAAGTGTGTTTGGGGTAGTGATAGCTTATGTGTAGACTCGATATCTACTGCTCTGCATGAAACACACTAACTTGGGCTTGGAAGGCTTCATGAATTTGAACATTCCGTCCTCGCGTGGAACAGCAACTGAATTTGATTGGACAGGAACGGGAAGTTTCCTTGCTGCAAACCAATACTATGGAGACTCGGCAGGCACTTTGAAGACATTAGCTAGCCAGATCTGGGTGAAAACCTGCTCTCGGCTAGCTGCCAAGGCCGGCGGTGGCGGCGCTGTTCTGCGTCGTTCTCTTCTTGAAGGCATCGCCGTGGAGAAGTTCAAGGCCACTATCTGCTACCTCCGGGGGAAACCCTAGATCAGTAGATCGGATGACGGCGGCGCTCTTGTGTCGTTTCCCCCTTGGGGGCGTCATTCTTGGAGTTGTACACGGACTCGAGGGACCAGTGGACGGCTTCTTTGGTGGAGTGGTACTTCATCTGACACATTGATGGCAGCGGATCTCGGCGGCGTGGCGCAATGGAGACTCGGCGTCCGATGCGCTGAGATGGTCTCGCACAGGAGGAGGACGTTGTCTGGCGTCATGGTGGCGTCGATGGCAGAGAGACCTGGCAAGGTCGATGCGTCAGTATCTGCTCTGAAGATGGATCGGTGGAAGACGGCGGCGACGACACATGAGAGTTTGTCGGACCGGTTTGTGCCCTAGACCCAGTATGTGGCTTGGTTGGGGGCTCCGGCTTTAGATGTTAGGCTTACCCCTTCATCAAGTGGATAGGAATAGCAACAGATGTTGCCAAGATGGCGGATTCAGACATATTGATGTACTACTTTACAAGGTCTTCGTGAATAATCAATAAAATGACTGCATGCATCTCCCAGATGTAGAGGCCGGGGGTCATCCTCCTTTTCTAGAAAAAAGCTAGCCACCCTCAAGTACCGTCATTCCACTGTTTATGCAGAAGCAGAAACATAATTAAACTAGAGGGTGCGTGGACATGCAGTTTAGATGACCAATTACCTACCTCAGTCACCATTCCAATTTTCGTGCTGCTTAATTTCCATGAGAAAATAGTAGCTTTCCTTTGAAACGAGCTGTACTAACAGGGTGAAATAGAATTGTCCAATAATAAAGGGTGGATGAAGATTATGCTTGTCATACAAATAACACAACGTGGAATGGAATTACATATTTTATTTCACATTTTTGCTTAACAGAAACTGAAGCACAAATCATCCAAAACCGCGAACCAACCTGTGGTTGTATAGTTAGGAGGACAGTGGTATCCCCAACCCACCAGGGTTCAAGTCCTAGACTTGACATTGGTGCTTGCATTATTCCTGGATTTATTTCAGACTTCAAGCGATGTTTGTTCGGTGGGAGGAGACGTTCCCGTCGATTGCGAGGCGCCTGTGGTGACTTCATAAAATCTCAAAATGTTATGCCAGTTCAGCCTTTCGGAGGTGCTCATTGGGGTAGGGTGTGCGTGTGTGCGTTCATAGGGGTGAGTGTATGCTCGTGTATGTGAACGACTTCAGTTGTACTGTGTTCAAATAAAATGAATCATCCAAAACCATAGTTACATGGGTACTTTCCAAAATAGCAAACAAATCTTCATCTCAAAACTATTGGCCAACGACCAAGTAAACAACAAAAAAACACTAAAATTGCGGTTAGGGTTCTAAAAATCCACCAGTTTCCAAAATTTCACTAAAACCTACCAGAATTTTGCCTTTTTTAAAAAAGAAAATTGATGCTCGTTTGGTAAAATTTGAACACGATTATGACAATTGTTGCCCACTCGCCAGGGACACGTGGCAAAGGAGGGACAAATTTCTATTCCTTTTCATTGGGAAGGTTGCTATGGAGTTGAGTGGGGGATGATGTTCGGCCTGAATCAATGCAGACGTGCCTTATCAAGCTTTGGGATTTGTACGATGAGGGGAAGTATGGTAGGTTGTAGGATAATCAAGGTCATGATGAGAGGATGGTTAAGGAACAAAATGAGAAATTTGACCTTAGGTACAATAAACTTGTGGATGATGTGAGCAAGTTATTAGATTGGCAAGAGAAACATGTGCATCGGATGAACTACCAGAAGATAGTAAAGGAGGATAGTGAGCTGAAGAAGGAAGAGCAAGAGAGTCTAGGATGGACATTGCCAATGAGGTGAAGAAGCTAAAAATTGACTATAAGGAGTTGAAGAGCATTCAAGTCTGTCAAGCAACTTTCATTAGGAATCTGAAGAAGGAAATGGATGAGATCAAGGAGGAGAAGAAGAAGTTTGAATATATGATAGCTGGCCTGGTGGAAGCTGGGTGAGAGAACAAGTTAAAGCTTTTGAAGATCAAGAGAATTTGTGCTCAATGAAATTGATGAATCGTGTAGTTTGCTATGTTATGTAATATTTGGCCTGAGAACTATATAATTTTCAGACTTTTATTTATTTATATTCACATCATTTATTTGGCAAACCTGGTTATGTATGCTGTAACGAACTAAGTTGTTGGACTGTTGTATGCAGTTTCATATTGTGAACTATGATCATGTAGCTGGTGTGCTTTATGGAGTTTCAGTAGTTGGTCCACCTTATGCTGGTGATGTGGCTTCTACTTATATGTTGGTGATTTTTCATGTGGATCCTGATGGTGATGATCATGTAGTATTTGCAAACTTGGTGCTAAAGACCAAGGGCATTGTTGGTTATGCAAACTTGGTTATGCAAACTTGGTGACTCCATCTACTCCATTGATATCGTCACCTCCTCTCTAATTACCACCACCTAAGAGCAAGTACAATAAGCTGATGTAAGCAGGCTATACAGATTTAAATATAATTTTTCTGTCAAGTTGGAGTAGAGAGAAGAGAAGCGGGCTGTAAATTAGTAGCGAGCTGCAACACAGGCTCCAAGAAACTTTGTGAGAGAAGAAGGTGGGCCAAGGAGTGATAAAGTAGTAAATTTCTATAGCTAACTAGTATTGTACAAATGGGCTATTAATTTGGCTACATAATGTGGCGTGGCAACTTCATATTGCCTGCTGTTGGCTATACTATTAACCATGCTTTAAACATATTTAGTCCAAGTGCTTGAATTATGGGCCAACTACCCCACGTTGCATTTATGAAACATGGCAGCTCTATAAATTCCAAATGTGGGGCTATTTGGAGAAGCTAGCAGAGAGCAATGTGGAGCCTTTTCTATTGAGTGATGCATCACGCATGGCATGCATATGGAACTGAACCTGGTGAATATAGCTAGCTTGATTATGCTCTAGCGTGGCCTTTTGATCTCTCCATGCATGCTGGAAGCTTGGAGCTACCTACCTAGGCTTGAGAGGCAACCAGGAAATTCGCCGGCGGCATCCAGCTCCATGAAGAGTGCATCTAGTGGTGCACGTCACCAAGTGATGATACGGCTGAGCAGTCGTGTCGATGAAGTCCACAATCGCCTCTTTTAGGTCTGAATTGGCTTTTAGTTTGCTGAGACAAATCGTTGAAGGACCACGTCAAAGCTGCAGTAATACAAAGCTTTGTGCGTAACTAGCCTACTAGCCTGAGATGCAACCTTGCGTAATACAAAGCTGCAGTAATTTCTCATGGCATCAATCAACGAGTGATCGATCTATCTCTTTTATTTCTTAGCGGGGGGGGGGGGGGGGGGTGTCATTTAATAAGCATACTATATATGCCTGTTTATACACGACATGGAACACTGACACAACACATCTTGCTGATGGCTTCCGACCAACTATGATTTCTGTATCGGCATCATAGGCGCTACCGCGCATTTGGTGAGGACCCATATGATTGTTGTTTGATGCTGCAAGAGGACGGGGTCACGGGGATCTAGGCTTTAGAGCGAAAACGATGAGGATTTTGAACACTTCGATTGGACTACTAGCTTATTGTGTACCGTGTGAATACGTGTTCATATCAGTCTTCTCTTTAATTTCATTTCCACCAAATAACTCTGGATCAATCTTCCTTCTTTCCACTTACGTTTCCTTTTTTAGGCAATGACTGCCCTCACAGTTGTGAGGCCTCTGCTCACACAATCCAAAGCACTCATGTGTATCTCGTCGAGCCACAGCACTTGAGGACCGTTGCCTACGATAGCCAGCTCAGCGAGGACCTCATCTATTTGACTCTCCATCATAGCACATCATGCTCATCGATACGAATGCAATTCACTACGTTGTCCCAGTGATGAGCTGCCAGCTCATGATCAACGTACCTGGTAAAGATATTGAATACTTGTTGTGGTGGAAATAGCATGTTCATTGAACTTATTTTCTTTGCTGAATTAGCACACTGGACCGCACACATATGCATAAACAACATCTTCATTTGTGATTTTTGTCATTCTTATAAGAAGAGTATGTACAATGCAATTTATAGCTAAAAACCTAAATGTTACTATGAATTTTGTTTTTAGCTCTAAATCCCGTTCTTTTGTTGTTTATGTTTTCATTGATTATATATCCGTGCAAACGTTCTCATTGTTATATTACTTTATTTGATCTAGGAAATTATATTCAAGATTTGGCTATATGCAAAAACTGGAGGAATTTATCTTAACCAATATACTTGTATGAATCTACCACCATTACCTGTTTACAATGTTCAAGGTAGTCTTATTGTATTCATTCAATTTATGAATAAATCGTTAGAGTTTGTGTTTGTATTTAGATTTCTTGTGCCTTACAAACAGAGAATATTACTTGAATATTTAAGATGAGAGATGCATGTCCACCTCCACACCATTTGGTGGTATTAATGGTTACAATATTGTGGCGTTAACAGGTAGCGTGCAATTTTACTCAAATATAATCTGACATGCTCCTAAAAGGAAAAAAAATATCTTAGAGAGATATATGACACATCTGAGCACATGCCCAGCGGATGTTCATTGCTTCGGCGGCTGAATCAACCAACCAATGTCTTGCAGTAGCAAAATTTTGTTGCTCCCAACCACTACTACGACTGCATACTAATGACTTGATGCTCATATATATGCATATAGTTGGATCAAATACCACAAAGGAGATACATAGACCTTCTAAGATTCAAATCGGAAGATCATACTTAGGTTTTTTAGACAATAATTGAGACTATATGGATCTAACTGATATCTCTACTACTTAAGTAGATCCATCAATCATGTTGAGAGTGTTACTACTTATGCTATGATGCAAGAGGCTTATCTTTGCTCCGATGTGCACCGTTTGATGAAATTATGGTTCTCCGGTTTGGGCTTGGGATGCACTAGGAATTTAGTGTGTTTGGGAGGTCCAGAAGTGTCTTCCACAATTGGATAAAGATGTTTGTGTGCAATCACTCTACTTTTTTGGAGGAAGTGGAGCAATTGAGTCCGATCAAGTTCAAGCATATACGTCACTGAAGGAGCTGACGAGCCAAACTTCCAAGTCCCAAAAAGTGCCCATGAAGAGTGTGTCAAGGGTACCCAACACAGGTGCCAAAGAAACTAAAACGGAAAACACGTGACGACCCATAATGCACAAGAGCACTCAGGCGCAGATAGAAAGGAAACCCTGGTCCTTCGGCACGGATTAGGATGCCAACGCGAGCCGTCGAAAGCCCACACATGTCCAACTCGTCGCTCCACCACCGCTGTCTGGAGCTAGGCACGCAACCGACGAGCCGACAGTCGATGTTAGTTTGGCATAGAGAAACTAATGGTCCAAGTGCCCCTCTTCTATCCATGAAGAGATCCATAGGTAGAACCTAGGGAACCGCATGCTCTAGGCAGCACACAAAAAATACTTGGGCACTGTTGATACATATTGGCGATCGCGTTGCACGAGAGGGAGAATCCAAGACCTTGGCTACTGGCCACAGCATCGGTGTTGAGTCTGCAATCTGCATAACTCCTAACAAGAGCAGAAACCCATAGAGCAGTGAGCGGCCTCTGGTACCGGTGGTCGAAGAGGAGAAAACAAAGACAACAAATACCAGACTTCCATCGATGTAGAAGATACTCGAAGGAAAACATATCGATAGAAGAAAGAGTTGATGACAAAGATCAGAAATAGGTACATGGATGCACCAACGCCCTACTGCCCTTCCTGGAGCACCACGAACCGGACCTGGGTATACCAAATCGAAGGCACCAAACAAAAGACTAAACTATCGTGAGATCTCCACTTGTCACCATCCAAGTATGAGTTTTGTGTTATAGTAGACGATAATAATTCGAGTTAATTGCAGAAAAGCACCATATTTGGGGTTAGGTTTGCAGAAAACTACCCGGTCCCTAATTTTTTGCAAAAGGCACCACGTTTCTGGTAAACTTTTTGCAAAAAACACTGATCGTCTGCTTTGGCCCATTTAAGCGCGTTTATGACAGATGGGACCATATCATCAGAGCTGACTTGGCAAAAAAACTGCCACATGTACGGGTTGAATAGTCTTCTCCAATCTCTTTGACATACACACCCCTCAATCAAATAAAAAATGCAATCACCCCCTTCCCGTCCGCCCAGGTAGAGAACTACAGCAGGCACCATAGCGAGGGGCGCCGCCGTCGGGATTTCGTCGGCCCGCCGCCGACTGTGCTCCGGCGAGCCGCCACGCCATCTCCCTCTCCTCCTCCCTGCTCCATTTTTCTCAATCTCGAGCTCCTGCTCCTCTGTCACCTGGAGGTCAAAGCCCGAGCCACGGCAGCCGCGCACTCCTGCTCATCCTTGACATGGAGGTCGAAGGCGGCGCGCGCGTCGGCGTCGCTCTCGAGGCGGTGGCGGAACTCTAGGTGCGAGGTCGACGTGCAGCCGGTTTCTGCGGGAGACATGGCGGGGGAGTCACAGCAAGGAGGCCGGAGACGAGGGAGGAAGGCAATAAGGCGGCAGCTAGCCAAGGGGCGGCCATGGCGGGCGACAGGCGGTCGGATCTGGTCCGTCCAGCGGCGGGGACGCGAGCTCGGGTTGAGGGGCATGCGGGCGGCGCCGGAACAGAGCCACGGCGGCGGCGCAAGAGATAAAAGGAGGGAAGGAGGGAGCCAGAGGGGAGGAAGAGGCGCGAGGCACAGAGAAGATGCGCGATGCGGCACTCATCCAGCCGGGGTTGCGGGACGCCGGCGAGGCGGGATGCGGCGGCTGAAGGAGCGGAGGGGACGGGGACGGCTGTGACTGTGGCGCCAGTCAACTTTGCCGCTGGCAGTTGTCCACACGGTGTGTGTGGGGGTGAGGCG
Organism: Elymus sibiricus; assembly: GCA_039707655.1. Classification (NCBI taxonomy): domain Eukaryota; kingdom Viridiplantae; phylum Streptophyta; class Magnoliopsida; order Poales; family Poaceae; genus Elymus; species Elymus sibiricus. The sequence continues at coordinate 35,696,361 of CM077674.1, forward strand.
GAGGGGGCTGATCGCTTTTATTTTTTGGATCTAGGGGTGTGTATGTAAATGTTTTGCCAAGTTAGCTCCTTACAATCCGGTCCTACTTGTCAGAAAGTGATCAAACGGACCAAATCCCCCTATCAGTGTTATCTGCAAAAAAATTACCAGAAACGCGGTGCCTTTTGCAAAAAATTAAGGACCGGGTATTTTTCTGCAAACGAAGCCCCAAATGTGGTTGTTTTCTGCTTTTAACTCTAATAATTCAGTTTTGCGGCCACTTCTTGCCAATCTTTCCATTTCGCTATCTGATTTTCCCCTGTGTTCATGAGAAGCGGACGAGAAAAAAGTTTAACAAAACAAACTCTTGTTTAAAAAGAGTCATATGAATCTAGCCTAAAAAAGTCATATGAATCTGGCATGAGAGCTTGGATTTCGCTTGTTGCAACCGCCAGTTTCTCTTAGATCCGGTTCGGTTGCAGGTCGGATGTGACGGGTTGGTTGTGCGTGCAGCGGGATGGGTGACAAGTAGGAAATGCAAACAATTTTTTCCGTTTCGATTTGGCCCCTAGAATCAGCCAACCAAACCTGACATGTGGGCCTAGCTAGATATAATCAGTGGAAAATTTTTAAATGAGTAAAATATGACAACTAAGGATAAAATGTGGCAAGAAGATCTGAATGATATAAAATCTGTCAGAGATATAGAATAGGGGGCAAAAATGGAATTCAAATTGCAAGGTTGACCATATAAATAAAGTACGTGTAATCGTATATTTCTTGCTTCTTAGGATTTGATTTAGTCTATTGAACGTCGTATTAGTGTGGGGATATAAACTGCATATGCTTTATTAAAATTCCAAGTCAAGAAAAAACGCTTGATAGAAATACCCAAAGCAAATTTGAGAGATGTATGCCGCATCTGAGCACATGCAAATGTTGAGGTCTGCACACTGCACTAATGCAGCGGCTGCATTGTACACTGCTGCAGCAGCCAAATCAACCAACCAATGGCTTGCAGTAGTACAAATTTATTGCTCTCAACTACTACTACCGCTGCTTACCAATTACTTGATGCCCATATATAAGCATATAGTCGGACAAGTAGCAGAAAGTGACACATTAAAGGTTCTAAGATTCAAATCGGAAGATCATGCATATGTTTTTTAGATAATAACTGAGACTATAGGTACTGCTTATGTACATCCACCAGTAGAGTCAAGAGTGTTACTACTTATGCTATCATGCAAGAGGCTCGTCTTTGTTCCGATGTGTGCGGTTTGATCACATTATGGTTCTCGGGTTTGGGCTTGGGATGCACTAGGAATTGAGTGTGTGCAGGAGGATCAGCTGTGTCTTCCATAGTTGGATAAAGATGTCTCTGTGCAAACCCTCACTTCTTTGGAAGTGGAGCAATTGTGGGTGCCATGTTTTTTAATGCAAACTGGAAAGTGAGAGACCAGAGAGCAAGCTAAAACTGAACCACACTGGAAAAAGGGCACGTACCAGCAAGCACACGTACCACAGATGACCAGAACACCAGCATCTCTTGCACCTTTACTATGAGCACTCATTGTCGTCATAACTTGATTCAGAAGCTTATCTGCACCTTCACAAAAGAGCATCCCTGGCTGCACCTGATAACATGCCTGCCCAGTACATCAGCAAAGTGCATAGGTGAACATCAGAGCGGGACTTAGCATATTCGTAAGAGCAAGAAGCACTGTACAACCTGCCCCTGTTGGCCCCGCTTCCCTTGATCTGTTTCTTGTGCTGTTCCTGCTCGCTTGGGTATGTAAATAACATTGTTCCTGCTTTTTCAATACAACGAGACACAGAGCTTTTGCGCTTTCTCTAAAAAAAAAAGGTGTACAGTACTTAGAACTTACTAAACCTATGAGAAATTCATTTTCAGTGCCTACTCATTACAATCCATGGCAAGAGCAACAAGCAGGACTCCCAAGAAAGTAAAGCTCCATTGTTCCTCTGTCTTCTAGAAATTATATGTAGCCAACAAATATGTAATGACATGAAAAAAAAGGTTTGGAACAAATATGTAACGACACACCAAGTTTATCACTGACACAGAACAAGTGCTATCATTGTAAAACTGATCCCACTAGACCAAAATGAATTTTATTGGAACTGCAATTTTTTCTTGTTCGGATGCTGTACAATAATACAATTAGAAAAATATATATTTCTTCAAAACATGGTAACCTGGCCTCCTGTAAATTGGTAGTAGTAAACACGCAACAATCCTAGTAAAACCGCCCAATGTTTGAAGGAAAAAATGGGGACATACAGATGCAAAATTTGATACTTAATCATTAAAAAAAGCCAGCCTTGTTTATATATCTTTCAAGTACTCTACATATACAAATTAATAAAATTCTATGACCTTTATTCATTTCATATAGAACAAATAAAGTGGATAACTCATTCACTGGAAGACTGAAAAAGCTCAATGTTTCCATTTTGCTGGATAAAAGCATGGTTTTACATTAAGCTTAAGAACTAAGCACTTTTATTGATGTGGTTACATTTACCCTAGTGAATTATTATACTGAGATATATCAATAATGAAAAATAATAGGCTTCAGATTAGAGGACAGAAGTACACCAAGCAAATAAGGATAACTGCCCTCTTGAAAAACAATTAAAGTGCCAAATTAAAGAAGTAGTGTTATATTGTTAACATTTCAGAATATAGGTTACACTGTATCATATCTAACATCTTTATGACGTCATTCTTCATAACAAATAGAATGCTAAGTGGTGATGGAACATTGATTCTTCGTGAACTGCATGTTTCCATGCGATGCAAAGGAGATACGGAATATAAAAACCAACTTACTGCTAACAACTTCAATGGGTGTAAAGGCACAACATGGCCATCATATCATGATGAGTTGTAAACAGCATGGTTGCTGGATATTGGCAAAGGTTGTCGAAGGTTTGGTCCCAGGGTTTTCTAATTCTAACATTATAATGTGGTGAATATCTAGTATGCGTCCAACAGCACAACGCACAAGGAGAAAATGTCAAGGATAATTTATCTGGTCAAATCCAAGACTGACGAAACTAACAAAAATTGCAGCTTAGTTGAGGCCAAATGTTCAACTCCATTGAAGTAGTAGTAGTCATCCATATATATGAAACACATATAGTCGTTCATACAAATGGTGACAGCCCGTAGTTTACTACTAGCCACAGTTTCTCCGACAATTACTAGTAAGAGAAGTGACCAACATTTCTGGAGTACTACAAAAGAAAAAGGTTGGGAGATGTAACCTACAAAGAAAAGTTCAGGCCTCGATTAGCAGTCCAGAATATCTAGGCAAAATCTGTAGAAAAGGTTTCAATCAGTGCCCTGTTCCAGAAAAGAGTGGTATTTTTCAGGGAGTAACCCCTTATATTCCTGGCCTTTCCCCCCTGAAGCAAGTGCAGTCAACAAGCTAGCTGTGGAAGCTTCAAGGGTGAAGCTCCTCTCATCAATTTTAGACAGATAAGTCCCAGCCCTGGGAATCTCCCCTTTCTGAAGTAATCTTCTAACTATAGCATTTAGCATACGGGAGTCGGCACTCGGCAGCACATCCAGTCTTCTCCATAGAAAGGAATAGATCATCAGACTCTTGTAGAGAACCTTCTTCTATTAGTTTTTGTATCATTAAGCTATATGTAACAACGTCAGGCACTAATCCTTTGGCCCAGATACTGTCAAACAAATCTTTGGCTTCTTCCTTCCTGCCACCTTTAAGCAATGCACCAATCATAATATTAAAAGTGATAACAGACGGCTTAACCTTCCTGTCCAACATTTCCCTGAAAACAACCAATGCATCATCTATCCTTCCATTCTTAGAGTAACCATCAATCAGTAGGTTATAGGTGAAAACATTTGGTTCCATGCCAATTGAGACCATATTGTCAAGTAACTTCCTCACTTCATCCATCTTACCAACAAACAAGTATCCACCTATCAGTGTGTTATAAGTACACACATCAGGCTTCACACCCATGTGTACCATCAGGTCGAAGAGATCTCGGGCTTCCATAACCATTCCATTTTTGCAAAGGCGATCCATAATTGTGTTGAAGAACACTGTGTTGGGACAGATGCCGCGATCTAACATCTCAGAAAATAGTTCATGAACCTTATCCCATTTGCCACAAGAACAGAAACCACTAATAAGGGGGTTGAAAACTATGATATCAGGAGCTAACCTTTCAGTTATCATTTGATTGAATTGGGACATAGCATAATCCATTCGGCCAATCCTGGAAAGTAAGTCTATTACTGTTCCGTAGCTCACTGCGTCAGGGTTCAATCCTTGCTGCCGCATTTTTGTAAATATATGCATTACTTCATCAACCATTTTTTCTTTAGCATATGCAAATATGAGTATGTTGTAGCCATAATGATATGGTGAAATACCATTATCATCCATCAAATCAATGAGACAATTCATATCATGAAAAGATCTTTCCATAGCATACCGATGAAGCAGAATGTTGTAGGTAGTAACAGTCAGTTTTTGGCCCAAACCGATCATAGTATCAAAAATCTTCCTAGCTTCTGCACATCTTCCGCTCTTGCAAAGATAATCCATCTGTATACTATTAGTTACAATATCTGGTTGAACACCATTTCTAGACATTTCCTGGAAAATCCGATCCACCTCTTTGCACTGTCCTAATGAAAAATATCCATGTATTAGACTAGTATATGTGACAATAGTTGGCAGAATTCCTCTATCAATCATATGTTGAAGAACCTCCTCAGCCTTGTCCATCGCATGAAGCTTGCACATGCCAGAGATAATCGAACTACAGGTCACAACATCCGGCAAAATTCCCCTCTGTAGCATTTCACAAAATAGGCTGTAAGCCTTGCCTACCTCACCCTCCTTCAACAAGCCATCAACTACGGTGTTTTAGGACACTACATTAGGTTGGCAGCTACCTCCATGTTCAACCATCATGTGAATCAGCTCGAGAGCCTCTTGGCTTCTCTTCTCGTTGCAGAGACCCTTGAAAAGAATGCTGTAGGAGAAAATGTTCGGTATGCAGTTAAACTTGGGCATTATTCGGAGTACGATGTCCATTGCATAGCTGGTCTTCTTCTTCGCACAGACGGCTTTGAGTAGGTGGCTGAAAGTGACGACAACTTCTGCTGTAAATCCCATCTTAATGACGTGTCCCATGGCAGCGAAACCAAGTTCCAAGCGGCCAGCACGGCAGCAGCAGTCGACTAGAATGTGCCAAAGGTGATAATCTGGGGCGTCACCTTGGCTCTTGCGACGTGGTTGAAGAGGGAGACGCCGAGCGCAGGGCAATCACGGCCGACGACTGTGAGGAGGCAGTTGATGGCGCTGATCGAGGAGGGCTGAGCATCCTGGAGCAATTCGTCGAACAGGTGGAGCGCGTCCTCGGTGCCAATGTCTCCGGTGCGGTACCGGTCCACGATGTTCCGCTCCAAGATGCGTCTGCAGTAGGCGTTTGGGAAGAAAACTACTCCAGTATCAGCCGCAGGACCCACCTGTAAGAGCTCCTAACCCTTCACCTCTCTTCTGCGTGTTCCTCGTTTCTTTTCATTTTTCCTTTTGCTCACCTCCATTTTCTCTATATCATGGCTAACTCATGGCATTTTGTCTATAGTAATATATCATGCGATTTTTACTTTACACTTACCAAAAGGAATCATCTTAACCTGGTCTTCAATCTTTGGATTTGTCAACGTGACGGGTTGAGTTTCTGTGCGGCTAGTCGGGTGCCACATAAGAAACCTCAATGTTACCTAAAAAACACGGTCAATTTTACTGTTTCAGTTTAGTTCCGAATAATCGGCTATGTATACATGACGTGTGCCTAACTAGTCAGATTCAAGGGAAAATCTTAAATATGTAATATGACTAGAGAAATGTCCGTGCTTTGCCACGGACCAACTCACTGTTTATCACTGTTCAAAAAGTCGTCCGATTCAGCGATTTATCGTCCGATGTATCGCGACTCAGGGGGTGACCGATAAGATTATATGCCTTATGTTTACCGTTTATCGTTTGGACCGATTTATCGTTCTGACTAGCGATTTATTGGGAATCTACCGATAAATCCGGCCTATTTCATAGCACTATGTTTGCAAAAAATAAGTTTATTTTTGTTTTGTGGACCTTGTTACACAATATGTACTGTCATCCTATTTTGTTTGTCATTATAGGAGTGTTCAAAGGCTAGGAATCAAGGTAACACTTCTGTCCAATATTGTTTTGGTTTTTAATATAGCATATTTTAGTGGTGGGAACCTAGGATTTGCAAAAAAAAGGCCGATTAATAGGCGACCGATAACATCGATTAATCTGCCGATTTCCGATTAATCTCTAATCCCCAGCTGACCGAGACGCTAACGATAAGCGATATCCTCAACATTGCTGTCTATACTAATCGACACTGTTGTTCAATTCTACACATGGATGCACTGCCATCAAGTGTAGTTGTGGGTAGTTGTATTGCTCAGTCCAGAAGCATAATGTCTATTGCATATTGCACAACCGCTTCACATTATCACTTTGGGAAGAAAAATTCATAATATGAGTGATGAGGCAAAGCGGCCCATTGGCAATTGTTTAAATTTTGCAATTACTTTAATGAAAAACACATGTACACGAAAAAATAGGAAAAGAAAACCCCCATAATTAACACTGTAAATCAAACCCTTAGATTTTTAAAACTAACCAGCAGCGTGATTGTTCTAGAACTAGTTTACTTTTATTTGTGTGAACATCGGATAGAATATATACCCATGCGATGGGAAATACCTAGTACGGAAGCATATGGGTGCTACACCCCCTCTTTCTGTCCCTGCATGAAATACCTAATACTGAAGCACATGGGTGCTACACCCCCTCTTTCTGTCCCTACATGGGAACCCATGCATTAATATGTGTCGGTGTTGGTATAAGGCCAACTCCAACGCATGACCCCAAATCGTCCGGGTGTGTCCGTTTTGGTCCAAATGGACAGACGAGACGGCCCAACACGCGATCTCATCCGCAAAAAATGTATGTTTCATGTCCGGCTCGACCCATTTCGGGCGCAAATTTGATCGGGCTTTGCTGTCAAACGGACACCGAACGGACGCGCACGTGTCCTCTCGTCGTCCGCCTCAGACCTGCGTGTTGGCCGTCCAACTACCTCCCACCGACCCCATTTAATCCACACGAATGGGCGGGCCCGCCGGTCAGCCACCCAGCCGTCCCCGGCCGCGTCCTTTTTTACGGCGAAGCCGTGGACTGGCTAGTCCATTTCCCCACCGCGTCCACACAACGCCATTGCTCCCTCCCTCCCTGACAGCAAACCCTAGCCTAGCGCCGCCGCCCCACCTCGCTCCCCACCGGCCGCCTCCATGGGCTTCTGGGTGCCCGGCAAGAAGGCCAAGCACGACCACGAGGCGGGGTCGTTGTTCGCTTTGTCTGGAAGCGCGGCCACCCACTCCACCTCGCCAGCAGTGTTCTCGATCTCACCTTCAGCGGCCGGGCCACGCTTCCAGCCATATGTGAAGGTCGACATCTGCCGCCGGTACTGGGAGACCGACACCCCGCTGCCATGGTTCGATGCCCACCTCCCCAATGGGTGGCATCTGAGCCGGGATCGGGTGCCCATTCCCCCCGTCCTGGCGAGCAGCCATGCCCGCCTCTAGGAGATCGCCCGCCGGCGCGCACGGATCTCGCGCCAGTACCTCGCCGACCGGCGCTACGACGTCGACTCACCCCTCTGGGACACATGCGTAACACCCCTATGTAATGAGTTGCAGTGATCCTTAATGATTATGCTAAGTCACCTTGATTTGCAATGCTTGATCATATTGGATTCATATCTCATTTCAAATTCCACCACTGAATTCAAATTCAAATTGCAAGTGAAATTTAAAGTTGCACAAAAATTGCTGCAAAATAGTTCATCATTTAGCAAAAATTCCATAACATTTAATTGTTAAGGAAAACAACATCACCTCAGTGCTAAGATGGACTATAGCAATTAAATTAGTGCTATTTCAGCATTTTACAATGCCATTTTATTTGTGAAAATCCATTTGGGTTCGGTTGCCTCTCAAAATATTTGTGGCAGTACCAAATATTGCAAGGGATTTTTGTGGCCTAGTTCCACATTTTTCTCAAGTCATTAGGTGGCCCAAATAAATCCATTTCTTTCTCTGTTTATTAAATAAAAGGAAAAACAGAAAATGAAAAAGGGGACAAAAGACTTACCTGGCTTACCTGGCCGAAGGCCCAGCCGGCCCTGCCCGCAGCTACAGCCGTCCCCTACCTGCTCCCCTCCGTGTCACCGCGCCCGTGGCCAGAGCGCGCCGGCTCCGGCCGCTGGACGCCACGGCGTCAGGGCAGGTGAGCCGAGGGGATAAGGACGCCCCCCCTCGGGCCTCTGGACGCCTCCATCCACTCCTCCTTCCCTCTCCATCGCCTCCCTCCTTCTCCTCCACTTCGCCCGAGCGCCGCCATGGGCGAACCCCGCTGAAGCTCATGGCCACCGTCGTCCCCGTGCCTTCTCATCGTGTCCGGCTGCTCCGCCGTGCTCCTCTACGTCGTCCACGGGCCTCCGTTCGAGCCCGGGAGCACCCCAGCGCCGGATCGCTCCGTCTCCTTCCTCGGCATCACCGGACCTCGCCGTGGTCGATCTGCTCCACCCCTGCGCTACAAAGCCCCCGAGGGACCTCCGTGCGTCCACACGGTGAGCACCGCACGTCCTCCCTTTGTTCCCCCTTTGTTGTTCTGCCTCTAGCCGCCGCCCCGCCACGGCCGAACTCACCGCCGCCTTTCATGTCGCTACCGCGGCGACTGCTTGCAGAGCTCGCAACCGAGCTTTGCCTCGTGTTCCTGGGATCCCCAGGAACCCGTCGATGCCCCAAGCTCGCTTCTTCGTGCACCGCAGGCCCGAAACCGAGCTCGCCCGACTTGCTCCGCCGTGCCGTCGACGCCGTTGGCCACTCCGGCCACCCCCCACTGCTGCCACCGCCGCCGTTCGACGCATGCTGCTGCGTGCGTTCGAACACGCCCTCGCGCGCGTCAAATGGGCGCCCGTAGCCAATTTCCGGTGAGTGCCCGAGCCCCTCCGCCGCGGTCTGCGTCGCCGGAGCTATTCCGGCGCCGGCCGCTGATGTGGCTTGCCACGTGGCACCCCCTGTGCCACTGATGCTGGGCCCCGCGGGCCCCGTTGACTGGTTAACTGGCACAGTTGACCAGCTGACTGGGCAGTTGACCCAGGTCAACGGGGGCCCACTGGTCAGCCTCTGGTGCACTCTGGGTGCAGTGCACCGGGTGCACCTAGCAGTTTCTGTGCATTTTCGGATTTAAAATAATTCCAGGATTTTTCAGAAATTGCTTAAAACTTTGTAAATTTGTAGAAATTCAACCGTAGCTCAGATGAAAAAGTTTTCTACATGAAAGTTGATCAGAAAAATGAGACGAATCCGAATATGCCCTCCATGTAGCTGTCACATGCCTCTAACACTGCAAACATGGAACCTCCCCCTCCGGTTCATCTGTCTGACAGATGCCTAAAACCGGGAAAATATTCCCAGATATTTTCCCGCTCCGTCAGTAACGTGTAGCACTGCGTTAGGTCACCCCTAGTACAGCATATTGCCATGTCATGCATTGTGTTGCATTTGTTTGCTTGTATTTATTGTTTCTTCCCCCTCTTCTCTCCGGTAGACCCCGAGACCCGACGCAGCTCCTGAGTACGACTACGTTGTCGACGACCCCTCTTTCACCGCAGAGCTTCCAGGCAAGTGAAACCCCTTGATCATTCATATATCACCCATTCTTTCTCTCCCATGCTTGCATTAGAATTTGCTTCTGTATTGATTGCTCCTATTCTGATGCATAGCTTGTTTTTGTAACTATTGTTGATACCTTACCTGCTATCCTAAATGCTTAGTATAGGTTGGTTAGTGATCCATCAGTGTCCCCGCACCCTTGTCCGTGTTGCCTCACTTTGTCACCGGGTCACTCGATCATTGTGATCGAGGTGCTGAGACCGACACATCACCGCACACCCCCTTAGTTGTACGACTCTGCAGAGCTACTATCGAGTGCCGAGGGTGATACCTCCTACCTCACTCCTGATGATAACTCTGTAGCGAGGCTAGTCGGTTGTGGGTTACCGAGGGTGATTCCTCTTTCACAACCTCCGATGATGCCTCTGTCTTGCAGCCCCTCAAGTGTGAACCCATCGAGGGTGATTCCTCCAGGTTCACGTTGACATATTACATCGAGTAGGAATCCAACGAGGGTGATTCCTCGGATACCCTTTGATGTGATGAACACACGAATACTTTGACTTTATTTCAGTCCCTGGTTGAAGTCGGGTCGACCCCGAGGGGTACCCGCGAGAGTTACTGAAGTCGGGTTGACCGTGAGGGTACCCGCGAGATGATTACACGGCACGGCCGGGCAGGCAGATCGCCTCAGGAGAGGGATTGGGCCTGACCCTTGCCGTAAGTCCGTGAGACGGGGCGACGGGACCACATATCGTGGAGCACTGATCGTCACCGCGAGCTCCCAACACACTAATGGGTTTGGATATGTGATCTGAGTAGGCCTCTGGCCTTTTCGCACTAACCACCACGCGGGAAATGTATGGGCACTCGGCGTCGTCTATTTCAGCCGAAGTTCTTCAGACGTCAGCAACTGAGCGGCGCGCGCCCGGGTGGACCGCGACGGCCTGCGTGTGTATACAAGGGCTAGGTCTGATCCCGGCCGCGTTCGCAACGCGCAGGAGTGCAAAGGGCGATGGGCCCAAGACCCCTGAGCGCTTAGGGTGTAGACCGGCGTGCTGGCCTCTCTGTTGGACCTAGGTAGGGCTACGGCGTGTCGATCAGCCGAGGCCGGACATGACCCAGAAAAGTGTGTCCGACCAGAGTTAATCGAGCGTGTTGGGTAAGTTGGTGCACCGCTGCAGGGAAGTTATCTATTTGAATAGCCGTGTCCACGGTAACAGGACGCTTGGAAAGTATCCCGATCTACTTCAACTAGAACTGGATGCTTGTGATGCTTAATAATATGTTAGCTCTGGTATCGCTTTCTCGCAGGGAGTCGAGGAAGGATCTCTGGGCATTGCTACTATATAATTGCTACTTTGTTATGTACTAATCTACACTCTTCTAATGCTGCAAGATGCTGCAAGTTGCTAGTCTTCGATAGGCTAGGCCTTCCCTTATATTCTGGCATTTCTGCAGTCTAGTCCACAGATACAGCCCCTCATTTGATACCGATGCATAAATAGAATAGTTCTGATGTAAGTCTTGCGAGTACTTTAGATGAGTACTCACGGTTGCTTTGCTACCTCTTTTTTCCCCATACCTGAATGCTGCGATCAGATGACGGAGCCCCGGAGCCAGCTGATCCCGCCGACGACTACTACTACCACGGTGGAGCCTACTACTACGTGGAGACCGACGACCAGGAGTAGTTTCGGAGGCTCCCAGGCAGGAGGCCTCCGCCTTTTCGATCTAGTATCGTTGTTTTGCTCAGCCTTCTTAAGGCATACTTGTCTAATTATGTCTGTACTCATATACTAATGCTTCCGCTGATGCTTGCTACTTGTGAGCTGCGTTGGTAATTCCCTGAAGAGGAAGGGAGATGCAGTACAGTAGAGATAAGTATTTCCATCAGTTATGAAACCAAGGTTATCAATCCAGTAGGAGAATCACGCAACACCTCGTTAGCAGCACCTGCACACAAAACCACAAATCCTTGCACCCAACGCAAACAAGGGGTTGTCAATCCCTCGGCGGTAAGTTGCAAGATTAAATTGTATGTGATAGATAGATAGATAGATTGAAACAAAAATACAAAATAAAATAAATAAAGAAAAAGTGCAGCAAGTATTTTTAGGGTTTTTGTATATGATTTAGATAGACCCGGGGGCCATAGTTTTCACTAGAGGCTTCTCTCAAGAAAATAGCATACGGTGGGTAAACAAATTACTGTTGGGCAATTGATAGAAAAGCAAATAATCATGACGATATCCAAGGCAATGATCATGTATATAGGCATCACGTCCGCGACAAGTAGACCGACTCCTGGCTGCATCTACTACTATTACTCCACACATCGACCGCTATCCAGCATGCATCTAGTGTATTAAGTCCATAAAGAACGGAGTAACGCCTTAAGAACGATGACATGATGTAGACAAGATAAACTCACGTATGAATAAACCCCATCTTTTTACCCTTAATAGCAACAATACATACGTGTCATGTCCCTTTCTGTCACTGAGATTGAGCAGCGCAAGATCGAACCCATTACAAAGCATCTCTTCCCATGGCAAGATAAATCAATCTAGTTGGCCAAACCAAATCAATAGATCAGAGAAGAAATATGAAGCTATAATAATCATGCATAAAAAAGATCAGAGAAGACTCAAATAATATTCATGGATAATCTGATCATAAACTCACAATTCATCGGATCCCAACAAACACACCGCAAAAAGTGATTACATCGGATAGAACTCCGAGAACATCGAGGAGAACATTGTATTGAAGATCAAAAAGAGAGAAGAAGCCATCTAGCTACTAACTATGGACCCGAAGGTCTGTGGTAAACTACTCACGCATCATCGGAAGGGCAGCAAGGTTGATGTAGAGCCCCTCCGTGATCGATTCCCCCTCCGGCGGAGTACCGGAAAAGGCCTCCAGATGGGATCTCTCGAGAATAGAAGCTTGCGGCGGCGAAAAAAGTATTTTGTGGACTCTCCTGTTGGTTTCTCGATTTGTGGGAATTTATAATGGTGGAATTAGGTCAAATGGAGCTGAGGAGGGCCCACGAGGCACCAGGGCGCGCCTGCCCCCTCTCCCCCAGGCGCGCCCTGGTGGCTCGTGGCCACATCCTCTGGCGTCTGGTCTTCTCCCAAAGCTTCTAGTGTTGGTATTGTCCAGAAAAAAATCTCCAAAAAGTTTCGTGGCATTTGGACTTCATTTGGTATTGATATTCTGTGAAATAAAAAATAGGCAGAAAACAACAACTGGCACTGGGCACTAAGTTAATAGGTTAGTCCCAAAAAATGATATATAATTGCTGTAAATGCATATAAAAGACATCCAAGACTGATAATATAACAGCATGGAACAATAAAAAATTATAGATACGTTGGAGACGTATCAACATCCCCAAGCTTAATTCCTGCTCGTCCTCGAGTAGGTAAATGATAAAAACAGAATTTTTGATGTGGAATGCTGCCTATCATATTCATCATATATTCTTTTCTTTTGTAGCATGGACATTGGACTTGAATGATTCAAAGCAATAGTCTATAGTTTGATATGAAGATATAAATACTCAAGCATGCTAACACGCAATCATGTCTTTCAAAATATCAACGCTAAAGAAAGTTATCCCTAGCCCATTATGCTCAATCATTGATCCATTCATGAAACACACTCAAATATTAGCTACACACAATGCACAAGTATGACAATAGTGCTCTCTAGTTGGTGCTTTATAAGAGAAGATGGAGACTCAAAATAAAAATAAAAATTGCATAAAGTAAATAGATAGGCCCTTCGCAGAGGGAAGCAGAGATTTGCTAATGTGCCAGAGCTCAAAGCTTAAATTAGAGAGATGAAAATATTTTGAGAGGCATGCTTTTCCTGTCAACGAAAACGACCGAGAATTCCCAATATCTTCCATGCTAGACACATCATAGGCGGTTCCCAAACAGAAAGTAAAGTTTATTTCCTTACCACCATTCTTTCACAATCCATGGCTAGCCGTATCCACGGGTGCCCTCCATACCATCACTTTCCAAGGAATTTTTTTGTTATTAATTTTGATTTTCATTGTGGGACTGGGCATCCCTATTACCAGCCACTCTCTCGTGCAATGACAAGTGAATAAACACTCATCGTGAGAATAACACACCCAGCATGGAAAATATTGGCCACCCCCTGCAGCTTCATGAGCGGTATGGGCACACAAAACGAAAAAATTATTTTGAAAATTAGAGTTGGCACACGCAAATTTACTTGGAACGGCATTGAAATACCGCATATAGGTAGATATAGTGGACTCATTTGGCACAACTTGGGTTTAAGGAGTTTGGATGCACAAGCAGTATTTCCGCTTAGTACAAATGAAGGCTAGCAAATAGATTGAGAAGCAACCAACCAAAAAATGAAAATGGTCATAAACATGCATTGAACATAACTAACACCGAATAATGCACCATAAGTAGGATATAATTTCTTTGCATAACTAGACTTAGCGTGCATGCATAGGGAATCACAAACCTTAACACTAATATTCTTACTAAATCACAATTACTCACTAACATGACTCACATATTATCATTTCCATATCGCAAAACTATTGCAAGGAATCACACTTATCATATCCAATGATCTATATGAAAGTTTTTATTATATCCATCTTGAATATTCATCACTTTGGGACCAAATTCACATCTTGTGCAAATTACCGTTACTATCATCAGCTCTCAAAAAGATATAAGTGAAGGCATGAGAGTGCAAATATTTCTTCAAAATTTCAATCTTATCAACTCTCAAAATAATATAAGTGAAACATGAGAGTTTATTTCTTCAAAATTTTAATCTTATCAACTCTTAAAATAATATAAGTGAAGCATGAGAGTTTATTTCTTCAAAATATAGCCACCACCGTGCTCAAAAAGATTTAAGTGAAGCACTAGAGCAACTGCCTAGCTCAAAAAATTTAAGTGAAGCACATAGGGTATTCTAACAAATTATGATGAACGTGTGGCTCTCTCAAAATAGGTGTGTTCAGCAAGGATGATTGTGACAAACTAAAAAGCAAACATAGCAAAGACTCATATAATACAAGACGCTCCAAGCAAAACACATATCATGTGACGAATAAAAATATAGCTCCAAGTAAAATTATCGATGGTTGGTAGAAGAAAGAGGGGATGCCTTCCGGGGCATCCCCAAGCTTAGACGCTTGTGTCTTCCTTCAATATTACCTTGGGGTGCCTCGGGCATCCCCAAGCTTAGGCTCTTGCTACTCCTTATTCCTTCATCCATGGTGATCTCACCCAAAACTTGAAAACTTTAATCACACAAAACTCAACAAAACCTTCGTGAGATCCGTTAGTAAAATAAATCACTACTTTAAGTACTGTTGCAAACCCATTTATATTTTATTTTTGCATTATACCTACTGTATTATAACTTCTCCATGGCTTATACCCCCCAATAAAATCCATAGTTTCATCAAAACAAGCAAGTAGTGCATCAAAAACAGAATCTGTCAAAAACAGAACAGTCTGTAGCAATCTATTTAAAAGCTATACTTCTGTAACTCCAAAAATTCTGAAACATTAGGACAACGTGGGCAATTCATATACCAATACTATGTAAAAAATTCAGATTTTTCTGACTCTCCAGTACAGAACCAAAATTCCAGCACTGGACGCAAAACTTTCTGTTTTCCAAACAGCATCAATTATACTATCTTCCAAATCATCCCAAAGGTTCTACTTGGCACAAACACTAATTAAAAACACAAAAACTCAATCATAACAGTAGCATAATTTTGAAAACACAAAATAACAGTAGGTAAAGGTAAAAATTTATTTTATTCATTGGGTTGCCTCCCAAGAAGCTCTTTCTTTATAGCCATTAAGATAGGCTTTGAAATTTCAATGATGCTCACATGAAAAATAATAATTGAATCACGAAGAGGGCATCATGAAGCATGTGAAAAACAAGTTTAAGTCTAACATACTTCCTATGCATAGGAATTTTATAGGAAAACAAGTTATCAAGACAAGAAATATCTAGCATATGCAAAGGAGAGGAATAAAACATTGACAATCTCAACATAACGAGAGTAATTTAGTAACATGAAATTTTCTACAACCATATTTTCCTCTCTCATAATAGTTACATGTAGGATCATAATGAAATTCAGCAATATAGCTATCATATAAAATTTTCTCTCCATGATCCACATGCATAAAATTCTTATAATATTTCAAAATAGTGGGATTATCATCAACTAAAGTGATGACCTCTCCAAACCCACTTTCAATATTATTGCAAACATTATTATCAATGACATATTCATCATGAGGCTTAAATAAATTTTCAAGATCATAAGAAGCATTATCACCCCAATCACGATCATTGCAATAAGTAGTGTGGACATGACAAAATTATCATCCTCAAGCTTGTAGTTTTGCATATCATTAGCATAATTGACATTCATAGAATTCATAATAACATCATCGCAATCATGCTTTTCTTTCAAGGAGCTATCAAGTGTGGGTGCAATATAAATAATTTCATTTTTAACATAAGGAACTATAGCAAGTTCATCTCCATAAGCATCATTAATATTGGCATCATGGCCATAAGAACAGCAAGCATCATGTTCATCAAGAGGGGATATTTCAATCGAATCATCGGAATCATAATTAACTATAGATTCATGTGTATCATTATTCTCTTCCAAAGCAGTAGACATTCTCTCAATAAATTCACTAACATAGGCATTATATGCATAATTTTCATAGCAATACTTAAGTATGGAATTTTTTTCAGATTTGTAGAGAGTAATATCATACTTTTCAATCAAAGAAGCAACTTCATAAGCACCCATAAAAGCAACAAATTCTTCAATTTGTTCGATATCATAGTAACTATAAACACCTTTTTCATAAGAAGATAAAATTTCATTATCATTGAGCTCACATAGGTAGGGAAGGTGTTTTTTAGGGTTCTTAGAGCAACAAGTAAAATCATAAATTTCACATAGATTCCGAGCATAGCATAGCAAACAATTTATTTGACGCCATAAGAGTCTCCCTTTTTTAGACAAACGGTGACGCACAAAATGAGCATGCTCCTTTAAAGATTTTCCCTCAACTAAACTAGTTGGGGTTTTAGCACGAGCACAAATGGATCGAAGATGACCCAAGTAGAAAACTTTAAGTGGATCCATAGTATCTTATATTTTTGCTTTTAGTTTCTGTTCATGTGTGTTCGACATGAAGGCAATAAAAGCAAGCAAGCAAGTAAAAATATTTTTGTGTTTTTGCGATAAATTTTTTTAGAAGTGGGGGAGATGAAAACGAGAGGCAAAGGAAAATAAAGTAAATGCAAGGAGATGAAGTTTTATGCGTAGGTACTTGATAGATGTTGATGATGTCTCCCCGGCAACGGCGCCAGAAATTCTTCCTGCTACTTGTGAGCTGCGTTGGTAATTCCCTGAAGAGGAAGGGAGATGCAGTACATTAGAGATAAGTATTTCCCTCAGTTATGAAACCAAGGTTATCAATCCAGTAGGAGAATCACGCAACACCTCGTTAGCAGCACCTGCACACAAAACAACAAATCCTTGCACCCAACACAAACAAGGGGTGGTCAATCCCTCGGCGGTAAGTAGCAAGATTAAATTGTATGTGATAGATAGATAGATTGAAACAAAAATACAAAATAAAATAAATAAAGAAAAAGTGCAGCAAGTATTTTTAGGGTTTTAGTATATGATTTAGATAGACCCGGGGGCCATAGTTTTCACTAGAGGCTTCTCTAAAGAAAATAGCATACGGTGGGTAAACAAATTACTGTTGGGCAATTGATAGAAAAGCAAATAATCATGAAGATATCCAAGGCAATGATCATGTATATAGGCATCACGTCCGGGACAAGTAGACCGACTCCTGCCTGCATCTACTACTATTACTCCACACATCGACCGCTATCCAGCATGCATCTAGTGTATTAAGTCCATAAAGAACGGAGTAACGCCTTAAGAAGGATGAAATGAAGTAGACAAGATAAACTCACGTATGAATAAACCACATCTTTTTTCCCTTAATAGCAATGATACATACGTGTCATGTCCCTTTCTGTCACTGAGATTGAGCACCGCAAGATCGAACCCATTACAAAGCACCTCTTCCCATGGCAAGATAAATCAATCTAATTGGCCAAACCAAATCAATAGATCGGAGAAGAAATACGAACCTATAATAATCATGCATAAAAGAGATCAGAGAAGACTCAAATAATATTCATGGATAATCTGATCATAAACTCACAATTCATCGGATCCCAACAAACACACCGCAAAAAGTGATTACATCGGATAGAACTCCAAGAACATCGAGGAGAACATTGTATTGAAGATCAAAAAGAGAGAAGAAGCCATCTAGCTACTAACTATGGACCCGAAGGTCTGTGGTAAACTACTCACGCGTCATCGAAAGGGCAGCAAGGTTGATGTAGAGCCCCTCCGTGATCGATTCCCCCTCCGACGGGGTACCGGAAAAGGCCTCCAGATGGGATCTCTCTAGAACAGAAGCTTGCGGCGGCGGAAAAAGTATTTCGTGGACTCTCCTATTGGTTTCTCGATTTTTGGGAATTTATAGTGGTGGAATTAGGTCAAACGGAGCTGAGGTGGGTCCACGAGGCACCAGGGCGCGCCTGCCCCCCCCAGGTGCGCCCTGGTGGCTCGTGGCCACCTCCTCTGGCGTCTGGTCTTCTCCCGAAGATTCTAGTGTTGGTATTGTCCAGAAAAAAATCTCCAAAAAGTTTCCTGGCATTTGGACTTCATTTGGTATTGATATTCTGTGAAACAAAAAATAGGCAGAAAACAACAACTGGCACTGGTGTCGGTACCAAAACCGGCAGATCTCGGGTAGGGGATCCGAACTATGGATCTAGGAGTCGATGGGTAATAGGGAATGTAGAGACAGTGATTTACCCAGGGTCGGGCCCTCTCGAAGAGGTAAAACCCTACGTCCTGCTTGATTGTATTGATGATTATATGAAGGTTACAGAGTTGATCTACCTCGAGATCGGATGGGCTAAACCCTAGGCAGTTGATATGATGTGGTTCTGTTCTACGGACTAGGCCTTCTGGTTTATATAGACACCAGGAGGTCCTAGGGTTACACAAGGTCGGTTACCATCAGGGGTTAAACATGCTGGTCACGCCAATTATTCCTTGGAGGAGACGCCAAGTCTTCAGAGGTTTCCTTTTGATACACGGGGTTGCCCACAATCCGGCCTTCCATCGACGAGTAGAGAGCGGCCCACCAGTTCGGCCCACGAGAGTTAGGCCGGTGGCCCGGGTACCCCCTAGTCCAAGACACCCTCAGTAGCCCCCGAACTAGTCTTCGAAGCCGAGGTAGGTGCCGAACATCATCGGCTTTGTAGACCAGTTCCCTTTCTTCCGTGATCCCGGTAACAGGCCTGTATCACTCCGAATTGTATTCTTAAGCGTTGTCCGGTCGCATATGCGCCGAACTATAGCTCGGTAACGAAGTATACTTAATAACTTAGCCCCGAAGGCTAGTCGCTTTGGTGTGAATAGTGTCCTCATCTGACAACTTTTACCGAAGGGTCACACCTTGCCACGATCACGAGTTGGTTGAAAAACTCGATTCGCGGTTCGAGGCAGTTTTCATTGGCACGTCCCATCAATATGGAGATCGTGTCCTGTTTTCAAGGGATATGATCAATAATCCGTCTCACCCCGCGCGCGCATAATGGCACGGTTACATAGGGAAACAGCGAGGACTGCGGCGCAGTAAAAGGACCGTGGGTTTTTACAGCCTTTAAAAGGGGAGCGGCCTCTATGCCATTCGCACGCTCTCACTTCCCCCTTCGCCATCGCTTTCCCCGTTTCTCAAGCTCCAATACCCAGATTCGCTCTCCCTCCCAAGAACCTTTCCATCCACCCGCCCAATTTAGCAATGGCGGGTTCCGGGTCCAAGGGCAAGTGGGAGGCCTCTAGCTTCACCAACAGCGCCATCTTGGAGTTGAAGAGCGCGGGCTACCTCTCGGCCAATGCCGCCCACCGTGCTCCGGAGGCGGGCCAGGCCATCCCCACGCCGCGGCAGGGCGAGAGAGTGGTGTTTGTCCCCCACTTCATCCGGGGTTTGGGTTTCCCCCTTCACCCCTTCGTCCGGGGCCTCATGTTCTTCTACGGACTCGACTTCCACGAACTCGCGCCGAACTCCTTCCTCCACATCTCGGCCTTCATCATCGTCCGCGAGGCCTTTCTCCGGGTCCGGCCACACTTCGGTCTGTGGCTAAAGATCTTCAATGTCAAGCCGAAGATAGTAGATGGCCAGCAAGCGGACTGCGGGGGGGGAGATGGTCAGCAAGCTTCCGCGAGTTGAATGGCCAGACGGTACCTTCATCGAGACCGTCAATATCTGGCAAAAGGAATGGTTCTTAATCACAGAGGCGAGGCACGCAGATTGGGGGGCGATTCCGGCCTTTTGATCCGGACCCCCTACAAGGCTGGTCTCATGGACCAAGAAGGGCCTCGACTGGGGGTCGAAGGAGGAGGTGGTGCTGCTGCAAAGCCGGATCTCCAAGATGATTGAGAAGGGCGTCGAGCTGGTCAACGTGATCCAGATCATGCTCGGCCGCCGAATCCTTCCATTCCAGGACAGGGCTTCCCCCATGTGGGCCTACAAGCCCGAAGACCCGGCCACGGTGCAAAGCTTCTTCCGCACCTCCCACGCTCAACTATGGAAGGTGCTGTTCAAGCCGCAGAAGGAGTGGCCGGTCGTAGAGGAGGACATCGGCCTTGACGCCGCAAACCCCCCATGGGAGGTATGACCAGTACTGTTCTTATATCCAAACTATTTCCCTTTGATAAGGTACTTAGCTGTTTTCACTTCTCATCTGCAGAAATGGCTGAAGAAGGCCAAACGGATCGACAGTCCGGCGCCGCTGCCAGAGGGACCCAGGACCCCCCTACTGACGGCTATGTTGGCCGAGGAGCCGTATGAGGTGCCGTAGAGGAAGGAGAAGAAGCAGGACCAGAAGAGGGAGGCCAGAGAGGGCCTCCGCTCCCGAGCCCCCCCGGGTGCTAGATCCGGGGACACCAATGCTCCCTCCGCGCAAGAGGAGGAGAAAGAGCAGGGAGAGGACGGGGAGGAAGATGATTCCTCCCGAACAGGGAAGAGGGCGGCGTCCGAGGACGCCGAGGAGGAGCCATCTCAACCCGCTCCCAAGAGACCGCGCAAGGCCAAGGTAGCCTTGTCCGGCGATAGCTCGGCTTCAGCCGAGGACTCTGAGGACTCCGAAGAGGTTCCTCGGAGGATCCCCAGGGCCAAACCACAGGCTGAAAGGTACGCGTTGTAATATCCGCATGACTGTCTTTAGCCGGACTGGGTTTGATATTGATCATGTTTTCGTTTGTAATTTTGCAGCCCGTTGCGCGATCTCCCCACCGACCGAGTCTCGGAGGGGGATTCTCCACCGGCGGCGCTAGCGAAGAGCGGGACCGAATCCCGCGCCTCGCCTCCCCAAACAGCCGAGGAGGCCGAGGAGGACCCCTCCCGTGCCGCACACCGGGGGAGGGGGCGATACTGTCATGGCCGAGGTGAACACCTCGGTTGCCGGAGACCAGGAGGGGAGGGCCCCTCCGGTGAACGAAGAGGGGGAGCTCGGGCAAGCTGAGCTCTCTTCGAGGACGACTCCGGAGACATCAAGGCGTCCAGAGTCCGGCGCCCCACATTTCGAGAGGGAAGAAGCTGAGGCACCGCCACCACCCCCGCCCGCCCCAGAGTGGGCGTTAACCGGGTGGTCGGACGAGATGGAGGATGCTCTAACCAGCTCTTCCATCGCCGAAGAGCACCGTGCCCTTATGGGCGCGGTGCTGCAAAGTCTTCGGTCCGTCGATAACGGACTGAAGGAGGCCTTCAATGGCCTTCTCACATGCTTCAAGGTGAGCGAAGTAATGCTTTTTCCTTAGAAAAGTTCATTTGCCTAAATGTATAGCCTCATACACAGTAGCCCCCGAGACTCTGACTGGTTTTGAACAAAACCAGTCAGAGGATCGAAAATCAATATCTCGAATACTAACCGGCGTAAAATAATGCACAGGCGTCATCTTCGGCCGCAGCCGCCAACGCCGAAGAGTTGGCCGAGCTGAATCGGAAGCTGAAGAGCTCCGAGGACAACCTGAGCCTAGTGAACAAGAGGTTCGACGAGGCGCAAAGTAAGTCCGAACTGTAGTAATTACTACAGCCGTTTCATTTCTATAAGTAAGGTTTAAAATGGCCGAAACGTAATCAATCGATGGGACTACAGTTGCCGCCGCGGAGATCGAGAACCTCAACGCCGCGCTAGAGACGGCTCTGCTAGAAGCGGCGGAACAGAAGTCGGCAGCCGAACAAGCAGCTGCCGAACTGTCTGCGGTAAAAACCGCCAGTCAAAAGCATGAAGCCAGGGTGGCTGAAGTGCAACAAGAGCTCGGGGATGCCGTCGCAAAGTGCGAGGCCCTCGAGCAGAATAATAAAGAGCAGGCCGCCGAGCTAACCTCTTTGGGGTTGGTGGCCAAGGAAGCGCGGACAGAGGCACGAGGCTACCAGGAAGAACTCCGCCAAGTGAAGCTCATTGCGGATGGTAAGCCGTATTTTCTGCAAAGTGTCTTTGGTGGTAACAGGTTCGCTTTGCTCACGGGGGTGTGGCGTTCCGTAGGCGCCTTTACAGAGCTCCCAAAGAGTGCGGCGGACACGGCCAGGTTCTTCGCTGCTCAGGAGGGTTGGGCCGAGCAGAGGCTGTTCTGGCCGCAATTTCAAGCGCCCGAACACCCTCCCCTCCTCAACAACCAAATGAAGCAGTTGGTGGAGCTGCATCGGACGGCGGAGCCGGCGATGAAGTACCTTTGCGTCAAGCTATGGCCTGCGGAGCCGCTGCCGAGCAGCTACTTCGGTCTGGTGCAGAAGCTGTACGAGGCCGCTCCCTGGGTCGATGCCTGGAAGCAAGCTACATGCATTGAGGGGGCTCGGATGGCCTTCGGCAAAACAATGGTACATTGGCCGAAGATAAAGCCAGCCGAGATGGCCACCGGGCCTCCGCCGCCAGGGAAGGAGCATAGTCGTCCCGAGAAATACTTTTCCATCGTAATGGATGGTGCTCAGGCATTAGAGGCCCAGTGCTCAAAATATGTAATCTATGAGTAGATTTATTTCCCTTGTAGCCGAATAGTTGGAACTTTTTCTTTATTGTAATGCAAGTTGTTGGCTGGGAATATAGTGCCTGTTTATGTTAATTTTGACTCCTGTGCGGCCGTTTCTTAACTGAAAGTTACCAGTCGTCGGCTTCAGCCCCCAGTGCAGATACTGCCTGGGGTGTTTCCTCATTACATCTTAACCCTTAGCCGACGTCTCGGTGCCCGGAGGCGGTTGTGTGTACGGAAAACAAGGCAATCAGACTATGCGGTTGTAGTGCTTTCACTTAGCCATAGGAGCTTGACTGCGGGGGCTGGTGACTAGTCCCCAGTGTTTGTGATATTCGTACGAGCCGCGGTTGACACCATCATCACATGGTTTCTGTAACAGAAGACCCTTCGTTTAACACGGATTAACCTCCAACGATTTTTGGTTTGATACGAGTCATCGGATCGCCGACCAGTTCTCGCTTATTGTGACAGTCAATTTTCGGCTTTATCCACTGAGGTACTTAACCAGGCTAGCTAGAAGTACAATCGCAGTGGTTCTCCCTTTACCCTCTTAGCCGAACAGTGCGCAACGTAAGAGGGTAAACACAGGAGCCGGGCAACCCAACTATTGACCAAAGACACAAGTCGGAACTGATTCATATAGTGCAATATCCGTGACGCCGAGCACATAAAATAAAAGTAGGTGCTGGGATAAAGGTTGAGGCAAGACTTATATTCGAGCCCCCGGTCTATTAGCCGGTTACTAAAAAGGGATGTATCGCAATAGTTTACTTCGGCCTAAAAAACGGAGAGGAATATGCAATGTGAGTGACTGCACAATTACCAAAGAAAAATTGGTCTTTATTTCCTGTGAATATGTGACGTCCAACCGTACAATCCGGATTGCCGAAGTAACTTTGATAGATACTTTTGAAGAAATAAATACATTAGAGTAAAGGTTTACACAGGGCCTTCATGAGTGGTTTGACGTCCCTACTATGCCCTGCTACACGTCTGCGCCTTTGCTCTTTTCAGAAGCTTCCGTGTGAGCGAAGCTGTCGACCGTATGTTCAGCGAAAGGATTAATGTTCGGCAGACGAGCCCTTGGAAAAGGGTTTTGAGAAGTCACCGTGGTATATCAGCTTGACGCTGGTCAGGCCCTAGATGGTGCCAGTTGTCGATGTTGATTCGAAGACATCTGTTGGCCATTGCTTGGTCGAACCGAGCTCTCGGCCTTTGTTTTTGTGTCCCCATAACTGCCCATGGGATTCTGAGCGCGAAATTGAGCACTCGAGGTACATATTTTGCGACTAGGTGGGCCGTGCTGTGGGGCGCGTATCCCTATTTGGGATGAACATGGGAGTGCTCCAGGACCGAGGCTGCCGCTCGGGAGCGCTTGCGTGCGTCCAGTGTCTTGGCAGTAGACTAGGCTTGCGACGCCTCTTCGGCGGCTTGGACTTCGGCGGCTAGAGCCGCAGTATGTTCCTCTTTTCGGAGCGAGCGTTCGGTATTGCCGTTGATGGTGATAACACCCCTTGGTCCCGACATCTTGAGCTTCAGGTACGCATAGTGCGGGATGGCATTGAAGCGGGCGAACGCAGTCCATCCGAGGAGTGTGTGATAACCACTGCGGAAAGGGACAATATCAAAGATCAAGTCCTCGCTGCGGAAGTTATCGAGCGAGCCGAATACTACTTCCAAAGTCATGGATCCCGAGCAGCGTGCCTCTACGCATGGGATTACACCTTTAAAGGTGGTGTTGCTGGGTTTGATCCTTGACGGGTCGATCCCCATTTTCCTCACTGTATTTGAGTAAAGCAAGTTGAGACTGCTACCTGCGTCCATAAGGACTCTGGTGAGGTGAAATCCGTCCACAATAGGGTCGAGCACCAGAGCCGCCGTTCCTCCATGGCGTATACTGGTCGGATGGTCTCGACGGTCGAAAGTGATCGGGCAAGCCGACCACGGGTTGAATTTCGGGGCTACCGGCTCTAAGGCGTAGACATCCCGAAGTGCGCGCTTCCGCTCCTTCTTCGGTATATGCGTGACGTAGATCATGTTCACAGTTTTAACCTCTGGAGGGAACTGTTTTTGTCCTCCATTGTTAAGCCCGCGAGGTTCGTCATCATCCTCGCTGCGAGGGCCCTTGCCCTGTTCTTCGGCCGTAGCCTTGCCGGCCTGTTTGATCACCCAACAGTTACGGTTGGTGTGGGTAGCGGGCTTGTCTGGGGTGCCGTGAATCTGGTAGGGTCTGTCCAATATTCTATCCAACACGGACGGGCCGTCCCGGTTCCCTTTAGAGGGTTTTTTCCGTGGCCCCGATTTGGAGCCGCTGAATCCGGCATTTACTGCTACGTCATCGGCTTCGCCGCCGTTGTTTGAGTGCCGGCGCTTATTGTTCCTGTTGCGCCGGGGTTTCCCATTTCCGTCCCGGGCTTCTGAAGTGCCGGGGTCTTCGGGATGGTTGCTTCGACGAGCTAACCAGCTATCCTCACCCGCGCAAAAGCGGGTCATGAGGGAGGTAAGAGCCGACATCGTGCTCGGCTTGTCCTGGCCGAGCTGACTGGCGAGCCACTCGTCCCGAATACTGTGTTTGAATGCCGCAATTGCTTTGGAATCCGGACAGTCGACGATCTGGTTCTTCTTGGTCAAGAACCGGTTCTAGAATTGCCGGGCTGACTCTCTGGGCTGCTGAATGACATGGCTTAGGTCCTCGGCGTCCGGTGGCCGAACATAGGTGCCTTGAAAGTTAGCTCGGAATGCATCCTCGAGCTCTTCCCAGCTCCCGATGGAGTTTTCGGGTAGGCTGTTCAGCCAATGCCTAGCCGGTCCCTTGAGTTTCAGCGGTAAGTACTTAATGGCATGGAGATCATCTCCTCGGGCCATATGAATGTGGAGAAGAAAATCTTCAATCCACACGGCTGGGTCGGTTGTCCCATCATAGGATTCTATATTGACAGGTTTGAACCCTTCGGGGAACTAATGCTGCATCACCTCATCGGTGAAACACATTGGGTGTGCGGCACCCCTAGCCCGGGCCACATCGCGCCGGAGATCGGTGACATTCGGGTGCGGAGCTGCTCCCGAGCTATGTCATTCCTATCACGCCAGGCTTGGTATCCATCCCGTCCAGTGGGTACGTGTCCTGTAGATCCGTAGATGGATCTGGACTAGATCCCTCGGGCGTTCAGGTCGCGGCGTAGATCGTATTGGTCATCCGGTTGAACCAGGTCTTTGCCTGCTCGGCGAGGAGGCGCGGGTCGGTATTCGGCCTCCCTGGCCGCCCTATCCCGTCCTCGAGGGGGGACGGGTGGGGGTTCGGTTTCCACAGCCGGTCTATCCCGTCCTCGAGGGGGGCGATCGGGCTGGTTTGCGTGAGTTCGTTTGGGAGGCGTGGGCTCAAGGGCTTTGTCCTCAAATTCTGGGAGTAGGCGCCGTCGTGGGTAACTCTTGTATTGACCTTGACGTTGATCATCAAGGCCTTCTTCGGCGGCTAGGACCATCGTCCATCTGTCGTTGAGCGTATCCTGTTCGGCTTTTAGCTGTTGTTGTTTCATCTTCAAGCTGCGAGCAGCGGCGATGAGTTGCCGCTTGAATTTCTCTTGCTCCAAGGGGTCCTCCGGGACGATGAAGTCTTCGAGTTCGAGGCTGTCCTCCTCTTCGGACGGAGGGAGGTAATTACTGTCCTCGGAGTCCTCGAGGTCCTCGGGGTCACCCTGGTCCTCGTGCCCTTCAGGGGCATCGTGCTGCTCGGGGGTGTTGTCGCCGAGCTCCTCCAAGTTTTCTGGAGTCTCGTTATCTCTGGTACCATTCGTGTCTGTGTGATCTTCCTTGCCCTTTCCCCGCCCTCTGGGTCGCCGTCGTCGGTGTCTGGGCGGTTCTTTGGAGGGACCGTCGCCATCCTTGGGGGTATCGACCATGTAAACGTCATAGGTGGAGGTGGCGGTCCACTTTCCGGTGTTGGAAGTGGCAAGGGAAGGAGCTGTATAGGGCGGGACGTCGAAGTCCTCGTCCATGTCGTCAGCCTCCTCGGAGGCATAGTCCAGCATGTCGGTTAAATCTTCGACAGTGGCTACCAAGTGGGTGGTGGGTGGGACATAAAATTCCCCGCGGGTGGCATCCTGTCCGACCTGCTCCTTGTCCGAGGACGGGCCATCCGCGATATTCAACGTCTGGATCCGGTCTAGCATCTCGCTTAAAATCGAGAGGTCGACCGGTTCTATGTTCGGGCAGCCATCGGAGTCGAGTTCCGGCGCGCCGATAATAGGAGTCTGTTCGGCCAAGGGTGACCCTTGGATTTCCGGTGCCGGGGTTGGATCTGGACTCAAGGCCAGTTCCGAACTGAGGCCCGGCCTCGGGGTTGGTAGGTTCCTCGGGTAAAGCCGAGAACCCAGTGAAGACCAGATCGCCTCGAGCATCGGCGACGTACTCGGGGCCACCGAATCTGATTTCTTGCTCGGGGGCTAAGCTGCCGACCTGGTCGAGGTGACCGGTCGGATCGGCGTGCAGAGAAGAGCTGTTCGAGGATGAAGATGTCCCCACTGCAGATTCCATCGCCGAAGAGCTGTTCCGGGATGGCGTGCCATTGATCCTTGGCGACCCACGATGGAACTCTCAATGAAAGCACCAATGTCGGTACCAAAACCGGCAGATCTCGGGTATGGGATCCGAACTATGGGTCTAGGAGTCGATGGGTAACAGGGAACATAGAGACAGTGATTTACCCTGGTTCGGGCCCTCTCGAAGAGGTAAAACCCTACGTCCTGCTTGATTGTATTGATGATTGTATGAAGGTTACAGAGTTGATCTACCTTGAGATCGGATGGGCTAAACCCTAGGCAGTTGATATGATGTGGTTCTGTTCTACGGACTAGGCCTTCTGGTTTATATAGATAGCAGGAGGTCCTAGGGTTACACAAGGTCGGTTACCATCAGGGGATAAATATGCTGGTCACGCCAATTATTCCTTGGAGGAGACGCCAAGTCTTCGGATGTTTCCTTCTGGTACACGGGGTTGCCCACAATCCGGCCTTCCATCGACGAGTAGAGAGCGGCCCACCAGTCCTGCCCACGAGAGTTAGGCCGGCGGCCCGGGTAGCCCCTAGTCCAGGACACCCTCAACTGGGCACTAAGTTAATAGGTTAGTCCCAAAAAATGATATATAATTGCTGTAAATGCATATAAAAAACATCCAAGATTGATAATATAACAACATCGAACAATTAAAAATTATAGATACGTTGGAGACGTATCAATGCTTGTGTAACTCGAGCTTATGTATTCGAGCCCTCGAGGCCCCTGGCTTGTAATATAAAGCTTGTATTATTTTATTTTGTGTCTAGAGTAGTGCTGTGATATCTTCTCGTGAGTCTCTGGGCTTAATCGTGTGCATTTGCGTGTATGATTAGTGCACGGCCGAGTCGGGGGCGCCACAAGTTGGTATCAGAGCCGACTGCCTGTAGGAAGCCTCTTTCCAACTCTTTGGCCGAAGTTGAGTCTAGTCTTTGAAAAACTGTTTTACTAACATGGCTGTGTGGGTTATGGGCCCACGTCACCAATGGATGGGTTTAGGATCTTTTATTCCTCTTCTTTACTCTGGGATTCTGATTTCTCTTCTATTCGGGTTAAAGATTTTGCTAACTCTAACATTAGGATCTCGTGTTCACATTCACCCGGAGAGCTGGATTATCTGCAAACATTCCTTTCAATGTGTATCATATGCTTCTCACACTGTCATTTGACATCTTGCACTCCTTGTTTCAGATGCATCCCGCAAGACAGCTCGTACGCCAGACTATGGCTGTTGATGCGACTGGATTCTCTGCTATCCTGGTCGACCTCTTGAGCAGGCTGGGATATCAGTGGTACCCCGAGTACGCTGTTTACGAGGACTACCGCGGGTTCAACCAGGAGCAGTACCACGCTGTGGTTCGTATCTTTGATCGGCAGGATAACTCCATCACTGAGATGCACACCTTTCATGGTGTTGGAGTGACTGCTGACATGGCAGTCCATGATGCTGCCTATACTGCTATTGCTCGTCTCCGTGGAGAGCACAGCCGCTTGGAGGAAACTGGTTTCAGATATATCCCGTATGCCCCCGCTGGGGATGAGAGTGGATACTACACTACTGTCTGTACCCCTTACGTGCGACGTCGTTATGACCCGCAGGTTTTGGTTCAGTACACAGAGGCTCTGGATCGCACTGCCCGAGCTCTTGCTGTTGTTGTATGCCACTCATGCTCGTCTTTATGACGCTCTGACACAGTTGCTGCTAGCAGTCAGTGCAGGGATACATCCAGAGTACATCCTTAACCCGCGTAGGATAGAGATGCCACCAAGCCTTGAGTGGCCTGCTATTAGAGGTTGTACTCCTCCATGTGGTCCTCTTCTTCCAGTTCAGGACCAGGTTCTACACTAGAGTGTTCACGGAGCGCAGGATCCTCGTGTCGAGGGCACTCTGCATCGTCACTTGCAGTTGCGCTTTAGTGGTTTTCTCCGACGTTGATGTAGCTATCGCTATGTCCCGTTGTTGTATCTCTCCACCGCGTGACTGCGTGCCGCCTAGCGTGTCTAGCTTTCCTTTCCATTGTTGTAACGCTGGCTTGTAACCGAACCTATGTATGGATCTGTGTGTCATGTTTGACTACGATGATGTATCTATTGCACTTCATTTGTTGTGCGTGTTACTTCATGAATGATTCCATACAACTGCAATGCTCGTTGCTAAATTACCCCCTGTTGATTTTAGCAGGATGGTTAGACCCGCAGGTCGTGGCCGTGGTGCCTACAATCCACCACCGCCCGACTATATGGCTAGAATGATGCAACAGTTTGAGCTAAACCGTCAATTCATGCAAGGGATAATGGATCAATTTCCTCGTCCAAATGCCAACCAGCAGCCAGCCCCAATAACCTTGCAAGACTTTGTGCGCCTCAACCCAACTATCTTCCGCAACTCAGTTCAGCCACTTGATGCTGATGACTGGCTCCATGACATCACATATGAGATGGAATCGGCTAATGTTGCCCCTGCCAGCTATGTCACTTTTGTGTCCTACTTCTTGAAGGGTCCCGCTGCTCAATGGTGGGACAGTCACAGGCGTACCCAACCGGTTGGAACCATCATCACTTGGGTGGAGTTCCAAGCCGCTTTCCGTGCCCGATACATTCCCCAAGGAATTATGGATAGGAAGAAATGTGAGTTCCGCACCCTTGTTCAGGGAAGCAAAGCTGTGGATGTGTACCAGCGGGAGTTTCTTGAATTATCCCGCTATGCTGAAGAAGATATTGCTACTAATGCCCGCAGACAGGAGAAGTTACGCGAAGGGCTCAACCCTGATATCAAGCTAGCACTCCTTGTCCAAGACTTCGCTGACTTCGCCACCTTGGTGAACAAGGCCATTCAGGTTGAGACTGGTCTGAAGGATCATGATATGTCCATTTTGCATCATGTTATGCTACTGTTATTTATAGTGTTTTTAATCAATATAACAGTTTGTGGAGCAATTCTAATGCCTTTTCTCTCTTAATATGCAAGATTTACACAAGGAGGGAGATTGCCGGCAGCTGGAATTCTGGACCTGAAAAAGCTGTGTCAGAGATACCTATTCTGCACATCTCCAAATGAGCTGAAATATTACGGAGATTTATTTTGGAATAAATAAAAAATACTGGAAGCAAGAAGTACCAGATGGGGCCACCCAGGTGCCCACGAGGCACCAGGGCGCGCCACCCCCCCATTTCCTGGTATATAAGTCCATTTGCCCTAGAAAAAATATAGACAAGACTTTCGGGATGGTGCGCCGCCGTCTCGAGGCGGAACTTGGGCAGGAGCACTTTTGCTCTCCGGCAGAGAGATTCTGCCGGGGATACTTCCCGCCGGGAGGGGGAAATCGTCGCCATCAACATCACCAACGATCCTCTCATCGTGGGAGGACTAATCTTCATCAACATCTTCACCAGCACCATCTCATCTCAAACCCTAGTTCATATCTGGTATTCAATCTTTTTCTCAAAACCTCAGATTGGTACCTGTGGGTTGCTAGTAGTGTTGATTACATCTTGTAGTTGGTGCTAGTTGGTTTATTTGGTGGAAGATTATATGTTCAGATCTATTATGCCATTCAATACCCCTCTGATCTTGGACATGATTATGATTTGTGAGTAGTTACTTTTGTTCTTGAGGACATGGGAGAAGTCTTGTCATAAGTAATCATGTGAATTTGGTATTCGTTCGATATTTTGATGATATGTATGTTGTAGATTCCCTTAGTGGTGTCGTGTGAACGTCGACTACATGACACTTCATCATCTTTGGGCCTAAGGGAATGCATTGTGGAAGTAGTAATTAGATGATGGGTTGCTAGAGTGACAGAAGCTTAAACCCTAGTTTATGTGCTATTCCGTAAGGGGCTGATTTGGACCCATATGTTTAATGCTATGGTTAGAGTTATCTTAATTCTTCTTTCGTAGTTGCGAATGCTTGCGAGAGGGAGTAATCATAAGTGGGAGGCTTGTTCAAGTAAGAACATCACCCAGGCACCGGTCCACCCACATATCAAATTATCAAAGTAGCAAACACGAATCAGACCAACATGATGAAAGTGACTAGATGAAATTCCCATGTGTCCTCGAGAACGTTTTACTTGCTATAAGAAATCGTTCCGGCTTGTCCTTTGCTATAAAAAGGATTGGGCCACCTTGCTGCACTCTTTGTTACTATTGCTACTTGTCACTTGTTACAAATTATCTTGTTATCAAACTACTTGTTACCGATAATTACAGTGCTTGCAGAAAATACCTTGCTGAAAACCACTTGTCATTTCCTTCTGCTCCTCGTTGGGTTCGACACTCTTACTTATCGAAAGGACTACGATTGATCCCCTATACTTGTGGGTCATCAAGACTCTTTTCTAGCGCCGTTGCCGGGGAGTGAAGCGCCTTTGGTGAGTGGAATTTGGCAAGGAAACATTTATATTACGTGCTGAAATTTACTGTCACTTGTCATTATGGAAAGTAATCCTTTGAGGGGTTTGTTCGGGGTATCTTCACCTCGACTGGAAACAAAAATAGTTGCTCCTCAACCTACTGCACCTACTGAAAATATTTATTATGAGATTCCTCCGGGTATGATAGAGAAACTGCTAGCTAATCCTTATGCAGGAGATGGAACGGTACATCCTGATATGCACTTGATCTATGTGGATGCATTTTGTGGATTGTTTAAGCTTGCAGGTTTATCTGGAGATGGAGTTAAGAAGAAAGTATTCCCTTTATCTTTGGAGGGATAGGCATTGATGTGGTATAGGCTATGTGATGATATTGATACATGGGACTGGAACCGATTGAAACTAGAATTCCATTAGAAATTTTATCCTATGCATTTGGTTCATCATGATCGGAATTATATATATAACTTTTGGCCTCCTGAAGTAGAAAGCATCGCTCAAGCTAGGGGGAGGCTTAAGTACATGATGTACACATGCCCCAATCATGAGCTCTCAAAAGAAATTATCTTACAAAATTTTTATGCTCGGCTTTCTCATGATAATCAAACTATGCTCGATTCTTCTTTGACTGGCTCCTTTATGAAGAAAACTATTGAATTCAGATGGGATCTTCTAGAAAGAATTAAACGCAACTCTGAAGATTGGGAACTCAACAATGGTAATGAGTCAGGTATAATACTTGAGTTCGATTGTGTTAAATCTTTTATGGCCACCGATGCTTTTCATAAGTTTAGCACTAAATATGGACTTGACTCTGAGATAGTAGCTTCCTTTTGTGAATCATTTGCTACTCATGTTGATCTCCCTAAGGAGAAGTGGTTTAAATATCATCCCCCTGTTAAAGAAAAGATTGAGGAACCTGTTAGTGTTAAAGAAGAAACAATTGTTTACCATGCTGATCCAGTTGTGCCTACTGCTTATATTGAGAAACCACCTTTTCCTGTTAGGATTAAGGAACATGCTAAAGTTTCAACTGTGGTTAACAAAAGTAATATTAGAGCACCTAGACTGTAACACCCCTATGTAATGAGCTACAGTGATCCATCATAGTAATGCCAAGTCATCTGAGATTTGCAATGATAATCATGTTGGATTAATATCTCATTTCAAATTCTGCCCCTGAATTCAAATTCAAATGCAAGTAAATTTTGAAGTTGCTTAAAAGTTGCTGGAAAAATGTTCATCATTTAGCATAAATTCCAAAACAATTTGATGTTAAGAAAAACAACATCACTCTTATGCTAAAATGGACAGTAGCATTTATAACAGTGCCAAATCACCAACTTAATTTGCAAATTCAATTATGAAAAATGCAAATGAATTCCCCTGGCCTCCAAAATAATTGTGGCAGTGCCATAAATTGCAAAGAATATTTTGGGCCTAGCCACACATTTTTCTAAAATGATTTGGTGGCCCAACTAAATTCTTTTCCTCTCTCTGTTATTAAAGAAAAAGGAAAAACAGAAAGAAAAAGGAAAAGGGGCGAGGCCTACCTGTCACTGGGCCGAACCGGCCCAGCCCAACTCACCTGCTCCCCTACCTGCTCCCCTCTCCGTGTCGCTCCCGCCATGGCTGAGCACACGCGGCTCCTCCCGCAGCTCGCCACGGCACCAGAGCAGGTGGGGTGAGGGGATAAGGCTCGCCCGTGCACCTCCCCTGGCCTCTCTCCTCCATTCGCTGCCCTCTTTCCCCCCTCGCTCTCCCTCCCCCTCGTTCCTCTATGTCCGAGCGAGCTCGCCGCCGCGCCGTCTTGATCCTCCATGGCCACCGTGCCTTCCTCGTCTCCCCGACCGGTTCATCAGCTTCGCCGTTGTCTCCTACTTCCTCCTCGACCCCGCGTACGAGCTGCAGGCCGCTGCAACGCCCGGAGCCGGTCGTCTTCCACCTCGGATCACAGGAGCACGCCGGCGTCGATTCACTGCATGGCAGCTCCTAATCCTCTCGCGGGCCAACTTGTGCCGCACGGTGAGCACCCGCAACGTCTCCCCCTTCCCTTTTCGCCTCCCTAGTCGCTCCATTTGTCATTCCCGCGATGCCCGAGCTCGGCGGCGCCATTGCCGGCGTACGGCTCGAAACACCGCCGCCCGAGCCTCTCACCTTACCCGTCGTGCTTCTGTCGCCCGTAGTGAGCCGCCTAGCCGCGTAAATCGCTCGGAAACGGCTCGAGGCCGTGAATCCGATCATACCCAAAAACCGCCGCCGCCTTTACTCGTCGCCGGCGACGATTCCGGCAGCTCCAGCTCCGGCCAGCGGCGTCACTCGACGCGGCATCGTGTGGCCGTTCCAACGAGACTAGCGGCGCGCGATTTGGTGCCCTCTAGCGCTTTTCCGAAGTTTGCCGGAGCCGCGCCGCCGCGGACGGCCTCGCCGGAGCCGTTCCGGCCGGCGTCCGACATGGCACCGTGTGGGGCCCGCTCAGTGATGCTGCCAGTGGGTCCCGCTGCTCGTTTGACCACGTTGACTCCGGTCAACGTGGGGCACTGTTCACCTTAAGCCACAGACGTGTGGGCCCGGATGGTTAATTAACCGCTAATGACTAATTAGGTTAAATCTGTTAATTAGTTATTACACTAACAGACCGGGCCCACCGAATTAATCCTCTGTTAGTTTAAATTAACCCACTAGCTAAATACCTCTGTTAGATTAATTTAATCACTAATTAAAACCTCTGAGGCTGACAGGTGGGTCCCACCTGCCTGTTTGACCAGTCAGCTGGTCAGCCGACCACTGACGTCATGCTTGCGTCAGGATGACGTCATATGCCTTTTCTAGAAATTTTGTTAAATTAAATAATTCAGAAAACTGTTTAAAACTTCGGAAATTCGTCGAAATTAAACCGTAGCTCGGACCGAAAAACTTTCTACATGAAAGTTGCTCAGAAAAATCCCATGAATTCGATCGTGCCGTCTGTTTTCTTGTCGGGACCCTCTACGTAGGTGAACCCGCAACTTTTCGCCTGTTTCCGGTAGACGAATAGTGCATACATACCGGTTATTAATTCCAACTTAAATCCTAAAATAACTAAAATGGTTTAGAGATGCATTTAGGCAACCCTGCACTGCATTTTAGCATGTCATGCTCTGTGTTGCATTTGTCTGCCTTTATTTATTGTTTCTTCCCCCTCTTCTTCCCCGATAGCCCCCGAGACCGACGCAGCCCAGGAGACCGACGACACCACTGACGATCCCTCTTTTGCCGCAGAGCTTCCAGGCAAGCAACCCCCCTTGACGCATGCCTATATCACCTATTCTCTCTCCCTCCTGCTTTCATTAGAATTTGCTACTGCTATTGTTTTATCCTATTCTGATGCATAGCCTGTCCTTGTAACTGTTATTGATACCTGCCTATTATCCAAAATGCTTAGAATAGGTTGGATGGTAGTGAACCATATGTGGCCCCTCTTCCTTGCTGTAGTTGCCCCGCTTTAGTACCTGTGTCCCGATCGATGTGATCGTCGGGCTGACACCAGCATATCACTACACACCCCTAGTTGCTCGACGCTACAGAGCTAACATCGAGTGCCGAGGGTGATACCTCTTATCTCACATCGATGATGCCTCTGTAGTACAGCTAGTCGGTTGTGGGATACCGAGGGTGATTCCTCTTCCCCATCTCCGTCAAAACTTCTGTCGTGCAACCCCGCTAGTATGAATACCATCGAGGGTGATTCCTCCGGGTTCACTTTGACGGGAACATCGAGTTGGAATCCCACGAGGGTGATTCCTCGGATTCCTTCTTGATGTGATAGACACACGGTTACCTTACTTTACTACTGTTACTTACCGGTTGCCCCTTTACTGTTACTGTTAATACGGGACTGAAGGGACAGGTGGTACCACTCGGTACAGGTGGACCTGAGATCCCGACAGCCCCTGGGAAGACGGGTTGACCTGGAGGGTACCCGCGAGATATTTACGATGCGCGGCCGGGCAGGCGGATCGTGGGCCTGGCCCTTGCCGCAAGTCCTCGAGACGGGGTGACGGGACCACAGAGTGTGGAGCAACCGATTGTCACCGCGAGCTCCAAACGCACTAATGGGTTAGGATATGTAATCTGAGTAGGCCTTTGGCCTTTTCGCACTAACCAGCACGCGGGATGGTATGGGGCGGCGTCGTATGTATCAGCCGAAGCTCTTCAGACGTCAGCGATTGAGCGGCGCGCGCCGGGTTGGTCTGGTAAAGCCTGCACTTGTATTAAGGGGGCTAGGACTGCTCACCGGCCGCGTTCGCAACGCGCAGGAGTGCAAAGGGCGATGGGCCCAAGACCCCTGAGTGCTTAGGATTTAGACCGGCGTGTTGGCCTCTCTGATGAGCCTAGGTGGGGCTACGACGTGTCGATAACCCGAGGCCGGACATCACCAGGAACAAGGGTGTGCGGCCGGATGGATCGAGCGTGTTGGGTAATGTGGTGCACCCCTACAGGGAAGTATATCTATTCGAATAGCCGTGTCCACGGTAACAGGATGCTCGGAAAATATCCCGATCTTCTACAACTAGAAATGGGTTGAATATATTGGCTCCGGGATCGCTTTCTCGCAGGGAGTCGAGGAAGGATCTCTGGTCGTGGTTACTTGTACTTGATGCTACTACTATATTATTGCACTAATCTACACTCTTCTAATGCTGCAAGACCGTGAAGATGCTAGTCTTCGATAGGCTAGGCTTTTCCCTTCTATTCTGGCATTTCTGCAAATCAGTCCACATATACAGCCTTCCATTGATAATGTTGCATAAGTAGAATAGCTCTGATGTAAGTCTTGCTGAGTACTTTGGATGAGTACTCACGGTTGCTTTGCTTTCTTTTTCCCCATACCCGATACTTGAGATCAGATGACGGAGCCCCGGAGCCAGCTGCCCCTGCTGTCGACGACTACTACCAGTACTACTACCCCCCTGGGTACTACTACTACGAGGAGCCCTCCGACGACCAGGAGTAGTTAGGAGGCACCCAGGCAGGAGGCCTGCGCCTTTCGATCCAGTGTTTTATTTTGCCCCGCCTTCTTAAAGGCCTATTTGTCTAACTTTGTGTCTGTACTCAGATACCTGATGCTTCCGCTGATGCTTGTATGACATCGAGCTTATGTATTCGAGCCCTCGAGGCCCCTGGCTTGTAATATAAAGCTTGTATTATTTTATTTGTGTTTAGACTTGTGTTGTGATATCTTCAAGTGAGTCCTTAGGCTTGATCGTGTGCATTTGTGTGTATGATTAGTGCACGATTACGTCGGGGGCGTCACAAGTTGGTATCAGAGCCGACTGCCTGTAGGAACCCCCCTTTCCAACTCCTTGGACGAAGTCGAGTCTAGAATTTGCAAAATGGTTTTACTAACATGGCTGTGTGGCTTACGGGCCCATGTCGCCAATGGGTGGTATTAGGATCTTTTATTCCTCATCTATACTCCGGGACTCTGATCTCTCTTCTTTTCAGGTTAAATGATTTTACTAACTCCGACATTAGGTTCTCGTAATCACTTTCACCCGGAGAGCTGGATTATCTGCACTTATTCCTTTCCTTTGGACTGATTAATCTGATAATCATCTTTTCTTTTTCATTGGTCTGTTTACCCTTTCTTTCCAAGTTATCATATGCTTCTCACACTGTCACTTGACACTTTTGGAACCTCTCGGCAAAACGTGTCCTGATCAGCGTCAACATTTTGACTTCTTCCGAGATGTTAATCGAATTCATGGTGAGCAATGCCATCCTTGCCCCTCGCTGATATGTGTTATCATCAACAACCTGTTTGCCTACTTGCCCACGCATTGCTGTTAACCCAGAACGAGTCCAGTCAAGAATGACTCCTCCGAAGAATGTCAAGCAAGTCAGAAGTTTTCTCGGACTCGCAAGTTATTGTCGTCGCTTTGTCGAGAACTTCTCAAAGATTGCCAAGCCTCTAACTAATCTGCTTCACAAAGGCGTTAAGATTGAGTGGACAGATAAATGTCAGGAAAGTTTCCAGACTCTCAAGGACAAGCTCACCTCTGCTCCAGTGCTTGCTCCTCCGGATTCTCGCAAGGATTTCGTGATTTATTGTGACGCTTCTCGTCAAGGATTAGGCTGTGTCCTGATGCAAGAGCGAAGAGTAATTGCTTATGCCTCGCGACAGTTGCGTCCTCATGAAGAGAATTACCCAGTGCATGATCTTGAACTTGCTACAGTGATATATGCATTGAAGCTATGGCGACATTACCTCCTTGGTAATAAATGTGAGATATATACCGATCATCAAAGTCTGAAGTATTTATTTACTCAGCCGGATCTCAATCTCCGCCAACAGCGATGGTTGGAAACAATTAAGGACTATGACTGTGGTATTTCTTATACCCCTGGTAAGGCTAATGTGATGGCCGATGCCTTGAGCCGCAAGTCCTATTGTAACAACCTCATGGTTCAGCAAGGTCAACCTCGTCTGTATGAAGAATTGCGCCAGCTGAACCTCTGCATTGTTCCACATGGTTCTCTTAATACCCTTGTTATACAGCCAGATCTTGAGCAGGCTGTTAAACGTGTGCAAGCTAAAGATGCTGAAGTTGATCTCATGAAAAGATATCTTCACCTTGAAAAGTACAAGGATTTCTCGCTTGCTGAAGATGGAACCTTGTATTTCAAAGACCGCATTGTGGTACCTCGGTTCGAATTGATGACTGACAAGGTTATGAAGGAGGCACATGATACACCACTGTCTATTCATCCGGGTAGCACCAAGATGTATCGTGATCTCCGACAAAGGTACTGGTGGTCTAGAATGAAGCAGGATATTGCTCGATATGTTGCTGAATGTGACGTTTGCCGTCGCGTTAAAGCAGAACATCAGAAGCCTGCTGGAATTCTGCAACCGCTCCCTATTCCTTTATGGAAATGGGATAAGGTTCAAATGGATCTCATTACTGGCCTTCCCAGATCACAGAAGGGTCACGATGCGATTCTTGTCGTCGTCGACCAACTCTCCAAAGTTGCGCACTTTTTGCCAGTCAAGGAGACGATCATTGCTAGTCAGTTAGCAGAGTTATATATCTCCAGGATTGTATCACTCCACGGTATTCCGAAGGAGATCAGTTCAGACCGTGGCAGCCTCTTCACTTCACACTTCTTGAATAGTTTCCAACAAGCTATGGGAACTCATATTACCTGGAGTACAGCTTATCACCCCTAGTCTCAAGGCCAAGTGGAACGAGTGAATCAAGTGCTTGAAGATATGCTGCGTGCTTGTGTTATATCATTTGGCAAGAAGTGGGAAGAATCTCTCCCGTATGCCGAATTCTCTTACAACAACAGCTATCAAGCCAGTCTGAAAATGGCCCCCTTCGAGGTTCTTTATGGACGTAAGTGTCGAACCCCTCTGAATTGGTCAGAAACTGGGGAACGGCCGCTCATTGGTCCGGATATTATCCAACACGCAGAAGAGCAAGTCCGTGTTGTTCGCAAAAATCTCAAGGCGGCCCAGGACCGCCAGAAGAGCAACTATGATCGCAAACGATGGGGATTGACCTATCAACCTGGTGATCAAGCTTATCTGCGTGTCACTCCTATGAAGGGAACTCACCGTTTTGGAATCAAGGGCAAGTTAGCTCCTCGCTACATCGGCCCCTTCCGCATTCTCGCCAGACGTGGACAAGTGGCATATAAATTGGAGTTGCCACCGCAATTCTAACACATCCACGATGTCTTCCATGTGTCACAACTTCGCTGTTGCTTCAAGGAATCTCCGCACCGAGCAGTGGATCATGAAATGCTTGATTTACAAGACGATCTATCTTATAAGCAGCATCCGATCCGCATTCTCGATCAAGCTGAACGTCGGACCCGCCAGAAGACAACCAAGTTCCTGAAAGTTCAGTGGTCCAATCATACTGAAGGTGAAGCCACTTGGGAACGCGAGGATCGTCTTCGGGAAGAATACCCCGATCTGTTTCCTTCTACCTCCTAAATTCTCGGGACGAGAATTTCTTTTAGAGGAGGAGAATTGTAACACCCCTATGTAATGAGCTACAGTGATCCATCACAGTAATGCCAAGTCATCTGAGATTTGCAATGATAATCATGTTGGATTAATATCTCATTTCAAATTCTGCCCCTGAATTCAAATTCAAATGCAAGTAAATTTTGAAGTTGCTTAAAAGTTGCTGGAAAAATGTTCATCATTTAGCATAAATTCCAAAACAATTTGATGTTAAGAAAAACAACATCATTCTTATGCTAAAATGGACAATAGCATTTATAACAGTGCCAAATCAGCAACTTAATTTGCAAATTCAATTATGAAAAATGCAAATGAATTCCCCTGGCCTCCAAAATAATTGTGGCAGTGCCATAAATTGGGAAGAATATTTTGGGCCTAGCCACACATTATTCTAAAATGATTTTGTGGCCCAACTAAATTCTTTTCCTCTCTCTGTTATTAAAGAAAAAGGAAAAACAAAAAGAAAAAGGAAAAGGGGCGAGGCCTACCTGTCACTGGGCCGAACCGGCCCAGCCCAACTCACCTGCTCCCCTCTCCGTGTCGCTCCCGCCATGGCTGAGCTCGCGCGGCTCCTCCCGCAGCTCGCCACGGCGCCGGAGCAGGTGGGGTGAGGGGATAAGGCTCGCCCGTGCACCTCCCCTGGCCTCTCTCCTCCATTTGCTGCCCTCTTCCCCCCCTCGCTCTCCCTCCCCCTCGTTCCTCTTTGTCCGAGCGAGCTCGCCGCCGCGCCGTCTTGATCCTCCACGGCCACCGTGCCTCCCTCGCCTCCCCGACCGGTTCCTTAGCTTCGCCGTCGTCTCCTACTTCCTCCTCGACCCCGCATACGAGCTGCCGGCCGCTGCAACGCCCGGAGCCGGTCGTCTTCCACCTCGGATCACAGGAGCTCGCCGGCGTCGATTCACTGCATGGCAGCTCCTAATTCTCTCGCGGGCCAACTTGTGCCGCACGGTGAGCACCCGCAACGTTTCCCCCTTCCCTTTTTGCCTTCCTAGTCGCTCCATTTGTCGTTCCCGCGATGCCTGAGCTCGGCGGCGCCATTACCGGCGTACGGCTCGAAACACCGCCGCCCGAGCCCTCTCACCTTACCCATCGTGCTTCTGTCGCCCGTAGTGAGCCGCCTAGCCGCGTAAATCGCTCGGAAACGGCTCGTGGGCATGAATCCGATCATACCCGAAAACCGCCGCCGCCTTTACTCGTCGCCGGCGACGATTCTGGCAGCTCCAGCTCTGGCCAGCGGCGTCACTCGACGCGGCATCATGTGGCCGTTCCAACGAGACCAGCAGCGCGCGATTTGGTGCCCTCTAGCGCTTTTCCGAAGTTCGCCGGAGTCGCGCCGCCGCGGACGGCCTCGCCGGAGCCGTTCCGGCCGGCGTCCGACGTGGCACCGTCTGGGGCCCGCTCAATGATGCTGCCAGTGGGTCCCGCTGCTCGTTTGACCACGTTGACTCCGGTCAACGCGGGGCACTGTTCACCTTAAGCCACTGACGTGTGGGCCCGGATGGTTAATTAACCACTAATGACTAATTAGGTTAAATCTGTTAATTAGTTATTACACTAACAGACCGGGCGCACCGAATTAATCCTCTGTTAGTTTGAATTAACCCACTGGCTAAATACCTCTGTTATATTAATTTAATCACTAATTAAAACCTCTGAGGCTGACAGGTGGGTCCCACCTGCCTGTTTGACCAGTCAGCTAGTCAGCCGACCGCTGACGTCATGCTTGCGTCAGGATAACGTCATATGCCTTTTCTGGAAATTCTGTTACATTAAATAATTCAGAAAACTGTTTAAAACTTCGGAAATTCGTAGAAATTAAACCGTAGCTCGGAGCGAAAAACTTTCTACATGAAGGTGCTCAGAAAAATCCCACGAATCCGATCGTGCCTTCTGTTTTCTTGTCGGGACCCTCTATGTAGGTGAACCCGCAACTTTTCGCCTGTTTCCGGTAGATGAATAGTGCATACATACCGGTTATTAATTCCAACTTAAATCCTAAAATAACTAAAATGGTTTAGAGATGCATTTAGGCAACCCTGCACTGCATTTTAGCATGTCATGCTCCGTGTTGCATTTGTTTGCCTTTATTTATTGTTTCTTCCCCCTCTTCTTCTCCGATAGCCCCCGAGACCGACGCAGCCCAGGAGACCGACGACACCACTGACGATCCCTCTTTTGCCGCAGAGCTTCCAGGCAAGCAACCCCCCTTGACGCAGCCTATATCACCTATTCTCTCTCCCTCCTGCTTGCATTAGAATTTGCCACTGCAATTGTTTTATCCTATTCTGATGCATAGCCTGTCCTTGTAACTGTTATTGATACCTGCCTGTTATCCAAAATTCTTAGAATAGGTTGGATTGTAGTGAACCTGTTGGAAATATGCCCTAGAGGCAATAATAAATTGGTTATTATTATATTTCCTTGTTCATGATAATCGTTTATTATCCATGCAATAATTGTATTGATTGGAAACTCAAATACATGTGTGGGTACATAGACAACACTGTGTCCCTAGTAAGCCTCTAGTTGACTAGCTTGTTGATCAAAGATGGTTAATGTTTCCTAGCCATTGACATGAGATGTCATTTGATAACGGGATCACATCATTAGGAGAATGATGTGATGGACAAGACCCAAACTAAGAACGTAGCATTTGATCGTGTCAGTTTATTGCTATTGTTTTCTGCATGTCAAGTATCTGTTCCTATGACCATGAGATCATGCAACTCCCTGACATCGGAGGAGTACCTTGTGTGTATCAAACGTTGCAACGTAACTGTGTGACTATAAAGGTGCTCTACAGGTATCTCCGAGGGTGTCTGTTGGGTTGGCATGGATCAAGACTGGGATTTGTTACTCTGTGTGACGGAGAGGTATCTCAGGGCCCACTCGGTAATACAAGATCACAATGAGCCTTGCAAGCAAAGTGACTAAAGAGTTAGCCACAGGATCTTGTATTACAGAACGAGTAAAGAGACTTGCCGGTAACGAGATTGAACTAGGTATAGAGATACCGACGATCGAATCTCGGGCAAGTAACATACCGAAGAACAAAGGGAATAGCATACGGGATTAACTGAATCCTTGACATAGAGGTTCGACCGATAAAAGATCTTCGTAGAATATGTAGGAGCCAATATGGGCATCCAGGTCCCGCTATTGGTTATTGGCCGTAGAGGTGTCTCGGTCATGTCTACATAGTTCTCGAACCCGCAGGGTCTACACACTTAAATGTTTGGTGACGATTAGTATAGTTGAGTTATTATGTTGGTGACCGAAGGTTGTTCGGAGTCCCGGATAAGATCCCGGACATGACGAGGATCTCTGGAATAGTCCGGAGGTAAAGATTGATATATGTGATAATAGTGTTTTGATCTCCGGAAGGGTTCCGGAATTCGCCGGAAGAAGTTTCGGATGTTTACCGAAGTGTTCGGGTGCGAGAACACTTTATATGAGCCAAGGGATAAAAGCCCACGAGGTATTTGAAAGTGCAAAAGTAGTTTTGCTGCCGCGTAAGCGGTACTACCGCTTGTGTGAAGCGGTACTACCGCCCGAGCGGTACTACCGCTTGTGTGAAGCGGTACTACCGCTTGTGCGCGGTACTGCAGGGATCCGAGTTGGACTCTTTCCCTGCGGGCCAAACCGACCTTGTGCGGGCAAAACCGACCTGGAGGAGGTTTTTACTCCAAGTTTAGACCCTAAGGCTCAACATATAAATAGAGGGGCAGGGCTAGCACACGGGATAGATCAAGATTTCCCCAAGCCGTGTGCGGCAACCCTAACCCTCTAGTTCCTCCGTCATAATCTCCGTAACGCTTGGCGAAGCCCTGCAGAGATTGTTCCTCACCACCATCACCACGCCGTCGTGCTGCTGGAACTCAACCACTACTTCACCATCGCTCGCTGG
Organism: Elymus sibiricus; assembly: GCA_039707655.1. Taxonomy (NCBI): domain Eukaryota; kingdom Viridiplantae; phylum Streptophyta; class Magnoliopsida; order Poales; family Poaceae; genus Elymus; species Elymus sibiricus. Next base: position 35,740,191 of record CM077674.1, read on the forward strand.
ATCGAGGAGGTGAAGGCGTCATCAAGCTGTACGTGTGTTGAACGCGGAGGTGCCGTCCGTTCGGCGCTAGTTCGTGATCGGATCGAGGGACGACTTGCGATTTGGATCGCGGAGACGTTCGACTACATCAACCGCGTTTCTTAAACGCTTCCGCTTAGCGATCTACAAGGGTATGTAGATTCACTCTCCCTCTCGAAGATGCTCATCACCATGGATAGATCTTGTGTGTGCGTAGGAAATTTTTTGTTTCCCATGCAACGTTCCCCAACAGTGGCATCTGAGCTAGGTCTATGCGTAGATGAGATCTCGAGTAGAACACAAACGAGTTGTGGGCGTGGGTGTATACATATTGCTTGCCGTTACTAGTTGATACTTGATTCGGCAGTATTGTGAGATGAAGCGGCCCGGACCGACATTACGCGTACACTTACGCGAGACAGGTTCCTTCAACTGACATGTAATTTTGTTGCATAAAGATGGCTAGCGGGTGTCTGTCTCTCTCACTTTAGTTGAATCGATTTCAACGAAGAGGGTTCTTTTAGAAGATAAAAAAGAATCACTACACCACGTTGTGGTTTTGCGTAGGTAAGAACGGTTCTTGCAAACCCGTAGCAGCCACGTAAAATTTGCAACAACAATTAGAGGACGTCTAACTTGTTTTTGCAGGGTATGTTGTGATGTGATATGGCCAATTACATGATGAGATATATGTGATGTATGAGATGATCATGTGTTGTATAGAATATCACGACTTGCATGTCGAGGAGTACGGCAACTGGCAGGAGCCATAGAGTTGTCTTTAATTATTGTATGACCTGCGTGTCAATCATTAAGCGCTATGTAATGCTTTACTTTATCGCTAAACGTTAGCAATAGTCGTGGAAGCAACAGTCGGCGCGACAACCTTATGGCGACACGTTGATGGAGATCAAGATGATGGAGATCATGGTGTCATGCCGGTGACGATGGAGATCATGCCGGTGCTTTGGAGATGGAGATCAAAACCACAAGTTCATGGCCATATCATGTCACTTATGATTTGCATGTGATGTTAATCCTTTTATGCATCTTATTTTGCTTAGGACGACGGTAGCATTATAAGGTGATCCCTCACGTAAATTTCAAGATAAATTGTGTTCTCCCCGAGTGTGCACCGTTGCGAAAGTTCGTCGTTTCGAGACACGCCGTGATGATCGGGTGTGATAGACTCCACGTTCACATACAACGGGTGCAAGCCATGTTGCACACGCGGAACACTCGGGTTAAACTTGACGAGCCTAGCATGTACAGACATGGCCTCGGAACACAAGAGACCGAAAGGTCGAACATGAGTCATATAGTAGATATGATCAACATGAAGATGTTCACCATTGAAACCACCTCAACTCACGTGATGATCGGACTTGAGTTGGTGGATTTGGATCATGTTACACTCGAATGACCGGAGGGATGTCAATTTGAGTGGGAGTTTTTAAGTAATATGATTAACTAAACTCATTATCTTGAACAATAGTCTAAGTTGTCTTTGCTATATTTATGTTGTAGATCATGGCTCGCGCAGTAGCACCCCTGAATTTTAATGCGTTCCTAGAGAAAGCTAAGTTGAAAGATGATGGAAGTAACTTTGTGGACTGGGCCCGTAATCTAAGGATTATCCTTACGGCTTCCCAGAAGGCTTATGTCCTTGATGCACCGCTTGGTGACCCACCCGCTCCAGTTGAGTCTCTAGACGTTGTGAACGCCTGGCAGGCTCGTTCTGATGATTACTCAATAGTTCAATGTGCATTATTGTATGGCTTAGAACTGGGACTTCAAAGACGTTTTGAACGTCATGGAGCATATGAGATGTTCCAGGAGTTGAAGTTTATCTTTCAGAAGAATGCCCGGATCGAGAGATATGAGATCTCCGATAAGTTCTATGCTTGCAAGATGGAGGAGAACGGCACTATCAGTGATCACATACTCAGAATGTCTGGGTACTCCACCCGTCTGGCTGAATTGGGGATGCCCCTTCCGCCAAAGGCTATCACTGACAGAGTTCTTCAATCATTGCCACCTAGCTACAAGAGCTTCGTGTTGAACTATAACATGCACGGGATGAACAAGTCAGTCGCCGAGCTGTTTGCGATGCTGAAAACCGCTGAGTCTGAAATTCAGAAGGAGCATCAAGTGTTGATGGTCAATAAAACCACTAGTTTCAAGAAAAATGGCAAGGGTAAGAAGGGTAAATCCAAGAAGGGTGGCAAAGCAGTTGCTACTCCTGTGAAGAAACCCAAGGCTGGACCCAAACCAGAAACTGAGTGCTTTCATTGCAAGGGAACTGGACACTAGAAGCGGAACTGCCCCAAGTATTTGGCTGACAAGAAGGCGGCCAACAACAAACAAGGTATATATGATATACATGTTATTGATGTGTACCTTACCAACTCTCGTTGTAGTGCCTGGGTATTTGATACCGGTGCGGTTGCTCATATTTGCAACTCAAAACAGGAACTGCGGAATAGACGGAGGCTGGCAAAGGACGAAGTGACGATGCGCGTGGGAAATGGTTCCAAGGTTGATGTGATCGCCGTCGGCACGCTCGCTCTTCGATTACCATCGGGATTAGTGATGAACCTAAATAATTGTTATTTGGTGCCTGCGTTAAGCATGAACATTATATCTGGATCTTGTTTATTGCGAGATGGTTACTCATTTAAAATCAGAGAATAATGGTTGTTCTATTTATATGAGTAATATCTTTTATGGTCATGCACCCGATGTGAGGGGTTTATTCTTATTGAATCTCGATAGTAATGATACACATGTTTATAACATTGATGCCAAAAGATGTAGAATTGATAATGATAAAACCACTTTCTTGTGGCACTGCCGTTTAGGTCATATTGGCGTAAAACGCATGAGGAAGCTCCATGCTGATGGACTTTTGGAGTCACTTGATTTTGAATCACTTGACACATGTGAGCCATGCCTCATGGGCAAGATGACTAAAACGCCGTTCTCTGGAACAATGGAACGGGCAAGTGACTTGTTGGAAATCATACATACTGATGTGTGCGGTCCGATGAGCATTGAAGCGCGCGGTGGTTATCGTTACTTTCTCACCTTCACTGATGACTTAAGTAGATATGGGTATATTTACTTAATGAAACACAAGTCTGAAACGTTTGAAAAGTTCAAACAATTTCAGAGTGAAGTTGAGAATCATCGTAACAAGAAGATTAAATTCCTACGATCTGATCAAGGAGGAGAATATCTGAGTTATGAGTTTGGCAGTCACTTAAGACAATGTGGAATTGTTTCACAACTGACACCGCATGGAACACCACAACGTAATGGTGTGTCCGAACGTCGTAATCGAACCTTATTAGATATGGTGCGATCTATGATGTCTCTTGCCGATTTGCCACTATCGTTTTGGAGTTATGCATTAGAGACAGCTGCATTCACTTTAAATAGGGCACCATCGAAATCCGTTGAGACGACGCCATATGGTCTTTGGTTTGGCAAGAAGCCAAAGCTGTCGTTTCTTAAAGTTTGGGGATGTGATGCTTATGTCAAAAAGCTTCAGCCTGAAAAGCTGGAACCCAAAGCGGAGAAATGCGTCTTCATAGGATACCCAAAAGAGACAGTTGGGTATACCTTCTACCTCAGATCCGAAGGCAAAGTGTTTGTCGCTAAAAACGGAACATTTCTTGAGAAAGAGTTTCTCTCAAAAGAATTGAGTGGGAGGAAGATAGAACTTGATGAGGTTGTTGAACCTTTACTTCAACCTGAGAGTAGCGCAGCGCAGAAAGTTGTTTCTGTGGAGCCTACATTAGCTGAAGAGGAAGTTAATGATGATGATCATGAAGCTTTGGATCAAGTTGCTATCGAACCTCGTAGGTCGACAAGGACGCGTACTGCTCCTGAGTGGTACGGCAACCCTGTCTTAGAGGTCATGTTGTTAGACAACGATGAACCTACGAGCTATGGAGAAGCGATGATGGGCCCGGATTCCGAGAAGTGGTTAGAGGCCATGAAATCCGAGATGGGATCCATGTATGAAAACAAAGTATGGACTTTGGAAGTATTACCTGAAGGGCGTAAGGCCATTCAGAACAAATGGATCTTTAAGAGGAAGACGGACGCGGACGGTAATGTCACCATCTATAAAGCTCGACTTGTGGCAAAGGGTTTTTCACAAGTTCAAGGAGTTGACTACGATGAGACCTTCTCACCCGTAGCGATGCTTAAGTCCGTCAGAATCATGTTAGCAATAGCTGCCTTTTTCGATTATGAAATTTGGCAGATGGATGTCAAAACAGCGTTCCTTAACGGTTACCTTAAGGAAGAGTTGTATATGATGCAACCAGAAGGTTTTGTCGATCCAGAGAATGCTGACAAAGTTTGCAAACTCCAGCGATCCATTTATGGACTGGTGCAAGCATCTCGGAGTTGGAATCTTCGTTTTGATGAGGTGATCAAAGCATTCGAGTTTATACAAGTTTACGGAGAAGCTTGTATTTACAAGAAATTGAGTGGGAGCTCTATAGCGTTTCTAATATTATATGTGGATGACATATTACTGATTGGAAACAATATAGAAATGCTGGAAAGCATAAAGGAATATTTGAACAAGAGATTTTCAATGAAGGACCTAGGAGAAGCTGCTTTCATATTAGGCATCAAGATCTATAGAGATAGATCGAGACGTTTGATAGGACTTTCACAAAGCACATACCTTGACAAAGTTTTGAAGAAGTTCAAAATGGATCAGTCCAAGAAGGGGTTCTTGCCTGTATTGCAAGGTGTGAAGTTGAGTAAGACTCAATGCCCAGTGACTGCAGAAGATAGAGAAAAGATGAGTGTCATCCCCTATGCTTCGGCCATAGGCTCTATCATGTATGCAATGTTGTGCACAAGACCCGATGTCAGCCTTGCCATAAGTATGGTCGGAAGGTTTCAAAGTGATCCAGGAATGGAACACTGGACGGCGGTCAAGAATATCCTGAAGTACCTGAAAAGGACTAAGGACATGTTTCTCGTTTATGGAGGTGATCAAGAGCTCGTCGTAAAGGGTTACGTCGATGCAAGCTTTGACACTGATCCGGATGACTCTAAGTCGCAAACCGGATACGTATTTATTCTTAATGGGGGTGCGGTTAGCTGGTGCAGTTCCAAGCAAAGCGTGGTAGCAGATTCTACATGCGAAGCGGAGTACATCGCTGCCTCGGAGGCGGCGAAGGAAGGTGTCTGGATGAAGGAGTTCATGACAGATCTTGGAGTAGTGCCTAGTGCGCTTAACCCAATGACTCTGTTTTGTGATAATACTGGTGCCATTGCTCTAGCCAAGGAACCAAGATTTCACAAGAGGACCAGACACATAAAGCGACGTTTCAATTCCATCCGCGATAACATCAAGGAGGACGACATAAATATTTGCAAAGTACACACGGATCTAAATGTTGCAGATCCGATGACTAAACCTCTTCCAAGGGCAAAACATGAACAACACCAGAACTGCATGGGTGTTCGATTCATTAGAATGTAAATCACATAGTGATGTGAACTGGATTATTGACTCTAGTGCAAGTGGGAGACTGTTGGAAATATGCCCTAGAGGCAATAATAAATTGGTTATTATTATATTTCCTTGTTCATGATAATCGTTTATTATCCATGCTATAATTGTATTGATTGGAAACTCAAATACATGTGTGGGTACATAGACAACACTGTGTCCCTAGTAAGCCTCTAGTTGACTAGCTTGTTGATCAAAGATGGTTAATGTTTCCTAGCCATTGACATGAGATGTCATTTGATAACGGGATCACATCATTAGGAGAATGATGTGATGGACAAGACTCAAACTAAGAACGTAGCATTTGATCGTGTCAGTTTATTGCTATTGTTTTCTGCATGTCAAGTATCTGCTCCTATGACCATGAGATCATGCAACTCCCTGACATCGGAGGAGTACCTTGTGTGTATCAAACGTCGCAACGTAACTGGGTGACTATAAAGGTGCTCTACAGGTATCTCCGAGGGTGTCTGTTGGGTTGGCATGGATCAAGACTGGGATTTGTTACTCTGTGTGACGGAGAGGTATCTCAGGGCCCACTCGGTAATACAACATCACAATGAGCCTTGCAAGCATAGTGACTAAAGAGTTAGCCACAGGATCTTGTATTACGGAACGAGTAAAGAGACTTGCCGGTAACGAGATTGAACTAGGTATAGAGATACCGATGATCGAATCTCGGGCAAGTAACATACCGAAGAACAAAGGGAACAACATTCGGGATTAACTGAATCCTTGACATAGAGGTTCGACCGATAAAAGATCTTTGTAGAATATGTAGGAGCCAATATGGGCATCCAGGTCCCGCTATTGGTTATTGGCCGTAGAGGTGTCTCGGTCATGTCTACATAGTTCTCGAACCCGCAGGGTCTACACACTTAAACGTTTGGTGACGATTAGTATAGTTGAGTTATTATGTTGGTGACCGAAGGTTGTTCGGAGTCCCGGATAAGATCCCGGACATGACGAGGATCTCCGGAATAGTCCGGAGGTAAAGATTGATATATGTGATAATAGTGTTTTGATCTTCGGAAGGGTTCCGGAATTTGCCGGAAGAAGTTTGGGATGTTTACCGAAGTGTTCGGGTGCGAGAACACTTTATATGAGCCAAGGGATAAAAGCCCACGAGGTATTTGAAAGTGCAAAAGTAGTTTTGCTGCCGCGTAAGCGGTACTACCGCTTGTGTGAAGCGGTACTACCGCCCGAGCGGTACTACCGCTTGTGTGAAGCGGTACTACCGCTTGTGCGCGGTACTGCAGGGATCCGAGTTGGACTCTTTCCCTGCGGGCCAAACCGACCTTGTGCGGGCAAAACCGACCTGGAGGAGGCTTTTACTCCAAGTTTAGACCCCAAGGCTCAACATATAAATAGAGGGGCAGGGCTAGCACACGGGATAGATCAAGATTTCCCCAAGCCGTGTGCGGCAACCCTAACCCTCTAGTTCCTCCGTCATAATCTCCGTAACGCTTGGCGAAGCCCTGCAGAGATTGTTCCTCACCACCATCACCACGCCGTCGTGCTGCTGGAACTCAACCACTACTTCACCATCGCTCGCTGGATCGAGGAGGTGAAGGCGTCATCAAGCTGTACGTGTGTTGAACGCGGAGGTGCCGTCCGTTCGGCGCTAGTTCGTGATCGGATCGAGGGACGACTTGCGATTTGGATCGCGGAGACGTTCGACTACATCAACCGCGTTTCTTAAACGCTTCCGCTTAGCGATCTACAAGGGTATGTAGATTCACTCTCCCTCTCGTAGATGCTCATCACCATGGATAGATCTTGTGTGTGCGTAGGAAATTTTTTGTTTCCCATGCAACATTCCCCACCAGAACCATCTGTGGCCCCTCTTCCATGCTGTAGTTGCCCCGCTTTAGTACCTGTGTCCCGATCGATGTGATCATCGGGCTGAGACCAGCATATCACTACACACCCCTAGTTGGTCGACGCTCCAGAGCTAACATCAAGTGCCGAGGGTGATACCTCTTATCTCACATCGATGATGCCTCTGTAGTACAGCTAGTCGGTTGTGGGATACCGAGGGTGATTCCTCTTCCCCATCTCCGACAAAACTTCTGTCATGCAACCCCGCTAGTGTGAATACCATCGAGGCTGATTCCTCCGGGTTCACTTTGACGGGAACATCGAGTTGGAATCCCACGAGGGTGATTCCTCGGATTCCTTCTTGATGTGGTAGACACACGGTTACCTTACTTTACTATTGTTACTTACCGGTTGCCCCTTTACTGTTACTGTTAATGTGGGACTGAAGGGACAGGTGGTACCACCTGGTAGAGGTGGACCTGAGATCCGGACAGCCCCTGGGAATATGGGTTGACCTGGAGGGTACCCGCGAGATATTTACGAGGTACGGCCGGGCAGGCGGACCGTGGGCCGGGCCCTTGCCGCAAGTCCTCGAGACGGGGCGACGGGACCATAGAGTGTGGAGCAACCGATTGTCACCGCGAGCTCCAAACGCACTAATGGGTTAGGATATGTTATCTGAGTAGGCCTTTGGCCTTTTCGCACTAACCAGCACGCGGGATGGTATGGGGCGGCGTCGTATGTATCAGCCGAAGCTCTTCAGACGTCAGCGATTGAGCGGCGCCCGCCGGGTTGGTCTGGTAAAGCCTGCGCTTGTCTTAAGGGGGCTTGGACTACTCACCCGGCGCGTTCGCAACGCGCAGGAGTGCAAAGGGCGATGGGCCCAAGACCCCTGAGTGCTTAGGATTTAGACCGGCGTGCTGGCCTCTCTGATGAGCCTAGGTGGGGCTACGACGTGTCGATCACCCGAGGCCGGACATCACCAGGAACAAGGGTGTGCGGCCGGAGGGATCGAGCATGTTGGGTAATGTGGTGCACCCCTGCAGGGAAGTATATCTATTTGAATAGCCGTGTCCACGGTAACAGGACGCTCGGAAAATATCTCGATCTTCTACAACTAGAAATGGGTTGAGTATATTGGCTCCGGGATCGCTTTCTCGCAGGGAGTCGAGGAAGGATCTCTGGGCGTGGTTACTTGTACTTGATGCTACTACTATATTATTGCACTAATCTACACTCTTCTAATGATGCAAGACCCTGAAGATGCTAGTCTTCGATAGGCTAGGCTTTTCCCTTCTATTCTGGCATTTCTTCAAATCAGTCCACATATACAACCTTCCATTGATAATGTTGCATAAGTAGAATAGCTCTGATGTTAGTCTTGCTGAGTACTTTGGATGAGTACTCACGGTTGCTTTGCTTTCTTTTTCCCCATACCCGATACTTGAGATCAGATGACGGAGCCCCGGAGCTAGCTGCCCCTGCTGTCGACGACTACTACCAGTACTACTACCCCCCTGGGTACTACTACTGCGAGGAGCCCTCCGACGACCAGGAGTAGTTAGGAGGCACCCAGGCAGGAGGCCTGCGCCTTTCGATCCAGTGTTTTATTTTGCCCGGCCTTCTTAAAGGCCTATCTGTCTAACTTTGTGTCTGTACTCAGATACCTGATGCTTCCGCTGATGCTTGTATGACATCGAACTTATGTATTCGAGCCCTCGAGGCCTCTGGCTTGTAATATAAAGCTTGTATTATTTTATTTGTGTTTAGAGTTGTGTTGTGATATTTTCAAGTGAGTCCTTAGGCTTGATCATGTGCATTTGCGTGTGTGATTAGTGCACGATTAAGTCGGGGGCGTCACAAGTTGGTATCAGAGCCGACTGCCTATAGGAACCCCCCTTTCCAACTCCTTGGCCGAAGTCGAGTCTAGAATTTGCAAAATGGTTTTACTAACATGGCTGTGTGACTTACGGGCCCACGTCGCCAATGGGTGGTATTAGGATCTTTTATTCCTCATCTATACTCTGGGACTCTGATCTCTCTTCTTTTCGGGTTAAATGATTTTACTAACTCTGACATTAGGTTCTCGTAATCACTTTAACCCAGAGAGCTGGATTATCTGCACTTATTCCTTTCCTTTGGACTGATTAATCTGATAATCATCTTTTCTTTTTCATTGGTCTATTTAACCTTTCTTTCCAAGTTATCATATGCTTCTCACACTGTCATTTGACACTTTTGGAACCTCTCGGCAAAACGTGTCCTGATCAGCGTCAACATTTTGACTTCTTTCGAGATGTTAATCGAATTCATGGTGAGCAATGCCATAGTTGCCCCTCGCTGATATGTGTTATCATCAACAACCTCTTTGCCTACCTACCAACGCATTGCTGTTAACCCAAAACGAGTCCAGTCAAGAATGACTCCTCCGAAGAATGTCAAGCAAGTCAGAAGTTTTCTCGGACTCGCAAGTTATTGTCGTCGCTTTGTCGAGAACTTCTCAATGATTGCCAAGCCTCAGACTAATCTGCTTCACAAAGGCGTTAAGTTTGAGTGGACAGATAAATGTCAGGAAAGTTTCCAGACTCTCAAGGACAAGCTCACCTCTGCTCCAGTGCTTGCTCCTCCGGATTCTCGCAAGGATTTTGTGATTTATTGTGACGCTTCTCGTCAAGGATTTGGCTGTGTCCTGATGCAAGAGCGAAGAGTAATTGCTTATGCCTCGCGACAGTTGCGTCCTCATGAAGAGAATTACCCAGTGCATGATCTTGAACTTGCTACAGTGATATATGCATTGAAGCTGTGGCGACATTACCTCCTTGGTATTAGATGTGAGATATATACCGATCATCAAAGTCTGAAGTATGTATTTACTCAGCCGGATCTCAATCTCCGTCAACAGCGATGGTTGGAAACAATTACGGACTATGACTGTGGTATTTCTTGTACCCCTGGTAAGGCTAATGTGATGGCCGATGCCTTGAGCCGCAAGTCCTATTGTAACAACCTCACGGTTCAGCAAGCTCAACCTCGTTTGTATGAAGAATTGTGCCAGCTGAACCTCTGCATTGTTCCATAGGGTTCTCTTAATACCCTTGTTATATAGCCAGATCTTGAGCAAGCTGTTAAACGTACGCAAGCTAAAGATGCTGAAGTTGATCTCATGAAAAGAGATCTTCACCTTGAAAAGTACAGGGACTTCTCGCTTGCTGAAGATGGAACCTTGTATTTCAAAGACCGCATTGTGGTACCTCGGTTCGAATTGATGACTGACAAGGTTATGAAGGAGGCACATGATACACCACTATCTATTCATCCGGGTAGCACCAAGATGTATCGTGATCTCCGACAAAGGTACTGGTGGTCTAGAATGAAGCAGGATATTGCTCGATATGTTGCTGAATGTGACGTTTGTCGTCGCGTTAAAGCAGAACATCGGAAGCCTGCTGGAATTCTGCAACCGCTCCCTATTCCTTTATGGAAATGGGATAAGGTTCAAATGGATCTCATTACTGGCCTTCCCAGATCACAGAAGGGTCACGATGCGATTCTTGTCGTCGTCGACCAACTCTCCAAAGTTGCGCACTTTTTGCCAGTCAAGGAGACGATCACTGCTAGTCAGTTAGCAGAGTTATATTTCTCCAGGATTGTATCACTCCATGGTATTCTGAAGGAGATCAGTTCAGACCGTGGCAGCCTCTTCACTTCACACTTCTGGAATAGTTTCCAACAAGCTATGGGAACTCATATTACCTGGAGTACAGCTTATCACCCCTAGTCTCAAGGCCAAGTGGAACGAGTGAATCAAGTGCTTGAAGATATGCTGCGTGCTTGTGTTATATCATTTGGCAAGAAGTGGGAAGAATCTCTCCCGTTTGCCGAATGCTCTTACAACAACAACTATCAAGCCAGTCTGAAAATGGCCCCCTTCGAGGTTCTTTATGGACGTAAGTGTCGAACCCCTCTGAATTGGTCAGAAACTGGGGAACGGCCGCTCATTGGTCCGGATATTATCCAACACGCAGAAGAGCAAGTCCGTGTTGTTCGCGAAAATCTCAAGGCGGCCCAGGACCGCCAGAAGAGCAACTATGATCGCAAACGATGGCGATTGACCTATCAACCTGGTGATCAAGCTTATCTGCGTGTCACTCCTATGAAGGGCACTCACCGTTTTGGAATCAAGGGCAAGTTAGCTCCTCGCTACATCGGCCCCTTCCGCATTCTCGCCAGACGTGGACAAGTGGCATATAAATTGGAGTTGCCACCGCAATTCTAACACATCCACGATGTCTTCCATGTGTCGCAACTTCGCTGTTGCTTCAAGGAATCTCCGCACCGAGCAGTGGATCATGAAATGCTTGATTTACAAGACGATCTATCTTATAAGGAGCATCCGATCCGCATTCTCGATCAAGCTGAACGTCGGACCCGCCAGAAGACAACCAAGTTCCTGAAAGTTCAGTGGTCCAATCATACTCAAGGTGAAGCCACTTGGGAACGCGAGGATCGTCTTCGGGAAGAATACCCCGATCTGTTTCCTTCTACCTCCTAAATTCTCGGGACGAGAATTTCTTTTAGAGGAGGAGAATTGTAACACCCCCATGTAATGAGCTACAGTGATCCATCATAGTAATGCCAAGTCATCTGAGATTTGCAATGATAATCATGTTGGATTAATATCTCATTTCAAATTCTGCCCCTGAATTCAAATTCAAATGCAAGTAAATTTTGAAGTTGCTTAAAAGTTGCTGGAAAAATGTTCATCATTTAGCATAAATTCCAAAACAATTTGATGTTAAGAAAAACAACATCACTCTTATGCTAAAATGGACAGTAGCATTTATAACAGTGCCAAATCAGCAACTTAATTTGCAAATTCAATTATGAAAAATGCAAATGAATTCCCCTGGCCTCCAAAATAATTGTGGCAGTGCCATAAATTGCGAAGAATATTTTGGGCCTAGCCACACATTATTCTAAAATGATTTTGTGGCCCAACTAAATTCTTTTCCTCTCTCTGTTATTAAAGAAAAAGGAAAAACAGAAAGAAAAAGGAAAAGGGGCGAGGCCTACCTGTCACTGGGCCGAACCGGCCCAGCCCAACTCACCTGCTCCCCTACCTGCTCCCCTCTCCGTGTCGCTCCCGCCATGGCTGAGCTCGCGCGGCTCCTCCCGCAGCTCGCCACGGCGCCGGAGCAGGTGGGGTGAGGGGATAAGGTTCGCCCGTGCACCTCCCCTGGCCTCTCTCCTCCATTTGCTGCTCTCTTCCCCCCCTCGCTCTCCCTCCCCCTCGTTCCTCTCTGTTTGAGCGAGCTCGCCGCCGCGCCGTCTTGATCCTCCACGGCCACCGTGCCTCCCTCGCCTCCCCGACCGGTTCCTCAGCTTCGCCGTCGTCTCCTACTTCCTCCTCGACCCCGCGTACGAGCTGCCGGCCGCTGCAACGCCCGGAGCCGATCGTTTTCCACCTCGGATCACAGGAGCTCGCCGGCGTCGATTCACTGCACGGCAGCTCCTAATTCTCTCGCGGGCCAACTTGTGCCGCACGGTGAGCACCGGAAACGTTTCCCCCTTCCCTTTTCGCCTCCCTAGTCGCTCCATTTGTCGTTCCCGCGATGCCCGTGCTCGGTGGCGCCATTACCGGCGTACGGCTCGAAACACCGCCGCCCGAGCCCTCTCACCTTACCCGTCGTGCTTCTGTCGCCCATAGTGAGCCGCCTAGCCGCGTAAATCGCTCGGAAACGGCTCGAGGGAGTGAATCCGATCATACCCGAAAACCGCCGCCGCCTTTACTCGTCGCCGGCGACGATTCCGGCAGCTCCAGCTCCGGCCAGCGGCGTCACTCGACGCGGCATCGTGTGGCCGTTCCAACGAGACCAGCGGCGCGCGATTTGGTGCCCTTTAGCGCTTTTCCGAAGTTCGCCGGAGTCGCGCCGCCGCGGACGGCCTCGCCGGAGCCGTTCCGGCCGGCGTCCGACGTGGCACCGTGTGGGGCCCGCTCAATGATTCTACCAGTGGGTCCCGCTGCTCGTTTGACCGCGTTGACTCCGGTCAACGCGGGGCACTGTTCACCTTAAGCCACTGACGTGTGGGCCCGGATGGTTAATTAACCACTAATGACTAATTAGGTTAAATCTGTTAATTAGTTATTACACTAACAGACCGGGCGCACCGAATTAATCCTCTGTTAGTTTAAATTAACCCACTGGCTAAATACCTCTGTTAGATTAATTTAATCACTAATTAAAACCTCTGAGGCTGACAGGTGGGTCCCACCTGCCTGTTTGACCAGTCAGCTAGTCAGCCGACCGCTGACGTCATGCTTGCGTCAGGATAACGTCATATCCTTTTCTGGAAATTCTGTTACATTAAATAATTCAGAAAACTGTTTAAAACTTCGGAAATTCGTAGAAATTAAACCGTAGCTCGGAGCGAAAAACTTTCTACATGAAGTTGCTCAGAAAAATCCCACGAATCCGATCGTGCCTTCTGTTTTCTTGTCGGGACCCTCTATGTAGGTGAACCCGCAACTTTTTGCCTCTTTCCGGTAGATGAATAGTGCATACATACCGGTTATTAATTCCAACTTAAATCCTAAAATAACTAAAATGGTTTAGAGATGCATTTAGGCAACCCTGCACTGCATTTTAGCATGTCATGCTTCGTGTTGCATTTGTCTGGCTTTATTTATTGTTTCTTCCCCCTCTTCTTCTCCGATAGCCCCCGAGACCGACGCAGCCCAGGAGACCGACGACACCACTGACGATCCCTATTTTGCCGCAGAGCTTCCAGGCAAGCAACCCCCCTTGACGCATGCCTATATCACCTATTCTCTCTCCCTCCGGCTTGCATTAGAATTTGCTACTGCAATTGTTTTATCCTATTCTGATGCATAGCCTGTCCTTGTAACTGTTATTGATACCTGCCTGTTATCCAAAATGCTTAGAATAGGTTGGATTGTAGTGAACCATCTGTGGCCCCTCTTCCTTGCTGTAGTTGCCCCGCTTTAGTACCTGTGTCCCGATCGATGTGATCATCGGGCTGAGACCAGCATATCACTACACACCCCTAGTTGGTCGACGCTCCAGAGATAACATCGAGTGCCGAGGGTGATACCTCTTATCTCACATCGATGATGCCTCTGTAGTACAGCTAGTCGGTTGTGGGATACCGAGGGTGATTCCTCTTCCCCATCTCCGACAAAACTTCTGTCATGCAACCCCGCTAGTGTGAATACCATCGAGGGTGATTCCTCCGAGTTCACTTTGACGGGAACATCGAGTTGGAATCCCATGAGGGTGATTCCTCGGATTCCTTCTTGATGTGATAGACACACGGTTACCTTACTTTACTACTGTTACTTACCGGTTGCCCCTTTACTGTTACTGTTAATGTGGGACTGAAGGGACAGGTGGTACCACCTGGTAGAGGTGGACCTGAGATCCCGACAGCCCCTGGGAATACGGGTTGACCTGGAGGGTACCCGCGAGATATTTACGAGGCACGGCCGGGCAGGCGGACCGTGGGCCTGGCCCTTGCCGCAAGTCCTCGAGACGGGGCGACGGGACCATAGAGTGTGGAGCAACCGATTGTCACCGCGAGCTCCAAATGCACTAATGGGTTAGGATATGTAATCTGAGTAGGCCTTTGGCCTTTTCGCACTAACCAGCACGCGGGATGGTATGGGGCGGCGTCGTATGTATCAGCCGAAGCTCTTCAGACGTCAGCGATTGAGCGGCGCCCGCCGGGTTGGTCTGGTAAAGCCTGCGCTTGTATTAAGGGGGCTTGGACTACTCACCGGCCGCGTTCGCAACGCGCAGGAGTGCAAAGGGCGATGGGCCCAAGACCCCTGAGTGCTTAGGATTTAGACCGGCGTGCTGGCCTCTCTGATGAGCCTAGGTGGGGCTACGACGTGTCGATCACCCGAGGCCGGACATCACCAGGAACAAGGGTGTGCGGCCGGAGGGATCGAGCATGTTGGGTAATGTGGTGCACCCCTGCAGGGAAGTATATCTATTTGAATAGCCGTGTCCACGGTAGCAGGACGCTCGGAAAATATCCCGATCTTCTACAACTAGAAATGGGTTGTGTATATTGGCTCCGGGATCGCTTTCTCGCAGGGAGTCGAGGAAGGATCTCTGGGCGTGGTTACTTGTACTTGATGCTACTACTATATTATTGCACTAATCTACACTCTTCTAATGATGCAAGACCCTGAAGATGCTAGTCTTCGATAGGCTAGGCTTTTCCCTTCTATTCTGGCATTTCTGCAAATCAGTCCACATATACAGCCTTCCATTGATAATGTTGCATAAGTAGAATAGCTCTGATGTTAGTCTTGCTGTGTACTTTGAATGAGTACTCACGGTTGCTTTGCTTTCTTTTTCCCCATACCCGATACTTGAGATCAGATGATGGAGCCCCGGAGCTAGCTGCCCCTGCTGTCGACGACTACTACCAGTACTACTACCCCCCTGGGTACTACTACTGCGAGGAGCCCTCCGACGACCAGGAGTAGTTAGGAGGCACCCAGGCAGGAGGCCTGCGCCTTTCGATCTAGTGTTTTATTTTGCCCGGCCTTCTTAAAGGCCTATCTGTCTAGCTTTGTGTCTGTACTCAGATACCTGATGCTTCCGCTGATGCTTGTATGACATCGAACTTATGTATTCGAGCCCTCGAGGCCTCTGGCTTGTAATATAAAGCTTGTATTATTTTATTTGTGTTTAGAGTTGTGTTGTGATATCTTCAAGTGAGTCCTTAGGCTTGATCGTGTGCATTTGCGTGTATGATTAGTGCACGATTAAGTCGGGGGCGTCACAAGTTGGTATCAGAGCCGACTGCCTATAGGAACCCCCCTTTCCAACTCCTTGGCCGAAGTCGAGTCTAGAATTTGCAAAATGGTTTTACTAACATGGCTGTGTGACTTACGGGCCCACGTCGCCAATGGGTGGTATTAGGATCTTTTATTCCTCATCTATACTCTGGGACTCTGATCTCTCTTCTTTTCGGGTTAAATGATTTTACTAACTCTGACATTAGGTTCTCGTAATCACTTTCACCCGGAGAGCTGGATTATCTGCACTTATTCCTTTGCTTTGGACTGATTAATCTGATATTCATCTTTTCTTTTTCATTGGTCTATTTAACCTTTCTTTCCAAGTTATCATATGCTTCTCACACTGTCATTTGAGACTTTTGGAACCTCTCGGCAAAATGTGTCCTGGTCAGCGTCAACATTTTGACTTCTTCCGAGATGTTAATCGAATTCATGGTGAGCAATGCCATACTTGCCCCTCGCTGATATGTGTTATCATCAACAACCTCTTTGCCTACCTACCAACGCATTGCTGTTAACCCAGAACGAGTCCAGTCAAGAATGACTCCTCCGAAGAATGTCAAGCAAGTCAGAAATTTTCTCGGACTCGCAAGTTATTGTCGTCGCTTTGTCGAGAACTTCTCAAAGATTGCCAAGCCTCAGACTAATCTGCTTCACAAAGGCGTTAAGTTTGAGTGGACAGATAAATGTCAGGAAAGTTTCCAGACTCTCAAGGACAAGCTCACCTCTGCTCCAGTGCTTGCTCCTCCGGATTCTCGCAAGGATTTTGTGATTTATTGTGACGCTTCTCGTCAAGGATTAGGCTGTGTCCTGATGCAAGAGCGAAGAGTAATTGCTTATGCCTCGCGACAGTTGCGTCCTCATGAAGAGAATTACCTAGTGCATGATCTTGAACTTGCTACAGTGATATATGCATTGAAGCTGTGGCGACATTACCTCCTTGGTAATAGATGTGAGATATATACCGATCATCAAAGTCTGAAGTATGTATTTACTCAGCCGGATCTCAATCTCCGCCAACAGCGATGGTTGGAAACAATTACGGACTATGACTGTGGTATTTCTTGTTCCCCTGGTAAGGCTAATGTGATGGCCGATGCCTTGAGCCGCAAGTTCTATTGTAACAACCTCACGGTTCAGCAAGCTCAACCTCGTCTGTATGAAGAATTGTGCCAGCTGAACCTCTGCATTGTTCCACAGGGTTCTCTTAATACCCTTGTTATATAGCCAGATCTTGAACAAGCTGTTAAACGTACGCAAGCTAAAGCTGCTGAAGTTGATCTCATGAAAAGAGATCTTCACTTTGAAAAGTACAGGGATTTCTCGCTTGCTGAAGATGGAACCTTGTATTTCAAAGACCGCATTGTGGTACCTCGGTTCGAATTGATGACTGACAAGGTTATGAAGGAGGCACATGATACACCACTATCTATTCATCCGGGTAGCACCAAGATGTATCGTGATCTCCGACAAAGGTACTGGTGGTCTAGAATGAAGCAGGATATTGCTCAATATGTTGCTGAATGTGACGTTTGTCGTCGCGTTAAAGCAGAACATCAGAAGCCTGCTGGAATTCTGCAACCGCTCCCTATTCCTTTATGGAAATGGGATAAGGTTCAAATGGATCTCATTACTGGCCTTCCCAGATCACAGAAGGGTCACGATGCGATTCTTGTCGTCATCGACCAACTTTCCAAAGTTGGGCACTTTTTGCCAGTCAAGGAGACGATCACTGCTAGTCAGTTAGCAGAGTTATATATCTCCAGGATTGTATCACACCACGGTATTCCGAAGGAGATCAGTTCAGACCGTGGCAGCCTCTTCACTTCACACTTCTGGAATAGTTTCCAACAAGCTATGGGAACTCATATTACCTGGAGTACAGCTTATCACCCCTAGTCTCAAGGCCAAGTGGAACGAGTGAATCAAGTGCTTGAAGATATGCTGCGTGCTTGTGTTATATCATTTGGCAAGAAGTGGGAAGAATCTCTCCCGTATGCCGAATTCTCTTACAATAACAGCTATCAAGCCAGTCTGAAAATGGCCACCTTCGAGGTTCTTTATGGACGTAAGTGTCGAACCCCTCTGAATTGGTCAGAAACTGGGGAACGACCGCTCATTTGTCCGGATATTATCCAACACGCAGAAGAGCAAGTCCGTGTTGTTCGCGAAAATCTCAAGGCGGCCCAGGACCGCCAGAAGAGCAACTATGATCGCAAACGATGGGGATTGACCTATCAACCTGGTGATCAAGCTTATCTGCGTGTCACTCCTATGAAGGGCACTCACCGTTTTGGAATCAAGGGCAAGTTAGCTCCTCGCTACATCGGCCCCTTCCGCATTCTCGCCAGACGTGGACAAGTGGCATATAAATTGGAGTTGCCACCGCAATTCTAACACATCCACGATGTCTTCCATGTGTCGCAACTTCGCTGTTGCTTCAAGGAATCTCCGCACCGAGCAGTGGATCATGAAATGCTTGATTTACAAGACGATCTATCTTATAAGGAGCATCCGATCCGCATTCTCGATCAAGCTGAACGTCGGACCCGCCAGAAGACAACCAAGTTCCTGAAAGTTCAGTGGTCCAATCATACTCAAGGTGAAGCCACTTGGGAACGCGAGGATCATCTTCGGGAAGAATACCCCGATCTGTTTCCTTCTACCTCCTAAATTCTCGGGACGAGAATTTCTTTTAGAGGAGGAGAATTGTAACACCCCCATGTAATGAGCTACAGTGATCCATCATAGTAATGCCAAGTCATCTGAGATTTGCAATGATAATCATGTTGGATTAATATCTCATTTCAAATTCTGCCCCTGAATTCAAATTCAAATGCAAGTAAATTTAGAAGTTTCTTAAAAGTTGCTAGAAAAATGTTCATCATTTAGCATAAATTCCAAAACAATTTGATGTTAAGAAAAACAACATCACTCTTATGCTAAAATGGACAGTAGCATTTATAACAGTGCCAAATCAGCAACTTAATTTGCAAATTCAATTATGAAAAATGCAAATTAATTCCCCTGGCCTCCAAAATAATTGTGGCAGTGCCATTAATTGCAAAGAATATTTTGGGCCTAGCCACACATTATTCTAAAATGATTTGGTGGCCCAACTAAATTCTTTTCCTCTCTCTGTTATTAAAGAAAAAGGAAAAACAGAAAGAAAAAGGAAAAGGGGCGAGGCCTACCTGTCACTGGCACTACTAGAAAAATGGCTATAGCCAATATCCCTAGTAATGGCGCACCATGGGTGTGGTGCGCCACTGCTATATAGCAATGGCGCACCAGAAACAGCTGCGCCATTGTTATTTTTTTAGTAGTGGCGCACCACCTGAGCAGTGCGCCATTGCTATATTTTTTTCCACCCCCCACCCCCACCAGACATAGCAATGGCGCACCACACCTAGGTGCGCCACTACTATGCTACATAGTAATGGCGCACCTTGGTGTGGTGCGCCATTGTTATGTCTGGTGAGGGTGTGGGCCTGCGTGTGTGACAGACATTAGGAATGGCGCACCCCCCCTGGTGCGCCATTGCTAAGGTTAGCAATGGCGCACCAGGGAGGGTGCGCTATTACTAATGTCTCTCACACACACAAACACACCCCACCACACACACACACACACCCACAACCCCCCCCCCCCCCCCCCGTGGATCGCCTTTTCGGTTTAAAAAAAAATAAAAGAAAATGATAAAAGATTCAAAAAAATTCAAAAAAATAGATGCCCATGTGTTATGTGTTCTAGTTGTTACGAAAATTAACAAACATGAATTTTGATTTTTTTTGCAAAAAAAAAACTGCCGTGTTTCGGTAAAATGGCCGTAACTTTTGCATACGACCTCCGATGAAAAAGTTTTTTATATGAAAAAGATACTACTCGAAAAGTGACGTTTGTATTTCAAAGACCGCATTGTGGTACCTCGGTTCGAATTGATGACTGACAAGGTTATGAAGGAGGCACATGATACACCACTATCTATTCATCCGGGTAGCACCAAGATGTATCGTGATCTCCGACAAAGGTACTGGTGGTCTAGAATGAAGCAGGATATTGCTCGATATGTTGCTGAATGTGACGTTTGTCGTCGCGTTAAAGCAGAACATCAGAAGCCTGCTGGAATTCTACAACCGCTCCCTATTCCTTTATGGAAGTGGGATAAGGTTCAAATGGATCTCATTACTGGCCTTCACAGATCACAGAAGGGTCACGATGCGATTCTTGTCGTCGTCGACCAACTCTCCAAAGTTGCGCACCTTTTGCCAGTCAAGGAGACGATCACTGCTAGTCAGTTAGCAGAGTTATATATCTCCAGGATTGTATCACTCCACGGTATTCCGAAGGAGATCAGTTCAGACCGTGGCAGCCTCTTCACTTCACACTTCTGGAATAGTTTCCAACAAGCTATGGGAACTCATATTACCTGGAGTACAGCTTATCACCCCTAGTCTCAAGGCCAAGTGGAACGAGTGAATCAAGTGCTTGAAGATATGCTGCGTGCTTGTGTTATATCATTTGGCAAGAAGTGGGAAGAATCTCTCCCGTATGCCGAATTCTCTTACAACAACAGCTATCAGGCCAGTCTGAAAATGGCCCCCTTCGAGGTTCTTTATGGACGTAAGTGTCGAACCCCTCTGAATTGGTCAGAAACTGGGGAACGACCGCTCATTGGTCCGGATATTATCCAACACGCAGAAGAGCAAGTCCGTGTTGTTCGCGAAAATCTCAAGGCGGCCCAGGACCGCCAGAAGAGCAACTATGATCGCAAACGATGGGGATTGACCTATCAACCTGGTGATCAAGCTTATCTGCGTGTCACTCCTATGAAGGGCACTCACCGTTTTGGAATCAAGGGCAAGTTAGCTCCTCGCTACATCGGCCCCTTCCGCATTCTCGCCAGACGTGGACAAGTGGCATATAAATTGGAGTTGCCACCGCAATTCTAACACATCCACGATGTCTTCCATGTGTCGCAACTTCGCTGTTGCTTCAAGGAATCTCCGCACCGAGCAGTGGATCATGAAATGCTTGATTTACAAGACGATCTATCTTATAAGGAGCATCCGATCCGCATTCTCGATCAAGCTGAACGTCGGACCCGCCAGAAGACAACCAAGTTCCTGAAAGTTCAATGGTCCAATCATACTCAAGGTGAAGCCACTTGGGAACGCGAGGATCATCTTCGGGAAGAATACCCCGATCTGTTTCCTTCTACCTCCTAAATTCTCGGGACGAGAATTTCTTTTAGAGGAGGAGAATTGTAACACCCCCATGTAATGAGCTACAGTGATCCATCATAGTAATGCCAAGTCATCTGAGATTTGCAATGATAATCATGTTGGATTAATATCTCATTTCAAATTCTGCCCCTGAATTCAAATTCAAATGCAAGTAAATTTAGAAGTTTCTTAAAAGTTGCTAGAAAAATGTTCATCATTTAGCATAAATTCCAAAACAATTTGATGTTAAGAAAAACAACATCACTCTTATGCTAAAATGGACAGTAGCATTTATAACAGTGCCAAATCAGCAACTTAATTTGCAAATTCAATTATGAAAAATGCAAATTAATTCCCCTGGCCTCCAAAATAATTGTGGCAGTGCCATTAATTGCAAAGAATATTTTGGGCCTAGCCACACATTATTCTAAAATGATTTGGTGGCCCAACTAAATTCTTTTCCTCTCTCTGTTATTAAAGAAAAAGGAAAAACAGAAAGAAAAAGGAAAAGGGGCGAGGCCTACCTGTCACTGGCACTACTAGAAAAATGGCTATAGCCAATATCCCTAGTAATGGCGCACCATGGGTGTGGTGCGCCACTGCTATATAGCAATGGCGCACCAGAAACAGCTGCGCCATTGTTATTTTTTTAGTAGTGGCGCACCACCTGAGCAGTGCGCCATTGCTATATTTTTTTCCACCCCCACCCCCACCAGACATAGCAATGGCGCACCACACCTAGGTGCGCCACTACTATGCTACATAGTAATGGCGCACCTTGGTGTGGTGCGCCATTGTTATGTCTGGTGAGGGTGTGGGCCTGCGTGTGTGACAGACATTAGTAATGGCGCACCCCCCCTGGTGCGCCATTGCTAAGGTTAGCAATGGCGCACCAGGGAGGGTGCGCTATTACTAATGTCTCTCACACACACAAACACACCCCACCACACACACACACACACACCCACAACCCCCCCCCCCCCCCCCCCCCGTGGATCGCCTTTTCGGTTTAAAAAAAAATAAAAGAAAATGATAAAAGATTCAAAAAAATTCAAAAAAATAGATGCCCATGTGTTATGTGTTCTAGTTGTTACGAAAATTAACAAACATGAATTTTGATTTTTTTTGCAAAAAAAAAACTGCCGTGTTTCGGTAAAATGGCCGTAACTTTTGCATACGACCTCCGATGAAAAAGTTTTTTATATGAAAAAGATACTACTCGAAAAGTGACGTTTGTATTTCAAAGACCGCATTGTGGTACCTCGGTTCGAATTGATGACTGACAAGGTTATGAAGGAGGCACATGATACACCACTATCTATTCATCCGGGTAGCACCAAGATGTATCGTGATCTCCGACAAAGGTACTGGTGGTCTAGAATGAAGCAGGATATTGCTCGATATGTTGCTGAATGTGACGTTTGTCGTCGCGTTAAAGCAGAACATCAGAAGCCTGCTGGAATTCTACAACCGCTCCCTATTCCTTTATGGAAGTGGGATAAGGTTCAAATGGATCTCATTACTGGCCTTCACAGATCACAGAAGGGTCACGATGCGATTCTTGTCGTCGTCGACCAACTCTCCAAAGTTGCGCACCTTTTGCCAGTCAAGGAGACGATCACTGCTAGTCAGTTAGCAGAGTTATATATCTCCAGGATTGTATCACTCCACGGTATTCCGAAGGAGATCAGTTCAGATCGTGGCAGCCTCTTCACTTCACACTTCTGGAATAGTTTCCAACAAGCTATGGGAACTCATATTACCTGGAGTACAGCTTATCACCTCTAGTCTCAAGGCCAAGTGGAACGAGTGAATCAAGTGCTTGAAGATATGCTGCGTGCTTGTGTTATATCATTTGGCAAGAAGTGGGAAGAATCTCTCCCGTATGCCGAATTCTCTTACAACAACAGCTATCAGGCCAGTCTGAAAATGGCCCCCTTCGAGGTTCTTTATGGACGTAAGTGTCGAACCCCTCTGAATTGGTCAGAAACTGGGGAACGACCGCTCATTGGTCCGGATATTATCCAACACGCAGAAGAGCAAGTCCATGTTGTTCGCGAAAATCTCAAGGCGGCCCAGGACCGCCAGAAGAGCAACTATGATCGCAAACGATGGGGATTGACCTATCAACCTGGTGATCAAGCTTATCTGCGTGTCACTCCTATGAAGGGCACTCACCGTTTTGGAATCAAGGGCAAGTTAGCTCCTCGCTACATCGGCCCCTTCCGCATTCTCGCCAGACGTGGACAAGTGGCATATAAATTGGAGTTGCCACCGCAATT
The DNA here is from genome assembly GCA_039707655.1 of Elymus sibiricus. Taxonomy (NCBI): domain Eukaryota; kingdom Viridiplantae; phylum Streptophyta; class Magnoliopsida; order Poales; family Poaceae; genus Elymus; species Elymus sibiricus. Next base: position 35,763,915 of record CM077674.1, read on the forward strand.
CTAACACATCCACGGTGTCTTCCATGTGTCGCAACTTCGCTGTTGCTTCAAGGAATCTCCACACCGAGCAGTGGATCATGAAATGCTTGATTTACAAGACGATCTATCTTATAAGGAGCATCCGATCCGCATTCTTGATCAAGCTGAACGTCGGACCCGCCAGAAGACAACCAAGTTCCTGAAAGTTCAATGGTCCAATCATACTCAAGGTGAAGCCACTTGGGAACGCGAGGATCGTCTTCGGGAAGAATACCCCGATCTGTTTCCTTCTACCTCCTAAATTCTCGGGACGAGAATTTATTTTAGAGGAGGAGAATTGTAACACCCCCATGTAATGAGCTACAGCGATCCATCATAGTAATGCCAAGTCATCTGAGATTTGCAATGATAATCATGTTGGATTAATATCTCATTTCAAATTCTGCCCCTGAATTCAAATTCAAATGCAAGTAAATTTAGAAGTTTCTTAAAAGTTGCTGGAAAAATGTTCATCATTTAGCATAAATTCCAAAACAATTTGATGTTAAGAAAAACAACATCACTCTTATGCTAAAATGAACAGTAGCATTTATAACAGTGCCAAATCAGCAACTTAATTTGCAAATTCAATTATGAAAAATGCAAATGAATTCCCCTGGCCTCCAAAATAATTGTGGCAGTGCCATTAATTGCAAAGAATATTTTAGGCCTAGCCACACATTATTCTAAAATGATTTGGTGGCCCAACTAAATTCTTTTCCTCTCTCTGTTATTAAAGAAAAAGGAAAAACAGAAAGAAAAAGGAAAAGGGGCGAGGCCTACCTGTCACTGGCACTACTAGAAAAATGGCTATAGCCAATATCCCTAGTAATGGCGCACCATGGGTGTGGTGCACCACTGCTATATAGCAATGGCGCACCAGAAACAGGTGCGCCATTGTTATTTTTTTAGTAGTGGCGCACCACCTGAGCAGTGCGCCATTGCTATTTTTTTTCCACCCCCCACCCCCACTAGACATAGCAATGGCGCACCACACCTAGGTGCGCCACTACTATGCTACATAGTAATGGCGCACCTTGGTGTGGTGCGCCATTGTTATGTCTGGTGAGGGTGTGGGCCTGCGTGTGTGAGAGACATTAGTAATGGCGCACCAGGGAGGGTGCGCCATTACTAATGTCTCTCACACACACAAACACACCGCACCACACACACACACACACCCACACCCCCCCCCCCCCCCCGTGGATCGCCTTTTCGGTTTAAAAAAAATAAAAGAAAATGATAAAAGATTCAAAAAAATAGATGCCCATGTGTTATGTGTTCTAGTTGTTACGAAAATTAACAAACATGAATTTTGAATTTTTTTGCAAAAAAAAACCCGCCGTTTTTCGGTAAAATGGCCGTAACTTTTGCATACGACCTCCGATGAAAAAGTTTTTTATATGAAAAAGATACTACTCGAAAAGTGACGTTTGTATTTCAAAGACCGCATTGTGGTACCTCGGTTCGAATTGATGACTGACAAGGTTATGAAGGAGGCACATGATACACCACTATCTATTCATCCGGGTATCACCAAGATGTATCATGATCTCCAACAAAGGTACTGGTGGTCTAGAATGAAGCAGGATATTGCTCGATATGTTGCTGAATGTGACGTTTGTCGTCGCGTTAAAGCAGAACATCAGAAGCCTGCTGGAATTCTGCAACCGCTCCCTATTCCTTTATGGAAATGGGATAAGGTTCAAATGGATCTCATTACTGGCCTTCCCAGATCACAAAAGGGTCACGATGCGATTCTTGTCGTCGTCGACCAACTCTCCAAAGTTGCGCACTTTTTGCCAGTCAAGGAGACGATCACTGCTAGTCAGTTAGCAGAGTTATATATCTCCAGGATTGTATCACTCCATGGTATTCTGAAGGAGATCAGTTCAGACCGTGGCAGCCTCTTCACTTCACACTTCTGGAATAGTTTCCAACAAGCTATGGGAACTCATATTACCTGGAGTACAGCTTATCACCCCTAGTCTCAAGGCCAAGTGGAACGAGTGAATCAAGTGCTTGAAGATATGCTGCGTGCTTGTGTTATATCATTTGGCAAGAAGTGGGAAGAATCTCTCCCATATGCCGAATGCTCTTACAACAACAGCTATCAAGCCAGTCTGAAAATGGCCCCCTTCGAGGTTCTTTATGGACGTAAGTGTCGAACCCCTCTGAATTGGTCAGAAACTGGGGAACGGCCGCTCATTGGTCCGGATATTATCCAACACGCAGAAGAGCAAGTCCGTGTTGTTCGCGAAAATCTCAAGGCGGCCCAGGACCGCCAGAAGAGCAACTATGATCGCAAACGATGGGGATTGACCTATCAACCTGGTGATCAAGCTTATCTGCGTGTCACTCCTATGAAGGGCACTCACCGTTTTGGAATCAAGGGCAAGTTAGCTCCTCGCTACATCAGCCCCTTCCGCATTCTCGCCAGACGTGGACAAGTGGCATATAAATTGGAGTTGCCACCGCAATTCTAACACATCCACGATGTCTTCCATGTGTCGCAACTTCGCTGTTGCTTCAAGGAATCTCCGCACCGAGCAGTGGATCATGAAATGCTTGATTTACAAGACGATCTATCTTATAAGGAGCATCCGATCCGCATTCTTGATCAAGCTGAACGTCGGACCCGCCAGAAGACAACCAAGTTCCTGAAAGTTCAATGGTCCAATCATACTCAAGGTGAAGCCACTTGGGAACGCGAGGATCGTCTTCGGGAAGAATACCCCGATCTGTTTCCTTCTACCTCCTAAATTCTCGGGACGAGAATTTCTTTTAGAGGAGGAGAATTGTAACACCCCCATGTAATGAGCTACAGTGATCCATCATAGTAATGCCAAGTCATCTGAGATTTGCAATGATAATCATGTTGGATTAATATCTCATTTCAAATTCTGCCCCTGAATTCAAATTCAAATGCAAGTAAATTTAGAAGTTTCTTAAAAGTTGCTGGAAAAATGTTCATCATTTAGCATAAATTCCAAAACAATTTGATGTTAAGAAAAACAACATCACTCTTATGCTAAAATGGACAGTAGCATTTATAACAGTGCCAAATCAGCAACTTAATTTGCAAATTCAATTATGAAAAATGCAAATGAATTCCCCTGGCCTCAAAAATAATTGTGGCAGTGCCATTAATTGCAAAGAATATTTTGGGCCTAGCCACACATTATTCTAAAATGATTTGGTGGCCCAACTAAATTCTTTTCCTCTCTCTATTATTAAAGAAAAAGGAAAAACAGAAAGAAAAAGGAAAAGGGGCGAGGCCTACCTGTCACTGGCACTACTAGAAAAATGGCTATAGCCAATATCCCTAGTAATGGCGCACCATGGGTGTGGTGCACCACTGCTATATAGCAATGGCGCACCAGAAACAGGTGCGCCATTGTTATTTTTTTAGTAGTGGCGCACCACCTGAGCAGTGCGCCATTGCTATTTTTTTTCCACCCCCCACCCCCACCAGACATAGCAATGGCGCACCACACCTAGGTGCGCCACTACTATGCTACATAGTAATGGCGCACCTTGGTGTGGTGCGCCATTGTTATGTCTGGTGAGGGTGTGGGCCTGCGTGTGTGAGAGACATTAGTAATGGCGCACCCCCCTGGTGCGCCATTGCTAAGGTTAGCAATGGCGCACCAGGGAGGGTGCGCCATTACTAATGTCTCTCACACACACAAACACACCGCACCACACACACACACACACCCACACCCCCCCCCCCCCCCCGTGGATCGCCTTTTCGGTTTAAAAAAAATAAAAGAAAATGATAAAAGATTCAAAAAAATAGATGCCCATGTGTTATGTGTTCTAGTTGTTTCGAAAATTAACAAACATGAATTTTGTATTTTTTTGCAAAAAAAAAACCGCCGTTTTTCGGTAAAATGGCCGTAACTTTTGCATACGACTTCCGATGAAAAAGTTTTTTATATGAAAAAGATACTACTCGAAAAGTGACGTTTGTATTTCAAAGACCGCATTGTGGTACCTCGGTTCGAATTGATGACTGACAAGGTTATGAAGGAGGCACATGATACACCACTATCTATTCATCCGGGTATCACCAAGATGTATCGTGATCTCCGACAAAGGTACTGGTGGTCTAGAATGAAGCAGGATATTGCTCGATATGTTGCTGAATGTGACGTTTGTCGTCGCGTTAAAGCAGAACATCAGAAGCCCGCTGGAATTCTGCAACCGCTCCCTATTCCTTTATGGAAATGGGATAAGGTTCAAATGGATCTCATTACTGGCCTTCCCAGATCACAGAAGGGTCACGATGCGATTCTTGTCGTCGTCGACCAACTCTCCAAAGTTGCGCACTTTTTGCCAGTCAAGGAGACGATCACTGCTAGTCAGTTAGCAGAGTTATATATCTCCAGGATTGTATCACTCCACAGTATTCCGAAGGAGATCAGTTCAGACCGTGGCAGCCTCTTCACTTCACACTTCTGGAATAGTTTCCAACAAGTTATGGGAACTCATATTACCTGGAGTACAGCTTATCACCCCTAGTCTCAAGGCCAAGTGGAACGAGTGAATCAAGTGCTTGAAGATATGCTGCGTGCTTGTGTTATATCATTTGGCAAGAAGTGGGAAGAATCTCTCCCGTATGCCGAATTCTCTTACAACAACAGCTATCAAGCCAGTCTGAAAATGGCCCCCTTCGAGGTTCTTTATGGACGTAAGTGTCGAACCCCTCTGAATTGGTCAGAAACTGGGGAACGGCCGCTCATTGGTCCGGATATTATCCAACACGCAGAAGAGCAAGTCCGTGTTGTTTGCGAAAATCTCAAGGCGGCCCAGGACCGCCAGAAGAGCAACTATGATCGCAAACGATGGGGATTGACCTATCAACCTGGTGATCAAGCTTATCTGCGTGTCACTCCTATGAAGGGCACTCACCGTTTTGGAATCAAGGGCAAGTTAGCTCCTCACTACATCGGCCCCTTCCGCATTCTCGCCAGACGTGGACAAGTGGCATATAAATTGGAGTTGCCACCGCAATTCTAACACATCCACGATGTCTTCCATGTGTCGCAACTTCGCTGTTGCTTCAAGGAATCTCCGCACCGAGCAGTGGATCATGAAATGCTTGATTTACAAGACGATCTATCTTATAAGGAGCATCCGATCCGCATTCTTGATCAAGCTGAACGTCGGACCCGCCAGAAGACAACCAAGTTCCTGAAAGTTCAATGGTCCAATCATACTCAAGGTGAAGCCACTTGGGAACGCGAGGATCGTCTTCGGGAAGAATACCCCGATCTGTTTCCTTCTACCTCCTAAATTCTCGGGACGAGAATTTCTTTTAGAGGAGGAGAATTGTAACACCCCCATGTAATGAGCTACAGTGATCCATCATAGTAATGCCAAGTCATCTGAGATTTGCAATGATAATCATGTTGGATTAATATCTCATTTCAAATTCTGCCCCTGAATTCAAATTCAAATGCAAGTAAATTTAGAAGTTTCTTAAAAGTTGCTGGAAAAATGTTCATCATTTAGCATAAATTCCAAAACAATTTGATGTTAAGAAAAACAACATCACTCTTATGCTAAAATGGACAGTAGCATTTATAACAGTGCCAAATCAGCAACTTAATTTGCAAATTAAATTATGAAAAATGCAAATGAATTCCCCTGGCCTCCAAAATAATTGTGGCAGTGCCATTAATTGCAAAGAATATTTTGGGCCTAGCCACACATTATTCTAAAATGATTTGGTGGCCCAACTAAATTCTTTTCCTCTCTCTGTTATTAAAGAAAAAGGAAAAACAGAAAGAAAAAGGAAAAGGGGCGAGGCCTACCTGTCACTGGCACTACTAGAAAAATGGCTATAGCCAATATCCCTAGTAATGGCGCACCATGGGTGTGGTGCGCCACTGCTATATAGCAATGGCGCACCAGAAACAGGTGCGCCATTGTTATTTTTTTAGTAGTGGCGCACCACCTGAGCAGTGCGCCATTGCTATTTTTTTTCCACCCCCCACCCCCACCAGACATAGCAATGGCGCACCACACCTAGGTGCGCCACTACTATGCTACATAGTAATGGCGCACCTTGGTGTGGTGCGCCATTGTTATGTCTGGTGAGGGTGTGGGCCTGCGTGTGTGAGAGACATTAGTAATGGCGCACCCCCCTGGTGCGCCATTGCTAAGGTTAGCAATGGCGCACCAGGGAGGGTGCGCCATTACTAATGTCTCTCACACACACAAACACACCGCACCACACACACACCCACACCCCCCCCCCCCGTGGATCGCCTTTTCGGTTTAAAAAAAATAAAAGAAAATGATAAAAGATTCAAAAAAATAGATGCCCATGTGTTATGTGTTCTAGTTGTTACGAAAATTAACAAACATGAATTTTGAATTTTTTTGCAAAAAAAAAAACCGCCGTTTTTCGGTAAAATGGCCGTAACTTTTGCATACGACCTCCGATGAAAAAGTTTTTTATATGAAAAAGATACTACTCGAAAAGTGACGTTTGTATTTCAAAGACCGCATTGTGGTACCTCGGTTCGAATTGATGACTGACAAGGTTATGAAGGAGGCACATGATACACCACTATCTATTCATCCGGGTATCACCAAGATGTATCGTGATCTCCGACAAAGGTACTGGTGGTCTAGAATGAAGCAGGATATTGCTCGATATGTTGCTGAATGTGACGTTTGTCGTCGCGTTAAAGCAGAACATCAGAAGCCTGCTGGAATTCTGCAACCGCTCCCTATTCCTTTATGGAAATGGGATAAGGTTCAAATGGATCTCATTACTGGCCTTCCCAGATCACAGAAGGGTCACGATGCGATTCTTGTCGTCGTCGACCAACTCTCCAAAGTTGCGCACTTTTTGCCAGTCAAGGAGACGATCACTGCTAGTCAGTTAGCAGAGTTATATATCTCCAGGATTGTATCACTCCACGGTATTCCGAAGGAGATCAGTTCAGACCGTGGCAGCCTCTTCACTTCACACTTCTGGAATAGTTTCCAACAAGCTATGGGAACTCATATTACCTGGAGTACAGCTTATCACCCCTAGTCTCAAGGCCAAGTGGAACGAGTGAATCAAGTGCTTGAAGATATGCTGCGTGCTTGTGTTATATCATTTGGCAAGAAGTGGGAAGAATCTCTCCCGTATGCCGAATTCTCTTACAACAACAGCTATCAAGCCAGTCTGAAAATGGCCCCCTTCGAGGTTCTTTATGGACGTAAGTGTCGAACCCCTCTGAATTGGTCAGAAACTGGGGAACGGCCGCTCATTGGTCCGGATATTATCCAACACGCAGAAGAGCAAGTCCGTGTTGTTCGCGAAAATCTCAAGGCGGCCCAGGACCGCCAGAAGAGCAACTATGATCGCAAACGATGGGGATTGACCTATCAACCTGGTGATCAAGCTTATCTGCGTGTCACTCCTATGAAGGGCACTCACCGTTTTGGAATCAAGGGCAAGTTAGCTCCTCGCTACATCGGCCCCTTCCGCATTCTCGCCAGACGTGGACAAGTGGCATATAAATTGGAGTTGCCACCGCAATTCTAACACATCCACGATGTCTTCCATGTGTCGCAACTTCGCTGTTGCTTCAAGGAATCTCCGCACCGAGCAGTGGATCATGAAATGCTTGATTTACAAGACGATCTATCTTATAAGGAGCATCCGATCCGCATTCTCGATCAAGCTGAACGTCGGACCCGCCAGAAGACAACCAAGTTCCTGAAAGTTTAGTGGTCCAATCATACTCAAGGTGAAGCCACTTGGGAACGCGAGGATCGTCTTCGGGAAGAATACCCCGATCTGTTTCCTTCTACCTCCTAAATTCACGGGACGAGAATTTCTTTTAGAGGAGGAGAATTGTAACACCCCCATGTAATGAGCTACAGTGATCCATCATAGTAATGCCAAGTCATCTGAGATTTGCAATGATAATCATGTTGGATTAATATCTCATTTCAAATTCTGCCCCTGAATTCAAATTCAAATGCAAGTAAATTTAGAAGTTTCTTAAAAGTTGCTGGAAAAATGTTCATCATTTAGCATAAATTCCAAAACAATTTGATGTTAAGAAAAACAACATCACTCTTATGCTAAAATGGAGAGTAGCATTTATAACAGTGCCAAATCAGCAACTTAATTTGCAAATTCAATTATGAAAAATGCAAATGAATTCCCCTGGCCTCCAAAATAATTGTGGCAGTGCCATTAATTGCAAAGAATATTTTGGGCCTAGCCACACATTATTCTAATATGATTTGGTGGCCCAACTAAATTCTTTTCCTCTCTCTGTTATTAAAGAAAAAGGAAAAACAGAAAGAAAAAGGAAAAGGGGCGAGGCCTACCTGTCACTGGCACTACTAGAAAAATGGCTATAGCCAATATCCCTAGTAATGGCGCACCATGGGTGTGGTGCGCCACTGCTATATAGCAATGGCGCACCAGAAACAGGTGCGCCATTGTTATTTTTTTAGTAGTGGCGCACCACCTGGGCAGTGCGCCATTGCTATTTTTTTTCCACCCCCCACCCCCACCAGACATAGCAATGGCGCACCACACCTAGGTGCGCCACTACTATGCTACATAGTAATGGCGCACCTTGGTGTGGTGCGCCATTGTTATGTCTGGTGAGGGTGTGGGCCTGCGTGTGTGAGAGACATTAGTAATGGCGCACCCCCCCTGGTGCGCCATTGCTAAGGTTAGCAATGGCGCACCAGGGAGGGTGCGCCATTACTAATGTCTCTCACACACACAAACACACCCCACCACACACACACACACCCACACCCCCCCCCTGGTGGATCGCCTTTTCGGTTTAAAGAAAAATAAAAGAAAATGATAAAAGATTCAAAAAAATTCAAAAAAATAGATGCGCATGTGTTATGTGTTCTAGTTGTTACGAAAATTAACAACCATGAATTTTGAATTTTTTTGCAAAAAAAAACCCGCCGTTTTTCGGTAAAATGGCCGTAACTTTTGCATACGACCTCCGATGAAAAAGTTTTTTATATGAAAAAGATACTACTCGAAAAGTGACGTTTGTATTTCAAAGACCGCATTGTGGTACCTCGGTTCGAATTGATGACTGACAAGGTTATGAAGGAGGCACATGATACACCACTATCTATTCATCCGGGTATCACCAAGATGTATCGTGATCTCCGACAAAGGTACTGGTGGTCTAGAATGATGCAGGATATTGCTCGATATGTTGCTGAATGTGACGTTTGTCGTCGCGTTAAAGCAGAACATCAGAAGCCTGCTGGAATTCTACAACCGCTCCCTATTCCTTTATGGAAATGGGATAAGGTTCAAATGGATCTCATTACTGGCCTTCCCAGATCACAGAAGGGTCACGATGCGATTCTTGTCGTCGTCGACCAACTCTCCAAAGTTGCGCACTTTTTGCCAGTCAAGGAGACGATCACTGCTAGTTAGTTAGCAGAGTTATATATCTCCAGGATTGTATCACTCCACGGTATTCCGAAGGAGATCAGTTCAGACCGTGGCAGCCTCTTCACTTCACACTTCTGGAATAGTTTCCAACAAGCTATGGGAACTCATATTACCTGGAGTACAGCTTATCACCCCTAGTCTCAAGGCCAAGTGGAACGAGTGAATCAAGTGCTTGAAGATATGCTGCGTGCTTGTGTTATATCATTTGGCAAGAAGTGGGAAGAATCTCTCCCGTATGCCGACTTCTCTTACAACAACAGCTATCAAGTCAGTCTGAAAATGGCCCCCTTCGAGGTTCTTAATGGACGTAAGTGTCGAACCCCTCTGAATTGGTCAGAAACTGGGGAACGGCCGCTCATTGGTCCGGATATTATCCAACACGCAGAAGAGCAAGTCCGTGTTGTTCGCGAAAATCTCAAGGCGGCCCAGGACCGCCAGAAGAGCAACTATGATCGCAAACGATGGGGATTGACCTATCAACCTGGTGATCAAGCTTATCTGCGTGTCACTCCTATGAAGGGCACTCACCGTTTTGGAATCAAGGGCAAGTTAGCTCCTCGCTACATCGGCCCCTTCCGCATTCTCGCCAGATGTGGACAAGTGGCATATAAATTGGAGTTGCCACCGCAATTCTAACACATCCACGATGTCTTCCATGTGTCGCAACTTCGCTGTTGCTTCAAGGAATCTCCGCACCGAGCAGTGGATCATGAAATGCTTGATTTACAAGACGATCTATCTTATAAGGAGCATCCGATCCGCATTCTCGATCAAGCTGAACGCCGGACACGCCAGAAGACAACCAAGTTCCTGAAAGTTCAGTGGTCCAATCATACTCAAGGTGAAGCCACTTGGGAACGCGAGGATCGTCTTCGGGAAGAATACCCCGATCTGTTTCCTTCTACCTCCTAAATTCTCGGGACGAGAATTTCTTTTAGAGGAGGAGAATTGTAACACCCCCATGTAATGAGCTACAGTGATCCATCATAGTAATGCCAAGTCATCTGAGATTTGCAATGATAATCATGTTGGATTAATATCTCATTTCAAATTCTGCCCCTGAATTCAAATTCAAATGCAAGTAAATTTAGAAGTTTCTTAAAAGTTGCTGGAAAAATGTTCATCATTTAGCATAAATTCCAAAACATTTTGATGTTAAGAAAAACAACATCACTCTTATGCTAAAATGGACAGTAGCATTTATAACAGTGCCAAATCAGCAACTTAATTTGCAAATTCAATTATGAAAAATGCAAATGAATTCCCCTGGCCTCCAAAATAATTGTGGCAGTGCCATTAATTGCAAAGAATATTTTGGGCCTAGCCACACATTATTCTAAAATGATTTGGTGGCCCAACTAAATTCTTTTCCTCTCTCTGTTATTAAAGAAAAAGGAAAAATAGAAAGAAAAAGGAAAAGGGGAGAGGCCTACCTGTCACTGGCACTACTAGAAAAATGGCTATAGCCAATATCCCTAGTAATGGCGCACCATGGGTGTGGTGCGCCACTGCTATATAGCAATGGCGCACCAGAAACAGGTGCGCCATTGTTATTTTTTTAGTAGTGGCGCACCACCTGAGCAGTGCGCCATTGCTATTTTTTTCCCACCCCCCACCCCCACCAGACATAGCAATGGCGCACCACACCTAGGTGCGCCACTACTATGCTACATAGTAATGGCGCACCTGTTGGAAATATGCCCTAGAGGCAATAATAAATTGGTTATTATTATATTTCCTTGTTCATGATAATCGTTTATTATCCATGCTATAATTGTATTGATTGGAAACTCAAATACATGTGTGGGTACATAGACAACACTGTGTCCCTAGTAAGCCTCTAGTTGACTAGCTCGTTGATCAAAGATGGTTAAGGTTTCCTAGCCATTGACATGAGATGTCATTTGATAATGGGATCACATCATTAGGAGAATGATGTGATGGACAAGACCCAAACTAAGAACGTAGCATTTGATCGTGTCAGTTTATTGCTATTGTTTTCTGCATGTCAAGTATCTGTTCCTATGACCATGAGATCATGCAACTCCCTGACATCGGAGGAGTACCTTGTGTGTATCAAACGTCGCAACGTAATTGGGTGACTATAAAGGTGCTCTACAGGTATCTCCGAGGGTGTCTGTTGGGTTGGCATGGATCAAGACTGGGATTTGTTACTCTGTGTGACGGAGAGGTATCTCAGGGCCCACTCGGTAATACAACATCACAATGAGCCTTGCAAGCAATGTGACTAAAGTGTTAGCCACGAGATCTTGTATTACGGAACGAGTAAAGAGACTTGCCGGTAACGAGATTGAACTAGGTATAGAGATACCGACGATCGAATCTCGGGCAAGTAACATACCGAAAAACAAAGGGAATAGCATACGGGATTAACTGAATCCTTGACATAGAGGTTCGACCGATAAAAGATCTTCGTAGAATATGTAGGAGCCAATATGGGCATCCAGGTCCCGCTATTGGTTATTGGCCGTAGAGGTGTCTCGGTCATGTCTACATAGTTCTCGAACCCGCAGGGTCTACACACTTAAACGTTTGGTGACGATTCGTATAGTTGAGTTATTTTGTTGGTGACCGAAAGTTGTTCGGAGTCCCGGATAAGATCCCGGACATGACGAGGATCTCCGGAATAGTCCGGAGGTAAAGATTGATATATGTGATAATAGTGTTTTGATCTCCGGAAGAGTTCCGGAGTTCACCGGAATGGGTTCCGGATGTTTACCGAAGTGTTCGGGTGCAGCAACACTTTATATGGGCCAAAGGGATAAAGCCCATGAGGTATTGGAAAGTGCAAAAAGTAGTTTTGCTGCCGCGTAAGCGGTACTACCGTTTTGTGAAGCGGTACTACCGCCCAAGCGGTACTACCGCTTGTGTGAAGCGGTACTACCGCCCAAGCGGTACTACCGCTTGTGTTAAGCGGTACTACCGCTTGTGCGCGGTACTGGAGGGATCCGAGTTGGACTCTTTCCCTGCGGGCCAAACCGACCTTGTGCGGGCAAAACCGACCTGGAGGAGGCTTTTACTCCAAGTTTAGACCCCAAGGCTCAACATATAAATAGAGGGGCAGGGCTAGCACACGGGACACATCAAGATTTCCCCAAGCCGTGTGCGGCAACCCTAACCCTCTAGTTCCTCCGTCATAATCTCCGTAGCGCTTGGCGAAGCCCTGCAGAGATTGTTCCTCACCACCATCACCACGCCGTCGTGCTGCTGGAACTCAACCACTACTTCACCATCGCTCGCTGGATCGAGGAGGTGAAGGCGTCATCAAGCCGTACGTGTGTTGAACGCGGAGGTGCCGTCCGTTCGGCGCTAGTTCGTGATCGGATCGAGGGACGACTTGCGATTTGGATCGCGGAGACGTTCGACTACATCAACCGCGTTTCTTAAACGCTTCCGCTTAGCGATCTACAATGGTATGTAGATTTACTCTCCCTCTCGTAGATGCTCATCACCATGGATAGATCTTGTGTGTGCGTAGGAAAATTTTTGTTTCCCATGCAACGTTCCCCAACAGTGGCATCATGAGCTAGGTCTATGCGTAGATGAGATCTCGAGTAGAACACAAACGAGTTGTGGGCGTGGGTGTATACATATTGCTTGCCGTTACTAGTTGATATTTGATTCGGCGGTATTGTGAGATGAAGCGGCCCGGACCGACATTACGCGTACACTTACGCGAGACAGGTTCCTTCAACTGACATGTAACTTCGTTGCATAAAGATGGCTAGCGGGTGTCTGTCTCTCTCACTTTAGTTGAATCGATTTCAATGAAGAGGGTTCTTTTAGAAGATCAAAAAGCAATCACTACACCACGTTGTGGTTTTGCGTAGGTAAGAACGGTTCTTGCTAACCCGTAGCAGCCACGTAAAATTTGCAACAACAATTAGAGGACGTCTAACTTGTTTTTGCAGGGTATGTTGTGATGTGATATGGCCAATTACATGATGAGATATATGTGATGTATGAGATGATCATGTGTTGTATAGAATATCACGACTTGCATGTCGATGAGTACGGCAACTGGCAGGAGCCATAGAGTTGTCTTTAATTATTATATGACCTGCGTGTCAATCAATAAGCGCTATGTAATGCTTTACTTTATCGCTAAACGTTAGCAATAGTCGTGGGAGCAACAGTCGGCGCGACAACCTCATGGCAACACGTTGATAGAGATCAAGATGATGGAGATCATGGTGTCATGCCGGTGACGATGGAGATCATGCCGGTGCTTTGGAGATGGAGATCAAAAGCACAAGTTCATGGCCATATCATGTCACTTATGATTTGCATGTGATGTTAATCCTTTTATGCATCTTATTTTGCTTAGGACGACGGTAGCATTATAAGGTGATCCCTCACTTAAATTTCAAGATAAATTGTGTTCTCCCCGAGTGTGCACCGTTGCGAAAGTTCGTCGTTTCGAGACACGCCGTGATGATCGGGTGTGATAGACTCCACGTTCACATACAACGGGTGCAAGCCATGTTGCACACGCGGAACACTCGGGTTAAACTTGACGAGCCTAGCATGTACAGACATGGCCTCAGAACACAAGAGACCGAAAGGTCGAACATGAGTCATATAGTAGATATGATCAACATGAAGATGTTCACCATTGAAACCACCTCGACTCACGTGATGATCGGACTTGAGTTGGTGGATTTGGATCATGTTACACTCGAATGACCGGAGGGATGTCAATTTGAGTGGGAGTTTTTAAGTAATATGATTAATTAAACTCATTATCTTGAACAATAGTCTAAGTTGTCTTTGCTATATTTATGTTGTAGATCATGGCTCGCGCAGTAGCACCCCTGAATTTTAATGCGTTCCTAGAGAAAGCTAAGTTGAAAGATGATGGAAGTAACTTTGTGGACTGGGCCCGTAATCTAAGGATTATCCTTATGGCTTCCCAGAAGGCTTATGTCCTTGATGCACCACTTGGTGATCCACCCGCTCCAGTTGAGTCTCTAGACGTTGTGAACGCCTGGCAGGCTCGTTCTGATGATTACTCAATAGTTCAATGTGCAATGTTGTATGGCTTAGAACCGGGACTTCAAAGACGTTTTGAACGTCATGGAGCATATGAGATGTTCCAGGAGTTGAAGTTTATCTTTCAGAAGAATGCCCGGATCGAGAGATATGAGATCTCCGATAAGTTCTATACTTGCAAGATGGAGGAGAACGGGTCTATCAGTGATCATGTGCTCAGAATGTCTGGGTACTCCACCCGTCTGGCTGAATTGGGGATGCCCCTTCCGCCAGAGGCTATCACTGACAGAGTTCTTCAATCATTGCCACCTAGCTACAAGAGCTTCGTGTTGAACTATAACATGCACGGGATGAACAAGTCAGTCGCCGAGCTGTTTGCGATGCTGAAAGCCGCTGAGTCTGAAATTCAGAAGGAGCATCAAGTGTTGATGGTCAATAAAACCACTAGTTTCAAGAAAAATGGCAAGGGTAAGAAGGGTAAATCTAAGAAGGGTGGCAAAGCAGTTGCTGCTCCTGTGAAGAAACCCAAGGCTGGACCCAAACCAGAAACTGAGTGCTTTCATTGCAAGGGAACTGGACACTGGAAGCGGAACTGCCCCAAGTATTTGGCTGACAAGAAGGCGGCCAACAACAAACAAGGAATATATGATATACATGTTATTGATATGTTCCTTACCAACCCTCGTTGTAGTGCCTGGGTATTTGATACCGGTGCGGTTGCTCATATTTGCAACTCTAAACAGGAACTGCGGAATAGACGGAGGCTGGCGAAGGACGAAGTGACGATGCGCGTGGGAAATGGTTCCAAGGTTGATGTGATCGCCGTCGGCACGCTCGCTCTTCAATTACCGTCGGGATTAGTGATGAACCTAAATAAGTGTTATTTGGTGCCTGCGTTAAGCATGAACATTATATCTGGATCTTGTTTATTGCGAGACGGTTACTCATTTAAATCAGAGAATAATGGTTGTTCTATTTATATGGGTAATATCTTTTATGGTCATGCACCCAATGTAAGCGGTTTATTCTTATTGAATCTCGATAGTAATGGTACACATGTTCATAACATTGATGCCAAAAGATGTAGGATTGATAATGATAATACCACTTTCTTGCGGCACTGCCGTTTAGGTCATATTGGCGTAAAACGCATGAGGAAGCTCCATGCTGATGGACTTTTGGAGTCACTTGATTTTGAATCACTTGACACATGTGAGCCATGCCTCTTGGGCAAGATGACTAAAACGCCGTTCTCTGGAACAATGGAACGGGCAAGTGACTTATTGGAAATCATACATACTGATGTGTGCGGTCCGATGAGTATTGAAGCGCGCGGTGGTTATCGTTACTTTCTCACCTTCACTGATGACTTAAGTAGATATGGGTATATTTACTTAATGAAACACAAGTCTGAAACATTTGAAAAGTTCAAACAATTTCAGAGTGAAGTTGAGAATCATCGTAACAAGAAGATTAAATTCCTACGATCTGATCGAGGAGGAGAATATCTGAGTTATGAGTTTGGCAGTCACCTAAGACAATGTGGAATTGTTTCACAACTGACACCGCCTGGGACAGCACAGCGTAATGGTGTGTCCGAACGTCGTAATCGAACTTTATTGGATATGGTGCGATCTATGATGTCTCTTGCCGATTTGCCGCTATCGTTTTGGGGTTATGCATTAGAGACAGCTGCATTCACTTTAAATAGGGCACCATCGAAATCCGTTGAGACAACGCCATATGAACTTTGGTTTGGCAAGAAGCCAAAGCTGTCGTTTCTTAAAATTTGGGGATGTGATGCTTATGTCAAAAAGCTTCAGCCTGAAAAGCTGGAACCCAAAGCGGAGAAATGCGTCTTCATAGGATACCCAAAAGAGACAGTTGGGTATACCTTCTATCTCAGATCCGAAGGCAAAGTGTTTGTCGCTAAAAACGGAACATTTCTTGAGAAAGAGTTTCTCTCGAAAGAATTGAGTGGGAGGAAGATAGAACTTGATGAGGTTGTTGAACCTTTACTTCAACCTGAGAGTAGCGCAGTGCAGAAAGTTGTTTCTGTGGAGCCTACATTAGCTGAAGAGGAAGTTAATGATGATGATCATGAAGCTTTGGATCAAGTTGCTATCGAACCTCGTAGGTCGACAAGGACGCGTACTGCTCCCGAGTGGTACGGCAACCCTGTCTTAGAGGTCATGTTGTTAGACAACGATGAACCTACGAGCTATGGAGAAGCGATGATGGGCCCGGATTCCGAGAAGTGGTTAGAGGCCATGACATCCGAGATGTGATCCATGTATGAAAACAAAGTATGGACTTTGGAAGTATTACCTGAAGGGCGTAAGGCCATTCAGAACAAATGGATCTTTAAGAGGAAGACGGACGCGGACGGTAATGTCACCGTCTATAAAGCTCGACTTGTGGCAAAGGGTTTTTCACAAGTTCAAGGAGTTGACTACGATGAGACCTTCTCACCCGTAGCGATGCTTAAGTCCGTCAGAATCATGTTAGCAATAGCTGCCTTTTTCGATTATGAAATTTGGCAGATGGATGTCAAAACAGCGTTCCTTAACGGTTACCTTTAGGAAGAGTTGTATATGATGCAACCAGAAGGTTTTGTCGATCCAGAGAATGCTGACAAAGTTTGCAAACTCCAGCGATCCATTTATGGACTGGTGCAAGCATCTCGGAGTTGGAATCTTCGTTTTGATGAGGTGATCAAAGCGTTCGAGTTTATACAAGTTTACGGAAAAGCTTGTATTTACAAGAAAGTGAGTGGGAGCTCTATAGCGTTTCTAATATTATATGTGGATGACATATTACTGATTGGAAACAATATAGAAATGCTGGAAAGCATAAAGGAATATTTGAACAAGAGTTTTTCAATGAAGGACCTAGGAGAAGCTGCTTTCATATTAGGCATCAAGATCTATAGAGATAGATCGAGACGTTTGATAGGACTTTCACAAAGCACATACCTTGACAAAGTTTTGAAGAAGTTCAAAATGGATCAGTCCAAGAAGGGGTTCTTGCCTGTTTTGCAAGGTGTAAAGTTGAGTAAGACTCAATGCCCAGTGACTGCAGAAGATAGAGAAAAGATGAGTGTCATCCCCTATGCTTCGGCCATAGGCTCTATCATGTATGCAATGCTGTGCACAAGACCCGATGTCAGCCTTGCCATAAGTATGGTCGGAAGGTTTCAAAGTGATCCAGGAATGGAACACTGGACGGCGGTCAAGAATATCCTGAAGTACCTGAAAAGGACTAAGGACATGTTTCTCGTTTATGGAGGTGATCAAGAGCTCGTCGTAAAGGGTTACGTCGATGCAAGCTTTGACACTGATCCGGATGACTCTAAGTCGCAAACCGGATACGTATTTATTCTTAATGGGGGTGCGGTTAGCTGGTGCAGTTCCAAGCAAAGCGTGGTAGCAGATTCTACATGCGAAGCGGAGTACATCGCTGCCTCGGAGGCGGCGAAGGAAGGTGTCTGGATGAAGGAGTTCATGACAGATCTTGGAGTAGTGCCTAGTGCGCTTAACCCAATGACTCTGTTTTGTGATAATACTGGTGCCATTGCTCTAGCCAAGGAACCAAGATTTCACAAGAGGACCAGACACATAAAGCGACATTTCAATTCCATCCGCGATTACATCAAGGAGGACGACATAAATATTTGCAAAGTACACACGGATCTAAATGTTGCAGATCCGATGACTAAACCTCTTCCAAGGGCTAAACATGAACAACACCAGAACTGCATGGGTGTTCGATTCATTACAATGTAAATCACATAGTGATGTGAACTAGATTATTGACTCTAGTGCAAGTGGGAGACTGTTGGAAATATGCCCTAGAGGCAATAATAAATTGGTTATTATTATATTTCCTTGTTCATGATAATCGTTTATTATCCATGCTATAATTGTATTGATTGGAAACTCAAATACATGTGTGGGTACATAGACAACACTGTGTCCCTAGTAAGCCTCTAGTTGACTAGCTCGTTGATCAAAGATGGTTAAGGTTTCCTAGCCATTGACATGAGATGTCATTTGATAACGGGATCACATCATTAGGAGAATGATGTGATGGACAAGACCCAAACTAAGAACGTAGCATTTGATCGTGCCAGTTTATTGCTATTGTTTTCTGCATGTCAAGTATCTGTTCCTATGACCATGAGATCATGCAACTGCCTGACATCGGAGGAGTACCTTGTGTGTATCAAACGTCGCAACGTAATTGGGTGACTATAAAGGTGCTCTACAGGTATCTCCGAGGGTGTCTGTTGGGTTGGCATGGATCAAGACTGGGATTTGTTACTCTGTGTGACGGAGAGGTATCTCAGGGCCCACTCGGTAATACAACATCACAATGAGCCTTGCAAGCAATGTGACTAAAGTGTTAGCCACGAGATCTTGTATTACGGAACGAGTAAAGAGACTTGCCGGTAACGAGATTGAACTAGGTATAGAGATACCGACGATCGAATCTCGGGCAAGTAACATACCGAAAAACAAAGGGAATAGCATACGGGATTAACTGAATCCTTGACATAGAGGTTCGACCGATAAAAGATCTTCGTAGAATATGTAGGAGCCAATATGGGCATCCAGGTCCCGCTATTGGTTATTGGCCGTAGAGGTGTCTCGGTCATGTCTACATAGTTCTCGAACCCGCAGGGTCTACACACTTAAACGTTTGGTGACGATTAGTATAGTTGAGTTATTTTGTTGGTGACCGAAAGTTGTTCGGAGTCCCGGATAAGATCCCGGACATGACGAGGATCTCCGGAATAGTCCGGAGGTAAAGATTGATATATGTGATAATAGTGTTTTGATCTCCGGAAGAGTTCCGGAGTTCACCGGAATGGGTTCCGGATGTTTACCGAAGTGTTCGGGTGCAGCAACACTTTATATGGGCCAAAGGGATAAAGCCCATGAGGTATTGGAAAGTGCAAAAAGTAGTTTTGCTGCCGCGTAAGCGGTACTACCGTTTTGTGAAGCGGTACTACCGCCCAAGCGGTACTACCGCTTGTGTGAAGCGGTACTACCGCCCAAGCGGTACTACCGCTTGTGTTAAGCGGTACTACCGCTTGTGCGCGGTACTGCAGGGATCCGAGTTGGACTCTTTCCCTGCGGGCCAAACCGACCTTGTGCGGGCAAAACCGACCTGGAGGAGGCTTTTACTCCAAGTTTAGACCCCAAGGCTCAACATATAAATAGAGGGGCAGGGCTAGCACACGGGACACATCAAGATTTCCCCAAGCCGTGTGCGGCAACCCTAACCCTCTAGTTCCTCCGTCATAATCTCCGTAGCGCTTGGCGAAGCCCTGCAGAGATTGTTCCTCACCACCATCACCACGCCGTCGTGCTGCTGGAACTCAACCACTACTTCACCATTGCTCGCTGGATCGAGGAGGTGAAGGCGTCATCAAGCCGTACGTGTGTTGAACGCGGAGGTGCCGTCCGTTCGGCGCTAGTTCGTGATCGGATCGAGGGACGACTTGCGATTTGGATCGCGGAGACGTTCGACTACATCAACCGCGTTTCTTAAACGCTTCCGCTTAGCGATCTACAAGGGTATGTAGATTTACTCTCCCTCTCGTAGATCTTGTGTGTGCGTAGGAAAATTTTTGTTTCCCATGCAACGTTCCCCAACAGCACCTTGGTGTGGTGCGCCATTGTTATGTCTGGTGAGGGTGTGGGCCTGCGTGTGTGAGAGACATTTGTAATGGCGCACCCCCCCTGGTGCGCCTTTGCTAAGGTTAGCAATGGCGCACCAGGGAGAGTGCGCCATTACTAATGTCTCTCACACACACAAACACACCCCACCACACACACACACACACACACACACACCCCTGTGGATCGCCTTTTCGGTTTAAAAAAAAATAAAAGAAAATGATAAAAGATTCAAAAAAATTCAAAAAAATAGATGCCCATGTGTTATGTGTTCTAGTTGTTACGAAAATTAACAAACATGAATTTTGAATTTTTTTGCAAAAAAAAACCGCCGTGTTTCGGTAAAATGGCCGTAACTTTTGCATACGACCTCCGATGAAAAAGTTTTTTATATGAAAAAGACACTACTCGAAAAGTGACGTTTGTGTTTCAAAGACCGCATTGTGGTACCTCGGTTCGAATTGATGACTGACAAGGTTATGAAGGAGGCACATGATACACCACTATCTATTCATCCGGGTAGCACCAAGATGTATCGTGATCTCCGACAAAGGTACTGGTGGTCTAGAATGAAGCAGGATATTGCTCGATATGTTGCTGAATGTGACGTTTGTCGTCGCGTTAAAGCAGAACATCAGAAGCCTGCTGGAATTCTGCAACCGCTCCCTATTCCTTTATGGAAATGGGATAAGGTTCAAATGGATCTCATTACTGGCCTTCCCAGATCACATAAGGGTCACGATGCGATTCTTGTCCTCGTCGACCAACTCTCCAAAGTTGCGCACTTTTTGCCAGTCAAGCAGACGATCACTGCTAGTCAGTTAGCAGAGTTATATATCTCCAGGATTGTATCACTCCACGGTATTCCGAAGGAGATCAGTTCAGACCGTGGCAGCCTCTTCACTTCACACTTCTGGAATAGTTTCCAACAAGCTATGGGAACTCATATTACCTGGAGTACAGCTTATCACCCCTAGTCTCAAGGCCAAGTGGAACGAGTGAATCAAGTGCTTGAAGATATGTTGCGTGCTTGTGTTATATCATTTGGCAAGAAGTGGGAAGAATCTCTCCCGTATGCCGAATTCTCTTACAACAACAGCTATCAAGCCAGTCTGAAAATGGCCCCCTTCGAGGTTCTTTATGGACGTAAGTATCGAACCCCTCTGAATTGGTCAGAAACTGGGGAACGGCCGCTCATTGGTCCGGATATTATCCAACACGCAGAAGAGCAAGTCCGTGTTGTTCGCGAAAATCTCAAGGCGGCCCAGGACCGCCAGAAGAGCAACTATGATCGCAAACGATGGCGATTGACCTATCAACCTGGTGATCAAGCTTATCAGCGTGTCACTCCTATGAAGGGCACTCACCGTTTTGGAATCAAGGGCAAGTTAGCTCCTCGCTACATCGGCCCCTTCCGCATTCTCGCCAGACGTGGACAAGTGGCATATAAATTGGAGTTGCCACCGCAATTCTAACACATCCACGATGTCTTCCATGTGTCGCAACTTTGCTGTTGCTTCAAGGAATCTCCGCACCGAGCAGTGGATCATGAAATGCTTGATTTACAAGACGATCTATCTTATAAGGAGCATCCGATCCGCATTCTCGATCAAGCTGAACGTCGGAGCCGCCAGAAGACAACCAAGTTCCTGAAAGTTCAGTGGTCCAATCATACTCAAGGTGAAGCCACTTGGGAACGCGAGGATCGTCTTCGGGAAGAATACCCCGATCTGTTTCCTTCTACCTCCTAAATTTTCGGGACGAGAATTTCTTTTAGAGGAGGAGAATTGTAACACCCCCATGTAATGAGCTACAGTGATCCATCATAGTAATGCCAAGTCATCTGAGATTTGCAATGATAATCATGTTGGATTAATATCTCATTTCAAATTCTGCCCCTGAATTCAAATTCAAATGCAAGTAAATTTAGAAGTTTCTTAAAAGTTGCCGGAAAAATGTTCATCATTTAGCATAAATTCCAAAACAATTTGATGTTAAGAAAAAAAACATCACTCTTATGCTAAAATGGACAGTAGCATTTATAACAGTGCCAAATCAGCAACTTAATTTGCAAATTCAATTATGAAAAATGCAAATGAATTCCCCTGGCCTCCAAAATAATTGTGGCAGTGCCATTAATTGCAAAGAATATTTCGGGCCTAGCCACACATTATTCTAAAATGATTTGGTGGCCCAACTAAATTCTTTTCCTCTCTTTGTTATTAAAGAAAAAGGAAAAACAGAAAGAAAAAGGAAAAGGGGCGAGGCCTACCTGTCACTGGCACTACTAGAAAAATGGCTATAGCCAATATCCCTAGTAATGGCGCACCATGGGTGTGGTGCGCCACTGCTATATAGCAATGGCGCACCAGAAACAGGTGCGCCATTGTTATTTTTTTAGTAGTGGCGCACCACCTGAGCAGTGCGCCATTGCTATTTTTTTTCCACCCCCCACCCCCACCAGACATAGCAATGGCGCACCACACCTAGGTGCGCCACTCCTATTCTACATAGTAATGGCGCACCTTGGTGTGGTGCGCCATTGTTATGTCTGGTGAGGGTGTGGGCCTGCGTGTGTGAGAGACATTAGTAATGGCGCACCCCCCCTGGTGCGCCATTGCTAAGGTTAGCAATGGCACACCAGGGAGGGTGCGCCATTACTAATCTCTCTCACACACACAAACACACCCCACCACACACACACACACACCCACACCCCCCCCTGTGGATCGCCTTTTCGGTTTAAAAATAAATAAAAGAAAATGATAAAAGATTCAAAAAAATTAAAAAAAATTCAAAAAAATAGATGCCCATGTGTTATGTGTTCTAGTTGTTACGAAAATTAACAAACATGAATTTTGAATTTTTTTGCAAAAAAAAAACCGCCGTGTTTCGGTAAAATGGCCGTAACTTTTGCATACGACCTCCGATGAAAAAGTTTTTTATATGAAAAAGATACTACTCGAAAAGTGACGTTTGTATTTCAAAGACCGCATTGTGGTACCTCGGTTCGAATTGATGACTGACAAGGTTGTGAAGGAGGCACATGATACACCACTATCTATTCATCCGGGTAGCACCAAGATGTATCGTGATCTCCGAGAAAGGTACTGGTGGTCTAGAATGAAGCAGGATATTGCTCGATATGTTGCTGAATGTGACGTTTGTCGTCGCGTTAAAGCAGAACATCAGAAGCCTGCTGGAATTCTGCAACCGCTCCCTATTCCTTTATGGAAATGGGATAAGGTTCAAATGGATCTCATTACTGGCCTTCCCAGATCACAGAAGGGTCACGATGCGATTCTTGTCGTCGTCGACCAACTCTCCAAAGTTGCGCACTTTTTGCCAGTCAAGGAGACGATCACTGCTAGTCAGTAAGCAGAGTTATATATCTCCAGGATTGTATCACTCCACGGTATTCCGAAGGAGATCAGTTCAGACCGTGGCAGCCTCTTCACTTCACACTTCCGGAATAGTTTCCAACAAGCTATGGGAACTCATATTACCTGGAGTACAGCTTATCACCCCTAGTCTCAAGGCCAAGTGGAACGAGTGAATCAAGTGCTTGAAGATATGCTGCGTGCTTGTGTTATAACATTTGGCAAGAAGTGGGAAGAATCTCTCCCGTATGCCGAATTCTCTTACAACAACAGCTATCAAGCCAGCCTGAAAATGGCCCCCTTCGAGGTTCTTTATGGACGTAAGTGTCGAACCCCTCTGAAAGGGTCAGAAACTGGGGAAGGGCCGCTCATTGGTCCGGATATTATCCAACACGCAGAAGAGCAAGTCCGTGTTGTTCGCGAAAATCTCAAGGCGGCCCAGGACCGCCAGAAGATGAACTATGATCGCAAACGATGGCGATTGACCTATCAACCTGGTGATCAAGCTTATCTGCGTGTCACTCCTATGAAGGGCACTCACCGTATTGGAATCAAGGGCAAGTTAGCTGCTCGCTACATCGGCCCCTTCCGCATTCTCGCCAGACGTGGACAAGTGGCATATAAATTGGAGTTGCCACCGCAATTCTAACACATCCACGATGTCTTCCATGTGTCGCAACTTCGCTGTTGCTACAAGGAATCTCCGCACCGAGCAGTGGATCATGAAATGCTTGATTTACAAGACGATCTATCTTATAAGGAGCATCCGATCCGCATTCTCGATCAAGCTGAACGTCGGACCCGCCAGAAGACAACCAAGTTCCTGAAAGTTCAGTGGTCCAATCATACTCAAGGTGAAGCCACTTGGGAACGCGAGGATCGTCTTCGGGAAGAATACCCCGATCTGTGTCCTTCTACCTCCTAAATTCTCGGGACGAGAATTTCTTTTAGAGGAGGAGAATTGTAACACCCCCATGTAATGAGCTACAGTGATCCATCATAGTAATGCCAAGTCATCTGAGATTTGCAATGATAATCATGTTGGATTAATATCTCATTTCAAATTCTCCCCCTGAATTCAAATTCAAATGCAAGTAAATTTAGAAGTTTCTTAAAAGTTGCTGGAAAAATGTTCATCATTTAGCATAAATTCCAAAACAATTTGATGTTAAGAAAAACAACATCACTCTTATGCTAAAATGGACAGTAGCATTTATAATAGTGCCAAATCAGCAACTTAATTTGCAAATTCAATTATGAAAAATGCAAATGAATTCCCCTAGCCTCCAAAATAATTGTGGCAGTGCCATTAATTGCAAAGAATATTTTGGGCCTAGCCACACATTATTCTAAAATGATTTGGTGGCCCAACTAAATTCTTTTCCTCTCTCTGTTATTAAAGAAAAAGGAAAAACAGAAAGAAAAAGGAAAAGGGGCGAGGCCTACCTATCACTGGCACTACTAGAAAAATGGCTATAGCCAATATCCCTAGTAATGGCGCACCATGGGTGTGGTGCGCCACTGCTATATAGCAATGGCGCCCCAGAAACAGGTGCGCCATTGTTATTTTTTTAGTAGTGGCGCACCACCTGAGCAGTGCGCCATTGCTATTTTTTTCCACCCCCCACCCCCACCAGACATAGCAATGGCGCACCACACCTAGGTGCGCCACTACTATGCTACATAGTAATGGCGCACCTTGGTGTGGTGCGCCATTGTTATGTCTGGTGAGGGTGTGGGCCTGCGTGTGTGAGAGACATTAGTAATGGCGCACCCCCCCTGGTGCGCCATTGCTAAGGTTAGCAATGGCGCACCAGGGAGGGTGCGCCATTACTAATGTCTCTCACACACACAAACACACCCCACCACACACACACACACACCCACACCCCCCCCCCCCCCGTGGATCGCCTTTTCGGTTTAAAATAAAATAAAAGAAAATGATAAAAGATTCAAAAAAATAGATGCCCATGTGTTATGTGTTCTAGTTGTTACGAAAATTAACAAACATGAATTTTGAATTTTTTTACAAAAAAAAACCGCCGTGTTTCGGTAAAATGGCCGTAACTTTTGCATACGACCTCCGATGAAAAAGTTTTTTATATGAAAAAGATACTACTCGAAAAGTGACGTTTGTATTTCAAAGACCGCATTGTGGTACCTCGGTTCGAATTGATGACTGACAAGGTTATGAAGGAGGCACATGATACACCACTATCTATTCATCCGGGTAGCACCAAGATGTATCGTGATCTCCGACAAAGGTACTGGTGGTCTAGAATGAAGCAGGATATTGCTCGATATGTTGCTGAATGTGACGTTTTGTCGTCGCGTTAAAGCAGAACATCAGAAGACTGCTGGAATTCTGCAACCGCTCCCTATTCCTTTATGGAAATGGGATAAGGTTCAAATGGATCTGATTACTGGCCTTCCCAGATCACAGAAGGGTCACGATGCGATTCTTGTCGTCATCGACCAACTCTCCAAAGTTGCGCACTTTTTGCCAGTCAAGGAGACGATCACTGCTAGTCAGTTAGCAGAGTTATATATCTCCAGGATTGTATCACTCCACGGTATTCCGAAGGAGATTAGTTCAGACCGTGGCAGCCTCTTCACTTCACACTTCTGGAATAGTTTCCAACAAGCTATGGGAACTCATATTACCTGGAGTACAGCTTATCACCCCTAGTCTCAAGGCCAAGTGGAACGAGTGAATCAAGTGCTTGAAGATATGCTGCGTGCTTGTGTTATATCATTTGGCAAGAAGTGGGAAGAATCTCTCCCGTATGCCGAATTCTCTTACAACAACAGCTATCAAGCCAGTCTGAAAATGGCCCCCTTCGAGGTTCTTTATGGACGTAAGTGTCGAACCCCTCTGAATTGGTCAGAAACTGGGGAACGGCCGCTCATTGGTCCGGATATTATCCAACACGCAGAAGAGCAAGTCCGTGTTGTTCGCGAAAATCTCAAGGCGGCCCAGGACCGCCAGAAGAGCAACTATGATCGCAAACGATGGGGATTGACCTATCAACCTGGTGATCAAGCTTATCTGCGTGTCACTCCTATGAAGGGCACTCACTGTTTTGGAATCAAGGGCAAGTTAGCTCCTCGCTATATCGGCCCCTTCCGCATTCTCGCCAGACGTAGACAAGTGGCATATAAATTGGAGTTGCCACCGCAATTCTAACACATCCACGATGTCTTCCATGTGTCGCAACTTCGCTGTTGCTTCAAGGAATCTCCGCACCGAGCAGTGGATCATGAAATGCTTGATTTACAAGACGATCTATCTTATAAGGAGCATCCGATCCGCATTCTCGATCAAGCTGAACGTCGGACCCGCCAGAAGACAACCAAGTTCCTGAAAGTTCAGTGGTCCAATCGTACTCAAGGTGAAGCCACTTGGGAACGCGAGGATCGTCTTCGGGAAGAATACCCCGATCTGTTTCCTTCTACCTCCTAAATTCTCGGGACGAGAATTTCTTTTAGAGGAGGAGAATTGTAACACCCCCATGTAATGAGCTACAGTGATCCATCATAGTAATGCCAAGTCATCTGAGATTTGCAATGATAATCATGTTGGATTAATATCTCATTTCAAATTCTGCCCCTGAATTCAAATTCAAATGCAAGTAAATTTAGAAGTTTCTTAAAAGTTGCTGGAAAAATGTTCATCATTTAGCATAAATTCCAAAACAATTTGATGTTAAGAAAAACAACATCACTCTTATGCTAAAATGGACAGTAGCATTTATAACAGTGCCAAATCAGCAACTTAATTTGCAAATTCAATTATGAAAAATGCAAATGAATTCCCCTGGCCTCCAAAATAATTGTGGTAGTTCCATTAATTGCAAAGAATATTTTGGGCCTAGCCACACATTATTCTAAAATGATTTGGTGGCCCAACTAAATTCTTTTCCTCTCTCTGTTATTAAAGAAAAAGGAAAAACAGAAAGAAAAAGGAAAAGGGGCGAGGCCTACCTGTCACTGGCACTACTAGAAAAATGGCTATAGCCAATATCCCTAGTAATGGCGCACCATGGGTGTGGTGCGCCACTGCTATATAGCAATGGCGCACCAGAAACAGGTGCGCCACTGCTATATAGCAATGGCGCACCAGAAACAGGTGCGCCATTGTTATTTTTTTAGTAGTGGCGCACCACCTGAGCAGTGCGCCATTGCTATTTTTTTTCCACCCCCCACCCCCACCAGACATAGCAATGGCGCACCACACCTAGGTGCGCCACTACTATGCTACATAGTAATGGCGCACCTTGGTGTGGTGCACCATTGTTATGTCTGGTGAGGGTGTGGGCCTGCGTGTGTGAGAGACATTAGTAATGGCGCACCCCCCCTGGTGCGCCATTGCTAAGGTTAGCAATGGCGCACCAGGGAGGGTGCGCCATTACTAATGTCTCTCACACACACAAACACACCCCACCACACACACACACACACACCCACACCCCCCCGGGTGGATCGCCTTTTCGGTTTAAAAAAAAATAAAAGAAAATGATCACAGATTCAAAAAAATTCAAAAAAATAGATGCCCATGTGTTATGTGTTCTAGTTGTTATGAAAATTAACAAACATGAATTTTGAATTTTTTTGCAAAAAAAAACCCGCCGTGTTTCGGTAAAATGGCCGTAACTTTTGCATACGACCTCCGATGAAAAAGTTTTTTATATGAAAAAGATACTACTCGAAAAGTGACGTTTGTATTTCAAAGACCGCATTGTGGTACCTCGGTTCGAATTGATGACTGACAAGGTTATGAAGGAGGCACATGATACACCACTATCTATTCATCCGGGTAGCACCAAGATGTATCGTGATCTCCGACAAAGGTACTGGTGGTCTAGAATGAAGCAGGATATTGCTCGATATGTTGCTGAATGTGACGTTTGTCGTCGCGTTAAAGTAGAACATCAGAAGCCTGCTGGAATTCTGCAACCGCTCCCTATTCCTTTATGGAAATGGGATAAGGTTCAAATGGATCTCATTACTGGCCTTCCCAGATCACAGAAGGGTCACGATGCGATTCTTGTCGTCGTCGACCAACTCTCCAAAGTTGCGCACTTTTTGCCAGTCAAGGAGACGATCACTGCTAGTCAGTTAGCAGAGTTATATATCTCCAGGATTGTATCACTCCACGGTATTCCGAAGGAGATCAGTTCAGACCGTGGCAGCCTCTTCACTTCACACTTCTGGAATAGTTTCCAACAAGCTATGGGAACTCATATTACCTGGAGTACAGCTTATCACCCCTAGTCTCAAGGCCAAGTGGAACGAGTGAATCAAGTGCTTGAAGATATGCTGCGTGCTTGTCTTATATCATTTGGCAAGAAGTGGGAAGAATCTCTCCCGTATGCCGAATTCTCTTACAACAACAGCTATCAAGCCAGTCTGAAAATGGCCCCCTTCGAGGTTCTTTATGGACGTAAGTGTCGAACCCCTCTGAATTGGTCAGAAACTGGGGAACGGCCGCTCATTGGTCCGGATATTATCCAACACGCAGAAGAGCAAGTCCGTGTTGTTCGCGAAAATCTCAAGGCGGCCCAGGACCGCCAGAAGAGCAACTATGATCGCAAACGATGGGGATTAACCTATCAACCTGGTGATCAAGCTTATCTGCGTGTCACTCCTATGAAGGGCACTCACCGTTTTGGAATCAAGGGCAAGTTAGCTCCTCGCTACATCGGCCCCTTCTGCATTCTCGCCAGACGTAGACAAGTGGCATATAAATTGCAGTTGCCACCGCAATTCTAACACATCCACGATGTCTTCCATGTGTCGCAACTTCGCTGTTGCTTCAAGGAATCTCCGCACCGAGCAGTGGATCAAGAAATGCTTGATTTACAAGACGATCTATCTTATAAGGAGCATCCGATCCGCATTCTCGATCAAGCTGAACGTCGGACCCGCCAGAAGACAACCAAGTTCCTGAAAGTTCAGTGGTCCAATCATACTCAAGGTGAAGCCACTTGGGACGCGAGGATCGTCTTCGGGAAGAATACCCCGATCTGTTTCCTTCTACCTCCTAAATTCTCGGGACGAGAATTTCTTTTAGAGGAGGAGAATTGTAACACCCCCATGCAATGAGCTACAGTGATCCATCATAGTAATGCCAAGTCATCTGAGATTTGCAATGATAATCATGTTGGATTAATATCTCATTTCAAATTCTGCCCCTGAATTCAAATTCAAATGCAAGTAAATTTAGAAGTTTCTTAAAAGTTGCTGGAAAAATGTTCATCATTTAGCATAAATTCCAAAACAATTTGATGTTATGAAAAACAACATCACTCTTATGCTAAAATGGACAGTAGCATTTATAACAGTGCCAAATCAGCAACTTAATTTGCAAATTCAATTATGAAAAATGCAAATGAATTCCCCTGGCCTCCAAAATAATTGTGGCAGTTCCATTAATTGCAAAGAATAGTTTGGGCCTAGCCACACATTATTCTAAAATGATTTGGTGGCCCAACTAAATTCTTTTCCTGTCTCTGTTATTAAAGAAAAAGGAAAAACAGAAAGAAAAAGGAAAAGGGGCGATGCCTACCTGTCACTGGCACTACTAGTAAAATGGCTATAGCCAATATCCCTAGTAATGGCGCACCATGGGTGTGGTGCGCCACTGCTATATAGCAATGGCGCACCAGAAACAGGTGCGCCATTGTTATTTTTTTAGTAGTGGCGCACCACCTGAGCAGTGCGCCATTGCTATTTTTTTTCCACCCCCCACCCCCACCAGACATAGCAATGGCGCACCACACCTAGGTGCGCCACTACTATGCTACATAGTAATGGCGCACCTTGGTGTGGTGCGCCATTGTTATGTCTGGTGAGGGTGTGGGCCTGCGTGTGTGAGAGACATTAGTAATGGCGCACCCCCCCTGGTGCGCCATTGCTAAGGTTAGCAATGGCGCACCAGGGAGGGTGCGCCATTACTAATGTCTCTCACACACACAACACACCCCACCACACACACACACACACACCCACACCCCCCCGGTGGATCGCCTTTTCGGTTTAAAAACAAATAAAAGAAAATGATCACAGATTCAAAAAAATTCAAAAAAATAGATACCCATGTGTTATGTGTTCTAGTTGTTACGAAAATTAACAAACATGAATTTTGAATTTTTTTGCAAAAAAAACCCGCCGTGTTTCAGTAAAATGGCCGTAACTTTTGCATACGACCTCCGATGAAAAAGTTTTTATATGAAAAAGATACTACTCGAAAAGTGACGTTTGTATTTCAAAGACCGCATTGTGGTACCTCGGTTCGAATTGATGACTGACAAGGTTATGAAGGAGGCACATGATACACCACTATCTATTCATCCGGGTAGCACCAAGATGTATCGTGATCTCCGACAAAGGTACTGGTGGTCTAGAATGAAGCAGGATATTGCTCGATATGTTGCTGAATGTGACGTTTGTCGTCGCGTTAAAGCAGAACATCAGAAGCCTGCTGGAATTCTACAACCGCTCCCTATTCCTTTATGGAAATGGGATAAGGTTCAAATGGAACTCATTACTGGCCTTCCCAGATCACAGAAGGGTCACGATGCGATTCTTGTCGTTGTCGACCAACTCTCCAAAGTTGCGCACTTTTTGCCAGTCAAGGAGACGATCACTGCTAGTCAGTTAGCAGAGTTATATATCTCCAGGATTGTATCACTCCACGGTATTCCGAAGGAGATCAGTTCAGACCGTGGCAGCCTCTTCACTTCACACTTCTGGAATAGTTTCCAACAAGCTATGGGAACTCATATTACCTGGAGTACAGCTTATCACCCCTAGTCTCAAGGCCAAGTGGAACGAGTGAATCAAGTGCTTGAAGATATGCTGCGTGCTTGTGTTATATCATTTGGCAAGAAGTGGGAAGAATCTCTCCCGTATGCCGAATTCTCTTACAACAACAGCTATCAAGCCAGTCTGAAAATGGCCCCCTTCGAGGTTCTTTATGGACGTAAGTGTCGAACCCCTCTGAATTGGTCAGAAACTGGGGAACGGCCACTCATTGGTCCGGATATTATCCAACACGCAGAAGAGCAAGTCCGTGTTGTTCGCGAAAATCTCAAGGCGGCCCAGGACCGCCAGAAGAGCAACTATGATCGCAAACGATGGGGATTGACCTATCAACCTGGTGATCAAGATTATCTGCGTGTCACTCCTATGAAGGGCACTCAGCGTTTTGGAATCAAGGGCATGTTAGCTCCTCGCTACATCGGCCCCTTCCGCATTCTCGCCAGACGTGGACAAGTGGCATATAAATTGGAGTTGCCACCGCAATTCTAACACATCCACCATGTCTTCCATGTGTCGCAACTTCGCTGTTGCATCAAGGAATCTCCGCACCGAGCAGTGGATCATGAAATGCTTGATTTACAAGACGATCTATCTTATAAGGAGCATCCGATCCGCATTCTCGATCAAGCTGAACGTCGGACCCGCCAGAAGACAACCAAGTTCCTGAAAGTTCAGTGGTCCAATCATACTCAAGGTGAAGCCACTTGGGAACGCGAGGATCGTCTTCGGGAAGAATACCCCGATCTGTTTCCTTCTACCTCCTAAATTCTCGGGACGAGAATTTCTTTTAGAGGAGGAGAATTGTAACACCCCCATGTAATGAGCTACAGTGATCCATCATAGTAATGCCAAGTCATCTGAGATTTGCAATGATAATCATGTTGGATTAATATATCATTTCAAATTCTGCCCCTGAATTCAAATTCAAATGCAAGTAAATTTAGAAGTTTCTTAAAAGTTGCTGGAAAAATGTTCATCATTTAGCATAAATTCCAAAACAATTTGATGTTAAGAAAAACAACATCACTCTTATGCTAAAATGGACAGTAGCATTTATAACAGTGCCAAATCAGCAACTTAATTTGCAAATTCAATTATTAAAAATGCAAATGAATTCCCCTGGCCTCCAAAATAATTGTGGCAGTGCCATTAATTGCAAAGAATATTTTGGGCCTAGCCACACATTATTCTAAAATGATTTGGTGGCCCAACTAAATTCTTTTCCTCTCTCTGTTATTAAAGAAAAAGGAAAAACAGAAAGAAAAAGGAAAAGGGGCGAGGCCTACCTGTCACTGGCACTACTAGAAAAATGGCTATAGCCAGTATCCCTAGTAATGGCGCACCATGGGTGTGGTGCGCCACTGCTATATAGCAATGGCGCACCAGAAACAGGTGCGCCATTGTTATTTTTTTAGTAGTGGCGCACCACCTGAGCAGTGCGCCATTGCTATTTTTTTTCCACCCCCACCCCCACCAGACATAGCAATGGCGCACCACACCTAGGTGCGCCACTACTATGCTACATAGTAATGGCGCACCTTGGTGTGGTGCGCCATTGTTATGTCTGGTGAGGGTGTGGGCCTGCGTGTGTGAGAGACATTAGTAATGGCGCACCCCCCCTGGTGCGTCATTGCTAAGGTTAGCAATGGGGCACCAGGAAGGGTGCGCCATTACTAATGTCTCTCACACACACAAACACACCCCACCACACACACACACACACCCACACCCCCCCTGTGGATCGCCTTTTCGGTTTAAAAAAAATAAAAGAAAATGATAAAAGATTCAAAAAAATTCAAAAAAATAAATGCCCATGTGTTATGTGTTCTAGTTGTTACGAAAATTAACAAACATGAATTTTGAATTTTTTTGCAAAAAAAAAACCCGCCGTGTTTCGGTAAAATGGCCGTAACTTTTGCATACGACCTCCGTTGAAAAAGTTCTTTATATGAAAAAGATACTACTCGAAAAGTGACGTTTGTATTTCAAAGACCGCATTGTGGTACCTCGGTTCGAATTGATGACTGCCAAGGTTATGAAGGAGGCACATGATACACCACTATCTATTCATCCGGGTAGCACCAAGATGTATCGTGATCTCACACAAAGGTACTGGTGGTCTAGAATGAAGCAGGATATTGCTCGATATGTTGTTGAATGTGACGTTTGTCGTCGTGTTAAAGCAGAACATCAGAAGCCTGCTGGAATTCTGCAACCGCTCCCTATTCCTTTATGGAAATGGGATAAGGTTCAAATGGATCTCATTACTGGCCTTCCCAGATCACACAAGGGTCACGATGCGATTCTTGTCGTCGTCGACTAACTCTCCAAAGTTGCGCACTTTTTGCCAGTCAAGGATACGATCACTGCTAGTCAGTTAGCAGAGTTATATATCTCCAGGATTGTATCACTCCACGGTATTCCAAAGGAGATCAGTTCAGACCGTGGCAGCCTCTTCACTTCACACTTCTGGAATAGTTTCCAACAAGCTATGGGAACTCATATTACCTGGAGTACAGCTTATCACCCCTAGTCT
This sequence comes from Elymus sibiricus, assembly GCA_039707655.1. Classification (NCBI taxonomy): domain Eukaryota; kingdom Viridiplantae; phylum Streptophyta; class Magnoliopsida; order Poales; family Poaceae; genus Elymus; species Elymus sibiricus. The sequence goes on from CM077674.1 coordinate 35,797,833, forward strand.
CAAGGCCAAGTGGAACGAGTGAATCAAGTGCTTGAAGATATGCTGCGTGCTTGTGTTATATCATTTGGCAAGAAGTGGGAAGAATCTCTCCCGTATGCCGAATTCTCTTACAACAACAGCTATCAAGCCAGTTTGAAAATGGCCCCCTTCGAGGTTCTTTATGGACGTAAGTGTCGAACCCCTCTGAATTGGTCAGAAACTAGGGAACGGCCGCTCATTGGTCCGGATATTATCCAACACGCAGAAGAGCAAGTCCGTGTTGTTCGCGAAAATCTCAAGGCGGCCCAGGACCGCCAGAAGAGCAACTATGATCGCAAACGATGGGGATTGACCTATCAACCTGGTGATCAAGCTTATCTGCGTGTCACTCCTATGAAGGGCACTCACCGTTTTGGAATCAAGGGCAAGTTAGCTCCTCGCTACATCGGCCCCTTCCGCATTCTCGCCAGACGTGGACAAGTGGCATATAAATTGGAGTTGCCACCGCAATTCTAACACATCCACGATGTCTTCCATGTGTTGCAACTTCGCTGTTGCTTCAAGGAATCTCCGCACCGAGCAGTGGATCATGAAATGCTTGATTTACAAGACGATCTATCTTATAAGGAGCATCCGATCTGCATTCTCGATCAAGCTGAACGTCGGACCCGCCAGAAGACAACCAAGTTCCGGAAAGTTCAGTGGTCCAATCATACTCAAGGTGAAGCCACTTGGGAACGCGAGGATCGTCTTCGGGAAGAATACCCCGATCTGTTTCCTTCTACCTCCTAAATTCTCGGGACGAGAATTTCTTTTAGAGGAGGAGAATTGTAACACCCCCATGTAATGAGCTACAGTGATCCATCATAGTAATGCCAAGTCATCTGAGATTTGCAATGATAATCATGTTGGATTAATATCTCATTTCAAATTCTGCCCCTGAATTCAAATTCAAATGCAAGTAAATTTAGAAGTTTCTTAAAAGTTGCTGGAAAAATGTTCATCATTTAGCATAAATTCCAAAACAATTTGATGTTAAGAAAAACAACATCACTCTTATGCTAAAATGGACAGTAGCATTTATAACAGTGCCAAATCAGCAACTTAATTTGCAAATTCAATTATGAAAAATGCAAATGAATTCCCCTGGCCTCCAAAATAATTGTGGCAGTGCCATTAATTGCAAAGAATATTTTGGGCCTAGCCACACATTATTATAAAATGATTTGGTGGCCCAACTAAATTCTTTTCCTCTCTCTGTTATTAAAGAAAAAGGAAAAACAGAAAGAAAAAGGAAAAGGGGCGAGGCCTACCTGTCACTGGCACTACTAGAAAAATGGCTATAGCCAATATCCCTAGTAATGGCGCACCATGGGTGTGGTGCGCCACTGCTACATAGCAATGGCGCACCAGAAACAGGTGCGCCATTGTTATTTTTTTAGTAGTGGCGCACCACCTGAGCAGTGCGCCATTGCTATTTTTTTTCCACACCCACCCCCACCAGACATAGCAATGGCGCACCACACCTAGGTGCGCCACTACTATGCTACATAGTAATGGCGCACCTTGGTGTGGTGCGCCATTGTTATGTCTGGTGAGGGTGTGGGCCTGCGTGTGTGAGAGACATTAGTAATGGCGCACCCCCCCTGGTGCGCCATTGCTAAGGTTAGCAATGGCGCACCAGGGAGGGTGCGCCATTACTAATGTCTCTCACACACACAAACACACCGCACCACACACACACACACACCCACACCCCCCCCTATGGATCGCCTTTTCGGTTTAAAAAAAAATAAAAGAAAATGATAAAAGATTCAAAAAAATTCAAAAAAATAGATGCCCATGTGTTATGTGTTCTAGTTGTTACGAAAATTAACAAACATGAATTTTGAATTTTTTTGCAAAAAAAAAACCCGCCGTGTTTCGGTAAAATGGCCGTAACTTTTGCATACGACCTCCGATGAAAAAGTTCTTTATATGAAAAAGATACTACTCGAAAAGTGACGTTTGTATTTCAAAGACCGCATTGTGGTACCTCGGTTCAAATTGATGACTGACAAGGTTATGAAGGAGGTACATGATACACCACTATCTATTCATCCGGGTAGCACCAAGATGTATCGTGATCTCACACAAAGGTACTGGTGGTCTAGAATGAAGCAGGATATTGCTCGATATGTTGCTGAATGTGACGTTTGTCGTCGTGTTAAAGCAGAACATCAGAAGCCTGCTGGAATTCTGCAACCGCTCCCTATTCCTTTATGGAAATGGGATAAGGTTCAAATGGATCTCATTACTGGCCTTCCCAGATCACAGAAGGGTCACGATGCGATTCTTGTCGTCGTCGACCAACTCTCCAAAGTTGCCTACTTTTTGCCAGTCAAGGATACGATCACTGCTAGTCAGTTAGCAGAGTTATATATCTCCAGGATTGTATCACTCCACGGTATTCCGAAGGAGATCAGTTCAGACCGTGGCAGCCTCTTCACTTCACACTTCTGGAATAGTTTCCAACAAGCTATGGGAACTCATATTACCTGGAGTACAGCGTATCACCCCTAGTCTCAAGGCCAAGTGGAACGAGTGAATCAAGTGCTTGAACATATGCTGCGTGCTTGTGTTATATCATTTGGCAAGAAGTGGGAAGAATCTCTCCCGTATGCCGAATTCTCTTACAACAACAGCTATCAAGCCAGTCTGAAAATGGCCCCCTTCGAGGTTCTTTATGGACGTAAGTGTCGAACCCCTCTGAATTGGTCAGAAACTAGGGAACGGCCGCTCATTGGTCCGGATATTATCCAACACGCAGAAGAGCAAGTCCGTGTTGTTCGCGAAAATCTCAAGGCGGCCCAGGACCGCCAGAAGAGCAACTATGATCGCAAACGATGGGGATTGACCTATCAACCTGGTGATCAAGCTTATCTGCGTGTCACTCCTATGAAGGGCACTCACCGTTTTGGAATCAAGGGCAAGTTAGCTCCTCGCTACATCGGCCCCTTCCGCATTCTCGCCAGACGTGGACAAGTGGCATATAAATTGGAGTTGCCACCGCAATTCTAACACATGCACGATGTCTTCCATGTGTCGCAACTTCGCAGTTGCTTCAAGGAATCTCCGCACCGAGCAGTGGATCATGAAATGCTTGATTTACAAGACGATCTATCTTATAAGGAGCATCCGATCCGCATTCTCGATCAAGCTGAACGTCGGACCCGCCAGAAGACAACCAAGTTCCTGAAAGTTCAGTGGTCCAATCATACTCAAGGTGAAGCCACTTGGGAACGCGAGGATCGTCTTCGGGAAGAATACCCCGATCTGTTTCCTTCTACCTCCTAAATTCTCGGGACGAGAATTTCTTTTAGAGGAGGAGAATTGTAACACCCCCTTGTAATGAGCTACAGTGATCCATCATAGTAATGCCAAGTCATCTGAGATTTGCAATGATAATCATGTTGGATTAATATCTCATTTCAAATTCTGCCCCTGAATTCAAATGCAAATGCAAGTAAATTTAGAAGTTTCTTAAAAGTTGCTGGAAAAATGTTCATCATTTAGCATAAATTCCAAAACAATTTGATGTTAAGAAAAACAACATCACTCTTATGCTAAAATGGACAGTAGCATTTATAACAGTGCCAAATCAGCAACTTAATTTGCAAATTCAATTATGAAAAATGCAAATGAATTCCCCTGGCCTCCAAAATAATTGTGGCAGTGCCATTAATTGCAAAGAATATTTTGGGCCTAGCCACACATTATTCTAAAATGATTTGGTGGCCCAACTAAATTCTTTTCCTCTCTCTGTTATTAAAGAAAAAGGAAAAACAGAAAGAAAAAGGAAAAGGGGCGAGGCCTACCTATCACTGGCACTACTAGAAAAATGGCTATAGCCAATATCCCTAGTAATGGCGCACCATGGGTGTGGTGCGCCACTGCTATATAGCAATGGCGCACCAGAAACAGGTGCGCCATTGTTATTTTTTTAGTAGTGGCGCACCACCTGAGCAGTGCGCCATTGCTATTTTTTTTCCACCCCCCACCCCCACCAGACATAGCAATGGCGCACCACACCTAGGTGCGCCACTACTATGCTACATAGTAATGGCGCACCTTGGTGTGGTGCGCCATTGTTATGTCTGGTGAGGGTGTGGGCCTGTGTGTGTGAGAGACATTAGTAATGGCGCACCCCCCCTGGTGCGCCATTGCTAAGGTTAGCAATGGCGCACCAGGGAGGGTGCGCCTTTACTAATGTCTCTCACACACACAAATACACCCCACCACACACACACACACACCCACACCCCCCCTGTGGATCGCCTTTTCGGTTTAAAAATAAATAAAAGAAAATGATAAAAGATTCAAAAATATTCAAAAAAATAGATGCCCATATGTTATGTGTTCTAGTTGTTACGAAAATTAACAAACATGAATTTTGAATTTTTTTGCAAAAAAAAACCCGCCGTGTTTCGGTAAAATGGCCGTAACTTTTGCATATGACCTCCGATGAAAAAGTTTTTTATATGAAAAAGATACTACTCGAAAAGTGACGTTTGTATTTCAAAGACCGCATTGTGGTACCTCGGTTCGAATTGATGACTGACAAGGTTATGAAGGAGGCACATGATACACCACTATCTATTCATCCGGGTAGCACCAAGATGTATCGTGATCTCCGACAAAGGTACTGGTGGTCTAGAATGAAGCAGGATATTGCTCGATATGTTGCTGAATGTGACGTTTGTCGTCGCGTTAAAGCAGAACATCAGAAGCCTGCTAGAATTCTGCAACCGCTCCCTATTCCTTTATGGAAATGGGATAAGGTTCAAATGGATCTCATTACTGGCCTTCCCAGATCACAGAAGGGTCACGATGCGATTCTTGTCGTCGTCGACCAACTCTCCAAAGTTGCGCACTTTTTGCCAGTCAAGGAGACAATCACTGCTAGTCAGTTAGCAGAGTTATATATCTCCAGGATGGTATCACTCCACGGTATTCCGAAGGAGATCAGTTCAGACCGTGGCAGCCTCTTCACTTCACACTTCTGGAATAGTTTCCAACAAGCTATGGGAACTCATATTACCTGGAGTACAGCTTATCACCCCTAGTCTCAAGGCCAAGTGGAACGAGTGAATCAAGTGCTTGAAGATATGCTGCGTGCTTGTGTTATATCATTTGGCAAGAAGTGGGAAGAATCTCTCCCGTATGCCGAATTCTCTTACAACAACAGCTATCAAGCCAGTCTGAAAATGGCCCCCTTCGAGGTTCTTTATGGACGTAAGTGTCGAACCCCTCTGAATTGGTCAGAAACTGGGGAACGGCCGCTCATTGGTCCGGGTATTATCCAACACGCAGAAGAGCAAGTCCGTGTTGTTCGCGAAAATCTCAAGGCGGCCCAGGACCGCCAGAAGAGAAACTATGATCGCAAACGATGGGGATTGACCTATCAACCTGGTGATCAAGCTTATCTGCGTGTCACTCCTATGAAGGGCACTCACCGTTTTGGAATCAAGGGCAAGTTAGCTCCTCGCTACATCGGCCCCTTCCGCATTCTCGCCAGACGTGGACAAGTGGCATATAAATTGGAGTTGCCACCGCAATTCTAACACATCCACGATGTCTTCCATGTGTCGCAACTTCGCTGTTGCTTCAAGGAATCTCCGCACCGAGCAGTGGATCATGAAATGCTTGGTTTACAAGACGATCTATCTTATAAGGAGCATCCGATCCGCATTCTCGATCAAGCTGAACGTCGGACCCGCCAGAAGACAACCAAGTTCCTGAAAGTTCAGTGGTCCAATCATACTCAAGGTGAAGCCACTTGGGAACGCGAGGATCGTCTTAGGGAAGAATACCCCGATCTGTTTCCTTCTACCTCCTAAATTCTCGGGACGAGAATTTCTTTTAGAGGAGGAGAATTGTAACACCCCCATGTAATGAGCTACAGTGATCCATCATAGTAATGCCAAGTCATCTGAGATTTGTAATGATAATCATGTTGGATTAATATCTCATTTCAAATTCTGCCCTTGAATTCAAATTCAAATGCAAGTAAATTTAGAAGTTTCTTAAAAGTTGCTGGAAAAATGTTCATCATTTAGCATAAATTCCAAAACAATTTGATGTTAAGAAAAACAACATCACTCTTATGCTAAAATGGACAGTAGCATTTATAACAGTGCCAAATCAGCAACTTAATTTGCAAATTCAATTATGAAAAATGCAAATGAATTCCCCTGGCCTCCAAAATAATTGTGGCAGTGCCATTAATTGCAAAGAATATTTTGGGCCTAGCCACACATTATTCTAAAATGATTTGGTGGCCCAACTAAATTCTTTTCCTCTCTCTGTTATTAAAGAAAAAGGAAAAACAGAAAGAAAAAGGAAAAGGGGCGAGGCCTACCTGTCACTGGCACTACTAGAAAAATGGCTATAGCCAATATCCCTAGTAATGGCGCACCATGGGTGTGGTGCGCCACTGCTATATAGCAATGGCGCACCAGAAACAGGTGCGCCATTGTTATTTTTTTTGTAGTGGCGCACCACCTGAGCAGTGCGCCATTGCTATTTTTTTTCCACCCCCACCCCCACCAGACATAGCAATGGCGCACCACACCTAGGTGCGCCACTACTATGCTACATAGTAATGGCGCACCTTGGTGTGGTGCGCCATTGTTATGTCTGGTGAGGGTGTGGGTCTGCGTGTGTGAGAGACATTAGTAATGGCGCAGTGCGCCATTAGTAATGTCTCTCACACACACAAACACACCCCACCACACACACACACACACCCACACCCCCCCCCCCCCGTGGATCGCCTTTTCGGTTTAAAAAAAATAAAAGAAAATGATCAAAGATTCAAAAAAATTCAAAAAAATAGATGCCCATGTGTTATGTGTTCTAGTTGTTATGAAAATTAACAAACATGAATTTTGAATTTTTTTGCAAAAAAAAAACCGCCGTGTTTCGGTAAAATGGCCGTAACTTTTGCATACGACCTCCGATGAAAAAGTTTTTTATATGAAAAAGATACTACTCGAAAAGTGACGTTTGTATTTCAAAGACCGCATTGTGGTAGCTCGGTTCGAATTGATGACTGACAAGGTTATGAAGGAGGCACATGATACACCACTATCTATTCATCCGGGTAGCACCAAGATGTATCGTGATCTCCGACAAAGGTACTGGTGGTCTAGAATGAAGCAGGATATTGCTCGATATGTTGCTGAATGTGACGTTTGTCGTCGCGTTAAAGCAGAACATCAGAAGCCTGCTGGAATTCTGCAACCGCTCCCTATTCCTTTTTGGAAATGGGATAAGGTTCAAATGGATCTCATTACTGGCGTTCCCAGATCACAGAAGGGTCACGATGCGATTCTTGTCGTCGTCGACCAACTCTCCAAAGTTGCGCACTTTTAGCCAGTCAAGGAGACGATCACTGCTAGTCAGTTAGCAGAGTTATATATCTCCAGGATTGTATCACTCCACGGTATTCCGAAGGAGATCAGTTCAGACCGTGGCAGCCTCTTCACTTCACACTTCTGGAATAGTTTCCAACAAGCTATGGGAACTCATATTACCTGGAGTACAGCTTATCACCCCTAGTCTCAAGGCCAAGTGGAACGAGTGAATCAAGTGCTTGAAGATATGCTGCGTGCTTGTGTTATATCATTTGGCAAGAAGTGGGAAGAATCTCTCCCGTATGCCGAATTCTCTTACAACAACAGCTATCAAGCCAGTCTGAAAATGGCCCCCTTCGAGGTTCTTTATGGACGTAAGTGTCGAACCCCTCTGAATTGGTCAGAAACTGGGGAACGGCCGCTCATTGGTCCGGATATTATCCAACACGCAGAAGAGCAAGTCCGTGTTGTTCGCGAAAATCTCAAGGCGGCCCAGGACCGCTAGAAGAGCAACTATGATCGCAAACGATGGGGATTGACCTATCAACCTGGTGATCAAGCTTATCTACGTGTCAGTCCTATGAAGGGCACTCACCGTTTTGGAATCAAGGGCAAGTTAGCTCCTCGCTACATCGGCCCCTTCCGCTTTCTCGCCAGACGTGGACAAGTGGCATATAAATTGGAGTTGCCACCGCAATTCTAACACATCCACGATGTCTTCCATGTGTCGCAACTTCGCTGTTGCTTCAAGGAATCTCCGCACCGAGCAGTGGATCATGAAATGCTTGATTTACAAGACGATCTATCTTATAAGGAGCATCCGATCCGCATTCTCGATCAAGCTGAACGTCGGACCCGCCAGAAGACAACCAAGTTCCTGAAAGTTCAGTGGTCCAATCATACTCAAGGTGAAGCCACTTGGGAACGCGAGGATCGTCTTCGGGAAGAATACCCCGTTCTGTTTCCTTCTACCTCCTAATTTCTCGGGACGAGAATTTCTTTTAGAGGAGGAGAATTGTAACACCCCCATGTAATGAGCTACAGTGATCCATCATAGTAATGCCAAGTCATCTGAGATTTGCAATGATAATCATGTTGGATTAATATCTCATTTCAAATTCTGCCCCTGAATTCAAATTCAAATGCAAGTAAATTTAGAAGTTTCTTAAAAGTTGCTGGAAAAATGTTCATCATTTAGCATAAATTCCAAAACAATTTGATGTTAAGAAAAACAACATCACTCTTATGCTAAAATGGACAGTAGCATTTATAACAGTGCCAAATCAGCAACTTAATTTGCAAATTCAATTATGAAAAATGCAAATGAATTCCCCTGGCCTCCAAAATAATTGTGGCAGTGCCATTAATTGCAAAGAATATTTTGGGCCTAGCCACACATTATTCTAAAATGATTTGGTGGCCCAACTAAATTCTTTTCCTCTCTCTGTTATTAAAGAAAAAGGAAAAACAGAAAGAAAAAGGAAAAGGGGCGAGGCCTACCTGTCACTGGCACTACTAGAAAAATGGCTATAGCCAATATCCCTAGTAATGGCGCACCATGGGTGTGGTGCGCCACTGCTATATAGCAATGGCGCACCAGAAACAGGTGCGCCATTGTTATTTTTTTAGTAGTGGCGCACCACCTGAGCAGTGCGCCATTGCTATTTTTTTTTCCACCCCCACCCCCACCAGACATAGCAATGGCGCACCACACCAAGGTGCGCCACTACTATGCTACATAGTAATGGCGCACCTTGGTGTGGTGCGCCATTGTTATGTCTGGTGAGGGTGTGGGCCTGCGTGTGTGAGAGACATTAGTAATGGCGCACCCCCCCTGGTGCGCCATTGCTAAGGTTAGCAATGGCGCACCAGGGAGGGTGCGCCATTACTAATGTCTCTCACACACACAAACACACCCCACCACACACACACACACACCCACACCCCCCCCCCCCCCGCCCCCGTGGATCGCCTTTTCGGTTTAAAAAAAATAAAAGAAAATGATAAAAGATTCAAAAAGATTCAAAAAAATAGATGCCCATGTGTTATGTGTTCTAGTTGTTACGAAAATTAACAAACATGAATTTTGAATTTTTTTGCAAAAAAAAAACCGCCGTGTTTCGGTAAAATGGCCGTAACTTTTGCATACGACCTCCGATGAAAAAGTTTTTTATATGAAAAAGATACTACTCGAAAAGTGACGTTTGTATTTCAAAGACGGCATTGTGGTACCTCGGTTCGAATTGATGACTGACAAGGTTATGAAGGAGGCACATGATACACCACTATCTATTCATCCGGGTAGCACCAAGATGTATCGTGATCTCCGACAAAGGTACTGGTGGTCTAGAATGAAGCAGGATATTGCTCGATATGTTGCTGAATGTGACGTTTGTCGTCGCGTTAAAGCAGAACATCAGAAGCCTGCTGGAATTCTGCAACCGCTCCCTATTCCTTTATGGAAATGGGATAAGGTTCAAATGGATCTCATTACTGGCCTTCCCAGATCACAGAAGGGTCACGATGCGATTCTTGTCGTCGTTGACCAACTCTCCAAAGTTGCGCACTTTTTGCCAGTCAAGGAGACGATCACTGCTAGTCAGTTAGCAGAGTTATATATCTCCAGGATTGTATCACTCAACGGTATTCCGAAGGAGATCAGTTCAGACCGTGGCAGCCTCTTCACTTCACACTTCTGGAATAGTTTCCAACAAGCTATGGGAACTCATATTACCTGGAGTACAGCTTATCACCCCTAGTCTCAAGGCCAAGTGGAACGAGTGAATCAAGTGCTTGAAGATATGCTGCGTGCTTGTGTTATATCATTTGGCAAGAAGTGGGAAGAATCTCTCCCGTATGCCGAATTCTCTTACAACAACAGCTATCAAGCCAGTCTGAAAATGGCCCCCTTCGAGGTTCTTTATGGACGTAAGTGTCGAACCCCTCTGAATTGGTCAGAAACTGGGGAACGGCCGCTCATTGGTCCGGATATTATCCAACACGCAGAAGAGCAAGTCCGTGTTGTTCGCGAAAATTTCAAGGCGGCCCAGGACCGCCAGAAGAGCAACTATGATCGCAAATGATGGGGATTGACCTATCAACCTGGTGATCAAGCTTATCTGCGTGTCACTCCTATGAAGGGCACTCACCGTTTTGGAATCAAGGGCAAGTTAGCTCCTCGCTACATCGGCCCCTTCCGCATTCTCGCCAGACGTGGACAAGTGGCATATAAATTGGAGTTGCCACCGCAATTCTAACACATCCAGGATGTCTTCCATGTGTCGCAACTTCGCTGTTGCTTCAAGGAATCTCCGCACCGAGCAGTGGATCATGAAATGCTTGATTTACAAGACGATCTATCTTATAAGGAGCATCCGATCCGCATTCTCGATCAAGCTGAACGTCGGACCCGCCAGAAGACAACCAAGTTCCTGAAAGTTCAGTGGTCCAATCATACTCAAGGTGAAGCCACTTGGGAACGCGAGGATCGTCTTCGGGAAGAATACCCCGATCTGTTTCCTTCTACCTCCTAAATTCTCGGGACGAGAATTTCTTTTAGAGGAGGAGAATTGTAACACCCCCATGTAATGAGCTACAGTGATCCATCATAGTAATGCCAAGTCATCTGAGATTTGCAATGATAATCATGTTGGATTAATATCTCATTTCAAATTCTGCCCCTGAATTCAAATTCAAATGCAAGTAAATTTAGAAGTTTCTTAAAAGTTGCTGGAAAAATGTTCATCATTTAGCATAAATTCCAAAACAATTTGATGTTAAGAAAAACAACATCACTCTTATGCTAAAATGGACAGTAGCATTTATAACAGTGCCAAATCAGCAACTTAATTTGCAAATTCAATTATGAAAAATGCAAATGAATTCCCCTGGCCTCCAAAATAATTGTGGCAGTGCCATTAATTGCAAAGAATATTTTGGGCCTAGCCACACATTATTCTAAAATGCTTTGGTGGCCCAACTAAATTCTTTTCCTCTCTCTGTTATTAAAGAAAAAGGAAAAACAGAAAGAAAAAGGAAAAGGGGCGAGGCCTACCTGTCACTGGCACTACTAGAAAAATGGCTATAGCCAATATCCCTAGCAATGGTGCACCATGGGTGTGGTGCGCCACTGCTATATAGCAATGGCGCACCAGAAACAGGTGCGCCATTGTTATTTTTTTAGTAGTGGCGCACCACCTGAGTAGTGCGCCATTGCTATTTTTTTTCCACCCCCCACCCCCACCAGACATAGCAATGGGGCACCACACCTAGGTGCGCCACTCCTATGCTACATAGTAATGGCGCACCTTGGTGTGGTGCGCCATTGTTATGTCTGGTAAGGGTGTGGGCCTGCGTGTGTGAGAGACATTAGTAATGGCGCACCCACCCTGGTGCACCATTGCTAAGGTTAGCAATGGCGCACCAGGGAGGGTGCGCCATTACTAATGTCTCTCACACACACAAACACACCCCACCACACACACACACACACCCACACCCCCCCCCCCCCTGTGGATCGCCTTTTCGGTTTAAAAAAAAATAAAAGAAAATGATAAAAGATTCAAAAAAATTCAAAAAAATAGATGCCCATGTGTTATGTGTTCTAGTTGTAACGAAAATTAACAAACATGAATTTTGAATTCTTTTGCAAAAAAAAAAACCGCCGTGTTTCGGTAAAATGGCCGTAACTTTTGCATACGACCTCCGATGAAAAAGTTTTTTATATGAAAAAGATACTACTTGAAAAGTGACGTTTGTATTTCAAAGACCGCATTGTGGTACCTCGGTTCGAATTGATGACTGACAAGGTTATGAAGGAGGCACATGATACACCACTATCTATTCATCCGGGTAGCACCAAGATGTATCGTGATCTCCGACAAAGGTACTGGTGGTTTAGAATGAAGCAGGATATTGCTCGATATGTTGCTGAATGTGACGTTTGTCGTCGCGTTAAAGCAGAACATCAGAAGCCTGCTGGAATTCTGCAACCGCTCCCTATTCCTTTATGGAAATGGGATAAGGTTCAAATGGATCTCATTACTGGCCTTCCCAGATCACAGAAGGGTCACGATGCGATTCTTGTCGTCGTCGACCAACTCTCCAAAGTTGCGCACTTTTTGCCAGTCAAGGAGACGATCACTGCTAGTCAGTTAGCAGAGTTATATATCTCCAGGATTGTATCACTCCACGGTATTCCGAAGGAGATCAGTTCAGACCGTGGCAGCCTCTTCACTTCACACTTCTGGAATAGTTTCCAACAAGCTATGGGAACTCATATTACCTGGAGTACAGCTTATCACCCCTAGTCTCAAGGCCAAGTGGAACGAGTGAATCAAGTGCTTGAAGATATGCTGCGTGCTTGTGTTATATCATTTGGCAAGAAGTGGGAAGAATCTCTCCCGTATGCCGAATTCTCTTACAACAACAGCTATCAAGCCAGTCTGAAAATGGCCCCCTTCGAGGTTCTTTATGGACATAAGTGTCGAACCCCTCTGAATTGGTCAGAAACTGGGGAACGGCCGCTCATTGGTCCGGATATTATCCAACACGCAGAAGAGCAAGTCCGTGTTGTTCGCAAAAATTTCAAGGCGGCCCAGGACCGCCAGAAGAGCAACTATGATCGCAAATGATGGGGATTGACCTATCAACCTGGTGATCAAGCTTATCTGCGTGTCACTTCTATGAAGGGCACTCACCATTTTGGAATCAAGGGCAAGTTAGCTCCTCGCTACATCGGCCCCTTCCGCATTCTCGCCAGACGTGGACAAGTGGCATATAAATTGGAGTTGCCACCGCAATTCTAACACATCCACGATGTCTTCCATGTGTCGCATCTTCGCTGTTGCTTCAAGGAATCTCCGCACCGAGCAGTGGATCATGAAATGCTTGATTTACAAGACGATCTATCTTATAAGGAGCATCCGATCCGCATTCTCGATCAAGCTGAACGTCGGACCCGCCAGAAGACAACCAAGTTCCTGAAAGTTCAGTGGTCCAATCATACTCAAGGTGAAGCCACTTGGGAATGCGAGGATCGTCTTCGGGAAGAATACCCCGATCTGTTTCCTTCTACCTCCTAAATTCTCGGGACGAGAATTTCTTTTAGAGGAGGAGAATTGTAACACCCCCATGTAATGAGCTACAGTGACCCATCATAGTAATGCCAAGTCATCTGAGATTTGCAATGATATTCATGTTGGATTAATATCTCATTTCAAATTCTGCCCCTGAATTCAAATTCAAATGGAAGTAAATTTAGAAGTTTCTTAAAAGTTGCTGGAAAAATGTTCATCATTTAGCATAAATTCCAAAACAATTTGATGTTAAGAAAAATAACATCACTCTTATGCTAAAATGGATAGTAGCATTTATAACAGTGCCAAATCAGCAACTTAATTTGCAAATTCAATTATGAAAAATGCAAATGAATTCCCCTGGCCTCCAAAATAATTGTGGCAGTGCCATTAATTGCAAAGAATATTTAGGGCCTAGCCACACATTATTCTAAAATGCTTTGGTGGCCCAACTAAATTCTTTTCCTCTCTCTGTTATTAAAGAAAAAGGAAAAACAGAAAGAAAAAGGAAAAGGGGCGAGGCCTACCTGTCACTGGCACTACTAGAAAAATGGCTATAGCCAATATCCCTAGTAATGGCGCACCATGGGTGTGGTGCGCCACTGCTATATAGCAATGGCGCACCAGAAACAGGTGCGCCATTGTTATTTTTTTAGTAGTGGCGCACCACCTGAGCAGTGCGCCATTGCTATTTTTTTTTCCACCCCCCACCCCCACCAGACATAGCAATGGGGCACCACACCTAGGTGCGCCACTACTATGCTACATAGTAATGGCGCACCTTGGTGTGGTGCGCCATTGTTATGTCTGGTGAGGGTGTGGGCCTGCGTGTGTGAGAGACATTAGTAATGGCGCACCCCCCCTGGTGCACCATTGCTAAGGTTAGCAATGGCGCACCAGGGAGGGTGCGCCATTACTAATGTCTCTCACACACGCAAACACACCCCACCACACACACACACACACCCACACACCCCCCCCCCTGTGGATCGCCTTTTTGGTTTAAAAAAAAATGAAAGAAAATGATAAAAGATTCAAAAAAATTCAAAAAAATAGATGCCCATGTGTTATGTGTTCTAGTTGTTACGAAAATTAACAAACATGAATTTTGAATTTTTTTGCAAAAAAAAAACCGCCGTGTTTCGGTAAAATGGCCGTAACTTTTGCATACGACCTCCGATGAAAAAGTTTTTTATATGAAAAAGATACTACTCGAAAAGTGACGTTTGTATTTCAAAGACCGCATTGTGGTACCTCGGTTCGAATTGATGACTGACAAGGTTATGAAGGAGGCACATGATACACCACTATCTATTCATCCGGGTAGCACCAAGATGTATCGTGATCTCCGACAAAGGTACTGGTGGTCTAGAATGAAGCAGGATATTGCTCGATATGTTGCTGAATGTGACGTTTGTCGTCGCGTTAAAGCAGAACATCAGAAGCCTGCTGGAATTCTGCAACCGCTCCCTATTCCTTTATGGAAATGGGATAAGGTTCAAATGGATCTCATTACTGGCCTTCCCAGATCACAGAAGGGTCACGATGCGATTCTTGTCGTCGTCGACCAACTCTCCAAAGTTGCGCACTTTTTGCCAGTCAAGGAGACGATCACTGCTAGTCAGTTAGCAGAGTTATATATCTCCAGGATTGTATCACTCCACGGTATTCCGAAGGAGATCAGTTCAGACCGTGGCAGCCTCTTCACTTCACACTTCTGGAATAGTTTCCAACAAGCTATGGGAACTCATATTACCTGGAGTACAGCTTATCACCCCTAGTCTCAAGGCCAAGTGGAACGAGTGAATCAAGTGCTTGAAGATATGCTGCGTGCTTGTGTTATATCATTTGGCAAGAAGTGGGAAGAATCTCTCCCGTATGCCGAATTCTCTTACAACAACAGCTATCAAGCCAGTCTGAAAATGGCCCCCTTCGAGGTTCTTTATGGACGTAAGTGTCGGACCCCTCTGAATTGGTCAGAAACTGGGGAACGGCCGCTCATTGGTCCGGATATTATCCAACACGCAGAAGAGCAAGTCCGTGTTGTTCGCGAAAATCTCAAGGCGGCCCAGGACCGCCAGAAGAGCAACTATGATCGCAAACGATGGGGATTGACCTATCAACCTGGTGATCAAGCTTATCTGCGTGTCACTCCTATGAAGGGCACTCACCGTTTTGGAATCAAGGGCAAGTTAGCTCCTCGCTACATCGGCCCCTTCCGCATTCTCGCCAGACGTGGACAAGTAGCATATAAATTGGAGTCGCCACCGCAATTCTGACACATCCACGATGTCTTCCATGTGTCGCAACTTCGCTGTTGCTTCAAGGAATCTCCGCACCGAGCAGTGGATCATGAAATGCTTGATTTACAAGACGATCTATCTTATAAGGAGCATTCGATCCGCATTCTCGATCAAGCTGAACGTCGGACCCGCCAGAAGATAACCAAGTTCCTGAAAGTTCAGTGGTCCAATCATACTCAAGGTGAAGCCACTTGGGAACGCGAGGATCGTCTTCGGGAAGAATACCCCGATCCGTTTCCTTCTACCTCCTAAATTCTCGGGACGAGAATTTCTTTTAGAGGAGGAGAATTGTAACACCCCCATGTAATGAGCTACAGTGATCCATCATAGTAATGCCAAGTCATCTGAGATTTGAATGATAATCATGTTGGATTAATATCTCATTTCAAATTCTGCCCCTGAATTCAAATTCAAATGCAAGTAAATTTAGAAGTTTCTTAAAAGTTGCTGGAAAAATGTTCATCATTTAGCATAAATTCCAAAACAATTTGATGTTAAGAAAAACAACATCACTCTTATGCTAAAATGGACAGTAGCATTTATAACAGTGCCAAATCAGCAACTTAATTTGCAAATTCAATTATGAAAAATGCAAATGAATTCCCCTGGCCTCCAAAATAATTGTGGCAGTGCCATTAATTGCAAAGAATATTTTGGGCCTAGCCACACATTATTCTAAAATGATTTGGTGGCCCAACTAAATTCTTTTCCTCTCTCTGTTATTAAAGAAAAAGGAAAAACAGAAAGAAAAAGGAAAAGGGGCGAGGCCTACCTATCACTGGCACTACTAGAAAAAAGGCTATAGCCAATATCCCTAGTAATGGCGCACCATGGGTGTGGTGCGCCACTGCTATATAGCAATGGCGCACCAGAAACAGGTGCGCCATTGTTATTTTTTTAGTAGTGGCGCACCACCTGAGCAGTGCGCCATTGCTATTTTTTTTTTCACCCCCACCCCCACCAGACCTAGCAATGGCGCACCACACCTAGGTGCGCCACTACTATGCTACATAGTAATGGCGCACCTTGGTGTGGTGCGCCATTGTTATGTCTGGTGAGGGTGTGGGCCTGCGTGTGTGAGAGACATTAGTAATGGCGCACCCCCCCCTGGTGCGCCATTGCTAAGGTTAGCAATGGCGCACCAGGGAGGGTGCGCCATTCCTAATGTCTCTCACACACACAAACACACCCCACCACACACACACACACACACACACACACACACACACCCTGTGGATCGCCTTTTCGGTTTAAAAAAAATGAAAGAAAATGATAAAAGATTCAAAAAAATTCAAAAAAATAGATGCCCATGTGTTATGTGTTCTAGTTGTTACGAAAATTAAGAAACATGAATTTTGAATTTTTTTGCAAAAGAAAAACCGCCGTGTTTCAGTAAAATGGCCGTAACTTTTGCATACGACCTCCGATGAAAATGTTTTTTATATGAAAAAGATACTACTCGAAAAGTGACGTTTGTATTTCAAAGACCGCATTGTGGTACCTCGGTTCGAATTGATGACTGACAAGGTTATGAAGGAGGCACATGATACACCACTATCTATTCATCCGGGTAGCACCAAGATGTATCGTGATCTCCGACAAAGGTACTGGTGGTCTAGAATGAAGCAGGATATTGCTCGATATGTTGCTGAATGTGACGTTTGTCGTCGCGTTAAAGCAGAACATCAGAAGCCTGCTGGAATTCTGCAATCGCTCCCTATTCCTTTATGGAAATGGGATAAGGTTCAAATGGATCTCATTACTGGCCTTCCCAGATCACAGAAGGGTCACGATGCGATTCTTGTCGTCGTCGACCAACTCTCCAAAGTTGCGCACTTTTTGCCAGTCAAGGAGACGATCACTGCTAGTCAGTTAGCAGAGTTATATATCTCCAGGATTGTATCACTCCACGGTATTCCGAAGGAGATCAGTTCAGACCGTGGCAGCCTCTTCACTTCACACTTCTGGAATAGTTTCCAACAAGCTATGGGAACTCATATTACCTGGAGTACAGCTTATCACCCCTAGTCTCAAGTCCAAGTGGAACGAGTGAATCAAGTGCTTGAAGATATGCTGCGTGCTTGTGTTATATCATTTGGCAAGAAGTGGGAAGAATCTCTCCCGTATGCTGAATTCTCTTACAACAACAGCTATCAAGCTAGTCTGAAAATGGCCCCCTTCGAGGTTCTTTATGGACGTAAGTGTCGAACCCCTCTGAATTGGTCAGAAACTGGGGAACGGCCGCTCATTGGTCCGGATATTATCCAACACGCAGAAGAGCAAGTCCGTGTTGTTCGCGAAAATCTCAAGGCGGCCCAGGACCGCCAGAAGAGCAACTATGATCGCAAACGATGGGGATTGACCTATCAACCTGGTGATCAAGCTTATCTGCGTGTCACTCCTATGAAGGGCACTCACCGTTTTGGAATCAAGGGCAAGTTAGCTCCTCGCTACATCGGCCCCTTCCGCATTCTCGCCAGACGTGGACAAGTGGCATATAAATTGGAGTTGCCACCGCAATTCTAACACATCCACGATGTCTTCCATGTGTCGCAACTTCGCTGTTTCTTCAAGGAATCTCCGCACCGAGCAGTGGATCATGAAATGCTTGATTTACAAGACGATCTATCTTATAAGGAGCATCCGATCCGCATTCTCGATCAAGCTGAACGTCGGACCCGCCAGAAGACAACCAAGTTCCAGAAAGTTCAGTGGTCCAATCATACTCAAGGTGAAGCCACTTGGGAACGCGAGGATCGTCTTCGGGAAGAATACCCCGATCTGTTTCCATCTACCTCCTAAATTCTCGGGACGAGAATTTCTTTTAGAGGAGGAGAATTGTAACACCCCCATGTAATGAGCTACAGTGATCCATCATAGTAATGCCAAGTCATCTGAGATTTGCAATGATAATCATGTTGGATTAATATCTCATTTCAAATTCTGCCCCTGAATTCAAATTCAAATGCAAGTAAATTTAGAAGTTTCTTAAAAGTTGCTGGAAAAATGTTCATCATTAGCATAAATTCCAAAACAATTTGATGTTAAGAAAAACAACATCACTCTTATGCTAAAATGGACAGTAGCATTTATAACAGTGCCAAATCAGCAACTTAATTTGCAAATTCAATTATGAAAAATGCAAATGAATTCCCCTGGCCTCCAAAATAATTGTGGCAGTGCCATTAATTGCAAAGAATATTTTGGGCCTAGCCACACATTATTCTAAAATGATTTGGTGGCCCAACTAAATTCTTTTCCTCTCTCTGTTATTAAAGAAAAAGGAAAAACAGAAAGAAAAAGGAAAAGGGGCGAGGCCTACCTGTCACTGGCACTACTAGAAAAATGGCTATAGCCAATATCCCTAGTAATGGCGCACCATGGGTGTGGTGCGCCACTGCTATATAGCAATGGCGCACCAGAAACAGGTGCGCCATTGTTATTTTTTTAGTAGTGGCGCACCACCTGAGCAGTGCGCCATTGCTATTTTTTTTCCACCCCCACCCCCACCAGACATAGCAATGGCGCACCACACCTAGGTGCGCCACTACTATGCTACATAGTAATGGCGCACCTTGGTGTGGTGCGCCATTGTTATGTCTGGTGAGGGTGTGGGCCTGCGTGTGTGAGAGACATTAGTAATGGCGCACCCCCCTGGTGCGCCATTGCTAAGGTTAGCAATGGCGCACCAGGGAGGGTGCGCCATTACTAATGTCTCTCACACACACAAACACACCCCACAACACACACACACACACCCCCCCCCTTGTGGATCGCCTTTTTGGTTTAAAAAAAAATAAAAGAAAATGATAAAAGATTCAAAAAAAATCAAAAAAATAGATGCCCATGTGTTATGTGTTCTAGTTGTTACGAAAATTAACAAAAATGAATTTTGAATTTTTTTGCAAAAAAAAAACCGCCGTGTTTCGGTAAAATGGCCGTAACTTTTGCATACGACCTCCGATGAAAAAGTTTTTTATATGAAAAAGATACTACTCGAAAAGTGACGTTTGTATTTCAAAGACCGCATTGTGGTACCTCGGTTCGAATTGATGACTGACAAGGTTATGAAGGTGGCACATGATACACCACTATCTATTCATCCGGGTAGCACCAAGATGTATCGTGATCTCCGACAAAGGTACTGGTGGTCTAGAATGAAGCAGGATATTGCTCGATATGTTGCTGAATGTGACGTTTGTCGTCGCGTTAAAGCAGAACATCAGAAGCCTGCTGGAATTCTGCAACCGCTCCCTATTCCTTTATGGAAATGGGATAAGGTTCAAATGGATCTCATTACTGGCCTTCCCAGATCACAGAAGGGTCACGATGCGATTCTTGTCGTCGTCGACCAACTCTCCAAAGTTGCGCACTTTTTGCCAGTCAAGGAGACGATCACTGCTAGTCAGTTAGCAGAGTTATATATCTCCAGGATTGTATCACTCCACGGTATTCCGAAGGAGATCAGTTCAGACCGTGGCAGCCTCTTCACTTCACACTTCTGGAATAGTTTCCAACAAGCTATGGGAACTCATATTACCTGGAGTACAGCTTATCACCCCTAGTCTCAAGACCAAGTGGAACGAGTGAATCAAGTGCTTGAAGATATGCTGCGTGCTTGTGTTATATCATTTGGCAAGAAGTGGGAAGAATCTCTCCCGTATGCCGAATTCTCTTACAACAACAGCTATCAAGCCAGTCTGAAAATGGCCCCCTTCGAGGTTCTTTATGGACGTAAGTGTCGAACCCCTCTGAATTGGTCAGAAACTGGGGAACGGCCGCTCATTGGTCTGGATATTATCCAACACGCAGAAGAGCAAGTCCGTGTTGTTCGCGAAAATCTCAAGGCGGCCCAGGACCGCCAGAAGAGCAACTATGATCGCAAACGATGGGGATTGACCTATCAACCTGGTGATCAAGCTTATCTGCGTGTCACTCCTATGAAGGGCACTCACTGTTTTGGAATCAAGGGCAAGTTAGCTCCTCGCTACATCGGCCCCTTCCGCATTCTCGCCAGACGTGGACAAGTGGCATATAAATTGGAGTTGCCACCGCAATTCTAACACATCCACGATGTCTTCCATGTGTCGCAACTTCGCTGTTTCTTCAAGGAATCTCCGCACCGAGCAGTGGATCATGAAATGCTTGATTTACAAGACGATCTATCTTATAAGGAGCATCCGATCCGCATTCTTGATCAAGCTGAACGTCGGACCCGCCAGAAGACAACCAAGTTCCTGAAAGTTCAGTGGTCCAATCATACTCAAGGTGAAGCCACTTGGGAACGCGAGGATCGTCTTCGGGAAGAATACCCCGATCTGTTTCCTTCTACCTCCTAAATTCTCGGGACGAGAATTTCTTTTAGAGGAGGAGAATTGTAACACCCCCATGTAATGAGCTACAGTGATCCATCATAGTAATGCCAAGTCATCTGAGATTTGCAATGATAATCATGTTGGATTAATATCTCATTTCAAATTCTGCCCCTGAATTCAAATTCAAATGCAAGTAAATTTAGAAGTTTCTTAAAAGTTGCTGGAAAAATGTTCATCATTTAGCATAAATTCCAAAACAATTTGATGTTAAGAAAAACAACATCACTCTTATGCTAAAATGGACAGTAGCATTTATAACAGTGCCAAATCAGCAACTTAATTTGCAAATTCAATTATGAAAAATGCAAATGAATTCCCCTGGCCTCCAAAATAATTGTGGCAGTGCCATTAATTGGAAAGAATAT
Organism: Elymus sibiricus; assembly: GCA_039707655.1. Lineage (NCBI taxonomy): Eukaryota > Viridiplantae > Streptophyta > Magnoliopsida > Poales > Poaceae > Elymus > Elymus sibiricus. The sequence goes on from CM077674.1 coordinate 35,819,329, forward strand.
TTTGGGCCTAGCCACACATTATTCTAAAATGATTTGGTGGCCCAACTAAATTCTTTTCCTCTCTCTGTTATTAAAGAAAAAGGAAAAACAGAAAGAAAAAGGAAAAGGGGCGAGGCCTACCTGTCACTGGCACTACTAGAAAAATGGCTATAGCCAATATCCCTAGTAATGGCGCACCATGGGTGTGGTGCGCCACTGCTATATAGCAATGGCGCACCAGAAACAGGTGCGCCATTGTTATTTTTTTAGTAGTGGCGCACCACCTGAGCAGTGCGGCATTGCTATTTTTTTTCCACCCCCCACCCCCACCAGACATAGCAATGGCGCACCACGCCTAGGTGCGCCACTACTATGCTACATAGTAATGGCGCACCTTGGTGTGGTGCGCCATTGTTATGTCTGGTGAGGGTGTGGGCCTGCGTGTGTGAGAGACATTAGTAATGGCGCACCCCCCTGGTGCGCCATTGCTAAGGTTAGCAATGGCGCACCAGGGAGGGTGCGCCATTACTAATGTCTCTCACACACACAAACACACCCCACCACACACACACACACCCACCCCCCCCCCCCCCCCCCCCCCCCCCGTGGATCGCCTTTTCGGTTTAAAAAAAATAAAAGAAAATGATAAAAGATTCAAAAAAATTCAAAAAAATTCAAAAAAATAGATGCCCATGTGTTATGTGTTCTAGTTGTTACGAAAATTAACAAACATGAATTTTGAATTTTTTTGCAAAAAAAAAAAACCGCCGTGTTTCGGTAAAATGGCCGTAACTTTTGCATACGACCTCCGATGAAAAAGTTTTTTATATGAAAAAGATACTACTCGAAAAGTGACGTTTGTATTTCAAAGACCGCATTGTGGTACCTCGGTTCGAATTGATGACTGACAAGGTTATGAAGGAGGCACATGATACACCACTATCTATTCATCCGGGTAGCACCAAGATGTATCGTGATCTCCGACAAAGGTACTGGTGGTCTAGAATGAAGCAGGATATTGCTCGATATGTTGCTAAATGTGACGTTTGTCGTCGCGTTAAAGCAGAACATCAGAAGCCTGCTGGAATTCTGCAACCGCTCCCTATTCCTTTATGGAAATGGGATAAGGTTCAAATGGATCTCATTACTGGCCTTCCCAGATCACAGAAGGGTCACGATGCGATTCTTGTCGTCGTCGACCAACTCTCCAAAGTTGCGCACTTTTTGCCAGTCAAGGAGACGATCACTGCTAGTCAGTTAGCAGAGTTATATATCTCCAGGATTGTATCACTCCACGGTATTCCGAAGGAGATCAGTTCAGACCGTGGCAGCCTCTTCACTTCACACTTCTGGAATAGTTTCCAACAAGCTATGGGAACTCATATTACCTGGAGTACAGCTTATCACCCCTAGTCTCAAGGCCAAGTGGAACGAGTGAATCAAGTGCTTGAAGATATGCTGCGTGCTTGTGTTATATCATTTGGCAAGAAGTGGGAAGAATCTCTCCCGTATGCCGAATTCTCTTACAACAACAGCTATCAAGCCAGTCTGAAAATGGCCCCCTTCGAGGTTCTTTATGGACGTAAGTGTCGAACCCCTCTGAATTGGTCAGAAACTGGGGAACGGCCGCTCATTGGTCTGGATATTATCCAACACGCAGAAGAGCAAGTCCGTGTTGTTCGCGAAAATCTCAAGGCGGCCCAGGACCGCCAGAAGAGCAACTATGATCGCAAACGATGGGGATTGACCTATCAACCTGGTGATCAAGCTTATCTGCGTGTCACTCCTATGAAGGGCACTCACCGTTTTGGAATCAAGGGCAAGTTAGCTCCTCGCTACATCGGCCCCTTCCGCATTCTCGCCAGACGTGGAGAAGTGGCATATAAATTGGAGTTGCCACCGCAATTCTAACACATCCACGATGTCTTCCATGTGTCGCAACTTCGCTGTTGCTTCAAGGAATCTCCGCACCGAGCAGTGGATCATGAAATGCTTGATTTACAAGACGATCTATCTTATAAGGAGCAGCCGATCCGCATTCTCGATCAAGCTGAACGTGGAACACGCCAGAAGACAACCAAGTTCCTGAAAGTTCAGTGGTCCAATCGTACTCAAGGTGAAGCCACTTGGGAACGCGAGGATCGTCTTCGGGAAGAATACCCCGATCTGTTTCCTTCTACCTCCTAAATTCTCGGGACGAGAATTTCTTTTAGAGGAGGAGAATTGTAACACCCCCATGTAATGAGCTACAGTGATCCATCATAGTAATGCCAAGTCATCTGAGATTTGCAATGATAATCATGTTGGATTAATATCTCATTTCAAATTCTTCCCCTGAATTCAAATTCAAATGCAAGTAAATTTAGAAGTTTCTTAAAATTTGTTGGAAAAATGTTCATCATTTAGCATAAATTCGAAAACAATTTGATGTTAAGAAAAACAACATCACTCTTATGCTAAAATGGACAGTAGCATTTATAACAGTGCCAAATCAGCAACTTAATTTGCAAATTCAATTATGAAAAATGCAAATGAATTCCCCTGGCCTCCAAAATAATTGTGGCAGTGCCATTAATTGCAAAGAATATTTTGGGCCTAGGCACACATTATTCTAAAATGATTTGGTGGCCCAACTAAATTCTTTTCCTCTCTCTGTTATTAAAGAAAAAGGAAAAACAGAAAGAAAAAGGAAAAGGGGTGAGGCCTACCTGTCACTGGCACTACTAGAAAAATGGCTATAGCCAATATCCCTAGTAATGGCGCACCATGGGTGTGGTGCGCCACTGCTATATAGCAATGGCGCACCAGAAACAGGTGCGCCATTCTTATTTTTTTAGTAGTGGCGCACCACCTGAGCAATGCGCCATTGCTATTTTTTTTCCACCCCCCACCCCCACCAGACATAGCAATGGCGCACCACACCTAGGTGCGCCACTCCTATGCTACATAGTAATGGCGCACCTTGGTGTGGTGCGCCATTGTTATGTCTGGTGAGGGTGTGGGCCTGCGTGTGTGAGAGACATTAGTAATGGTGCACCCCCCCTGGTGCGCCATTGCTAAGGTTAGCAATTGTGCACCAGGGAGGGTGCACCATTACTAATGTCTCTCACACACACAAACACACCCCACCACACACACACACACACCCACACCCCCCCCCCCCCCCCCCGTGGATCGCCTTTTCGGTTTAAAAAAAATAAAATAAAAGGATAAAAGATTCAAAAAAATTCAAAAAAATAGATGCCCATGTGTTATGTGTTCTAGTTGTTACGAAAATTAACAAACATGAATTTTGAATTTTTTTGCAAAAAAAAAAACCGCCGTGTTTCGGTAAAATGGCCATAACTTTTGCATACGACCTCCGATGAAAAAGTTTTTTATATGAAAAAGATACTACTCGAAAAGTGACGTTTGTATTTCAAAGACCGCATTGTGGTACCTCGGTTCGAATTGATGACTGACAAGGTTATGAAGGAGGCACATGATACACCACTATCTATTCATCCGGGTAGCACCAAGATGTATCGTGATCTCCGACAAAGGTACTGGTGGTCTAGAATGAAGCAGCATATTGCTCGATATGTTGCTGAATGTGACGTTTGTCGTCGCGTTAAAGCAGAACATCAGAAGCCTGCTGGAATTCTGCAACCGCTCCCTATTCCTTTATGGAAATGGGATAAGGTTCAAATGGATCTCATTACTGGCCTTCCCAGATCATAGAAGGGTCACGATGCGATTCTTGTCGTCGTCGACCAACTCTCCAAAGTTTTGCACTTTTTGCCAGTCAAGGAGACGATCACTGCTAGTCAGTTAGCAGAGTTATATATCTCCAGGATTGTATCACTCCACGGTATTCCGAAGGAGATCAGTTCAGACCGTGGCAGCCTCTTCACTTCACACTTCTGGAATAGTTTCCAACAAGCTATGGGAACTCATATTACCTGGAGTACAGCTTATCACCCCTAGTCTCAAGGCCAAGTGGAACGAGTGAATCAAGTGCTTGAAGATATGCTGCGTGCTTGTGTTATATCATTTGGCAAGAAGTGGGAAGAATCTCTCCCGTATGCCGAATTCTCTTACAACAACAGCTATCAAGCCAGTCTGAAAATGGCCCCCTTCGAGGTTCTTTATGGACGTAAGTGTCGAACCCCTCTGAATTGGTCAGAAACTGGGGAACGGCCGCTCATTGGTCTGGATATTATCCAACACGCAGAAGAGCAAGTCCGTGTTGTTCGCGAAAATCTCAAGGCGGCCCAGGACCGCCAGAAGAACAACTATGATCGCAAACGATGGGGATTGACCTATCAACCTGGTGATCAAGCTTATCTGCGTGTCACTCCTATGAAGGGCACTCACCGTTTTGGAATCAAGGGCAAGTTAGCTCCTCGCTACATCGGCCCCTTCTGCATTCTCGCCAGACGTGGAAAAGTGGCATATAAATTGGAGTTGCCACCGCAATTCTAACACATCCACGATGTCTTCCATGTGTCGCAACTTCGCTGTTGCTTCAAGGAATCTCCGCACCGAGCAGTGGATCATGAAATGCTTGATTTACAAGACGATCTATCTTATAAGGAGCAGCCGATCCGCATTCTTGATCAAGCTGAACGTCGAACCCGCCAGAAGACAACCAAGTTCCTGAAAGTTCAGTGGTCCAATCATACTCAAGGTGAAGCCACTTGGGAACGCGAGGATCGTCTTCTGGAAGAATACCCCGATCTGTTTCCTTCTACCTCCTAAATTCTCGGGACGAGAATTTCTTTTAGAGGAGGAGAATTGTAACACCCCCATGTAATGAGCTACAGTGATCCATCATAGTAATGCCAAGTCATCTGAGATTTGCAATGATAATCATGTTGGATTAATATCTCATTTCAAATTCTGCCCCTGAATTCAAATTCAAATGCAAGTAAATTTAGAAGTTTCTTAAAATTTGTTGGAAAAATGTTCATCATTTAGCATAAATTCCAAAACAATTTGATGTTAAGAAAAACAACATCACTCTTATGCTAAAATGGACAGTAGCATTTATAACAGTGCCAAATCAGCAACTTAATTTGCAAATTCAATTATGAAAAATGCAAATGAATTCCCCTGGCCTCCAAAATAATTGTGGCAGTGCCATTAATTGCAAAGAATATTTTGGGCCTAGCCACACATTATTATAAAATGATTTGGTGGCCCAACTAAATTCTTTTCCTCTCTCTGTTATTAAAGAAAAAGGAAAAACAGAAAGAAAAAGGAAAAGGGGCGAGGCCTACCTGTCACTGGCACTACTAGAAAAATGGCTATAGCCAATATCCCTAGTAATGGCGCACCATGGGTGTGGTGCGCCACTGCTATATAGCAATGGCGCACCAGAAACAGGTGCGCCATTGTTATTTTTTTAGTAGTGGCGCACCACCTGAGCAGTGCGCCATTGCTATTTTTTTTTCCACCCCCCACCCCCACCAGACATAGCAATGGCGCACCACACCTAGGTGCGCCACTCCTATGCTACATAGTAATGGCGCACCTTGGTGTGGTGCGCCATTGTTATGTCTGGTGAGGGTGTGGGCCTGCGTGTGTGAGAGACATTAGTAATGGCGCACCCCCCTGGTGCGCCATTGCTAAGGTTAGCAATTGTGCACCAGGGAGGGTGCACCATTACTAATGTCTCTCACACACACAAACACACCCCACCACACACACACACACACCCACACCCCCCCCCCCCCGTGGATCGCCTTTTCGGTTTAAAAAAAATAAAATAAAAGGATAAAAGATTCAAAAAAATAGATGCCCATGTGTTATGTGTTCTAGTTGTTACGAAAATTAACAAACATGAATTTTGAATTTTTTTGCAAAAAAAAAACCGCCGTGTTTCGGTAAAATGGCCATAACTTTTGCATACGACCTCTGATGAAAAAGTTTTTTATATGAAAAAGATACTACTCGAAAAGTGACGTTTGTATTTCAAAGACCGCATTGTGGTACCTCGGTTCGAATTGATGACTGACAAGGTTATGAAGGAGGCACATGATACACCACTATCTATTTATCCGGGTAGCACCAAGATGTATCGTGATCTCCGACAAAGGTACTGGTGGTCTAGAATGAAGCAGCATATTGCTCGATATGTTGCTGAATGTGACGTTTGTCGTCGCGTTAAAGCAGAACATCAGAAGCCTGCTGGAATTCTGCAACCGCTCCCTATTCCTTTATGGAAATGGGATAAGGTTCAAATGGATCTCATTACTGGCCTTCCCAGATCACAGAAGGGTCACGATGCGATTCTTGTCGTCGTCGACCAACTCTCCAAAGTTTTGCAGTTTTTGCCAGTCAAGGAGACGATCACTGCTAGTCAGTTAGCAGAGTTATATATCTCCAGGATTGTATCACTCCACGGTATTCCGAAGGAGATCAGTTCAGACCGTGGCAGCCTCTTCACTTCACACTTCTGGAATAGTTTCCAACAAGCTATGGGAACTCATATTACCTGGAGTACAGCTTATCACCCCTAGTCTCAAGGCCAAGTGGAACGAGTGAATCAAGTGCTTGAAGATATGCTGCGTGCTTGTGTTATATCATTTGGCAAGAAGTGGGAAGAATCTCTCCCGTATGCCGAATTCTCTTACAACAACAGCTATCAAGCCAGTCTGAAAATGGCCCCCTTCGAGGTTCTTTATGGACGTAAGTGTCGAACCCCTCTAAATTGGTCAGAAACTGGGGAATGGCCGCTCATTGGTCCGGATATTATCCAACACGCAGAAGAGCAAGTCCGTGTTGTTCGCAAAAATCTCAAGGCGGCCCAGGACCCCCAGAAGAGCAACTATGATCGCAAACGATGGGGATTGACCTATCAACCTGGTGATCAAGCTTATCTGCGTGTCACTCCTATGAAGGGCACTCACCGTTTTGGAATCAAGGGCAAGTTAGCTCCTCGCTACATCGGCCCCTTCCGCATTCTCGCCAGACGTGGACAAGTGGCATATAAATTGGAGTTGCCACCGCAATTCTAATACATCGACGATGTCTTCCATGTGTCGCAACTTCGCTGTTGCTTCAAGGAATCTCCGCACCGAGCAGTGGATCATGAAATGCTTGATTTACAAGACGATCTATCTTATAAGGAGTATCCAATCCGCATTCTCGATCAAGCTGAACGTCGGACCCGCCAGAAGACAACCAAGTTCCTGAAAGTTCAGTGGTCCAATCATACTCAAGGTGAAGCCACTTGGGAACGCGAGGATCGTCTTCGGGAAGAATACCCCGATCTGTTTCCTTCTACCTCCTAAATTCTCGGGACGAGAATTTCTTTTAGAGGAGGAGAATTGTAACACCCCCATGTAATGAGCTACAGTGATCCATCATAGTAATGCCAAGTCATCTGAGATTTGCAATGATAATCATGTTGGATTAATATCTCATTTCAAATTCTGCCCCTGAATTCAAATTCAAATGCAAGTAAATTTTGATTTTCTTAAAAGTTGCTGGAAAAATGTTCATCATTTAGCATAAATTCCAAAACAATTTGATGTTAAGAAAAACAACATCACTCTTATGCTAAAATGGACAGTAGCATTTATAACAGTGCCAAATCAGCAACTTAATTTGCAAATTCAATTATGAAAAATGCAAATGAATTCCCCTGGCCTCCAAAATAATTGTGGCAGTGCCATTAATTCCAACGAATATTTTGGGCCTAGCCACACATTATTCTAAAATGATTTGGTGGCCCAACTAAATTCTTTTCCTCTCTCTGTTATTAAAGAAAAAGGAAAAACAGAAAGAAAAAGGAAAAGGGGCGAGGCCTACCTATCACAGGCACTACTAGAAAAATGGCTATTGCCAATATCCCTAGTAATGGCGCAACATGGGTGTGGTGCGCCACTGCTATATAGCAATGGCGCACCAGAAACAGGTGCGCCATTGTTATTTTTTTAGTAGTGGCGCACGACCTGAGCAGTGCGCCATTGCTATTTTTTTCCACCCCCCACCCCCACCAGACATAGCAATGGCGCACCACACCTAGGTGCGCCACTACTATGCTACATAGTAATGGCGCACCTTGGTGTGGTGCGCCATTGTTATGTCTGGTGAGGGTGTGGGCCTGCGTGTGTGAGAGACATTAGAAATGGCGCACCCCCCCTGGTGCGCCATTGCTAAGGTTAGCAATGGTGCACCAGGGAGGGTGCGCCATTACTAATGTCTCTCACACACACAAACACACCCCACCACACACACACACACACCCACACCCCCCCCCCCCGTGGATCGCCTTTTCGGTTTAAAAAAAATAAAAGATTCAAAAAAATTCAAAAAAATAGATGCCCATGTGTTATGTGTTCTAGTTGTTACGAAAATTAACAAACATGAATTTTGAATTTTTTTGCAAAAAAAAAACCGCCGTGTTTCGGTAAAATGGCCGTAACTTTTGCATACGACCTCCGATGAAAAAGTTTTTTATATGAAAAAGATACTACTCGAAAAGTGACGTTTGTATTTCAAAGACCGCATTGTGGTACCTCGGTTCGAATTGATGACTGACAAGGTTATGAAGGAGGCACATGATACACCACTATCTATTCATCCGGGTAGCACCAAGATGTATCGTGATCTCCGACAAAGGTACTGGTGGTCTAGAATGAAGCAGGATATTGCTCGATATGTTGCTGAATGTCACGTTTGTCGTCGCGTTAAAGCAGAACATCAGAAGCCTGCTGGAATTCTGCAACCGCTCCCTATTCCTTTATGGAAATGGGATAAGGTTCAAATGGATCTCATTACTGGCCTTCCCAGATCACAGAAGGGTCACGATGCGATTCTTGTCGTCGTCGACCAACTCTCCAAAGTTGCGCACTTTTTGCCAGTCAAGGAGACGATCACTGCTAGTCAGTTAGCAGAGTTATATATCTCCAGGATTGTATCACTCCACGGTATTCCGAAGGAGATCAGTTCAGACCGTGGCAGCCTCTTCACTTCACACTTCTGGAATAGTTTCCAACAAGCTATGGGAACTCATATTACCTGGAGTACAGCTTATCACCCCTAGTCTCAAAGCCAAGTGGAACGAGTGAATCAAGTGCTTGAAGATATGTTGCGTGCTTGTGTTATATCATTTGGCAAGAAGTGGGAAGAATCTCTCCCGTATGCCGAATTCTCTTACAACAACAGCTATCAAGCCAGTCTGAAAATGGCCCCCTTCGAGGTTCTTTATGGACGTAAGTGTCGAACCCCTCTGAATTGGTCAGAAACTGGGGAACGGCCGCTCATTGGTCCGGATATTATCCAACACGCAGAAGAGCAAGTCCGTGTTGTTCGCGAAAATCTCAAGGCGGCCCAGGACCGCCAGAAGAGCAACTATGATCGCAAACGATGGGGATTGACCTATCAACCTGGTGATCAAGCTTATCTGCGTGTCACTCCTATGAAGGGCACTCACCGTTTTGGAATCAAGGGCAAGTTAGCTCCTCGCTACATCGGCCCCTTCCGCATTCTCGTCAGACGTGGACAAGTGGCATATAAATTGGAGTTGCCACCGCAATTCTAACACATCCACGATGTCTTCCATGTGTCGCAACTTCGCTGTTGCTTCAAGGAATCTCCGCACCGAGCAGTGGATCATGAAATGCTTGATTTACAAGACGATCTATCTTATAAGGAGCATCCGATCCACATTCCCGATCAAGCTGAACGTCGGACCCGCCAGAAGACAACCAAGTTCCTGAAAGTTCAGTGGTCCAATCATACTCAAGGTGAAGCCACTTGGGAACGCGAGGATTGTCTTCGGGAAGAATACCCCGATCTGTTTCCTTCTACCTCCTAAATTCTCGGGAGGAGAATTTCTTTTAGAGGAGGAGAATTGTAACACCCCCATGTAATGAGCTACAGTGATCCATCATAGTAATGCCAAGTCATCTGAGATTTGCAATGATAATCATGTTGGATTAATATCTCATTTCAAATTCTGCCCCTGAATTCAAATTCAAATGCAAGTAAATTTAGAAGTTTCTTAAAAGTTGCTGGAAAAATGTTCATCATTTAGCATAAATTCCAAAACAATTTGATGTTAAGAAAAAAAACATCACTCTTATGCTAAAATGGACAGTAGTATTTATAACAGTGCCAAATCAGCAACTTAATTTGCAAATTCAATTATGAAAAATGCAAATGAATTCCCCTGGCCTCCAAAATAATTGTGGCAGTGCCATTAATTGCAAAGAATATTTTGGGCCTAGCCACACATTATTCTAAAATGATTTGGTGGCCCAACCACTACTAGAAAAAGCCTTATTAGTGGCGCACCTGTTTTCGTTAGTAATGGCGCACTATAGGTGCGCCACTATTAACACGCCACTAGTAACAGATAGTAATGGCGCACCTCTGGTGCGCCATTAGTAATCCAGATATTAATGGCGCACCTCTGGTGCGCCACTACTAACCTTTAGGTGCTCCACTAGTATTGCCTCTAGGTGCGCCACTAATAGCCTTATAGATGTGCCACTAGTAATAAAGGAAGGTGCGCCACTAATAAAGGCTGAAATGCGCCACTAGTAATGTATTTGGAAAACAAAAAAAAATCCAAATTTATAGAAAACAACCTATAAGGAAAAATAATTTAAAAACAAAAAATGAAATAGAATCATAATTTTTATTATAGTAAGAATATTACAATGTCTTTACAAGTATCCAATAAAAGGAAAATTGCAAGGAAATAAAATAAAATCCTAAAACTAATCTTCTAGTAATCTTTTCTTCTTTTTCTTCACTTTATCCCTGCAAAGTGTAACAAAATAAACAGAAAGACAAACAAACTATTTATAACCGATGAAAGTTGAAAGTGGATATGCTTTAACAGAAGGCTAGTACATTAAAATACATACAAATGTGAACCTTGCTGTACACAACAAGGGAAAAGAAGCATTCATCCATTATAAAGCACATAAAACATAATTGACAATATGTATTCTGGTCATGCTGTTCACGCCATCACAGAAAATAATGCAGTAGCAGCCGCATAATCAAACAATGATGGCAGGATGAAGAACTAGAGCAAGATGAAGATTTCTTACAGCTTGTCACATGGCAAGAAATTTCTTAAGGGACATCACTAAGGGTTGCATTGCTCCCTCTCCCAAACTCTTGCACCTACTCTGCTGCTCGGCGCAACAGCAGCGACCCCGACCGCGGTGACGACGCAAAAGAAGCATGGTCATGCACCTCCGCTTAAGCTTCACCTTGTGCGCCGGGCTGCAACAAACACGAAGATGGAGTCAAATCACCAGCTAAAGCGCCAATTTAATCATGAAGAAATCACTTGTCATAATTAATTTCTAGCTCGAGTTTTGTTTCAGTCAGTCACATAAATTGTGGTTATTTTCGTTCTCATGCTTCATGACTAGAAAACAGTAGACGGTTCATCCCAACACAAGCAAAAAGCTTACACAATTCTCAAGCATCTCTATCTAGAACAACATGACACTTCATTTTCATTCATCAACTTCCCTTGCTGCTGAATACAATAAGAGCAAGATGTATTTCTGCATATGACAGGCATGGAGAAGCAAGCAGCTTGGAAACAAAGGAGATCATGGTGGTTGTTTTCATCCTTATGCTTCATGATGACTAGAAAACACTCCACAATTCGTCCCAACACAAGAAAAACATTCGACGATCCTCATCCATCTCTATCTAGAACAACACAAAACCTTAGTCTCCAGAATTCGTTTACATATGACACGATTACACAAGTCAACGATCTCGATCCTCAACCGTAATTGCATATGCGGTTGTTTTCATTCTTATTGTGCTTCATGATGACTAGAAAACATTCCAGAATTCGTTTCGTCCCAACACAAGAAAAGACAGTCCACGGTTCTCATACATCTCTATCTAGAACAAGACAAAACCTTAATCTCCATCAACTTTCTGTCCTACTGAATAAAAGAAGGGCATGATTTATGTTGTGCATGTGACAGGCATGAAGAAGATGCTTAGAAACAGAGGTCCATTTGAATCTCCATATCCATCTCTCCTAGCTACTACCTTCAAACGACATTAATCTTGATCAGCTACCACTACTACTAAAGAAAAGAAGAGCAAGATATATTCTGTATATATGCAGTCGGTTTTTGGCATTCAAATTGACCAGACAAGAATTGTCTTGGTCATTATGGCACGAACGGTTAAACAAAAAACAAGCTATGAAGATTCGCGAGCAAAGGTAATGGCTAAGCAAACAATGTTGTCCGAAAGAAATGCCTCGATTATCCACATGGTTTAACTGAATGGATTACATTAGACTCGTCATCTGTTTTCATCATCGATCACAGAGAAGAATAACCCCAGAGGTGTCAAGGATTTGACTTGAGTGACACAGGCAGCCAAGCAAATCTGCTACTTATCAACACACACGCACGCGCGCACAGTATATATTATCTGCCGAAGTTAAAAAAAGAAAATCAGAGACAAATGCCTCATGTTGTCTTGTCCCCATGGTTTAATGGAATGGATTGTATCTAATCAGGCATCCAATCAGTGGTTTCATCATCACAGAGAACCCACGAACATGTACAACAATGGAGCAGGTACCTTTGCGTCCGTGGAGCTGCTTGTGCGGGTCATGTCGTCGATGCCCTCCATTGAAGGAAGGAGCTGCCGCTGCTGCTCCAGGGTGAATCAAATCAAGGTGGTGGATTGTAGACCCTGTAATCCATCCATATGCAGCAAACTTGAGTGTTACCCAGGACATGCCGGTTTGAGAAAAAGGAGCCCCCCACACACATGCATCTCCTGTCTATCAAAACAGAAACCTTTTCAGGTTGAGTTAACAGCAATGCAATGCAGCAAAAGACTAGAGCAGGAGCAAAATCGAACCTCTTCCTCCTGGAGCTTGCTTGTTTGTTTGTTTGTTTGTTTGTTAGGGGCGTTGAGGTTCTCCTGCACTGCAGCAGGGAAGAGGAGGGAGCTTCAGCAACAGAGCAGAGAATCGAATGGAATCCAACAGAGAGGGGGAGAGAAGACGCCCTGCAGATGGTGGAGGATGAGGACCTGTAGATGGATGGTGAGGGAACCGCATCACCGTCAGGAAGAAGAAGAAGATGACTAGTCCTTGAGCTACTGGCCCATGGTGTTGATGGTCTTGGATGTCGGGTGTGTGCCTGCGTGAGGAAGAGAGATCATCAGGAGAGGGAGGGAAAGGGAAGAAGGGCAGAAGAACTATGGCAACGGCACTCACCTGGATCGGACTTTGACGAGATGCTCCATGGGGTGGGTCTCCTTGACGAGCAGGTCCGGTCCCGGCGCGGATCTGGCCGCCGCCATGGATCTCCCTCTCCTCTCCTCTCGTGATGACGGCAGGGGAGGAGGGAGTCACCTGGCCGACGCCATAGATCTCCCTCTCCTCCCCTGTCCTGTCCTCTCGTCGTCGCCGCCGGTTACCATGGCCGGGCGGCTAGGGTTTCCAGCGCGAGGAAGTGAGGGAGGGAGGGCGGCTATGACCGCTGCGTGAGCTACCGGAGTGGATCTCGCCGCCATAGAGAGAAGGGGAGGGATCGCCGGGGTTGGCGGCGGCGGCGGCTAGGTTGGTTGGGAAGGGTGAGGTGGTGGGTGGTTGGCGGCGGCGGCGATGCGGGAGACGAGGGGAGGGATGGGATTGGGGTGGGTGGGAGACGAGGCGTGGGTGGGAATTAGCAATGGGAGGGGCGCTAGCAATGGCGCACTGGGAGGGGTGCGCCATACATACATATATCAATGGCGCACCGTGGGTGTGGTGCGCCATTACTAGTTAAACTACTAATGGCGCACCACACCCACGGTGCGCCACTGGTAAGTCTGGGGAGGGGGGTGTGTTTGTGTGTGTGTGGTGGGGTGTGTCTGTGTGTGTGAGCAATAGTAATGGCGCACCCTCCCTGGTGCGCCATTGCTAACCTTAGCAATGGCGCACCAGGGAGGGTGCGCCATTACTATTGCTCACACACACAGACACACCACACCACACACACATAGCAATGGCGCACCACACCAAGGTGCACCATTCCTATGTAGCATAGTAATGGCGCACCTTGGTGTGGTGCGCCATTGCTATGTCTGGTGAGGTGGGGGGGTGGGCAAAAAAAATAACAATGGCGCACTGCTCAGGTGGTGCGCCACTACTAAAAAAATAACAATGGCGCACCTGTTTCTGGTGCGCCATTGCTATATAGCAGTGGCGCACCACCACCATGGTACGCCACTAATAGGGATATTGGCTATAGCCAGTTTTCTAGTAGTGAACTAAATTCTTTTCCTCTCTCTGTTATTAAAGAAAAAGGAAAAACAGAAAGAAAAAGGAAAAGGGGCGAGGCCTACCTGTCACTGGCACTACTAGAAAAATGGCTATAGCCAATATCCCTAGTAATGGCGCACCATGGGTGTGGTGCGCCACTGCTATATAGCAATGGCACACCAGAAACAGGTGCGCCATTGTTATTTTTTTAGTAGTGGCGCACCACCTGAGCAGTGCGCCATTGCTATTTTTTTTCCACCCCCCACCCCCACCAGACATAGCAATGGCGCACCACACCTAGGTGCGCCACTCCTATGCTACATAGTAATGGCGCACCTTGGTGTGGTGCGCCATTGTTATGTCTGGTGAGGGTGTGGGCCTGCATGTGTGAGAGACATTAGTAATGGCGCACCCCCCTGGTGCGCCATTGCTAAGGTTAGCAATGGCGCACCAGGGAGGGTGCGCCATTACTAATGTCTCTCACACACACAAACACACCCCACCACACACACACACACACACACACACACACACACACACACACACACACACACACACACACACACACACCCCGTGGATCGCCTTTTCGGTTTAAAAAAAAATAAAAGAAAATGATAAAAGATTCAAAAAAATTCAAAAAAATAGATGCCCATGTGTTATGTGTTCTAGTTGTTACGAAAATTAACAAACATGAATTTTGAATTTTTTTGCAAAAAAAAAACCGCCGTGTTTCGGTAAAATGGCCGTAACTTTTGCATACGACCTCCGATGAAAAAGTTTTTTATATGAAAAAGATACTACTCGAAAAGTGACGTTTGTATTTCAAAGACCGCATTGTGGTAACTCGGTTCGAATTGATGACTGACAAGGTTATGAAGGAGGCACATGATACACCACTATCTATTCATCCGGGTAGCACCAAGATGTATCGTGATCTCCGACAAAGGTACTGGTGGTCTAGAATGAAGCAGGATATTGCTCGATATGTTGCTGAATGTCACGTTTGTCGTCGCATTAAAGCAGAACATCAGAAGCCTGCTGGAATTCTGCAACCGCTCCCTATTCCTTTATGGAAATAGGATAAGGTTCAAATGGATCTCATTACTGGCCTTCCCAGATCACAGAAGGGTCACGATGCGATTCTTGTCGTCGTCGACCAACTCTCCAAAGTTGCGCACTTTTTGCCAGTCAAGGAGACGATCACTGCTAGTCAGTTAGCAGAGTTATATATCTCCAGGAATGTATCACTCCACGGTATTCCGAAGGAGATCAGTTCAGACCGTGGCAGCCTCTTCACTTCACACTTCTGGAATAGTTTCCAACAAGCTATGGGAACTCATATAACCTGGAGTACAGCTTATCAACCCTAGTCTCAAGGCCAAGTGGAACGAGTGAATCAAGTGCTTGAAGATATGCTGCGTGCTTGTGTTATATCATTTGGCAAGAAGTGGGAAGAATCTCTCCCGTATGCCGAATTCTCTTACAACAACAGCTATCAAGCCAGTCTGAAAATGGCCCCCTTCGAGGTTCTTTATGGACGTAAGTGTCGAACCCCTCTGAATTGGTCAGAAACTGGGGAACGGCCGCTTATTGGTCCGGATATTATCCAACACGCAGAAGAGCAAGTCCGTGTTGTTCGCGAAAATCTCAAGGCGGCCCAGGACCGCCAGAAGAGCAACTATGATCGCAAATGATGGGGATTGACCTATCAACCTGGTGATCAAGCTTATCTGCGTGTCACTCCTATGAAGGGCACTCACCGTTTTGGAATCAAGGGCAAGTTAGCTCCTCGCTACATCGGCCCCTTCCGCATTCTCGCCATACGTGGACAAGTGGCATATAAATTGGAGTTGCCACCGCAATTCTAACACATCCACGATGTGTTCCATGTGTCGCAACTTTGCTGTTGCTTCAAGGAATCTCCGCACCGAGCAGTGGATCATGAAATGCTTGATTTACAAGACGATCTATCTTATAAGGAGCATCCGATCCGCATTCTCGATCAAGCTGAACGTCGGACCCGCCAGAAGACAACCAAGTTCCTGAAAGTTCAGTGGTCCAATCATACTCAAGGTGAAGCCACTTGGGAATGCGAGGATCGTCTTCGGGAAGAATACCCCGATCTGTTTCCTTCTATCTCCTAAATTCTCGGGACGAGAATTTCTTTTAGAGGAGGAGAATTGTAACACCCCCATGTAATGAGCTACAGTGATCCATCATAATAATGCCAAGTCATCTGAGATTTGCAATGATAATCATGTTGGATTAATATCTCATTTCAAATTCTGCCCCTGAATTCAAATTCAAATGCAAGTAAATTTAGAAGTTTCTTAAAAGTTGCTGGAAAAATGTTCATCATTTAGCATAAATTCCAAAACAATTTGATGTTAAGAAAAACAACATCACTCTTATGCTAAAATGGACAGTAGCATTTATAACAGTGCCAAATCAGCAACTTAATTTGCAAATTCAATTATGAAAAATGCAAATGAATTCCCCTGGCCTCCAAAATAATTGTGGCAGTGCCATTAATTGCAAAGAATATTTTGGGCCTAGCCACACATTATTCTAAAATGCTTTGGTGGCCCAACTAAATTCTTTTCCTCTCTCTGTTATTAAAGAAAAAGGAAAAACAGAAAGAAAAAGGAAAAGGGGCGAGGCCTACCTGTCACTGGCACTACTAGAAAAATGGCTATAGCCAATATCCCTAGTAATGGCACACCATGGGTGTGGTGCGCCACTGCTATATAGCAATGGCGCACCAGAAACAGGTGCGCCATTGTTATTTTTTTAGTAGTGGCGCACCACCTGAGCAGTGCGCCATTGCTATTTTTTTTCCACCGCCCACCCCCACCAGACATAGCAATGGCGCACCACACCTAGGTGCGCCACTACTATGCTACATAGTAATGGCGCACCTTGGTGTGGTGCGCCATTGTTATGTCTGGTGAGGGTGTGGGCCTGCGTGTGTGAGAGACATTAGTAATGGCGCACCCCCCCTGGTGCACCATTGCTAAGGTTAGCAATGGCGCACCAGGGAGGGTGCGCCATTACTAATGTCTCTCACACACACAAACACAACCCACCACACACACACACACACACCCACACCCCCCCCCCCAAGTGGATCGCCTTTTCGGTTTAAAAAATAAATAAACGAAAATGATAAAAGATTCAAAAAAATTCAAAAAAATAGATGCCCATGTGTTATGTGTTCTAGTTGTAACGAAAATTAACAAACATGAATTTTGAATTTTTTTGCAAAAAAAAAAACCGCTGTGTTTCGGTAAAATGGCGGTAACTTTTGCATACGACCTCCGATGAAAAAGTTTTTTATATGAAAAAGATACTACTCGAAAAGTGACGTTTGTATTTCAAAGACCGCATTGTGGTACCTCGGTTCGAATTGATGACTGACAAGGTTATGAAGGAGGCACATGATACACCACTATCTATTCATCCGGGTAGCACCAAGATGTATCGTGATATCCGACAAAGGTACTGGTGGTCTAGAATGAAGCAGGATATTGCTCGATATGTTGCTGAATGTGACGTTTGTCGTCGCGTTAAAGCAGAACATCAGAAGCCTGCTGGAATTCTGCAACCGCTCCCTATTCCTTTATGGAAATGGGATAAGGTTCAAATGGATCTCATTACTGGCCTTCCCAGATCACAGAAGGGTCACGATGCGATTCTTGTCGTCGTCGACCAACTCTCCAAAGTTGCGCACTTTTTGCCAGTCAAGGAGACGATCACTGCTAGTCAGTTAGCAGAGTTATATATCTCCAGGATTGTATCACTCCACGGTATTCCGAAGGAGATCAGTTCAGACCGTGGCAGCCTCTTCACTTCACACTTCTGGAATAGTTTCCAACAAGCTATGGGAACTCATATTACCTGGAGTACAGCTTATCACCCCTAGTCTCAAGGCCAAGTGGAACGAGTGAATCAAGTGCTTGAAGATATGCTGCGTGCTTGTGTTATATCATTTGGCAAGAAGTGGGAAGAATCTCTCCCGTATGCCGAATTCTCTTACAACAACAGCTATCAAGCCAGTCTGAAAATGGCCCCCTTCGAGGTTCTTTATGGACGTAAGTGTCGAACCCCTCTGAATTGGTCAGAAACTGGGGAACGGCCGCTCATTGGTCCGGATATTATCCAACACGCAGAAGAGCAAGTCCGTGTTGTTCGCGAAAATCTCAAGGCGGCCCAGGACCGCCAGAAGAGCAACTATGATCGCAAACGATGGGGATTGACCTATCAACCTGGTGATCAAGCTTATCTGCGTGTCACTCCTATGAAGGGCACTCACCGTTTTGGAATCAAGGGCAAGTTAGCTCCTCGCTACATCGGCCCCTTCCGCATTCTCGCCAGACGTGGACAAGTAGCATATAAATTGGAGTTGCCACCGCAATTCTAACACATCCACGATGTCTGCCATGTGTCGCAACTTCGCTGTTGCTTCAAGGAATCTCTGCACCGAGCAGTGGATCATGAAATGCTTGATTTACAAGACGATCTATCTTATAAGGAGCATCCGATCCGCATTCTCGATCAAGCTGAATGTCGGACCCGCCAGAAGACAACCAAGTTCCTGAAAGTTCAGTGGTCCAATCATACTCAAGGTGAAGCCACTTGGGAACGCGAGGATCGTCTTCGGGAAGAATACCCCGATCTGTTTCCTTCTACCTCCTAAATTCTCGGGACGAGAATTTCTTTTAGAGGAGGAGAATTGTAACACCCCCATGTAATGAGCTACAGTGATCCATCATAGTAATGCCAAGTCATCTGAGATTTGCAATGACAATCATGTTGGATTAATATCTCATTTCAAATTCTGCCCCTGAATTCAAATTCAAATGCAAGTAAATTTAGAAGTTTCTTAAAAGTTGCTGGAAAAACGTTCATCATTTAGCATAAATTCCAAAACAATTTGATGTTAAGAAAAACAACATCACTCTTATGCTAAAATGGACAGTAGCATTTATAACAGTGCCAAATCAGCAACTTAATTTGCAAATTCAATTATGAAAAATGCAAATGAATTCCCCTGGCCTCCAAAATAATTGTGGCAGTGCCATTAATTGCAAAGAATATTTTGGGCCTAGCCACACATTATTCTAAAATGATTTGGTGGCCCAACTAAATTCTTTTCCTCTCTCTGTTATTAAAGAAAAAGGAAAAACAGAAAGAAAAAGGAAAAGGGGCGAGGCCTACCTGTCACTGGCACTACTAGAAAAATGGCGATAGCCAATATCCCTAGTAATGGCGCACCATGGGTGTGGTGCGCCACTGCTATATAGCAATGGCGCACCAGAAACAGGTGCGCCATTGTTATTTTTTTAGTAGTGGCGCACCACCTGAGCAGTGCGCCATTGCTATTTTTTTTTGCACCCCCCACCCCCACCAGACATAGCAATGGCGCACCACACCTAGGTGCGCCACTACTATGCTACATAGTAATGGCGCACCTTGGTGTGGTGCGCCATTGTTATGTCTGGTGAGGGTGTGGGCCTGCGTGTGTGAGAGACATTAGTAATGGCGCACCCCCCTGGTGCGCCATTGCTAAGGTTAGCAATGGCGCACCAGGGAGGGTGCGCCATTACTAATGTCTCTCACACACACAAACACACCCCACCACACACACACACACACACACACACACACACACACACACACCCTGTGGATCGCCTTTTCGGATTAAAAAAAAATAAAAGAAAATGATAAAAGATTCAAAAAAATTCAAAAAAATAGATGCCCATGTGTTATGTGTTCTAGTTGGTACGAAAATTAACAAACATGAATTTTGAATTTTTTTGCAAAAAAAAAAACCGCCGTGTTTCGGTAAAATGGCCGTAACTTTTGCATACGACCTCCGATCAAAAAGTTTTTTATATGAAAAAGATACTACTCAAAAAGTTACATCCGTATTTGATAGGCTTCGCCCGTTATCGATTTTTTAGAATCCTCAAAAACCTAACAGAAAAAACGTTACAGCCATTGTTAGATCTGGAGGCAAAATAATACAAAAATTTAAAAAAATTAGCAATGGCGCACCAGTGCATAGTGCGCCACTACTATTTTCCCGCCTTCAAAATTCAAAAAAATTTAAAAATAGTAATGGCGCACCACACCCAGGTGCGCCATTACTAATGTACATAGTAATGGTGCACCACACCTAGGTGCGCCATCACTAAGGTACATAGTAATAGCGCACCTCGGTGTGGTGCGCCATTACTATGTAACACATGGCACACCACGTGCGCACCCACCCACCCCTCTCCTTCCTCTCTGCTTATCCCCTTCCTCCTCCCTTCTCCTTCCCCGTTTCTGTTTCCCCTTCCCCTTCCTCCTCCCTTCTCCTCCCTGCTCCGGTGACCGAGCCACAGGAGCGCCGCCGCCCGTCGCGCCTTCCCTTCCCCTTCCCCTTCTTCCTCCCTTCCCCTTCATTCTTCTCCTCCTCTCCTCCTCTCCTCCACTCCATCTCCTCCTCTCCGGTGACCTCCTCCTCCTCACAGTGCTCCTCCTCACGGTGCTCCTCCTCCGGTGACCTCTTCCTCACGGTGCTCCTCCTCCGGCGACCTCCTCCTCCCACCTCTCCTCCTCACGGTACTCCTCCTTCGGCGACCTCCTCCTCCCACCTCTCCTCCTCACGGTGCTCCTCCTTCCTCTCCTGCTCACGGTCCTCCTCCTCTCCGGCGACCTCCTCCTCCCTTCTCTCCTCCTCACGGTCTCTCCTCCCTCCTCCTCTACTTCCGGCCACATGTGGAGCTCCCTCGGCACAAAGAACGTAAAAGATCCAGGTCGAGAACGAAATTTGAAAAAAATTCAACCAAAAAAAACGAGCCAAAATAATGAGCCAGATCTAGATCCAGATCCAAATTCAAAATTCAAAAATAGCAATGGCGCACGGTGGGGGTTAGACGGTGCGCCACTACTATTTTCCCGCCTACAAAATTCAAAAAAAAAGTTACCAGTGGCGCACCAGTAGCAGTAGTAATGGCGCACCAGAGGTGCGCCACTGTTACCTGCAATACTAATGGCGCACCAGAGGTGCACCATTAGTATTTGTTACTAATGGCGTGGTAATAGTGGCGCACCTATAGTGCGCCATTAATGGCAGAAATAGGTGCGCCACTAACAGCCTTTTTTCTAGTAGTGGCCGAACCGGCCCAGCCCAACTCACCTGCTCCCCTACCTGCTCCCCTCTCCGTGTCGCTCCTGCCATGGCTGAGCTCGCGCGGCTCCTCCCGCAGCTCGCCACGGCGCCGGAGCAGCTGGGGTGAGGGGATAAGGCTCGCCCGTGCACCTCCCCTGGCCTCTCTCCTCCATTTGCTGCTCTCTCCCCCCCCTCGCTCTCCCTCCCCCTCGTTCCTCTCTGTCCGAGCGAGCTTGCCGCCGCGCCGTCTTGATCCTCCACGGCCACCGTGCCTTCTACGCCTCCACGACCGGTTCATCAGCTTCGCCGTCGTCTCCTACTTCCTCCTCGACCCCGCGTACGAGCTGCAGGCCGCTGCAACGCCCAGAGCTGGTCGTCTTCCACCTCGGATCACAGGAGCTCGCCGGCGTCGATTCACTGCACGGCAGCTCCTAATCCTCTCGCGGGCCAACTTGTGCCGCACGGTGAGCACCCGCAACGTCTCCCCCTTCCCTTTTCGCCTCCCTAGTCGCTCCATTTGTCGTTGCCGCGATGCCCGAGCTCGGCGGCGCCATTGCCGGTGTACGGCTCGAAACACCGCCGCCCGAGCCCTCTCACCTTACCCGTCGTGCTTCTGTCGCCCGTAGTGAGCCGCCTAGCCGCGTAAATCGCTCGGAAACGGCTCGAGGCCGTGAATCCGATCATACCCGAAAACCGCCGCCGCCTTTACTCGTCGCCGGCGACGATTCCGGCAGCTCCAGCTCCGGCCAGCGGCGTCACTCGACGCGGCATCCTGTGGCCGTTCCAACGAGACCAGCGGCGCGTGATTTGGTGCCCTCTAGCGCTTTTCCGAAGTTCGCCGGAGTCGCGCCGCCGCGAACGGCCTTCGCCAGAGCCGTTCCGGCCGGCGTCCGACGTGGCACCGTGTGGGGCCCGCTTAGTGATGCTGCCAGTGGGTCCCGCTGCTCGTTTGACCGCGTTGACTCCGGTCAACGCGGGGCACTGTTCACCTTAAGCCACTGACGTGTGGGCCCGGATGGTTAATTAACCGCTAATGACTAATTAGGTTAAATCTGTTAATTAGTTATTACACTAACAGACTGGGCATTAATCTTCTGTTAGTTTAAATTAACCCACTGGCTAAATACCTCTGTTAGATTAATTTTATCACTAATTAAAACCTCTGAGGCTGACAGGTGGGTCCCACCTGCCTGTTTGACCAGTCAGTCGGAAATTCGTAGGAATTAAACCGTAGCTCGGACCGAAAAACTTGGAAAAATCCCACGAATCCGACCGTGCCGTCTGTTTTCTTGTCGGGACCCTCTACGTAGGTGAACCCGGAAATTTTTGCCTGTTTCCGGTAGATGAATAGTGCATACATACCGGTTATTAATTCCAACTGAAATCCTAAAATAACTAAAATGGTTTAGAGATGCATTTAGGCAACCCGGCACTGCATTTTAGCATGTCATGCTCTGTGTTGCATTTGTCTGCCTTTATTTATTGTTTCTTCCCCCTCTTCTTCTCCAATAGCCCCCGAGACCGACGCAGCCCAGGAGACCGATGACACCACTGACGATCCCACTTTTGCCGCAGAGCTTCCAGGCAAGCAACCCCCCTTGACGCATGCCTATATCACCTATTCTCTCTCCCTCATGCTTGCATTAGAATTTGCTACTGCTATTGTTTTATCCTATTCTGATGCATAGACTGTCCTTGTAACTGTTATTGATACCTGCCTGTTATCCAAAATGCTTAGAATAGGTTGGATGGTAGTGAACCATCTGTGGCCCCTCTTCCTTGCTGTAGTTGCCCCGCTTTAGTACCTGTGTCCCGATCGATGTGATCATCGGGCTGAGACCAGCATATCACTACACACCCCTAGTTGCTCGACGCTGCAGAGCTAACATCGAGTGCCGAGGGTGATACCTCTTATCTCACATCGATGATGCCTCTGTAGTACAGCTAGTCGGTTGTGGGATACCGAGGGTGATTCCTCTTCCCCATCTCCGACAAAACTTCTGTCATGCAACCCCGCTAGTGTGAATACCATCGAGGGTGATTCCTCCGGGTTCACTTTGACGGGAACATCGAGTTGGAATCCCACGAGGGTGATTCCTCGGATTCCTTCTTGATGTGATAGACACACAGTTACCTTACTTTACTACTGTTACTTACCGGTTGCCCCTTTACTGTTACTGTTAATGTGGGACTGAAGGGACAGGTGGTACCACCCGGTAGAGGTGGACCTGAGATCCCGACAGCCCCTGGGAAGACGGGTTGACCTGGAGGGTACCCGCGAGATATTTACGAGGCGCAGCCAGGCAGGCGGACCGTGGGCCTGGCCCTTGCCGCAAGTCCTCGAGACGGGGCGACGGGACCACAGAGTGTGGAGCAACCGATTGTCACCGCGAGCTCCAAACGCACTAATGGGTTAGGATATGTAATCTGAGTAGGCCTTTGGCCTTTTCGCACTAACCAGCACGCGGGATGGTATGGGGTGGCGTCGTATGTATCAGCCGAAGCTCTTCAGACGTCAGCGATTGAGCGGCCCGCGCCGGGTTGGTCTGGTAAAGCCTGCGCTTGTATTAAGGGGGCTAGGACTGCTCACCGGCCGCGTTTGCAACACGCAGGAGTGCAAAGGGCGATGGGCCCAAGACCCCTGAGTGCTTAGGATTTAGACCGACGTGCTGGCCTCTCTGATGAGCCTAGGTGGGGCTACGACGTGTCGATCACCCGAGGACGGACATCACCAGGAACAAGGGTGTGCGGCCAGAGGGATCGAGCGTGTTGGGTAATCTGGTGCACCCCTGCAGGGAGATATATCTATTCGAATCGCCGTGTCCACGGTAACAGGACGCTCGGAAAATATCCCGATCTTCTACAACTAGAAATGGGTTGAATATATTGGCTCCGGGATCGCTTTCTCGCAGGGAGTCGAGGAAGGATCTCTGGGCGTGGTTACTTGTACTTGATGCTACTACTATATTATTGCACTAATCTACACTCTTCTAATGCTGCAAGACCCTGAAGATGCTAGTCTTCGATAGGCTAGGCTTTTCCCTTATATTCTGGCATTTTCTACAAATCAGTCCACATATACAGCCTTCCATTGATAATGTTGCATAAGTAGAATAGCTCTGATGTAAGTCTTGTTGAGTACTTTGGATGAGTACTCACGGTTTCTTTGCTTTCTTTTTCCCCATACCCGATACTTGAGATCAGATGACGGAGCCCCGGAGCCAGCTGCCCCTGCTGTCGACGACTACTACCAGTACTACTACCCCCTTGGGTACTACTACTACGAGGAGCCCTCCGACGACTAGGAGTAGTTAGGAGGCACCCAGGCAGGAGACCTGCGCCTTTCGATCCAGTGTTTTCTTTTGCCCCGCCTTCTTAAAGGCCTATCTGTCTAACTTTGTGTCTGTACTCAGATACCTGATGCTTCCGCTGATGCTTGTATGACATCGAGCTTATGTATTCGAGCCCTCGAGGCCCCTGGCTTGTAATATAAAGCTTGTATTATTTTATTTGTGTTTAGAGTTGTGTTGTGATATCTTCAAGTGAGTCCTTAGGCTTGACCGTGTGCATTTGCGTGTATGATTAGTGCACGATTAAGTCGGGGGCGTCACATAGACCCTCTGAACAAATTAAAGTTGAACCTGATGTTGCTATGGTTAAAGATCTCTTAGTCGATAATATAGATGGGCATGTTATTTACTTTTGTGATGAGGCTGCTAGAATTGCTAAACCTGTGAGGAATGAACGAGATATGTTATACAAGAACAATCCCGTAGTTGGCATGCCTATTGTTTCTGTTAAGATTGGAGATCATTGCTATCATGGTTTGTGTGATATGGGTGCTAGTGTGAGTGTTATTCCGTTTACCTTATATCAAGAAATTATGAATGATATTCCACCTGTTGAAATAGAGGACATTGATGTTACTATTAAGCTTGCAAATAGAGATACCATTACACCACTTGGGATTGTTAGAGATGTTGAAGTCTTGTGTGGAAAGATAAAATACCCTACTAATTTTCTAGTCCTCAGTTCTCCACAAGATGATTTTTGTCCCATTATATTTGGTAGACCTTTCTTGAACACTGTTAATGCCAAGATTGATTGCGCTAAAGAAACTGTTAGTGTTAATTTTGGTGGTATGTCTCATGAGTTTAATTTCTCCAAGTTTCATAGACAACCTCATGATAAAGAATTGCCTAGTAAAGATGAAATTATTGGTCTTGCTTCTATTGCCGTACCTCCTACTGATCTGTTAGAACAATATTTGCTAGACCATGAGAATGATATGCATATGCATGAAAGAAATGAAATTGATAAGATGTTTTTTGATCAACCACCTATCCTTAAACATAATTTGCCTGTTGAAACTCTTGGAGGTCCTCCTCCACCTAAAGGTGATCCTGTGTTGGAATTAAAGCAATTGCCTGATACATTGAAATATGCTTATCTTGATGAAAAGAAGATATATCCTGTTATTATTAGTGCTAACCTTTCAGCGCATGAACAAAAGAGATTGCTGAAAACTCTAAGGAAGCACCGAGCTGCTCTTGGATACACTCTTGATGATCTTAAGGGCATTAGTCCCACTCTATGTCAGCACAAAATTAATATGGAGCCTGATGCTAAACCAGTTCTCGACCACCAACGATGATTAAATCCTAAGATGAAAGAGGTGGTAAGAACTGAAATATTAAAACTTCTGGAAGTAGGTATAATCTATCCCATAGCTGATAGTAGATGGGTAAGTCCTGTTCATTGTGTCCCTAAGAAAGGAGGTATAACCGTTGTTCCTAATGATAAAAATGAACTCATTCCACAAAGAATTGTGACTGGTTATAGGATGGTAATTGATTTTAGCAAATTAAACAAAGCTACTAGAAAAGATCATTTCCCTCTACCTTTTATTTATCAAATGTTAGAACGATTGTCTAAGCATACACACTTTTGTTTCCTAGATGGTTATTCCGGTTTTTCTCAAATACCCGCATCACAACCCGATCAAGAGAAAACTACCTTTACTTGTCCTTTTGGAACTTATGCTTATAGACATATGCCTTTTGGTTTATGCAATGCACCTGCTACCTTTCAAAGATGTATGACGGCTATATTCTCTGACTTTTGTGAAATGATTTCTCCGTTTACGGAACTTCTTTTGATGATTTCTTAAGCAACCTTGATCGAGTTTTGCAGAGATGTGAAGAAACTAATCTTGTCTTGAATTGGGAGAAGTGCCACTTTATGGTGAATGAAGGCATTGTCTTGGGGCATAAAATTTCTGAAAGAGGTATTGAAGTTGATAAAGCTAAGGTTGATGCTATTGAGAAAATGCCATGTCCTAAAGATATTAAAGGTATAAGAAGTTTCCTTGGTCATGCTGGTTTCTATAGGAGATTTATTAAAGACTTCTCTAAAATTTCTAGGCCTCTTACCAATCTTTTGCAAAAAGATGTTCCTTTTGTTTTTGATGATGATTGTCTAGAAGCCTTTGAAACACTTAAGAAAGCTTTAACCATTGCACCTATTGTTCAACCACCAGATTGGAACTTGCCTTTTGAAATTATGTGTGATGCTAGTGATTATGCTGTTGGTGCTGTTCTAGGACAGAGAGTTGATAAGAAATTAAATGTTATCCATTATTCTAGTAAAACTCTAGACAGTGCCCAAAGAAATTATGCTACTACTGAGAAAGAATTTCTAGCAGTTGTGTTTGCATGTGATAAATTCAGATCTTACATAGTTGATTCTAAAGTAACTGTTCACACCGATCATGCTGCTATTAAATATCTTATGGAAAAGAAAGATGCTAAACCTAGACTCATTAGGTGGGTTTTATTGCTACAAGAATTTGACTTGCATATTATTGATAGAAAGGGAGCTGAGAATCCCGTAGCAGATAATTTGTCTAGAATAGAAAATGTTCTTGATGACCCACTACCTATTAATGATGATTTTCCTGATGAACAATTAGCTGTCATAAATGCTTCTCGTAATACTCCTTGGTATGCAGACTATGCTAATTACATTGTTGCTAAATACATACCACCTAGCTTTACATACCAACAAAAGAAAAAGTTCTTCTTTGATTTAAGACATTACTTCTGGGATGACCCACATCTTTATAAAGAAGTAGTAGATGGTATTATTAGACGTTGTATACCTGAGCATGAACAGGAACAAATCCTACGGAAGTGTCATTCCGAAGCTTACGGAGGACACCATGCGGGAGACAGAACTTCACACAAGGTATTACAATCTGGTTTTTATTGGCCTACTCTTTTCAAGGATGCTCGTAAGTTTGTCCTATCTTGTGATGAATTATTCACTTGCTATTGAACCATTTGATGTTTGGGGATTTGATTATATGGGACCTTTTCCTAAATCCAATGGGTATACTCATATTTTAGTTGCTGTTGATTACATTACTAAGTGGGTAGAAGCTATTCTAACTAGTAGTGCTGATCATAACACCTCTATTAAAATGCTTAAAGAAGTTATTTTCCCAAGGTTCGGAGTCCCTAGATATTTAATGACTGATGGTGGTTCACATTTTATTCAAGGTGCTTTCCATAAATTGCTTGCTAAATATGATGTCAATCATAGAATTGCATCTCCCTATCACCCTCAAACTAGTGGTCAAGTTGAATTGAGCAATAGAGAAATAAAATTAATTCTGCAGAAAATCGTCAGTAGATCTAGAAAGAATTGGTCTAAGAAACTTGACGATGCATTATGGGCTTATAGAACTGCTTATAAAAATCCTATGGGTATGTCTCCTTATAAAATGGTTTGTGGAAAAGCATGTCATTTACCTCTTGAGTTAGAACATAAAGTATATTGGGCAATTAAAGAACTCAATTACGATTTTAAACTTGCCGGTGAAAAGAGGTTATTTGATATTAGCTCATTAGATGAATGGAGAACCCAAGCTTATGAAAATGCCAAATTGTTCTAAGAAAAAGTTAAAAGAAGGCATGATAGAAGAATTCAAAAACGGGAATTTAAAGTGGGTGAGCAAGTTCTATTGTACAATTCTCGTTTGAGATTCTTTGCAGGAAAACTTCTCTCTAAATGGGAAGGATTGTATATCATCGAAGAAGTTTATCGCTCCGGAGCCATCAAAATAAACAACTCTGAAGGCACTAATCTGAGAATGGTGAATAGGCAAAGAATTAAGCATTATATTTCAGGTACTCCCATTAATGTTGAAACTAATATTATTGAAACAATTACACCGGAGGAATACATAAGAGAGACCTTCCGGAACACTCCAGAACCCTGAAAAGGAAGAGGTATGTGATACAGTAAGTAAACCGACTCCAAAAATTCCGTAAAATTCTTTCTGTCAGTTTTGGAATATTAGAAAAAATACAAAAATAAGAAACAACCGAGGGGACCCACCTGGTGCCCACGAGGCACCAGGGCGCGCCACCCCCCCAGGCGCGCCCTCGTGGCTCGTGGGCCCCTCATGAGCCCTCTCGACTCCGTTTTCTCCTGGATTACTTGTTTTGCAAGATAAAAAATCTTTATATATACTCCGGGACGTTTTGACCACCGTATCGCAGAAATCTCCTCTGTTCTTATTTTGTGCTATTTTTCTGACAGATCCGGGAGTATGTCATCTCAAGACTCAGATGGAGAAAGCTTCGTATCGCATTATGTTACAAATCCAAGGATCTATGGGGATATAGACCCCTATGGATGGTCCGTGGAGGAGGAGCGAGAGGCCACCATGAAGGGAATGGAAGACATGAGCTCGGATGAGGAAGATGCCCCTTTACCTCAACCGGGAGATATGCATGTGGAGTTCAAGAAGTCGAGCCTCGCCGACACAGTAAACAAATCTAAGATTCAATTTATCCCTTTCCGTCTTCTACAGGAAAATAAGAACGTATTGTGTGAGAAGATAGTGGAGCTCGAGCAAGAAATTAGCAAGTTGCAGGAAGAAAACTATGTTCTCAAGCGGAAGCTGAAGGACAAGCCCACCACATCATCATCACCACCATCACCGAGGAAGGAGACTTGAGTACATGGGTATGGGCACTCCCCTTGGCTTGTGCCAAACTTGGGGGAGGTGCCCCGGTATCGTATCACCATCACTTTTATTATCATTACCTATTTTTAGTTCGATCCTTAGTTATTTCGTGATCTAGTTGAATAAAAGTTTAGCCTGATCTATTTTCGAGTCTTAGCTTCGTGATCTATCTATCTATGTAATCGAGTTGAGAGTTATATAATAAAGAGTAGTTTGAGTTTTTGCTTCTTTACTTTCATGTTTCAATTCTAGTAATGAAAATAATGAAAAAGATCATGTGCTAATCTTATGGAAAGTAATGACATTACATAAAGAAAAGTATAAGTGGTAAAATTTATTGGAAGTTAAAAAACATAGCATTTGTCAATGATGCAATTCATGAAAAAGTTAATAAGGGAAGAGAAGATTCACATGCAAATATACTATCTTGGACATCTTTTATGATTGTGAGCCCCCATTAAGTATCTTATGTCAAATTGTTGACGTTGGACAAGGAAGACAATGTAATGCGTTATGTTTGTTCATATTCACATAGAAGTTATATTGTTATAGATCCTCCAACATGTGGTGCTTGCCCAATATCTTGGCTAGCCAAAAATCCGCACCAAGTAGAGATACTACTTGTGCATCCAAAACCCCTAAACCCAGTTTCATGTCATGAGAGTCCACTATATCTACCTAGGGATTGAATAAGATCCTTCAAGTAAGTTGTCATCAATGCAAAAAGCAATCAAAATTGCCTCTAAATATGTCTGAACTTTTATTGTAAGGGAAATAAGCTTTGTACGAACTTGTGATGGTAAAGAAATAAAAGCGACAGACTAAATAATAAAGGTTGCTATCACAAGGGGTAATATAAAGTGACGTTCCTTTGCATTAAGAGCTCGTGCATGCAACAACAAAAAGCGCATGACAACCTTTGCTTCCCTCTGCGAAGGGCCTATCCTTTACTTTTATGTATTTACTTTTTATGCAAGAGTCAACAGTGTTCTCCTCTATTCCTTTTTATTTTTCTCTTTTGCAAGCATCATGTGGTGGGGAAAGATCTAGGCATATATATCCAGTTGCATATGAGTGATCATGAGTTATTATTGTTGACATCACCCTTGAGGTGAATAAGTTGGGAGGCGAAATCACAAGCCCCTATCTTTCTATGTGTCTGGTTGAAACTTTTTGCTCCATATATATGTCGTGAGTGTTAGCAATCATAGAAGACTAAATGATGGCTGAGTATGTGGACTTGCTAAATAGCTCCTACATGAGACCCTTCCTGAAAATATGATGAATTGCAATTGCATTGTTGACTGAGAACATAGTTTGTTAGTTTTCAAAAAGTTTATGCCTTATACTCCATTGCTGTGATGAATTGTTACTTGTTCATGAGAAGTTTTATGATAAGAAATATTGCTGTTATAATAATGATCATGATGCTACTATGTCCGTATTTTGTTTTTATCGACACCTCTCTCTCTAAACATGTGGACATGATTATCGATATCGGCTTTCGCTTGGGGACAAGCGAGGTCTAAGCTTGGGGGAGTTGATACGTCCATTTTGCATCATGTTTTGCTACT
The DNA here is from genome assembly GCA_039707655.1 of Elymus sibiricus. Classification (NCBI taxonomy): domain Eukaryota; kingdom Viridiplantae; phylum Streptophyta; class Magnoliopsida; order Poales; family Poaceae; genus Elymus; species Elymus sibiricus. Next base: position 35,850,324 of record CM077674.1, read on the forward strand.
GTTATTTATAGTGTTTTTAATCAATATAACACTTTGTGGAGCAATTCTAATGCCTTTTCTCTCTTAATATGCAAGATTTACACAAGGAGGGAGATTGCCGGCAGCTGGAATTCAGGACCTGAAAAAGCTATGTCAGAGATACCTATTCTGCACATCTCTAAATGAGCTGAAATTTTACGGAGATTTATTTTGGAATAAATAAAAAATACTGGAAGCAAGAAGTACCAGAGGGGGCCACCCAGGTGCCCACGAGGAACCAGGGCGCGCCACCCCCCAGGCGCGCCCTGGTGGCTCGTGGGGCCCCTGGCCAGCCTCTGGCCTCCATTTTCTGCTATATAAGTCCATTTTCCATAGAAAAAATATAGAGAAGACTTTCGGGATGGTTCATTACCGTCTTGAGGCGGAA